>JABFTP020000062.1:77690510-82588336 GCA_013387265.2 Cryptolaemus montrouzieri | reverse complement strand
ACCTCACCTAACCCACCCGAGGGCCCATACCCATATCTAACCTACGCCAAAACCGCTCACCTCACCTAACCCACCCGAGGGCCCATACCCATATCTAACCTACGCCAAAACCGCTCACCTCACCTAACCCACCCGAGGGCCCATACCCATATCTAACCTACGCCAAAACCGCTCACCTCACCTAACCCACCCGAGGGCCCATACCCATATCTAACCTACGCCAAAACCGCTCACCTCACCTAACCCACCCGAGGGCCCATACCCATATCTAACCTACGCCAAAACCGCTCACCTCACCTAACCCACCCGAGGGCCCATACCCATATCTAACCTACGCCAAAACCGCTCACCTCACCTAACCCACCCGAGGGCCCATACCCATATCTAACCTACGCCAAAACCGCTCACCTCACCTAACCCACCCGAGGGCCCATACCCATATCTAACCTACGCCAAAACCGCTCACCTCACCTAACCCACCCATACCCATATCTAACCTACGAGGGCCCATACCCATATCTAACCTACGCCAAAACCGCTCACCTCACCTAACCCACCCGAGGGCCCATACCCATATCTAACCTACGCCAAAACCGCTCACCTCACCTAACCCACCCGAGGGCCCATACCCATATCTAACCTACGCCAAAACCGCTCACCTCACCTAACCCACCGAGGGCCCATACCCATATCTAACCTACGCCAAAACCGCTCACCTCACCTAACCCACCCGAGGGCCCATACCCATATCTAACCTACGCCAAAACCGCTCACCTCACCTAACCCACCCGAGGGCCCATACCCATATCTAACCTACGCCAAAACCGCTCACCTCACCTAACCCACCCGAGGGCCCATACCCATATCTAACCTACGCCAAAACCGCTCACCTCACCTAACCCACCCGAGGGCCCATACCCATATCTAACCTACGCCAAAACCGCTCACCTCACCTAACCCACCCGAGGGCCCATACCCATATCTAACCTACGCCAAAACCGCTCACCTCACCTAACCCACCCGAGGGCCCATACCCATATCTAACCTACGCCAAAACCGCTCACCTCACCTAACCCACCCGAGGGCCCATACCCATATCTAACCTACGCCAAAACCGCTCACCTCACCTAACCCACCCGAGGGCCCATACCCATATCTAACCTACGCCAAAACCGCTCACCTCACCTAACCCACCCGAGGGCCCATACCCATATCTAACCTACGCCAAAACCGCTCACCTCACCTAACCCACCCGAGGGCCCATACCCATATCTAACCTACGCCAAAACCGCTCACCTCACCTAACCCACCCGAGGGCCCATACCCATATCTAACCTACGCCAAAACCGCTCACCTCACCTAACCCACCCGAGGGCCCATACCCATATCTAACCTACGCCAAAACCGCTCACCTCACCTAACCCACCCGAGGGCCCATACCCATATCTAACCTACGCCAAAACCGCTCACCTCACCTAACCCACCCGAGGGCCCATACCCATATCTAACCTACGCCAAAACCGCTCACCTCACCTAACCCACCCGAGGGCCCATACCCATATCTAACCTACGCCAAAACCGCTCACCTCACCTAACCCACCCGAGGGCCCATACCCATATCTAACCTACGCCAAAACCGCTCACCTCACCTAACCCACCCGAGGGCCCATACCCATATCTAACCTACGCCAAAACCGCTCACCTCACCTAACCCACCCGAGGGCCCATACCCATATCTAACCTACGCCAAAACCGCTCACCTCACCTAACCCACCCGAGGGCCCATACCCATATCTAACCTACGCCAAAACCGCTCACCTCACCTAACCCACCCGAGGGCCCATACCCATATCTAACCTACGCCAAAACCGCTCACCTAACCCACCCGAGGGCCCATACCCATTAGGTTAGGTTACCTCTTCTAACACTTCATTCATTCGAAATTTTACTTCCATTATGTTAGGTTAGATAAGTTCCGTATACTGATATAAGCCTCTAGTAACTGCGAAATATTAATTGATGTCGCGATCTCATTTTTTCACTGGCCTCAAGATCCCTGAAAATAATCACCACACCTAACAGACCAAACGTATAGCTACCCATGTAGTTCATGAATATAGTGCAAAAAATGATACAAGAAAAACGGAAATATAAATATAAATCTAATTTAAGGTGATCTTTATATTTTAGTTTCTATCTACGGCACCTAGAAGACACATATGAATATTACAGCTTCTTATAAAAAAGTAGAGCCTACATTGACGCCCTTTAGTAACACACTGCCCGAAACTGGACCAATAGTAACGTAGGTAACTATAAAACCTAGCGCGCCGTATACTTTTCGTTAGCAGAAACGTGAAACCCACGACTACACAACTATTTTCACCTAACTTTCATTCATCTTACCAGAAACTATATATGAACGTAATTTTAACCAAGCACAGAACATCTCATCCGATACAATACAACTATTCCATTATCCTACATTACTTTTTATGGATTATATAATCTATTCCCGAAGCCTGTGGTGCCATCTAGTAACTACTACCCTGAAAAATGGAATACAGGATAATTTAATTTCAAGTACGAATACTACTTATCGATGGTACATACACAAACTAATTGAAAATTGACTTCATAATTAATAATAGCTCCACCCATACGAAGAAAGCTATAAGCTTTGCAGTTGAGAGCTTAATGTGCTCAGTCTGCAGCATTTTGACGGATCAAAATCTCTCTACCCTGATTCTGTTCCCAAGCTGGCTATCGGCACATGGCTTGTACTATTGATTCCTCTTCCCCCACATAGTCAACATGATAGGTTCTCGAACGATCCTAGCTTATTTCTGGCATGCCTGTCGCCCTTTATATGGACATTACAATTCTCAGCTCTAACCCGAAGAGTTTGACCTAAGTGTTGTCTGAGACTGAGAAAGAACTACTGCTAGCAAACTGATGTCTCGTCTTCAGGATCAGCCACTAATTATTTCGCGTCCTTGTTAGTATTCGGGCGGGTTTAACTTACGCCACTTAGATAGCTCTAATAAGGAAATACAATATCCTGTAATAAATAAAGACTTTGCTAGCGCCATCTAGTAACAAACCGCTACAACCCACAACAATAATATCATATGAAACTATAATACCATATGCGACTTTCACTTTTCGTTACCAGAAACATGAACATTTAAGACTGTCACACTATTTTCATAAATCTACCATAAATTTTCTCCGGAAACTGCATATCAATGAATTTTTAACCCTTTCCAACACAACAAATACAATTATATCAGTATCCGTCATAACTAATTTAATGCTTAAATAACTTCATCCAGAAACCAATGACGCCATCTAGTAACCAGTAACCTAAAATACAACAGAAATAATACAGTCCACTTCAATTTCAAGTGCGCCAACTACTTAATGGTAGTACATATACATACAACTAATGGCCTTTAGAACTTAACGTGTTCTACTGTATCTAACTCCCCCCTAACATAATCTGCATGAGAGGTTATTGACCGATTAGCTTCTTAAGCTGATCTCTGAGGCGACAATCCCCCATTATTATGGCTATTAGAACTCTCAGCTCTAGCCCGAAGACTTTAAACCAAGTCTTGGCTTAAGAAGTAGAAGGTCTACTTATAGCAAACCCAGTCTCAACTTCAGACCTTACCAATGGTTGTTTTTCTTCCATGCGGTCTCCAAGGAAATTCCGAGCCTAGGTTCGGGTACACTGAATCTAAAGGCAGTTCCTCAGGCGGCTAATGAGTCTGCCTTCCCATTGCCCTCAGAAACTGAGTGGCTGGGATACTCATAAGACGGAACCTATCTCTCTCTCTGTCTGGCAAGGGTTGAACATTTCTTCAGTGAGGCTTCGCTATCCGTAATAATTTCTATTGATCTACATGTCAATCTATCCACAAGCTTAAGGTTAGCTCAGTGGTCAACGGCAAATATTTCTGCTTGGAAGACAATCGCCAGTCCGCAGAAAAGTCATAGACTGTTCCTTGGTTGCACCTCCATCATATACACCAGCTCAAACACATTGGGCACTTCTCAGTCATTTGTCTACCAACGGAACCCTCAAGTAGACGGTCCTTGCAGGTGGCCTATTCCTATCTACCAGGAATGATGATCTGGTATGGTAGTTCCGTGTAGCTTTTGGATAATACTATATCAGACTTCATACTCAGCGTCTCGTCTATAGTTTCAGCCTGTAAAGCGACATACACGAAGCTGACCATACTTGACCCATTCCAGGTGTGATGAAATCTATAGGTAGCCATTTTAACTGCTTCTTCTAATCACCGTGGCTGCAGGCATAGAACTTTTACTACACTTTGTTGTAGAGTAAGATGCTTCAATAATTATCCTGTAAGCGGTTCTCTGCAATTTAAAGAACTTGAGTTGGGATAGCTTTTCATGTCTACTCTCTCACCATCATCACATTTTACCACTAAAGTTGTGTTGGGACAAGCCCTCCATTTCTTTTAGTAGGTAATTTGAAATACCCATAAGCTATGTCTAACCTTGTGTATTATGTTTTCCAGGTGCTAATTCCAAATTAACTTACTATCAAAGGTAACCCCTAGATATCTGCCTCCACAATCGGAATCGCCTCCTGAAGTCTGTGAAAGATGTCGTCGTTATTTACTGTTAATTATATATAATTTATTTTAACTAGTCCTATACACAGTTTACAAACATCAATTAATCATTACATGGATATAGCAAAAGACAGTCATATAAAGCAACAAGAGTTAAATAAATATAAATTCACTCAATCATATATAGATAATGTTTGGGTCCATCTACCCTAGAATCACGTTCATGAACTCCTCTATGGAGTAGCTTCCATTTCATAGCACCATATACCTTAATTTATTAGTTTCCAAAATTTCTATTCATTCGGAAGTATGTTTTTTCCTCATAATTAAAACTTTGCTGAGTCTGCCTCTTCCTACATTGTGGAAGCACCCAATTGTATTTATATCTTGAATTGTGATTATGCACACTTGCGTGTGTTTGGAGTCTATTTCTGTGCAGATTTGTGCTCTGAAGAACAAGTAGTATGTAGACTGATGATAAGGCAAGTACTTTTAAGTTTATTTATTCAAGTGCAGTCAACAGAAAACAATATGGTGTATGCCACTTACTGCTTCTATAGCACTATTTTGCAGCAGGAGAACACTCATTCATTGGATGATTTTCAGAACATTATATCATGTCGCCTCACTATAGATGTGCATAAATCGTAAGGAGTGCTGCATTTTCCTCTACTATACTGCGTATTCCAATGTTCAGTGAGCTGATTATTGCCTATAGGTTATCCATCCAATAGTGACCTCAACAAATAGGATAGTACTCCTCCCTAAGATCACCCCCTACCACCCAAAAAAATGACTATTTTCCATTTCAGTGAAGTGTTGGTCACTCTGGCATTTAACATATTGCTAGTCAGTACGATAATAATATTTGGTACTCCTCTGATTCTCTCAACCCCACATAATGAACAAGTATGGGACACATTAAATTCACCCTCTATGACCAGGAAGGTTGCAGCTGCAGTTGTCTTGTGATCCAGAGACTAAGTGATCCTCCAACTATATTAAGTATCAAATCAGCTGATTTACCTTTCTGTAAGGTATATTGATGCTCACCTGGAGGTTTCAGCGATAACACATCAGTCGTAATGAATCCATCTAACACCTTCACCAAGGTTTTAAGAACTGAAGACATAAGAATTATCCTTCGGAACAATTTAGGTTAGATTGTTGAGATTCTTTTACTCTCCTTAGGGATGTATACAACCCTAATCTTTTACCACCTAGTCTGGACAATATTCCAGTCTCAAATAAAAGAGCTTAATGGGGTATATCTTAAAATAAGACCCCCTTTTTGTCATTCCTGAAACTGTCCATTACCCTCCTCTACTTTCTCTTCCCTTATATTATGATGATCACCACCATCGCACCCTAATCTTTAATCCCAAGTGATTCATCTATCAATATTCTAAATTCTCCAAATTTCATTTTCTTCCCACAATTTTGATATCTCTTCCATATAGAACCTATTTATCTGTTTAACTTAACAAGGAATATACTTTTATGTAATTTCCTAATGAAAACTGGGACCTACATGTATCCTGCTCATAAATATCCTTTGATAAATGTGTAATTATATCATACACCTTATCTTTATATTGCTGCTACCTCTTCTTTGAGTGCTGTTTACCAATATTGCAATCCATACTGAATTACATACCTACTTTGGTATCTATTTTTGGACCGGATTATGTATGTTTTCTCTTTGCATGATAATACTGTAATGGACCCTAATACTCCACTCTGTACTAGTTACTATGTTGATTATATAAACTTTTGTAACTGTTGTTTCATTGTCTTTTCAGTCCGATTTACATTCCTCTACTAAAGATCTGAATAGATATAAATGATCCCTTTGCTTTCTTCTATGGCAAAGTTTCTTTTTCAGTTTGCACCTTTCCATTTTCATTTACTTCTTCAAATGTTACTTGAAACCCTTCCGTTTTCTATTTACTGATAACAGCTTGCACATCCTATTTTTTTCCGTCAGTCTACTTTCTTCAAATATTGTTGCTTCTTGATACTTTCCATTATCAACTTTCACTCGGCCTGTAACAAACTGAATATATAAAACTAGAAAGATACGCTGATAACACGTCAAAAATCGAAATTAATTACTAATACATAAATGCTCCAACATAATATAGAGCAAAATCGCTGAAGAATATCATGTTCATGTATACAGTATTAAAATTAAAAACAATCGTTCACTATAGCATAGTATATAAAACATGTTCGACTATTGCCAAACATCCAAACAATATTTATATAACCATAACCTGTCAATAACTGTAGGCGTATTAAAATTATTCTTTCATCCTTTCCAATCAAGACTATGGCCTTTACCTGAAGACGTTTCACGCAGTTCCTAGCATTTAATGTCAGCTTGGATACCTTTTCTAATGGTATTTATATTACTTAACGCTCTGACGCAGCAAGCTCCGAGTCGATAGGCTGTTACATGAACCAAGAACCATACAAATTTAGGCCAAGGTTGTCAAACTTACTTACTCCTCAGGGGATTCAGTAACAGATTAAAAAATCAATTTGCTCTAATTTGCAGTGATTTCTTCCTGTTGTGTTTGTAATTTACAGGGCGCTATTTGTATGAAAGAAATGTTGAGAAATCGTACGGAAAAATTAAAATATTACACTGCAGCTATGCAATAGATCAGAGTGTTTGTTATTTTATACTATATATTGCACTTTAGATTGAGATTGCCAAATTATGGATTAATAAAACTTATAAAGAATAGCGCATAATTGCAAATTGAAGGCCCTATGATATGGTCCTAGGCATAGACCAAGTATAGAAGAAGACAAAGCACCCCATAGAATAAATGAAGCTTATTCGCCAGCCAGAATCGCGATCCTGGCTGGTTAGGATAGGTCAGGATTGAAAGATTGAGATGAGGTTCGTAGATGGTCCATAGATGGCTCTTGATAAAACAGAATACTATAATTTTTCATTTTCAGTTACTACTATCAGATGGCTGCTAAAAATTTCAAAGTTATCTTAGAATGATAATCCATGGGCGCACTTTTTCTTATACAGTGGATAGAAGACATTACTATTAGTGAATAGTTAGATTCTTATTACAGAAATAGAGATATGACTTTTTAAGAAAATTATAATACATTTTTACAAGTAAACTCTAAAAATTCAAAATAGTTTCATTATGAGGATTGCGAATATTACTACGTAAAAAATATCACTGTTTAAGATGGAAAAGTTTATTCAACGTTATAACTAATTCGAGCTTTCGTTTATCATCAGACAAGTAGCGAATTCATTTATCATTGCCAAATTTTTTCACATTCCACGATATATAACAATTTAGTACATATCCCGTATTTTTGATGGAAGAGTTTCTAGACCAATATTCATATGAACTCTCTATCCTCAATTCACTGAAAGTTTTAGCTCCTGATGTTTGGTTACATTTTTAAAGAACACTTGTATATCTTCGAAAAACTTAAATTCTATATTGCGTTCATTATTAAAAATACATTCTAAACTGATTCGAACTTCGTAGACAAACTCCAGAACATCATAGAATATAAGATTTCTGGGAAAAACTATTACTTGAATGTCTTTGCTTATTGCTACAGAGCCTGCAACCAAAGGCAACCAGTGTTTTTGAATAATTAAGATTTTCGGACCTTTTTCATAGCATTCTAAAGATGGGATATTTTTTACTTGAGAAAAGATATGCTGGCGATGATGGGACATTATATCGTCGATAAGTACCACCAACAATCTAAATCGGAATTTTTATAGTATTTGAAACAATAACTACAAGACAATTTTGATATAGGAAAAGTAACATGCAATGAATAGTTTTCCATCGAAATATTTATTAAATACCTACGAGAGTGTTCTAGGTTCTCATAAGATATAATTTCAGTTTCTGAACTGTAAACTACTTCAAATGCATAAAATTATTCATTAAAACAACCCTTCGAAACGGTTAACCCTAAAAAACTGTGGCCATGATTCCCTGTATTGAAGCAAATCTTGGTAAGCCCAATATTTCGCCCACTTGAACAACAGAGAGTTTTTAGTGTTTGTTTTCTTTCTACAATCTATAGTGTCACCACGCCAACCCGGCGACCGGCGAACGATGATTGTTGTCCGTAACTTTGCTTCTGGTGCCTGCTTTCGGGCACCGCCAGAGGCGTCAGACTAAACACACAGTGTTGTCAGATTGATTATGGATAGAAAATATCAATTATTTTATAGATGAAGAAAATTAGTGAAGTGCAATCTTCAACGTAGATATATGTTTCCTTTCAAATTTCATAATATATGGAATACGAAAATGGAAAATTTTGTGAATAATTCGAAGCCATGAAGATTTCAAAGTTACGTACCTGAAAATGCACGTTTCATCATATCGTTTATTAATAAAATAGATTGGAGCTTTCATACGATTTTATACTTAAGATTACAACGAATACGACCACTTATAGTGTAGGCGAATACATATGTGTTCATAGTAAATAATAATCGAATGTACCTTTCGGTCCAAGTCGTGAATATACCATTCATTTCCTCTCAAGATTCTTTATGGCTGGTGGAAATATCCAATCACCTTTAAGTCCTAGTAATAGTGGTTGAATGAGACTTTTCTTCATCAAGGTTTTCGGTAGCCCCCTCTGGATTATTTTGAAGAAAACCATTTGAGTTCCAAGACGTGATGAAATAATTGATTATTGAATTCTTTTTAAATCAAGATAATTTCTATTAAATTTTCCATGTTTTTGTCTCAATTTGGAAAAAAATCAATTTCACCAAGAATGGAATGGAAGGAGAACAAAGTATTGTTAGAATAGGAACTGAAAAAATAGAAGTCGGGATATATCCTGCAATCCTACGATTATCGTAGGATCATCTATGCTCGAATTTCTGAAATCACAACATACATTTGTGGCAAAAAAAATTACGTAAATTCCCTCAACATTTAAATTCTTCTGAAAAGTAACGTATGAGAGTGAAGTTGTTGAATACCCTGAGAGAGAACTGTTTAGAAAATGATGGGAGGAAGTTTGTATATTTGTGAATAATTTTATCGAATTTTCATTACGTGCAATTTTAGACATTATTTTATTCTCATGCATCATTTGTTATGTACTTCGATTCACAATATTCAGTATCCTATTTTCCATAAGTCAAAAAATTTAACTGTATTCTTTTAAATTTTGACTGATGATTGATTGATTATATATTTGAGTATATTTCGTTAAATCTACTGCAAGTTCTTAATTCGAATTATCGACACTCTGATCATAAAATTATGAATAATTTCTTTCAATGACCCTGTATATTTTGATTTATTAATAAATTAATGTTCTTTGGTTCCGTATTCTCTTACTCGTTAGGGATAGATCACAATCTGGCAACCGTGTTTACCGAAAACCATAGCATTCATATGCAACTGAATCGAACCAATTAAATTATCCTGTGTCTTCTGGATTTTCCATCTATATTTCAATGGGTAGGATGTACATTGAGAAGGGAGATGTCACTTTTTAAGAGTTCGTATATCTCTTGTAGTTTGAAACGAGAATTAATATTTGGTCTGACTTTTGGGTAAATGTTTGTTTCTATTTGATTGATTTTGCCTAGAGCAGGTTTATTTTATATAGGGTCGCTGTCGATTGAAAATTTTTGTTACTGAATTTACTGAAAGAGCTTTCCGAGTAATGGCGATGGTAAAAAATCCAATAACATCCAAGCAATCGTGTATAGGTGTTCAGTGAAATATTGTGACAATAAATATTGCCGTGGGGGGGTTTCAAATGTTTAATTTTTCAGATTTCCGTTGGACTCACGACAAGGTGATTGGCCTCGGGCAATCGATCGGCGGGATTTAATTTCATTTGTTCCGCGTAAAGACATCAGGTACAAAAGAATTGGTAGCATACACTTTGCGGATTCGTGTTTTACTGATCATTCGAAACGTTATTTACGCTCTCATGCAGTACCAACTTCGCAACTCGATTTTATGGACTTCGGCGCTGATTCTGATAAAAATAAAAACATAATTACGTATCCCCTGTGAGGCTGAAGTGACTGGAAAACTACTTTTTGACGAACACGGAAGTCCACTATCGACATATTTCTCCTCTACGGCAAACTTAGATTCTTCATGTTCCTCCCGCGGAATTTTTCAATTAAAACGTAAATTAGCTGCGAAACAAAAAAAAATCGATAAAGTAAGGAAATGTATTGATGTCCTTCGTCAAAATAATCGTCGATTACGTCGCGGGCGTGCCAAAGACCAGATCATTTTGAAAGAACATAAAAGAGTGAAGCAACCATTACGAAGTATCAAAACGTTCATAGATCTCCAAACGGAACATAAGCCGCATACAGAGTATTCAGAAGAAAAAAAATTTGCTCCCACAATTTTTTATAGAAGCCCGGGAATATAACATTTCCTTCGAGTTCGTCAGGGATTCACTCTCCCGCATAAAGGCACAATCTCGAATTGGTTCAATTCGATTAAATTAGAGACGGGTTTCCTTGATAGCGTTTACTTTCGAACATGTGCGTTTGAAATTTGACGGTTCTACAGAAGCAGAAAAAAACTGTATTATACTTATCTTCTCCATTCGCAATCGTCGGCTATCAGAAAAATGCAATCGTTCGTTATCATCAATTTTTGTAGTAAAAAAACCGTCATTCAAATTTACATACATACATTTACAATACATCCCCAAGTCGAACTGGTCTTGTCGACGACTGCTCCGGTTTGTACGAATCGTTGCTTTATATTCATCTTCACGCCACCTGTTGATCAGAGTTCCTACTAGAAAATCCCGTCGTCAAGATAATGCGACTTCTGGGCTTCTTTGTAAACCGTATTCTTTGATATTGGTGTGCGAGATGATCAATGTCTAGCAAGGAGAGAAGAAGATGGCGAAAATGTATTTTTCACATTTGAAAGGAACAATCATAAATTTGCATTTTTTCGCTTTCCGAAAATATTGTGAGCTTTTTACGTAGGCTTCGGAGATTTGCATTTATCTTCTCCATTCGCAATCGTCGGCAATCAGAAAAATGCAATCTTCTGTTATCAACAATTTCTGTATCAAAAACCGTCATTCAAATTTACATACATACATTTAAAATATATCCCCACGTCGTACTGATCTTGTCGACGACTGCTGTGGTTTGTACGAATCGTTGCATTATATACATCTTCACGCCACATGTTAGTCAGAGTACTTACTAAAAAATCCCGGCGTCAAGAAAATTTGAGTTCTGGGCTTCTATGTAAGACCGTATTCTTTGCTGGTACCTAATAAAATTCTTAGATTTCTACAACTGCAACCTAATTTATACAGGGATATCCACCGGGACCGTCCGTTAAAAACTTTTTTAGTTCCAATTACAATATCAAGCTGAAATTTTATACGCGCCCATAACTAGCGATTTCCAATTGAAGTGAAATATTTTCGAAGTGATACCATTTCCGGTTATACCGGAAATGGGTCATCACTTTGTTATTTCAAATGGCAATATACCTTTTTTATTATACAATGAACTGAACTGGCTACGCTCACCTGACAGGTGCCTAAAATTAATGTACTTGTCACTTCGTTCATTATATAATAAAAAGGTATATTGCCATTTGAAATAACAAAGTGATGACCCATTCCGGTATATATATATATTATATATCTATACTTAGTCTATGCCTAAAGCAAATAAATTTTTACTTCCTCTAGGTTCCGTATATTAATATATAGAATGTTTTCTACTGTTTAGGTTCTGCTCCGTTACTATAGGAGGGCGCTATAGATAACTCCTTAATATTAATGGCAGTCACGATGTTGTTTCTTCAGAGGACTCAGAACTATCAATCAGATCACTTGACCTGAAGACCAAAAATATATTTAACTTTGTTGGTGATGAATAAAAGACTGAAATAAAACAATGAAAATAAGGAATATGAAGACAAATGATTATGCTTATTTGAAGATATCATGTGTTTGATTTTGCTAACGCCACCTAAATGGCGCAAAAGAGGAATTACAGCATTCTGTAATAAAGTGCAGACACAACTGGCACCATCTAGCAACAGATAGCTCTAACCAACATCATTATTACTTACTTATTCCTTTTCGTTAGCTGAAACATGAACACCTAAGACTACCAAACCATTTCACGGACCTTTCATTCATTTTATCTGAAACTATATATGAATGCAGTTTCAACCCATTCTAACACATTATCTACAAGACAAAACAATTATTCCTCTATTCAAGATCACTTATTTGATGCTAACCTAACCTTATCCTGAAACTAGTGGCACCATCTAGTAGCCGGTAATCTAAAATAACGCTATTATAATACAGTACATTTCAGTTGCAAGTGTGCCAACTACATAACGGTAGTACCAAAGATTTCTAGTAGGTACTCTAATCAACAGGTGGCTTGAAGATGAATATAATGCAACGATTCGTACAAACCGCAGCAGTTGTCGACAAGACCAGTTCGACGTGGGGATGTATTGTAAATGTATGTATGTAAATTTGGATGACGGTTTTTTACTACAAATATTGATGATAACGAACGATTGCATTTTTCTGATAGCCGACGATTGCGAATGGAGAAGATAAATTAAAATTAAGTATACCTATGTTCCATGAATTTAACCCTCGCAAACGTTTTCATTTTGTTTTTCAATAGGCAAAATATTGTTAATGGATGAAAATACTCGATGTGATCATCGTAAATTTGTTTGATGTTTTCAGTCGGACATTAATTTACTATAATTTAAAATGGTTGAGTGCGGAAATTCGTCGTCAAAAACGATTGAAGAACCAAAAGGCAAAACCAAGTAGAAAAATTGAAAAAACTGCGACATGAATGAATCGATGGGCACTTTTTTCAATTTACTACTTACATCTAAAACTATAATTTTATTTTTTAAGAATACTTTAGTTCAAAAATTCATTTGTATCCGTAAGTTTCTGTAATCAATAGAAGTATATAGAAAAAAATTCATTCCCACCGACTCCTATCCTTTCTCTCCTGATGGAAAAAGTCTCATCACCTCCACGTGATTTCCATCGGACGATGACACCTTTGTCAATTCTAGCAAACAAAACTTTTTGTGCTACTTATGTCACGAAGGTGGCGTTGACGAAGCATGAGACACCTGTTTAAAAGTTAAAAAAAAATAAACACATGATCGATAAAGCATGAATGTTTTCATTGACTAACTGGTCTTGTAGACGACTGCTGCGGTTTGTACGAATCGTTGCATTATATCGAAGAATATTCATCTTCACGCCACCTGTTGGTCAGAGTACCTAGTAAAAAATCCCTGCGTCAAGAAAATGCGACTTCTGGGCTTCTATGTAAGACCGTATTCGTTGGTAGTACACATACAAACAACTACTGGCCATTCCCACATGACGTGTTGCTTTGATTCTTCCTCCGCCACCCCCCCCTGCATAGTATGCATGACAATTTCTCGACCGATCCTAGCTGGTTTTCGAAGAGATAGTCCCCCTTTTATTACGGCTATTAGAACGCTAGGTCCTAGCCTGAAAAGTTGAAGCCAAGTTTTGGCTCAGGCAGTGGAAGAGCTACTCATATCTAACCGTGAGTGTCTCATCTTTAGGTCCAACCACTGGTTATTTTCCATCCTTGCGTTCTGCAGGGGAATTTCGAGCCTAAGTTCTGGTACAGTGAATCCAAAGGCAGCTCCAGGGGAGGCCAATGAGTCCGCCTTTTCATTGCCCTCAGTGTCCGGAATCCTCATAAAATGGAACCTATCTCTTTCTCTCAGTCTTGCAAGGGTTGAACGACATTCCTGCACCATAAATGACGTGCAGTTATCGGATACTAATGAGTTCAGTGCAGCTTGGCTCACCATAACAATTTCTATTAATCTACTTGTCATTCACCTGCAAGTATAAGGTTAGCTCAGTGGTCAATGGCAAATATTTCTGCTTGAAAGACAGTCGCAAAACCGCAGAAAACAAATAGACTATTACCTGGCAGCACCACGATCATAAACATCAGCTCTGACACATTGCCCAGTTTTGTAGCCGTTTGTCAACCAACAGGGACCCTCAAGTAGATGGTCTTTGGTGCTGGATTATTTCCATTTACTAGGAATGATGATCTGGTATAGCAGTTTCATGTAGGTTTTCAGTAATGCTATAAACTATTATATATTAGACTTCAAACTCAGCGTCTCGCCCTCAGTATCACCCTGTAAAGCGCCATATACGAAGCTAACCATATTTGACCCATTCTGTAGGTAGCAATTCCAACTGTTCCTCTAATCGCCATGGCTGCAGGCATGGAACTGTTACTACATATAGTTGTAGAGCAAAATGCTGCTCATCATCATGTAGGCTGCTCTATGCATTTTAAAGAATTTCAGTTGGGATAGTTTTTCTTGACTACTTCCTCACCACCACCACATATAACCTCTGAAATTTCTTTGGAGCAAGTCGTCATTTCTTTTAACAGGTCATTTCACCTTCCAGCCATATTACATGTAATAACAGGCGCCCGAATTGGAACATGATTATACTATGATAGGCCTGTTATCACCGACAGAATGATGACGAATAATAGGCCGGACATAGTGGTGTATGGTAAGAGAGCCAGAACACCAATGCTGGTGGATGTCACCATACCGAATAATAACAACGTGCTGAATAATTTTCAGAAGAAAAAGTCCAAATACACAGATCTTGCTATTGAGATCAAGCAGATGTGGCGCCTCGATAAAATAGATATTGTTCCTGTCATCATATCCTACACTGGGCTAATACCCAAAACTTTGCATGATAGCTTTAAGAAATTAGAATTGCATATGACTACTTATATAGAAATGCAAAAAGCTGTAATTCTTAATACATGTAGGATAGTTAGGAAATTTATGTCAAGTATATTGTAATCGAGCCTATTAACTTTGATTGCTGATTCTGGGAAAGGTAAATTATATGCAGCTAACAGCTGAGATAGTGCATAAGTCCACGATAATAATAATAATAATAATAATAATCTTTATTTATGTCTTTATACATGTGTATTTGCAGTCATTATTAAATTAGTGGTATATATAAAATTAACTCAATTATTGAGATGAGTAGACAACTTGAAACCTTACTTAAAACTTGCCTACAAACATTATCTAGAAATAGAAAAAAAATTCACAAACATCTTACTTAGTAAAACGATCAGTAAGAGAGGGTTTGGCAACAGTGAGAACTAGTTATATTAAAAATAAATTAAGATTCAACCAGCACATTTGAAAATTCTAAAATTTGACTACAGACATTAAAATTTCGGAAATCTTTTGTGCTATAAAAAACGTTTTCTTTGAAAGAATTTTTCAGGCATAATTTAAAATCTTTACCCGACAAATTTCTGACACTTGCAGGTAATTTATTATAAAACAAAAGAAAAACAATCTGGACCATTCTGTGACTTACTCAACCTGCAGTATGGAAAACACATCATCGCGAGATCTTGTGATATGAGCGTGCCTATCTCTATGTAATATTGCACTTTCAATATTATTATGTGCATAGATCAGACATTCCATGATAAATAAACTGGGAAGAGTCAAAATCATCAGAGTCCTATAAGCATCCCTACAGCAATCCCTGTACCTCAGCCCACCCAGAATTCTCACAGCATGACGTTGGAGATACAAAATTCTATAAAATTCACCAGTTACCCCAAACCAGAATACCATACTTCATATGAGACTCACATAATGAATGATAAGCCACTTTTAGGACATTTGTTGATACTGAGTGAGATAGATTTCTTAAAACAAAAATATTTTCACTCAATTTGATAGCTAAGTGATCTATATGAACTGACCAAGTGAGTCGGGTATCCATGTGAACTCCAAGAAAACAGACGGACGAAAACTCAACACGTCTCAAACTAAAGATAACCTCCTGTGTCTTTCCCTTGTTCATGCATAATTTATTACCAGAAAAGCATTTTGAAGCCCTCAACCGTGCCTTCCCCTCTAGCTCTGTCGCATGTCCCAGATCCCCACAACCGACCGATAAAGCAGAGTCATCAGCAAACAGGTTGGTAAGGCAGCTAGCCAGATAATCAAGAAAATCATTAATGAATATAAAAAAGTAAAGGTCCCGTAAAAGAACCCTGAGGAACGCCATTGTTATTTCCTTTTCATCTGACCAGCCACCATCTATACACACCACCTGCTGCTGATCAGTTAAAAAAGTTTGGATTAGTTTCCTACTGCTTGCATCAAACTTGTACTTCTCCATCTTGCCCAGGAGAACCGCATGAGAAACGCAGTCGAAGGCCTTTGTAAGGTCCAAAAACAATGAAAGCGAAAAAAGATCTGCCTCAAAACATTTCAGTGTGTTGTTCACAAATTCAACCACTGCATCAATAGTACTACGCTGTTTTCTGAATCCATATTGATTAGAGGAGAAAAGACAGTTGGCTTCAAAATATTTTAACACCTGATTGGTCATAATTTTTAACGCTACTTGCATCACCTCTTTTGAAAAGTGGAACGGTTTTTGCGATTTTCAGACATTTAGGAAAAACTGCAGAAACAAGACATTTCTTGATTAATTTTGTAAGTGGATATATAATCGAATTATTATTATTTTTAAGAAGCATAGAAGATAGGCCATAAAAATCACTAGACTTACTATTTTTTAGCGACCTAACAACATCTCTCACCTCGGTAAAACTAACTTAACGAAAAGAAAAACTTAGACCTTCAGGTATATTTTTACAAAACAGGTCATCAGGGTTGTGAGCAACACCGTCAGATACTTTTTTAGTGATACTGTGAGGAACAGATGTGAAATATTCATTAAAGTCATTTGGAGTTGATTGTGAATTAATCTTGTTTCTGGGAGAGTTCCTTTTTGTATTAATGATATTCCACATTGCTCTTTGACGGTTTGAAGATAACAATATAGTCTTATTATTTGCTTCAATGTCAGCCTTATTCATTTGTAATTTGTACAATAATCTGAGTCTGTTACGTGCGAATCTAAAGTTATCAGTAGCGTATTTATCATATAGTTCTGTAACAAGTCTGAGTCGGTCTCCCATGCTTCTCAAATCATCTGTAAACCAGTGTACCCCTGGACCACTTTTCCCTCCCTGATTTCTACCTCAGGGAATGTAATCTTATAGGAATCCACAAAATTTTGATGAAAGGTTTAAATGCATCATCAACAGTTATTAAATCATTATCAAGAAAGTCCCAACTCAGTTGTCCAAGTATAGAGCGAAAAGAATTGAAACCCTTTCCTGCCAAAGGTCTGATCTTACGAGTAATATATGAAATAGGCTCACCAATCAGATTCATTGTCATCTATTGTGCTCTGTGATCCGAGAAATCACAGTTTCAGACATCAACATGTACACTAACAGGCTCAAAATTAATAAGTTGTCTGAACAGTTAGGACCCTCTGTAGGCTCAAAAACCATCTGACGATAACCATACAATTTGAGCTAGTCACACAATGCACCAGCTCTCTTATCTGGGGAATTAAAATATACATTAAAGTCACCACATAATACAACATTGTTTACTATATTAAGAGGTTAAATTTTGTCAATGACACTCAAGAACATGTCAAAATCACCAGATGGTGAGCGGTACACATACAACGATTAAGTTAAGTTTATTTAAACGCAAACCACTTACTCCTTTGCATAGAATGTTTAAACCACCATGTTTAGATCTTCTTCCTTACGTTGAAGCTGTATGGTAGTATCATACAATATATTTTCTTTACATTATGAAACATTAAGGAAATTTTCACTCATGCAAATCACATCAGGCATATGTTTACCATTAAAAAAACCCCTTAAGTTGGTTCGACTTGGAGCCGAGGCCTTGAATATTCAAATGAAAAATAGAAAATTTCCTCAATCATTCATTTTTCCAATCGGACTAGGGACTGCTTCGACCATCAATTCGGATCCGTCATCAGAATTGCTTTCTGAAAAAACTTTTTGATAAGTGCTCCATCGGGCCACATATTCACTTCCTTGGCTAGTTCGAAACTCGCCTCGTCGATCGTAACTTTAAATGAACTGTACATAGTTGGGTGCTTCGATTTCAAAGGTTCACATACTGCTTCTGGAATATTAATTCGGACCATTTTCGAATAATCCTCGGCAGTTGTATCCGGGTTTATCCTGGAAACAAACAAGAATAACTTCTTTTGTTTGGCTTCTATAGTGGTGCTCTTCCATGCCCCTGTAATTAACCATTTATCCGATTTAGATTGTGCTTGTTTCATCACTAATGTCAGATCTGTCAGACTTGTCGATATCGAAATTCAATTTCATAGAGTTGAAATTGGTTGGTACCACAGAATTTTTACGTCTCTGTATGTAGTTTTCTTCATGACACGGTTTGTGGCTTTGTCCGTTTCAACGGAAGACACGGTAGCATCTTTTTCCATGCTCTGGCTAGCCAGAGCAGTAGACGAAGTGTCATCACGAACGCTACCTTCATTCGAATCATTCGACTCAACCTACAAATTTGCGCATGTGCTGAATTATGATCAGAGACAAAGATGATTTATATAATTGGTCTATGTCAGAGATAACAAGGGAGTTCGTTTGTTTGTTTAAAGATTTTTTAGATGGTTTTTTCAAACTCACCTGATTTTTATTAATAACTCGAGGTTCGAGTTTCCCGTTCAACAAGACAATTTGCAGATTCAATAATTCTATAATTTTTACTTTATCACAAATTATTTGATTCTTGTCGACGATAATTTTGTCTTTTTTTTCAAGAAGTAAGTCAAGATACTCAATTCTTGATTTTAATAACTGAATATCATTAGGATCGTTTATCATTGGCGTCGATAACGTATCTTTAAATTCCTCGTTATCGGTACAGCATTCAACTTTTCCACCACATTCACTAATTCTCAAACTGTTTCTTTCACAGCATTGTTTATCTATATCTAGTAAACGATTACAATTAGTACATTGCACTAAATTTGAAAGAGCATTCTTGAGACAATATTTACATACGTTGCCGGCTGGGCCCGGTAAGTGTTCACTCGGTGCCATACGAGTAGTGTCCCATATGGTCTGAGAGCAGCAACGCTCCCCTAATGAAGCAAATGAGCTTACGATCGTAATATGGTTCGATCAAAGAGTATAGAATAGAGGAGAAGCAACATATAATTGTAAGCGACGTGTGGTGTTTACCACTGTAAACTATTTAGTTTGACAGCTTTTTTTTTAATAGAGGTTAAATAAAAACAATGAAAAAATTCTTGTAGAATTATTGAAAAAGTGTGGGGAACTTTGTACCATTTTCTCATTGATAAATAAATTAACTTTTATAACTTTGTGATAATACTTACATGTATATATTTAAATTATAGATTTTTGGAAAATGAAACACAAATAAGTAAAAAGCAAGAATAATTTCAGTGTATTATCTTCACTATAATATGAATTCAATTTACACTTCAGTCTAAGTACCACGTGGCCGGCTATAAAAACACACAAAATTTAAAATGTAGAAACAATTGAATTTGACGGTATTTCGTTTACTACAAAATAAATTTAACTTATACTTTAGCCTCAACAACACGTGGCGATTATGCTATTAAATTGTAGCTTATCTACACATTTGTAGGTTTAACATAGTAGCGCCATTTATTGATTACTTACTCAATCCTGTCAACAGATATCACCATCTATTAAAATCGTTTGGAGTTAACAGATAAATGTGAATGTCAATTAATATACAAATAATTTGCAATAAAATAATATTGCGGCTATAAATTAAGATGTAAGCTATTCTATCTTTCAAGTTCGATCAAACTGCACACGGTGTGTAAATTTAATTTAAAATCGGTTAAGTAGTTTAGGAGTCCATCGCGGACAAACAACGTGACACGTGATTTATATATATTAAGTGATTGATTACTTTGTTTGTTGGTGGTACAACCATAATAAAAATTCTATAATTAATTTGAATAAGTTTTGTTTTGAAAATTTTTTCTGGGAAATAATCGTCACTGGTCGCCGTGACTTTTGATTACAATGTTTTTGCTAAACTATATTATTTTCCTTTATCTTAATTTGAGGTTGGAAACATAAGTTTCATGTTTGCGAAGCACGCTTTTATTAACGTCTTTCAATTTGTTTAAAGAAAAACTTTTTGTTTTTAATTATTAGTATACATATATATATTTTTTTCGAATATTGGCAAGGTCAACCTTCCGTTTTCAGTTGAAACCGCCATTTACATCTATGGAAGCACCATTTATGTATGAACTTTTATCTGATGCCAGAAATGAAATAACTTCTGCTACCTCTGAAAATGGAGAAAAATGGAGAAATTGTGATTCAATTAAATTTTTCAATGGTGTTATTAATTAGTTAAGGAAACAATAGAGCTGGCAGCTCTGTTATCAACTGTAACCAGTTCAATAAACTATATCCATGAAAAGAAAATTAATTTTTCATAGATGTTATGTATGAGTTACGTTGAAAAAATAATGAACGATCCGTTACGGATTTCAGTAAGTTATGTCTGTTTTTACGATGAAAAATTATTTATTTCTGTACCTTCTGCAGTTCCAAATCTCGACAATGGTATTTGTTTCACAAACATCTCTTTTACTTTGTTTGGCACAATATCAGTCATAGGTGTTTTGATGAATCCTGGCAATACGGTGTTAACTCGGATTCCTTGTTTACCCAATTCTTTAGCAGCAGTCTTTGTAAGCATTTCTACTCCAGCTTTACTAGCACTGTAGTTAGCTTGTCCAATGTTTCCATTTTTTCCTACGATACTGCCCAAATTGATTATTGAGGCGTTAGGTATCTTGTATTCAATAATTGAATTAGCAAAAGTCTGTATGACGAAAAACGTTCCCTGTAATATGATATATAAATACATAATACAAGTTAGAGATTATAAGAAATAAAATATATATTTATAATTTGAAGTGTTTTAATAGCGTTACCATGCTTAGTATTAAAATTCGAATATATTTCATTGATTTTATTCTTAGTCTAGAAAAAAACTCGTTTTAAACTAAGTTAGGTGTTTTAAAAGTTAATTGGATAACTGTTATCAATTTATTTTATTACAGTTGTCTTCCGAGTTCATGTGGAGTAATTATATATGCTTCTCTTCCCTAGTTAAGATGCATAAGTAATTTAATTTTTTAACGGCCGCATTTTTATTTAAATATGTTAAACGAGTATTTTGTCTCATTCTTCATACTATCAATCTACAATGAGCAAACACCCACCTACTGTTGAACCTGAATATTTATTGCGTATGTTGTATGGATTTTACAAATGACTATGGTGAATTCTCTTACCTTCAGATTTACGTTTAAAACTTCCTGAAAATTATCTTCTGAAAGTTTTAGCAGAAAATTGTCCCTTGTAATACCGGCGCAATTGACAATGATGGATGGCGGCTTCAAATATAATTCCAAGATTTTTTGTAGTGCATTTTTGATCTCTAAAGATTTACTAACATCAAGCGATAGTGAAGTAGCTTTCACATTTGTTGGGTTAATTAGATCTATGGTTTCTTGAGCTTTTTTCACATTGACATCTGCTGCTACGATAGCCGCCCCATCGCGGGCAAGTATTTTACATGTAGCTCTTCCAATGCCGGACCCTGCACCTGTGTTGAAGATTTATCGATATTCGAAATAAAAGTGGAAAAATCTTATCGAAATTATTAATAAGTAAGTGTGTGACTACGCTACTGCCTATAGGTAGGCTAAACTCATTAAAAGATGCAGGTCTCAATGTTAATATTCATCATGATATAATTTGATGTGTACTTACCAGTAACGAGAGCCGTTTTTCCACTAAGAGACATTTCTGTATAATAAACTAACTTAAACTTACTCGAAATCTATCGCTTTCAACGACATAAAGACGTCGATATCGTTTATCAACAACCAGGACCTTGGACGATGGATAGTAGGTGAATACAAATTTGACTCTGTAAACTTTATTTATATCCATAGGCGGTACGTACGCATGTTCCCCTAGTTCCTCTTGTATGGTTTAAACATTCTCTTACAATTCTTTCTTTATTAGATGTTTTTCGTGCAGAAATTCAAAGAAATGAGATGTAACTAATTGGGTGAATTGAATGTGTATGTCTACCTTTTTTCGAGTGAATTTCAATTACATATGTAATAATTGACGAACTCAAGAAATAATTTATTTATTGTAATGACAATACTTAATGAAGTTGGTACATTATTTATTCAAATTGCTTCAAATAGTTGGAAAATATTCTTTGGGATAATGATGAATTATATTACAATTAGTCCCTGTCATCATTTCCATGAATTCTGAAAAATTTTAAGTTATGAATTTTCTTCATCCTTGATTAGAGCTAAAATAGTTCATTGAGCAACATCTTTAAATATTACACTATTTTAACTCATGAATTCTCCCGTATTTATATGATTATTCTTTTAATAACAAAATTTCAATTAAACTGTGTCATACCGTCAAAATCAACAGTCCCGGAACCATCGGTATCGATTTCTGCTATGATTCCATCCAGATCTCGACTACTAAGGTTATCGTCAAGAGCACCCAGAATTTCTTTAAGAGTGGCTGTTGTGATATACCCGTTACCTTCTCTGTCGTACAATCTGGAAATAGAGATATGTCATTTTTCGAATTTTTTAATGAATTGCAAGAATTAAATAATTTCAAAATGAATGAAATAGTTTATCATATACCTGACAAAGTTTTTGATATGCAATTACTAATGAACATAATTGGGAGCTTTTTGTTATGTTCTTATATTGTTGTAATAGTAATTTCAATATAATATTGAATATATCTAAACATAATGTTTGATCCAATAACATCAATATAACCGAATATCACATATTTAATACACGGGAAAGTTCAGCATGATTTAAGGCAATTTACTCCGTCTCATAAATAAATTTTAATAATGAAATATCATAGTTGAACCACCTGAAAGCTTCTTTTAATTCTTGCTGCGTTGACTCGGCATCATCTTCTTCCAGAAAATGTGAAGCAATGTTGCAGAAACCATCGAAATTCACCCTTCCCGAATTGTCTGGGTCATTTTTCTTTATTAGAGTTGTTAATTCGTGATCATCAAAAAGCTGCCCCATTGTATTCAGAATGGTGGAAATTTTTATCGTTTCGATGTAACCGCATTTTGTTGTATCGAACATTTGGAAAGCTTTCCTCATGATGGCCATTTTTTGAGCGTCTTGATCTTCCTGAAATCAAAAGGCGAAAGTCATCATAAGTACCTACTTCAATATTATACAATTTTATCGAATTCGTTAGAATTCGCTCGAACATTGGATGAGACTGACTATCATAATTTTATTTACTAACTAATCACAATTAAACAATAGTTTCTTATTCTAAACATATACTTTGAATTGAAATTATCATAACTGAAATATTAGATAGCAATTCTCTTCGGTTATTACATCACATCACATAAAAGTAAATCTTTATGATTTATACCTGCACACTTAAAAGTTTAAATCAATTGTTTTTTATTTAATATATATTTATTTTATTTCATTCTTTTACTTATTCACGAGTGATTCCTTATGAGCTGGCTATCTATCGCAAGTATGCAAAAATTAGAAAACAATACTGAAGGAACAGGCAACACAGAGTTATTAGAATATCAAACTCGATGAAACACTTCGATTGCTTTTCCAACATCGCCTTTATGTGAAAAAAGGATTTCATCAAAAGTGCAGTTATTTTTATGTTTATTATTTTACAACATGAAAGTACAAATGTTATGTTGAGTTTGCCTACGTTTGTATATAAGCATTATTTATCAACTGTAAAATATTATTCGATGAACGTATAGCAAGTAAATTTATAGAAAAATAAGATTCTTTTAATCTCTTCAAGCGGTATGATTTACCTTTGAAATGATTGTAATTTAATCGTTTATATTGTATTAAAATAAACTCGCTCACATTCAATATTTAAAACGAATATACATTTCACCCTTTGCTGACGAAATCTTTAAATTTCAAGACTAAACTTACCATTTTCCCGAATACCCACTCAATGATATCTGACAAATTTGTTATCGAAACTGCATGTTAACTAAAATATTCCTCTTTTATAATTCCCCCTCCATGTTTTACCTTATACTGAATTCCAAAAAAATGACTAGGTGAATACTTACATTGTGAACGAGCTAGAAAACAGTAGAAAATAGAGTAACGTGACTGAAAATAGTCTGTATCCTATCTTATTAGTGACGCTAAATAAAATCTTCAGTGCAATTCTTTTCGCCATTCTATTTTCGGTAAGAATGTTTTCAGTTTAGTTGCCTCTTTCGCTGGTATTTCGGAATTTTTCAATTAATTTTTAGAATTCAATCTCAAGTCCCTTTATCGTTGAAATCGTAGCATAATATAAACATTTTTTTCGGTTTCGTATGTGTATTCCGGACTTATTTAAAAAGTTTTGTGGTATCTAAACTGTATTATCTTGAATGCCGAATATAAATCGAACTTTGTTGATTATGACGCGTTTCATCATTGTCGGATGTTGAAATTCGTACTTACTATAATGAACCATGAGCAATGTGATAAACGTCTCTTGAAGATAGGATACTTTGTTTCGTGAATCTCATCTAAAAATATAGATTCTTCCAAGTACTGATTATCTTTTCGACAAGAAACATTTGAACATTCCAAAATAACTGTCACGTAATAATAAATAAACTACTATGAAATTAAATTTGAAACTTTGTTATTAAAGTTAATAGACCTTCTCTTTAAATTAGTGCAGCTATTACATTTGACGGTCCTATATTAATAACTTTAAATGGAGTTGGCACAAATATAATTATTATTCGAATATTCGAATACTCATAGAATTATTTTAGTTTTCATTGAAATGTATGATTTTGTTTGGGATAGATTTATAGGGACAAATCAGACAAGTTCAGTCGATGCCAGTAAAAAATCGATATTTTTATCGTTTTTCTTTTATATTGTTTTCTGGATTCATATTCTGTTTGCTTATGAATTGAGAAAGTAGTAACACTTTTCAGTTTTAGCAGAATGATAGATGAATTATTGAATATTATGATTGATTTATTGAAATAGTGATGCATCGGAATGAATGAAAAAGTTGTTTTAAAACTTCTCCACCGAAATGTTATTATAATAATCGGTAGTACTTATTTCAAATAAGAATGAAAAATCGTTGAGAACGAAGAGGTTTGAAGTAACATAGAAACCAAATTTGGTGAGTCAATATAGAATCAAAGAAATCAATTATTGTATTCGAGTACTTAAGTTAGTAGTATTCAAGTTCTATGTACGATACATTTTTCTATTCGTCGACTATGAGTTATTTGTTGAGACGTAATGGCGTGGCTGACTAGCAATTAGCATCCATCCAATTTATCCTCAAATAACAAGGTGTGGGTATTTTTGAAATTCGTCTATTACCGTCCAAGTTGAACGTGAAACGCGATTGAAATTGATAAATTAGCAGCGTTAATTTTAGCGGAGCTGTCTAAAAACGGACCGATATCGTTAATAATAAATGCATTACAAAATGCATTTATTTGAAGAGATTATGTGAATTCAACGCAAATCTGATTTTCGAAGAACCATGAAATTAGCGATTGTCTTGGTATAAATCATAAATCGAGTACAATGCTAGTTAAAAATAGTATATATTTTATGCGAGAAATGAACCAAAACATGTTCAGTTTAAAATTGGAAATTTGTTGTATTGCATACAAACAATAGCAAACAGAAGAGCCACGGTTAAATTCTATATATAATACTTAAATTTTTCATAACCCACAATCAATATATTACGTTGGACAACAAAATCAATTTTTATACTTACATTCATCTTAAATATGAGTTTGTTCATTTCAATATTTTCAACAGTTTGCATTGTTGCAGATATCGAGCTGTTGGAGTGGCATCATAAAGAATTCAGATAGAAAATATATAAACATTTATTATGTGAAAATAGAAAAGTATTTCTACATATATTTACAAAAACATCAAAATAATGTACAAAATGTCATTACAACAGACATTCACATTTTCTAATACGAAATGTGTGAGATCAGTCTCAAAAGTTTATGCAAATTCACAAAAACTCACAAAAACCTCAATGAATTTTCTATCTTAAAGTATAAGTACTGGCTTCGATATATTTCTTTGTATACATGCTACAAGTTGATGACTAGTTGACAAATTATATTGTCTGAATAAGACTATATGTTATATTATTATTTATAAATAGAAGCATAATGACAAGTACAAGTCGATTACTAAACCACAAGTAGTGTTAACAAATTCAAAATGCAACATGTTATGTACCAATATGGCAATTAAATATGAAAACATGTCAGAGAGGAATAAAATCAGTGTCATATTAATATAATATTGATGTTATTTCACTGGTATATTTTACTGCACTAATGTCGTAAAATTTTTATCTTATTGTAACAGGTACAAAATGATTTTGATTCAGCTAATTTCTGAATATTGAATGCGTTTAAGCCTGGTTTTATAATAAGTGTTAAGTTTTATGGAGACATATTATAGAATCTATCTGTACTGAAAATCTCTTTACCAAAACTTGAAATTCTTTCATCTCAAACATCTGTTGTGTAAGTCTCGATAGTTGTCACGGTATCCGTGATGACGTATCGTTACACCATCGTAACATTTCTTCTCTTTTTTTCGCCACTATTCACAGAACTCATAGATCCTTGAAGGCTCGGGTTGAACGGACCGATTGGTTCATTTCTTATTGTTTGGTACAGTTGATGATTTTGGGGTTGATGTGTACCATAAATAGTGTAATTCGGAGGATATCCATTGCCGTTGAAAGCAGGCAATGGAGGTACTGGAGGTGCCATATGCGTCTGTTGGTACTGTTCTACCATCTGTGGGCTTAGATGGTGTCCGTTCAAGTTGAGTTGGTCGATGGACTGTCCGTTCATTGACAAATGGTCTATTTGAGAACCATTCATCATCATGTCGTGATTCAACTGCTCTTCTGGCATGTTCTCCAAGGGGCTGTGCCTTCTCTCATGCTCATGGAGTAATTGGGAAGCTGTCCAAGAATTGAAGGGACTCAATGGGTGTCCGTTTCTATTAGTAATCACACTAACTCCACCGTAAGAAGCTTCGCGATTTATTTGTTGTTGCTGTTGTTTCAACTCCTCAATTAATTGTTGCTCTTGTTGGTTAACCAATGAATATCTCTTCTTAGTTTCATCCTCATAACCGAAATTGCTCACAGGTACTCCAACAGTGTGGTGCTCCGGAATATCAGAGTTATAAGTTTGACTTGCGCTATTCAAAGGACTGCTCGGAACTATCGTTATATTTCCGTTCAACTTATCATTCTTAGTAGATTTCGAAGGAGATTTTTTCACTATTTGTCTTTCCCTACGTTTGACAACACAAAAATAGCAGTATAAGATCAATAAAACCACTAACAATATGAAACCGATAGCAATAGGAAGAATTAGTTCTAGTCCGAAATTCATAGTTTTTGAAATACTTGGACTTATATGATCAATATCAACAGAATTACTATTTGGCCAATATTGTTCGTTATGCGTGTAAGTAGGTGCAACAGTTGGCGGTGGAGGAGGCGATGGTACTAATACTCGAACCCAGTTTGATATGGTTCCCGGAACATCTGAGGACATTTTTGAAAAAGCCTTAACAGCAAAGTACATTGGTTTATCTAACAATTCTTTCGTTTGCGAAAAATCCAAGTTGAAAGTAGTCTCTGATCCAGGACTCAACGGTAATGGTCCTAGTCCTTCATCCCAACGAATGCCGTTGATCTCGAAGTTATCTATGATATCTTTCACAGAATATGAATATTTGATTTCATATCTAGAAACACTATTTCCGCCCATATCTGGGGCAGTCCAAATCAATCTTGCTTTCATATCTTCGGCTATAATTTGAACTTTCAGATCTCCAATTTTACCAGCCGGAAACTGACTTGAGGTTAAAATATCTTGCGATGAGATGTACACAGTTTGCTTGGGAAGATTTCGTTGGAAGGGTGAAATGGGTTCAGCACCCGATGATGGAATATTACTGCCACAACATGGTTTATCTAAAAATCAAAAATCATCAGAATAGTTTCTTGAATGATTATTTTAAATATTATGGAATATTAAATTATTCTTAAAACAAATGAAAACAACGCCCAATAAAATGAAGAAGGTAATCTACCTGATATTTTAGAAGATTCGGCCCAACGGTAAGCAGTGTTACCATTATCTGTAACCTTCACTTCGAATGTATAGAAACCTATACCGCCTTCACTGGCGCTGAAATATCTAGTGTAGACACCATCACCTTTGGTTATATCGGGATCTCCACTGCCGGTATCCAATAAATCAAATTTGTACGGCTGATTTGATCTATCGTGAGTCTGATTACAAGGGTTGCAAGTTTTCGTAACAGTTACTTCCACTTTAGCTCCTAAAACGGGCATCTCACCTATCTTTACCTCCGTCAAAAGTATTAGAGGTCCATTTTGTTGAATTTTGTGTGTCCAAAATTTTGCGCTGAGAATTGGTGCTATGGGTGATTTCGGTGTTGCATACACTTGCAGGAAATGAGGTTGTGGATTTCCAGGATAAGTTTCTACTGTGTACGTCCAAGTACCACTCTGCAAAAATGAATCATTCAATTAATGTTAGGCAGTGAAAGAAGTTTGGTATTACGTTGGGTTACTTTGAGAATAGTTACCTCAGTAATATTGGCATCCAGTACGATATTTTTCAGAAGAAGAAGACGATCATTTCTGGATGTATATATTTGGTGAGAAGGACTGATTAACTTCAAGCTCTTGAATAGAGGAGTTGCAGTATTATGGGTGAAAAAGTTGAAAGTGGCGGGCTCTCCCATATTTGGATCCAATACAAAACTTCCAGTTACTGAGCTTCTTCCATCATCAATAATTTCCCGTCGATGAATCTAACAATGGAAAAAAGTTTTTATAGGACGAATGAAGATGAAAAAAGTTTTCAACCTTTCCAGTGTAACAATCAATTGGTTCGTGGTTAAGAAGGTTCAAGTGAAGTTTGACAAATCAGTCAAACATTTTGATCATAAAGTTATCAGAAAAATGGTAGCTTGGATTCAATAATTTGTCTAACCAAAGTTAATATACGAGTAAGATATTTCTCTGAACTATTGTTGATGTAAGTGCGTAATTAGTTAAACAATAAAAAGCAATAAAAAATACACCATGACCATTATTAGATTATAAACTTCACTTAATTATCAATCTATTATACTTAGGGAAAAATCGAATGTTAATTTGACACTATTTTTCCTAGGTCTTTCAAATTCAATTTTTCTCGAATTTTCGAAAAAATATCTTTTCCTATCGATAAAATCCATTTATGATTCATAACACTAAATCCACCTTTCCTTTTGGAGGTGTTTGTCGACACAACGGAAATTAACTAAATATTCTAATATTCACTGAGAAGGCAAAAACTCTTAATTTTATTGACAAATTATTAATTATAATTACCTCCATAGGTAGATCTGACTGTCTCCCTGAGTAATATCTCCTCGTAATATCTGATAAAACACTCAACAATTCGAAATACGTTGTGAGTAATGTCGAATCAACGTTTAGTTTTTGTTCGAAGACTGTATACGCCGATCCACCAGTGGCTTCAGCCAAAATGTTCAGCGAATTACTTCTGATTATGTGCGGGTAATTGATTGAAGCAATTTTGATGTTAGATTTTTTGATTTCTTTCAATAGCGATTCCATTTGTGAATTTTTATCCATTCCGGGAGAAATAATCACGATGATGTTGTTCGCTGGTCCCTTTAGATTATTACGCTGATTCAACATATTCATGGCATCTTTTAAACCGCATGTCAGACATCCAGGTTTTATTGAATCGCTAGGCGTGTAGGGAATCGAAGAATGAAATTTATGGGCATTTGTTGGATTTGTTGGAAACAGTTCACATGCTACGGTCGACTTCAATTCTGTCAAAACCAAAGCTAACTCTGTGTTATTAGGCAATCGGTTCACAGCCCACAGACTAAGGGCTAGTTTCATGTAATACCACGACTCCCTCTGCATCATATCCTTTGTATTTTCAACGACAAATACATATCTGGTTAATTTTTGTTTTTTAAAACTTATTTTAGGTGTTGTATCGGCGATTTGGTGACTCGTTAATTCGCTACTGCTACTGTTATCTGACTTGAAATCGTTGTGATTCAAAATTACGTCTAAGATGCTTCGTCTGTCACAAATCAAATTTTGCTTAGTCGGCGCTATTCGATCGTGGTTTCCAGAATCGCAAAACATGGACACGGACGGAGCTTCTGGGGCAAAGATAATCGAGCTTCTGGCATTAGGATCGACCATTGAAGATGCGTTGTAGGCCGATACATTTTCCCCTCGACAAATTCTGAAAACGTTAAAATTAAAATACTCAGTCGTATTCGAAAATGATGGTAATCTTTTTGAATTAATAACATGCAATCGTAACAATTGAATATTTAATGTCCGTCGTATCAATGGGACTCGATTAAAATTCATAAAATATACATTCTAAACTTACCCATGGTCATTTATATGGAGATCTGAACATCCAGAAAGCCTGCCTTCTTTTTTATCATCGTCCATGTAGCATAGAGGATAGATGGGATCGTTGTAATATCCTTGTTCCTCAAAAACACCATAGCGGTACATCGCAAATTCTTTTACCAGCGATCGCCCTAAAAATAATGAAAAACTACAGAAATGAACTTGAAAATTTTTGAATCAGTTTAGCAAATAAACGAAGTTGATGTTATCGTACCTAATTTATTATCTGGTACTAATAACCTATCGAAGCTCAGATAAATTTGATCTCCCGGCTGTCCACATCCTAAAGACTGCTGTGTCCATAGGGCGCCCCTTGTAGGATTCCTTGGTAAAACCGTGATATCACTTGTTTCCCCGGATCCCGAAGTGACGGCTGTCGGTGCGCATGTATCCGGCCATGACGTCGGAAGTGAAACAGTTGCCGATCGTAGAAATGCTTTTCCATCAAGGGCGGAAAAAAGGAATTGAGATGCACTTTGCAGGCTTGTCTGTAATATAATAGATACATCTGTTAGTATATTATTCAAATCAGAAGTATATATTGAAAATAGTGGAGCGAAGTGATACATATCTATAAAGAAATTGATAACAATTTGTCATGAAATATTTATTATAATAAGAAAATATTTTCAGAACTTTCCGTATCATGTTTCGTACTATGTTTTATTGACCACTTCCCTGTGGAAGCTATAGTTAATCCTCAGTTTTGTTATTTCTACCTGTAGCTTAACCGTAAAAGCTCAGGTGTTAATGTTTTCAATATCACACAGAGATCGAGGTTCCCACGATCCTTTCTGGTATTGTACAGTGTTATTCTGCAGGTTGACGCCTTCAAACTATGAAGAATCTATCGAACTCATACTAACATTTATTATCTATCTTTGGAGGTACCGGCGATAAATGCCGTTTGTCATGTCACTTAATTTATTAAATCATTGAAACGGGAGTGGCAGAACGTTTTTATGGAATCACACAAATATAATTTTTATTAGAGTACGAGTAAATTTCAAAGGCAAGATGCATGTCAACTATCTAATACTAAATTTCAAAAAGTAGAAGTAAGGATATTCTATTCACAAAATGAATATATGTATTCAAACACTAATGATTGAAAGAAATGAGCATGTAATATGAAATGATTCAGCACGAGAACTAGAAATCACGTCAACTTATTACAGAAATTTAGAGAAAATCTTGATATCGTCTTCTCAAAAATACATGACTTAAAATTCGACAGTGAAATATAATTACTGATATTTCACAGAACTCGCGCAGAATGCTTTGAGTAAGTTGCCAAAAATGAAATAGCAAAATATTGAAGTATCCTGGTTAATTGAGCACAGAGAGGAAATTGCATCAATTTTATCTTCTACTGATATTCTACTTCAAAAAGATCAAAGAAAATCCATCCAAGGGTGAGTTTAAATCCCAAATGAAGGCTTTTGTGCCCCCTCTCTTGTGAGGTGCATTCACGTAGGGTGAAATTTATTAAACGTCCTAAACTATTCCTTTGATACGAAAATGATATGCATTTTCGACGGAAAACGGCCTATGAAGTGCATATAAATGAGATGTTCTGTTTCATTATCAAGACCTCTCTTTTCGATTAATTGTCTCGATGAGAGATAATGGGGGGAGAGTAGAATTTAATTACGAGGTTCACGATGAGCAATCTATCAAGGTCTGCTTACTTGAATAAGAACACCCCTAAGAAATTTCTATTGTCATTGCCGCATGGGCGATAGGTGGATTTTATTGTGAATTCTGTTGAATTAGCATCAGAGCTTCTGGAAAATGCAAATACAGATAGATGTGGACAGTAAGTTCATTAAAATTAATTTTGAATCTCGACTTATATAAAATGTGCAAGTACAAGAATCTTAAATCGATATATTTCAATATTTTCCAGGAAATATCATTCTGGAAGAACAATTTGGTGATGATAAGAATCTATTTGGTGCATGTGAAAACTCAATTTTGTCACAAATTATAACCATTGAAAAAAGTTTGGAACACAAATTTGGATATCAAGTATGTGACTGTTATGACAAAAGAAAGATATTAATTGTTAATTTAACGATCCAAACCAAGCGAGATTCTAAATGCACCTTGAACGTATTTCTATAGAGGTGCCAATCAATTAAATGAAGTTAGAATTAGCCATTTATTTGTAGGAGATGAAGACTAACATATAGGACGTTCGTAGTAGAAAGGAACTTACAGAAGAAACTTTGCGCAACAATTATTGAAAGGTCAAATGATTCTCAAGCAATAATTTTGAATGAATAACAACAATCAAGAAATCTTGTAGGTGACTTTTTGCGAATTTCAAAGTTACTAGGAAAATTTTATATTATTATTTTAGCTGGAATAAAAAATTCAGTAATGCAAATCTTTATAGAATTTTAAGATGGAAATACGTTCATCCAATGTTACATACTTTCCGATTCAATCTTTCTAATTCGTGTTTACGATCAGCCTTGTATGGTATGCTTTAATCGTTTGTTCAATATAAGAAAGATTGTAAAACCATTGGTTGCGTGTCATTGTTGAACATACATTACGTATGCACCTACAGTTGATTGTTATAGTCAAAGATGTAATTCTAAATGGAAACTTCTTTCTCAATTGACACTACAAATAATTAATATTTCACTTCAAATATCATATTTTTTCAACTTAGTTGCTTACTAATACGTTTCAGAATCAGTTCATATTTTTCTCGAAGCTTTTTACTACGTATTCGAGAAAAACACTGACAAATAAATTTCGGCGTGATACAACATCATGAATTCTTCAGACAATCTGTCGAAATTCAAACAACACCTAATTTGCATCATTTTTCGATTGAAACATTATTTCTAATAAGTATCTTCATTCGAATCAATAATTTTACAAGTGGAAACCTTAGAATATCGAGATGGATTAGATAATATTCAATTGTTCCATTGAATCATGCAGAAAACAATTCAAACAATCAAACTTTCACATGACATACTTGTAATATTAGAGTCCTTTAACGTCGTAAAATAACAAAGCGATTTAAAGATTAGGTACTATCTAATTTCGAAGACAAATCATCCAAGACGAGAAACATAGTTTTGAACAGCTGAAGCAAATTGACTTTCACAAATGAACGATCACTTTCCAGTAAACGAATAATTGTACGTTTCATCCGTATACGATGGATATTTTTTGCTATAAAAGACTTTTTTGGAGTTGAAAACTCTTTCTATATGATAAATACAACATTCCGAACATTTTCTCTCGTCATAGACGCATCATCATGAAATGTTTGCAGAAAATCTGTTATTAATCAATTTTTTTCCTATATCACCCAATTAAGCAGTAAAAAGTATTGAAACGTTTCATCAAAATGAAAACGCTTCTAAAATATCTACCAACCTATACATTCTGTAATATAATCAGACCATTTTAATACGAAAGAACCCACGTATTTTTTGTAAGCGATACTTTTTCGAGCCGTTCCTTCCTGTCGATAAGTCTCCAAGAGTGGGCAAACAAAGTGTAGTGTTTCAAAAGATAAAGATGGGAAAGGTATTGCTGTCTATGGCTCACAATATTATCCATGTGATATAAGTGAGATAACTTCAAATAATGAAATGAAAAACGCTTACATCACTATTTGAGCATGATTTCTTGAAACAAAAATAATGAATAGAACAACACGAGTTGAATTAGACATAAATTGTTCTGATGTGTATCCATAAAGTAGCAATGCCTTCAGCTTTAAGGAAATGCCTCACCTACAACAAGCACAACCATGCATGTGAAGTATGATTAAGCATAGAAATTTAATGAATCTGTTTGTTCTCGGATGTGACGTAATTTTTCGAGCTTCATTTCCGTTTTTACATTCACGGTTTTCAAACGATATATGAAATTGTTTAAAACTTTCCACTTAATATTCTGAAAATTCTGTAAATAATAATTTAAGCTATAGAGATTATATGAAAATTTGAATAATTAATATCTTGTCAAATTCATTGATTAATCTTCATTATAAAAATATAAAAATTGTTTATAATTGAGAGCTAAGAAGTGTCCTGATCAGTAAATAATAAGTAGATTTATGCAACCCAACCTTAGGAACAATTCTGCAATATTGTGTGGTATCTGTATTCTATTGAATCAAATCGTTTTTCAGAAAACATTGATTATAGCAACATCTTCATTTTAAATGATGATAAGAACAAAAACAGTAAATCGAATTTTTCTTTATCTATGGAGCACCTCCTCCCTTTTTTTTGTGACCAAAGAATTTCGATATCTCTTTCTAGGATTTTGCTCTGTGCGTTTATTAGTCGAGAGAATGCTCGTCCAACACGAAACCATATAATTGACTAAAAGTGTTTAAAACATCGAAGATGCCTGCTCTGGGCACCATTCTCGCTATCTCGTATTGTGTGTTTAGGTCTTGCCTTTCTACTTATTTTTTAGCCAGCCGGTCACGAGTTACTTTGCGTTCTCACGGTTACCTCAACGAGAATCTTAATTCTCAATAACATACTAAACGATTACGGATTCTTCGATTAGGTGTAACATGACGGTCGAAGGTGAAACGCCATTGCCTAATTACGTTTTCGGAAGAATTTTTTCGATTATTCTTCTTTTAATACATTAATTTTCACAGATTGTTTTGGAGCTTTAGATGAATCAAAGTTTCGAAGCTATTTGAAAACTGATCAAAAAAATTAAAAAGTATCATACGATCTTAAGGAATTTTGGCACAAATAAGTGATTTATGAGAAAATTCTTAGGCTGTCTTTCGAAATTGCAGTTAAGAAGTATTTTAAAAGTAACGGAAACTTTATAATATTCCAATTTCAGTATTATATGAAGAATAAATGAATATTGATTGCATCGGTCGTAAACTCTGACCCACTGACTTGGGAATAACGGTTCTGCCGTAATTTGGCACCGATAACGAATCAATTCAATATTTATTATACGAATGAAATATTCATTTGTAAGTTTAACGTACACGCTTTGCCTCTACTACAAAAGGGAAATACATCTTCACTAGGAACTGACTACAATTGTGCATCTGACTTTCGTATGCATTTATTTAATTAGTACTGTTCAATCAGTTTGTCGAAATATGTATTGAATTATGAAATTACATTTTTATTCACTGTAGATCATTATTGACGTAATTAATTTCACGATTGATTCCGTCCAACTTATGTTCATACTGAATTAAGCTCGTGCTATAACGTTTTTTTCAAATCTCGACTTGGATTAGCATACTAACCTGACTAGTTGTGATACGGATTGAAATTTACATCTTCTACATCTGAATAGCGTGGACAATTAAAAAAAAATAATTCTTGATCTCAAATTTCATGCTCTATACACCAATTACGTATGTTTTATCACCATTTCAAGACCTTTCGAGTTGAAAAACAGTCGCATATTTATGAATATTATTTCGTGAACCGTTGAGATGTTATCAGTCAAGATTTGTGATGTTCCAGTATTATTTTTCACGGTGTAGTTGGCGTGGCCGATTCATCTCTTGTCATTCGATATGGGCTTTTTAACTATAGAAGAGTGTTTAACAACGGGTCAGGTGCGTTCAGGGGAACTTATGCCATGTGGAGGAAGTCAAGGAAACTATTCAAGTGCACTGGCTGGAAGTAAGAACCGTTTAAAAGATGGCTCATGATCGGGTTGCTGAAAATTAACAATGCAACTGCTACCCAACTGTTACCTCGACACTAAAAAAAAATTGATTGAAAAAAAAACTGTATTCGCTCGGAAATATGATCTTTCGCCTCGTTTCTACATGACAATATGGAAGAAATTGAAATTTGCTCATGATATAAATAACTTAGGATTTGAGATATGTTTCAGATTTCAGAGTATACTGCAAAGCTTCACAGTATTGTCACTGGATTATATTTTGAGTCATCTCAAATATTTTGCAAAGCTTATTAATTTCTGTTGAAAATCTGCGAATAAAAATTTCTTTGCATATATTACGTCAAAATCGACTGTATGTATGTGAATTTTTCATACAAAACATAAACCTAGTGCGAATTCTTGCTGAAAGTAATAGCGAGATGTTCTCGATTTCCATTGAAAACTGCAACAATTTATTCACACAGAAATCAGTAGGTATTGGTTCATTTAATCGTGTTTGAAATTTTGAAATCTTCCTTAAAGGTGAACAATGTTTCAACCATTGTCTTATAGCAAGTCGTGTACCAACTCCAACTGAAGTCGTGACTTCAAGTCACGCTATTCTGTGCATCCTCTTTGTTTTAAGTTTGAATATTGATCCAGATCAATTTCAAGATGGGTACGAAGGAAACAAGAAACGAACATTCGTTTTATTCTTATAGTAAGTTTGAGACTAGAAACTCTGGAGTTATGTCACACTAAAACAATGTACACAACGTAACCAAAACATTATTTCAAAACTCGACGCGCGTTTCTCCAACTAAGTTGGCATCATCAGGGGATGATAGTACACTAAATCTAATTCTGCAATTCAATATAGAATTAGATTTAGTGTACTATCATGACCTGATGAAGTCAACTTTGTCGATGAAACGCGCGTCGAGTTTTGAAAAAAAGTTTTGGTGAAGTAGTGTAAGGTGTTTTTAGTGTAATACTTACGGATTGAATTGATTATAGTGAAATTTTCTTTCCTTACTAGTGTTAAAAAGGAGCGACTTTTCGATCACAAAAGGCCGTCGTTCTCAAACTCTTTTTCCTGTTTTCTTCATTAATTTAGCGATTTTCCTGGCCCATCTGAATTCATAGTTTGAAATCAATCATTCCTCCATTAAATTAGTTATGTTGAAGTACCCATATATTTATAACATCTTGAGAAGAAATAAATTGGAAATAAACTCTATAATGTGACGCACTCAAAGTTCATCATGTTTTACACTAACATCAAAGTTTTATACGGTTTTGAGCGTAACTCAACATTATTGAATCCATTTCACTGAAAGAAATATTACTGTATAGAGTATTCACCTTTATGACTCAATTGTAACGATAGTCTTTAATTTGAATTAAATCCTAAATTCATTCATTCCCCAATTACAAAATTCTTTTTATTGCCGATAAACATAGTATGCAAATTTCAATTCAATATTAGTATAAAATAATTTCCTCATAAACTTACGTTTGATGTTAAAAAGTTATATGAAGTGGTCAAAACAAAACATCATATTTTAAGAAAAGTTGAAAATACATAATATGATCGGAATTATAACTATAAAGTCAACATTACCCTAAAATCAAATAACGTGTACCCTATTTTCAAAAACGAAGAAAAGATATCCCACACGTTGCACAGCGTCTGAGAAATGGAAAGAGACGAATGATATACTGATAAGAGAGATAGCTATAAATGAAGAGCCGTGGGATTGTTTGCTGATTGTTCGGTGCTTGGCCTGCCTAAATACAGGTGCTAATGTATGATTAAAGAATATTCCTATTTGTTTTTGATTATTTGAATTAACGAATTTAGGTAGCTGTGAACGGTGCCAAAGAAATAATTTTTCCTCTCAATATTATGATGGAAGAAACTATTCAATGAATTTTATTTAGATCGTCCTAATTTATTGAAATTATCCCAATAAATCAAGGATGAAATTTAGTAGAATATTCATGAAAATTTCAAGAGTCCACATTCCTATTTCTTTCGATACTTGCATTAATCGAATCATCGAATGATTGTTAACTTTAAATCTAGCAATATTGATGCCAAAAACTATCTAAGCAAAGACATTTTCTTCGAAATTCAACAGGTTGGAAAAGTGATGTTTAGACTGAGACAAGTATCAGTACAATTGCCTATCTTGTGATGACTCCATTCCTAGGAATAAGTGGCAAAACTTTTTAATGTAATGCATATAAGAAGTCAAAATGATGTAATAATATCTGAATGTTATCGAATTAGTTTTGATTGAGCGCGCCTAGTTTCGCGCTTTGTCTCACGTTAAAGTTTCACATTATCTCTATCGACGAGAATCGCTTAACTCTTTCTGGTATTGAGTGATCATCCTAGGAATTAAATCCTTCAAAGTCGCACCCACCGACCTTGCTTCGAGTGTTTCTACGAAGAGTTAAATGCTCATTTTCTGTTAATACCTTAGTTATGTATCCTCATCTAAAGGTAAAGCAATTCCAAGTCAAATAGTGCCGGATGCATGACGTAATGCGATGCAAATTCTATTTGATTCGGATTGCAAATAAAATACGCCACACTATATTGCATAACTTATGAATAATCCGTTGGTATGAAGATGACTAGTGAGTCGATGGATGCACATCAATTATTATCTAATATTCTCTCAAGGTTTTCCCTTACGTTTTCTCATTACCTACATTTATTATGCATAAATGAATTCCTGTTTATTGTTTGGTATATTTATTGAAATTGTGTAATATCTCTCATAAATGTTGCTTTCCTCTTCTCTCAGTGACTTTTCTTAGGATGATGTTTTGTTATGAGGAATATTGAAACGAAATGACGTAAACAATTTTCAAAGCCAAGTGATGAGCGCTCGTTATTCGACAAATATACTACCGATTCTTTTTCATCATTCAAACTTCAATACACAATAACATTTAAAATAAAACTTAAATCCGAGAATGAATTTCAGGTAGAATGTATAATTAGTTTAATTATTTAGGATACCCTTTATCTATTAATACAGATTCACTCTTGATGAAAAATAACAAATTCGAGCAATCATTCAAACAAATTAACAGGCTTTAATGACAAAAGCTTTTAGTATTTCTTCTAGAAAAAGTAATGTTTAGATAACGAAGCATGTATTCAGGAAGAAATGGACAAATATCTAAAATAACAGATAAAACCAAGTTGGTTTGGTTCACACTGGAATGGTTCTGAAAATTCATTGGCGTTAAACCTGAATTTGAAACGAAAAGATTACATTTTATAGCGTCCTTTATCAGGTTTCTTTGTTACTGAACATTTTTGACCATATTAAATAATAAGAGAGAGCAAATAGTTAAAGAAATCTCTACTTTATCCATGAAACTATTAACTGAAATTATTGTTAAAATATAATACTGTTGATAGTAGATTTCAAAAGATAATTTTATGATAAAAATAAAAAAATTAAACGATATTACTGACACGAGATCATTTATTGAAATAGGTTTTTTTATGTCGAAAACAGATGTTGAATAATGATAATAATAATTCTTAAAGAATTAGTTTATGCATAAACAAAAAGTTTATCATTTGAATGTGATAGAAAATTTAATATCGTACAACTCGCCAATTATTATTATATCCTTTCCAAATTTATGAAATAGGTAATAATATCTTTTCTGAAATGCTTCAAAATCTTACCAGTTAATATTTATAAATTTTCTAGAGACAATAACTTTTACATTTAAAATGTTCTTCAATCATTTAGATATTGTTTTTGCTATTCAATCGCTTGTATCTGAGAAGATGCTCAATACGTATATTAATCAATTACAAGATATTGGACGAAAGCACTCTTAATGGCAATCATAATTACGAAACGTTCAATTGGGCAATTTTATTCTCTTAGGGAATCTCTTTCATAACAAAAATCTTCTCTTCTCGGTATTAAAACCATCATGTTTTCACTTCGACCTTCGGCCTGCACGTTCGATCACGATTTCATTAATTTCTGTTTGCGCTAAAATAATTCACCTTTCTAGATTCAAACATATGTTCGAAGATTCGAATAAAGTATTAGCGACTTATATGCATGTAGTCTTGGCTAGTTTAGCTTACATATGTTCGAAATCAATAAGAGAATTTTCTATAGTTAATATGTCATGCTTTCCACAAACAGCAAGAAATTTAAGTTTATTTTATAGCATTTATGAAAATAAAACTTCAAGAATGGATTTGTTTTCTATCTCCAATGTATCATCCAAACTTGAGTTCTATGATATAAATTATTTATTTTTACTCTGCATTACGCTCTGAAATGAAATGAGTGAAAGTTGGCATACGTTTATTGAAATAGAAGTGACAGTAATTGCATATTTTTGAAGAAGCTCACAGAAGTAGTTTTTTTGGCCATAATAGATTGCTGGAGAAGTAATCACTAAAAAGAGTTATTTTAATTCTGTCATCCTATTATAGGTACACATTTCTACCTGGCCTAGAGCCATATGAAAATTACACAGTAGCTGCCACCATCCTCGCTTTCACGTTCCGGACAACTACTTGAAAATTTAAACCTGGACCGCAACTAGCAGATACAGATTTGATTTTTATATTTGCATAATTTTTGATCGATCGTTCAGGTAAAATAATTTAATTTCATTTGAAGAGCTAGCTTTTAACAAGTCATATTTAAAACCTTGTGTAAATAACATTTGTCGCAAATTTCATTACGAAGAGGATAAAGTAGAGGTAATGACACTTGATCAATGATTTATTTATAATTAATTTAAATCTATGAGAGACGTGCAGGAGCAAGTACCTTTTACAACTAGATCGACTCCTTGAGACGAAAGGCCGATATATAAAACAGGAAATTTCTTAGTCGAATTTTTAATTGGTGAAATCAATTCTTCAATGAATGCATGTTGCTGGTTCTTCAATGAATTGATCTGGCATCATTTTAATCTACACTAATTATTATCATTAGACGCTCCTGGATTTGTATATTAGTTACAATCATTCTAAATCATCGAAATTTTTAGTGATGGAGATTCTTTTCCAATACGTTTTCATCAACGTCAACAGTTACTATTAAGCTATCTAAGTAATAACAAACTCTTTAATAATATTTCATATTGAATCTCATATATTTTGTTTTCTCTTTCTTATATAGGAAAAAAAATTTTGTATCTATTCATTCATTAAGTTAACTATTAGTTATTTTGGTTTTATGCCCCAACACTTTCAATATTGTTTTGATTTGTATAATTTTCAGAATAGGCACCATTGTTTTTTTTATTTTGTATTTGAGTTATAATAGGCAAATTTGCCTTGATTCTTGATAATTGATTGATAATAATAATAAGTAACCGAATCTTCGAACGTTGTTTTAATCCACTTTGAGAAATCAGATCAGAAATGGTGTATATTCATCGTGGACCGATGACAATACAATAAGTGGATAATGTTGTTTCATTATACGACACTGAAAATTTAGAAAATAAGTAATAGCTTGAAAAACATACTTTGTAGACCATCCAACTAAAAAGCTTAAAATAGTTATATATTGATAAGTTCTCCAACACTGATAGAAAGGCAGCTAATTCGATAAAATGATATAATTTTCAGCGGGTTTGGAGCAACAGAAAACATAATTATAATAAATATAAAAAGCGCCGGGTACTCGGATACAAGTTTTTAATGATATTTCATTAGGAACTATGTGTAAAACTTGATTTACAATAAAATATATAATAAAACATCCAACGCTTTTTTATTATATTTTCTTTCCACTTCACTATATTTCTTAACCCTACAAAATTATTCTATCTAACCAAGTTAGTTTCTATAACAGTCTTGTCAACAATTGAACATAATATTGAACTTTGAAATAGATCTATTACAAAATATGTTCCTTTCAGTTTTTAAACTATTATTATTGATAAATTTGAAGTTATCTGTAAATTAATCAGTTATCACATAAATAACTACTATATGACCGCAAACTATAGAGTTTTGTTCTCGCAATATCTGAACACTCTATTTATTCTGTTGCAATCCTAATTAAATTCCACGTTAGACTCATTGTTGATTAATCATCAATTCGATTTATAGTCGTGAGATCGGAGAACGGTATAGAATATTGGCTGTTGAATCTGAAGAAGAATCATCATGATTCCCATATTAAGCAATCGATTTTAATTTCATCGCATAAAACCTACAAAGCAATTTCAATAAAATCGAAATCGCAATGATTTCAACTTTCAGCTCATTAATTGATTTAGAGATAAACTTCTACTACTTTCGATCTCTCAAAGATTTCCAAGGCAAATTGAATGGAAAAAAAATTTTTACTAGAACTCGTGGAAGAGAAAATGCGTAGCTGTTCTGAAATTCCAATTCACTTGACTGTTTGCAAACTGAAATTTAACAACGTAGCACGTGGGCAATAATTGTAATTCAATACAATCAATGAACAATGAACTATAAAAGTATTGATAAGCATAGCGGTTTAGCTCAGTTTGAAATTATTCAAGCTACATCGAAAACTATATACTAATACATACGGAACATTCAGAATTCGATGCATTGAATGTGTATGATGATTTCATGATCGAATTCCCCCTTCAACAATCAAAACAATACGGGTACGACATAGTTGTTATTATTTTTATGAGCTCAATAAATTCTCTGATAATTGGGTAATTGAATTAATTTGTTTTGGTAACAAAAGATTCAATAATGCTCAAGCTTGCTATTAATCTGACGAACATCCCACGGTATTTTGAGGTTTCAACTTAAAAATCTTAAACATAGAGTTTTTTCTGAATATTTTAGTATATAATGTGACAAACAATATGCAAATAACTTTCGCGTTTGACGAAAGCAAACATTTCCTTACACTGAAATGATTTGAAAATACAGTTTTAACCATTGATAACATTATGTTTGAATTTTCATTTTCACACATCAGTAACTTCAATAATATGTTGAATTAATTCTCAATGGAAACAAATAAAATGTTGACACAACAATACCGTGAAGAATGAAAGAGCACGTCGACATTTCACTATTTTGTCATAAAAAGCAAGCGTGAAATCAGAAAATTCATTCGCCATTGTTGTAATAAATGATTCGTTCCGATGTTGAAAACATATTTCGAAATCGAAAAACCATTAAAAGTGAGAGGATAAAAACGTTTACTTATCGGAAAGTTATAGTTCTTATTAAATATTAATGAATAAGCCATATAAACGTTTCATTGAAAGATTTACATCCAGTACCAAGATTTGATGATAGTTGGTATAATTTAATAGTTCAAAAATTGAATGAATTATTGATATAAACATCAGGCATTCAGAGATTGGGTTTTTCCAAGTTTAAGTGAAGTTGTTGAGAAATACATAAAAAAACCTCATACGAAAGTAAAATTTTTGTTGCCGACTGATAACTTTTGCAACATGAAATTCATCAGTATATTAGGACCTCTCTGATTTCAGACCCAAGTACCAACTGTATGGAAATAATTCAGATAATAACAAACTCAAAACATTGTATGCCACACAAGAATTTGGCAATAAATACCTTCACAGCATTTTCCTCGTTATTTCCTGATCATAACTCATCGAATAGAAATGAAAGATTTGGGTTATTCATACACGACATGAACATAATCTAAATATTTGATCAGTTATGCAATATTCAACCGAATGAACGATACTTTGAAATATCGATATTTTTATAAATGTTTATAATTGATAGTTCAAATAATAATTATTTATACTTCATTGAAGTAGATAAAGCTTATGCATAATTGAATCAAGATTTTATTTTATATTTATTAAATTTGGGATTCCCTTTGTACATATATGTACTTGATAATGTACAAAGGATGCTATCTATATTTTTAGTATTGGAAATAGCAAGTGATTATAGGCGCTATTTGACGTTTCAAATTCAAAGTTTCACTTTTTCAACCAAATCCTTCCTCAGAACGTTTTGTCATTCGAGTACGACTTCTATTGTTCATACTGATTTAAAAAGTTTATTTTATTGAAATCATCGATCTTTGACGATGAAACTCCATTCTTGTCTATTGTCAAAAGTTGGTATAACGAAATTGAAAATGACTCGATGCCGCAATGTGTTCAGTAACAAAAATCGTGGAGGTCGTCCAAAATCAGTTGTTGTACCAGAAAATATTGATGTTGTGCGTGAATTGATGTTGCTGACACCGTAAATTCTTGGGTATTACACCCTCCATCAAATAGATCAGAGAAATGCTCATGGGCCGTATCATAACGGCCACTTTTGGAGACACTGAAATATCGGTATCGGCTGTGAAAAGCTGCGCTCAAGAAGGTGTCCTATCGCCGCTACTATGGTCAATAATTGTTGATGGCCTCTCAGAAAGACTGAACAACGCTAGCTTTAACGCACAAGGCTATGCTGGTGATCTAGTTATCATCATTAGGGGAAAGCATGATGGAATCTTATCGAATCTAATGAAAAAAGCCCTTAACATCGTAAATGAATGGTGTGCTGAAGAGGGGATCAGCATCCATTCAGACAAAACCATTCTGATTCAATTCACAAGACGTACGAAGTCGAACTTGAAGCCCCCCCTTCCGAATGGAAATGGTCCTAAATTCTCGTAATAGGCTAAGTATCTAGGGTTAACCCTAAAACAGAGACTCAACTGGAATTCACACATTGACAAAACTCTTTCCAATACTACATGGCGCCTATGGATATTCCGTAGACTCTTCGGAAAGACCTGGAGGCTACAGCCAAAAATAACCTACTGGTTATACACAGCGGTTATAAGACCCTTGTCACATGTGCATCGTTCGTATGGTGGTCATCAGAACGCAAAACAAGCTGCAAAAATTGCAGCTGTTAGCGTGCGTGGGCATAACAGGGGCTATGAGAAGCACCCCGACCACTGCCCTCGAGGTAATCTTAAATCTCCCTCCTCTTCATATAAAATTGATAGTGGCATTACGGCTCCAAGACACAAAAAACTATTACCAGGTGAGCTGAAGGGACACCTGGGCATTTTGAGTTACATAGCTCCAGAAATCTTATCACAACCATCGGATATAATGCCGCTTGAGTTTGATTTTCATACACCCTTCGAAGTGGCCATAGAAGACCGCACCATCGTAAAGGGAAAAATAAATCAATTAGACCAAAAATCCTCAATCTGGTTCACGGACGGATCAAAAACGATTGATGGAACAGGAGCAGGCATATATGGATCCAAGTATACGTCATCAGTGCCTCTGGGCTCTACTCCCACAATCATGCAAGCAGAAATACTTGCAGTAAACCTGTGCTGCCAAGAGGGACTACGAAGGAAACTCAAAGGTGCACAGATCTACATTTGAACGGACAGTCAGGCACTGATTGAAGCTCTAAACTCTTACAGTTATCGGAGCATCTCTGTCTGGGAATGCCGTCAATCCTTGAATCAACTTGCTGAGGAAACGGCAACGTGCAGAATGTGTAACCAGAGCGATGAAACTGTCGAACACATTCTTTGCAGTTGCATCGCAATTGCCCGTCAAAGACGTATGCACTTCGATAGTGACAAGCTAGAGCTGCACGAAGTAAAAGCGAAAGCTCCCAAGGAGATTGTTAATTTTGTAAGGGAACCAGATCTACTGGGAAAAAAATAAAGAAGGGTTACAAACAAAAGACCAACTTGATCGCAGTTCCGAAAGGCTGGCAAAACCAAGCGACCCATTTCAATGTAATGTAATGTGATGGTTATTAGAATGACGATCATCAATAAAACATTGCATGAACACTTGACTGTGAAAGAGATTAGTTCTCGTTGCATCCGCACAATTTGATAAAAACAAGTTCATAAAGATGCTCGTGTCCTTTGGTGCAAAGAAATACTCGAGAAATACAATCACAATGATTATTCGTCACAAGTGCTAGGTGAAATACGAAAACAGAAGCGAAACGAAGAATCATTCATCATTATAAGAATACAAACTCTTATTTCTCAAAACAAAAACCTATTCAACTTGGCTAAAGGTCAAATGGATAGTTCATTTCTATTATAAATGAAATTTTGCTGATCCTGCTTGTGAGCATATTACCTACTAAAGTTTCTTCAGAAATGTGCCTTGCCGAAAGTATTTCTGCTAAGTAAAAAAATTCATCTGTCCACCCCACTTTTTAAATGTGGAATTCAAATTGAAGCCTAGTATCGGTGATACATTAACCATTTAAAAATGGCGGTTCAAATCCTGTTTCAACACAGTCCTGAACATCTTTCATGTTGTTCAGAATAGAAATTATCTTATGGCAGTTCCATTTTGATTAGTTTAACGGATCTAGTTTTCGTCTGCGGTTAAAAACGATTTCAGTTCCAGGTGCTCAATAACGTAGTAGTAAGTAGAAATATCAAAAAAATTACGCAAACATTTTATTCAATCCAATTCTGGCTATCGAAGATCGAAATGGAATTAAATACCTAGGCAGGTATTGGGCATGATAAATTAATACTTGCCACGTTTTTTAAAATATAATACGGAATAAAAACTCGTGGATTCAAAAATGTGAACTGAAATTTGCCTGAAATTAATGAATTGATTGAAATCGATCGAGATCTTGAACTAGTACATACTTTTATTTAATATTTATTGTTTCATTTACATGTATCGAATTTTCTGATAATACTTCCCTCTTTTGAGCAAGTAATAAAGATTTCTTGAAAATATTTTTTGACGTAAGAAGGAAAATTGATGTCGTTTGTGATCTTCATCAGCTAAAAAGATTTTCACCAGTCAGGTTTGATATAAAATGATCCAGATTGAATACAATATGTACTAAGTAGCGTTGAAGATGAAAAAATCATTCACGTAGGTTCACAAGATTGAATCGATATAATTCAATTAGGTACTCCACTATTTTTACAATATATCGAAATTATCAGACTAGTTTCGAACGTTGTTTCATCTCAAATGATTCGAATACTTTTATTAGTTTGGCAATTAATGAGATGTGTGTACTCGAAGCTACTCCGACAATGTATACATACCTAAATGATGCTAACACTAAAAACACTTTTCTATAACTGGTGACCTTTCGACATACGAAAAGTTTTATCGATGAATGACGTTTAACCAATAATATTCAATAGTCAACGTACTCACGAAATATCTAATGCATGAATTAATATAATATTATGGATCAAACATTTTCAAATACAAATTGAATAATCTCTAATAGAAATGATATTCTCAATATCGTCAATGATTGCAAGAATAAGCATTTTTACCGACCAACTTACCTGTAAATTTTCCAAAATTTGTTTGCAATTGTCGACAGGAACATCTTCGGAAATTTTTATCGTCAAATCTTCATAAGCTTTATTCTTTAGATGTAGACATTCAATGTAGGATGTCAAGAGCAGAAACAATCCCAGAAACACAATATTAAAGGCCATCGTTAGGAAATTTAACGGACTGACTAACAAATAACGGGCGATTATCGCTGACGTTTCATAATTCAAAATCTCACTGAAATCAATCAATCCAAGTTTGAGATTTTTTAATTATTCTTTTTTCACTATTTATAATAGAGTTTTGGATAGCAGACTGAGTTTTTTCTTCACTTTTCAAAGTTTGATAACCACAAATATTTTTTCACAAAACTTTTTTTAACAGGTTCCGCGAATCGGAGGACGGTGAAAGTACGTGAACTTCTAATAAATTGCACTGTTTTATTGATTGTTGTCGTCCTAGTAACGTGAATATCAACAGTATTTTGTTGGTACCAACAAGGGCCAAGTTGGTTAACCTCAACGATATGGTTCGTTGAACACGGAAACGTCTGGCAGAAATACAAGAACACCCTACTCGAAACGTCGTAGTCGACTGAATAAGCTTTCGCCTGCAGTGGAATCGAAAAGCGGCACCGAGTGAGGATGAGTTGAGTTCCTACTCCCACTATCGGATGAGCCGTGGATTAGTGCATAAGAAAAGGTCTGTGGCAACAGTGGATCGCGGGAAATAGGACGCTCCTTGCTCCTTAGTCTATGCAGCATATTGAGTTATACACACATCCAAATTAATATGGAATCACCCGATATTTTGAATATTACTTCAGGGATTTTGAAAATTTCGAAGGATTGTTAGAATTGATCCTTTTTAAGATATTTCAATTGATAAAAGAAATAAATTAAGGTTTATTTTAAAAAAGAAACAAATAAACGAAAATAAGAGACTCTTTCCGCATGTAGTAAGAAAATTGAAAATTGTTATTTCACGAAGTAGGTATTTTTTTCTCGATCTCAGTAGCTTATATTACCTCCTCTTGCCCTGATACAAGCCTGAATCCGACTAGGCATGCTTTGGATTAGGTTTTCGACCTCCTCTGGGGTGATATTCTGCCACTCTTCTGTGGCGGTTTGGATGAGCTGTTGTGGGGTTCTTGGATTATCCTGGCGCGATTTAATTTTCCTTTTGAGATTATCCCATAAATGTTCAATAGGATTTAGGTCTGAAGAGCAAGCTGGACAGTCCAAAAAAGCGATTCCCTCTGTTTCAAAATGATGTCGCGCCAGGTCGCTGGTATGCGGAAGAGCATTATCTTGCATAAAACTGAAATTCTCACTATGGGCTCCAGAACTAGGTCCACGTAATTTCTAGCCGTTAAGCTCGCAGGAAACGAAATCAAATGTGTTTTGCCTCCCACCATAATGCCACCACAAAACATCACACTGCCCTCTTGGTATTTCGGAATTCGTCTTGCTGCTCGGAGTCTAGCTTGTCTTCCACGACCCCTTAAAACCCGAATCCGGCGGTCATTTGATCGAATACCAATTCTGATCTAATCAGAAAAAAGAACATTCCGTCAATTCTCATATTCCAATTTTGGTGCTCGATACACCAACTAAGTCTGTTAATTTTTTGTTGTCTGGTTAGCTTTGGAACTCTTAAGGGCCTTCTGCTGTATAAACCCCTTTTACGAAGTCTTCTCTGACGTATCGTTTCGACTGATACACTGATGCCTGTTGCTTCCAGAAATTGCTTTTGGAGTATAGAGTGCGTCGCACTAAAGTCTCTTCTTGCAATTTGGCACAAAGAGCGGTCTTGCTCTTCAGAAGTGATCTTCCTACGACTCCTTCTAGTCCGATTTTGCAGAGATTTTAGCTCCACGTATCGGGCGTAGGTTTTTGAAATCACCCCCTGTGATACCCCCATTGTGGCCGCCATATCCCTCTGTGTCACACCTTCTTCAACGAGAGCAATTATTAGACCCCTTTGCACATCGGACAATCCAACGTAAGGCATTTTCAATTATGAGTTTTGAAATTCACAGTTTCAAATCTCATTGACGACTGAGTACAATATCCCGAACATGTGGTGATAATTCAACATTTCTTATCATCCTATCCTGTTTTTTGACAAAAAAACTTTATTCTTCACAAGTAGTCAAAGATCGATGGTAAAAAACAATCAATAATGTGAAATGCCGAGTGATTCCATATAAATTTGGTTCTGTGTAAATATAAATTCACGTGGGGTGTAGGGAATATGATGCTCGTTTCCTGCGCAGAGTTACCTGAGTTCAATCCCCACAAAGTCTTTGCGATTTTTCAGATTCTGGGAATCGCTTGATTGTCCATCTTTCGGAGGAGATGTAAAGCTGTCGGTCCTGTCTAACAAGGATGTGTTGGACATTAAAGATCCCTTCCCTCGACACGAGAGGGGTTGGGCAAAATTCCCGGGTTAGTGAGGTGACAGAATTCCTTGGCGTGTCATTAGCCGAAAGGCAGAAATAGAGCACGTTGAAGAAAAAACAAACAAACAAAAAACTGTTGACATTACTGTGCTCTTAAAATTTGACAATCACTTACGATTTTAGTTTTAAAATACCTATATTAATTTTTTCCAAATATCAAAACTAAACAAGTTGTTTCTTGTATGTTCAAAGATATTACATTCAAAAATTTGTTCAATTGCGTGTGTCGTTCTTTTGAGATGCAGAATGAAAATCTTCACTACGGAAATTATGAAAAATTTACATTATAGAATATTATATTCTGCGGTTTTCAGACGAAGAAAAACTCGAACATGCATCGAATAAATGAAATTGGCACAATTTCAGGTTTATCCTGAAAAAAGGCAGTGAATGCGAAAATTGGCTACATGAATTTTTGAATAGAAAAAACTTCATCGAACAAAAGTGAAATGAAAATTATCTGCAAAATTTCAAAATTATTTTTAAATAACTCCGACAAAAAAGGGGATACTGCAAATGACGATTTTCCCAAAATTCGAGAAATTTTGAATAACTCAGAAACGGAGAGAGATCTTTGAAAAATGTTCGCTCCACTAAACTGGTTCCAAAAAAATATCGAGAGAGGAGGGTGATTTTTTTCTACTATAATATTTCACCTAGTTGCTGAATAAAAAACTTAAAATTTGTCCAGGCTGTAAAGAGACTTCCAGTTGCAGATCGCTCAAACCTCGCTGTTTACTTTTTCAGGTGCATCTACAAGTTATGGAATGGAAAACCAAACCTCTATATACAACGACGACGGCGAGTGAATACGACGGTAAGGCACGCTGACGTGTAATTTGGTAGCTGAACAGCCTCGGGTTATCCGACTATGCGTTCACTGAATCTGCATGAATCCAAGATGGTTGCATAACCCACAACACAACTGGAGTACTGGTCGGATCGTGTTGCTGTTTTTAATATTGAAATTGTTTCACATGAATTTCTTTCATTGAAAAAGTTTGCTAATGTGTCATAATATAAACTATAAACTATATAAAATCAACACTAATAGATAAAGAAATGGGAAAGATTTGTTTGTTTGTTTATTACCACTTAACTCGAAAACTACTAAACTGATTTTGGAAATTCTTCACCCTGTGGAATGCTACATTGTAGCATTCCACATCTTATCTTCGAGTTATCTTCAAAAATTGCAATAATATAACCAAAGGTTATATTATTGCAATATTATTGAAACAGTCGAACACTTTCTGTTCGACTGTTCGAAGTGGTCTACCTATTTTTGAACGAAAAACGGTTCTTGTGGCTTAACTAGAAAGGTTAGACATATGATCTCGGGGACTTTTTTGTGTAATGGTTAAATATTTCTTGTAACTTGACCATTTTAACAACAAAAAAAAATAGAAAACTAATATTCCCAAGCTTGCAGTTTTTTCTCTTAATCAGCAATTTCTTTTATTTTGATTCTAGTTTCTGAAAACAAAATTTTTTCATAGCAATTAAATGTATCACTGAAATGGAACCTATTAAAAAACTGTTCGACAGTTATTAGACATTCAGTTTTCTTGTGTAAAGAATAAAGAATGCCGCAATGACAACCAAGAAATTGAATGAAATTCATAAGGGATCACATGAAAAATACACTTGATGGAACGATATTCGGATTTGTACTGAGTATCAAAATCATAGAAAAATATAAGATATAGAAATTACTCTTGAGGATTTTCAGAAAAACCAAATACAAAGCTAATACATGTATTCCATGTAGAACTCGTTAAGTATAAAAATATTAATGATCGAATGAATATTGCAACATGGTCATCCAAAATTAAAAATTCCTAGAAACGTAAAATAAGTCCCTGTGCCATAAAATAAATTTATGCTTCCCAAAGAAACGGATTTGATTTATTGATTTTGAAGTTTGTTACCTCAGTGCCTGCTGAGTCAGAATATTATTGTTAAGTTAGGATTATAGCCCATCATTCCAACAGGTTGCGGACCAATTTTGAAGAGTTAAGAGTTCCATATAATCAGTTTAATTTCGGGGTTCCTCTGTCAGTTTGAGGCAGTAAAACAATCGAACAATCAACAATATTTACATTTGTATGGATCTACGACTCTACATTACAGAGGAATGCAGGTAAGGAATGTATTGAAAGAAGTATATATATATATATATATATATATATATATATATATATATATATATATATATATATATATATATATATATATATATATATATATATATATATATATATATATATAGGGTGGCGGCCCACGAGTCACTGAAAGTAGCATAATGCCAAGAAAACGACGAATTTTGAATTTTTTTTCTTCTCTCGTTGTGGCTTTCCGTTTGTGATTTTGTGAAAATTATATTACTGATACTCCATTTCTGAGTAACCATCGTTGGAAAACTCTGAAATTGATACAGGGTGCACAGTACAGAATTTCCGATTCCGCCTTTCTTCAAGCCTGATTTCTTCAATGTTTTCAAATGATACACCCTGTATCTTATACTCTGTAATGATCGGTTATTTTTATACCTATCGAACGATAAATGGAAATAACCTGGACTTATGTTTCGATACGAAAATAGGTCAGAATCTATTGCTAAGTTCGAAACATAAATCTTATTTTAATGTTTTCCTTAAGAATGGAAACAGATACAAAAATGCAACGAACAAAAAGTTTTTGAATTGAATGAGTAATTCAAAAATATTAGAAAATGTGGTCAGTGGCGTGATGCAAAAAAGTTCTGGGGAAAAAGAAGATATAACATATATATATATATATATATATATATATATATATATATATATATATATATATATATATATATATATATATATATACATTGTTGAGAAAACTTTGTTTTAAAAACTATTTATTCAGAAAACTGCAATGGTACGAGCAAGCTAGACTTTACTATGAAAATCATAATATAAAATTTGAATGTAAAATCGCCGTCGCATTCGACGCAACAAATATTTATAAGATGTCCCTATTCAAATTATTCATTATATAGCATACGTGTGGATGCAGCTGCGAAGCCGCAACTCCGCAAAGTCAGCTGAAAATATTCATGGACATGTTCAATTCACATGAAAACGAGATAGATGATCAATAACCAAAATATGGGGATCGTATTATGTAATTATATTTTGGTTCCTCGAGTGCTTCAATTGGTTGTAGCGAATTTTTGTTGTAAATTCGCTTGTTTATGTTTCAATCAATAGGCACAAACTTTCTTATCTTGCGTATTTGAATGTATGAACTCCTTGTTAAATTTTAAATAAAGCAAATTCTCACATTCATACTTTTTCAGAATACTAGATATTCTAATAAAAAATTTCTAGTTTTTCAACCGTGTTCGAACAAGTAAAATTTGACCAATATAAATGTTTAAGAGCATCCTGTCTCTGGTGCTTTGTCGTTGGTTGCAAGAAATGCGTAATACTTAACATCTCACAATATTTTTAGGATGAATCCAAGATGACTCAGGATATTTTCAGTTAGTGGGAAATTCTGAACATTGGATGGCGATTTATATCTGAAAATCAACTTTTTATCAATTCATTTATAAACAATGTTACTGTCGATTTAAAAATAATGAAAAAATATCGAGATATAACATGGAAGTATCTGTCCATGTATAATAACAGTTCCTCTAAAAGTTCAACAATAAATTATGTGGTGAATGCGCATAAATATCAAGGGGTTAATTTTGTACCACATCGAATGTATCTCTCTTTTGAAAGCTTCATCAAAATCCCCATGTGCATCTGTAAGTTGAATGTGAAGAACTAATCCTGGTCTAATTTTAGAGCCTCATAAAAACAGTTTTTCTTTAAGACAGATAATAATTTTGAATTAATCCTGGTAACGTTGAGCTCGAAGCATTTAATGTAACATTATAAATATTCCTAAGAAATTCTGTTGTTACCAGCTTCTTTTGTTTGAGGTTGTAAATTCGTGTGATAACTAATGTTTATCATAGACAAAGTTCATTGACACTTTAGCTGTATTTCTAGTTCTATTATATGTAGATTGTATTAAAGTATTAAATATTAGCTTTATTTTACACCTTGGGGAAAATTTTTACTTGGGAAATGTAGACTTTGCAAGCTTAAATGAAATAATGCAAATGAAACCAGCAGAATCTTCAGTAAACTGCCTCAAAGATAAATAAAATTCGTTACCTACCAGATTCATATGCTCCACAAATTTTCTATATTGATGAAGGAATTTTGTATCTCCTAATGTAACAATAAAAAATAAGAGTTTATTTACAATTACAACAGAGCAGAAACACAGCAATAACAATGACTTTCTTCGTCTTTATCTTCATTTCATTTCGACAAAATTTATCGAATTGAGTTTCGTACCTTTAACACAATTTTATTTCGGGATATTTTGTTAAGGAACCAGTCTGTGAACGTGACTGAAACTAGAAACAGGGGATGATTCTAACTAGAATACAACGCGGAAAGACACGTTTTGGCTTCGACACTTTTTGTTTGCTACTATATAAAAATAAAGTAGTTATGCTTCACTTATAAACAGTTTTATAGCGTGCGAACGTATTTCATTACGGTTTTAGATGTTTGCCACTTTATTTTGATATTATATTGTTGATTTGTGTGACGGAGAATTAATCATATTTTACCTTTTTATTTATTCATTAACAAGACATTCCGTTTAACAAATTGAAAATGGTATCACGCACATTAATAACTTGCTTTCAGTTGGTCAAATATGGAATGAATCAGTTACGTAAGAGCCAGAAATGTCTAAAGATGAAAAAAGTATGGTATGACTAACACGGTCAAAGGTTTCGGAAAGTCAGTATAAATAACATTAACATCTAAACCTTTTTCCACAGCCCCCAGACTGTACTGTATAAATGTTCAATTCATTTCTTTGCTTTTACTTCTGAAAAAACCAAGTGGCTCTTCACAGTTCTTGATAGCGACTTTGAATTTGACACTATCACAGAGCATCGATTCAACGACTTTTGGAATAGCACTAATTATACTATTGGACCCGTAGTTCGTTGTATTACGCATCTTATACGATCTAAAATGTAGTGTTATGGAACCAAGCTTTCGTTTTCTAGGAAAAACACTTTCAAGGGACCTATTGAATAATAATTTTAACGGAAAGGCTTGAGTAGAATATTTATTTAACAGATAAGATGGAATCATGTCGGGTACAGATCCCTTATTATTAGAATCCAAATCATTAAACCTATCGAATATTCCACACTCATCAAAACTCTGGCTACTGGCAGAATGGCAATGATTTCATCAGATAAACAACTAGAAACAACACACCAATAGTCTCCAGCTAAATGATTTGAAAAAGATCTGCAGAACTTTGGGCTATATCAATATTATTATTGTAATCAATATCATTGTGAGTAATTCATTGTCGTTTTTTTCTTGAGTTTATAAGATGTCTTGATATTGCCGTGGAGAACTCTGTCAGTTTCATATATTAGTATTCGATAATAGCTAACTTTTTACATACAATTTTCAGAAAACAAAAGTTTGAATACCTACAAGCTTTCTATTTCTTATGACACTTCTTTTCTTCACACAAGCTTCTTGACTTACTTAATAAAATATCTATAAATAAATTCAATATGATCGTTATTCATCTGAGAAATAATTTCTTATTTTTCAAAGTTAAATGAAAGCTACTATTAGTACATATTTCAAATTCAGAAATAGTTGAGCTACTAATTATAAAAAATTGAGACAGGAAGTATCATCTCGAAGCCAGAATACGCATATCTCAATGTGTCATTGTTTCTGAAATGTCTTTATCAACTAGCTAGTTATTTATTTATCCGAATGAGAAAAATGTTTCAGTAACGTTTAAACCAAACAAAATGGATCCTCAGTCATGTTGATTGTACATTTCGGTCCACCTGGTATGTACGTTGCGGCGCATAAATTAAATTATTTATGACTCCACATTAATGCTAAGAAATGATTTCGGTGTTTTCTTTTTCTTGTCAAGATCTATTATATTTGAAAATCATATTTAACGATTTGAAGTGTTGGATATTTATGAAACCAGAAATTATTTACAAAATTGTATTGAGAAAAGTCAAACAGATGCGTAAACAAAATTTACTACGATCACTTATTTATGAAATCAGAAACAATGTTCTTGTATATTACATATTTTAAATATGTAAATATACGTTAATTACAGAATCTAGGATTCATGTTCTTTTGTTATGATATTTATAGTGATTATAAACATGTTTTTGTTGCAACTTAACGAATGGTACAATTTGGGAATACATAATTTGGAAAACGCGCAAAGCGGCGGTTCAACAACAAAAGTTCAACTTGGATAAAATCTGAAACTAACACAGATTTTGATTGAAATCACCTCGATAAAAATGGTAACAACGAATGATGTATGTACCAGTAATCACATCACGTAGTCCGGCAACTATTCACCTACATACAATGTAATATATTCTTTCTTCATTATGAATAATCTACTTTGTTTCTCGCAACTCAAACTATAAATTGTTACAGAAACTTTAGATTTAGTAGGAAACTACTGATATATTGAATGATTACTTCAATGCAATTTCACTTGTCATTTTCTCATTTTACTTCGTTAAATTTGTAGCATTTTTAACAGTATTAAGAGGAATATAGTGTAGATCAAATCTCGTATGAAGTTATTTTTGTTGTTTCTTAAATTTATGTACAACATTAGAACATACTATTTTATCAATTTTTTGAAGAAATGTATTTGATTTTTCAAATCTGAATTTTTTCATCTTTTACTTCGAAATTTTGAAATATACTGCTGTGGGCAAAAAAGAGAATTTTGTTGTAAAAAGAAAATTTTATCCCCTTCATATGCCAACAATTTTTACAATTATGGAGCATGCGAAATATTAGTTTTCAAGTATATCCTTCAAAACGGACATCGATTCACGTTGAATCCCTTCAATCGACTCAAAACGGTGTCCTCGGAGTGGTCTTCTCAGTTTGGGGAATAGTCAAAAATCACATTGAACTAAATCAGGTATGCTTTAAATTTTTGGCGAAATGGTTACGAAGAACAAGTACAGTGTAATAAAGACATTATCGTGGTAGAAAAACCAAGAATGATCGTGCCATAATTTCTGTCTCTTCTTTCGAAAAACTTTGCACGAACGACGCATAAAACTCTAATAATATTCCTTGATTATGATAGGTGGAAAATGCACGACACTACGATGATCGAAGAAAAGTTAATATGATTTTGATTTTTGATCGACTTTTGCGTGATTTTTCGGTCTTGCTTCACCTTTGACATAATGTTCACTTGATTGATCGATTGTTTCAGTATCGTATGCAGAGATTAAAGTTTTATCTCATGTAATCATGCGTTTTACTCTATCCTTATGGTCAGAACGCATCGTTTCACATACTTCAACGCCACATGAGGCCTTTTTTCCAAGAAGCATTCAGCATTTTTGGAAACAAACAATATTTGACTTTTTTCGGGGCCAAATGGTTTTGATTGATCCTCTTTGAATTCCAACCAAATCAGTAAAGTCTCTGACATGGAGTTGTGAATTCAGAACACTAACTCTTTGTTTTCATTAACCAGTTGTATATCAATAAATGTTGGTGGTCGTCCAGACCGTTACAAGTCATCAACATGTTTACTGCTTTCTTCTGAAATCTTTGTATCTATAATTTTTTAAACATTTTTTTGCATAACTGCATAATAGTTAAATTATTAAAAGCCTTCTGCAACAATCTGAGTGTTTCTGCAGCCAAAATTTTATTCCGCAAAAAAAATTTAATGGCTCAATATAATCACTTTTAGTCGTTCAGAAAACACAAGCGCAACTGCGTGGCGAATGATGACACTAACATGAAATTTAGCATCTGCGTCAGTAACAACAGTAACATCATAAAAATAAAAAGGTTTGCTCGAATCGGTTTGTCCTAAAAATTTAAATTACAAATTCACCTTAGTTTTGCTCACAGTACTATTATTATATAATTTCTTCAAAAATTTCGTATCAAAGTGCAGAATAATTTTCAATAAACTGAAAGAAGATGAAGAGTTTAAAAATCTCGATACTATTTGAGGAAACATTGATTAATAATTCATAGATATCGTTTTCATAATGAAAAAAAAAATACTGAAATGGCCAGGAGTATAAAAGTAGGTGAGGATTTAATTTCTTCACAGTTTCCGTTATATTCCATTCAACAATTCGTTCTACTCATCACAAATTCGTCACGAATCTACGAACTGAAAGCTCACATCGAAAGCATACACTGATTTACACATTGAATCAATAATCAGGAACAGACTTACGTTGAACATTTTTAATCTGAAACGAAGAGTTGAAAACAATCATTTAATAACATAAGTTAGGATGCGAATATTTATGATATTGTTGAGATTTATTTGTGTTAACATGGATACACTTTGTAAACAATATCCTCTGAAAATAAAAAAATCAGAAAAATTATTCGGTATATCCAATAGCGCCCTTGAACTCAACATCATTCAAATAACATAGTCTTCAATTAACTTGAAGCATGGTCGTTTTGTCAGTTTTTTTTTAAGATTAATTGAATATAAATGTTTGACATCTAGTCTAATTAACCTCAAGTAAAACTCAACGTATCCAAAATCCTGCGACCATTCCCAAATACTCAGACAAATAAAGAATTCTGTTTAACTAACAATTATGGTTTCTATTTTAACTTTCGAGTAGAAATCCAATAAAAAATCCTATTATCGAAAATAATTAGTAGGAAAAATTAGTTGCACATATCGTGACATCACAGTTGATGACACTTATAAATAATAGAAAATTACTGGAAACGACAACTAGAGATAGCGAAACGGAAGAAAAAACATTATTTATCGTGCTTAGTGACCTGTTTATAGGTACAGTAATGATACAAGACTATCACAAGGAACTATTTGATTAGCGTACATGTTCACTATTATTCTCGCTGAAGAAGCACACCTGCATCAGAAGCTATTTCCTTTCGGTTTTTTCACGAGCTGATTTTGCACAATTAACGGTGCATGCTATTTGTATACGAATCGATAATAATGATTAATGTACATTCATTCATTAATTTTTATATTCAAATCGGGTTATATTTTGATCGCAATTAGTTCAATATATTTTATAATAAATACTTTAAGTTCAATAACTTATTTCGTTATTATCCATTTCTTTGATATCGTATACGAGAAAAAATTTATAATAATTTATTGTGCTCCGATTGAAAGATTTATGTCCCACAGCATCTTCCGAAATAACTGAATTTCATCAGAAATTATATCCTTTGAAATGATATTTTGTTGTTCGAAAACTAGAGCAACCGTAACTTTTCATACGAGGCTATATTCAAAAATATTCTTTACTCAAAAATAAATAAGTCAAGAATGTTTTAATTCAAAATGAGAACATTTTTTCACGGAGTTTTCCCTTATTCTGTAAAATAAATAATAAATTAATAATAATACTCCTTTAAAAACTCTTAAATGTACCATTTTTCCGATTCGCTGAAAAATAGAGGACAGTTATTGCGATATGCTTATTAAACTTAAACTAGAGTTATTTCGAAACATTGCACAAATATCTATACGGAGGAAACCATTATTTCAGCTATTGGATTCAAACATTGATAAGCCCGGAAAACGTAGATTTTTTTGTTCAAAGTCTGCAATCACATGGGTACATAATACCCAGTGCTCAACCTTGACGTATTTTGAATAATATATCCCATATTGTTCATTTCCTGGCCCGAGTTCATAGTATATCCGTTTCCTTTTTTCAGTAAAAAGTGCACCCTCTGCTGAAAAACAACACATGATTTTAAATCAATTCTTTGCAAACAGGTGGGAACACTAGTACCTCTCACCCAATAGGTACCATATGAATATTTGTGTATGTGGAGGTCGAGGATTCTGAACCACCGAACTTTAATGCAGCAGGAATTTCTCTTGAATGCTTCGACCATAGAAACAGTACTTAGCACACAAAAGTTTTTTTTCGTCCTCTCGTTAACAAGATAATTATGAGTCACATTAAAGGAGAAATTATTGAAAAGATTGACAAAAATGACTTTTTTTCAGTAGAATCGCTGACACGTTTCTATGTAAGTTTGCTGTTTAACTTATCTTTACAATACTAACTCATAATTCATCTTCATTCTATTAATGAAATTTCATATAATTTCTTCGATAAATCGCCGTTACGACACCGTTATATGAAAAAGTAAAAAATTCATGAAGAGTATTTATTTCATTTATACGAAAAAGACGGTAACAACAAATTAGAGAACAATATGAATTACCCCTTAATGTCAAATTTTAATGCGGGTCAAAACATATTCTAAGTAAAGCAAGGAATATAAAATGAATAAATTTCTCAAAACACAGCAAACCTTCACCGGTCAGCTCAGGAGAATGGGAAGAAACGAGTGAACGATACGCCATTATTGACCTAATTTGATAATCTAAATTTTAATTATGGAATTCCCATTTGAGATACAAGTATATTGCTGTAAGGTTTCAGCCCCTCCAGAATTCGTGAAATTGCTATCTACCGCTTGAGGATTTAATAATCGTTTCATTATTCAATGAATGGTTATTTTCTTAGATAGCTAGGACTTGCTAATGAGGAATTTTGAGAGAAAGTAAACTGATGATTAAGGTCATCGTATGAAAGGGTGTGAAGACAAGTATCAACATTATTTCTTTTTATTAAGATTTCAGTGTCGAGATGGTTACACAACAATTTAGTAAACACTTTACTAAACAAAATAGAAAACCCTTTTGTGAAATTCTTATTTATAAATAGTGTATATTAGTGATGGTTATTAAATTGTTAATAGTATTGCTTTATTATTCTAAAGCGTACGTTGTTTCCGAACAACTCTAACAATACGTTATATGATTCAAGAGAACAAGAAAAAAAAGCCTTAGGAAAATTCCTGTCTCGCCTGTCGCTGATATGTCAATGAATCTGTGAAACAAAAAAGACAAAAACAAAATAACTATAAATGAAGTCACCTTTAGTCTGAAAAATTTCAGTAGAATGGTATCTCTATCTTCTAAATCATAATCGTAAGAAACTATTTCCTACTCTTGAAAAATTGTTTGATCAGATAAGTATAATTTCTGCAAAATAATATTTTTCCGACGAAAACTTATCCTGGTGTGTAAAATTTCGTTGGTTCCACCCTCTCACGTGAGAGCGAAGATGTAAAATGAACTTTTTTGAGTTCTTTTTCTTAGACCCAAGTCTCCCATTCATTATACCCAGGAATATATAGGTTACGCTTATTTCCTGCACTTTTTTATGCTTTTTTTAATACGGGTGTTTACAAAAAGAAAAACATCTGCATTTTGATATTTGTATTTCCTGTACCCTTAGCAATAGAGACCCAACATCTTGAGATAATTTTTAGAGAAGGGCAACTGCGTAATTAATTTAGAATAGAAATCAGTTACTAATTGCAGACTTCCAGAAGTGAATCAGTTCGAATCCTTTAAGAGGGGACTTAATATTATGTTTATTTAATATTTCTTTTCTTTTCTACAGAAATTGTGATTATCTACATAGTAATATATATTTCTAACAGATATATCTCGATGAACAAACTAAAAAGATGAATAAGGCATAGAAAAAATTTAATTCATTTTAATGCATTTCATTCCATTTTAATTAGTTCTGGAAGAAAATTTTGTACGTTTCGTCTCATAGTAATTCAATGTCACCAAGAATGGATGTAATATTTCAGGAAGTCCAAATTTTATTATAACAATAATAATGGTAGCATTTTTTGAATGAAATATTTGTATGAAAAAATTATCGAAGAATTACAGCCCAAAGATTTGATATGGTTTCGTTATTTAATAATATGAAAAAACATACATTTTATCTTAATTGAACATGCTGAATTGCTACAGTTGTTACATGTCATCTCTCTGAAATCTTTTGTTCGAACGATATTCGCATGAGTGATACCGTCGAAATCTCTCATACTTGTTCACAATATCCTCTAAATCTCTTCAAATTTAGTGAATTTAGACTGACAGAATATAATGATAGCTCGTCCATATAGTTATAGAAATTGTTGTACTTGAAACTAATAATAGAAATCACAACATACGGAATTTCATATTTGTTCGTGGTATATTACGCCGCTGTTTCCGGTCAGCAGAGCCGGCAGAGGAAGTGTGGGACAGTGACCGGATGTGAGCTCTCGGGTATTTAAAGGGCGAATCATGCAACGCAATGTCTATGAGGGATATGGCGACTGGCTATTCACGCATTGTTAATCTGCATACCCTCACTTGATGTCTATAAACTATGTTGGATGCTACGGAAAAGATTCTACTGAAAAATTACTAAAACACAGACGAATTCAAAACGCAGCAAATTCATAAATAAAAAATTAACAAAATTATTTTATTTGTAAAGAAATTACATGTGTTTGATCAAATGGAATAAATTTTTACTTTCTGATGCCTGCTGATATTAAGAGAAATAAATTGTAAGTATCAACAAAATAAATGAGCGGAATGCCCTTGAAAGAAGAACTAAAAGTATTTTACTTGAATTCCGTCTCTTTCGAGGAATTTCTGAAGAAATGAAATACAAAAAATAAAAAAAAAATAATAGGCGAATTCTGATAAAAACAATGCGTTCAATCATACAAGAAAAGAGCCACAAAAAGACTGAAATTTAGAAATTATAAATAGCAATTTGTCTAAATATCAATTACTAGAATGTATTTGATAGCAAGGTTACTATTTTCACTGTACAACTGTTTATAAGTATATTGAGTTGGTTTCGTTACGCTCTTTTTCCTTATATTGGGTCTTCTATTCCTGAAGACAATGAACGCCTTGTTTGATTAATTTTAAATAATTAGAAAGTTGAATAAATGGAAGTATTATTCTTAAAATGAATATAATAATTGTGTGGAGAATCGATTAAGTGATGAAAATGTATCTTATATCTGATGATATAACATCAATACATGGTTGATATTATGTTTTCCTAGCAAAGAAACTTCCAGTAAGTGATTGTTCAAATGTGAGTTTTTATGAAAAACGAGGGTGAACAGCGAACATACCTATCTGTGGCATTGACATATGTCATAAACACATCCTGTATTTTAATACAGCAAAGCAGGGCTGTTCAATGAAAATTGGTTTGCCTTCCTCCGAAAAATCAATAAAGGTCGAGCCACTGATAAAATACTTTATTCCTCCAAACAATGAAAATTTCTTACATTATTGATTTTCAATAAGAAAAAAATGAAAGCAACTATTTTTGGATTCCATGTTTAACTCCTTAAAATATACGGAGTGTGTGTAATCGGCCCATAACTTTCATATTGCTGAATATATTGAAAAATTAAACACTAATTTGTTGCATGTCACAAAAATATTCTCAAATATACAGGATGTTTCATTACAGAGATTTATATCAAAGTTATGTTTCTTTTGAACAATATCAGCATTTTTAACACGTTAACCCGAAATAAGGTGAGTTTTTTAAGATCAGAATATGCCTGAACTGAACCGTTTTTGAATGAATCAATATTTTCTAAAAATATATTTGTTCTTTCAAAATAAAATGGCCAAGTAATTGTTGGTACGGCTATACAGTTGGCACTTAGTTGGCAAAACGCGTGTGGAGTTTTGAAATGAAGTGTAGGTTTTAGTGTGAACTGCAACACCTATCAAAGAAATGAGACTCAATTACATAATTATCAACAATGTGTCCCCAAACTTTGAGAGATCATTAATGGGAGGAGAAATTTTCTACTTCAAAATAAAATATACATTCGACAAGAAAGTGAACTCTTTGAACATTTTTAATAGAATGAATAAGTTACCCTTTTCTTGGACATTGTTCCTAATTAGACCATGTTTGAGAATTTTAGTGCAAAATTATGTAAAAAAAATACAACATAAGATTATTTTAAACTCTGAATTTATCGATAATAGGTAAAGGGACACTTAATACCTTTCAATAAGTATTGAAATTCTCTTTCATTCGCTATCATTAAATAAGGAGTGTTCAATTCGAAATAAGAGAAATAAGAGGTTTGAACATAAATAAAATTTGACATCCGTTACAGAACATTCTGTATACTTATATCAACAATTATTCATTATTCATAGATAATATGTTGATAAAAATAATTAAGTATTAAAATTGATTCTAAGACGATTCTAATAGTTACAGGAGGTTTTTTTTTTTTTGAATTTGGGAGGCTTTTACTTGGTAAAATTCCATTATCAATAATAAAAAACAAGTACTGTGTTTTAAGGAATTTTACTTAATAATAAGTAAAATTCCTTAAAACACAGTACTTGTTTTTATTAGTTACAGGAGGTGTTCGAAAAGGACATATTTCCCATTCAAGAAAACATAACCTTGATAAGTATATATTTCTTCAATATATTAAACAGGAACGAAGTTATGGACTGATTATGAACTAAATAGCACCTGGTATGCATAGTATACGTCGTTAATGCAGCAGTTGAACATTTTCGAAAAAAAAATCACCAAATAACAATGAATTTCTTTTCATACATGCAGAGCACATTTTAATTTTATAGTCACATAGGTTTTTCGCAATTTGAATACTGACTAGCATTTTATTTATCGCAGTGGTATATCATTTAATGTTAGTCTAATTAATGGTAATAACAAGGTTTTACTCGGCGAACTAAATCCATTACAATTAAAACGTAGATAATTCTATTACAGCTCACAATTTACATGCCAACCGGCAGTACAATATTGATCATTTCTTTTTTGCACTTACTTACAACAGAGTGGGGGATTAAGGGTGAATGAACGATAAGGTCTCAACTCATGAAGTTGATTCTTATTTACTTCATTTCAGTAAACATAATTGCCCTACAATTTGGATAAATTTGTGATACTTTTTCATGAGATATATTAAAGAGTAAAATCAATATTTTCGAGCGAAAAGTTTTGTGTCTTTACTGTACTATCACGTTCATCAACTGTTGAAATCTTTAATTATAAGAAAAAGTTTATTAATATTAATATGTTAAAAGTAAATGTCAGTACATTCCCGAATTTAGTTAGAACGTTCTGAATTTCTGTAGCATGAACTCGAGTGAAATTAATACCAGCGAATAATGTAGCCTGCATTTATCAGCACCCTAATAATTTTACATGGTTACGGACGAGTGTAGTAACACACTGTACAGCAGCCTTTGTGATCACCCCTTCGAAAAATTAAACTGAAAATTGCTTTACGTGGCTGGTGGAAGAGACACTTTAATTGCATTCACGTAGGGGGCAGATTAAGTTCACTTGTTTGTTTTTAATTGAATTCGAACGAGATTTTCCGGATATTTCGCTTTGTTGTCATTTAATTATAAGGAGTTAAAGAATGATACCAATATTTCCCTGAAACGGCATCTCTACAACCGATTTCAAACAAGGGTAGCTTCGTTAACAGTTTGTTACAAATTAAGTAAAATTCGAGTAATGTCTTCTGGTGCTTCTTGAATTTATTCGATTAAAAAACGGCAAATTACACCTACAAAAGAATACCATTAAATTGAAAGTAGTGAACAATCTTCGAATTATGAACAATTTCATACAAACTCAGTCATATTTACTACTATCAAAAATCAACCATTTCTAAGTTATTCTTGTTTCAAAGTTTTCCCCAGAAAAACTCTTTTGTCAACTTGAAACATTAAATTAAAGAAAGTTATGGCTTTTTGAACATTTTTTAAGTTTTCAATTAATTGTATCTCAAATACATAATTCGAAATAACAAATGTTCATTATTCATATAAGTTTAGGCGCAGTGCTTCAAAGGGTTAGAGATACGAATAAATTGTGTAAGCGTTACACATGAAAAAGCTACTTTGAAACAAAAATGATATTTTCTACAGATCATTGAAAAATAGTATACACCCTATTCATTTGTTCATTACTCCCGTTGTTGTTGTGTTTGGAAGTGTCAATTCATTGTATTCATTACCAAGGACTATAATTTAAAAACCACGATCATTTACAAATAAGAAATATGCTAATATTCATTTTTATTACTATTCCTAGCAGGTTACTACTAGCGCCTCCCAAAATAAATCTCGAATTCAATTTTCAAATAAACGTATTTTAGCTATTTGTTTTTTCTCCTTGAACACAACGTCGATTTCATAAAACTGGCAGCTATTCGAGACGGCGATGTAAAAGTTTTCCGGATATTCAATTCCTTGAAGTCCTGGTGTTTTTATCAATTATGAAAATAATGTATGTTCTCTATGTCAGGCACCACCAGCGTATCCCGTCGACAATGAAAAAGATTCAATTCTGTCGATTTGTTGTTGTTCTGTGATATAGAAAACCCTAATTATTCAGAAAAAAAATTATGAAAGGCCAGTCCAAATTTGAAACAGTTGGAATAACTAACTCCTATTATACCTATTACTAGGAAGACAAAACAATGGGAAACGCTCAGTTAAGAAAACTCAAAGGTTACTAAAGAAGATTTTCCTTGAACGTATGGATGACAGTCGAAAATAATAATTACAATAGAAATCCATTTGCACCCATAGAGTTTGAATGGCTGTAACTATGAGATTTTTCTAAGGAATATGTTTCTTGATTTAACGGATGTTATAGAGTTACACACTAGGCGGAACATGATTTTCCAACTGGTTAGACGAGAATTTTCCAAAGAGAAAGATTGACAGAGGAGATTCAATACACTGGCTAGTTAAACGCCTAGACATAACTATTATATTTGGGGGCTACATGAAACCTTTCGTTTATCATGACATACAAGAAAAATTACAAGAACGAACCGTATCAAACAAAAATTTCTGCACTCACGTGGTCAATTGTGAACTGCGAAAAAGAATGAGATATGTATTCGAAACAAAGGTGCTCATTTCGAGAATGACATTTGATTCAGTCTTTTTCGAATCAAAACACAATTTCTATAGATTCAAAAAGGAATCCACCTCATTTGTTAACTGTAATCAGTTACCGAAGTGATATCTTATTACCTCCTCTCATTGACCGACTGATATCTCACAAAATGTTTTTGCCAAAGAAATGTCATGATTTTATGTTTTAGAGTAGCTTTTTCTTCTGTAACACTTACTCAATTTATCGTTATCTCTCAAACTTCGAAGTTCTGCGATAAAAATTATGTTAATAATGCAAAATTATTAACTTTAATTATGTAATTCATATATAATCAATTCAAAGAAAATTTTCTGAAATTACTTTCTTTATTTAAATGGTCCATCATATAAGAGTTTTTTTGAAGGAAAAAGTTGAAACATGAATAGTCACTCAAAAACGCCTTACTTTTTGATAGTAGTAAATAAGATTCAATTTGTTGCAAATAGTCCATAGTGTGTCACCCTGAAAAAACTGTTCATCTCTTCCAAATCACTCTGTATATCTATTTCTTTCTAACCTCGCTTATATCAAGTTTTTCTCTATAAATTGAGTTTAATCCTTATATTGTTTTCTTAAACGTTTTGCTTGTAACAGTTTTAACAAATGGATACAGTGATTTCTACAATAGATAAAGAAAATTGCTTTTGTACTTTTTGAGGAAAATTTGCGTACACTCTTCAAGACTTCAAGGTAATACAATCCAACAATTCATTAATATTTTTCTTCGAATTTTTTTATTAGTTTGATTTCCTTTTTCATATATTTGCGATGCCGAAAAAGATTTGCATTTGGAAATTGAATCACCTTTCAACAAAAAGGTAAAAAATGTTCAAGGCTATTTCTTCAATTCCATCATAATTATTTTGGAAAAATAAAGAAAATGTGGTATTAAAGTTTATTGATTACGAATAGAATTTGATGAATTTACACTTATAAACCCTTAACCACCAACCACTGATTCAATCTAAGCTTGAATATTATCCCCTATTGGTCATTCATCCTCACGCGTGTTCAGACTTCATATTCATACAGGACATCTTTCTCTGGTAGCAATATGTACGGCACGCTTCAGGACAAAGGTTTATTTTCTGTCCTTCGTGAGAGAGTCGTGCTATTGAATTCAGCTTTGGATAAAACGTAACATTGGCCTAATCGAATAATCGATAGCGTCACAGATGAGAGAACACTTACACAACTAGTACTTTGATGATGCGATTGTCGATCGAAATTAGCCATGCAGAACACTAAAACTGTGTGAACTAAATCAAGTCGCGGTTTTTTCGTGCAGACACATCACAGAGTGATGTACAACAGTATCACTGTTCGAATAAATGAGAATACTCAGTCTTCATTCTTTTCCCTTTCGAAACAAGAAGAACGAATATTTTTGGACAATAGTATAACAACCTAATTTGATAGAATGAGTTATGTCCTAGGTAAGCCATAATGACAATCTCCTTGACGCAAAATAATAACATTTTCTTGATGTATATCATTAGAATGTGCATGCATACTTTCTATTCTTATACCAGTAGTACCTGTAGAAAGTTATATTATGGGGAAAGAAAGTCATCCGCAAATGGATTGAAATAAAATATTATAATACCTTCACTATTGGATTTTTCTGTTAATTGTAAATTTTCATCCACTTCATCTATCGTATATTGAGCTCTATAAATATAACATCATAACTTATAATGCGTTTTTCATAAAGTTGCTCATTCAAAAATCTTTGAAACAGATATTGCATCCAAGACCTATGTATCGCTATTTCTCCCCTAGCGGTAACTCAGCACCCCTTTCCGTTTCAACCCTCTACCTATTCCTCAAATAATCGCAAGTTACGAATGAAAGTATTAAATATTAATCGAGACAAATATCATATCGGATTGATGTATGAATATTACAACAACCAAGGGTGAAAGAGCCAAATTTATTCGAAAATTATACAATAAATGAATGCATAAATGATGGTGACTTGTCTTGACTGGTACGATGAAAATAACGTTGAAATATTATTTCCCTCATCTACATAACGTACACAATATTGAGAGACATGTGAACACTTTTCTCGAAAATCTCATATATTGTGGAGATTTCAGCTGAAATGAATATTCAGTTTCAAGTTCAAAAGTTTTCAAATACAAATTGGGTTAATAATGTTGTATAAAAATATGAATATCAAAATTGTATTCCAACAATTTATCAGAACCACAATAAGAAAAGACGTGAAAATAAGTACAATTATTAACTTGCTCCCGAGTAAGATTCAAATTATCACTACAGCACTGCATTACGGGAGTTGCTTCCGACACCTAACATTTGAGAAAGTAAGATAATGACAATTTGGTAACGAATGCACTTTGCTGTCAATGAGTGTTTTGATCATCGAAGCCCTGCAAATCGGGCGCGGATGAATGACTACCTGGTATTACAGCACATATTCGTTATATTGCTTTTTCACTTAATACTAGGAAATATAATTTGAAAATCGGACTTTTATCTCCTTATGAGAATGTACATGTAAAAATGATCAAAAATGAGCTAGATCTCTTCAAGCCTATAGACTAGTAAACAAGACAATGTTGTTTTTTAGCTCTGCAAATAATTGTTAACTTGGACGACGTCTTTCAATTTAGAAGATATAAATTATCGTTCGTAGGGAAGATAAATATCTAAAAAATCCGTAAAGCAGGACTAGAATTCACACACTGAAGTTTCTGCAGAAGCTTGCACCTATAACAAAAGTAGTAAATAATTTGATAACTTTTATTGGCGTTCATTCTTAAAAAATTCTTCGATAAAATTTGAAACCTAGAAAAATTTCCGATATACTAACACTCAAAAGGATCGCACATCTGTCATTAAATATCTACTGAAATTGGAAGAAATAGTGTTTTCAACTCGTAATTTATCACATAGCTTTCGATTACTATACTTATAATTCACTACCGAAGTATGCTTAAAATTATCTCTTCTTGCTGAATTTCATTTCAAAACAACAATAATGGTTAATTGATTTGAGCTTTATGCGCCTACACGATCCTGAGAAAATGTGAATAAGTTCATTATCGATTTTTTTATGGTAGAACTACAAAATGTACAGTTTTTATATTTTGGATTTCACTTTGGATAAACGACATAGCTTCTACGAAAACTTCATGATACTAAGTAAACGGATAATAAGATAATTTATCAGATGATACTGCGATGTGGACTACAGGAGACTCATCGTCACAATGCCACCGCATTGCCCAACAGCAGATCGAGATGTTCAGTACTTGGGCCCGCAGATGGAGAATCCTACCAAATCCGAATAAGACTTAGGTCATCCTATTCAAACATTCAAATTTCACCAGATCCCCAACATTTTCCTTTAATGATGTTCGAATTAATTTTTGGGGTGAAAACCTTGAAATTAGGGAGAGCATCGTCTATCTCGGCATAACTTTCGACCAATTCTTGAGCTGGAAGGATGACCTTACAAACACAATGAAATAAGTAAGAAACAGAACTAACCTTCTGTACCTTGTGAAAGGTAGACTTGGATGCTGCAGATCTCGACCTCACCTTAATACATACAAATCTTTTCTCCATCCAGTAATCTCATACAGATCTCTGGTCTATAGTACTCTACCAAATAGATTCCAAACAACGTTTGAAGCCTGCGAGGGAGTAATCTGTCGCAGAATTTCAGTCAAATTTACTACAAAATAGAATCAATCTTTCCCCAAACCGAGAAGCTCGAGCAACTCTGATGTCCCTCTGGTACCTCCGACGTCGTGTCCTCTGCAGAAAACCAAAGAAGAAATATCAATTTCCTCCAGCGAGAATCCTCCAGTCAGTTCAAGAACACCGCTCAACGAAGTCCTCAACCTCTTAGAAGAAATTCTATTAATTTCAAACAATTACACCAGTTTATTAATCAACCATTAAGACCTCTTATCACTAGTTTACCTAGGGCAAGGTTTTCTGTGGTTTCCCTTGTATCACGCCGAATGGTATGTAAAAGCAAGACGACCACAGACGCACCCAATTGTAATATTAGTGTAGAATTTTATCGTTTGTTTTTTTTTTTGTTAACAAAGTAAATATTGAAAACACAGAGCTGAAGAAGGCCACGAGGTCTTATAACTGCCCACAATTATTATTGTGATTATATATCATCAATGTCACGTATACAACAATTTTGAATAAACGTGATTTCATTTTTGATTTGAACGTATAATATCTTAAAGCATTTGATTTTCCCGCGAGAGTCAAAATATGCAGCGGAAGATAACATAAAAATCGGTATTTTCCTATTTCATTTACATAAAAGTTTGATTTTTTTCATAAAACGAAGGGATTGCAGAACTGATCATTCACAGTTTTCTTATTTTTCCCTTTTTCCGTGCATTACTCCCCGCTAAATTTGATGTTTCTACGTTAACGCCAAGTACTTTACGGGTTTTGATTCCCTTGTGAGTGTTGAGTTCGCAGCAGAAAGTGATATAAACGGCCATTTTCGATGGTGCTGTATTCGTGATATAACTACCAATTTGGAGTTTTCGGATATTTTCCTATATATGTACTATAAGACACTGCTTCTCGTCAAATTTCATGTTTCTAGGTCAACGGAAAGTGCCCTCTAGATTTTCTATAGTTCTCCTCACAGTGTCGCAGTAAACAATAAGATGCATCTTAAACGGCTGTATCTTTGGATTCCGTTATCTATGATTATTCCGCAGTAGCAAGAGATTGCCAACCTGAGTATTCCGTATCAATTTCAACTTTATACCTACACGTATTCCTGAGCCGAGTGTCTTGATCGACTTATAAATACAAATGCAACAAACGGACAATGAAGAGATCCTATAAAGACTCGAATTTTCCTTTTCGAGTTCGAAACTCGTTTCATGAGAAATATTTAGTTTTTGCGAACAAAAATACTGCAGACGATTTTAAAATAAATGTTTGAAGATTTTTCTAACACTATTGTAAGTTCTTTGATCGACATAATGAGTGCGACGTCGATGAAAATGTTCAACGATTAGTTCTACATTTCTGGCGTTCTTCCGGTACGCAGCGGATGCAATTAACATATAGAGACCTTTTGATACTATCATCAGTTTTAATCACTACTCGGATGGTTGCCAATGATGGAAGATTCGCCTGTTCGTGTATATTTTGTATACCAACTGAAGAGTAGTATAATGAGGGACAATTAGTGCATGGTATCTTTTACTGCCCAATACATTACAAATAATCGCCATTGTTTGGAAAATGTACTTCTGATATTTTTGGTCCATCGCCATTGAGATGTTATTTGATTAATATACCATTGAAATACTAAATTTATAACTTAGGTCGACAAGGACTATCATAGATAAAAAGTAAAATAGTAAAAATAGATGTTATGTATATGCATGATATTGTGGATCATTCCGTCATTCCGTCATCAACATGTTTAGATAATTATTATTCAGAAATTTGTATATATATATATATATATATATATATATATATATATATATATATATATATATATATATATATATATATATATATATATATATATATTTTTTTTTTCCAACATAATGTTTGATATGTCCACGACGTCCATGATCCAGATCCGATACTGGAGTAGCCAGATTAGAGTGAGTACGAGACGTCCGGACGTCCCTGCAATGATTACGTGTGCGATCTTTCGGTTCTCTCATGGGTATCCGAACAACTGAAATCTACCCAACCTACTCGATTATACATAATCGAAATTCTACATAACCCGGAGATTTAGCTTGATTGAAGGGGGCAAAGCGATTATCTAAGAAACAATGATTTGTTCGAAAAAACTTTTTGTGAGCGAGCATTCGATAAATTATTGACAGGTGATTTGTGGGATCGTTATAATTTAATACTGTAAACGAAGATGATATGCTTCATTGAGACAAACTTTCAAACAGATGCTTAATTGATCCAATTCCAGTTTTCACGAATTTTTTTTAACCAGATTAGTTATTTCTATATAGAAGCGTCTTGAAAACTTTTCAAGTTTTTCGAAAGCTCTAGAGTCCATAATATATGCTTTATCTAAATAATTTACGAATATATATTCGCATGTTCTTGAGTAATATTTCCGTCTGAAATTATTTGAAATAGAAACGAGGCTCACAATTTCTAACAAGATGTAATGAATTTTTGTCCTGTCCTGTCTTTTATCTCCCTTCGTCCAACTCAACTGCTACACATGTGTTTCGGATCTAAATACACGGGGTGTACAGTAAATTACGGGGGATTAAGGAGATAATAGCAGGACCAGCGAGTTATTTCGTAGACGTCGGTCCGGATCAATCATGTCCGAGGAGATTTCCGTGGTATTAGCCTTTCATTTTGGATTTTGCACTAGTAATTTCAGTGTGGGGTTTGAAAATGAGCTTTTGAAGGGTCTAGTTACGTACGATCTGCGTCGATGATTATTAGAGATCCTCAAATTTCAGGATGACCTGATCATGTTCAACGAGCATTTAGATTCAAATTTGAATTTCCCAAGAGAAATTAGCAATAAATCGAGATATACTAATTATATTCCATATCAATCTATAATGTTAAAATCTGTATAAATGAAAAACATTACGTTTTATTTCTACCACTAAGTATATATAAGTTTCATCAAGAGAAGTGTTACCTGTAGAGAGAAATCTCGATTATGTCGTAATTAGCTGGCTCCTCTATAAATTTTAAATATTTCCAGTTTTTCCTAAAAATTACAAATGGTTACAATGGGACACTTTTCGAGACTATAACAAAAAATTTGTATCAAATATGTTGTTCTCATTCTCAGTCATGATCAAAAATACATGCTTAATCATCAAAAGTGTTGGTTTTGAAAACATTTTCTTTTACTGTGTATATATTATACTCTTTTGCATGGAACACTAGATTTGTGAGAATAAAATTCATTGCAGAATACTCATCAAGATAGCCACGGTTTTTTAGAAATTCAACGCATTAATTTTTGCTACCAATAAAAACGGTAATAATAAACAGAAAATAGTTCAGAATAGCGTTGTAGTTTTATACACTTTTAAATTAGTCAGTAGGTAAAATACATTTTTGTCAGTTCGAGGAACTATGGAGTAAAACGAAATAACGACACTATTATTATATTCCTACGACAGCTAGATAGAACACATGAAAATATGTTAACTGTAAAACAGCCATTATACGAACTATGACATCAATACAAATGTTAAAAATGTTACATTTTAATGGACAAATACGTAGTCGTTTCACGCGTTCTACGTAAGTGTGTTAGCAAAGTAATATTTATTCATGTTTTTGAAAAGTAGTAGTTTACAAATTATATATGCGCTGCTGTCTGTCACGGTGTCTTGTCCCATATCACAAGGAAATAAGAATGTCACATTGAGTTGATGCTAACACCGAGATACTTTTGATATATTTAATTAAAAATATATTGTCCTGTTGGATTTTCTTCTCTATCTGAAATATTAGACTTTGTGTTTTTTCACATTTCTATAACTGTAACTCTATTGGAAAAATTAATCACTTCACTAGTATCTATCATGTGTCTTTCGTCTCATCTCAAAAATAAAACTACATTCTTTACTTGAAATGCCTATCAACTTCCGGTCCGATACAGAACCCATAGCGAACTGAGAAAAGGACCGTAATTTTATACCCTTGATCTTCAAGTGCTGGTAGGTATTATAACAGAAAAGGTTTTAAGATATCGTATTATCAGACCTGCACTTTGTAAGGAGGTCCCACCCACTTTCCTAGATAAAGAATAATGTAACACATGTGCCAATGAGGAACAGGAAGATGGGTTTATATGTTTGCTTTTTATAGGGGTTGGAAACAGCAGGTCCATAAGTTCCCAAGGAATTAGTTTCTGCCCTGAAATCTGTTCTATAAGTAGGAGCATATATTCATGAATATTTCTAAAATATCAAGTTTTAATGATTTTCACGATTATATTACATCCCATATATTTACTGTACATATGTATAACGATTGTTAGGTTAGTATTCGGGAATGTCCAGGTCTGACTACGTTGAGTTTAAAATCAGATAAATTAAACTAGATGTCAACGAAATATATATATATATATATATATATATATATATATATATATATATATATATATATTCAAGTAACACTTTACAAAATTGATTGATTGATTTGACATCAAGGGTGCTAGTGGATGAATGTCAATGTGTACTGAATTATTTTCATATTTAAACTTGAAATATTTAGAGATAGGTGGTCCCTTCCGGTAATAAAATGTACCTAGATAGGGATACTACAATGAAGAGAAAACCAGATATTTTAACATGTGTTCTGACATTTTGCTACTTCCATTGCCACAATTCAGCTTCTGGGAAGTTGGTTACGATTTTGCACATGCTAACACAAATAAATCTTAGCAACGATATTGATTGAAGAAAAGTGTTATGTGAAGAAAGCCTATTGTATGGCCGTATCTTTGTAGATGAACAAAATTATCTCATTTGCGTTAATGAAAAATCATAGATGCAATCACATTTCTGTGAATATATTGCTGAGTACTCTTTAACCGTGAATCTTCATCGTTATGAAGTTATGTTAAATTCCTTTTTTTACCCTGAATTAATTCTCATAGACATTGACTTGAATTTTGTTTTCAATAGGATGGCACGAAATATCATGAATTTATTGAAACAGTCAATTTATTGAATGAAAGGTCCAAACGTTACATATACTTTTATAACAACAAGCTATTCGGTCACCGTGATTTGACTCGATTACAGCTGGGCATATTGGTGAAATTGAGCGGCTATTATCATCAGAACCTTAGACGACATGGTGGAGATATGACTGCGGAATATATCTTCGACACACAATTTCAATGAACTAATAGTCCAATTCAAAAATCAGAAAATTTCTTATAAATAACCCACATTTATTAATATTCTTATGTGCACACTTTTTGTGCACTTTCCTCGTCATTTCGGGATAGCATTCGCAGAGAAACATCGAAAATGTCCAGTTTCTGTATTAGTAATGAAAACAGGAAACATACAATTGAAATCTGAAACGAAGTCGATTAATCGTCTTCACGTTGGGCACGCGTTACTGATTTCAGAGCCTCTATAAAATAAAGAGAGCGGCGTCATTGAAATAAGAAAACATTTTGATTTGATTGGAATCGCTCCATCAATTTTTAGCTCGACAATTGACTTGAATGGATCCAGAATTTTCTTGCCGTTTTTTTTTCAAAATGTAATTAACGTTCGTTTAACTGTTACTTCATTTTTTGTTACGGTACTGAGGTTGAAGGATACAGTGCCGGATTATTCACTGAATGCGACTGAATAGCAATTGAAGTTGGATACAGATTGTTCTTAAGCCACGATCATACATTCAACTTTTCATAATGGACCGTTGATTTCAAGGACTTTCGTAAGTTTACATTAGTTTCTGCTCGTCTGCCATACTTCTCCATCGGTGACATCGGAACATTTTTGTTAGCAACGTAATGTATGAACGAAGCCTTACGTGATGTTGGGACATGCCAGGTTTGGCTACATGAGATCACGTCAGACATAAAGCGCTGTATATATGAACCAAGAAACTATAATAACAATCCAATGATACGATATAAACAGTGTGTCAACTTTGCGAATAGTTTGTCCACTACTTATAGAACCACCTCACGGTATTGCCCTAGAACCTTATCCTCTCATTTTCTTTTAAGCTCCCTTCCACCTGAATACTAATTATGAATACAGGATTTGTTCAAAGTTACTTTTTATCCGTTTTCGAAAAATCATTATATATTCAAAACTAGAAAACTGGAATCTACTACAAACTGGACCCCTTTCCACGACTGACGAAAAATGTTCTGCACGCTACTTTACTACAATGTGAACGAAAGATTGACGTTATCCCACATGTAATCAAGTTTACTCAGAGTACTCTTCTACTTAATTACATAAGTATAATTGAATCTATAAAATGCAATTAGATTAGTTGTCTCTATTCACCGCACGAATTTTTCAATTGAAAAACGTACATTTATGAGAGTGAAATAAAAATAAATATTTCCACAGAAATTTTCACCCGTAATCAGACTTCAAACAAAAAGAGGAAGTTATTCAAGATTAAGCGAAATCAAATATAAATTGAAAGGTGAAATATTTACCCACACAAATATTTGTGAGATAAACATCTTTTCCATTACAACATTTTAGTTCCGCAAATTTAAGAGTTTAGAATATGATGTATACAGGAAAAAAGAGAATTATTATCACTTACTTTCCATGAAGTTTTATATTTTCAAAATACTAACAGAAAAATTAAACTCCATCCTTGAATGAAATTTAGACATTTCCTCGATAATGCTAGTCGTTTATTTTGATTTTGTCCATTTTATCGATTTGATATCGATATATAAAATGTTTATTTCGTATCTTTAATTTTTATGCCAAACACTAATTGAATTTCCTTGAATTAAGTGAGTTCTTTCGAAATAAAAGACATTTCAACACTGGCAACCAATATTTGCAAACCAACTATGGCATTCGTTTAAGTGCAATTGTTCTAATAACTCGATCGTAGCTTAAGTTTATGCAAGAAAATATTGAACTTGCTCTTGATAAATAGTTACACTGATTCTTCGCTTTCAATGTTTCAAAGAGGTACTTTTCAAAGCTAATTATATAAAACAATTGAATGGATTTAGCTGAATTTCGGTAACTGTCAAAAAATTAAATATTCATGATATATCGAATAAACAATTACAATTACAAATTACTAGGAAGCTAAAGACAACCTGTATATACTTTAAAAAGATATACTTTTAGAACAAACCTCCCGTAGGTATTGGAATTTTTCTGCAGCACTCATTAAAGTCAATCATGAAATTTCATCGCAGGTTTTTCATGATGCCGGGACGGTCTGAAAAATTTTCTCAAATCTATAAATGTAGTAGTTTGAAGGGTTCAAAGCTCCCCTACCTTTCATTAGAGCATTCCTGAGGGAAATAACCGGTAAGCCAACCCTTAGACGGGCCATTGTTGCCCTCAAAGGTAAACACAGAATGTAATCAGAAAGAATTTAATATTCATGAAACTGCAGGAGGCTTTTCCAGAAAATGTATGTGAATATTGCAAGTTTATGCACTTCCGGAAAATGGAAATAGTATTTTCCTTTCAGATGGAATAGATGGTTTTAGCCAACAGAAAAAATGTACGGTGATTTTGGGAGTATATATTTTTTCATAATAATTCATTCCAATTCAGTTTATTCGAAATTGAAGTATACTTATGCATTATAACATTCAATCATATATTATTTTTAAAAATAGAATATCCTGATTATAAAAGACAAGAAAAATTCTACAGGGTTAAATATTTCTTGAAATTCCAAAACAAATATTTAATAAACAAACAAAGTTTTGTAACTTAAATGAGTATAAATGATATGTTTTTTAACGAAACAGGATGATGAAAATGGTAAATCCACGTTTTGAGAATTTATGAAATTTTATATTACGTTTTGAAAAAATATCATAGCGATCTGAAGTATAAATATTAAATCTCCTTCAGTTTGAAAACATAGAAAATTTTGATTGAAATGATTCCGTATTGTCAAGAGAAACCTATAATTTCTAATTCTTTTGTTGCCGTTGTATTGTGGAGACCCCGACGTTGTAGGCGTTACACTTAAATGACGTTTCCGGACGCGTTCAATAATTTTTTCCTAAGGTGAATAGTTAGCGATGAACACGTGTAGACGAATGTATTTAGTTTACTTTTCACTTACATGAATCGATGAGTATTCATAAGGTTATTCATGTCATGTGTATTCGAAAGTGTTACATTCAAACTAGCACAAGTACATCTTAACAATTTCTTATCAGTTGTATGTTCCCAAACCACGTGTGGAATATTATTAGTATAAAATTCTACAAAAATTAACAGGTCATGAAATAGGAGTTTTTTCTTCAATATAATTTGAATCATAATGAAAACGATATGTAAAAATATTTTCCTCTGTCAAATACTTATTGAAAATCTGAAAGTTTTTTGTTTTCTTTGTAAACCCGTTTCTTGTTAATAGAAAAAGTGTTGTGGCAAAATCATCAGTGAGAATACTTCACACAATTTCATCCCTGAAAAAGTTATAGGAAAAGTTCTTGACAACATGTTGCAATGAAATCAATCCGATGATACTCGTAGTTAGAACAGCGGCGTCTACACTGATGACGATCGAAGCAATATCCAAGGGATGAGAGAAAAGAGGGCCCAGCGCTTGTATTGGTGACACGCGTCTTTCCGATGGGCTTTTAATCCCACAGAAACAGGCAAACAAGAGGGTTCTTGAGAAAAATATCAGATACGTATCAGATACATTTTAACTGAGAGAAATATTGTCTTATTATAATAAAAGAAAAAGACATTATAAAATTTAGTATAAAGCTATTTATAAATAGATCTTTATTGAATTTGGAAAATCCAGAGAGTAAGTATATAGTTCATAAACTATTGAAAGGGAGTTATTATTTGAATGTTTCAAAAAAAGGGGATTTATATAAATTAGTCTGGTCGTTTTTTTTCTGTGAGTTGTTATTCAAAAGTGACTTGTAAATTTCAACTGATTCTAGCTAATTGAGTTTGTGGTAAGGGAAAGGTTCTTGGAACCAATATGGATACAGTGGTTAGTCAATGTTGAATCTAGTTTATTTTTGATAATTGAAGTTTGATGATCTTCATATTTTATTTAGAAGAAAAGATCAGTTTGATCTATATAGAAATTATTGCTGTCTGGACAAGATAACTTAATTCCTGATTTATTTAAAACCTCGATAGGCTATTTAGCGTTCAATAAGAGATGTGACTTTTAATTCTAAGGCCTGAATGCAATTTCAAATTTCAATTTGGATAGATTATTTGCTACATTTGCTGATATTCATCCGAAATATGTTTGAGGGATGGATTGTTTTGATTTTTAAATAAGAGACAAATGAAGAAAATTCGAATATGAAATATTATCAATTTATTTTTTCTATTTTTTTGATCTTTTATATTTTATTTTTAATGTTTGTGAAAAGGCCTTTACCACATACTTTACTTTCTCTGCCTCTGAAAATCAATTTATCAAGTTTGATCTACGGATTTTGAATGATTCTTATTGTCCCAAGTTTACATATGTAGACTCCTCAGGAAGTTTATCGAGGAAATATATATATATATATATATATATATATATATATATATATATATATATATATATATATATAGAGAGAGAGAGAGAGAGAGAGAGAGAGAGTAATTAATTAATTCGGAAACTTTTGGTAATTCTGATAGGACAACTTCTGTTTTTGAATTTCGAGTGAATTTAAAAGTTTTCTGACTTCTGTAATTGATAATTCAAGTTACATCTTAGTCCAGTTCTGTCTAAAATGCAAGATCTTTCGCTCCGCATGTATATCACACTAATTGTAGCACGTAGACCTGATCCGTGAAATGAACGAACTTGATATAAAAAATACCCATGTGTCCAAAACGTCTCCGACCCCTATTTTAGGGGAGTGCCAAGTTTTACTTCAAAGAATAGTTTCGTCACTTCCAAATTCCCGGAAAATAAGGGGAAATCAGAGACGTATTTCACTTTGATGTTTCCCTTGATGGGTTATTTGTAACTGATGTTTGAGTGAACTCTTACTCAAATAGTAAAGACACTCCACACCTCTGGGAATTGCTTGTTTAGAAGGGGAATTTCATATAAATAACAAGTCCCTGAAAATGGCGCTATTTTCCGAAAATTGTTAAAATTTAAATGGCAATTAGTTTTCGTTAATTTCATATCTAAGATATGCGATGAATGACAGTTATAAAAATGCTTCATATTTATAACATAATCGTAAATATGAGATAACTATTTGTCCAATAAAATATTGAAAAGGAAATATAGGTTATACCAAATTTTATTAATTGGACAATTGTTTCATTAAAACACCAATTTCTTGGGAGAATTATTTTAAGAAAGGAGCACGTTTTGGAATAATCCATTATCAAATCTTGAGTTGCAAGATGACATTATTCTTGTAATTGGCGAAATAGGGTCTCAATTACGTCAAAAACCTTTTGTCTTTTACTAGATGCTTTTAATGTTCTATTAATATTATCACAGAGAATAATGCAATGGCAAATAAAATATTTTCAGAAATAATATAATAGTAATAAATTATTGTTTTGTTTATTATTGAAATAATAGATGAGTATTTCAGCAATAATATCTGGATTGGAATAAGCTATTTGTTTGATAATAATAGTTACAATCTAGATATTTTCAGTGAAATATTAAACAAAAACCAAAACATAAAGCAATAGAATTAATATACCCAAAATATAAAGATAAACTCAGACTGTCTGAACCAACCGAATTGATTTTGATCAAGTATTTTCCTAAAACGGGGGTCGACATATTGATGAAAGCTTGGAATTTTTAATTAATCATATGTTCTCCTATTTATCTTTTTTTCAAACTTTTCAGATATAACTTTTCCTCCACTGTAGTAGATATTTTTTCACTTAATACCATGAAATGAAAAGATTCCGCAATAGTCTGAAAGACGGCAACTGCTTCAAAGGCATCTAAACTTGACATTCCTAATCTACTTGATTTAAATATTTGTTTTCTGTGTTCTTCGTCGCTGAATATTTATCGAGGTAGGTTCGAAACAATCGCGACCCGTCAGAAGTTGCAATCGCACATGAACATCAGTCAGTCGCCAATTGACAATTGACTGACTGGTCAATGCGTTCTACGAGCACGCTTCATGGCACTTTTAGATCCAGTGATTCGTTGTAGCTCTGCAAATCGGCTATTATTTACATTCTTACTGTTGAGAAAACTAAAGAATAGGTAAGAGTTTATCCGCTCCTCTCAGTTAATTAACATTTTTGAGATAAAGGATATGATGCCGCGATCTCTCGACAACAATTTCACTTATTTTCGAACTATTCTTTCGAATAGAACAGAAAGAAATTCATCGAGTAATTCAAGGAATAATTAACGTTTTTGCGTTAGGAGGAAGTATGAAATTTATTCTGGAGGTTAAAGAATTTCATTGTTGTAAAAATCTCGTTGAACTCTTATTATTTATATTCCATCTGTGTAAAAGATTTTCATACACAAATACAGACATGGAAAAATGTTGGGATATTTGTTATCTCTTGTTTCATTATTTAACTACTGGTACTGAGTTATGAAAAAATTATGGTATTTTATGAAATTTCCAGTTATTTAACTGGCTTTTATCTCTTATGGAGTTACTTGGGAATAGTGAAGATGAATTTTGAAGATCATTTTTGATCATCATTTTTTTGAAGATACCGGAAGTATGGAAATCAATTTTTTGGAGAAGACCGACCCTTTGAAGTTGATTTCTGGAGAAGACTGAATTTCTGAAGTACTGATTGAATCTATCTTTTCGAGGATACTGGGTTATGGAAGTTTTTTAATGGTAAAACTAATCTTTTAAACTACACTTTTGGGTGATGATCTTGAAGTAAGACTGAAATATAGTAACAATATTCTGGAACAGAGCTCCTGTGGAAATCCAACCTCTTGGTAGGAGCTCCCCAAAACCTTTTTTTGCTCGCTTGAATAAAATCAAGAAATTCTTCGTCTTCGTGGCACATAATTATGGATAAAGTTATTAGAACTCTTAAGTAATGTCGAGTCTTTTGTTTCATTTTATTATATAAGATTAATAGCAATTCATTGTACGGATTTTATCTTAACTACCTGAGCTCCTAAGAGTCCCAACCTTATAAATCGTTTTCTTGTTCATGTAAAGGTTCATAGATTTTATTTTCCTGGGTTATTTAGCATATTATTAAAGCCAGACCCATATTTTCCGATCTGAGGTAAATGAACATTAAATGAGATAAAAATACAAGGTTTAACTTTAATCTACACTTTATTTGAAAAAATAAAAAAAATGAACATTAATTTCTGATTAAGTTAGCCACCAAAGAAAAATATTAAAAATGGTGTACTTCAGTTGCATGACTAGTGGCATTGCTTGTACAATATTTTATTATGACACCTCACTACTAACTAATTTGAGAAACAACGAAATTCTGTCTTGGGTGTACAAAAAAATCAAAGAAACTGAATTTGTGTACCTATTCAAAAAGAATTTCGTTTATACACCTATTATTTGTTAAATATTTCAGTTAGCAGTGAAAAAGATTACAACTGAAAGTTATAATCACAACTTTCTAAGATCAACAAATGATTGATGTAAACTGTTAATCACCGGTGAAAACAAAAATTTAAACACTATTTAGGGTTTTGTACGGAATCGCACTGAACGAGAAGTTGGGTTGCTCGGCTCGGTTACTTATAATTACAGGTTCACATTTTCGATTCTCGACAGTTGTTCTGACGAAATAATGACCCTGAAATTAGTAGGGATGGAACGTGAACTTATTGTGAGTTATGTTGCTGATCTATAAAATTTAACTGACACTTTTAAATTTAATTTCGTGTATTTTAAGGTAGGATCCTTTTATATTTCTTATAATGTATAACGTTTATGATTCCATTTAAAAATTCTATTTTCTGTAATTAGAGAAAAATTTATGAAAAAGATGTCCTAAAATTTAAAAGAAATATTATATTTGGCTTTATGGTTTACACTATCATCAAACATCTACTTCATAAAATTCTCCACGAATATTTTTATCATATTTGATGTATTTTAGTGTACTTAGTTGAAAAATCACACTAATATTTTTTGTAGTCGCTCTAGTTTTATAGTTTTCAAATCACCCGCATTTGAGTTGATAGTACATATTAAATCAATTTCAACTACTACATTAATAAATTTAAATAATAAATTGAAACAATGGTTAGGAAGATAAAGGTTATTTGAACGATGTAGATAGTTTTTGTGTTATTTGAGGTGAATATACTTAGTATAGTTAATCGATCTCGGTCTTCGTCGTATCTATATAACTATTTCGGAGTGAATATTTGCAATTTAGAGAAGCCATGGGGGCCTAACACTGTTCTTTAAAGTTGTGTATTTGTATATTTACGACCTTAGTCAATTGAACCAGATGTGCTCTCAAGTTCAACATGCACCTGATTTGAAACCTTTAAATCGTCTTGGTGACTGTTAATTTTATATGGTTTACAGCTGCGTGCAATGGTATTTCTCCACATTTACCGTATAAAATTCATATGAAATTCCTCGTTATAAAAAGCTCATCCTGCTTGCATTCGCATTCAATTTCGATCTCGAGCATCGTTACGCAACTTGTAATAATAATTCTTGAGATAGTTCTCGATAAATAGTGTGACAATGTTCTTCAAGCGTACGGTTGAAATAAAGAATTCTACTCTACTATTCGCTTAACTTTGTTTTTAATCGTAGGATGACATCTTCAACTCTGAATTTATACGGCGCGACGCTCGTAGCTACATATCAGACATTTACCTTCACTTGCCTTTCTTGTTTCTTATAAAATGTTACTTGTTACAGGAATTCTGATGTCCGTTCTATAAATTTGCCCACACCTGCAGCGCTCGCTACTATATCCATATTTTCGAAAAAAAGTAGCAAAACTAAACATGTAATGTTAGTAATTGCATCCGAGAAATTGTTTATTTCTTTCCTAGAATATAGTTCTCGTAGATCTCTTCTTCGAAAATTTAATAGTTTGAAACACGTTACCATTGAAAATTCTAATTAACAATACTTTGGTAGAGTTATTTTTAGTGAAAAGGCGCTAATCCTAACTAGATCGAAATTATTATGTCCCTGGGTGCACCTTATCCAATATTGTAAGAGAAAAAATAATACTTTTTGACTTTCTTATTTTTTCGATCTCTTATCTTATTGCATTTTATGAACATCCATTTTTTGATATCAACAATTCTCCTCGTCCATAGTTCGAGCTGGTAATTAAATTTTATTTAATCAAAGCAGTGGTGGTTTCGAAGGCAACAGAGTTGAAAGGTGTCCCATCACTATTTTTAATATGCTAACTGAGGAGAAATAGGGATCTATTCAACTCATTGTAAAATCTATAAATGGGCAACGTAACATAAAAACCATAATTAAATATTTACGGCCTCAAAATCAATGAGCAAAATGACCACCATGTCTCTCATGTTTAAGAATATCTACACTATCTCTCATTACATTGCAAGTGTCAGTTATCCGATTTCTCAAGTCATTAATATTAGTACAAGATTTTTTAAACAAGAGCCTTCAGATGATTCCATATCCAATCTAGCAATTAGAGTAGGTGATATCGAAATGCTGACTATTCTAACAGAATAGGTAAATGATCTCGCAAAAAATCTGTGGCTTACTTTCTCCCTATATATTAAGTGTATTGCTTCAAAGCGTAATATTTCAATTTAGTTAGTGCAAAACAAACGTCTTATAACTAAAACATCTGTGGCAATTTTCGAATAATTCGGCTCAAGGATCTTCATGATATTTATAAAATACCGAAAATTTCAACGCTCTGTATGTATATTAGAATTTTTTTCATATAATGACGTAACAACTAACCCCCGAAGTTTGCTATGGTAGTTAAGAAACACCCTGTACATGCATATGAATTAGGAGAGATAACTTATTGGAAATTAATTGTTATTTTCAATTAAGAATAAAAAAATATAAATTTCCTGGCTTTGCGCCCAATCATCTCGTCGGAAGAAGTTGCTCAGTGATAAAAATAGTTGAAGGTAACTTCAACGGTCTTTTCCAGAAATTTTATCGTGTGTAAAAATCGAATTAGGTTAATGATTCGAAGATGAATACCTGAACTGGCATTTAAAACCATTAATAGACCTTCCCCATTGTTATATCCACATAATATACCACTTCAGAATATCGCAGGACATAACATGTGAGAATACAGATGAATGTATTAAACATCTTTATTGTCAAAAAGTATTTGATTTATAGCTAAAACCATTCAAGCGAAAATTCTCTTTCAAATTCCTACTCATTCTGTCTGATTTATCTAAATGCTACAGAATTCCAGTATTAAAACATATATTTCTTTGTTTGTACGATCAAAGAGATTTTTTCATTGTAGGATGTGATGAGCAGTCAAGATGTCGAAATAATTAATAATTCTGTACCACTGAGATAATAATATGGTCCAACAAAAGAATAATGTTGTTCATATTAGTTAGTGTTAAGACATATTTGTGTATCAACATGGTCACACTGAATGAAAACTGCCCCCAACATCCCAGAATAAAAATAGTGAGGACAAACAAATCTTACAAGTTGATTATAAAAGTAATGTACATCAGTTCTTATAGTCATCAATACGTATTTTATACAGTATTTTCATAACACTGTTATTAAGTTATCTAGTTGAATACATGTATTCAATTAATATATGTAAAATTTAATTCATTTGAAATTAAACTTAACCTGGCCGAACACCCGACTATTTCCAATTACCCTAAGTATCAGAAGGAATTAGGTCGAAAAATACTTCATGTTTTTGTATCAAAATTTTTAAATCTAAAATATATATACAAATATTTTATACAAATAGCTGGATATGAAAATAATATTGGTTTTTTGGTTCGTTATGAGATCCTGAAAAAATTTGAGGAGTAGTCAGCCATCATATGTATGTCTCACTTCCTTTGATAACTTTCTTCTATTGTGTGAATATCCTGATGAAACCTTCTACCTTGCTCTTCATTAAATCTCGAAGGTTATCAGGATATCGATACAAATAAGATTATTTTAGCGCTGTATTTTAAAATCTCTAGCTCATTTTACACATTATATAAAAGAAAACGGTAACATTTCTATATTAGAACAATGATTTGTTTGACGAAAAATTGTATTCTGAATTCTCACTGACTTATTCATTTTGCGTTATAAAATATACAATAAGTACCTACGTCGATTTATTATTCGTCCTTACTTAGAACGAAAGTTCTAAGCTCATCAGTGTCGCATATCGCTTCTCAGCATCATATCAAGCTACATCGATTCCAGAAAGGACGCACCTCGTACGTACGTACGAGAGTCGCCCTCTATGGACCGAGACGGTGAACCCGCTATCGGACTTCGAGAAAGATACGAACAATAACAAACAGATGTGTGCTTAGTTGCATTATTGTGGCTCTTGGGGACTGCGTGCATGGCGCACAGATTTGGGATTTTTGAATAATTCTTTTTGTCTTAAGTTTACATATGTAGACTACTCACGAAGTTTGTCGCGGAAAATATTTGTCCCATATATATATATATATATATATATATATATATATATATATATATATATATATATATATATATATATATATATATATATATATATATATATATATATATATATATATATGTATTCTGTTTTCATTCTGAGAAACAGTGCAATCAAAATATTCAATGTCATCGAGTTTTAAAAGTTCCCAGATCCTCCGAGTAAATATAAATCACAGATTTTTCCCACTCTCTTTTATTTCAAGCACCTGCTAACACTATTATGTGGGAGGTAAACAAATACACTACAATCGCCCTGTTAAAGGGTTGTCACGTATCCCAAAAATCGTGGGAAATGGTTCAAGGCAAAGTTCAATATGAAGTTTTTTCGAAATCCTAGAGACCAACCGATGTGCTTGGTTCACCTGTGCACAACTATGAGGACCGACTGAATCGGCATCTCGTTTACTGTGAATTCCAATATTCGCATTGTTGTTGCAGTTCTCACAGTTTTATCCTTTTAGGCAGCCTTCTGAATATAATTTATGGTTCAGATCTAATTCCAGACATACTGTGGAACATACCTGAAAAGGTATCGCTGTGACCCTTCCACGTCGGTTGTTTCTTTGGATACTTTCTATTTATGGTTCATATTCGTTCATATTTTTCTAAATATGAATTCACGAATACTTTTATACAATAAATGTAAAATAATATATTAGATCAATAAAAAACAGGTACTATTAAAAATCAACTTGTTACGGTTGAATAGAGAAAATTTAATTCTTCTAATTAATACAAAAATTCATTATGCAACTATAAATGTGTTCTGAAGGAAGGTCATGTTGGGAGTAACCAACTAATTCAAATGTAATGAAAGTGTTAAAAATATAGAGAACAGTTCCTCCCTTGGTTCCTCCCAAAATATAGATTCACAATGTGTTCGATCATGATATGGAAACAAAAATTTCTAACTTAGTTCATAATTTCATCTGTAGATATTCTAAACTCAACAAAATCTAATGTTTTCATTTTCTCACATTCGCAATTTTATTGTTTACAATCATAAGAACTGATTCTATCACGCTAACTTACATATCGAAGGTGAATATTTACCCTGAAAATGAAATTATTTATGCTTTCACTACTGGAATATTTCCATGTTTTCAAAGAACAAACACAAAATTAACAATCGTGTAGAATTAATAGTTAACAGGTTATTTTATTATTTTCATTGGATTGGCATAATTATAATCAATCTCGAAAAATTGAATGAACGAGGTGTTGTGGAGTTTATTAGATTTGGTTAAATGTTTCTCTTAAGGATGAAGGATGAAAATGACAACATTTAAGATATGTAGAATGAAGAGAGAATATCTCCTCTGAATTTATACCTTTCTTGTAATGTCTGAAAAAAATTTCCTTTTATGAAAAGCGTAGATATTATCTATTTTCAGAGATTTATTGATTATATTAGTTATATGTATGACTTAAGAGAGTTGGAAGAATGAGAAACGGTTTAAATTTGTGATGATACTAAAAAGTTGTTGGATGTCAAAACTTATCGAATGCGATATCATAATATTTTAATTAATTGCGTTTGAATTATTTTTTCCAATGAATTCGGAGTTATTTAAATTGGAATTATATTTATTTCTCATTGAAATTATCAGTTTCAGATAATACATTTTGATTTTGATTTTGAAAATAAAAATTCTCTCAATGAGAGAATCACAGAACTACACACATACTTTCATTATTAGAATATTGAAAATAATATCAATATTTCTATACTGTAACATGGTTTCTTTCCGGAGAAGTCAAGTGTACAGACTTGAATAGGGTACCCACTGTATAGAGAAACTTTTTTATATATATATATATATATATTCTTTATATTTTGTATGTATTGCAATATTTTCAATATTAATTGCTCATCAATTTTCTGATATTGTAATTATTGGTTATAAAATGTAATTTTTGTGCAATTGCTGGATTCATTAGTTAGATATATATTTCGACTTTTCGAAAATGAAACACCTTCTAATAAGAGATTAGTTGTCAGTTAATTCCTATAAAAGGATTTCATTGGTCGTCACCGGAATACATAATCGTATATGTTAAGGATTCTCTCAAAATTACGATGAGAAATGAAATTATATGTAGTCTTACCTCATTACTCATTGAAAATGTCCAGTTTTACTAATATACTGATAACCTCGTATTGTTCCAGATGCATTATCATTTTACATTCGGCCGCATATTATGTAGTGAAGCGTTTTGCTTTTTGTCTAAATTCCGAGAAACTAGCATCTTATCTAGAAAATAAACCATTTCACGGGTTTCCAGATAGCGGCTTTATAGAGGACACAAAGGTGGACATAAAAATCACATCATGATCTTGAGAAGCGCGGTATGTTTTTGAAATAAGCCTTTTTATCGTCGCGCAGTATAAGATAGAAGGATACGGCACTTGCCCTACGCATTTAGCATTATTTAATTTACGAATTTGATAGCGTTGTAAATTCTGAATTCGTCTTTCTTGAATAATCCAAAATCTTTCAATTGATTCACTCCCATACCTGAATCGAACTCGAACCAAGGGATCCTCTCACATTGGGTCACAGATGTTGAGACGAATAAATTCTTTATGAAGTCGTAAGCATTAGAAAACGAACCTATTCAGATGATAACTGAATGCCTCAAACCTCCACATATATATTGCTAGTTCATTTATTATTACCGTGAGTTTGAAATATAACTGCTTATTCACTTTTTCAATATTTTTCTATCTATGAATACTTAGAAAAAAAAAACCTTACTTCGATATCCTTCCTTTTTATTTTAAATCCATCAATTTCTTAGTCGTGCAATATCGACGTCGAATCAGAAGAAATTAACAAGCAACGCAACGCAGCGTCAATATAATCTGCTTCATCCACATGATTTATACTTTAACTTGAATCTCGTGAACTATTTAGATGAGGGAATAGATTCGAAGAAACTGTGATGGCTGCCTTCACAACATTATAATATAGCCTTTAGCGATGATCTCCAACCCTACAATTTTGATAATCGTTATAATTATGCTTTTCTATTGTGCTCGAATTTTTCGAGCATATGGTGTTCCCGGCACAAGCCTACAGCACGTCAATCAACTACGTTACTTATTGAGATGAAAGAAATATTAAAAGTTTTTAGAGAGATTTCTTGGATGATGACTACGTGAATTTGAAACGCCGCAGGGGAAAAAGCTCGTAATTATTTCACTTAAATATGTCTGATTACTGACATCTAAAGATATTTATCACCAAATTTGAAACTATACACTGTGGGCAAACTTCCATGTTTTAGAACGGCAGGTATTTAAATATTATAGTGTTGTAAACATTCTTCCGATATCTCCCTCCGCTTTCGAATTATTCAAAATTTCTCAAATTTTAGGAGACTTCGCACATTTCTCGATTATCATCAAACTTACATAAAAATGAGTTCAACATCCAACTAGAACTTTTTTCTTCAAAATTCTTTCAAAAATATTTAGTATACAGAATGTAAATGAATGGGTGCGAAGATTTCGCGAAGTGATTCTTCGAGCCATTTTATGACGAAAAGTCAAAAACGCTTAGTTACCGACATACAGGCTGTTGAAATTTTCACATTTTTTTTTTCTTATGATTACTACAGTTCTTCAGATATTCAGTTCAAATTCGGCACGTAGGAGCCTTTTTAAAATCTATATAATCACATTACAGAAACAATTATGAAAATCTACTAGGTGATTGTTTTGTCAGAGGCCACGTGTTCTTTCTACCCCTACGATTTTTTATCAGTATCCACCGGGAAATTAAAAAAAAATTCCTATAAATTTTCAATTAATTTTTAATCTCTGTTTCCTGCATTTTTTCCATATCATTATGTGTTTGATGAAAACAAAGTAAAAAAGGAAGCGATCATAATAAGTGATGAAAATGGGCCCTTCAGTCATTACACAAGAGTCTAGACGTCAAACACATAGATTTTTTCTAGTCTTCTACGTCTTGTACAAGAGTCCTATAAACCAACGTTTTCTGATGTCCCCTAAGTAAAAAAAGTCTTTTAGATTTAGGTATTCGTGCTGGCCAAAATTTGGGTCCACCTCGGCCTGACGTGCTCTTATACTAAAATGTCCAAGAGCTCCATCGTGCTTGTATTATATTCCCGACCTGTCACCTCAAGTTGTAGGATCAAGTACATCCGGCAGCTCTTCGGTTAGAAACTGAGTGTAAGAATCTTCATTAAATCTAAGTGGAAGGAACTGTGAACGCATTAGATGATCTCCATTCATTCCAATCCACACGTTCAAAGAAAATTGTTCCTGGTGATGAACTTCAACGAAAGCATGATGATTTTCTTCTGCCCATATGTGGTTGTTGTGGGTATTAGTAATGGTATCTATCGAAAAACTTACTTCGTTCGTGAATAAAATATACTCCAGAAATTCAAATTGTTGTCTAATCATATCTAGCATCCAAAGCGAAAATACAAGACGCTTAAGGAAATCATGAGATAAGAGTGCCTGGACTAGTACATGATATGGATGTAAGAGCTGTTCTTTTAACATGACAAATACCGTCCTATGATTAACATGTAGCTGTAAAGCAATCTTCCAAGTGCTAGTATCGGGTGGCCCTTCAATTAAATTAAGTACAGTTTCTTCTAATTCTAGTGTTTTAATATACCGGTGGCGACCACAAGCATGTGTTCTAGTTTTGAAACTACCTGTTTCTCGAAGTCGTTGATGAAGACGTCCAAACAAAGTATGATGATGAGCGACACGTTGAGGGTAGCACATCTTCTCGACGCTTCTTAAGAATAATCATCAGGGAAGACGTAAACGACATGCATGTCGGCCATTTCTGCGTTTGAATCAACTTTCATCTTAATGAAATAGTCACTGCAACTATCGCTACAATCAGCGCAATATCAACAAAAGTAAATTAATAACAATTAATTCATAATCAGCCGTGTTCTGGTGAAATCACCGAACGATTATGTTTCCACGGTACACATGAAATCGATCCATTATTCACACGAAAACTGTAGCAGTTACGAAAAAAATACAAGAAATAAAAAAGATTCAAAATTAATTGAAAATTTATAAAAAAAATTAAACTGCCCGGGCGTATTAAAAATAATTGTACAGGTAGAAAGGACATCTGACCTCTGAAAAAGTACCACCCTGTAGTGACTATTTGAAAAACTGTAGTACTCATAAGAAAAAAACTGAAGATTTCAACAGCCTGTATTTCGGTATCGAAGCGTTTGCGGAAATATGTTGATGGTAACTTTTCGTCATATAATGACATCTCGTGAAATCCTTCGCAATTATTCATTATGCGTCCAGGTTTGCCTTTACAACTCATTTTCGAGAGAAACCTAAAATTAGTTCTACTTCGTGCATTCGGTGTACGTCTTCACCTATTAATGTTGTTCTATCACTGAAAATCCCAGATTTCTTAGGCGCTAGTTATTTCTACGAATTGATTAAATTCAGACAGTAATAATTATTTGAGGCCATAGATTTTAACAATCACTAATGTTCTTCACGAATATCTGATAAAATTCAGATAAAATTACTTTTTCTGAAATTCGAAATCTTCCATTTAGAATAATTACAAAAAGATGCATATACGGAAATACATTTATATAGAAAAATAAGATCAATAACATTAAATTTTTCTGAAACTTATAACTTCAAGGAACTTTGAACAAACCATTATTGATGAGATTTTCTATCAACCCTTGTAAAATAGACTCTTCAAATAGTTCATTGAAAGAGAACATATTCAAATTCATTTCTCTACTGAGCGGTCTTTTTTCGATTCAGTGATTAAAAAATACCAAATTTGTAGAGATGCAAAATTCAGTCAGGCGGAAAACAATTGACATAGTTTTCAGAAAATTTTTACTAGTTTTTGAAATGGCAGACATCACTCAAATTATGAGTAAAAATACTTGTAATGTTAAACATATACAACTTCATAAAAAAATGTCAGTCAGGTAACCTACAGCCACTTAATATTGAGATTGAACCTCTCTTTATTACCAATCTTCAAAACAAACGTGCTATTTTAGAAACTATTTCTTTTGATAGGTAAATTACACATAAAATTGTTGTAAAGCTGATTTTATTACACACTTTGGTGTTATTTTATGCCTCATGATGAAATCTGCAATTGTGTTCATTTAGATAGATCGTTTCAAGTACAAGAACGGGATAGCTATCCTGATCCCAATTAACCTGAGCTTTGTGTTATGTTTTTAAATGAATAATAAATTATTGAGTCTGAACGGTATCCTTAATGGTTAAGAATAAATACTTCCATTTTCTCGAAACATCTGAAAAATAATAATATAATTAATAACATCGAGATGATACAAATGAAGTAACATAATGATTATGATTTAGGAATAGTAGGAACAACGTTCCAATTAATAATGTGGAAGATGAGGATAGAAGCAACCAAGTGAAGAACAACTACAAATGGAACCATGAAAAACTAACATCCTCCTATCATTGGGATTGGATATTTAGATTCATACTTCAAATAGACAGATGCTAGATTGATCTGGAAAGTAATATAGAATCGAATAATATCTAAAATGCTCAAAGGAATCATCATACTGAAAAAATCAAAAGATAAGCTAACAAATTAGTGATCTTACTGCTATCTCAGCTAGAAAAAAAACGAATAAGATAATATTCTTGCATTTGCAAATTTTATGAAAAAATGAGCGAAGTATCCTGCATGTTGAATATGAGTCCTTAGCCTGTACGAGTACTGTTATCATAAACGAGAACAAAAAGAAAGAAAAAACGAAAAATGCCAAAATAGGAGGTGATGAAAAACTACTACTTTCGGAGAGATTGATATTTGAAATCAAAGTCAGGAATAAAATTACTTCCTTCACTTGAACGAGTATTGATGAATCACGATTCAGCTCGACTGAGAGGGACCACCAACACCGAATTCCTTTAATATATTTCCACAGTTATCAGTTATTTTTATAAATCAAGGAGGTGAACCCAAAACTGACCTATGACCGTTATTCCAATTTTAATGAACCATTTCTCTCAATCTTTCAATTAGTGGCACTCTAAGTCATCGAACTCTTAATTTACTAGATAGAGGAGGCATTGATAAATTCAAGAACTTCATATTTAGTTCCATCGAGTTAAAGATGCTAATGAAAAATAAACAGTACGATCATTGTCTGTATATCAATTGGAAGAAGTTGCTACAGTTCTGGTCTGCAGAGATTTCATTTACTTCTATAAGAGTCGGCTAAGTTAAACAACACTTTCATTGAGCAAATAAGGGTCCGTTCATAAATATTTTTGATTGCTTTTGATAATTTATCAGTAATTAATACTTAAGACTTTTTTCTGAAGAAAATATGCCAGGAACGGATATGCTTTTTATGTGAACTATGAACTTATATTCCATGACACATTCACCAACTATAGATAAATCTTACAAGTTTATATTTAAAAAAAGCTGGAATGTATTCTACATTTTCCTTTCGATATTGCTATTAACCTTCTCGCTAAAATTCTGAAAGCTCATACTATCCGTTGTGCATTTCGTTTGAATAATAATCTGAGAATTACAGCATTCAGACCGTATTTCAAAGATCGTCTTCGTGACCACCAGATTCCTCTTGGAGAGCTCTGCAGAGATTTGTCGTAGGTCAGGGTTCAGCTAACCGTTCATTTAAGCCATGCAACAAAAATGCAACATTAGCTCATCTCTGCGCGCCTTTCGCCAAAGTGGTACAACTAGCACGACGTAGCTCTTTTCATGTACATAAATGTCGACTCTCTTTGAAAGTTTATTCGAACAACGCTACGTGAATTCTTTATTTGAATATTTAAAAGTTAGCAAAACTTCATTTCGATAATATATTTATTCAATTCAATCTACGTAATCACATTTATTTCATTAACTTAATTATATTCTGTTTATTAATCCTAATTCTGAGTTAATTTTAATCAATATTTTCGAGAAAATCACTCTACATAGTATTTACTCGGTAAAGATGAATTCAAAACTGTTAAAATTTGCGAGAACCATTTTTGATTTATTTCATTATTACTATGACGAACTTCAATGAATACCAGCTGAATTGCAAAAATTTATTTTGAACAAGCTTTTCTTAGTTTCATCTGCATCTATTCATCTATCTAACTATGTCACGGAATCTTCGATTTATTTTAACACAATTTAGTACATCAACTTTAATTGAGAAGAGAGGCAACTAACTCGATGAAGTAACAAAAATTTTTAGAGGCCTTACAAAAATAGTTAAGGGTACTCTATAGTATATTTTATGCTAAGTCTAGTTTTAGACATAGCTACTAATGAAATATTATCAACTACTTATATCGTGCACCCCACGGTTTTTGAATCAATTGTTTGATCACATTATTGTTTTTCTGAAGCCTCTGAAAATTATTTTATTTCATCGAGTTAGTCATTGCTAGTTCAATTATCTATTCAGAAATCCTAGTTATAGTGTTTAAAAATATGTATTTCACTTGAATTCTTGAATTGAATTGTTCAATTGAGAAACCACAAGTTTCCAGTTGTTGCCATCAACAAATACGTATAAAAAACTGTTAACTACAAACAACGTATTCACGTTTTGTTCCATGACAGTTGAATAAAACCCTAAAACTTGCCCAAACGTTTCCAAGGGTGAAGGGATTCGTCTCCATCAAATAAATCCTTTGAAATCTATTATGAATTATGTTTAGTCCCTTTGAAATGTTAGAAATTCAAAAGGTTTTTCTACTCCATACTATACTATCAAGAGAAGAGAGAAAATTTTGTTAACAAAAAACTTTTAGAAATATAATTGTTAAAAACTAGATTTCGCGATAAGAAATTCTTAGTTGGAGGTTAGGTTAGATTGTTTGCAATTTCTATATTCTATCCTGAGTTATTTTATACCTGGAAATCTTTGAAAGTTGGATCTTGATTTTTAGATTTCACTTTTTACTAATGTAGACTTGTTAATTCCTCCAAAAATAGTGCTTTCATTATTTATGGAAATGAAATTTGATTTATAATCGAAAATATCTTTACATCAGTATATAATATAAAAGAACAACATACATCACAGGGTAATCAAAACATACCCACAGTGGTTATATGCGGTATCTTGATATTGATAAGCATTTTCTAATTTCTTTTATTCGGAATTTGCAGTCGTCATTTGAGTTGGATAATCCTGAATACTCAAATCAAGTTAAAGAAAAATGACTTAGTAAGAATTCATAAGAGGTAAGATTGCACTGAATCAAAAGCCTTAAGTAAGTCGTATAAAATGTTTTAATCCAGTCTTGAAAGGTTTCTATTGATTAAATCATCACATCGTACTAGTCGAATACGACACGATTATCTAAAACTAGGAACTTAGGTCTCAATTACACCTTTTCCATAAGCTCGTAAACCATACGCGATGATTGGGTTTTGAATTATTAATAGAAGGTCAAAAAATAAGAGCAAATTATTTGAAGCACTAAAAATGTGTGATGTTATTATATTACTATCATACATATATATCTCCTTCAGGTCTGTAGACCGATATTTTTATGTTTGCTTCTTAGATGAAACAGTTGCTTCATCGCAACGTTTCGTTAATGCCCCCTCTGTCATTATCAAATCTTGTGAATAGTAATAAACGATAATACTACAGCAAGTGACTACGGAACGGACATTGAGCATTTTGGAAGTTTACGAATGTGTTTTAGCAATCACATTTAATTGTCTTATGCGCAGACTCATCTATTTATAGTACGAAACGGCGATCTATCGTTCAATGAAGGACAAAGTTTGGCCCTAAAATTTTATCGCAGCGTCTCCAATTCGCAATCGATCTAACGAACATGAAATTTTTAATGCTATATTTTAGTCATCAAAAAGTATATTAATCTAAACTTTCAAGGAAAGACATTTCGAAAATGAAGTAGCCCATATCATTCAAGTTATTAAATTCCACGAAAAACATACAGAGTAAATTTCACATAATTTCAACTATGTCTTTCTACTTTTGAGTTACATTTGGTCCTTCTTTTGCACTTAATTTATTATTGGAAGTAGAATCTGATGATATAATCGTATCTTATCTACTTAAGATTAATATCATCATATTAATTTAATAATCTAATTCGAAGATCCTGCTTAAACGAAACGAAAAATGCAGAATTTAATTAAACTTTGTTAAAAGTCTAGACTATGGCAGCTCTATATTTACTTTAACAAACTGAACCTCCCATTTCTTGTTCAATAAAATATCTTTCGTTCTCTTGTATCGGTTATTAGAAGTTTACATGATACAATATCGAATGCTTTCGGTAAATAATCGGTTCTGACAGATGCTGAGATGAGCAGGTCAGTTTTAAGTTTTTGTTGAGCATCATGCAAAATGTAACTTCATTTAGCAACAAAAAAGAGAATAATGAATAATGAAGGAAAGATGATGTAGTATAATTCTTGTTGATTCTAATGACATTGAGAATTGCGATTTTGACTGGTAAAAATTCGTTTTTAGAATATGGAACATGTTTTCGAAGAATTTCTATATTAAATTAAAAGTTTCTTGATGTAAAATTTTTTCTTTTAAACGTACTTTGTAAGTATTATAAAATATGTATTTATATTATCGAAGTAGTGGTTCTAGTCTCAAAAACATAATAATCGATCAGTTTTATTTACAACAGTAATAAAAATATGAGTCAACGATGATACATACCACGAGTCCATATTTCAGTGCCAATTGAAATTCAATCCATAAAATTACATTGGTCTGTCACCATATTGATACATATGGATTTCATTTTGTTTTCTAATCTTTGTCTAATTCCTTTCTATGCTTTTTTAAAATTCCATGGTAGCGACTAGTTATTGTCCTGTTCTCTGCTATAACATTTGAGAATAACGCAACCAGCCATACATGAAATTGCCCTATTAGTTTCATACTTTATTACATATTTACCAAATCTCATCATTGTTCAAATTTTAATATAAGAAAGAGATTTTTTCTATATATTTAATTATTTTATGCAATTTTGAATATCTGTAATACGTCAACAATTAAATAAATACGATACATATTGGAATCGACGGTATAAGTTATAAACATAACCAACTAATATTTGAAAATAAGTAGCTACATATTATCATAAATTTTGAACAATTATTTAATTTATTGCATATCTAGAGGAGTATTTTGAAAATACCAACCGGCGGCCAATCGCCGTATCTGAGCTTACCAGCGTGGTATTACTCCTCAACCCTAACCAATAAATTGGCCAATTATTTGTTCTGTAAAATTGAAACGTGACCTTGCATGAATCTATCTTGAATAGGCATGGAGCAACCTATAAAAAGCACCATATCATATATCATGAACTTAATATCCGGGAATAAAGGATTCCTTTAATTTCATTTTATATCAGAGTCATTCCGTTTTAATACGCGAAATTAAAAAATAATTGAAGAAAAACATTCACGTCAATCTTATGATTTATGCATGTTATTCACGGTAGCTGAGAGTTAATTGCGCCTGTAATAATTGTACTGATTATGTCTCAGTTTTGAGATGGTATGGTTTTTAGTGATCACAAACATTTGTTTTATGAAGTTGACTATAAATCACCGAAAGAGTTAAGTGTTTATGTTCATTGGCATGGTAATATAACGTTATAAGATTATACTCCTTAAAAGTCTTTATCCAAATACCTTGTTATGTTTTAATATTTTCGTGAAAAATTGCAGATTAAGATTGTTCTTTATATAACAAATTCTATCCCTGTTCATTTGAAAATATTCATTTTACTGACTCATCATTTAAGTCAGACACATCTAGTCAGGTTTTCCTAAAAATGATTGAGAATTTATACTGGGTGTCCGGTTAGTCCTGTTGTCCTGGTTGGTGTGTTTGAATTATCACAAGAGATTCAATGATGCAAATAATTCGGGATGCATTCCATAATATTACTATCCAAACAATCTCAATAACATGAGAAGGTAGTACTTTTAACATTTTTATAATATGTAAGTTTGCCTTTCTTAGATATTATTGCTAATTAAACCATGGTTGGGAATTTTAGTACAAAATTTGAACATATTTCATAGCGTATGAATCCTTTTCAGATATTCTTCCTAGATAGACTATGTTTGACAATTTCAATGCCTAATTTGACAAGATTATGTGAAAATTCGAGCATAATACAAAATCATTTTTACTTTAAATCTATTGAAAGTAGGTATACATGCACTCAATACATTAGAGTAGGTAATAAAATCATCTTCTATTTGCAATCATTGATTAAAGGGTTTTAATTTAAAATGAGAAGAATAATGAGGTTTAAATCTAGTCAATATTTGATATCTATCGTAGAAAATCCTAGACCACCCTGTGTCAACAATTAATCAATTATTTATGTAAATAATTCAATATTAAAATTAGGATTCTCCAACCAATTCTGTAGATACAGGAGATGTTCGAAAAAAGTAAAAATTTTCGCAAAAAGCAGATTCAGTTAGTTATCAGAAAAACTCACCTGATTTCGGGTTATCAGGTTGAAAAATGACAAGAAATACATTTGATATGAATCACTGTAATGCAACACCCTGTATATTTGAGAATAATTTTAGGACATGCATCAAATACTTTTTCAATATATTCAACAGAAACAAATTTATGAGCCAATTACTTACCACCCTGTATATAGTACTATAACTATACTATTCGTAAATACTCATTAGAAAGGTTTTTGAAAAAATGGAAAAATGATTTTATAATGTACAGAGCAATTGTTTTCTGAAAATGTGAACTTTTAGTTTTTAAACGAGACCCTTAAAATTTCCATCATCTTTTCAGTTAAACTTGTAGCTTTTAGCAAAAATTTATGTTGAGGAAATTTTAGCATTGTAATTTTCAAAATATTTCTTCACGAGCTTTATTCATTTGTATGCTGTATTATAGCTACATTTTTCGAGTGTTTCTGATATTGTTAATTGTTCAATTCGATATACTTACTGCAATAGGTGTAATCTAACAATTCTGACATAAAAGAGATGGAAAAAAAACAAATATCGTGACATACGTAACTTTAAAACTGGCTTAATAATTTGAAAAATGATAATGACCAGACGATAGTAATCCTTTCTCGTGAGGAATTTGAACGATAATTCTTTTATTTCATCTTGCTTTTTAGATACAACAACGCTCTGAAATATTTTAAAGCTTCTTTGAGTCCGTAATCGGCTTAACTTTATATTAGAATTTTCGGTTGGCTTATCGGGTTGAATGTGACTGACTACATATGAGTGACCTCACCTTGAAAGGTGCACAAACGTTTGTCGAAACTTAATTGTTTTCTACTGCTTTTTCTAGCCTTTGTATAGGATGGACAAATATCGATGTTTTAGTACAGGCAGCTAGTTTCCCTCCCCACTCTCTCGATCTTTTTGCAGAGACTGTTTCAGTGGTGCAAAAAATTATTTCGATATTTCTTCGTTCTCGAGTTATTCAAAATTTCTCGAATTTTCGGAAAATCATCATAGGCGCATATCTCGGCTATTATCAAAGTTATTCAATAGAAAAAATTGTTCAACAGCTAGTGTGATTCTTTTGAGATGCAGAATGTAAAACATTACTATGAAAATCTTGAAAATTTTGATATGATAAAATGTTATATCCAAAGTAGGTATATATTGAATATAACTACCATTCTTTCGAATACTTACGATAAAATCGTTTCCACTCATTTGAAACCAGTAGAATTTTTTCTTTTTCAAAGAATTCCATATGGAAAACTCCATATGAAATTGTTAAACAAAAAAGACATGGTATTGACAATATTTCACTCCGAATCATTATGATGCATATGAAGAAAATATATTATAATAGAAATTTAAGATCAATAACATCAGTCAATGTTTTCTTCAAACTGTCACAATTAACAATATTCATGATGGAAATAAACCATAATTTGAAGAAATATTGCAAAGATGAATATTTTTCATATTCATCTTGAATAAATTAATCACTATGCTCTGGCCATTTATACAGTCAATTTTGAATTAAAATATAGATTTATGACATAATTTTCTTTTCAGCATGATTAGTAGAAAATGATGATATACTACATTAGTCGAGGTCAGACTTTTCGTTGTGTGTTAGAAAACACTATACTTTTCAACGTTTCTTAATGCTCTTTGAAACTAAAATGATATTTTATAACTTAACAATGATAAATGTTTACATTAATATATGTTTATACTTGTACGTGTTAGCATTCTCATTATCGAAAACCTGCAAAATTTGTTTGAAACATGGAATATATTTTTCAATCGTACAATCAAAAATAAAATACACTAATTCGAAATTTTAACCCATCTTAAGTATATCGATATTAATAATTCAATTGTAAACTAACAAAATCTGTGAGGAGATTAAGAAATAATCTGGCACCAGAATATCTGTGTGTATTTTGGTTGTTCTCAAAACAAACTTTATCTACATCTAATGGATTCGTAGCGTGAGAGACATATTCATTTCTCGATATCCAATCTCAGTTTTTGTTTATCGGAAATAAACCAAAACATTACCAGAATGCGTTCCTAACATAAATAGAGTGTTACAACCATCCATTTTTCAACGTTCTATCTACAAGTCATTTTATATCTTGAAATATATACGATTATCTACTTCAACTCAACGATGTGATCCAAATACCTCTATGGGTTGTGATGATAAGATTTGTTTAGTGAATTTGGTATTCCTGTTCTATTTTTCTCGGAAAAGTGATAAAAAATTCACCATTCTTATTCTTCCAGCTCTCACGGTTACCGAGCTATAATAATAATTCTTTCAAAGAGTCAAGATTTATTTATAAATCTCATAAACCCAATTTCCATGCATGCATATTAGTATTCAGCCTTTTATTACAAATCGATTCGAGTAAATTTCAGCCTGAACATAAATGAAATATTATAAACTATTCACATCAACAACCCAGCAACCATTACATATTTCCATGTAAAATAAGCAAATTGCTATGGTTCGAATCACCGTCATTATCTCACTCATCGAAAGCTTTTAAAAGCATAAAAACATAAACGGAGACGGTCTTCGATGTCCTATCTTGACAGACATGTTTATACACTCAACTCGCTTGTTGAAACGAAATCTTCCATCTATATTAGAGACAGCAAAAGTTTTCTGGACACTCGAAGGAACGCCCGACAAGATAAAATCAAAATTTCAGTATGTACTAATTGAAAGACATGATTTTCAGGAGGTTGTCACTGAATTTGTTACGGTTTTCTTCCCTACAGATGAATGTCTCGATTGTAAATAACTTTAGATAGATTCGTTATTCAATTATTTAATTGATAATGAACGCGCACTTATCGGTAAATATCTTTTGAAAAGACATAACTGGCAAATCATCAAACATTAAACAATTTTTCATAAAATATAGAAATTCTCATTTTGATTGATAATACAGAATAATTGATGAGTAATGAACAATCCTGAGCCATATTTACTGATATCAAGAAATTAGTCATTCCTGAGTAACTTAAAACATTAAAATAGAACTAGTTATGTCTTTTTGAAGAATTTTCTTCATTATTTTTAATTAATGTATATCTCAAATACATAATTAAAATCGATAAACGTACATTATTTACGTAATTATAGATGCGGCGAATAGAAGTGTGAGATAACGATGAATTACGTAAACGTTGCACATGAAAATGCTACTTCAAAATAAAATATTATAAGAACATTTTTTCTGCAAAATCATTAAAAACATCTAAGCTTTCTAATAATATATAATAATCCAACATGGTGAGCATAACGAAACAGATATCTGTTTTTTACTGTTCTCACTACCAACAAATAAATTGAATTAATTGATCACTTTTTCTAAATAGTAGGTATACGTATAGGTATACTTCCTTTCGATTGAAACACTCTATATAACTTTTTTCGCATATCAAAATCAACTTTGCATTTGAAGTAAAATCGGACACTCTCTCGAAATAATCATTCCCTAAATACTTGTTTGTTTCTCTTTATCCTAAATAATTACAAGAAAATAAAATAAATAAGGTTTAATTAGAAACATAAAACTACAAATAAAACAGTAATTTTTAATTGCAAAAATATCTTTTGGATTAACAAAGTCGGATGTTTTTAGTTCTGACCATATCGAAAATACCAAGTAGTTTATTATTTGCAGTATTTATGGACTCAGTGTGATTGACATATTCAGATCCTGCGTTTTTGTTCATTCATTAGCATCGCTAATTGCTCAGACCTAAATTGAAAAACGTCACAAATCTTGGAACTGGTAAAGTGAATTGGCGCCCAATTCATAAACCTGCCACCGATAACAAACAACCCCAAGGATTACGGAAACGATACACAATAATGAATGTCGGGGGTCGAGACCTTCCGGTTCTGTTAGTTATTTGTTGGTTGACGCCGATTGGCGTCACAAAATCGTGTACACCCTAGAGATCAATTAGCACTGGACGTTTTCAAGATTTTATCTTGGACCTTTTCACTTTTATTCCTTTGGATTTGAAAAGTGTGTTGCCATAAATTGAATGCTTCTCATAATTTTTGACTAAGTTGAAAATAAAATTAAAAGTGAAGTGGATGATGATTGGTGGCGAGAATGTAAAAATGATATGATATGATATGAATTCCCTACGTACACATTATTAATTTAAATTCCGTCTATCAGACAGAATTTAAAGGATATACCTACAACAGAAGAATGAAATGAGAACGAACGAAAATTCTTTCTAGATCTTCTATTTTGGTTCACTTTCTCATTTATCCCTTACCGGAGGCCCATTCACGTCCATTATAGCGTGAATCCAGAGATCATACGCTTTTCTCAAGTATAATACAGAGATTATCTATCTTTTGTACTCGTATTATTCCATTATTTCAATAGTTCCAGCCCCTAACCACATGCTGACTGCAGAAAAGAACTAAAGGAAGTTCCTTATGTTTGCTTTTTTATCTATTTTTATTTTCAGTCTGATACCTTCTTCAAAGGAAATATCGTCTTATTTGATCCGCTGAAAGAACGACGAGGATGTGATATATTTGGATTTGCCGATTCTACTATGACATTTTAGAATTTAAGTTGATTCGAGCATTTTTTGCTCATCATTGGTAACGATAAATCCGATATCATCTCTTCTTCGTTTACCAAAACATTGAGAAATAATATGAAATAGTGTTAATAAATATAAGTGAAAAAACTGAAAACTTATATGTTAACATGAATGGTATAAACACATTCATGCGCATTGTACTTTCCTATACGGGGTAAGTTCGAAATGCATTGCGAATTTTGAATTTCGCAGGTTACATATATTCGATTTTTTCTGACGTTATATTGGTACATCCCTCACTTATACTGACAAGGTCAGCAATTTTTAATTTTCAGCAGCTATTGTTCAGGGACGTGTTTTGACTCGTCTTCGATTTTTGCCATTATCCGAAATTCTATCGAATTCTGCGTGAAAACAAAATTAAGTGCGCAAACGCATTCCAAATGTTGTTTGCTCTCATATAGTGAAACTACCTTTGACCAAGGCTCGAGCACCTCAACAACAGTCGAAAACATGAAAAAAAGTTTTTATGTGTTTCGAGGATTAGAAAAACATTGACATGAATGTGTTTCATCTTGACGGAACTGCTTTGAAAGGCCGAAATAGATATTCATGAATAAATAAATATTTTCAATGAAATGTGTGTGTGTGTGGTTTCACCACAGTGTGACTTTATCAGATAGATACGCCACAGTGTAATGAAACCGGTCATAGTTTTGTTAATATAGTGAAAATCTGAATACTTTAGTTATATTTCATTGAAAACATGTATATCGATTTTCATCAAGTAACGACCTCCTTAATTAAATTATTGAATAAATAAATAGTTGTTGAAGTCGCCCAGAGTTCGCGATACTTTTTGAACAGACCTCGTATATCTAATAAAATCTTGAAAATGCATATCAGTCTAGTAGGTAGATCTCTGCAGTGTAAAGTCATCTGCCTGAGTGAACGGTCCCTTTACTTCAATTTTTCCATAATCATAGTCGCTTTCAGAGAATTCAAGTGTGAAAATATCACATAAAGGAACGCTGTTAAAACTTAATGAATTAGTGGAGAGCCAGAGAGTAAGGTAATTAAGTGGAAGGAAGAAATATGGAACCAACTTCACGCTTCGTTATGGAATTATTCATGCATTCAGATCAGAATTAACTTCAGAACTGGCGATATTTTGTGATTTCAACTTGACTCGAACTATGCAAAGGTGGCTACGCCATCATTAGTGTGTTATTTTTGGCCAAAAATTCGCACACAAGGGAGATGTGTGAGCAGGGGCGTTATTATAGTGTGAAAGCCAATTTTTATTCTTTCACAAATCCGGACGTTTTTGACAGATTGCTTAGCGCAAATCACGCATAACTTGCAGGTAATATACCACTAATATAATAATATTACCATCTTACCCTATGGCAAGAACTCAGGATGTTCTTATAATCGAAGAAACTAAGAGCATAATCTTTACATCCGACTGTACTTGACGCACTCATTATGGTCTCGGCTCTTGTGGCAGCTTCCATTGAGATGATTGAGCTTTGGTTTTCACGCCATAACAATAAACCATTCGTCAGCAGTTATGAATTTCTGGAAACCAATTTGGGTCGTCGTAGAACCGAACAATGCGCGATACTGGCTTGAATTTTGCAGCCATCCGTCTCATGCCCAAATCATTGCTGAAATTCAAATGACGCAAACCAATACATATACATATCTTCAAGACTTCAGATACTTCTGTGAAGTTAATTCGACGATTAGCCAATACTACTCCCTTGACTTCATCAATGTTTTCGTCTGTTGCTGACTTGTACGGGCATCAGGCTCGCTTTTCGTCGTTCACATCTTGTCGGCCTTATGGAAACATTTTGTGCCACCGATAAACGTTGCTTTGGTTCAAGGTTGTTTCACAATATAATTCAGACAATATTCGGAATGCGTCAGCACACTGTTCATCATCATTTGTTTGTAAGAACAAAACACGTCCAAGCAAAATAGTAATAAACCCTCAACTAATCATTCAAAACAGCCGATTTTCACTTAATAAGTGAAGGATGGGGATCCCAACATAATGCCACAAAAAACAATTGAAAATCGAATCTACTTAGCTCGCGTAAAATTCTCGATAAATGTTGAATAGACCTCGTACAATTGGCTGCCCGTTGATAATGACTACTTCCGAGCTGATTAAGCTATTAGAAGTTGTTACCTTCTTTGGTCTTTTAGTTCAGCGTCTTTTGAATAGATCACTAGTTTCCAGAAACCTCGCAGATTCTAAAAATGCAGGAATTGTACAGTAAAGGAGTGGAGTAATTCCATTCAATTTATAAGACGTATGTTCTTCACCATACAATTCATTATATTATTAATGTTGAGAGCATCTTCAATTACGAATCACAAAAGAGAGTCAGATGTGCAGGAAATTGAATTGACCATTCGAATTAGTTCTATAGACGGATTAAAAAAATATATACCATAGGGTTGGACAAAGAATTCTATTTTAACGGTGTACCACCCTTTAACCGATTAAAAACTAAGAAGAATGAGAGCATCTTTTATATCCTTTCAAAGAGGACCCTTTCTTCTTTCTTCTTTAGCAATAAAAAAGGAGAATATAGTCACATCATTTTTCAATTCACACGAGGTAGAAGAGTAGCTTAGCTGTCGCTCGGGGACAAGAAGTAGGTCTAAAGATTTCGATGTATGCAGCCAGAAACATTCTTATTATTTCTTTTACGATGCAACCCGCTGTATGAAAAGGACTTCATTGATATTTCACGGAACTTCGCTTCTTTTCAAAATCTCTGAAGCTAAGATTCGCCTCAAAAGAACTTCTGATAAAGTGTAACTGAAAATGAAACCGAGTCTCTGTCGCGTTTTCAGTTCAATTCTGTTTTTACTTACTTACTATATAATCTGAAGATATTTGGAATAAATTTGATACCAGGTTAGATAATTCCAGAAAAGAATTGATGTTATAGTTTCTCTATCTAGAGGATTGTGAAATTTATCGTTTTAGTGAACGAGAATTTGAAAAAGAAAAGAAATTTTCGAATGATAAAATAGATTAATGGAAAGACAAATTGCAGATACTTTATTTAACTGTTCTAGCCCCTCTTGCGGAATGTTATTCCAGCAATCTTGTAACGTTCAAACAAATGCTGCCTGTTTACAAATTGATTTTGATATTACAGAATTAATACTGCCCCTGTGAGAAGTATATTTTATTATTTTCAAGAAATGTAAACCTAAATATCGAGTGAATGGAAATATCCGGAAAAGTTAAAATGTATACTATAAATTCATTTTCTTCGATGATTATCTGCTAGAATGTCGGATAATTTACTAATTGTTGAATATTTTTCCTTGTGAAAGTATATAATAATTTTGCCTCACTTGAAAGGAAATTCGTCTTAATCATTTCAATTAAGATTATCCTCACAATTTCGAAGTCTAAAAGCTATAAGCCTATAAAGATAAAGATAGATAAGAAAATCCAATTAATCTAATCACAATGTTTGAATTCATTAAGTTCCTTCATATAGACTCTAAGCAGCCAATCAGTATGAACATCTTTTTTTCACTTACTTCGAAACATGAACATTATTTTTTGTTCGAACGAAAGCAAACGAAAAGTTAATTATACCATCAAGTGTATTATGTGAGTGCTAGTCATAAACTTTACACTTACTAGGCAATATGGCTCTAGGATTGATGGAGGTTAAACGCTGCTTATTAGAGATCGAATCTTGTGGAAGAAGGGGCGGCTGTCGTGGGAACCAAGATTCGTGCTCTGGCGGAACGCGCTGGCCACGTCTCCGTCAACTGGAAGAGATTCGACTCTTCGAAGTGTGCAACAAACAGAACTGAAGACGGTACTCGTCTTACTTTACGTGAAAAAAAATTGGCGGAATCTTGATATTACTGAATTCAATTAATAATTCTGAGTAATAAAACTTAGAAGAATTATTTGAGTCAAATAACTTTCTTCTTTTCCAAAGCAGCTTGTACTCTTTTATATATTGTCAATGATATGCCAATTATTTGTCCAATAATAGTGCATGAAGTCACAAATTCAAGATAACTATAGCACTCCAATAAAAACCAAATGAATCGGTACATTACCGATTACGTTATGTCGTTATATCGGTGATGAATGTAGAATGCACATGTTTCTTTTTACTGATGATAGTCCACTCTTCATTCAGTATTACCACAAGAATTTTTCATTTATTCTAACTAGAGTATTATCGAAGTTTTATTTCAACCACAATATAGTCTAAGGAACCATTTAGACTATATAATTATAATTCATTCGAAGCAAGTCACGTTTGTCCGAAAGCATTCACATCAGATAATTTGAAGAAAATGAGCTAATTGTAACAACAAATACAGTCTGAAGGGCAGATTATGGGCCGAAGAGTATCATAGATAAAATTACCGGATGGTAGTTATGGTAAACTGACGATGTTCTGCAGAATTCATTTGGCTTAAGGCGAGCCATGGGGGTTGGGGTCCTATCACTTTTCTTTGATCACGTGTGATGGCAATCATTTATATAATTCAGAAAAACTAGATGTATTTGTAACGTATCTATGTCTCAGTTTTGGAAATTTTTTTTTACGATATCATTATGAATATACGAAGTATGGAGTTTTGAATTTAGTTGGATTCGATTTTCGATGTATTTATGGCGTTATATTGGTACTTATATCCCTTCCTTATACTATTAAGGTCAGTCATTTTGAATGAATGATTTAATTTTTTACGGCTATTTTGCTTAGACATGATTTAGCCGACTTCAATTTTTGCATATTCCATAAAATGGATCTAAGAATATCAATCAAATTTTGGTGAAAAACACAGTACCTTGGTCCAAATTAATGTTTACTGGTGGTATAAAATATTCTCAGAGGGCGAAGAAGATGTAAAGGACGAAAAGCGTGTTGGACGCCTGTATACGTAAACAACAGATGAAAACATTAATGTTAAGAGTTGAGAGGATAGTATTAGCCAATTGTGGAATCACCGTTGGAAAAGTTACTGAGGACCTAAACATATTGATTGATCAGTGTTATTCGATTTTTAGCAATGATTTGGGAATGAGATATGTCGACCTTGAAATACATGCCAAAATTGCTCAATTTTCAACAAAAAATAAAATAGTATCAACAGAGTCAGGATTTATTGAGTTTAATCTATGACGACCCAAATTTACTCTAGAGGGTTGTAACTGATGACGAATCGAATGGGATCATCATGGTTATAACGTGTGAACCAAAGCTGAATCATGTCAATGGAAGCTGCCGCATATGCCAAGACCGATGAAAGTGGGCCATGTTCAGTCGAATGAGAAATTTATGTTCACAGTTTTCTTTGATTTCAGGGGCGTGGTGCATCATAATTTCTTACCGCAGGACTAGACTTCATTAAAGAATAAAAACTAATAACGTTCCCGCTAACAGATCTTTACTTGTGCGTGAATTTTTGGCTGAAAAAAACATACCAATGATGTCGCAGTCACCGTATTCCCCTAACCCAGCTCCCTGTGACTTTTTCTTGTTTCAAATCTAGAGAGGCCAATGAAGGAATAACACTATGACACTATTAAGGAGATAAAGTTGGCTTTGAAAGGAAAAGCTGGACAAGATTCCAAAAAATAGGACGTTTCCGTAAATGTATTATATACAAAGGAAATTACTTTGAATGCGGCAAAATATACTCATTAATAAATAAATACTTTTGAAAAAAAACACATAATTCGTGATACATACTTTCTTTCTATTAAGTGCTTCCTACCTAATTCACTTAGAAAATTTACATTTTTTATACTTATCATTTTTATGTCGTTTGTATAAAAGTCACCGTTTCCTGTTATTTCAAATTACTCAATGTGGTAATAGTTACTTAAATAACAAAGTAGGAAATGATCGTATTCTATGTGAAAAAGTCCATAGAAAGTTTTTACAGATCAAAATAAATATTCATAAATAGAAATGTTATAACTGTTTTCGAAAATCTGGAATATTTTGAAAACAGTTTAAGGTATTGGGGAAAAGATTCAAATAGCGATTTTCAGTTCACAGATATATAATTTCGGCCACTCTGTATATTGATCTGAACAAAATACATTTCGCTAAATGTCAACAATCATCCCGAAATACACGATACGTTAGGCCTCGACTTCCTTTCTGAACGAATAAGTCATAAAAAGTAAAAAGTCGTTGCGGACACAATCGATCGAAATTACGAGCGGGAAGAAGAGACAAATTTTCGGCGTGAGAATCGATAAAATGCGGTCAACGCCGTTTACCACAATTCATTTATCCCATTTGAAGAAAGATACAATTCCCAGTCGGCCTAACCCAAAGAGGAAAAGAAACTCGCCAGCAGAATTCATTCTCACCACCCATGCATCGTTAGACAGAGAAGATCAATTCACTGCCAATTTAGCGATATTGGAAATATCGACTTATCTATTTCAAAAGAATCGTAATTTTGTTTTACAAATTCTCTTCCTCAATTTCCATCGTTTCATTTTCGTATCCTGTACTGAATTGCAATAGAATTAAATAAAATTATAACTAGGTGAGCTTCAAAGTTAACAGTGACAAGAATATTTTTTTCATAAAAATAATTTATTTTAATAGTGACCATCGTACCACCTACGATGAATAAGATGTATTTCAGTATAACGGTATGAATATTCTGGATAACACTGGTCAACACTAAGATATTTTTTAAGAGTAGTTTTATTTCTTTTCGTTGATTACGAAAATAATACTGTTTTTTTCTAGTAGCTTCAGCTTTGAAATTACACGTAGATTAAAAATGATTGCAAAAATTTATTGGAAACAGTTACGGTAGTTGAGTTGAGAAAAATGTTTTTACAAGGATTTTCTTGAATGAGGAGCCTGTATTAGATGCCGACAAAAATCCAGCAGAAGTCAGCTATCATATATATATCCCACCTTTCTTCCATTCTGCGAATATCCTAATAAAACTTTTTTTCTTGCTCTTCACTGTAAACCCCAAGGTTTCCAGGAAATCGATTCGAAACTAATTGTTAGTAGTTTCCTGAAACGAAACAATCCCGGTTGCCTAATTTCTGGCCTAGAAATTATCAATTTTTTTCAATATATATGCAAACATTCTTTATTGAGGACTTAAATAAATTGCTAAGTTATACTAAGTTTTATATGAGTGGAAATATAATTCTATCTTGATTAACTAAAAGTATTAATTTTGCTTGGTAAGAACTGCCTTAGTGGCCACACCTATTGAGTCCAATGATTGTTTTTGTTGTGGATGTCCCATAAACATATAAAACGAGATTTTTAGTATAATCTGTCTGTTGCCCTGAGAGAAAATTTACTATTTTCAAATCTATATAATTTTCGCAACTAAGCACCTCATAAATCAATTTTTCCAACTCTATTGTGGATGAATTATGACTCAATATCAAATTTGAAAGTGAGTCAAAAATTATCAGAGCAAAAGTGAGTATGTAGAATGGATGAACATTCAACATTCAAACAAAAATTAAATAAAATTGATAAACTTTAATAATTGAATAAAAATTAAATGACAAAATACAATAAATACTGAGAGAATACTGTCTGATTTTTATTTATTCACTCCTTCCAAATATTACTGAACAGAAATTTAGTATCCATTTTACTTGAAATGTGATACAATTCAATTTCAGTATTTCGTAACTGCTTTGTATTAGATACTGTTGGTTTGGTCGTAAAAATTTTTATTTTGCCATACCGCGGTGAATGTTTTTTTTATGGATGGTTGAACAATCCAGACCACGCTTAGTATAGACCGTCTGTGAATATTTTAGGAATTACATGTCTGCTTTACGGACCAAAGAATTCGTTTCGTCAGAGGCAAAATGAAATAAAAAATAATCTGTCTGACTTCGTCACGACTCAATGATTTTTGTGAAGACGTTCTTAAAATGAGCGGATTTTATAGGACTCAACTTTTTTTCTAATTGCCAAATAATTCGCTATATTGGTGACGTGATAGCTATTTACTCGGTAGTACTACGTTCAAATCCGATTACGAAATTTCAATTTCAATTTCGTTATGTTTTTCATATTAGGTTGTGTTTATTAAATAAAAATATATATTCAAAATGTTGCTACCTATTTGGTTTTATATTTTTTTAGAATTGTTAGTTTTGTTTAACTCTTCATTGCCAACATTTTAATTACCCAAAAGTGTTGTATTCACTTTTAAATAAGGTAGTTCAGAATGCTTTTTCAGACTGTGTTGAAAATTTCTAGATGAAAATAAGACCTAAGAATTGTAAAGATAATTCAATTACTTCATAGAAAAGATGCACAATGCAAAGTACGGATCATATAGGATCTTAGGAACTGGTGCATCTGCTATAGCGTAAGCTTTTGTTGTTGAGATTCTTTAATGCGATTACTTAAGAGGAATAGATTCTAAAGTACTTTAGGTTTTGAAATTTTACGTAATGGGGCGTGGTAATGAAGTGGAAATGTTGTGGTGGAGGCCGTGGTTCTTATGCTTTATTCTCTTCTAGTTTCAGTAATCCTCACAGCATGAGAAAATTTGAAAAGCATGAAACGAGAATTGCATCTTTTCTAAGGACCTTCATTGTTCATAAATGGCATAACATAATATTCTCTTCATCAACAACTATTTACTGAAATGAACTTTTGAAGTGAGTGCTGCCACATAGAATAATGTTGTAATTGTGAATAAATTGAAGAATATTATACAAGTTGTCTCGTCAAGACTATTAGATGAAATTATGAAGACTTTGATATGACCGAAATAAGCATTGCACACATATATCAGTTAAGAAAAAGTACTTCTCGAGTGATGATAATAAGAAATTAAACTATGTATTATATTATCACAAGAGATTTTATTGAAAATCGGGATTGCAATTTAGGTCTCTCGACCATCTTCAGCTGACAAGTATTGAACCTGAAGTTCCATGGTCGAGAGACCGAAATTGCCGTGCTGATTTTCAAAAGTATAATACATAGTTTAATTATTATCATGATTAACCACCACGTAGTAACGGCGAAATCAATTAACTACTTCTCAAGTAATCAGTGCTCAAAATGAAATCAGCTTTAATATTCTAAATTGAAATTTTCATATTTTTCGGATAAGTAAATTAAAACAAAATGGTCGAAATGATAAAAACTAGTGAACTTAAAATTTTAATCGAGTTTAGTTATCAGTGTTTGAGATGTAGTGACAGACAAAAATTTGACTATATATTCAGAAAGGTTCCTTTTCATCGCCGCAGATATTTGAAGAATTTGAACTAACTCTGTTAGTATCAAATAGATGAGACTTTATCTCAATGAAAGGGTCCGCACTCAGTGCGTCTACATCTCTGAAAAACTATGTAGCAAGAGTTACAGACTATGTGATACAAGCAAAAAACAGCGATAGTGGTTTTTATAATTGAATGCATTTACAAATATTTAATTATTTTATTTCATTTCAAGAAATATAATCTTCTATATATTCATTTCATTTTCATTGTTTTGAACATTTTTGTCCGCAATTTCGATTATACTTTCATTATCACTCAATTGTTAGTATTTTTCGTAAATACCTTATTTCAAAACATGCTTTTCAATAGTCAAGATTTATCCTTGTAATGAGAAGATATGTTCCTCCACCTAATTGCAAAGAGCACGAGCGAAATTATTACCAAGAGAACGTATACAGTAACCAAAATTATGTAGGTTGTTCTTTTCATATTAAAATGTGTTATTTATGACATTAACGTCAAATAAGAAAATATTTAATAGAACGAAATTTTATGTTTTAGTATAAATATATAGAACAGAACAGAGAATCAATTTCCACTGACATTTATCATTTTTGAGCTTAACAGGATGATTCGTAAGTGTGGATCATTTTTCGAAGAGGTGATAGTATGGACCAATTGCAACAAATTGAGTCGTATGTTTTGCAATCGAAAATTAAAGCGACTCCGTGTGACTGATAGGTTTACGAGATGATAATCTGAAGATTTCCCGAATATTCCTTGAAGTCCTTCAGTTTCTAGCAGTTATATAATAAATATATTTTCTATTCGTCAGGTGACATGGGAAGACCACCAGTGTATACTGTCGACAATGAAGAAATAATTACTTATTTTCAACAAGTCACAATCGGTCCCCATTTCTTCCCAGAAACTTTGAATAGCGCCGATTATAAAATTTTTTAAGAAATATCTTGATGTAATGGATAATGTAGCGTTAGACACCAAGCAGAACATGATTTTTCAACAGTACGAATATCGAGCACATAACAGATAATCCGTAAGAAATTTGTTAGATGAGGATTGAGAGAGGAGGTTCAATACACTGACTAATTAGAAGCTCAGACCTAACGCTAATGGACTATTATGTATTTCTGGGGCATATGAACACTTCAGTTTACTATAATGCGCAACCTGTTTATTCCAAACTTGAAGGAATTGGGAGGACGGCTTAAAGAATCGAAGAAAATTTGAGAGTCGCCTGGTCTTAAGTGACTTGCTAAAGAAAATGAGAATATGTATTCGAAATGTAGACCCCATTTCCAAAAAGAGGATTTTATTCAGTTACTATTCAAATCAAAATATAAATTTCTATGGATTCAAAAAGTAATCCACATTGTTAGTCAACTGTGATCACTTATCGAATCGATCTTTTATGATCTGCTCCTATCGCGTAAGTAATATCTTTTTCGTTAGACTATGTTTTAATGGTAAACTACTTTCATAAATTCGTAAAAAGTAGATAGTTTGTTTTTGATTTAGTTGGTAGAAAAATGTTTTGTTTGAAAGTAACTCTCTTCGAAAATCAATAATTATTTCTATTTTAATGCTTCAAGTTGACAGAACAGTTATTTTTGACGAAAACCTTGAAAGATGAATAACTCAGAAACAGTAGAGTAGATTGTTCTCTTCTTTCTAATCGCCCTGTATAATTGAAATTTGTCCTCGTTATAAAATGAAAATGTACGATGTGTGACATAAAACAACAAATCATAAACTTAAAGACAATAAGATATCACAATTTTAATTCTCATAATAATGATTGTATATTCAGAGAGATTCAAAAAAGACACGGTTAATATAATCTTGCAGACCGAGGTTCATACGCTGAGTAAGATTAATTTCGAATGAAACACAGCCTACGCTGAAATTTGCACCCATCCCTCTATTGTTTCAACACACTTTCAGGTTACCCGTTGAATATTAACAATACTCACTTTTGCATAGGTACATATTTTATGACCGCATGATGTTTGATATTCTAGCCGCAATATATCTAGAGGTGTATGGCATGAAGTCACGTGACATATACTTGGGAGCACATCTAAAATTTAAATGAATTACCTGAAACTTTTCAATTGATTTGTGTTGTTCCTGCTTCATTCAATGAAAAAATAGGAAGAAACATGATTTCAATAAATACTGTTGTTAATCTTTGAAAACGTAATAATCCTATTTGAATAATATATATTCATACTAATATGATTATACTCCCAAAATGATTTTTTAATATAACAAAGAAAAAGCCTTCCGAGTTCAACTGTACCATTTCTACTTATTCAAAATCACAATTTTATCTATTTTTCTTGATTTTTCTGTACATAATTCAATGGTTCAGTTATATGTTTGTGATCCGCGAGAGTTCTCAGTAGAAAAGCTGCCAATATCCATTTGTAATTTCTATACGACGCCCATGTAAGATTTCGATCACTAGCAAATATTGTGGGACATATTTCAACTGGAGTTCTAGGCATACTATGAAAAATAAAAAAATCATGATCGGCTTCTTTGCAGTTATGGTCGTTTATCTGTTTCTGCCCACCAAGATTCGAACCCATAATGACGATTTTACTATGAGATAAAGCTTCATTCATACTCGATACTTCCGTACAATTCTCAGTGAAAATTTTTCCGAGATGTTGAGCAGCTGAGAGCGTTACTGGACTAACTTTTTCACCAGAATGTTGACAAGCGAAATATTTCATTTTAATACCCATCCGTGGCACCACCAGAAGATACGTATTAATTAGGGATGTTGGTGATCCAATCCAACAAATGTGAATATCTTCCAAATAACCGAATTGTTCTCTGAGTGTAAAAACATCAGAGAGAGTTCTCAAATTAGCGAAACGCTTGTCTGAAAGAATAATGACAGGAACTTTGGCACCGTCGGCCAATGCTTTAGATTTCGAATGAAATAGGCTCTTAAGTAAAATGATATTACACGTTTTGCCTAATATTCTACCAGCGTCTTCCGGAAATTGCCATGTTTCCCAAACGGGATCCACAATAACTTTGACTGGCACTTTTAAAAAATTTCCTGCATTCTGAGCTGCACATTGAATATGAATATTCGGTTCAGTCAGTAGCAGTGTAACACTTTTATTTTCCAAATTATTATTTCTGAAGTCGCCATTCGAAATTGCCTTGAATTCGGATGCTGTCCAAAACAGAGATTTGATTTCATCGCTTGAAAAATCTGTAGGTTGCAGAAAACTTCTACCGATTAGTGAATTGGAATTCATTTCGCTACACAAATGCCTTCGAAGAATATTTCTGAAAATGTTGACAAAGTAGTGTCGCATTCTTTCTTTCGTTAATGACAATTCATATAAAAATACTGTCAACATTGTTAGATTGATCACAGAAATTAAAAAAGGAATCGTTCCACGAAATAATCACTTCCTATTATTATTAATTGATGAGAAATTTTTTTTACACATAACATCAATTTTGGATAGGAATTTTCATATACACGAATATTTTAACCAATAAATGATTATAAACTTAAATTATTGTTTTACGAAACATGTCTCTTTTTTCAGTTGGCCTTTCCACATCATACTCTCTCTCACTCAAAACATGGCGACAATATGGTATTATGGGTATCATGTGTTTTAATAATTTTTGGAAGATCTCACTTGTGCGAAATTTTATTTCTGACATTAAAATTTACCACTGTTTCTGACAAAAGTTTATAACACGTTATCACTAAACTGAAACCAATTACGTGATTACGAATTTTCTATAGCTTTATAACATTGTTTTCGTTCAAGAAATTATAATAATTTATAATATTTATAGACATAAAAATGAAAATTTGAAAATAAAATCAATTACTCGTAGAATGCATGATGTTTCTACGAAAATTTCACAGCTATGTTAACTATGATAATATTATATCACAGATAAAAATAGAATAAAAATAGTCAAACTTATTTGGAAAAATAACCCTTATGGTATGGAATTATATGTTTCTTCCGTCAGACAATAATTAGATATGAGGTAAACGTAGAGACTAATATGAAAAATACAGGAAATATATGACGATAAAAATAATATGGGGAAGTTTACATGATTGAAAAATACAATATTTATATTCTCGTCTCAAAGTTTTCAACAGAATTAAAATGTACGAATGCGCATGGTTTACTGATGAATTGAATGCCATACAGACCAAAAAATTATTATTGGAAAATGCAACGAGTAATGCGTAATGAAATTTCCGGCAAAGAGTGTGATAAGAATATTAAATCAGCCTCAGTTGAATCATCTACATATTGATTAGTAAGAATCATCAACGAGTAAAATCCAATGACCACAAATTTCCTATTGTTAATTCTATTTTTCCTATGAACATCATTTGAAGAAAAATCATTATGCGTTAAATTGAAGGACATACACGAATATACGAGGTTCAACCGTATTGCAGGGGCGTGATGCATCATGAGTTCTTGCCATTGGGTAGAACCGTCAATGAGGAATATTATCTAACTATGCACAATGCACATTGCTGCTTGTGTGTTAAATTTTGGCCAAAAACAATACACTAATGATGGCGCAGCCACATTCTCTTTCCACAACTAAACAGGCCCATGCAAATACGACACTTTGTTTCTATTGAAGCACTAAAGATAAAGATAAAGGCATCGAAGGATGAGCTGAACAAGATCACAAAAAAGAGTTAAGTGTTTTGAGGATTGGCATAAATATAGTATATTAAAGGGAATTACTTTGAAAGGAATAATGTAGATATTCATCATTAACTAAACATTTACACACATACAAAATTTGCGATACTTTTGACCGACCTCTTCTTGAATATATTTCAAATACTTAATTTTGGAATTATATTTAGGGATTTATTTGTTGAGTTCCGGAATTTAAAATTTATATCAACAGAATTAACCACACACATATGATCTAACCTAACTCTTCAGTCAATTTATCAAATTTTGACACTTTTCCAGTCTGCAGGCCATATATAATAAGTAGGTTCAATTGTTTGATTGCTATAATAAATAAATCCAGATCTTAGCATCAACGTACAATTAACGTGTCAACCTTTTGTTAAATATAACTTTGAAGAACAGCCAAAAGGTGCGATACAAATTCGTGTATATTATTAACATAGAATTAGGAAAGCGAAATTACAACTGAAAAAATTTTGATTTTTGTTGGTGAATCATCAGATTTTTCGAACACCAGTAACTTTTTAATTGTGGGAATCGGAAAGCGGGACGAGTAATTAAATTAATTAGAGGGTCAGGAATTTACTGGAGTAGCTATTTCAATAGAGTTCGGTGAGTATAAGAAAATTTAACAGCCATTATTAATGGAATTATTTCAGATTTATCTACCACTGTGGGCAAGAAATAGGGCGAATTTTGTTATGAAATGAAGAATATTTATATATCAATCCTCTTCAAAGTGGTTTCCCCCTGATACAATGCACTTATGCCAACGTTTTTTCCATTCTTTGATGCATCCCAAATAATCATTTTTAGGTATATCCATCAAAACGAGCGCCGTTTCATATTAAATCTCTCCACTCGTTCCAAAACAGTGTTCTCAGACTGGCTTTTTGTGTTACACGGAGCTAAATCAGGTGATTACGGTGGTTGTAAAATGATACGTCGTGACTTCTGGTGCCAAAACCATAAATTGTCGGCCCCTAATTCTGACCTTTGAGAATACTTTCGACCGCAAAGAAAACAAGACGACCAAATAAAATTTCTCATTGACAACTATCAACATGACCATGATTTTTAAACGACTTGTCTCATTGTTTCATCTTTAACACGATATTTACTCGATTCATCGGTTGTTTCTGGCTCTTTAGCATAGATCCAAGTTTTATCTACCGTAATTATGCGTTTTAGGTTATCCTGATAGGCAAAAGGCATCGATTCACATATTCCAAGACACGTTTTGTCCAAAAAATTGAGCATTTCCGGAATCAAGCGAGATTTGACACTTTTCAGCCTAAATGGTTTTCCAAAATAATGTTCATTGATCCCTCTGAAATTCTGCCACAGCAGTTCTAACTCTTTAATTCGATTGACGTGTTGCATATCAGTAAAGATTGATGATCCTTCAAAGTGTTACAAGTTATCACACGTTCTTTGTCTTCTTGGAAATCGTTATACAATTTTTTAATATTTTTCTGCATCATAGTACAATCACCAGAGATCTTCTGCAACATTCTGAAAGTTACCGAAATTTCAGTCCACAGACAAAATTTAGCAGACCTTCTACACATTTATGAATTCGAAAAGTATCCTGGACAAATATATTTTAACAACAAAATTTTCGAAATAAATATGTTAAAATCCCATGTAACCTTGGTGTTAATAGATCGGTACGAAACACTAGAAGTAAGGAACTTTGCGCTATTAGATATCGATCCAATGTATGGGAAGAGAACAATATTCATTACGAAAAATTTATATAGACAATTGAGGTAGACGTATCTATTTACCATAGCCATCTAGATGTCTGGTAGATCTTGGAGAATACACTCTGAAAGCATATTCCATGAATGAATATTTATCTAGTATGATTTGTGGAAGATATACCATTAATTTTGCTAATAAATTCAAACGAAATCGATGTATAACGATATAAAACAAACCACTACTAATACAAATGTCATTCCTGTACCAAAATATTTATGCTAATTCATTATTGTTCTCTTCTCCGAATCGGTTGTTTTTTATTTCAGATTGAGATCTACAAATACGAATTTGTCAACGCAAACATATTTATGGGAATTTAAATTATTCTACCTGTTCGAAAGCGGTTTTTTTGCAATTGTTTTTAGAGATTTCTATCTTGGTTCGGAGCAAGCAAAATTGTGGTTTAGTATGACAGAATTTTTACCAAGAAGTTGTCACTAAGACTTCAAGAAAAGAGGCATAGCTACTTTTCATTCAAATCCGTTCTCACCGAGCCAAAAAAAACATTCTACAAGAGTGTTTCCTAAAAACGCCAATCGCAATAACTTCTCCTTTTTCCATTCATTTGAAAAGAATTAACGATATGGTTGAATGATAAGATTGAATCGGCGCACCACTTTTCTTACTATGTAAGGGTAAAAACCCGTAAAAATTTTCATATTTTAAATTAAAATATACATATTTTTTTTCGTGTAAAGAAAAGTTTTTATATAGCCATGTATAAAAAGTTACTGTTTTCCTAGCATTTTCCTGTGAAAAATAAATATTTTAATCCTAGATAAGCCTAGATAACAATTAATTAATGTAAATATTATTTAATTTTGCCAAAAACGTAATGCATGAAATTAATTTGGAGTAACTTTACGTTATATAAAAGATCGTAATAAAAATGTGAAAAGATTAACCGGAAAATGTATTATTTATGTATATCAAAGCATAAAACATCTTGTTGGAAGTATATTCTCATCAGTTCCACCAGCGGAATATTGTTGAGAATGAAACCAAGATTTAGAGTCAATATGTACTGAATTTGATTTGAAATTATAGCTATTAAATATGGATCCAAAATTTTATTATTTCAGATAGCACATGAAATATACACGCTAAACCTTTCTTTGAATATTGTTTTCTACTCCAACATTGATGATTGTTTTCATCACTGGTAAATGAATATTCATCGGTCCATATTATTTTTCTTCCAAAATCTAAATAACATTTTATCATGTCTGCCTTTTCGCTTTTATCAATTTTCTTTATTTTGATACATCAAACAATACTAAAAATCTATAGATACGAGATAATCATATTTATAATAACTTATTTTTATACATCCTCAATTTAATATGTTTGTGTTCACCTATAACACATCCGAAATAACTGAATGTTATTAAAAATAATAGTTTTTAAATATCATTTTGGTGTATGGAAATTTGAAAAATTGTAATTTTTCAAACATCTCTATATTTAAAAACAATTCCTTACAAAAAGAAATGAAAATATATTTATACCAATTCAAAATAAGACCTTTTTAATGGGAGTTTCTCCATATTTCGTAGGAAAAAATGTGCCGCACTCATTTTATAGCACTTTAAGAATCAATCAACAATGTGTTCAAACTTGTATAGTCGGATGAAGAATAGACAAGTTATTGCAATTGGTTTTATCTGAAAAACCCTGTATGATATGATTTCATCTATTTTAATGCACTTCATCTTTCAACTGGTTGAATTTTTATAAATTTAAATAAATATCAATTTTATATTGATATATTTTTATTATTTCACAATACATTTCAAATAAGAATAATAAAATAAATAAATTACAATTAATTCACATAAATTTGAATTAATCGAATATTTTTGGACATTCTCAACAATAAAAATAATTGTTGGAAGATGTGAAGGTTCTTAGCCTTCTGGATTTAAAGATAAATGATTTCATAGCAGAGTTCAACATAAAGGTCTAGAGTAACTCCATGCTGATGAACTTTATATTGAATATGCAGAGATGATATAGAGTAACCAAGCCTCTACATTATAAGATCCAAACGATGTTGATTCCATGATTCTTCTAAGGCGCTAATTTGAAAATGGAACTTAGTCATCAATTGTACTGAGCCATTTTTTCTATTTATATCACTTCTATTTATGTCACTCACTGGTATATGCAATATCATCATCTGAAAACAAATTGTGTGGTTGAGATATTATATAGGTTAATCATTTCTATTGAATGAACTTATTTATGGACTATTCAATCGATAAGCACATCATTTTATTTATTGATACAATTAAAATAATTGCTATTAATACATTTAATAAACAATTTATAAAACTGATTGTTTACTTTTAATCTGGTCAGTTTAACAACCTGAAAATTTTCATGAACGATAGGGATACGAGTATAATAAAATTGTGGGGAGTCACTATCAGTTCATGGGTGAAAATTTTATTCAAGGTCAAATTTAACTAAGGGTATCCCCATTTTTTCGGCTAAATTCACGAGGCTATTTATTAAAAACTTATTTACCTACCTCAGACCATGAGATGCCCCATTGTATCATCGTCTAATGTCAGCTATCATCTTCATTACTTTCATGTCGTCTTCACTGGAATCACCAATTCTTATCTCGGATACGCCCACAGTTTCATGTTTTGTTTTGGGATCAGGAGACCTCTCAATATTCGGAGAATTATTTTCATTACTTGTGAGGGGTTTAGAAGAATATTTATTTCCTTCTGTTTCAAGAGGAACTGTATATAGAACTGGAGGACCGTAAGAAACTGGGAAAGTCTGCGTTACTGGATTAGTGGTAGCGAATCCGTTGAACAAATTGACAATCAATCCAAAAAGAGCGGTTTGAGGGTTATCGTTCTCTGTTATGTCCGGGAGAAATTGATTTAAGAAATTAGCGAAACGGCATATCCAATCAATGAGCCGTTTGAGAGCTATTAAATTTTCTTTTGTACAAAATGAAGATAGGGCGTAAACTAATCTACTCTTCAAATCTATAAGATCGAAGAATAATTGAATTTTTCTTTTAACGAAATCTCCGGTTAAAAATTGAGTGATTAGATCGATTCCAAGAGATTTTATGGCGTTCTCATCTGGCTTGGACGCCGCCGGCACTCCAGAGGGAGGATATTCTTGCGTAGAAATAATGACGACTGATATCACTAATATGAACAGCAACCTCTGGAAAAAAAAACGATAACTAAGAGACTCTTTGGAACTTTCTCATTCCGTAGTAGCATTGATTATATTTATTATTTGACTATATTTATTTCAATTTTTTTCCAATAGAAAAACGGGATTTGAATATTCGCCTCTCAATAATATAGGTGGATTCAACGTTTATATGTCTGCTTGTTTATTTAAAAATAAAATTAACTTTTTCTTTGAATATATTAATTAATTGAAAATATGTAGAAATCCTTGACCAAGGCATATCGTCAACATAATAGAGATAAGGAAACAGTTCAACCTACAGGAGAAATATTATCAATCAAATTGAGTACAGCATTTCCTGCTAACCTACGCACATCTTCCGAAATCTGCAAATCAGAAATGAAAACTATTTTTCATATAATTAGAGTAATAGTTTTCGCAAGCATGGATTAAAAATGCTCTAAGCAAGTTGCGAAGATTCAGCTCGAATTAAAAGTAAGCAGAAAGCAACCACTCAGTTGAAGGTATCACACAAAACAACCATGATGATATGAAGAATTATGTCCAGAAGAAAACCCTTTTGTGAAACCTATTATTTTTCGAATTATTTCTAAGAATAGCATCTATGATGATCCAATGAAGCTGGTCTAGAAAAAAGCCTGTAATATGATCTATAGTAATGAAAATTATTTAGACCTAATGTGCAAGAGCTTTCTGCATAAATAAGGTGAGCAACTTTCGTTGTTTAAAAAGAAAAGTCATCTTAGTGGTTTATACTTTTCAATTCATAACATTGTTTTTACTAAAATTGTTAATAGAAAAAAGAACAATAATTTCATTAAAACTTTCGTGGTCTATAGAAAATTTAAATCTGTTGGAAAGGCATAACATTTTTGTCCGCAAAGCAAAGAAAAGATTTTTCGCTGCAGCAAGCTTCCAAGTTTGCGAAGCAACTTTCATTAATTTAATTCAAATTTGAAAATTACTCACAAGAAGATTCATGAAAGACATCTTGTATCACTAAAATTCACAACAGAACTATAACCATAACTTCCCTTTTGCAGTATTTAATCTGGAGAACTTAGAAACAAGTACTCGTTAAGAAGTACTTAGGTTAAAGGCTAATTTGCATAACTTGAAGAAATTTCCTAATTCCTTCAATCACAGAATCATTGCCTATCATTGAACAAATTACAATTTCTGGTATATTTCGTGACTGAATGCGAAAATGAACGAAAATATTGATTAAATGAATAAATTTGCATTATTTTATTTTTCATGCTATTTACGAAACCTGAAATATGATTGTTCGAATATGCAAAATGCACATTATATCGGATTGAAGCATGTTATACATCAAGTAATTTAAAATGTAAATTATTTCCTGATACCATTGACAAGAAATTAGGTCGAAGAATTTCTCAAAATCGTATAAATCAGAATTCATATTATTATAGAAAACAACTACAACAAATATAGGTTATTTCTATCGTCAAATACAACAACCATACCTTATCCAAGATTTGAACCCAGACCATCTGCGCGGGAACCAACCTTTCAACTGACTTACTCACGAACTACTTTTCTCTCAAAAGAAACCGCGAAACCTTCTGTCAAACAACATACTCATTAAGCATTAAGAAACCCAAATATGAAAATTATAACATGAATATTTTTGAAAGTGAGAAAAATTATTACATCCTTTGCCAAAAAGAGAAATTCGTTTTATAGAACTCACCACACACTATGGTACTCGGATCGTTTAAATAGCTAGAATTATCTGATAATAGCACATAATTCTATTGTTACGTAATTTGAAGCCTTTTGTGTTCATCAGCGTTAGAAGAAACATTGTTTTCTTTCAAAATATCAAGCAGTTTCAGCTTTCAATACATCGTCATGAATATAATGAAATATATCTCGAAACTGTATTTTTATTTCCATACGATGATTAATTTGTGTATGACTGTTCTTAGACTAGTCTAAAATAGCAGGGTTCCTGAACGAAACGATGGTACCACCTGCAGTTTGACAAATAACAAACATTATGTTACCATTGTGAAGATATTTCAATGGTACTAATATACGTTGAAACTTCTACAAAAGGAATTAATTAAAATGTTCGAAAGGATTAGAAACCGTGGATTATGTATATATTGTACTCTTCGTAAACTTAATTTCATACCATCTGAAATAGTGAGTTTTTTGTTGACTAAATACACTGAATTTTCTACTACATTTTCGAATAACATCTGTTCCTAAAGTTAAACAACAATTTCAATTTTCGTGAAACGAATCCAACCCATAACTATTTATTTACAATTAAAAATAAAAACCGAAGTGTAGGTTTGTAAAAGTTGTTGACATCATCATTATTAATCAAGAATACACAGCTGTGGTGAGCTAAAAGACCCATCATAAGCGACCATCAGATAAAAATATAATAAATACAGCTCTTTAGCGGACAACTAATAGGATTTACTCAATTATGGATTAAGTTTCAAGCCAGGAGAAGTCATGGTGATCACAGAGACAAGATTTCTAGACAGATTACTTCTGAAAGACATATTTACACAACTCAACCTCATACACGTGCACATTTAAAATGTGTGTTTCGATTAAATAAGAAAACGGATTTTATGTACATAAATCAACGAAAACAAAGGTAACAAAATGTTCCTATAATTGTTCAATCACATTTGCAATAAATATTAATAGATAGTGAGAAATTTAGTTCGTGTCATAAGGCGTGTTCAATGTTCACCCAAATCTCATTTTCGATGATTCATAAATTCTTTCACGATTTACGTACGCATTAGGCGGTAACCAACCCATTGTCGATTGTTAAGTTAAACTATTACCTGTCGTACCAAACAATGACAAAAACATCCGACTATCCTTATAACTCCTTCTGACCTTGCCCAAACATGAACATTATGGATATTATGAGTAATTATTTTCGTCCTATTCCAGTTCATCGAGATTTAAGTTCGTTGAATGTATTGAATGGCATGTAATGATGCTGGAAATGTGTAGATTGAAGATTGAATTTAAACCGTTGATTGATTCTAACAGTATATGTGAAAGTCAGAAACTGAATTTAACACCAATATTCTGCTGCGTTCTCTCCTCTTTGAATCGTTTATTAATTTTTTTCTGAAAATATAGCAAATTATCTTTTCTTATACATATACATGCATGTTAATCACTATGCTATCTTATTTAATTCCTTCTTTTGTTGAAATTTCAAAATTGTACTTTACACACATTATGTCAAAAAAAGTTGACACAACTCTTTTTGTTTTTGTCAGTTCCCAAAATTATGTTTTGCGAATTTTACAATAAATAAAATTATCGAACAAAGATTTGTCTCAAATTTTATATTACAAATGGAATTTCGTGTGCCGATTCACTGAAGAGTGAATCGACTATATCGAAAACACGTGCATATGAGCGTTACAGTGAATTCAACAGCGGCCGATATGTGGTGGAAGATTTGCTTCACTTTGGTCGGCCATCAACATCTACAACTGAAGTTAACATCGATAAAATGAAGGAAATGGTAATTGAAAATCGTCATTTAAGTTGACAGAGAAAGGCAATGTATCTCAATTTATACCATTTTAAATGACGGTTTTGGCTTGAAACGCGTTGCCACTCGAATAGTTTCAAAAGACCTGAATTTTCTTCAAAAAGTGCATCGCGTAATGGTCGCTGAAGACATGCTACAATAAATTAATTTCGACCTCACATTCATAAAATGCATTGTAATTGGTGATGAGACAAGGGTTTTTGCGTTTCACATACAAACTAGTCAGCTTCGGAATGGCGTCTTCCAATTGAACCGAAACCGAAAAAATCACGTCAAAGTCGATCTAAGGTCAAGGTTTTCTTTGATTATCAGGGTGCACTCAGAATTCTTGCCAGAAAGTCAGACGATGAGTAAAGAATATTACCTGAGTTCTATGTGGCGTTTGAAAGAGCAAATTCGACAAAAGAGGCCAGATTTGTGGAAAGAAAACTCATCGATTTTACACCACGGTAATGTACCATCTCACAAGGCTATCATTGTGAATGAGTTTCTGATTAAAAACTCAACACCATCGAACAACTACCGTATTTACTTGATATGGCTCCGGCCGACTTTTTTCTTTTTCCAAAACTCAAATTAACACTTCCATGTACCCGTTTTGAATTGATAGAAGACATAAAAGGGAATTTCGGTGTGAACTGAAGTCGATTCTGGAAAAAGCGATAGAAAAATGTTTTGATGATTGGTTTATTGGCGTAAATGTATTATTTTGGAAGGGGCCTACTTTGAAGACGATACAATAAATTTGAATGAAAAATAAAAAATATTTTGTTTCATTGACCAATTCCCAGTACTTTTTGACAGAATGTATTTAAATTTTTACGTTTATTTACATCTTCCTCAACATAGTACGATTTTTCAAGACTATTCAGGGTGATTGGTAATAAGTGAAAATTTTCAAAGGAATGATACTATGGAACATTTGCAATAAATTGACTCATATTTTCTGCTATCAAAAATGAACCATATTCTTCTTTCCTGAAGTTTTCCTTAGAAATCGCTTCTGTCAACTTGAAATAGTGAAATGAAGGAAGTTATAGTTTTTTATTTTTGAATTAATTAAATCTCCAATACATAATTGAAATAAATGTTCGTTTTACATGTAAATTAAACACAGCAATGAAGTAATGCGACAAAAACAATTATATACAAACTGAATTATTTCTATAAATTTATCCAAAGAAAAAGAATTTTCTTCGGCGTCATTTTAAGTTTTCGTCGAATAGAAAATTTAACTTAACTAAATAGTTGTCATCTCTATTAAAATGTTACGTCATTACCTGTGAGTAATTTCTCTTGCAAGTATTTACAAATATTTGTCATTGTTGTCAAACAAAGGATACAAGTGGGTCTTCCGTGTACCTTAAAATATCTACCTGCAACAATCAATGGTTTTCTGAAAACTTGGACTTCCATCGAATCTATTCATTTCAATTTGTGTGGTCTAAATAGATGAATTCTTCCTTTTAAAATTTAAGCATTCAAATTTTTGTGACTATTGCAGTCGTGGAAGCTTTTAAATTGTGACAGCTCAGGATCTAATTTATATAATTAAATAATTAACTTTTGTTAGCCGAATGTATTATATTGAATATTTTAAAGTTAGATAATGTTTCGGAAAAAATAAAATCTGGGATGAATACTGAAGACAGATATGATAATGTATATTCAGGACGTTTCGAAAGATTAAATCGATCAGTAATTAATGGAACAATAGATAAAGTATTCATAGCAATAGACAAAGTGGTTGCAACATTGCACGAGATTTGTGTATCGTAGGAAGTGGTATCGTCCAACAGTATGCAAGAGTTAAAGGCATTAGTTCCGGAAGGCTGCTACAGTCACGACTCCGATCTTCAATCTTCACTAAAAGCAACTAAAATAGATCTGTAGTCGCTCTTTCTGCCTCAAGCTAGAGATGCTCTGGTTTCTACGTGCATTTTAGCTGCACGACTTGCAGTAACGATTCGGTTCTTTTGGTGCACTTTGAATAAATTAAGCTGATTCTTTCTTGTGGATTAGCCTACGAGTATGACAAATGTAGTGGACTACGTCTGATTCGAATAGCTTTACATTTCATGTAACAATCGTGAAAGTATGACAAATTGAAAAAGCAACGTCTGATTCGAATATTTTCACATTTCATATTTAGAACATAGATTTGCACGATTTATTCTGACAGAATTGAAGAAACAAGCTACTGACAGTTTTAGGCGTTGCCTTGGCATGAATGATTTTTTTCCTGATAGCCAATGTATAGACGTATTTCGGTAAAGTATGTTTGGTTTCATCAATATGGAGCAAACTAGCGATACGATTAATGACGCTAAAAGCTTTCTTCATGAAATTTTTCCAGGATTTTTGATTTCTACATGCGTTGATATCCCCTGGCCCCCGATGAATGCAAGTTGATAACCGCAGCATTTTGGATGCTATGATGATAATTACTTAAAAATATCTTTCATTATAGGAAACTTAAGGACAAATAAAAATATTTACCAGACGGAGTTATGACTCTTTAAATGCATACTAGTTAATTGAAATTAGCGCCGGACACGCACCCATTTTTTTCAAATGACATTTAATTTTTTTTTTTCATAAATTTTTAATTAATTTTTAATCTTTCTCATTGCTCAATTTTTCACACAAAAACTTAGGCGGATACGGAACAAATTCAAGATATAGGAAAGAATAAAATTTTATTAAAAATTTTTCGAAAAAAAAATTTAATATCCCGAGGCGTGCTGAAAAAAGTTGTAGGGGTAGAACGGACACGTGACCTCTGAAGAAGTACCAGCCTGTAGATTCGCATAATTGTTTCTGTGATGTGATGATGTAGTTTTTAAAAAGACATCTATGTGCTGAATTTGATGTGAGTATTTGAAAAACTCTAGTAATCATAGCAAAAAACTGAAGATTTCAACAGCCTGTATTTCGGTAATGAAACATTTGTGAAAATATGGTCATGGGAATTTTTCATCATAAAATGGTTTAAGGAATACACTTGTGAAATCTTTACTTTACATCTTGTATATTCGAAATATTGTGTCTATCTTTGGAGTTTAATACGGTAAATAATACACATATTTAAGGATGATGAAGCCACCAAATCTGTTTTTCTATCTCTTGTTTGACCGTTTTAACCCAGGGAGGAAGTCAATGACTTTTCTGAAAGACAGACTAGAAATCCTGCAAAATATTTTTGAAAAATTCATAATCATTCGTACCTTCCTTATATAATGAAATTTATTTCCTTCGGCTGCGGCAATATAGAGACGAGTCGGTTAACTCCTTCTCGTGGCCCATGGCTTTTTGTGCGATGAAGGAACAATTTCAATTAGATCCACATTACTAGGATGTAGCCCTGTCGCGTCGGGTGGTCTTTCTCTTCGTTTCTCTCAGGTGGGACTTAACCTATTCCTTCTTCGTCGTCTCTACGAATCTACGAATCACCATTTTTAATTGACTATAATGACTTGGTATAATCCGATAAGGTACGTTCGTAACAATCGCAAAAGATAATTCTCTACTCTCAATTTTTCTCTCAGAAAGTTTGAAGAGTTCCGTAAATTTGAACGTCAATATTTAAAACGTTAAAATTTAGAATTTATCTGGATCAAACAATAAGAATTTTTATGTATTCTATGTTTTTATAAAAATATATGCATTTCGTATATTCGTTCTTCGATTCTTGTTACGTCATATTGGTACTCACGTCCTACTGTTATGCTAATAAGGTCGACCATTTTGAATGTTTACTTAATTTAGACATCTCTTTTTCTTGGACGTATTTTGGCTCATCTTGGTTTTTTTGCCTATCCAAAGAATGATCAAAGAATATGTTTTAAATTTTGTGTAAAAAACAAAATTCACTACGCCGGTGAAGTCTTGGACCTAAGCAACGTCAACGACAATCGAAAACATTGATAAAATGAAGAAAGTGTTGGCTAATTGTCGAATTATCGTTAGAGAAGTTACTGAGGATCTGAACATATCGATTACTTACGTATCCTTCGTTTTTTGATTAATAATTTTGGCCTGAGACGGGACGTCAATTTGACCAGAAACGACATCGGGTTAATATTGCTCAAGTAGTGTTAGATTTCTGAATAGGTTTATGATTATGACGTAAAAACCAAAGTTCAATCATCCTAATGGAAGCTGCCGTACGAACCGAGATCGAGGAAAGCGCACCAAGTTCAGTTGAAGTTGATAGTTTTGCTCACGGTTTTCTTCGATTGCCGGAGCACGACGAATCATAAGTTTTGCGCAATTTACGTAAAGCAAACTGTCAGAAACGCGCATGATAATGGCACTGCTCACAAAGCGTTGCTTGTTCGCGACTTTTTGGCCAAAATCAACACACTTATTATGTCATAGCCACCTTATTTCTACAATCTGGCTCCCCCGTGACTTTTCCTGTTACCAAAGTTAAAGAGAAGAAGAAGAAGAAAGGACGACCCTACGCTATTATTGAGGAGAAGGAGAAACTGAACAATATCACAAAAAATAAATTTTCTGAGAGCTTCAACGGTTGAAAAAAACGTTGACATAAATGGATTATTTTCCAAGAGAATTACTCTGAAGGGGAGAAAATATATATTCATGACTAAATTAATATAATTCTTAAGAAAAATATAAAACCTGCGATATTTTTTGAACAAACCTCGTGAATGTGAACGCATATTAATAGAATAGAGATATTTTTTGAAATATTTCTGATTTCCTAATTGACTTTTATTTTTCAATCGACTTTTCAAGTAGTATTCGTTGCATTCATTGTTTGATTGGCTGCTTTGCATGTTATAATCTACCCTTTGAACGACGTACAGTCATTCGGTTCAGAAAACGAAAAGTTTGTTTACATTGTACTATCGCGCATCAGCATAATAGAATGTGCCATAGTTATTTTCAAACGCTGTTAATCTCGTCTGCCTGTATTGGTTTCCCGATAAGATGGATTATTATGGCCTTTCATTAACCCAACTGTCGGAGAAATAAACATAAATGTCAATTTCAAAGTGTATCCTTAAATTGAGGAGGAAACTTCAATTATAGTAGTACTTGAATGTTGTGAGCATGTAGAGACAAATTTTTTAATACATTTTAGCGCGATTTTGTCGTGGTCGTGAATAGGTCCAATTCTGCACAATTGAAGTAATTGAACACCACACTTTTTTACAACAATTTTCTGCTCCCTACTTTGACCAATAGAACGTAACTATGTTTACACAACTGGCTCGGATCCAGTTATTCTGATTTTATAATTAATAACTTTTACAATAATACTCAGTCAGATTCGAACAGGAGTACAGAACTGATGATTCCTTAAAATTCAAACATTTATCATGGAATATGTCTTTGTAAGCTAATTTTATTTCATTCGAAACAAATCCCAACCCAATTCTGAAGCAGATGCGCATTTTTCTCTTTCGACCTTCAGTTTCCTAAATGATTACCAGATGACTTGTTAAACTATTGTTGCTGGTGTTCATTGTTATATTAATCCGTGTCTTATCTTCCCTAACACAGCATAGGCAATGTGAGGAAATATACTAAATGGAGGCAATCCCATGATACAAAATAAGATTTCAAATTCGATTAGAAGTGCTAATGGCTTTTATAAAAGGCCTATCATTAAATTAAAAGGTTTGTTATTTTGGGGTCTTTAAAAGGATTATACCAAGAACGTTATGGTTCATTGTGTCCCACTGATTATCAAGAAATATAAAATAAAATTTGAGTATGTACACTTTCAGAATACATATATTGAATATTCACGAATGATTTCACAATAATTAACGTTGACAGTTAGGAATACGTTATACTGAATATAATAGTTTTTCATTTAATTTGGAATTGACATAAAAATGCATCAGTTTTCCGGTTTTTAACTAAAAATTCACAATGGTCACTGAGAAGATGTATATAAGGCTGTTCGAAATAACTGTTTCAAAATATAATTCTACCACATCATTAATGGCTATTAAATAGAAGAAGACACTTGCACAGAATCAAATGAAATAAAGCCCAGATAAGGGTTATTAAATTGGAATCCGGAGTCGTGTAGAGAACAATATTAAAAGCAGCGGGGTCCTTGGAAATCATAAAAACAATTCGACTATCTGAAATATTGCCACTCTTGGTACTCTTAGCTTGGTTATGTTAAAAGAAACCAGTTCTAAACGATCCTCCAGCAAAGAGTTTTCCATTTTATTAAAACGCAGAGGGTTGCTTGCAGGTCCGTATCATATTTTTCATATATTTGGAACTAAAGAGCTGAAGTTCTATAAATTGCATATTTGGTTATTGTTCATTTTAAATTTTCTTTATTTATATGCTGGAATGGGCGATTTATGTAGAAAAAATTAAGCAGGCATGTGATCTACAATATGTACTATTTTTAATTGATCAAGTGATTGTGGTATCAAAATTGAAATTTCATGATTTGTAAATTGAAATTATTAAAATTAGTCCGGTTTTCATCATTCATCCATACTCTGAGCAACAATTAGGAATATTACATTTTCATACATTTTGTCAAAAAAATACTGGAAATTGATTATTTTAAAAATCTACTTAAAACGATTAGCAACATATTTGTTTCTGCTAAGTTGAGAGATAATTAATGAACTTTCTGTGTCTCACGAATCAATTCGTACCATTTTGAAGGATTTTTTGGGCATGAAACTCGTTGCCGCTCAACTAGTTCCAAAAACCCCCAATTTTTTTCAAAACTTAAATCGCTCAAAACATGCTAGAACGAACGAGTCAATTCCGACCTCACATTCATAAAACGCATTGTAATTGGTGATGAGACATAGGTTTAGGACTTTGACATGCAAACCAGTCAACAAGCTTCGAAACCGAAACCGTAAAAACCACATTATGATTGATTGGATTATTCGTTGGCGTAAATGTAATATTTCGGAAGGTGATGTAACAAATTTTGATGAACAATAAATATTTTGTATTTCATTGACCAATTCCAGGTTCAATATCGCTCCTAAAGAAATTTTCACCTCAAATTAATTCGTAAATTATGAAAAAAATTTTGAAATCAAAAATCAATCTGGAGTATAATTATTCATGCGTATAAGTTTATGGATTGCTGAAAATGTTTCCTTGTTAAAGGTGGTAGTTCAACTGGGCATAAATTTTCACAAAAATAATATATTAGGATTTCCTGAAACCGACTCTGTCGAATTTCTACAAGATGTTATAACATCATCTGGAAAACAGGGAACCACGCACCACTCGCTGTGTGGTATATAAAATGGATACTATCACCACCCTGGCAGTAACCCTTCCTAATTCTAAGATAAAACATGGAGTTTTTTAGGATAACGTCTGCTTTGAGATACAGTTTGCCGCAAAATTGTAACACATGCTCGCAATTTAGCGTATCCAAGTGCTACTCACTTTTATCTCCTCAATATAAAAAATAGAATAAAGGGAGTTATAACGTTGTTCAGTATGTAATTGAATGAATCAACAATAATGATTACTTTCAAACAACAATGAAACAGATTATTTTTAAATATTATTATACAATTGTAAAATAATAGAGAAAATTATGATGCAATATCACTAAATTGGTAGAAAAGTATGATTTTAATTGAAAATATTTTAACTTATGAGAAGAATAATGTAATAATTAATCTTTGGGATTTTTCCAATAAAATAAATAAAAATAATAATGACTTCATACATTTTCCATCTTCACTATTCTATGGAATACCATTTTCAACGTTCATGTACTCATTACCTATGAACCCTAAAGAATCAAAGATTTAACTGTTGCTTTCTTCCAACACGAAAATTTCAGATCGAATTATAGTCGGATATTGCCTTGCAGAAATTTCATTCAGATTCTTCTGATGAACAAAATATGCCGCAATGACTTGACTATATATAAGCTTAATCGATTCTATTTTCTGATTCAATGAATATACTGCTGACTGTTATTCTCAGAATTTTTTTTTTGAGTCATCAAATTCGTATTGGTAGTTGAAGAAAGGAAATAGTTCTAAATATTTAACTTTGGATTGACATTGACATTGGGAACATATGTACCACATAAAATTTTTATTGTCCATATGGGTCCATGTAATAAACTTTATGACGAAAAGAGAGAAATGCTAAGTATGTTTCCAAGATTTCAAAGAATACAAAATGTAAACTCAAGCTAACATTTCATTTAGATTGAAGTTAAAGTTGTAAAATTATAAAAAACGTCGACCATATAGGATGACTAGTAGTTGTGAATAATCTTTCAAAGAGTAGTAGTATGGATCATTTACAAATTGAGTTATATTTACTACTATCAAAATGGGAACCGTTTCTGAGTTATATATCTAACAAGGGTTTCCTCGAAAATTACTCTTCTGTCGATTAAAATATTAATATAAAGAAAATAACTACTTTTGAAGATTTGTTCGATAATTTTGAATTGATTATTTTTCCATAATTTGAATTGATAAACGTGCATTAATCACGTAATTTTTAACGCAGTGCTTCGAAGTTTAGGAGATAATAGCAAATTGAGTAAGCATAACACAACAAAATACCCCTTCGAAAGAGAAAAATCATTACATGATTTTGGAAATTATTCAACAATCATCTATATTCTATGAGTATTATTAGAAAGACGATTATCAATCCAAAATTGGCAAAATGGTGTTCGGCGAATTGAAAACGGTTTCAGAAAATAATAAAGGTTTTGAAGTAATTCGAAACATTTCCAAAGAAACTTCAACTTAGAAACGTGCTGTCTACATTAAAAGATGCTCCTATCACCTCAGTAGATGTAGAGCAAAGTTTTTTTAATTAAACATATGCTTAGCGATAAGCGTCATAATTTCACTTCAGAAAATTTTGGAAAACATTTAGTTATTAATTCATTTTATAATGTGCTGGACATTCATCATGTTGGAAAATCACCACCTGGTGTCTAAATCAAAAAGATATTTCTCAAGAAATTCTTATAGTCGTCGCCATTCGAAGTTTCTGAGTAAAAATGAGCACTTATGATTGCAAATTGACGAAATTGAACCCTTCTTATCAGATCTTTCTCTTCGATAACTTGCACCGGAATATAATTGAATAGATAAAACTTAGTGTAATGAAAAACTTGTCTGAAAAGCTATAACTTCCTTCATTTCAATATTTCAAGCTGGCAAGAGAGTTTTCTGAGAAAAACCATGAAACAAAAATAACTGAGAAATGGCTCTTCAGTAGGAAACACCTCGTATATTTCAATTATGGTGAAATACGTCGAAATTAAAGTGTTTAAGTTTACAAAATCAATTTTAACCACTGTCTCATGTTAAATATTCCGAAAAGATATTGAACACGTGGTCACACGTTAGTTAAGAATTAATGGGAGAATGTAGATTAATTTGAGTTTTCTAGACCTGAGGCGACTCGTAAGCTCCGAGAGTGAGGGACCAATTTATTTAATTTGAAGCAGCTTTTCTGTAACTAATTTTATGTCATGTGCTGCAGGTGATTATTTGTCCTAATGTGTGAATCGTTATTAGTGTGGCCAAATCAAATTCAAATAATTTAAAAAGATTGAACAGTTAAAACGATTTTTTATTCTCGTAATTAGCGTGAAATGAAAATTACACAGCAACGAAAGTATTTTGGTTCGAGAAGCGTTTCTCTAGAACTAAAATGACTTTTCTATGAACGTGTGAGTACTTAAAACAGGAGAAACAATTTCAACCCAACACCTTCTTCAAAATCATAAATGAGTTAGTTCTTGAATTCGATGTTATATATTCTTCGATAGGCCACAAATAGCTGTAGCACAATTGATTAATTAATCTGAATATTATAACAAACAGATTGCTATTTCGTCCTTATTAAATATCCTCAGTATTGCACACTTTCTCAAATAAATTCACACTATTTATTCGTATAGGTATATAAATGGTGCCCAAAAACTTTTTAATTTTCTATTTTTTCAATTGAGGTCTAATTGTATCAAAAATGTATACATTCTGTCAAAAATGTACCGGGAATTGATTATTTAAAAAATCTGCTTAGAACGATTCTCAAAATTGTTATTGTTGCTAAGTTTGTACAACTGATTTCTATACTGACGCGGTTTAACGCAATTTTTACAACGGATAAAAATATCGGACCAAGAATTTGTCTCTAATTTTGTATTGCAAATGGAATTTCGTGTACCGAATGCTTGAAAATTTCACAGAAGGCTTAATGTGAATCGACTTTATCACGTGCATATGTATGAGTAATACAATGCATTCAACAAAGGCCGAGATCTGGTGGAAGATTTGCCTCATTCTGGTTGACCATCAACATCTTCAACTGAAGTTAACATCGATAAAGTAAGGGAAATGGTTAATAGAAAATCGTCATTTAAGTTTGAGGGAGATAAGTGATGAACTTTCCGTGGCTCACGAGTCAATTTCTACCATTTTAAACGATTGTTTAGGCATGAAACGCGTTGCCGCTCCACTGGTTCCAAAGAACCTGAATTTTCTAAATCGAGTTAGTTCCGAAACCACATTCACAAAACGCATTGTAACTGGTGATTAAACCGAAAAAACCACGTCCAAGTCTATCGAAAGTCAAGGCAATGTTGAGTGTTTTCTTTGATTATCGCGGTGTTGTGCACTCGAAATTCTTGACATAATGTCGGATGGTAAATAAACAATATTATCTGAGCGTTATGCGGCGGAGAGCAAATTCGTCAAAAAAAGCCAGATTTGTGAAAAGAAAACTAATGGATTTCGCACCAGGATAATGCATCATATAAGAAAAAATCCAGAGGTATCAAATAGAAAAATCGAGAAAGTCAGAGCCAAAATCTCATAAGGCTATCATGGTGAATGAATTTATGACCAAAAACTCAACAAACATCTGCGAACAATCATCGTATTCACCTGATAGCTAGAGCCGACTTTTTTTCCAAAACTCGAATATCACTTCGAGATACCCATTTTAAATCGATAGAAGACATAAAAGAGAATTCGCGGCGAGAACTGAAGTCGATTCCGCAAAAATCGTTAGAAAAATGTTTTGATAATGCAAATGTAATTTTTCGTCGGCCAATTCCCAGTACTTTTTTTGGCAGAATGTATAATCTTTCTTCTAGCTGCCGTACTAAAACATCGAAATTTGCCCACACCGTACGTACTGTGTATGAATCACCCTTTTTGAATGAATGTCGACTCAAATCGACACTATTGTAATTTGACACTTAATTTTAGTAATTTAACACGATCTCTGTCGCCTGTTGTGTCTTATCCCTCCATCTCTAGATTTTAATGACACTGCCGAATATTCTATAGCTTCAATACAAATACATTAAAGTCAAGCTGACCAGTCCTCGTGACAAACCTCGGACTGATAAAATCTGTGTGTTCTCGTACAGCTCCGGATCTGAGAACGTAAAATTTGTTTGTTATTTATCAATCTTTATTCAACTTTAGTGAAAACGTATTTCTATGAGAACAAAGGAATGCTTAGCATAATTTTGATTTTGTAATTTTAAAATATTACGTTGGATTTAATTACAACAACCAAATGATTTTCGGAAAAATTATTATTTCTGATAAAGCAAATTCCGAAATTTGTGATATTATGAGAAGAGAGAGAATTCAAAATGAATTTAATAGAATTCTCACTTCATGCTTATCAAATAACTGTTTCAATGTGATAATAATTTTCAAAAAGAATTATTGATCAAGATAAAGTGATTTAACAGAATTCTTATTTCTTAGTTTCGGGTTATGCCAAATAGCCTGGCAATTCACAAGTTCTCAAAAACCAATGAACACTATCGATTATATTGATTTTTTCAAATAGATTTTGTTTAAATGCAACAAGAAGATATGCTACACTAATGAGTACTAACTGACAAAACTGCAGTCCACCATTTCATTCTTTGAAATCAATCTGAATTACGGCATCACTATTGTGACCCTTGTGGGATGATGATATTTGTAAATACATTCTGTCAAAAAAGTACCGGATATTGGTCAATGAAACACAAAATATTTAATTTTCATCCAAATTTATTATATCAACCGATTTCAGTTTTCGCTGCGAATTCATTTTTGTGTCTTCTATAGATTCAAAACAGGTACCTCGAAGTGGTGATTTGAATTTTGGAAAAAGAAAAAAATCGGCCGGAGCCATATCTGGCGAATACGGTGGTTATTCGATGGTATTTGTTGAGTTTTCGCTCAGAAATTCATTCACAATAATAGCCTTGTGAGATGGTACATTATCGTGGTACAAAACCCATGAGTTTTCTTTCCACAATTCTGGCCTTTTTCGACGAATTTGTTCTCTCAAACTCGCATAACGCTCAGGAACTATTCTTTTTTTACCGTCTGATCTTCTGGAAAGAATTCCAAGTGCACAACACCGCGATAATCGAAAAGAAAAGTCAACATTTTTTTTATTTTTTATTGACTGACGAGTTTTTTCTCGGTTTTTGTTCAGTTAGAGAACGCCATTTCGAAACTTGTTGACTGATTTGCATGTTGAACTCATAAATCCATGTGTTACCAGAAAACTGGAGCTTTCACCCATGTTCATATCGGAGCTGGGTTAATACGCCCTGACCAGATGTGAACAGGTCAAAAAATTCTATCTCGGTCAGAATGACCAAGAAAACGTGGCTAAAACCAAGCCATTCCGTAACACCTTGTCTCATTACTAGTTACAATGAATTTCACCAATGTGGGATCGAAATTTACTTCAGAGACCTTTACGCGATTCAATTTTTGAAGAAAATTCTGGTCTTTTGAAACTAGTCCAGCGGTAACGCGTTTCCTGCCCTAACACGAAAAGTTCATTACCTATCTCTCTCAAACTTAAATGACGATTTTCAATTACCATTTGCTTCACTTTATCGATGTTAACTTCAAATTGAAGATGTTAATAGCCAACCAGAATGAAGCAAATCTTCCACGACATATCGGCCGCTAGTTGAATACACTGTACTACTCATATGCACGTTTTCTCAAAGTCATAGTAGTCCTTCTGTAACATTTTCAACGATTCGGCACACGAAAATGCATTTTCAATACAAAATTTGCGATCGATATTTTTATCCATTGTAAAAATTTCAAAACACACTAGTGAGAAGTGGTAAAATCGAGAACCGTAAAACGACAGATCTCGTTCAAAGTCTGGGTCAATATAGAAAACAGTTGTGCTAACTTAGCGACAATAAAATTTTGAGAATCGTTTTAAGCAGAGTTTTTGACAGAATGTCTACTCAAAGACGTGATAGTATCATGATGGATTATCAACTAATTAACTAATTCACAAATTATTGATTAATTATTTTTATTTTCTTTAGTAAACACTCTACGGCATATGAAATCGCTAAAGATATTCCTTCCTCATAACTGAACGTGAAGTATTTTCCTATATTTAAATATTCCCCGTGGGCTAAGTACTACCCAGGACTAAAGATAATATCAGAGTGTCTCTAAATACATTAAAGCAAAGTGAGCGTGGACAAATGTTTGTAAGTTCTGATCTGATAACTGGTCCTTTCGGTAAAGAGATGGTACCATAACGCTCAGATTTTACCCTTTCATCGCTTAGATGAAAGAAATCATCGATAAAAAACGAACCACGATTAATTTTGAAATATATATCACTCAGTGTTCAAAAAATTCGAACTATACACAACGCTCTGGCAAGTAGACGAATATGAAGAAGAAAAATCAGAATACCAAGAAACACCAAACATGATAGCATATTTTCTAATATAGTACATTTCAAATCAATTTCATTTTGATTTTATAAACTCTGTTCCACCATTATTGAAAAATAGAGAATACTTGATTGAGTATTCCCCACATTGTATGCCACCTGCCACCCAGATTTAGGTAAATTTCAAATATAATAACTTACGAAACCACAAGAAACATTGCCGAAATTGGTCAATGTTATAATAGATACCTGCCTCTACCCCGCGTTTCTCTACAAAATGGACTATTATTCGTAGGAACACATGCCTTCATTTAGGATAGAACGGGAGGACCCCGAACTACATTCAAAATGACTTTTGTGGGTATAACTAACGCATTCAACCACGGCCTTTGTTTGCAATTTCCAGGGTCCATAGTACAAAAGGACCGCTCATAACTTAGAATCATTCCTTTCCTCAGGAACCGATACATCTTATTCCTGCCTTCTTTAACTACTTCCAACTATATTGTTCAATGCTATTCTGGCTCCATTTAAAACTACACCACGAAATATGAAGTTCATGAAGTTCAGCCAGTATGGATAAATAAGAAACTAATCCTAAACGAAAATTCAACAGAACAAAATTAAAATACAAAAAAGTGGGATGCTTTATTATATATTATATAGAATTTTAGAAATAACTACTAATTACATATCATTAAGAACTTATATCGAGTTTCTTACGCTTTCTATATAGAAATTTTTGTATCGCTTTATTTTTGTTTAAACCCTCCAACATTTATTTTATATTATTGAATTATTTGCCTTTTTATCACTGTAGGATAACTTCCTAATAATTGAGTATTGTTATAAACTTTTTAGTTCATTCCACTATAAAAGCTCGTTCTTTTGTTTTTAAACTTTTATATATTTTCTTAATTTTTAGTTAGTGTCAGATATTGGAACTAACTTATCGAAATATTATAGTCGGTCCTTTATAAGTATGCAAAGCTTTAATTAAATCTGATGTTCAAAAGTATGTTTGTTCATCGTTCGATGATAATGTTGTATAGATAGATATAATAAGATCGTGTTATAAAATGAAAATTTTCGACAAGTTTCTAAAATAAAAGTTTGTTCTTATTATTATTCAAATATAAGAGAAATGAGTGTCTCATTCATTCATCTACCTATTATATCGTTCTTTTCAAATTTCAAAACAAAACTTGAATTTTACGTAAACAATCAATTTAATTTTTCATTTCAAGAATTAAATATAGAAATCTACATTTAAAATTTCAGTTAATAACGATGTTAAAAATCTTGAAAATATTAAGAAATCTAACGGCAATGATACTTTATCAATGACAAAGATATTTGTCGCATATTGAATCAAACGCGGACATAAAAACTAAAAAAAAAATCGGATAAGGTGATCACTACTAGCAGGGAAATGAACACTTTCAGAAACGATACTCGCACTATTTCATAGTCGATGGTTGCAAAACTTCAAGAACATTAAGCACAATATGTTTTGGATCATCCACAGATAACAATAGTTCAAAGAAGCTTTCATGTAAGACGCCCTAATGTGGTCAACCTTAGACACCGGCAGATGTTTACCGATATCCTCAAACCTCAAAAGAAATCCCATAATTCTTACCAGAATATTGATGACTTCTGAAGAGGCGTAACCCCAGATTTCTGCAAATTTCACGACACTCGCTTCACATTATGAATGATTTATGTGTTTCATATTGAATAAGGAAAAATTCCGTAAATACAACGGTTATGGTTATGGAAACTTTCCATCATATTTACTACAATCACATGTAAACAAATTGAATTTTTCACATAGATATGTATATGACCTTATGACTCCACATATAATTACATAATTATGTAGAATATATAATTCGGAACTATTTCCAATTGTAGGCTTTCTTAAATCTGAATAATCTATTCGAATATCGAATATTGTGATACAGAATGAAAAAATAAATATTAAATTTCCAACTTTTATTGAAACTTTGAATTTTATAAATGTCTTGTTATTCAACACAAAACACGCAATCATGTTGAACTGGTTGCAGCAGAAACGATTTAACCGATTCTAAGGATAGAGTTATATCAAGCAAATAACATGATAATAACAAATTCAACAAAACTAAAACCAGATAACTTGTAATCCTTGTCGTGGCAGTTATCATTGCACGGTCTAGGAGAGTGGTTCGGAATCCACTACAAGCTATAGGTCCACCTGTGTAAATGGGCTTAGTTCCCGAGCACATCGTAAAAAGATGAAACAAATTAACACAGTTCTATGACCATATTTCTTTAACCTTAGCTTAGCCTTCATTATGAAAAGATTTTATATAGGAATGAGTCATTAATTGGAATTCTTAAAGAATATTTCTTAAGTAATTTAGTTACAATAGTTACCTTAGTAAAAATTCGGAGAAAATCCTGAAAATGTTCGATTGGTTTTCAAAACCCGATCCCAAAGGTATGATATAGGTATTTATGGTGATCGATGATTCTCTATAAATTTTTTGATGTATCAAAATTTGATGTATTTATGTTAAAATCAGTATATCAACCATTCCAATCCAAATGGACGAAATACCCTTTATTATGGAAGATTTTCCTTTAAAACCAATAGTTGGACCAAGCAAAAGTAGGACAATTATTTATGAAAATAGAATATGAATACTTTAATAAACCTTTCATGAGAGTAGTTTCTTAGAAAGTTATAGCACAGCACAGACTAAGTTTTTGTTTACAATGAACTCCTTGAACCAGCTCTTTATAATCTAGATGTGTACAGTATTTGCATTATTCACTGTATCCCTAGCTCGAAAATGATTACTACTTATTCATACTTATTCAGGATATTAATATTTACTCATAAACTTTACCAATCTCCAGTCTCTGAATTTATTCTTAATTTCATTTATAGAGGAGCAAAGACAAGTGGACCGTCAGTTAAGAAAAGCTGGTAGAGATATTGAAAGAGACAGAAGGCAACTTGAGAGAGAAGAGAAGAAATTAGTGAGTATACATTTTGAATATCTTGAGCTCAAGAAAACTACAAGTATATCGGTAAATTTATTTGTCAAATTTTAGGTTCATTTATTTATTTATGAACAAAATAAACCCTTCTACTATTTGAAGAAAACCAAAATAAAATAGCATACTCAGATTCCCCAGCTGAATAAGAAGAAAATTCCAAAGAGTTTTGATATTTCAATGGCTATCTCTCTCATTTTTATCTATATAAGCAAAATAATCAATATTAGTCAACTTTTACGTTCCGTTCTTAAAAAATAATACAGTCATTTAAATCATTAGTAAGTTTGTATTCCTATGATACTTCTTTTTTCAAGCAAAAATTTTGTGAGTTCATTGGAATACCGAACTGAGCATTCATTTTGCTATACAGATCAGTTTATTTTGTAGTTAGATAAATGGGTAAATAATAGATATCAATTCATACTTCTGTTAATCAAAATCAAGCAATAAGTTATGAGTTTATTATTTCAGGAATTAGAAATAAAGAAACTAGCAAGAGAAGGTAACAATGAAGGATGCAAACTTCTGGCCAAACAATTGGTTCAACTGCGTAAACAGAAAAATCGTACATACGCAGCAAACAGCAAGATTCAAGGCATTGGAATACAAAATAAAATGATGGGAGCAAATGCTAAACTAGCTGAATCTATGGGGGTTGCAGGGAAAACGATGGGAGAAATGAATAGAATATTGAAGCCTGAACAAATTGCTGCTAATATTAATGCTTTCTCAAAGGAATCTATGAAGATGAACATGACTGATGAAATGAGTAGGTTTAGTTTTTTGCTTTGGAGTTCAATTATAAATGCGGTTCAATTATTGAAATTATTATCGTTTTTGGAATTGTAAGTCTTTATTATTATTTCTATTTCAGTAAATGAAACTTTGGATGATATATTAACAGAATCAGGAGACGAAGAAGAAAGCGATAACATTATCACACAAGTGCTTGATGAAATTGGTATAGAAATTGGGGAAAGGTGAGTTTCCATTGTTCACTTGATATACAATTAACTTTTTAAAATTTCTTAACTAATAAGAAAAATAAAATTATTATTACCAGAAGATAAGGAAGTCATAGTAGTATTATACCATTAAATGATTGGTTTATCACTTGACAAAGGTTTCACAAATAATTTAGTATTGTATTACTCTTGATAATGGGCTAACAACCCGAAACATAAGTCAAATATTTTAATAAATATTTGTGAAATCTTTGCCAAGTGATAAACCAATAATTTATTCATCATGTTTCACCAAGTGTTAAGCAAGAATTCCATACATATTATACCATTAATTTTAAAATTTTTTTCTTTATTCAGATGGCTGAAGCTCCAACACCAGAAAGAGGAGCTATTGGTGGAACTTCAAAAGAAAAAGGACTAACAGATGAAGATATTGAGGCACAATTAGCTAAACTGAAAGCTATTTAGATTCTACTGAAATTACTTATTTTTGTTGAAATTTTCTTATAAAATCATTCGATAATTTTATATACGAAATATGCTTGTGATATATTATAACAAAAAGTTGTATGAGGTAATATTATGAAAATACATGTTATATTATTTTTTCAAGTTCCTGTTCACCTTTCTATGATCTTCAACTTGAATGAAGATTTATCCCTTTTCTAGAAAAGATCATGGAGTTTTTCATATTTTAAACAACTTGAGAGGTTTAACATTTGCAATTAACCTCTATTGAGTAAGTAGAAAAAAATACTTCAAAATGAATTCAAGTAACTCAATTCAGGTTTCTAAATCGATATTAAAATTTAAAAATATTTTTTTAAGAGAATTGCCAGTTGCTTCCTGACAACGAGCCAACATCACAAGTAAATCATAAATCTCATATTTTTTCAACTTTAAATTTAGCTTAACAGCTTATTTTTATCGTTTCAATATTCTAAGCTTCATTTAGTAGAATAAACGTGGAAAAGTTAATGATTCATAGAATACCGCTCTATTTGTTGGATGTAGGCAACACACATGACATATTGTTGTAAATAGTAATGCATAATCCTTTCGTAATCCAACAATTATTTGTTTTATTTTTATTTCATTTTTCGCTGCGAAAATAAAATTATTTTCAAGGATTTTCGAAATCAAAATTAGACCTCAGTTGCTATCTAGTATTAGAGATTTCATTGTAGATGTAGGAGTATCCAGCTGTAAGCAGTTAACTCAGTTAAAAAATGTAATATTTTTATTGACTAGAGTGGTTAAAGAATGCAGCAGCATAATAAATATCCTCATTGGGTTCTCTGTCCTATTCTAATAACTTTTGGTGCTTGCTTTGAAATATGTCCCTTTGTGATATTTTAATTTCTGATACACAGGTAGAAGGTACTTTAGTATGGTGCCATTGATTAAGTATATAAATGATTTTTGATGGTGGTTTACAAAAAACAGTACGAAAAAGATGTCTGATACTAATCCATGCGCACAAAAAATTATTGTGATGAAAAGATCTAAATTCAGGTGTTCTATCAACAGCCTACCTTTTTCTTACATAAGAGTAAACAAACTGACGTCGAAAACAACGTCACACAAAATTTTTATATTAAGTGACTATTTGGATGTCTAATATTAGTCTGTCAACTTATTTGTATCGTTAGGATATCCATAAACTTCATTCTATTGGAATAAACATGAAAAAATGGTATAATTCTTTTAAATGTTGTTGAATCTAAGCAACACATTACACTCTGATGTAAAAAGGGTATTACTTGACATTATATATTTTTTCCTTCATTTCAGAGAGATATCTCTTCTCTACTCTGTAATATAAATTATTTACAGAAACATACATATTTTCCTTAGTTTCACACATTTGAAATAATTTGTCAAATCTTGAGAATTTTTAGAATAAAGCTTAAATAACTAAAACTAAACTTTTAAGTCTTTTTCTAGAGAAAAAGACAACAAAGTTTTCATCGATTTGAAAATATTCGAATATTCCTCAATTCGTCAATGTCCAGATTTTCTTTCAAAAATCGAGCTTTGGATAGCTCACGTGGTTTCCGCTATCTCTTCTATAAGTTGGTGAAATCGTAAGTTGACTTTATCAATAGAAATTCCTCCAGAAATTAAATGCAATAGTATTTTCGTTTTTCTGTATATAAAAACTTGTGTATATTAGATTAAGCTTTTAGCTTCATCTTACTATTGACAGTTATCTAATAATAATTTCAACCTACAATTAAGAGATATGCTGTTTTGGACACTTTCAATAGTGTATACATAGACTCTTCTTGTTCTTGATTGAGGGCAGATTAGAATTTGACAAACTCTGAATTTGGAAAATATACTAAAAATGAAGTTGTTGAATACATTATACACAAAATTTGAAAAAAAACAAAATTCTCTAGTAAATTCCAGATAATTAATTAGGTGAGAACAAAAATCTTGTCATACTCAAATAATGTATTGATCAACTATAGTTCAATCTATTAAAATAAATAAATTTTAAATTAGAATGAGTTCAGTAATTCATTGAGTTATTCAATTTTTTATTTATATCATTTTTCAACTTCAACTAGTATCTACATAAAAATTGATTAACCATACTGAATTGATTGTTTAGCATATTCTGAATTATAAAGAGGAAACTGAAAAAAAAATCTATCGAACATGCATAAAACTGTGATATAACTCCTTTCCCTCAACTACCACAAACATGGAACACTATTACCTTTATGCAAATCCATTTCAAATTATAAAAGAAAATTTGATTTATATTTAATCGCGTTTAGATAACACTGCGTCTTCATCATATGAGTACAATTTAAAAACTAAACTAAGATATAACAATTTATATATGATATACACAATTGGATTGAAAGAGTAAAACTACCCAGAACAAATTCAAAGAAACCTAAATCACTTAGCAAAAACAAATTAAGAGGAAATATTGTTAAAATCTACCTGTTCATTTAAAATATTGAAAAGTTTCAAATTGATGTCAAGCGATTCCCTAAAATTATTATCAAGTTGTTCATTAAAAGAACGTCAAATTGAAAATTTTGGTCGAAATTATGATTTTCTTCAATTAAATGAGTGCGTAAATAGAATTATTTTCATTTTATTGATAAAACTACAATAATATTTATTGATTCACCCAACCAACTTCTCTATAACTTACCAAACTTGCAACCAATCACAGAAAGAATAAACAAGCTCTGATTCCACATTCAAAAACAGATTAAAAGAACTAACCGACATCCACCCCCTATTCCATCGCGATGTAAGACATGGAACACGAAGAAGGAACCACCCCGATCGCACCTCATGTTAAATATACTACAAGCCTGAAGGGCGCCGGTCAATACCCGATTGTCCTATATTATCTGAAGAGTTAAAAACCTAATAAAAATGTTTATTATTATTATTCATTGATTCTAATATTGAAATTTCTGTAAGTTCTACTAATATATATCTTACTACAACTACCGCAGCTGAGTTTCTATACACCAGATACAAATGTAGTTAATCAAGTGTAAAGCAAATTTTCTTTTATTTATCACTTCCACGAAGCATTTTTCATTCATATCAAACTATCAGATAAAACGCGAAATTTATAGCTATATGTGAACACTTTTATTCAGGGAGCAATATTCAACCTTCTGTAGAATGTTAAAATTTCTCACTGTAGGAGCTGGATTTCAAATCCACTCTTCATAATCATCATCAATGGTGATGAGAAATGTCATAAATGGGAAGAACAGCTTGCATTAATCGTTCTTGTTTGAACTTGTCAGTGTTATATACCCATTCACAACATCAAGCCAGACTACCACATACTCTTATCAATTTGTTGGAAGATATCAAGTGTATGCATTTGTATACATATACAGATATTATGTAAATCCGGTTTAATAGCCAATCGAGTATTGAAGCATTAGCTAATTTTACCCAATGCAAAAAGCAGGCACAGTGTGTAGCATTGCGATGAATAGTCAAACTAGTCTGCTTTCTCTTCATTTTAATCTACTATTTGTCCTCATCATTTCCCAGTGACCCTGGTAGCCTTTTATATCAGTTCATTGAATGCCGCATGCGAATATATATATATATATATATATATATATATATATATATATATATATATATATATATATATATATATATATATATATATATATATATATATATATATATATATATATATATATATATAATAATAATAATATATTTTATTAATTCTTTAGGACATCATATGATGTATAGGATAAGTCAGAGGTATATATTTACAAAATATGATGTAATATAGAACTCTATTGGCTATACCCAATACACAACTCGCCAAATTTTAACAATACAATAAGGACAATTTTGAACCAAGCTGAAAACTACTTGTTTAAATATTCCCCAATAGTGTAGTAAGCCTTGCGCAAGAGCGTGGCTGTTGAAGAACTTTAATTTAGTTGTAGTTTTGTTATTCAATTTTTTAGATTTGTCTATTATCAGTGTTGTAAATATGGAATTTATTTATACATAGTAATTTAGGTGAAAGTTTAGTTCATGACATCGGTCACACATGCTTTATAGTATGGTACTTTGCGTTGTAACAACTACCCCATCTACAGAAAGGGTCGTTTTATTATCTGAAAGAATGCGGTAATTTCCATTAGCCGCCTAGTTTTAAGTTAGCTTCATGTGAAATGTATAAATATGAAATCAGTACCAATTTAGAACTTGCAATATAAAGACGTAAACGCCTAAAACAAGGCAGATTGTATTAATTAGTTAACCAGCCTGAAACAAGGCAAATTTGTATAGTTATGAAGCCTGAAACAAGGTTGTACTCAAAAATCATAATAAAGTGATTCGATTTCAATACAAGTGTTACTTTATTTCTGAGTTAAAAGTTATCAGAAAAACTATAGTGGCCTTAATGGTTTTTTCAAATGCCGACCTAGATAATTGCCTCACTGGATGAGTAAGATGATTGAGCAGTAAGATTTCATTGTGAGAGGGCGAAAGTTCATATTTCCTGGTTTTATGCATGAAGTGGTTGCACTCCGACCGATCATGAAAGCTAGGTAGTGTAATATATTGATGTTCCTTACCTCTAATGGGAGGAAGACTTCTGTAAATGTAAATGCAGGGATGAGTGAGAATGTTGTGTGAAAAATCTGGCTAAAACTATTCACGTGGGTTAGTTTAAAGAGCATACATATAATTCTTTTCTGAGTAACAAGTGTACTTTGAGAGTACACGGAATTTCCCCATAGAACTACATTATAATTCAAATTACTGTAGACACTAATCACAGATTCGATACCCAGAAATTTCCTTATTCTACTGATTGCATAATACGATTTGTTAAGTTTTTTTGCATACTACGTCTACATGTTGACACCATCGAAAACGTTCATCCAAGTAACACCAAGAATTTGACACAATTACTAGACCCCAACGTATCTCCTTGGCAGTTGATTACCAGAGGAACCCTGTTGTAATTTCTTAATCCAAAGTATATACATTCTGTTTTAGCCACATTTAGTATGAGCGAATTTTCAAAACATCAAGTGTTGAAGACGTTTATAATCGCGGAGTCCCAGAGAGGTCCCCAGGAGTCTGCGAGGTGATCGCTATGGAAGTATCATCAACAAAATTGTAATTTAATCTGTATTTATATGATCAGACAAATCATTAATAAAGAGGAGAAACAGTAGAAGTCCCAGCACAGGGCCCTGAGAGACCCCTAACTTAATCCCTAATTTCTCAGACCAAACCTCCCGAACCTTGACAAAGTACAGCTCCAAATAAAACTACGTATCCAATCAAGGAACATACCTCTAAAACCTAAAACATAGATTTTATCTCCATGAAACTTATGACTAGGCAGTCATACGCCCGAGACAAGTTAAAAGAAGTCCAACACAAGAAGACTTCCATCCAAGCTTTTATAGATAAACTCAACGAAATCAAAGGCAACTGTCTGAGTTGAATGGCCAACCCTAAAAGGTTGTTGACTATAAGCGATGATTTCACATCTAGTTAAAAAGTCAGCCATAAGATTAAACACTACCTTCTCAATGACCTTGGAGAAGACACTCAGAATTGAAATTGGACGATAATTAGCTATGTTAGCAGCATCATTCTTTTTATGTACAGGTATTAGATACTATTGCTATTTTCAGAAGAGAAGGAAATATCCCCAATGTGACAGAAAATTTAATGAGATAAGCAAAATGATCAACAATTGAAGGTACAATTGCCTTTAAAACTCTAGTACAAAGAAAGTCAACCCCAGTTCCCCCTTGTTCTCAAGTGACATTATCGCACTGAAAACCTCTTCCTCAACTATAGGAAAGAAGAAAAAAGTGACATTTGATAGAGCAGATACATATACTTCATATCTTCCAACGAATTGATACAAGTAATGACAGTCTGTCTTGATGTTGTCAAGGAGTATGCAACACTGACGAAACCGCAGTCTATTGCTCCTATTCATGACATCCAACTAGAGATTGTACCACTTCTATTATCGTCCTGGTTGAGGATGAGGCTAAGATCAGTAGATAAGAGAACCAGCTCCTCAAGTGAATATTGCTCCCTGAGTAAAAGTCTTCAATTTCATTTTATTTACCCTTTTTCTATGGTGCCAAGACTGAATCTTCTAAATTAAAATTTTGAAATGTACTACAGCTCAATACGTATTTCATAAGTATTCTTGAGAATAAACAATCTTGATTTATATATTCTTGATTACTCAATCAGTTTGGTGTATTCTGACGACTTCTGAGATTATACTGATAATCGTTGGTAGGTGTTACCCTGGAAGATATACAACTAATGACAGAATTACTTCTACAACTTTTGTCTTTATTTAATTTTTCTAGAGAGTTTTCTTCCATTTGTCCTCTAGAATTCCTAACTCTATTATTTTCTTTATCGTAAAATTTGTCTTATATACTAGATATGCTGTATCTGGTAAAGACAAATTATTCTTTTCAAACTTTTCAAGAATTATTTGATTTTGTTTATAGATATTATCGAGAATATATTTACTGCTAATCAGTATGTCTTCATGAAAATATGCTTTATAAATTACAATTGAAAAACTCAGAATCACAAAAAAGTAACGTAAAAGCTGAATACAGTCATTGATATCTCCGTAAAGATCACTTGCACTTTTTTTGAAATCTTGACTATTTAAAATGAATGTACATATAACCCTTTCAGTAAAAATACTGATTACTAGTAATATCAATACTGGCAATCTCGTTATCATTGTACGAGGAGTTGACGTTAAAATCATTACTAAAATTCCAAAGGAAACATAAAAAATTAAAGTGTTCACCCAAGAGACTTCACCAACTAACCAGGATTGGAGATTGCTAACGGTTTGTCCTATTAATATTAGCATTTCCTTATGCGATTGTGTAGCTTCACTCAAATCTGATAAAATATTTTCAATTAATCTACTATGTCTTAGCATATGCTCCTGAACTTCCAAGCTTTCTCTTTGAATTTCCAATAACTTTTCCTGCTTAATAGCAGAAGTTTCCAACTGCTTTCCTACTTTTGCTGTATTTTCTGAAATTGTTTCTTGCCAAATCTGACCTCTTAAGAACCAACACATATTAATTGTATGTGTATAGAATTCAGTATAAACGTTGAATGCCCTATCTGTCATTGAACTGATACATATTCGACGAACATTTTGTTTTTTATCAGAGTCGCAATGGTACACATCAAGACCAGACATCTCCAAAAAACAATTAGTTAATGCTAATGCAATTTCAGATTGAGTTTCCTCAGATAATTCTCTGCATCCGTCTTCCACTGTTTCCAAGGCAGATTTCCAGCACAGCCCATATTTTGGCAAGTTTCCTCTTTCCCTCAATAACTGAAAAATAAAGATATGAAAATAACTCAAAGGAGTCACGCAAATGATAGCTTTATTCACCTGATATTGGGCACGACCTTTCGAGATTATTTCATTAGTTTCACTTCCTTCACTTGATAATATAAAAAATCAATTGATGGTATAACGAATGATATCAATATAAATATTTCGTAGTACATTTAAAACTCAAACGGGAGTTTAGTGAATCCAATCAAATTTCGGTTATTTCTTTATATTTCGTATTCAGAATTTCAAAAATATCAACTTAACAGTTAAGTAACACATAATAGTGTTTCTGTGGTTTAACCATAAATGTACAGTCTGCCCTTATCTCAACAGTAGAGTGTTCTTGCGTTATCTAATGGTATATTGTGGTTTTCGGTTTTTTCCCCGTTAATAACATCGAATATATTTTCTATAATGAACAGGTGATCAGTGGATTTAAGACTTGTGCGATAGTTTCGAAATCATAATCGGTTCGAAAATCATCAAAATGATATTTTGATTATTTATACATTTCATTATCATAGTGCATTATTCGTTTTGGTTCAATCGGACTTTTTTTTAACTATCCATTCAGCTAAAAAGAATGGGAAGTAATCCGTAACAATATATAACAACAGTTCAATTTATGATTGTTCGCGAAATTAGACAACACTGCGAACGGTAAGCTGTCAAACCTGAACACAATACTCTGGACGTCCAACTAAACTTAAAATCTAAAAAACAGGGTTTTCTATTTCGACCGAAAATTTGCCAGAGAATCGGTAAAGGACTCTTACCATTGCTCATCTGTTATATTCTTTGAACTAATTAAGTTAGTGTATATTGCATGAATGGCAGAATAGACGATAGCTTTACTAATGGAATAATCTGATTCATAACACTTGATTTTTTGATTAGTGCGCGTAGGACGCAACAAGATAAATATTCACAAAGCAGAAGAGTTACGACATTTTCTTTTAAATTCGTGAAATGTCCATTTCTGCCTGGACCTGGACACCTGAGAAGATTTTTCGCCATATTCTAGAAATGAGTAATATAGCAACTATGAATCGTGATGGATCGCCCTGCACGTTCTCTGGATTTATATCTGCAGTTCATTATTTGGTAAGCTTGTTTGACCTGATATGTTGTGACAATTTATCAGTTTCCAACATTCCCCAGTAACTTTTCGGTATCTTGAACAAACTCCATTAAAGCTACTAAAGCAACGAAATTTTTGAAAATTAAATTTCGGAGAAACGAAGATAACTAGTCTATAGAGCGAATATTCTAAATCTTAAACTCACTAAAGCATACTTCCTAACGTTCCTAACTAAAATACTCTGAATGTGAATGGATGAAATGACAAATTATTTATGCTTCGCCATTGTAAAATACCATAATTCAGTCAATACGTTTTGACATAAATTTTCTAATATGTATCGCATGCCATTTGAAAATATGTTGATGACGTCATATTTCCAACAGATGTTGATAAAAAACAAATAAATTCCATGATAATAGTAAAACTACTTTTAAACCATATGGTATGTATATGCTTCACCATTAAAAACTAACATGTCTGACTGTGAATGCAACGCCATCTATTGAACTTTTTATGAACGACCAATTTGTACCATGAAAAATTCAAAATTTTCCAAATACATTGACGAATATTCAATAGTAGATTATGATCATAATTTTACATGTATCAGTTTTTCATTTTCTCATCACTAATTTTACATAAGCCAAAAACCATCGCTCATCATCACGTAATAAAATTTAAGTGAAATTAGACAATGAATACAGCGTTTTCTATACAATCATTGAACTCTATAAATTTAAACTGCCTTCTTGTACCTCAAAAATTGGAAATATTGAAAATTAACTAGTATATTTAACAAAAAGGATTATTATCCTAACTGCACATGTGTCAAATTTGTATATTTATGTACAGAGTTGGAAAAATACTAGAAAAGAAAATGTAACGCCAATTATTCAATTATTATACTCTGTGATTTAGACCACCATTTTGAACAGAAAAAAAATCAAAAATTAGGCATTCATATTATGATCGAATTTACGGATATTCAATAGAAACAGATTATTATGATAATAGTACGAACAGCAATTTTATGTATTTTAGTTGGAACGAAAAGTGAACATACAAAAACGAATTTTAAGGACTCACGTTGGCTCCTCAGTGGTATTGTGGCTGAATATCTGCGGCTGATGCAGGAAGAACTCCAGACAAAATCCGATAATAGAGGAGATCCCTTAACTGGATATTTATAAATGAGAAATTTCTCTCAAAATAATTCATTTATAATCATCATGATTAAGACCTCAATTATCAAACCTTCGTCGTATATTCATTCCTTGTAGGATCCTGAACTGAAAAAAAGGAAAACGTATTATTTATTGACAAACAACTTCTTAATTAATTGCTACTAATCTATTTTTTTAGAGGGTAGTTGTTAAATGAGATTTGATTATATACTTACGTTAACAGCCACCAATACCAGCAATTTCTCCAAAATTTTCTCACACACACACACACACACACTCACTCGCTCACATCACCTCAAGGGAGCACCCGACAGAGTAAACTAAAATTCTTTCCCTTTGCACCAAAATCAGTAAATCTTTGCAATTGTTTCAAAATGACATAATATTTTTGATTGCGCATGTGTACAAAGTACATTATTGGTTGAACTGCCAGAAACCTCTACGACGTCATCGAATACTCTGTGATCATTTTTACCTTTCCTCGTAATTTCTGTGTATTTGGTTTTTCATTTAAAAATTTCTTTAGCCGAGACTGTTCTGTGGTCGAGAACGGACAAATATTCAAATGCATGGAGACATAAGTTCATTTTTGGTATATATCATTAGTTTTGTCGAAAAATAAAATAAAATTCTAGTAATGGTTTGCTAATAAACAATATACAAGTTTTTGAATTAAAAAACTATGGATCTACAAAACAATATCAGTTATTTATATGACAGCAACAAATGTGATGAATTTGAATACGAAGATTATGGACTGTGTCCATCCTCATTACTTTCTATTTAATGTTCACCAAAAATTGTAGTAAGTCAAAATACCTTCCACGTTCAATTTCTAGCTACAACTATTTATGTGGATTTGTCTTCTAAAGATTTTTATATCTGTATTTAATTTGCAGATTCACTTGTTTATAATTTTCTCCCACTATATATTCATAACAGTGTAAAGGATTTCTTAGAAATAAAGTAAATAAAATGTAAACACTGCATTTGCAAGATCATGATATTAATTATTTGGCCATAATGATAGAATTTCAAAAACAGAACTTGATATGGAATGGCAATAAGGTTGAAATCAATCAGAAAATATCATTTAATAAATTTAAAGGATCTTGTTAAAAAATTGGAAATAGTTTGTTCACAGACATAATGAAAAATATTGATATGTATCGTGGGATTTTATATAAAGCTTGTTATTAGAAGTGTCTTCGAAATAGTTCTTCTAAGAGTAGTAAGGTTTTTTATTATTAGAGCTATAGAACCCTTCAAGGGTTATTAAGCTTAACTTTAATAAGTACAGCAATAATAATAAATTACATTTTATCGTATGGTAATAGTAACAATTTTTAAAATATATGTATTCACAAGTGTATATTACACTTAGCTAAAAATTAAAGACAATTCTCATACTTACGATATTAGGTTCAAACAATAAGCACTTGATGTCCAAAGGTAAAAACAGCCCTATGTCTAACAATTTTCTGATTACATTGTTCCTTTCATTATCGTGAAGTGAACAGTGGAACACTATATGATTCAAAGCTTGAAACTGGTGTCCACAATTACACATGGGACTGTCTATGATATTTTTCGAAAATAAAGATTTTTTTTAGTATGGTTGTTGAAAGTAAATCAAAAAATGTTCATAAGGAAAAATGAAGAGGTAAGTACAAACAAAAAAATAGTTACTTTTGAGTATATATTTCAGACAACTACGAATTGGTTGAAAATAATCTTCATATTGAACAAAGGGTTACTTCAACAATTTAAGTGAATATGACAAAAATACTCACCTGCTCTGATAAAATGGCAAATACAATTTCGAAAAATTATTCATTGAACGAAATGCAAGTTAGTCAGAAAGACATTCTGACAGAGTTTATGAAGCACAGGATGAAGTTATTTCCTATTGATTCAAGGAATTGAATCAGAAGAAATCTTCCAACAAAGGTTATGTATTTGAAGGCGAAGAATTATTTGAAAGTAAGCTTAGGAAATTGAATGGAATGAAGCATTCAAAGTTTATCCAACCAAGAAGAAGAAGAATCATTTTATCCTAACACAAAATCATTGTATCAAAGGAAGTTTTCAAGAGTGTTAGGGCAAAATCATAAAACATCAAACCAGGTTTGTTTTATAACAATATTGGATGATATGAAATATTGTTTGAGGAAAAGAAAGGTTGATAATATTCTTCTGTTGCCTTTGAAGAGTATATTATCAAGATGAATTGTTCACATTTTCTTATAATATCAGTAATTCTTACTGAACCTAAGGCATCCATTATCTGTTCACTTAATAAGTTCCAACAAATATTAATTAAATTACTTTATCTCATCTATTTTCTGTTTTCAAATAATGTTTCATAGTAAAATATCTATTTTTTTGCAATTAATGTTCAAAATAGACAGACAATATTCTAGACATACCCTTAGATCATATACAGGACATTTCAAAACAGATACTTTTTTTTCTTTTTATATTTTTGCCTTTTATAACTAGAAATAATCTGTAGGAGTGTTTCTCGGTACTTATTGTTTCAAATTTTCATTTTCCTAGTTCTTTCTTTTATGACCAACAATCTGAGAGAATGTAGTTTTCATTTTGTTTACAAGATATGAAAATGAAATTTCTATAGCTTTTTTGTTAATATTAATTATAAAAGAAGTGTAACTTTTATTTCTTTAAGAATATAATGAATGAGTACAATAAATTGTGAAAGTTAATTTGAGCAGTGTATCGTTCTATAAACGTCATTATTTTAAAAACAATGATTATAATTAGCTCAAAAGGTAACCAAGCCACCAAATTTGCAATGTTTAGCTTTTCTAATTTGTTAGATAAAATAATCAGAAACGATATAATATTCATTTTATTTCTTATCAATATATTACTTCAATATTTCAAGATAAACAAAGATGTGAACAAACTGTAATTGAATCGTCACAAAATATGGCTTCCAAAAATTAATCTTCAATCAACTAAGAATGATAGAACAAATATAATCTCATTGAACAGTTATCGCTTTGAAGATATATAAACATTTTTCATGAAATGAAAACACCATCGAAATGGACCAAAACCATACTTGTTAAATTACGATCGATTCGATTAATTTTTCAGAAGTCAACAATTTTTGATGAACAAGTTATTACGTTGGAGGTGGTGCCTCGCTGAAGTACGGGGCGGAAGTTTGGACTAGTAAAGTGTGACAAACATCGCAGACTTTGGAAGCACGCATGCTTGGACCGCTTTTTACTTCCCTGGTTAAACAATGTTGACAAAAGATTTGACCACAATGCCTATAAAAAATGTATACATTAGTTTTTTTTAATCGTCTGAAATAACTTGCACCCAGCAAGTTGAGGCAAGCAATTTCATCAGAAGGCTATTCTAATCTAAGAATTAAGAAGATTGAGCAAAAGGAGAGGATTTCTTTTAAAACTTATCGCCACTTCAGAAATTCGATCAGTTTTATTCAAAAAACCAAAAATATTATTAATTATTATTCAATGTGTAATATTCATTAATCAATTTACATACATTGAAATAGCAAAGTTAGAAAAGCTGAATGGAAAATTCAGGAAGAAAGTGAAATTTCGTATAAACTCTGAATAAAAACGGAGGAAATGCTTAATTATTTTATTCTTTAAGGTTTTGGACTATTTTTATGGCAAAAATATCCGAACTTTGCAAACTTATCAAGTTTTAACGACAATACATTAATGTGATATGGTTGTTCCAATATCTGATACTAAAAATTTAGAAAATGAATAATAGTTTAAGAATCTAAAACACTCGCTTTTATAACAGGTAGAACTAAATTAATTTCAAATAATTTTTAATTATTGAAAAGTTATCCAACAGTGAAGATGATAATGATAATGATGTTAATTAGTTTTAAAATATTGTAAAATACATATAGAATATAGAACAATAAGTAAAACAAGTCAATACAATAGCCCAAATATTCAACCAACAAATTAACATTCAACACAATACTTGAGAAACTCATCGACGGAATATGGTTCACAGTATATTAAAAGCTGTAATAATCTTATCCTGAAAATATTTTTATTAGAAATTTTCTGTAACCCACTAGGGAGTCCATTATACAATCTCATTCCCATATAAAAAGGTGTTTTTTCAGTCAGAGACAAACTATGACGGGGGTAAAGAAATTGCTGAACTCTCCTAGTTTCATTACGGTTTTTACAAGAGCAGAAATATTCTTCACAATTTCTCACGAATAATAGTACTCTGTAAATATATAAACCATAAACTGTCAATATTTTAGATTTACGAAAATGGCCACGACGTGATAGCCAAGTTGCTCAACTATTCTCATTACATATTTCTGTCTCTCCACGCTCAAGTAACTGCCCCAGAAAATTATACCATATGTCAGCAGAGATTGGAAATTAGCATAGCAGACAATCTTGAGTATAGACTTGGGAACTTGATATTTCAAAACATTCAAAGAGAAAATAACGGAATTTAATTTCTTCGCAAAATGCTCAGTATGCATTCTCCTTCTGGGCTGATCATCAAGGTGAAACCCCAAGAACCTAACACTCATCGAGAACACAATCTCACCTGACATACCAACCAGCCCTGCCACTCAAGGAGGAGCACCCGCAAAACGAATACTATCAGTCTTCTGAAGATTAAGAATAAGACTATTAGCAAACACCATTTACCACATCCATAATACGACAAGCACCCACCACAGCATCTTCAACATTATGAGGCAACCAATGCATTCACATCATCCGCATACCCAACCAACCCGACAGAAAGTCCATAACATGATTTTCAAAGAGCTTAAAAAACTTGTTACAAAAAACTAAATACAAAAAGCGTGGGATTCTTGATATAAGTTGTTAATGATATTTTTTAAGTAACTATTTCTAAATTTAGATTTAGTAAAAATATATAAAAAGCACTCTACGATTTCGTATTAAATTTTTTTATCACTATTGTTTTTATTAACCTTCTGAAAGTGAATTTATTTTATCGAATTAGTTGCTTTTCTATTACTGCAATTTCTGAATAATTAAAAATGATCTAAAACACCTGCTATGAAAATATTTTTAGTTTTTAAACTATTATTTATTTGCAAGCACTCTCCATCACTTTCACAGTAGAATAGCATATTTGATCAATTCATTTCGTTCACTATGTTCCTTAATCACATTATACAAACTTACAAGAAATATTTTTGATGAATTTTTGCGAAAATCGTAAAATTCGGATAATCTAGAAAAATTATAATTTTGTATTTGTACTATCGATCATAACCGAAAATATATTTAGTTATTTATCTTTTTATTCGTTTAGTTTCTGAAATTAAAATGAGTTTTTAAAAAAAATTATTGTCTAGAAAGAAAACATAGGAATTTTTGCAAATTCGACATGTCCATGTGTAATGGATCTGTTAACATAACCGATTGAAAAACTTACAGTTAACAGGAATAAACAATTACCTGCAATGCTGTTTCTTTCTTGCATTGCTGAAGCTGGAATGGCACAATGGACAGGAATCAATATCTTCTTCATGCTGCCAACGAACTTGAAGATCTGAAGCCCTAATCTTCTCCAATTGGACCTAAAATATTAATGTTGAATCCAGGATTTTTATCTATAATCTTATTTCCGAGAACTCAATAAATAAAAATGTTGTTTATGATAATAAAACAATCGAGAACTGATTCTTTAATTTGAAAGTAAACTTTTCTATTTTTATGATAAAACTAGTATTTTATTGAAACGAGAGAACCAAACAAAACTCTATTAAAAGAGTTTCTTTGCTTCATAGTAATAACCAAAAATAATAAAAAATTAACCTGCAAACTTTGTGATAATAAAACAAAATCCTTCTGAACAGTTTCGCTAATATCCAGTTCTTGTTGAAGCGCAGACACTCTGGATTTCAATTCAGAATTCAAATCGACTAATTGTTTCTGAAAAAAGATTTACCATAAATAACAATCGCGTTTAGCCATTAATTAATACTAACTTTCGAATTCAACAGTTCCTTTATTTGTCCTTCCAGTTCGCTTATCCTTCCTTGGTTCGATGTGAACATTTTCAATTCCCTTTCCAACTGTATATTGTGATCCCTGAATATGAAATGAAGACGTTTTTCAGAATAAGTGGGAGAAGTAAAGATGAATGAAAACTTACTTGAGAACATTTATTTCTTGCATTAAATTGTTTTCTAGACTTTCTCTTTCATGTTGCTCATTGGAAATCTGATTGTTTAGGAGTAGAATATTAGATTGTAAGTTATTCACGTTAGCTTCTGCATTTTCTTTACCAATCTTCGCTATTATAAGTTCTTGGTTATTTTTCAATATCAGTTCATGCAATTCCTATAAGTATATTATTCAGTTATTCATTTATTTCTTTGAATAATTCAACTCGATTATTACAATTACCTCAACAGTATTTGGGAGATTTATTGCTTGACTCTGTAATTCTTGGGAATGTAAAGTATATTTTCCAACCAGGTTATCATTTTCTAATTGCAATCTGTAACCAATACACAGATTATTATTAATGAAGATGAAATTATCACCAATAGCACCTCCAAGAGGAACAATATATGATTCAATATATCGATTTCACACAGCATTCATACAGGTATTTTGTAGAAAAACTGAGTATGTGCGCAAACAAATTGTAACCTAGACATAAACAAAGCCAGTCAATGTTTTTCAAAATCGCTGTCCCTATTTTTAACTAACTCTCATGGCCACAATTTTATTATCTCAACTGTAAATGTTGCTGAAGGATTGCGATGCCTAAGTTGGTGATTTCTGAATTAGCGATTCACTTGGATAGCTTTCAAAACCCACATGAAACCCTTCCAAGAATTTTTCAATTGTAAAGATGAAACTGATAGATTGGACAATAATACTGGAGTTTACATGTTGACCTGTATAGATTGTGAAGGCGTTTATATAGGTCATACTAGTCGTTCATTGAAAACTAGATACAAAGAGCATTAATCAAATTACAATAACAAGAGCAGTGACGAATCTACTTTAGCTTCACACTGTATCGAATATGGCCTTCATTTTCCACCCATAGATCAACTGCGAATTATTCACAGAATGTCCAAAAGACGAAAGTTAGATTTCATAAAATCCATTGAAATTTTCAAACTCTCCATAGAGATAATCTTGTGAAAAACCAAAATAGCCTGGCCCATTCCTCCATATTTGATAGCTTTAAATAATAACTGTTTTTAACATAATTCGTTCATTACCTCTTGTTTGCAACCTTTTTAATTTTGTATCTACCTGTTTATGTATTTCATTTTCAGTTCAATACTTGTCAGCTGAACATGGTCGACAGACTGAAATTGCAATCTTGAATTTCAAAAACCTCTTGTAATGGTATAGTACATAATTTAATTCCTTATGATCATTAACATCATATATGTTGGTCTATAGATTATTGACAATAAATAAATAAATAATAAATATTCATCATGTAACAAGATTATTTCTAGTACAAATCTTGCTTGGTCTGCTGGGATTGGGTTTTTCAATCATTCCGTTTTCTAGATTCAAGGTGAAAATAGATCCGGAAGTGATTGGATAGACACTATGAAGTTATACTTTTCTCATTTCAGTTTGTAAGATATTATTTATACAATGGTAGACTATTTTTTTGGTTCTCTTCAATTTGTAAAAGGTCTTGTTAATAAAGAAATAAAAAATAATTGAGAACTTACTTTTTTATCTCTTCATGAATCCGTTCTCGATCTTTCGTCAGCTTCAATAAACTAGATCTGAACTCAGTACGACTCTGGTTTAACATTTGGTGCAATTCTTTCAGGTCCTGTTCTGCACATTTTGTACTGCTCATTAACTCGGCAACCTGAAAAGGTTCTTCATTGAAAGCACTCCAAATTCCAAGTTTTGACCTGAATTTGTCTTCAAATTTGCTTCCATAGTGGGAAGCAATTCAGAATATTGATGATAATGAAAAAGTAAAAAGTTTTTTTTTTTTCGTAGTTTCTTCAAAGAAGGAATGTTAATTTAAAAGTAATATTTTGAAATTGTATTAGTTCTTATACCGAATGCTCACAAAAATACTCTTCTTTTATTAGATTGTTGAATACCTGATGTTTCAGTTCTTCCCTCTTTTCATTCCATTTCTCCTCCATTTCCTTTCTGAATCCAATTTCTTTGAGAAGTTCCTCTTTGTGACGCTCAACAGCTTTTTCTGCAGCTGCAGCCTTAGCAGACAATTCCTTATGTTTCTTTTGCTCGTTGACTAGCTGAGTCTCGTAGTTTTGACACATATCACATCTTAATTCTTTCTCAGTCTGTGAAGTGATTGTGGCAGTTTCTAAATTATCCACTTTGTAGGATGAAGGCTATAAGATGAAAGAAAAATGCAAATAACTATAGTTCATTAGTAGAAGAAGAATAGGGCAGGTGATTATTGTTCTGCCCCACTTAATTATGAATAAAAGATTATTAAAACAACACTTGTTCAATAGACTTGTTTAGAATTTACTATGATGAAAAATAGATAAAATTAAAACTTACATCATTATGGCCACATTCTCGACATTTTTGAAGTTGTTCATCAGTATATCTCAATTTTTCCTTCAAAGCTTTTATCTGATCCTCTAATGGCTCCACTAAAGAGCGAAGAACTTCTGGATCCTCATACTGGTAGAAATAATATTTCAATAAATTAAATACTGTAGTTTAGTAAACATTTAATTGCCAATAATAAATGTTAAGGTCAATAATTTAGATAAAAACGATCCCATTTTTTAAATTGGATAAAATTACAGAATTAGAAATTTTATCAAAATTGTTTGATTAGTTTCAGGGTTTATCCTACATATATTAAGACACAATATTTATATATGTATATAAGTTTACCTTCTTCAAGCTATCATCTAAGCTGTCTTGAGATGAAAAAGAATCAGCTCCTAGTTTTTTAACTATGCCTTTGGTTAAGACGTTCAAAACATTACTAGGCGCCAAACTATGTTCCTAAAATTGATAAATATATAATTTAGATATATACAAAATTTTAGGAGTAATAATAAACTTGATATAATAACTGATAATCTCGAAAAATTGTTGTGAATATTTTACCTTGAAAAATTTAAGGATCTAATTCATATTTCATAAATGAAATTTGAGTTGTCTCTCGTTTCAAACAGAGGGTGGAAATGAAATTTAGGCCAAATGTAAATTATTACATTCTTATCTTTCTTTCATGATAACCAAATAATGTTATTCTATGTAAATTACTGTTGAATAAAATCAACTTGAGTCATGAATTTTATATGTTACACATACAGGGTGATTCTTTCTAGCGGACCCTTAGAATGTTTTTTTACCCCTGATAATCTATATGACAGAACTCTGATTTTTGCATGCCATCTCAAGTTGCGCTCAAAGAAGCTGAAAAACTCATCCTGCATGCAAGTATGCGATAATAAAAGGAAACAACAGCAAAGAGAAAGTTTAAATACCTGATTATTATGATGTGGCGAATATTGCTGCTGTTTCTTCAATTCTCCTATTTCTGTGTAAAGCTCATGTATTATCAACCTAAGCCTTTCAATTTCTGTATTGTGAAAAGACTTAGAAGATGACGATTCCTCAATGGTTTCTATAAAGAATGAATATTTGAAAATAAAAATATTTGCAATCAAAATACTTGAAATAAATAAATTATAAAGAAAACCATCTCACCATGAACCAATTTTTGGAGAGTAGCAATTTCCTCTTCAGCTTTACGTTTTTCTACTTCTATATTGGACTCGAAAGTTAATCCTGTGACAACTACTTGGCTCTTTGCTTCATTCAACTCTTCTTTGAGTTTTACTATTGTCTCATTCAACTCTACATTTTCCTGTTTCTTAGCCAAAAAATCACCTAAAAGAACAAAGTTACAAGGAATTAGATATATTAGAGTACTTTGCCTTGAAAGCAATAGTGGAATATCAAATATATATCAAAAACTTAAGGAATAAAAAACATTCAACAGGGACCAGTTAGCTTGATATTAGAAAATTGCTCACTTTCTTTTTGTAAAAGAGTTCCTTCATTTTAGCCCTTTGAGCATTAAATTCATATCGAATTCTCTCTTTTCCTTTTCCAATTCTTGTATTCTGCTTCGCAAATCTAAAATATAAAAATTAAGTTCTTCTAGGTAATCTCGGATATATATTTTTACCATCATCATTTTCCTTAGTTTCATTAGGTTTTCATTAGATTCTTCCATTGATTTTTTTAATACAATTAGATTTTCAGTTACGCATGATAAAATAAGACTACAAATTATTAACGTATCAACAATAAAAGAATTGAATTATAACTTTAAATAAATTTTTGGTTTAGATAAACGGGTTAGATAAAAGTTTATGATTAGACATATTTTCCTCATTTTTTCCTAATATGTTCTGCGCAGATGGATTGGTTGTGGACTCAGGAATACAAATAACAGAAATTATTTCTGCGAGAACAGATGTGTTCCCTATTCCTCCCGAGGATCAGCGATTAATCTCAAAAGATGTATTCATTTAGCTTAAATTTTAACCTAATAATATGATTATGGCATTCTGAAAGTAAAGATAGTGTATGAGGATATGATTTTATTCACTTTCCATTTAAATTCTTCAATATTACAATCTGCTGGGGAAATGAACTATCATCTACCTATAACATAAGCATCAAAGAATGTATATTAAGAAAAGTTATTAGAAAAAAGAAGCGTATTGAGTCAATATTCAATAGATGCCAAAAAGAAGTAATAAGTAACATAAACGGAAATTTTAATAAGAAAATGTTTCTAGCTGCTAATGTCGTAAATTATCAATCAAATTAATCTATTGAAATCTGAAGAAAACCGTAAAAAGAACAGCAAAGAAAATGGAACGATAGCAATCCTAGAGTATGAGAACTTTGGTACATTCCCAATTCCGAAGACTAAAGAAGAATGATATGAATTATAATAATGCTTCATTTGAAAGAGTTTAGTGACGAATTTTGAGCTTGAATATTATCGGAAGAATTCATGGGTTTCATGTAGTTGAAAGGAACAAAACAAATATTTTTCTGTTTTAATATGGGGAACACTGGACGACAGAATAATTGACAGATAAAAACATAATTTCCTATTACATACTTGAGAACTTATTTAGGAAAACTGAAAATAACTTTATCTCTTTCCTATGCGCATAGATAGATGTTCCATTTACGTGTAGGTACGTTCAAATCGTATGAATTGTTAAAAGTAAAACACCAAATAATACAGTAGTGCAACATCTCGACAAATTTACAAAGTATTTTCATTTTGAGGTCAAGCTCGAACACGTTTCGAAGAAATGTTTACAGTTCACGCTAAGGAAAAAACTATAACGAAAGTATACGCAGTGAATTTACATGGGAAATAAAAACCCAAAGGTGTTTGTATATAATTCGGGCAGTGTTGATGGTAATTACTCTGACAAAGGAAACGATTTTTCCCAGGTGAGTTTGTTTTGATGCGTCATTGTGTTTTGTTAAAAAATTAATTTTGACGTTTTTTTAGGCCTATGTACAGCCCTGTTCAAATTTAAGTGAACGTTCTTTCGATAGTACAAGTAGCTATCAGACAGCACATAGTAATTTTAGTGGTAAAAGACACTGCTTGAAACTGTCACGCCATAGGTGAGTGTTTTGTAAATTATTAATTATAAAATGTTTATCGAAATTGATTGTCTTGTAATGTTAATGATTAAGTTTTGTTGACATTTAAGTGCTTCATTTTATCCAACAACAACAAAGCAGAAAATTTTCCTGTCAGTACTTGTCAAAATCAATAATAGTTGTTTGCCTTTGATATTCCTAAATCATCAGGCTAGAATCGTTATCGAAAATATTAAAGGATGATTATTTGTACATTAAATGGTTCACTGATATACAAAATGTTTAGTTGAGAACACATTCAAGATTTACAAGTTAGATGACTCCACCAAATACATAGAAAAATGAGGTTCTAAAAATTTTGGATATTACATTAATTTCCACAAGTACATTCTCTTTTTCTTTGTTGATTTATTAGTTATTTTCACTTTATAAAATTGTGTTTAAATTTTAGGAAAGATTTCACTCAAAATGTGAAAATTCTTTCTTACTTAACATATTATAAAGTAGTTTGAAATTCATCATCCAATATTTGTTCACTAATTGTTTTGTAGATTGTATAAGTTACACATTTCATAATAATATGAAATTGAAATGAAGAGCGCTAAGCTTTTTGCTTTAGGTGCTTCATTTATTGATTAACCCAATAATACTTGTTAAGGTGTATAAGATCTGTTGAATTATTATAATAACTATTAATTTGTTTGCAGATCGAAATCGTCCAATTCAAAATCCACTTATGACCCCAGTAAAACATACTGGCCAGTTCGTCAACTAGAATCCTGTTTCCTGCCAGAATTTTCTGTTATTGCTGCAACTAATGAAGACAAATTCAAAATAATAAAAGAAATCAGCGAAGGTTCCTATAGCAAAGTATATAAGGTCCGACAAACTGATAACGGGAAATTTTATGCCTTGAAGGTGCTGTCCAAATCACAGGTAAGCAAATAATTTCGAATATAATCTTGTTCATTGTTTTCGCTCTATTAGGAATTATTTCGAATTGGGTACATATAGATTATAGCTTACAAATTCTGGAATGGTTGCTTGAAGTTTGAAATTCTGATAGATGTGGGGTCAAATTGAATTTTCAACTTATCAGTTTAATAAGATATCTACATCAGTATCTTCAGTTTTGGAGTGATGTTGAGCTCATGATTGACAAATATTTGTAGAATGTACATTCCTTGGTTGATGATAATGAATTATATGCCTTCACTTTTGGCAGTGACAAATTTCTTTATAGCTTTTATAATACATTGAGATTAATGGTACACAATAATTAATATTTCCTCCGTATAATTAAATTTTTACACAAATTTAAATATTGTATCTAACATTGACTGTCTATGGGATACGATTAAAATATTGACAAATAATTTTTGGGCAGCCTAATAGAACTCTTTTTTCTCTGTTTCCAGATATTTGTAGGAGGTGTAAATATTATTCATTTAATAATCATTTATTGATTAAATGCATTGTCATATCTTCTGCCAACAACTGTTACACTAGTTGATCCTAGATTTGTTATTGAAACTTATTAATCATCTTTGGAGAGTACCCCATTTTCGGCCTCAATAAGACTTGATTATTTTTCATTAAATTAAATTAAAATTGTTTTGACAAAAATCACAATAATTCATAATATTTCAATCAAAGATCAAATTTTCTTGGTAATTTTGGAAAAATAAAGGATAATCTCAATGAGTTTGTACTTCTGACTGAAACGAAATAAATTCAAAAATTGAAAATTGGAAGATTGAATGTACAAATACTTTCATATAATTCTCTCATCTCTCATTAATACAAAAATTAACAAATGATAAGTTAATATTGGGAGAAATATGATGGAATGAATTGATTTTGTACATCTTTTTGTTTTTTATCTCGTTTTTGAAATATTCTTTTACTTTGATTTTTCAAACATAAATTGTATTGAGTGTTTCAACTGAGATCTCAGAGAAACTCAACTGTGATTAATATTGTCTGACAACTCTGAATTTTAAAGAGAATTATATCAACTTGTGGCACCCTGTTTGAAATATTAGAATTCTTGAAAAATACCAAAAAATGGCAATTTATTTTTCTTAAACTCAAGTAATTTTAACTTCAATAGTTTTTCCATATTTTATAATTCATTATTTCTCATGAACTTTGTAAATTTTTCTTAAATAATTCCCAAATCTTAAAATATGTTCAAGAAATTAAAAAATGAGATTGATTCCCATCAATTATGTTGTCATTTAAAAATCTATTTCAGATTTGGAAGGATTATATTTATCAAAATTACAGGTAATTTAGTTCTGTAAATTTATTGTGATAATACAAAGTGTTTGATCTTTCTTGGTGACTTATGTTGGGAATTAGAAAACGTTGTTTTATAATAATCGTAACTACAGGTGTCTGTTACAAAATGAATAAAACATGGAATTTCAAGTTTATATGATGTCAGGGTATCATGTCAGGACATGAAGTTATAACACGACATGATCTTGTGCTGGGATCTAATGGATTTTCTTTTCTTTACCAAAGACAAGGTGTTTTAAAACAATCTGAAATATTCTTGTGAAGGATTCGTCATTCAATTTCAAAATGCCAAAAATTCATATAAACTTTTTGATGTTGATATATGAAATAAGATAGGGTGATAACTATTTTTACAACCACTGATTTTGATGAAATTTATTTTGAATTGAAAGAAAATAACTATTCTCAGTACTCTTTGGAATGTTGGAAGAACATTTATGTCATTCCAATTTTATATTTTTGTTATCCCAGAAAAATATTCAAGTGACTAAGGCGACTAAAAAGTACTCTTGGTTACCGAAAAAACAAAAGTTGATGAAAAGTTTGTGGCACACAATTTTTTAAGAAATAAATTGGTTGGGCCACCCTGAACTGATTTGGGCAACATTACCTTTACCGAGTTTAATATTACTGCCAAACTTCAACAAGATCAACTAAAAGGTTATTAAGATATTTCAATCAACCAATTGTTTTTTAACTGTGACACCCTGTATAATAGCAAGAAAGCATTTCCACACCTAAGTTCATGAACTTTTGCAATAAAATTGAACAAGGCATCGCTCAAAACAATATTTCAGCTTACTTTAGAAACACACTTCTTTCCACATGCTTTATCTATTCTAAATTTCTTCAAAGAATGTTCACTAATATACAACGTAAACGATGCTGTTTTATATTCAAAACTATAAACTTTTCTTGATAGGACTGTCTTCAGTATTCACCCATGAAAATTGTCACAAGAGGATTAGTTAAATTACATCCCAAAATATAGAATATATAGGATGTTATTATATTCAATTGCCAAAACAGGCTTTGTTTCATGGTTGATGGTACAAATTACGCCATCTTGCTAGAAACTAAACTAGAAAAAGTGCAAATTATTTTGTTTTGTGTATCTGTGTACAATCTGTTCCTTATCTAAAAAACTATATTTTATTAATTTATTGAAGTTTAATCACATGCCAATATATCATATAAAGTAACGGCCTTAATATGAATGAAGAAAATGTATGTTTAATATTTCAACTCAAATCCAAAGTCCATCTAATATATTCAGGAGAAAGGAAATTATAAAAAGTTGAGCCTGTTGATGACACACAAGTTTTCATAGTCAAAGTAGGGAATTTTTTATTGCCACATTCAAGTTTTTATTTTCTGATATTTTTAAATTTCGTATCATGTTCGGGCTACTTGAAGTCAGGTTAGGTTTGATAATTCTGGTTCTTTTATCATATAATTATAAATTTAAAATTTGTGAATGGGAATTTTTCAACAATGTATAAGTTACGGATGGATTTTCCGAGAGAATGTAGCTCTCGGAACTATCTACCAAGATTTTCGCCAATATGGACAGGTTTCTTTTCTTTTCGATATCGATTTTTCTGTACACAATAGGGATTACGGATTCGCAACATTGTTTTTCTATTTAAATAAAAGTTAAGGCCTTGGACAATTTATGACCTAGGCTATTCCGACGACAGTTTACTTGCATTTTAAAGGGCCGCACGTGTCCTTGGGAGGCAGAAGTTGAAAATCTTGTTTCTTGTGGAAGGGATCTAGGTACAGGTAGTTTCTCTGAAATTGTGTCTCTGTCCTTTTCTTTTTCGACGAATAGATTCGTGCTGGTACCAACATCTGTTAAATAATTGCGAGAAATTTTTGTTATTTCCTCGAATCGGCAGTAAGGGTAGAACCAGCCCAGTCCCTTTCTGTCTGTAAGTATGTTTTATGACTCCTATTTTAAAAGAGATCGTTCTGTGCAAATTGAACAATTCAAAATTTTGAAAATAAATAAAAATTCAAAAAATAAAACCACCGGTTTATAGTAGATCAAACTAAAAGATAATTTTCAATTATTGAGGAGTTATCAAATAATGATAAAAGACAACTAACTCCATAAATTAAAATGATTTTCAGAGGGTTTAGAAAATCAATAATATTAATAATAATATTGTAATACATATTTCGTAGCGTATTTGGTTATATTATTATTATAATCAAGTTTAAGAAATAACTATTAGAAATAACATTATTCTTCTATTACGCACCCTACGCTTTTTGTATTAAATTTATTTTCCATCACTTTACTGTTTTTCTTAACCCTATGAAAATAATTTTAATGTATTGAGTTAGTTGCCTTTCTATCACTGTTGGATAACGTCTCGATAATTGGAAATTATTTGAAACATTTATTTCCCAAATTTTTAGTATCGGATATTGAAACAACCCTATCGAATTATTGTAATGTCATCCGTCTTTGATGAATATGCCCGAAAGGGGGTTAAAACAACATTAGAAGAATCCGTTACATAGATAGATAGATAGATAGATAGCTAGATGGATACAGGTGAAGCTAATAAAAGGGTATTGAAAATTAATAAAGAATTGTAGCATGTTGGATATGTTTATGTTGCCACTGTTAGTGTCGATGACTGATTTATTAGACAATCTTGAAAACTAATACCATAATCATTGAATTAGTTCATAAGTTACCATCTTGTATATAATTTTGTTTCATTCAGTGGAAATTTGGGAAAAGCTAACTTGGTTGAAAGATGAAAAAGAACCCATTTGTAGTACCCATTCCTATTTTGACTGGATGTGAGCAAAACAAATTTTTATTTCTAAATTAACTGATTTTCAAACGTCTCATCAAAGTCGGCGCATACTCCTCCATCCCCTGCAACACTGGCATCCAATTAGCCCTTTCGTTTCTTCACGTGCCGGCAACACCGCGTTTTTCTGTTGCAATTTCGGCCGAATATGTCGAACGAAAAAGATTTAAACTCGGCGGAGGGTGGACGCCAAGGTTCTGTCCGGAGGGGGAGGGTGGGGGGTGGTTGAGCGTTTAGAAAAAGCCGGTCCTACTAGTGCTTTCGGTTTGTTTACCATCAAACCGAGCGTATTATTTACCATTTCATTTCCCGACCATTTTTGAGTGGCACGTTGTAGACGACGTCGTCGAAAACCAGAAAGTCAGGTATTTGTTTCGTTTATTTTTTCCGTTGGAAACTATTGAAATTTACTTGATATAGTTTAATTGAAATTTTGATTCGTGTTTAGATTTCTATCAAAAAGTGGAATCTGCCCGTTTTTCGAAATTCTGAATCAATATTTTCATTGTTACGGTTCTGTATTATTCATATTTTTTGATTTGTTTTGATACATCGATGTTTTTATTGAATATTTAACTATCATCATTTTTGCACGGATTTTGAACCATTTTTGAATTGGGAAAAGGTACTTATAATTTTTTCTCTCCTTCAATGCACATATTTTTCTAATGTCGTCACATACAATCAGTGATTTTTTCTTCGGTTTTTTGTCGGAGTTATGGTGAATTATGTATCGATCAACACTACAAGAGAAATTTAGAAAATTTTCAAGGTTAAATGATCCTCCATTTTATGTCCACATTTTTGTTCTAACTTTTACCAAATGTTCGACATGCTGAAATATAAGGAGGTAGTTTTTATTTCATCATTACCTTATATATTATTTTTATAACCACCATATTTATATGTTTCTAGAATAAACATACATTTCCAATTCAAAGAAATAATCGAAATTCTTGTTTTGAAACTATGAACAACAATTTGTAGTTAAAGTTTGATGAAGAATTAAAATTTACAATTTCGTTATACTGAAAATTGATAGCTTATGGTATTACTATTAATACGAACTATTTTCCATTTAAATATCCACATCATTATCATAATCAAACAATCGGGAAGATTCTTACAAAAATGATTGGTAGAAAAAGCAGATGTGATCCCTTTTGTACTATGTTGCCATTTACTGAAGCTTATAACAAACAAAAACATAATTTTTTTATTTATTCGAAAATATGTATGATCGTATTGGACATGAATTCCTTGTCATTGCTTGCGAATTGAAAGAAAACTAAAAGTTTATAAAACACGCTTTTTAGCTTGTTGAAAAAAGTTGGAATTAATTTTCAATTATTGAAAGGTTATTCAATAATGATAGAAAGGCAACTAATTCGATAAAATGAAATAATTTTCGAAGACTTTCGAAAAACAGTAAGTGATAAAAATTTCATACAAAAACGTGGGGTGGGTATAAGTTGTTAATGATATTTCATCAGTAGCTATTTCTCAAACTTTGTATAAAATAGATATCAAAGCATTTCCATCCTTTTGTATCAAATTTTGTATTTAACACTTGACTGTTTTTATAAACCATCTGATAATAACTTAATTTTATCTAGTTATTGGCCTTTCTATCATTGTTGGATTTATAATATGTACTTAATAATTGAAAATTATTTTGAACGTTTTAGTTCGACGTGCTATATCAGTGTGTTTTCAAAGTATCATTTATTTTCTGAATTTTTACTGTCTGATATTGGAAAATTCTTATCGGGTTATTGTATCGTCATCGGCCCTTGATAAGTATGCACAATTTCTATTAAATCTGATGTCTGAAAATGAGTTAAAAACACCTTCGAAGATTCCGTTGCACAGATAGATTTTACTGCGGATTAGTATTGTTTTGATTTATTTGACTGAGTAAGACAGTTTCACTTACAAATAATGATTATTTTTTTCATCACGATTATTATTTGAAATTCATATTTAAGCTGTTTAAGTTCTTCTGATGTGTAATTTTATTAATATGGGAAGGAAAATGATCCTTGGTTATCCCTTCTTGTTTTTATTTATATGTCTCTCTTGCAGGTTGTTTCAGAAGATTTGGTGGACCAAGTTAAGGAAGAGGTGAACATTCTTAAACTCTGTAGTCATCATCCTTTTATTGTAAGTTTCCTTCTGTGTTGGCAGAGCAAGAGGTCGCTCTACATAGGTAAGGCTTCTTCAGTACGTTCTTGCATTACTTTCAACACATGATAAAATTTCATATCCTTTGGAATCTGGCCCTCGTGTCCGTTACTTTTAAATTTGACACATTCAATCACGTCTGCGTGTTAGCGTCAGTTGCATCGTCGAAATTCGGGAATTTCCGAATCTGAACTTCAACGGCCTTAGCGTAGAGCACGACATGATGTGTGGATTCTAGATTTCTTGGATAGATAATGTGTTAGGCTACGTTGCCACACTAAGTATTTCATGTGGTATTTCACTGACAATTTCGATAAGACTTTTTAGAAGAGAAGATAATGAATTTTTTGAAAAGTAGTAAAAATCAATTAATCTTTATTCGATACATTATAAGAGCTTATCATCATTTTTGCTTCTCAGCCTTCAAGCCAATGATTTCGCCTTTAAATTAATTGAAACAGTCTTCAGGAAACTTCACCAAAAAGCCTTGAGCAAATCTGAATACCACTAATGAACTTACAGTTTATAAGTTCTTCAGTAGTGTTTAGATTTGTCTAAAAACAAAATTGGTTAACGATCAAACATCATGAAACAACGTTAATAAAATATTTCTAAAAATAGGTCAAAATCTTCATTTATATCGTTTTGTTTATATTTAAATTAGAATACATTTTATACTTTTTACAAGCACGATCGGTTTCGAACGTCAGGTGATTTTCAAGTGGCCAACTACAGGAAATGAACTTACTTCTATAGATACTACACTAATTTCATATTATCTAGTAGAGAGGTATTGATGTCTAGCTGGCTATTACGGCTGATTTCATATGAGTTTTTACAAAATTTATTGATTTCCAAATATTCCAACAGATTCATTTTCTTTTCTTTGTCGTAATTATGCAGAATTCTGGTATTATCTAATGTTATTGAATGTTTTTATATGTTCACACATTGAAGAATTATTGTCTGAGGATAAATGTTCTTTGAATCTGTTTTCGAAAAATTCCTACCTGTCTGCCCAATATAAGTTACCGTACACTCATTGCAAACAATTTTATATAAACTCCTGGTTATTTGAATTTGTCTGTTTTTTGTTCAACATTGAATAATAATTTGCTCAAGTAAAGACCATTTGAGAAAGAAGCGGATATTTGAAATTTAGAAAATTAGATGCTCGAGTTATGAAGAGAGGACTAGCCTAGTATAAAATATACTTCAGTTCTTCTTCGTTAAAATTAATTGCCATAAAATAAATCATCAATATTGCTAAATATATTTAATTTCAATAAAATGCGCTTCAATTAAATATTACGTGTAATAGTTTTGTTTGATTAAATTTGTATATAAGTAACTAGTAAAAGTCAGGAGTACAAATTGTCCAAAATGAATTGTTTGGTATATTTAATTAATTAGTTCCACTGAAAACATGACATTACTATTCACCCATTTTTCTAAACTTACGATGTTTTATTAAGGACAGTTGTCTACGAATGTTACTACTTTTATTGACTTATCGAATTTAGATGGAAAATATTGTTCTCGTCCATTATTTATTTATTCTTTTTTTTGAAAAATTGTGATACGTTCATTTAGACTCCGTAACTATTTTCATAAAAATTTTACGTTCAAAGAACATATGTGTATTTAAAATTCATTGAATCTAGAATCACGAGAGATTATTCGAATATCTATGATTGTGTTAGTAATTGAATAATTACCTATAAAATTTATTTTTTAAATAATGTAAAGAAATATTCATTTTTATAGTGAACGATTACATTAAAGGAGGAGAATTATTCGACCTGTTGCAACTTTATTACACTCTACCTGTTTGTCTTGTGAAGCTTTATGTTGCTCAGATCGCGCTTGCATTGGGTAAGTATTTTGAATGCTTATTGGTTGATTATTGAATGCGAAAACATAAATTTTGTCCTTGATAAAACTCACATTTGTAAATTAATTACGTTCCCGAGTATTTGGCATGGCCAGATTGAGTTTAAATTCAGCTGAATTAAAGTAGATGTCAATCAAACGTTTATATTTAACTAACACTTTACAAAAGTGATAAATCAACCGTGTTACAGGTTAACTGTATACAGCATTACTGAAATGATCTATTTCATCATTATTTTATATTTCACATGTATCCGAACTATATATCTTCTTTTTCGAATTAACTAAACTGAATTGAAATGATTAGATTAGCTTTTCAAAGAGTTCATGTTCTCTGGTTTTGTAGATTTTCTTCATAACGCTGGAGTGATCCATCGGGACGTCAAATCCGAGAATATCCTGTTGGACTGCGATGGTAACGTGCAACTGACGGATTTCGGACTATCCAAGTGGCTCAGTCTGGGCAAAAGTACCAACACCATTTGCGGAACTTCCGAATACATGGGTATGCACTAAGAAATCAAACAAAATAAAACCAAAGATTTAATTTAACTGACTGTAGAGAGAAAAGTTTATTATTCGAGTCGTGAAACTACAAAGTGAATTTAAAGATTGTAGCGATATCTTGAATTTGTTTTATGTGATATATAATTCGATCAGTGACTGTTACGATTCGGTTCTCAGGATAACTATCTGTGATTCTTCAATTAATCGATAATTTTAGCAACGTAGGAATATTAAGATATTATGCCAGGCGTTTCTTGACATCGTATCAGATAGAACTCGCTAGCATATACACATATATTAAGTAGATTGAAAGATGAACGCCAGAACCCAAACGTTCGAGTTGACGATCGAGGGTAAGCAAACGGACGAGGCGTTGGCGAGCATTTTCCACACCGTCCTGTTCCATCGCACGCTCGGCAAGTTCTTGTACAGCGAAGCGGACAAGTACGAGATCGGATCCATCGGCTACACTGATGTCGACTGCGACTTTATCGACCTGACTTACGTGTGCTGCTCCTCTGCCGAGCTGGATCGGAACTTGAAGAAGGAGATCAGCGTGTTTTCCGAGCAATTGCGCGTCAACGAAGCGGGCGGTTTCAACGCGGGTCAGATAAGTTTGGAATTTTTCGAGAGACGACCGCAGCGATGGCTGTTTCAGCAGGATTGCATACCGTGGGAGGTGTGGACGGTAAGGTTGGAATTGATCTCGGTGGCTAACGAAAACGAGCGCGCCATGTGTCGCGAGAAGGTCGGCGAATTGATAACCGACAAGATTTTCTACATTACGGACGTGATAAACAAGCACGAAAATTACACGCCCAAGATACCGAAGCAGTCGGAATTGAGTTTCGTATTCGATACGGCTTACGAGGATATACAGCCGTATCTGTTCAAGTTCAATTATTCCCTTAACGGGCCGTCCCCTGCCATTAGTGTTGGTTCTACTGTGAAAAAACTGCTGCGAGATACGTTAGCTTTTTAGTTGCACACCACGCAGACCTTGTCCAAATAAACGTATACCCAAGGAAAGTTTCTAAAAAGCTTCAAATTGAACTGTTCACGTACTTGCAAATAAAATTTTTACACCTTAAGCTTCACGAATAATGCTTTCTCGATAGGATATAAAGTTTATTTACAACAGATTCTGTCTGATCAGACAGAATCTAGACTAGAAATTTCTAAATATTTTCTCATATTATTTTTATTTTCTTCGCAAAATTATCGGCATCGAGTGATGAGTGGGACGACATACAAACCAGGTTTTTTGGTGGAGCTGTGATGAAATTTGATACTGGTTAACTTTTCTTCACTCGCTATGTCGATTTATCAAAACTACGGGTTATTATTCTTATTGAAGTGAATGAAAGTTGGTTGCGATGAGCGTTTGAGTAATGATGTAATGCCGATTGAGAGGACTCATTTTTTGGTTAGGTGAATTCCAAATGGGGCGAAAGATCTTGGTCAAAGGTTGCGAGATCTTCTGAATCACTTTTTGATCGTTATCCAGTTACTGATAACTGAGTAATATTTGTTTATAGCTTACATATAACTTACACTTAGAGTACCTAACCCGTACATTACGACAGAAAAATTTATACTTTCTCTTATTATTTTAGAAAATCGTTTCGAAAGAGATTAGAATGGTGGCAACGATTTTTTTTTCACTTCCTGATTTATGAAGTAAACATTTCGTATTAAACATGCTCTTTCTTATGCTGTTTTCTTTTTGGCCACTGATAATTGTCTGAAGACACTTTTCATGGGTGATTGGTAAGTAATGGACGAAAAAATAATGAGCCATCTTTTATTTTAAGAGAAAAATATAGTGGATCTTATGGAACAATATTTCAATTTATTGACATCCCTGGAAATCCTAACCCATAAATGAGATTTTTCTTCGTCTTCGATGATATAAACCTAAAAATTTTTAGATTTTAGACATTTCGGATAGCTATGTGATTTGGTTAATTTTGAATCGGAATGTGTGTTATAATTTATCAATAGTTGATGGAGTATCGTGTTTTTGTTTCTTTTTTGTGTTTGACTTGATCAATAAGAGAATTTTTGCAATATGGAAATTAGAATATATATTTACATGTTGAAAATCGAAACATTTGTGATATTTCTGGGTGGATAATCGATAATTCGTCCTGAAAAAAGGAGAAAATCCTACTTGGAAATTCTGGAACCTCCAGCTTAATTCCTTATCGATCGAAGATTTTCGATTTGTTTTTAATTATAGGTAGATTATGTGAGTATAAGAAATTGGATTATTTTATTGTAGGACCCTTTTTTGTTTCATTTTATTCACCCCTATTAGTGATAAATGTTCGTGCTTTAATTTGTGATTGACATTCAGAAAAACTGGGTCACTTAATTCATCAGTCTTTAAGTGTAGTGTGGTAGTTAAGTCATTCCTCGTTCCTTTTCACTTAGTTGACGATTCGTGATAATTTCATTTTTGCAATCAGTTCGAATCGACTAAACCTTTTAGTTCTTTTGAAATAGATGTACAAGAATTGTACAAAAGTCTTAGTGATCATCAGAAATATAATATTTATGAAAGTATATTTAACATGACAGGAGAATGTTTGGCTGCTAAAGGCGTTGTACCTTCTTTTAGCGTAGTATTTAAGGCGGTTTATTTAAGGTGTATTTCGTGTTTTTGTGTAAGTTGATGAATTTCTCCTTTCTTTTCAAGTTAAGCATCTATTTATTGTGTATTTATAACATAGAATAAATCGCATATGTTTTGTTAGGTAGAGGTTGTGGTTCAAATTTCTTACCCTCAATGATTATTCATAGGATTTGTTATTTGTGAAGGTTGAATCGATATTTTTAATTTTTCGAAATAGTAGTGAAACGACAAATAAAATTTCATGTACTGTAGCGACAAAAGAAGTGAATATATATATATATATATATATATATATATATATATATATATATATATATATATATATATATATATATATATTTTTTAGTTTTCACTTCTGTATACTTAGAATTTTCTATCTCATTATTTTATAAGAATGTATAAAAGGGAGATTTATTACTTTATTGATAGTTTCAATATTTGAGCACGAAAGTAACCTAAATATGCTAATTTATCGAAACTACGTCGATATGACGTGGGAGGCACTTATATTGATCGGAATAGCCTGTAAATATTTTTGAAGAAATAAAACTATTATAACTAACGAAATGTTCAAATTTGTAAATACTTGTGAATAGTTTTAGTTAATATTAAATGTGATGTTAGTTTAATAAAGAACTATTTAATTTATAGTTTTTTTGAATCTATATGATTTTTTGATATTGCCCTAGTACAATATCATGATGAGATTTGAACTACATGAGAAAGAGCATAATTTTATTTCTGTAGCATGTACAATATTTCTTTCCTAATTTCCAGAAAAAGTGTATTACTATCTATAGTTCATTATTCATGATCTTTTCCTGATGTATCTTTATTCAATGTTAAGCAGAGGGTTTCTAAGTCCCCAGAGCTCCTTTACCTCACAATTTTGTACCTCCCCTGAATATTTGAACAGGTATACTAAACCCTCAGAAAAAATTAGAATACCACAGTCAACAAAAATATCAAAAGAAAATCTGTTTTATTGATAGAAACAAAAATCTCAAATATTCAGAAAATATAAGGAGTAAGAACAAAAACAATAATATCGGAACATCAACATCAGGTGAATTTTTATTTCTGTCATTATTAAATTCAGACATCTCTAAATTAAAAGAAATATTGAAATCATTCTAAATACATTAAATAAAATTTCTTGATGTTTCATTTATGATAAATCTCCATTCAATCATTCAAGTGAATCCGTTTCTATTAAATCTTGTTTTCAAATAAAGCAATGAATGTATTTAACGAGATTTCTATCAATCCTTGAAAGTGTTAGCATATTTTGGTGTCTCATATTATATGTGATAAACATATTTGTACCTTCATGCTTATGTTGTCGGACTGTATTATACCAAAGTTGAAAAATTGTCACCGTCGAAATTGAAATAATTTGTTAATAATGAATCTTAAAAATATATTTGCTAGTATTATCAAATAATTTATAATTGCTACGCCACATGCAGCCAAACTATAAATAATATGAGGCTCCATCAGAGCTCAATACAAAATTCGAGGAGATAATGTACGAAAGAACTCCTTAAACTTAAAATTCTCTAAATTACATCTTAATCAGAAAACTCTCCTAAATTATGAGCTAGATTATAATAACGATTTAATTTGAAAGTTATGTCTGAGCACTAATTGAAAAAATATCAATATTTGTTGAAAAAGTGTAAACTGTAAACATTGATACGGCAACAATGCGGTTCATTTCAGGTAAGTTATTTTGTTACAGCTCCTGAAATCTGGACACAAGAGACATACAACCACGCAGTAGATTGGTGGAGTTTAGGAATTCTTGCTAGCCTCATGTTGACTGGAAAGGTAAGTTTTAATGAAGCAATATTTTCAATTTCACTTGATAAAAATCCATAATCAAATGAAGAAATTTATGAATTTGGGGATTTTCACGTGAGGTATTTCACTAAGCAGTAGCTTTTCCGATGATTGAGTGTATAACAGCGATGATACATCCTTAAATTAACTAATAATTAAACATTCTTGGAGCATTTCGTAAAGATCATTGCAAATATTGATCCCTGAAGAGATTTTATGAGAAGAAGAATTCAAGTTTATTTTTTTGTTGACGATATTACCAGAGTACCGAGTGTTAATTGAACTCTAAAATTTCCAAAAGATCTATTTTCCAATCTGCCGCACTCTCAATTGTCTGATGAAGATATTGTGTAGTAACAAACTTCACAAGATTTTCGGAACACAAAGCAGATGTTAATTTTTTAAATGGAAATACGCTTCTTATAATAGGAAAAATATTCCTAAAGCCGTAACACGTACCACTTTTCAATAGCTCAATAAGATCTTTGTACATTTGTAGGTAATTAATGTAATGAAGGAACAGTTAGCTGTGATGAATGAATGTTATATCTCAACCGTGTTGTTTACAACAGTGAACATAAAAATAAGATAAGTCTTCTGTCGAGTTTCGAAGTGAGAAGTTCTCTGTGTAGAGAAGAAAGTGTTTTCACTACGGAAATGTCGGCACAAACGCGCCGCAGTCTCAAAATCTCTCCTGACAAATTTTGTTATATTTGTGGAGAATTTATTGTGAAATCACAAGCAAGGCAATTATCTGAATATGTTGAGGAAGCCTACTCCTATATTTTGATGTTTCAATTCGAGATCAAGACGAGCACATGGCTTCCCATGTGCGCTGTGTTTTGTAGCGTATCATCGGTGAAGTGGATGAATGGGAAGAGGAAAAGCATGCCTTGTGCAGTCCCTACTATTCATTCAGATGATTGCTATTTTTGCCTGACAAAGACTGAAGGGTGTTCCAAAAAGGCAAAGCGCAAGATGGACTATCCAAATTTGCGATCTGCCAGGCGATCTGTAACTCATAATGCAGCTTTACCAGTGCCGGTTGTACCTTCAAATTCGCAAAATGTTGTTATGGAAGATGCTGGAAATAATGCATCATCAGGTAGCTTCGACGAGCCACATTTAATTGTTCAAAGCGAGTGCGTGATTTGAGATTAGAACTTGGTTACCGTCTTGAGAAATGAAATTGGCCAATGAAACGAAAATTTTCAGAAAAAGACATGCCCAGTTTTTTGGATTCTACAGTATGGAAAATTCGTTGTGCTCGTGTTCTGGTATGGATGGTTTAATGCACCAACTTAATATTAAGCATTCCCCCTCTGTGTGGCGTTTATTAATAGATTCGTCTAAATACACTTGAAAAGCTGTTATTGCATAATGGAAATTTAAAAACCTCCATATCAGTTGCCCATTCAGTGACGATGAAAGAAAGCTATAAAAAATGCCCAGTGTTCTGGATAAAAATAAACTACAAGTGTAAATGGCAAATATGTGGGGACCTAAAATTTATAGGAATTTCAGTGGGACTTTGCGGAGGATTTACAGAATGTTGTTGCTTTCTTTGTCTATGGAACATACCGACATTTCATGTTTACCTAATCGTACCATGAGCGGTCACATGACCACTTCAAAAAACATATGTATCTTAGTAAAGTAGATAGTAATCAAAATTTTTTTTTTGATGCTACAATAAAAACTCGTTCCCTTTACGATATTGTAAGTTTTATTTACTTTTATGCATTTTCATCACATTTTTTGCAAATTACAGCATTTTGTATTGCACATTTTTCACATATGTATTTTTTACATTTTATACAAATTTTATTTGTTTTATTGACTTTACAATATCTTATTTTGTTTGTTTTTGATGAGCATTCTTTGCTTACCGTTTCTCCTTCTGATATACTTCCGCCAACTGAAAGAGTTTCAATCTCTTCCTCATATTCACTTTCGGAACTAGCTATAAATCTCTTCCTTTTTTGTCCTTTTCGTATATTAAAAATATTCTCTTCTTCCGTATCGCTGTCAAATAAGTCACAATAATTTAAATCAAACGGGGAAAACATTGAGACCAGAAATAAAGAAATAATTGTAAATCATACCACAAAATATTGTAGTGTATGTTGACTTTGTCTAAACTATCACTATTATCACGTAATAATTTTTATTATAATATAAATATAATTTCTATTATACAGTGAAATGTTGATGATGTCTGTTCGTATCGCAAGACCGTAGTGTTGTACAAAACTCTATGTTCTTTGTTCCAATAATAACGAAAACAACATGCATTGATGCAAATCGCACATTTGTCTACAATGTAGATACATTGATTAGATTGTAGATTGTCTACAATTATATTGTAGACTCGTAAATTAATTTCAAGAATGCGATTATCGAAGAATATAGTCGTAAATAACATAAATTATTCAAACGGTAAAATGACCTTAAACTAGACATGGTATAATTTTTTTTTCGGAAAATAAACAATAAAAAAGTTGTGAATATTGAAAAATAGGTTGCATGTATACTTTAAGAAGAGACAATAAGCTACATGTTGATACTGTAACGTTGTATGCGAGAAATTTTAAAAACGGTCATTTGACCGCGCATGGTATGTTTAGTGTTAACAAAAATTGAGCCTGAAAGAAATGAATTTCAACCAGGATCTCGAAAGGTTAAGTTTACGCCCCGAAAATGTTCTTCTACCTCTTCTTCACATCAAAATTGAGCGGATGAAAAACTTTGTGAAGCTCTTTCACAAGTTAAGTGATGCCAAATTCAAGAGAGGCATTTTTATTGGGTCACAAATCAGAAAATTGTTGGACGACGTTAATTTTATAGAAAAGTTTCCCAGTTAGGAACACATTTTTTAGTGTTGTGTAAGGATTTTTGGGCAACATTTGAACGCAAACTAATGACAGTCATTCAATAAACTTATAGATGCCCATATCATTAAAAATTCATTTCCTCCATTCACATTTGCTACTTTTTGAAAAAGGAAGATGACTCCTCAAAAAGACAAAAATACAATTTGATGAGTGTTTCAAGTTAATATTTTTATTCTTTGTTTTCATAAACGTGAAGTTAATAAAGTCGATATATACTGTTGAAAAACTTAAGTATTTTTTACTTTACACATAAGATTTTGTAACATTAAATGTGGTTCTATAAATGTAACCAGAAAATCTAAAGTGTTACAACTTTTTACCCATTTTTTATTTGGATACGTCCATTCTACCATGATATGATATTCAGCTTTATGTTACATTCACGACAATATTTTTGTTGGCCAGTGATTCTTTTTCACTATGAGCTATCAAATTGAAATTCTTAACGTCAACCACAACATTTTCGGGATTGTATCATTTTATTCGCATTCTTGTACAAAATGAAAATAATTCTCTGATTCAAAGTATACATATATATTTTTATATTAGCAAAAATGTTATATATGAAAGAAAACAGTAATAGATATGTATCAAACTTTATTTGAACGTTCAAATACATAAATAAATTCTTTAAATTACGTGTATAATCTAAAACATATGACGTACTTAGTTACTTATTGTTGGCAAAATCGGTTACGCATGAAATGATGAAAATTTGGACGACAATGAAACTATTTCACAACGATAAACAAGAATTGACCAGCCCCTGTCAACATCGGCGCACATACGTAGCGCGCCAACCGCGGCGAACTCGCGCGAACACAGTATAAATAAAAATTAATAATCATCGAGGTCTGGTTAACCAGATGTTCACGTATTTTAAGTGCTTCGGAACAAAAGGACAAGCGAACCTCTGTCAGTCACTGGAACAATCATGTAAAAACTTGTCGAAAACTCAAGAACTTGCTGCACTCGCTGCGGCTAATTTTTCTGCTGTCACTTCAGTTTTCTTCTCTTCAGGTTTACTCTCTTCAATCGTAGATTTCGCTAATACTTTTGGTTCCTCAACTTTCGGACTCTCCTCTACTTTTGTTTTTTCTTCCACTATCTCTGCTTTTGCTTCAACAGGTTTTACTTCTGCTGATTCGGGTAAGGATTTTTTTTCGATTTTCTTTTCTTCAACTGCGGGCACAGCTTTTACTGCTGGCGCACTCTCTTCTGGCTTGACTACGGGAATGTCGATAGATTTCTTTTCTTCTGGCTTAGCAATTAACACTTCTTCAGTTTTGGTGATTGGAGCTTCAACAGGTTTGATCTCTTCCTTTTTTATTTCGTCCTTTTTGATTTCTTCTAATTTCTTGATTTCGGGTTTCTTCTCTTCCACTTTTTCGATCGGTTTGATTTCTTCAAGATTTTCACTTTCGGCTCTCTCTTTCTTTTCAGGAAGAGCCTCTTTCTTTTCGATTACTTTTTCTTGTGCGGAAGGTATCAATTTTTCTGCTGATTTCAATTGAGGTACAGCTTCTTCGGCTACTGGGGAAGCTTCTACTTTCTGTTCACTGGGTTGCGCCTCTTTGGCTTTGGCAAATTCGGCTGGAAGGTCGGATTTTAATGCGGGAAGAGCGAGTGGTTTTTCGACTTCAGCGACGGCAGGAGTTTCGGGAGATTTCTCAACAGGTTTTTCTACAATATCTCCAGATTTAAGTAAGGGAACTAACTCGGATGCGGCTACGGTTTCGCCTTTCTCTTCTGGTTTTTGGATCGGTTTTTGAGGTTCTGCTGGCAGAGTTTTTAAAGCTGGCAGTGATTCTTCTTTTTTCTCCGGTTTTTGGTCGGCTGGGAGTTCCTTAGGGATCTCTTCTTTCTTGAGTTCGGCAGTCTTGAGATCTTTCATTGGAAGAGGTTCTTTCAGCGTCGTTAATTCTTTCTTTTCTTCTAACGGTTTCAGAGTGGAAGCAGGTAGAGCGTCTTGCATCAAACCTTCTTCGCTGCTCTCGCTGGATTTGTTGTCTTCCTTTGGTTTCTCCATTTCGACGGATTTATTCTCCGAACTTTCGGACGAAGACGATTCGGCGGAATCGTGAACATGACCAGCTTCTCCATGTGGTGCGTCGTGAGCTACGTGATCTTCCGCCTTTGCTACGGAGGAATAATCGGTTATGACTAGAGGAACTTCTGGTGATTTGGAGTCTGTTTCTGCTACGGGATATGCCAACGAACTGGCAACCAGTAAGAAAAGGCTCACTATTATTTTCATTCTGAAACAGATACCATATATTAGATTACTCTGTATATATTTAAACAAATAAAGTGCATACTGAATAAAAAATCAGACTGTAAGATTAGGTTAAGTAAGATTTCAAGGGAAGCTAAAAGTGGTATTTTAGTATGTATTCAAGAACACGAAACTTGCGAATCAAGCGATGGAATGTGATTTTTTTATTTTGTTCGTTATAATTCAGAGAATATTTTCATGTTGAAAAAACTCAGAAATATCAGATTTTCTGCTTTGGTGATTTGGAGGTTTTTCATATGGTAGAACAACATGTGTATTGTTTTTGTATGTATCACTGCGGGATAGCCTAAATGTTCATTTCGTATTTGTATCATAATGCACTTTCGATTATAACTGGCGATAGGAATGTTTTTTTGTTGGTTGTAAGTTGAAGATAAATATTAATCTTATTCAAATAAATAAATATGATAAATTTATAAATTTCACACTATGTTTGATACAAATCTGTTGTGACATAAACCATAATATTCTATTAATATAAATATTACAACCGTAATAAGAAATGTTTCATATAAGACTCACGTGCTGCCCACATTTTTGAGATTCTTCAACACTTTATTTTGCACTGCAGTAATGTAAAAAAAAATAGAAAAGTTCAGAAATGTTTAGTGTCAGATTTTAATTTTCTGGCATCGTCTGGCAACAGTTAACTAGATATGTCGATTGAAATCTTCAATCCAATTTGTGGCAACTTCAATCGAACTCGAGAACATAGAATTAATTTTTTTACTCTGCGGTGATAATGAAAGATCTTTTTTTCATATCATGAAAACTTGAAAAGGCAAGAAAGCACTTTTGGGAAAAAAACTCTATTTCTCTACACAATCTCTATCCTGATCTAATTCACTTAGTTTGGAAATTTTTACGTTATAGAAACTTGTTAATATAAAATTTGCAAAACTGTTCGATGACTACGTTGATCTCTCAATTTAGAAGAGTTTTAAATTTGAGAAAACCGCGGTTTTCATACCAGTGCTATAGAAAATCAGAGTTGATATAGGAAATTTCAACTATGAAAATGTTATTTTCTTGTATAGAAAATTATATTGCGGCTTTGTGTCAATATTTTTTCAGGGAAATATTTTCATAGAACAGTAATAATTCGGAAGTCGTGTTCGTAATAATTTTGTCCGGTATATACATCCTCTTATCCCCGATCCCCTACTAAGGTCAATAAACGTCTCCTGTAAGAGCCACATAGTTTATATTATAACAACCATTGAGATAATTGTCAAAAATTTTCGGACCCATAAAATCTCAAGCAGGCCGAGATTAGATAATGACAGGAAACATTTAAAATGTCAGTATATAGTAACGGTTCGTATTGTAGTAAACAAGTATCCTTGGCGACTTGCGGTATTCAGTTGTTTGTTAATATTTTTTCTTTTCGTTCCGACATCTTCGTCTCTCAAGGTCTGTTCATCCATCGATTCAAGTTATGACTCGGAGATCTTATTATTTAATTTATTTTAACCACTCGACGCGCTTCTTATGCTTATGCAATTATCGAGTTGCATTGAGTTGCATTTGATCAATATGGTTCGTGACTCGGAATACAGGATGAGATTAATTATGTTGTCTTGGTGTGAACCGTCATTACGATCGGTTCCATCTTATCCTTGCTACTTCGGATGGATCATGCAAAATTATCAAGAACGATCTTTGCAGTAAAGTAGAAAGATATTTCGTTTATGATATACATAAACGACAAAAAGTACCGGCAATCGGTCAATGGAACACTAAATATTTATATTTCATCCAAATTTATTGTATCGTCTTCAAAAACCAACTTCAGTTTTCACCGCGACTTCTCTTTTATGTCTTCTATCGATTTAGAACGGGTAATCTGAATTTTGGAAAAAGTTAAAAATCGGTTGGAGTAATATCGAGTGAATAAATACTGTAGTTGTTCGATGGTATGTGTTGATTTTTTGGTCAGAAATTCATTCACAATGATAACCTTTTAAGATTATGCATTATCGAGGTGCGAAATCCATGAAGTTTCTTTCCACAAATCTGGCCTTTTTCGAAGAATTTGCTCTCTCAAAGGCCGCATAACGCTCAGGTAATATTCTTTATTTACCGTCTGACCTTCTGGCCAGAATTCCAAGTGCACAACATTACCTTGACTTTAACGCGTTTTTTTCGGTTTCGGTTCAGTCTAAAGCTTCCCAACTGCTTTGTATTTCAAACTTATGAACCCATGTCTCATCACCAGTTACAATGCGTTTCAAGAATGGGAAAATTCAGGTCTTTTGAAACTAGTCTAGTGGCAACGCGTGTCATGCCCAAACAATCGTTTAGAATGGTACAAATTGATTCGTGAGACAAAGATAGTTCATTGCCTATCTTAAATAACGATTTTCATTTACTATTTTCTTCATTTCATCGATGTTATTTTCAGTTGAAGATGTTGATCGCCGACCAGTGCCATTGTTGAATACACTGTACCACTCATAAGCACGTGTTTTTGATTAAGTTTCACCGTAAGCCTTCTGTAATATTTTAACGATTCGCTACACGAAATTTCATTTGCAATACAAAATTTGAGACAAATTCTTTGTTCGATATTTTTATCCATTGTGAAAATCGCAAAAAAACACTTGTGGGAATTGAACACTGTCAACAAACTAAAGGACAGATCCTGTTCTAACTCCGCATCAGTATAGAAAACAGTTGTGCCAACTTAGCAACGACAAAAATGCTAACAATCGTTTTGAACAGATATTTTAAATTAACAAATTTTTTTGACATAATGTATCTGTGTTCACATTTAGCTATAGTGAATTATTTTGATTTTCAAACAAAATTTCGGCTTCCAGTATCCGCCCAACAAGATTAAAAATACTTTTTCGAATATATAATTCATACAGTTTTAGTAAATGTATTTGATTCCTGTTGTTGTTGAACTGTCAAAGATAATTTCAATGTCTAGTTCAAATTCAATTTTTTCGACAATTGTCGCAAAAACTTTTGAAATAAAATTATAGTTATAATATATAATTATATTTTATCGTGATTCTTTCCTTGTCTTACTTCTATATAGCGGTTTTTTCGTAGTTAAATAATCATTTAGAACTTATCGTTACCCGTTATACATTTGCCGATCGATAAATGAAATATAAGATGATTTAAACTAAAAAAATGGAACGTGAACGATGAAAATTCAATGAACTAGTCGGTTACGCCGCTGATACGATATCGTAAACGAAAGTGAACGTAATACGTCGCTTCCAAAACGAATAAATGGAAGAAAAAGAAAAAAGCTCGCAGATCAGTTTCGTAAAAAGAAAGAAAACGACACTCTATACGCTAGTACAGCTGAGATATGCATTTAGGCTGTTCACCTAACCGGTTCCAGGTGGATATTATGCCTTCCATGCCCTTCTTCGCTCGTTTAAGGCCGCGATTGTACGTTTTTTATTTTCCCGATGAATTATATAAAAGCAGAACAAGAACAAAACGGGCTCCCCGTATCCATATGTCCAAGTTGAATTACCTTTATGTCTCGGATGCTGCTTTTTGCAATTCCTTTCTTGGGGTGCATTTGTATCATTATGTTGGCAATTACGCTAGAAATGTGTTGTCTCCCGTCTGGCCGCGTAGAAAATAAAAGTAAGAAACGAGTCTAGAACCTCTCTAATGGCTGATCTATTACACTATAAAATGTCTGAAAGGAAGTTACTCGTCCATTATTCATGGCGCGCTTTGATAACAACACTTGCTGCATCAAAGAATGCACTGATGAATATTTACCATATTCTATGTCCTTTTCAACCGCTAACAATTGCGCTCGATTTCTCCCATATAGGATTTTTATGGAGGTAGAACTTTCAGCTCTGTAGAAAGACAATGGTTTCGCAGAAATTTGAAACTGTGACGCTCTGATGAGGATATTTTGAAAAGTTTCATAAACAATATAAATAATATCTATTTGATCTTGACTCAATTTCCAAGGTTTTCTTCCTCAAAAGGAAAGAATCGTGGTATGTTAGGCAGTCCGACAAATACTCAAGTGTAGAATCTCTTAGAACTCTAAAAACGAACAAACGATTATTATTCTTATGGGATGAAATATCAACACCTTTTGGGATTTTGTTAACTCAAGAAGAAATGACACCCACAAAAATTGTTTGAAATAATATTGATGACAGTACTGATATTGATATAGAAAATTTTGATGAGTTTGAAATATTTGATAGATTTAATGATCTGAACTCTAAGAAGTGTTTTGTACTCGACATGATTCCGTTTCTTATGTAAAAGAAATGTAATTCTTCTCTTCTATTGAGAATTGAAAAATGTCATTATATACGCGAAATATTAGACATCAATTTGAACTCAATTCTCTGTGTTTTCTCAATGATATTTTCAACTAAAGCTGTAACCAAATCAATGATTGATGAATTATGATGATATGAACTCGCTAAACATTGTGTATACCTCACTTGTTGGACCTGTGTTTGAATTGGAATCTCCAGTTTGGGTCTCTTACATTCTGTCAAAAACGTAAAAGGAATTGATCAATAAAACCCAAAATATATGTTTTTCATCCGAATTTATTGTATCGCCTTCAAAATAGGTCCAATCATCAAAACATTTTTCATATGCCTTTTTCCGGAATCGGCTTCATCGATTCAAAACGTGTATCTCGAAGTGGTAATTTGAGTTTTGGAGAAAGAAAAAATTCGACAGGAGTTATATCAAGTGAATAGGGTGGTTATTCGATGGTATTTGTTTCAAAGATACAATTACTCCAAATATTCATCGTTTAGTAGGATTATTTCTAATAGAAATCTTGATTATATAATGATAGACTTTTTTGTTTTTGGTTTCTTTTCAATTTGTGAAAAGGTCTATCTCGTTAATAAATAAATAAATAATTTCAAGTTTAACTGATAGTATTTTTGCTTTACTAATATATTTCAACTTCCTCCCAAAAACAGTCCAACGAATAACTATTACATTCAAGGTATGTTACACTTTTGAATCTATTTTGGCTTTCATTAGTGCTGTTTTTAGAATTATACAATTTACTAGCCCGTTCTGAGTTTGACGACGACTTATTTCGGTAGATATTAAAATATCATATAGAATATATTTATTTTGATACTACTTCCTATTCACGAATAACGAAAATAAGAAATAAATAAACAACATCCGGTGGATCGCACGCGAATAACTTGCGCTTACTGACTAACGCATAAATTTGAAGGAAAAATTCTAATCTGTTCTCGAGATCACGTTGTCATGAATAAATTGACGGTCCGAAGGTTGGCTGAAAGGATTTCGAATTTATACCTAAATGAAATAGTTTCGAATTTCTCATGAAAATCTTCAATCAAAATGGTGGAATAACCACACTTCATCTCCTTTTTAAGATATGACTCATCAGAGTGAAGATTCCAAATGTCGTTTTTCATTTTGTCTGCACCAACAAAAATTGCAATCAGCTTGAAATTCTGCCAAGAAGCTTCCAACAAGGGCGTTTATGTTAGAATTTTATCTTTCAGCTATCTTTTTTGAATATAAGGAATGTTTACCATAAATGTGAAACTATACATTCTGTTAAAAAAGTACAAGGAATTGATTATTTCAAAAATCTGCTTAAAATTATTGCCAAAATTTCTGTTCTCACAAATGTTATTTGCGACAATAGATTGAAATATCGATCAAAGAATTTTGTATTGCAAATGGAATTTCGTGTGACGAATCACTGAAAATGTTACAGAAAGTTTACGGTGAATCGACTTTATCAAAAACACATGCATATAAGTGTTACAGTGTATTCAACAGCGGCCGAGATGTGGTAGAAAGTTAGCCTCGCACTGTTCGGCCATCAACATCTTCAACTGACATTAACATCGATGATATGAAAAAAATGGTAATTGAAAATCGTTATTTAAGATAGGCAATGAACTATCTTTGTCTCATGAATCAATTCGTACAATTTTAAACGATTGTTTCGGCATGAAACGCGTTGCCGCTAGACTAGTTCACAAATATTTGAATTTTCACATTTATAAAACGCATTATAACTGATGATGAGAAATGGGTTTAAGATGTTTAACATGGAAACTAGTCAACAAGCTTCGGAATGGCACCTTTCGAACCCAAACCGAGAAAAACACGTCAGTCGATCAATAGTCATGGTAATGTTGACTGTTTTATTTGATTATCGCGGTGTTGGGCACTCGGAATTCTTGTCAGAAGATCAAACGGTAAATAGAGAATAGTACCTGAGTATTACGCGGCATTTGAGAGAGCAAATTTGTCGAAAAAGACCAGATTTGTGGAAAGAAAACTCATAGATTCTGCACCACTAAATGCACCATCTCACAAGGCTATCATTGTGATTGAATTGCTGCCTAAAAACTCAACAAATACCATCGAACAACCACCGTATTCACCTGATATAACACTAGCCGACTTTTTTCTTTTCCCAAAATTGTTACTATCACTTCAAGGTACCCGAATCGAAATAAAACGTAAAAGAGAACTTGCTAAAGTCGATTCCGATGATTGTATTATTCGTTGACGAGAATGTATTATTTCGGAAGGCCTACTTTGAAGGTGAAACAATAAATTTGAATGAAAAATAAATATTTTGTGTTTCAATGACCAATTCCCGGTACTTTTTTGACAGGATGTATTTATTTTGAGTTTGGGGAATTGCCAGAAATCACGCAAAGATTAATCAAGTGGATCAGGTGGTTTTAGAACGATATACTTCGAATGTTTGGCCAAACGGATCCGAAATCCGGGCTTACCCAGATGAGACATTGTAAAAGTGGCCAAAATCACTTTTAGTCGTTTACTATGTGCCGAATGATGACATTGGCATGAGATTGAAGATGTTAGTAATAGTAATACTAACCAAGAGGTTGTTTGAATCGGTTAGCTTACAAATAAAATATTCGCTTCAATATTTGCCTACTGTATATAACATGTCCGGCTAAGTATTAAACACTGATTGTTAATGTTTAAGAAATGATAGCATAAGAGAGAGTTCGAAATGTATTGCAGTAAAACATGTTCTGTCCCATTTATTGAAATTGCAATTGATTCAAAGTAATACTTTGATTGGTTCAATAGATCGAAATATTTAACAATGAAAATTGATCTCACTTGACCGAATCTATGAAGTAAGTAACATTTGTATGTAGCATCGCTTACGCAACAAATGGGCGGAATGTTTCGTTCCTCATTTACATGGAGATTCCAACGCCCGATTAGCACAGAAACTAACGCATTAGCTTCGAGAAGGTACCATTTAGTATTCTGCAGATAATCCTTCTACGACCAAGTGAATACGTACCCCAAGAACAACAGATCGTTATCGAAATTATCGTGCACTGGCGTTGCCTGCAAACTTAACGTTCTCGGGTGCGAATGACGCAACTCGAAATGACGATTATTAAATGGAATAAATGAGGAGGAAAGAAGGTCGATTGCTGTAAACTTGAACGAATGAAAGTGTATTCTCATGCATGAGGTTCGACCTGTCCGATGATGGTTCGCTGCTTTTATCTTTCCACTTCTTTCATCGTTTAATTGCGTCGCAAAGTGAAGTTGTTTCTTTCACGCTGTACTGTCAGGGACGACTGTTTGTCTCAGTTACGAGCGTGTAACGTAACACTCATTCTCGTTAAGTCTGGACTCTTCGGCGGAAATGAAAATATTGAAAAAGCGTTTCCCTCAACGATTTTCAATCGATATTTGAAATTGGGTTTGTGAACAGGGTAACTACGTTCGAGTTGTGACATTACACTTCTAATATGATAACTTCCTTTCCAAGGAAAAGTAAACGAAAGAAATCCTTTTTAAAATTGATTCCGAGAATATGAAATGCATCCCCTGACTTAAGATTCATCTTAATGGAAGTGGATCGGGCCAATGAATTGCCAATAGCTTCGCTTTTCTCAAATACGTTATTTCAAAATGTTTAGTGACCAACCAGGTTATCTAATTTGAATATTTAAGACTTCTTCGTAAATCGACTTGAAATTTTTGCATTTTTTTTATTTGCTTATTTATTCATATATAGAATAGTCTACCATTGACAAAATAATATCTAACGAAATAAAATAAGAAAAATGAACCTAATAGCATTTATCCAATTACAGTCAAATCTATTTCTATTTTAAGTGTGGAAACCGAATGATTGAAGAAATTAACCGAAGCAGACTAAGAAAAAGCTGTAAGTGCTGCAAAATCCTCGACTGACAATCGAAAATTTGACTGATATAGTTGGAATTTAGAAACATTAGTGAACATTTTTTTTAAAGATAATTTAGGACTAAAAAAGTCAACATATGCTGAAATTGATAATTATGGGATCGATATGAGGCCAAAGGTGGAACAAGACCGAAAAAATCATACCAAAGTCGTTCAAAATGCAAATTCATGTTGATAATTTGTACGATTATCGTCTTGTGGTGTATTATGAATTTTTTCCACTCGACCAAACTGTTAACAAGGAATATTATTTGGGCGTAATATGTCGTTTGCACGAAACTATTCGCAAAATTTATGGCCGACAATTCTTGGTTTTCACAGCAGAATTATGCGCCGTCTTTTACTGCACTCATTTTACGTAAGCATTTCGCCAAAAACTGAACGCATATCGTTCCACCATTATGTTATTCACCGGATTCAGCTCCGTGTAACTCCTGGCGATTCGCCAATCATAAAAGACCACTACGAAGTTACCGTTTTGAGTGACAAAATCGAGCACTGTAAACAAACAAAATGACAGATGACGCATTAGTATAGAAAACAGTTATGCCAATTCAGTAACAACAAAAATATTGACAATCGTTTCTAGCAGATTTTTAAATAATTAATTATTTTTTGACAGAATGTATAATTAATAAAATCGCGATTAAAAGAGTATTTATTTAGAGCAAGGTTCTTCCTGTTACGAATTAAAATGAAGTTCACAGAAACTATTCTACCGGTTTTCTCTTCACTTGATCTTAGTCAGCACAATTCAAATCAGCTTGTAACTGAATGAAACAGTCCTGAATACAAAACTCTTTCTCTTAGTCCATTCTCATTCTTCTCAGTGAACAAATCCCAAGAAGAATTGCATTGAAACTCGTTGATCTTGACCACATACCGTATGTTCTTCCATTTAATGTTACCGATATTTCGGAATATTTGTTTTGGTTAATTTAATAACATTGAAATATATTTCTACATACACATATGCAAAATTTATTTTATATAAGAACAGATATTTTGCTGAATTGAACAGGGCTTTAATTGGTCATTCTTGTTATTGCGGACAGATCAATTAAAAATATGGAGAATGGCCCTTGCAATAAAGTCTGAAAAAAGTTTGTTTCTGTTAATACCTGTTTTACCTTTTACCGTTTTTGAAACGTACGGATTATTAAGAGTTTGTACGATTGGGCCTTCTCATTTGTTATAAAAAGTTATGAGGTGTAGATATTCATGACATTGTAAAAGGCTAATTAAGTCTCGACAGTGATCCCCAGTGTAAATATGAGCCAAATAACTCGAAAAGTGAAAGGGATTGATTGATAAAAAAATGAATTTTCAACATACTGTATAACTTATACCCTGTGTAAGTCACGTCTTCTTCTCAGATGTTATCAGTACTTATCTGATAAAACCATAGTCAGGTGAAAAGAATCATAACTTTGATAATATAGTCCATTAAATTGAAAAATCCCAATGTTTGTCCAGATTCCGTGTAATGCCTTAACTAAATGGTTCATATCTAGGTTGACATCACGTCATACCATTAATATTTCATATGAATGTAATAAATAAATAAAAGTTGCTGGCCAAGACCAAGCCTAAGTTGAACCGGAAGAATAGTTGGTAAGAACGTTAAGGAAGCACCTTGCTCTAAATTTATGTAAACATAAATAGCTATATATATATATATATATATATATATATATATATATATATATATATATATATATATATATATATATATATATATATATATATATAAATAAAATGAGGGAAATTGTACGAAAAGTTTTCTGGAAGTTTATTAAAGATAATACTGCGTGACGTCTTTGGTCTGAATTGCATTCAATTTTACTAGAGTGCCTTAAATTAACGTGACTTAAGTAACGAAAATCTCAGACAGCAAATATTGTAGTAGCTATGTAATAATCGGAACAGGAGACAATAGAACGAAGTTATTGAATCGATATGGTTTTCTATAACTTATTGTCATAAAGAAATTATGATTGTTCGAAAGGAATAATAGTATGACGAAAACATATCATTAGAAAAATAAGAAATAGGGTAATTAATTCATTTATCGTAGATTAGACAATTTACGCGTTAACACTTTTTAATCTACCGTGAAAGAATGGTATTGCATTGTTACCAGCGTGAGTGAGTAACAGCGCGATAATGAATGCATGTAATAACTAGTACCTGTATAATGTAGTTATTGCAAACCGTGTCATTTTGGAATGTAGATATTAGATATACGGATATTTATAAGTATGTATATTTTTATAATACTTTCGAATGTTTTCTTCCAGTTGACATTTTACTAGAATCGTAAGTTGTTGCACACTTTATACTCATTTGGATGCGTTTAATAAAAACACTTTCAAACGAGAATATGCACTTTGAGCAACAGTTCACGCATGCTAATTAACTCAATATTTATATTCTGTTCGATTTGTTTGTAAACAGTTATCAGATTTTTCTTAGAACGTCTTCTTGATTTCATTTTATTGAATACTCAAAATTTCGTAATAGACGTTCATTTATATATTGCTTTGAATATACTGTGTTCTCAAAGTATTGAAAGAATATCAATTAGGGAATATTTTGTTACTCATGAAGTTAATTGAAGCATATTTTTTGGATATGGCGCTATTTGTTTTAAAATGACCATAGTAATCCGTATTAGTTTTCGGTGAAGACATTTTTCGTATGAAATTTTTATATGAACTCTAAATCATAAACACGAGGATTGTGGTATTTGAGTTCAAAATATGCAAATGCTCAATTTTCTCTATTTACTTACTTTCTATACTGACGCGGAGTTTGAACGCGATCATTTAGTTTCTTTACAGTGCTCGATTTTATCAGTTCTCACAAGTGTATTTTGCGATTCTTATAATGGATAAAAATATTGAACAATTTGTCTGAAATTTTGTATTACAAATGAAATTTCGTGTGCCGAATCGCTGAAAATATTACACAAGGCTTACGGTCAATCGCCAATACAGTGCAACAACGGCCGAGATGCGGACATCTTCAACTGAATTTAACATTCATAATACGAAGTAAACGGTAATTTAAAATCGTCATTTAAGTTCTGCGAAACTTGAATAGCGTAAAAGTCACAGAAAATATGCTAGAACGAGTCAATTCCGACTATATATTCATAGAACGCATTGTAACTGATGATGAGACGTAGATTTATGCGTTTGACATGCAAACCAGTCAACAAGCTTCGGAATTGCACCTTCCAACTGAACCGAAACCGAAAAAACATCTTAAAGTAAAGTTGAGTGTTTTCTTTGATTGTCGTGGTGTTGTACACTAGAAAATCTTTCTAGAAGGTCAAACGGTAAATACAGAAAAATGACTTGAGTGTTATGCACTGTTGAAGCGAGTAAATGCTTCGAAAAAGACCAGATTTGTGTGAAAACTCATAGATTTTGCACCACGACAATCTCACAAGGCTATCATTGTGAATTAATTTCTGACGATACAAGAAATTTAGATGAAAAATAAATATTTTGTATTTCATTGACCAATTTCCGGCACTTTTTTGACATAATGTACATCTTTGTATGCACTATTGATCAGAACTAAGGATAACAATCAAATATTTCTTTCTTCCATTTCTTTATTTTTTTGTTATGATCCTATTAGTTCGCAAGAAAAAATGGGTGTAATCTTATAATGAAGGCGAAAACTACGAAAAAATTGCATAAATAATTTTTGGTCGAATTCCTCATATTTAATGAACGATCTATTTGGAATGTTTTTCTCCTTTATCAATTTTATAGTCTTGGAAGAATCTTCAGATCCGAGACAGTTAAAAAAATCTGAAAATTTGGACATATTGAAAAAGTAGGAATATTGAGTTGATTTTTTCCTTTGCATTTGAGTTTTGTTTTAAAATTAATATATACACTGGAAGCTACAATTAAATAGGGCATCAGATACGTGGTTCTGTTTTTTTATTTATTGTTCATCAAGCATGTAAATGGTGAAGAAAAGGAAGATAATTATTTATGTATCCAAATTTTCTATAATGTGCTTCCTGATTTGAAAACTTGAATCAGAATTGAAAAAAAAATTATCCTCTTTTTAAATTCAGTAAAATCTTTGTAAACCACGATCTCATTTGAGCTCAACCGGTATATTTCAATTTCAGCTTTATAGTGACTAGTTAGTGTGATACTGAAAAAAAAAATACATCTCAGCTAACCTAAAGAAACCCAAGTTTTATGCAGATCGCATTAAATTTTAATGCAGACTTTCGTGATATTGAAAAGTTACCCAAGAGTGATAAAAAGGCAACTTACATGATCTAATAATTTTCAAAGTGACAAGAAAATTAATACAAAAAGCGTAGAGTGATTTGTTATAAAGATAATAGTGAGCCAAGTTTCAGAAATAGCTACTAACGAAATATTATTAACAACTTATATCAATCACTCCACGCTTTTTGTATTCAAGTTTTTTGTCACTTTGAAAATTATTTTATTTTATCGAGTTACTTGCCTTTTATCAGTCTCAAATAACTTCGCAATCATTAAAAATTGTTTAAATTTTTCAGTTCGGTCTGTTATAAAAGTATGTTTTATTAATTTTTAAGTGATTAATTATCCAAATTTTAGTTTCGGTTATTGGATCAACCTTATCGAATTATTATATTATCAGCGAACCTTGTTGAGTATGCTAAGTTTCAATTGTATTTTATGTCGTGAAACAACTTTCGGAGACTGCATTTCATACATAAATAGATAGATGTATGTGAAACAAATGAAAAAAATTTAACATTGATAAGGTGAAATAGAAAAGGTACATTTTGGTTGATATCTAGAGGTTACCAAGAAATTATCCTGATATCACCATTATTTCTTAGTAATTTTGTAAGTGTTTTGTCGTTTTCCATTTCTCTCCTAAAAGGTGATACATCTTATAAATAACTTCCAAAATTAAATATGAGATTGTTTTACTATTTGTCCTCATTTCGAATGGTTTTAAGTTTTAGTTTGATTCATAAATGTGATATTTTGCTTTATTTTAAAAATAAAATCTAAATTACCGCTTGCATTTCATTTTCGACTCATCACAATACTCTAGACTAGAAAATTTCATGTTCCAAAATAATTCATATAATTTTCAAAAGTTTGTTGAAATGATTGAGGTTTGAATTAGAAAATAAAATATCCTATTTAAAACAATCAATAAATGAATTATAATTACTAAAGAAAATGTTGATTTCTCAAAAATTTCATAATATGAATATAATGATAAATACAGAATGCAGAAAACTTGTTTATATATAAAAGACTAATGAATAATTATTTTGTGTTCTAATTCAATGGTATTCTTCAAGGATATTCAGAATGGAATGAAAACAAAAATTTTCGTAACGTAGATGAACTAATTCTTTTAAAATTTTTCATCCGTTCAAACTGACGACGAAAATAAAAAAACATACCTGAACATTTGATGAATTTTTACGAATATTCGAGTAGAACTTTGGGTTCGAATGGTACCTATATCACTTCACTTGGATTAACAACCTACCAACAAAGTTTGCAGAACTTTGCTACCTATCGCCTTATATAAGGAACGCGTCCCCCTCTTAAATCAAGTCGAAGATTCCTAATCGCTCTGCTTGGAACGAAGCAGGAGACACCATCGTCCAGAAGCTTAAGTTTTAGAAAATTATTTTCCTTGATCTTGATTCTTCGGGTCACCGAGTTGGAAGCAATCGCTCGAAATTTGTTTTGAGCTGTTCTTAGTCTAAATACGTCACTTTGAAGAATTAGTGCGACCTCAAAATTAATAACTAGCCGTCTAGATTTACATATTTATTAGTTATCTCGGAAATTTTGATGAATGCATTTTTTTTGTTTCATTCGTAAAAGACGTTACTGTTTTTCGTGAATATATCATTAATCATAATTTAACAGAAATCTACATAATTTATAATAGAATGTACTGTTAAATAGAATACTGTAAAATCTTTCTGACTCAGAAACTACAATATATACGTACAACGTTTCGCCATTCAGTAACATCCACAGAAACATTATTAATCCTTATGAATAAAAATAATACATTATATCTTAGATTAAAAATTAATCAAGGAGTCATGGTAAACATTCGGTTAAAACTGGAGATTTTATTTTTATTCATTCATTTATCTTTCACATAGTTATACAAGATATCACAAAAAAGGTTTAATTTTCGAAGTACAGGCTTGATATTTTTCGTCAATATCTTCTTGTTTTTCGAGCTTTTTGGTCCAAATTGGAAATGTACTTTTCTATGAAGATCTACGTTATTAGCGATCTAATTGCTATGAAATTCTTTTTTGTGAGGCTCTGAGATCATATTCTTTTTCGCCCTGTAGCTTTTTGTTTCAACACCCTCCTGAGAGTTTTTATTTCATTCGGTTAAAAAGGAATTATCTGAAAAATTTACTTTAAACGATTGTCAAAATTTCAGTTTTTGCTAATTTGGCACAACTGTCTTCTATAGTGACGCGGAGTTTGAACGCAATCTGTCACTTAGTTTGTTCATAGTGCTCGATTTTGTCAGTTCTCACAAGTTTGTTTTGTGATTTTTACAGTGGATGAAAATATTTCGTATTGTAAATGGAATTTCGTGTACCGAATTGCTAAAAATGTTACAGCAAGCTTACGGTGAAAAGACTCTATTAAAAACACGTGCGTATGAGTACAGTGCATTCAACGGCGATCGAGATGTGGTGAAAGATTTGTTCTGCTCTTGTCGGCCATCAACATCTTCAACTGAAGTTAAAATCGGTAAAATTAAGGAAATGGCAATTGGAAATCTTTATTTGAGTGCACGTCGAACTCATGAACCCATATCTCATTACCAATTGCAATGCGTTTTATGAGTGTGTGGTCGGAATTGACTCGTTCTAGCATGTCTTCAGCGACCTCTATGAGATTGAATTTTTGAAGAAAATTGAGGTCCTTTGGCGGCAAAGCGTTTCATGCCCAAACAATCGTTTAAAATGGTACGAATTGATTCGTGAGACACACAAAGTTCATTGTCTATCTCTCTCGAACTTAAATGATGATCTCTCACTTCATCGATGTTAACTTCAGTTGAAGATGTTGATGGTGGACCAGAGCGAGGTAAATCTTCCGACTCATCTCTGTCGCTGTTAAATGCACTGTACCACTCATATGCACGTGTTTTTGATAGAGTCGATTCACCGTGAGCCTACTGTAACATTTACAGCGATTCGGCACACGAAATTGCACTTGCAATACAAAATTTGAGACAAATTCTTTGTTCGATATTTTTATCCATTGTAAAAATCGCAAAACACACTTGTAAGAACTGACAAAATCGAGCACTGTAAACAAACTAAGTTAAACTGAGCAACAACAAAAATTTTGATAAAGGTCTCAAGCAGATTTTTCAAATACCTAATCAGTTCTTGGTACTTTTTCGACAGAATGTAAATAACATAAAACTAACTGAAACATTGCTTTATTCGTAGCTCTTGTTTCAATATTTAAATATGTACTAACTAAGTTAAAATACATCGTCAACTTATTTGAAAAATCCCAAAAATTAGTGCTGCTAAATAAAAACTATTGTGATTTTTGAAATAAGCACACTAAAATGCATCAAATGTGATAATTATATTCTTAGAAAAAGTGATATTTGTTGGGTAGTGTTATTTATAATCTTCTAAAATGTAAAATTGATATGAAATAAAAAGGAAGATTTACATGAAATCGAAGAAAGTTCCATTCCGTGAACATCCTTTAAAGATAACAGCGAGTAACTTTCGAATGATAAGGAAATGGCTAAGAACAGGCAAAAACAATTCTGCTAAAAGTTTAAGAGGAACTTCTTATCTCGAAATGATCGACTACAAAGAGCTGTTAGCATACTGAACGAATTATCAATGATAAATTATGGCGACAGAATTGCATAGATCTTCAACGTCGAGCCTAGAAGAATGCAATTACTATTTATTCAATCAGAATTATGATTCTTGCCGTGACGGAAATGAAATGGTTAACTAAGTTATTATCTTCAATGGAACATATGCTCGGAACTTTGATATCCTCATGTCGTGTTCGAGACATTAAAAAAATGATCATTCTAGATTTGGAATTTTCCTTCGAATTTATCAATTATTCAGTGGCGGGGTTTGTAATTCAATCTTTTTTCTCAATTCACTCGTTTGGTCAGAGAATTGAACGCAACTTTAAAAGAATAGAATTAATCTTTCATTTTCGTATGTTTTACACTCACAAGTCCAGATACCCGTCAGGCAACCCTTGTACATTGAGTTATAGAATTTTGTAGAATTCACGTCACTTTAAGTAAAAAACGATATCACAGTCGAATCAATTGCGATTTTTTTCAAATTCTCTTGAATAATTACTATTCTATTATTACGTTTTCATGTCATCCAATCGATTCAAATACGGATATAAACCATGAAATAACTCATTCTTCTGATATTCGAACCAAGGTCGAACCGAAAAATGCATTGAATACGATTTTTCCAATTGGTTCGAGCGACTTTGCGCAATATCTTTTTCGAATATGTAAATATGTGAGATTAGATTTCCAGACGCGTTATACAGTATGATTCCCGTAAGTGGACGATTAGAATGATTTTGACGTCGTAGAACTCTGAAATTTTGCTTGCGGTTTCGGTGCTAAAAAAATGTGGAAAATATTTTCACAATCGGGATTCTCCCAGTTATATTGGAAGATAATTAATATTTCATTATCTCAAATGGCATGATGCTTTTCAATTTTTTCATACAGAGAAAGATTTTTTGAACAAGTTCACCTTCTGTCACTCCTCAAATTTACTGAAAAAAAGATTTAATTCTTTCGAAAATTTCCAAAATTTAATATCGGTTTACTATCCAGATGTTAGTTGAATTCATTTAAAATATTTTTTTCTACCAAAATAGCAAAAGAAAGATTAATGATTAGGCAATGTCAAACTCTTGAATTGTTCACAACACAGGATGTTTGAAAACGAACAACTTGGGTAACATTCAGCATCGATAACTCCCTTCTTGCAAATGTAAAAATCGATTCTCCTTGACATCATTAGATACTCCCGAATAGAATTAAACTGTATTATACTTCCAGTTGCCGAAAATGGCTGTTTAAAAGTTACACATATTAATTTCGAAAATCTAGTAATTTACGATCATTTGTATGAATAAATACAAAAATATTTATTCATATCCATATGTGACAATTACGAAATAGAAAAATTACATTTAGATGATAGTCTCTCAAAAATATTCGATTATTATCATTAACAAAATCCTGAAAAACTTATAACGGTACATAATATCAAATTATAAAGGATGTTCGATGTGACTACAGTTTTAATTCGAACACAAGTTGATTCTTTCACAAATTGCTGTATTATTTTTCGTATTTCATGGGGATCTATGTTCACCTTCATAAACTTTTTCTATTATTCGACCATACAAGAAAAATCAATTGGGAAATCGAGAAAGCCAGAGCCGAATTCCTTGTGCTTCGTTTGAGAGAGTAAATTCGTTGAAAAAGAAAAGAAAAATCGTGGATTTTACACCACGATAATGCACTATCTCACAAAACTATCATTATGAATCGATTTCTGAGCAAATCTCAATAAATACCATCGAACAACCACCGCATTCACCTGATATAGTTCTGGTCGACTTTTTTCCGTTTCCAATAGTCAAATTACCACTTCGAGATACCCGTGTTAAATTGATAGAAGAGATTAATGAGAATTCGCGAGAACTACAGTCGATTCCTTTACTGTGTGTACACCTCTAAATCTGCTTCAACTATTTTGGAGTGAATATCTGCAATATACAGAAGGCGTGAGTGCCTTATAGTTTATGTTAAAATTGTGTTGTCCCTAGGCGGCAATAGTGGAAAGAATCTGTTCTTATATTCAGCACGTCCATCATCTGACGAAAACCCCGTAACCATAATGATAATTATTTTTGTATGGTAAACATTACGAGCATAACATTTACGAAGCGATAAGTCGTAATATCTGACTTAGTCTTCTTGTCCAAAGCCTCTTGAACAATCTGATCAGTCATCCGTGACAGAACGTCATACCGTATGAAGTATCTACGTCTTTTTGGAACTATGAATTCTGTACAACATATAAAATGATTGGCAAATGCTGACTTGTATCTTATTTTTATGTGATCAATTTGTATGTTGTTTTGTAAAATATTGTTCTCTTGAAAACGAGGTATTTTATCAGAAACTTGCAAGAGATAAAAAGTACTGAAAGAAGATTCTTCCTTCTTTAAAAGAAGGTAGAAAGAGTTATGAACCAGAAAAATTATTATTCTAGAGATTTTTAAAACAAATTCGTATTTTTAAATGATTTGTATGCATTATCAAAGGTGGCAAGTTATTTAGATTGATCTTCCTCTATTCCCGGAGTAATTTCTAGGATAAATCAGGATTCGGAATCAGTTGGAATATGAAATCCCGGTCCTGAGTGTTTGTGTCATTCATCCTCAAATCCAAAAAATAAATTATCACTTAACTGTTCAACAAGACGTGGATATGTGAATAAATAATTAATCATATTTGAATATGAGCATGTAATACATGTTGGTGTTCGCGGAACAGGTTTATCTCCCGGCTTGCGAAAACTGAAGGTATTTTAAAAATGCCGTCATTCCGTTAGTAATTATCTGTTGCATTTCGCTGATATTAGAAACGTCAATATGCACCTGGCTCGATTCATGTTCACCTCTCGTTGCGTTGCATTTTCAAGACGGCAATAATTAGTTGAAAGTTCCTTGTATTTTGACATAATAGATGAGTCACGACTGCACTACATTTTCGCAGACTCCATTTAAAACACTCAATTATAATTGATTTCATGAAGATCTCGATGATTATGAAGAGTCCAATTATAAAAAATCTCCTTTGATTACACCAACCAACAAATATTTCTTTTCCAGGAATTACATTTGATGTATTATGGTGTGCTTATTTCAGAAATTACACTAGTATTCGTGCAGCAGCTCTAGTTGTTCAAAAACCGCATTTAGAATAACGGTGCATATCTAGCCAGTTTTAACTAGTACATTAAACTATTTAAATAGTAAACATGGGCAACGAAGAGAACATGTTGGTTAAACGATCCAAACAATATTGTTTATATGTGGCGAATATACCTCTACAAAGTATATGGTTAATTGATCACGGATCTATTTTGAGGTGAATATTTGTCATATTCACAAGCCGTGGATGACAAAATTATGTTGTCTCTTTGTGATAATGAACAACTAGAAACAGATTTGCACTCAAGTTCGACACATCCATGACTTGGTGGGAACCTTGTAACATTCATGATGATTTTCATTTTTGTATGGCTTAAACATAAAACTGGGATAAGTAGTAATATACAACATATGTTTTCTGCTAAGGAGCCTCTCAAACACTCCGATCAGTCACCAGTGTCATTATCATCAACAAAATCAACACGTTTTGAGCTTGACAACATGGAAACATGGAAGGAAATCTAACCCAAACCTGACTCTAATTTAATACCTAGTCAAGAGACTCAATCATTTAATCAAAGTGCGTTACACGACTTAGGCAATTCAAACCAGTCGTTTTCTCCTGAAGAGAATTCAGTTTATTGTAATCATTTTGAAGGTCCTATGCAAAAGATGGATTTAAAAAATATAAACCAAGTGATTGTCATCTTTTTGTTGATAGCAATAACGTTTGTACTGTTACCCAATGGAAATAAGAATGGTTCTATACCTATACGCTGTTCAACTATATTATATGAAAGAACATGGAAATATTTCTTTAGTGTTGAAGTATGAAGAGCATAGCTGGAAAACTTGTGTAGATTTTAAATGGAAAATTTCATCTCGATGCAACAAACAAGTAATCCTAAATACTCATGTTTCATATGTTCTTGGGACAGAAACAACCATTCGACTCAAATGGTCCAGTCACTAAGGGACTCAATAATTATTGGTGAGCTAAATGTAATGAATCCACCTTCCATTAGTCACGATTAAATAATATTGCTACCACTTCATATAAAATTTGTTATTATAAAACAATTTGTTAAATTTCTTTGTAAAGATGGCCAATGTTTTGAATCGATTTCCTGAAAACTAAAATATTATACTGAAGAGGAAAATGGGAGGCACGTTACGAAGGTAGGAAAAACATACATACATTCTGTCAAAAAGTACAGGGAATTGGTCATTGAAACAAAAAAATATTTATTTTTTGACAGAATCTATGATGGCTGACTACTCCTGAAACAGTATCTGATATAGGCAACTCATTCAAGAAAATCGTATGAATAAAAACATTTTTTCCTCAACCACAATAACTGTTTCAAATAAAAACACTAAAGACAATTTTTCACTGTCGTATTTTTTGTTCCGATTTTTGCATTCGCAGGAAAAAAATCAAAGACAAAAGTAGAACGAAAGATCTTACTTGATTGTTGTTATTTTATTGCAAGATAGTACAACTATTTGAAAAATCAACCAACAACATACTTGAAAAAACATACATTTACTGATTTATTCCAGTTCCCAAAAGAAAACCACCAATGAATCCAACAGAGAATATTTTATTTCTACCAGCGAACTTCTTGGCGTAATTGAGCATATCCAAAGCTTTCTTCGCCTTTGGATTATTCAAATAATTTCTCTCTCTTATCTGTTTGGATACTGTTTCCAAATCTTTCGTCACTATCTTATTATGATGCGCAACCTCGTAAAGCAAAATTCCACCTCCAATAGCTAACGCGGACAACCTTCCTACTTTCATGGACAAAAATCCTGCTAAAATTCCCGTCGACGTGCCAAGGCCGATTTGTCTCGGGAAAGTGCTGATTTTCAGATTGTTCCCAAGTCTGTTCAGTGCCGCTTTAGCTTCGTTCAAATCGAAAATTTCTGATTTTGGCTCTTTCATTTTCTCGTTCACGTCAATTTTCGGTGCTTCGGACATATTGTACGTTTCTGCTCTCTTGATCTCTTCCTCTGAAGAAAAGTCGAAATAACTACCAGATTTCACTTCTCTGACGTTCTCTTGAATGTTTTGTCCTTGACTGACTGAATATTTGGCTGAAACGTCAACGTTTAGAGGTTCTTCGACTTCGGTCTTTTTCATTTCGAGATTTTCGATTTTCGGAATCGAAATGCGTAACGGTTTCTCAGAGTCGGAAATTATTTTTGACTTACAAGTTTCAAAACGAATGATTTGCTAAGAATCTAAATTGTCAGTTTCGATAGTGTCACTGCAGGCATCGAATTCTAGATCTTTATAGGAGTTTTTTAATTCGAACCACAGATACTTGGCGTCTATATTCATAGAAAATGGTTCAATCCATATGAACTTCTAACGGGAACTAACCATCGACATCTAGAGTCGTTTTTCTTTTCGATAAAGCTCATTTTTGCAGACAATACAGTTTTCTGTAATTCGTGGGGAATCATTTTAAGAGAGATAGGTTTCTTGAAATCAATTTCACAATGTTATGTATTTTTTTTCACCTGTCATATAAACAACGCAGCTAAAAATTTATGGGGGATAAGAGGGGATATGATTTCAGGAAAAGCAGCACTGCAAATTTTTGGAAAAAAATTTAAATTTTTAAGCACTTAAATCTTAATTCAAGCAAAATATGAAGAATAAAAGAGTTATTGACAAAAACGAAAATAATTGATTTACCAGCAGATTTACTGTAATCAGCATCACCAAGAATGACCTTTTAACTTGTGACACCTTGTATATGGATTGCTGATTTTGAAATTATTCAAGAGACTTTCTTTATCTTACCAAAAATGCAGATTAAAAAGTCACAAATTGATTTATTCGATCGCAAACAGAACTCTTGTTGGAAACTTCGATTGAGATTTTTTCTCCTGAACAGCGACACAAACCGCTTAACATAAAACTAAGCCATGCAGTTTGAGTCTAGTCGTTAAGACTATAAAATTCTGTATAAATACATAGTAAGCTGAATCGCAAGATAATCGTACGAAAGAACTCCTAATTATCTTGCGTAAGTATATATTTGCAGGATGACTGCTAAGGCCACTTTAGGTCGACCAACTATCAACCGAGTCCGACAAGGGTAGCCAACACTATAAATAGAAACATGTCTCTAAGTACTCACGTCTCTTCTTCTTTCGTTTAATCGTGGCATTGCGTATCGCCTCAGGCAAGGATTCTGTTTCTAATGTTTGATACTGCAGAAATATTGAATTCTTCTATTGGATCGAATGAAAATTCAGAAATATTCAAAGTTGTTTTTACTTAAATTCGAGAAATAAACTTTTTAGATACTGGTTTAAATTTAGGTGTTCATAATGAATCCAAAATAAGATCTGTACAATAATACAATGCATCAGCATTACTTCGCTGAGACACTCAACAAAGAATCAGTAGTTGGTAAAAGTGAGTTCGAAGCATTGGCCAGACTTCCGAAGACTATAATCATTTTCCACGTATGGCGTAGTGAAGATTAAACCGCATACGATTATCTGCATGCCTACCAGCTAATTTTATAAGGATAAACATGTAATTGATACTTATCTCAGTGGCCGTGCGTGGTGATAATCATTTGTTTTGTAATGGTGACTCTCACGGCATCACTTGATGGGAATGTGACACCGGATACTCCATCAGATATTAGCTGTCATTGAAAAATGGCAACCTGAAGGATTTGCTCTTCGACCATTATTTCATGATAAAATTGAAAAAATGAAAAGATTCTTTAAAGTTTACAACAAGAGTCATAGAGACTGCTACTATTCAAATGTCACTACTTCAAATTAACTTGTCTTTTGTTTAGTTAAATTTAAGTTTCATTGGTGTAATGAGCAGGCAAAGCTGGCAAGTTGGTTCAACAACCAACTGATTAGATTCGAATCGAAAACATTTTGGCGCATTAATTTCTCAAAATGAACCTATCAACGATTCCGATATTTTCACCTGCCAGGAAAATCTGCTCATTCAATTTTTCAATTACTTTTTTGTATATTTCGCAAGCTCGAGAAGTCCTTTTATGCCTTATAAAGGGATATAGCTCAAATTCAGCTACATTTTGTCGAAAAAGTAACGGCAATGGGTCATTGAAACACGAAAAATTAATTTATCATTCAAATTTATCACATCGCTTTCAAAATAGTCCCCTTCCGAAATAATACATTTACGCCAACGAATAATTCAATCATCAACGCATTACTGAAACGCTTTTTTCAGAATCGATTTCAGTTATCGCCGCGGATTCTCTTTTATGTCTTCTATCGATTCAAAGTGGTAATTCGAGTTTTAGACAAAGAAAAAGTCAGCCGGAGCCATATCACGCGAATACGGTGGTTGTTAGATGGTATTAGTTGAGGTTAGAAATTCATTCACAACGATAGCCTTGTGAGATGGTACATTACCGTGGTGCACAATCCATGAGTTTTCTTTCCATAAACTTGAAAGTTTTCGATAAATTTGCTCTCTCAAAGGCCGCAAAACGCTCAGGTAATATTCTTTATTTACCGCCGGTACTTCTGGCAAGAATTCCGAGTGTACAACACTGCGATAATCAGAGAAAACAGTCAACCTATTTTTGATTGACATTGACTCATTCTAGGTTTTTCAGCGATCTTAACGCGATTTAATTTTTGACGAAAATTCAGATCTTTTGAAAAGAGTCGAACGGCAACGCGTTTCATACGCAAAAAAAAATGGTACACAATTCGTGAGACACCCAAGTTCATTATCTATTTCTCTCAAACTTAAATGACGATTTTCAATTACCATTTCCTTGAATTCACCGACCAGAGCGAGGCAAATCTGTAAATGCAATTATGAAATTTCATTCTGATCGTTATTAGTATTGATTTCACAGTCAATCAAACCGGACGAGTTGCTCCTTCTGTATTATTTGCAGGCTGACCTATACGCACCCTTCAGGTGATTTTCGTATCCAAATGTATACCCAAAAGCTTTTCATTAGCAAACACTGCCTATCTCAGTGTACAAAAAAACTTCTTCCTCTTATTCATAGCCAATCGTTGAGGCTTCTGAGCTCAAACTGGTGGAGCTACTATACGAATTGTTATCTCATTTACCATATTCTCCTGACCTGCCCCCCAGTGGTTCCCATTTCTTCTAAAATTTGAAAATATGGCACGGTGGCTGACGTTTTCAACAGATTCGGAGGTCATCTTCGAAACGAAGGCGTATTTAGAAGATCTAGGAAAATATTATACAAAGAGTGCATCTAATACCTTTAGCATCGTCCGAGCAAGTGCTCAGTGATAAAAGTAGATTATGTTGAAAAATAAATGACGCCTTGTATACAAAAGTGAGTTCTTGTTTCATTTTTATCAGACTATTGAATGACCCTCGTACATTATGTTTAAATTAATTTCATCAATAAAATGTGCAAAAACATCCCTCGTACATAACAGAGGGAAATATAACATTGAATCTTAGGTAACATTTAATTTATCGACTGTATAACATATTTGAATTTATACAAATGAGGAGGGAATAAAAAGCGAAAGCAGCAACTAATCAGATATATGAAGGTTTGAAGAGCGTACATGTAAATGGTCGCTTAAAAGATTAACAGTAACGATATAAATATACATTTAAATCTCCACTATCTGCCATCTCATTGTTTCCTTGCGAGTTCGAGGAGCTGTTTCTAATTTGAATAGCATCAAGGCATTTCCTGTGCGCTCCTCTATCTATAAAAACCTACAATGAATCATCAATTAATCTACGTGTCATGCCACGTACAGAGAGTTCTAGCGTATTTGTTTTCATTTATAGGACCATTGTCAAGGACCAACTTAGAATAAGAGTCGATTTAATGAATGAATTGCAGCGCGGAAAAGTCATTATGTACGCGTCACGCATTCACGGCTAAGCATACAAATCTGAGACAATTTCTGTTAAAAAGGAAGTTTTGACTAGACGTTATATATGGACGATTATTATCCGTATGCAGAGACATATCGAAGTAACGACCGGAGATGCCAAACTTCATTATTATCTCGATTATATTGTACACAGTACACAGTACTACTTTGAGCATCTTAGTTTTTATCGGCGCAGAGTTTGCACGATCCTTGGAAACACAACTTAAGTATAAGTTATACTTATCAGGCCGATGCCATTGCAAATTATCCACTCAGTACATTTCACTTCATACATTCTGTCAAAAAACTACCGAAAATTGATTAATTAAAAAATGTGCTTAAAACGATTGTCTAAATTCTTGTTGCTGCTAAGTTGGCACAACAATTTTGTATACTAACGCGATCTGTCACTTGCTTTGTTTATACTGATCGATTTTGTCAGTACTAACTAGGATGTTTTGCGAATCTTACAATGGATTTGTATTGTAAATGAAATTTCGTGTGACGAATTGCTGAAAATATTACGGTGAATCGACTATATCAAAAATTACATTTCTTCGAAATGAGTGATGTAGTGCATTCAACAGAGATGTAGTGAAAGTTTTACCTCGCTCTGGTCGGCCATTAACATCGATAAAGTGAAGGAAATGGTAATTGTTCCATTTTAAACGATTGTTTGGGCATGAAACGCATTGCCGCTCGACCGTTTTCAAAAGACATGAATTTTCTTGAAAAATTGAATCGCGTAAAGGTCGCTGAAACGAGTCTATTCGGACCCCACGTATGTAACTGATGATGAGACGTAGATTTATGCGTTTGACATGCAAACCAGTCAACAAGCTGCGGATTGGCACTTTCCGAACCGTAAAACCCTCGTCAAAGTCAATCAAAAGTCAAGGTAATATTGACTGTTTTCTTTGATTATCGCGTTGTTGGGCACTCGGAATTCTTTCTAGAAGATCAGACGGTAAATAAAGAATATTACCTGAGCGTTCTGAGGTGTTAAAGAGAGCGAATTTGTAGAAAAAGGCAAGGTTTATGAAAAGAAAACTCTAACCAAATATTCTGCAAATATCATCATCGAACAGTCACCGTATTCACCTGATATGGCTCCGATCGACTTTTTTCTTTTTCCAAAACTTAAATTATTACTGCGAGGTACCCGTTTTGAATCAACAGAATACATAAAAGATAATTCGGGACGAAAACTGAAGTCGATTCCTGAAAAGCGTTTGATAAACATTTTGATAATAGGATTATTCGTTGGCGTCAAAATATTATTTCTGCAGGGATTTACTTTGAAGGCGATACTCTCAGTTTGGATGAAAAGTAAATATTTTGTGTTTCATTGACTAATTTGTGTTTGACAACTACTGACAACAGGAAACTTTTCGATGTTGTGAATGACTATTTGGCATGCATCGAGAATTGGAAAAGAATGTTGCCATAAGTGCATTGTGACGGAAAGAAGTTTCCTTTGTAGAGGATGAAACATATTTAAATGAATTAAATGAATCATTTTCATTTTATATAAAAATTCACCAAACATTTTACTAGTACTATATTAAGAAACTGCTTTTCGAAAGAAAGGACCATGTTAGGTCATAAATAGAATTCTATATAATTAGCATACTCACTTGGTCCACTTCAAATGATTCAATCAATCATTCAAACCATTGTTTGGCTCACCAGGAAGCAGAAAAATGACCCATAAAATCATCATATCTACAAATCTCTACTTTCATCGCGTTAACAGTTAAACACATCCATTTGCATTATGTGAATATAATCTAGTCCAAAGATAAATCAGTATCAATATCGAAAAAAATTTCAGTGGCGGAGAAAAATACTTTTATATACAGTTGAATAACCTTTTTAAACAATTTTACTTGAAACTGAAATGTAAACTGTACACAGGATAATAATAATGTAGGGCAATTCAATACACTAACATTAAATAAGAGAGATGACAATTTGTCTTCAGATATGAATGCAATTTTGCAAAATTGCAAGAGACAAAAGTTTCTAAATAGATTCAGAAAACAAATATTTTTATTAGAGATGTATTCAGTGACGTACTGTGAAAAATTTGAAGAAAGAAAAAAGGAAATGGGAATCCTGTAATTTTTCGCCCAAAGCACGACTATGATACAACAAGATCGAGTAGTGAGAAATTCGATAGACGGTCGATACGAACTGTTTCGATTCCTAAATGAGTGTACGTGAACTTCCGTTATTCTCATCTCGTTTTACCAAACCTGATAGGCGGCGGACATTCCAATAGATTTGAAATGCATTACTATTCAAATCGAGTCTAATTTTAGATAACGCCGCTGGTCTGGTTCGTTTTTGCCATACACAGGTCTTCGTTAGCTCTTCGATGAGAAGATAAGCGTATATTAATAAGATCGTCATCGACCTTTCTTACTCTGAATATCTCGGAAGGATTATCGATGTAGGACTTATTAGAATTTCTAATGTCTATTGTTGAAAAAAAAGCAGACCTCTCTCGCAATCGAAATATGCTAACAATCTTAGATTTAGATTAATTGTTTATGGATGAATCGAACGAGTACACTCGTGAAAAAAAACAATATCTTTCCTTTCAATTATTCATGCTTCCCCCTTTTTTTCAACTAAAATTCAATATTTTCTTCTGAATCAGATTTTGTAATTCGAAGAACAATGTTTTTATTCCGAAGTAGAAACCACATTTAATGTGTTTACTGTGAGTGGCCACATCTGGAAAAAGAGCCATAAGGAAAAAATTATTTGACAGGAACAATCAGTTTTTTCATTTGTATTTGTACCAGGGCAAATTGATAAGTCCTATGTCGTGATGCTTTGGAAGTGAAAGCGTTATTCAATTGAACCTATTTGTGCGAATCTTCTTTATCGTATATGAAGTTTATGAAGAACAAATACCACATGAATTGCTATCTCATCTACCATATTTTTCTAGCCTGGCTCCCAGTCATTTCTGTTTGTTTTCAAACATGAAAATGTGACTCGGAGCACGAAAATTTACTACAGATCCTGAGGTTATCTCCGATGCATATATGTATTCTTTGAGGAAGATTAGAAAGAGAGGGCATCGAAAACCTCCAGCATCGCGTACGCGTTTAGCCTTAAAAGGATATCAAGTTTAAAAATAAATGGCCATTCACTGGGAAAAGTGCATTCTTGTTTAATTTATATCTGACTTATCAATTCACCTATGGAGTAATTCGAGTAACTCGAGAAAAAAAATCAATAAATTTTATAGCATAAGAAACAAAAAACGACGAAAAGTCGAAATAATTAGCAGTCATCGATCAAGAAAACAAACAATTCACCAATATTTGATTGCGACATTCTAGATGAGAAAGATGTGCAATAATTTTAATGTTTCAGTCCATGACTTTTGTACGATTATCAAGTAATCAGTGGAAATGTCAATTTTGTTGATCAATCAATGAGTGAATTACAACGGATTATGTTACTTTCAAACGCGCGACCTCGAATTTAGGAAAAATGTGAAGAATTCTTTTCATCGGAATTAATTTGACCGAACAATTTGGATCGGGACCCACTTTTTGGCCGTCGTTAATTCCCGAAATACAAAAGGTATACTTTTAATAAAATTATTTACTTCGCAATCTTCGATGTATACAGAGAAAACGTGTAAGTTGTAGAATTTATGGTATCCAAAATATTTCACAAGTGAATAGAGATATTGCACTCTATTTCTTTTAATTCTAATGATCCAATCAATAATTGATGAGTTACGAAAGGAAACACTATACTAATTGCATGTGAAATCATTTGAGAAAAAATTGTTCTATTGCAAGCTGAAATTTGTTTTTCTTGAATTCTGTATCTTCAAAAAAAGAAAGATTTCAATTGCAATTTCAATTACTGTACATTCCTCGAAAATGACAATTCGTTGATAAAAGTTTGATAAATGATTATTAAAATACTGAATGATATGTCTCCTACAATCGAGAGCTTGATTATATCATAATTTCAAACTATATTTTTTCCTGATAGTTCAATATTTAACTACATTTTCAAATTATACACATTGCACTTGTACAATAAATCAAATAATTAGAAGCATTTACTCTTTCTTGCTATATAGTTCAGAGTCTCAAGTTAACTGTGACAAATTAATTTAAGGGTATCTATTTTACTAACAGGGTTGATTACAAAACATGAAAAGAGAAGAAAATTAAAATTTATGAGTTCAATTAAATACTTTCCGTTCATAACCACCCAATTTGAAACCTAACAGCGAAAATATTTCTTTATTTGAAATAATACGTGAACGTTAAGAATGAATGCAGTTGTCACGAATTTAAATTGCAATCAGGAAATAATTTTAGATGCCATCCGTTTCTATGGTTCATACTTAATTTATGTTTTTGATATTGTATCAATCTATAGGCGATATACATTCTGTCAAAAAGGTACCGACAATTTTTCAATGAAACACAAAATATTTACTTTTCATCCAAATTCATTATATCGCCTTCGAAGTAGACCCCTTCCGAAATAATATATTTACGCCAATAAACCAATCATCAAAACATTTTTCAAACGCTTTTACCGGAATCGACTTTAGTTTTCGCCGCGAATTCTCTTTTATGTATTCTGTTGATTCAAAACGGGTACCTCGGTGTGGTAATTTGAATTTTGGAAAAAGGAAAAAGTGGACCGGAGCCATATCAGGTGAATACGGTGGTTGTTCGATAATATTTGTTACGTTTTTGGTTAGAAATTCACTCACAGTAGATGTGAGATGGTACATTAACGTGGTACAAAATCCATTTTGTTTCCACACATCTAGGCTTTTCCAGATGAATTTGATCTTTCACATCCTGCTCCGTAACGATCAGGTAATATTCTTCATTCACCGTCTAACCTACTGACAAGAATTCCGAGTACAGAATATCGCAATAATCAAAGAAAACAGTCGACATTACCTTGACTTTTGATCGACTTTGACGTGGTTTTTTTGTTTCAGTTCTGTTGGAAGGAGCCATTCCGAAGCTCGTTGATTGGTTTGCATGTCAAACTCATAAACCCACGTCTCATCACCAGTTACAATGTGTTTCATGAATGTGGAGTCAGAATTGACTCGTTCTAGCATATTTTGATCGACCTTTACGCGATTCAATTTTTGAAGAAAATTCAGGTCTTTTGGAACTAGTCGAGCGCCAACGCGTTTAGGGCCCAAATAATCCTTTAAAATGCTACGAATTGATTCGTGAGATACTGAAATTTAATTACATATCTCTCAAACTCAAATGACGATTTTTAATTACTATTTACTTCATTTTATTAATGTTAACTTCAGTTGAAGATGTTGATGGTCGACCACCACATCTCAGCCGCTGTTGAATTACTGTACCATTCATATGCACGCGTTAGATAAAGTCGATTCTCCGTAAGCTTTTTTTTTAAAATTTTCAGCGATTCGGCACATAAGTTCTTTGTTGAATATTTTTATCCATTATAAAAATCGCAAAATAGACATGTAACAACTGACAGAATGGAGCACTGTAAACTGTATTTATATTTACTGCTCGAGAAAATCTGAAAAATCATTGACTTATCACACATCCTTCTTTTAAAAGGGAAATATCCCATACAAGTAGGACAAAATTGTTAGATTTCGATTCTGAATCAAAAAATTGAGGTTTCGTTTTTTTCGCCTGGACTATCAAACACCCTGTATATCAGTATACGGAGTACGAAGAAGAGTGAACGTATCTACAGAACCACATACCTCATTTTATCGATATACTCATCCGTACCAGTTACGAGCAAAGCGAAATAATATCGTCATATTCCTGAAAAAACAGCACGGGCAACAGCAGAAGACAAGTCGATAACGTTGGTCGTTTTGGAATACCTGGTGGCGCCTACGACCGGCGCCACCACTCGTTATCCAGCTATTTACCCGACAAGATACAAGAACAAGAACATCATATTATCATCAGATGCTTTCAGATCATCCTGACATCTCGAGAACCAAGTCGCAAATCTAACATGCGATTTCAATTTCAACGTAGATTATTTTATCGTTGTTTGAACGTTGCTTAGCTGTAACATCGTAAGTGATCTTTTAAAGGGCTCATTATCGCATCCAAAATTTTTATCAATCCATAAAAATTCCGAAACTCACGAAGAAACACATTCTCCAATCATTTTTGGCAAATCAGCTATTGAAAAAAATGATCACAAGTAAAAATTTGTGTTCGAGAGACAGGTAACCGGAAATGTACTTCAGGATGTATTTCTCAATAAAAATATGAAAAAGGAGAACCGCATTGCTAATTCTCTTAATTTTGAAACAGTTTTTGTGTACTATTCTACGAGGTATTGACATAAAAGATCATGTAAAAATATGAAATCTATACAATGAAGGCGTAATTTGTTTCGTTTTTAAAATATAGGTTTTAGATTTTCGTTTATTGTCAATATTTCTTTTATTTATCTTCAATTCGAAATGTAGTTTTACTTTTCAGGGCGAACACAATTTTGCGTTTCATTTTATTGTAAAATTTGTAGGGAATTTTTTTTATGATCATACACCTTATTATCAAGCAGAACTTTTTACACTATGCCAATGATCGTTTTCATTATAATGGGCTGATTCTCTGTTTTATTCAGAAAATTGTTTGTTTCTTGTGAAAATATAATAAAAGCAATAGTTTTGAGTAAACATTTAACTTTCGATGCAGTATTAGAGCGAAACTGTAGTAAATCTCCGTCCTTCGAGCCATATTTTCATTTTTGAAAACATATAGGAGTGTCTGTCTCATTCAGGCCAAGAGAATATAGTGGATGGAATAAATAAGAAACTCGTCATATTCAAATGTATTAGAAAATAGCGATTATCTGGAAAAAATGATTGTTTGAGTCTCACTTCTATTAATGATTCATACAAACAATTCCGACGAACGGTATATTGTTTTTGTCCCCCATAGAACCGATATAGTACGAGACAGAAACAACGAATATTTCTATCCCAATCAAGTATGTCAGCATGCATATTCCATGAAACCGATTTTTCATACGACCTTGACCCCTTGGCCGGTTAATTGAATACCGCAAAACCTCGCTATTTTTTATGGTCGATCACTCCGATCGATTCCTTGCAAAAAACCAGTAGCTTAATACTCAGAATCGCATACAGGCATGGTTATAAATTATTAGATGACAGAGAACAGTTTCTTGTCTCGAATTCTCGTTCGCCTATATTTTTTTCCATTTTAAATAACGCGATCTGATGATAATTTAATCTATGTGCATACCAAGTTGATAATAAAGTGTATAATGTCAGCATATAAACTGCTTTACCAAATTTTGGTAGAAGGTATGTTTTGAGCATCTTATTCCAATTCTGCTTTCAGAAATTAACTAAGTAGGGCTCGTTTTCGAGAGACAGGTTGTACAATTTGAGGGATTTAAGGATCAGGTTTTTACCGATTTTCTGTCTTACCTACTAATCTTGTTTAGAAACTTGATTAATAAAATATTATGAATTACTTTCAAGTACAAATGTTATAAATTAACTTTTAATATTGGTTCAATTCATATATCAATAAATTGAATCAAAAGGTGAAATAATATTCTATAAAAAGTAGCTGAGTTCACTAGGAGTGTCGATGTTCACATTTGCTGCTCTTGCTCTGATCTCTTCTACAGCTGTTATTCTATCTGGCTAAATAGTGTTCCGGTATAAATAATTGATTCTGAATTATTTTAGACTATGAGAATTATAATTGGTATCATTAGCTTAACCCCAATTCTCTGACTACATGTCTTCTGCAATATAATTCCTCCAAATATCCACAGACAGTTGAAAAAAAAGTAGGGACTTTTTTGCGATTGAAATTTCGGAAAAACCGAATTCGTCGTGTGATTTTCTACGTACTTTATTCGATGCGTTAACCCATTGAAAAAATTTATTGAATGAAATTGTTCGTCCTCATATAATATCCTTTTCAGAATAAAGATTTGGTGTACCTCAAATCGTTCGAGAACATTTCATAGACATTATAATAGTATGATTTTCAAGTGGAATATTGTAGATAGTCAAAACTACGAGTTTGGTAGCGCTGAGGAAACTATAATTCCTTTATTCTTGGATTGTTCTATATCTCACAATCCAGATGACTTTCAATATATATTCTGCCAAAAAAGCACCCGGAAATTGGCCGATGAAACACAAAATATTCATTTTTCTTCCAATTTATTGTATCGACTTCAAAGTAGATCACTTCCAAATAATACGCCAACGAATAATCCAATCATCAAAACATTTTTCGAACGCATTTTCCGGACTCGACTTCAATTCTCGCCGCGAATTCTCTTTTTATGTTTTCTATCGATTTCCGAAGCTTAGTTTGCATGACAGATAGATAGATAGTAAACACATGTCCCATCACCAGTTACAATGCGTTTTAAGAATGTGGGGTCGCTATTGACTCGTTCTACCATGTGTTCAGCGACCTCTACGCGATTCAATGTTTAAAGAAAATTCAAGACTTTTGTAACTAATCCAGTGGCAACGCGTTTCATGCCCAAACAATCGTTTAAAATGGTACGAATTGATTCATGAGACACAGAGACAGAGGTTTATTGCCTATCTGTCTCAAATTTAAATGACAATTTTCAATAACCATTTCCATCACTTTATCGATGTTAACTCCAGATAAAGATGTTGATGACCCACCCAAGCGAGGCAAATCTTCCACCACAGCTCTTGAGTGCACTGTATCGCTCAAATACACATTTTATTGAAGAAGTCGATTCACCTTAAGTCTTCAGTAACATTTACAGCGATTCGGCACGCCAAATTTCATTCGCGATACAAAATTTGAGACAATTCCTTGTTCGATATTTATATTCAGTTAAAAATCGCAAATCACTGTTGTGAAAAGTGACAAAATCGAGCCATGTAAACAAACTAAATGACAGATCGTGTTTAAACACCGCATTAGTATAGAAAACAGTTGTGCCAACTTTGTAACAATTAATCAATTCCCGGTACTTTTTTGACAGAATGTGTAGATGGTTAAAATCCAGTTAGTATTGCTGACACAATGTTTTCCTCTTGATTTTGTTTTTCATTTTATATTTCTGCAATCCCACCATTCCACATTCACCAATCCAAGTTCCGGTTAAAATAAAGAATGAGACAAAAATGAAATAGGTTCGGTCGTTACTATGTGATACGTAACTGGCATGGTTATGAGAATTACGAATATTACTACATAAAAATATCACTGTTTAAGATAGTTTATTCAACGTTATGAGTTCAAAACTAAAATACAAAGTTAGCAATTTCCTATATGTATATTGGTAAAGAGAAATGGGTTAACAGAACAAGTAAAGTACATATTAGAAATTAACATTGGGTAGTGATGCATCATTGAGAACTATCTAAAAACCCAAATATTAGAGAATAACAAATCAATCAGGTCCTTAAGTAGTATTTGATTATTGTGTGTATTGTGTTAGGCTTTGAATATTTCCAAGAATGCAAGATAATTGTGTTTTATACCTTTTTGTGCTTGGTGTACGATCTGTAGATTGTCTATTGATGAAAAAAAGGTCGTTTTTATGCAATCTGTTTTGTTTTTAGAAAAATGTGAATTATGTTTCTTATGTCTAATTCTAACCGTTTGACCAATATAAATTCCGTTACAATTAGAACATGTTGTTAATACACTCCTGAATTATCTAATTTTTGAGTTTTATCTTCGGCATTGAAAAATATTTTCGATACTTTGCTTGTGGATTTCTAGGCTAATTTAACATTGGAGATTAGGATGTTATTAGCGATCTTTTTAGAAAATGGACCGAAATAAGTTAATAAGGAATATTGATGTTTGGCTGTCAGCATAAATACTGTTATAAACTTTTTACAAACGTTTTTTAGACAAAAGTTTGTTTATTAGCTATAACGCTGAACCAACTTTTCCATCTTAAACAGCGATATTTTTTACGTAGTAATATTCGCAATCCTCATAAAGAATGAGACCATAAAGCAATAATTCTGTTTCTAGTTATTTTTGTTCACAATACACTTATAAACTAGTTGGTACTGATGTATCAGCGATGAGAGAGACAAGGCTGTTTCTCCCTGTTCTCTTAATCATATAAAAAATTATGGTCCACCCAATTTTCCTAAGCTTACACTTAAAGAGACTTAGCATATCTTGAATTATTATCAATTTCACATACTCTGTATTATCTCGTGTTTTTGACTCACATCAAACTGTGATAATCAGCAATATATTTTCTTGATATGTAATTCTTCTTATTTCATTCGAATAACTAGACAAATAGAAGAGAGAAAAACTCTTCTCTATTTCATATTAACGAACATGTGAAATGACACATACTGTCTACTTCTGTAGTCACATCGGTATCTACTGAAAAATTATTTGTTAATTTTTGTCGAATAGTTATCGCCGATTACTTATGAATAAGTTGTTTCGTTTTCATCGTTTACTCTTTAGTAGCACATCGTGTTATCTTCATGATCTCATTAGCGCGGCAGCAGAGCCACCGGTTCAAATCTCGTCTGGGGCTGTCGACCGCTGGCCGGTTCGTGAATGTTCAATTTATTTAAAGGCAGCAATTATTCTTGCATTCTCATCTCAAACTTGCAACCAGGGTCGATGACCTTTCTACTCACATATTCGTATCTCCGCATGTATCTTCGCTCTGCAGGCCCCACGGGCACTGGGATAACGTCGTAATCGGATATGTCGCCAGTGGCGTATTTCAAAGACCATACATTGATTTTTTTTATCATTTACAGTATCATATACTTTGTGGTTATGCAGCCACCATTTTCAGGAACCTTCGCTCAAAGCTGCATCATTCTTATTTTTACTTGACACCTTGTTCTTTAAGGTATTTGGTACACCTCAATTGTGTATGGCAGATTATGTTTGCAGCATGGAGATTTCTGCTAAAATCTCCACGCTATTGCTCCTCAGATCATCGATATGTTTCTGCATCTTCTAATTCACTTATCTCAAACGAGTTGATGTAAACTTGGGGCCTTTCTTTCAATGAATTTATTGTTTCTGTGACAATGTTTCATTTCAGCCATGTTGTGGGAACCACATGTCGTCAATATACATAGCATCTAATTGAGTCTACAAAATATCAGTTAATAATACACCATAACAGTCACAATCACTGTAATAAAGTTTGTTCCATGTTTTCCGACAATGTTTTCATCTAACAAGTTTTCTAAATTCTTTCCATACCCTAGAAAGTGCTGTGACAGCAAAGGATCTTTACATTACAAAGAATTTCTTTGGAAATGTGTTACTTTATAGCAGTGGTCCCCAAATTTATTTAGACACTGTACCCCTGTTTCACCCATAAAACATTTAAGGTACCCCTTTCAATTACCTAAGTAGAATACTAAGTAAACTATAACTAAAATATTAAACAAATCTTAACCTTTGTAACTCAGTTACGCATTATGTTTAAATAAAATCAAAGAGAAAGTGTTAGATTGGTTGAACTTGTTTTCTTTGCACAATTTATCAAAATTGGTTTTAACTTTTTTTTGTTCCTTTAACGTCCTATATTTCTGCCTTTCGGCTAATGACACGCCGGGGAATTTTGTCACCTCACTAATCCGAGCCCTTCTCATGTCGTGGGAAGTAATCTTTAAAGTTCTATTTCTTTCTAGGTTTACTTTTGAAATAGATTAAACTTGAGAAACCCTTTTTACATAAATAAGTGGTGGAAAACCCATCAAGAAGTTCAACAGCAGTGCTTAACATTTCTTTGTATTCCTTCCCAATATCGATCGAGAAATCGAACAATGTAGTCACATAAGACTCCAATGAGTTGCTCCTTTCGAAATTTTTGCGTAACCCTGAGGGGTACGCGTACCACAGTTTGAGGACCACTACTTTATAGAATAACTATCATAACTTAGTCATCCTCTGAATTTAGTCATCCAAGATCAAACACTCCTTCCTTATTTAATTAGCAATAAAATTCATTATGTCTTTTTTTTCAGTTCATAGATAAGAAAAATCCACGCCTCAGTGCACCATCACGGGATCTCTTAGAAAGACTTCTAGAAAAAGATCCCACTAAAAGGTTGCGATCTTTACGATCTCTGACGACTATCGCCTTTTTCAAGGATTACCAAATTGAAAAAGTTAAGGAGAAAACGGTGAGTATTTTGAGTCAAGTTATTCAACAAAGATGTTCTGTTTTCGAAATACAGAGTGTTAAAATTAAGTTTTTTTTCCGGTTCGTTTCTGTCTCACCGGGAACTGAAAAGTGCAATTATTTCTGGAAATACGAGTAAATGGAATCTGAAAGTTTACAAATTTTATTATTCTGATACGCCAGTCTGATCCGATTTATTTTTTTTTAATTGGTACTTTCGATTACATCAGAAAATGGTCTCACGTTTCTTATTTCAAATAAGAAAAAGATTTTAAGATTTCGCGAGGTGCTTCCTCAAGCCATTTCATGACGAAAAGTACCCATGAAGATATGACCGCAAACGATTCTTTACCGTAATACAGGCTGTTGAAACCTTCAGTTTTTTTCTTATGATTACTACAGTTTTTCAGATATTCAGTTCAAATTCGTCACAATGGTGCCTTTTTAAAATGTACATAATCAGATTACAGAAACAATTATTGACAATCTACAGAGATCGCGTGTCCTTTCTTCCCTCACAATATATCTTGCGTTTTTCCGTATGTGCCGAATTTGAAGTAAAGATCTGAAGAAATGTAGTAATCAGAAGTAAAAACTGAAGAAATCTGAAGATTTCAACAGCCTGTATTTCGGTAACGAATCTTTGCGAACATATGTTCATGGGTTTCGTCCCCGATTCAAATCGTCATACAAATTCGTTTGAAATGAAAAAATTGTTCTCTTCAAAAAGCCAATAAATATATTCCGCCTAGATCTCAAAGATTAATGGAAACTTGGCGTTTCACTGAATTTACGAGTCAAAACGTCTCCAATTTTTAACTTTTTTGAACACCCTATAAACAATAGCAATAAGCACAGTTTTATATCATTACTATTTTCATCTGAAAAGTGTTCTTAGTATATTTTTATTCCACTGTATGTTTTGCAAAATATATTTCATTCGCTTAGAAAAATAATTTAATCGCTGCACTTAGCTGTACAGAAACTTCTAAACTTTCAACCAAAAATAGTAGCGAGATTGAAAAATGTAATAATATATAGGATATTCCATTTAAAATAAAAAGTTGAGATCTTTTTCCTGTATCAAATTGTTAAAAATAGATTAAACTAGATTATTATATATTGGTCATCAAACTCATAATTTTCATATTCCTTTGTTTCATACATGCAGAGAAAATCGTAATATTCAATTTCTAGTGAGAGTTTCTGTTCAAATTGATCACATAAAATAGAATACTAGTCATTCATGCATTTCTTGTAAACTCAATTTTTACATAAATGTACAAAAATCAAGAGATAATTTAAAGATCTGGAAATAATCTGGTAGTTTATTGAAGTTCAGACAAAAAATCCTCTATTGAATCGGATAATTATAAATATTTTCTTTCAGGTTTCACCAAAAGCGCTGTTGCAGAACCATTACCCAAATGGCCCTCGAAATAGAATTGAAGAGGATGAATTTGAAGACTTTGACTCCACCAATTAGAGTTATGAAACGCAGTTTAGTTGTTAGATGTGACAAAAATATTGATGTGCAATACATATTTTCACAAACATGATATTATGTTAGTTAATATGTTATAATATAAGGTGCTAAAGTATCAAAATAAAATAAATATACGATTTTATGTTAAACTATTTTGTTTGTATATCATTTGGCAGTAATATTATATAAATGGGTTTTTCTCTGTTTGTAACTGTTTTTAAAACTTGGATATTTACATGTTTTCTCACATTTTTCGTGAGGTCAGTAAACTCAGTTCCCTAGTAGAAAAAACTTGTTCGACAAGTTTCTTCCATTTTTAATAAAATAGTAGTAGTTTAATCCAACTTTTCGAACCTTTTTTCATCAATATTGTATCTAAGCTACAGAGTATAATTTCGGAGTTTCTATAAGAGAGAGCAAGTCTAGTACCACGCTGCCTCCAAGACCCATTTCTTTTGAAATATTGTATCTTGCTCCTCCATAAGAAAACAACAGGTATAAATGACCATCTTCCGAGCAAAGACGCCATAATGTGAACACAAACATCACAGGCGCTTATTTCTCATAAACATTTTCGCAGAGTGGCGTCCGAAAAACGGCACCATTTCTTCATCAACAGATAATTTAGCAGATAAAACACCCCATTCATGAAATTATAATTCAGTTAATCAAATAAAGGTCTTAGTTCAGAAATCCGATCATTTTTATTCCGAAAATGAAGATATCTTTCGATCGTTCCGAATCGATTATTATTCATCGCATTCCTGATAAACTTCACTTCCTTGTCTCGTTCCTGCGAAATGTACATATCAAGTGGGGGAGAATGTGGCATCTAGTCAGCAAAAGGATTTAAAAAAAATCTGCGTTTTTCGGTTCTTAAAATTGTAAAGTTTGAATCATTTGTTTAGTGCGCATTCCTAATTGATTCTGTTACAATCAATCTATCAAATTTTGTCAAAACACCGTAAACAAAATTCTGATGGTGTCAAACCTTCGCAAGAATGAAGCATTACTTTGAATTCTTCTTTTGTAAGCTCTTGAAAATTGTTTTTTCGCTTTCTCATGGAAGTGTTTTCCTATTGAATGGGTTCAAGTTTTTCAAGTTGTTTTCTTTTGGTAATTGTTTATAGTTTGATTTCGCTGATTTGGATGACACTAATTTCTTTTTATTCGATGTTTTTTGAAATTTTGTCCGTTTTGATGTCGTTGTGACTCTTCTTTCATTTTCCAAAGACAAAATTGCGTTTGAGGTAGAAGGGGAAAGACTATCATTGTCAATTGCATGCATACCAGTATCAATAGAGCATAATAAAAAATACGCGTGACGATAGTATGATATAATCAAAGATTTAATGACTTTAGGTGAAAGGATTTAAAAAACTGATTTAGTTTTATTTAAAAAATTGGGATTAATGAGATTTTCAATAAAATGGAAGAGTAAAATACTGCAATCAGCCATTTTGAATGAAACGTCAATCACAAGGCATGACGTCATACCTATGTAAGCTTCATTGTGTTTTGATTACCAACTACTGATTGCGCGTTACGATTGATTTTATATTTGTTTTTGTGATTTATCGACTTTACAACACGATTCTATTTATAACAATGGCATCAAGCTTTGTTAAAGAAAACAGCTCAAATTTGCCCAGGATCGATTTATTGATGTTGGGCGAGTTCCTCGCAACAAATAAAGAATTTTTGTTTATCCGAATTTAGAAACGTGAAAACCTCTTTGTAAGTATATTTTATTTGTATTTATCTTTAACACTAGATACAAATATAACCAGGTAGTAATCAGATTCGTTTCAAACTCGTAGAAGTTTATTTTGTTTTACTTTCATAGGTTTTTGTTCGTTTTTCTTTCAACGATGTGCTCGGGAACTAAGCCCATTTACACAGGTGGACCTATAGCTTGTAGTGGATTCCGAACCATTCTCCTAGACCGTGCAATGGTAACTGCCACGACAAGGATTACAAGTTATCTGGTTCAGGAATTTTATGCCCTTTATAGGCGACTCTGTCAAATTCAAAGACGCATACAACACCCAAACCTTCGTCGGAATCGAACCGGCAGCCGCATGTGTACAAACTGGAAAGCGTGTGATCTTCCCACCTGGCCACACCGGTGGTTTTCGTTAGTTTTTTTACGATAAACTTGTCATTATTTTTGAGGTTAGCTCCCTTGCAGTATAGGTTACATTTCTTAATCCAAAAAACACATGAAATCCAAGCGTACATCGAGAAACTCCAAGAAACATTCTACATCGAAGGAATGCAATGATAATATTTATACAGAAGATAATAAGGTAGATCGAGATCCACAAAGATATTTGTTAATCTGTTATTCTTTATAAATTTCTCAATTGTTCAACAATCTGGAACATTATTTATAGAACCTTCTACTAAGATACTACCGTGAGGTCTATATTTATCATTATCCATTTTATTTTAATGTTTAACATTTGTTTGATCTTTTAAACTTGTTGAATCGAAAGTGAGATTACCAACAGATATATCTGACAGTTATTCGACGGGTCCTTTCATCATTTTAGTTAAAAATTGGAAATAACATTTTATCATGCGTACATAACAGATGAAAATGTTTTTTTAATGTGTAACCTGTAGAATTTTCTAGACAACTCAAAACAAAATCTCAGTGCTTCTGAGAAATCCAAAATCAATAATGAAACAGCTTCATCGGAGGATCACACGTTCTACCAACACAAGTTGAAGAAAGCAGATATAGCTTTAAGATTAGCTTTTGATGCCAAGGCAACTCCATCTCAACTATCACCTAATAGTTCAAGTGATAATTCTGCTTCAGGTGAGTATTTACATTATTTATAAAATCTTCTAAGATACAATCATGAGGTCTATATTTATCATTATTCATTTCATTTTAATTGTTTAACATTAGTTTGGTCTTTTATACTTGTTGAATCAAAAGTGAGATTACCAACAGATATATCTGACAGTTATTCGAGGGTTCCTTTCATCATGCACACATCACATACTCAAAGTTTTCAGGGGACTCCTGTTTCTGAAAAACATGCGATAGCAAAAAAAACCTTAGAAAAATGAATTATTCCATCTTACAAAAGAGAACTATATATGTTATAATCTATTCCACTGTAATCGCCAAATAGAAGATGATGTGGTAAGCCGAGATCCCCAAAAATTTTCTTAATCTGTTATTCTCTACATATTTCTCAATTTTTCAATCATGGGGTCTGTACTTATCATTATTCATTTCATTTTAATTGCTTACATTTGTTTGGTTCTTTAGACTCGTTAAATCGAAAGTGAGGTTATCAACAGATATGACAGTTATTTTGATCGTTCCTTTTATCATTTTAGTTCACATCATTTCACTTCAATTAATATGTGGTAATTGTATAATTTCATATCAAATCAAAGCTATTTTCAAAAGTTCAGTCACACAATGTGTTTTCATATTCTACTCAATTCGTTAATAGAAATTGAAAATAAGCACACAGAACCTACTCATGTTTTCAAATGAATTGTTAAGTGAGAGTTGAAAACTATAATAAGTTATAATATATTCCTTTCGCTAATAATTATTATCTGTTGCCATTCTTCTATCTACTTAAGCATGGAGTTTTGAATCATCAATCACATCTTTGGAGATCTGTTCCGAATTACGAGGAAGAATTAGACTATTGCATTTTGAAATTTAACACACGTTCGTTCCTTATATAATTTTAGTTCACAACATTTCCTTTCAACTAATATATGGTGATTATATCATTTTTCTACGCAATTCACTAATAAAATTGGAAATAACGTTCAAGCACACAGACCTTACTTATATTTTCAGGGATTCAGGGGACTCCCATTTCTGAAATACACATTTAAGGCAGTACTAGAAAGAATCATAGAAAAATTAATTTTTAAGTGAGACTAGAAAACTACATGAGTTATAATCTATTCCACTTAGTTAAAAATTATTATCTGTTGCCATTTCTCTATCCACTTAAGCATGGAATTTTGAATCAGAGCATGTTGTTCTTTGGAGATTTGTTCAGAATTACGAGGAAGAATTAGAGACTTTATTGAATTCTGAAATTTAACAAACTTTACTTTTTGGATACTAATGAATTTTTCATGTAGGTGCTCTTGGGAAGCGGTGGTACCACTGTGCCTAGAAGTGAATATGAGAAACTTGATTTCTGAAGAATGAAATATACAATTGCTGTGAGGAGATTATTGAACCTGAAGTTTACTAGGGAGGAACTTGCAATGCACTCACAAACTGGTAAAGAAAGTCCGGTATTCATAGGAGTCAAAGCGAGAAAACCACAGTAAGTATTACATAAATTGAAAGACAAAGAGAAGTTACCAATTCGACTGAAAAATACACAATACTTAAATGCCATTATCTCCTAGTACAGTGGTCATAATTTTATATTTATTGGGTGTCGAATAATTCAAATTTTAATAAAGTAAATATTTTTCAGATTAGATCCAGTCCGTGTGGGTGACATCAGGCTCCATGTTACACAGAAATATAATATTGATACCACCTTCGTCTATAAGGCGATCATTATTGCTCTGGCTGATGCAAGGAAAACCAAAAAACTTAAAAGAGAAAAGGATGATTAGTGACTGATTGCAATTAATACGATGTAGAATAATTCAAGTCTAGTTGTATTTGTAACAATCATGCTGTCGGTATAACCGTCTTTGTGAATAAAATATTTTCTTTCAGTTTTCTTTTAATTTGAAATTTGTTAGTCTTATAAAAATTTTTCGTTACTATAATCACTTGAAGAGTCTCTTCAAATAATTAAACACTCCACCAAGAATTAGTAAATATGTCAATTTAGCACAGTTGCCATCTAACTATAGTATACTCGATAGTACTTATTGTACTCCTTGTAAGATAACGTCAAGTCTCAGTGAAATATTCCATCACAAAAATAAATAAAAGTCTAAATTCCACAGTGTTTACTAGAACCGTGTCTCTCATCAAATAAAGAATATAATCCAAAACCGCACAAAGTCCACCCAAACATAAAATGATAGTACCAAGTGCTGAATAATCGGAAACGATTCGAAAAAGTCCTCAACCAAAAGCAAAAACAAGTACATACTATTCAAATATAACCCAAAGACTCGATAGATCTGAACAATAAAATAGAGGTTTGCTTGATCGTCAATGAATTTAAGGAATAAACGCAGTAAATTGAACAACCTTTCAAATACGTATCACACAACCCCTTTCTCATATGGAAATTTTCGTGGTGATAGTTGACGGGGGTAAGAGAATGATGCTCCAATGTTCACATGAGGGAGAAACATTTTTTGAACCAACAGAATCAATTTTGATCAACTGATTTCCCCGAACGGATTGATGAAAGCTTGGAATTTCCCCAAACAATTTTAGATTTCAAATCGGCTTATGTTATTTCAAAGAGCGAATAATCACATTTTTGTATGGAGAATAGAATCGCGTTTTCAAGAAGTTATCACACGACCCTTTTTCCCAATTCCAAGATTTGGAGTGGAAGTCGCCAGGAATAACGGTGTTGATAGGCGGAGCACGAAACCTGAAACAATAAATATTTCCCTCCCATCAAAAGTCTTGTTTACGTTTTCCGATTTCTGTGCAACTCTGTTATGCCGTTTCTAAATGAAAACTATAAAAATTATAAAATTTTCCCAAATGTAATCAATGACGTCAATGTTCTTTGATCACAACTGTGATCAAAGAACAAATTTATTTTATCAGAAAGTGTAAAAATAAAAATAAAATTGACTTATTTCGCAGAAAAATCAAATCAACCGAATTATTCAAATTCATTTTTATTCGAACGCACTGTATGTTGAAAATTGTTGTATAATCTTCTTCAGACCTAATATGAATTCCTTCGTCACTCACATCTGTGGTGAGATTGTGTTTTTTATAAATAATGCATCCAGTTTTCATAAATTTGCTGGTTAACTCAAGGAAGTATTTATGTCCCAATATTCTTCCAGGGTTATTTCTGTTGAAAATGCGAGCGTTGCTATAGCTGAAATATTATTTTTGAAGAATAAATTCACAAATGTAATGCTTTACTGCAGTGTGTACACCATCTTAATGTTATTTTCTGTTATCAAAATTATGGAAAACTACCGACGCAGATACTTGTGTTTTACTGAATAACTAAAAGTAAATGAATCTAGCAAATGTGGAAAAAATTTAAAACATAGGAAAACTGATAATGAACCAATATATGTCATCAGAATGAAACATTGGTTTTATTTATCGATTCAAACGAAAAATTTCTAGCTTTTTTCCCAAGAGAGTATACCACGCTACCTTCTTTCCTTTCCAGATCAGCAGAATTCTTAATTCTGCAAAACAATTTGACTTAATTGATCTGAACATAAAATATTAACGATTGCTTGATCGTCAATGAATTTAAGGAAAAAATTCTGTAAATGAAACAACCCTTCAAATGGAAATCACTCAAAATTGCGAAAATAAAAACAAAATTGACCTATTTCAGGAAATTCGCAGAAAAATGATATCAACTATTCAGTGATTCATTTTTATGCGAACGCTCTGTATATTGAAAGTTATTGTATATTCTTCTTTAGACCTAATATTATCCAGGAAGTCTTCTAGAATAAGTTCAGTTCTGTTGTAGTTATTTTCATACCTACTCGTTTTCGAGGGATTTCAACACCAATATTCACGAAGAAGAATTAATAGCAAGTTCCTAGAATTAGTCATCTTTACCTGGGAATATCCGGCTGATAATGTTAGAGTATCAAAATAACTACCTGATAGAATTATCTATAACCCGAAAGAAATTATCGTCTCCACAGGGGTGACAATACTTCTTAGCATATTTCTACTGGGAAGGTAATTAAGTGGAATATATTTCTTTGTTGAAGTGAATAATGGTTTTTATTGGAGTTATTAGAGTATTAGAAACCTGGGTTACCTTGGGGTTTTCTGTTCGTAAATATGGGGGGTAGGTTTGTTTATTTCGAAATTGCAAAAGAGAAAATTATCCAAACTTTCTTCTTTTCTAGAGGCTTGTAATTTCAAGAAATTTTTAATCGGCGTCTTGTATATAGATGATAAAATCTTATAAACTCCGATATGAATATAAAGGGTCCTAACATCTCCTTAATTATCGCTTACTATCAATGTTTCAAGTATAGACGTTTCTTGTCCCATTTTTATTCTAATACATAATCTTTGTTCAGATATTTAGATCTATACGACACAAAATGTTGAAAGCTACGAAGAAATATAAAAAATTTAGTGTTTAATTACAATACTGGCCTAATTTTTCGAAAAGAATTCAAAAAGTAACATAAAATTAGGAAACTACGAAAATGAAAGAAATAATAACTATTGTAATATATATATAAATGATACTGAGAAAATATAGGAAATACATAAACTGGTCAACAATTTTATTGAAATAATCGTCAAATCTGTATGACGTTTTGTTGATCAATATGCGTTCCTTGGTCAGTATAAAGTTGGTTCCAAAATTTTGTTCCCACCTTTGAATTACGGACTATCGATCATCTCTTCAAATGATTGATTGAATTTCGAACAAATTTCAAGAGACAAAAATAATTTTGAATTAGAAGATCCTTTCACTAAATATTTTCGAAGAGACCAGTGACGCACTACACTATGAATTTTATGGGGTCAAAAATAGCACTACCCTGAAAAAAATTCCTCCCTGTATATCTTCGCGAACACTGAACACATCTCTTTGATTGATGAGTAAAATAATTCCTTTTCTACAAATTGGAGCTAGATTCTTCGAAAACTAGAAGAGTTACCAATACAAACGTGAAAAAAATCTGAACTTCCGTACCCTGTATCTGGAGAACAGAGGATTTTTTAGGTGTTTTATTGGAGGTTTTATATGATTTGTACTTTTTTCTACAGGAATCTTCTATAGAAATTAATGAAAGCGTATCTGAAACACCATCTAAATCATATTTACAATAGGAAGCATTTATGAATTTCTTTGGTTCACCCTTTTTTTTGTTCGTTATGGACCCGGAAATGGCGAAAAAATCGAGACAATTACAAAATAAAGTCTGAAAATTACAATTTTGTACAGGGTGTTTCGTATTTCTCAATCTTTAATAAATTGAGATGGAATCAAAAGTTATTCAGTTCTTCGTGAACAATTAAAAACTATCAAGAATTTAGAAATTACCAAAGAATATTCTCAAAGAAGATGAAATTTGCGATAAAAATCTTCAAAAACTCTATCTCTTTTTCTTAATCTCAATTCAACGTTGAATATAACATGAAGAATATGAAATTTACGATAAAAACTTCAAAAACTCTATCTCTTTATTTGTAATCTCAATTTAACGTTGAATATAGTGAGTAGAATACCTAAAACTTATAGCATTGAATTAAAAAATATATATAGCAATTAAAAAATACCTTTTCATTTAAACATCTGAAAAAATTAAATCATGTTGGCAGAAAATGTATGAATTAGTTTTTCAAGAAATTAAACAATTACAAACAAAACAGATGTTTTCAAATCTCCGTTAACATTGAAGACCACAAAAATGTTTAAATAATTTGTTTAATAATCTTATAATACGATTATGTAATTTATTATAAATTTTCAAAATCGATAGAAATTAATTTTTCATCTACTAGACTATAAAATTGCAGTATAGACTTCTAGAAATTTGTTAAATGCAATGTTAGTTCCAATGCATTTGTATCCATGGCAAATAAAAGATTTGCAAATCTGGGAAAATACGAGGTATTCATAAAGTTCATCATGGACCTTTTGCAGATAGATAGATATATAAGCTTTGCTACTTTACTGATAACATCAATTGTGTTCAAGAGTCTTGATAGTGAACATCTATTTATTTTTCATAGTATATTAATACTAAATTTTCAACAAACCACTGTGCGAATTGTGTTAAAATGATGAATGAAATGGAAATTGATCAAGTTTTGAGCGAGCATAATTATGCGAAAAAAGATAGTTTTGTTACTATTTACCACGTAGATCAACCACCCGAAAAAGCAGTAAATACTTACCAGGAATCAAAAATGAGGTTCCAGGGTGAATTGAAAAAAGGAAATTTCATTAAATTACTTGCGCCCTCAGAGTCAATATGCTGCGTTCTGGATATTGAAGGTGAGTTTCTAGTTTCTGAAAACAATTCTAAATGATGGACAAGTAATATTAATTTTCAAAATGTTTCGAAAAACAGTAAAGTGATAGAAAAAATTAATACAAAGCGTGATGTGTTTTGTCATGTTATTTTATATGAAGTCAAAATTTAGGAATTGCTACTTCGTTGACAACTTTGTTGGGCACTCCCGTTTTTATATTCAAAATTAATATTTTCTGAACACTCTGAATATTATTTTATTTCATCGAGTTAGGATAATTTTTAATAATTGAAAATTATCTTAAACTCTTTAATTCAACCTGCATTCAAAGCGTGTTCTCAAACTCTGATTTATTTTCTGAATTTTTAACGTGCAACATCTAGAGAACCTTATAGAATTATTGTATTTTTATCGGTCCTGGATAAGTATGGAAAGTTTCAATTAAACCTGATGTATTAAAGTAAGTCAGAATAACGTTCGAATATTCTATAAAAGCCTGTTAAAAAATCACTGTAAGCTCATCTTAGAAAGTAATTGTCACAATGCGACAATTTGTGCGACCACCACAGTATTGTGTCCATTACTGCTAATTTCTAAATTTTATTAATTCCGTTAATACTAAAGAATATTCTTGCCGACTGCTAATAATCTAAAACACAAACTAGTTGACTATTTGTTATGCAAGTACATATTGAGCAGACCTTAATCAACATAACAATTTTCTTGAACTACGTTTTTATTCTAATAAAATTTTCAAGTATCTGAAGAACAGTGATTTTAGCAGGAGCTTGTTGAATTTAAATATTTATACGAACATTAAACCATCAAGAGGGTAGATTTTATTTCTCCTAATTTATATATTCACACTCTCAAGGACCAGATAATCATTTCATATTTTCTTTGTATTTCTTTTGCTACTTATTTGTTTATGGATTTCACAGAATAACTCATGATACATGATACAGATTTTCCCCAGTGAAAATTTAAAGATTAAGCAAGTCTTAATTCGCGTAACCAATTCTTACCATTTCAACTATTATTTCAAACAAAATTAACAATTCGGAAATAAATTCAGAACTTTTGACATTTGCTTACAGAAAAATACAAAATCTAAGCTTTTCTTAGTTATTTTTCAGTGATATCTGCGTTTTCCTAGTTGTTTATGTACAATGTAGTATTGGTAGAATGTTAATACTTTAGTCTACGAGAAGATTCTCGAAAACTCTCACAGACAAATTTTCTTAAGGCTCATTTTATCCATTCGTGAGATATTTCTACTAAAAATTACCGTCACTCTACAGTCTCATGTTATGGGCTTATTAGTATCGTACACCATCCAATCTAACCCAAATTTACACACAACCAAATTTATACGGAACCACTCGATATTTTAACTATTACCTCAAGGATTTTGGAAATTTCGAAGGATTATTAGAATTGATCCTTTGTGACATATTTCAATTGTAAAAAGAAATAAATTAAGGTTTATTTTAAGAAACAAAAAACAAATAAAAGAAAACAAGAGACTCTTTCCGCAAGTAGTAAAAGATACAAGCCAGAATCCGTCTAAGAATGCTTTGGATTAGGTTGGATCAGTGACAGCTGAGTACAATATCCTTAACATGTGGTGATAATTCAACATTTCTATATGTGTATAAAAATATATGAAATATATGTTTTGTTTTGTTTTCCTTCTAATATGAATATACAATGTAAATATGTCTACTATTAACATAACGGAATTTGAACGAAAATTTTAACCGAATTTTTAATATAATTCAGGCGTGAAAATATTTTTCTGGGGAATATTGTGACTTTACATTGGCTGATTCCAATTTTATTTTGAATAATGAATTCTTGAATTGATTGGAATATTTTGAATATAAATTATTGCCGAAATTAATTTGACTTTGGTGGCTCGTTGTCGGTAAGATATATTGATTACATTTTCTCCCAAAACAATAAATCCTTTTGTAATTTCTGAACCACAGTCCGTTGAAATGAATGAAGGCGATTTGGACTGTGACACTATCGTATGCATATAGGTAGTTTAATTAGAGTACAATAAGTACCAAAACGTTTAGTTACCAGTAACAATAAATGTGATGAGTGAAATAACGACTATGATATATACTCTCCTAAAATATCAAATTTATTGAATTTTTCATCTGTGTATGCATAACAAACCATATAAGATACATGCTCTCTAAGAAGATTCTAGACTTCAAGATTAGTAATATGATCGTGTTTTATTTTGATGAGAACGATATATTGTAATTCATTTGTTTTGAAAGTTGTGAAGTATAAAAATATTGATGAGAGTAATACTATTATCATGTAAAAATTAATAGCTTTCAGGATTTTCTAAGATCTAATCTAAGATGGGCCTAATTAAAACAGATATTGAAGCCTATGTAGATGGGCAAACTTCCCGAGCACATTGTTGAAATAATATTGAACGGATGCAACCGCTACTACTTGATAATTAATCATCATTCAATTTGTCTCTTTTATACTAAGTTGTCAATTAATGCCAACACATTAATGAAACTTTCGGTAATCCTTTCTTGTATAATGATAAGTTCTGCGCATCCAAAACGAGTCAATCAGACGTTTGCATTCGAGTTTTATACAGTGTTGTCAGATTTGTGACATATTCTTCTTTAATTTGAATTATTCTTGTGTTGTCATTAGAATCATGAGCATCATTTCGTTATCTCTATTTCTATCAAATTATAATTGAGGAACAGAGCATGATAATCCATTTCCAATATGTATACGACACCAATTTAACAGAATAAAATTTTCAATTTTCATTTATAATAGCTGCCCATACTTTCCCACAAATGTTCTAGGTTCAATATTTGATCAATTAACGTTTTCACCAGATATTTATAAAAATTGGAAACACCGAAAATGATCCTACCATATAGAAAAAGTAATTTGGCAGTGTAACAGTTTTCAGAATTCAATGAAAAAATTATTACTGAGAAACACAAAACGAAACGTATCAGCAAATGGTAAAGCAGCAAATAATCTAGTATACCTACAACGCAGAATACTTATCTGGGTAACCAATGTTCTGAATAATCTAAAAACTATTGAAAATCCCCAATTTTCAGAAGAAAAATCTCCATTCCCCACGTTTATTACAGAAATTGAAAAAAGTGATTTTGTAAGTCCCACAGTATATTTCCATATATTCGATGAACTATTAATGAGATCTAATGAAATACTTTGGAATTGTGACCTTTCTCTACATTTAGTAAATAATTCATCCTGTGAACATTGTTTCTTATGTTATTAACAACATGACATAAGAAAAGTAGTTTATTGTTTCTTGACTAGAAACTAAAAAAGAAAAAAGGTCTACTAGAGACAAGAGCATTCAATTATTATGTTCGCATACTGACAAACCCATGTGTCCAAATATTACTTTGTTCAAAATCTGACAACACTGTATAAAATTCAAATACATTTGGCAAACAACTAATCGACTCATTTTGGGTGCTCTGAAGTCATCATCATACAAGACAAAGCTTTCATTAAAAATTCTTGACGATGTTTTTAATATGTAACCTGTGAAATTTTCTAGACAACTCAGAACAAAGTCTCAGTGTTTCCGAGAAATCCAAACCAGCTTCATCAGAAGATCCCACATGCTACCAACATAAGTTGAAGAAAGCAGCTTTAGCTCTAAAATCAGCTTCTGATGCCAAAGCTATTTCAGCTTCAGGTGATTATCTTAGTATACTTATCTCTTCCAGAACAAATTAACAACTCCAACGTATTTGGCTTCAATGCATATTAGCAATGAAACTCTTACTGTGTTATTTTCTAGATAACTCAGTACCAACAACTTCGACAACTCCCAGAGAGTCAATTAATTCCGATAATAAAGAGGTAAGTCAAGATCCACAAAGATATTTGTTATTCTGTTATTCTCTACATATTTTTCAATTGTTCAACTATCTGGAACATTATTATAGAATCTTCTTCTAAGATACTACCATGAGGTCTATATTTATCATTATTCTTTTCATTTTAATTGTTTAACATTTGTTAGGTCTTTTAGACTTCTTGAATCAAAAATGAAGTTACCAATTGATATTTATGACAGCTATTAGATCGTTCTTTTCATCATTTTAGTTGAAAATTGGAAATAACGTCTCACCAAACGCTTAGAACATACATAAAGTTTTCAGGGGACTCGCGTTTCTGAAAAACAAGCGGTAGTAAAAAGAATCACAGAAAAATAAATAATTCCAACTCAGAAAAGACAACTATATATGTTATAAACTATTCCACTTGGTAACAATTATTTTCTGTTGCCATTCCTCTATTCTATTCAATTGTAATCTTCATATATAAGATGATGTGGTAAGTCGAGATCCCCAAAATTATTATTATTTTTTCATATTTCCCAATCGTTTAATGATGGGGTCCATATTCATCATTAGTCATTTCATTTTAATTGTTTTTATCTGTCATAGATCAAGTATAGTATATATGAGTATATAAATCATCTTTGTATTTGTTTAGACTTTTAGACTTATTGAATTGAAAGTGAGGTTACCAACACATATGACAGTTATTTTGATCGTTCCTTTTATAATTTTAATTCACATCATTTCGTTTCAACTATATATATATTCTTAATATATTCCTTTGAAAAGATAGTAATTATAAAAATTTGAATAATTGTATTTACAATAAATGCTTATATCTATAATTTTGGTGTGTGTCAGAAAAAAACACAAGTGTGAGCTCAGGGGAACCATACTATCTTGTATATGATTCAATAAACGAGTGAAAAAATCTGAGGAAAAAACCCGTTTCCCTGTCGCTATTGCACTAAATAGCTTGTCTGTTTATGTTGTGTTAGTGTCGTGTGTACAAAAAGAATACCAAAGATTTTTCTGCTTAGCCGCTTCATTCTCTCTTACATTCGTTTCAACTAATATGTGGTGATTGTATCATTTTTCTACTTAATTCGCTAATAGAAATTAGAAATAACGTTCCTTCAAGCGCACAGACCTCACTTATATTTTCAGGGATTCAGGAGACTCCCATTTCTGAAATACACATTTATAATCTATTCCACTTAGTAAAAATTATTATCTGTTGCCATTTCTCTATTCACTTAAGCATGTTGTTCTTTGGAGATTTGTTCAGAATTACGAGGAAGAATTAGAGACTTTATTGAATTCTGAAATTTAACAAACTTTACTTTTTGGATACTAATGAATTTTTCATGTAGGTGCTCTTGGGAAGCGGTGGTACCACTGTGCCTAGAAGTGAATATGAGAAACTTAATTTCCGAAGAATGAAATATACAATTGCCGTGAGGAGATTATTGAAGCTGAAGTTTACTAGGGAGGAACTTGCAACGCACTCACAAACTGGAAAAGAAAGCCCGGCATTTAAAGGAGTCAAAGCGAGAAAACCACAGTAAGTATTACATAAATTAAAAGACAAAGAGAAGTTACCAAATCGACTGAAAAATATTCAATACTGACATTATCTCCTAGTACAGTGTTCAAAATTTTAAATTTATTGGGCGTCGAATAATTCACATTTTAATAAAGTAAATATTTTTCAGATTAGATCCAGTCCGTGTGGGTGACATCAGGCACCATGTTGCACAGCAATATAAGATTGATATCAGCGTCGTCAATAAGGCGATCACTAATGCTCTGGCTGATGCAAGGAAAACCAAAAAACTTAAAATAGAAAAGGATGATTAGTGACTGATTGCAATTAATAAGATGAAGTCTAGTTGTATTTGTAACAATCATGCTGTCGGTATAACCGTCTTTGCGAATAAAATATTTTCTGTCAGTTTTCCATTAATTTTTCTAAATTTGTAATTTCCCAAGAACCATCAATTCTACAAATCAACTGAAAGTCTTCGTTACTATAATCACTTGAAGAGTCTCTTCAAATAATTAAACACTGCGCCAAGAATCAGTAAATTTGTCAATTCCGTACAGTTGCCATCTGAGTTACTAATGTACATAATTCACCCTCGCAGACTGTTGGTGTAACTCAAAAGTACTTGCTACGTATTTTTTTCAAATATTCATTACACTCTCTTATTATGTCATCATCAATATTTTCATTGTCAGTAAATTCATCAACAACAGAAGGGATGTAAACAGCATCAACTTCATCGTCATAATCACTGCTTTCCAAAATTGCTAGAAGTTTTTCATTAGTCCACGCCTTATTTGTTTCCAAATTGTACAATTCTAAATAATATGACTGAATGCAATAACGCAGAAAACAAACTAAACGTACGTGTTATGACTTAACGCATCACAGGTGGGGAAGTTTCAATGATTTTTAATTAAGATCCAGGAGTGTGTAAATGACCAAAGGGGTTGCGTACGACCTTCCAAGAAAATTCAAGTGAAGGAATTATCCCTACTATTATTTTTAATAATATTTAGCATTTCTCTACTTATGGACATGTAAACCAGAACATCTAGAAGTGAAATTACCATATCTAACTCATTCATACCCAAATTGATGAAAGTCAAAATTCAAAAAAGTGAAATTTGGCATACTTGGAACATGTTTTTAAACAAGTTGAACGTAAATTAAAGAAACACGGAAAATTTAAAGTATAGTATAGGATAACCTTAATCTTTTGAATTTGGGAGGCTTTACTTGGTAAATTCATTATCAATAATAAAACAAGTATTGTGTTTAAGAATTTTATAAAAAAGCTTCTTCAGACGAATGAATATATATTATATGATTAATATTATATTATAATCATTCGTCTGAATTATATTATAGTGAAACGTTACGAATCGCAATTATTAAGTAAAATTCTTAAAACACAGTACTTGTTTTTATTATTGATAACCTTAATCAATTAAAAATACAAAACTGAAAAATGGGTTGTTGTATTCGAAATTAATTAAAAATATAAAGGGTGAAATAAATATGAGTTAACAAGTTTTCATAAGGAACAAACTGATGTAACAACCAACATTGCCACTGTCTTATTGACGATGGTCTTAATGAACAGATCGTAGAACAACCTATTCAAGCTTTAGATTTCCTTCCTTTCTGGCGAATAACACCGTCAGTTTACAGAGCATTTACCATTTCAGGTTTTATTCTTTGGCTAGTAGTGATATTGATAGTTTTTCCTATACTGTTCGAATAAAGTTGTTCAATCTGTTTTCCGGAAGAAATTGCGCAAATTGTTTTATCGCACAGACTCATCGCTATCGATTTTCCGCCGTCTGCGCGCCTTGCCCATGACGTCTTCATTCCAAACATGCCCTGAATTCTTTGAATATTCCCCAAGATATTGTATATATTTCAAAATTTTTGCAAAAACTTCGAGTGAGTTATTAAGGGTGAGTTTTTTGTTATTATACAAGCCTTTTGAGTGAATTGATTATATTCGTTTCAGTCGCATTATTTTTCCAAGATCTTGTTCCATTTTTTTAGGTCGAAAAATATTTTATGCTGTCAATACTACTACCAGGGACACTAAATTAAAAGTGAGTTTTGTAAAAGACATTCATAAACTACCAAAGTTTTAGAAAAATATGCTCTTCGCAAAGTGAACAATTTTTCAAAGAAAGTCAAAGAAATATTATATTACTCATTGAATTCTATTTTATAGAAACTAATATAAAGAAGAATCACATATCTTTCAGATTTCAACTTTTTTTATAAAAGTTTTATATTTCTGTCAGCTCTCAACTTTTTTATGAAAGTCATGATGGGAAAAATGTGCTTCGAATTGAAATAGTAATATTTGTTTCAATACGTGTTCTTTTCATCAACGTTTGAGCATTTTTCTACTGAAATAGTTTGACATTGCGAACGACAGTTCCTTTAAGTAACTAAGTACTAATATCTTCATTTGTTGTTTCAAATTTTCACTACTCTGTCACATTGAAATTTCGAAACATATAAATTCATTTTGTGAATTTCTTTGAGGAAATGAACGTTTTATATTATATAATTATTTTTCTTGCATGCATAGAAAAAAGATCACATCAACGTAAACAATTTATTTTGTTAAAAATAATAAACTTTTATTGAAGACTTCCTTTGTAGAATAATTGTCCAAATACTTGGATGTTCAGGATAAATGTGTACAATATGTATACGGACCTCCAACCATATAGTTACACAAAGTCCTCTATGAACCCCCACTTGTCAGATCACCTGGCAGTGTTTAGAGTTATCTTTGAATGTTAAACACCAGTACATCTACACCCATCAATGACGAGGATATAAGATTCTTTCGGACAGTTTGGATAAGGAAAAGTCAGTTGGGAGTTCTTGACGGGTCTGAGCACAGATAGCTTTAGAGATAATATCACCCACTTCCTGAAAGAGAAAGGCTATGAGCAAAGCATAATTTGTGAAAAAATTAATACAAAAAGGGATAAACACAAAAAAAATCATTAAAATTGGGCGTCCCAGTCCACATAAAGAGCGAAATATCATCACCTGAACTATGTATGGCCAACTTTTTTGAAAACTTCATAGTCGCCAGCTCTATCTTGATCAAAACCAATAAATTAAAAAAGTGTTTTGGTCAGGGTATTCACAATCTGAAATCAGGAAAAAATCCACTTTCTTCAACTTTCACAATAGTTTCGAGATTTTTAAGTTTGAATATCCAATGCCTTTCGAACAAAATTGAGAGTTTGCAATTTGAAATTAAGAAAGGAAAATACAGAATTGTATGCATGCCGCACAGGACCTTGGATGACAAGTCCCCAACTGATAGTTATATAGCTAATGAAACGTGTATAAATCTTGTTTTTGATTAACCTATTAATGAACAATATCAATGAATCAGTTTCTTATTTTTGGTACAAGTTAAACCTACAATGCTGTTTTCAGAATACTTGATAAAATGCCTGGATCAAGAAGAATGATATTAAAACATGTTATGACCAGCATATGGACAAGAATGCACAGAACTAAAGAGATACCCAGTGATATCATGGAGACCCCATTAAATCGTTGTTTGAACACTTTTGATATAACTTTATTAGGTGAGTATCAGCCACTTATCTAAATTTTCTTTAGTAATTTTTTGTATTTCGAAGAGTTTAATGAATCTACTGCTATTTTCAGGAATTGGGCATATGGTTGGAGCTGGAATTTATGTGCTCACAGGAACAGTAGCAAGGGATATAGCAGGACCAGGAATAATTCTTTCGTTTTTCCTAGCCGGATTCGCTTGCATACTATCCGCCCTGTGTTATGCCGAATTCGGGACAAGAATTCCCAAAGCTGGATCTGCATATATTTATACATACATCAGCATTGGAGAATTTTGTGCCTTTGTAATCGGTTGGAATATATTATTGGAGCATATGATAGGTATGTAACAAGAATTTTGAATTCTAATAGCACTTTAAAATATAATAAATAACTACATTCTATTTCTTGCTTCAGGTGCAGCTTCTGTTGCAAGAGCTTGGAGTGGTTACGTTGATTCTCTTTTTGAGGGTGTTATTAGTAACACTACAATGGCAGTAACGGGAGAACTCCATGAACAACTTCTCGGTCGTTATCCTGATTTTCTCGCCTGCCTTGTGTGTCTTACATACGCTTCTCTACTAGGAATTGGCGTGAAGGGTTCTGCTTTAGTTAACAGCGTCTTAACTACCATCAATTTATGCGTAATGGTTATTGTAATAGGCGTAGGATTTTATTACGCAAATTGGGATAATTGGACGTACGTTCAGGGAGGCTTTCTTCCATATAAATTTGGTGGCGTTATAGCTGGCGCAGCAACTTGCTTTTACGCCTTCGTTGGCTTCGACAGCATTGCCACATCAGGAGAAGAAGCTAAAAATCCTAGTTTCTCAATTCCAGTTGCTACTATTATTTCTATGAGTATTGTCACTTTAGGTTATGTTTTAGTATCGGCAGCCCTAACTCTCTTGATACCATATTATGATATAAATCCAAATGCAGCTTTACCAGAAGCTTTTGCACATGTTGGAATGCATTGGGTGAAATATATTATATCATTAGGTGCTTTATGTGGAATGACAACAACCTTATTTGGTTCATTATTTTCCTTACCCAGATGTATATACTCAATGGCCCAGGATGGACTCCTTTTTCAGTTCCTAGGAAATGTAAATGATAAGACTCAAATACCCTTAACAAATCTGGTTATTTCCGGAGTACTAACCTCTTTAATAGCCTTGTTGTTTGACTTGGAAAAATTAGTTGAGTTCATGTCCATAGGCACACTCTTAGCCTATACAATAGTTAGTGCATCAGTCATTATTTTAAGATATAGGCCTACTTTTGAGGCTACTAAAAGAAATATTTCTTCTCCTAGTTCGGAATATTCAGTTTCTACATCTGAAGTGACCAGTCCTGGTAGCGAAATTAACCTAACAGGTACCTTGAGGTTGAAATACAGCTGGTTGGCACCAATTTTTGGAAGATTCCAAGCTGGTTCAGCTGTGTCTGGAGCTACCTTAGTTTTTATAATATTTAGTGCTGCCTTATGTATTTTATTGCAAGTATCCAATAGAGATCTAGAGAATGGCATCTGGTGGTCAGTTATTCTGGCAGCTATTTTTATCTTCATCATGGCCAGCTGTGAGTAGAATATTTCAATAGAAAATATCTAAGATTATTTTATGAGAAAACATTTGCTTGATTATTTGTTCATCCAGTTATTTTTTTATGATTCATCAAAAGTACCCACCATACAATAATAATTTTATTGGCAAAACACATTTAATAGTATTTGAAGAAAATCATCAACTATTCACCAATTCTTTTCAATAACACAAGTAAAATTTGTTAGAATTTTTTTGAGTCTGACTTGTTACTGTTAAACTTTTAAATGAAAGTATGCAGGGTAACTTTTAATAGTTATAGAACGATGGGGTCACGAGTTGTGGAAAAGAGAATTATTTTTGAACTGCTTCATCTAACATTTGTTGAACCTTTAGTTTTTCCATAAATATTCATTTTATTCAAAATTCGATAGAATTTTAAAATTATTTCAGAAACTTGAATTTGTTTGGAGTGTTTCTCTAAGTTAAGTGGAAATGATTCTCTTCAAGAAAATCAGAAAAAAAACACCATGCCATTTGAATGAAAAAACTTGCATTCAACTTCGGATATACTAAAAGTGTTTCAAGTGTGAAAATTTTTTAGCACAACTTGAGACAGAAGAAGTCTACGATTATTAGGAGTCAAAATGATCTACTTAAAAGAATCTTTACAATCCTTTTATAAAATGATTCGTATCAAAACTTTTGAGAATATTATACAGTTTGCATACATACATCTTGTCAAATTTCTTAGAATTTCTGTATCCATTCTAGGCATTTTGGTAATTATAGCTCATCATCAAGATACAAGTACTATATTGAGATTCAAGGTTCCAATGGTTCCACTAATCCCTGCTGTTAGTATATTTTGTAATATAGAATTTATGGTTCATTTGAACATTTTGACTTGGCTTCGTTTCTTTGTATGGATGGTTTTAGGTAAGAAAATGAACAATTCCACATTCATTTCATACGATAATGACTTTTGTTTGCAGGAATGTTGATATACTTTTTGTATGGAATTCACCACAGTAAAATGGAAGAAGTTAATTCATCCTATTTAGTACTTATGACATCAGCTGAAGCAGTCAAGGGAAAATGGGGATCAACAACGAGAACTAACTTGAAGAATGCTTTATTTAGAAGGAAATCCTCTGCAGATAGAAAAGCTATAATTGATGGTGAAGAAAGTGACTGAAAATTTAGACATGAGTAGCAAATTAGTCTGTGTCCATGTTATTTTTCATTTTTTACCCAACAACAGTATTTTTCATATGAATATGGATGGACGAACTATTCGATTTAGTCAAACATCATAGAAAATCATGAAATAGTGAAGTATAATCTTAATGTTGAGGAAAGAAGTATTTTGTTTTCCTTCAGGTCTACTTTTGGCCTAATCATCAAGAATATGAGGCCAAATTCATATTCAAAGTTGGAAACGCCGTGAATAAGGATTCTGGACGATTGCATCTTCCCATCCTCGTTTCTCAGTTTAGAATATCAGTTACTTTTCTTCAAGAATAAATGTTTTCTTGTAAGAAGTTCAAAATTGCGTTATTGCACACAAATTTACAACATTTATCAAATTGTTTTTGAGAATAATATTTTCAAGCAACGTAACGCACATATATCGAAATTAAAATCAATAACTTGAATTGAAAAAATCAGAGCTTTAAGTTTTTAGCATTTTGTATTTTTATTTATTGATTATTAAATATGTAATTGTATGTTGCTTTGACTTTGTTAGTATATGAGAAAGTTTATACCTACAGTAGACCATTGTTCATATATTGAAATGTTAATGTAATTCTAGAATGACTTTTAATAGTTTCATTGATCACAAGCGATTGATTCATTTGTTATTTTTAGAGAGAATAAATAATTATTTTACTTTAGTCAGAGTGTTTTATTTGCAAAAACTAGCTAATAGTCAGAGTATTTGCTAAGTTGACTGAAAATCTTAATTTTCGTTGGAAGTCAAGTATTCCTGCAAAGAACGGATAAATGTTTGAAATTAATAAGGAAATTATAGTTCCATGTACGTTTTAGCATGTAAAGTAATATTATTTTCTACTGGGATGAGATATTTCAGTGAATATTCTAAATATCTAGTAAAAGAAAAGAGTTATATAAATTGATAAACCACGTACTTCAAGATTAAAACAAAGATGATATACTAGGTCTATGATTAAAATTACTACATTTCTATGCAGGACATAACCTCTCTAAATAAATGTTAACCAAAAATATATTAAAATTTTCAAAATACAAAAATTTAAGATATATTCAATATCGATGGAAATATTCAAATCGCAATATATTGCAGTTAAAAGAGAGGGAATGTTCCATGACTTATTTCCTGATACTTCTGCGTGAGTTATTTATTAAAATTGGATATCTACTGAATGGTATTGAGTTTTTCAAACAATAAATATAAATTTATCAGTCCTGATGTATTCTGATGATATTTTCGTTATCGCTTCTCATTAATTTAGTTCATCAAATGAGTCTTTGCTGAACACAACATTTCAATTTTCTCTTTTCTAATACTTCTTCATGTTCAAATTGATGCTTTGATCATATGTAACGTGACATGTTTTCTATCACATTCATAACGGTAACTCATTCATGTCAGTTTGTCAAAAATGTGTTTTTTGAAAAACAATACGGTATCGAGTGTTTAATTTTCAGGAATACTGTTACTGATTTGTTAAATGCTTCACCCCAATGTGTTTATGGTGGTTTTGATCCCACATCTGATAGCTTACATGTTGGAAATTTATTAATTTTAATTAATTTGTTACACTGGCAGAGGGGTGGTCATCAAACAATAGCTCTGGTAGGATATCATTTTAGAGTATAGAGAAGGAATATCATGAATATTTTATAGGTCGGAGGAGCTACAGCTAAAATAGGCGACCCTAGTGGAAGAACAACAGAAAGAGATGTATTATCTTCAAAGCTCATAGATGATAATATAAAAGGCATTTATGATAATATAAAAACAATTTTTGAGAATCATGAAAAATACATTTGGAAAGGCGACCAATTGCAACCTGTAAAGTATGTGTTACAAAGTATTTATATTTTTTTTTTTCAATATATGCTAACTTTCTTATCAGAATTTTGAATAATGATGATTGGTACAATGAAATATCTGCCGTTGAATTAATTGGAGGAGCTGGTAGACATTTGAGAATGGGCACATTAGTCTCTAGAACAAGTGTTCAGACCAGAATGAATTCAACTGTTGGTATGAGTTTCACTGAGTTTAGTTACCAACTTTTTCAGGCGTATGATTGGTTGCATCTTTTTAAACACCATAACTGCAATTTTCAGGTAGGGAAACATAAAATATAGAATGATAATAGTAAATAATCTATGCTTTTTAAGATTGGAGGTAGTGACCAAATGGGGAACATTATGTCGGGACATGAATTAATTGGTAAAGTTTTAAAGAAGCCTGTTTATGGTGAGTAAATTGAATTAACCAACGTCAGAATTAATATTGATATATATGTTTACGTTTTATCTGTTTTGCTCTTGTTAATTGCTATTTTAGGTATTACACTTCCTCTGATAACTTCTGAAATGGGTGATAAATTCGGAAAATCTGCGGGCAACGCCGTTTGGCTATCGCCAAAGAAATCATCTCCCTTCACTCTGTATCAATTTTGGATTAGGCAACCAGACTCTGAAGCTGAGAAAATGCTGAAACTTTTCAGCTTCCTCTCGCTCGGGGAAATAAGGGACCTCATGAGACAACACAGAGAAAAACCAGAACTTCGGAAACCTCAGAAATTTTTAGCTGAACAGATTACACTATTGGTACATGGAGAGGAAGGTAAGGAAATTTCTATATTTATATTTATGGATTTGAAAAGTGAGAATGAAAATTAGTTTAGTCCTTAATAAATTCAGCTAATGTGTCTGATGTCTCAATATTTGAGGACCTATGAGTTTTACATTAATGAGAGCTGAGAAGGTTATTCTAGGCCTTACTCCATCTTACAAAAATTCTGGGGTTATCTATGATATGTTTCTGCTTAGTTGGTATAAAGATCCTCATGTAGTGTGCAGTGAGATGAGGAGTTAACTATTGTGGGAGGTCCTTAATTCTGTAGGAAGGATTATAATCAATTCAACCAAATTTTGTTTTCCAAAGTCTTTACAAAATAGTAGAATAGTACAACTAAGAGATGTCAAGAGATGCAATTTGCATCTCTGATTACCCTAAAACCAAGAATTGGTCAAGAATATGGAATATTATCAAGACCCTTGAGTGCAAACATAGGTTCGGTTTATAGGGCTTCGATTTTTGCTTCTTTAAAATGGTTATAACACTGGCTTTTGGGAAACATTGTTGTTAATTGACAATTTTCAAGTAGAAGTGAAAGGAAATTCATACTTTTCTTTTATTTTCAGGTTTAAAGTCGGCACAAACCACCTCAAAAGTGCTTTATGAGGGCAGTGTTGCTGCATTAGGAACATTGAATGCTGAACAAATCTCAGATATGTTTCAAGGAGCCACTGTTGTAGAATTGCTTCCAGAACCTGGTCAAACTGTTCTTGATCTATCAATGAAAGCAAAGTGCTTCCCAACTATTGGTAAGACATTATGATCTGTTTTGCAGGGATTATTTATTGGACAATATATTTTTTCTAATGAATCTTTTTTTATTTTTTCTTGAATATCTCTGATATAGTTTAAATTAATATGATGGACAAGTTTCTTAAGGCATAACGCTATAGAGTATTGTCATGCAGGGTCATAGCCTGAATCAAATTTTTGGCAGAACTATTAGCTTTTTACCAAGGCTCATAAAGTCTCGTTGAAAGTTTCTAATATTAGTTGACTTTACATGTTCAATGTCACCAAAATGTATAAAAGGTGTATATTCAGTATTTTATTGTCCCACCAATATTTGTATATATTTATTGTAGTTTTATTTGTGAAAAAAGGTTGAAAGACGAAGCAAAGCCAATAGAATTCTTTTTATATATATAAAAATATTATGGAAAATAAAAATATCATCTTTGGTATGAATATTCACATAATATTGAAGATGAAACAAAGGAAAATCTCTTTTTTGGCAAATGTTATTTTGGTATGAAAATTTGAAGAGAATCCCACAAATAAATAATGATAATTAGAAACTAAAGTATGTATTATACTATCACAAGAGTGAAAACTGAAGTTCAAATACATACATACAAAATTAATAAAGGTGAAAACAAGAAGTAATAAACAAATTATGTTAAAAACATAAAATGAGTAAACGAAGCTTTATTAAATTGAATATATGTTGAATCAGTTAAACGAAAAGTAAGAGTTGCAATTTTCGTATTTACCGTTGTTAATTTTTATTTGAAATTATCAAGTTTTTGTCCTTTCTTTCAAAGGCCAAATGAATTGAATTTGCGATGCAAGGTTCACTCATTAAAGATTTCTGAGGTCAAGTAATAGATGTTAGGGATGAAAAAGAAGTTTCATTTACTGCAATTCTGTATCTAAGAGATACAGAAATTTCAGAAAAGAGAGTATAGGTCTTTTCAGTGTTTGAATAACCCTGCAGAATCTGTAAAGCCCTATTGTTCAATTTTTTTACCAGAGCTGAGCTCTGGTTTTCTCCTCTCTAGCTATACCCCTCTTGTCACATGTAGAATTTTTATATATTAACATTACTCTTTCAAACGATAATTCATTTAATTAATCTTGTGAGCTTTGTATCTATCAATCTTTTTAAGGCATCAGAGTGAAATGATACTTTGTATATTTACCAAGAATCAATTACAATACAGTAATCCTATCTTTTGCATGCAAAAAACATAAAATTGATACAATCTGATTTGCATTAATTTTCATCACTTCATTATTTTTCTAAACTCTGAACATTATGTGATTTATGGAGTTAGTTGCCTTTCTATCACTGTTGGATAACTTTCTGATAATTGAAAATTATTATAACTTGTTCATTTATATATTTTTCATGTTCTTTGTTTCTACCTTTTTTCACACAAATATATGAAAATGATGACACTTGAAGTGATTCCTATTAGAAAAGTGAATTAGAAATTCAACAAAATATATTTTGAGATTTGTGCTATATTTTTCTTGAAATTAAAATTACACTTTTATCTTCCAGAGGATGCCGTTAGAATAATATCAGCTGGAGGCTTTTACATCAATCAGAAAAAGTAAATAATCCAAGTGAAGTTTTAAATTTTAATATTCATCGATTAGCCAATAATGTTTCATTAGTTCGAGTAGGTAAAAGAAATTATTATGTTGTGAAATGGTTTTCTTAGTAAATAAAAATTATTATATAATTGTAATTATTTACTCATATTTTTACAAAATATTACAGGAAAAACATTTCTAAAAGGCTAAACAGAAAAAATGTTTAAAACTACTTACATATTCTGAGCATTGATACTTATGCAAAGAGAATTTAACTTATATATTATTTTGTATCAAATTAATCAAAATACCAGCAAGTATATTGAGATGATCGCTATGTATCTTAGTCAATCTAGTTATATTATTTGTCATAGAATTAATATCTAAAATATGCTTATACTGCGTCAAATGTAATGATGTTATTAGGATACAAACAGGTATGTATAATTTACTATTCATCAAAAACTTAAGAACTAAAAGAGAATCCTTATTTTGATTATAAATTTCTTTCAATTCCATAAATAAATTTTTTCGGCAGATGTATAACAGTTGAAGAATTTCAAGACATAGTAGTCTTAAATTCGCTTTCAAATGGTTTTCTCTTATGTGTAGTTCGATTATGGTGTTTAAATCATCGACAACTGTAGTTATCGGAAGTGAACCATCCAACGTTTTCAGAATTTCAACTTCAGCAGATATTATGATTTTTGATTCGTATTCAACATTTGTTAGCCTTTGTAGAATTTTATTTATATATTTGATTTTTAATTCGATTTGAACACCGGTATATTTACTACTTATAAAAAGACTTGCCGCTAATATAAGTATTTGATCGTAATTACATTCTTGTTTCTCATATTTGCGTCTCATGTATTCTTCTAGTATCTCAACTGCAGTAATGAATACATGTACATCTTGTTTGAATGCATCGCAGGTTATTTTCATAATTTTCATTATGCTTTCATCTAGTATTGGTTCTTTGAAATTATTAACTGATTCCAACATATCCCCAATCCATGTTTCAAGTAAATCTATTTCATTCATGTCTTGTTTAGACATTTTCAATAATGTTTTTGATATTGTTTATTTAAGTTACAACGAATTTTGTTGAAGAAATGGCATTTGAAATATATCAACGTAAAATACTTGTTTTCAAAGAAATTCAAATCTAATTTCTTTTGGACCACCGAATAAACAGTCCGTATCCGGATTCTATGTTTTGTGATATTCTGTTTACATAAAATTCACAGAACATACGAAGTTGAAATTTGTTCTGTATCTGAACTCTTGAGATGAGCCTAAGATACTATTTACTTTTTAACTTACAAACTGAGCTGAAGTAGTGCAGGAAAAATTATTTTTAGTTTGTAATATTCATATTCTTAACTCTGCGATTAGATTTATTGCTTGAAGTGAGAGAAAATTCATCTTGAAAGTGATACCTAGACGTGAAATGTATTAAAATAACACAAATTGTCTTAGTTTTACAAGATGGCTAGAGAGATTATCCGTGAGTATTATTGGCATTCTTAACTTTATGATTCAATTTATTAATTCAGATAAGAGAAAATGTTTCGATTCATTCTGCAAGCGTTTACTAGACTGTTAGTGGTGAAAATGTATAGAGAATAACACTTTTTTCTTAAATGGTTGTATAACGACCAATTGTGACTGGCATCAAGTAGTTACCGAAAACAATAATTATTGAGTGTTTAGACATTGAAAACAACTTTTATCGTTGTGGACATTGCTAGAAAGTACGGTCAACATTATATTTTGTTGCATTGTTGTATTTTGTGTTGCCTATGGGAAGTAGCAATGCAGTGTGCTATCAACGTTAGTTTTAAAATTCAACAACAGATGGATGAGTTTTATTGATTGAACGTATCTAGTTTTCATAAATTTTATACATTGAATAGGAGGTAATAATTATGTTTGTGCCAATAGAGTAGAAGTTCATTTCTTAATTCAAATCAATATTTCCATATTTTTTATGTAGGTGGTGGGAGCTATACTTTTATAAAGAAATCTTGCGCTTTGAATGTCACGTAATTCTTCCAGGTAAAGTCAAAGCAGAAATTGAATCATATAAATATCAAGACGAGTAAACTTAATTTCTTTCAACTACTCCATATTTAGCGACGCACTTGACCCTCAATAATTTTCAATCGGCAATGACATCACTGTCCTTTCATAGCCATCTCGTCAACCTTACTTTAAGAAAGTGCCGTTACAGATGTCTTAGCACACTTGATTTTGCGGGGGTTGATATAAGTCAGGAGGAAATTTTCAATCATAACAACATCCGTTATCAGCCTACTGAGATGATTTCGTTAACTGGTACCTATTGGTATTAATAATAAATTCGGTATTTTTATTTTTTGATCCAGATGCCATAATATAGATTGATTTATCGAAATTGAAAATAACCTTCGACAGAGAGTTTATATTCGTGAACCTCGCTTATAAGAAACAGATAATCATTATGCAGAACACGTAATTGGTATTATTTTTTCAGTACATTACGTTCTTTGAATATTTTATTTATTAATCTTTTTAGTAAACGGTTTTTGTATTCACGTTGTTCTTAATAAGATAAAAATTCAAATATATTTTATTTTTCCAAATTGTTTTACTCGTTGTGTCGTCTATTTGTCCAGTATTCTCAAAATATCCTGAAAACTCTTTCCTTTCGTCTCTGGCACGAACGTTAAAACAAATATAAAGGCAAGAACTGAATTCACTGAGAAGAAAAAAAAAGCTCCATGAAAACCGATGAGCTGTTCAAGACTTGGAAATATTAAAGTCATGATGAATGCCAGGAAAAGGCAGGTGAAAGCTGTTATGGAAGAAGCTAGTCCCTTCGATTCCATGGGAAACAATTCCCCTAGTAATATCCATGGTAGTGAAGCTAGTCCGATGTTATAAGTAAAAATGAAAACTATTAAACTGAATGTAGGTAACCACCATAAATTTGAAAGTTCTATTTCAAGATATTGCAAGTAAAAGAACGTACTCATCATTATTAGCGGTAAAATACAACCTGCTGTTGATGTTATGAGAAGAAATCTCCTGCCCCATTTATCTACCAGGAAAGAAGATACAAAAACTACCACAAGTTGTATAAAAGCTACTGCTACCGAAGAAGTGGACACAGAAATCTTAGTTCCAGTAGCATCAAAAATTATCCCCATATAAGCTAGTATGATGGTATTGCCAACGAATTGTTGTGAAACCATTAAAACTGTGGTTATAATAATGGCTCTTCTAAAAGTTCTAGAACTTAAAATTTCACTCGATATTTTGCTATTCCTTGAGTCTTTAACAATTTCTTCAATATCATCAAGCTCTTTAAGGATGGAAGATACATCAGTGTCTCTAAATTTAAATAAACTCTTTTCAGCCGATTCTTTTTCCTTTCTGGCCATATAGAAATAAGGGCTTTCAGGTACAAATAGAATGAATAAAAATAGAAAAAATCCTATGGGTACTATAAGCATGAAACTTAGTATCATCATATCAACAAATGGGTCAATAATATATACCATTAACAATCCTAACGAAAATGAAACGGTCATAAAACATCCCAAAAATCCTCTTATTTCCATTTCTGCAATTTCCCCAACGTATATAGGGATGACAGTGAAAGCACATCCAGCGCCTAGACCCATCATAAATCTTGCAATAACAATTTCTTCTATTGTTGTCGCAAACGCCAAAATTAAATGAGATATCAACATTGGTATGGAGAAGAGTATCAAAGTTTTCTTTCTTCCAATTTTATTTGAACAATATCCAGCTGAAATTGGTCCTGCAGAGGCTCCAAGATACATCAGAGAGGCAATCCAAGAAATCTCGGAAGATGTTATGGGTCGTCCCAAAGGGTTTTTCTCGGTATTATTACTTTGTAAAATAGGTAACACTGTAGAAGACCAAGAGTATGCATTGCCTGTTGCAAACGCCAGAAGGTTAACTGTAACAAATAAAAATTCTTAAATTAAAAGCGACAAATTAATACTTTTTAAAAACTGCTAGTTTTTTATTTTTTATTTAATTGTAATTTCTTTATTGAAAGAACTATATTCTATGAGAACAACACCGGGAATTGATTATTTAAAAACGAAAAAATTGTCTCAAATTATGTATCGAAAATGGAATTTCGTGTGTCGAATCGTTGAAAATGTTACAGAAGGCTTACGGTGAATCGATTTAATCTGGTTTATTTGTTCCGAGCTCATATGCTATGAAATTTACATGCTTTTGCATATTCTTGAAAAGTTTAGAACAATTTCCAAATGATGGTTTAATCGTATTTGTGTTATTTTTGGTTTGTGAACATTTTTTCTACCACTTCATATTATTTTTTTCGATTGCCTTGCATATATCTGTGATATGCCATGAATTTTTCTTAATGTCGTGTAAAATAGATTGATTGAAATAAAATGTAAACCTTTTAGGCTTACATTTTATTTCATAAAGATTGATTGGCTTGGAAGATAATTAGGGTCCTTCGTCAACATGAAAGAATTTCGAAGATAAGAAAGTCAGATGTTATAGACTTGAATGGCGTCTTAAAAACTTACCTGTGATTACTGAAAACAACAATCTTTTATTTAAATTAAAAGTAATTATCGAAGCCATAGCCAATTAACTCCAACTGTAATTAGAAAATGTGGAAAATTCACAGTTCTGTATTAATATGCCCTTCTTTTGAAATGTTTATAAAAGAAGATTATTCACGAATACAAATTAAAGCATATTAATCTTTTTCAACCTATTTTTGCATTGTTACATAATCCTTATTCATTCCAAATAATTCCATAAACATTTCTGATATGACCATGAATGTCAAGTTTGAATGAATTCAATGGCAATGCAGTTATTTTCGTTTTAGAGGTAGACACACATTTTAGTTATACTCGAAATATTTATTTGTTGTTGGGAAAAGTACATTTTTGTGTTAGCGTATCGACTTACAAAAAAAATCATTTACAACGTATTTCACACCATTTTTTTTTCTAATTTTTAAAACTTGAACTTTTGAATTTCTCTAGTGAATCATTTTGTTTTCGACATCCATTGAAAGCAAATAACAGCATCTGGAATTCTAGAGACAATTGAGACTCACCGAAACCATGGAAAAGCTTAAAATACTATTGGGACTCTTATGTTGATGGTTTTTTTCTTCAAAGTTGCTCAATTTACCATCAAATCTTCGAAGTGCTACGTTTGAATTTACATGAATAATTAACTTTAATCAATTTAATTATGTATTTGGGGTACAACGAATTCCAAGAAAAAATTCTTCTGAAAATCAACTTTCCTTATTTTAATGTTTTTGGAGAATAAGAATAACTCAGAAATAGATTTTTGATAACAGTAGATATGACTGTATAAAAATGAAGTGAAATGTATTTTATACTTTCTGCAATTTTATTTTACAAACACTACCAGTATGTATAGACCGTCAGGTCATTTCAAGTGATCGATTACAGGAAATGAACTTACTTATATAGATACTAGCTTAATTTCATATTAATTAGTGGAGAGTTATTAATGTCTAGCTTGCTATTAACGCTGATTTCACTTGAATTTTTACAAAGTTCATTGATTTCCAATCATTCAAACAGATTCATTTTCTTTCCTTTGTCGCAATTATGAAAATTTTAATATTATCTAATGTTATTGAATGTTTTGTGGTTTTTATATGTTCACATATTGGAGAATTATTGTCAGAGGATAAATGTTTTTTGAATCTGGTTTTGAAATTCCAACCTGTCTGCCTAACATAAGCTACCGTTCACACATGGCAAGCAATTTTGTAAACTTTCTCCAATAACGTGAGTAACTATTTTTCTAAATTCAAAATAACCACCTCCTTCTCAAGTGGTCTGAAGTTGAGCAAATAATTATTAAATGCTGAACAAAAATTGAAAAAGTTAGGAGTTTACAAAATTGCTTGCAATGAGTATACAGTAGCTTATGTTAGGCAGACAAGTACGAATGTCGAAACTAGATTTAAAGAACATTTATCATCTGACAATAATTCTCTAATATGTGAACATATACAAATAACAAAAGATTAGATAATATGAAAATTTTTCATAATTGCGATAAAGGAAAGAAAACGAATCTGTTGGAATATTTGAAAATCAATAAACCTTGTGAAAACCGAAGTGAAATTACAGTTAATAGACAGCTAGACCTCAATACCTAGTTAATATGAAATTAGGCTATTATCTATATAAATAAGTTCATTTTCTGTAGTTGACTACTTGAAAATGACCTGACTGTCGAAACCAGTCGTAATTGTAATAAATATAATTGTGAAAAGTAAAAAATATATTTTGCTTCATCTTCGTTGATAATTTATTGTTTGAAAGCTTTTTTTCATGTGTAACGCTCACTCTCAATTCAGCTGTGAAACTCCTAAGCGCTACGTTTCAATTTATATATATAGTGAACTTTTATCAGTTTAATTATGTATTTGATGTTCAATTAATTCCAAAATATTGAAAAATTCTTCTGAAAACCAAAACTTCGTTTATTTTAACGTCTCAAGTTGATAGAAGGGTTTTTTGAAAAAACTCAGACTCAGAAATAGTTCGTTTTTTGAAAACAGTAAATTTGACTCCCATTTGATGCTCCATACTATCACACTTACGAAGATTGTTCGCTATTTACCAATCACCCTTTATATTCCGATATTCAGCCAATAAGTCAGAACGACTGTTATGAATTATGAATGATTTGTATTCCTCGAATTAGCTGACAAGTGAAATACAATGCAATCTGCAATTGAGTGTTGAGTGCCACATTTCACGTAATGGCGTCAAGTATGGCCATGATTATATGTCCCTATCCGCGTGACGGTACGTAGAAAATAAGCGCATCGGGCCATGGTCGACCGAGACCGGTCCAGATCTGATGACTTAACAGCTCTTTTTCAAACAGCCCTTGTATGGGCATATGTCAATGTCGAATAAGCTTAAGGAGATAAGATTCTAATTGCGTTATTGACGATCTGCAATTCAGATATTACTGACCTTTTGTTTGGGAAATACGTTCACGTATTTGGATTATGCGTCAAGATCGAACTGTTTCTAAAAATCGGGTGGTGACCATGCTAGCTTTGATGGGAATACTATTCGAAATTTTTTATTGTGAATATTGATTTCGTCATTTGTGCCGTCACATTTTCGAAACTTCAGTATGTAAATATGTGTAGGACACTTTAATACCGTTTGAAATATAAATTGTGCCATTTGAATATTCAACCAACTTTTCAACACATTTGAGAGCATATATGTAGAAAAACTGTATTTTCTAGAACTAGACATGCCGATGTCAAACTTTCACAATTAACTTTATTTTGCCTCTTTTCATTTTTAATAGAACAGAAACTATGAAAAATTAAAAACTCGAATGACCAATTGTAATAACAATCAAATGAAGAAAGCGCAGTAGAACTTTCTGTAATTAAACAAAAATGGAAATGCGGGATTCCTCTTGCAATTGTGTGCGTTGGTAACCGACCCCATCGGCAGCAACACGAAAAGCATTTTTTTCGTTAACAAAATGCAGGAGGCACTAGCACGTTCGCGCCGCCAAAGTCTGCGACAAAAAATGAGCAACCAATAGATGCGTTCTAAAATTATCAACATCCTTTTGTTTTGAATGTAGTAATGAATCTATTTGAATATGGATTTCAGTTATGTTCAATTATACAGGGTGTTACATAATAGTATGTCACAACTTGAGAGGGCAATTCTAGGTGCAATTTTAAGAAAAAAAGTTTATATAAACATAGGTTCACAAAAGCTTCGTTACGGAGCTACAGGGTGTTGAAATTTCGGGAAAACATTTGGTTTTTTCTTCATAACAGTTTTCGAGATATTCAGCACAAATTTGGAATGCAAGCTATTTTTTACAGCCTCCATCAGTACACGTCCTAAATTTCAACTGAAATTCACAAGGTGTTTTCCGAAGCCATGTCTATTTTTGCCCTTTCAAACTTTTTTGCAGTACGCCACTGATTAGCGTACAATCAATTTTCGTCATCTTCCTTCAATTTAGAAACTTTTTTGACATTTGTAATTTTTTCGTATTTCCAACCGTCTTCGAGTGAGAAATTATTGAATCTGAATTATTTGAATTGTATGTTATTCGCTAAATAAAAATAATGATAAAAATACTCGATAGGTATGCCCAAAATTTGCTTTTATTTTGATAGCTCGTCTTTTAAGACTCAACTTATACTTATTCAATATCAAACTAAAAAAAAGAACAATTAAAAACTAAATAAATTGCTGGAAGTGTCCTCCACCTGCAAAAATACAGGTCTCTGTCCTTCGCATATTATAACGCACTCTTTGAAATATTCCTGGGGTATTTCTTATCGTGTCACAAGAGGTTATTATTCGATTTCTCAATTCTTCTACAGTGTTTACTGGAGTGGTATAAACTAAACTTTTGAGATATCCCGATAAGAAAAAGTCTAAACTATTTAAGTCTGGGGACCTAGAAGGTTATGGTTCTGGCCCATCCCGACCTATCGGTTATTGAATGTCTCATTCAAGAATTCCCTAGCTTCTCCACTAAAATGTGCTGGTGCCCCGTCATGCATGAACCACATTCTGTTTCTCACCAAAAATGGAACATCCTCGAGCAATAAAGGTAACTCCTCCTCAAGAAAATGCCGATAAGCGGGACGGTTTAGTCTGCTAGGTGAAAAAAAATGGCCCAATCAAATAATTTCCAATTATTCCGACTAAGATATTAAGTGAGAATTGTTCTTGATGATGAGATTCTTCAATCAAATGGGGGTTTTCTTCAACTCAATAATGATTATTGTGAAAATTTGTAATAGCAGTTCTCGAAAAGTTTGCTTCGTCTGTGAACATTATTTCACTATCAAAATGAGCATTTTCTCTGATTTCATCTAAGAACCATCGGCAGAAATTCAGTCTTGAAGGAAAATCTCGCGGAAGTAAAGTTTGGACGCGTTAAATATGAAACGGGTGCAATAAAATATCGCGGAGAATCCTCCAAACTAGAACATAATATATTCAACTGATTTCCAATTTTTCTTGTACTCTCATAAAGGTTCAAATCAATACAATTCAAAACTGCTTCCTCAATATCTGGAGTTCTCATAGTTTGAGTTGCACCTTTTAAATGATTATTTGCAGTAAAAGTACCAATTTCTGTGGATATTTAAAAATGTTCGTCTGTCTGGTGTTACTCGATTTGGAAAGCGCACCTGATATAATCACTTAGCTTCTGTTGTGTATCCGTCAGCCAGACCGTACATGTAATGGATATCAGCCAATTCGGCGTTAGTAAAATTAGCCATTTCTTCTTACAGCAATAACTTCAGAAGTCTTAAAACTAATCGTTAATTTAATAAACAATTAAACACTGGTTCAACTTTAGCAACTGTCAAGATAAATAAGTGAAAAAAATGAAAGCCTACTTGTCATTTTTTCAATTATTAATTATAGATCTCTGGAAAAACTTGCTTCGATTGTGAATAAATATAGCATCCAAAGCGAAAATACAAGACGCTTAAGGAAATCACGAGATAAGAGTGCCTGGACTAGTACATAATATGGATATAAGAGCTGTTCTTTCAACATGACAAATACCGTCCTATGATTAACATGTAGCTGTAAAGCAATTTTCCTAGTTCTAGTATCGGCTGGCTCTTCAATTAAATTAAGTACAGCTTCTTCTTATTCTGGTGTTCTTGTATCTCGGTGACGACCACAATTTTGTTTTCTAGTTTTGAAGCTTCTTGTTTCTCGAAGTCATTGATGAAGGGTACATTTCAGCATATCTTCCCGCCGTTTCTAAGGATTTACCGTAGACGTAATGTATTTCGACCATTTCTGCGTTTGAATAAATCTTCTTCTTAATGAAAATTCGAAATAATCACTTCAACTATCACTGCCTATCAGCGAAATATCAACGAGAGTGAATTGATAACAATTAATTTAGAGTTGTCAATATAAGAAATCAACATGACAGCCGTCTACTAGTAAAAACTAACGATTATGTTTCCACCGAACACATGAATTTGTTAATTTTTTTACACAAAAACTGTGACAGATACGGAAAAAATGCTTGATCTAAAAAAGATTAAGAATCAATTGAAAATTTATGAAAAATGACTTCTCAAATATTAGAACCTGTCAAATTCAAAAGCTTTTAGGTTAAGGAATATTGAAAAAACTTTATTTATCATAAGAAAGTCAAAAACCAACCAAAATATCGGGTGTCTAATCTAGAAAATATAACTTTAGTTTGTAACTGTACTCTCTGTATAATGTTCGTGGTTCACCCAGTGTGTTTTTGTTAATTTTATCTTTTTTTGGATCTGGTAGTTTACGTTGCGATCGGATTTCAGGTATATCGTATGTTGAAAACTAGAATGTCAAAAAAAAATTGATGATTCTATGAATAGAAAGCAAGCAAACGTTAGGACGAACAACGTTTGCGGGGATTACCATTTGTGTATAATTACGGGTTTAGCGATTCTTGCATTTATAATTAGATCAAAATTTGAATCTGTCACTCAAATCTTCTTCAGTAGGTGTTTACAACTACAAAATATGAATTAGGCTTATGTTTGGAAGTAAGTGGGTCTCATAGAGATGATTAATTTTTTTTTCACAGTAGCGCATCCACAATTTTCATTCAAAGAATCTCTTTTCTTTACGACTGAAGAAATACATTCCGTCAAGAAAGTACTAGGAATTATCTGCTTAAAATTATTGTCAACATTGTTTTTGTTGCTAAGTTGGCACAACTGTTTTCTATATTGACGCAGAGTTAGAACGCGATCTGTCATTTAGTTTGTGTTCAGTACTCGGTTTTGTCACTTCTCACTAGTGTGTTTTGCAATTTTCACAATGGATAAACATATCAAACGAAAATTTGTCTCAACTTTTCTATTGCAAAGGAATTTCGTGGTGCGAATCGCTGAAAATGTTACACAAGGCTTACGGTGAATCGACGTGCATATGAGTGATTTAAGTGCGGCGGAGATGTGGTGGAAGATTTGCCTTACTCTGATCGGCCATCATCATCTTCAACTGAAGTTAACACCGATAAAATGAAGGAAATGGCGATTGAAAATAGCCATTCAAGTTTGAAAAATACATACAATGAACCTATGTGACTCACGAATCAATTCATACAATTTTAAACGACTGTTTGGGCATGGAAAGCGTTACAGCTCGACTAGTTCCAAAAGACCTGAATTTTCTCTAAAAATTGAATGGCCTAAAAATCGCTGAAAACATGCTAGAACGAGTCAATTCGGACCCCACATTCAAAGAAGCATTGTAACTGGTGATGAGACATGGGTTTATGAGCTTGACATACAAACCAGTCAACAAGCTTCTGAATGATCAGACGGCAAATAAAGAATATTACCTGAGTGGCATGCGGCGTTCTAGAGAACAAATTCGTCGAAAAAGCTCAGATTTGTGGAAAGAAAACTCATGAGTTTTGCACCATGATAATGCACCAGATCACAAGGCTATCGTTGTGAATGAGTCTCTGATCAAAAACTCAACAAACACCATCGAACAACCACCGTATTTACCTGATAAACCTTCGGCCGAATTTTTTCTTTTTGCAAAACTCAAATTACCACTTCGGGGTTTTGAATCGATAGAAGACAAAAGAAAATTCCCAACGAGAACAGAAATCGATTCCGGAAAACGCATTTGAAAAATGTGATGATTGGATAATTCGTTGATGTAAATGTATTATTTCGGAAGGGGATCCAATAAATTGGATGAAGAAGAATATTTTGTGTTTCATTAACCAATCCTTGCACTTTTTTGACAGAATGTAAGTTTGTCATTGTATTAAGGATTACTTAAACAATCTGAATTTGGGTAATTACATCTGAAAACAGTGATCGCGTAGCTTTTTTGGCTGAATACGGGGTTCGTACAAAAATTATTGCACAATAATAGCGTTGAATGAGAAAGTCTCAAAACAACGCCACTGTTTTCTAACCGATGAATCTAACTGACATCGATATCAGAATGGCGTTGGCATCGAATCCAGTGGGATGTTTCTCAATAAGGATATTTGTCCCGATATAACAACTTAAGTGTAGGATGTAACTAGGTGACGTCACGGCTAGAATTGTAAAGTGCAAATTCTTGCCTTCATAATATATGGGATTTTGTTCTTAGTGTCGCTTTCTTTCAACTATTGAATCAAATTAACATAATTTTTTTCGAATTATCTCTTACATGTATCACAACTTATATCTCAAAAGTTTTGATTCAATGAGTTGAAAATACAAGATAATTGTCGAATTTTGAATTGGCTTTGAAAACAAATGTTCCTCGAGGAATTGTTTTTACTTTGATGGTTTGACGCTTTGATAATAATTAAATGTCATAAAATATCGTTCAGATTAGATTACATTTGAAATGGTAGTCGTTAAATTTCATATTTCTGAGGGTGGATCTGAAGGACTTGGTAAAAAATAGTTTGAAATACAGGATTATGTGTGAATATTCGAAATACATTCTGTTAAAAAAGTAGCGGGAATTGATTATTGAAAAAATTTGCTTCGGACGATTGTCAAAATTTTCGTTGTTGCTAAGATGGCACAACTATTTTCTATACTGACGCGGAGTTTGAACGTGATCTGTCATTTAGTTTGTTTACAGTGCTCGATTTTTTTAGTTCTCATAAGTATGTTTTGCGATTTTTATATTGGATAAAGATATCAAACAAAGAATTTGTATTGCAAATGGAATTTCGTGTGCCGTATCGCTGAAAATGTTATAGAAATGTATCAAAAACACGTGCATATGAGTGGTACAGTGCATAAACAGCGGCCGAGATGTGGTGGAAGATTTGCCTCGCTCTGGTCAACCGTCAACAACTTCAACTGAAGTGAACATCGATAAAGCGGAGGAAATGGTGGTTGAGAGAAATGGGTAATGAACTTTCCATGTCTCACGAATCAATTTGTACCATTTTAAACAGTTGTTCTGTTATTTCTTTAGAAATTGAATCTAAAAACATGCTACATCGAGTCGATTTCGATTCCATAATCATAAAACGCATTGTAACTGGTGATGAGACATGGATTCATGAGTTTAATAAGCAAACCAGTTAATACGCTTCGATATGGCGCCTTTCAACTGAACGGAAACTGATCAGAAGTCAAGGAATTGTTGAGTGTTTTCTTTGATTATCGAGGTGTTGGAAACTCGGAATTTTTTCCAGTAGGTCAGACGTTAAATAAAGAATATTACCTGAGTGTTATGTTTTCATGAATTCTGCACCTCGATAATGCATATTCTCACAAGGTTATCATTGTGGATTTCTGACCAAAACTTCAATAAATACCATCGGACAACCATCGTATTCACCTGATATGGTCCCAGCCGACTTTTGCTCTTTTTCTAAAACTCAAGTTTTGATGTTTTGGATGTTTTGATGATTGTATTATTCGTTGACGTGAATGTATTACTTCTGGAGGAGCTTACTTTGAACGCGATACAATAAATTTATATGTAAAATAAAAAATTTCATTTACAAATTCCTGGTACTTTCCTCACAAAATGTACAGGGTATTTGGTAAGTACTGAACCATTTTTTAAAGAATTGTAGTATGGACCATCTGCAATAAACTGACCTATTCTTACTGCCATCAAAAGTGAACCGTTTCTGAAATGAAGATCAGAGAAAAACCTGGTAATTATTGAAATTCGTATAGAACCACGTGAACTGTGCCAGTTAGTTGTATAAAATAATATTTCTTCAAAATAATTAGTGGCCAGAGTTACAAAGAATGCAAAAATATCAACACAATATCATGCGTTGTCAATATATACGGGTGTCTGTAGTTTGATCGGGATTGTAGGCGATTGACCTCTAAATTTTATCACTGATTATATAGTTATTCTCTATCGTCATTAGAAATATAATACATTTTTTTTGGCAATTAAAATTAATCCTATAAATTTCTTATTTAGTAAACCGTCCCTGACATTCGTTTTGCAAGTTTTGGTCAAGATGTTCCAACAAAGCAGTGAAACTCCAGTCAGACAACCTTGTAAAAATTTGAATTCTCACAATGGATCAATGTCAAAAAAAATATTTATTATTTTACTCGGAAGCGTAGGTGAAAAGCTCCTCCGCAATTCAAGCTATTAATAAAAGCAGTAGGACACTTAATGCGGAATAGGAAATAATCGATAGTCAGTGAGTAAGCAGTTCAAAGTAAACAATATGGAAAAAGGAATCATATTATCATAATTTTTTTCTTGGTACTGTTCCAATATCAAATAACTGCGATAGAAATACACTCAGAAAATTATTGTCAAAGATTGAAAGAATTAAAGAAGACGTTACCTTGAAACTTCATATTGAAAAGTGCTGCTACTTCAAAATAACTAGGTAGTTACTTTTTAAAAATACGTGTCAAGTTTGAACTGCTGGAACTGTTTCGGAGATTGCGAATTATTTTGTAGAAATCACGTTCAGTTAATTACTGAAAATTTACATTTTCGCAAGACCCTGTACATTTATGACAATTTTTATTTGCAAATTATGAACTAATTTCAATCAGATGGTAATGTGACAACATTATGCCCTTAAATAAATTAAATTTTGCTGATTCAATATAATATTCTTCCTACATTGATATTGAAATTTAAATGTTAACAACAGATTTTCAGAACATTTAATGAAATACTCTATTAGAAACTCTTAATTTTTGTGTTTGATATTGTGTAATGCAGTTGGTATGTCTCGAAATTGTAGTTCTAGAATCATCCGTTTCTATGGTTCTCTCTTAGTTCCTGTCTTTGATATTGCCATTTCATAGACGTTTAAACTCTTGAGTCTTTGTTTATTATTGAAATTATTCACCAATTATTATTAAACTAGAACTTTATTATATCAAAATTCTCCAAATCTCCAATTTTTTTTTCTACAGACATATAAAAAAGAACCAAATCCCAAAATTCGTTATTATAACGAAGGTGTTGTCCAGTTCTTAAGAGTTTAATTTTTTTGTTATAGTTGAGCTTCAGTGAATGGCAACTATGAAAAAACCTAGAAGAAAAAGGAAAACATCTGGTTTTTTATCTCATACTTCATCATGGAACTGTTCGAAAATATCGATTGTCTCCTTTTTCGAAAACGAAAATATTCGTATCTTCAAAGATTTCTAGAAAGTTTAGTATGAAAAATAATTAGAATTTTCGCTGCATTATCAAGTTACAGGAGATAAGTGAGTATCTCATTTATTTATTTTAATTCTTTTGTGAAGTTTTATACTACGTATTTACATAAATTTAAAGCTGTTTCTATATTCGTAATAGTTCATAATGTCATGGGGTACGACAAGATATACAGGGTGCTTCAACGAAAACTAAACAGATATCTACCAAGATATGTCAAGAGGACATCTTTTGGGGTACAAAACTATACTTTTCTTTCGAGGTATCACTCGACCCATCTACCCTCTTCCAAATTTTCAACGAATTTGCTCTCTTAAACGCCGCATAATACTCAGGTAATATTCTTTATTTATCTCCTGTCTTTCTGACAAGAATTTCGAGTACACAACACTGCGATAATCGAAGAAAACAGTCAACATTATCTTGACTTTCGATCGATTTTGACGTGGTTGTTTTTCTGTTTAGATTCAGTTGGAAGGCGCCATTTCGAAGCTTGTTGACTGGTTTGCATGTCAAACTCATAAATCCATGTCTCATCACCAGTTACAATGTGTTTTATGAATGTGGCGTTGGAATTGATTCGTACTATCAGCGACATTTACACCATTCAATTTTTGAAGAAAATTCAGGTCTTTTGGAAGCGACAAATCGTTTAATTCAGAAGAATAGTTTGAAATGGTACGAATTGATTCGTGAGACACGGAAAGTTCATTACCTATCTCCCTCAAACCTAAATGACGATTTTCAATTATCATTTCCTTCAGTTCATCGATGTTAACAGTTGAAGATGTGGATGGTGGACCAGAGCGAGGTAAATCTTCCACCACATCTAGGCGGCTGTTGAATACACTGTAACACTCATATGCACGTGTTTTTGATAAAGTCGATACACTGTAAGCTTTCTGTAAAATTTTCACTGATGCGGTACACGAAATCATATTTGCAAAACAAAATTTGAGACATCTTCGATCGATATTTTTATTTATTGTAAAAATCGCGAAACAAACTTTTGAGAACTGACAGAATCGAGCATTGTAAACGAACTAAATGACAGATCGCGTTCAAAGTCCGCGTTAGTGTAGAGAACATTTGTGCCAACTCAGCAACAATAAAGATGTTGGCAATTGCTTCAAGCAATTTTTTCAAATAATCAATTCCCGCTATTTTTTTTACAGAATATGTACACACTCTTAATAATACTGTGAGTTGCTAACAAAAACGCGAAAAAAAAATTGATCTTCAACACCCTATAGCTCGCGAACGAAGCACATATATTCATGGCAATTTTTTCTTGTATCTTGGTAAGGAATCTCCTACAGAAATAAATGATGCAGTTCTATAATACTTAAATCCAAAATAATAATAATTTCTACAAGAATGCAGAATATTATCACGTATCGTGTGCACTTCACTGAATTATTTCTAATAACTCAGAGCACGTGATATTTCATCAATAACAAGGAAGTCAAGTTACATATCTATAGTCTTTACCGTTTTAAAGGTAGAAAATCAATATTAGAGGTTATTGAACACTAGTTTTTGAGATTTCTGAACAGATATCACTATCGAAGAATAATCTCAATTTATATCAGAATTTGTAGCTTAACACGATCAATCATTCGAGTAATATTGATGATTTATTTATTTTATGGAAATTCATTTTCAACGCAAATGAAGTGAAATACATTCTATTTTTTCAACAATTTTATTTTTACAAAACGGCTGATTTCGACCTACAGGTCATTTTCAAGTAACCAACTATAAGAAAAGAACCTACTTACATAGATACTAGCGTAATTTCATATTAAATAGTGCAGAGGTATTAATGTCTAGCTGGCTATTTTGTATTGCAAACGGAATGCATGAAACGCGTTACCGCTCGACTAGTTTCAAAAGACATGAATTTTCGTCAGAAATTGAATCGCGTAAAGGTCGATGAAGGCATGCTAGAACGAGTCAATTCAGACCGGACATTTTTAAAACGCATTATAACTGGAGATGAGACGTGGGTGGATAAATTTGACATGCAAACCAGTCAACAACCTATGACATGACGGCTTCCAACTGAAGGGAAACCAAAAAAACCACGTCAAAGTTGATCAAAAGTCGAGGTAATGTTGAATGTTTACTTTGATTATCGAGGTGTTGTACACTCGGAATTATAGCGTTTGACAGAGCTAATTCGTGATTTGTGGAAAAATTCATGGATTTTGCTCCACGATAATGCACCATATCACAAGGCTCTCATTGTGAATGAGTCTCTGACCAAAAACTCAACAAATACCCTCAAACAACCACCGTATTCACCTGATATGGCTGTAGCCGAAATTTTTGCTCTGCAAAGTTATCAGCGCAGAACTGAAACTTTTCAATATTAAGTCGAGTGACAAATTGCAAAAAAAATACTTTAGCTTGAAGTTCAGAAATTTTTTTCAACCAGTTATAAATCTTGCTTATTTTATCAATTATCGAAGGCCATTTTTTTGTGTGAAGTTTGGATATTTTCAAGAACTAACATACAAATGGTAAACAAAAATTTTCTTTTAGTTTTACATAAATTTTTACTGCACTAATAAGAAAAAAGTCACATACAATTCGCACTTTGAATGAAAACTGCAACGGTGTACAAGAAAAAACGATGACATCAACTTATTGGAAGCGAGGGAGCCAGGGAAGAACTCGAGATCCGAGCCAAATTCATGGCCGCCCAAGATACTGCATCCAGTCGACCACCAGCATTCGCGATCGCAGCAAGCTTCATTCCTTCACAGTTTCGTCTTATAGATTAGAGTTCGGTTTTTCGATAAAGAACGTGTTTTAATTTTTTTAATTTTCATGACTTCATGGATTATATCGTCGCTTTGAGTAAATTCTTAGTTTGTATCTGAAGAGAACAGTGTTTTACCCTTGAAACGAATTTTAACATAGGAAGAAGTTGAAGAAGAAGGTAAATTTTTGTTAGTTCATAGCAAGGTTTTACGTTGACAATATTCGCCTTCGCAAAATATTTGTTGTACACATGCAAAAGATATTCAAACACGATCGTTTATTTTCTTAATAAGTGTATTTTAGTATTCAAAAGATCTTTTTATTGAAAAACTAACAAACTGATAGTGGGTTGTTCAGTTTAAATTTCAATAAATTTACAGATCAACAAACGAAACTAAAAAGAATGAACAAACCATGCGGTGCTTATCCCCACTTGTGATCGTGACTGCAGTTATTTTCCAATTTCTCATTTCCCCATTTTTCCACTTAATTATAATTGACAAAATTATGATTTTACGTATTGTTTGAATTTTTCGATTTTTTGTATCATTGTCGATAAACTTCGAGACTGTTCTGATCTGTCGAATTTTTTTAAATAAGAGTTCGAATGAAGAAAACAAACAGAAAATTTGTTCTAGCAGTTGACCCTAACTATGTCACTATCTTTCAAACCACTTCTAATTTTTTATTTCTGAATACATTCTAAGTTTGTAAAGAAAAAAGCAAAAGAAGAATTTTTAGTATTTTGTCCGAAATTTCCTATTTTATTTCATAACTGCCAGTATAAAATACAAACAGAATTTAATTTTATTGAAATAGATTTAATTAAAAAGCAAGTTGATACAGATTTATGTTAGTGAGTTGCTTTGAGATTTACGTTCTTATTATTGAAGACATTTCTCTTTTCAAAGTTTTCTTTAATGATACAGTTTTGAAAGAGTAATAATGTAATCTTCATAAAAACACTCAAACATCAATTATTTTTATTTTATCATCTCCAAATAAAATCTGTTTTTAACAACATCTATCAAAAATAATGAAGTCATTGATTTTTCCAAATGACTCTGTTTGTCGCTATAACTTTGTTCAATTTACACTTTCAATTTCAAGAATGGCTTATTTGTAAAATTAAATGTAAAAGAATAACTTTTTTGTTTTGTAATAAAAAAGCATAAATATGTTTTCATAATCGAAACGGTATTGAATGAAATGAAAAAAAAATCGAAAAAAAGTTACTGAGTAAAATCAAAGCTTTCTGATAATATATCACATGTCATTCGAAAACAAGTAGATAAAGTCACATAGAAACTTAAGAAAAACTGATCTGGTCCAGTGTTTTCATAAAACCTGAAATCTTTATACTTGTTAAGGGTTATCTAGCTATACTTGTTTTCTACATTATAAGCCTAAAAATATAAGAAATAAAAGAAGACTTGATAAATATACATTAAGCAATGAACATTCAACGTTTCATTAATTTATCATCAGATATAATCGAAAGTGCATGCGAAAATTATAATTTTTGCTATTTATTTAAATTTTCCGACTCTCATTTTTTTTCTTTAAAAAACTGAAAAAGATTGATGATTCATTTTCATCTTTCTAATTATGATGATCTATATTACCGATTTCAGTGTTTTCACAATTTTCCGGTCAGATTTTCCAATTTTGTTTTCATTCACTCAATTTGCACTATTACGAACATTTTGAAATGGCAAATCAATATAGTTGTTTTCAAATAATAAACAAATAGCATTTTCATATCTATCAGTTGAATCAAAATTTTCATCGTTATTACAAGAAATATGATGTATTTGCATATGCCATGATCCTTAATTATATACACATCAAAAATGTGAAGACATTTTTTTTATTTAAAGGGTCTTCAGAGTAGGCTAATACATTTACGCGAACGAATAATCCAATTATGAAAACATTTTTCAAACGCTTTTTCTGGAATCGACTTCAGTTCTGACCGCGAATTCTCTTTTTTGTTTGGTATCGAATCAAAACGGTTACCTCCAAGTGCTAGTTTGAGTTTAGGAAAAGCCTTTTTTTTCTTTTTGAATTGTGGAGGCCGTTACTTGATGTAGATTAATGATATAAATGAGATAAAAAACACAAGGTTTAACTTTAATCTACACTTTATTTTTGTGTCAGCGAAACGTCGTCGAATTTTTTCAAATAAAGTGTAGATTAAAGTTAAACCTTGTGTTTTTTATTTCATTTAGGAAAAGCCGGTCGGAGCCATATCAGTATGGTACTTGTTCGATGGTATTTGTTGAGTTTTTAGTCAGAAATTCATTCACAATGAACACCTTGTGAGATAGTGCATTATCGTGCTGCAAAATCCATTACTTTTCTTTCCACAAATCTAGCGTTTTTCACAATTCCAGCAACATATGGTATAGTAGCACAAAGTGTTGAAAAATCTAATTAACGTTGAAGTGTGCATTCAATGAAAATATATTAGTTCTGAAATTGGAAAATATCCCATCCCTAATCGTCACATCTTTGTAGCTGTGTACTTTTTAAACATCTCTAAGCTTTTCTACATCACCAGGCTATCTTAACAGTCGCACTTGTCTAAAAATGAGTGCAATCCAAAGTGAGATTCATCTAAGAATAAAAAAATTGGACCCCAATACGCATGATTTTAAACTATACTTGGATTTCCTATTGTTAGGGGTTGGCACTTCCGAGATCTGTTAAGTAGGGATTGACTTCGTGCACTTCCCTGTTATTCTATACCGTCATCAATCGCGAAATAACGCGTTGATTAGTGTCCATACTTTGTGGAACTTCAATCTGTGCTACCCCACCGTTGAGAATCCCAATTGCTGTGTTCATTTCATCGGCATGTAGATATTATTCCATATAATGTTCAGAAGAATTTTTATAATATCCTCGCATGTTTGCCATGTGTGTACTTGATCTATTGAAATATATTACATTTAGAGAGAGACGGAAATATAGGATTAAGAATCCACTATCAACACTAATTACCTAATTGAAACGAATTGTATAAAAATATTGATTCGAATCTAATTGTAACACAATAGTTTAATTTCTATTTTTTCTTGAAAATGTTTTACTTGATAAAATTTCATAAGACGATTCAAGCAATTGTTAGTAAAAATATTCTTTCTTTCTGCACGTGAAATATTGAAGCGTTTTGGGAAAAATACTAATACTCTTATGAATTTTCACGATTTCCGTAGGATTCATTGATTCGTTCATTATATTTTAATCCGTTTTATGCTGAATAGAATTTAGAGCTACGATAAAAAACACCAACCGATAACATCATTAGGTGATAATCAGAAGAACAATTCATACGATCAACAATTTGTTAAATTATAACGAAACCTTGAATTGTTGCAGTGATTCGAAATAAAGATGACAACATCCAGTGAATCGTTTGCCGATCTTTTGTATACAATTCGGTTCGAATATGAATATATTTGCTTCAAATCCTTAATGGGATACAGGTGTGTCGGCTTTGTCGAAACATGGAAGAAAAGCGATGGATATTTAAACTTTCCTTGAGATTGGGGAAATAGGAAACTGAACTATCTTCGTCGTATCTCATTCCTTTTCATCACATGCAATTATAAATATTCACCCCAAACATACTCATTCCACATCTGAGATTCAAACCCAGATTCATAGATGGTTACAACGATATTTCAATTCAATTTCTAAAAAATGTTTTTTTAAGTAGAGGTTCTAGTGCAGAGAACATAAATGTTGATAATAAAAATGTCCAATTATTGTGTAACTTGCAATATTTCTACAATTATCCATAACAGCAATATCTAATTCAAATGATTTTTCTGGCCATTGGTTAGAATTATTTTGACAACCACATTTAACAACAAATTAAAATTTATTAAAATTGAGTAATCAAACGTTTGAAACGTGAAACAACATTTGTTCTTTCTAATTCGACCACTCATTGTATTAAAGTTTGCAATTTAAAATGGTGATAAACATTCAATTTTTATATTTCAATCAAAATCTTCTATTCTGTTATCGAAAATTACATAATATTTCGGAAATTATTAGCGGAAACAATTTGTGACGCCAGCTAATAGGCGGTTTTATACTCGTATCTATCAGTTTAAACACTATTGAGTTTTGAGAAGTATTATGAGCTCAATAATTTCAAATAGAATGATGATAGTGGTGAAGATTTGAACGAATATGAAAGTTTTATTGTTGATTATTGAAGGAATAAACAGAAAATGTAATATTACAGAAAATTACTACATTTTTACTTGAAAATCAAAATTTTGTAAAAGAAAAATCTATATATATTGAAGAAAATCGTGTTAGTTACACTATTTATAACTCAAGAACGGCTGCACAGATATAGCTGAAAATTGATGGGTAGGTAGCCTAGAGCCAGGAGACGGACATGGGATACTGTTTATCCCGTTCGACATCGTTCCCGTGTGACTTGGACGTATGGATGACAATTTGATTTTTGTAAGAAATCAATATTAAAAAACTGAAGTGAACTATAAAACGAAAAAAAAAGGAAAAAAGGAAGTTTATGATACTTCAATGAGAGCAATCGATGATGAAAATGGTGGTTTATATTTCCCAGATGCCCCTGGTGGAACTGGTAAAACATTCCTCATGTCAATAGTTTTAGCCAGTGTTCGTGCGAGATCCAACATAGCAGTTGCTTCTTCTGGAATAGCAGCCACATTGTTGAAAGGATGCCGTACTGGCGATTTCCGCCAAACACTGCCAGTAATTCCAAGATCTACGGCTGCCGACGAATTAAACGCTTGTCTCAAATCGTCGAATCTATGGCGCTATGTGAAAAAACTACAGCTGACAACAAACATGAGAGTTACATTGCTTAATGATACATCTGCTAGAGACTTCTCGGAACAATTGCTGACTATCGGTAATGGTCAAGTATTTCTAAATAATTTCTGTAATTTTGTCTCATCAAAAGACGAACTTATCAACAATGTATTTCCAAACATTGTTTCTAACTACAAAAATAATGAATGGTTGAGTGAGTGAGCAATTTAAGCGGTTAAAAATGAAGATGTAGGTGAACTGAACTACATAATTCAAAATAAGATCGTTAGAATAATGCATTCATTCAAATCTATTGACTGCTTCACAAATGAAGATGAAGCCATCAACTATCCAATTGAATTTTGAAAATCTTTGGATGTGCCTGGCTTACCACCGCACAATTTACGCCTAAAGGTTGGCTCCGTAGTAATCATGCTTCGAAACATAAACCAACCAACGGTATGCGTTTGGTGGTTAGAAAATTGACAAACAATGTAATTTACGCGAGGATACTGAAAGGAAAATTCGAAGGTGAGGAAGACTTCAATTTCCGATCCGTCTTGCATTTGCCATGACCATCCACAAATCACAAGACCCATCCTTAAAAGTTTGAGGTTTGAACCTAGAACATCCATGTTTTTCTCATTGTCAATTATATGTGACATGTTCACGGTTCGGAAGACCATCTTCGTTGTTTGTTTTTGCGCCTGATAATAAAACAAAAAATGTCGTATATCACAAGGTACAAGATACAGAAATAATAATGAATGATTAATGTAGGTACATAATTTTTTTTGTATTTAAAAAAAAAATTAATAAATTCCAAAATCTACTTATTTATTGCCTTTAAGGCGGAACAGACTTCGCCGGGTCAGCTAGTAATTTATTGAACAAAACACGGAATCACTTCATCATATCAATTAATGGTGTATTATAAAAAAAAGTTTAAGCAGCAAAAATAATTTAATCCCAAAAAATTATCACCCTAAAGATTTTTACATCAAATTGGAACACAAAATCGTGTAGAACCTTAAAAGTAAGCCACGTTTGAAATTTGATCTAAATTCGAAAAGTAGAAAACATTAGCGGTAAAAAACCAAAATTTCCATTAAAAATAGCAACGATCCTTTATCATATTTTTGAATATGCAGTAATAAGAATTATCATTCAATACGTGATACCTTGCATATGATCAAGGTATCTATCAAAAGTAGTGCTACAGATTGATGGCATGCTTTAATAACAGGATGAACTAAAAAGTGTGAAATGATTTTTAATTAATGAGAAGTAATCCAACAGTGACAGAAAGGCAACTAACTCGATAAAATTTAATCATTTACAGAAGATTTAGAAAAACTGCAAATAAGCGATGAAAAAATTTCAATAGAAAGAGCGAGGGGTGCTAGTCATACATTTTGTCAAAAAAGTACCAGGAACTCATTATTTGAAATATTCGCTTACAACTAATGTTAAAATTTTTGTTGTTGGCACAACTGATTTTCTATACTAACGGAGAGTTTAAACGCTTTCTGTCATTCTGTTTGTTTACAGTGTTCGATTTTGTCAGTTCTCACAAGTGTGTTTTATGAATTTCATCATGGATACAAATATCGAATAAAGAATTTGTTCCAAACTGAAGTTAACATCGGTAAAGGGAAAGAAATGGTACTTGAAAATCATCATTTAAGTTTGAGTGAGATAGGCAATGAACTTGTGTATCTCACGAATTTTGTACCATTTTTAATGATTTTTTGGCTTCAAACGCGTTGCCATTCAAAAGATATGAATTTTCGTCAGAAATTGAATCGCGTAAAGGTCGCTGAAGACATGCTTGAACGAGTCAATTCCGACCCCACATTCTTAAAACGCATTGTAACTGGTGATGAGACATGGGTTTATGAGTTTGACATGCAAACCAGTTAACAAGCTTCGGAATGGCGTCTTCTAACTGAACCGAAAACGAAATAACTACATTGCTACAAAGCAGCTCAAAAGTCAAGGTTATAATGATTGTTTTCTTTGATTATCGCCGTGTTGTGCACTCGGAAATCTTGAAAGGTCAGACGGTAAATAAAGAATATTACCTAAGCGTTATGGGACGTTTGAGAGAGGAAATTCGTTGAAAAGGGCCAAATTTGTGGAAAGAAAATCCATGGATTTTGCACCACAATAATGCACCATCTCACAACGCTATCAATGTGAATGAATTTCTGACCAAAAACTCAACAAATTGTATCGAACAACCACCGTATTGACCTGATATAGCTCCGATCCACTTTTTTCTTTTTCCAAAACTCAAGTTACCATTTCGAGATATTTTCATTGACCAATTCTCGGTACTTTTTTAACAGAAAGTATATGTTTTCCTTTCCCTGAAAACTATTTCCATTCAACTTCAATGATCATTTCAATAGATCAATATTGAAATTGTTCCTCACAAAGTCGATTCGAGTTTTTTCTGATTGCAGAATATCGTTGGAAGGTCATAGCGTCAAGTAGTACAAATTTCATAAAAAGACGATGTCGTATTTGTAACTACATGTTTTCAAGATTTTCCTCCCTGGTTGCCAAATGAATTGTTTTATGAAATTAATCAAGTAGATGAAACACTGATTCATATTTAATTTTCAGTCAGAATCCAGACTTCCTTGTTCATTTTAAAGAGCAACAATTGGTAGATACGAGTATATTATACTTTTTGTAGAAATAAATAATTAATTTGAATACATTCCATCCAGTATGCAAAGCTATGATAAGAAGCCCCAAGCGTCTCATTTATAATTCATTATTTATTAACACAATGTTTTTAAATCTTCTACAATGTCAAATGAAAATGCTTCAATTATTCCGTATTCAGGTGTAGAAATCCTTGAAAAGTGCGCCGATAGATCTTTTGATTTATTTATTTAGACATTTTGATTTGTTACTAGCTGGCCCAATAGACGTTGTTCTGCAAAATTGTAATAAATTTCTAGGTTATTTTCCAGATCTTCCAGTTTATTCATTTCAATTGAGTTATAAATAAGGTTTCAAATTTTTATTCTTAATCATCATAAATATTTTCATTCCTGAAAATTCTTTTCAAAGACTGTAGTTGATAAAATAGAACAGAAAAAATATTCCATTAAATCGAGTGTTTATTCTAAAAAGTTTTTGTTTCCATATTTAATATTTCTTTTGTGATTAACGTAATTTTATTGGACAATTTATAGAATCATAATAGAAGTAATAATAATAAAGAATTAATCGAACATTTCGTTTCTGTTGTCAATGATTGTTGTTGTTTTAAGATCTGGTTCAAAAATCTAGAAATTGAATACTAATTCAAAGACTAAGAAACAGACCTTTACATTTTGTTGGAAAAGTACCGGGAATTGGTCAGTAAAACACAAAATATTTTTTTTTCATCCAAATTTATTGTATCGCCTTCAAAACAGGTTTCTTCTGAAATAATACATTTACGTCAACGAATAATGCAATCATTAAAACAATTTTCAAACGCTTTTTCCGGAATCGACTTTAGTTCTAGCCGCAAATTCTCTTTTATGGTGATGCATTATCGTGGTGCAAAATCCGTTGGTTTTTTTTGACGAATTTGCTATTTCAAATGCCACAAAAGGCTCAGGTAATTTTTCTTTTTTTACCGTTTGACCTTCTGGTAAGAATTCCGAGTGCACAACTCCGCGATAATCGAAGAAAACTCTCAACAATTCCTTGACTTTTGATCGATAATTTTCAATAACAGTTAAGTGATAAAAAAAATTTCAATCTGCTTGATATAAGTAGTTAATGATACTTCTTTAGTGACTATCTCTGAAACTTGACTTATATAATATTATGTTATACTAAATATGCAATAAAGCACCCCAAGCCTTTCTATAAAATTGTTTTCATCACTTTGTCATGTAGAAAAGAAATACCTGTAATTTTATTTAGTGATAAACAGCCATATTTTTAAGAATTTTGCTGAAAGTTATGGATTTCGTCATAATACCTCAAGTCCACGATACCCACAATTGAATAGAATGGTTTTACGTATCATTCGAAGTGTGAAAAATACTATAAAGAAATGTTATTTATGATTTATGTTTAACATTGTTAGAGTTGAGAAATTGTCCTAGAAGTCACAATATTTTATCACTTTCTGAACTATTTTTGGTAGAAAAACAAGGAGTATTTTGCCTATTTAATGTAGATTTCTTAAACCACAAAATATCAATTTCAGACAACAAAGACAATTTCTACAAAAAGACAACATGAACAGAAGAAGTATTATGACAGAAATGCCAAATTCTTGAAACCATTATTTAACAATCAAAAGATATTCTTAAGAGAAGGAGATGAATGGTCTCCTGGAATTGTAATAAATAAATATAAGAAGCAATCTTATTTAGTGAAAAATATCAACACACAGAGTCTTTTGCGCAGAAATAGAGTAATTTTGAAACCGAAAAGAAATCAGAATCGAAATAGAAATTCATTTCAATATGTTGATATACTTGATGAGAATGTAGTGAATATGAATGATGTGACTAATGATCAGGCAAATCTAGATATTGAAAATGAAAGACCAATAATTCTAACTGGGATATTGCAAAGTGAGTTCAAATCAAATCCTGAACTAAATAGTGATACTTCATCAGCCGCTTATTCAATAAATAATTCGGAAGAAAATTCTGCAAATAAGACTAAAAGAACTTTCTACACCTCTCAATTTGGAAGAAAAGTAAGAAACCTAAAAGATATTAATTCGAATTAATTTTAAGTTAATTTTGTTATATTTTATCTAATTTTGATTTAATAAAAAGGGAGATGTCATGTATAATGTACGTCATATGATTGGGAGAGGGAACAAATGAGATCAGTATTAAACGAGACATCGAGCACTAAAGTTATTTTATTAAATATCATTTCAATCTCTGCATTCCAATGCACACAAAATATCCTTTACACTTCATTGTTGTTCTAAACCTTTTGAAAATTATTACAAACTTATTAGTTCAAAAGCGTAGTTTTTAGTTTTTTATTTGGAAAAAACAAAAAACTCATTAAGTGATAGTATTCCTATTTAAAATGTTCATATTGTTCTGTGGAATGCCAAGACATGATAAGAGTCTTGTATGTTCTCGTGAAGGCCACACTAAATGTTATGGTTTCAGAGTAGCGAGGCAGTTGAAGAACATTTTTTATTATTTCGCACCTATTTTGCATTTGTGCAACCATCGTAGTTCAAATAAATCATGAAATTACTGAAAATTTTTCATGAAACCTTTAGGATACAATATTATTTGAACATTTGATTTTAGTCAAATAAGAAAAATTATACATGGTTCAATATTTGTTGAGTATTTCATTCAGTTGTATCCAATAGCTTTACAACAGTCTTGACATTATACCTCGTTCTTTGTCTAAAATAGTACCTATAAACTCTTTTTGACAAAGTTAAAATACCACTCGAAGTCTGTTCACCCTTCGCCATTATAAACTTTTCTTCAGGCACGAAACATTTATTGTGAACGTTCAAAATATAAGCGAATTTTATGTTATCATGATAGTTTTTAATCACGTGCTCCACTGCTGTACCATTTTTCTCTGGAGGAATCGGCACAATAGGTTTTAAGTCCAGAGTATTCCATCCCATCGCTTTCTTGCAAGCTACAGCGAAATCAAAAACGTCCTTGAAGTAGAAATCTAAAGGATACGTGATCGAACTTTCCGAAGCCTGCAACGAGATGAAAAGCTTCACAGACGTCTTATATTTCTCAATAACTTTCATCAAAATCAGGCAATTTTGGGACGTTTCAGGCGGAGCTGCCAGCAATTCTGATATGTTCATGTATTCGGTATTCTTGCATTTCGGAAATGATCGCGACAAATCAATTTCGTCCTCTTCTTTCTTAGTTATTTTTTTCGAATTCATACACTTATCGTAGCCGTCTGGATTCAAACACGGTATTATCAAATATTCTACCAACAGTTTGTTATTATTTTTAACGAGATATTCAACTAGATAGAGTGCTGAAGACACTGTCATTTTCTCCTTTCCGTTCGATCCAGCTTCTATCATAACGCTCATGGAATATCGTCTCGATTTTTCGGAATGGATTTTGACGAGACAAATGGGTTTTTCTTCCTTCGAGTAGCCTAAACGCTGAAAGAATATTTCTGTAAAAAATATATACATATAGTACCTTCGACCTCTTGGTGTAAATGACAAACTCCGAAAGCATTTATTATGATCATTTCCTTTCCATTATATTTTCATCAAACACTTAAAATTGATTTACATAAAAAATATGACAGATAGGAAAAAAGGAAGAAATGAAAAAGATTAATTGAAAATTCATAAAGTAGAATGGACACGTGACCCCTGAAAAAGTACTACCCTGTAGATTTTCATATTTGAAAGGCATCTGAAAAACCATAGAAATTATAAGAAAAAATCTGAAGCGTTCAACACCCTGTATTTTGGTAACGAAGCGTTTGTGGACCTATGTTTATATGAACTTTTTTCTTAAAATTGCACCCCTCAAACTGTGACATACAATTATGTAACATTTTGTATTTTAGCAATAAAGTCTTCAATATTAAATCGTTGTTTTTCCTGTTAGTCTTTAATTCTAGTACTAAAATATAATATTTTTTTCTCTTGTATAATAAAAAACTATTAATCTTAATGTATCAATTTTCCGAATGGTAAATATACGATCTGCAGAAATTCTTGAGATATTCTTACCTCTATACTCATCTTGTGTTTGTACATTTGTCCCATTTTCATCAAATAATCGAGTATCTCCTTATAGCACAAGAATTTTTCGTGCCAAATTTCATATCGACGAGCTACAATTTTCGTTTGGGTTATTACGATAGTATTATCGTCATCTTCGTCATCTTCCATCTGTTGATTAATAGAGCCAGCTTCGGAAAGTTCTGTTGGAGAATCATCGTAGCACGACGTACTAGACATGTCTTCGCGAAAGGATATTCAATTTGCTATGTACATTTATGATTTCGACATTCACTCGTGTACATCAAATTTGACAATGTCAATGAACAGAAATTGTTAGATGTTCAAATTGAATTATTTTACATGTCACGGAGTCTTTTCATTCATTAAATTCTGACGAACATTAATGCAAAAGACTTTTTCAACTAGTGTAAAGTTACAATTGGATGTTATAGAGACCTTATGTTCATAATCTATATGTCTGGAGAATATGTAGGCTGTTATTCTTGTTATTTCATGAGATTTCATTTCATTCTTACATTTGCTTGTATTGCCGAAGATTTTGGAATCTAAAAGTTAGTAATTGTTATATTTTACTATTCCAAATGGATATTCCCAAAATCCATATTGCTACGAGCGAACCAAAGAAATCTACCCCAAGAAAGACAGTGGCTTATAATAATGGTCATATATGGTAGGTTCGGATAGAGAAATGATGTCAGCACGAAGGTGGGTGGAATGAATACCATTAAAACGAACGCTCTGGGAGGTGACAATTTACCAATTCAAGCACAGATCACTGAACAAGGTCGGCTATTTGTAAAACGTTCGACTGATATTCATTCAATGTCACCGCATTTACGGCTTGTAGAACATTAATAAATATATGAACACGATTTGTTCAAATATGCATTTCAGTCTTAGAAAAGAAATGGAAAACGCAGAAACCACTTTGGATTAATGGAAATATTTTATTGAAATCAATATAAGAGGTTGGTTCGATGAATAAATGAAGATAGAAATAGAGCGCTTTAAAAGCTTCAGTCTAGTAGGTAGCAATGAGTGGCGTCGTTCTTCAAAGTTAACAGAATATTAGACTCTATGATACTCTCGAATAGCTTCAATATGTAATATTATACATTGTGGAATATTTCTTCGAAAGTTGTTCTATCAAGATTTCAATGAATTTTCTAGATTTTTCACATACGATCACAAAAATTCTGTTTTCCAGTTACTATTGCAACACCTCCATGTCATTTCCCTACACTCCCTGTTTCTCTCTAATTGTATCCGTCGTTTGTACAGTTTTCGTCTCTGTTGTCCTACCACCAACCATTCCAACTGTTCTCTTCATTTCAACAACACTTAATTGAATTCTGTCCATTAGGTGATCGAAATGTTGTCGGGCCACATTTATTCATAGCAGTGGAAATAAAAAGAAATTAAATATTAAATTATTTAAATGATCAAGTTTAAACATAAAATACACAAGCCAATTGAAAAACTACTTAAAAAGGTTGATTTTTTAGAGTCGGATTATTTTTTTCTTGATACTTTAATAATCAAAAGTAGATATTGCTTTTGCTCTTCATTAAGGATGATCAATTTATTGAATTCTTCCATTAATGTGACACTACGTTCTGCAATTGACTAATCTCATTGATCGCACTATGTCTCTATCATTTTCGTACTCCCCATTGGCAGATTAGTCAGCAACATCAAAAAATAAATGATATCCCAAGTATCTCAAAGAAACGAAATGAATTACTAGACACAAAGTCTTCGATATTTTTTCTATTGCTTGTGAACCTTTTTCCTTACTCTTTTTTGATTTTGCCACTATTTGAAGTATGGTTCCACTTTAGCAATCATATGTTTCTTCAACATGGTCGGTACTCCAGCACTTTTCCACGTTACCTAGACGTCGCAAGCATTTAAAGTAGTACATTTATGGGTTTCGTCTTTGTAAAAAACTGCAACATTTCTTTCATTGATGGTAACTTCGTTGCATTCAAATTTGACGTCATTTGATTGAATGTTTGTTTTATCTCTTTTGAGAACAGATTTTTTCCTCCCTTTTTTGACGGCAATCTAGATCACGAAACTTGAGGGAGCTGCGAGCCTTACCCTTGAGAATAGCAGGCAAGAGGGAAGCGAGGATAGTCAAATCTTTTCTAATTTTAAAATATCTGTCGCGAGCTCTAAACATTTAAATTTAAAAATTTTAATAAAAACTCTGTATTCAGATGAAAGCACAGAGAGTGCCCCGTTGATATTTTTCATTTTGAAAGTTACGAACCATCCCCCTAGTTTCCATAGCCCACAGCATCATTACGGTACCTCCCTACTAATTACTAATCGATAACAAAGATTTGCCTCTACACTGAACAGGTAATAAAACACATTTATATAAAATATGCAAATATACGTATCAATATTTAGTTGAATAATGATCAAATTTATAAAAACAAAGCTGGGTTTCGTTCTATATGATGTTTGGAAATTAGAGAGAGTTTTCAAAATATCTTTTCATTTTTGCCATATGTATATAAAATTAATTTTTCATTTTCCTCATAACTATTTCACCTTTTTCCTTAATTGCCTAAAAGTATTGTGACTAGATACGATTTTCCTATTCAAATTGGAAAATAATTGTATAATTCAGTTATAATTTCAAAACGTCGAAATTTTTCTTATATTGTCAGATAATTTCATTCTAGACCCACATTATTACGCTTCACTTACTGCGAAAGAACGTAACGGCATAATTCGAAGGCGAAATATACAAAAACAATCTCATGTTTAAAGAGTAGGATTAATTCGCACTCTCATTCGCCCCAATTATCCAAAATTGGCAAAATCCCTAGAAGGCTATGATTTATTTTCGCTGTTCGTTCAACAATGAACCTTGAAATGATACGCAATATTGCATACATGTCTCGAAGTCGTAAACAGAGACGATAAATAACATAATTGTCTTTTTTTATTTCAGGTTATAGACGAAGGAGGCCATGTCGGCCATTAACGAAAGGGAGATTTCCCTCATCAGGGATGAGGATTTACTCAAGAAAATGGTGAGCACAGCAAAACAACTTTACTTGGGGTTAAATATCTTAAAATGTTTCTTTATGACAAATAAATGTTTGTTAGAAAAATAAAATATTGTTGCGGTGTTTATCTCGACATAATTTTTCTAGAATCACATCGATATGCGTGTATAATCATCTTTGTTGGAGCTTAGTGTAGGCTTTACTTCAGAAATTATCCCACAAAAAGAAGTCTAGCATCAAATCGCTGGATTATTATCGACTTCCTTGTTTCGATAAAAGTTGGAACCTTTCATTTATTATTATTTCAGTAATTACGTTAAACCAAATTTTGAGGATATAAACAATGATGATCCATCAAATGATCAGTTTTCATCTAAATGAAGCCAACTTAAAATGATAAGGGTTCCAAACTTACCCAGCAAAGAGTTTTTTAACCAATTTGCCTTTTTAATCATTCAATGTCCCTTGTATTTCGCCTGCACCTTCCTCTGGAATTATAAGGATTGCAAATATTACTACGTAAAAAATATCACTATTAATTAGTCAATAAATCCACAACTAAACTATGAAATATATTTTTTAATGCCAAAGATGAAACTCAAAAATAAGATAATTCAGAAATGTCTGAAAAATATGTCCCAATTGTAACGAAATTTAATTTGGTCAAACAGAAAGATTGTTTAGAATTAGATATAAGATGACATTTTTGTGAAAACACAATAGATTCCACTGTGGCACAACATTGAATAGAAAACAACCATATTTTTCGTTAATTGACAATGTATAGGTCCTACACCAAGCACAAAAAGGTATAAAACACAATTATCTTGAATCCTCGGAAATATTCGAAGCCAAACACAATATAGACAATAATCAGATATTACTGAACGACCTAACTGATTTATGTTATTCCCTGACATTTGGGATTTTAAATAGTTCTCAATTATTGATTAGTACCCGATGTTAATTTTATTATGTATTTTACGTGTTCTGTTAACTCATTTCTCTGTAAATTGTTAACTTTGTATTTTAGTTTTAATATCATACTTGTTTGATGATGAGCGAAAGCTCGAAATAGCTATAACGTTGAATAAACTTTTCCATGTTAAACAGTGATATTTTTATGTACTAATATATAATATTATACTCATAATGTTAATTACATATCACATAGTAGCGGCCAAATCTATTTCATTTCCTCTGGAAGTATGAAACCTCTTTTTCATGAACTAGATATGTTTTGCTGTTAAAGTACATTCGATCTTAACGAAAATTTGTTTAAAAGTGGCGATTATGTAAGTAAAAATCGACTTCATCATTGAAATCGTGGGTATTTCTACAAATAAAGAAGCAATAGTTTAAATTTCAAGTCGATTGTATTTTTCAGTGGCAAGAAACGGAAGATTTCGGGAGGAAAAAAGAAATCAGAGCTCACATGTACAAACTGAGAGAGGCCAGATTGAAAGATTTGTATTGTAACACGGATGTCAAGGATATTCAGATAAGCAGCAATTCGAAGACGTCTTTCAATCAATCCAGCCACGCGGATTCGTTGGCGGATCACAGTTTCGCTAGTCTGAAGAGTAAGGAAATCAGAGATTCCGAATCACCTACCAGAGATGTTATGTATAGAATAACAGGTACATATTTTAGTATCGATTCATTATTTCTTGACCCTGCTGATTGCTGTACAAATCTAAACTACGCTCGATATCTATGCAGTGGCGGGTCACGTTTACCTAATAGATGAGTAATATTTATTGAAAAATTGTTGCAACATTTTTGAAATTGTAAGGCAATATTTCCCTATATCTAGCTACATATATCACCAGATATAATTTTAAGATTGTAACTGAATTATACCTCTTTTTAATCTTATCTAACAATTTCAATTATAACATCTACAGAGAAGAAACCTTCACAGACTCAACTATTCCTATGGACTCATTAAATCACTTAAATCACAAACTAGCAGCTTATAAGTCAAGGATCCATAGGGCCTTTTCCATTCCACTGTCACCAACAGACAAAATTATAATAAATATCAAATAAATTGCCTTAAATAACAAAAATCCCCCGGTTTTTATGCAAAATTATCCAACGTAAAAGAAAATATTGAATAACACAATTGTGTTATTAACCATAATTCCATAAAATATACTCCCTTGAAAAAATACGCTAGTTTCAACTACGCAAGTCTCCTCTCCAATAATGTGAGCAACAATTTTTCCAAATTTAAAATAACCACCTTTTTCAAGTGATCAGAAATTATTAAGACATACAAAATCAAAAAATCAGGAGTTAACAAAATTCCTTGCAATCAGTGTACGGTAGCTTATGTTGGACAGATAGGTGGGATTTCGAAACCTGATTTAAGGAACATTTATCCTCTGGCAATAATTCGCCAATAGGTGGACATATGAAAATCATAAAACATCGAATAATATTAGATAATATAAAATTCTTCAAAATTGCGACAAAAGAAAGAAAATGAGAATCTGTTGGAATGTAACTTTGTAACAACCCAAGTGAAATCAGCCCTAATAGCAAGCTAGACATTAACAACTCTCCACTAGTTAATATGAAATTAAAGTAGTATCTATATAAGTAAGTTCATTTCTTATAGTTGACAATTTGAAAATGACCTGATGCTCGAAACCGGTCGTGTTTGTAAAAATAAAATTGTGGAAAATATTAAATATATTTTAATTCATCTTGGTTAAAAGTAAGAGTCAAATAAACTCAGACAGTCGAAATAAAATTCGACGAGAGATCTGAAAATTATACAAAATTACGTGCCAGGATGTCGAAGAAAAGATAAAATTATAAATTACTCGATCAAATAATTGAAACTAAACTAAAAATTATGGTCAACACCAGACGCAAGAATTTCATTCTTCAGGTAAAAAGTGAGAAAAGTTGAAGTTTTGTGGATGCTTCTGAATAGTTAAAACTCATCTTCAATATATCAAGTACCTCCACAAGTTTATCTCCTCGAAAAAATCACAATCTGAACAAATCAAAGCCCTCCATTTCGAAATAATGAGAAACATGATCCCCTTAAATATTCAAATATAATAATTCAACATATCTAAGTCTGGAATACTTTGTATCAATGAATGAAGTGGACAGAAGAAAGTTGCAGAAAAAAAGAAGGATGGCGTCAATATCTCAATATTTTTCGTTTGGATGGCTTTTTCTAGAATTGAAGGAAGGGGAACATACGGAATAGTTTAATGAAAAACGAGCCGCTTGTGTTGCGGAAGGCCACAATCACTTGAGATTATTCTTAACGGCGATTCCAAATAATTCCAATTAAGTTATCAACGGGTATTATCGAAAACAAAGCGAACATTATCATTTTTACCAGGAAGACACAGGTAAATCATTCTTACTTTCTTAGTCAGCACAGAGTTGATTTCATTTCACGTTCATTTCGAACGAATTTCATTACGATTTTCAATTTATCCCTGTGACATTTTTTTTCTATTATTGTGGGCTTTCCGTATGTTTTTTTATCAAGAATTATGTCAAGTCCAGGCTGCTATTCCCCAATATTCCGAAAAGGTTCTATCAATGCCACCGAAAAGCAGAAAATCGTTTGCATCCCGTCTTCGTACCCTACTGAAAAGAAAAAGTAAGTCATCATGAATTTGAATTGAGAAAAATGAATTTTTATCATTAACGTATGTTTCGAAGCTTTTGAATTTATTAATGAAAGAAAATTTGATTTACTCTTATTGACTAGAAAACTAAACTAAGGTATAACAAATTAAAAATGATCTACAATCAGATTCAAAGAGAGTACAACTAAACAAAACAATTTCCAAGAAACATTATCCGAATCTTTCAACCCGAAATAAATTAATTGAAGAAGAATTACATTCTGTCAAAATTGGTCAATGGAACGCAAAATATTCATTTTTCGATTTTGGTTCATTTGAAAGGAGTTATTCCAAAGCTTGTTGATTGGTTCGACCCATAAACCCATGTCTCATCACCAGTTACAATCAGTTTTATGTTGGGTCGGAATCGACTCGTTTTAGCATTTCTTCAGCGACCTTTACGCAATTCAATTTTTGAAGAAAATTCAGTTCTTTTGGAACTAGTCGAGTGGCAACGCGTTTCATACCCAAACAATCGTTTAAAACGGTACAAATTGATTCGTGAAACTCAAAAAGTTCATTGCCTATTTCTCTTAGCCTTAAATGACGATTTTCAAGTATTATTTCCTTCACTTTATCGATGTTAACTTCGATTGAAGATGTTGACGGCCGACCAGAGCGAGACAAATCTACCACATCTTGGCCGGTGTTGAATGCACGGTACCAGTCTTATGCACGTGTTTTTGATAATGTTCATTCACCGTAAGCCTTTCGTAACATTTTCAGCGATTCTGAACACGAAATTCCATTTACAATACAAAACTTGATACAAATTCTTTCTTAGATATTTTCATTCATTGTGGAACTCATGAAACACACTTGTGAGAACTGACAAAATCTAGCACTGTAAACAAACTAAATGACAGATCACTCTCAAACTCCGCGTCAATATAGTAAACATTTGTGTCAACTCAGCAACAACAAAAGTTTCAACAATCGTTTTAAACAGATTTTTTCAATGATCAATTCCCGGTACTTTTTTTGACAGAATATGCTTCTTCAGTATATTCAACAGTAACAAAGTTATAAACCAATTATCCACTAAATAGACACCCAGTATAAGTATCAACATTATTTGAAAAAGAAAATGTGAAAGAAGAGATGAAAGGTTTATAAGGGATTTTGGCAGTTTTAAAATTTGAGACTCTTTCAAATATTGATTACAATGAAAAAACTTGTATGGGATTTGCTCGATTCAATGTTGAACAAATGACAGTTTGTATATGAAATTTTAATCACAAAGTAAGAATTACTTTTAGATTTTTATCAACGCTAAGTGTGCGAATTTGTATTAGACTAGACAATAAGGAAATGAATGAAGTAATAAAAAACTATAAAATGAAATTAATTAGTTATACTCAAGTATGGATCTTCCAACACTGGAAGAATTGGTAATTCAAAAAAGAATGACAAATCAAGTGAAGTTTGAAGTCTAGTCAAATAATTTACAACTTATAATAATATTTTCCAATCGTGATCTGTTATTTTTTCTTTTACAGGGTCTACGAAGAACCAAGGATGGAACGTTTCAAAAATCGACGAGGTCAGTCGAGATGGAAAAACCCACAGAATAGTTCAGAGTGCAGAAACTTCCGGAACTGAAGTGATACCAAAGGGCAAGCTACAATTCGAAGCGAGAAACCAACAAGAATCCACATCATACCAAGATGGTGACGAAAAAAATTTCATTAGATCTCAAGGAATATCTTCCAACAGTCTCGTACGACAGGAAGCAACTGGTGGGGATGATCATAGCAGTTTCAGGAACTATTCAACGAAATCTAGTTCGTCTTCCAGGACAGTCACTGAGAAAAAAACATCTTCTGAAGATGTTGATAACGTCACGAGAAAACAAATAACTCCAAGTGAGAATGTCATCACTAAAACCGTAAAAGTTTATACAACTGATGCACCACAAGAGCTTAAAAGTCATCCTGGATACGTAGAAGGACACACAAAAATAACCAGAGAAACAAAAACACTCGCAGATGGAACAGTAATAACAACGAATAAATATGAAACCACTGGTGCTAATGAAACCGTTTCATCCTCTTCGAACAGATTCACAACCTCCTCAAACGATCAGAAGACGTCGTCTGAAAAAATTATACAAAGCACCCAAGACACAAACAGAAAAACTAAACCACAATCGAAATACTGGGTGGAAAAAACCCATACGATACCTGATAATTCCATAAATACGCAGAATATCACCACCAGTACCAACATTCACGGGCAGAGAAATATCGATAAAAGTAGTGAATTTAAAACATCTTCCAACCAGAACGTCAATGAAAGATACGAAATCATCGTCACAGACGACGTGCATAACAATAAATTTGCCAAAAATACTGATATTAACGAAAGGACAAACGAGCAAAGTTATAAAAGAAATCATGTGGACAATGAAGTCATAAATTCTGGAAAAATTCAACAGAAAACTTCTACGACTCAAGATATAAACTCTATTCCGTTAGGAACTCCCATCGAGATTGAAATTAACGTCAGTAAAATGAATCTAAAAGACGAAAAAGAATACAAAACGAATTATAGCAAAACGGAAACGCAACGAATGCAAGATAAAAAAGTTCCACAACGTCAAGTTGATGTTGTGTATGACGTGCCACAGCCAGTTCCAGTTAAAAGCAAGCTTACGGATGGTCAATATGAGACTACATATCGTACAGATTACAATAATAAGCGTATAAGTGTTGAGGTTAGTCCAACTCACGATGCTTTTGCAAGATCTCTTCGAGCTGTGAGTCCGGATAGGTTAAGTTCTAGATCTAATAGCAGAAACTTGAAAAATAGCAATACATCCCTGAGAAGCAGTAGTAGCCCAGAAAAAACGTTCTCAGATTACAGACATCCTTCAAGAATATCGCCAGAGAGACAACCAAATGGAAGATGCTTCTCACCATCGAAAAAAACACCAGAAAGGTTTTCTAGTACCGAAACCATAACGTATAAATCTCCAAGAACCAGTTCGGAAAGGTATTCTCCCGACAAAATTACAGACTCAAAATATGGCACAGAAAGAAGAATGCATATAACCACAACGGATTCTACTAGAAGACATACAGATAGGAAACCATCACATCCAAACAACGACGTAGGTTATAAAACCACCCAAAAAAACGAACAAATTCGAACTAAATCAACATCAGATTATTCCATTAAAGAAACGAGAAAAGTATCTGAAAGATCCTCAATATCTCCAATGAGAAACACAGTGTCTCACGAACTTAAGAAAGATACTCCAAAAAAAAGTTTACCAGCAGACAAACCATTGAAGCGAACAGATACCTACGAAGAAAGATGTCGGCAAATTCTTGGAATCAGCAAAGAAACTAATGAAAGAAGACGTTCCAGCCTTGATAAATTAAACAGAAGATCTTCCTCTGGCACGGTAACAGTAACTGAAAGTCTTTCTAGAACTGTTCTACCAACACATCCAAAAAAATCACCTTCTCCTTCAAAGAAGCCTTCTGATTCGTCCGAAACGCCTAAACAGAAAAGTCCCCTACGTGAATTTCCAGCACAAATCAGGAAAACACCCGAAAATACACCATTAGATAAACCAAATTCAACCAGGCCTAAAAAGACCGATGTTACAAGTATTAGTGAATTTCCGTCTCAAATTAGGAAATCTCCAGAAAAGACGAGGCCTGAAAAATCAGATGATCTAAAAAGGAGAGATTCATCTCATGTAACTCAAGATATTTCGATTTCCATCAAGAAAACAGCGAAAGAAAATACGCTGAAAAGAAAATCCTCGGCGGAAATGTTAGATGGCGATTCGCCTGACAACTCATGTCTTCCTAAGAAACATTCTCCAATAGATATTAAACCGATGGGAACAAGAGTACGCGAACATATTTATGAAGAAATTGTAGAAATTCCGACTACAACACCCAAAGAAGACAGTAATGAATCGAAACCTTCTTTTCCCAAAGAAACTTCACCATTGCAGGAATATCCATCGCAGACGAGACAGACCCTCGAAGATCAAGATATAATCTCTAATATTTCCAACGTTTCTACTAGAAAACCATCAGAGTCGAACATAATAGTTGACGTGAGGAGTACCAAAATAACTTTAGGAACATTGAAAAGCGACACAACTGAGGAATATGACAGAACAACATCTGGAAGAAATATTTCGAATGAAACAGTTCCCCAAAAACCTGAAAGCAATAAATTGAAACCTTCCATTCCTAAGGAAACATCGCCTTTGCAAGAACATCCAACACAGAGACGAATGACCCAAGAAGATCAAGATGTTCCTAGGAAACCATCAGAGTCGAACACAATTGACTTAGAGAAAAATATTAAATATATAACTTCTGAAACGGTGAGAAGTGACACAACTGATGACTATGACCGAACAATATCTGATAGAAATATTTCCAACGAAAAACTCTCTCAAACAATTAGAAAATCTCCAGAAGGTATTAAACAAAAACCTTACCTTCCAAGAGAAACTTCGCCTTTGCAAGAACATCCAGCACCGAGAAGAAGGACCCAAGAAGATCAAGATGTCCCCAACGTTCCTAGGAAACCATCAGAGTCAAACATAACAATTGATTTGAAGAAAGGTACTAAATATATAACTACTGAAACGTTGAGAAGTGACACAACTGAGAAATATGACCGAACAACATCTGATAAAAATGTTCACAATGAAAACATTTCTCAAACGATTCGAAGGTCGCCAGAAAGTGATAAATCAAAACCTTACCTTCCAAAAGAAACTTCGCCTCTGCAAGAACATCCAGCACAGAGAAGAAGAACTCAAAAAGAACAAGATGTCCCTAACGTTCCTAGGAAACCATCAGAGTCCAACATAACAATTGATTTGAAGAAAGGTACTAAATATATAACTACTGAAACGTTGAGAAGTGACACAACTGAGAAATATGACCGAACAACATCTGATAAAAATGTTCACAATGAAAACATTTCTCAAACGATTCGAAGGACGCCAGAAAGTGATAAATCAAAACCTTACCTTCCAAAAGAAACTTCGCCTCTGCAAGAACATCCAGCACAGAGAAGAAGAACTCAAAAAGAACAAGATGTCCCTAAAGTTCCTAGGAAACCATCAGAGTCCAACATAACAATTGATTTGAAGAAAAATACTAAGTATATAACCTCCGGAACGTTGAGAAATGTCACTACTGAAGAATACGACAGAACGACAAGGGGAAAAGTTCCCCAAACAACTAGAAGATCTCCGGAAAGTTATAAATTTAAACCTTCTACTCCGAAAGAAACTACATCTCTGCAAGAATATCCATCACAGAGTAGAGAAACTCAAGAAGAAATCTATGATATGCCCAACATTCCAAGGAATCTAACAGAACCCAACATAAAGGTTGATAATAGAACTTCTGAAAGGAATGTTTTCAATGAGAACATTTCTAACGAAAACTATGAGAGACGTCCGAATGACAATACTCTTGAAAGACAGGTCCCTAAGAATAATATTAATGATGTTTCGGAAACAGTTTCTATAACTGAGCTCAGTATTATTACCTGCGATGAGGATTCTACTGATAGACGACCTTTCATTCAGAAAAGTCCAAAAGTGAATGCAACTTACAATAAACAAGAAATTGATGATGATTCTTCACCAACTGAAAGAACGCAAAGAAAAATATCTCCTACACAAGACAAGGTTTCCAATATTACCATCGAAACATTGGAGATAATAGAAAAAGATCAACGTAAACCAAGAACCGAAAAATTTCCTACAAATGAAGAAAATACCACCAGAAAGATTGAAACCATAAACGGTCAGGTCTATGAACAAGACTTCCTAGAAATCGAAAAAATTCTTGATGAGAGACCAGCATCTCCAACTAAAAATTTCTCTAAACCACAACAACAAAAGTTCTTGACCGAAAAGAAAACTGTACAGAACAAACGAGATCAAAATACATCCGAAAAAGAAAGAGGGGATAGTATATCAACAGAAAAAATTATTGAAACGAATAAAAAGGACAAAACACAAAACAAAACACATAAAATCACTGTTGATTCTTATTCGTCAAATAGACGACCTGTCTCTGAAAAACCTAGAGAAAATGTGAATAAAACTAGATCTAATGAAACTCGTGTAGACAAAAATAAAGAAATCTACGAAAAGAAATATGTTAACCAAACTTACGAAGGAAGGACACCAGTTGAAGAGCCCTTAATAATCAAGAAGACAGCAAGTCTCCTCTACAGCGACGACGAAGACGATAAAAAGAACACCCAGTTACTGATTGAATCAGAAATTACTGATCGTCAACCAATTATGGATAAAACTAAAATGAAACCTACAAAAACACACAAAGTAACAACATCTAAGTTTATCGTTAACGAAAAACAAGAAGCTCTAAAGAAAAATAATACAACAAAATATCAACCAACTAAGAAACCTGATAAAAAACCTTTAGTCGAGAAAAATCAAAATAAAACATCTATTGGCGAAACTGAGTATAAGGATAAATATAAAAGAAAGATCCTCAAAGATGACAATAAGGAAAAAAATACGTTGAGTGACATCGAGAACTTTGAGGGGCCCAAAGATAACAAGATTCACATAAGAACTCACAGAATCGACGATAGCCTCAAAAAAACTACGACAAAGAACGAGAGTGATCAGAAAACGAATAAAATCTTGAATAAAAAAACAGTTTCCCCAAAACAACCCGTATATGAGGTTACAAAGAAAAAACAACTTCCTGGCCCCCAAGGAAGACCAATCAAAACCACAAGCAACGAACCTGTAAAATCCTCGTTTAGACCAAGCAAACCTTCATTAACTCAGAAACAGCGTATTATCGTAACTTCAAAGTCTAAAACAGATACATTGAAATCATCAACGAAAACTAAAAAGTTAAGTGAAAAGGAAACAATAATAACAGATTCAGAAGATGAGTCAATTCCAGATAGCTTAAACGAAAGTTTCATTGATGAAATCGATTTGACGGTTGATGTGACATCAAAGATATCTGCGAAAGAACGTCAAACACCTTCCAGAAGTCAATCAAAACCTGAATTGATCGACAAGGCCAAAACGCCAAAACCGAAGCTTGAGAAAAGATGTATTTCTACAAAATCTATCATCATCAACAATAATGAAAGAGGAATCACTGTTGATCTTCAAAGGTCTATGTCATCACGTGAACCGTCACCTGATAGAGTTTGTCCACATCCAGTAACTTCAGATGAGGATGGAATCGCTCCAAGGTATCCTGATAATGTAGTAGAACCTGATGAAGTTTCCATTAAAAGAAAAACTACGAAATTATTCGACACATCCATTAAGGAAAACGAGGAAGGAAACGTTCATAAAATCATGGAGGTAGCTGATGATAACAATCAACGAGTTACTCTTATTGACAGAGTCGATAAAGATGACGACAGTCTATTAACAGTGAACAAGAAAATCGATAAATTCCTCAATACTGTTGAGAAATTAACTGAGAAACCCATAGTTGATATCAGTGAGCCAGCCCCAAAAGTTGCTCGTCCCCAGTTTGAAGTAGACGAAGATTTAAGAGAAGACGATTGTCTCTTGAGTGTTTCTGATAAAGTAAACAAGTTTATCACAGAAGCTGAGCATTTAACATCTCAGAAAAATGTTCAAAACAAAACTGTTAAGAATATCAACATAAAATCTGACGTTTCCAACAAAATAAATAAATTTACATCGCAAAACATAGTGACAGATCTGGATGCCCCAAGAGGACCAGCAGATGTAGATAATGAAACAAAATTTATGTCTAATATCCAATATACAGAAAAAAGTACTCCCAAATTTACCAAAATAGACCAAGATGTCTTCATCACAACCGAATGTGATCAATTGGAAAAGGAGGAAGATTCTTTCAGGATAACAAAACCTAGATTGTCTCCAAATGATACAGAATCTGATGAAGACATTGTGACCACCAAATTAGAAAATTTTGAACATCAAAGTTCGAAAAAGACTGTGGTTCCACCTAAACGAACAGTTTCTACGGACAAAAAACCAACTAATAAAGATTCTTCTATTTATGAAACTCCGAGGAACAAAATTCCACCCAGAAGCGATTCTTTCAAAGAATATTCGCCAAAGAACAGACGTCCGTCTCAAGAAGAAAAGGTGATTCTGAGTACTATTGGAAGGTTGAGAAGCAGCGAAAGTATTAAGAAAGCGAAGGCTATTTTCGATAAAAATGAAAGTACAAATAAAGAAGTGAATAGGCAAAAAGATATTCTGAGTCGCTCGTCTGTATTGGAGGTAAAAGCTAATAAAACAATTGATAGAAGTACTTTGACACCGAAACGTTTGGATTTCTCTCCAAATGACGTGAGAACTCCTGAAAAATATAAACCTGACTTTTCAACAGCCACTCCTTATGCTTCAAAACAAAGATCTAGTCCTGATAAAGATGTTTCTCACAAACGAACACCCAGTCCTGGTAAAAATGTTCCTGGTTATACCAAACCGTTGGTTTCAACTTATAATCTACCTAAACAAAGATCCAGCCCTGATAAAGATATTCCTGGTTATATGAAACCAACTCACAACCAACAGAAACCAAGATCGAGTCCTGAGATGGATTTAAAATCTCCAATTTCTAGTTCGAATTCTCAGAAACCAAGGTTCAGTCCTGACAAAGATATTCCACATTACATGAAACCTCTAGACCACTCCGTAAGACCACAAGTTAGCCACAAAGAAAACGTTCCCTCCCGAGAATCTTTCGAGATACAGGAAGTTGAGACATTCACTTCCGAAGAAGATCTTCCGGGTTACATGAAACCCTTGGACAGAACGCCAAGACCCAGTAGCCCTAAAAAAGACGTCTACGATAAACCCACGGAATCTTTGGAGACTCCAACGAAATTTGGAATCACTTTGAAAAAAACAGATTCCTCTAAAGGCATCACGAATACTATTCAAACTAGCACTTCGATAAAGAAACAACCGGAAATTTCCAAGACGATCATAACCGAGGAGGAGATCGACAAGATTTTTGATTTGCAGATTTTAGAAGACCTGGTAAGAAAAATTTGTTCGCTCAATACTTTCCTCGTATACTTCTCTATTTATATCAATATACTCCTGCCCTTGTTCGCTTTGCAAATTTTCAAAAATCTCACATTTACAATCGTTAATTTTCAGCTACTCAAATTGACAGGCTACGAAATCCGTAGAAAAATAAGGACCCAAATACGACTCGTAAAGAAGCTCATCTCTGAAAACAAACTAGAGATTACGATTCAGAATATACAAAACAAGATTAAGTCGGCTACTCATTCAACTGAAACGACTCAACAAAATACCAAAAAAACTACCGAGTACCAAAGCACTTATACTCGCAAAACGAGTCCGCAAAGAAAAAGCATCGACAATAAACTATTCAGTCATACCGATATAAACGATAAAAACTTTAAAGAGAAGACTTCGGAATACATCTCATCCTATACTAGAAAAGAATCAGTGAGTTCTACCACTAGATCAGGAAGTCCAGGGTCTAGAGTTAGCATATCACCTGAGAGAAGATCCCCTGATAGGAAATCAACATCTAAACTCAGTACAGACTCTGAAATTATACAGGAAAAAAGCAATATTTCGAATCAATCAACCTACAAAAGGACAGACAGAAGGAAACATGAAGAAACTGCGAACAAAGTCACGAATGTGAATGTTCTGAAGACCAGCTTGAAGAAGACCGAACCCAGAAGTAAAACACCCGTTACGAACGGTCAACCAGAATGGGTGTCCCAAAGAAATTTGAAGAAAGTGAATACCACGGAAGGCAGGACAGCTACTATCTCGTCCAGCTGTACCACCAGCGTTAAGAAGCAAACGACTCGTTCGTCTAGTCCTACAAAAGAGGTGGTGAAATCGACGGATATTATTACTTCGAGTTATGGTGTCGGACCAACTGATGAAAATGGCACGCCCTTGTTTGGATTGAGGGCGTTGCGGGCGCAGAAAAAAGCTGAAAATACCAAAGGTACCTTATAATTATTCATGATCCTTGAAGAAAAGATATAGCATTCACACTTTAGAAATCATTTTTTTCTTCATAGAATTTTGATGGCGATAGAGAAAGGAAAGTTTAGTCTAATCAATGGTTGTGAAGGCTCCTCGAGAATCTTTAACTAAAAAATTTACAGAACATTTTTCAAACGCTTTTTCGGGAATCGACTTCAGTTCTCGCCTCGAATTCTCATTCATGTCTTCTATCAATTTAACACGGGTACCTCGAAGTGGTAATTTGACTTTTGGAGAAAAAAGTCGGCCTGAACCATATCAGGTGAAAACTGTCGTTGTTCGATAGTATTTGTTGAGTTTTTGGTCAGAATTTCATTCATAGTGATATCCTTGTGAGATGGTCCATTATCCATAAGTTTTCTTTCCACAAATCTGGCCTTTTTCGACTAATTTGTTCTCTCAAACGCCGCATAACGCTCAGGTAATAATCTTTATTTACCGTTTGGTCGAGCGGCAACGCGTTTTAAGTCCAAACAATCGTTTAAAATGGTGCGAATTGATTCGTGAAACATTTTATCGATGCTATTGTAATTTGTTCTTTCGAAATTGAAAAGTATTTGAGACAAAAATTCAAAATTCATTGCTTGACAACGATTATATAACAATTGATAACATCAATGAAATCATTATCGAATCGAAAGTATTGTTGATTGAATTATTTTGTGGAAATCCATCTTGAATGTGTAGATGATACACTTTATTTTATCGACTATTTTATTATTTAGGTACACGACTAGTTTCGAATATTACTTCATTTTCAAGTGCTCAAACTACATTACAGTTTCGGTATTTATATTAGTTCTGAATAATAATCTGGCTAAAAAATATAATCTTCTAGTTGGAATCATATTTTAGTTGGGTTTCAAGGATCCGATAGGCAAATATAAAAATATTTTGATTTCTTAAATCTATAAATTCACTTCCGAAATTGATTCGACCGGTTCTATTAATTTTCTATACTTGACCATATTTAAAATCAATAATGATATCAGTTTTAAAATATTGAGAAAAGACACATTCACAGATACCTAATCCCTTTTAGTTCATTTAGTCTCCTAAACCATAAACTTCAGAAATTAATTTAATCAAACAAATAGCCATAACCAATCATTTTCCAACACAATTGATTGAAAAACTATTAACAAACATAATAACAACCGAATTCTGAAACTTCTATACCATTATAGGCAAGAAACAGCCAAATATATCTGTCCGAGTTATAAAGGATATTTATTCACTAAAATACAGAATTACTTTCAATTTAACTATAAAAACTGCCTTCACCAGCGCACCCAACCTAGGAGAATGATTTTTTCAATTCAAAAGTCAAACTGAATAAATTTAAGAAATCTGCAATTCACAATCGAATGTACTGAATGAATTGCATGATATGTAAGCCAAATCGGTAGAGACTTCCACACTCGTTTCGAAAAGCATACACATACAGACAGAAATTCCTCCGTTTTCAAACATATCACAAATACAAATCATATTATACATTCTGAAAATCTAAAAAAACTACATATCTGTAATGATGGAAAGATATTGAACCTCCTGGTGTGTTAGAAAATTAACAAGATTAGAAAAAATCCACCTTATTAAGCACTCAACAATCAATTAGCTGGAAATAATACCCATTACTTAACCTAACCTAACCCCATCCTTTTCTGAGGCTAGCAGTAATATAAATATAGGTAGAAACACTTGAAAATGAAATAATATTCAAAACTAGGCGTGTACCTAAATAATATATAGTGAAAATTTGATAAAATATAATGTATCATTTACTCATTTAAAAACATTGTTATTTTTACTGTGATAATACAACTCTTTAAGAGAAAGAATTTGTTCACCGTTATTCTAAAACTATTTGTCCTAATGTAACTGAATCGCCTTTTTTTAATTTGAGATTTCTAGTTCATATCTACTCTGATTTACAATTCAAAACAGCTGGATTACCTATTTTAACTATCAAACATCATCTCTAACTTGTGGTTTAAGTTGGACACTTATTCCGGACTCCAGGAGTTATAGGCGCCTGGTAATTTTAAGCTAGTAATTTCTTAAACTTTTTGGTTGTATATTCAATATATTTTGAGAAAATGAAAAAAATTACCTACTTATGTAGATATTTTCCTTTGTCAAGGGCATGAATAAATTTTGTCGTTCCGGAGCTGTTTGATTTGTGAACAAGACCTCAATAGTTACATTACAATTCAAACCAAATTAACTGACCCTATGAAGAGGAAAATTCGAAGCCCGTTCGACAAAGATTATCTGATATCTTCTCAAGAACTTTCTACAATAAAGATTGACAGTAAAGACAAAGTATAGATCGGTATAACAGCAAAAATAACATATAACTAATTTATCAGACAGCTGAAGCCTCCAATTCTTATTTTCCAGTGCAAGGAACCGTTATAAGTAGTCAGTATTACTCAGAAACCGGCAAAGAACCCATTGGTCAAATAAGCGTAACGAAATATTCATCGAATCCCAGGGATTTGGAACCGAATGGGGATTTCAGCAACGATGATGGTATTTTAAGTATAACAACTACGCAAAAATTCGGATTCGATGATGCCCCGTCTCTCGACGAGTTGACGAATTCAGGAGAGGTAAATATTGTAATTTTAACAACCCAAATTAAATCAGCCCTAATAGCAAGCTAGACATTAATACATCTCCACTAGTTATTTCAAATTAGTCTAGTATCTATATAAGTAAATTCATTTCCTGTTGTTGACCACTTGACAATGACCTGACGGTCGAAATCGGTCGTGTTTGAAAAATGAAATTGTATAAAATATATTCTACTTCATCTTCAGCATAAATGAATTTCCATAATATCAATAAATCATCAATATCACTCATAATTTTAGGAAATCTGTGATATCAAAACTGGTAAACGAAAAAGTGCATCCAAGTCATCTACGGTAGTGAGACGAAACTCTGTCAAAGCATTGACCCAGAAATTCGTTGAAAATGCTGGTATGTATCTGAATGTATATTGCCTGGACAGATTTTCGAATGTTTCGGCTCCATAACTTTTTTCTTTCCAGCGGAAGAATCGAGAAACGAGCGGCAATCTTCCTACCCCAAGGCAGGATTGATTTTGCGAAGCTCTAGTTTCAAGAACGATACAGCCGCCTACGAAACTGACGAAATAAATACTAAATCGAGTGAGTGCCACAAACCAGATAAGTTCAAGTTTTCAATGTAGGATACAGAGACAGCAAATTTTTGATCTATTTTAATAAATCTTCATTTGATCAATGACATTGTTGAAAATATTAAAAATAAACGATCCAAATAATTATCTAGGTTTATTATTGCAAAAATATTTTTTTACAGCTGACGAACGATTAGAAGAGTCTATATCTATGACGACGTCTTCAAATACTAAATACCTTTCGAGCGGAACTTTTCTCAGAAACAAGTCCAAAGTCACGGGAGTTCAGGATGTCATAACTAGAATGAAAGCTGAAGGTGAGCGATATTTTTCTGCGTTTAGCATAGCTTTCTCATAATGAACATTTTCTCAGATATTGAAGATGACGAGACTGCAGAAGACGTCGAGTCCAAAGGTTTGTTAAATAAGTTCTTGGGATCCCAAGTAATTCTTTCTGGTATAGAAGGAACAGTTACCAAGAGTGCAACAGCGACTGCTAGAGCAACTTCGTGCAGTTCATCTTCGAAGAGCACAACTAGAGTTACTACAGTTATCATGGTGAGTGAAAATTTTCTACTTTTTTATTATCAAACAATTATTTGATACTCTAAGTCTAATGATCATCAACTGAAAGCATAATTCTGAAGGAAATAGGAAGTTTGTAGAAAAATTCGTACAGATCTTGATACGTTTCAGGGAGGTTTTAACGCCGACAGATATATTAATGTTTGTAAAGAAAATGTGGTTTTTTATGTGCCATTTATAAGAGACAAGTTTTTTCTAAGGCAAGGTGATGCTCGGCCACATATAGCCTGAATGACTAGATGCTATTTGAACGATGTTGGTATTCAGGTGTTAAACTGGCCCCACGAAGTCTTACCGAAACTCCATTGAACATATGTGGGATATTGTAGGTAGAAGGGTTAAGCAGAACTATCGTGGGTTTTATACAACACTTTCATTGAAGCAGGCGTTGTTCAAGTAGTGGGAGTTGATATCCCAAAACGCGGTTGCGACTCTAATTCTAACCATGCCTACAACAATGAGCGCACTTATTTCCTTAAAGAATACAGGTATCAACATGATTCTGACAACAAGTTGTTGGTAAAAGATGGAACTTGAAAATTTCGTGCAAAAAATAGCATCCAGTTCATAAATATTCCCTGTCGGAAAATGTGTTCAGAAATTTAAGGCAACAATCAACTTTTGTTTTTATCCAGTATATCATCATATACATTTAAGCCTTACAATCGATTACAGAAAGTAAAGAAAGGATCGAAATTGATGTAAATACTTGAAAATTATTAATTATTGAATTTAAACGAAATTTTGTCTGTCCGGTTAATTTTGCAATACAGTGTATTTGAAAAAATTCGCCTAACATAAAATATATTTCAACTAAGCATAAATTCAAAGTATATATTGAATATTTTTATTTGACAACCTTACTTCCAATAACAATCCATATTCATATTTGCCGGTTATAAATGCATTGTGAGCACGACGTAACGATGAACCCTAAAATTACACAAATCTGTCTTCACACCCGTAATTAGAGTCCAATTAATTATTGATATGAAAATTCATGAGAGAAAGGTAATTTCGGACGGATCGGGAGGAAAATTATTGCCGACAGAATTAGTCGAAAGCAGCAATTCGCCAAGATCAAAATTTGCTCGGGTAACGTCACTCATATAAATCTGAAAATAAAATCGGCGCCGATTCTTCCACAGTACGCGTATGAAAGAAAATTGACCGAACGTTCTCGTTAATCCCGAGTTTCGTTAGTTTCGATAATATTTTTGATTCTGTTCATTGGAAACGTTGGTTACCATTCGGTCAACGCTGATTTTTTTCAATCTGAATAATACCATAGAATGTGCAAGGGTTTCAATTTCCTTTCTTATTGAACGGTGAGTTTTTTGATCAATTTCTTTATTTACTTATTCTTATAAAGAGACAAGTGAAAAACTATTGGCATACTACATGGATTTAGCATAGTATGTAGAATGATCAACATTCAAATCACACCAAGCCATTTACGAATGCCTGTAAAGTGTGTGTTTGAATTTTTACTGTATACAAATGAAATGTTATATTTAATAATAAAATGATAAAAACAAGCAACGATACTATATTTTATACTAATCAAAGTACTCGGAAGGGCACGGATATGTGTTGAGTTTTTTATTGTTGGAATGTTTCAAAAAGACTTGTAATGAATTCTTTTTGAACTGTTTTTGTGGAAAGAAAATTTTCTTTTGTAATAATAATAATCACAAAGAAAAGTGCAAATATTATAGTTTTCTTTTTGTGTAACAGGAAATACATTTGAGATTTTATCTCTGTTGGCAGGTAACAAAATATAAATCGTTATGAAATTACTTTTATTTAAATATAGGTACACATGTAAAAGTAGTTATTTTATTTACATGCAATTGTTGAATATAATTCGACCACACTATTGATAGCTTTTGTTCTATTGCCAGTAACTCCGATTCCGAGGAAGAACTTTTTCCTCCAATTAATCTTCAATACACTGTATGGTAAATTTTCCGCGTTTAAGCTGGTAATAATGTTTTTGATTTTACTCTCACTGCTTGTATTAACTCCAAAGAAGTCCGAGAGAACTCTCAATCAGACATTTTTCAGTTTTATATTATGCAAAATATCTGCTACTGAACTGCTATGTTCAAGATCTTCAAATCAAATGACAGAATAAAATTGAGAAATATTTGATTACTTCAAAGTTGTCCTTAGCAAAGCTGACCTAATTGTCGCTATACAGGGTGTAAATAAACGAGTGCGGAAGATGTCGCGAGGTAATTTCTCAAGCCATTTCATAACGAAAAATTTCCATGAATATATGTCTGCAAAACGCTTCGCTACCGAAATACTGGATGTTGAAATCTTCAGTTTTTTACAGTTTTTTTTCTATGATTACTACAGTTTTTCGGATATTCAGTTCAAATTCGGCATGATAATACGGTTTCTTAGGGTTTCTACGTCATTTACAGAAGTCCTATAAATAAACGTTTTTACATGTCCCCAAGTAGAAAAATCTATTGGATTCAGATCAGGTAAACGAACTGGCCAAAATTGGGGTCCACCTGGGCCTATATAGCGATCTGGATATGCATCGTTTTAAGAACCTAAAGGATTAAGGAGACCCGGTACATGTTCGAATAAAATTGTTCCTGGTGATGAGCTTCAACGAAAGCATGAGGATTTTCTTCTGCCTCTATGTAGTTGTTGTAGTTATTAATAAGAGTATCTTTCAAAAAACTTGCTTCGTCAGAAATTCAGGTTGTTCTCTAATTATATGTAGCATCCAAAACGAAAATGCAAGACGGTTAGGAATATCACGAGGTAACAGTGTCTGAACTCGTTGTACGTGATATGCATGTAAGAGCTTTTCTTTTAAGAGAGCAAATACCGTCATCTGATTAACAGCTGTGAAGCAATCTTCCTAGTGCTAGTATCGGGTGACTCTTCAATTAAATTAAGTACAGCTTCTTCTTATTCTGGTGTTCTAATAACCCGGTGGCGGCCACAATCATGTTTTCTAGTTTTGAAGGTTATTTTCAGGATATCTTTTCGACACTTCTAGGAAATTACAGTTAGAGGGGCCATAGACGAAATGCCATTTCTACGTATGAATAAACAAGGACCTTAATGAATATTCAAAAGAGTCACTGCAACTATCACTGCTTATCAGCGAAATATCAACGAGAGTAAATTAATAACAATTAATTCAGACTTGACCATAAAAGAAATCATCATGACCTTCCTCCGTCTACTAGTGAAATAAATCTGTGAACGATTATTATGTTTCCACCGTACACATGAAATCGATCAATTATGTACACCAAAACTGTGGCAGATACGGGAAGAATTCAAGAAATAAATATTAATTGAAAATTAATTTACCTGGGGCGTATTAAAAAAAATTGTGAGGGTAGAAAGGACACGTGACCTCTAAAAAAGTACACCCTGTAAATTTTCATAATTGTTTTTGTGATCCGATCACGTAGATTTTAAGAAGTCCCTATGTGCCAAATTTGAACTGAATATCTGAAAAACTGTAGTAATCATAAGAACAAAAAGATTTCAACATCCTGTATTCTGCTAACAAAGGACATATGTTGATGGGACGTTGATCGTCATAATATGACGAATGACCTCGTAAAATCCTTGGCACTTATTCATTTACACCGTGTATAAAGAAATTAGACATACCAAATATCTTTACATTTTTTTTTTGTGTGTATAACGAGCATTCTTAATTTTCACGTAGAAAGTACTGCTAAGAAAACAAATAATGATGTGATGACGTATATGAACGGATATTTTTGCTGAACCCTCGGACTTTTTTGATGTGTGTATTCACATCAGGAAATTAGCTGTTGACAATTCACGTATGAAACGTTTCAATAATTTAGAGAATCAATCCGTTTAGTTGACGTTCACGTATTTATGGCCCGGAATACACTCTAATTAAACATTTCTATATTTATCTTACAGTTACAAGTGTTATTCTAAGAATAGAATAGTTACAGACAATATTGATACGTGTACCTTACCAAATTTGTTATTGAACCTTTGCACAGACTTATGATTCTTGTTTACATACTCTCTCACAGAACGAAGACTTGATATGTTTCAACAATAATTTCATTACAATTTTAGCTAAGTATTTTGGTTATTTTTATGAATATGTTTCTCATTTTTGTTGTATGAACTATTTAAATGATTGTACTTTCTGACCCAGGCGCTCCTCTCTCCAAAGCACAACTAATGTGGAAAATGTCAAATTTTCTGAAATTTTTATATGTTGTAGTTTTTCGCTTCTTGATTTCATCATTGCATTTTTCAGTGAAATCGTATGAGTTGTTAAGATAAAAACTGTCACATTTGGATATTTGACTTTGCTTTTATAAGAAGTGTATCGGAAGTCAAAAACATTCGTTAATTTTCCATATTGAGTTTTTCATGAAATTTTGAAATTCCTCTTCTTTTTATAAAAATACAGAATCAGAAAATTGAACAGTAAGAATTCAACAGCCAATTTTCCAAAAAATTTCCTTCCTATTTCTTAAAATTGTTGACGAGAATCACAATATTCTCCCCCAAAAGTTACAGTAACTTTTTGACGGAAATTTATTCCAGTTAAGGATGAAACCTTCGTTCAATTTTTCTGTATGATCATTGGCTGCTTTGATATTGACGATTTAAAACAAAAAGGTATTTTTCACGATTGCTTGATAATTATTATAGTTCCTAAATATTTTTAATTTAAATATTTATAATATAAACTCTTTATATTAGTTATATTAATAAAAAATAATGTGTATTATATTGCGAACGTTTTTCGTACGTCCTGTCATTTTGTTTTCGTTCCATTCATTAAAATTTATATCATACACGGTTCCTCTAAATGATTTTCCATATGAAAATTCCTCTGGAACAAAATAAAAAAAGCCCAAAACTGCGAGAACCATCCAATTAATCCTGGAAAGCGTAAACAGAACGTACAAAAAAAACAAAATTCAAAAATACGGGTTCATCCGTTGGTGTAATCAAGTGACGAAAAACTAAACCATGTCAAAATTTCCCGCAGGGTCCTCTGTTGGAGGTCGATCCCATAAAATACTGAATTTATCAGTGAAGGTATGCATTTTTTTGGCAGAAACACGAGCCATCAGATCAATTGTTCACTCTCGTTGATTGATAACGTTATCCTTGAATTTTATAGCGGTCATTTGATATTTCTGTCACATAATTCTAACGACTCTATAAATATCGATACTTTACGGGTCATTTGAAGAAGCGTTCGACGCTTGATTACCCAGCGTTCGTTTTTTTCTCGGTTCAAGTTCAAAATCTAAATTCTCCTTTCATTGACATGCGTGAATAAAAAAATAACTCGTCCATGGGAAATTTTCAGTGTATGTATAAACCACTCTACGCGAGGTAACGAAAATAGAAAAACTGCGGTTGCGAAAAGATGCTGCAATCCCCCAGATGTGAAATCGACAATGCCTGAAAAGTTGAATGAGAAATAAATGCAACATATGTCTCTAAAAATGTTTGAATTTATTCCAAGCAACTGTTCAGAATTAGATGAGCTGACAAACTTATATAGAATATCCAAATTTCAATCAGTTGGTTATTCGAAATTACAAAATTTTTCTCGAAATTATATTGAAACTATAAAATCTCATCAAACGAATTTTAAGGTGATCTTAGTGTGGAATATGAGAGGAATTTTTGGGAGATAGTGTGCCAAAACATTGAGAAAGCATCAAACAATTGTTGCGGATCTCGAAAATCATGTTGATCTTGTACAACGCCTTTTTGCAATGAATCTCAGGCATACTTAATCAAGTCAGGTGATTGAGCAGGCTAAGATTCCATGTAAACTTAAGAAATCAGTCGTGGCGGCTGCAATACTAGAAGGGGCATTATATTGGAGGAATAGAAAGTTTTCCCCATTTTCTGCAGCATATGGCAGCAAAGAAGGTTAAGATATCTGATTGACGTAAAACTTCAGTGAGTTGTTAACCAAAACGATATTAGTTCCGCAATTGAAAGAGATCCCACCTCAAACCATCAGTACTTCCTCTATAACTGTTTACTTCATGGACTTCTGTAATCCTTTAAACACTCTCCTAGAATCTGAGTGAATATTCCATATTGTGCTCATGGTTTTTTCTAGAAAAGGAACATTTGCATTGTATAATTCAGCTTTATTGTTGACCCTTAAATTCTTATGAGATGTGTATCCTTGACTATGACTTGCAATACTGAAATCACTGTTGAAATATAATAAACAATATTGAAGCTGTTCGACTCTATCTCGTGAGTTTATAGTTTTAAGTAGTGACAACTACATAGAAGAAAATTTCATCCAAATTCATATTCGATCAAACTGAGTCTGGAAACTTCGTGCCTAGAACGTAGAAAATTTTGATGAACAAAGCCAAAATGACTAGAGCGAATGGCCTTCCGTCACGAAAATTCGAATTAAGCGTAAATGCGAAATACGGTAGAAGGTCGCTTTTGTTGCCTAAACAACGATGTAGGATATTTCAGTACCTAATTCTAAATATACTTAATATATTTTCAGACTTTTGACGCAGTAATTTCTTTATAGAGATGGGGAAGCATGACCGAATATGCCAGATTTCTAAATATTTATCTGTATGGAAAAGTGGTATCTTCAAATTTTGACATTTCCATTTTCATTGATGCCACTAATTACGAAAAAATTTTACTTTTCTTATAATGGAAAGTGAACTTTTCCATTAGTTCCACATTAAGATTAATATTTACTTTATCGTTATTTTATTATGAATATTTAATTTTATACGAATTAAATTCATAATATGTATTAAAAAAGATACAAATTGAACCATTGAAGGCATGGGTGCAGCCAGACTTCGTACAAGGGAGGAGGAGGTTAACTGAGAAGATGGCTTTAAAAATTAAGAAGACTATGAACAAGATGCCGAGCACTCTTGGTTACGAACTTTTGAAAGGCTATCTTCTCAAAGTTAACACTGTTCTTTGTCGTTTTCCTGTGAATGGCTATTAAAACTAATCCGTTGAGTCGATCGGAGGTCATTGTGAACCATAATAATATCTTAATCCGACGTATAGTGCTAAACATATCTGTTCAATTGTAGTCGTTGTTGTTGTTAGACGCATGCCGTATAAAATGATGTATGCTGTAATGCAGTCGACAACTTCCCTTCCAGCCCAATATCTCATCCACAACTCCAGTTCACTGTGGAGTGTCTTGATTTCATAACGTTCCTACTTCGCACTTCGCGTATCGCTGGATGTTGTTCTCTTTTGTATTGTTTTGGGATGGAGCCTCTCGAGGACGAATGACAACTGTTACTGATTAGAAAGCTGTGCCGAAAGTAACTGTAGCAACGAGTCAATGTACTGAATTAGGACGGCCCGAATAGTTTGTTACCCGACAATTCTCGGTTGAATTATTTCAAGTCTAATCTCTTCAGCAAATGGTTAAACTTCATTGTAGTCGGTCTAAGCTATTTCATTCGCCTTGTGTCTGAGGTCACAATTCATATCTATAATAATCTGTATTTGATATTTCGACCTGGAGCAAGTGAATAGTCACCCTCTGCAATACATTAACAACAGGTCCATATAAGATGAATACTTTGAAATATGGTAAAGGCAGTACATGCAAGAATTCCTAATCGCTGCTACTTGCAGCTGATAGACTTGTTTGTGACTAGCTACGTTGACCTCCGCTCTTGAAATCACTAGCAGTCAATTCATCATAGGCGCGAAGTTTTCCTCAAAAAGCCGAATGTTTTCAATTTATGTGACCATTGTGTTTTACAAAAAAGAGGCAGAGAAGGAGCCTGCATTCTCCTTAGAGGTGATTCACAGAAAAAATGTATGATGTTCTTCATTGTTCCAATTGTATTTCTAACTTAAGGTACGTTGTTAAGGTCATTAACAACCAGGTTGAGCTTGTAACTAGCACAGAAGATGACCAGAGTTTAACGTACCACACCTGCTCTGTAGAGCATGTTGCCACGGCCCCCATGGGCGAGGGGTTAGGATACACCCAACCAACACGTAGGAACTGCCAGTATAACTGTTGCAGTCCGCTACTCTCAGTAACAGATCGAGTCACAAGCTCGAAATACCTCACTAGTCGAAGGGAGGCACTATCCAAACCTCTTCCAATAAGCAAGTTGGTACCCGAGTTGGAACGCAACTCACACGTCGTGTTTTCACGCCCTAACCCAGCGAGCGGGCTATAACCACTATACCCCCACGAGTCCTACCTCTCAAGGGCGCGGCCGGTTGACGCAAGGTCAACCAAGGGCTCTCCGCCCCTCCCGTGGTACCAGTCGTAGCGTCACTGGTCGGACATGCTTCGGGAACGCATTCCCTTCCAAATAGAACCTTGTGAGTCTAGGCCTTGGTCAACCAGCTCGGGTACGTGTGGACGCTATTCCACAACAGCACCTAATGGAACTGCCCTGCGGGTTGTAATTAGCACAGTGAAAAAACAACGCTCTTGAAGAAAATTCTTCTTCTTTCTTCATTTTCTTTCCCTGCTATTGTAAAGGAGCCATCGTAGCCCTGGCCTACGAATTTCTGAGGATCAACTTCAATATTTTTTCGAAAACAGCTCAATTGCTAAAGCAATTGTCAACGCATCCATATTTTTTTACTTCGAACCCCAAAAACTCTCTAATTAGGTTACTGGCTTCGATATTGATAACTGTTTTTTTTTTCCCGGATGTATCACAGAGTTTAATTTCTCTTAATTTTTAAATGAAGAGATTTATACATCATGGAAACTGTCTACAAAAAAGTGCATATGTACCAGCAAAACCTTGGGGAATATGTGGTAAACCATATTCAAGATAATTCTAATGTTCTAATACTTCGAAATTAATATTTTTTTGAATAAACTAATCTGGAGAAGCAAGATTTACGAGGTTTGAAATCATGGAATCACGATTGAATATACCCCCTCGTAAAAACTACTTTTACTATTTCCAGACATGAATTTACGTTAATTCACGAAACGACGCACCTAAATATTTATATTTTCTCGAAGCCAGAGCCAAATCCACTGGCGGGCACGGCCGTTCTGACTGACACGGACCGCACACCAAAATAGGCATCTCGTCGGCAGATGCTTTCGACGCCGTCCCTCGCATGCGCGCCTCATTTATTTCGAGCCAGTATTTTCCCGACTATCGCATCTCGCGAATTCGCGTTTTTTCTCTTTTTGAGAAAAGCACCCCGTGATCCTTTAGTGCGCGTATCGCAGAGCCTACTCTCAAAGTTTCGTCGAGTTTACGAGTATCCATTTTTTTTTTTTGATTTATGTGGTAATTAGAGGTCCTCATCGAATTGTGAGTAAACTTGCGTGTGTTTATTTGAATACTTCTATCTTTTGAAGCCGGTGTAGAAAAATTGAATTTCTCTTTTCAAAAACGAATCTATTTGAAAGCTGAAAAGATTTTGTTTGAATTGGGCACTAAGATGTGAAGTGGGATTGTTTCACAGATAAAAATGTAAAAACAGTAGCAATCATTGTTTGAACTAATTAATGAGTAGTTTCTAATTTAATATATTTAATTCGCGCTGCTCTACTACACGCAGATGAATTATTTTTAGATATATATTTCGTATATTCGAATATTCTGAATGATTCGAATCGGTAAAAGCAGAGCAAAGAAAACTTTCTATTCTTTTCAAAAACTTCAAAATATCTCATGTTTGCAAGTGTATTGAATAGGAAACAAGCTGTGCAAAGCGCAATAAATTTCCAGTTTTTTCTCAAGAATTTTCAAAATAACTAGTTTCAATTCGGTTATTTTTAGTCCTAGGTGTTTAACGAAAAAAACATGAAGAGAACAACACAACCTAACAAACCTTTTGTGTATTTTACTATATAACTTTCCACCAATTAAACAAAAGAGCATTACTCAAACAAACCGCCAGTTACGATCGAGAGTGCTATTATCTTAATTATGATCTTTGCTTTCGTCTAAAATGAGATTGAATGATGTTGATGCTTATGGGGATAAAACTTTAACCTCTCAAATTTTCCCAGAAAAAGAAATCCATTTCAAATTTTTCAAATGAAAGTATAACAGTCTCGAATTTTATTGTCATGAAAACATTTCCAAGATCGCGAAGTATAAAAAAAAACAAACAAGTTTGTGGTTTCTATTATCAATTATGTTTCTTTTCGAATTCTATAGCATGCAACACTTTGCGCTAATTAAATCGCTAAAAGATCGTTCACCTGCAAAACGTATCAAAAATTTGGGTCAATTATCTTAACGGTCAAATTCAACTAGACCGAAAATTATGAATTACATTGTTACGAAAATAAATCCGTTTGAAAATATTTCTCTGGAAGGCAGTTCGCTAATCTCGATTTAATTGATTGGAATCCGGAAAGGATAGGATAAAACGGTATGCGCTCAATGAATTGATGGATACGACCTACCTACCTCCTGAAAAATAGTAACATACAGTGCAATATACAGGGTGACTTCTTGAGTAAACAGAAATTTTTCTAAGAATACAATCAACTAAAAAACATGCTTTCTACCCTATTCAAATTTTGTGTAAATTATGGGACACCTATATAAAATTCCAATAAGGCTTTGAATATAAAAAAGCATTAATATCCACTGGTTAGTCGAGTACGAATCGTAGACACAGAACAGAAATTCCACCAAAGGAAAAGAAAAAAATTTTTAATAATCATAACTGGTGGTTCACCACATTCGCGGCGGAAGATTAAACACGTTTTACGGCCGATTTTGAATTTTTTTGCTTAATAATATGTAGTGCTGTGCTGACTACACACTAAAAATATTTCAGATTATATATGGTGTTCCATAATGAAGTTATATACCAAAGTTATGATTTTTTAAATGAGACCCTATATTTTTGCATTTTTGACTTTGTTAGGAAAAATTATCGTAAGTTTGGTCGAAATTACCTATACTTATCTCAAATATTTTCCGAAATATTTGACATTTCCTGAAATTTGAGGAGTTTCAAAGAAAATGTTTGTGCCGTCAATATTGATTTTAAAACTTCAGATGTACAACTATTGTGATAGTAATTGTTGTTGCTTGAACATATGACGCATTCTGTTGATTTTTTTACACGTGTTCGAAAATGAACGAAGTTTGGGCTCATTCAAATCTCATTTCACTGTTTTTTTCAAATTGCATACCTTAGATCTGAAAGGTCGAATAAGTGGTATACTTTAATACCTTTCGAATGGCACCTAGGTTCCCTATACCTTTTTCAACGGTTTTGAAAATATTCCAAAGGTTGACCAATTCCAATTTTCACTCCAATTTTAATCTAAACCGATTGTTACCTTACAAGAAAAAACCGAATTAGATGAAATCATTCTTGTGTTTGATTGTCATGAATTGTAACCATCCAACACTATTGAGTAAAGAAATTGACTAAAAATTCGAGTACATAATATCGCATTCATTCATACTTTAAACGTAATATTAAGAACGAAGCGTTTGCAAAATAATGTCAAAATCGGCCGTAAAATATGCCTAATTTTCCGTCGCGAATTTCGTGAGTCACTGGGTACATTTATTTGTTATCAATATCATCATGCGATATGAAGTACTTATTGTACAAACATGAAGTATGTGTTATATAGAAGAATTAATCCTCAATCCTGATGATACTGGTCACGATATTGGGCCAAACTCGTCAAATGTTTGCATTGTCGCACTTTTGACCTAGTGTCACAAACTTCGCATACCTAAAGTGTGTTTATGTATGTTTTCATTCGTAATTTTCTTACAGGAAAACGGTAAAAAAGTGAACAAGACCCAAGTCTTTGAACATCCCATTTCCGACGAGGTCTTAGAAAACGTTTGGGATGAACAAATATTGAGATATTTGGTAAGATAAGAAGTTTGACATACATAGAAACTTTTATTGAAAACCGACCGTAAACATTTCAGTTAGACCAGAGTACAGACTACGACGAAAGAAAAAGAATTCGATCGAAGCTTCGCCTGGTCATGGCGGAACAAGAAGGTGAGTTTCATTACTAATAAGAGCGAAATTCTTCAAAGTATTTTTCTGTTCATGGTTTAATTATTTTCTCTAAATTGGCAATCAGAAATCTTCGTGGTTTGTTGATATCGCGATTGGTAAAGGGGCCCACAGATGACCAGCATGTTTGTTAATTTGGTAACCTCGTTGAAGCATATGTGGGAAAATTGACAAACAAGTTTTGTAGTGAACTTACTCTTTTTTTATGTTTCTTGATTCGCCATCGTTCTGACGATGATTGACCGTCTGTGAAAACTATTGCACAACTAAGTTGGCAACAAAATTGTCAACCAAGTTGGTCGCCTGAGGGACCCCTGATATCCAGTGGAGCATCTTTTTGAAACTGAATAAAACACATAATTTGCATTAAGTTTCGAAGAATCCACGTAAAACAAATATTGTATTTTAAAATATTCATAAAACTAAATCGTTCTCTCCCCGATATCTCCAGTATATAAAACCTCACAATGAAAATGAAAAATGGTACCTATTGTGCTTTGAAAGTAGAATTCAATAGTGTTAACAGATTTTTTCCTAGGGGCAGCACCTTGTGTGTGTTCATTCGATTAAATTGGATTTTTTACAAGCTTTTTGAATAGACGTTCTGTCAAAATTTTTTTCATTTTCATCCTAATTTATTGTATTGCCTTCAAAGCCCCTTCCGAATTAATACATTTACGCCAATAAATAATCCAATCATCAAAACATATTTCAAACGCTTTTCCGGAATCGATTTCAGTTCTCGCAGCGAATTTTCTTTTATGTTTTCTATCGATTCAAAATGGGTACTTCGAAGTGGTAATTTGAGCTTCGGAAAAGAAAAAGTCGGCCGGAACCATATCATATGGTTGTTCGATAGCATTTCTTGAGTTTTTGGGCAGCAATGATAATCTTGTAAAATGGTGCATTATCATGGTGCAAAATCTATGAGTTTTCTTTCCACGATTCTGGCCTTTTTCGATGAATTTACAGTCAACATTTCCTTGACTTTTGATTGACTTTGACGTGGTTTTTCCGGTTTCGGTTCAGTTGGAAGGCGCCATTCCGAAGCCATGTCTCATCACCAGTTACAATGTGTTTTATGAATGTGGTGTCGGAACTGACTCGTTCTAGCATATCTTCAACGACTTTTACACGATTCAATTTTTGAAGAAAATTCAGGTCGATCGAGAACGCGTGTCATGCCCAATCAATCATTTAAAACGGTACGAATTGATTCGTGAGACAAAAAATTCATTGCCTATCTCTCCCAAACTCAAATGACGATTCTCAATTACCATTTCCTTCACTTTATTGCTGTTGAACGCAGTGTACCACTCACATGTTTTTGATAACATTTTCAGCGATTCGACACACGAAATTCCGTTTCCCGGTACTTTTTTGACAGAATGTATATTCAACTTATTACTCATCTGTAATATTACCTCGAAAATTCGACAAATTAAAAATTCTATTGCACCAAGAGAATTGTGCTCTAAGTCTAAGAAAGAAATCCACTCAAAACCATGTTAAAATATGGAAAATGTTCCTCACACAAATGTCGAAAGAAAGAAAATTAGGTGTTGTATCAAAATTTTCCAATTAGCAAAGAAATTTCGAACAGAACAGTCCATCATAATGAAAACAGTCAGTGGCGTACGACAAAAAGTTCTGGTGGACAAAAAGGGTTATGAACCCAGAAAAATTATTATCCCGTAGGTTTTCACTATCGTATAAATTTTTGATAGTAACCCACGTTTCAAATTTAAGTCAAATAACTTGAGAAGTGAACAGAAATTGATGAGAGAAGAAAAATACAAAATTTCAACACTATTTCGAAAACGAAACACATTTCGTCTTTGTAAGAACCTTCCTTTATATTTTAACATGATCTGTAGCAAGAATGGCCTCTTAATGCGTAATACTTTTGTTGGTCTACGATCCCCACCTCTATTTTTTGAATAACAATTTCTTTCCAATTCAAATAAAATAACTTCATCTGGGAATGCGAATATTTTTCTTGTCCTGTTAATACGTTGTTGTTGCAGCTTGTACTGAACTCGTCAAACAGGCAAGTCAGGATCAAAGCAGCCAATCAATCGACGGTGAGTCCCTACTTCTTCCATTACTTCAGGGCTTGTTAGATGCACCTGAAATCGAGCAGACGCACGATTCGGGAACGGAGTCCGGCGAGGATCAGCGCTCCGGTTTAATAGCGGAAGTTCAAAGTGCATTAGAAAAACTTTCGGCTAGTTTACTAAGCGACATCAACGATATTGCGCCGGAAAGGCGTAGTTCTTTACTACATCTAGTGACGAAGTTACAGGCCGGATTATCGTCGGCTACATCAGATAGAAAACAAAACGAGGCGAAGTTTAACAGGAGGAGAGATCGGCCTAACCGCCATACCATCGGTGTGACTAGTGAAGAACTAGCAAACGCTAGGAGATTGATGGAAGAGATCAGTTACCCGTCTCAATCATCATCTAGGGCATCTATTATACCTAAACAAAACTCCGAAAGTAACGTTACTCAACACTCGTCCTTCTCGATTGTGAATCCGGCACAACAGAAATCTCTTGTTAAAAACTCCACACCGAAACCGTTCAGTTGCTCCAACAGCGCCTCGGTATCTTCAACGTCTTCCTCTGTCCAAACTCCTTCAGAATCTACAGATTGCATCAATTATCTTTTCGGTGAAGACAAGGATAATTTCAATTCCATTCAATCGCCCGTATGCGATAATCATAATAAAGATTTTCGTGGCCAGCAAACAATATCATCAGATTTGTTGTTATCTCCAAATCAAAGTAAAGATTTCTTCGAGGATAGACATCCTGGAAAGCTTGCAGATTCCGAAGAGGACGATAGTAGTACCGTAAAAACGTTAGACATTTATTCCAAGCCTGATCTGATTATGCAGAATAATCCAATATATTTCCAAGCGGAAAAAGATACCGATAAAACTAATAAATTCGCTTCAAAGAAACTCAAAATGAGGAGGGCGAATACAATAGATATACCCAAACCGTTACATTTCTACGAATGTGATGACGAAACAGACGATGAAAGCGAAGAAAAGAGAAGAAGGAACAATTATTTGGCACTCCGAGGGCCGATAAGAGTTGGGAATGCTGCCAACAGGAATTCCATGCCTATACTTCAGCCTAAGACTGAGAACGACAAGAAATTCCTGGCTTTCATCAATAAACACAACGAGAGAAATCAAAGACACTCTGTATGGGCAATGAACGCCGATAAAACAACGATTTGGAATAATAAATTCGATAATATCAAGACTAATTTCGAAAGAAACAGAGACACTGATTCTATATCCCCCAATTCTGCAAGGAATTTTTGGAAATCCGCTGATGACTCGGGAAGGTATGGGTCGAACAGATACGACCCTAAGATTAGCAGACAGAGTGCTAACAATTTGAAGAAAATGTTCGAAGAGAAACAGAGACAAATGGATGAGAACAAACCTAAAGGAACCACTGGTGGCAGTGATGAACTAGACAGGAAATTCCGTATAATTCCTCAGCCTATACCAGTGAACAAATTTTCACATGCACCCTCTTCCGCTTTCCAACCAGTTAATAGAGATCCACCAAAGCAAAATGTAACCCAAAAAAATGAACAACCGGATATTTCAAAATCGGTTTTTGATGTTAACGATTCGCAGGGATCCAGGAATTTGTTCTTGTACAGCCCGAAACCGCTACAAAATAACGAAACCACAATCAGCCATGGTTACGGAAAACCTTGGATGGGAACCAGTGGCGAAAGTAGAGTTCTATCGCTTGCAGCTAAAAAATTCGAGAACCCACCACCTCCACCCACCAATTATTTCCAACCGAGGAAGCTGAACAAGGAAAAAATTAATGCGATGCCAAGCTTCCATGAAAATACAACTGAAAAATTAACGGCACCATACTTGGTGAAATCTTTGGATCAAAGATCTAACACTGTGCGGAAATTGAGCGGACAATACGATAATCTAGGATCAAAAATAGATAAGACAGAAGCTATACGAGATAATTCGAAATTAAGAGAAAATAATAAACATATTGAGGGTTTCCAAGCTAAATTCACAGTGCCTCAAAACTATTCCATCAGATACGATAAGCCAAAGATGGTGGTACCAAATAAAACTTCAACAGATAACCACCAAACAACACCTTCTGATGTGAAGCGATATAATCAAGAACATCAAAACGATATGAGCCTCAGGAATAATTGTAATGCTCGTTCTACTGATTCTCATATTAAGAATACACATCAACAAATGTCTCCAGGTTATCTAAGTAAGAATCAGCCATTCATAGAACCTACCACCAAATATAATGCTCAAACGCATGTTGAAACACAAATATACAATAAGCCTAAAATAGTAACTACGGAACCTAAAGAACTTAAATATAATAGACAAATATCTTCGGACAGTATCAAAGAATATGATGCAATAAGTAGTAGAGTGATGAGTGGTCCTCAGCCACAAGTAGCTTCTACAGTAAGACAAAAATCTCCAATGACTAGAAACGAGCATGATATAGAAGCTGCTTTTGCTTTGAAAAATTTCCTAGGAAAAGTTAACAATAATTCTGTGCCATACCCCCTGTCCCAAGAGCCACCACTTAACGAGCATATAAAAATCAATAATCCACCTAATTATAATTCCAACTGGGCAGGAAAACAGGTTTTTCCTATAGAACCATTTTGCAAGACGTCTGAAAAACCCCAGCCAGTTACCAAAAGTTTTCCCCCTCTACCAGAAACCTGTGAGATTTCGCCTAAAGGCGAACACATAGTCACTGGAAAATTTCCAATACCTTCGATTAATATAAGGCCTACTGAAGTTCCCTCCAATAAACCAAGCCACGCACAAATTTTGAGCAAATCTGACTCTTGGCACCAGCTATGTTTGTTGAATCAAGGAAGTACCCAACACAAGCCTATTCCAAAATGTTCACCGAATTCTAGGAGTATATCAAAATCCAAGTCCACCCATTCAATGATACCTCCAAAACAATTCGAAGCTGGCATGACCAAAGATGAAATTGCTGAGAAAACAAGAACATTGGAAGCTTTCTTTGGAGGCCCTACAGCCCAACAAGGTGCTAAAAGCCCAACCGGTGGAAAAGTTGTGAAAAGAGCAATCAACAGAACTAAAACTTCCGAAAAAAATGCGCACTATAAACAGATGCAATCATCAGTGATGCCCACAGGATTATGCCGAAGTAGAACTCTTCCAGATATTGTTTGTCCCGATTTACTAGACGAATCAAACGTAGATAAAGCTTTTGAAGATCTATTCAAAAACAGCTCGAGCTGAGAAAGATACATTCGTCGAGTTGGAATTAATATTTAACCAAATTCATTGAGAATTCTTTATAATTTTTAGATTAAGGAAATTACTTTGTAGTAAGACTGATTTTCCAAGGGTACGTAGATGATTACGTTGATTAGATGTTTTAAGGAGTTATTTTCGTGTAATCTGTTGGATGGAGCATTGGACGAAAAAATGGTGGTGCGTACACCAACGAATGGACAAGAGGAATGCGTCCTTAGAATCGCAAAGGGTGAGGAACGTGTTTTGGTGTGCGCACTCACCTGCTGAATAACTGCTCGCAAAATGTCCCACTCCTTTTCATTGTGTATTTATCCATGGACATTCATACACTGCATTTTAGTTGTTTCTTTGTCGATTTTACACCTTTGCAAGATTGAATTGTAATGTTGATCCAATTATCCAATAGTTTTAGAACGAATTCAAGTAATCCCTCAGTTATGATCCAAATATTACTTCATGTGACTCTATTCGCAATTTTTGTATTTACTACCCTTGAGAATAGGTGCCCCTAGACATTTGGAGTTTTTAAATAAAGTTAGATTGTTAGTGAAACATCGAAGGACTCAATACTGGAATTGTAGCTACTTTTTTATAGAAGTTTGAGGAATAGAGTCCTTTGATGGTATCTTTCCAGAATCAAGCCTCTACATGCTCTGACGCATCTTTCATGGAAATATGTGTGAAAGAGATAGATTGCAAATCTCTTTCACTGATCAATGTTCAGGGACCTTGAAGTTGAATGATTGATAAAATACTCTTCTCCCCTTTGGTTTGTTCAACAGATTGAATATTGTTTAGGGGCAGAGCCTCAAATGTTTGAACAGTATTCCGAGCCAGATTAAACAATTGAATTATCAATTCAACAGATGGAACAATATCAAGTACTGCTTAGTTCTAGTTCACTGAGCTCTACTTGTGCTAACTTATCAGTTGTTGAGATATGTTTGTGCCAACTACCATCTGTATGGATCTATTCAGAAAATTTCTAATCTGTCCATAACAGCTTCTTTATTCAACAAATTTCCATCTACTGATAGAGGCTTCAGCTATGTTAAAAACATCAGTTCTCAGTTCACCATGTTTAAAAATGTATGATGTGAGCAAGAAAGGGTTTATCTAGGAAAACCATTACGATTACTGATGACTTAGAGACTCATACATTTTGAATCTAACTGAGGGACTATTCTTACTCAATTACACTTTTGTAATATTTGTTTTATTAACCATGTTTTGCATACAATTCCCTCTAACAGCTAATATATTCATCTGAAACGTGTTTTTTTAAATACATTCAATGCGATTTCTTTTATTTTCAGAAAGCATCGAAACAAATAGGAAGGTAGGATCAGAAGGATCAACAACATCTACCAGAGGTAAACACTATATTACATTAAGCCATTTCTTCTTTCTAAACTTGTACCAGAGTCCAAAAACTACTATGACACAAAACCAACCACTTCACACATCTGAGAGAAGAATACTGGTTTTTGACATGATTAATTAAGGAAGAATTGAGCTTCTTGTTTATTAACTAGCTACTTTATGAAACTAGATGTACAATTTACTTTCGGTGGAACATCACAGCCCACTCAAGTCTACACCAGTTCAAATGTGAACTCTATAAACGTTTGCAAACATCACAAAAATAACATATACATCTTTTACAAAAAAAAGCACGATGTAAACGTAACTAGGTCAAGGATTTTTTGTCTTCTCTTCATAAATGACACACAATTATCTTATAGTTTGTATTATTGTGATAATTGTATTATATCTGCACCCTATCAACGTCAAACTGTGAATGATAATACTTTTATTTCAGTTACCACACGAGTAACCACACAACAGCAATCGTCCAAGAAACCCCTTTCACCTTTCGCGAAGTTTCGCCAATTGGACAAGCAAAACAGTTTGAACACACCTCCAAGGTAAGAACGCTCTTCGAAATGTTCAACACCTTTGCAAAGCGATTGTTAACTCTTTACCTCTCCTTTCAATCAACTGGATGATTTACTAAGATAATTCACTGCATGAATCCAATCATAAATAGCTTTAATTCCATTTTCTTTCGAATAGATTATAAATTAGTTTTTCGTTTTCGTTTCGCCAAAATATCTCAAATAAACTGTTCACCAGTAATTTTATAACTACCATACTGTATTACTGCTGCAGTGCTTAGCTTACCAGAATTCATAATGGAAATCCCGAAATTTTATACTAATAGCAAATTTGTTTAATCTTTTGCATCTATGAAGTATTATTTGTTTACGCATTTGATTTGACAGACTGAGTGAGGAGTAATCGAGTTGACCAAAGAAGTAGAAATTAAGTCAATCAGAGATAAAATTCTGTTTCCTTTTCTTAACATGAGAATACTTGAAAAATAGAAGATAAAATGTTTATGGGCAATCTGTACAAATTCTGAATTTATACAGGTTATTCTCCAAAAAAATGTTTGCTCTTTTCCTTTTTTCATCTATCTTGGTCCATATTCATTTCGGTCCATGTATACAGAATGAATCTTTCTCATTCACTTTATATATCTTTCAATTCTAATCAATTCATAGCATTCAGTTTGGTTGTCCATCCCTAGGAAAAGTGTCAAAGTTGATGGTGGTCCAGAACGGACTTCAAATTTCATTCGTTCATTCACAGATTTTGTTCCGAACGAGGGATTCAAGTCGCAATGGACTGAATCTGGAGAACGGGACGGATGAAGAATCGAATATTGTTTTATTTAGTTATTTCAAGTAATGCGAACTCATGCCTTGTCTTGATTTAATTTTCATAAACATATATGTATTATAGCATACTCAGACATCCATATTATGAAACTTTCCTGTAGCTACTAACACTTAGACAACATTCAAACCAGCTTGACATAAAAACTAATAGCATCTTTCGGCTTGGTCTGCAGTACGCCTAGAACACCCGGTGGAAGTCCCTTATTTACATTCACTGATGCTGCCCTGAGTCAAAGCGCCAACACAATCAAAGATCGTCTCTTGCATTGGTGCAGGATGAAGACAAAGGAGTACGAGGTAGGGTTGACATCATTGTTTTCGGTGTTCAATGTACTTTTTAACAACGCTTTTATCAGCTTCATCTCTATTTTTCTATCTATCTATGTAACGGAATCTTTGAACGTTACTCTAATTCACTTCAAAAAATCAGATTTAATTGAAACTTTGCATACTTATCAAGGACCCATGATAATAAAATAATTCGATCGGATTTCAATATCCGACACTTAATATTTAGAAAATTGAAAGTTTGAAAAGCGAAACACGCCTTCATGGCAGATCGAACTAAAAAGTTTGAAATAATTTCAGTTATTGAAGAGTAATGCATCAATGATAGAAAAGCAACTAACTTGATTGAATGAAATAATTTTCAGAGGCTTTAGATAAACAGTACAGTTATTAATTCAGTTTTAATCTTTGTTATTTAGTTTGTAGAGTAAGTTTGTTATCAGAAGAACTTCAATAGTGATAAAAAATATACCTACCAGATGCGTGGGATCTACGATATAAGTTGTTAATGATATTTCATTAGTAGCTATTTCTGAAATTTGCCTTGGTATAAAATACATAGCAAAGCACCTCAACAACCCTTAGAAAATTATTTCATTTTGCTTTTCCATCGCTATTGGATAACTTCTCAATGATTAAAATTATTTTAAACTTTTCAGTTTGACTTACTATAGAAAAAAAAGCCTGTTTTATATTTTTAATCTATTATCATTTAATATTGTCCTGCTATGCTCTTTGATTCAAGTATGGATTCGAATTACTGCATGTTAACAACTAGCTAAACCTACCCTTACTAATTTGTATTTTACATGATTATGTGTAATATTTTGAATTGCTCTTTCTATTTTGGGTGAAAACTGCTTGGGGGTTGTTCCAATCAATTTATTTATAGACAAAATTATCCAGCGTAAAGAAAAAAATCAAACAGCACAATTATTATATTCCATAAAAGATACTTCCTTGAAAAAATACGCTGCTCCTCTCTCCAATAACTTGAGTAACTATTTTTCTAAATTTAAAATAACCACCTCTTTCTCAAGTGCTCTGAACTTGAGCAAAATATTATTCAATGCTAAACAATAAACAGACAAATTCAGAAACTCAGGAGTTTACAAAATAATGAGTGTGCGGTAGCTTATGTTAGGCAGACACTAGATTGGTAGGAATTTCTAAACAGATTTAAAGAACATTTATCATAAAAACCACAAAACATTCAATAACATTAGATGATATAAGTATTCTTCAAGATTGAGACAAAGGAAATAAAATGAATCTGTTGGAATGTTTGAAAATCGATAAACTTTATAAAAACCCAAGTGAAATCAGCCTTAATAGTCAGCTATACATTAATACTAATAATATCTTCACTACTTGATATAAAACTGGGTTAGTATCTTTATAAGTAAGTTTATTTCCTGTAGTTGACCACTTGAAAATGACCTGACGGTCGAAACCAGTTGTGTTTGCAAAAAAAATTGTGGAAAATATAAAAAATATATTTCACTTAATTTTCATTCAATTTATAGAGGCCAACGCAATTATAACTGCAATATACTCGGGAATAGGCAGGTTCAACTTTTCATTAAAATTCATCTATAGTTTCTAAAACCAGATGTTGTATTCATTTCAGAACATCCAACTAGACAACTTCTCAACCAGCTGGGCTGACGGGTTAGCGTTCTGTGCGTTGATTCATCATTTTCTACCAGAGGCCTTCGACTACCATGCTCTCACACCAAAAGAGCGCAGACACAATTTCACGCTTGCCTTCAGAGTGGCCGAGTGAGTATTGAAAATTGGTAAATCTATAAAACTACAAAGACTCGTTTCATGAAAATGATTGAATAAATAAGCACTCAAATCTCAATAACGTGAAGAGATATTTTATGAGTCGAATTGAAGTGTGAATCCGTTATGAAGGTGTACATTTTGAACACCCTTTTCTCGGATACTATTCCTAATTGAACCATGTTTAAGAATAATTCTGCAACATTTGATAAGAATATGTGAAAACTCTAGCATAAAGAACACGATCATTTTTAACTCTGAATCTATTGAATAGAATTGAGTAGGGTGCTCCTTATCTTTCAAAGTGATAAATATCAACGGGGCACCCCCTAATTATGTTCTTCGTGCTTTAATATGAATACAGAATTTTCATTTGATTTTTTAAATGACGTTTAGGTGTCGCGACCAACATTTTGAAATTACAAAATATCTTGGAACAAGACAAACAATCAAGAAAATTTTCATGGAGCAATTTATAACAGGGTACGAGTTTTGTTTGTTTATATGACACGTTAATGAGCACTTGTTCTCAATTCGACTATCCTCTACCCCCTCTTGCCTGATATTCTCAAGGGCAAACCCCTCAATCCACTCAAGTTAGTTCCGTTTCGGCCGTAAGCGAAACTGCATATCGTCGCTTTTGTTTTCGTCGCTTAATGTGTTATTATGTTGTCAAAGGTGGAGAAAATGGATCTGCTTCCACAAGAAATAAAACAAACATTCGGTTTGTTGGTCAAATGACGTGTGCAACAAAGTTGTCATCAATAAAGAAAGTGTTGCAGTTGTTTTTTACTACAAAAAGAAAACAATAAACGTACTCGTGATTCTGCTATTTTGACTGCTTGCGACGTCTTGGCAATATGGAAAAGGCTGCAGTACCGACCAGGTTGTAGTTGCCTACAAAACAGTAAAATCTGATTTCCTTCGCTTAAAATCAACTTAATCAATATCAGTTTCGAGATGATTATAAAGAGCTACTCAACCTCACCATTATCTAACTAAGAGACGTTCCCGAGGAACGAATATTATTATGAATGCCAGAAGGACTGTACAGGGCTCTGTGGCAAAAGCTATGTATTGCAAAAAAAGAGAAAGAATTAAAGATGTTTGCATTATTTAAGCCGTCATTTACGTTGAATACTGGTCAAACTTCTGTTGCTTTTTCAGCGCCCAGAAATGACTTGCAGCTATTAAAAGACCTGATTATATTCGAAAACATAAATTCATCACTGTCCAAAGTTGCTTTGATAAAATTATGGGACATTTGAGATACTTGTCAGAGCAGCTCGTATCATTTGCATTTTTTGATGACGAAATTGCTTCAGATACCAAACAGAAAAATGGTACAGGCATTAGATAACAAAGGTCTCGATTTCTCTCCAAAGCGAATAAGTCTGGGTACCAAAGATATTACAAGAAAAAATATCGAAGACTTCGTGTCTAGTAATTCATTCCGTTCCTTTGAGATACTGGGAATATAATCCAATTTTTCGTAAAAAGATGTTACTCACTGGCAAGCCGATGAGGAGTATTAAGCTGGCAGGGATATTGTGGGGTCAATGATATTGCAGAAGGTGGTGTTGATCATTATTAATGAAGAGCAAAGGCAATGTCTCTTTATTGTCAAAGAGTTTTTTAAAAATATCCCGATTCTAAAAAATGAACACTTGACTAATTAAATAATTTCATATTTAATTTATTTTTGTTTCCACTGCTATGAATAAATGAGGTAATTCATTTAAAAAAGTCTTTATTTTTTAATTTCCCGTTTTAAAAGTGTTGTTGCAACCCCTAAACATTAATAACATACTCTAAAAAAATATCATGTTTCTTTCTAAGCGTATATATCACATAGCGAGGGTGCCGTAACATTTCAAGAACAAAATTTTGAACAAATAAGGACCACCCTAATACAGAGGCATGTAATACATTTCATTAGATATTGGAATTGTCCTTCATTTGCAACCACCAAATACAAGGTATTCTATTTTAAAGAAGCAAAATGATGATATTTGAACCTGAATAAAATTAGGCATCCATCACAAAACACTCTATAGCTGTATCAACAAGTAGATACTCATTGTTATATTCAGATTTATGAGCATAATTTAGTATTACACTCAAGATTCTAAGACGATTCTATATATAGAAGAGATTCGAAAAGAAAGTAATATTTTCACAAAATGTCGATTAATTCAGTTTTGAAGAAACCCTTCTTTTTCCGGTCAACACGTTCAAAAATTTCATATTAATCTCTGTTATGAAACATCTTGTATATTAAAAATAATTTTAGGACATGCAGCAAATTGGCATGTAACTGTTTTTTTTTTTTTAATATTTAATAGGAATGAAGTATAAAAGTAAGTTCTTCATAAATTGCATTTATAAAAAAGGCGTTTTCATTAGAAAAACTTATGTTGTATTTGACATTCATTTCTTTTATCTACAGTGAGAAAGCAGATATTGCCCCACTTTTGGATGTAGACGATATGGTAGCCACACGAAGACCAGATTGGAAATGTGTATTCACTTACGTTCAATCAATATACCGCCGTTTCAAAGACGAGGACTAAGTGTTATGTGTTTTAATTACTTGTTTTTCATCTATTTGCTTTTTTTTCTACTTTTGTACTGATTTTAGATCCAAAAGTGTATTTAAAAAGTATCAAAAATGTTTCACAAAGTTCCTTGAATGTTGTCTTCGTATTTAAAGTATTTTGTGTGTATATGTTTAGTAATATTTTTCTGCTGTGATCAATAGAAGTAAAGGAGTAATAACGGAATGTGATTCCAATTGAAATTATTCTTCTGAACCATCAACGATAAATTTTGAATTTGAAAATTATGTCTGTTTAAATTGAAACAAGTTCTATTGTTACATTTTCGTCCACTGTCTCTTCAAACAAAATGCTATATTTTCATCTGCCCAGCTGTTTGAGTATTTTTATTGTTATTATATATGTATATCTTTAACTTCCAGCTTATTTATTAACTAATTTCAAAGTTTTATCATAAGTATTCTATCGGTTTGCTTGCCACGATGTCACTAATTTCAGAGTAATTTGTCAGTGTCAGACACCAAAATTATTGTTCAAACAATTTCCTCAATTGTGAAAATAGCTTTTGCCTTATAAATATAATATAGAGTTAGGTATTTTATTTTGTTTACCAATTTATGTATGTTCTAACAAATAATAAAATGAAAATTAATTAATAGTTTCATTTCATCTTAGGTTTCACCCACTCAGGTGTTTTATCGCCTTGTTCATTTTTTCTGATATTAACTAAGCTATACAGCTGGCGCCCCTAAATGGAACTATATTCTATCAAAAGAGGACCTACGACCTCAAAACTCCCTGGCACCTTTTCCACGAAATTTTTTTTCCCAAAAATATTTCAAAGGCTAAATATTGATTTACCCAAATAATTATATCAGCAAAACCGTTTAAGGTAAGTGAAAATTTTTCGCGAAATTTCAAAAGACTACAGTCGAAAACAAACAAACGTGGGGACTCAACCCCACAAAAAAAAACAACATAAACCTTTTAAGCTAGGTGAAAATTGTTTTCATATTCTGTGACCTCGTGAACTCTCTTATATAAATTTTTATCCTTATGCAAATATTCGCAAAATTTCAAAGAGTATAGTCTTGGAAAATTGTAGTTGAAGTGAACTTTCGGGCGTTCCGAAAAAATTTACATGCTGAGATTTGTTGGATCGTAGAACCCATTTCCGGTGTCCGTTTATTTCTAACAACCTCTGAGTCTATAATCGCGCAAACGTTGCGACTCTGACGTCTCACAAAAAATCAATTTATTTATAACAAAATGGTTCGCATATCAGCGTTCAACTGAAAAGTTGTTGATGTTGATGTATAAAAATCATTTCTAATCAAATCTCTTAATTTGCTGAGAGAGAGCAACACACATGACAATTTGATGTAACTAAGTTGCCTATTCCACGGAGTAATTCTTCAAGTTTTTCAAGTAATTACATCTGTGAAATCATGCAGGTTCCAAAACAGTAGATGCCAGACAGTGCTGTATCCAGAATCCGATTCTACGACCTCAAAAACATAATATTTCTTCCAAAACAATTGTTATGTATGACACGTTCAGAAAAATTGCGAAATTGTTGTATCACAGAATCCAGTGTAAATTTTATTCTAGTATCTCTGCATTTACTAAGTAAGAATCTGTTTTAGCTCAAGTAATTTAGTAGTTATGATTTTCATACGAAAATTAAATACATGAAAAATAATGGTCCCTGACTAATCAAACTGTGAAAATGTTAGATGTTATGAGTGTTGCAAACATTGAAAATGGAAAATGAAATTACAGTCGTTTTTCATGTTTATTCCAATACAAATAAAGATTCTGATTAATCATACGATGTAAAAAGGTTGCCAGTTTGAAGATACTCTTTGGAAAATTCATCAATTGGGTTTTTTCCTGTGATACCCGAGTTGACATTTTTACGGACACCATTTTTTACGAAAATTGGGAAAAAAACATATTTAGTTAAAAAAGTTAATGTTAGCTGTTCAATGGGCTTGTAATTAATTATTCACTTACATACAGAGGCGACACATAATGAAGATTATCTGAACAAATATTAAAAAGCAAAGACCATTTTGTAAAAAACATCTATGAACCAATTTCTAAGAGACTACAAATGAACACAAAGCTAGGAATGGCGATAATGTGTAGGGTCGAAAATTTCCTGCAACTGAAGTTCTCGGCATTCATTTGTGGTTTTAAATTCGTATTTACAATCTTAATCAATTATTTACATTATTCCATAAAATTCACACTGTAACTAACTCATAAGAAGCTTTTCATGAAAAAGGAAATCAAAAAGAAAGAGTCCCGGAAAATTATGGATAATTTTGAATCTATTTAATAAGAAGCTATTGCGAAAACGAAAAATGTGATTAGTTCGGTAAATTCTGGTGGAAATGAATTGATAAATAACATGGATTTCTGTCACTCTAGTCGAAATTTTACGATTTACTGAGAAAATTGGGTTTCAATAAGTCCACCCGCAATAATTTCTAATTTTATATTATCCAAACAACTCACTACACTGTTACAAGTGAAGCTGAGAATTAATTTCTATTTTCGAATACAAGTTGAAAGCGTATAACGGCCGATGTTCAGCACGAAATGTCGATCTGATTTCTGTCGGACGGTGGCCTCTCAAAGGAAACAGCGAAAACCCCAGTAAACTCGTCTGTGTCTCGAGAAGCCGTCAAAACAAAAGACGCATTGCCTTAAAATTAACTTCGCTCAGGGTACTGTTTATCAATTATGGGTTTTATTATCATTATTTTCATTTGAATGATGAAAAATTTGAAATATTTGTCTTAAAATTTAGGTCAAAAAAACTGAAAATCTAATTATATTTATCGTTAATATGTATATAATATATCAGATTTATTATGATTACATAATTGAAAATCATGGCCAATAATTTTTTTTTGTGCTCGTAAAAATTCGTTAAGTGGTAAAGTGTATCAAATTAATTTATTCAAATGATCAAGTTCATAACGAGAAATAAAATTGACAACAGACGTTTGTTTTATTATACACGTAGATATCTACATAAATATACTTCTATTAATAGATTTCAAATGTTAATTGATAAACAAAAAATTAAATTAAAGCGTTCATTGAGTTAGATATGAATATAAAAATAAGATGAAATATTTTAAGTAACATACATGAGATTTTACATTTCAAAGGAAATTAACTTCCTCATCAAAACATTATATTATATATATATATATATATATATATATATATATATATATATATATATATATATATATATATATATATATATATATATATATATATATATATAACACCTGGAAATGATAACGACTAACCTAAAATTTATTGAATTGTAAATTGATAACGGGTTAGTAACAAATTAGCCAAACACATTTCAATACTTTTCTGCGCGATTCATGCCTTAGGAAATGAAATGAATTTACGTGATTTGTTGTTGTTTTAAACTGGCAATTTTCTAAATCATTTACCTGATGATGTTTTATAAAGTTTTATTGTTCACTTTGTCGAAAGTCTTGTGTTGTTTGAGTTCATGACTTCGGTTTTTCATCACAAGTAACTTTGGATAATTAACTCAACTTTCAAGAGAAAAAGAAGAATAGTTGAGAGTTGAGTTGTATTTCTAGTTGCAAAAGAAAACGCCTGTCTAATACCGAAGCAGTTGTCCTAGAAATTATCAATCATAATAGTATTCTCTACTATTATAAAGAAATTGAAAAAATTTTAATTTTGGGTTGATAATAACGCGAATTATCGGTGTTTCAATATTGCTACAGGTTTACCCTGTTAACTCATGATACATATTAGATGATTCCCGGTTCCGACAGCTCGAGCTTGTGACGAAGAAATAAGCCAATTTTTCTAATAAGTTGGACGAAAATCTTTCTTATAGGTTGCTGTCAAGAAAGTTGAACAATGACTGATATAATGGCTGACGCTGTATACGAAATGCCTGTTCAAAGCTATGTTACTTATAATTTCGAGAAATCCGCCCAAGAGCTTGCTCGCATTGTTTGGCCGAATTACCATGACCAACATTATTTGAAAGGTTGTTACTGGTCTCCTGATGGAACCTGCCTTCTAACTATTGTGCGGGGTGCAGGAATGCATGTATGCGAGTTACCAACAGATTTATATAGTGGTGATGTAGTAATGAGTAGTCGGCCTATTACTCCGTTGAATCCTGCTGTGAGTGTGCCTGAACAAGGACTTATATACGATGCTTGCTGGTATCCAGGAATGAATAGCACAATCCCTGCTACTTGTTGGTATGTACATTATATCATATTCATTTCACAAAACACACGTCATTTATTTTTATAGTTGGCTTTCAAGTGGACACGAAGGACCAGTTCATCTATGGGATGCTTTCACTGGCAACTTGAGATGTACATACAGAGGATACAACTCTGTTGATGAAATAGATCCTGCTTTGAGTGTCAGTTTTTCTGCAGATGGTCAGAATATTTTTTGTGGATCTAAAAAGTCTGTAAAAATATTCCATACAAGCAGACCTGGAAGGGAATATGTAAAATATGATGTTTCACATCCTGCTGCATGTATTGTTGCCAGTCATGCACAACCTGGTGTCGTAGCTATAGGTAAGTAAAACCAATTTCCTTATTCATAATACTAAATTTATTCAATGTGAATATAAAAATCACAAAAATTCCCAATGCAGAAATACATTCTGTAGCATTGCTACTATTAAATGAACATCACTTAAACTAGAATAAACTATCTTTGATGCAAAAAACACTTGTATGTGTCACATAGACTAATTTAAACTGTATGAACCACAATGATTTTATAGAAATTGATCACGAATACAAACGAATATCATTACATCAAAAATCTCACTTTGCCATATGATTAAAAAAAAAACTGAATGAAATGAGCAACTACTCCACCACCCCCCGAAACAAATGGTAATTTTCCACCACGAATAACCTGCAGGATTTATCGAATACCTTAATATTTTTCAGTCCCCTTATTTTGTTTGGCAATAAATTATAAACTTTTGGGATAATGTAGTCGAAGAATCTCAAATTAGAACTTTTGTAACTGCTTGGAAGTTAAATGTTCCAATTTCTATTACTCCTGGTATCGTAATCGTGATCAACAATCCTTATTGTTTCTATGAAGATACAAGCAAACAGTTATGTCAAGAGTAAACAGCAGATCTGATGGGAAAGTCTTTTTGTAAATGACTTTAAGAATATATTTTTGCATTACATGCAGTTTACTTGAAATAGTTTTGTATAAACCTCCCCGTGCCAGTATCCCATACCTGAGCAATGACTCCACCAAAGCCCTATAAACCAACAACAAAACATTCAGCGGCAAAAATTCTCTTATCAGATAAAACTTGTGTAGAAGAATTGGAAGTTTATCAGTGAGGTAATCAATGTGAGCATGCCATTTGAGAAATTGATCAATGCAAACACCCAAATATTCAGTTTTTGATACCTCAAGTATTTGCTGGTTATCATTCATTACAATGCTTTGGAAGTAATTTGTTTTTGTAAGATTCAGTGAAAGTTTGTATGTTTTGAACCATTCAATAACTTGTTCCATTCCATCTCTCTCCCTTTGTTTCACCTCCACCCAATCCCTGCCACTGAAAATCAAAACTGTATCATCCGCATAAGAAATTGTTATACCCCCCATATTCAGCTTTAAAAGAAAATTAATGTATATCAGACCAAACAATAATGAATATATGCTACAATATGCAGATGATACCTTACTAATATCACACAACAAAAATCTCTCAAAATGCACAACCCAACTCCAACACCTAATGGATACAACAGACACATGGTTCCGTAGATGGCGACTAAAACCTAACCCAGAGAAGTCGCAATATGTAATATTCAATCATAAAATCTCCCCAGTGTCACCGACAATAACAATAAAAGGTATACCAAAAAACCCATCCCCTTCCATGAAATATCTGGGCATACAGATTGACAGCAAAGTCAACTTCAACATGCAAACAAAGGCAATGAAAAAAAAGGTGGCAGTGAGAGCAAAACTATTCAGGAAATTAACATATCAAAACCAAGGCATTAACACAAAAAACGCTACAAAAATATACAAAACAATATGCAGACCAATGCTAGAATATGCGCACCCAATGTACATAAATTGCAGAGCTCCAGCTTTGAAGAATATAGAAATGGCAGAAAGAGCAGCGTTAAGAACAATCACCAGAATAAGACACCCAAACAATGGGCTACACAATCCAACAAATGAACTCTTATAGAACATGACAAGCATACAGCCAATTGGTAACCGGATGAAGAAACTAAATTCAAAATTCAAAAACCACCTTCGAGAACTAGCAGATGTTCTACCACTCTTTCAAGATGAGCCAAACATTCATGCAGCCAGAAAATTCCCGACAGCCACAATATATCAACTTTTAAACCAATAATAATTCACATATATAAATTCTGAATTTTTTTTTGTTTTTTTTTTGCATATGCGATATCTTAAACCTACATTGGCTGAAGGACCTTAGGTCGGTGGCCCATTGTCTGTAGTATTGTGTAATATTTACCAGGCAATAAATGACAATTATTATTATTATTATTGTATATCAGAAACAGACTAGGGCCAAGAACGGTACCCTGTGGTATTCCTATTTCAATGTTTTTCATACTATCAATGTTTCGTTAACCTTCACACACTGCCTTCTCCCAAATAAGTAGTTTCGTAACAATTTCGAAGCAGTTCCTCTTATACCATTCTTTTCCATGACGTCCATTACTATACTATGCCAGACAGTATGAAAGGCCTAAGCCAAATCGATAAAAACTGCAATGCAGTCCCTACTCAAGTTGATGTTCTTCATTATGTTCGATGTGAGTTTATAAATTGCGTAATTCGTAATTAAGCCTTCACTGAAACCGAATTGAGTGGGAGAGATAATACTGTTCTGTGTAAGAAACTGATCTAATCGTTTTTTAGGAGTTTTTCAAATATCTTAGCGAAATTGCTAATTACACTAATGGGCCGATAGTTGGTTATATTATCAGTTGGGTTGGCTTTATGAGTTGGTGTTACCATTGCAGTCTTAAAATACGATGGTACCTCACCCGTCTCGAAGATTAAGTTGATAATATGAAGAAGTGGAGTCAATATCGCCCTATGTGTTCTTTTAATCGTGTCCGCTGAAATTTTATCGATACCCGGATAACTGTTATTCTTCAGAGTAGAAATTTGCTCAATCAACGCACTTTCTGAAACAGGTGCAAGGAACATAGAATTCAAACATGAGTCTCTAGATGTGCAAAGAATTTCCGGATCGCGAATATTTTTTTCCATTTTCTTACCGATATTTATAGAATACTCATTGAAGTAATTAGACAATTTTGAATCTTTCATTCCAACTGGTCCCTTTTTCTTCTGAACGATATTGATAGCATCTTTTATTATTTCGTAGACTATTTTAATATTACCTTTATTTTTATTGAATTCATCGAAATAGTACTTATTTTTTCGTTTCTGTATAATGTTATTCAAATAATTTCTATATGCTTTATATTCAATTTCTAATTCATAGTTATATTTCTTCAATAAGGCTCTTTTAAGTTTATCTCTATGCTTGATCGAGACCACGATACCATTTGTAATCCATTTTTCAATTCTTTTATTAATTTTACATTTTCTCTATACTCAATTTTCGATTCCTCCATTAATTCTTTAAAAGTGTCAATGAATTTAGTAGTAGCAATTTCACTATTTTGAATGTTTGTTATTGGAGACCAATCAAATACTTATGAAGCATGTTGACTTTTAGGATCGTGGAAAAACACAATCGAGTTAGTATCTCAAAGTGATGGAACATTCCGCAATCTCTGCAAACTCCAAGGCCACAAAGGTGGTATTACAACAATGACTTTCTCACTAGATGGCTTCAAATTGTTTAGCGGAGCCAGAAAAGACAAAGAAGTCATTTGTTGGGATCTGCGCGTAAGGATAATAACCAACACATCAAAGAAATATTTCTCCTAATAAAAGTCTTTGAAAAATTTCATTTCACTTTGTTTTAGGTTCCCGGACGTCCATTATTCTGTGTAGGTAGAGAAGTGAACACAAATCAAAAAATAGCAATCGATTTATCTCGATGTGGAAGGTATTTAGTGTCTGGTGGTACTGATGGTAAGGTGCTCATTTGGGATGTCTCGCAAAATGTAACTCCTCAAGAAAACATGCAGGTATATTACCCATTTTGTATTTCATTATTTTCCTTTCTTATTCAAATTTAATTGAATAATGAAAGTATACTACTCTACTTTTTAATGAATTTCATTTGAAATTTATATTTCATCATGTATTGAAATCGTTGCTCATAAACGTAAATTGTAGCTTTCTATGAAAGATTTAACGTTTTGACATTTTGGTGCCACCATAAAAGTAACAATGTGTCCTATTCGAAGGACTGTTTGTTTCAGCCACTATGTAACGACTTCTTTGGGGTGTTTTGTAATTTTTGACAATTAGATATACATTCTGTCAAAAAAGTACCGGAAATTGATTATTTGAAAAATCTGCTTGAAACGATGGTCAAAATCTCTGTTGTTTCTAAGTTGGCACACCTGTTTTCTATACTGACGCGGAGTTTGAACGCGATCTGTCATTTAGTTTGTTTACAGTGCTCGATTTTGTCAGCTGTCACTAGTGTGTTTTGCGATTTTTACAATAGATAACATTATCGGACGAAAAATTTGTCTCAAATTTTGTATTGCAAATGGAATTTCGAGTACCGAATCGCTGAAAATGTTACAGGAGGCTTACGGCCAATAGACTTCATCAGAAACACGTGCATATGCACAGTGTACTGTGCATTCAACAGTGATTAAGATGTGGTGACCAGATGAAATTCTTGTTTAACTGATCAAGTATGTTGCGGATGAGATCTCCCCTATTTTGACCCATCTTATAAATGTCACATTTGAAAGTGGTGTATATGCTGAGAAACATAAAATAGCAAAGGTTAGAGCGGTGTACAAGAAGGGGAACAAACAGCAAATAGAAAATTACAGACCCATATCTATACTCAGCAACATAAGCAAGATATTTGAAAGAGCCATTTACAATAGAATTGTTGACTTCTTGGAGACTTACAAGGTACTTTCAGAATACCAGAATGACTTTCCAAAACTGCGGCTCTTGCCGCAGTTGTACCTATGCAGTTGGGATTAGAGGTAGGCCGCTGGATTTTCTCCAGTCTTATCTCTCAGGAAGGTCGCAATATGTGGTTGAACAAGAGCCATCAACTGGAAAAACGGTGGAGTCAGCAACATTGAGTGTTGTTAGGGGGGTGCCGCAGGGATCGGTTTTGGGTCCGTTGCTCTACCTGATTTATGTCAATGATTTAACTGATTGTACACTTGAATTCATGGTCCACTTCCCTGTTGCTGGGTGATCAGGTTCGTTGGATGCGACGGTAGATGCAGTGTTTGCTGATCTTGGTGCTTGGTTTTCTCGGAATTAACTCGCGATGAATCATCAAAAGACCTAAATTGTCAAGTTTGGATATTCGAGAGAGTATATGCCAACACTTCTTGAATGTGAGAATGCCATGTTGTCGTCTAATGGCAAGTTTTTGGGTGTTTCAGTTGACTATCGACTGAATTGGAGTGATCATGTAGAGCAACTCTCAAGTGACATGGCCATGATTATGCGGTAAGAACGGTCGCTGAACTGGTAAATGTATCCACAGCATTTATGGCATACAATGAACATGTTGATAGTAAGCTGAGGTACGGGATCGCTATATAGGGGAATTCCACTGATATCTCGGGGCTCGAGATGCATTCGCGGAGTCCTCAGGCTAAGTAGAACAAAATCTTGCAGGACTCACTTTGCAGAAAGATCCATACTAACGGTTGTGAGCCTATATGGTTATGAGGCAGTTATGATTGTAATAAACAATAGAGATTTATTTGAGGATGCCGAGGGTGAACATTGTTATAACACAAAAGCAAAAGATGATCTGAACATATCGAAATTCAAATATAGTCACCTGCAAAAGAATGCTACGTACACCCTTGTGAAAATTTACAATCATATTCCACAGGAGGTGCGAAAGTGGTCACGAAATAAACTGAGTAAAAAATTGAATACCAACCTTAGGCACAAACCATATTACACACTCCAGGAGTATTTTGCAGATAGCACTAGTCTGAGTTGATATGCTGTATGTCCTACTTTTACACTACCTGTCATATTTTTGTAGTCGTATCATGTTTTATGCTGCCTGTCCTGTCCTATACTATATATAATATTTTTACACTGACTGTCTTATTTTGTGCTACTTGTCATGTTTTATACTGTCTCTCTTATTTTTGTGCTCCCGGCGACTTGTTTTATACTTTATCTTAAACGATTTTTTTTATAGTGACGTGTTTTACGACAATTTATTATTTATGTGGAACAAATAAATGGATTGATTGATTGAACATCAATAAAGTAAAGGAAATGGTAATTGAACATCGTCATTTAAGTTTAAGAGAGATGGTCAACTTTCTATGTCTCATGAATCAATTTGTACCAGTTTAAACGATTGTTTGGACATGAAACGCGTTGCAGCTCGAGTAGTCCCTAAAGACTTGAATTTTCTTCAAAAATTGAATCGCGTAAAGGTCGATGAAAACATTCTAAAACTAGTCAATTCCGACCCCACATTCATAAAACGCATTGTAACGGGTGATGAGACATGGGTTTATGAGTTTGACATGCAAACCAATCAAAAAGCTTCTCAATAACTCCTTTTTAATGAACCGAAACCGAAAAAACCACGACGAAGTCGATCAGAAGTCGAAGTAATGTTGACTGTTTTCTTTGATTATCGCAGTGTTGTGCACTCGGAATTCTTGCCAGAATGGATAAAGAATATTACCTGAGCGTTCTGCGGCGTTTGAGAGAGCAAATACGTCGAAAAAGGCCAGATTTGTGGAAAAAATTCATGGATTTTGCACCACGATAATGCAGCATCTCACAAGGCTGTCATTGTGAATGAATATCTGACTGATATGGTTCCGGCAGACTTTTTTTTTTCTCCAAAACTTAAATTACCACTTCGGGGTTTCCGTTTCAAATCGATAGAAGACATAAAAGAGAATTCGCCGGCTCGGTGGCGTAGGGGATATGATGCTCGTCCCCTGTGCATAGTTACCTGGGTTCAATCCCCACAAAGTCGGTGAGATTTTTCGGATTCTGGGAATCGCTTTCGGAGGGGATATAAAGCTGCTGGTCCTGTTTAACAGATGTGTTGGACATTAAAGATCCCTTCCCTCTACATGAGAGAGGTTCGGCAAAATTCCCGGGTTAGTGAGGTGATAGAATTACCCGGCGTGGCATTAGCCGAAAGGCAGAAATAGACCACGTTAAAGGAAAAACAAACAAACAAAAGAGAAATCACAAGTCGATTCCGGAAAAGGGGTTCGAAAAATATTTTGATGATCAGATTATTTGTTGGTGTAAATGTATTATATCGAAAGAATTTTATTTTGAAGGATATACAGTAAATTCGAATGAAAAATAAATATTTTGTGTTTAATTGACCTATTCCCGGTACTTTTTTGACAAAACGTATCATAAAACACCAAAGATCAAGGAAAAATAAAAATATGGCCATCTCCAATCTTAAATCTTCTTTATAGTTAACAAGACGTACATGACATGTCAAATTCATTAGAACAATCGAGAGACAAAAGATACATATATAAAAAGACAAACAAAATAAAACCAAAACAAAGTAGTCAAATCTATCAATCCATCAAAGGTAATTAGACTCGAGGTACAATAAACAGCCCTCTGCAAAAAATGTGTTTGTATGCTTTGAAAATCTTGAAAGGGGAGGCGTTTCATTCGTTCTGGCAATTTATTGTAGAGTTTTTAGAGATGCATGCGAGTCAGTCGTATTAACTTTAAAAGCGTAAAATTGGCGAATATCATATACATTCTGTCAAAAAAGTTTCCTTAAAACGATTGCCAAAATTTTTGTTTTTGCTAAGTTGGCACAATTGTATTCTATACTGACGCGGACTTTGAACGTGACCTGTCATTCAGTTCGATGTTGTCCGTCCTTACAAATGTGTTTTGTGATTTTTAAAATGGATAAAAATATCGAACAAAGAATTTATTGCAAATGGAATTTCGTGTGTCGAATCATTGAAAATGTTAGAAAAGACTCACGGTGAATCGACGTTATCAAAAACACGTGCTTATGAGCGGTATAGTGCATTCAACAGCGGCCGAGATGTGGTGGAAGATTTGCCCCGCTCTGGTCGGCCATCAACATCTTCAATTGAAGTAATTGAAAATCGTCATTTGAGAGAGAATTGCCATTTCGAGGCACCCATTTTGAATCAATAGAAAACATAAAAGAGAAATCCCTGTGAGAACTGAAGTTGATTCCGGAAAAAGCATTTGGAAAATATTTTGTATTTCATTGATCGTACTTTTTCGACAGAATGTATTTCAATCTTCCCCATTTGTTTGCATAGCATGCATTCATAAATAGGTACATCGATAATGACAATTTCATGAATTTATGTAATTTGCGATCGAAGAAATATTCTCCAGTACCCACATTCTAGGTTTCAATGAATTTAATGTAACCGCAAAGATAAACGGAGACTCAAACGTGTCGACAAGTAAGTTGAAGCGTACGATTTGAGACAATATTTATTCACGAATGACTTTCTGCAGCACAACAGGTTCAGCCACTTGACTAGTTAGCCCTGAAAACGATTGACATTCGATACTGGATGTACTACACCAGGGTGTCTGTTAAAATATCATAAGTACATAAATAGGTTTTTTGTGTGACACTTTTAATTGAGTGACTCATATTTACAGGAAGTCGGTGTAACACTCGACCGATTTAAACAACTCTAACTATCCTTTGAAGGTTAATGTTGGACGACTATTGATTGTTTTGACATTTTTCATTAACGCGTCGGAAAGACTTGCGGAATGGAGATGGTGGTATATTGGATACATTTGAAAATTTATTCTACTACATGGTACTTATTTTAAAAAGAAGAAATTCATAAAATCAGCAATATAGACAATATCAAGTGTTCAGTAATACGTCTAATATATTTGCAAATTGGCTTATAAAATTTGCATATCATCACTGTGAATAAAATAATTGAGATATCGACATGAAAAATAAACTATTCGTTAAAAATTCTCAATGCGACTGACCTGTGGATACACCAACAATTCTAGCATTTATTGTGTAAAACATAAACAGTCAAGGCGTTTGTTCTACAACATCTCACAGTTTAAAAACCTAATATAGATCATCACATTCCGCAAGTTTCCATTCTACTCAAAATTGTTAAAATTGAAGACCTTAGGAACAATGGTTAAACGACTGTTGGTAAATGTATCGCTCGTACAAGAATTCTCGAATTTTAATGTTATGACAATTTTTCAGATGCCATTGCATAATGACTGTTGTAACGGTGTAAGCTTACATCCGACGAGACCCATTCTGGCTACTTGTTCTGGTCAACACCATACTTTAGATCCTCTGCACCACAGTAGAAGCAACTCAAGCTATGAGAATGCCTTGTGTATGTGGTGGCTTGGACAACAGCAAGAAGATCCTGATCTCATAACAGCTATCATTCGAGCTGCCACTAATGCATAATGTTTTAAGTTTTGTCACATTTATAATGAACAATTTTTAGTGATCACATCAAGGTTATTTTTCAATAAAGATAATTTACTAAAAGGTTCACTATTTTTTTAATCATGAACGTAAAGGAAAAACACAAAGGCCATAATTATCCAACTATATAAGTTCGTAGGCTGATGATATATCCAAATGCTATTCAGTTAATACTAACCTTAACTAGACACAAGTAAAAAGTTTTCAGCTGTCTGACCATTGGTTTGTGAGGTATGGCATTGAATAACTTTCTGATATTGTTGGCAAAACGGATAAAAGAGAATTCTGTATGTTAAAATAGTTGATGACAAAGTATGGCTTGATAAACATTATTCGGACTCTGCGCCGGAAAAATCAACAGTGTAAAAGTAGTTTGCAAAATTTAACATTAAAAAAAAAAGTTCTGAATAATCGAAAAATGGAAATGATCGAAATAGCTGAGACCCTGAAGATATCCAAAAAACGTGTTAGTTTTTAATAAAAGAATGTTTGGACATGCGAAATGGGTGCCGCGCTTATTGACTCTTGATCAAAAACGAATCGATGATTCTGAGCATTTTTTGAAGATAATTAACCGTAATAAATCCGAGTTTTTTCGTCGATATATGACAATGGAATGGAATAAACAAGAAATATCTAATTTCTTTCGCGAAATATGGTTGCTTGACATGGCCAAGTATGTTGACAACAGTTTTCTTTCCCAGAATTTTCGTAAGTGCAATTTTAGTTGTTTTTTTTTTTTCTTATGATTATCCCCAAGCTTATTTCGAGTGGCATAAACAGGAAATATCAAATTCCACTTTTATTACTTCGCCTAAATTGTTCAATGATTGCAACCCCCTTGACAACCAAGTGTCCCAACAATTGCATCACGCTGGGCATAAAAGATTTATTTGTCTTTCATATATTTGTCTGATGAAAATTACTTCAACGATGGTAAAATAATTAAAATCTGAAATAAGTTTTCAAAGTGTATAGCTTTTGAGATCATTTTACAGTCCATAAAATCTTTTCGGATATCGCAACCAAAATGTTTTCTTCGTCAAAATTTTCGAAGACTTCATAATCTTTGAAATTGTATGAAATATTCCATATATTAATTATCGAGACAAAGATGAGAGTTCATTTGAATATTAATGCCAAAAATTATTGAATCCTGGTGGATCATCAACAGTTTATATCAATAACGTTTGAAGATTCTACTGAGCAATAGCTTTTTGATAATTTGCAAAAAATTCAGGTTTCTGATTTTGACATTAGTTTCTAACAAGATGATTTAGAGACTGCTATTAATCTGAATAAATTGGATTTTAACCTAGTTCTAATGATTTCACAGATAAAATTATAGAAAGGAATTGTAGTAATTATACTATTACTTCATGAAATATGCAACTACAGATACAACAAATCGTCACTCCAAATATCAGGAGGTTATATAAATATTGGTTGATAGAAGTATTTTTCTCTCTACAGAAGATGGGTAGTAAGTAAACTTATTTCTTAGTTAAACGGTGATAGACGAACCGTTGTCTTAGAAGTTTCACGATTAAGAAATTATGATTTTTGTTGGGGACGAAAGCGTCCCAACCTTTGCTCGATTACAGCCCAGTAATAACTACAGATACAGATACAGAAAAGCGGACACCGGATTTGAGTTCTACGGCCCAACAATCCCGCGAAGTCAAATTTTTTTTCAGAAATCAAATCCAAAAATTTTTTTTCATGAAAAAATTTAAAAGATTATATATAGTCTGAAAATTTGAGAAAAACTTTGGAAATTCGATTACGATGAAATTTTGTTTATGAGGGGTATAGAGGCTGCTAATTACGAATATGTAAACGAATTTTACCTAGCTCTGAAGGTTTGGCGGATATGAATTTATTTTGAGACGTCGGGGTCCCGACGTTTGCTCGATTACAGCCGAGTGATAGCTGTTATAGCCACTACCAAAAATGCTCTAAGACATACATATAATAGCCTTTGAATATTTGAGAAAGATTTAGGGAATTCGATTACGTTGAAAATTTATTTTCCGAGGGGTTAGAGACTGCTAATTACGAATAGGAAAACGATTTTTGCCTAGCTCTGAAGGTTTGATTTTTTTGAGTTCATGTTGAATAGAAACAGACACCAGATAGAGGTTCTGCGGCCCTAAAGAACCGCAGGGCAAATTTTTTCAGAAATCAAAGCCAAGAATTTCTTTTCACCAAAAATTTTCGAAGACTTGTTTGAAATTTTATGAGGAAATTCAGATTCCCGATTTGTATGAGATATTAGTCTATGTATTTAACCAGTATCCCAAATACTGGTGGAGAACACCGTATAGCCATCTATTGAAAATTGAGTAAAACAGAATAAAATATTTACAGATTCATGATGCAGGTATCTGGAACTTAGGAAGAAATCTGCACATCACCAGTTATTTGCTATATTAGATATTTATATGTTTCTATAAACACCCTAGAGATGGCAATCAGGAAGCTCCTCACAAAACTGGCACTAATATTCTCTTCTTTTTCGGGTGTAATACAATATTTATAGGTGTTAAATGATTTGAACTAGAGAGAATGATCCAACGATTCTTCCAAATATTATCGCCATTTTCAGGTGTATAACTTTTGAAATTTTTTGGCAAAAACGAATGATCAAAAGTACTACAGCTTTACACGAAAATATTACATTAGCAGAAATTTCAGCAATTTTAGATTGGCCGTGATTTTTTAATAGCAGAATATCCACTAACTTCATATGAAGACAAATAAACAATATAATTCCACTTTTAAAAATCCGCCAAAATTGTTAAACTATTATAAGTTGAAATCGGCAAGGAGGGGGAGTAATTTTATTTTTTTTTCTTCGTATGATACAAAAATCACAACTGCTAAACTATTCGAGGGAGTGAAAATAGATTAACAGATTCTCAATCAGTAATTGCAAAAATACCAGAATATTAATTAGAAAAAAAAAATCAGTGACTATGCAATTATTCAAAGTGAATAGCTTTTAGAGTTTTTTGGAGAAAATGTTTTTCTCTCCAACTTTCGTAAAAGATGGTTGCCACATTTTTCTGGGATCGTAAAGTAGGAATCTGATGTCAGTTGCATTATTTTTTCTATTTAAACACATATGCGATTAATTGAAATCAATTTCTAGAATTTATTTTTCTATTATTATGACATTGTTTACAGAAAAGTAGTTGATCACTTTATGACCCTATAAACAAATTCCTTTCAAATAAAAAATAATAATTTCCAAATTTTTAGATCATAGAGAAAGTATCATACCATACAAATTGTCGAGAAAGTATATGCCCAAATATCGAATCAAGTCTTTCTTAAATTTTAATTCTAGGTTCTATGACAATTACATGTATGAAATATTTCCATTCTATAAACAGAAGATTTCTCAACTTTAAAATAACAATTTTGTTGTACAAAATGACGTTCTGTTTGAAAGTTTTCAAAGGCAAAACAGAAATGAAATTTATTTTTCTAGAGGTATAAAACACAATACAATTAATGTAAATATTTAAATAAAATAATAGTACCTACTTGTCTTATAATAATATCACTTTAAATTCAGATAAATGTACATTTTCGAAAAAGTAACCTAACTTGTGGTTATATTCCTTCTCAACTTTTTGACTTCTTTTTATTGAATAAATTGAGATATTTTCCCCTGGTGATTTCTTTGGTTTCTTCAACACCTAACTGATAAGCTATATCATGCAATTGCTTCACTCTAGAAATCAGTTCTGTTGTTGGAAGAGACGCCAATTCTACAAAAGAAGTACATAAAATAACAAAAATAGTAACCTATAAAAATGATTATTTTAAAAAACGTTAAACTTACGATGCATGTAGTTTTGATCATCCTGATTTAATTCTTTAGAGTATGGAGGTTTTGTTGAAGTAGGGGTAAAACTGTTGGTAAATTCTGACATTCCTGGAACTGAAATACATTTTATATAATTTCTCTATAAATATGATATTTTTACTCACATTTTTCAGGCCATAACTCAGGTGAAGCCCTATCCAATATTTCCATACTATACAAACTAGCCTCCAATTCCCTTAATGCATGAGTTTGTTCTGAAATAGGCATGTGAAAAAATCAATTTGACTAAAGATTTGACAGTCCAAGCAAGATTGACGATTTTTGGAAAAAAAATAATTTGCGTAAATTCAATACAATAAACTATGTTTAGTATGTGAGATTATCTTATGATGATAGAGTATTTAAAAACTATTTCTCAATTATTATCAGTCGATAAATATTTCAATTTCTTCAAAATTTAAATGAAAATTATTACCTTGTTCAATGCTCCCGGGTTTCTCAGACGCCATCTTGCAGAATTACCAACATAAAAAATGATCTGAAATTCCCTAATTACGCAAGGGCGCCTGTTTGAATTTTTAACTCTAGTTCGTTTTGAAATGACAAATTTTACACTTTCATCACAATTTCAGTTATTACTTGGAAATATAACGAGATATGTTTGCTGCCTAGTCATATTTATAATTCAAGCAAATTGCAGATATACATTGATACTACTAATAATTATCAAGTGAAATATGCTATGAATGATACAGAGAAAATGAAGAAATCATATAATATTGTGATCTATGGTGTACTTAATGGTCATTCAACATCTGTCTTTGAACCAGTTCATATAAATTTATAGTTTTCATGGAGGGTTATTTAAAATGTCCAAGATTTAAGAAGAGTTCATCATATATTATACAAAAATGATGGCCTGTTAAAATGTGTAATAATTTCATAATATATGTGATATTTCACAGGTCAATCGAATGTTATTATCTCCTGCCATTGCACAAAAATGTTGAGGTCAAGCAAAGTTTTATCTTTAACCAAAAATGTTGTGAAAAATGTAAGAAGCCTTTTTAGTGTTTTTTTCTATTTCCTCAATAATTGTTTTCAGGATTGTAGACCGAAATCGAACTTGGAGAGGTTAAAGGAACGTATTTCTAATGGACCAAGTTTACAAGAATTTATTAAAAGCTCAGATGTTGTTCTAACAGACGATGTAGAAAAATGGAAGGACTATGATGGAAAATTGAAAAGGAATAAAGGAGAAGATGAGAGATTAAGATTACCTCCATGGCTAAAAACCAAAATACCGACAGGAAAGAATTTTTCAAGGTTAAAGGATCAACTGCGTAATTTGAATCTTCATACTGTATGTGAAGAAGCTAGGTGTCCCAATATTGGAGAGTGCTGGGGAGGAGGGGAGCATGGAACTACAACAGCTACTATAATGGTAATTTTAGTATTTTTTTAAAATTTAATATCGCAAGTATTGAGTACTTAATGTGAGACATTTTTATTTCAGCTCCTTGGAGATACCTGTACTAGAGGTTGTAGATTTTGTGCAGTTAAAACTTCAAGAGCTCCGCCTCCGCCTGATCCTAATGAACCTGTAAATACCGCTGCAGCAATTGCAGAATGGGGTTTAGATTACATTGTGTTAACATCTGTAGACAGAGACGGTACGATAACTTTGTTGTGAAGATTCAATTTCTGTCTACTTATTCATGTTTTCAGATCTAAAAGATGGGGGTTCAAATCATTTCGCCGAAACAGTGAGGCAGATAAAAAAACGGTAAGATGTGAATTTTTTCACTTTATTTTAAAATGATGGAGATACTCTCTTGCAGTAATCCTAATATCATGGTTGAATGTTTGGTTCCTGATTTTCAAGGTGACGTAGAAGCTGTAAAAGTAGTTGTGGAATCACAGCTTGATGTTTATGCTCACAATATCGAAACTGTCGAGAGGCTAACGCCATTTGTTAGAGATAGAAGAGCGAGATACAGGTAAGTAAAAGTATTACTTAATAATGATGCTATACCCAACAAATTTGAATACATTTTATAAATTTTTTCTTATCGTCATTTATTAGAAGCTATACGAAATGTTTGGAAAGTTATCTGAAAATTTGTTATGGGAAATACATCTTTCAATTTCGAATCATTTTGAACAACTTCATCTTACTTTTATTAAAATTTAAGTTTTGCTTTAGAATATTTTTAGTTCAATTTGAGATTGCATACAAAATTTCAGTTGTTAGACTATTAGAAATCAAAAATATTAATAAGGTCCACTTGAAAGAATCACCATTATACATATGGCAGATTTCTTTTTATTATTATCATCTCTTTACAGACAGTCATTGTCGACATTAAAAGCAGCAAAAAGCTTCAATCCAGAACTCATAACCAAATCTTCTATTATGTTAGGACTAGGAGAAAGTGATGATGAAATTCAACAAACCTTACATGATCTTAAGGAAGTAGGGACAGATTGCATCACTTTAGGACAGTACATTCAGCCCACAAAACGTCATTTAAAAGTAGTTGAATATGTCACTCCAGAAAAGTACAAATACTGGGAGGAAATCGGTACAGAAATGGGATTCCTGTATGTTGCAAGCGGCCCACTAGTTAGAAGTTCCTATAAAGCCGGAGAGTTCTTTATTGCTAGCATATTGAAAAATAGAAAGATTAGTAAAGGAGTGTAGTGATTCTGGTCATAGTTTGCAAAGAAATTCTGTTTGTAAATAATAAATGTTCATTTTATTTTATATTTTAATGCTTTGATCCTTTCATTCAATAAATTCAGTGTTTCTGTTGCTAAATGTTGTGTCATTTGGTTAAAACCTCAAAAAACTTATAGAAGGAAACTTTTATACACCTTGAAAAATTAAGTCTAGATAGCCATGAAATTTACTTGAGGGGACCAGCTAGTTTTAATTATATTGAATAATATTTTTAAAACCTGAAATATTTTCATAGAAATGAACATCAATTGTACAAAGAATCAAATATTAGGTTGTACCAGTAGTTTTTAAATATATTAAGAAGTAGTTACTGAAAAATATTAGATTCCTACATAACATTTATATAAACAAATTTTCACAAATTAAAACTTCTGTTAATCCTTACTACAAAATAAATCTGTTCCTGTTTGTTTTGCTTTAAGTTCTGCTTCTGCTGATGTCATTTTCTCAAATGGCGAAGGCACCTTAGGTGAACCATCCTCATTTAATTTTTCTTCTTGAAAATCCTTTGCTATTTTTGGAGCATATACTACATTGAACAAATCTTCAGCAGTAAACTCGCCTTGTTTTATATCAGGAGCCCTATAGCTGACATAAGGTTTTAACTAAAATAACACAATTAATTATCGTAACAATTGAGAATGATGTACATTTATCAATACTTGGCAATCAGATAAATTTGGTACAATCAATTCTGGTACCATTTCAGGAACCATTATGAATTTATCTCCATCTACATAACCAGTATTTCTGACACCTCTTTCTAGAATAGAAAATTTTTACACCATAAAATATTAAGAGTACAAGTTTTAAATTACTGTGAAATAAATCCGGCTCTGGATTTTTTGCTTGTTGCTCTTTGAATTGCCTGGAACCTCTCTTATTAAACAATTGGAATTTACGAAAATTCTTTTTCCATATTTTAAAGTTGAAGTTGAAATGTTTCTGGAAATAAATATGTTGGCTGAAAACATAGTTTCAGTTGATTTCTCTTAATGTATTCAAATAATTAATCAATTATTATTAAATAGTAGGTAAATAAGAATAACTATTTATCTTGTGGTTATAGTAATATTTCTTAATTTTCTTTCTAATTTGTGTGGTTATGGATTTTGTGAAATTTTAGGTTATGTAATATTCGAAAATTCCGTGACATAGACTAAGTATAGAGTATAAAAATCTTCTTTGTCCGTGAACTTGCAATGGTAAAGATGAAATTATTCAACAGCCTCAGCTAAATAATTTTAGCTAGTACTAAATTGCTATTCAAAAATGCATTATCGTCATTCTGTATTATAATTTAATGTCAACTCATGTCAGTATTGCCATTACAACTTAAAAAAAGTACATTTTTATTCTTTAACTTTTGACTTATAGTAATAATAATCATACAGCTTTCCGTATATTCTTTTTAAGGAAATTTGAATAATTTTTTGTATATTACTAATTTGCTATATATTAAAATATATATAAATTTTACATTGTATAAAATAATAGATATATATACAGTTCTTCTCGTCAAATCGATTCTACATCTATATCTTAAAAGATAATTTGATTCAAGGTTTTGGATAATTTGTATCTAACTATCGTTTATCGTTCTTGTTTTTCTGTGGTTGATTAGATCCTTGAGAAAAACAAGGTTTTATTTTATTAATAAACAAGATTAGTTTCATTTTGATTTGTTGATTTATGACTTAATATTTATTAGTTTAATGGTAAAGTAAATGCGCATTGAATTTTTAGTATTGTACATTTTATAAAATCAGGGAAGTAACGGTATCATGTCTTATAGAAATCAATCCTTGCCAGAAGAGCACCCAAGAAATTTGATTCCAGAATTGTGTAGGCAATTCTACGATCTTGGATGGGTTACTGGTACAGGTGAATAAATTGCAGATATTTATATTTTATTTTAGACGAAAAAAACCCTGATGTTACTATGGTTTAGGTCAAGTCATTCAAAAGACAATTTAAATCGATAACTTGAATATTTGTGAAAAACTGTGCATGATAGATTTTATTAATTCAGGTGGTGGTATCAGTATAAAATGTGAAAACAAGATATATATTGCTCCATCTGGTGTGCAAAAGGAGCGAATATTACCAAATGATTTGTTTGTTCAGGATATGGAAGGCATTGATTTAGAATTGCCACCTCCAGAAAAAAAATTGAAAAAAAGCCAGTGTACTCCACTTTTCATGTGTGCTTATAAAGCACGAAATGCAGGTAAATTAAAAAACTTGATTCTCCGTATTTTACATTACTCTTTGATAGATTTTCCATAGTCTTGGCTTCTTTGCGAAAGGGCAATCAGCTAACACTTGAATTTATATAAAGGTGCTGTAATACATACACATTCAAAGGCTGCAGTTATGGCAACAATGCTCTTTCCTGGCAAGGAATTCAGATGCACTCACTTGGAGATGATAAAGGGAATTAAAAATCATAAATGGGGTAGAAATTTTCATTACGATGAACAACTTATTGTACCAATAATTGAGAATACACCTTTTGAAGAGGATTTAAAGGACAAATTAGCTCAAGTCATTGAGGAGTATCCTGAAACTTGTGCTGTTTTGGTTAGAAGACATGGGGTTCGTAGCAATTCATATATTCTTTCATTTTTATTTAGTTTTTTTGTGTAGATTTATCTGGAATTTCTTTTTAGGTTTACGTATGGGGTGATACATGGCAACAAGCTAAGACGATGACAGAATGCTATGATTATTTGTTCGATATTGTAGTCCAAATGAAATTACACGGTCTGAATTCTGATCTAACTCCTGAGCAGTATGAGCTGAAATATCAGAAAGAAGAGAAAACAAAAACAAAATAATATTGTTAGTGCAAATTAAAATATGAAATTATAAGAATCAAATTCAATTACCTCTATATGTTATATGAGATATGAAAAATATATATATTTTGAAAAATTTCTCATCGACTTCTTCAAATACATTTGTTAACCTACAACTGGGTATGAAAAATTTTGAAATTTCTAATAATATACGCTACAAAAGTTTTGGTAATCAGAGAAAAAATTGTTAAATTTGGAAGTTGGCTTTGGAAATGAATTTGCTTGAACATTTTACTTTGACAATTTATGTCATAAAATGTCAAACTAGATCTTTGAAAGAGTACTTGTAATCATCATACCTAGTATTGTAGTTATAAGAATAATTAAATAATTATCTAAATAAATAAATAAATAAATTTGTAACTTTTTAGCCAAGTGTTATATACATCTGTGAGAACCAAGTTGATGCTAACTCTTAGTAAATAATATGACTATATTGTAATTTAAATATAAATCTTAATAATCCTTAATGGGTCGAAAGCTCATATAAAAAAAAGGAAATCATACCCTATAAAATTGAAACAAATATAAGAAATGTCAATTCTGTGATATTTAGTACAGCGATGAATTTCAATGCATAATAATAATTCTAAGAAATGTAATCTGAATATATCAAATAAAACCCATGAATATGTTAACCAAACAACACTTGGTTACAATTCAACATTTCTATTAACAAAACTGTTCATAACAACATACTATATTTCATTGTGGAAAATATCAGAGTATTTTACATTCAACTATTAGTATCATCAATTTCAACTTTAAAATGAGATTCAACATGACAAACAAATGCAGAAAATGGATGTTCTTGAGAAAATTGTAGACTGCAAATTGGACACATTTTTTCACTGTTCGGAAGTACTTTGTTGAGTTCCTCAGATGTATTATTGTTTTCTTTATAGCTATCAGTAGTAACAGGACTTTTTTGCAGATTTTCTTCAAGTCTACGAGTCTTACTAATATTATCATAACTAGCTTTTTATTCCTTATATTGTTTAAACTCTCCTTCAAGAACACATTCTGCTTTTCACTTTCATTCTTAATATAGTGAAACTCTTCTAAAATAATCTTCAGATCTTCTATTATATCATCATTTTCATCTTCATAACTTAAACCTAACGAGCTTGTGATAATATTATCCAATATTTCTACATCCGTCATATTTTGTACTAAAGAATCCATTTCTTGCTTAACCTCACCCATACTATTTATCAGTTTTAATGATATATCTTCTAAATCCAATTTAACCAATTCATTTTCTTTGAAAATTTCCAACTCTGTATGAGGTTTATCCTGAGTGAAAGTTTTCGATCTAATTAAGGGTTGATGCTGAGTAACATGTTGGGATAAGGTATCATTTATTTTATTTAAATGAGAACCTAAAGACTTATTCATTTGTGTCAATTTTCCCAAATTAGACCAAAGCTGTCGATTTTCTTGAGACATAATTTTTATTCTGCTTTGTAAGTTACTGTTCTCTTCTACAACTGAAGCTATATGTCTTTTCAACGAATCAATTTGGGTTAATGAATCTTGATTGTTATCATTTTTTTGGCACAGTAATTTCAAATTCATATTTTCTTCTTCTAGGACGGCAATTCTTCGTTGGAAAAGTTGACATCTTTCCCTAAGAATCGTCACTGCAATTTTAAGAGCGTAATGGGCACTGGTTTCTTCCCCCATTATATATTCTGCCTAAAAAGATCGTTCACTCTGAGAATTTATCTTACAATTGATAGAATACTTGTCTTATCTATGAATAATCATTTAGTTTCATTATTTAATCTTTGACATATTATAATCAATTAACAACATAACAAGTTGATGAGTTTATTATTGTCAACAAAATTGTATCCAATGACATGCATAAATGCCATAGATGTAATCGTACGTTGTGAGCAAAATGAAAAAGAAGATATACTCTTCTTGAAAATTATCTACTTGATCTCATTATTGAACTAATTTTTAACCAAAAAAAAATTATAAAATACAATTTATAACCTATAATTTGTTTTTTTCTATGGACCTACAGTTTATAGTGGACTCCGAACCACTCACCTAGACCGTGCAATGATAACTGCCACCTCTCAGAATTACAAGTTATCTGGCCTTCAGAGGCATAGACCAAGTATAAAGGAAGACAAAGCACCCCATAGAATAAAATGAAGCTTATTCGCCAGCCAGAATCGCGATCCTGGCTGGTTAGGATAGGTCAGGATTGAAAGATTGAGATGAGGTTCATAGATGGTCCATAGATGGCTCTTGATAAAACAGAATACTATAATTTTTTTTATTTTCAGTTACTACTATCAGATGGCTGCTAAAAATTTCAAAGTTATCATAGAATGATAATCCATGGGCGTACTTTTTCTTATACAGTGGATAGAAGAGATTACTATTTGTGAATAGTTAGATTCTTATTACAGAAATAGAGATATGACTTTTTAAGAAAATTATAACAATACATTTTTAGAAGTCAACTCTAAAAAATTCAAAAAGTTTCATTATGAGGATTGCGAATATTACTACGTAAAAAATATCACTGTTTAAGATGGAAAAGTTTATTCAACGTTATAACTAATTCGAGCTTTCGTTTATCATCAGACAAGTAGCGAATTCATTTATCATTGCCAAATTTTTTCGCATTCCACGATATATAACAATTTAGTACATATCCCGTATTTTTGATGGAAGAGTTTCTAGACCAATATTCATATGAACTCTCTATCCTCAATTCACTGAAAGTATTAGCTCCTGATGTTTGGTTACATATTTAAAGAACACTTGTATATCTTCGAAAAACTTAAATTCTATATTGCGTTCATTATTAAAAATACATTCTAAACTGATTCGAACTTCGTAGACAAATTCCAGAACATCATAGAATATATGATTTCTGGGAAAAACTATTACTTGAATGTCTTTGCTTATTGCTACAGAGCCTGCAACCAAACGCAACCAGTGTTTTTGAAGAATTAAGATTTTCGGACCTTTCTCATAGCATTCTAAAGATGGGAGAAAAGTATATAAATCATCTTTGTCAGAGGTTATGGACTCAACAACTATGGTTATGTGTCCAATCTCTATGTGAGTCTTTGTCAAATTCACTTTTTTTGTTCAAGGACAACATCCATGACTTGAACCCGGATTCGAACCAGGCACCTCGGCTAAGCATATTCCTACATACTTGCTCACTAACCGTGTAGCTACCGAGGCGGTCTAAGCCTATAATTTACCGGTTAAGAAATCTGTTAGTCATTTTTTTCTAACTCAAGCTGTTTAGCATCTATGGTAATTATTTTACAAGAAGAAATTAGACGAAAAATTATGCCATTAAGTCATGAAAGAAGAAACTATTGTTACAACAAATTGTTATGTATGTTGCCTACGTTGGACAATTTTCCGGCTTTCAAGAAATAAATTTATATATGTAATATTAATTTTATATATATATATATATATATATATATATATATATATATATATATATATATATATATATATATATATATATATATATATATATATATATATATATATATATATATATATATATCAAGCCAATATTGCAATTAAGGAAAATCATAAAGTATGATTTTTCATATAACGAAATTATCTTCAACATCAGTTATAATTAAAGTATCCTGACTTTTGTGCTGGTATGGTTAATATTGCTGCCATACATTATGTCAAAAAGTAACGGAATTAGTAAATGAAACAAAATTATTATATTATATAATAATATATATTATATAGTATATATAATAATATATATTATATAGCCTAATATATATTATATACCCTTCCGAAATAATACATTTACGCCAACGAATAATCCATTCTTTGAAACATTTTTCAAACGCTTCTTCCGAAATCGACTTCAGTTCTCGTTCTAATTCTCTTTTGTCTTCTATCGTGTGAAAACTATTAGCTCGAAGTGGTCATTTGAGTTTTAGAAAAAGACCGGGGCCATATGAGGTGAATACGATGGTTGTTCGATGGTATTTGTTGAGTTTTTGGTCAGAAATTCGTTCACAATGATAGCCTTGTGAGATGGTGGAAAATACATGAGTTTTATTTACACAAATCTGTTTTTTTCGACGAATTTGCTCTTTCAACGCCGCATAACGCTCAAGTAATATTCTTTATTTATTGTCTGACCTTCTGGAAAGAATTCCGAGTTCACAATACCGCGACTATCAAAGAAAACAGTCAACATTACCTTGACTTTGACGTGTTTTTTTCGGTTTCGGTTCAGTTGGAAGGAGCAATTCCGAGGCTTGTTAACTAGTTTGCATGTTAAACTCATAAAACCATCACCAGCTACAATACGTTTCACGAATATGGAGTCGGAATGGATTCGTTTTAGCAATTTTTTTTTTAGCGATTCAATTTTTGAAGAAAATTCAGGTCTTCTGGAACTAGTCGAGAGGCAAAGCGTTTCATGCCCAAACAATCGTTTAAAATGATACGAATTGATTCGTGAGACACAGAAAGTTAATAGCCTATCTCTCAAAAACTTAAATGACGATTTTCAATTAGCATTTTCTTCACTTTATCGATATTAACTTAAATTGAAGATGTTGATGGTCGACCAGAGCGAGACAAACCTTCCACCACATCTCGGCCGCTGTTGAATGCACTGTACCACCTATATGCAGGTGTTTTTGATTGAGTCGATTGACGATAAGCCTTCACAAACATTTTCTGTGATTCGGCCAATGAAATTCCATTTACAATACAAAATTTGAGATAAATTCTTTGATCAATATTTTTATCTATTGTAAAAATTGCATATCACACTTGTGATAACAGCCAAAATGGAGCACTGTAAACAAATAAATGATAGATCGACTCCGAGAGTCAGCATAGAAAACAGTTGTGCCAATTTAACAACAACAGAAATGTTGGCAATCATTTTAAGTAGATTTTTTAAATAATTAATTCCTGGTATTCTTTTGACAGAATGTATACTTAAATAAATTTGATTCTCACAAAAATGGTAAGCTATTAATGAAAAAATTCTGGTATGGTTAATCTTATTGCAATACAAGTAATAATAAATGACTTTGAATTTCATGAAAAATGTTGCGGTATTAATTGAAAAATTTGGGTAATGTGAATATTGCTGCATAAAAGTAATGAATTTGAATCTCATCAAAAATGTTGAAGTATTAATAAGAAAATTCAGGTATGGTTAATATTGCTGAAATATAAGTAATAAATACATTTGAATCTCACGAAAAATGATGGGGATTAATTGGAAAATTTCCAGTTAAATTAGCCTTCAGGACCTAGAAATATTACTTGAAATAAGCATTAAACTTTTTTCGATTGTAGAGCACTGTCCTACCAGATTCCTTCTATTTAATTCAAAATAAAATATATTTACTTGTATAGTTTATTCTCCACTTTTAGAAATGACCACAAACAAAATATAAATATTGCAAGCATTAAGCCTGTGAAACAGATTTTAAAGATGTTTTCTTCGTGTTGTTTATCCTCAAATTATATTTATTCAGGTTTTGTCTATTCTGAATTATCTATCAGGAACAAGATTGGCAGATGTGTATTGACTCTAAGAAAAATACAGGATTTAAAAAAATATTGTGTAAATAAAATTAATACAAATTGAATTCGAAAAGGAGAGAACTTATAAAATACGTTCATAAAAGAGAAGATAAGCTTGAGCTTCTAGAACTTTCGCTTCCGTCACTTCAGACACATAAGAATCACTTATATAGTACCATTTTCCTGTAGGAATAGATGGTTCTTTCTTCAAGGCAGTATTATCCTTTTTAATAGCTTGATTTCGGGGCAAGAAATTCCATCGATAGTTGTTTTTATCCAATTGGGGCCTAACTTTAACGTAAGATACATAGTGGCCACCATGGATGGATCCACTATGTTCCACCACACCATATAGGGAATAGAGAATCTTAGTTTGGCCTTCTTCAAAAGTTGGAAGATTCTTTGATCTTTTAGAACAGAAAGGAGCTATGTCGAGAAGAGTAGGAAATTTTACGTACTTTGATACTTTTGCTGAACGGTATCTATACACCTGAAAGAGAAAAATAAATAGCATTTAAAGTGATTTCAACTATTCATTATCATGATCGTAATATTTCATTTTTATCTTCACAAATAGAAGCTGGTCGTGGTAATTTATACATTTAGAAAAGGGTAAAAAGTTGAGAACAGAATTGAATTTGGTAAATTCTTAGGAAAGAAAAATTGGAAAAGCTGACAGAATGATTTGGAACAAATTTGTTTGAAGTTTTCAGTGTCATCCCCAGGGACCACACTTGGACGGACCAGTCATATTAACTTTGAACATATTTTCTTAACGCTGCTATATGAATATATTTTATCTAAGGAATATGAAAAAGAACCAAAATTAGTTGTATGACAAAAATTATTCATCATAGTTATATTCAAATCGAATTTTGGTAGTTCAAAGTGTTCATATTTGATTTCATGTCAATTGCTATGAAGACAGACTCACCTGGAACCGTTTGAGATGCAGAATTAAAACTGCAGGAGGGTTATAGATGAGCAATTGTTTGGTAGCGTTGTTGTATTGGGTTTTCTTCTCGGGACCTCCGTGTCTCTTGGTGCATAAATCGCAAGCGACCTTGTTGTAGCCATTCAGAAGCTCCCAAGTGGTGAATTGGTTCAGGCAAGACTGAACCGAACATTCTCCCTCCTCGCACTGGTACTTCATGGAGAAGGTGCTCGTCCACATATTGGCGTCCTCCGATTCCTCATCCATCTGAAAAATTCGGAATGAATGACGACATTGAAACGATCAGTTAAGTTGTTGTCAGTTATTGAAACAATCAAGTGTGCAATATTCTTTATCAAAACACCGAAAACTAACCTATAAATGTGGCCTTCTTGATACTGTTGAACCATACTATCAAAATTGAAAAGATCCAATTGGTCTATTTTACGATTGAAATCTCTGACAAAACGGTAACAAACAACAAGCTAGACCTAGTTATATCAAATATAACCCCAAAATCTGCAATAGTTGTTAATGTCAACAAAGATTTATACTTTCCACAATTATATTTTTACAATTACGACCGGTTTTAACTGCCAGGTCATTTTCAAATGGTCAACTACAAGAAATAAACTTATATAGATACTACCCTAATTCGATATTAACGTCTCGCTGACTATTAAGGCTGATTTCACTTGGGTTTTTACAAAGTTTATTGATTTCCAAACATTCCAACAGATTAATTTTCTTTCCTTTGTCTCAATTATGAAAAATTTTGATATAATTTAATGTTATTGGATGTATTGTTTTTTGTTTAGCATTGAATAATAATTCAGTTCAGACCACTCGAGAAAGAGGTGGTTATTTTAAATTTAGAAAAATAATTGTTCAAGTTGAATTGATTCACGAGACACAGAAAGTTCATTGCCTAACTCTCTCAAACCTAAAAGACGATTTTCAATTAGCATTTCCTTCACTTTATCGATGTTAACTTCAGTTGAAGATGTTGATGGCCGACCAGAGCAAGGCAAATCTGCCACCACATCTCAGCCGCTGTTGAATACACTGTAACACTCATATGCATGTGTTTTTGATAAAGTTGATTCGCCGTACGTCTTCTGTTACAATTTCAGCGATTCGGCTCGCGAAATTCCATTTGCAATACAAAATTTGAGACAAATTCTTTTTTCGATATTTTCATCCATTGTGAAAATCGCAAAGCACACTTGTTAGACTAACAAAATCGAGCACTGTAAACAAACTAAATGACAGATCGCAGTTGTGCCAACTTAGCAACAATATTTTAAATCGTTTTAAGCAGATTCTTAAATAATCAATTTCCGGAAGTTTTTCAAAAGAATGTATTGTATTATTATTTTTTTCCATGAATTATTTTTTCATTTTAATATTTATTTGATAATTTCCGTTGAAAAATATTTAATTCATTTTGTTGAAATTCCCCTCAGCTTCACATCCACTATTAAGAGATTAGCGCACCCTTTTGAAAAATGCCGAGACTATTTCTAATAGATTTGTGTCGCTAAGACGGTTTCTAAGTTCATTAACGTCATTTATTGACATACGATTAACTATGGATTTTAAATGACGGCAGCCTACTTGAATTTTTCCGATTCTTAGTTTCCTGAATTCCATGAATACTTCTGGAACTAACATGATACAATTGCCCACCTATATATATTGCAAATTTCAGTTCACTGGCGTGAGGGAACTGAGATTTATCAACATACTCACAAGTGATGTTGAATAAAAGCTTGTAAAACTATAATAACAAATGAATATTACTTATATAACAGATAATATATAAATATACGTCTATTCGACATCCTAATAGTAAAAATAATCCAATTTTTGCCTGAGTGTTAAGCATTCCACTTCGTCAATCTTTATAGAAACATGTTTCACGTTGATCTGCTCCTCCAAGTTCAATTGCACCTTCAGCAGATACCTGAGGGAAGCCTGTGATTGCGCCAAGAGCTGCTGCAGCATCGCCACCGAATTCCGAAGCTCCAACACGTTGCTCGTCAATTGCGTTTCCGTGTGGTCGCGACATAATTCGACGTTCCTACGTTGCGCCCTATTTCCGAGCCTGGTGTGCGACAGAGCCATGAAAGGTTCCTCGTTCTTGATGGCCTGATGTAGTTTACGTATGTTTTCCATCAGATCGTTGCATTTTCTCGTTACGTCGGAATGCCTTTCTTCCAGCGTTGTCTTGTATTCTTTGATTTGTCCCAGCTTATGGTGGAATGATTTGTTTACCATATCTTTTTGTTGTTTTAGATCGCTTAGAGCTTGTTTCATCAGAGCTTCCATGAGCGATCTGATCTGCACTGAGACTCTGAGCTGATCTAAGCCATCGTCGATAGTTTTCTTTGTGTGGCCTTGCCATTCTTCTATTGTAATATTGGCAACATTGAGTGGAGTTGCTCCGTGATACATAGACAAATTGATGCTGTAATCGTGCAGCGCTGCATTCTTCTCGTCAATTCTCAAAGCGTGTTCTTTATCTTCGAGATTTCTATCGGCGGAATAAAGGACAGACCTCAGAATCCTCAACTGTTCGTTCATTTGTTCATGTAAACGTTTCAACATATCTTCCGAACACGTTTGAATACGTAATTCTTTCAACAACGCCTCTTGCACTTCATCGTGTACCAAGTCGATACCAACTCGACAATCCCGCATAATAAGACATTTTTTGGTAATCTCTAAAGCCTCTCTTATAGAACATCTGAAATCCCTTACTCTGTTAATATAGATCCCTAAATCCTCCAGTTCAGAAAGTAGCTTTTTTCTAAGTCCCAAAACTTCACTTTTATAATAATCTATTTCTCTTACTCTCATCTCGAGCTGGTGGTCGACTTCTGCCTTATCAAATTTCGTTTTCTCCAATATCATGTCGCACAAGCGATCCGATTCCTTGAGAATAGAATCTGACAATAGATGCTGGTCGAAACTGCAGCGTATCAGTTCGGTATGGGCCAGCTCCCATTCTTCCGAGGTGAACATGGTCGGAGGTCTATTCACGGCAGAAATTGAATGAAATTCTCCTTTTGTACAATACATTTTAGTATCGAAAAATTCGAACAGATTCACTCTGACAACTACGTCAACTTTGACATCTATTGAACTGAGGTTGCATGATTTTTTTAATGTTACACTGAGCGAAATTGAGAGAACCTAATCAAGAAACATTGTGACTTAAGATTCCTTTTCATCAGAACGTTTTGACGCTGATTCGGATGGTCACGTGATTTTAAGCGAGTGAGGCAATCCACTCAGAGCTATCCGTACTTGAACTAATGTTTAGGAAATAAATTTAATAAGGGTGAGTTATTTATGTCTACCTGATCATTAACAATTTCCGGTGAATACCTAAATCTGTTAATTTCAAATACTTCCAGAAGGTTGAGTTTTATACCTCTATTCTCAGAATGAAGGATTTTAAATTCTGAATTGAAAGAGTGGCCGTTTTCCCTAAGATGATTTGAATAATTTGAATCGGTTTTTCCATTGATGAAACTGCGTTTATGTTCACAGATTCTAACATTAAAATTTCTTTCTGTTCTACCTATATAAAAACAATTGCAATCTGCACAATCCAATCTATAAACACCTGATTTATTTTCTTTATTAATTGGAGATTTATAATTCTGATAAATGAACCTAAATTTGTTGATGTTTTGAACGCTATATTTAAATTTGAATTTTTAAGAAGGATTTCACATTATTGCTAATATTGCCTATATATGTTAAACTATTGAATTTCTTGTCTTGATGTTCACCGATTGGATAAATATGTTGTAAAGCTAATTTTGTTTTTTCTTATGTAATATGCTGCTAACTAAATTTGCATCATAACCATTATTTATTGCGATCTGTTTTATAAAATTCAATTCTTTGAAATAATTATCATTTGACATCGGTGTGTTCAAGAGTCTATGTATATAACTATTAAATGCTGCAACTTTATGTTGGTTATGTTGGATGTGCCGATGTATAATGAATTGTGATATCTGTATGAGAAGGCTTATGATAAATTGAAAACTGGTGTTTATTATTTGATCTTGTTATTGTTAGGTCTAGGAAATTGATCGAATTGTTCTGTTTTATTTCAGAAGTGAATTTTATTTTTGAGGTTCGGAACGAGCGTCAAAACGCTCCAATGAAAAGGCACCATTACTCTTCCAAAATATGACTTTTGACTTTTTATAGTGGGATAAATTTACTTAATGCCTATAATTGATCGTGTAACAACGGTATTGACCTTGGTTTGGTTCACAAAATAATTAAACTATCAATTATAAACCAATCAATAAATATGAAGTCATAAAAAAAATGCTCTCTATCAAGAGTTAGGTTAGAGTATGAATTTATTATGTCATTTTTATCATAACTCAAAAATTTCGGGGCACAGTGTGAAATCTCAATTTCTCTCTAACTTTTCATTGGTCTGTCGCCTAGGAAAATGAAATCTTCAACTATCAAAGAAAATTTAGCGCACACACATTCTGCTAAGTTGGCACAACTATTTTCTACACCGATGTGGAGTTTGATCTGTAATTTAGTTTGTTTACACTACAGCTTGTTGTCACTCCTCGCAAGTGTGTTTTGCGATTTTTACAATAGATAAAAATATGGAACAAAGAATTTGTCTCAAATTTTGTAATGCAAATGGAATTTCGTGTACCGAATAGCTGAAAATGTTACAGAAGGCTTTCGATGAATCGACTTTATGAAAAACACGTGGAAGATTTGCCTCGTTCTGGTCGGCCATCAACATTTTCAACTGAAGTTAACATCAATAAAGTGAAGGAGATGATAATTGAAAATATGAATATTTGGAGTAATAGTATCTTTGGAACGGAACAAATACCATTGAACAACCAGCCTATTCACTTGATATAGTTCCAGCCGACTTTTTCCATTTCCAATACTCAAATTACCACTTCGAGGTACCCGTTTTGAACCGATAAAGATATAAAAGATAGAGAACTGAAGTCGATTCCGGAAGCGCTTGAATGTTTTGATGATTGGATTATTCATTGGTGTAAATGTATCATTGGAAGGGGCCTACTTTGAAGACGATACAATAAATTTGGATGAAAAATAAATATTTTCCTTGTTTCATTGACGAATTCCCGATACTTTTTCGACAGAATGTATTTTAAACAAAAACAGGCAAATGAAATCATCAAATACCTAAGAAAACTTAGTGCTGAAATGTAAAGTTAAAAACCAATCAACACATGTTGTCTTATCAATTTTCAAACGTAAGCCGGCTCCTTTACAATGACACTCTTTGAAATTACCGAATCAATATTAACCAACCTTTTCATCCTCCTGTCTGAGACTCTTCACGTAATTTGAGGTAGAAGCATTGTTGTCATTACATAGATAATTCACTTTGTTCGAGTCTCCGTCGTTCAGAATGAGCTTTTCCAGGCCAACTTTCAGGTCAGTGCCTCTGCTATTCCTAAACGACAACCTTGATTCAGGTCTTTCCATATCGTCATGCATACTGAAATGGAAATTAAAGTCAATTGATCTAAGGCAAATCATCCAAGTAAGCATACAAAAGTAATAGTTTGAAAAAATTGCTTTAACAACAGTTTGAACTGAATAAAATATATAATTTTGTTTAAAAGGTTTTTTAACAACTATATGAAGTTAACTTACTTAATATTACATAATTTTTCAGAGGTTGAAATGAAAATGAAGTTATAAAGAATTTTTTATGAAAAAAGCGATTTATTATACTTTAATAGTAAATCTGCTTTTAGAAATATATACGCGGCGTTTCAGGAGTAAAAAAACCTACTTTTGATGGTGATGAACGATCAAGTGGCGAACTCAAAACAGAAGTATACTCACTCTTCTTCCACGGGACTATTCCGTCCACAGATTGGACTACCAGTATCAGCGTAGTTGGTCTCACTCGAAGAGGGACTATTTTCCAAACTAGAGGGCGACACGTTCAACATGCCGACAGAAGGACTAGGTACGCCACTGTCGTCCACATGAATGTCCGGAGAATTGCCTCTATTATTCGAATCCGGACTGCTGTTGTACACTTTGTCCGAGTTGTAACCCGACTCTGTACCCTTGATTGGAACGCCATCCACAGTTGGAGTATTAACTAAAGTTGTATCCTGTAAGTGACATAAGTTGTAAAAATACACTTGGAAACTAATGAATATGCATTCATACCTCTACGTTATCCTCGATGTCTGCATCCGACTCGCTATCAGACTTTTCCATGCTGGTCTCACCCAGAATGAGGGCGGTATCACTGGAATTCATCAAATTCCTGTGGGACTTCTGTTTCTTGTTTCTCTTCCTCTCGGCACGTTTCTCCTTTTTGATCTGGTGTTTAGAAGGTTTGTCTTCGATCTCGTCAGCCTTTCTTCTTAGAATTGGGGGAACCTGCTTTTCTGCAACGGGTAAACTGGAAGGGAAAATCGATCATTCTTACTGCGAGTTCAACACTCCGCTATTTACCTCAAGTCTAGAAAGTATTCATCTCTATGTGAAGTATGACCACATTCTTGACATTGTAAAGTGCTAACTAGGACACCCCTAAAAACTTGTTCGGTTGGTAGTAATCCCTCGGCTTGCTGAGCATAGAACTTCACCATCTTCTTGGCTTCATCACTCACAGTTGCCGGATCGGCATCTTTGAGACCTAAAGGATGATAAAATAGTTTGTACCTATGATAGTTTAATAACTTTAATAACAAAAAATGGATGTTTGTTAGAATCACTTTTCACCGGGACTAGAGGGACTTACTCCTCCTCTGTTAAAGAATTGTGGGGATTCTCTTCCTCTATCAATAATAATGACAAGCTCTTTCAATCCCTTACGCTTACCGAGTGCTTGGAAACAATCATAAGTGACAGCAGTGTTCAAGAAGGGAGATAAATGGACTGATAAGTTTATTGTCCTTTCCTTCTAAGATCATGGAGCATATAACTATTGATGAAATGTCTCGTTTTTTCTCGGGGAAGTCTATAATTCTTTATGAGCAGCATGGTTATGTTAAGGGTAAATCAACAACCTCGAACTTACTAGTTTGTCTAGACGACTGGACCCGTGCGATAGAAATATCCCGACCGATATCATATATTTATATTTTGTCAAAGCCTTTGATCGAGTTCCAGTTGAAAGAATTTTATACAAACTTGATAACCTTGGCATTCGTGGAAAACTGAACTATTGGATGAAGGACTACATGTATGGAAGAAGTTTCGTGGTCAAGGTCGGCACCTCCTTTTTGTCAGAGAAACATTCTACTTCAGAGATCAATTATGGGGCCTCTCCCCTTCGTCACAGACCTTCCTCTTCACATCCGATGTGCCAATTCCTTTTATGCGGACGACATTGAAGTGTATGTTAAGTACTTATCACTCCAGGATGATCTTACATCCATTCATCAAGATTGGCTTCTTCCCCTTAACATCGACAAATGCGTTGTGCTTCACGTAGGCAAAAATAATCTGCGTCTCAGATATGAGATCGATGGGGTAAGCTTGCGACAGATTTCTTCACATGTCGACCTTGGTGAGGGTCACATCTATCCTTGGGCACTGTTTGATGCCTCTTAAGACATATATCCGACCTATATTAGAATATGCTGGTTGTGTATGATGCCCTGCGTTAGTGCGTGACAGAGATATTGAAATCACACGGCTTCCTTTCGGTGTGCAACGCCCATCTCATTCACAGAGACTAGCTAGTGCAAATTACCTGACCTTCGAAAATCAACGCTTCGAGGTGACTTAATCTTCACCTTTCGTATCTTTCATTACAACTACGCCAACTTGAGCCACCTCTTCGAAATGAACAGCGATTTGCACTTGAGGGGTCATAGCATGAAACTCGAGGGGACAAAATCAACACGAAACAGAGGCATTTTTTTATGTCCAACAGTGTGTTCTGTTGACCGATGACACTATGGGGCAGGAACTGTAAATCTATTCAAAAACACTAAAGACAACCTGCATTTCATTTAGATAATTTTCACTTTATCTTTTTATGTTCTCTTTGTTTTTCTTTGATCATTTGCGATAGAATAGAACTTATCCTGAAGTTCTTATCCCTGAATAATATATATAATAATAATACATATTAAGAAAAGCTGCGATTGAAACTCATTAAAACATCTTCTCCGAGTTAAAATTATTAAATAGTAATTATATGACTTCTAAATGGAGGTGCTTCCCCCTCACCGTGCCAGATATGTCACAGTCTTCGCTCAACGTAACGAATTATATAATTCTTTACCTAGTGATGTAATTCAATTTTAGATAGAGGAGACAAATCTGTAGCTGCTCCTCCAAATTGTATTCCTCAATTTTGTTGTTATCGTTTTTCTGTTTTGCAACAACTTTGGAAGCAAATTTAAACATGTAAGCTACCAAAATCTATTCAAACGAAAGAACAAAATCAATTCAAATTATAACATTTAATTCCTATTTACAGAGAAAATTGGAATGCTTCAGTTGATTATGGTTGTGTAATGTATGCATGCGCATATTTTTAGCACGGCGACATCTATTTGTCCAATTCTTTTTTTATTATCTTTATATTTGCCAGGGTAAGGTTTGTATCAGAGAAAATGTTTGAAAAATTTTACGGAAAATAAAAATACTACACTCAAGAGGGTATCTTCAACACTTAAACGCTATAAGTAGACGTGGGATAAAAACTTTTTGGAAACGAATCCAACTCCATGTAAATGATGGCTGAAAATCGCTAAACAGACAAAGCAGCGAGTAAGTTTGTATTGGATGAATGGGAGTCTATTTGGGTAGCACAATTCATATAATTTATTACTCCGACAAAGGTGTTGCTAAGCATAAAACTTGATAGCGCATCAGCCAATTCAGCAAATTTTTTTGAATATCCTTGGGAAGGCTCTTACAAAGAGAAAAATTCCAGGAAAACATAAAAACAACTTTTCTCTTTATAGGGATTGAGAATTTCTACTTAATTATCCACTCTAAATGATGAACTCACCTTTCTTTTCTAATATAAGTGCCTGGTATCTTTTGATGTCCTCTTCCCTCACAGCTTCCAACAAATGACGCAAAAGTTCGTGAGAATCATGCTGTTGTCCACCTCCGAACTGAGGCATCCGGGCAGTCAGTCTGGCAAGAAGCAGCCTTGGAGTAAAAACTTCCGCCCTACCGTTCTGCAATTCACTAAGAGTATCTGCCAATACGTTAGTCAATTGCTTCCATTTACCTAATTGTCCTGTCAACACAATACCATAAGTCTGAAATTGTTCGGGAATCTTTTCTTTCTTTACATAAACAAAGTTTTTAATTGCTTAAACTCAAAAGAGAGAGAAATTTATTCTATCTATCTCTAGAATTGTTTATATAATAGCTTCATATTCCAATAGCTTTGTATGACAAAGCTTTTTTTTCTTAATCATAACAAAAAAAATTGAAATTACATTTCTTGTAGCAATTAGAATCAAATTGTGAGTTGCTTTCTAATGAACTATATCTTAATTATTTAAATAGCACTGAAAATTCAATTAGATTCTGGTAACATCTGGTATGCCACAAGGGTTTCACCTTGGCCCACTATTATTCATTCTTTACATTAATGATATTAAAGATTTTACTCCTGTCAAATTTCTCATGTTTGTAGATGATTGAAAGTTGTATTGAGAACTTCCATGGGGGCTCCCCTTATAATAATGCTATGTGTATTATATTGTATGACAAAGTAGGAGCAATACAAATATACCTTCTATAGGTTCCAATTCTAGGGAATCCTTATTCTCGGATTAATCAATCCTCCTGGCAAAATTACATGTTGACCATACTCGGCACTCTCACTAAGCAACTCGAGCAGATAGGGTGTCTGACCTAAGCATTGCATTACAGAATTGAAGAAGCATGTGTTACCCAGATTAGTTAATCCTCGAGCGCGAGGCAACAGACCTAACAAATGAGCATAGGGTTTGTTCAGAGAGGCAGAAGATGGTGGTTCTGGAAGAGCAATTATCTCCATACTCTGAAACAAATTGAAGTGGTAACCAGATTTAATAAATATGAATAATTCAACTTACTCTTTCTGAATTGTTTACATAAGGCTCATTATTGCAAGATTCGAAACGTTTTCGAAGAAACTCAACAGCTTCCAACAATTTTTTTTTGCAAGACATGTTTATTTCCTCATCACAATCATAACACCAAACATTCCAAAGTGTTGTATTAACACATAAAGAATGCTTATCAGAGTGAGGAGTTTCATAATGCTTTAGAGCATGTTTGTTTCTTGCCCTCCCGCAAGCCTGATTGCCACATTTCAGACACATCCAAAGACTTAAATCAAATTCTAATTCCATTTCATTGTCTTCTTGTACAGAAGGCGAGTTCTTACATTCTTCGCAATCTTTTAAGAAGCCAGTTCTTATCAATGACTTTTTTATCTTCTGTAAGTCGACGGATTTGTTGATATGGATACACTCCACAACGTTATTTTGGTTCTCATCGCAACTTTCGGTGGAATCATCATCGTTGGGTTCTCCCTGGTGCTTTTTTTTGCTCATGTTCCTTCAGTATTTTCCTAATGAAGCTGCTTCAACACGTTTCAAATAACCTTCATAATATTTAGAACACAAAAACTCAATCAGAATTGGTCTCCACAACGACCAAATAATGATAAACTTTTTATCTAGTACGATAATGTATTACAATACAGAAAAATAGTTATCAAAGCCAAGATTGACAGCACAACCAATTAAAATGATCAAAACTGCTTCACTAGGTAGGAATTCGATTATTGTTCCCTTAATACTCTTATCCTGTCATCCCTTCCATTGACATTCACACTAGTTACTTTGCAGATTAATTTTTGACACTTGACAGTTTTGACACCTGCCAAAGAGTGGACATCGAGCGAAAAAAATGCTGAATCTCTTTCTATGTTTTTATGCTTTCTATATGCTACAAGGTCTAGTCTCATTTGGCCTTAAAGGCATAATTAATTTAAAATATTGGTTACTTCACGAAAAGTTCGAATAATTTGTTAAATATTCTACAAGTTGTGCAAGAAGATATGTACATGATTAGAGTTGAGATGAAAAAGCTTTATATGCTATATTGTCCTTGGTTTCTCATAAATTAAGGATAATAATGATGTGAACAAAACTGTCCTAGACCAGATATAACACTGGACGCTTAAAGGTTCATTTTCATTGCAGCGTTTTGACGCAAATTCGGATGGTCACGTGATTTTCAGCGTTGACGCTAGAAAGTTGGAAATCTCCTAACTTTATAGCGTCAGACGCTCAAATTGACAAGTGACATTTCTGTTCTAAATATTTTTATTGTTAGTAAATAATAATAAATTATCTATATTTTCGTTATAAACCTGCACCTTGAAAAGTTAATCTGATATCAGTATGGACTCTAGAGATTAAATAACAAACCTCAGAGTCAAAATTAATCGTTCTTCTGGTTTTATAACATCTCGTAAGACATAATGTTTTGTAATATGTGGAGTACCGAACACTAAAGTTCTTCGAATTGTCAAGTGCTCATTCTACAATAATTCCTGAATCGCAGGTCATCTAATTGTAATGTAGGAAGAACATTCAAATAGAATCCATGCCTGCCTCGTTCTTTAAATAAATCTGCAATCCAATACCGCTTTCGTTTATATTTTCGGTTTTCAAGGGTAGCCAATAAAAAACCCAAGACAGCTAGTTTTCTCTGATATGAAATGACTCTATTTGTTGTCAAGTTATTACGTTATATAAGTTTTTGGATACTGGAACATAATATTTACTTTTGGGTTTTGAAAAATTATTCGTAATATAAAAGACTTTCAGAAATGATATCAAAGAAGAATAGGTTTTATATTTATCAATCAACTAGGTTAACCTTTAGAAAATTACAATGATATATTTTGACGCTGAAAACCCCTTTTCATGAAGGCGTCAAGATTTCATAGAAAAATAGGTAACATTACCATTTTGACGTTCAAAATGAGCTTCAAAACGCTCCAATGAAAAGGCACCTTAACAAGACTCATCGTTATGTTCCCATTGACCACCGTTAGTATTGACATGTTCTCAAAAAGGCAGTTTGGTTCGAAATTTCTTAAATAGAAGAATAAAATAGATACTCAATCGCAGCGCATGCATTATTCAATAATTTGATTTTTACCTTTACCAATTATGAATAAATATTTTTTTGAAAAACATTTCTATAATGAAAATAACAAGAAAAATAAACTGAAACTTGTATCACAGAAATTTTAAAGTTATTTATATTCCTTCTTAAAACAATATCCATAATATCGACTAATTTGAATGAGCTGTTGAATCTGTTGAATTTTTATGAATATTTATGAGATTCTTGGGAAGATAATCTAAGCCACCCCTATTTTTGTGTGATTAATGATTAAATATAATTTTCTTGTTAAAGTCGATTAAAAATTTCACATATCAAATTTTTGAACAATATTTCATTACAAAATAGTCAATATAAAAAATAATTTCCAAAATTTTCACATGAAAAGACAGTAATGTTTTCCTTATTTGCCACCAAAACAATGGCTGCTCACACTTAACAGGACACAGGCTACGTGACCTATAGTACAACATAAATATTTCCTAGTGTTCTGTGCTATAGGTTAAATAAATTCATCAAATAAAATTTTCTAATCAGATTTATAATATATATACGTATGATTTTTAACAGTTAAGAATAATGAAAATTTCTGAATTATACTTCTATTGATTTCAGTAATGTATAATCCAGAGGACTTTAAAAGGAAAGCAAAATGAAATATCCAAAAATGAGTTTGTAAAAATGCTGTTGCTAATTATTTACAAAAGAGAAACTATACTACATATCAACCAATGGATATAACTAAACTCAGCTACATACTTATTCCTCAGTTGATAATGAAATAAGTAATCCAAATTCTATACGATATAGATGTTATAACTGTGATCCCGCCATCATTGATAATAATTTCTCAAAATTTTTAAACTGGTTGAAGGAACCAGTGAAAGATCAATATTTTGTTGAGATAGAACAACTAGTTGGGCCACTCTTCTGCCATTTATACTTAGATATTCTACAAGGAGGTCATCCAGAAAAAGCTGCAGCTTTTTTTCTGACTCATTTAGCAGCCGTTGAAAAGGTAAATAACGACGTCGTTATTAAGGATTTGATGAATTCATTATCAGCTGAAAATGGTACAGATTATTTGAAGCAAGAGTTCCGATCCAACAAATACATTATGCAGATTTCGGAAGTCTCAAAGAAAAGATTGATGATGTTCGTTGCACAAAATTGTCATGTGATTTTCTTACAAGTTCTTCAAACTTGGTTTGAAATTGAAGTGATAGGTAATCAAAGTTTGAGTACTGAAAATGATTTAATTCCTAATGAATGTTGCCTCAATTCAAAGTTTCAGAAAATTGTGAACGTCTCAAGAGATTTGGAAAACATTCAGAATAAAATGCTTTATTCTGTTAATATTTCAAATTTAGTCGTGGATAGTAATTGTGGTTTTATAAGTAGATATCATGGATTTTTGGCTTATAATCAAGGTAATATTATTCATATTCAACCACTGCATAGTTATAACAATTTGAGTAGTATAATTGATTCAAGATTGGTAAAATTGAAAGGTCATTCTACAAAGATTTATGCAATGACCGTGTCTAGAAATTATTTAGTATCAGCTTCAGCGATGGTAAAATATGTATTTATAGAAATGAAGAATTTGAGGTAGTTAAGGAGTGTTTGGGACATACTAGAACTATCTATTGTGTTAAAATCAGCAGTAATGAACTTTATCTAGCTTCAGGTTCTGAAGATAATACCATAAGATTGTGGAATTTATGTAATGGACAATTTTTGAGAATCTTTGTCGGTCACGAACAAGCTGTAATGTGTTTAGATTTTCATCCAAACTGTTTATACTTAATATCAGGTTCAGCAGATAAATGCATAAGAGTGTGGAGTGTTGAAAGTGCAGATACGAAGAGGTTACTACATGGTTGTCAAAATGTGATTCGAGACTTGGCATGCCATCCAAAAGGACAAATTTTAGTTAGTGCAAGTGACGATGATTATTTAAGAATATGGGACATTCTTACCAGTAAAGTAATCTTGGAAAATAAATGTATAGATGCAGTATTGACAAGATTACAGTGGAGTAAAGATGGAAATTTATTGTGTGGTGCGTTTTCAGATAAGACTGTGAAAATTTGGAATTATAGAAACTTTAGTCTGAATGTTACCAAAAATTTGGAAGTCTTACAAGTTATTAATTGCTCAGGCACTGTTTTAAATTTAGAATATTGTTTTGGCACTTTTGCAGCTCTTACATGTTCTCCTATAACCTAGTAACATTTCTTATGCGGAATGATTCTTTCACCATTAAATATTTTTGAGTTCTAATGTCGTAGGACTCTGAAATTTTACATAGTCTTAAGTTGTGCTAAAAAATTTGAAAAGTTCCTTGTAACTCTTTTTTTTTCAAATCCAATCTACAGAAGAAGAATGGTTAAACATCTAGAGTTGTTCACAATACAAATTCGAAAATCACCCGTCAACTTTACTAACGTTGAAACTCAAAAACATCGTTTTTTCAAAGTAACAACCTCTTCTTTTTAATATCGGAACTTTTTTCAAAAAGTAAGATAAAACCGTCTCAGGTTTCCCTATGCCTAAAATTACCCCTTCAGAAGTTATTTATGTTTATTTTGAAAATTCTTTTTACAACTTCTATGACCGTTAGTAATAAAAATATTCTAATGGTCCTTTCGAAAGAAACACTCTGTATATAGTGGAAATTATATTTACTCTTCAATATCATTGGATTATTTTTTCCTTAAAAGCTATTTTGAAAAATCCACTGCAAAAGACTTCAAATTTTAGTTGAACAGTGAATATATTTCAGAATTCTCAACTCATGTTTATTTACTTCCATTTAATACTCTAATCATTCTCAATAGTTAAATTATGCTGTGAAATATATGATTCTGATAAATCTTTAAAACATTTTAAGAATATAAATATAATTTCTCAATTTATGAATGTTGTTTGAAACTGATGGGAATTAAAAATAATTAAATACATAATACAAGAAACAAGAAAACTGTCACCACAGAACATGCTTCGTTTACTACGGATGTGCCGTGATTAATATTAGTGACAATCACCTGTGATATCCATATTTTTTTGTATAAATTCATTATCTGTATGATGCAAATTGTTTGTTAAAAATAACAAATAGAGTCCTCCTATTATTTTTGAATGTTTTTCTGAACTGAAAATGTTACATTTAACCATAGATATTTTTTTATTAATTTCATACAATTGTTGATTACAATGAATGAATGTAAACGGGCAACCCACTTTTGAACTTAAAAATTAAAAATATATTCTATTGATTACAAAGTACTCATTAATGCTTTTGCTTTTGATCTGAAACATGAAAACGAAACACCGAAAAATTCGAGGTCCCCGCCAAGATCATTGTCCACAAATACAGTGCGGCTAACATATGAATTTGAACTATAATTACATCTACAACGTTCAGGTCGGAACAGAGGAGTGTGTCGAGTAATTCTTAAAGGCAGATTGAAGTTGATTATCCCCAGGAGATCTGGGCAACTCAACAGTCCATTTATGATCTTATAAAAGAAACATAAATCAAAGACCTGTCTCCTAATTTGAAGAAGCTCTAAGCCATAAGTAATACGCAAGACATCGAGGCTCACAATTCGACGATGATACCTGAATGATAGATATCTCAAAAATTTACGCTGAACCCTCTCTAAACAATCTGTATCACAAAAATAAAAAGGGGACTATATACAGGTTCCATATTCTAAATTAGATCTTACTAACGAGCAGTACAGGTGTCTAAAGGTGTCAGCAGTAAATCCCACGGAATGTCGAACAATGAACCCCAGCATCCGGTAAGCCTTAGATGTTATAATTTTTATAAGTTCTTTGAAATTCAACCACCTATCAAGTGTTAGTAATAATACTTCTATCCATCCTAAATATATTAAAAGTATCAGAGCATATCTCATAGTCGAAATAATTTTCATTCAGCCAAGTTTCACTGAAAATTAAGACCTCGTAAGTGCAACTTTCTAAAGATTGGTATATACTCTGTAATTTGGCAATATAACGATAGACATAAAGGAGGAGAGTTTAGTTTTTTGTTTCTGTTTCTCAACAATTGCAGGTATACCCTTTAAAAACGTAATGGTTAAGTTCTCCTCACCAGATTGTTGACGCCGGTTCAGTTCACTCCGAACATTAGCAAATAAGTTTCTCTGTCTAACTGTTTGATTCGCACACAATGAAATTTAATTTTTTTATAGGCAATAATGATTGTCGACCTCTGTTATCTCTTTGTTATTGGAAGTTATCATTTTGAAATATCAGATTTCATTTTATAAGAAGTTGCTTCACTACACCAATTATGTATATAGAACTGTAAGTATTATGTGAATCATGATAATGATAATAAATATATATTCTATATTTTCATAAGTATTTCTCGTCTATCAAGCTCTTTCTGATCGTTTTCAATGAGCAATATTCATTTGTAATTTCCTGCAAATGTCAAGATCGAATAATGCCTGCGCTGCGGTAAGTTGCTATTTCATTCTTCAACAGACGTAATTTTGAATCTAACTACTTTCTTCAGGAGACTGTAACCTTACGAAAGGTGGCAAAAGGGAATACGTTGATGCGTATCAAACTAACTTTGTTAAGGTAACTTTCTATTTTCTCTATGCTTATTTTAAAATCTTTTTCCTTTTGATTCACTCACAGAAGATTATGATGAAGTTGTTTGGTTATGATCAATAAAATATAAGTTTATCATTCGCCGATTAAAAAAATAAGTAAATAATAGTTGAATATAAATGGAAATAATTAATATGTCGGAAGTTCAAATAACGCCAAACTCAAGGGAAAGTAATGCAGTCGACTTTCTTACACAAAATCTCAAGCCAACAAGGTAATACTAATTTGTATTTAATGGATCTTTGGATCTTTTGTTATAACAAACATGATTAAATTCGATTTAACCTGCTGTATAACAAAAAGAAGTTTGAAATTTGGACTTGGAATCATTTGCTTTGTTATAGCGAATTCCAGCTGTCTAAATATAATATTCACTAATTTTTTTTGATAAAATTCAATATTTCACCGATTCTCAAAAAAAGCTGTATTAATTGTTTCAGTAATCGTCGATGTCTTATTATCAATGAGTCAATTGAAATCGACTTGGGTACATATTCAGATAATGAAACGGACCACCTTCTGTTGGATATTCCGCAAGATTCTGAGGATACATTGGAAATGTATAAAACTGATGAGATTCAAACTTTTTATGACGATTTAAAACATGAAAAAGATGAAACTTCAGACGAACATGATGGAACGAGATTAGACGCCAGTGCTGTAACTGAATCTGCAGAAGAGAATCCGGTTTTGAAAGAATATGTTGATCGAATGTTTAAAAAAATAGCGCCCAAAGAAGGTATGGATAATCTATTGAATACAGACGATGAAATCTGGAGGATAAATCCCCCAAGAAAAAAATCAAAAATTCGAAATAAAAGCACTAATGGCGTGACAGAAAAAAAGAAAAAAAATATTATCAAAATTAAGTTGAAATCTTGTGATAAATCAAAACCAAAGAAAAAAAGTCCTAAAACTATGGAGGTATCTTCGAAAGACATTGATTTCCAAAAATCATATGAAAATGATTCTTTTTTTATGGAAGAAGTGGAAGAAGTAATAGAAGAATCAACAAGTATTTCTGAGAAAGTTGAAGAAATAATGGTAGAACCAAAGGTTGCGAGTAATGCCATGAGCTTGATTGAATGTCCATATTGCAACTATAAAAACCCAAAAGAAGGATTAATTAAGAGACATATAATAACACATCATAGCGGAATAAGTGACTGCCCTAAATGTGGTTACCAAGCAACATCAAGAAAATTAATGAAGCACCATCTTGAAAAACATGATATTCCGTCATTGAAATACAAATGTTCAATGTGCAATTGCTCATCTAAAGGATTGCATTTTCTGAAACTGCACATACTCTCTAATCATAAAATGATGATGTTCCAGAAATGTAGATTATGTGAATTCAAAGTTAGCAGCAAATCGTTTTTGGATAATCTCAAAAGTTTGCGAAATCACGTACTCCACTCTCATCCGAGATGTGTAAGTTCGGATTTTACAGGGGATATTCAAAAAAATATCGCATATAAGTGTCCAGTTTGCGAATTTACCTCACCCATAGATTTAGAGATTAAGAGTCATATTTATTTAAATCATAGTGATATTAAAGGGAATGTTTTCAGATGTGTTCAATGTACCTTCATAGGGAATGGTATAGAGACACTGTTTTATCATTTTAGCGCCCATAAGAAAAAAAGAACTTGCCTATCTTGTCCTTATTGTAAATTTACAACTTTTCATGAATTCTGGATGCAGTTACATAAAAAAACGCATGTGAGAAAGTATAAATGTCCTTATTGTTGTTTCAAAACTAGGGACCATTACTTAATCAAATATCACATGAGGGGAAAACATCACACATTGAAAAACAGAAAAAAAATTGCTTGAATAGGAAACGAATATTCTGACTCCATTTGTTTGTTCGAGTAGGTTTGAAAAACCCTGCAGAATTAGTGAAAATAATAGTTTCCAGTCAAATTTTTCGAAATTTTATTTTTAACTTCTATATATCTAAGGAATATATATATATATATATATATATATATATATATATATATATATATATATACACATGAGAAACAACATGGGTCCCAAAACAAACCCTTGAGGCACCCCACACCTCACAGGAAGAAACGCAGACACAGCTCCATTCAGCTCAACGCATTGTAAGCGGTTGTCGATGTGAGACCTCAGCAACCTCAGAGCAATCAATCAATCAAATAGTTTATTTGCTGCTATTATGGCTAGCATAAGCCGTACAGCGTGTCAATAAAAGAAACTGTGAATGTAGAAATAAAATAATATAAAACATTACAAAAATAGTGGTATTTACCGACAAACAAACTTTCAAAAACATCATACATAATTTTCAGAATATTCAATAAATTAAAAAAATTCCTAAAGGGAATCACTGAAAAAAATCTGTCAATGAATAATAAGACTTCTTCAGGGGAAGGTCACTGAACACATTTCATTTTCATAGGGGACAAGTTTCTTATCAGCTCTGGTAAATCATTGTAAACTTTCAGAACAGAGAAATGACCATTTTTTTTATGTACGTGTAGTTATATCTCTCGCATAATAGGTCATTTTTCTTTCGGGTATTGTATTGATGATCTGGAGTGAGCTTTTTAAACAGATCCCTATTTCTACAGATAAACAATGCAGCCTCGTAAATGAACAGACTTGACAGGGTCAGAACCGACACCTGAGCAAAATGAGGCTTACAGCTGGCATTCCTTCTGAGGTTGAGTATTGCCCTTATCATCCTTTTCTGCAAGATGAAGGCTCTATAGGAATCTGCGGAGTTCGCCCAGAAAATAATTCCTTAGAGAAGACGGGACTCAACGAAAGAATGGTAGGCAATGATGGCAGTCTCCTTACAGACCTCCATGCTCAAGATCCTCAGAGCATAACAGTACCTACTCAGATGTCCCATTAGATTATCTATATCGATCCTCCAGTCCATTTTGTGGTCAAGGTGCCAAGGAACAATGTGGCTCTGTGACTCCAGATTATACCCATCGAAGTTCAGTTGTAGTTTCTCCTGGTGTCGCCTGTGTGAATATTTCACGAGCTGCGTTTTCTCGGCATTAAGTTTCAAAGAGTTGCTCTTGAAATATTCTTCCATGTCGTCAAGTTTTCGACAAATTGCATCTTTCAGCTCTTGATCGCTGTTCCCCGACATGTGACAGGATGAATCATCAACAAATTGAACTGCTCTATCGCCCAGAACGTCCGGCAGGTCATTTGTATATAGAAGATAGAGCAATTCCTCTGAATCCACACATTTCAGCTTTCATCAGAAGTCCAGAGTGAATAATTATATCGAAAGCCTTAGTTGAATCACAGAGCTTCAAGTGTGACTTCCTAATTTTCGAGGACAGCCACCACAAACTCAACAACCCTCAAGACAGCGTCTATTGTAGAGAAAGAAGCTCTGAATCCATATTGAACTGGGCTAAGAACTCTATTTTTTCCAGGAAGGTAACAAACTAATTCTTCAAAAGTCTCTCAGAGTTTAGCTAAGAATGGAATTATAGAAATGGGACGGTAATTACCCAGTTCCATGAGGTCTCCTTTTTTTTAAAAGAGTATAATTTTGAGCTTTTTTAAAGACGTTCGGGAATACTCCCTCAACCAGGAATCTATTGAAGAGCATACCAAGTGAATCCATGATGCTAGTGCTAATAGATTTAACAATTTTATTATTCATATCATAGATATCTAAGCAAGATGAATTGGACAGTTTACTGATTTCTTCATGCATTCCCTCTGGTGTAATAGGAGTTAAAAATATACTGCAGTTCACGCATCTTGGGTGACCAGTAAGATCCGTGGGTGTGAAAACTGTGTTAAATGATAGCTTTGCTTCTCGTAGTTTTCGACCAATTTCAGAGAAGTATTTGTTAAAATCTTTCAAGGACATATCTTCAGGTATATGAGACTCTTGAGACCTATAGAAAGAAAGGCAACTAACCCAATAAAAAAATAATTTTCAGAGTTTAGAGAAACAGTAAAGTAATAAAAATTTTAATACGAAATGCGTTGAGTATAAAATTATAGCAGAGTACCGCACGCTTTTTGTATTAAATTTTTTCATCACTTTACCGTTTTTTCTGAACTCAGAAAATTATTTTAGTTTGTTGTCTTTCTATGTGTGATAACTTCCCAATAATTGAAAATTATTCTAAAGTTTTCAGTTCGACCTGCTATAACAGCTTGTTTTTAGTTTTTCAAATTGATGGCAAATTTTCATGAAATTTAGAAATTCCAGAACTCTATGAGAAACCCAAGACGGAAAATTAATATAGTGCTATAATCTGTATATGAAAATATTTCTGTTGCAGAAAGCCAAAACCTAGAAATCTAACTAGCCTAGTGAACTGATTCACGAAAGCTGACACGGGACTAAAAATATTGCCAAAGCATAGAGAGAACCCAATATTTAAATTGAACGCTTGGAGCCCCAAAAACTAATCATAAAATTTCACTAAAAACTGGATATTGGTAATAAAAACCTAAGTGGAAGCCCTCTTTTTCATTGATTGTCCGAAGTTCTCTTTCTTTTTGATTCTTAAGTATTTCGTTAATCAAACATACAGGGCGATTCTTTTTAGTGGATATTTTTACTTCTAATAGTCGTAGAACTAAAATTTTGTTAGCGGTCTCAAGTTTATTTATTTATTTAGTAATATTGATGATTTATTTAGTTTATGGAAATTCATTTTCAACTAAGATGCAGTAAAATATATTTTATACTTTCCACAATTTTATTTTTACAAATATGACCGGTTTCAACTGTCAGGTTATTTTCAAGTGGTCAAAAATAAACTTATACTATCCTAATTTGATATTAGGTAGTGGAGAGATATTAACGTTTTGCTGGCTATTAAGGCTGATTTCACTTGGGTTTAATAAGTTTATTGATTTCCAAATATTCCAACAGAATCATTTCTTTCCTTTGTCGCAATTATGAAGAATTCTGATTTTATCTAAGGTTAGTGAATGTTTTGTAGTTTTTATGTTCACATATTGGAGAATTATTGTCAGAGGATAAATGTTCTTTAAATCTTGTTTCGAAATTCATACCTGTCATACCAACAAAAGCTACCATACACTGATTGCAAGCAATTTTGTAAACTCCTGATTTTTTAATTTGTCTGTTTTGTGCTTAGCGTTGAATAATAATTTGCTCAATCAAAAGTTTACAAAATTGCTTGTAATGAGTGTATAGTAGCTTATGCTAGGTAAAGAGGTATGAATTTCGAAACAAGATTTAAAGAACATTTATCCTCTGACAATAATTCTCCAATATGTGAGAATAATAACCTCAGATAATATCAAAATTCTTCAAAAGTGGCAGAGGAAAGAAAATGAATCTTGGATGAAAAGTGCAATCAGCCTTAATAGCCACCTAGACATTAAACCTCTTCAATAGTTAATATTAAATTAGGCTAGTATCTATAAGAGTAAGTTCATTTCCTGTAGTTGATCACCTGACGGTCGAAACCGGTCGTGTTTGTGAAAATAAAGTAGCAGAAAGTATAAAATATATTCCACTTCATCTTCGTTATATATTTATTATATTTTCATAGTTAAGTGACTTTAGCTTGCACCTTAAGTTATTTTAAATGACATGGTGCGTTTTTCAGGCACAAAGAAAGCTCATTTTTGAATGATGTACAAATGATATAAAAAACAGTTTGTTACATTTGAAAAAACGTAGTTTTCTTATAGTTGGTGGGCGATTTTCGAACCCTGTGTTATGAACAATGCAAGAGGTTTGACCTACATAAACCATAATAACCATTCTTGCTCTGTTGATTGGATAGAAAAAATAATACTTGTACGAATCAAGTAACTCATTTCAGGGTTTTTAACCAATAATCTGAAAATTTTCGAATAGAAAAATATATTTCTTTGGCAAATTTGGATGGAAGTTGTTCAAAGTATAACTCAAAAAAAATAGAAAATCACACCATGCCATTTGAAATAACAGAGTTTTAGCTTAATGTAAGACCAAATGCAAAATTTTAGAATTCTAAGACTCTTAGAAGTCAAAAATATTCTAATGGTTCACTTAAAAGAATCCAGCCTGTATGTGTATCAACATTTATTCGAAAAAAACCTTCTCTGTTTCACATTTATTGATGAGAATCATCATATTTTCATAGTTTTCGAACAATTAGTCCTGAATCATGGAATAAGAATGTTATGAATAAAAATTGAAGTATTCATTTTGTGATTTGAATCACAATAACTTGAATGAGAATATCTTCAATTATTTAAAATGCTTTTTCATGGGGATGGTACCATCTAATGTCCATGAAAAGAAAACTTGCTCAGTGTATGATAATTGTCAATTCTTGAACTTTCGATGAATTCGAAAATATTCAAATGTGAAAACATTTTCAGAGTAGAAACATGTATTAGTACCTTATAATACTCTAGATTGATTTGATGGGTGTTTTCTGATCCTTAACAACTTTGTTCATTATATATAGAGAAATTTTTTCTCAATAATGTAACAGTAACTTTTTAATTGATGTAATATAGCTGAATCTGTTGCAATTTTTTATTGTATTTTAAACATCTAGTCAAATAATTTCTTTAATTTTCTTATATACTTTTTCTTAATTATTATAAAATTTTTACTCATGATGTTTCAGAACGGCAGTTCATGTGGAGATTTGTAGAATTTATTGGGTTCTACAAAGTCTAAAGTCTAGGTGTGGAATAAACTGTTTAAAAGAGAAAATTCATAATTGTATCTTTACAATATTCAATGTCGTCACTTTCTATAGGACACTCTTCGATTTATCCATTTTTGAAGTGTATTTTTTGTTGATGAAATGAAATTTTGTTTCTTTATAACAATAATTGACTTGAAACACTTGTTCTTAAAATTATTTTCAATCAGTAATGTGTTTAATTTTTTTATTCCGTGTAGACGTATATTTGTATCTACTGAAATAAATTTATCCTCAGAAATAAAGTGAAATTTTAAAATTGAACAGTTTCTATGTGAAATATTGCAGAAGCTTTTCATGACTATCGATTTGCTGAACTACTAGCATGCGATTTGTGTAAAGCATTTGACAGCATCATAAGATCCCTATTGCTCTATAAAATGGAACACTACGGTATACGTGAGAACGCTTTGGACATTTACAAATCGTATCTATCTAACAGAAAGCAGGTAGTTGAATGGAAGGCAGTTCAATTAGAGGAAAGGTTCGTTGAATTAGGTGGGCCACAGGGTTTCATATTAGGTCCTGTTTTATTTATTATCTATCTCAATGACCTGCCAGTAAACATACAAGGACTAACAACTAACCTTTATGCAGATGATACCACATTCTCAACGTAGCCAAATCTAGACAAGAGCTTGAAACAAAAACAACAATATATGGCGGAGAGGTGGTCCTCTGTAAATGGCTTGAACCTAAATATTGAGAAAACTCAGAGATTACTCCTTTCTCCTAGGGTAAATGAGAGCAGCACGCTCAACCTCTTGGGTGTAACGATTTCTGAAAATCTAAACTGGGAAGAACACCTATCTGAATTGCTCAAAAAGCTGTCAGGGGCTACTTTCACGGTAAAAAGAATGAAGGAAATCACAACCCAAGAAATTCACATACTATGCCAACTTTCATTCGGTTGCCACTTATGGTACATTAATTTGGGGGTAATAAGTCGACAATTCAACAGATCCTAAAAAAACAGAAGCGAGCAGTTAGAATTCTCTGTGGTCTCTCCGGGACTCAAAGCTGTCGTCCATCTTTCGAGAAGGGAAAGATCCTAACAGTGACATCCTTTTTCATTCTGAGCTGTCTCAAGAACATCCACCAAAACCAGAGCAGATTTTTTTCGAATGCTGATCTTCACCAATACAGCTGCAAAATATCACCGGATAGCCAGAACACCATATCCTATTGCAAGAGACTATATAGTATTGATGAATTCCTTAGCAAGACTTGGTGAATCTTGCTGTTTTAAGATTTATGTGTTCATTACATTCAATTAAGAGTATTGTATGTGTAGATTTATGGGCTATCCCTCTGTCTGGATCAGCACTCTGATATCATAAACGAGTACCTCATCATTTCACTGTTGTCTTTGTATTTTCTTCATTATGTATGACAGCATGTAATATTTGATGCTGCCAAATATACGATACGAAATTGATTATTAGGTTGATAAGACGACAATCATTGGGGACAGTCGATAGAAAATTTTATCTGTTTGGTAGAATAACTGGCCAAACATTATAATAAAAATTATAATTTCTCTCCAATATGGTCGTGATACATTATTGCTTGAAACTGGAACGCTTAACGATTCTTTCATGCCAGATGGTAGACAATTATATAATTGTAAGGCATATTTTACGGTCGATTTTGAATTTTTTTGCGCACTAATGTGTTGTGTTGTTGCTAAACATATTTTAGATTATACATGGTGTTCCATAATAAAGTTACATACCAAAGTTATTATTTTTTAAATGGGATACCCTATAGTTTGTGAGGAAAAATAAAAGAGAGTTTGTTCGAAATTCCTCCTACCTATCTTTAATGGTATCCGAATCTAAAGAGTCGAATAAGTGGTATATTTTAATACCTTTCGAAAGGTACCCTAAGTTCCCCATGCATAATCATAAACCGTAATCATCCAATTTGCATTCCTTTCATCCTATTCAATGTAAATTGACAGCCTTCAATTCTGATTCGCAGAACATTCACATTTAACCTCCTTGGTAGCTGCACGGTTAGTGGGCAAGTATGTAGGAATATGCTTAGCCGAGGTGCCTGGTTCAAGTTATGGATATTGTCCTTGAACAAAAAAGTGACACTTGCAAGAATCGCCTAAAGAGGGCATAAACTTCCGAAGACCAGATAACTTGTAATCCTTATGGTGGCAGTTATCATTGCACAGTCTAGGAGAGTGGTTCGGAATCTATATAAGTTGTAGGTTCACTGTGTAAATGGGCTAAGTTCCCGAGCACATCGTTAAAAGACGAACAAGCAAACATTCACATTACCTCTATTACAAATCTCAATAAAGAAATTTCGTTAGTTAAAACTATCGCAAAAAGGAACGGCTATTCTCCTTCAATGAAAGACAAACTTGTGTGTAAAACGTTTGCGAAGCCCATAAAAGTATTTATCTTCAAAATAGTTCTGATATCCATGCACATCAATATTTCTCGATAACCTATTTCGGCTCAATTTAAAAAAAAATCGCAAATAACATCCAAATCCCTAATGTAAAATAAGCCTACAAATCCACAACCAAACTGTTGAATATATTTTTCAATGCCAAAGATAAAACTCAAAGATTAGATAATTCAGGGGTGTATAAACTAACATGTCCCAATTGTAACGGAATTTAATTTGTTCAGACAGGTCGTTCAAAATTAGATATAAGAAATATTATTCACATTTTTGTCAAAACGAAACAGATTCCACTCTGGCACAACATCGTATAAAAAAAACCATATTCACACACAAACACAATACAGACAATAATCTGATATCACGTAACGACCTGACTGATTTATGTTATTCCCTAACATTTGGAATTTTTAAGTAGCTCCTAATTATGTATTAGTACCCAATGTTAATTTCTAGTATGTACTTTACTTGTTCTATTAACTCATTTCTCTGTACCTTAATAATTAAAGGCGTCCCTCAGGGATCGACACTAGGACCCCTGCTATACATAGTCTACACTGAGTTACCCAGGGTGGTCATTAAAGCAATGACAATGTATGCATATGACACAACAGTAGCGTTCAGTGAAGATAATGACACTCTGTTGAATGAAGAAATAGAGAACACAATCACTCATCTAGATAATTGGTTCAAAGATAATAACTTAACGATGAACAAAGAAAAAACTCAAATTGTAAAGTTTTCATTCAGAACAGAAGATGCTACAGATGAGACAATTGCCTGTAGTAGTCTCGTTGTTCTGTCACGGTCTACCTATACCTTGGCAATATATTCCAGGATACAGAATGGGGCGATTTTTTGGGCGAATTCAGTGGAAGATTCGAGAGTTTTCGTTCTACTTTAAAAGAGGTGCCTCAGAAGAATTTTTGGTGTGAGGCAGATGGATACATGCAAGAACCATTTCATACAGTATCAAATACTTACCTTGCCCTCGATATTCATTCTGCAGTCAGTCACTTTTGTTCTCAATAATAAAGATCTTTTCAATAACTATAAACGGCATCACAATCGTAACACCAAGCAAAAAGATGAGCTGAAAGCTCCAAAATTGAACTTTTCCTATATACAGAAAAATGTAGAGTACCAAACTATCAAAATATTTAATAAAATCCCAACTAGTTATAAGTCATTCAATAATGATAGATATTTATTAAACCTGAAATCATTTCTTGCCAAGAAGGCCTACTATACTGTAACTGAGTTTTTAGAGGTTGAATTTGTATTGTGAATGTTTGAATACTTCTCAGTTGACAAGCTTAACCCCTGTCTGGGATGCATTACTTATTGTTGTCATTGTTATGTTTGTTATATACATGAATGTGACCAAATTTTATACATGCTAGAGTGAATAAATTTCTATTCTACTCTATTCTATATGTAAGAAAATTGCTAACTTTATATTTTAGTTCTTTAGACTCATATTTGTCGGGGTGATGAGCGAAAACGCGAAATAGCTGTAACGTTGAATAAACTGTTCCATCTTGAACAGTGATATTTTTTATGTAGTAATATTCGAAATCCTCATAATGTCAATTAATTATCACATAGTAAAGGCCGAATCTATTTTCCTTTTTATGAGTTGGTTATACTGAGAGAGTGTAGGCTTTACCTAGTCTTCAGAGTTGTTAATGGAAAAAGTTTAATTAAAATTAAGCAAATCGAAACAATCATTTATTAAAGAATTTTTTAACAGTTCACGTAAATTTTCAAAAATTATAATACAATAATTAATACAAAGTTCGCTAAAATAATCTAACAGAATTAACAAAGTTACAAGAAAAATATAAAACTTAAGAATTCGCTATATTCGAATAATATCCATTAACATTCAAAGAATCAAGAAAGTGTTTGAAAAGCGGCTGATAACCATTTTTAACAACTTTTTTACCAACTTTAAATAAGTAGAAGACGAGTTCTTTGAAATTCTGAAATATGCCTTCTAATTTGGAAAAACTAGGATGGACGAAGCTGCCATCTTTGCATTCCCATTTTTTCGAGCGCAGATGGTCGTAGAATTTCGAGATTACGGTGAAAATTTTGTCGAGAACTCTCTTTAAAGGCGCTGAACGCTGATTTAGTAGGCACCTGGAAAATAGGGAATACACTGATGATTTATTGGTCAACATGGTAGATATTATTTCAAATAAATTATAAAATAAAAAGGAAATAGATCTAGAAGACTTACATAAATAAGATATTCTTCACGTAATGAGTATGAGCGCTATATAATTCATCCAAATTGGTTACGTTTTCTAAGCTTTTCTCAAAAACCGCCCAATTTCTCTGGAAAATTTCGCCGTTTACATAATTTTGCAACGTTTGCACGAAATGCATCATAATATAACGAAACTGATGAATTCTTCTATAATGTTCAGAAACCATGAGATATTGTTCTTTACTTCCAACTTCTTTTGCCAACATTCTGAGTTTCTGAAAGAGAAAAAACAATGATTTAAGATCTCATTTTACGGATGTAATTGTCTAAGTCGAAGGATAGGTGAAAAATGTTTGGGATGAACGCTACCGAAATGTATACAGGGTGAATTGTTCAACAAAGGTATCGCAAAGACTATTGTAGAGCCAAAAGAATTGCAATAACACGAAAACTTTAATAATTTGGGATAATTTTATAACTCAAAATTAATATTTTCCAACATTTTCACTCATTAATAAAAATATGTTAAAATTATGAATTTTCGGATTTTGTTGATACTTCGATATGTTTGATTCATAGCTATATGTGAATGTTTTCGTTTCACTATATTGTGTTTTAATGGTTTCAATTTCATTTTCGAAATTTTTTGATGATACAGATAAAAAAATGCTCTGTGGATCATTGAATTGCACGAGGACATTTCATGTGAATGTGGGCGATTGGAATCCTTGGGAATTTCTCTGGAAATTCACCAATACAGTGCGTAGTCACACTTCGATTAAGAAGGGGACAGCTGGAGATCGGGGGTGGGTGGAGGAAGTTAACTGAAGGATGGCTTAAAAAATTAAAGGGAATACGACGATGTGTGTGTGCGTGTGTGCTATATCCAAAGTTGAATGACGGATGACTGAAGAAGAAGAAGAATATATTACCAAACAAACAAACTCTACTATTTTTTTTTCAATTAAATACAGCAAAATTTTAAACTCACCGAAAATAACTTCTTTAATATCCAGTGCATCCTATTTATCTTCAGCAAGAACCGGAACACTTCATTATATTTTCCTATAGCATCAGAAGGCAGCAGAATATTCAACGGCCAATCAATTCTATACGTGAGTGACAAACAATTCAGTACATCAACATCTCCAAGGTTGAAACTATCGGGCAAAGCATTGATTTTAAATGATAAGTTATTAACATCATGCCTCTTCGTATCTTCTAAAGCACCATGAATTACGTAACTCAACACTCGACAATTAATCAATTCCACTGGAAACTTAACAGTATACAATTTGTGAAAGAGAGTTTCGGTCATTGAAATTCCAAACTCGCCATCTTGCAGAAAAAAATAATTCTTGAGATTCTTGAGGTGTTGTAAATACTTCAAGTCGTTAATGAAATAACTCAAAAGTTCACTGCTAACCAACTTGGACTGTACTGCTAACGAATACGATAAACTCTTGCTCAAGAACATCTTCAAACACATCGGTTTGATATTTTTCACATCCTCAGACGAGAATACTTTCGAGAAAACCGTTTTTTCATCCTGGAAAATCTGCTGTTCAGGTACATTATAATTTTCGTTGAATAAAAAACCTTCATCAGTCATTTCTGTACCGGCAGTTGTTGGAAAGCTTCCTAAATTATGTTTATCTTCGTTAAAAATTACTTTACTAGTAGTTGTTGAAATGCTTGCAATCTCACTGAGCGGCGTCGAATCAACCGACATCGGCAAATATTTCTCAGTTTCCAAAAAATCTTTCGTCTCCTTCTTGAAGTTAAAATTCAAATTCAACGAAACAGATTTTTCAGTTTCAAGCTTTTCACGTTTTGATTTTTCTCTTTGAGCAATAAGCGGAGTTTCATTATTTTTCGCTCTTTCAATTATATTTTCATTCAGTATATTTTCGTTATCTAATTTTTTGTCGTTACAGAATATGGTACTATTCATCATTTTGTACTTGTTTATATCTGATATTGTAATATCCCTGTCAATTCGTTCTCTCGGTGTAATTTTTACATCAAATTCGGACGACATAACTTTCAATTTGTTCCTCTGGGCGTCTGTTAACTTAGTCGTGTCTAATTTGGGGGGAATTTGCGATTTTGTTGTGACTTCTACACCTATTCCTAATTCTTGAGTTAACACTTTCTGCTTATTTCTTTTTGCCATTTCGAAATTCTCAAGTGTTTGTTTGAAATTGTCATTCGTTGGAGAACGATCATTGCCATTATCTTCTTTAACAACTTGCACCTCATCTTTCGTTTCACATAAATTGGCGTTAATTTCATCCAAAGAGATAGAAGAATGAATTTCTTCATCCATTTTTTGGTACGACTCACCAATGGTGACATCTGGCAACTTATGATCAGTGTTATTTGAATCAGACTCTAAATCTTCCCCCGACTTGATATCATCATCGCTGGTTTTCTCGAGAATTTGTTCTTGTCTCTGATATTTTAAATCTGGATCTAATTGACAATGTTTCAATATTTCAATATGTTTCTCGATCTTCTCTCTCCTTGCATCCGATAGTTTGAATAACTGATCATAATATTCTATCAAATCCTTCCTGGAAAGAAAATTCAATTCAATTTTTGATGCCTCTAAGTAACTTTTTAAGATTCAGTATCTCCCTTCCACTGTCGAATTCAGCTATAAGAGAACTACTTAATAAAAAAAATGGTGCTATGAAACAGACTCCTCACTTCTTACTCCAACAAATACCAAATTCAAAGTGTATAAGATTAAAACTCTCTATGTATGGAAACAAGAATGAGATACAAAGATCTGAGCTTCAGCTTGGCCTTTCAAAATTACAGGTACAGAACCTCACCCGCTGCCTTCTGTTCAGCCATGTTCAGTTGCATACGTCAAGGTTCAAACGAATAGTAAATTGATGCCGCCGTTATTACGTGATAGTTAATCATGATGATAATAAGAAAATTGAACTATATATTATACTATGACAAAAAATTTATTGAAAATCAGGATTGCAATTTTTCTCGGCCATCTTTAGCAGACAACAAGTACTGAACTAATATTGAAATACATACATACATACATAATAAATAATAATAATAAATTTATTCAAAAATTTTGTTCACATTCCCAATGAGACATTTCCATTGAAACATTGGTACTAGTAGATACCCAACAATAAAAAATACACTACAAAACCGATTAATTCTATTCTAATTCTATGTAATAATTGACACTTAAGCGAAGAGTCACTTGTTTGTGTCAAGTTTAAAATAGATCAATAGTAATATTTATATACAGCAGAAAATTTGTTGAAAAAAAACTAGAAAATAATTGAACTCAATGCTACAACTATAGATAAAAAACAAGCTATTTCAGAATATTGCAAAATCATTATAATTATCTAATATATGTTCTTTACATTTCCTCATGAATAGTTTCTTGGTTTTTATAGTCGTTATGGACTGAGGAAGTAAGTTATAAACCTTAGGAGCCATATAATCGAAAAATTTTAGATTGATATTCTATCGGTTTAAGGGAATTTCAAATGATTATTCATCCTTAAACGAGTATCATATTCATGTTCAATATAATTTTTTTACCTTCATGTAAGAATGAGCAAATAGAAGTCATATATACAAATCGAACATTGCCTATCTCAACAGTGAAAAGCAAGTTGGAAGCGAACATTCTATTCTTGTGATAGATTATCTTAAGGATGTATTTCTGAATGATATTCAATTTATACAAGCAATTACTGTAGGAGCCACCCCATGCCAAAATACCATATCGCGCGTCGAGAGTTAAGGTTAAAGTTTTGGTGTAGTGGTGATATAGTGTCTTCATAACAATTATCATTATTGTTATTTGTTATTTATTCACCATGATGACATCCCTTGTAATTTTTTGAAGGAGATGAATAAATTGAAGAAAAATTTGGGTGGCAAATGGCCATATTCGACACAATGTAAAACGAAAGTAGATTCCTCGGTTCTTTCGGTATTGTAATCTGATTGATGCTCTCTGTATCTAGTTTGGAATTAACGACCAGTGTGACCTATATAAACGCCTTCACAATCTATGCAGAACTTGTAAACCCCAGTATTGTCATTTTATCAGTTTTTCTTTTCGCTGATAGAGCCAAATTATGTTAATGAAATGTATTTATCTGTATTAGATGATTCTATACGTAGGTAAATATTATGATACGCTATTTGTATTTGTTTATTTCTGATCATTCCGTGTATTATATTTGAGGGATAACCATTGTTCTTAGCTATTTCTTCGATAGTTGTCATTTCCTGAACATATTTTCTTCGGATAATGGCAAAGAGAAAGCCCTATAAATCACTGAATTAAACTATATATCATAACATTTTCCCTCGTATTGAATCAACTGATACAGATAAATACGTTTCATTAATATATTTCAGCAAAAAGATTGCAAATGTCATTTCAAAACAGCATAAAAAGGTAATTTTCAAAACCCACATAAAACTCTCTCAAGAATTTTTCAACAGTAAAGAAAAAACTGATAGATTTGTAAAGGCGTTTATATATGTCAGACTGGTTGTTCATTCAGAACTAGATACGAAGAGCATCAATCAGATTACAATAATAAGAGAACCGACGATTCTACTTTCGCTTCACATTGTATCGAAAATGACCATCATTTTCCACCCATAGATGACTTCAAATTATTAGCGGAATACATTCAGGACGACAATTAGATTTCTTGGAATCCATTGAAATTTTCAAATTCCAACAAATGCCCCATAGAGATAATCTTCTGAACGACCAGTATGATTTATTCGTCCATATTTGATATCTTTAGATAATGCCTGTTTTTAACGAAATTCGTTTATTAAATATTGTTTGTGCCCTCCCTCATTAATTCTGTTATCCACTTGCTTATGCATGTATCTATATCAACTTTAGTTCAGTACTTGTAGTCGAGAGACCGAAATTGGAATCGTGAATTTCAAAAAACTATTGTGATAGTATAATACATACTTTAATTTTTATTTATCATCAAGGTTCCAGCAATATCAAATGAAGATTGAGATGTATACGATCAAACGGCATTTTATCGTTTAGTGAATGAACAAATCGTGCGTGAAACGTTTCTCCCTATATCTGTGTAATCAGTTGTGAAATACCAAAATAATATTCTGTTTACTGTGGCGGGATTATTGGCGCAAAAATGCGAATTTTAGTAAAACTTTCTTATTTTAAACTATGAATAATTCATTATTTTCTTTTTGATTTACAGTAGGCTTTGTAATTTTTGTGAATAATAGATTTTGCAAAATATTCTACCGGAATTTATGTGCTCGTACAAAATTGTGAATTTGAATGAAAATTTAAAAAGAATTTCTTTCCATATAGTTTTTAGTGAATTCTCCACGACTTCTTCTGATGGCTGCAGCCCCTCTTGGCATGCTTGTCATTAAGTTCATTACAAATTCCTGAGGAATATTAACTCCTTCTTCCCAAAGCATTTCAACCAACTTAATTAGAGCCTCACTGAGTTCCCTTCTCTTATAAATTTGAGAGCCAAAATCAATTAAAAGTCAAAGTAACATTGACTGTTTTCTTTGATTATTACTGTGTTGTGCACTCGGAATTCATGTCAGGTCAGACGGTGAATATTACCTGAGCGTTATGCGACGATTGAGAGAGCAAATTCGTTAGAAGAAAGAAAACTCATGGATTTTGCATCATGATAATCTCACAAGGCTATCATTGTGAATGAATTTTTGACCAAAAATCAAGAAATAATATCGAACAACCACCGTATTCACCTGATATGGCTACGACCGACTTTTTTCTGAAACTCAAATTACCACTACTAAGTAACCGTTTTGAATCGATAGAAGACATAAAAGAGAATTTGCAGCGAGATCTAAAGTCGATTCCGGAAAAAACGTTTGAAAAATGTTTTGATGACTGGATTATTCGTTGGCGTAAAAGTATTATTTTAAAAGGCGATACACAATAAATTTGGATGAAAAATAAATATTTCGCGTTTCATTAACCAATTCCCGGTACTGTTTTGACAGAATGTATACTTACGCTTCTTGTTGAATAAGTTTTTCTCTCTTCCTTTCGATCTGAATACTTTTTTCCGTCAATTTTATGTCTCTCTCAATGTCTTGTAAGATATGAAACTGCTTTTGATTCAGAGCCATATCATACTGTTCTTTTAACATTGCCCTTTCTTCAAGCTTCCTATCGTATTCTTCTTGCGCACTTTTTTGACGTTCCACTGTAAACAAAATGAAAAGAATCGACATAATATTTTCAACGTCATGTTATATGCATTAAATTTTATTTTTCAGTAGAATTAAAAAAATGTACTTGATGCTATTCAAATATCTAAATATACGTCGGAAATATTTTATCTGTTTTTGGTCCACTTGAATTTATTGTTTTATTTAATTTACCATTAAGTATTCGCTTTTTTTAATATATAGAGTAAATTGAATAACAATTCAATTATGAAAAAGAAATAAGTAGAATTAAACATTGAAATTTCTAATAAATGATTAAATTTCGAAAAGTTGACGTTTAATTTATACATTCATAAAAAAGGCTTACGTTCAATTCTCTTCAATGTGACTGCCCTCTTCTTAGATATATAGTTGAGTAAGTCTTCATTGAGCTCTTTTTCTTTCTGAATGATTAATGCTAGAGATAATTTGGGACCACACACTTCAGAAGCTTCTAGATAATACGTTTGAGCACTTTGTTCCAAAACAATCAATTGATCTCTTGTGACACTGCAAGATACGATACGAGGCTTCTTACCCATCAAAAAAACGCACAATTTGCTCTGAAAACATCAAATTTTGTATTAGTATAAATTGTAACTGATGATGATTCACTATTAGAAGTACTTTTATTAACAAATGACAAACAGAAAAACATGGTAATATGATTAGTTAAACGGCTAAAGGTTGAGACTTACACCTGATAACATTAGAGCTCAATCACTGTACATACTTACAAAAGGATTGCAAAGTTTCAATAGGTTCATCATTTTTCCACATAACAGTATACTGTCTTTTAAATCGTTCAGAAAATCAGGGATTATGTCTTGACGAAGTGTGAAGCCTCTAGTCCAGTAAGTACGGCCCCTGGTTACGATATATTTCAAGTTAGTTTTTATGAAAAACTCATCATAGGGATCATTCACAGAACCGTATAGAATCCACTGCAGAATGAAGCGACTGGAAAAAAGGAAATTTATGTTTTCTCAAATATAAAAACAAAAAGAAATTCACGTCTCTTGTTCCTACTAGAGTCTATACGATTATGGGTGGCTCTACTTCTTCATCCAAGATTGACTATATTCTGAAAAATGCTGATACTGATAGTTATGAAACTGAAGTGTTTGGTTATTTGCGATCATAAAGCGCTATCCCTTGTTTATTGCTTCAGAAACTCTATAGGTTTAGGTTAAAAAATGTTAACATACAGGATGCAGTTGTCGGATGGTAGCTGTCAGCAGTAAAAGTGACATAGGCGCAAATTTTAAAAGGTAACCCACGTATATATGCGAGTTGTATATTATATCATATTTTGTTGAAATGTACTTCTGAGTTGTCCTATACGTCGTATAATGTCCGAAAGGATGAATTATGACCTTAAGACTGCTCTGGGAATACCTCTATGTAAGAAGGATGATGAGAGTGACACTTCGAATTATCGACCTATCAGCCTTCTTATGTCATTCTCCAAGATTTTTGAGGAATTGCTGGCTGTCCGTCAACTAAATTTCTTAAAAAAGTTTAGTTATAACCACTCATCAACACGGTTTCATTCAAAACAGAACTACAGATACGGTCATATTTGAGCTTATTTAAGCAATTATTTCTGCGGTGGAAAAGGGTGAAATGAGCAAACAGTAAGTCTGGGCGTCCCTCAGGACAGTATTTTGGGACCTCTCCTTTTCATCATTTATATTAACGATCTTCCATTGAATGTTGTGGGGAACTCTACGGACGATGTGATGTATGCAGATGATATTAATGCTTTATTGTCCACGTTGGAGCTCAACTCGGTAAAAAAAGATGCAGAGACAGTTATAGAGAGTGTAGAAAATAGATTGACAATCAATACCAGCAAAACAGGCTGTATAATTTTTACCACACAGAGGTCAAAGCAAATACTTCCCGGCCCTTTAAGAAATTATTCTCACGTTATTCAAGTCAGCCCATCAATAAGATTCTCAGGGCTTCAGATTGACAGATATCTGAATTGGTCTGAGCACATTGAGAGATTGATTAGTAGATTGAATTCTGTTATTTATACCTTGAATATCCTGAGGGGTCAAGTTGACAAGTTTTGAAAATAGTCTACTACTCAAGTTTCCAGTCACTCATGACATATGGATTGATTATCTGGGGGAGTAGTAACTTTGCAAGTCAGATCTTCATTACTCAAAAGAAGGCCTTACGAATTTTGCTGAGGATGAGGTTCAAAGATACTTGTCGGGGGATCTTCATGAAACACAATATCTTAACTTTCTATGAATTATACCTTTATAAAGTTCTTTTTTTTCTGCATAAAAATCAACATTGTTACTCCAACTTCAAGAACATAAACAACACTCGACAAATGCATTCTTATTTCTATCCTATACATCGTTTAAGTATAACTGAAAAAAAGCCCGGTTTATGTGGGGATAAAGTTATTCAACTTGTTGCCGAGGTTATTACGTGACACTTATGACTATCACACCTTCAGAAAGGAGGTATTTCTTTTGAAAAGTGAGCCTTATTCTGTTCGGGAGATTGAAGACTTGAGTAGCTCTTTGAGGCAGGATTATGGGCACTAAAGTGTTTTTATTGTGTTTATGTGTTAGAAGTTTTGTTTCTATAGTTAGTATATCTATACTTATATATTTATACATATACTGCAGTCATTATGGAGAATTAAATAAATATTATTATTATTATTATGATTAGAAGGACTGTCTCTAGCGCTCTGTGTGTGATATATGAGCAGTTTGTTGTTTTTTCCAAATACTGGAATTTCGAAAATATTGAAACAGATGTAGGAAAACAGTCTTTATCGTCATAACAATCAACAACACTCACCCGAAATAAATCTGACAACAAGGAAAAAGAATCGAGTACAACATCAGTATGGTCTTCTTATCGATGACTTCGGAAATTTTCTGGTACAGATAATTTAACAGGGCTACTCCGTGAGGCATTTCTTCGCTTTCCTTGTACGGCCCTACTTTACAGATCGAAGCAAGAGTCGTTATTTGTTTCCTCAGATCCTTGGTTTTTTCGCTGAATTCGAGGAGATTCATCGAGTCTGATATACTCATAATTGCTGTTCTGTAGAACTGTAGGTATTTGTTTAAGCTTTCGCATAGTTCCTAAAACAGATTCTTTATTAATGGTATTTCATCTTTTTTAATCTGGAATGCATCAGAGTATCAGGGAAAAACTTACAGCAAATATAAATCCTGCACATCGATATTTGTTTGTATGGGAGTCGGGAACACTGATTTCATTCAAGGCCTTGTAACAGGTACCACTTAGGGTAAATGCTCTTGTGTAAACTTCTAGACTCTGTTCTGTTATTCCTTCGAGGGTTATTTGAGGTATCAATATCAGTTCTCCGAAATCATTATATGTAAAAGATTCAGAAGCCACACCAACTAAAACAGATTTATATAATTTGAAATGAAATTCACTTCGTTGTTAGCCCTCAGATAGCTGTGCTATATTTGATTAAATCTCCCATTGTACAATGACAAATTGCAAGTTTTTGTGATTTCGTCTGTACGTTCTACAAAAAAATTACCGAGAATTGGTCAGTGATACACAAAATATTTATTTTTCATCTGAATTTATTGTATCGCCTTCAAAGTAAGCCCCTTCCGAAATAATACATTTACGCCAACGAATAATACAATCATCAAAACATTTTTCAAACGCTCTTTTCGGAATCGACTTCAGTTTTCGCCGCGAATTCTCTTTTATGTCTTCTATCGATTCAAAACCGCTACCTCGAAGTGGTAATTTGAGTTTTGAAAATAAGAAAAAAGTCAGAAGACGACACCTTGTGTTACACGAGGAGGGGGCCTTTGCTGGTATGTAAATCAAGAAGTCGGTGCTCAGGTGAGGGTACTTAATATCGGTTCTATGGATGATCGTCTGGAACAATTATGGATAGGGGTTACAATAAACAAATGTTAATATGCCTTTGGGTTGGTGTACCGACCACCAGATGCCCCAACAGATCAGGGAGAACTTGAGGAATCACTTTGTTCGGTCAATCTTGATTTCGATAAAACAGTGCTTGTAGGTGATTTCAAAATAAACTTTCTCCAAGAGACCCCTTTGAAAAAGAAACTGTGCTATTTACTAGAAGCATACAATATAATTCAGATAATAAAAGAACCGACTCATATAACCGAAAACTCTTCAAACTCTTATTGATCTAATTTGTTGCGATAATATTTTATATACCAACTGTAGGGTGGTGGATTTATTGGATATCACAGACCATAGGCTTGTTGGTTGTGAACTAAACATTGAAATTCCCAAGAATATTCCAAACACCGTCACTTTTAGAGATTTTAGTACCTTTGTTCATGAGGATTTCCTTCATGATGCTGATAAGATTGACTGGGACATATTCAATGGAAGATTTGAATGATAAAGTTGCTTTTATGAATAGCGCAATATTGTCGCTATTTGATGCACATGCGCCATATAGGACTGTGACTGTGAGAGGGACTCGCCCACCATACATAACATATAATCTAACACAGATAAGCAAGGCTAAAAACGATGCCTACAAAAGATACCTGATGTCCAAAATAGCCAGACACCTGGGTTTCTATAGGCAAATTAGGCATTACATTACATGGTCAGTACATTAGTACCGGCCATAAGTAGAGAAAAGAAGGCGTATATTAATCAACAAGTCAACCTGAACAAAAACCCATCCGTAAACCAGGTGGTGCCCTGTGGTGTGGTCCAAATTTCTTTTGGTGGAATAACTACTTTGTAGGGTTCGTCAAAGTAGTAGGTGACTCTTGTTTGATCTCCTCTTGTGAGGTCAGGTCGGGGTTCTCTGATTTTGTTCAGGGATGCGGAGTGTCCAGAGATTGGATTTCTGTCCCTCCACATATATCCCTCGCATAGTCTCAAAGAGGCCCTCATGGCCACCTCTTCCACCACTATATGTAGTGGAGGGATGCTCAGAAGACACTCTATGAAGGCCGTGGGTGTGGATCTCAAAGCTCCCGTGACTACCAGACATGCTTGCCTTTGGATCTTGTTGATTTTGTTCCGTTTTATCCTTTTTTCCAGTGCAGGCCATCATACGATGGCGGCATAGGTCGGGAGCGGTCTTATCTCTGTTGTGTACAGCCAGTATATTATCTTTGGTTTAAGTTCCCATCTGGGGCCGAATAGTCTCCGGCACGCCCAGAGTGTGTTTTGGGCTCTTTGCGCCTGTCTTTCGATGTAATTGTCCCAATTTAGTTTGGCATCAAGCATCACACCTAGCTATTTCACTTGTTTTACTAGTGTTAGTTCCTCGTTGAAAAGAATGAGTGCCTTAAAATTAGTACTTGGTCCTCCAATAATGGCCTGTTGTTGAATCCAGCCAAGTCGGTGGCAATATGTATCGGGAATAAGCAAGTGCGTGATACGGAAATTGACGCTATTAACTGTGATATAAGAATAAATGAATCTGTGATCCCATTGAGTGAGTGTGTATAAAGTTTCTTTGAACACCATGTAAATAAATTGCTCAAGAATGTTTATATTAAGCTCAAGTCCATATATAGCTTAAAAATGTATTTAAATAGCAGCATAAAGTGGAAACTATCTAATAGTATCATTCTCAGCCCTTTTAGTTATTGCAGCTCAGTGTATTTTTTCTTTTCCACTAAGTATATCCGAGGTGTTATTCAAAGATTGCAGAACTCTTGTCTTCGATACTCATTTCCTATTAACAGTAGGGACCATATCACACCTTATTTCAATTGGCAGAATATTTTGAAGTGTGAGTACCTTTTCCTGGTGCAATATGCTTGTGTTGTCTATAATATTTATTTGTCTGGTCAACCGTTACACCTACATAATTATCTTTTGGGGAGAAATTAATCCCATAATGTGAACATTCAAGGCTCTAATCTATACCCTATCATAGAACTGGGAAATTTGAGAAGTCCTTTGCGTACTTAGCTGTGTTTTTATTAAATAATTACTATGAAATTTATCAAGGAGCATCGTTAAGAAATAATTTCAAAAGAAAATTCATAAAGTTTCAATTAGAGATGCAATCACATGATATTTTTATTAATGTATGAGACTTAAAGGTCTGTCGGTTTGAGTGGAATGCACTGTACCAGTCATATGTACGTATTTTTGATAAAGTATATTCAGTGCAAGCCTTCTGTAACATCTTCAGTAATTCATTCGATATTTTTATCCATTGTAAAAATCGCAAAACACTTGTGAGAACTGACAAAAACGAGCACTGTAAACAAACTAAATGACAGATCGCGTTCAAACTCCGCTCCAGTATAGAAAACAGTTGTGCCAACTTAGCAACAACAAAAATTTTGACAATCAATTAGAGCAGATTATTTAAATAATTAATTCCTGGTACTTTTTCGACAGAATGTCTTTTACACAAAGCTCGTCATCATTTAATAGAAAACAGCATCCAGGACAAAATTTTAAATCCATCATAGTAACGAAGGATTTACTCACCTAATAAATATTTCAGATCTTTGATGAAATTTCTCCTACACTTAACTTCTGGCCGGAGTACCACGCCGTCCCTGTACAACCGCGTTATATGAATGGAGTATAAATTATCGATCCAGAGCGACGACAAATCTCCTAATTCCGTCATAAAGATCGGTTCCTTTTCTGGTTCTGGATATCCATAATTTTCCCAGTTTCTCCTATTACTGTATCTCTCGGTAGCGGCAATTTCCCATATATTCACTGGAGGTGAAAAAGAGTATGTTGCAAAATGATATGTAAACTTTATAAATAAAGGAAAAACTGTGTACATACTGTTATCCTCTTCTCCATGTTTCAGTGTTTCATCATTTTTTTTTGATTGAAACAACTCACTGCTTGTTTTACAGGACAGTTTAGAGCTCCCTGAAGATTTCTTGGTATGTAATGTATTGAAGGTAGACTGATTTTTGTTAGGTTTAATACGAAACAAATGATTTATGTCATCTGTTTCTTGACTAGTCAAAGAAGCAGGTAACCGAAATAATTTTTGAAAATCCCAATTACAGTTGAATTCAGGTAAAATTGAAAGGCTCTAAAATAATAGTATTATCAATCAAATTTATCAGAGACAGAGTAAACTTACCATTTGATCATCATGTATCACAGGAATATCTCTTAAATTCAAAAGAAATTTCAAAACACTTTTATATAAATCTGACTCATTGTTAGTTTCATATGATTGGCAAATGAATTGATGATAGTCAGCAATTTGTTCCGCACATTTAGGAAGTGAATAATGATGACTTAGTACGTATTGCCATGCGGATAAGTTACAAAAAGGATCATCAGTACTTAAATTCTTGAATTCTGAAAACAAAACTACTTGTATACAAAACATACTCGGCTGAAAACTGTTATATATTATATAAATAGGCTTTTGAAATTGTGATTTACAATAATCATTCATATGATCACCCTTCTCAACTAAAGATAAATGAACAAGGATTGTAGTTAGTTCCGAGAACCCACATCATATAAGCTATGATAATAAATGTTATTTTACAAAGCTTCATATTATATATTAATGCATTCGATTCCTTCGGACTCTGACTCACTTTCTTCTCTATTAGCGGTTGTCTTTCCTAATAAGAGCTCGTAACATTTCGACCGAAGAGATTTTAACTTCGACGAGTCCTTCGTAAATTTATCACATAAGCAGTTAATTAACTTATTAATCCCTATTGTATTATCTATTTCCATTATTTAATAATAGCTACTAATCATAATACTCATTTAAATATATCTTATATTTTCAAATTTAATCAAAACATTACAGTTTGTCGACATATGACATTAGTATGCCAGACTTTTAAACCTAGTAGACTTATGAACAGAAACGACTTCATTGGTTAAAACCAAATAATTTGGCGCTATTTATAGATTGTGAATAACGAAGAGTTGCGACAACTGTGAACTACGATAATGTTTAAAAACAAATTGTGTTTGTATTTGATTTTCAGGTTTGCATGCTGTATGTATTGTATACTGGAGCGATTTGTTTTGTTGTTAAATTTAAATAGCAAACTAATACTTGAAAATTAGAAAATGAAAGAGGTTATTCTATATTTTATCTAAAATAGGGTTCCAGTATATTAAAATCAGTCTTCTTTTATTATTTATGGAGATTAATTTCAATGAAGAACATTTTCATTTAAACCACGGTTTTAATGAAGCTTTCATAACATTGAAATTCAATAATGTTATTCTAAAGAGCGAACTTATATTGATTATAAAATAACATTATATAATATATCTATTTTTCTATTATGCCTCATACAGGAAAAACTAGTAGTGTTATTGGAATAGCCAGAAATATTTCAATTATTGAATCCAGTAAACAAATACATTAGTACTTTTTATTTGCAATAGGTTACGAAGTAACTCCTATGAATGTAAACATATATTTGATGAGAAAACTTAAGTTAAGACTTAAAAATGTTTAAAATTACAAAAACTGAGTATCGACACTATCACTTTTTATAATGATGCAAACCTTTATTAATCTCAATTTGAAAATAGCGCCAAATCGAGGGTGGAATCAAATGAATGATGTAACCAATGCCGTAATTTCCCTACACAAGTTTACTAGGTTTAGAAATCACGCACCGATAAATTTTCTTTTTCTTCAAGCACTTAGGTCTAAATTGTGAGGTGTTAAAATAGTAGCCAAATCTAGTTCGAGCGTTAATAAAATTCTGAAAGGATAATTAGATAATAAATATATTCTAAGGTTTATTATAGAAAGATTTGCCTTCATCTAAAATATAACTATAAAGGCAACTTTACAAACGTGTTTACATAATTCATTTTGGAACGCTAGTGCACGACGTAGCTGAATTTCTTAATTACACAGCTGGTAACAGTGATTCAAAAAAATATGGATCCGTGGAGTATTTGTCAACAGCAGAACGTCACTGTTTTAGAATCTTTATCATTAAAATTTGAAGATAATTTCTCGCCAACTGTTTCACAAACACTTCCAGATTCAGATCAGTATCTGGCCCATTTAGGTGAGTAGTATTACTCATAACCAAATTATTGTCTTATATATATTAAACGATTACGTCTCGATGAGGAGGTTGACGATATTGACTTGATCCGTGACATTGGTGTTATTAATTTTCAGAATCTAAATTAGCTAAGCTACAGAACGAATCTAACATAATCCAACAGTTAATCGCCAAGAAAGAGGCTTGTATGCATCAACTTCTTATTGGAGAAAATTTGGTAGAAGATACAAGTTTTGACATTCCAGTGAACAATTTGAAAAATCTTCTTTCCTCCCGGCAAGCCTTGAATCAGGGTGAAATTGTAAACCTTTTGAAACACGACCAACTAGGAAGTGAAGAAGACATTCCAGAAGCTTCAAGTAACTCAGAAGAAAATCGTTCACCTTGAGAAAACTAGGTAAACATTCAATATGTCCACAATTGATTTTTCCAAGAAATCTTTGATTTTTATTACTGGTGCGTCTAGAGGAATTGGAAGGGCAATAGCAATTGAAATTACACGTATCGTTAACCCTAAATCTGCTTTAGTTCTTATCGCTTCATCAGCAAAAGGCCTTCAAGAAACAAAATCGCTAATCTCAGAAGTTAATAATTCTCTGAACGTTGTCACGTATCCTTTAGATTTAAGTGCTCCTTCTTCGGAAGTTTATGAGAATTTATTTGATGATGTTTTGAAAAAAACAAATAATTCCGAGTTAGAAAATGCAATTTTTATTCATAATGCTGGTACAGTCGGTATTTTGAAGAAAAGTTTGGATCTTACAGATGTAGAAGAGTGGAAACGTTTCTACGATTTAAATATCATTTCTGCAATTTTTCTTAACACGCTTTTCGTGAAAAAATCCAAGAATTTGGCTAAAAAACTGATCGTAATCAATATATCTTCGCTATGTGGTATAAAACCGTTTGTTAACATGTCTATGTACGGTTCCGTAAAGGCTGCTAGAGAGATGTTTTTTAAGGTATTCGCGTTGGAAGAACCCGAAGTTGTAATTTTGAATTATTGTCCCGGTCCTGTCGATACCGATATGTTTAACAGTTTGGTGCACACTGCCCAGGATGAAACGTTGAGGAAATCTATGAGCGAAGTGGAACCCTTGAAACCTAAACAGACTGTTGAGAAATTGCTTGGTATTTTACAGAAAGGAGAATTTGCGAGTGGTGATACAATAGATTATTTTGACAGAGCATAAGGAAATTTATTATCAACTTTGTCCATGTAACGACAGTTATGAAACTTTTAATTTCTTTTTAGTTGAATTTAAAATTATGATTTCATTTAATGCACCTGAACTGTTTCAAAGAAAATTTTGCTTTTGTAATGATGTTTTTGTTTCATTATTAAAACCTAAAATTACAAATCCCCAATATGCTAAAAAACTATATTTTTGGATGAAATAATTTATTGTTGTCAATTTAAATAGTTATATTATATTTTAGTGATGATTCACTATAAATAAATGTTTATTTTGTCTTTTGATAGAAGAAAATATATTGATTTCTAAAGTATATGTATCAAAGATATTGAGCTGAATTCTAGATAAAGAAAATATATTTGTAAGCAAACAATAAAAAGTAATTTGAAATGAATTTACACGTTTTTTCAATCCTTTCATGATAAATTTGAAGTGAATTCTTGAAATAAATTTAATTCACAACTGACGTGTTATAGTTTTCAAAAATCTACCTTTTGTTCGAACTTGAAATGTTTGATTAATGTTTTAATCTTCATCAGCAGTACCAGGGAAAAACTTTAATAAACGATTTTATTATAATTTTCCGAACCCACAATAATTAGAGCAGATACATCAGAAACAATAATAATAATAAAAATGTATGTATTTAGCACGATCAGAACTCAACAGAGCAATAATTGAACTCGGTGGTAGTAACCCAACTGAACGACCTAAACTGCCCAAACTCAAGATGAACAAGAACACTAATATCATCCTAGCGAGCATAAACTCAGTGTTTGAAGAATACACTGACCAGAACTCCTTGGAGAAAATTCACACTTTGATTTACTGTGTAGCGGTAGCGGTTCTTCAACTACACAAACAACAACTCTGATTCGATCTGAGCCAAAAAGCGTCAGAAAACCACCATGGCAAAAACGACTGGAGAAGGATATTGACAATATTAGAGCTGAAATCGTTCGCCTCATAGAATTCCTGAGAAACAAAAAGCCCTCAAGGCGCTTGAAATCCCATATACGCAAAATTCATAGAAAAATTGGTACGAACACAAAACACCTTGATCACAATCAACATATCGACGTGTATATGGACACTTTGAAGCAGAAACTCCAAGCAAAAGCATAGAGGCTCTCAAGATACATCAAGTGTACTGAAAAGAAACATCAAAACCAAAGGTTCCTCCAAAGCGCGGCCAATTTTCATACGGGAAATAACAAAACTGCGAACAACAATAACAGAGAAGTACCTGATGCACAGTGCTTGACCGATTATTGGTCATCGTTATGGTCGAACCCCAAAGAATACAATAAAGATGCTGAATGGATCACGAATGAAAAACAACGCCTTGATATCAATCATACGGACTTCGAAGAAATAACGGAGGAAGAAATCGCAACAGTAGTTAGAGCGACCAAGAATTGGAAGGCCACAGGTATATATAATATCCTTAACTTCTGGTACAAGAAGTTTGATAAGCTTCATGGAGCCCTAGCGAAACAGCTCACGTATGTTCTTCAACATCCCAGGAAAACACCCACTTTCCTAACACAAGGCTTAACATATATGCTACCTAAGAGCGATAGAACACAGGATCCGTCTCAATATAGGCCAATCACTTGCCTGTCAACACTTTACAAAATAGTCACCTCATGCATATCCAATCGAATATACAAACGGGTGCAAGGAACAACTCATCATCGATTCTGTGATAATGAAACAGGAACATGGAGGGCATCGGAATGTTCATTCAGCTTTTCTCGATTATCTGAAGGCATTCGATAGTACCGCCCATTCTTGGCTTGTCGAAGCATTGCAGATATACAAAATTCATCCAACACTGGTAGAATTCTTGAAGACAACGATGACACACTGGCGCACGCCTCTGCAGGTCAACATGAACAATAAGTCAATTAAAACCGACGAGACACCCATACGTCGTGGTATTTTTCGAGGAGACTGTGGTTCTGTTTAGCTATGAACCCATTGTCCTCAATGCTAAAAAGAACAGGATACGGATTTAGGATAAAAACAGAAAGGAACTATCATACAATCTCCCACCTGCTTTATATGGATGACATCAAATTATATGCTTCGAACAAGAAGCAATTGGATGATCTGCTGAAAACTGTCAGTAAGTTCATATGAAATTCGGGATTGAAAAATGTAAGACCCTGAACATTCAGAGAGGGAAAGTCATAGATGGTGAAACACAATTTCCAAACGGTGACATTATACAGTGCATGAGGGATGGCGAAACATACAAATATCTAGGATACCAACAAGCCAGATTGCTAGACCAAAAACAATCAAAGGAGAAGATTCGTTCAGAGTACAGTCAGCGTCTGAAGAATGTGCTGAAATCAATGTTGAACTTGGGGAACTTAGTCAAGGCAATTAACACCTACGCCATTCCAGTGTTGTTTTACTCATTTGGAATAATCAGATGGAATAAGACAGAACTGGATGATATTCAAAGGCAGACCCGAACGATGCTGATAAAGTACAACAATCATCATCCAAAATCGTCTGTGATACGAACAACTTTAAAGCGGAAAGAAGGAGGACGCGGATTAATAGATGTTGTCAATTTCCACACCGAACAGATTGAAAATCTCAGAGAATTCTTCTCTGCAAAAGCTTTCACTTCTGACCTCCATAGAGTGGTATCATTGGCTGATAAGGGATATACACCTCTAAATCTTGCTACTAGAGATGACCTGCTGAATCTACCGTTCCTATTAGATACTGAAAAACAAGAGCAATGGTCAAGAATGGAATTGCATGGACGACATCACCATGAGATTAATCAACCACACATCGACTAAGAAGCCTCCAACAAATGGTTGATAAAGGACGGAACATTACAAACAGATAAGTGCAGAAAATGCCATATAAGATCGGAGACAGCATATTACGTCCGGCTGCGAACAACTGGCCTATACGGACTATCTTCACAGGCATAATCAAGTGTGCAACATTATCCATCAGAAACTTGCACACAAGTACGGACTTCTGAATACCTTCCAGCCATATTACAAGTATCAACCGGCGCCCGTATTGGAATATGACTCTATCAGATTATACTACGATAGGCCTGTTGTCACTGACAGAATGGTGACGAATAATAGGCCGGACATAGTGGTGTATGATAAGAGAGCCAGAACAGCAAAGCTGTTGGATGTACCGAATAATAACAACGTGCTGAATAAGTTCCAGGAGAAAAAGTCCAAATACGCAGACCTTGCTATTGAGATCAAGCAGATGTGGCACCTCGATGAAATAGATATTGTTCCTGTCATCGTATCCTCGACTGGGTTAATACCCAAAACTTTGCATGATAGCCTTAAGAAATTAGAATTGCATAAGAATACCTATATAGAAATGCAAAATACTGTAATTCTTAATACATGTAGGATAGTTAGGAAATTTTTGTCAAGTATATTGTAATCGAGCCTATTCCCTTCGATTGCTGGATCTGGGAAAGGTAAATTATATCCAGCTAACAGCTGAGATAGTGCATAAGTTCACGATAATAAATAATGTATATTTATCCACTGACCACATTTTACATAGTATCGGATGTCAAATAAAATTAATTTAAATTTTACACTGATTGAAATAAAACAATACAAAACATCAGTGTAAATATAAAAATCTAAAACAAATACATATATCAGTCTCAAAGGGAACAGAAAAAGTTAAACGTTAACATCACTCAAATACTCCTCGACACTGTAGAATGCTCTCGACAACAACAGATTTTTAACAGTAATACGGAACAATCTCAGTCCCTTAATGGCTTTAATGTGTGGCGGCAACTTGTTGTATAACAAAAGTAGCAGTGATGGGATGTAACAAGGTTATTGGAGTTACGTGTTGAATAATTGTGATAGAAGTTATTACATTCAAATGATTCGATGTGCTTAGCATATGTGAAAAGCTCAAACATATATATGCATGATAGGGTCAATATTTCATTTTTTTAAACAGATCTCTACATGATGTGCGTCTAGAAACACGTAATATATTTCGAACTGCTTTTTTCTGCATTTTGAATGCTCTTTTGCTATCTCGAGAGGCACCCCAGAACATTTCCAATGACGATATTCCAAATTGCTCTCTATTTATTTTCAGCCTTTTGAAATACTTCATCATTATGCAACCTCTCTGCTGCCGTTATGGTTCGTTTATAGATTTTCTCAAATTTTCTGTAAAAGATTATATTATCGGGATGTGGGTTGGACACTGTCAAGGAATATAACAATTTCAACATTTGTGTGAAAGTCGTAATGCCCTTTGTAATCCAGGACCTATCACGGCCATCTATTTTGTCTTTAACTTTATAGAGTGGAAATGCCTGATCAGTGTACGATGTTATTGCATTTATAAAATTCTCAAACCCCTCGTGAACGTTTTATAGACATCAAGCCAAGTTTCTTTAGAAAGAAGAAAATAAAGCATATTATAATTTTCAGAGTTAAATGATCTAGTATAAATTGTCTAAGATGAAAATGCACTACAATACAATATTACAAATCAGCATCTGTGAGGTGTGATCCGACAGTCCATTTAAATCCACTTTTGCATTTACAATGGTAGACTCTGACAAATTAGAGCATATATAGTCAATAACACTATTTTTAGTAATATGGTATCTTGTATGTTCATTGATGTGCAGTTTCAGACCATATGAGGCAAAAATATTCATTAGCTCACGTTTGGGAAAGGAATTATTCATGTGATCAATATTCAGATCACCAAATAAAATGACCCGAATATCATTTGTACATGTTTTATTGAGGCAGTTCAACTAATTCATAGAAGAAAGTATGTAGATTTTGACTATTTAGGTGATCTGTAAATGGTAAGAATGATGATTTTGCAGCTATTTGGAAGGGCCAGCTGAACCCCACAGATCTCAAACACCTGATCAGTCTATATAGGATCAGACAGAAACGACAAATTTTTCACTTCTGCATTCAACTCATGCCTAACAAACACAGCAACACTCCCGTTTTTCTACAGTATATAGAGTGCAGATCATAACCACACACGCCCACAGATCTTGACTCATCCTCAGTCAGCCAGTGCTCTGACAAACAAGCAATGTCAACCTCTTGCGCGGAAAGCATCACCTCAAACAGGTCGATTTTATTCCTAAGACACTGCACATTTTGGTCTAAGATTTTTAGAGGTTTATATGCAGGTTTTTTTCTTCGTTCATTATGTGTTTGCGTCTTGTGTTATTAGTTTCTGAAAATTCTGCTTTACAAATTTCTTCACTACGAGAAGTTGCGGCCAAAATGTATTTTTTAATAATTGTGAGCTGTAGTTAGCCAATACTGATATTTTAAAGCTTCTATATTCTCCCGATTTCACTTTCAACTCTTCGCACTTCACTGAGATGTTTGGTATTTTACTCCTCACAAACTCGAGAATGTCCTGCAGATGGTTTTCTAGTCCCACTTTTGATAAGTGAAAGTGAATATATGGTACATAGGCCTTTATTTTGCTTTCCTCTTGCAGTACCATAGATGCCAGGTCTTCTCTTTCATTTTACACTCTTCTGTGAAATTCAATTGGACCAAAATAATATCTTGTTGAAAGTGATAGGTGCGTCAATTAAGCAGGTATCATGAGCCTGGGACTCATAGTGGATTCTTGATTCTCAAGTAATGAATCGTGTGAATTACTTGAAAAATAAGTAAATCTTATTTAATTCTCTGTAGATGGACGAACCAATGACGATGTCTCCTTTGATGTTCCTTTTGAAACTTGCTTGGGACTGTCGATATCGGATTCCGTTAATAATAACCATCGGTTTCATGGCTCTCGATATCAGAATGCAGTTCGAACTCAACGTACAGACCAGAAGGGTGAGAAGAGTCAGCGTACGTTCGGCTAGATCGTCCAACCCGAGCGACCTCAATACGTCTGATAGCCCTGATGCTCTGGGTGAGTTAGCAAGAAATATTTATGAAATAAAACTAATTCTTCTGCTATTGGATATTGATATTATAGAAGAAATCATGAGATATTCTCCACCAATTAGATTTATTATGAATTATTGCTATTGTTTGCAAATTTTCTCTGATCTAGTTCTTCTGGTTTATCTAAGTGTAGCTGCAAGTAAACAATATTTTAAAAGTAATCTTTCAATATTATCACCTCAGATTAGATAATTTTCCTCCTTGAATTGATAATTAAAGATACTCTAATTATCTACCCGGTTAATAACATCAGTTATTGTATACAATGTGAATTACAAACTTTGAAAATTATTGCGTTAAGAATTATATTGTATGAATGTTTTACTACCTTGATTTTATAGAAAATTATGGTTTCAGAATTGGACGATTCCTGGATGAGCGCTGAAGATGTTAATAACTCATCTGATTCAGAGTCAAATAGTCCTCATGATAGTGGTCCCAGCAATTTTCATAATCATGACAATGCTGGTAATCAGAGCATATTAGCAAATATACTTCAAACAAATTTAGAATCTTTGTCATCGCAAATCTGAATATTAAGACTGTATTTTTTAAAGAGGTGAAAATCTGAAATGATATTTATTTTATTTCCAGTTAATATTTATTTATTTTAATTACTCTCGAATAGACGTTCTAAAAATTAAACTTGTTTTATTTAATGTGGATTAGAATATATTATTTGTCAATATATACACATTTCGACATTTTACTACTGCAGCTATGTGAAATATTGTGAATAAAGGAAAACGACTTTCCCCGTGTTCTTTTTGAGTGGGAAATTTATTGCAGCAAACAGATTCGAGCTAGCTCTTTCGTTTTCGAGTTATTTAAGAATTTTTGGAATCGATAAGTATTAATATCTCGGATGTTTTTGAAGTTATGTACATTCTGTTGAAAAAGTTCCGGGAAATGGTCAAAGAAACACAAAATATTTATTTTTCATCCAAATTTATGGTATCGCCTTCAAAGTAGGCCCCTTCCGAAATAATACATTTACGCCAACGAATAATACAATCATCAAAACATTTTTCCGGAATCTATTTGTTCTCGCCGCGAATTCTCTTTTATGTCTTCTATCGATTCAAAACGGGAATCCTCGAAGTGGTATTTTAAGTTTTGGAAAAAGAAAAAAGTCGACCGGAGTCATATCAGGTGATTGTTCGATGGTATTTGTTGAGTTTTTGGTCAGAAATTCATTATCGTGGTGCAATATCAAGAAGTTTTCATTCCACAAATCTGGCCTTTTCCTGGAATTTGCTCTCTCAAACGCCGCATAACGCTCAGGTAATATTCTTTATTTATCGTCCGACCTTCTGTCAAGAATTCCGAGTGCATAACACCGATATAATCAAAGAAAACGGTGAACATCAGGGCCCCCGCAACCATATGTGCAAAGTGTGCAATGCACACGGGCGCTATCCTTTAGGGGCGCCAAAACCCAGGGTCCAAAAAAAAATATTAAAATAAAAGTTGAGAAATTAAATAGGATTAGGTATAAATACACACGAAATTTTATTAGTATATCATACAGTTACTGCCGATTCCTATGTTGCGAGAACACGTCAGGCGGCAGTTACTTGATTTTTCCTGTTCAGACATGAATAACGCCTGGAGCGCTACGAAAGCAATGCATCGCCACAGGCGTTCTTAAATCAGTTAGTTCACTGGACCGTGCAACAAGTGAATAGAAACAAGTAATCCTAATAATTTTTACATATAAAGTTATTTTTATTTTGTCAAGTGTGGAGTTGTCTTGTGTAATATTTTGTTTACTACTTTTTTTCTTAAATTAAGTGCCGAATACCTGCTGACTGCAATTTCAACGGATTGATTTTTCATAAGATGGTAAGTGTTCCTACTTTATACTATCAACATTAACCCTTTATATGATACTGGTTATAACTTTTTTAACCAAATATCTTTTTATTTATTGAAATGTCATGTACAAGTTTAAAAAGTAAGTGGTTTTATCCATAACTCGCTTAGTTTTTATGGTATTGATCTTCTTAAAAAACTATTTTGTAGGGTTTTTTAAGGGCTATAAGATCAAATTGGTTTAAAATCTTTTTTGCCTTAATTTTTGAAAGGATTTAAGCTGAAAGGGCTCGAACAAATTGCTTTTTACTCAAATATGCAAACTTTAATCGGCCATGTCTTACTTAATAATAATCTGCCCTATAAAGGGTTAAGAACTATTGGCTACTTAGTTAACTTTTGTTTTTTCAGGATAAAATAAAGAGACCTTCAGGTGCGAAGTTACGCGAGCAAAAGAAACTGAGACTACAAGAAAGGGGAAAAATGCTTGGATCTTTAAAGCATTTCTTGCAAAACAATCGAGACTATCGAGGTTGGTGCGACCGAATCTCAAGATTCTGTGTCAGCGAAACGTCGTCGAATTTTTTCAAATAAAGTGTAGATTTAAGTTAAACCTTGTGTTTTTATCTCATTTATATCATGGATCTACATCAAGTAACGGCCTCCATAATTCAAATAGTAATTTTTGGTCATTTCAAAGATACAAATCTTATGCACTCAATTTTTCCATTCACGACTTGTTTTCATGAAGATACAAAATTGTATAACACATTCCTAATTCATCTAGTAGGTCTATGTCAATTTAATTGTAATAATTGCAACGTTTTAATTCTGTTTCCGAATAATTAATTTGATTCATTAATTGATAGTTCAGAAAATTTATCGAGTTTTGTCTCATCAAAGTGACGATAATTATCATGCGCATAGTAACGTTTGCAGTTTATGTACTAAGAAAAGTATGAAAAGATTGAATGTTTAGTTCAAAATGGATACAACAGAAACTGCATATTTAAATCGGTTTCATAAAAAAAAACATAGAAGCATAATTGTGAGAGCAAAGGAAAATCTCATCGACAGTGGTTTACATTTCAGTGAAAGAAAGAGGGAATAAACATATGGATAATTATTTATATTATATTTCAATAAGTATTTCTGCGTATTTTACCAAACCACTATATAATTGTGTTTTGGGTCACTGATTCCGAATCGGTGTTCAGTTGACCTTCTCAAAGTCATTTGAAGGGCAAATCTAATTGAATCGTAGAAAATATTGGAAAGCACCTTCATATAGATTTTTAAGGTCACTGATCACAAGAATATAATTAGTAAAAATGTGACGATTTTGTTCTGAAAAAAAAAAGTATAAATTGTGAACGTTCTCTTTTCAACAATTTCCAGTGCATAACATTTAGCATGTCGATCGTTTATATTTTGACATATTTTTGGTTTCTATTGGGAGACATGAACAAAAAGGTATGGCACAAACAGTGAACCAATTTTTTTGTGTGGAAACACCGCCATATATTACTTATTCATATAAAACTCTAATTTCAACTCACTAGATTTCAAGGCGTTTTTAAGAAATTCCGTTGAGAAAAAGATTTTCAGGTAAAGAGGCGTTGATTCAACTGAACAAAAACAAAGGGCATTATTGTGATCATTGTTCTGAAACAACTGAGAAACACAAAGAGAATACTTCAGAAGAACTGTTCAAATTTTCGACCATTTTGTTCCCAACATTTTAAATCATGTAACTCATTTTTTTTCACAACTCTGTGTAGTGAGGAATAAGATAATCCAAAAGTATTTCTTATGTAAGAACAATTTTCTCCTGTTCATTGAATAAATCACCAATTCGATAAATTTATATTAAAAATAGTTTCTGAAACAATTCATATATAACACAATTAATCATAAATAAATGCCATATAGTATTCACTCAATCCATTTATCTAGTACACAATAAAATGTTTTATTAAAATAAATATATAATACTACGTAAAAAGATTAATTCTATAATGGGGTTTTTTAAGAAGAGGTCTATTTTTGTTCAATTCAAATTATAACAATGGCAGTATTTTTCGAGTATTTTTCTCCATTCAAATTCAGAATTCCTGAAAAATCAAAGATATATTTTGATTATTTCAAATTGTCTGTTAAGTAAAAGCGTATACGGCATAATTTATTAAAAAATTTATTTAATAAGACCATAAATTAATTTTATTTGTTACGAAGCATGCCGCAATCTCATGAATCACTGCAAGCGTCATTAACCGGTTGGAATAATTTCCACTTTATTTTCGGCATATTCGACGAGGAATGCTGTTCAAATGAGTCAAGTTTCTCGGGAAAGCTGTTTAAGAGTGAAGGTGGGTCTTCCTCGAAGCTTGTGCTTCATGCAGGTCCAGACGTTCTACATGGGATTGATATCAGATGATTATGCAGGCCAGTCCAAGGTGACATTGTCCTGCAGGATCCAGTTTTTCATTAAAAATTGAATTTTGGCAGTCGGCATTAAAGCTTTTTCGTAAATTTTGACCATCCCAGCAGCATTCAGGTTCTCGGTAAAGAGGTACAAAGTCCCGAAATCTTTTGCACAAAAGCCTTTGACTTTTTCAAGTACTATGCCGTAGCTGCATAGGACATTTTTGGTCCTTTTGAATGGGTGCAGATGAAAATTGCCTCGAAGTTTTCGGCGTATGTTGCAGTTATTCTTTCTATATTTGACTTTCAATGGAACTTTCTCATAAGTGCGTCAAAAGTAGAGTTTATTTCCATTTGTCAGGGTTTCACTATTTACCAACTGATAAAAAGATGAAGCCGTATACGCTCTTATTTAACAGATTATATTTATGAATTGTTTGATATATAGAAGCAGGTAAATGATTACCTGACTGTTGGATGTTGATTAAGTTGTTTGTGTTACTTCTGAACTATTGTCGAACACCTTCACTAGTTGAACATCTTTCGGGGGAGATTTTTCCTTCGGAAATGCTGCTTTCGCTCCACGGTTCGTAGTTTGACCATTCTAAAAAGACACTATGACTCAAATACTAGTTTTTTCGAAAGTTTCCATGCAATGTGCAATTAACTTGCGTTCAACTAGTATATTAGATATATCTCAACTATAAAATCAGATTCAACTCTGGTTATAATCAATTTTTATGAGGTCATTCTTCAAATTTGAAAACTTAAATATGACAAAAAAGTTTGGGGGACACCTACATATGTCAATGAGTCCTTAGTAAAAGGTTTCAGTTAAAAAAAAATATTTGTTGGCAGGTAAAAGAGGTGCTTTCATGAAGAGTAATTTAAATAACTGACTTGGTTGCATATCAGATCCCACAACCTTTTGGGTGAGGGGAACATGGCATTTTTTTAAATTTTATAGTTTCTGATGTATTGAATGAGTAACAAAAAATTGGAGGACTACTTTAGGGCTATCGTAGAAGGTTTCGAGTATTTTGTTTATCTATTCTATATATGGTGTTTTAATCCTGTTTTGAATCACATCAACATTTGAACATTGCGACATAGTCCATTTTTTGTTACTTTATTTATAATTCAAATAAATGACATTAATCATTGTAACTGATTTAATGAATAATATACCATTTAAATATTTGCCTCTACGCAACAAAAACGGTTTGTATTATAACATATATATTGTAAAAAACATGAATTTACACAACTGCAAAGAAAAAGGACCTAAACATTCGAGAAAGAAACTGAATTTCGCCCACTAAATAAAAAATTTGGAGTTAGTGTATCCACTAGAAGTACCTTAGAATGTTGATGATCGGTGTACGTCTCATTGACGAAATTAAAGAACTTCAACTGACGATACGAGGATTGCGATTATCACTGTGTAGCGTTCTAAATAGCCACTACAGGTAAATTTTACGTATATTAGTAAGTTGTCTTGGTTACTGAAAATTCAGGCTTTTAGTTTTATCTAAACGAAACGCCGTGAATTGCTTCGAGAAAAGGATGCCACAACTGTGCGTTCGCTCGATTTGAAAGAGGCTCGACCGTGCCTCTCCAGATTTATGGAAGTCATTACTGCATTAAAAGCAATTAAGCTTATGCATTTTCTAATAGAGCATTGATATTTCATAATTAATATTATCAAATTATTAGATACACACTACAATAGAAAAAAAAACGTAAACATTTCTGGCGAAAACCGAAATAATGTTTCACCAAAGCCTATAAATAAAGCAAGCTTCATTGACATTAGTTTGTTACCATAGTAAACATAATATAAAAATTACTAGAATAAGCATGCTTTAATTTTTCCACTAAAAATCGTCTCTACAGATGTAACTCGAATTCCATTTTACATCCCATCTAATCGTCTAATAAAATCTGAATATCTAAAAGACTAAAGATAAAAAGAATATTCACCTAGTCGTCTAGTCTATCTGCCTTCCCTATTGTCTAAATTACATCGAAGTTTAGTTTCGAATGTGTTATATTAGTTTTGCCACGACACACAAAAAATGGTTGTGCATTTCAGACTTACTGCGAATTTGCGAACATACGCTTTGAAATAGGTCCAGTATGAAAGATCTTGCCTTTGCACATACGAATATTAACATGAGACAATGGAGACACAAAAGGGTTATGGGGGTTATGAGGAAGTTGTGTCCTCTTCGCAGTAAAATTATTGTTTATGTTAAAAAAAAATCCACTAGTGAGATATTCACGCTGTATCATGTAGAAAATTGTATCAGCAAAAACTTTTATACTTTTTCACATACTGAAAATATCGGAAAGGTGCGCTCGCTCCCTACATTACGTCAAGAAACTTTCGGGAATTGATTATTTAAAAAATCTACATAAAACGATTGTCAACATTTTTGTTGTTGCTAAGTTGGCATAACTGTGAAGTTTGAACGCGGTCTGTCATTTAGTTTGTTTGCAATACTCGATTTCGTCACTTCTCACAAGTGTGGTTTGCGATTTTCACAATGGATAAAATATCGAACAAAGAATTTGTCTCGAATTTTGTTTTCGAAATCGAATTTCGTGTGCCGAATCGCTGAAAAGGTTACAGAAGACTCATGATGAATCGACTTCATCAAAAATACGTGAATATCAGTGGTACAGTGATTTCAACAGCGGCCGAGATGTGGTGGAAGATTTGCCTGACTCTTGTCAGCCATCAACATCTTTAACATCGATAAAGTGAAAGAAATGATAATTGAAAATCGTCATTAAGCTTGATATAAATATGCAATTAACTTAGTGTTTCACGAATCAATTCCTACTCCTATAAACGACTGTTTGGGCATGAAACGCGTTGCCGCTCAACTAGTCCAAAAGACCCGTATTTTCTCAAAAATTGAATCGCGTAAAGGTCTCTGAAGACATGCTAGAACAAGTCAATTATGACCACACGTTCATAAAACGCATTGTAGCTGGTGAAGAGACATGGGTTCGACATGCAAGCCAGTAAACAAGCTTCGAAATGGCGACTTCGAAAGTCAAGGTAATGTTGACGGTTTTCTTTGATTATCGCGGTGTTTGTGCACTCGGATTTCGTGCCAGAAGGTCAGACGGCAAATAAAGAATATTTCCTGGACGTTATGCGGAGTTTGAGAGAGCAAATTCGTCGAAAAAGGCCAGACTTGTAGAAAGAAAACTCATGAATTTTGAACCACGATAATGCATCATCTCACAAAGCTATCATTGTGAATTAATTCTAACCAAAAACTCAACAAATACCATCGAACAACCATGGTATTCACTTGATATGGCTCCGGCCGACCTTTTTCTTTTTGCTAAACTCAAATTACCACTTCGAGGTACCCGTTTTAGAGTCGATTGAAGACATAAAAGAGAATTCGCGGGGAGAACTGAAGTCGATTCTAGAAAAAGCGTTTGGAAAATGTTTTGATGACTAGATCTACTTTGAAGCCGATATACAATAAATTTGGTTGAAAAATAAATATTTTGTGTTTCATTGACCAATTCCCGGTACTTTTTTGACAGAATGTATATTCGAAATCATCCAGTAGTAAACAGGACCATGACGATTTTGTTCTTGGAATATTTTGTTTTATAAAAAAATAGCACAGTATTGTGAAAACCGCATTCCTCTGCCTTTCATATTAACAGAGATACCTTTCAAATGTATCCATTTACCAGTAGATGTGACTAATGCAGCGTTGCCGCGTTACTGGCATGGCTTCTTAGTTGAAACAGCTGTGGCCACCCTAGCAAGATTTTATTTCAGAAAGTTCTCAATAATTTCCTTACACTCGATCTATTCCAGTAATGAAAAAAGTCAAGAAATGAATAGCATTCACTGCGAAAAGAACATAAGCCTTGGGAATTAATGAAATACAGGAAGGCGATGAAAAAGGGATGTTCGATATAGTGTTTGAACCCACGAAAATAAAACGTACGAAATGAATTGAGATAATCCACCCTACCTTATGCAATCCTGCCAGAGTGACTGCCTTCAGATGAATTCTATCGTTGCAGAGTGCTTGTAGTCTTTCAATACCTGAAATCACACAAACATTGTTTGTAAGATCATCGGACAGAACAATATTACAATTTTCAATAATTCACATCATAACACATAAAGTTATCTCATTCAATTGAAATAAATCTACTACTAATTTTCAAATGTTTGTTTCTAAAATTACACACCTCTTTCCCTATTGTTTTCATATTTTGTTTCCCACGCATCGAATAATCGATTATAGTACCTGGGTTCCATGAAATCTAATAATTTATAGGTAGACGCTGTGGGGAATATCCTCTTAAATTTATCCTTTACTCTGTACTCATCTTCTGCTTGGATCAAGTGCCTTATATCATCGCCTATTCATTGCGACAAACAAAAATAACAAGTTAAACATATTGAGACAAAACTTACTTAGAACTGATGTATAACACAATCCCTTAAACCAGTGGTTCTCAAACTTATCTAGACACCGTAACCCTTTTTTAACTACAAAATATTTTAGGTACACCTCAGTTACCGGTACTAAGTAAACTTCAACTGAAATATTAAACAAATCTTAGAGCCTTAACCTTTCTGAATTTCCAATCCAAGTAAATCCTAATTTTAAGTATAACTCCTCATATTTTCTCTTTTTACTTTTAGATTCGTTTGCCAAGTTTTTCAGTTTTTTATTTTTCCCTTGGACTGCTCATTATTAGCAAGACGTTCAGGTGTACTTTCATTTTTTGAAGTTGATGGCCTAGAATTTTGATTCAGATTTTCATGAGGCATTTTTTTAGGAGCCATTTATCCATTGTTAATTTTTATTGTAATATTCACTAACGTTCCAGACTCAATACACTGATGACGTACTGTTTGGGCAGGATTGGGTGTACCACAATAATGAGAGCGAGTTTGTAATAACAGGCAATACTACAGTAGTACAACGACACGAGGGACTCGCCGGTCACACAATCACTTAGTGACTTAGTGGCGCGCGCACATCAACGTGTCCATACGTGTCCCCACTCTCCCACTCAACTATTGTTATGGGAGAAACAAACGGTTACGCTATCATAATTTCAACTTACAGTTAGCACCGCCACAATATGGAAATTTGTGGTAATTATTAGAATTTTTTCATTTATATAATGGGTTGTTTTATTTTTTGTTGGTCAACCGCGTACACCGTAAAAATTTTTGCGTACGGTACCACAGTTTGAGGACCACTGCCTTGAACTATAGCTCCACCCCAAAAACCAAAATTACCTGTAAGATTTTCTAAAATCGTCTCTAAATAATCCTGCCTCCTCTCCTGGAACATGAATTTGTTATGTTTCGAGACTTCTTTTTGCGTTAAATTTGTCGTGTACAATTTCGGCTCGTAACACTTGAGATTAGTTTTGACCAAAGCGGCGAGTCTGGTGGGAAAATGAAATTGCGCCATATTGAACAGCGTTTGTACCATAGGTCCCTTGACGTGTTCGTCGAGAGGCGATGAGCTATGTAAACTTGGAGATATATTCACCTGAAATATTCGATTGGGCATTATTCTGAATAAATAAGAGTGTGCTAGTAGGATTCAGAAGTATAGGAGTATGTCAATATTCATTACTCTTTTGTCCGTGTTCTGTATATGTCAAAATCAAGGTTCACTATGATTCACTAAGGTGTTTTAAAGAATTAGCGAAATCTCTTGAGAAGTTTAAAAATTGGGTACATGGAATGTTCTTTTTCCAGAAAATCATAAAAATTATAATGAACAATCATATTTGAAAATTTACAGACAAGCAATAAAAAATCTTCACCTCTAAAAGCCAGGGCTTCAATTTGGAATCCAACAAAACGTCTATTCCAAAAATTTCATAACAGTTGTACCTAGTGTTCATATTTTCAGCACACAATTCAGTGATCGGAGGTTCACAAGCTATCATAGTTTTTACGACCAATAGTTCTAAATTCCTCCACAACGTTTTAGTGTCGACACCTTCATTACCTAAATATTCTAGCAACTTGGTTATTGTCCTAGAAGAAAATTATGGATTAAGATGTGTACATACAGTGATATCGAAAATTCGATATAGTGTAATATATTCTGTCAAAAAGGTACCGGGAATTGATTATTGATAAAATCTACTTAAAACGATCGTCAAAACTTTTGTTGTTGTTAAGTTGGCACAACTGTGTCTTATACTGACGCGGAGTTTGAACGTGATCCATTATTTAGTTTGTTTACAGTGCTCGATTTTGTCAGTTCTCACAAGTGTGTTTCGCGGTTTTTACAATGGATAAAAATATCGAATAAAGAATTTGTCTGAAATTTTGTATTGTAAATGGAATTTCGTATGCCGAATCGCTCGAAATGTTACAGAAGGCTTGCGGTGAATCCACTTCATCAAAAACACGTACATATAAGTGGTACAGTGCACTCAACAGTGGCCGAGATGTGGTGGAAGATTTGCTTCGCTCTGGATGTCTATACACATCTTCAACTGAAGTTAACACCGATAAAGTGAAGAAACTACTTCCAAAAGTGCTGAATTTTCGCGTAAAGGTTGCTGAAGACATGCTAGAACGAGTCAATTCTGACCCCGCATTCATAAAACGAATTGTAACTAGCGAGGAGACATGAGTTTATAAATAAGAGAATAAACCACGTCAAAATCGATCAAAAATGAAGGTAATGTTGACTGTTTTCTTTGATAATTGCGGTGTTGTGCTTTCGGAATTTTTACCAGAAGGTCAGACGGTAAATGAAGAATATTACCTGAGCGTTATGCGCCGTTTGAAAGAGTAAATTCGTCGAAAAAGCCAGATTTATGGAAAGAAAACTCAAGTGTTTTGTACTACGATAATGCGAAATCTCACAAGACTATCATTGTGAATTAATTTACAACCAAAAAAACCGCGAGAATTCTGGGCGACAACTAAAGTCGATGTATTATTTCGGAAGGGGCCTGATTTGGAGGCGATACAATAAATTTGGATGAAAAATAAATATTTTGTGTTTCATTGAGCAATTCCTGGTACTTAGTACAATAAATTATTACCATTTATGTCCTTGTGCTGAGTGGGCATCCTCATTGGCAGTGTAATTACTAGATAACTTATTTATACTATAATTTGTCAAATGCATATATTTTTCTTTTATATCTTTCGCATTATGACTATATTTTGCTGTAAAAAATATATTTGGTTAAAATACACAGAAATATCAAATTTTCATTCCAACACACAATATGTACTCAGAAAAAATACTTACCACTAGCAAATCTAACTAGGCCCTCCGAATATAAATAAACCCTTAGCGGGTGAAAACTTGTAACAAGAACATAAAGTCGCAAGTCGAACTTGCTTCCATTTATTAAATAAGGATTAGTGATATATTTTTGTACTACTAACGACGTTTTTTTAGGCAATTGCGCCCATTTATTAATCACTCTGATTCCTACTCCTCTGGCCGAAGCAGGCTGAAAATAATGTATGATATTACTGATTGGTTTTATGGAAATTCATTTTAATTAAAAAAAAAAAAATACTTTCGTCTGATTTCTAATTATTCGTAGTTCAAGCTGAACTAAACATCCAACGAAACGAAAACACTATAAATAACCAGTTCGTCACAAACACAATATCAGTGAAATCATTAAAAATCATAACACTTGCTGAACAAAATCAACTGAAACAATAACTACTATTTCAACCAAATCACAGAATGAAGATGAGTAATATTGATGATTTATTTATTTTATGGAAATTCCTTTTCAACAAAGATGAAATAGAGAGACAAGGCATTACCAGAAAGTCTGTAATTAGAATTGCTGAGGTATCAGCAGTAGACCTTAAAATTGAAAATGAATGGATAACTCTTTTATCGATCTATGTCCCTCCTGGAAAGAAAGGAGTTTTTCTTGAAGTATTTGAAGAGATTCTCAGTCTTATCAATGAATCGGAGGTGAAATCTGTTATATGTGGAGACTTCAACATTAATTTATTGAGTGGAATGGAAAAAACAAAATTGTTTTCTTGGAAATATTGAACTCTTATGGATTTTCTCCAACCATCTGGACTCTTACTAGAATCATTCAGATGAATAGAACATGTATCGACAATATAGTAACAAATTGTACAAACTATGAGGACAAGAACATAACCACACCCATGTCAACCAACAACACTGCTCAGCTCTTGAAAGTCAGTTTTGATACTGCAAAAGTAAGTTACACCTACAAAAGAATTATGGATGAACATAAAATAGAAGATCTACAAAGAAGACTAGGAAATGTTGATTGGAATACCCTTTATAGCTAACGAAAAAATGAGGTGGACAAGCAGTGGGATTACTTCATGAAAATCTTTATATCAGAATTTGAGTATGTTTGTCCTCGTAAGAAAGCTCCACTAAATGAAGGTATTAGAAAATGCAAAATTAGAATAGATATTTTGCACACTTGTAAACTGGAGAACCCTATCTTTAAAGAGGCTTACAAACAGGTAAACATGAAATATGACCAACAAAATGGCATTTTAAAGAAACCATACTCAATTCAGATAACAAAACAAAAAGTTTATGAAATGTAGGGGGCATCAGAAGACAACAAATATTCCAATCGAAGGAGATCCCAAACTGCAAGCTGATCAATTCAATACATTCTTCTGTGAAAATATTGAAAACGGTGAAGAAAATACAAACACTTTTGAATCAAAGTGCAATATTCCATGTAGTGAAGAAAATCTGATGTTCAAAGCCATAACAACAAAAGATATCTTGAAGATGGGGTAACTGCTGAAGAGCAAGCATAGCTCAGGATTTGATGGTGTTCCTTCAAGTATTATGAAATGCTGCTTGGAGCAAGTGGCTGAACCTCTCAAGTTTGTGATAAATAATTGCTTGAATTTTGGCATATACCCTGATCAATTGAAGCATGCTATTGTCAAACCTATCTAGAAGGAGAGGCAGATAAGATAAAAAACTATAGAGCAATCAGCCTTATGCCATGTTTTTCAAAAATATTTGAAATGGTTATATTGGAACAACTCTTAGCATTCTTAGAACAGTGAAATGTATTTACGCCTACTCAACATGGCTACATGAAAGGAAAGCTTTAGAGGACTCACAAATAATAATTGGCCTTTTCCTTGACTTATCAAAGGCATTTGATAGTCTTAATCATGATTATGTAATATATAAAGTGGAAAAATATGGTATAAGAGATACATCTCCGAGTTTATTCAGATCTTATCTTGATGGTCGTACACAAAGAGTGTACGTAAACAATGATATGAATGACGTTCGTTCAGATCCAAGGCCGATAAGACGTGGTGTTCCTCAGGGTGGCATACTGGGGCCGATTATGCTTATTTTATTTATAAATGATGTAGATGTTGTGACGAAGAAGGTGCCTGAACTATCGTAAGTAAAGTACGCAGACGATACGAACCATACCATCATCAAAAATCCACACTTAGTATCCTAACATTTGTAGACCTTCTTTAACTTATATTAAATTATAGTTTACAGCTTTGTTCGCTGGTACAATTCCGAACCAATTCTGAATTAAAACTGAACTGTTGTAATTCTCATCAATTTCTATTGGTTTGGGATTTGTGGTTACCGCCAACGACAGGGTTCGAGATTCGAGAAATCTCCGATTTTTACACTTCAAAGATTTCTTATTTGTACATTAACAGTGGTGGGTAACAATTTTTATGTGCGTGTTATTGTTTGGGGGTACCAAATTTACTGGAATTCATTCCTACAGATCAGAATGTTATCATTTCTCCTAGCAAAGTTCTCAGGGTTGCGAGAACCGATTCCAAATTAGTTGTGGATCTGTTTCGTGGAACCGTTATTAAAAATAATCATGGAAATAGAAACGATTGAATCGTCAAAAAGCATTCAAACTTACCGGTTTTATAATCCACCAATCGCCGCCGCTATTTTTGTTCTCCCAATTGTACTTCAGCAGTTTCAATTCGTGGGGAAGAACGTATGTGTGCGGCAAAAATCCGAATCTGAAAAACGATTGTATTATTAACGTGTCTGTGGTATTTCAAGCGAATATCTTACTCTTTATGTCCGTAAGTGTTGATCATCCTCTGAAAATTCCTCCACAACCTATCCTTACGACCTAACTGGAAGGTACCGGGAAAATGGTTCAGTTTCTGCGAATCCTTCAGTGTTTTGAACATCGGAGATTTAATGTGTTTGCCCCATGTACCTAGCCACTGGTTTGACTCTAAAAGAGATTCAAAATGAATGGTATGTCTTTGCAACGATATCATAACAGGGATAATTGGGAAGACGGAAAGGGGAAATGGGTAAAAACGGGACAAACCTCTTGTGAACTCACTTCTGACCATGACGAACCCAGAGTTGGAAACAACTTTTCGCACGAGCACCGGGGTGATGGTACTCAGTTTCCATTTGAAAAATTTTCTACCTATGGGAATATTTCTCGATTCCTCCAAGTTAAAGGCACTGAAGGCGATATAAGGCGGTACGTTTGGGAATAGGCTTTCTCTAATCGGCCATAGAATGGAGTCTCCAGCACCTGAAACACACTTTAATCACAAAAAAATTCCCAAGTCCTCTCACAAACAGTAGGTTTATCATAACCTCTTTTAACTTTATACAAACTTTACAGGTACCAACAGAAGATGTATTCTGACATAAGTTGGCAATCATGCTTACACACAGCATGAAATTTAAAATGATATATGCATTCACTAAAGTAAAATGAAATTCATGAGTGGATTTTCCTTTTTTGATTCTTATGCTAGTGTCAGTTTTTGAAACGTACCTGCAACAGCATCAGTTAAATCTATGGTGTCCTTGCTTGCACTATCTTCAGGTGCAATATCGAATACTTGGTAGTCCTCCTCCGTCTCTTTTATGGATTCATCTGAATCACTATAATCGCTACAAAACAAATTCCATTAATAGAATAGATGATCGAAAGATTTTATTTCAGTTTCAAAGTTTTTTTGAGATTTAAGATAAACACACTTATGTTTAAGATCTTGATCACAAACGAGAAAAATATTGTTTCAGAAAGAGTGAAATGTTGAAATTTGCTTAGTTTTAAAGTTGGAAATATGAAAATTTATATTTGAAATCCAGATCTTAAGTGAAAAAGAGGTGTTTCAACATTAGGCTGATTGAAAAAACTGACTTATTTTTAAATCCTGTTTGCAATAGATTCAAGCAATTAAGAAAATAAATCTGTAAAACTGAAACTCATATTAATAATTCAATGATCCTTTTCCATTCTGTCAACAACACACTTTAAAATTGAAATAAATACTATCAGAAAAATTGCCTTAAATAATAAAATTCCCCAGTTTTAATAGACAAAATTATCCACAGTAAAGGAAAACATTAAATGACAGAATTATTCTATTCCATAAAAGACAGTTCCTTAAAAATTTTGTGTATAGTTGCAACTACACTGGTCCTCTGTCAAACAACTTGAGCAACTATTCTAAATTTAAAATAACCCTTCTTTCTTAAGTGGTCTGAACTTGAGCAAATTATTATTCAATGCTAAATAAAGAACAGACAAATTCAAAAAATTAAGAGTATATAAAATTGCAATCAGTGTATGGTAGCTTATGTTAGGTAGACTGGTAGAAATTTCGAAACCAGATGCAAAGAACATTTATCCTCTGACAATAATTCTCCAATATGTGAACATATAAAATCCACAAAATATTCATTAACGTTAGATAATATCAAAGTTCTTCATAATTGCGACAACGGACAGAAAATGAATCTATTGGAATGGTTGGAAATCAATAAACTTTGTAAAAACTCAAGTGAAATCAGCCTTAATACTCAGTTAAACATTAATACCTCTCCACTAGTTAACATAAAATTAGGCTAGTACCTACATAAGTTCATTTCCTGTAGTTGACCACTTGAAAATGACCGAACGGTCAAAACTGATTGTGTTTTTGAAAATAGAATTGTGGAAAGTATAATAAAACAAGTTACGATTCAGTTTTCAATAAAATTGTCAAATATATTAATTATTTCATTTGATTATGAAGAAAAATTCAAATAATGAAATTTTGTGGAACAGTACAAACATATTAAAATACTAGAAAAAGTAATAAAAGATGCTAAAATTAGATATGAAAAGGAAGTAGTGAAATTTAATGGTAGCAAGCCTAAAAAGTTTTGGAACTATATTAATACAAAGTTAGGTGAAAATAAGACAAGAAGCAATGAGATTCACGTGATAGTAGAAAACAATATTAAAATTGAAAATTGAATCTGACATCTTCTAAACAACTATTTTTGCCAAATAGGACCAAATCTGAGTTCAAAAATTCTGAAACTAAATAATGAACTTCTAAAATTACCAAAAAGTAATGATAAATCCATATTTCTGATACCAACAAGTATGGACAAAATACAACAAATCACAATGAAAATGAAAAATAAAGCTGAAGGAATTGATGGAATTAGTGTTAAAGTATTGCAGAATATTATGTTATATTTAAAAGCACCTATAGAACACATTTGCAATAGATGTATTGAAACTTCCATCTGGCTGACCGAGCTTAAAACAGCTGAAGTAGTACCAATCTTTAAAACAGGTATAAAATCCATGATGACTAATTATAGATTAATTTCACTTTATCGGATATTGATAAAATATTTGAAAAATTTTGCACAAAAGGTTATACTCTTTTATCATGAAACAAAATATCATTTCAAAAAAATAATTTGGTTTTGTTAGAAACTGAGGAACAAGTGATGCTTTGAACTATATTACAATTATATATAATAATTTAAATAAGAGTAAACCGATTGGTGGATATTGTGAAAAATCTCAAAAACAGGACTTCGTCTGACATTTATGGCATGACAGTTTCTTTGTTGAAGCAAATATTGCCAGTGGTGATAGTGCCATTGACTTGGATTCTCAATTTATGTTTGCAGGAGGGCGTATTTCCGGATAAACTCAAGATTGCGAAGGTGATTCCCATATATAAGAGTGGCAATGAAGATGATTATAGTAATTATAGACCCATTGCTTTGCTGCCAATATTTTCAAAAATTTTTGAGGAGGTTTTGAGAAGAATACTAGTGGAATTTCTCGAAAAACATAACGTACTTGATAACATGGTTTCCCTTCCGCTGGATCTACCACAACAGCACTTATCAACCTCGTCCAGGCGATTGTTAAGGCTTTGGACGAACACCAATTTGCGGAACTACTGGCATATGACCTCAACAAAGCTTTTGACAGTATATTTCGAAACTTGTTGATTGATAAAATTGAGTATTGTGGAGTTAGAGGTAATGCCCTTTCGATATATGTTCTATTTGTCGAATAGAACGCAAGTTGTCGAATGGAAAAAACAAAAATCTAGTGAAACAGACGTTGAAACTGGAGTACCACAAGGTTCAATATTTGGACCAGTTCTTTTTCTAATTTATATAAATGACCTACCTCTTCATATACCAACTGCCACCACTAGTCTATACCTAAACCTAAACATCGCGACAACCCGATGCAAAGTTCAATCTCTAACTGAGGAGTGCATGAAACATGCGGAAGAGTGGTTTTCGGCTAACAGATTAAAATTGAACTTAAAGAAAACACAAAGACTAGTCATAAGCACTCATAAGGAAGGGTTAACCTCTCTGTCTCAAATTGTTGGGAATCACTTTGACCAGTGAGTTCACATGATATTTCAACAGATATTTTTACGATTCGCAGAATTAAACAGATAACATCACGGAGAATTTGCAAACTCAGTTACTATGCTAACTTCCATTCGTTGGCAACGTATGGGATTCTTGTTTGGGGTAATGCTACTAGTCTTAGGTGGATATTGCCAAAGCACAAATCAGCAGTAAGGGCACTCGGTGGTGTCCCCAAACACCAGAGCTGTCGTCCAATTTTTAGATCAGAGAAAATCTTGACCGTTACCTCGATGTTCATTTTGTCCTGTATTTTATATGTAAGACAGAATAGAGACGAATTCATCTCTCAGTCTACAGTTCACCAACACAACACCAAGAATAGAGATCAATTAGTGCCCACATACCATCCATTGGAAAAAATTCAATTAGCGTACCATTTTCTACAACAAGCTTCCATCTCAAATGAAAAGACTTCCGGATGGAAGGTTTATTAAGATGGTAAAGAAAATATTAATTGAGGAAACAATTTATGAGATCCAGGAGTTTATGGACAAAAACCTGTAGTTCTGGGTTTTGTGCATTTATTTGTTTCTCTGTTGTGATTTGCTAAGTCCTAGATTCTTGATCGACTTTTGTTCGAGGATGTTTGTTGATACTTTTTTCTGTTTGACCGGTTTGTTTGTTTTATTTGAGCACTTATTTTTTGTATCGTTAATAACTATGACATGACATGTAAGTTTTGATGTCACAAATATATACTATACTGCTACTACTTTAGTGTTATATGTACTTATATCTGTATCTTAGAGATGGCGCTAGCATGCACTTTTGGTACCTAATTGCGCAAGTGTGCGTTAGTATATGTTGACTAAAGAAGAAATAAATCTCTCTCTCCTTGACTGTTGCAAAAGTGACACGTATTATCAAGTTTATCAATTAAGTTTGTAAAGCAAAATGTAATAAATCATTCCATAGAATTTAAAATGTATGAATTAAATATTATTAATTTGACAGATTCATATTTTTTCCTAAACATTAAAACTTGTAAATAGCTCAATAATTATTGAACTTCATGAAGTATATAAGTTACAAATTACTTCTTCTATATACTCAAGATTTTTATCCAGTAGTGTCCCTGCCATAGAAATAATAAAAAAAAAAGTCTTACCTTTGACCTTCACTCTCTACAGATGATGATTTAGAAGACTGATTTATCACTGTCCTAGTATTAGATCTCCTAATTTTAATAGTATTAATTCTACCACCTCTCGTTTTAACTCTGATTAACTTTGGTCTCATTCTTCGCACAAGTCTAGGAGAGTTTCTTACGATTTTATCCGATTTCTCCTTCTTTTCAATTTCTTTATCTTTGGCAACAAGAGACTCAGCTACCATCTTGGCTGATGTATTGTTTTTGTAAGTAGAATTTCTCAATTGTTTCAATTTTTCTTTAAGTATATTCATTTCTTCTGTATACAAATTTGACAAATCCGCTTTTCCAACTCCCTGCTTATCGAAATAAGTTTCAGTTTCGTAGCTTAAGGGACAGTTGTAAGAATGAACAGATTCATAATTAGATTCTGTTTGGCAATATTTGTCTCGTTCGTTTGCACTTTGCATATCATGATTGTCAGGTAAGAGTGGAGATTTTTTTCTTAAATCTAGATTAGTGTTTGGTATCCAACTTGAATTAATTTTTAACTGACTGTTAGCCTTAGTTTGTTCGAATTCTTCCATATTATTACACTTAGCTTTTAGATGAGATTGAATGCCTTCTAATTTTTCGCAAGCTCTTTGTAATCTATCGTCGTACCTCAAGTTCCTGCTACTTTTTTCATATTCATTTTCGAGCACAGATGAGTTTTCAGTGTATTCCACGTATTTTATTGTCTTCTCATACGTTTTTACTCGATTTTCAAGGCATTCAACATAATCTTTGTCACATTCAGACATTTTGAAACTTGACATAGGTTGACCTGTCTGACAGTTATTAGTATTTCTTATATACGAAGTAGGCAGTTCACACAAGTTGGTTCTAATTCTGTTGCAACACTCGAAATATTGATGTTCTTTTGTTTCGCTTATGGATGGTTTCAATCTGCAACAATCATAATCCTGATGTTGTTTTTTTTCAAACCAGCCATCTTTGATTTCATATTCAAAGTCCATGTTCTCAAATTGTTGAGTGTCGAGGTATCTTTTGATACCTGGCAACTTCATATCTTTGGATTTCTTTTTGCAGGGTTCCAGGCATTCGCTTTGGGAACGTGTTCTTGAAGATGTTTTTTCGCATGGACACCAAGTAGTGTAGGAATATTTGCAAAAATTTCCTTCATGTTTCAAGGAGGGATAGTCAAGGGACAGATTGATTTCCTTCAGTTGTAGAGGGTCTATATTAGAGCATATCTCGTGGCGTGGCATCTAAAAAATTAACATCATTAATTGCACTTACAAACTAAAACTAATTGGGTATTTAAATCAGAATCCATAATTCTTGAAAAATCTATATGGAAGAGAAAAATCGAATGCAATCAAATATCGTAGAGTAATTCGGTTAGATGGATGATGAGAGACATCACTTTTAATTCAGTTATGCCATTACCGTAATAAAGTTTACAGGTGAGTAGTGGTAACGTTCTTTCTGGTCCATTCTGCCTCTAGGATAAAAGAGTCCAGATAAAAAACGAGCTAATAATTCCATAAGCTGGATAAATAAGAAATACAAAGTTACTAATGATTTTGATGACTATTTAAACTTTTCTTTTGTAAGAACTGAATGCAATCCTAACATTGATTATTCTGCTTATATTGGTAAAACTGAAAGGGATCTGCACATCAATATCGAAACTTTTAGAACTCCTACGTTTTGATGAGTTAGAAATATTCTGTTTCATATATACAATCACACTAAATATTCATTAATGTGCAGGATTACTCTTAGTACAATTCCTTCTAGGTCTACTGGTGTTAACTTCTTTAATCGCCCAAGGTTCTAATCTTAATATAGAAATAGATTTGGCAGTGATTGGATGAATTCTATTATGTTCAACTTTCCTTCTATCAACTTAAAAGATTTATTGGAAGACTTTACTTTTTAGTTTCTCTTCAATTTGTAGAAGGGTTTATCCCATCAATAAATAAATAAATCTTAAGTCTGAACATATAAGAAGCAAATTAAATTTTTCTAAACATATAATAAAATTAAAATTAAAAGATAACTTAACGTATATTTGAAAACTATAAAGAATTCAAAATCTAACCAACAGTTTCATACGATCTGTAGAGAATGATCTTGAACATAAATTCAGAGCAACAGAAAGATTATCAATATTACAAGGAGAAGAAAACTAACTTTTTTACTAATTTTCCAAACGATCAAAGAAATATTCACTAAAATGGAAATTTATGAACGAAATTTCCTTATTTCTGAAAATAAGCATGCATGGTTAAGGAAAATATCGAATAAATCATTCATCAAATTAAATCGATCATTTCATTAAAAAAATTGAAGAAATATCCAATGAAAATATTAATATTCAATTTTCAAAATGGTGCTAAGATGAAGATGGGTTATTTCATGAAAGATAATGAATTATGTAGGGTTAACTGATACTACAACATTGAAATCATGTACCTTACCTCAATTAATTTATCATAAAATCGAGTACACTATTTAAATTTTCATTGTAGCAACCCCACACAGTTTCTTTGTAAAATTTTCATGTATCACTGCTATGCCATACACCTACTTCCTTACCGCTTACCGCATGTCTGACAAGTAACAACAAACTAGAAAAATGTAACTTCTCACTTGAATTTAATGTAGCTTCTCGGACATGACATTAAAATAAAATATGTATGATCAATAAAATTATTTAATTCGTGAAAATTACTTATAAGTAATACTCTGCTTGTGTAACTTGATTATTAAAACCCAAATATAGGACACTACTACGAATCATGCCAAATGGCGCCATTTCTCTCTACACTCCAATTGGTTGCTCGTCATCGTCAATCAGATAAGCTTCTTGGATCTACTATCTCCCGAAAAACATTTTACTCCTACGCTATTAGTAGGCACGAAAATAAAAAAGAAAACTATTCGAAAAAAATATGGAATCAAGTTCATAATATAAAATATTTTCAGTATGAATTATTTTTAATTATAGTAGAAGTTCTTTAAGATATTTACTCCTTTTAAATGCGTGACATGCGTAGTATGTGTTATATAAAGGAAAAAAATCTTATCTTTACTTTCGAGTTAAAATGATAATCTGAATGGAAATAATTTCTTCAGTTCAACTCAAATTGTCAGACGGCTCCAGTTTTTTGGACTTTGTGGCTCAAAAAACTTTCTTCGTGTATCGAAAACCTGAATATTAGAAACGGAATATAAAAATAAATTTCTTAACATTTTTGCCATAAAAATTAATTCGTTTAATACATTATGAATCGTACTATAAAATTTGTATTATTTTCTTCTTATGAATACATATACGCACGTATCTGAAGCTATAAAGATTTAATTAGAAAATAGCATTGATTCCTTATATGATTTTCTTGAAAACCACAAATATTCCCAATTTTTAAACTTTTTTTGGAATATTTACTATTTAATTCTACGATTGAATTAATCGTATGGTTAACCACTATTAATTCTATGGAATTAATTAACTAGGAATAATAGCGATAACCAGAGAAGAGAGATTATATATCCATAGACAAAGTATAATATAGTACGCACACGGCAAATCGTCTTGTTCCATTAGCCACTTTTCGTAAGGCGGCTGTGTCGTCTCTTTAAGAACATAGGTTTTTCCTGATGAATGTAATAGATACTTACCTCAACAAAGGCATTATTCAGTAATTTGAATCTGAGCTTTGCAGGAAATTACAAATAAATGAAATACGATAGATATTTTTTATTAAAAAAATTTTAGTTACAATAATTGTCTTTCACGAGTCCGGTTGATAAAGAGATGTGTCAAGTTAGATTTCTTCTCTCTGTCCCTCGCAGCTTTTAAATTAAGAACAACTAGGTTGCTTAGAAATGCTTAGGGTATTAACATTAAACTGTAGATGTGCTTTGTATGTTTTGCACTTTAGTGAAGTTCTTAAGTGTTTAAAATTGGAAAAAAAAAAATTTATTTCTTTCGAGCAACTGAAATTTTGAGTGACTGTTGTATTTTTATTTTTGTATAATTCTCTGATATCTGTAACTGTTTTTAAATGGAGGTATCCCGTTAACTGACTAAATAAATAAATATATTCAATTTAGATCAAAAACTTCAGAAAATTTTCAAATATTTTCAGAATTTTTCTAAATACCAACTAATGGAGAAAATAAATATGCTATAACGAGGAAAATGTAAATCTGAACTTGTATACCAAATTTCATCAAAATCCAATAAAGATACTTTCGATAGTTTTAAAGTAAAAAGAAGGTTTCTTAATAAGCCAATTGTGAACATGTATTTGTTTCGTAGTAGTTTTATTTTATTGTTACTATCTTTCTTATCAATGTATTTCTTGTAATTTTGTTCAAAGGAGGTTTCCCGTATACTCTTATATATCATGTTGTTTGTACTCCACAAAATAATATTCAGTATAATAACAGATTGAAAAGATCCAGATCTTGGGAATATTTTTGGAACATTTCAAGGACACGATTTAGAAAATAAGTTATGGAGCTCCAACCGAGAGCGGGATAATTCACTATTATATATATTACACAAAAATGATAATTACATCACAGGTATGTTTGCCACCAAAAAAATGGCCACCAATACCAAACACAGTACGAGTTAGCGACCCTTTAGATCATGATTTTCGATTTCTATGGTTAGGTTAGATTATTTTTCGCATTCTATGGTTAACGCTGTTATCTCTTCTTTTTTAATTTTTTGGTTAGAGTATGCTTTAATTAAAATTGTTTTTATATATGCCAAATATAAATAATCGAGATAACAGCCCATACAAGAAAGGATAGGATACGTTTGCGTTTCTATAACATTGTGCAAGAATAGCGAACTGAACATTTAAATTGCAATGAATGAACTGGCAGATATTTTTGGAGATTTCTCACTAAGCAACGAAGACAATGAATATATTAATTTCGATTATTTCAATTTTTTCAAGGTGTTTATCATTTGTAAAATGTCTTACAATTTCAACATGGTCATTATTTTTTTCAGAATCCAAATAAGCTTCCAATAACTAATGTTTTTCTTGAGAGAGTTCGACGTGAAATTGATAAGAGGGCTGAGGGAAAATGGGTGAGTTTAATCGAAAGGCATTATAAGTTGATATAATTCACAAATGATACTTAATGGAGTAAAACGTCTTTTTTTTTCTGAATTTTTCAGGAGATTGTTAACAGTAAAGAAGCTAGAAAAAAATGTATAAATATTGAGAAGGAAGTGATACCTGCATTGGTAAGAATATATTTCCAATTAGAAAAATGTTATCAGTTTGAAATTTTTTTTCACAGCATGTATCATGGCTTCCGGAACATATACCTACTTTCGAATATCAGGAGTATGACTTCAGCCTTCCAGGAGAAGAAAACACATGGTTTTTAGAAAATAATAAAAATTATTTACTATTTCTGGAATATTTGGTTAGATGCAACTATCATCAATTTTGGTGTAGTGTGTTATTCAAGGAAGATGTACAAAACAGCATTAGAGATTTTTTATTGAGTCCGATTCCAATCTATCAGTATAAAGAACTAGGTAGAAGTTATCAAAAAGTTTATAAATCCATATTTAATAATTTCTATATGGTTGTCAAAAGGTTGATATTCTTTAAAGAATCTGAGGTAGGTGAATGGTACTTGCTGATAATGGTAATCCTGTCTTGTATGGTGACGACTTCGGAGCACCCAAAACGAGTCGATCAGCTGTTTGCCGAATGCATTTGAATTTTATAAAGTGTTGTCAGATTATGAACATAATATTTGTATGCACTAGTTTGTCAGTATGCGAACACAATAATTGAACTTTCTTGTCTCTAGTACACCGTTTTTTCTTTTCTAGTTTCTAGTCAATAAATAAGAAACTACTTCTCTTATGTCATATTGTTAGTACCATAAAAAACAAAGTTTATGGGATAAATTATTAATATCTCTCTTGTTCATAACTGAGACAGAAATTCAAATGGGAATATTTCTAAACCTAACCTAACTAACCTATAACCTAACCTACTAACCTATCAAATCAAAATCAAATCAGATCGTCTTTTAACAATGTGCTTGGGAACTTTGCCCATCTACACAGGTGTACCTACAGCTTATAGTGGATTTCGAACCACTCTCCTAGACTGTGCAATTATAACTGCCACCACAAGGATTACAAGTTATCTGGTCCAGGAAGCTTATGCCCTCTATAAGCCACTCTGTCAAATTCAAAGACGCATACACGCGATTGGCTGTAGAAAACTTTCAAAGAACCATCTAGGATAGGACAAAACACAGCCATTTGTATCGATAATATATTTACTAATATTAATATTGTAAATGGTACAACTACAGAGCTTCATATGTCCAATCATCTAGCACAAATATTGAATTTCTCCATTTCTACAATTGAACCTGAAAAAATAAGGAACTATCATGGGTAGAGATATAACACGACATGATACTCACCTACTGCTGGGAGACCTAGCACTAATTAAATGGGAAAATTTCCTTAAATCGAAGAACGCTGCTGAATCTTTCACAACTTTCTATAATATCTTTCTGACAGCTCTGGATATGAGAATGCCTCTGGTAAAGAAAATAATTAACAGAAACGCCAAAAAATTAACATGGTACACACAAGAAATCAGGGAGATGAAAAGGATATTAGATGCACTTTACACAATATCTAGGGTGGGTGGGGATAGAGAATCTTTTAATGCTTATATATCATAAAAGAGGCAGTTCAGCGAGGCAATTGATAGTACAATTAGAAACATAAATGAGGAATAAATAAATAAGGCTGAAAACAAACAGAAGGCATTGTGGAGAGTAATAAAAAGCTATACTGAAGGGAATACCAAGGGGAAAGTTAACACCAAACTGAATGCAAATGTAATGAATGCCTACTTTGCAGATGTCGGTAAAAAGATCAGTGATGAACTGGCAACTTCATTTTCAGATGTGAGTACCAAGGCGAGAATCATAAGCCCTAATAGTGTTGGGTCTTGCTTTTTCTTTGAGTGTTCAGAGCATGAAATTGTTAACACAATACCATCGCTGAAGTCCAAATCTACAGTCGATATATATAATGTCTCAACCGAAATATTGAAAAGTGTAAGTAAGGAGATTGCCGATCCAATCACTATATTAATAAATAAGTGTTTTCAAGAAGGTCATTTTCCACAAGAACTCAAATCTGCAAGAATAATTCCCATTTATAAAGGCAAGGGAGACAAAGATAATTGTAAAAACTACAGGTCAATTGCCATATTGCGTCTCAAAAATCTTCGAGACGGTTGTAAAAACAAGAATTCTGGATTGGATGGAGAAGCAGAAGTTGACAAACAAAAACCAACACGGATATAGAAGAGGCAAAAGCACAATGACTGCACTCATGGAAGCAATACTAGTGATAATTGAAAATCTGGATACTAATGAAATCATGGAAATGCTTAATTTTGATTTGAGCAAAGCATTTGATACACTGCTGCATTCACTGCTCTTGAAAAAGTTGCACTATCTAGGATTCAGAGGAACGGTGTTCAGGTTAATAAGGTCATATTTGATAGACAGAGAACAAATAGTTAATTGGAACATGGAAACATCATCCAAATCGGGGTGTGTTCATGGTGTACCACAGGGATCAGTACTGGGACCTATCCTATTTATAATTTATATAAACGACATCGACATTCAGAATTGTGGGCACCTGTGCCTATATTGCGATGATACCTCGATCATCAGCTCGAAAAATAGGGAAGACTTAATGCATAAAAAGGAGGTCGCTTTGAATGAAGTTAAGACTTGGTTTACAAAGAATTTGCTGAAACTGAATGTAGACAAAACTGAAAACCTTGAATTTAAAAGGCAACCAGGACTTCCAAAGTGCCAAGTTCTTGGGAGTGATTATTGACAGTAGGTTGAACTGGACGCCTCACATAAATTATACATGTAAGAAACTATCCAAAATTTTGTACATGCTTAGAAGACTGATACAGAATGGCACTAACTAGATGATGGAAGACAGCATATTTCGCTCACTTCCAGAGCATTCTTCTATATGGGGTGCTTCTTTGGAGTATGGCACCAGAAGCATCAAGAGTCTTCATCGTGCAAAAGAAGGCGATCAGAATAATGCATGGGATTGGTAGTCGAGCGTCTTGAAAACCAATTTTTGTAAATCACAAAATAATTACCTTTCCATCTTTGTATATAAAGAGTGCCTTTTATTTATGCACAGGAACAAGGATTCCTTTCCAAGAAACTGCGACTATCACCCATTTGAAACAAGATATAAACAACTGTATACAACACCATTTCATGTTAAAAGAAACACACAAAATTCATGGAAATACTGGGGGATATAGCTATATAACAACTTGGCTGCTGAACTGAAGTGTTTGTCTGGAATGGTGTTCAGAAGAAGAATTCAAGATCTACTGCTAGAGGGGGCCTTTTATTCAGTTGAAGAATTCATCAAAATATGATATATATATATATATATATATATATATATATTTTTTTTTTTAGTGTTTTGCCATTATCATATATTTTAGCCAGTGATGTGAAATATTTGTCAACTTTTTGAAATATTTTATATGTTCTTTGTATATGTTTGATGTTTTATTAGCTTGTAAGTGTTTTGTAACTTCGCTTATTGGACACGCCATGTAGGATTTTGATGGCAATAAAATTATCTATCTATCTATCTATTTATCTATCTACAACACCCATACCTCCGCCGGAATCGAACCAGCAGCCGCTCGTGTGCAAACTGGGAAGCGTGTGATCTTCCCACCTGGCCACGGGCGGTGGTTAACCTACTAACCTATTCAATTAAAATTATAAATTTCAATTAGGTTTGAGGTTCGGTTAGGTTAGTTAGGTTTGGTCTGAAGCGATTTCCATTTAAATATTCCTCTCTGTTATGACGGGAGATGGCGAGTATGTCACTATTGTCGGGATCATGTCACGTAGGTCTTGGATTGTATATGTGTGAAGTTGTTGCCTAATATTTAGGTTGTAGGTATACTAGATGATTTGCTACTTTGCCGTTTGCCAATACGTTTCATTTTGTGTTTCTCAGTAATGATTTGAATACCGTTACACTGCCAAATTATTACTTTGTATGGTTAGATTCGCTGTTTTCTATTTTTAAGTAAATAATGTTGAAAACGTTAATTGATCAAATATTGAATCGAGAACATTTTTGGGAAAGTAAGGGCAGCTATTATAAATCAAACCTGAAATTTTCTCATACTGTTGAATTATTGTATACATATTGGAAATATATTATCATGCTATATTCCTCAATTATAAGTTGTTAGAAATAGATATAACGAAATGACCCTTATGATTCCAATGGCAACACGAGAATAATTCCAATCGAAGAATATGTTACAGATCTGACAATACTGTATAAAATTCAAGTGCATTCGGCAAACAGCTGATCGACTCGTTTTGGGTGCTCCGAAGTCGTCACCATACAAGACAGGATTACCCTGATAATTAATATATGAAATTTATTTTGCAAAGCAGATTATATTATTGAGCTTAGAGTTCATGATTGTATAGCATCGCGAGGTATAAATACAAGCGTCGTTTTTAGTTGTTTTTCCTGCATCTTAATTTCAGTTTTGTATAAATTTTGACTTTCTCTAACATTCGTTTTGATTGCTAGCTCTGCTATTGCACTCTGTGTTGCAAGACTAAACTAAGTAGTATCAAAGCAACTTTAGCAAGGAAAAAATATTTAGTTAATGATTTATTTCAGTCGGAATATATGTCTAGAGCACAAGGTGCGAAATATTTAATAGAAAGTAAACTGCTGAATATGCCAATAGCAGTAACACTGACAATTTTGTATCAGGATTTCGATAATGACTTAATCGATGAACTTAGCGACGTTTTTTTCACTTGTGATGGGCAGGAAAAAATCATACACAAAGAAGTAGAGCACATTTTGAAATACTCAATTGTGGTAAGTTGAAGTGTTGAATTTTCCACTCTTGTAATTTCTGAAGTCTGAGAGGGTCCTTCAAAAATTTGAATTTAATCTTCGAATGACCTTGTGATCAAGATAGAGGGCGTTTTCAAGGTCATAACGAGGTAGCTGTTATTTCACCTTATAACATTACTACTAAGCATTTCTTTAGAAAAAGTGATCCAACTTGTACTTTCTTATAATTTTTATTCGTAGGTTTTCGAGATGATTAAAGGCAAATTAACTGGTAAACTTGATCCTGGAGTTATCATCGTTCCCATATCCTTAGAGGACAAGCCAAAATTATTCAGCCTGTCCTGGGTAGACTCTGTAATGAATTATTTATTGAATACCGTATACACGATTTGTGCTCTATTTCGTCTCAGGAAATCGAATATTAATATGGCCCTTTCACTGAATATTCCAGAAAAGTAAATCATATTTCAAAGATTGATCTCCATTGGAATTTTCAATGTTATTATTATTTTAGATTGGCTAAAACATATGACGAAGTTTTTAATTACCTTTACGATCTGCTGGATGGCCGGGAAGAAATAAGTCAAGAGAAGGAATTGTTCCAAAGGATCATGTGGAAATTGGGACATGCCAGATCGAAATTTATCGATAACTTTCATAATTTTATAACTTATCTTTTGGATGAAACAATTTCTAGGCAGTAAGTGAGGATATATATTTAATAGAATTAGAATAGAATAGAAAATACTTCAATTATCACAATTAATGTAAATAAGTACATACAAATTCACAGTAAAAGATAATTTGTCAAAACAAAATGTTCACAGCCTTGGTTTATGCATTCTGCAATCAAAATATTTCTCCACACTGTAAGGTTCGCATTCCATTATATAACTGTAGATTCTCTCTGAAAAAAGCTTACACCCTTTAAGTCCCTGCATCACAGATGGAAGAGCATTGTATAGTTTAAAAAAAAAACACACATTACTGTGTGTTTTTTTTTGTGAGAGTAAAAGAGCAAAGAGGAAGGTGGTAAGGTGATATCTGCCTTGTCTTGTTCATATTTTTGAAAGCTGTACAATAATCACAGTGCTTGTGGATAAAAATTAAACAACTATATATATAAAGGTCTGGAAGAGTTAAAATATTATTAGATTTGAAATGACCACGACATGAGGTTCGATATTTTAGATTCAAGGTAGTTCTCAATGCCATTTTCTGATGTATAAAAATTATTTTTGCATGGGTTCTATTTCCCCAGAAAATGACACCATATGAAAGAAGAGACTGGTGTTGGCACAATATACAATCCTCAGGATGTCACAGTGAATTCTATATTTGAGGATGTTCAAGCTGTAGACAACTGTACTCAATCTTTTGCTTAAGGCTTTTATGTGTTGCTCCCATTTTATATTCGAATCAATATGATCACCTAAAAATTTAGTACAATCGCTTATATCAATACCTATATTATTGAATGATATACTTTGGGGAACAAGCAAATTTGACCTGCCTGTACTAAAGACTATACATTCAGTCTTTCCCATATTCAGTACTAAGTTATTATTATTACACCAATCTCCAGTCTTCTCTGATGCATCCCTAGGAGTTTGAACAATAGTTTCAATATTTCTTGATTTCACCATCAGGTTCGAATCATCAGCATAGAAGTAACTCTCAATAAGTGAAGATATATTCGGTCATTCGGGATGATTCAGATAAAGCATATTTACAGGGCCAGATCGAGTGCTTCCTCCTGTGGGCTAGTTAGAATTATTTGGGTCTGAACATGGAAAAGTGTCGAGTGGTCACCTTTCATAGATTGAGTTCCCCACTCATAGGGAATTACAAATTGAATGATCGAATGTTGAAGCGATCTCGGTATCGCCCTTGACTCTGGGCTCGATTTCAAAGAACACATTCGTTGCATAACGGCTAGGTTAGGTTAGATTTCCAAATGCTTGTCTTCATTTATCGAAGGTTTTGTCGCTGCAACATTAAAAGATCTGTACTGCTCATTGGTCAGATCCAACTTGGAGTATGGCTCATGCATTTGGTCGCCCTATGTATGTATATATATATATATATATATATATATATATATATATATATATATATATATATATTTTCATCCCTTATCCATAACAGACTTTCGTTAAGAAAATAACATCAAAAATAATATTTTAGTATTCTAGTTATTAAGGATGCTTGCACAATTTCCAAACATTCCCACAGATTCATTTTCTATCCTTTGTCGCAATTATGAAGAACTTTGGTATTATCTACTGTTATTAAATGTTTTGTGGTTTTTATATGTTCACATATTGGAGAATTATTGTCGGAGGATAAATGTTCTTCAAATCTGGTTTCGAAATTCCTACCTGTCTGCCCAACATAAGCTATTCATTGCAAACAATTTTGTAAACTCCTGATTTTTTGAATTCATCTGGTTTCTGTTTAGTATTGAATAATAATTTGCTAAAGTTTAGAGCACTTGAGAAAGAGGTGGTTATTTCTAATTTAGAAAAATAGTTACTCAAGTTATTGGATAGAGGAGCAGGGTAGTTGAAACTAGCGCATTTTTCAAGGAAGTATCTTTTATGGAATGAAAAATTGTGTTATTTGATGTTTTTCTTCACGTTGGATAATTTTCTCTATAAAAACCGAGGGGTTCTCCCCCCTCCCATCTTTTCATGGGTCGAAAAGCTCCAATGGAAAGACACCTTTACGCGCGTTTAACTTCATATTTTAATCCACATTAGGTTTCGAAAATTTTCAGATTATGTTAATTAGTTTCAAGATTCTTCAAGTTGTAATGATGCTGAGGATATAACATTGAATTTTTTTGCAGAAATAATCCCAAAAATCAACAGGAATATTTAGAAATATTTATCGATACCATGACTGTGGCGTTGGAGTATGAAATTTTTATCTGTGATTATAACTTCAAGTACAGTATAGCCCAAACTGTCGAAATGTTTGAAGATTTTTCTGCAATGTATCCTTTTTAATGAATGTGAAATTTTATTGATTACTCTTGAATTAACAAAAATATTCATTTATTTACTGTTGAATATCAATTCAAATTTTCATAACAACTCAATACTGGGAGAGTACTGTGTTGGCAGCTAGTTTTGTTTAAATATTATTCAAAAACATGCATTTTACAAGAACATATTGCTAGTTCAGTTGAATATTGGTACCACACAGTAGTAAATGGTTATTTTAGTTGGAATGAATATCAAAACTGTAAGCTCATTTGATATAACAAATAATCGATATTTCTTAATGAAAGTATAGAGATCGAACTAGGGCAGAATATATAATAACTTCTCTCAATAATTTAGAGAGGCATGACTTTATAAGGGAAAAATTCAGCGTAGAATCGGCTTTTTCGAATCATTTACCAAAGCCAAAGGAAATCAATAACATACTGCCGGATTATCCGACTGAAACACCAAGTAGTATTAAGAGGGAGGAAGACTCGGAAAGTAGAATACAATTTATTTTGGGAATATTTCCACACCTCGGCGATGGTGAGTACATATATTCTGTCACAATAGTACCGGAAAATGGTCAATGAAACACAAAATATCTATTTTTCATACAGATTTATTGTATCGCCTTCAAAGAAGACCAGTTCCGGAATAATACATTTACGCCAAAGAATAACCCAATCATCAAAACTATTTTTTCCGGAATTGACTTCAGTTCTCGCCGAGAATCCTCTTTTATGTCTTCTATCGATTCAAAACGGGTACCTCGAAGTGGTTATTTGAGTTTTGGAAAAAGGAAAAAGTCGGCCAGAGCCAAATCAGATGAATACGGTGGTTGTTCGATGGTATTTTTAGAGTTTTTGGTTAAAAATTCATTCACAATGATAGCCTGTTGGGATGGTGCAACATTCTAGTGCAAAATCCATGATATTTCTTTCCACAAATCTGGCCTTTTTGGAAATTACTCTCTCAAACGCCGCATAATGCTCAAGTAATATTCTTTACTTACCATATGGCCTTCTGGCAGGAAAACAGTCAACGTCACCTTGACTTTCGAGCGACTGACGTGGTTTTTCGGTTTCGGTTCAATGGGAAGGTGCCATTACAAAGCTCGTTGACTCGTTTGCATGTCAAAATCATAAACCCATGTCTCATCACCAGTTACATTGTGTTTCATGAATGTAGGATCGGAATTGATTGATTCTAGCATGTCTTCAGCGACCTTCACGCTATTCAATATTTGAAGAAAATTCAGGTCTTTTGGAACTAGTCGAGCGGAACGTGTTTCATGCCCAAACAATCGTTTCAATTGGTACGAATTGATTCGTGAGACACAGAAAGTGTATTGCCTATCTCTCTCAAACTAAAATGACGATTTTCAAATACCATTTGCTTATCGATCGATGTTAACTTCAGTTGAAGATGTTGATAGTCAGTGGACTAGAGCGAGGCAAATCTCCGCCACATCTTGGCCGATGTTGAATGCACTGTACCACTCATATGCACATGTTTTTGATGAAGTCGATTCTCCGCAAGCCTTCTGTAACATTTTTTAGTAATAATTATAATATCATCTATTAAACACAATTAATGTACATATCAGAGATAAATGTATAAAAGGTTTAAACGTCAAACATATTTAATATAATATACCTCATCCCTTATACAACAAAAACTCATCCAAGGTATATGGTTCACATTGAATGATGTAGCGCTTAAATAAATAAATAAATAAATTTCTTTTTGTGGCCGGAACACAATTAAACATTTTTAAACAACTGTACTGGGTACTTCTTTGATTAAGAGTCAATGAACAGAGTGGAAGATTGTAGCTGTGCATTTGTCTGGTGTTATTATTCTTAAAATGCTCAAATAATCTTTAATTTCAATTAGATTCCTTACACTCAAATTTCTGTAGTCTGGCATGCAGTTTATTCCTTCCCTATTATATATCGCCGATCCTCCACGTTGTCCTTCCTCTTGACAGAAACTTGAGTATATATTGTAACCCTCTATTCCATGACGTTGGATCTGCTCTTCACTCCTCCAGTGTTCTGTTATAGCCATAATATCGAGATTTTCATGATCTATTAGTGACTTCAAGAGAAGTGCAATTGCAGATGGAATTTCGTGAGCTGAATCTGAATATATATATATATATATATATATATATATATATATATATATATCGATATATATATATATATATATATATATATATATATATATATATATATATATATATATATATATATATATATATTTTCAGCGATTCAGCTCACGAAATTCCATTTGCAATTGCAATCTGAAAGAAATTCTTTGTTCAATATTTTTATCAATTGTAAAAATCGCAAACACTCTTGTGGTAAGTGACAAAATCGAGCACTGTAAACAAACTACATGACAGATGGCGTTCAAACTCCGCGTCAGTATAGAAAAATGGTTAGTTAGGTTGCCAACGTGGCAATCGTTTTAAATAGATTTTTTAAATAATCAATTCACGGTATTTTGTTAACAAAATATAACGAATGTAAACAAAGCAGAAATAAGCAGCAACCAATATTTAAAGTTAAGAATAAAGAGTTAGAATTTTTTCTATTGCCTTCAGATAATTCCTTTTGGTAAAATAGAGAATGCCGTATATAGTTTCAATTTATTCGATTTCGTTGAAGAATGGTTTTCAGTACCTCCAGTTCTCTGCAAAGCCTACTTACTTGGTGTATTAGTAAAGAATCTTGGTGATGATGAAATGTTAAGTGGGTTTTGAAGATAAAAGTTCCTCAGTTTTCTTCAGTCTCATTCAAATAATTAAAAGGGTTCTGTTATCCTTGTCCAGCATTGTCTACGTTAGTTTAAGATGAATGAAACAGTCCGAAATATTGAAGCTTTCTCATTCTCATTCTTTGAATTGCATTGAAATTTGTTGATTTTGATCTCAGGCAAATATTGTAGTATTTAGTGTTACTGATATTTTTTTCACTTTCATTCAATATATGATTTTGATACCCCACCCAGCAGTAGTGTTGGTTGCATCCCGGAGGATGCCTATCTGCATATAATTCATAATATAATAATACTTTCAGTAGTCTCAATTAAACGAAAAGTTCGAACACCTTCAAAGTTTGAGAAATCCTACATTTCTCTTTACTGATTCAGGTTTCGTAGAAAAGTGTTTGGAGCATTACGACCACAATACGGATCAAGTAGTTCAAGCCATACTGGAGGACAACCTGCCGCCTCATATAGTTGATATACCATTCGATTTTCCTAGGATACCGGCTGAACCGAAACCGCCAAAACCTGTATTAGCTTATCGCGGAAAGAAACCAGAATATGACGATGCTCTCTCGATGCTGAACGACAGGAAGGAAAAAGAAAAGATGAAAACCTTAGTTATGGAAGGGATGTAAGTATTTTGGAAGATCATTTCATATCGAAGAGATTTTTAGAACATATTTTGCCGTTTTCTTTCAGTTTGTTGCTTCCTCGAAATATATGCTTTTCTGAATTTATTAATTTCGGATTTGTCCATTATCGAAAATTTGTTATTCTTTCAGTTTTTGTTTTTGGTTTTGTATTAGCCCCTTCAAACATTTTGTCATACTGGCAATGTGTTTTTTGAGCTAATTAGTTACTAAGAAAATAGTTGAGGTGTTTCCTAGTTACGTAACGTCGGAGACTAATTTCTTAGATTATTTCGAGGGGAAAGTTCCAATGAACATGTGTTACTGCGCTTCAGAGATAGATCGAAAAAAATAGGTATTTTATAAATATCATGAGAAACTCTGCCAGAATCGTTCAGATCACCTGGTACGGTGTTTAGAGTTATCTTTGAATGTTAAACAGGCACCAGTGCAATCTAAATGATATAGACACCAAACAATGACGAGGGGACAAGATTATTTTCGGACAGTTTGGATAAGGGAAACTGGAATATTTTTAGCACTAAAAAGTCTTTCTCGGCATTTCATTCGATTCTAAAGGAATGGTTTTTCCTGAAAGGAGATTCAAAGCGACAAAGAGCAGAGAAATAAATAGTATAACTGATAATAGTAGAGATATTCTACTATTGAAGAAAAAATAAAGAATACCTAAAGCTTTACCAAAAACTGAAGACTCTCTTTCAGGAAGCAATTAAACAACATACCAAGGGAGCAGATGCGGAATTAATAAGGGAAGAGCATAACAAGTCCAAGGCTATATGTTAAGTATGTTTTACTCAGAGGTCGGGAGTGGCTTGCCATGTTCCACATCTGAGACATGTAAAATGAAAGATTTATTGGAAAACAAGCGCATAACTGACTCTGCATTCTTGTTTCTTGCATCTGTTACCCCGGGGAGAATTAATAGTGGCATCTAAACTCAATAATAAATTCATCCAGGATATGTATGGCTTCTCGTTAGTTTTACGGAAGAAAACTGTTCACATTCCAGCGGATCCACTGTGCCATTTAGTGAACCGTCTCTTCAGCAAGGTTACTTTCCGGATGAACTCAAGGTTACCTGAGTAATCCCAGTGCATAGGAGAGGTGATACATATGAGTTTGATTTGATTTATTTATTTACGGTACAAACCTTTAATACAAACAACATTTTACAATTACTTGAAAATATAAAATCTAACAGTGTGAATGATATTCTACTACTGGACAAGAAATCAGAATAATATAGGTACATACTACATTCATCTAGAAAAACTAAGCGAATTGAGTCTTCCCTTCAATTCCCCAAGGAAAATATTAAAGCACCAGTCTGCTTTCATATATTTGTTGCCGAAGCTCAATATGCGACATACTAGAGCATGGCCGTAATAATTAGTTCGGTATGAAGGTTTATCAAACAGATTTTCAGATCTTGTGATTCTACCAGGTACATGAAAACCTATTTGATATAAAATATCAGGACAGACAATTTCATTATTCAAGCATTTGTACAAAAAAAGAAGGTCCGCCAAATTTCTGAAATTTGCTTTAGATCTCTTAGCTGAAACGGAGGTTCTTCTCTAGGGATAGACATTTTATATAAGGCATAAAGAAGGAGTTTATTTTGAACTCTTTCAATTTCCTGAGATTGTTCTGCGTAATGAGGTGATCATATCGTTGAAGCATATTCCAAGATAGGCCTGCAGTAACTATTGAATAATACGAATAAAAATTTAACACCCGTGAAGGCACTTGTGTTTCGTCTTATATAACCCAATATTTTAAAGGCATGACTGACCAAGTTTTCTATATGTGCCCTGAAGCTCACCTTTGAGTCAATGAGAACTCCGAGATCCTTCACAGCACAAACCCTATTTAACATACTATTATGCAGGCTATAGTCGAATTTAATAGGATCCTCGATGCTAGTAAAAGAAATACATTTTCATTTATTGATGTCTATTTCCAAGCCATTTTTCGAAAACCATTCAACAACTCTATCTAAATCTGATTGTAGTGTAATCGCATCATCAATGCAATGAATTATTTTGAAAATCGTCAAATCGTCAGCAAAGAGTAGAAGACGGGAATGTCTAATTACTGAACCCAAATCATTTATAAATATAATAAAAAGCAGAGGTCCCAGGTGACTTTCCTGTGGGACACCAGAAGATACAGATATTAGAAAAGATTTGAAGCTTTTTATTCTAACGATTTGTGAACGAGACCTATAATAGCTTTTAAACCACTTCAAAAGTTTACCAACTAGTCCCATTGATTCTAATTTTGCATCCAAAATTGAATTGCTCACTCGATCAAATGCTTTAACCAAATCAGTATAGACAGTATCCACTTGACTTTCCTCTTGAATGGTCTCGAGTAAGAACTGAGTGAAAAGAACTAAATCACAGTTGTTCTGCCCCTGAGGAAACCATGCTGTTCACCTATGATAGCCTGACTAAAAGCAAAAGAAATTTTGGAATGAACAAGGCTCTCAAACAGTTTTCGTATAGCGCTCAAAATACCGATTGGCCTGTAATTTTTTATGTCTTGCGTACTATCAGACTTATGAACAGGGGTTAAAACACTTGTTTTCCATGCTAATGGAAGTAACCTTCCTGCAAGGATCTGTTAAATAATGATGTGAGAGGTGGAGCTAATGATTCAGCTCAATACTTAACTAGAATACCAGGTATGCCGTAGGGCCAGCACTTAATTTGGGTTCTAGATCATGAGCCTTTTGTAGCACTTCATGACCTTCCATCAAACAATCGAAAACATTTAAACAAACACTACTGCCAGTTTCTCGAGGAATATATTCAGAATGGCTAGGAGTGAAAGATGAAGAGAAATGATGTCTTGTCCACAAGAGTCCTTTTTATCATTCAAATACATAACATGGGAAAACAATTATCATTATTTCTACGATTCACAAAACTCCAGAACTTTTTGGGATCCGAGATGATCGACGATTCAGCGCTATATAATCTTTGTAGCATTTGTCAGTTTGATCTCAATTTAGGAAATGTACCGTAGTTTTTGGGCGTACCGGATAATTTGAAATTTTTATGTGCAACTTTTTTCTGTTTGATGTGTACTTCAATTCCGATGAAAACCATGCAGGATACTGAGATGTCCGAAAGACTCGTTTTGGAACGACTGTGTCAATGCTTTGTCTTAAAATGTTATAGAAAATATCCGAGTCTTTATCAAGAGTATCTGCTTGAGAAGCTTTGAGAATTTACGTTATTCAAATAATTATTAATAGCAGAGAAATTACAATTTTTGAAATCAAGATAAGTCATAAGTATGATGGGATACAGTAAATCTAAATGCTGGATGACAAGCATGTACATCTATAGGAAGCAACACAAAATCCGCGAGACTAACATTGGATTACGTTCACTTGTAAAAATTAAGTCTAACAATGAATTTGTTTTGATTTTTAATCTGATTCATCTGAAAAAGATTTAAATATCCAAAGGCGTCATTCACAATTCGTACAGCTCCTGTGTATGGTACTACAGACACACCAAGATCATCGTTGGACCATTCATATTTACTCAAATTGTAATCATCAAAAAGAAACTCCTTCGACTCCGGATAATGCATAATGAAATCCTTCACTACAGCACAATGATTTTAATACGACTGCAGTGATGCTTTTGATAAATAAACAGTACCGAAAAGCAAGTTACTAGGAAATGATCAGACGCAGACAAAAGTGTGTTCAATGTTGACAGATGACTCATGACTGCATATTTCTTTAGATTGCAGGTCAGTTAAAACAGCAATCAGTACTTCACCTTCATTGGAACCATTTCGATTTTGTCAGTTTTCTCGAACATTTTTGAATGTGTTATTAAGACGAGACTTACATCGAACCCAAGTTGTTGCAGAGTGCAAACCATCACGGTTTCAGGGAGAAAAAGTCCACAATAACAGCATTGGTCGAACTTATCGAGTTTGTTCTGAGGTATTCGATAACTTGGAAAAGGTGATATTCATCTGCCTGCATTTGATGAAAGCCTGTGTGTCAGCTATGAGAAGCTGGTTTTGACGCTGGAACATTGTGTAATAAGGGGACAGCCATTGAATCTCCTACAATCATATATTGATAATAGATTCCTAGTAATTGATTGGAAAGGCTCAAAATCTTCTATGAATAAAATTGAGACCAGGGTACGTCAGGGTTCCATAATGGGTCCCATTCTTTTTATAATTTATATAGACATGGTCTATAATGTAAGAGCAGATAGTATGAAAGTTTTTGTAGATTCCATTATAGATAAGGCAGTGAGTACTGAGGAGTTGAACTTTAAATCAGTTAGTTCAAAGGAGGATGCCGAAAAGTGGCTGGACAGCGAGAGTTTGAGACTAAACAAGACTTCTACACCCATTTTTATGATCAGACGAATGAAAAGCATGATAGGTGAATGAAAAGCATTAATCACTTATTATGCTCATTTTCATGCTGTTGTGACCTATTGTGTGATATTATGGGGAGCATCAGTAGACGCTGTTCGGGTATTGGGCAAGTAGAAGATCGTGATAAGAGTCCTTATGGGCGTCCCATATACTGAGAGTTGCCGAAAGCTCTTCAGAAGTCTGCGGATTTTGACAATAACAAGCGGCTTTATATTCGCTTGCTTGACTCGCATACAAAATGATAAAAATAAACTTCTAAGCCATTCATCTTTTCATGGCCATGATACCAGGGCTCGAGACAACTATGTACCCCTGCGGAGAATCGAAAAACGCAGGACAGTTTCACATTCCTGTTGTGTGATGTACAATTTCCGATTTCCTTTAGAGGACTCAGATGCTAGAAATTCAAGAGAAAAGTCAAGAATCTACACCGTCAAAGAGTTCTTGTGTCATAGATTTTGATTTGCTATTTATTTTGCATTTTTCAAAATGTTATCTATACACTGTAATTGTTAAGTTTTATCCTATTACTCCTAAAAAATATAATCAGCTGATTGAAGGCTCTCAAATAAGATATATTCTTAATTTTGACATATCTTGGAATTATTGATAATATACTACTACTATTACATAATTCCAAATACCAACATTCTGTATTTCAGAATTGCAGGATACATGTTCTTTCGAACTTCTTTCTTAAAATGACCTAAATAATCATCAGTTTTGTATCTTAGTTAAGAAACACCCTGTATACCCAAATATTAGTGTATATAAATATGAAACATTTTCACTGGTAGGATTTGATATTTTTCATTATTTGTGATCCAATGATGCTCTAAAATTGGGCAATTTATTTTCAGAAAATACAATAATCGCTACGACAACTCTGATGATGAATACGACGACAGACAAAATTACATGGAGCCAGATTTTGTGGTCGAACATGAAGTAGAAAAGTACGAGAAACCAAACGAAGAAGACTTGGTTAGTGATACTAGTTATAGTGAAAACGAATTCGATGACGAAGGAAAGCCTGTAGAGAAAAACAGTCAAACTGGTTTTAAACCGTTCTGCGAAGATCCGGCATTGGCTAGAGCTAGATACGAAGCGAAATTTGGTGCAGTTCGTAAAAGGACTAATGTTGTTGGTAAACCTAAAGGACAAGGTCAAGAAAAGAACGTCGTGAAAGCTAGACAACAGAAGAACGCGCAGAAATCTTCTAGAGCGAATCATAACAGGAAAGGAGGATCCCAGTTCAAGAGGAATAGAGGAATGATTCCATCTTAATATTTTGTATGAATTATATTTTTTTCGTGATTTAAAATTATTGAATATATTGTTAGTTTCTTTTATGACTGTGTGTCTCTTGAACTTCCTGTTCAAATCTTATTGTTTTGTATGAATTATATTACTTTTATTTGTGAATATATTGTTAATTTCTTTGATGAGCTCATTTTTTCTCTGGTGTTTTTGGATTCGAATTTTTCTGATTTGAGGGAAAAAAGTTGTCCTGACTAAATTTCAATAGATTTCCAGATTTTCATTCAAATTTTTAAATTTTGTTCAATCCTCAATTTCATTGAAAAAAATAAAACAATGGGTGCATTTAACTATATTTATTGGGGACAGAATCGTGACTTGTAACTTATTTTATTATACTTTCATAATCATATTTTTACAAACACAACCGATTTCGACCTTCAGGTCATTTTCAATTGGTCAACTACAGGAAATGAATTTACTTATACAAATACTACCCTGGTTTAATATTAAGGGGTGGACAGGTTATAGTGTCTAGCTGGTTATTAACGCCGATTTCACTTGGGTTTTTACAAAATTTATGGATTCCAAACATTCCAACTGATTCATTTTCTTTAATTGGTCGCAACTATGAAGAAATTTGATATTATCTAATGTTATTGAATGTTTGTGGTTTTTATATGTTCACATATTGGAGAATTATTGTCAGAGGATAAATGTTCCTTAAACCTGGTTTTGAAATTCCGACCTGTCTGCCCAACATAATCTACCGTATAGTCATTGCAAGCACTGATCTTTTCAGTTTGTCTATTTTTGAATGAGTCTATAGGAATAGCTGAGTCTGTGAATGTTTATTTTCTGTAGATTTTATAAATGAAATTGTTGAATTTTTGTCAGGTCTAAAAGATTTATTGAGTTATTAATTCCGTTTTATTCTTTGAACTTGATGTTTTAATATTATTCTTTTTTCTAAGTTATCCATGAATATATCAGATAAAGGGGAGGTTAGAGGTGATTTTATGGAAAGTCCTGATGTTTGTTGATAAAATTTTGATTGAAGTTTAAAATAGTTCTGAGATAGGTAGGTTTTTAGAAGGTTTCAAAACTCATTAGGAACATGTCACAGCGTTTTATTTTTGGTAAATATTTCCCTGACACTTGGAGAGCAGTCATCTGTTGGAATATTCGGATAAATGTTCTTTATATATTTTTTTTATGCGCGCTTCCCAGAAATAGGCGAACCTGTTAAACATGAGTGGACTGGGAAGAATTGAAGTGTCTGTTTACTCGCTTCCTGAAGAGGGCCAAATTGTAGGATGTTCGAAGGGTCGTTAAATGTACCGCCATATGATGAGAACTCCTTGCCAGCCTAGAGTTGCGGAAAAACATGAGTTTTCCCGGAACAAGGTCTTTTAGCTCCTTGGAGCATATTCCGTGAAAGTATTTGTAAAACAGAGAAATGTCAGCAACTTGTCTTCTGAGAATCAGCGGTTGGAGATCGCGGGTGATCTCCGGGTGGTCGATGAGGCGTACAGCCCGCTTTTGCACACTATTCAATATCCGCAACGAATGTTTGTGCGCAGATCCCCATACATGGGAACAATATTCCAAAGCAGGTCGAATCTGCGTCTTATATAAAAGCAACAGCTGAGATGAATGAATAATTTAGAGAAATTAATTTATAATCATCCACTCAGTAAATATTGTTTATACTGGTATCGCTATGTAGACCATATAATTATTTGCTTCACAGGAACAGATAGACAGTTAAAAATTTTCGAAAATCATATAAATTCATTAAATCCAAAAATTGGCTTCACAACCGAAATAGAAAGCAATAATTCGATAAATTTCTTAGACGTAACAATTTCGAATGAAAATGGAAAACATGTTTTCGCAATTTACCATAAGCCGTCACATACAGATATTATAATACATAACTCGTCGTGTCATCCGTATCAACATAAAATGTCAGTATTCAATAGTTTTATTCATAGATTAACATCCCGTTATCACCAGAAAATTTCAACAAAGAACTAAATTTGATTAAACAAATAGCCAAAAATAATGGTTACAATCCCAAACTAATAAATAATATTTTAAATAAAAACAAAGTAGAATCGCATTGAATGAAGTTTACCCTGTAGATAAATTGAAACAAAAATTCAACACCTTAACCTATGTTGGCATTACTAGTGAGAAACTGAAATCATTCTTGAGTAGCAATAATTTCAACATAGGTTTCCAAACTAATAATTATTTAGGCAAATATATAAAAAATAATGAAACCAAATCAGGTAAAAACAATAAATCAGGTATTTATAGATTGAATTGCAATGACTGTGATAATTTCTACATTGGTAGAACACATAGAAATTTTAATATTAGAATATCGGAACATAAAAGCAGTTTTTCAAATAAAAAATCAGATTCGAATTACGTGAATCATCTCTTAGAAAATAATCACTCTTTCGACCCACAGTTTGAAATTTTGCATACAGATAATAAATATTGGAAGGTAGATCTTTGGGAAACTTTAGAAATCAACAAATACAAACACTCAGGTAGACTCATCAATGAACAAGTCGATTTAAGCCCTTCACCTCTATTGAATCTCTTCGGGGAGCAATCTTTTCCTTAATTTTATTAGATATACCTTTCATAAATAACCACTTAATAAGTATCAACCCAATAAACTTTTAATTACTTAAGAACATTTATTTTTATATTCTCATTCTTATTTTCTGTACATTCATTCGTCTGAAAAAGCTACGGTTTGGTGAAACGCGTTACGAATCGTAATTATTAAGTAAAATTCCCAAAAACACATTACTTGTTTTTATTATTGATAATGGAATTTCATCAAGTAAAAGCCTACAAAATTCGAAGATTTTGTTCTCTGTAGATGACAGAAGATCATTTATCCGCAACAGAAACAAGGTTGGCGAAATAATGGATCCCTGAGGTACTGCTTGTAACCGGAAACAATCAGATGTTATACCGTCGACCATAACTTGTATTGATCTATTTGAAAAAAAGCTACTTATCTAATACCGCAATTTTTCGGAAGCTCATATGCAGTAAGTTTATTCAACAAGGCTGCATGCCAAATCCTATGGAAGGCTTTAGAGATGTCAAGAGTTATTGCTCTAGATTCCCCATGCTTTTCCGTCGTTGATGTACAAAAATGAGTGATGTAGGCGAGCAGATTTCCTGTCGATTTTTGCCTGCGAAAACCATACTGATGGTCGTTAATAATTCCCTGCAACTCAAGATATTTGATGAGTTCATGAGTTCATGTATGACTCCCTCCATCACTTTGGACTTTGGAAAGTGGAACAGGGTGGTATTTTAGGGGTAAGGACTTCTTTCCTTTCTTTGGGATCGGTTGAATTCTCGTTATTTTCCAAGTGCTCGGAATAGTCTGGCTTTCATAAGAAACCTGAAACAGACGGTTAAGAATGGGTGCCACTTCGGGATCACACTTTCTCAGGACGATGATAAAATGCTAACTAATTTAAGATTTTGTGTGTAGTTTCATCTACGCTGGTCTTCTCTTCAATAACTTGAGCAACTATTTTTCTAAAAATGAAATAACCACCGCTTTCCCAAGTAGTCTGAACTACTGAGCAAATTATTGTTCAATGCAAAACAAAAAACAGACAAATTCTTAAATTTTTTTTTTACACAATTTTTAGTGTACAAAATTGTTTGCAATGAGTGTATTTGTAGAGGATTTATCCTCTGACAATAATTCTTTAATATCTGAATATATAAAAATCATAAAACATTCATTAACATTAGATAATATCAAAATTATTCATAATTGTTCCAAAAGAAAGGAAATGAATCTGTTGGAATGTTTGGAAATCAATAAACTTGGATAAAGCCCCATGTGAAATCACCCCTAAAGCCAGCTAGACATTAATATCTCTGCACTACTAAATATTAAATCAGGTTAGTATCTATATAAGTAAGTTGTGTAGTTGACGATTTAGAAATGACTTGAGATGAAAATCAGTCGTGTTTGTAAGAATAAAATTGTGGAAAGTAAAATATATTTTACTTCATGAACATTAATCATTAATATTACTGATAAATAAAATTATATAGACTTGTAAATTATTTAATTTAAAAAATCCACGTGCTTGAATTTCCGAAAACTAGAGCAATTATTGCAAAACGGATTATCAATTGTATAGATTTGATTTACGAGTGATTTACAACAATGCATTTTAAGGGCGTTCCCATCCTTGAATTAAATTTTGATATCTATAAATTGACTCATGTATTATTAACCAATTCTGATCAATTCTCTCTTTTACGCAACATGAAACAATAATATTGAGATATTATTTTCTGAGAATGCGAGTCATTCAATTCAAATGACAATTTTATCAGGAATATTAACATATGGTTGGGCGTTATTACTTTTCAATATCTCATTGATTTTTTTTCGATACGTAAGAAATTAGATAAAGTACAATGTCAATTTAAAATCAATTGGAAATATTGAGCATATGCAACCAAAATTGGAGATTACACGGAAAATATGAAAGACTATTTTCAAGAAAGCTTCTGAGAAATTTTCTTCACAATTACAAAACGTTTGGGAAAATTAACATAATTCACAGAAGAAATAATAGAAATGGTTTCATAAATTAAGAAAATTTGCAAACAATTGAGAATATTGATCAGAATAGACGCCCTAAACGATATAAACGTTCTGTTCAATAGCGATCTTGACACTAAATGAGAGTTATCATGCTTCAGATGTATGGGGAATATTAGAATAACAAATAAAAATGATCTTGATAGAATAATAGTAATCATTATTGAATCAATAACATTTAACCTTAGTCGAGAAGTAAACAAATTAGGAATTTAAGCGAATCTGATATGATAATGATGATAATTTCAATCATGCCTCATATAAACGCAATTAGGTGTAAAGTATATTATATTTAATCTATATATCGCAGTTATACACCTTCATATTTTATGCACATTGTGAATGGATACCCTTTGATCGCTTCGTTGAAATGAAAAATAAACGTCTCTGATAACTGAATTCGAATTGAGTATTATTTTGTGGATGAATCATTTACTCATAATCTCAAAAACTGAGATAAGTACCTTTCAATAATTGAGTCAGCGAATAGAAGATTTCAAATTGAAAATGAATGGGTCAGTAGACGATATTATATTATAATTTACAGTAAAAGCTTCTTATTCGCTCTTCCTATATTCGCGGATAAAAAAAGCGAACTAATTCCTATATTCCCGGGAGCAGAGCCCATCTCCGCCCGAATAATGATATTTCTCAAGATTCCTTTTCATAGTCACGTGATTTTCAGGGTTGACGCTAGAAAGTTGGGATTTCTGAACTTTATAGCGGCAGACGCTACAAGAGACAAGTGACAAGTTTACATTTTGGGTCTTCAAGGGTTACCAATAAAAATCCTAAGGCAACCAGATTTCTTCCATACAAAATGGCTTAGTCCCTTTTTATAGTCGTCCAGTTATTGCGCAATATTAGCTCTCGATACTCGAACAACATAGTTAGAGGTCTTGAAAAAAGAATTTCGCAATATATAATACTAAAGATTCTAGAAATGATACCAACTCGACGCCGAAAACCCCTTTTCATGGAAGCATCATGATTTCATAGAAAAATAGGTCACATGACCATTTTGACGCTCGTTTCGAGCGTTAAAACGTTCCAATGAAAAGGCACCTTTAGGTATGTTAATATTACACCCCAAGTCCGCCCCGAACCCTATCGCTCACACTCAAGATCAATATGGGATGTTATTACAGATATTGACCCAATAAACTCTTTACAACATTTACTTTATTTTCGCTTGTAATTGTTGTGCAGGGCCACCGTGAGGGCTACTGGCGCTTGTGTGCAAAAAAGGATTTTGACGCCCCTTAAGGCATTTTGGATCATGTTTTTTGAATAGGGAAGATGTATGGTCCCATGTATGGGAATCTGCGCCTAAGCATTCTTTGCGGATGTTGGATAGTGTGCAAAAGCGGGCTGTGCGCCTCATCTACCACCCGGACAAGTTGCTAACCTTTCTCTGTTTTACAAATACTTCCACGGATGCTCCAAGGTACTGAAAGACCTTGCTCCGGGAAAACTCATAATTTGCCGGAACAATAGGCTGGCAAGGAGTTGTCATCATATGGCGGTACATTTAACGACCCCTCGAACCTCTCTCTATAAGAATTCCTTCGTTTACAAGGCCGGTGAGTTGTGGTTAGATTTAGAATTTCTCTATTGGGATTTGTAATGGAGAGAGGTAATGTGAAAGATCTGTCATTCATAGAATTGAAGACAGCTGATTTATGTTAAATTAAATGAGAGGAATTAGAAGAAATGCAAATGTCTGTGTAGGTAGGTTTACAATATATTTATCGAAGGTGAAACGATTGTTTTGTCTAAAAATTGATTTGATCGTTGATATATGGTAGATAAGATCATAGTAATCTCTTAACTTAGTATTTTCCAAACATCTAATTGTACCCGCACAGTATTAAAGATTACTTCCTGAATGAGAACTTTGTATTAGTGATAATTTCTTTTGAAAACAGATCACTACAACTCAGGTTGTTTGGAGCAAATTTTATGTCCTATAGATGTAAAATAGCTGTTGTACTCATTAGCTTTGATACTAGATTTTGTTTTCATCTTGGGAATATTTCTTTCAGTATTAATTAAACTCCACATCGTTTTAGCTTGGTTGAAAGAATTGAGAATTTTAATATCATTATATTTAATTTTTGCCTGATTTATTTCCAATTTGTATCTCACCCTAAGCCGAGCTTAGAGTCTAAGATTATCTGTTTTATATCTGTCAAAAAGCTCTGAAACCAAATTCAGCTGATTACGAATATCAGTTCCTGTGTGTGATCCAATTTGATCCGGAATTGCCCTCGCTGCTCGCACCTCCTTCTCGGGAAATGACTGTTCATGCGATTCAACAGATTTATCATGGAATGCATGAAAAGCATCGTTAACACAGATCCGATCATCACGTATGAAGTCCCAGTTCAGATTCTCTATTTTGTAATGAAGAAAATTATTGAAACTCTGTTGTGTTAGTGGCCTGAACTTGTACCTTTCCGTTGACCTAGCGTACCCTGGAATGTCAAAGCTAACCATCTGTACCCTGTGATCTGAAAACTCACATTCAAAGACTTCTGCCTTTTCACGAACAGGAAAAAAATATTGTCCAAACAATTTGGACCCCTATTTGATTCATAAATTAATGGATGGTATCCAAAAGAGTTGAGTAATGCACCAGCATTCTTATCCAGAATATTATTAAAATGAACATTGAAATCACCACATAAAGCAACGTCAGTAGAAACATTGAATCTTATTAAAACCTCCTCAAGAATTTGTGAAAATACATTAAAATCACCATCTGGTGGGCGATAAAGATATATTACAACTATGTTAAATTTTTTTGAAAGTACAGCTAAAAGTTCACAATGCAACTCACATGAATATGAGTTAATATCTTCGAAAACGTACATAAAACAGTAACTCCTCCTTGCCGAAGAGATGAGCGACCATATGAAGTAGTTGTGACTGGTTCCGGAATTGTTTTGTTTCAGAAGTTTTTAGTTTCAGCTCTATTAAAGAAAAAGGCTTTAGACTTTAAACCTGTTCAAGTGTTGGACAATGTTTTACGTCATACTGGCAAACTTGAAACTATACTTCTAAATATAGAAGTGACATTTTTACCACCCAACACGACGTATTCGCTTTAACCTATAGACCATGGAGTTATACAGGCCTTGAAGCTCTATTACATTAGATGAATCTTCAAAATTGTATTAGATAATATGAAACATGAAATGCTTGAAAGAAATTTGAGATAGCAAAATGTATCTTAAACATAAAAGAACTAGTGGAGAAATGAACCGAAATACATAGATATCATGCTGGAAATAACTGTGGCACGTTCTGACTGCCTAAAATGACAAAGAATCTGTGCAAATTCAAACTTTCACTGCAAACATTGTCGAAATTGCGAATGGAATAGGACTAGATGTGTTCGTATAGATACAATCATATGACATTCAGGAGTTTCTTGAATCGCAAGACGAAAATTTGACTGAAACCGACTTGGAGGAAATGTTAAATTCACAACCTATAGAAGATAGATGAGGCTTCAACAAGTACTGGAAACGTGACATTTAATTTGAAAAATCTTAGTAAAGGTTTAAGAATGGCAAATGACCTTTGTAATTTCTTTATAAAAATTGATTCATTTATGGAACGAAGTCTAATTTTTAAGAGAATTGAAGTAGCCTTCAAAACAGCTAAGCAAGAAGAAAATACAAAATTCTTTAAACCACATTTCCATGTGTGTATATTTATAGATGTTTAGTGTATTTAAAGGATAATGAGGCTAACTTTTCGAAACTCTCTATGTATCACGATTATGCAACTAGAAGTCAGTCAACTCTTCTCTTGTCGAAACATCGTACTTCAAAATTTGAGAACTCTCCAACATACCAGAGTATCAAATTTTTCAATACTTTACCTCACCATCTGAGAGTTAAGCCTACAAAAGTGTTCAAATCTGTTCTTAAGTCTTTTCTTCTGAGAAAGGCATATTATTCCATTAAAGAATTTATGGAGGATGATACTCTCTCATGACATGTCCTATATACCGATGTATCTTGTTGGATGAATAAATATTATTATTATTATTATTATCGTGGACTTATGCACTATCTCAGCTGTTAGCTGGATATAATTTACCTTTCCCAGATTCAGCAATCAAAGGGAATAGGCTCGATTACAATATACTTGACATAAATTTCCTAACTATTCTACATGTATTAAGAATTAGAGCTTTTGCATTTCTACATAGGTATTCTTATGCAATTCTAATTTCTTAAGGCTATCGTGCAAAGTTTTGGGTATTAACCCAGTGGAGGATACGATGACAGGAACAATATCTATTTTCTCGAGGTGCCACATCTGCTTGATCTCAATAGCAAGGTCTGTGTATTTGGACTTTTCTCCTGGAACTTATTCAGCACGTTGTTATTATTTGGTATGGCGACATCCACCAGCATTGCTGTTTTGGCTCTCTTATCATACACCACTATGTCCGGCCTATTATTCGTCACCATTCTGTCAGTGATAATAGGCCTATCGTAGTATAATCTGATATATATATATATATATATATATATATATATATATATATATATATATATATATATATATATATATATATATATATATATATATATATATATAATATTATTATTATCGTGGACTTATGCACTATCTCAGCTGTTAGCTGGATATAATTTACCTTTCCCAGATTTAGCAATCAAAGGGAATAGGCTCGATTACAATATACTTGACATAAATTTCCTAACTATCCTACATGTATTAAGAATTACAGCTTTTTGCATTTCTATATAGGTATTCTTATGCAATTCTAATTTCTTAAGGCTATCATGCAAAGTTTTGGGTATTAAACCAGTCGAGGATACGATGACAGGAACAATATCTATTTTATCGAGGTGCCACATCTGCTTGATCTCAATAGCAAGGTCTGTGTATTTGGACTTTTTCTCCTGGAACTTGTTCAGCACGTTGTTATTATTCGGTATGGCGACATCCACCAGCATTGCTGTTCTGGCTCTCTTATCATACACCACTATGTCCGGCCTATTATTCGTCACCATTCTGTCGGTGATAATAGGCCTATCGTAGTATAATCTGATAGAGTCATTTTCCAATACGGGCGCCGGCTGATACTTGTAATATGGCTGGAAGGTGTTCAGAAGTCCGTACTTGTGTGCAAGTTTCTGGTGGATAATGTTGCACACTTGATTATGTCTGTGAAGATACTCGGTATTGGCCAGTTGTTCGCATCCGGACGTAATATGCTGTATAGTCTCCGATCTTATATGGCATTTTCTGCACTTCTGTTTGTAATGTTCCGTCCTTCATTATAAATTTTTTGTAATTGTTTGTAGCGATCACTTGGTCTTGGATGGCCATAAGGAAACCCTCTGTTTCTGCGAATAATTCTCCTTTCATCAACCATTTGTTGGAGGCTTCTTTGTCGATGTGTGGTTGATTAATCTCATGGTGATGTCGTCCATGCAATTCCTTTCTTGACCATTGCTCTTGTTTTTCAGTATCTGATAGGAGTGGTAAATTCAGCAGGTCATCTCTGGTAGCAAGATTTAGAGGTGTATATCCCTTATCAGCCAACGATACCACTCTATGTAGGTCAGAAGTGAGAGCTTTTGCTGAGAAGAATTCTCTGAGATTTTTTATCTGTTCGATGTGTAAATTGACTACATCTATCAATCCGCGTCCTCCTTCTTTCCGCTTCAAAGTTGTTCGTATCACAGACGATTTTGGATGATGGTTGTTGTACTTTGTTAGCATCGTTCGGGTCTGCCTTTGAATATCATCCAGTTCTGTCTTAGTCCATCTGATTATTCCAAATGAGTAAAGTAACACTGGAATGGCGTAGGTGTTAATTGCCTTGACTAAATTCCCCGAGTTCAACATCGATTTCAGCACAGACTTCAGACGCTGACTGTATTCTGAACGAATCTTCTCCTTTGATTGTTTTTGGTCTAACAATCTGGCTTGTTGGTATCCCAGATATTTGTATGTTTCGCCATCTCTCATGCACTGTATAATATCACCGTTTGGAAGTTGTGTTTCACCATCTATGACTTTCCCTCTTTGAATGTTCAGGGTCTTACATTTTTCAATCCCGAATTTCATATGAACATCTGCCGAGAACTCACTGACAGTTTTCAGCAAATCATCCAATTGCTTCTTGTTCGAAGCATATAATTTGATGTCATCCATATACAGCAGGTGGGAGATTGTATGATAATTCCTTTCTGCTTTTATCCTAAATCCGTATCCTGTTCTATTGAGCATTGAGGACAATGGGTTCATTGCCAAACAGAACCATAGTGGACTCAAAGAGTCTCCTTGAAAAATTCCACGACGTATGGGTATCTCGTCGGTTTTAATTGATTTATTGTTCATGTTGACCTGCAGAGACGTGCGCCAGTGTGTCATTGTTGTCTTCAAGAACTCTACCAGGGCTGGGAAACAGAGCACCATTTCAGCGGGATTATTTCGCCCGTTTTGTATCGTTGATATGATTTACGGACCGGAAAATGATGTTTCCCAAGTGTTGGAATTTTTAACGTTCTCACATCTGTTTGTTATTGTTCGTATCTTTCTCGAAGTCCGGTAGCGGGTTTACCGTCTCGGTCCATAGTGGGCGACTCTCGTATGTACGAGATGCGTTCTTTCTGGAATCGATGGGGTATCCCGAAGTAGTTTGTTAGGACACTGATGATGAGCTCCTAAAAAGGAAGAAATTGCAGTCTGCCGCTTCGTTTCTCGGCATCCTGCTTAGTTGCACTATTGTAGCTCTTGGGGGCTGCGTGCATGGCGGACTAGTTCTTGTCAGGAAAGATTATTCATTGATCTACGGATTTTTGAATAATTCTTCTTGTCTCTCAAATTTACATATGTTTAATTAATTAATAGTATCAACTTCAACAGATAAATACATTGACATTAACATATTTGGCCTTATCAGATTGAAAATGTCATCTCGAAACAGCATGTAGAAGTAGCTTTCAAAACCCACATGAAACTGTCCCAAGAATTTTCCAAAGGTTAAAATAAAAATGATAGATTTGACAATACTGGAGTTTACAAATTGTTCTGCATGGATTGCGAAACCGTTAATGTAGCTCAGACTGGTGGTTCATTCAAAACTGGATACTAAGAGCATCAATCAGATTATCTTAACCAGAGGACTGACGAATCTACTTTCACTTCACATTGTGTCAAGAATGGCCATCATTTTTCACGCATAGATCAACTTCGAATTATCCACACAATACATGAAGGACGAAATTCCGATTTCTCCGATTTTAATTTTGTTTCCACTTAGTTCAGTATTTGTTGTCTGCTGAAGATTGTCGACAGACTAAATTTCAATCCTGATTGTTAATAAACTCTTGTGATAGTATAATACATAGTTTAATTTCTCATTATCAACTATAATGTAAAATGTTTGGAATTTTCAACAATATCCATTGATCTATTAGGTATTAAAAAAAATTCGCCTATGGTTCTAAAATTTGGTAGCTATAGCTATACGCCTCTTTAGGCCATTAAATCCTCCTGGACCACTCTATTGACCGAAAGAGATCCTAAAATTCTTTTTTCGCGGGGGGCTCACAATAATTTCGTTACGTAAGTGAATGATAATGCCTTAAGGCTATTGTTTAAATTTTAATTTTAATAACATATGAGCAGCAAATCGTATAAATATTTCTCAAAATAAGTATTCCTCTAATTCATCGAAAAACAATTTGTTGTATCTCAATGTGACATATTATGTATCATTCATAACCAAGCAAAAATCCACATAACATCATGTCGCCATAATTGAATCAATTCTACTTCGATATATACAAGCTTATCTGATTAAAATTACATATATAAGAGTTAAATCATATCGACTGGAAAATCGATTCAGTTTAAGTGGTACCCTTCGAACACTTTGCTAAGGAATAAAATACAATGCAATCTTTATTAATATGTATTTTGGTATTCTACTTTGTGGCAATAGGTAAGTTAAATAGTCAATTTGAAAACCATCTAATAGTGTGCAAGCAAGAAAAGTTTCTGTTCAATATTTCAAACTTAGTTCCGATTTCTAAGCACAAAAATCTGATCCTACTGCGGAGATCAATACTTAAGTTATTAAGTTTAATATTCGACAAAATTAGAAAATGGATGACATAATTCATAATTTTAGATTTAAAATAATTTTTACGATGAAAAGGTTTTCCTGAAATATTCATATTCATAACAGGAATAGAATGTTTATTGTGTTGTTAGCACCTACAAATAAGTTAATAGATCACTGTTTTTGCGCTTTCGAACTCTTAATCATCATCTGATAGTATAGAACTAAAAGTAAAGGGCCGTGGTATTTATGAATAGGTTCTTATTGAACTTGGAAAAATAGATAGTAAGTTCACAAATTAGTGAAAAATTATCCGAAAATATAAATTTGGGATTTACATAAATGAGTCTGGTCTTTCATTATCTGTAGATTGTCATTAAGAGATAAATTAAAAATTTATTTATGGGTTCTTACTTATTGGATCTAGCTTCCAATTCACATGGTATGCAGGGTGTTTCATTAACAATTGGAAAAATTCGAACTGTGGAATCCTGGGTTCAAAATATTAAGATTTAACTCAACTCATGTTGATAAAATGTGTCTCCTTACTGGGACGCAGGGTGTCAAAGTTTCATGAAAAGATATCTCTATGATCTCCTATTGGATTCAGTTGAAAATCGGTAGTGATATTCCATTTAACAAAAGTCTAATTTGATTTTTAACATATCGATTCCTGTGGCGTCTCTCGAAATACAATTTTTTAGCTGCCAGTTTTTTACGTATCTGTTTGTTTTCGGGATATAAAACAAAAACCACTCTGTAAACTGTCCGTAATACTAAGTACAGAACCCTAAAACACGAAAGAGAGAAATATTTTTGACGAAGACCCAAAAAAAAGTTGTTCAGAATTGTTCAAGGCACAACATATCTCAAAATCAAAAAATGTAACCGGTACACTAAAATCAGTACCAACTGTGCGGGGTTCCTGAATTGTTGAGACTCCATGGAACGAATCATTTATTTATTTATTTATTGGCCCAAAGTATTACATAATTACATGCAAATACTCCACAGAAAGTAATAGAACTCTATGTGAGGCATGAAAACTACAGAAAAATAAGGCTAAAGAATCAAGCATAACTGAAACTAAAACAATAAATTAACTGAACGTACTTAAATACTGACTCAACTATCTACTTCAGACATTTAAGAAAAACCCAAATACCCCTATACCAATAATTTAAAATTTTAAAATCATTTCCTTATTGAAACAACAAAGTCCCCAGACTTCAAAACCCAATCTATATCTCCCTGATACAAATTTTTCATTATATATTCTTAAATTTTTTCTTATAAGAACCTGTTGTTGTTTTTAGAGCCTTTAAATCATCAGGAAGATCATCAAATAGCTAAGAACCTTGATATAACTATCCTTGAATCGTATGGTCTTATTTATTTTAGGTAGGATTATATTCCTATTTCTGGTTGTTGTGCCAATGAGGTATTTTTGTTTGAAAGTTTCATGATGGTATTGAGGTGACACATACGCAAAAATCTGTCTAATGTTCAGTATATTTTCAGGAGAAACAACTGATTTTTTTTTAATTACTTTCAATAGTTTCTGCTGTAGTGACTCTAACAAAGACAGACAATTGCTGTACGCACCTCCCCAAGCAAAACTACCATATGTGATAATACTATTGAAAAAAGCATGATAAATCAATTTAAGCATTGCACTGGACATAAATCGAGTAAGCCTGTGAAAAACGAAAACCAAGTATTTCGTTTTGTTGACAATGTATTCAATATTTTTATTCCATTTTAAGTTATAGTCAAAAACAATTCCCAAATATTTACAGTGTTCAATAACATAAAAATATTAAGAGCCCAATTCAATTACTAATTCCAAACACTTCTCACAACGAATGTTAAATTTGACTCCTCATTTCCTTTGCTGAATAATCTCCTCACTTTCAGAAAGATGTTCTGCTGATTGGCGATGAAATTGGTCGAATTCAATATCTGCTGCTGTAGCTTTTTTGGATTATTTATTTCTTGAGAGTACACTAGATATTTCATGTGTTCCCAAACGTAAAAATCTGAGGGATTACAGTCGGGAGATCTAGGTGGCCACGAAAATTCTCTCCCTCTGCCTATCCAACGATGAGGAAATTTCTCATCCAGATATTTCCGTACTGCTAATGAATAATGAGGCGGTGCTCGAACATGCATGAACCACATACCTCTCATTCGATTAAGTGGTAGATCTAGATTGTTGAAGAGTGTTGTTAATAAAAACTCTAAATACGAGTTAACATTCAAATTTGCTGGAATTCAATGGCGACAGCACCAAACATTAATTTTGAATTCATGTTATAAATGTGATTCCTGGAATGAACGTGGATTTTCAGTATTACAGCTGTGATTGTTTGTCCAGTTAAAAACTCCACTAAGATCTACATTTTTCTTATTCATCATCCAGCTGGCAAAATTAAATCGTGACAGGTGGTCTCTAGGCAACAACAGTTATACTGTTGAGTGAGACTGAAGAGTGACTCACTCTAGTCAGTGCTGAATTCGAAGTTCTCAGCAACTCGCACTAAAATATCATCTTCCTTGCCTCGAAATTTCACTACGTTCATTCATAATTTATATTCCAATAGAAAAATATTTCTGAGAATTGGTCATGAATTGATTGGTCCAAGATTAACTAACATGGGATTACCCCAAGGCAGTATTTTGTCACCTCTTTTGTATATAATATTGTACCACAAGTTGGAGACTACCTTCTCTAACCCAGCAGTGAAAGTTCTGCAATTTGCAGATGATATTTGCATATACTGCTCAAACAAAGACCTGACTGCAGTTCAACAGATCCTATATACTGCGATCAGAGAATTCAACCAATTCCTGAACACAAATGGTCACGAGATGTCACCTTCTAAGTCAGCAGTTTGTACATTCACTAGGAAACGCACCCAACTACCAGATAACTTGAATTTTGGAGAATTGTCACTTCCTCATAAAACTTCCGTGAAATTTTTGGGAATAACGTTGGATCGCAAGTTAAGTTGGAAAGATCATATTTTGAACACTCTCAACCGTGCAGAAAAGAACATTCAATTACTGAGATTCATCTGTAATAACAAATGGGGAGCCGACCAACTCATCGCCCTTAATTTTTATCGATCATTCGTAAGATCAGTTATTGACTATGGTTGTATCTTTTACGGATCAGCAGCAGACACTTGGCTTCAAAAGTTGGATACTCTACAACACAAGGCGCTGAAGATCTGTTTCGGCTATCTCAGAAGCACACCTAATAATATTGTACTCGAAGAATCAAACGAAATGCCTCTCAAACAACGCAGAGATTTGCTGACTCTAAAATTTCTCTCGAAAAAACACGCCTTTTCTTCTCCACTTATGGTCAAAATCCACAGCTTATATATTCTAACACTCACATCAAAATATTGGACTATCGAAAAAGATCCACTCTTGATACCGTAAAGTGGGGTGAGATTGATCTCGCGGGGTGAGATTGATCGCGCTACCATTTTGTGTTCAATTCTAAATTTCCCCACCACCTTTGCTTTGATTCTCAGGCAGCTTTTTTCAGGCGATAGTAAACACATTAGGCTTTCGATCCAGCAGTACATATCGCGACAGTGTAAAGTAAGGTTCGTTCTACAGCGTTCTAAAGTTTCGTGTCAAAAAACGTGTAAATTTGAGTGTCGCAAACTTTTCTTGCCCGGGAAAAACTCGTTAATCGTCGAGGGTTGTGCACCATAAGATATTTACCTGTCATCGATTGTGAAGGCTGCGCTCAATTTGGAAGGTTAGTTGATATGTACTTTTCGCGCAAAATGACCTGAACAAAACGGGGCGAGATTGATCAACAATAACAAGAAGTGATCAATCTCGCCCCATCGTTTTCAGATTTTAATGTCTACCTGTTTCTTTTACTTTTAGAATCAGAAAACTGAAAATGGGCAGAACATATACGCGAAAGCTAGGCAGCAGAACTTACAACAATTTTTCTGATGAACAACTAGAAAATGCCCTTCGAGACGTTACAAATAATACACTTTCTATGCGCCAAGCAGCTCGCACTTACAATGTTTCTTATGGTACCCTTAACAACAGATTTCATGGGCGCAGATTCAAAAAAATCGGCGGACAGACAATACTATCAAACATTGAAGAGAGAGCCATTTTGACGAATATACTGAAATGCGCAGACTGGGGATTTCCCTTGTCTCCACAAGATCTAAGAATGTTCGCGAAAAGTTATTTAGATAAAAGTGGTAGAAACATTTACAAATTCAACAATAACTTGCCTGGTAAAGACTGGGTCAACAGTTTCCTTAAGAGGCACCAACATGTCGCAGGAAGAAGATTATCGTCCAACATTAGTGCGAAACGGAGTCAGGTGACTCCTTCCATACTAAGAGACTATTTCAACAACTTGCGAGTCACCCTGGATGGTGTTCCCCCGGAGAATGTGTTTAACTACGATGAATCAAATATTACAGATGATCCAGGGAAAAAGTTGCGCATTTATCGTAGAGGTACAAAATACCCAGAAAAAGTTTGCAACCATTCAAAATCATCAACGACCTTAATGATGTGTGGATCAGCATCAGGCACTCTACTGCCGCCCTATGTAATATACAAGGCCGAAAACTTGTGGAATACATGGACTGAGAATGCTCTTAAGGGCAAACCATGCTGTGATAAGATATGCTGCTCGCAAGGTACTCGATTCAACCGAACTTCGCAAGGTTGGATAGATATGCCCACATTTCACGAATGGTTTTCCACAGTTTTTCTACCACACGCTAAAAGGTTAAATGGACGAAAAGTCCTTTTGGGAGATAATTTGGCCTCACACTTTAATCCAGAAGTACTGAGAACGTGTGAAGAAAATGACATTTCCTTTGTTTGTCTCCCTCCCAACTGCACCCATATCTGCCAGCCTTTTGATGTCGCTTTTTTTCGTCCATTCAAAGAAAGTTGGAGGAAAACACTATCAGCCTGGAAAGTTAGAAATTCCAAAACTTCTGGGATTCCTAAGAACGAATTTCCTCTTCTACTGAAACAGTGCATTATTAACATGGACGAAGTTCTGCCTAAGGACAACTCTAAAGAAAGAAGCGGTGTTACACGCAATCTCATTTCTGGATTTGCAGCTTGCGGTCTTGTGCCTTTCAATCCTGATCGAGTTCTTCAAAAATTACCAGGTAACACTTCTGACAATGTAGAAGCTAATGTTGCGGATAGTCTCACCGATTTTCTAAAAACTCAAAGGTATAATGTCAATAGACCTCAGAGACAGCGAAAGAAGCTTTTACATGTTGAACCAGGAAAATCTGTTGCTGGTCCGAGTACTCAACTTTCGTCCAGCGAGGAGGAAAATGAGAATATACAATTAGATGATAATTCAGAAGACGATGAATCTGTGTGACCCTATAGAATATTTCGAGCCAACTTTAGACAATATTATCTTCGGAAAGTTCGTCTTAGTTAAATTTCTATCTGGTTCAAGAAAGAAAACAGAATTTCGCTATGTGTGCCTCATTCAGAAAGTTTTAAAAGATAACGTCTTTGAAGTTGTCGGTTTAAAGTCTGCTCATTCGCGAAGTGTATTTAAACTCGTCGAGAATGATGTTTCAACAGTGCAAATTGGTGATATTGTGGCACTTTTACCAGACCCTAAGTGTGTTAAAATATCAGACAGAATAATAAGATATCATTTTCCAAATGACATTAATATCAAGGAATGCTAAATGCTCGGCTAAATATTTATTTTTCTATTTTATTAGGTACCCTGTTTGTTAAAATGTTAAACAGAATAAGATATGATTTTCTACATGATAAAAATATCAAGGAATGCTAAATGTTTATTTCCGTATTTTTAAAATAAATGATATCCTCTGAATCACTTTTTATTCCGTAGTAATTGAGCTGAACAATGTCACCCCGTCTGATCAATCTCACCCTCTCATACAAATCATCCAATAACTTTTGTTCCACAACACCGATTTCGAAGAGGGCGACATTAATCATTTCTAACATATTCTCCAGCATTTTTATGCAATAAAAGAGGCCTGATCAAAGTCACCCCACTTAGGGGTATGACATTGATCACTCATGTTTTATTTTTTTTCTAGATACTGATGAATGATTGGCTTAAGTTGAGGCCTAAATTCGGTAGTACTGAAGGAATCTAAGGAGGTTTAAAAAACAAAATAGAAATATAATAAAAATTGTTGAAAATATTAACAAAAGTTGTTCAAAATTGATCAATGTCACCCCACTTTACGGTAGCCAATTACGACCTATTCATGGAATATAAGGAAAGGATCACCACATTGGACAAACTAGTCATGTACAAAATGGATTTCTTCAAATTACGAGATGTAGAAAATATTCATGTTCCCATCTACGGAGAAATGACGGAAAATGTCGATTTTCACCGACTGATAGACTCACGCTTCAGAAATTTTCATCACCTGTACACGGACGCCTCCAAACAAGATAATAACGTCGGTTGTGCTATTTTCGATCCCTTACACACCTCTCTTGGTAGAGCATTAGATTACATTCTATCGTAAATCGATACATTTTCCTCAAAAAATTTCCTGATAATATCAGATAGCCTGAGCAGCCTGATGAGCTTGAAGAAATTGAAATATAACACAAACTTCAGTCTGACTCATAAAGATATTTTAGAAGCTTTGTCCCCGCTATCTGCATCAGGCTGTACAATCGAGTTTCTCTGGGCTAAAGCCCATTCAGGAATAGTGGGCAATGAAAATGTTGATTCCTTGGCCAAAGAAGCGGCATTTCTCGACCCCATCCACCTTCCTTCCGCCGTCTACAACGATTTTCCCCCCTCTTTAAACACCTCACAACTTCAAGATGGAAAGAAACCTTCAAATCCAACCCAAGCGGACAGTTCTATAAATCAATTCAACCTTCCCCGCCACATTTCTATTGGTTCGATAACATATTTGATGAAGGAGACAAGTCTGATCCCTCAGATGCCCAGGACGAGAGGCTGTGCGTGTATTTAAAAACTTAACAGTCAAAATTTCACCATTAAATGTATCGTATGAACAATTATCCTTCTGGACTTATGTCTAACGACAGTCCAAACCCGGAGGATCGGGATGGATATGCGCAGATAACTTCCGTGCCTGCCTCGATCTTCCTTCAAATTAAAAAAAAAATATATCATCTTCCTGTTCAACACTTATTATTTAAGGTCGTCCATACTACTTTTAGACTTAAATTGACATTTGCCCTATCGCACGAAAAAGCTTACTGAAAGTTTAGCCATTGAGATGCACTCTGTTTTAATACGTTTCGAGATATCCTCTAGCAGCAACTATACAGGAATAATTTTCTTGTACATAATACAAATCATTTCTCGTATTTCAAGTAAATGGAATTGTTATGCCGCGTTTTCACTTAAGTACGTTTCTACTTTTTACAAAGACCAGCATTTTATAGTGACAGTACCATCAATTAACACAAATGACAGCATTCTACTAGATCAAAACAATTAATTTAAACGAGAGACGTAGAGTGCAAGTCTATGACCCTACAAATAATTGTAATCCACTGGGTAAAAATGACTTAAATTTGATTGAGAATACCCTGAAACTTATTGAATTGAATTAAATAAGCATCTTGTTACATTGAATATCAATATCGATTTTCCATTGAATCTAACAGAATATCATCAAGACATTAACAAAAAAACAATTTTTTTTTACGAAACTTTGACACGCTAGAACAAGAGGTACATTTAATCAACGTTCCAATTGTTAATGAAACATCCTGTATATTCCGTAACTATGCCACGAATACACTAACCATGAATATGGAACAGTAATTTATATGGGATTATAGGGGATACTTTCCTAGCTGACAAAATATAAAATATATAAATAAATACATAAAAGAATGTCACAACTTGAGGTGGTAAATTTACGTGCAACTTTGAGAAAAAAGTTTATATAAACATAGGTCCGCAAAAACTTCGTTACGGAGCTACAGGGTGTTTAAATTTTCGGAAAAAATTGGTTGTTTTCTTCAAAACTCCTGCAGTTTTCAAGATAATCAGCCCAAATTTGAAATGCAAGCTATTTTTTATATCCTCCATCATTACACGTCCTAGATTTTAACTGAAATTCACAAGGTGATTTCTTTTCCGAGACCATGTCTCCTTTTGCCCTTTTATTCTTTTTTGCAGTACGCCACTGATCAGCGTACAATCAATTCTCGTCATCTTCGTTCAATTTAGAAACTTTTTGACACTTGTAATTTTTTCATATCCCAACTGTTTTCGAGTAAAAAAATTATTTTGTGGGGATTGAATCCAGATAACTCTGAGCAGGAAACGAACATCATATCCTCTACGCCACCGAGCCAGATCCAATGCTATTTGAAATGAGAAAGTTGCAGTTGATGTCCGATATAAACAGATGTGGCGCAGCTCTCAAATTAACTGCAAGTTCTAGATCAGTATCCATCTACTCTTATTCCAAAATTTGACATTCATCGATGTATCCGTTCCCCAGATACTTTTAATGGGCCCTATAGCCAGGAACCCCTGTATATAGGGGGACGTTTCCCGAAAGAAGGTGGCATCCAACAGAGATCTGCTTCCAAGGTATTTGGAAAACTGAATATAGTACAATCTATATACGTAGGTTCCTTTTAACTTTTAACGACAACTGTATCCTGTATTTTGACATTTTTAAAGATTAACGTATTTACAATGCTTTGATGTACGAGTGACTCTTGTTTTGTTTTTAGTCATTTGAAAAATTTAACTTGGAAATAATTGAATTAACGAGTGAACATTTCTATGCGATGATATTTTACGATTTTTGACGTGGATAACTGGACAATAGTACTGCTATCAATTTGCCTCGATTTTTGGCGATGAAGCACAGCACACTTGACCATTGGTAAACGCTGTTATAACGAATTATATCGAGTGCTTCACTCAATGACGATCTTCGTGAAGGTTGTCCAAAATAAGTTGTTTTGCCACAAAGTATCGATGCAGTGCGAGAAATAATACACGATGATCGATATGTGACTTACCCTGAGATTGAGACAAACCTAAACATTAGTTCCACCAACGTACATTCAATATTGCATGAGTATTCGGCTGTAAAAAAGATTTGTTCGCGTTGGATCCCACAAAACTCAACAATTGCTCAAAAAAAGACGTTTACAGAATCGTTACAGGCGACGAACCTTGGACGAAACTAAACAAAACTCGACAGAATGGTCTTTCAAGACGAAGCTTTTGAAGCAAATGTTTTTTCAGGAAAACCTGACATGTCGCCACCATAGCATCAGAGCAACGTAGAACGGTCAATTCTGAATGATATACAACCATTTGTGCAAGTGTTCGGTGAATTGAGGAAATCAAATCGAAGAAATAAAATTTCTGCATCATGACAACGCATGCTCACATATATCATACGCATACGATGGAGTATTCGAACACCCAAAACATTGAATTAATGGGCCATCCACCTTATAGTCCCAATTTGGCACCTATCGATTTCTGCTCACATCAAGAAAAACTACGTAAGCAACGATTTTCGCAGAAGAAGCAGTTGAAGTCTTCCAAAACCATGTTTTGCAGGTATCTCATTCGGAGTAGCAATTATTTTTTGAGAATTGGTTTAAGCTCATGCAAAAGTATATCAATATTCATGGAGAATACTTTAAGGAACAATAAAACTATTGTTTTCCATAAGTTACTTGTTTTTCTTCATCAGACGCAAAGTTTAAAAGGCGACCTACGTATGAATAATACGAAGTTATACAAAAATTCCTACCTCGAAATAAAATATAGTCATCAAGGAAAAAATAATATTCAGCTTCACCCAACTTCAGACGATTGTCAAAATTTTTGTTGTTGATAAGTTGGCACAGCTGTTTTCTATAATAACGCGGAGTTCGAACGCCACCTATCAATTAGTTTGTTTACAGTGTACGATTTTCTCAGTCCTCACAAGTGTGTTTTGCGATTTTTACAATGGATAAAAATATCGAACATTTATTATAAGAGAAATTCAAGAGTTTGTCTGGTGCTGTGTGATTATGAATGTATACCTTCTGTAGAACATCTGTGGATCAGGTGTCAAGTAGGTAAAAATGTGATTCTTGTTGGTGTAATTTATAGAGATCCCTCTTCTCCCTCATCTGTTTTTCGGGAATACTTTGAAAATATTCTATCATTTATCTCGCCTCAGTATCCAAATATCTTCATTACAGGTGATTTCAATATAGATCAGCTAGTTGGGATCCAGTGCAGAGTTGTATGACTTTAAACAATTGATTACGGAACCTACGCGTATCACTAAGACTAGCGAGTCTATCATAGATTTGATTTTCACTAACGTTCTTGGTCATGTTGTGGACTCTGGTGTCCTGGATAGTGCTTGTTCTGATCACCAGTTGGTGCACTGTTCGACAATCTTCGCATGTCCCTCTGTTCAGCCACGCATCAATACATATAGCATTACTTTAAGATGAGGCTGCTTGGGCAGCCTCATTATATATAAATGATGTCAACAGTAAAATTCAATTATTGAATAGCATTATCTTCTATTATATTCGACAGGCAAGCTCCTCTCAGAACAGAGAAGATGTATGCTCCCTGGTTAACCAACAATCTTCGATATATGATGAAATTGAGGAACGATGCCATGAGTAAAGATAAGAGAACAAAAGACCGAATGGATCTGGCAAATTACAGGCGGCTAAGGAATACGGTTGCAAGTGTTGTACGCGCTGAGAAGAGTGGGTATTTGGAACATCAGGCGGTAGCGCAAAATACTGAGCTCCTATGAAAATCGGTTAGGAACTTAAATCATGGCAAGAAAGAGATTCCTGACTTTCTCAAGAACTGTCCTGAAGTTAACTCCTACTGCTCATCTGTGTTTGGATAGGGAAATGCTTGTGGGGCGGCATCGGAGTTCTGCAGCACGCATGAATACAATCCGAATTCAAAGTTCCGTTTTCGTTCGGCGACGGTTGATGAAGTTCCACAGTTGATCATGAAACTAAAGTCGAATGCTATGGGATCGGATGGGATATCGCCTGAAATGTTAAAGTTGTGCTGTCCTGTGATTGCTCCCTATGTGAACCATATAACTAATTGTTGTTTGGATAGCGGGATATTTCCTGAATGCTGGTGAGGCCTCTGCCAAAGGTCCCCCTTAATGTCTAAAGTTGTGGAGAAATTTTTTGTGATTCAGATAAAAGATTATTTATTGGAAAATAAAATTATATCACCGATATTGTTAAGTCCGTTGATTGTGGTATGATTGCGGAGCTTGTCCTTTTAGATTTTGCGAAAGCTTTCGACAGAGTTGATAACCGATTACTATGTGCAAAATTGAAGTATTTTGGTTTCGATGTGACTGAGTTACACTTTTTTTAGTCATATTTGGACAAGCGTTCCCAGTTGGTAGCTGTCGACAATGACCGTTCTGACGACATTCTTGTGACGTCTGGGATGCTGCAGGGATCTGTGCTGGGGCCTGTGCTTCTTCTTCTTCACATTGCAGATATTGATTCGTGTAAGGCTCGTGCTTTTGCGCATGACAATCAGCTTTTTTACAGCTCTACTCCAGCTGCTGCGGAAATTATCAACGCCGATTTTTCTGGAATTTTTGAGTACGCCGAGACACATGGTCTTAAATGAAATACTAGTAAGTGTGATCCCATTCTGTTTGGTACGGAATCTACTAGAAAGCTTACTGACTCGGACTTTTTCGTTGAGATCTCGGTGCAATCAATAGCTGTGAAGAGCTCTGTGAAGAACCTCGGTGTTATTTTTGACTGTGGCCTTCGTCTTCAGGCTTATATTTCCCCACATTCATAAAACGCATTGTAACTAGTGATGAGACATGAGTTTATGAGTTTGAAATGCTAACCAGTCAACAAGCTTTGGGATGGCGTATTCCAACTGAACCGAAACCGAAAAAATCACTTCAAAGTCGATCAAAAGTCAAGGCAATGTTGACGGTTTTCTTTGATTATCGCGGTGTTATGCACTTGGAATTCTTTCCAGAAGGTCAAACGGTAAATAAAGAATATTACTTGAGCGTTATAAGAGGGTGAATTCGTCGAAACAGGCCACATATGTGGAAAGAAAACTCATGGATTTAGCAGCACCATCTCATAAGGCTATTATTGTGAATGAATTTCTGACCAAAAACTCAACAAATACCATCGAGCAACCACCATATTCACCTGATACGGCCGACAGTTTTCTTTTTCCAAAAATCAAATTAATCAAATTTCCTGTTTTGAATTGAAAGTAGACATAAAAGAGAATTCGCGGCGAGAACTGGGGTCGAAAAGCGTTTAAAAAAATGTTTTGATAATTGGATTAATCATAATCAGGAAAGGGGCGTATACGAATATCGACTGCTCTTGCTGGATGGGCGATCGTAGAATAATCTTGAGTTCATTTCTTTGGCGTGAACTTTCATGCTATTGTAAAATTATAGCCATTTTGTCATTTTTTAGTACCGAAAAAAGACTCTGGAAATTTTGTTTTTTCGATCAGCTCCTTTTCAATTTAAATTACCTGTTGGATGTCATTGGAATTTACTGCTGGGAAAGTCATTATTATGTGCTTACAGCTCAATGAAAGCAGGACAAATTTTTCTGTTTATATTTGAGCAATCTTGATGGTGACTTAATAGATAATTACCATTTTCAACCTGAATTCAAAATTGAAAACCTACAAGGTGATTGTTTTCAAAAATCACGTGTCCTTTCTACCCCTATAATTTTCATTCAGTACGAGCCGGAAAATTTAATTTTTTTTCAATCAATTTTCAAATCTTCTTTCCTTTTCCTTTGTTAATTCTTTGGAGCAGTGTAAGCCTCATTCGTCACTTTTTCAAAAAGTACCAGACTTCTTATAAACATTCCATGATATGCAAAACATAAAAACAGATGAGAAATTTCAAAATCTTCTTGAAGGGTATTCAAGTGTTATTCGCAAATAGATTAAATTATTTTGGACAAGAACCAATTTGAAAAAGTTTTTCGAAAATACACCACCTGTATATCTTGAATAGCAGAATACTAATAAACTATGTTTAAAAATTTGTTGCAAAGGGTTAACAATACAAGGTAGGAAAACTACTTGGAAAAAGTGTTCAGATCAACAATTTTAATCCCGTTCAACATTATAGAATGGTCTACAGCATGGACAGCAATAATCATTATGCTTTTAATTAAATTTTTCAGAAAACTTCATATCGGAAGGACAAGTATGTGCTACTCCAGTAAGAGGGAAGGAAACATCCACTTCAGATACTGCTTTATCTCAAAATAGTACTTCTGCAATTTCAAATTCTTCTAACACTCCAGTTTCTTCTGAGACTACAATTATCCCTAATACATCTTCTGGAACCTCTAAGCCTTCTTCCACTTCTTCTAGTATCCCAAATGTTCCTACTAATACTCCTACCGGAACCTCAAATTCTCCTATAATTACCACGACTGCTGAAACCTCAATCTCTTCTGGATCCTCAACATCTTCTGGAACCTCAACGTCTTCTGGCACCTCATCGTCTTCTGGAACCTCAAAGTCTCCTCCAACATCTTCCAGTGTTACAGAGCCTTCTGGAACTACAATATCTTCTGGACCTACAGAAACTTCAACTAGTTCCGATACTACAGTGTCCTCTAATACAATAACTCCTCCTAATAATATAACGACTTCCGAAACTACAACGCCTTCTGGGACCTCAAAGTCTTCTCCAACATCTTCCAGTGTTACAGAGTCTTCTGGAACTACAATATATTCTGGACCTACAGAATCTTCAACTGGTTCCGATACTACGGTGTCCTCTAATACAATAACTCCTCCTAATAATAAAACGACTTCCGAAACTACAACGCCTTCTGGGACCTCAAAGTCTCCTCCAACATCTTCCAGTGTTACAGAGTCTTCTGGAACTACAATATCTTCTGGACCTACAGATACTTCAACTGCTTCCGATACTACGGTGTCCTCTAATACAATAACTCCTCCTAATAATATAACGACTTCCGAAACTACAACGCCTTCTGGGACCTCAAAGTCTCCTCCAACATCTTCCAGTGTTACAGAGCCTTCTGGAACTACAATATCTTCTGGACCTACAGAAACTTCAACTGCTTCCGATACTACAGTGTCCTCTAATACAATAACTCCTCCTAATAATATAACGACTTCCGAAACTACAACGCCTTCTGGGACCTCAAAGTCTCCTCCAACATCTTCCAGTGTTACAGAGCCTTCTGGAACTACAATATCTTCTGAACCTACAGATACTTCAACTGCTTCCGATATTACGTTGTCCTCTAATACAATAACTCCTCCTAATAATAAAACGACTTCCGAAACTACAACGCCTTCTGGGACCTCAAAGTCTCCTCCAACATCTTCCAGTGTTACAGAGCCTTCTGGAACTACAATATCTTCTGGACCTACAGATACTTCAACTGCTTCCGATACTACGGTGTCCTCTAATACAATAACTCCTCCTAATAATAAAACGACTTCCGAAACTACAACGCCTTCTGGGACCTCAAAGTCTCCTCCAACATCTTCCAGTGTTACAGAGCCTTCTGGAACTACAATATCTTCTGGACCTACAGATACTTCAACTGCTTCCGATACTACGGTGTCCTCTAATACAATAACTCCTCCTAATAATAAAACGACTTCCGAAACTACAACGCCTTCTGGGACCTCAAAGTCTCCTCCAACATCTTCCAGTGTTACAGAGCCTTCTGGAACTACAATATCTTCTGGACCTACAGATACTTCAACTGCTTCCGATACTACGTTGTCCTCTAATACAATAACTCCTCCTAATAATAAAACGACTTCCGAAACTACAACGCCTTCTGGGACCTCAAAGTCTCCTCCAACATCTTCCAGTGTTACAGAGCCTTCTGGAACTACAATATCTTCTGGACCTACAGATACTTCAACTGCTTCCGATACTACGGTGTCCTCTAATACAATAACTCCTCCTAATAATAAAACGACTTCCGAAACTACAACGCCTTCTGGGACCTCAAAGTCTCCTCCAACATCTTCCAGTGTTACAGAGCCTTCTGGAACTACAATATCTTCTGAAACTACAACAAACTCTACAACTACAGAATCTTCTGGAACTACAAAAACTTCTGCAATTACAGATTCTTCTAATACTACAGAAACTTCTGCAACTACAAGATCTTCTGGTGGTACAGAGACTTCTGCAACCTCAAGATCTTCTGGAACTACAAAGTCTTCTGATTCTACACTACCCTCAGGCTCCACTATGAAACCGAATTCAGCAAAAAGTGTTTATTCGAGTGTGATTGTTCTATTTTCAATGACCTTCTCAGTGCATCTTCTCAGATGAAAATAAAGATGAATGTGATATGAATCGTTTAAATAATAACAGATTCAAAATTTTTCAGTTAGGTATTTTGTCTCAGTTAGTGATATTATTTATTTCGGATGGTATATACATTTCATATTATACAAACTATCTTTACTCATTTGTCATTAACCTACTTTATGATTGAAAAATAAAAATCAAAGTACTTTTGTCATTGGAAATTCAACTTTAAATTGCCAGTTATTTCAAGCACTTGAAATCGGTACATTTTCATAGTGATAATGCAACTCTATAGAAATAAATGAGACCAAAGACGTTCTGCAGAATTGTTCTTCAACATCTGAAAAACTTACTTTTTAGTTTATCATTGTCTACATCAAATGGAAAATTGAAAATGTTGATTTGTAAGAAATACTCCAAAAACAATAATCACACTGGTCGACAAGATTTTCGTAACACAAAACAGATCTTGATATTTCAAATGGAAATAATCTTCTAGAAATAAAGAATAAAGAGCTTATATTGTATTGTATTTGCTTTCCTTGTCTTCGAATACCTCCTAAGCAATAAGGCGTATGAAAAACAACAAAATAATTCTTTTCCAGAAAAAATGTATGTACTATTCGAAAAGTGGTTTATTGAGCTTCGATGCGACAGAATCTCGTAACAACCTCGGAAATGATTAAGAAAGTCCACGATATTGTATTTGACGGTAGCCGAGTGAAGTTGATAGAGATAGCGAAGACTGTAGACATCTCATATAAACGAGTTTTTATCAACAAAACGGGATCAAAAACCTTCAGCATCGTTTAGGCAAGTTTAAAACCCTAAATGAGATTGTGTTGAAACATGAATCATAGCAAATTAAAAAATTGTGAGCTTGTTTCATTTTACCTGATTTATAAATTTACTCCCGTAGACCAAGGAACCTAACCCGAATTCCAAATGATCTTGATGTAGCCATGCAACATTTCATCTCTTCTTTTCCACGTCTGAACGTGCTGAAAATTCATTAAAAATGTACTTGGTACTGTTTTTATCATATTCATTCCCCAATGTTTAATAGTTGAAAAGGAATAATCAATTGAAAAATACGAGCCACAATCCTTCTATCGTCATATTTCTGATAAAATACTGATTTGCATTGAATGAGTTGTTCTGAAAAACAAGAACTGATAATGCTATTACATAGATCACCTATCTGACGGAAAGTATATTAGTTAATGAAAATTGTGCAATATATATATATATATATATATATATATATATATATATATATATATATATATATATATATATATATACCTTTGAGTCACAGCAAAGATACTAAATAATTCAGATACAAGAGTAATCAAAGGAACAACCTCAAAATGATGTTTCAAGGATTCAAAATTATAAAATACTATTTACACTGCGCCAACAAAATAACGTACAATTTCAATAATTCAAATATCTTTTTGATAGTCAACTAATTACACAGGTTGGTCTCAGAAACAAAAACAAAACACGAATTGAAATCAAAAAAATCAATAAAACATTTAAGGAGGATAAAAAAATGAGAATAAGACTTATGGAAAAAATTTACCTTTAGGCATATCGCCTGAATGTGACTGGTAGGTCCACTAACTTTTACGACCCTAAGCTTTTTAACAAATTGCCTTTATCTATTAGGAATTGTACTAGTGTTAAGAGTTTCAAATCTGATCTGAAGATCTTTTTGACACAAAAGTCTATTTATTGTATCAATGATTTTTATGTTTTATTGTCTACCGTTAATTTTCAATTTTTATGTAATGTACCTATTTACACTACCTGACACATTTCTACAAATTACTACAAATTATTGTAATTTCAAGGAAATAAAGAATACATACATACATACATAGCCTTCCTCATTTAAGTTTTCTTGATGTCCTCTTAAAGCCAAAGAACTCTTTGCTAAGGTGAGAATGACATTGAATAGCCTTTGGAGAACCATTCTCCAAAATAACGTTTCTTTTCGAATTTAATTTTCAAGTTCCTTGTCAATATTATCACTTTTTTCCAGAGTTTATATAGAGCACATGCTTCCTTATGGCCATTCGAGACACTGTGTTGTTTAATTTTTTTCCAATCCTGAATACCTGTACACCATATATTATTCCTTTGCGAAGCAAATACCCAACAGTGTTTTCAGTAGGCAGAATCCAGTATTTTAGAATAACACAGCCAAAAGCGATGAACTGGTCCATATTTAGAATTTGAAAAGTAGTACGATTTAGAAAAACATCTGTTGTTGTGGTAGGCGTCTATCGGAAAAGGTCTTGGCGGCTGTAAAGGCTCCATATCAAGAATTCGACGTTATTCATTTCCACTTAATATCTTATTTAAAAGTCGTAAGAAGATTAATCGTTAACATTTTCATAAAATGATGAGGTTGAAGATTTTTCCGCTGTTACCTGTGAGTCCTGTGATATGAACATGCAGACATCGTGTTCACTGATATGATCGACAAAGGCAGCTTTCACTCCTTTAACTATCGAATCTTCCTGAGTAGGTTTTTCGACCAGCACCACAGTGGTCACATTATATGATTTAATGGCACTACAAACAGAAATATTTAAGACAAAACTGCTTGTGGAAGGTTGAGTAAAATATTGATAGCAAAATGGAATTTTAAAAACCTCTCTACCAGTTGCCCATTCAGTGACAATACCTCTGAGACACATTTTCTTAGTAAATGGAGCGGCAGAGGTGAATTCCGCAATTGGCCTACAATATAGTCTGATCCAACTTGCCTTGACTTTTTCTATGTGAGTATGAGAAGGAAGTTGTAATTCGAACTCCATCAATAGCGATTGACGATTTGGAAGAGAGAATAAGAGAAGCATTTCGATCGGTAACACCAGGCCCGCCGCTAGCGTTTTGAACGCCGGTGTGCAATTCCTATCGTGCCGCCCCTATCTAACTACAAAACCTAGGTGTTTATAAAAATGTGAAAAAAAATGCTGTACAGTGAAAAACTATGTTATATTAGGTTATTTTATACAAGATAGATACACTAATACGACATTAAATGAAAAAATGAAGGCAAGAAAGGTGCAGTTTATACATATTATGTAGGTAGGTATAGGTATTAAGTTATTTTACAGAAACTGCACCTTTCTTGCCTTCATGTTGGCAAAATCAGCTATAATTTTTTTGGTGTCTAGTCTATTTACAATCTCATGTTCAATTGAAATTATTGCTAAATTACTTAGTCTTTGCTGGTGCATAGTTGATCTCAAATAGTTTTTTATTATTTTTAACTTTGAAAATGACCTTTCACCAGATGCAACTGAAACCGGCAATGTAAGTAGTATCCTTAGCGCTATTGCTGTATTCGGAAATGTTGACATTAATTCATTAGCAAAAAGTATTGCAATAGGGTTTGTGGATCATTAGACTGGTTTTCAGTTAAATGCAACTTTAAAGCATTGATTTCATCAAACATATCTATACCGTCAATATCTGCGTCACTACTTGAACTATCTTTTAGCTTCACACACACAATGTTTCATTAAATCATCTTTGGAGTAACTAAACAAGTTATTATTGGTGAAAAAGCCAAAAACGTCGGTAAAAGTTTCCAACTCATCGAATCTACGTTTTAAAGAAGTTAAGGTTTGGTCCAGGATCCTAAAAAAACATCTACCTTGTATTTTGTTTTAGGGTCTAGTAAGACTTCATCACTCTGTTCAAACGGTATCTATAGGCGTTCCCGAGCCACAGTGGTAGCTTCTTCTAACACCCTTTCGAAATGCTCATCTATGCGATATTCGGTGAATTTATGAATCAATTTATTTAACAAATTTATGCAGATTTGAGTATTTATTGTGGGGTTTTGCATCATTTTGCTAATAGCATTAATTTCGTTTAAAATATCAAACCAAATTACAACTAAGCAAATAAATCTATAATTTTGAATATTCAAAGCAAGTGAATGTGCTTTGTGAGTTGTTGTACAATCCCATTCTGACGAATTGTTATCTGATATTTCAAATAAAGCGTCAAATATTTTTTCGAGGTGATACCGTAAAGGTTTGACTGCATCGATTCTGCTAGACCATCGCGTGGCACTTAATGCCTTTAGTTTTAAATCAGGTAAATGCTTGCAAATTATGGACCACCTTTTGGTAGAAGACGAAAAGAAAACGTAAATTTCTTGAATTAAGTTGAAAAAGTTGACCGTGTCGTGCGTTATATTTGCCGCATCGTTAACGACCAAATTGAGACTATGCGCCGAGCATGGAACATAAAATGCACGATTATTCATTTCCAATATTTTTTTTGTAATCCATTGTGTTTTCCACGCATATTAGAACCATTGTCATAACCTTGGCCACGTAAGTTTTTAATATCAAGGTTTAATTGCGAAAATAAATCTAAAACAAAATTTAATAGTCCTTCACCTGTGGAACTGGTTATCGGACAGATGCCAATAAAACTTTCGCATATTGTAACATTTTTAGTTTCACTGTTTAAAACAACATAGCTTAGTATAACTGTAATTTATTCTGTGTGACTTACATCTGGTGTGCAATCTAATATGATAGAGAAATATTTTGATTCTCTGACTTTGTTCAGGATATAATTTTTTATGGTCGTGCCGAGTAAATCAATGATTTCATTCTGAATCTGATCTCCTAAATAGTGAGTCATGCGAGTTGAATCGAATTTCGAGGCTTGAATTCTGTGAATATGTTCCCGCATAACTGAATCAAAGGATGCTATCATTTCTATTGCTTTGAGAAAATTACCATTATCATGCTCATATAATATTTTGGACGAGCCCTAAACGCCAGACATTAATGAGATAAAATTTTATAACAGCTATGATCCTTTCCAATACATCACACCATTGTTTTTTTCAGATTCTAATAGTCTCAGTTGCATTTGATTTACAGTAGTTTTATTTTTCAACATATGATTTAGTTGGACCCAACATTTTAAATTTTCGCTATGGGAAATGCTTGTTTCGTGTCGTTTTAAGGTAGATGACAGATGTTGCCAATCGGAAAAACCGCTTGGAGCTGACAGACTACTTACAGTTTTACTGAATATTTTACAACAAAAACAATAGACTGAATCTTTTGACGTAGAGTAAACAAGCCATTCTCTGTTAATTTTTTCTCCATTAGGAAGATTTCTAGAGTTATAACTGTTTGCAAATTTTCTTCCATCGATATTAGCAGGAAGATTGTGGTTAAACAGCTGCACGGGACCACGGCTAACCAAAATATTAACAATATCATTAGTCATACTGGCGGGCCACGAACCGGGATCATCACCACAGTCTAAACAGCTACTTGATGACGATAAATTGCTTACAGGTTCTTTAGCACTACTTTCTCTTTTTTAGTTTCACTGGAGTCTCCTTCTGAAGGACTAACATTTTTCTCTTCAGATACCTCCATAACTTCTAGATTTAAAGCTGCGCTTGTTGAAGCTACATCTACGTCAACATTCTCTTGACATTCAGAGTCCCTATTTTCTGGTTTGCTAAAAATTTCTCGAGAGATCCCGCTAGTTTTTTTTCTCTGTATCTTTTTCTCGTTTTTGCCGTCGAAATTGAGCTCCTGAAATTTTTCCTTTTTGCGGTTCCTGGAATTTTTTGAAAAGTTTAGTATACGGTTGTACAAAGTAACTTAAATCCCAAAGGGGTCGATCATTCCACCCATTATTGCGAACAACCTTTACTAGGGGTCAACACTGAAATCGCGAAAAAATGAGCTTTTCCATACATTTTGTATGGAATAGTTATTTTTTTTCGCAATTTCACCGTTGACCCTATAGTAAAAGTTGTTCGTATTTATGTAGAATGACTCCTTTCGGGATTTAAGTTACTTCTGTTACACCCTGTATAGGTATAATTTTAATATTTTTTTTTATGAATCTTCACTCTTAAGTTGTATAACAGAAAAAAATACCCTTTAAATCACAATAATAATCACAATACTACTGCGAAAAAAAAATGTTCATACCTACTGCACACAAATGTAATGGAATAACTAATTTTTTTTCGCGACTTCAGAGTTGACCCCATAGTAAAAGTTGTTCGTATTGATTAGATGGAATGTCCCCCTTTCGTTACTTAAGTTACTTTTGTTACACTCTGTATTAATTTTAATACATTTTTTAAATAAATCTTTACTTTAAGTTTTTCATTAAAATAACCTTTAAATTTTACATGAATACCTGCTGTTTATATGAATGCGCCCATATGCTGATTAATTAAACAAAGACACTTACCATAATTATGATTTTTTGCGCCGACGGATAATATAAATAATTTTCTAAATTATTTTTATAGTCACACTTCGCACAAAAATATACAGAATATTATTAATTTTAAGTACCCTGGACCGTTTCCGGATCTCACATTAGGGCTATAACCAAATAATTGAAGTTTGTTGTTCACTCACATCACTTTCGCATTTGTGTTAAATAAATAAAACAAAGAAATGAGTATATAGTTTTAAGGATTTCCCTGATATCTGTGGGATTTCCTATTTCGCATAGAGCACGATACGGATTAACTTTGTTCTCATGAATTTCAATAGATGGCGCTATGTAATGCTACGATATAAAAGAAATATTTGGGCGCCGTTCATCATATTATTTTTATAAGGATAATCTTTTTAGTATTGTGAGGTGACAATGTCTGAATTTTAGTCGATGATGGTCTGATTTGCCGCCCCCCTGAATGCGCCGCCCGCGTGCATTGCACGCCTTGCACGCCCGCTTAAGGCGGGCCTGGGTAACACCATACATGCTAAGCAACGTTAGAAGATCATTTAAAGATAGGTTAACATTAAACACAGGAATGATTTAATCTAATTCGGTTTTTTCTTCTGAGGCAACGATCGGTTCAGATAGAAATTGGAGGGGAATATTAAAACATTTCTTGAAATTTTATAATAATTGGCTAAATTTAGAAATATCTAGGTACCATTCGAAAGGTATTAAAATATATCACCTACTCGACCCTTTATGTATAGGGTATGCCATTTGAAAAAAGATGAGATTTAAATGAGTCCCAAGTACTTTTAAAATCGTTTTCAAACGCCCTGTGTAACATAAATCCACAAAATGTCATATGTTCAAGCAACAATAATTACTATCACTATAGTTGTACCTCTGAAGCTTTGAAATCATTATTGAGAGCACAATTTTTTCGGAGAGTCCTCAAATTTCAGAAAATGTCGAATATTTCGGAAACAATTTAATGTAGGTATAGCGAATTTCATCTTCATTTTTCCTCACAAAGTAAAAAATTAAGCAAAATTCAGGGTGTCCTCTCTAAAAATCATAACTTTGGTATGTAAATTTATTATGGAACAGCCTGTCTAATATTAAATATTTTTAGTTTGTAGTAGTAGGGGAGCCCAAGCGGGGATTTTGTATGTGTCTTGAGCTTAGCAGTTTAATATTAGGGGAGGATCTTCGTACTCTGTTGAGTACTTCTACCTAGTATGGTCTCTCAATATAGTGGAGAGCGTCTAGGCAGTCGATCAGAATAGTAAAAAAATCGATCCTCAAATAAACTCGAGCGCGTCAGATTTAAACGTTCCAAGTTAATTACATGCAGAAAATGAAATCCTTTATTAATCTGACAATTTGAGCGTGACATAAAAATTGAGCCAGTTACAAAGTTGCAAAAAAATTGCTACCTTAAAATTTTCGAGCGCAAATTTCGTTTCTTTCATTTTAAAGAAAATTGTTTAAAAATTATAGGCATGACATATTCTGCCGATTTTCGTGAGCCTAAATACCTAAAATTATCATTAGAGTATAATATGTACAACTACTGGGAGTTGTGTATTTCCCGCTCCACGCCTCTCAACCTTTCTCACTCTTTTTCTATGTCTTACTCTCTTGCACTGCCCCACACTGCTCTTTGCCGCCATGTTGCTGTTACAGCTGATCACAACAACGCGTCCGTGTTTATCTGTTTACAACGATCTAGTTTGTTTATTGTATTTTATGAAATAAATGTAGTGAATTTAATTGTGTTTTACGAAAATGAGTGGTGATAATGAAGATAAAAAGAAATGTGTATTTTGTGCACAAGAGACACTTGAAAAAATTATTTATTTTACTCCAGAAACTTTAAAAAAATCTTGGAAATTGGAGATGGTGTGGTTTACGGGGAATCAGCTGCCAGAAGCGTACGAGGATATTGTCGTCACACCTGAGATTTTAGGAAATACTTCTGAATCTGGTAAGTTTATATTGCTGTGATAATGTTATTAAATAAAGAATAGATTGTTAAGATCATAACTATTTGTTGTTACAGATACGCAAGATATGGATGAAAATGATCAATCAGACTTGAATTTCCAGTTCGACGAAGATTCAACAGACGATGAAAATTAATTATAAAAATATAATTATATTTTTTATTTATTAATATTCTCTGCTTTCAATTCTTTATATAAAAAAATTTACAATAAAAATTAAAAAAAAAATTAATTTTATTTTTAATTGTCAGATTAAAAAAATTCCTTTACAAACTCATCAGATTAAGAGCTCACACCTCTAGAATATTGAGCTGGACCACCTGTATGAAATTCTGACGCGCTCGAGTATTTCGATATCACGATTTTTTTTTGCACTTTTAAATATTGGCCATAAACCTTTGGTCACCTCCAAATCGTCAGTCTTTATAACAGTATACTTTTGTAGTTTATTTAACGTTTCTTTTGAATTTCTGACGAGCCCGAGAAAAACATATTTTTCTTAACTTTTATCGTTTAATACAGCTATCCTCAACGAGAAATCTGTCAGACTAATATCTCTTTGTAAACAGGAGTTCGTAGACCGTTTACGTTAACGAACACTGACACGCTTGAGGATTTTTTTAACTATCTTTTTTACATTTTTGCAAATTCACAGAAATTTCCCCCACCACTAAAAAGGTATACATCATATAAACTTATTTTCTGTTTAACATCTAATCTTTATAATCCAATAGGTCTTCAAAGAGCTGGAGTGAAAACTCATTTAGCCCTCTGGGCTCCCCTACTATAGTCACTACATTACTACATATTACTGAGCAAAAAAAAGCCGTAAAATATGTCTAATCTTCAGTCGCGAATGTGTCGAGCCACCCGGTATAGGCTACTCTCCAACTCTTGTTCACTTGAAATAATAAAAAAAAATAATAATAATGAAACTCAGTGTTTGAAGATTACACTGACCAGAACTTCTTGTAGAAAATTCCCCACAACTATGATTCGATCTGAGCCAAAAAGCGTCAGGAAACCACCATGGCAGAAGGAAGGATATTGACAATATTAGAGATGAGATCGGTCGCCTCACAGAATTCCTGAGAAACAAAAAACCTCAAGGCGCTTGAAATCCCATATACGCAAAATTCATAGAAAAATAGGTACGAACACAAAACACCCTGATCACAAACAACATATCGACGTGTATATGGACACTTTGAAGTAGAAACTCCAAGCAAAAGTAAAGAGGCTTTCAAGATACATCAAGTGTACTGAAAGAAAACATCAAAACCAAAGGTTTCTCCAAAGCGCAGCCAATTTTCATAAGGTAAATAACAAAACTGCGAGCAACAACAACAGAGAAGTACCTGACGCACAGTGCTTGACCGATTATTAGTCATTATTAGTAAAAGCCTCCCAAATTCAAATGATTATTAGTCATCATTATGGTCGAACCACGAATAAAAAACAACTCCTTGATATCAAACATATGGACTTCGAAGGAATAACGGAGGTAGAAATCACAACAGTAGTTAGAGTGACCAACAATTTGAAGGCCACAGGTATAGATAATATCCATAGCTTTTGGTACAAAAAGTTTGATAAGCTCCATGGAGCCCTGGCGAAACAGCTTACGTATGTTTCTCAACATCCCAGGAAAACATCCACTTTCCTAACACCATAGTGGACTCTTTGAGTCCACTGGTTCTGTTTAGCTATGAACCCATTGTCATCAGTGCTCAATAAAACAGGATACGGATTTAGGATAAAAACAGATACAATCTCCCACCTGATGTTTATGGATGACATCAAATTATATGCTTCGAACAAGAAGCAATTGGATGATTTGCTGAAAACTGTCAGTAAGCTCTCGGCAGATGTTCATTTAAAATTCTGGATTGAAAAATGTAAGACCCTGAACATTCAAAGAGGGAAAGTCATAGATGGTGAAATACAACTTTCAAACGGTGATATAATACAGTGCATGAGAGATGGCGAAACATACAAATATCTAGGATACCAACAAGCCAGATTTCTAGACCAAAAACAATCAAAGGGGAAGATTCGTTCAGAATACAGACTGTGCTGATGTCATTGTTGAACTCGGGGAATCTAGTCAAGGCAATTAACACCTACGCCATTACAGTACTCATTCGGAATAATCAGATGGACTAAGACAGAACTGGATGATATTCAAAGGCACAACACGAACGATGCTGACAAAGTACAACAATCATCATTCAAAATCGTCTGTGATACGAACAACTTTGAAGCGGAAAGAAGGAGGACGCGGATTGATAGATATTGTCAATTTACACACCGAACAGATAAAAAATCTCAGAGAATTCTTCTCTGTAAAAGCTCTCACTTCTGACCTCCATAGAGTGGTATCATTGGCTGATAAGGGATATACACCTCTAAATCTTGCTACTAGAGATGACCTGCTGAATTTACCGTTCCAATCAGATACTGAAAAACAAGAGCAATGGTCAAGAAAGGAATTGCATGGACGACATCACCATAAGATTAATCAACCACACATCGACAAAGAAGCCTCCAACAAATGGTTGATGAAAGGAGAATTATTCGCGGAAACAGAAGGATTCCTTATGGCCATCCAAGAGCGGGTGATGGCTACAAACAACTACAAAAAATTTATTATGAAGGACGGAACATTACAAACAGATAAGTGCAGAAAATGCCATATAAGATCGGAGACTATACAGCATATTACGTCTGGATGCGAACAACTGGCCAATACGGACTATCTTCACAGGCATAATCAAGTGTGCAAAGTTATCCATCAGAAACTTGTACACAAGTACGGACTTCTGAATACCTTCCAGCCATATTACAAGTATCAAATGACTCTATCAGATTATAGTCTACGATAGGCCTGTTACCACTGACAGAATGGTGAAGAAATCATAGGCCGGACATAGTGGTGTATGATAAGAGAGCCAGAACAGCAATGCTGGTGGATGTCACCATACCGAATAATAACAACGTGCTGAACAAGTTTCAGGAGAAAAAGTCCAAATACGCAGGCCTGACTATTGAAATCAAGCAGATGTAGCACCTCGATAAAATAAATATCGTTCCTGTCATCATTTTTTCGATTAGTTTAATTCCCAAAAGTTTGCATGATAGCCTTAAGAAATTAGAATTGCATAAGAATACCTATATAGAAATGCAAAAAGCTGTAATTCTTAATACATGTAGGACAGTGAGAAAATTTATGTCAAGTATATTGTAATCGAGTCTATTCCCTTTGATTGCTGAATCTGGGAAAGGTAAATTATATCCAGCTAACAGCTGAGATAGTGCACAAGTCCACGTTAATAAATAATAATAAAAGGCAATCAAAACGCATGCTCAATCCTGATTTATTTCTTTGGAATAATTGCCTGGAGCAACACCGATAACAATAATCTACAACGAAAGCTGAGAACGCTGTTGACGAAGGCACACAAACATCTCCCAAGGAGCGCTATCAAAGCGCTTCTAACAAAAAGCGAATAGTTCAATTCTCCATCGAACTATATGCGAAGTATGCCATTCACCTTTTTTACGTCTGAACGAAAATGAACATGGGACTCGTCACAAGACCGTCGATGAAAAACTGATGTAGAAGGAAAAACCGCTACATGGGCGATATCCCAACGAAGCCGGCAAGGCACATGCCGACAAATTTGCGTCAAACTATTGGTTTAACTCCTGACAGATGTTTCCTGAGACGACAGGATTTGGCGATACAAGACCAATTTATTCTAACCAGATATTAACTAAAATTCATCGCCAAAGACGAATCTGTAGCGACAGACACATGCAGATACGGATGCCAGACTTCGGAGACGATTCAACACATGAAAGTAGGATGTCATATGTATGCACCTAGAACTGGTACAAAAGCATAGACTTACGCAAGCAACTAAGGTCCCATAATACAAATACATCCCAGAGCCAAATGTTGAAAATGAAAAATATAAACTGTACTGGGATCCTAGAGTTCTCACCGATCAACGAGTCGTACACAATAGACCTGACATCATGAATTTTCTAGGGCGGCAAAGTCGATAGACAATTTGGAGCTGAAGCATGTCGAGAAAATTGCGAAGATTCGAGACCTGGAAGAAAGCATAAGAAAACAGTGGAGACTGGAATCCGTTCAAACACTTTCAATGATAATGTCTACAACTGAAATTATACCGAAAAACTTACAAACGAACATCGGTTCAAACCCATGCAGAAAGCGGTACTGTTGGCGACAGCTAGACCTGTGAGGAAATATATGGGAAACACAACAACGCGTCAAGATCGGACTACGCCACTATGACCTGATAACCTGGAAAGCGTCACATCAGACCTGAATCCTTTCGATGTCAAAGATAACAGGGATCAGTGAATGTTCCCGTCTGAGGGTGTATTTATAATAATAATAATAAAATATCAATTTTTAGTGCACTTTCAACAGGTCAGTGTAAGGAACCATGTTTTGATATGTGTTCACAAATATGTTCTATTCCATTATTTTCTATCGGTTTCGAAAAAATACATCTAAAAAAATTAGGCATGAATGGGTTAAGCATTTTTCGTTACTGGGATTCCCGTTATTTCATGGAAAAGCAATTTGCAGGTTTCTAAATCTGTTTATGACACGGTTATTCATATCTACGCAAAATATCCACCTTAAGTACGTGTACATTGTTTTACCGTTCAATATTATTTCATCATACTAGTATCTATTCTTCATTGAATGTATATACCCTTATCTGATTAAATGAATATAATCAGACTATATATAGAAATTTCATCAAATCGATTTCAGTTTCAGTGATTCACTTTTGAAAAACACAAAACACAAAAAAATGAAATCCTTATTAATTAGTGCATTTGCAATTAATTTTGCAGTAATAGGTAAGTTCAACTCTTGGACATATTGATTTTAGAATTAGTGTCATCAAGAAATATCAAGTGTGCTGAAAAAATCGTAGGCTAACATAGTAAAACACATTTTTTTGGTAAAATTCAATTTTTTTATACAATATAGTCACCTTCCACGGAGATACATCGATTATAGCGATCAATTGTTCGTTGATACAACTCACCCAAAGTACCCGGCATAGGCAAGACCTGCCAGGAATCCATCCACCACAAGGTTCCAAAAGATAGTTCTCCTTGTCTTGGACACCAAGACAGTCCACTTGCCGAGGTGAGCCTCTATACTCATGTCTATAACAAAGTCCTATCGACCTAGTTATGGCGTTATCTATATTTGCGATAGCTGCATCTATCGATTTATAAAGTGTGTTGTCAAAGGCTCCTACTATGTCTTGCAATATTCCAATTATTTGGCCTAGTTCCAGCCCTTTCTCAATATAGCTTACTACAGATTGTAGCACTGAGTCAACTAATCTACCTTCAAAGGCAAGTCGAGTAATATGTGAGGGAGATATTATTCGAATAATCTCTCCTAGGTCTTCATAAGTAAGGTGGCAAGACTGATAGGTCAAAAATCTTTGGCGATTTTATGTAAGATTATGCGCGCCTTAGGAATTAAGACAACTCGAATCTTTTTTCAGTGCTCTGGAATGTTTCCCAGTGCAATGCAGGATTTGTTAATGTGTATTATATGCATATCTATTTGGTTTAGTCCTTCTATCTGGTGTTCAGGGTATATATTATGTACTCCTGATCCATTATAAGGTTGTAAGGTTTTACGACCATTGAGGCTGGGCTTCAGTTCTTTCTGTCAGCATGTTCGATTGATTTTTGATTATCGCCTATGAGAAAATCTAGGAAGTGGACTTCCATCTGGTGAATCTACGTTTTTACTCTTTTGGTGTATCTAGACTTTGGATGTTGGTCGAACCTTTCGCACCAACTATTTCTAGTAGGATTTCCATGATCCTCATTTGAATTTTTCGATCAATCCTTTGTATCATCGGGACTTTTTGTAGTTGTCCCAATCACTTTGTGTGCCAGTACGTATCGCTATGTTTACTTTTCGTCTTTTTGGCAGTGAGTCTTGATGTCCACCAAAGGATTTTCTTTCTACCACTGTTCTAGGCAGATGTTATGGTATGCCAAAGTAATGCTGGTTTAGAATTCCTCAATTGCAGCTCATTCTTTACGTTTCTCTGTGTGTTAACTATTGGTTACTTCATTTTCGATATCTGTTCCCGATAACGGGTCTTCTTGGGATTCTTGTAAGGCAAAGGTGGACACTACTTCTGCGCCCACTCTTCAATTTTGTTGGTTCGTTTTCTTTGTTGATAAGTGTAAGTTTTGTGGTGACTAGCTTCTCTTCCCTAATAAAGTTGTTGGCATCTCCTAAAATTGAAAATGTAATTGTGGATTCCTAACTCGTCTTCTAGTCCTTATTCTTCTTTCAACTTAAATATGATTGTTTCAGTTGCATTTTCTTGCCGTCATCTGTAAGTACTGGATTTCATCCGAGGTGTTAAAATGTCTTTCTCATTAAGGGCTTCCTATCCTTAAATTTAAATAATTCCATTATGTATGGAATATAACGTCATTCAAATGTACACCACGACTGCTCTAGGTGGAGCGCATCCGAAATGTCCAATTCACCATGACCCTGGCACAGAGATCAAGCTGAATTTGACCAATGACATGGGTATGTTGATTTTTAGGGCCACTGTGATTTTTGGCTTATTCGTATAGACCTGAAAACTTCAGTTAACATTATCTTTACGTGAGATGACTATGTCTTCAAATCGCTCGTGCAGAATATCCAAATAAGCTGTATGGCACGTAGCGCCGACTTGTTGAAACCACATATCGTTGGTGTTCAGATCATCCACTTCAGAGCCAAAAGAAGTTGGTTATCATTGACCTATAGCGCTCGCCCTTCTTAGAGAAATATGGACTGATGACTCCGCCAACCCAAAACCCACACAAAACAGTACCGTTTTCAGGAGGCATTGGAAGTTCTTGGATCTCATGTGGATTGGTATTTCAAATTCCACAATTCACGTACCCATTCATCCAGAAATGGGTGGAGATCATTTTTCGATGAAAATTACGATTAGCTGCCTACTGTTCCAAAGTTTATTCAGCAAACACACGTCATTTACCTTCAGTTTCTGGGTCAGTTGAGTTTTGTACTGGTGCAGGCCCAAGTCACAACGCGAAATTCGCCAAGTTGTGGTTTGTGAAATACCAAGTACTTGTGAGCGACGCGAAATCGACTGCCTCGGATTCTAAAGCACATTCTCATAGGCAGCGGCGATGTTTTCGGCAGATCTTGCGTTTTGTCGACGTACGGAGTTGGTGGATGGTTTACTGATCCAGTGGTATCAAATTTATCCAGCACATTGCGAATAGGACGATTATGGGCACCGTAAAATGGGCGAAAAGCGAGATACGTTTCTCGAAAAGAACATCCATTTGATAAAAAAAGTTATCATTCGCATGTGTTGTTGAATGGTGTATGGTGATTTGGCAAAATAGACTGAACGAATGACAACTAATTTGACAGATGTACATTCAACAAGATGGCTGCTTTTAACTGTTAGGAAGTTCCTTTACTTCTTTGTGGCTCTTCGCCGTGTATGTATGTTGGTGCTGCGTTTGTAATATCAATTGCAGGCTCTACTCAACACACTTTGGGGACAGTTCGAAAAACATTTCAGATTGTGTCGACCATTTAATTATTCAACTGTTAGAATCAGAGTTAAGTCTTCATTCTGAGTGTTGTAAGAAAATTTAGAATATGTTTTCCCAGACTCTGCGAACTTTACCTCATAAAAATAAAGTGCCGCATAATAGTATCGATATCGAAAATGAGACACCATATTTATTTTTTATTTACATTACATAAGCAAGTAGTCAGTATTCCATCACAATAACTGATACGACTGAAAGAAACAATACAGATCGTACTTCAGAACGATGAAGCTTTTTTTTGAAAATTTTCCTTGAAATATCAAACGAATACGAATGTTTTTTTTTCACTCACTTTAGACATTAGAGATGAAGATAAGCGGATAATTTATCCATTCTATGAATTTGTAATACGTTAACCCTAGAGATAGGCGATTAGACTGATACAGCTACGAGTTGATTGTAAATATCGATACTCTCTTATCTCGAATAGTTCCAGACTATACTGGATTGTCATCCCGAATTCCATTCAAATATTTTCAAAAAGTATGAAAATATTTCAAATTCCTAATATACGTTATGTTTTTAATCTCTATCTTCCAATGTACAGAGTGTCTACTATAAAAGGTGCCAAACTTCAGTAAGTGATAGTACAAGTCATTTGCAACAAAAAATGTCCCATAATATTTTTTCGAAAAGTTGATAATTATCGAATTATTTAACACTTCTTGATTTTACGAAATTTTTTGCTTCTCTCTATAAAAACAAGAATATCTCTGTTACTCTTACAGCTATATCAAATCTGACCATACCATCGGAAAGAGCATTGAATTTGCTATAAGATAGGTTAGTACTAATGGTAAGAAATTTCTGTATACCGGGTGTTGTAAAAGGCGAAGTGAAAAAATTGTGAAATGAACAAAATTAGTGGTATTTTCTTGTTAGCTGTACCACTGAAAACTGATTGATAAGAAGCTGTTTTTTTTTTGGTAAAAACTACTACATTCAACTGGATTTCAAATGGTGTATCAACTTTTGAGCTAACTACTTTTGTTCCAGCAATATCACGGGTAAGAGTATTAAGAACATAAAATTCGAAAACGCAAATATCTTATATTACTTAATGAAACATGAACAGGAACTAAAAAAAATTAATGAATCATATTTTCACGAGAGAGATTTAAAAACTATAACAGTTGTTCAAAATGTCTTATTCTTTCTTGAATGCACATAACATAACTTTTTCTTAAACTATCAACTACTTTTTGAAGTTCAATGTGTTTTTGACTCATTTCGTTGCAACAGATTCGAATCCTTTCAATTAATTCTTCTCGAGTATTGAAAGAAATTCTCTAAACATTAGTCTCTAACGGGCCCCACATATAAATTATCAAGCGGCGTAAAGTCAGGGCTTCTGGGTGGCCACCTCATCGACCCGAATCGACCTATTCATTTCTCTCAGTCATCCAGTTCTGGACCATTCTAGAATTATGAGCCGGGCAGACGTCCATTTGATACCAGAGGTAATGCCGAAACTATAGGCATTTCTTCCAGAACGTTCATTATTTCGTTATTTATTAGATTTGAAAATTCGTTTGAATTGAGAGATCGGGAAGTATAACTGACCCAACAAGCTCCTTAATCCCAACCACACATTTACTCTAATATCGTTCTGAGAGTTTGACACAATAGTGCCATAGGGATTTTCTGTATTCCATATATGGGAATTTCTCAAATTTATCATACCAACTTTGGTAAAAGTTGGCTCATCCGTCCATAGAATTTCATCTGATTCCCAATCCTGTAATTCATTCATGCACATCCTACAAAATAACCAAACCAACCTTACCTCACTATCCACTGGCAATATGTCTTGAACCTTACTCAAATGATAAGGATGTAAATTATTTTTTTTTCGAAAAGAAAATGGAACCGTTGAAGGGAAAATATAAACTTCAATTCATTAATTCATTGAATGACAGTTCCTGTCAAATTCTCAATATTTTTATTTGTTTTAAAACCAAGTAATACAAGCCTTCTGTGATTTATTCTTTTACAATTCTTTTCTCTAATTTTCTTCTTCTAATCCGAGAAGAATTAATTATCACTAGGTTCTTAAACATTCAATATTCAGATATGTTATTTATTTATCGCTAATTATTATTGAAAAGTCATTTGTGGAATTGTTTAGACGCTCCGGTGAAACTAGCTCATTTGTGATCGAAGGATGAGAGAATTTAATGTTCTTACTCTTACTCTTACTCATGATATTACTGGTAAACAAATAGCAAGCTCAAAAGTTGATATACCGTTTGAAAGCCAGATGAATGTAGTAGTTTTTTTTCCAAAAAAAGGCTACTTATCGATCATTTTTCAGTGGTACAGCTAACAAAAAAAAACCACTAATTTTGCTCATTTCATAATTTTTTCATTTAGTCTTTTACAACACCCGGTATACAAATTTCTTCACCATTAGTACTTACCTGACTTATAGTAATTTCAATGCTCTTTCCGATGGTATGGTCAGATTTGATATAGCTGTAAGAGTAACAGAGATATTCTTGTTTTTATAGAGAGAAGCAAAAATTTCGTAAAATCAAGAAGTGTTAAATAACTCCATAATTATCAACTTTTAGAAAAAATGTTATGGGGCATTTTTTATTGCAAATGACTTGTAATATCACCTATTGAAATTTGACACCTTTTATAGTAGACACGGAGTATATATATATATATATATATATATATATATATATATATATATATATATATATATATATATATATATATACACAGGGTGCTTCAACGAAAAGTAAATAGAGGCTATATCTACCAAGATATTCAATTCTGATCAAAACGCAAAAACAGATCAATTTTTGTTTCAAGGGGGACATCATTTGGGGTACAAAACTTGCCTGAAATATCAACCCCCTAAGCGGGGGTTGCAATCCTTGAACATTTTGAATATGAAAAATGGGTCGAGTGATGACTCAAAAGAAAGATGGTATCTTTGTCTACATCGCCTTGAACGAATTTCCATTTTTAATCGAAAACTGTAAAAGATACAGGGTGAGCATCTGAAAGATAGGGAAGACTATTTCCCTGAAACTATTCAAGTTTCAGTGAAGTAAAATGGAACAGATCCATGCTGATCAATGGCGGTCATCATCAAATACCATCCTCATCTCGAATTTCAACCCCTAGAGCAGGGATGACTACCCTTGAAAATTTGGAAGATGGTAGATGGATCGAATGATAGCTCGAAAGAAAGGTATTATCTTTGTCTGCATCCCCGTGAACGAATTTTCATTTTTGATTGAAAACTGTAGCAGATACAGAGTGAGCTACTGAAAAATAGAGGAGACTATCTATCGATTAAAAAGTTATAGGAATTTCAATAGAACTTCAGGGAGGATTTGCTCCTTTCTTCGTCTATAGGACAGTCGTGCAATAAATCAGCATTATTAACAAAAATTTGGCCTGAAAGAGATATATTTCAAACAGGATCTCAAAATGTTGAATTCAGACATCTTGTTGACCCCAAAAATGTCCTTCTGTCTCCTCTTCACATTAAACTTGAGCCGATGAAAAATTATGTGAAGGTTATGAATAAAGATGGCGATGGATGCAAATACTTAAAAGAAGTCTTTCATAAGTTAAGTGAAGTAAAATCTAAGGGAGGCATTTTTATTGGACCACAAATCAGAAAATTGCTTAGTAGTCAGGAAATCAGAGCATGAAACTCATTTGTTAGTATTGTAAGAGGATTTTTTGGTAACAATATGGATGCTTACTACCAACAGTTAGTTAATTAACTTTTAGATGCCTACATAGTCATTTTTTCCCGAAAATTTGGGAGCTGTCAGTGACGAATAGTAAAGCTTTTGGTAAATTGAACATTTTGACATTACCAAATCTGTTCATTCTCCAGTGCCTTGTGTTTGCTCAGAAAAATACGACGAATTAGAGTTGCACAGTGATATACACTCCTACAATACACGCAATAAAGAAGACTTGCGAATATCTTTTCCTAGATTACACAAATTACGGAATGGTCCCAACTTTCTATCCTTCAAATTTTATAATGAATTGTCTGTATATGTTAGAAACAAAATTTAAAAATAAAGTGAAAATTTTTTTAATTGATAATGTTCTGTATGATACTAAGGTTTTTCTAACTTTAAATTTCTCTTATTTTCTGCAAGAGTAATGTATTTCGTAGTTTACCAAGTTCATTTATATCCCTTATTATTAGGTATATTTTACTGTGATACAACTGACCTGTGCTTACACTTATGTTTCCTAATGAGTAACGCATCAATAAAGATCTATCTATTTAAATAAAGCCAATATATAATGTTAAAAACTTAAATAATTTTTTTGTAACATCAAATGTGGTTTTATAAATGTAAGGAGAAAACTTCACGAGTTACTTTTTTATAATCTTTGTATTTGCATACATCCATTCTACCATAATATGCTATTCAGCTTTATGTAACATACACAACAATTTTTGCCTACCTACAAATGAATTTGAAGTATTGAAATTTAATTTCTTGGAGCAGTATAGGTTCTTATGAAGAATTATTATTATAATCATTGAAAAATTCTTCTTTCCAACAGATTTTTACATTATTGATTTTTAATATTTATTTTTCGTTCACTAATATGATATTTATATCATATCAGTTTATTAAATATTTTAATTTTAGTTTCAGGTTTAGTCATTCCCAACGGTAATTTACATGAAGGTAAGTTTGATTTTTTATCTTAACTCATTTTAATTGTCTTCTGGTAGGAGAATCCGTTGATGCATGAGCTACTTTTCATTCTTATTACACGAGGGCGAATGGATGAATGAAGTAAATTAGAATGAAGGGGTGATACTACATATGTGATAAAATGTTCAGACAATACAAGGCAAATATGAAATTTCATACCTATATATTAATTAGCGACTTGACAGCCAATCAAATCTCTTGATAAGTATAATGGTGATTATTATCCATCATTTAAGATGTGTTTGTAGCGGCAGAACAACCACGGGTGATATCTCTCCCCCATTATGCCACATTGAAGTGAAAATGGAAATTAGTACAAATGTCCCAATATTGTGTTAGAAAATCTTCAACTGAAGTTTGAAGAAACAGAGAAGATTACAAACATCTCCTTGTATCTCTTGTTTGAGCAAGTTATCGGCGATATAGGTGCCGCGTTTGTTAATAATCGACCAGAAACGGGAAACTTTCTCAGGCTAATTTTGGACTCTTCATTCGACACCCATAAAGGTGGAAGGTAGTTTCATCAGCCGACAAGGAGATAGCTACCGTCTCCAGCATAGAAATCTTCTTTCACCACTATAATACTCTTGCTCATTCTCCCACCATTGCAACTACCGAGCAGGAGGAGTCACGATATGAATTGCTGCTCTATCCATTATACATTTTTCAATCCAAAAGTAACCGAACTTTTTGAAAACCGGAACAATCAGTATTAATTTGGATACAAATCTTTTTTATTAATCAATGTATCCGCCTTCTGCATTGATTCAGAAATTCGCACACACCAACAGATTGTCAAACGTCTTTTCTTTCTCCTTCTTGGAATGATCTTTAGCACGTCGGTCACCGCACTTGAATGACTTCAATCGAATCGTACCGCTTTCCTATCATCGTCAAATGCAGATTAGGGAACAGATTGTAGTCTCAGGCAGCCCAATCAGGTGAATAGAGTGAATGTTGCGGGGTAATAATATTATTTTTGATGAAAAATTCAGTTACAACTCTTGGAGGATGTGATGGGGCATTACCGTGCAAGAGTCCAACTGCCGTTTTCTCGATGTTCTGACCGAATACGACGAATTCTTACCAACAATCGCTTAATGACGCCCCAATAAGTCTCCTGTGTCTGGCCGCGTGGACCAAATTCTTTTTGAATAATTTCTTTACAATTGCAAAAAAAATCAGTATAACTCCCGTTTGTGACTTCTCCAAGCGACTTTACTTGGGTTTTCTTTCATCCAACGCTCTCCATTCAGCACTTTGCCGCTTGTTTTCGTGCTCATACTAAAAAAAACTTCTCGTCACTAGTCACAATTGTTTTAAAAAAGTTCGGGTTTTTCCGAACCCGTTAAATGATGTCTTTGCTCAATTCGATTAAATTTTTGATCGTCGGTGAGTTTGTGTGGTACAAACTTTGAATTAATTTTCGTAAGGAAGAACACTTCAGTCAAAATGCGGTTTACAGTTGTTTGATTCCATTTCAATAAATTTCCTGATCTTCGGTCATCATCTCCAAAACAAAGGGTATAGAATCTAAATACTAAAATAATTATACATAGTTCCATAAAATCTAAAGAAGTCTCTTTGGATACAAAAATACAGTACCCATTTAATTCAACATTAAAATCTAGGTATGATGGAACACATTACTTGAAGGATAGAATACCTAAAATAGAACATCTTCCGAAACAATGCGATAGTATAAAAATCCAGAAAATCTCTTCAAACAATAAGACATACATAATGCTCAACTATAATATACAATCCTTTATGAACAAAGTGGAATAACTCTGCTTCCACTTGGAAGAACTAAATATAGATTTAATCTGTTTGAAAGAGACTTGGCTGGCAGAAGATCAATTAAAGTTCATTCAATTAAAAAACCTTCGCATTAATGATTATTTCTGCAGGCAGACTTTTAGGCATGGAGGAGGTTTTATTGCTGCAAGAATTGACGGGGGATCCCAATACAAAAGTTAAAAGAATTATCGTCTGAGAGAGATGCTGAGTTTGCGGGAGCATATTTCAGCAATATTAACACTGTCATAGTGGGAGTATATAGATCACCAACGGGTGCAGTAGATGTACTCTTGCAAAAAATCTCAGAAGTTTTGCAGTTTCTAGCAGAGAATTTTACGGACAAAATTATAATAATATCGGGAGATTTCAACATAAATTTCCTTATAGATAATAAAGAACGAAGATCAATGATGAATTTGATGCTGCAGAAAAACTTTCAAAGAACCATCTAGGATAGGACAAAACACAGCCACTTGTATCGATAATATATTCACTAATATTAACATTGTAAATGGTACAACAGAGCTTCATATGTCCAATCATCTAGCACAAATATTGAATCTTTCCATTGCTGCAATATAACCTAAGAAAAGAAGAGAAACTATCATGAGTAGAGATATAACACGACCTTATACTCACCTTCCTACTGCAGGAAGACCTAGCACTGATTAAATGAGAAAATCTCCTTGAATCGAAGAAAGCTGCTGAATCTTTCACAACTTTCCATAATCTCTTTCTGAAAGCTCTGGATATGAGAATGCTTCTGGTGAAGAAGAAAATACTTAATAGAAACGCCAAAAAGTTAGCATGGAACACACAAGAAATCAGGGAGATGAAAAGGATATTAGATGCACTTTACACGATATCTAGGGTGGGTGGGGATAGGGAATCTTATAATGCTTATAAATCATAAAAGAGGCAGTTCAGCGAGGCAATTGATAGTACAAGTAGAAACATAAATGGGGAATATATAAATAAGGCTGAAAACAAACAGAAGGCATTGTGGAGGGTAATAAAAAGCTATACTGAAAGGAATACCAAGGGGAAAGTTAACACCAAACTGAATGCAAATGTAATGAATGCCTACTATGCAGATGTCGGTAAAAAGATCTGTGATGAACAGGCAACTTCATTTTCAGATGTGAGTACCAAGGCGAGAATCATAAGCCCTAATAGTGTTGGGTCTTGCTTTTTCTTTGAGTGTTCAGAGCATGAAATTGTTAACACAATACCATCGTTGAAGTCCAAATCTACAGTCGATATATATATATATATATATAATGTCTCAACCGAAATATTGAAAAGTGTAAGTAAGGAGATTGCCGATCCAATCACTATAATAATAAATAAGTGCTTTCAAGAAGGTCATTTTCCACAAGAACTCAAATCTGCAAGAATAATTCCCATTTATAAAGGCAAGGGAGATAAAGATAATTGTAAAAACTACAGGCCGATTGCCATATTGCAATGCATCTCAAAAATCTTCGAGACGGTTGTAAAAACAAGAATTCTGGATTGGATGGAGAAGCAGAAGTTGACAAACAAAAACCAACACGGATATAGAAGAGGCAAAAGCACAATGACTGCACTCATGGAAGCAATACTAGTGATAATTGAAAATCTGGATAGTAACGAAATCATGGAAATGCTTAATTTTGATCTGAGCAAAGTATTTGATACACTGCTGCATTCACTGCTCTTGAAAAAGTTGCACTACCTAGGATTCAGAGGAACGGTGTTCAGGTTAATAAGGTCATATTTGACAGACAGAGAACAAATAGTTGATTGGAACATGGAAACATCATCCAAATCGGGGTGTGTTCATGGTGTACCACAGGGATCAGTACTGGGACTTACCCTATTTATAATTTATGTAAACGACATCGACATTCAGAATTGTGGGCACCTGTGCCTATATTGCGTTGATATCTCGATCATTATCAGCTCGAAAAATAGGGAAGACTTAATGAATAAAAAAGAAGTCGCTTTGAATTAAGTTAAGACTTAGTTTACAAAGAACTAGCTGAAACTGAATGTAGGCAAAACTGAAACCCTTGAATTTAAAAGGCAATCAGGACTTCAAAGTGCCAAGTTCCTGGGAGTGATTATTCACAGTATTTGACGCCGCACATAAATTATACATGTAAGAAACTGTTCAAAATTTTGTACATGCTTAGAAAACTAAAACAGAATGGCACTCACCAGATGATGAAGGAAGCATATTTCACTCACTTCCAGAGCATTCTTCTATATGGGGTACTTCTTTGGGTTATGGCACTAGAAGCATCAAGAGTCTTCATCGTGCAAAAGAAGGCGATCAGAATAATGCATGGGATTGGTGGTCGAGTGTCTTGAAAACCAATTTTTGTAAATCACAAAATACTTACCTTTCCATCTTTGTATATAAAAGAGTGCCTTTTATTTATGCACAGGAACAAGGATTCCTTTCCAAGAAACTGCGACTATCACCCATTTGAAACAAGATATAAACAACTGTATACAACACCACTTCATGTTAAAAGGAACACACAACATTCATGGAAATACTGGGGGATACAGCTATATAACAACTTGGCTGCTGAACTAAAGTGTTTGTCTGGAATGGTGTTCAGAAGAAGAATTCAAGATCTACTGCTGGAGGGGGCTTTTATTCAGTTGAAGAATTCATTAAAATATGAAAAATTGAATTATATATATATTTATGTATATATATTTATATTTATGTATTATAATATCTGTATGTGACGGCTTATGGTAAATTGCCGTCACATACAGATATTATAATACATAACTCGTCGTGTCATCCATATCAACATAAAATGTCAGCATTCAATAGTTTTATTCATAGATTGATTAACATCCCGCTATCACCAGAAAATTTCAACAAAGAACTAAATTTGATTAAACAAATAGCCAAAAATAATGGTTACAATCCCAAACTAATAAATAATATTTTAAATAAAAACAAAGTAGAATCGCAAATGAAGTTTACCCTGTCGATAAATTGAAACAAAAATTCAACACCTTAACCTATGTTGGCATTACTAGTGAGAAACTGAAATCATTCTTGAGTAGCAATAATTTCAACATAGCTTTCCAAACTAATAATAATTTAGGAAATATATAAAAATAATAAAACCAAACCAGGTAAAAACAATAAATCAGGTGTTTATAGATTGAATTGCAATGACTGTGATAATTTCTACATTGGTAGTACACATAGAAATTTTAATATTAGAATATCGGAACATAAACGCAGTTTTTCAAATAAAAATCAGATTCAAATTACGCGAATCATCTCTTAGAAAATAATCATTCTTTCGACCCACAGTTTGAAATTTTGCATACAGATAATAAATATTGGAAGGTAGATCTTTGGGAAACTTTAGAAATAAATAAATACAAACACTCAGGTAGACTCATCAATGAACAAGTCGATTTAAGCCCTTCACCTCTATTGAATCTTTTCGGGGAGCAATCTATTCCTTAATTTTATTGGATATACCTGTCATAAATAACCACTTAGGAGGAGGTGACCAATAAGCTTTTAATTACTCAAGAACATTCATAGTTATATTCTCATTTACATTTTTCTGCATAATCATTCGTCTGAAGAAGCTACGGTGTAGTGAAACGCGTTACGAATCGCAATTATTAAGTAAAATTCCTTAAAACACAGTACTTGTTTTTTATTATTGATAATGGAATTTTACCAAGTAAAAGCCTCCCAAATTCAAAAAAAAAATATATATATATATATATATATATATATATATATATATATATATATATATATATATATATATATATATATATATATATATATATATATATATATATACGATTTGTTTATAATATCATACTCTTCATTCTGTTTGTCATTCTTGATAAAGCTGCTGTGTCAGCGAAACGTCGTCGAATTTTTTCAAATAAAGTGTAGATTAAAGTTAAACCTTGTGCTTTTTATCTCATTTATATCATGGATCTACATCAAGTAACGGCCTCCACAATTCAAATATATATATTTATATATATATATATATATATATATATATATATATATATATATATATATATATATATATATATATATATATATATATATATATATATATATATATATATATTTCTTTTAGTGTTTTGCCATGATCATATATCTTAGCCAGTGATGTGAAATATTTGTCAACTTTTTGAAATGTTTTATATGTTCTTTGTATATATTTGCTGTTTTATTAGCTCGTAAGTATTTTGTAACTTCGCTTAATGGACACGCCATGTAGGATTTTGATAGCAATGGAATTATCTATCTATCTATCTAATCTAAATGAAATTATCTATTACTTAGAAATAGTAACTGCAATAATTTTCGTTTTATATTTATACTTTTTTTTCATTTCAGATGATAAAAAGAACGATTACTGTCAGAGTTCGGATGAAACTTATCAAGTTTGCAACAAAAAGACCAGCAAACTTCCTAGAGGTTTGAATATTTCAACGAACGTGACGGTGGATAATACTTCTTTTATTTGCATTAATGTTACATACATAACTGATGATCCCAAAGGTATTGAGCATATCTATTATTGACAATTCTGTATTAAAATATTTGAAATAGGAAAATTTAATGGCAAAAACAAGTTTCGTTATTTGCTCATGAAATATTTGAACTATAAAATAATAGTTTTCGTCGACTAAACTTTTAATACACAACTCCAAAAAGTTATCGCACCGTCTTATAAATATCAAATTTCAGTACTTTCCTTAAGGAAGAAGTTGTGTTATGATTTTGTTTTTCGCAGATATGACATGCCATTATAATATGATTTGATTTTGTACAACATAAGGTTTCGTGCTTTATTTTTCTTCATTGGGTTCAGTTGTCTTTAATAATTTTCATCACATACCTTGTTTGCAGAACTCTTTTTTCAGAATTGTTTGGTTGCGATATGAAACTATATATTATAGTACCACAAAAGTTTATTGAAATTCAGGATTGCAATCTTTAGCTCACAACGAGTACTGAACTAAAGTTGGAATACATACATAAACAGGTAGATACAAGATCAATCAAGAGGTTATAAACGAATTATGATAAAAACAGGTATCATTTGAAGATATCGAATATGGACAAATAAGTCGGGTCATTTTGGTCGTTTAGAAGAAGGTCTCTATGGGTAGTTTATTGAAGTTTGAAAATTTCGACGGATTCTGAGAAATATAACTTTCTTCCTTCAAGTATTCAGTGAAAAACTTGAAGTTGATCTATGTGTGCAAATGATGTCAATTTTCGATACAATGTGCAAGTAGATTCTTCGGTTCTGTGGTTATTATAATCTGATTGATGCTCTTTGTATTTAATTTTGAATAAACTACCAGTCTGACCTATATAAACACCTTCACTATCCATACAGGGCAACTTGTGAACTTCAGTATTATCAAATCTATCAGTTTTATTTTTACTATTGAACAATTCTTGGTAAAGTTTCCTGTGAGTTTTGAAAGCTACTTTTTTATGCTGCTTTGAAATGGTATTTGCAATCTTTTTGTTAATAGAGCCAAAATATGTAAATGAAATGTATTTACCTGTATTAGATGATTCTATACGTGGGTGATATTATGACATGCTATTTGTGATTGTTTTTGTGTTCATTCCGTTTATTATATTTGAAGGATAATAATTATTCTTAGCTATTTCTTAATAGTTGCCACTTGCCTGACATATTTTCTTTGAATAATGACAGAGAGAAAGCCCTATGAATCATTGAATTAAACGCAGCGTATTTATGGGATTTTGGGTGTGTTGAGTCATAAGGAATGCAAATATCAGTAAAGGTGAGTTTTTGATATACACACAACCAAATTTATATGGAATCACTCAGTATTTCAGTATATTGATTGTTTTTAACCATGGATCTTTGACTACTTGTGAATAATGAAGTTCTTTGTTGTAAAAAAACTGGATTATATGATAAGAAATGATCAACACATGTTCGGGATATTGTACTCTGTCGTCACTGAGATTTGAAACTGTGAATTTCCAAATTTAAAAAAACCTATAATCATAATTGTGAATGCCCTACCTTGGATTGTCCGATATGCAGAGGGTCGAATAATTACTTTCGTTGAAGAAGGGTTAACACAGAGGGATATAGCAGCCACAATGGGGTATTTCAGGTGGTGATTTCAAAAACCTACGTCTGGTACGTGGAGTTACAATCTCTGCACAATAGGCCTAGAAGAAGTCGTAGGAAGTTCTCTTCTGAAGAACAAGACTGCTTCTTGTGCAAAATTGCACAAGTGCTACACACCCCATACTCCAAAGGCAATCTCTGAAAGCAACAGGCATCAGTGTATCACTCGAAACGATACGTCAGAGAAGACTTCGTAAAAGGGGTTTATACAGCAGAAGGCCCTTAAGAGTTCCAAAGCTAACCAGACAACAAAAAATTAACAGACTTAGTTGGCGTATCGAGCACCAAAATTGGAATATTGGGAATTGGGGAAATGCTCTTTTTTTGCTTGAGACCAGAACTGGTGTTCGATCAGATGACTGCCGGATTCGACTTTTAAACTCGTGGAAAACATGCTAGACTCCGAGCAGCAAGACAAATTCCGAAATACCAAGGGGGCAGTGTGAGGTTTTATGCTGGAGCCCATAGTGGGACTCTGGCGGGGTGCCCCAGGTGAGAATTTCACTTTTATGCAAGATAATGCTACTTTGCATACCAGCAACCTCGCGCGACATTATCTTGAAACAGAGGGAAATGCTATTTTGGACTGGCCAGCATGCTCTCCAAACCAAAATCATACTGAACATTTATGAGATAACCTCAAAAGAAGAATTAGATCGAGTCAGGATATTTCAAGATTAGCTCATCCAAGCCACCACATAAGAGAGGCAGAATATCACCACAGAGGAGGTCGAAAACCTAATCCAAAGCATGCCTAGGCTTGTATCAGGGCAAGAGGAGGTAATACAAGCTACTCCTTGCCAAGTCATTCCCGGAGTTGCGGCTTCGCTATCTTGAGGCAAAGAGGTCACACATAAATTTAGTACGAAACACCAAAAAATCTTACTATCAAAATAAAATTTTTTCCTCGGATAATCCTTCTAAGGAGGCATAGACGACTGTAACTGAGCTTTCCAGTCGATGTGGCGGTCGGTTGAAGAATATTTCAATTGTGGTAGATGATGTGAGAACTGATGATCCCAGATTGGTGTCTGAAAGTTTCAATGAGTTTTTCAATAGAGCGTCGCTGGACATAATTGATTCCATAAGCAACAGCAATTATAAAAAGTTGGGTTAGGTTAGATTAGAAATCCGGAGATAGTTTTTTTTCTGTCTGCTCTGTCGGACGATGAACTTGTGAATATTATAAAGAATAAACTGAAAAATAAGTGGAGTTCTGGTCATGATGAGATTCCGGTCTGTTCAATGAAAAAAATGGGAACATATATTGTTAAGCCTCTAGTTTATCTAATAAACTTAAGTTTTCTTCAGGAAAATTTCCAACTGACCTCAAAATCAATAGAGTAGTTCCCATTTTCAAAAAGGATAATTCAGACTCTATTGAGAACTTCAGGCCTGTGGCCGTATCTTCAGTATTTTCAAAAATTTTTGAATATGCATTTTTGTCTTGGCTCCTGCCGTTTTTATCCAGGTTTAGTATTTTGTTCAAAAATCAGCACGGCTTTTTGGCGGGGAAATCAACTGATAAATCTTTGGAGGAGTTCTACGAGGCGCTGTTGGTGGCGGTTGAGTTGGGCGAGTGCCCTGTTAAGATCTTTCTTGATCTCAGCAGGGCGTTTGACTGTATTAATTGGCAAGTTCTCTCCGGTAAGCTTTATGACTGTGGTATACGGCGTGCTCCTATCGATTGGTTGAACTCATTTACCAATGATCGCAGGCAGTATGTTACGGTGGATAGTTTTCATTCTAATAGCAGGAGGAGGGTGTCGTCCGCTTATGCTGAGGCCAAGACAGGCGTGCCGCAGGGATCGGTCCTCGGACCGATTCTGTTTATATTATACGTCAATGATTTAGCTAATGTACCACCAAATACGCACTTTACGGCATATGCAGACGATTTCTCTGCTCTTGTTTCTCATAATTCCATCGAAGCTGTAGAGAGAACTTGCGGTGAGGTCCTATCTAACCTATTTCTGGTTCTGCTCTCATGATTTATATTTGAATACGAACAAATCTCAGGCTGTCCTGTTTCAGATGCCTCAGAAACGTGAATTTGGACCCATTTCTTTGACGGTTGATCATTCTGGATTAGATGTGACAGATTCCGTGAAATTCTGTCCTGGAAGCCTCATTGCGTAGATTTATGTATGAAACTCAATAAAATTTGCTACCAGTTTCGATCCTTGCGCCATATTTTGACCATTAATCAGTTGTTGAACCTCTATCACGCCGAGGTAGCTAGCAGACTGACATTTGGAATAAAGTTTTGGGGCGCTTCTGTTCTGTCTTCGAGAGTCTTCATTTGTCAAAAGAAGATAATTAGAATCATAGCCGGGGTTCCCCCTGGTCACTCATACAGCTTTTTGTTGACCTAGAAATTTTAACTGTGCCGTCATTATTCATTTTTTGGATATGACAATTGTTATAATTTTTCCCGAAACTCTTCAGTGCACGCCCATGACACCCGAGGCAGGGGCGACTTGATTATCTCCCGTTATCGCCAAAATGTGACTGGTAGGTCCACTAACTTTTCACGGCCCTAGGCTTTTTAACAAATTGCCTTTATCTATTAGGAATTGTACTAGTGTTAAAAGTTTCAAATCTGAGCTGAAGATGTTCTTGATACAAAAGTCTATTTATTGTATCAATGATTTTTTGACTTAGAGTCTAGATTCTTGTGTTTTATTGTCTATCGTTAATTTTCAATTTTTATTTAATATACCTACCTACCCTACCTGACACATTCCTACAAATTATTGTAATTTCAAGGAAATAAAGAATACATATTATACATACATACTGAGGTCGAGCAAAACACCTTTTTCATTCATTAGTTCCTTTCTGAAAATAAACTTTAATTAATTTCTTTTTCAATTGATATATCTCAAAAGGATCAATTCTAACAATCCTCCGAAATTTCCAAAATCCCTGAGGTAATATTTAAAATATCTGGTGATTCCATATAAATTTGGTTGTGTATTGTATTATTTTTAGGAGTAATTGTTAGGTCTAAACAGTAAATCTGATTATCGACTTCTGTCTCTATTTTGAATTTAGTTCTGGGATGAATGCTATTGATATGCTTATATATCGTCTACATATCTATACCAAGTGTACCAATTTTGATTGGAGGAATTGAATATGATATTTTCAATATACGCCATGGAAATAGTGAAATCGGTAGAGCGTGAGGTTGTTCATGAAATTTGTTATTGAATTTGAAATAATTCTGTTGTAGGCACATTTCGTACAACGGGATTAACGTGTGATTTATTTTATATGTCTGAGACCAATGGGAAGCATTCGTCCCATGGGATATTGGAAAACTTGTTATCTACATCCAACTTATTTACATATGATTTGATTGTGGTTTGGCTCTTTTTCAATTTTTTGTTAATTGAATTGAGTTTTTTATTGAATATTTACGTGTGAAATTAGTTAAATTTTTGAATACAAGAATTAAGTCATTTGCTAATTTATATATTGGGCTCTTCATGAATGAAACTACTACACGTATTGGAGCAAACCAGTCAATTCTTTCACATATATGAATTCCTAACCTCCAAAACTTTACGGCCTAATAAAAAGTAACAAAGACAATAGTCCAAGATATCCATTAGTGTAAATCATGAACAGCCTTATATATAAATTGGCAGAAGAATAAATTCTGTATTAAAAATTTACCAAATTTCACACGTAAATATTCAATGAAAAACTCATTTCAATTAACAAAAAAATAGAAACAGGTTCAAACCCCAATAAAATCATATTTAATTAGTTTAGTTGAAGTTAACATGTTTTCCAACATCCCAGGTGACAAATGCCTTTCATTGGTCTCAGACATCTTCAAAAAAATCACACGTTGATCCAGTTGTACAAAATGATTTCATATTTTGCTCAAGTTGTGTATAGTCTATGCTAGCATGTTTTGTGGAAACAGATAGGCGACTAGATCAATTTCAAATTAGTCGATAATAAAATTTATTTCATAGACGTAACAATCACTCATAAAAGTAACTCACTAAGTTTTGATATATATCGAGAAACCATCTTTACTGATATTTGCATCCCTTATTGATCAAAACACCCAAAATCTTACAAATGCGCTGCGTTTAATTCAATAATTCATAGGGCTTTCTCTCTGCCATTTTCTGAAGAAAATAGATCCAGTATCAACTTTCAAATAAATAGCTGAGAGCAATGGCTACCCCTCAAATATAATGAACGAAATGATCAGAAAGGAACAAACACAAATATCATATCATATTTACCCACGTATAGAATCATCTAACACATACTGTGACCCTATCAGCTCATTTCAAAAACGAATGAAAAAGTAGCTTTCAAAACACACATTAAACTCTTCAAAGAATTTTTCAATAGTAAAGATAAAATTGATAGATTTGACAAAACTTGAGTTCACAAGCTGTCCTGCATTGGAGTATCAAGGCGATTATATAGGTCAGACTGGTCGTTCATTCAAAACTAAATACAAAGAGCATCAATTAGATTACAATAACCAGAGAACCGACGAATCAACTTTAGCTCAACATTGTATCAAAAATGAACATCATTTTCCACCCATAGATTAACTTCAAATTTATCACAGAACACTTAAGGACGAAACTCCCCAGAGAAGATAATCTTCTGAACGACCATCCCGGTTTATTCGTCCATATTTGATATCTTCAAATAATGCATGTTTCCAACATAATTCGTTTATTACCTCTCGTTTGCATCCTAAGTAATTTTGTATATCTGTTTATGTATGTATTTGAATTTTAGTTCAGTACTTGTCATCATGATTAACTATCACGAGGTAACACGGAATTAATTAACTATTTGTACCAAGAAGGTTTGAGCTATCCTAAAAAGGAGCGAAGACTTGTTGCTTATACAATAATTTTTCGTATGATGAAGCGATTGCAAAAACGAACCATCATACAAGAGTATACAGGGTGTCTACTATAAAAAGTGCCAAACTTCAGTAGGTGATAGTACAAGTCATTTGCAACTGAAAATGTGCCATAACATTTTTTCGAAAAGTTGATAATTATCGAGTTATTTAACACTTCTTGATTTTACGAAATGTTTTGCTTCTCTATAAAAACAAGAATATGTCTGTTACTGTTACAGCTCATCAAATCTGACCATACCATCGGAAAGAGCATTAAATTCTATAAGATAGGTTAGTACTAATGGTAAGGAATTTTTGTATACCGGGTGTTGTAAAAGGCGAAGTGAAAAAATTGTGAAATGAACAATATTAGTGGTATTTTCTTGTTAGCTGTACCACTGAACACTGATCCATAAGTAGCTGTTTTTTTTTGGTAAAAACTATTACATTCATCTGGCTTTCAAACGATATATCAACTTTTGAGCTTACTATTTTTTTACCAGCAAAATCATGGGTAAGAGTAGGAGTAAGAACATTAAATTCTCTTATCCTTCGATCACAAATGAGCTAGTTTCACCGGAGCGTCTAAACAATTCCACAAATGACTTTTCAATAATGATAAGCGATAAATAAATAACATATGTGGATATTGTATGTTTAAGAAACTCGTAATAATTAATTTTTCTCGGATTAGAAGAAGAAAATTAGAAAAAAGAACCGTAAAAGAATAAATCACAGAAGGCTTGTATTACTTGATTTTAAAACAAATAAAAATATTCAGAATTTGACAGGAACTGTCATTCAATGAATTAATGAATTGAAGTTTATATTTTCCCCATTTATATGCCTAGTTTCTTAAATATTGAATATCGAGATATGTTATTTGTTTATGGCTTATAGATGAAATTCCTGTGCAGGGGGGGGGTGTAGGTTAATATGCATTGCGCTTTCCAAACAGACACCAATCTTGCAGAAAGACATTTGTTGAAGTGTTTAGGCGCTTCGGTGAAACTGGTTCATTCAGTGGTTTAAGAATTAGAGAAGGTGGTAAAAATCCTCAGCAGTGGAGACAAGCACCTGCAATATTGCAGGCTGTTCGCGAGGACTCTACAACAAGTACTGGGAGAATTGGTGCTACATTGAGACTTCATCATTCCACGGTTCATAGAGTTCACAAGTGAAATAATTTACATCCTTACCATTTAAGTAAGATTCAAGACCTATTGCCAGTGGATAGTGAGGCGAGGTTGCAATTTTGTAGGTGGTACATAAATAAATTACAGGATTGGGGATCAGATTGAATTCTATGGACGGATGAGGCAACTTGTACCAAATTTTGTATATATATGGGATACATAAAATCCTCATGGCACTATTGTGTTACACTCTCAGCACGAGATTAGAGTAAATGTGTGGTTGGGGTTAAGGAGGGGTCAGCTTGTCGGGCCAGTAAAACTTCCCGATCGTCCCAATTCAAACGAATTTTTAAATATATTAAATAACGTAATAATGAACGTTCTGGAAGAAATGCCTATAGTTACTCCGCTTCACCTTTGGTTTCATAAATCTCATTATGTTATGTGCATTCAAGAAAGAGGAAGACGTTTTGAACATCTGTTATAGTTCTTAAATCTTTTTCGTGACAATATGATTCATCAATTTTTTTTAGTTCCTGTTCATGTTTCATTGAGTAATATAAGATATTTGCGTTTTCGAATTTTCTGTTCTTAATACTCTTACTCATGATACTGCTGGAACAGCATGAATGAAGTAGTTTTTACCAAAAAAAAACAGCTACTTATCGATCAGTTTTCAGTGGTACTGCTAACAAGAAAATACCACTAGTTTTGTTCATTTCACAATTTTTTTCATTTAGCCTTTTACAACATTTTTTTACCATAAGCACTCACCTATCTTATAAGTTGCTATCTTATAGCAAATTCATTGCTCTTTCTGATGGTATAGTCAGATTTTATGTAGCTGTAGAAGTAACAGAGATATTCTTGTTTTTATAGAGAGAAGCAAAAAATTTCGTAAAATCAAGAAGTGTTAAATAACTCGATAATTATCAACTTTTCGAAAAAATATTATGGGACATTTTTTGTTGCAAATGACTTGTACTATCACCTTCTGAAGTTTGGCACTTTTTATAGTAGACACCCTGTTTACTCTGTACAGTACTTTTTGTTTTTCTGATGGATCATGGTTATCTTCTAATGTCAAACCAAATAACGGAGTGGGGTGAGAAATTATATGGATGAAACCGGCATCGATGTTATGTTATGCGATGTCCTGCCTTGAACTCGATTGAGCATAGATGGGATCCATGAAAACGAATCACCTCCAGCAAATCTTGCAGCAACCATTCGGGGTCATCTGGTTGAACTGTAGATCAGGCCTCTATGAAATAAACCGTAATGATGATTAATTGTAGATGTGAAGCGATTTTGAGGGCACGAGATGGAAATAGCAAGTATTGATCGGTTGAAATGTCGTTATTTTTGATTCTTCGTTCTGATCACGTCTTTCTCCAGAATTTATCATTTCAATTTTTTGCTCCTACCCCTAATTTTTCATCCAGAAAAACACCAGAAAAAATTGATGCTCTCGAATAACTCGATCAAATGTAAGTGCGATAATTTTTTGAAGTAGTGTAGGTAGATATTCTAGTCTAGTTAATTCAACTATTTTGAAACTAAGAGATCTAAAAATGATAATTCCTCATTCAAATTTTATTTTATTTTCAGACGAATAAAGTTCATGAATTCGGTAAAATGAATCTTTGAAAATAATGTTTTACAAATTTTCTTCTGCAAAAGATTCCGACATGTATAAGTTTTCGTTTTTCTTCATAATTACTCTTCTAAGAATATTAAATAAATATTATTTTTCAAAAACTATGCTTGTAATATTTATTGGTGACAAACATATGATTTTTATCATTTTAATCAGAATGATATTTGGTTCTTAGTTTTTTGGATATTTCTTCAAATTCAGAGAAACAAAACTTAGAGAGAAAATTTACATAGTTTCACATTATTGAACATTTGTCAAGCGTAATTATCTTTAGATGTGTTCTTTTTCAGTGAATACTACTATGACCACTGAACAATGTGCAAATCCCGTTGCCAATGTCGATGTCGTCGGTGACTCTGACGAAGTTTATTGCACTTCTCTAAATAATACTGGAAACATTGTGTACTGTAGTACCAGCCAGACAGGTAGGTATTCATATAGAACGATTTCTGTTTGGAGTATGGACGCCCGAAAATATTTCTTCTTTTAAGTTTTTTTGCACGATCAAATTTCAAACTCGGTTATTATAGCAAAAGAAGGAATGAACTGTAGGGCTCTGAATCACATAAACGAGCTCTCATCAGAAGAAAATTGTGAAGTTTCAACAATTCAGGAAATAAATGAGAATATTATATTTTTGAGTATTTATAGATCCCCAAAATAGCAATATGGAACAGTTTTTGATTCAGTTAGATAAAGTACTTCAGACAATTCATATTGCTCATCAGGGCGATATTTTCTTGGATGGTGACTTCAACGTCAATTTCACTAGAAGCAGTGAACAAATAAAGGTTGAGGAGTTCTTGGAATCATATGATATACACAGGATGTTCCAACAGCCTTCTCGGGTAACACAAACTTCTGGTTCTTGCACTGACAATGTATATACAAACCTGAAAAAAAAATTTTCTCTCATAAAACCGTTGATTTACACATTTCTGAACATTTAGGGCAGATAGTAGCATTCCCAAAACAAATTAAACCTCCAAACACACCGTTTATCTTGGTGGGGAAAATCGAAGAGAATAACATCTACCATTTTGTGGATCAACTCAATTCGAATTGGTGGGAGCGTTTATCTGAAAAAACGCCAAAACAGCTTTTGACAGTTTTCAGGAGAACTTTCTAGCTGTCTTTTACGATTGCTTTCCTGAAAAAAGAATAAGAATATCTGAGCAGTCGAAAAATAAACCAAAGAAGGAAACACAAGAAATACTTACCCTACGAAATCAAATTGAAGCCGCACAGACCATAGCATCTGTAAGAAAAGATGAAGCATCCATTGAACTTTTCAGATTTCTGAAAATACAACCGAAGGGTGTTTGATAAGGAGGATATCATTCTCGCGTGCCTGGATCTCGGCAAGGCTTTCAACTGCATAAAAAAAAACTAGAATACTGTGGGGCAAGGAGACCTGTATTAGATCTTTTCAGATCATACCTGCAAGAAAAGTGTCAGATAGTGGAGTGGAAAGAACAGAGGTCAGTTAGTAGAGTGATCACTAAAGGATTTCCGCAAGGTTCCATATTGGGACCAGTTCTCTTCATTATTTACATAAACGATTTGCTCGAGAATGTATCATACCATACCAAATTTTTTGCAGACGACACAACGCTAAAAAATGAAGCAAAAAGTAGAAAAATACTTCAAGAGAAAGATGAAAAATTAATTGCGAAAGCGAAAACCTGGGTTGATTCGAATGAATTTGCAGTAAATTTAAATAAATCGCAAAAAATAATACACACCACCAAATCCGTAGAAGTATCCTCTCTAAAGCTGCTGGGGTTTTTCTTGGACAACTCCTTCAGTTGGAATCCCACCATCGATGCAAAAGACTGTCAAGTGCGTGCTTGACGATAAGGAGAATTAGACATATTGTCGATGCTTTGTTAATTGACCATGCACACTTCCATAGTGCTATGGCATTGTTCTTTGGGGATCCGCTGTGGAAGCAGGCAGAGTCTTCCTGCAACAAAAGAAGGCAATGAGAATATTGGCTATAGAGACATTTTCGGACAATATAGAATACTTACCGTTCCATCGTTTATGTTTGCAGCTCTTTGTCATTTTCATGAAACAAAAAATGATCGCGATAAACATGGAGACACTCATCACTATTCCACTCGTGGTCGAGGAAGATTTGTAGTACCTAAACGTCGTCTCAGTAAAACTTAAAGGCCTTTCAACTTCATTGGAACGAAGCTATATAATAAGCTTCCAAGTGGTTATCAGAGCATGAATGTGTCGTTGAAAAATCTCTGTTAGAAAATGTGTTTTACAGTACTGAAGAATTTTCAAATTATATTGAGTAATGTCTTGTACTCCTTTCTTGACAGCATTTGTATATGTACCTATTTGTTTTTCAGTTGTTATGTATACATATGTATGAACAATTTTTGTGACATTCCTTGTATTTTATTGAAGGAAATATACAGGGCGCTTCAACGAAAACTAAACAGATGCTATATGTACAAAGATATTCATTTCTGATCAAAACACAAAAACAGGTCGATTTTTGTTTCAAGGGGGACATCTTTTGGGGTTCAAAACTTGCCTGAAATATGAACCCCCTAAGCGGGGGTTGCAATCCTCGAACGTTTTGAATAGGGAAGATGGGTCGAGTGATGACTCAAAAGAAAGGTGGTATCTTTGTCTACATCGCCTGAAAACTGTAAAAGATACAGGGTGAGCAACTAACTGAAAGATAGGGAAGACTATTTCCCTGAGACTATTCAAGTTTCGGTGAGGTAAAATGAAACAGATCCATGCTGATCAATGGCACTTATCATCAAGTACCAACCACATCTCGAATTTCAACCCCTGGAGCAGGGGTGACAACCCTTGAAAATTTGGAAGAGGGTAGATGGGTCGAGTGATAACTCGAAAGAAAGATATTATCTTTGTCTGCATTCCCGTGAAATAATTTTCTTTTCTGATTGTAAACTGTAGAAGATACAGAGTGAGTCACTGAAAAATAGGGAAGACTATCGCCCCAAGAATATTGGAGTATTAGTGCGAAAAACTGGAATAGATCCATTTAGATCAAAGATGACAGCCTTTGATCTGGAATGAATCTGTTTCATTTTTTTGCACTTATACTTGAATAGCTCAGGGCGATAGATAGTCTCTTCTATTTTCCAGTAGCTCACTCTGTATCTTCTACAGTTTTCAATCAAAAATGAAAATTTGTTCACGGGGATGCAGACAAAGATCATACCTTGCTTTCGAGGTATCACTCGACCCATCTACCATCTTCCAAATTTTCAAAGATTGCAACCCCAGCTCAGGGGTTTGATATTTCAGGCAAGTTTTGAACCCCAAAAGATGTCCCCCTTGAAACAAAAATTGACCTGTTTTTGCGTTTTGATCAGAAATGAATATCTTGGTAGATATAGCCCTTGTTTAGTTTTCGTTGAAGCACCCTCTATACTACACTATGCATATATGAAAATAATTCTAGGACATGAAGCAAATTGATATCCTACTTTTTTCTATATACATTCTGTCAAAAAAATACCGAGAATTGCTCAACGGAACAAAATTATTCATTTTTTATCCAAGTTTGTGTGTTTTGTATCGACTTCAAAAAAGGCCCTTTCCAAAATGATACTTTCACATTATCAGAACATTATCAAATGATTTCCTCGGAATCGATTTCAGTTTTCACCGCAAATTCTCTTTCAAATCTTCTATCGATTCAAAATGGGAACCTTGAAGTGATAATTGGAGTTTCGAAAAAGAAAAAGACGACCGTAGCCATATCATGTGAATACGGTGGTTGTTCGATGGTATTCGTTGAGTTTTTCGTTAAAAATTCATTCATTATGAAATGGTGCATTAACGTGGTGCAAACCCAATGAGTTTCCTTTCCACAAATCTGGCCTTTTCCAACAAATTTGCTCTTTCGAACGCCGCATAACGCTTAGATAATATTCTTTATCTCCCACCTGAACCAAGAATTCCGAGTGTACAACATCGCGACAATCAACATAATCTTTACTTTTGATCGACTTTGACGTGTTCTTTTCGGTTTTGATTCAGTATAAAGCTTGCTAACTGCTTTGTATGTCAAACTCATAAACCCATGTCTCTTCACCAGTTACACTGCGTTTTCGGAATGTGGGGTCAAAATTGACTGGTTGTACCATGTTTTCAGCGATCTTCACGCGATTCAATTTTCGAAGAAAATTTAGATCTTGAGAACGAGTTGGGCGGCAACGGGTTTCGTACTCAAACAATCGTTTAAAATGAGACGAATTTGTGGGACCCAGAAAGTTCATTGCTCTTCTCTTTTGAACTTAAATGACGATTTTGAATGACCATTTTCTTCACTTTACCGATGTTAACTTGAGTTGAAGATGTTGATGGCCGACCAGAGCAAGGCACATCTTTCACCACATTTCGGCCGTTGCTGAATGCACTGTTTCACTAATATGCAAGTATTTGGATAAATTCAATTCACCGTAACCCTTCTTGAACATTTTCAGCGATTCGGCACACGAAATTCAATTTGCTATAAAAAATATGAGACAAATTATTTTTATTCATTGAAAAAATCACTTGTGAGAAATGACAAAATCGAGCACTGTGAATAAACCAAATGACAGATCGCGTCCAATCTCCACGTCAGTATAGAAAACAGTTGTGCCAACTTAGGAACAACAAAAATTTCGACAATCTTCTAAAGCACATTTTTTAAATAATCAATTCAAGGTACTTTCATGATAGAATGTATATATTCCTTCAATATTTTCAACAGGAACCAAGTTATGGACTGATTCTACACTAAATGGATATCCAATATATTAAAATATTAATTTGAATCTTATTTCACAGTTAATGCGATTTATTGTGGTAGCACCGAGTGCAATGAAACTAACACGAAATCATCAATTTTCAAATGGAAACCAGAAGAAGAGGAATACACTTGCGTAACTAAAAGTGAGTTAATTAGAAATCCAATTTTATATGTTTTCGCACGAGAATATATGATTCGTTTTGACAAAGGGTACGTTGCCGTCCTAACCTAAAACTCTGTATCTCTTCAATTCACCATTTCATAGCCAACACCACTGTACCTGTCTGCATGTACAGGGTGTAAGTGAATAAGTGTGAAAAATTTCACGAACTGACTCCTCGAGCCATTTTTTGACAAAAAGTTCCCATGGACATATTTGTATATATTTATATATTTATATATTTATTTATATATAGAATAAAATAATATATATATATATATATATATATATATATATATATATATATATATATATATATATATATATATATATATATAGTTATTAAATAAGGCGAGGAACTTCTATATCTCGGAAACTGTTTGAGATAGAAGCGAAACTTTTTCTGATTATTATTTCATAAGTATGTGTGCATTCCTTAAAATTATTTTAGTACATACAGGGTGTTTCATTTTTGCTCCAGGGACAAACATAGTTTTTTTTAAATGGCACGCCCTGTATTTTTTATCCTATTCTGATTACAATACGGATGCTCTCTTCAACGATATCTGTTTTGTGCCCAAACAACTATCGGTAGATTTTAAATTAATTAAAATATCGATAATTTCTGGAATTTGGAAGTTTTTTCAAAAGTTCTCAAATGCCTCATTTCGCATAATTTACGCATGATATTTTTTTTTCTTGAGGTAAAAGTGTGGTACCTTATTATCAAATGAAGAAAAAATTTTTTTTATATTGAGTGTTCCTAGTAACCCGGCCAAAATGAAATTTTTCAAATATGAAAAACTTTTTTTTTCAAATGTAACATACTGTATTTTTTTCACATGTTTTGTTCCCACTCGAATAAGCTTTACAACGATACCTTTTTTTCAGAAATCCGATGGAGATTTCCCAGAAAATTTCGTAATTAGTGAAAGGTTTAGGTATTTCTTGCCATAAACATGCTGTTGATAAAATTCAGACATTGAAATATGCAAATTTCAACACATGTGTATCGAAATTTCTTCACAAGAAAGGATTTATTTGCGATTTTATCAGTTGTGCTCAGAGCTAAGTCTTCACTTGATCGAAATTACTCAGTTCGAAATCTTCAATAGATGTTCAAAAAGTCTACTGCGCTCAAAACAACCTGCATGCGATTCACTTCATTGAGTACACGCTTAGCTCTTTCATTCTTCTCATATCCAACTTGTGATTAAACCACAAGATAAAGATAAGTATGACTTCTATGGGCATACCACATGAAGATAGAAAATATTGTTCGATAGTCTGTGGTTTAAACCACCTGTGCCCATAGAAGACTTATTTCTATGGTTTACTTACAATGCCCCAAGATTTGACAGTTTTGAATTGGATAATTCCAACGTCATATGAGTGAGTCTAAGTGAGAAATACATAATATTATTGCAACAATGAATTTTACTCAAGAAGAGTTAATTAATATGAATTATTGTTTGGGAGAGGGTGAGAGGAATTGTTTGTTAGCGTCGCATATTTATTCCCAACGTTACCCAAACAGTAGACATCCCAGGAAAGAGGCATTTGAGAGACTGATGGAAAGGTTTGGAAGAACTGGACAAGTTGGATATGAGAAGAATGAGAGAGCTAAGCCTGTACTCAATGAGCGCAGTAGAGAATCCTCATGTTAGTATAAGAGATGTTTGTCGAGAATTGGGCATTAGTCAGACATCTGTATCAAGCATTTTGAGGAAGGAAAAGTTCCATCCTTTTCATGTTCAATTCCACCAACAGTTGTAGCCCCTTCGGGCGGAGATTGGATTTCTGTAGAAGGTCTTTAAATAAAATAGCAGACCAACCGAATTTTTTCAGTGGGGTACTTTTCTCTGATGAGGCCACCTTTCATAAGAATGGATTGACGAACCCGCATAATTTTCATTATTATGATACTGAAAATCCTCATTTCATGAGAACTGTTGACCACCAACATCGTTGGTCTCTAAATGTCTGGGGTGGTAAAATTGATGATTATGAGATCGGACCCTTTTTTTTTTCAAGAACATTTGAACGGCGAACGTTATTTAAATTTTTTTCAGCATGATCTGGAGCCTTTGCTCATCAATGTTCCCCAAAACATAAAAAACAATATGTGGTTTCAACACGATGGGGCACCAGCACACTACAGCGGCAATGTCCGCGATTTTTTAAATGATAGGTTTGAGGGCAATTGGATAGGACGTGGAGGTCCTGTAGGATAGCCTCCTAGGTCTCCGGACTTGAATAAATTGGATTTTTTTGTGGGGGTAAGTTAAAGAGAGGGTTTATCGAGATAAATATGATCGAGAGAATTACAGAAGCATTTAGGAGTATAATGTATCCCGAATGTTCTCCAAAGAGTGACCGAATCATTTAACAATTGTGTTCGAGAATGTATTCGTCAAAATGGGGGACATTTCGAACATCTAGTTCGATTTGAAAACTTATTGAAATAGAATTAAATTGGTGTTTATGATTTTGATTTGCATTTTTTTTCAGTGGATGTTTCATTCACGACAAGCAGTTCAATTTAGTTTCTTAATGATCATTCCGGAATATTTTGGCAATTGTAAAAGTAATACAAGTTCAGTGAAAAGAACAGGGTGTTACATTTAGAAAAAAGTTCTTTTATCTCGAAAAATTCTATTTTCGTTGGATCACCAAGAACACTGGGTATGAAAAAACAGTTAATCTCTTACTTCGATGATGAGGAACATATTTTCTTCAGAGAATAATTATTGTCACACTCAAATGATACGGAATGAAGGTTGTGAGAAGTTCTGAAAAACCTTCCAAATTCTCGATCTTTTTGATATTTTAACTTTTTTAACATTTATTGAGATAATTACGAACTGAGAAATTTCAATTAAGAATGAGCACAAAGGATAATGTCGCAAATGAATCTTTTCTTGTGAAGAAATTTCGATACACCTTGAGAGTTTTGATGTTTAAGTTTCATTGCAAAGAATCTAATTTCGTGTTGAAATTTGCATATTTCAATGTCTGAATTTTATCAACAGCATGTTTATTGCAAGAAATACCTAAACCTCACCCTAATTTCGAAATTTTCTGGGAAATCTCTATCGGATTTTTGAAAAAAAGGTATCGTTGTAAATCTTATTCTAGTGGGAATAAAACACGTGACAAAGATACAGGGTGTTACATTTGAAAAAAAAAAGTTTGTAAAATTTCATTTTGGCCGGGTTACTAGGAACACTCGGTATAAAAAAGGCATTTGAGAACTTTTGAAAAAACTTCCAAATTCCCGAAATTATCGATATTTCAATTAATTTAAAATCTACCGATAGTTGTTTGGGCACAAAACAGATATCATTGAAGAGAGCATCCGTATTCTAATCAGAATAGGATAAAAGATACAGGGCGTGCCATTTAAACAAAAATCAATGTTTGTCCATGGAGCAAAAATGGAACACTCTGTATGTACGAAAATAATTTTAAGGAATGCACACATACTCATGAAACAATAATCAGAAAAAATTTCCCTTCTATCCCAAATAGATATAGAAGTTTCTCGCCTTATTGACTCACCCGGTTGATATCTCAGATTTTTTTCAATTTTTTTTATGATTTCTACAGTTTTTCAGATATTCAGTTCAAATTGTTCGCTTTGGATTTGTTTCTGTAGTCTGGCAGTTTGTCATTTTATTATGCTTGACAATCTCTTGTTGACAAAATGATGTTTTCTAGGTTGCTAAATCGGATCAAGCAAATAGGAAATTCAATTTTCAGTAGTACAAAAATTTAAAAATTAATTAAGTTTTTCACAATGATTACTTAAAAATATGATAACAGGAGGGTCAGTTGGAAACTGAATGAGAAAAACAAATCACTTCAAAATAACGATTAATTAGTCTAGAAAACATGTTTTCGCAATTTACCATAAGCCATCACATACAGATATTATAATACATAACTCGTCGTGTCATCCATATAAACATATAAAAATAGGTAAATAACTTTTAAGTTGAACGGTTTTATGTTAAACATACATTGCACTGTTTAAGATAAATGTACTAAAAACCAAAAAATGATAAAATAGATACAGTCGTGGGAATTATAAACATATGCATAGACTAGACTAAAATAAAACCGTGGGGCACGTCAATTGTCTACAATCGTTGATTAAAATGTTTGTTTTGTAATGTTACACTATAATTATTAGGCAGTTGTGCAACCGACAACGATGGACGTGTGATAAGTAGGGCTAGAATGTGGAAACAAGCTAGCAAGCTCGATTATAAGCAAGTTTTAGGGTTTCATAGTGGTGAGCGAGTAGTACTTTTGTCATATGTTTTGTCGATTAAAGACAAACAACAAGCAGTGAAACGATTCCTCGCCAGCCAGCAGTGTGAATGTCCAACGATAAAATAGTTAAAACATCTCTTTTATTTACATGGAGTGTATAACTATTAGAATTTCCATGAGCAAAAAAATCGTAAATAATTTCCTCACCGTCTGCGGGCCAACTGCCTAACGACGAATTAAACGATTCTTCTATCGCACATTAAGTCGATAATTTGTAGACAATTGACGTGCCCCACGGTTTTATTTTAGTCTAGTCTATGCATATGTTTATAATTCCCACGACTGTATCTATTTTATTATTTTTGGTTTTCAGTACATTTATCTTAAACAGTGCAATGTATGTTTAACATAAAACCGTTTAACTTAAAAAGTTTTTTACCTATTTTATTTTCTAGTTTTTAGTTTTTATTTCGCATTCTTTTTAATTCATTTAGTGCTTCATTATTGCAAGGTTTCTTGCCCGTTAGTTTATTGCAATCCAACTCCTCTATACGTAGTCCCTACAAAGATCTTACTCTACTAAGAGCCACGTAGGCTTGACCTTCTTCAAACAGTTTCGCACCTAAGTATACGACTGCGTGATCCACAGTGCTGCCCTGCATTTTTTATATTTTAGAAGCCCATGATAGTATTAAAGGCAACATTCTTCTTTCAGCTGTCCCATAATTGTACTTAGCTGGAAACTGTATGGCTTTCGGGTGTATAAGATGTACTCCGTCTCTTGCGAAATCAATTCGGACGGAAGGTACATCTGTTGCATACATCTGAGTTCGACGAAATTGAGGCCAAACGATTTCGGTGATGTAGCCTATAGCGCCATTTACTAATCCTTTGAAACGTCAATATTGGACCGTAGCATGACTTTTGCCCCACAAATATTTCCAGTTCCGCTGGTAAACCCCAGTTTTGTTGATATCAGCTGGTATTATTGTTTTAACCTTTCACCTTAACTTGGGTGGTGTACCGCTAACGACGTATCATTTTTAGCCACCCTAACGCCACACAGTCCTCAACACGATACAAAATCTTGACTTGGGTGGTGAATTCAGGCTGGATACATTGTATTCTACTGGTTGAGCACTTTCATTTGATACCCATATTGATAGGATTCATAAAACCTACGTTATCCGCCATTTTGTAGCGGCCGCCATCTTGGATTTCAATTTTTTATAGTATATTGTATTCTGATTGTTGAGCCCTTTCATTTGATACCCATATTGATGGGATTGATAAAAGCTATGTTATCCGCTATTTTGTAGCGGCCGCCATCTTGGATTTCAATTTTTTATAGTATATTGTATTCTGCTTGTTGAGCCCTTTCATTTGATACCCATATTGATGGGATTAATAAAACATAAATTATCCGCCATTTTGTAGCGGCGGCCATCTTGTATTTATAATGATAATGAATAAATATAATTGTATTGTCACCAAAATCCAAAGTGTATACAAAATTTCAGATTAATCGGTTGACAGGAAGAGGGTGAAATTTGAATTACTAAATTTGACCCAAGAATAAATAAAACAAACGGGGTGAGCTAAACCGTTTAAAAATGTCAGCATTCAATAGTTTTATTCATAGATTGATTAACATCCCGGTATCACCAGAAAATTTCAACAAAGAACTAAATTTGATTAAACAAATAGCCAAAAATAATGGTTACAATCCCAAACTAATAAATAATATTTTAAATAAAAACAAAGTAGAATCGCATTGAATGAAGTTTACCCTGTCGATAAATTGAAACAAAAATTCAACGCCTTAACCTACGTTGGCACTACAAGTAAGAAACTAAAATCATTCTTAAGTAGTAATAATTTCAACATAGCTTTCCAAACTAATAATAATTTAGGCAAATATATGAAAAATAATAGAACCAAACCAGGTAAAAACAATAAATCAGGTGTTTATAGATTGAATTGCAATGGCTGTGATAATTTCTACATTGGTAGAACACATAGAAATTTTAATATTAGAATATCGGAACATAAACGCAGTTTTTCAAATAAAAAATCAGATTCAAATTACGCGAATCATCTCTTAGAAAATAATCATTCTTTCGACCCACAGTTTGAAATTTTGCATACTGATAATAGATATTGGAAGGTAGATCTTTGGGAAACTTCAGAAATCAATGAATACAAACACTCAGGTAGACTCATCAGTGAACAAGTCGATTTAAGCCCTTCACCTCTATTGAATCTTTTCGGGGAGCAATCTATTCCTTAATTTTATTGGATATACCTGTCATAAATAACCACTTAAGAAGAAGCAACCCAATAAGCTTTTAATTACTCAAGAACATTTAAAGTCATATTCTCATTTATATTTTTTCTGTATATTAATTCGTCTGAAGAAGCTACGGTGTAGTGAAACGTGTTACGAATCGCAATTATTAAGTAAAATTCCTTAAAACACAGTACTTGTTTTTTTTTTATTATTGATAATGGAATTTTACCAAGTAAAAGCCTCCCAAATTCAAAAATTAGTCTACACCCAAAATTTCATTCAACTATAGTAAATGTTCGAAAATTCCACCATTTTGCTGAATACAGAAGTTAATCCTCTTTAAGAAATTAAATTGGCTTGACATTACTTCAGGGTCATTTTTGAAGCAGTTGGCCGCATTTAAAATTCTCATATGTTTCTCTTCTCGGGTGTCAATTGGAGAATAGTAAACTCTAGATTTTGAAGTCAAGTCGGGATATCGTGCTGTGAGGAGGTGCACCGTCGTGCATAAACCACATTTCTGCACGCAGTAATACTAGAATAACGTCCAACAAATTCACTGAAAACCATACGTTAATTTTGAATTGATTCTGATGATGTGTACGTGTGAAAGCATGTGGATTTTCGACACTGTACACGTGTTCATTGTGAGGGTTAGTGATGTCAGACCTAGTAAAAGTGCATCAAATCAAGTTGAGTATAAACCAGATGAATAAATTTCAGCACTTTTCTTTGAATTTATATCACTTAAATCATTTTTCCAAGTCTTGCTAATATCTTATTATTAAACAATAGTTTCAAAAAACAAAATCACAACAGACCTGTAGAATAGGCCTACTAGGGAAAGCACGTTAAGTACACTACGTCAAAGTTGTATCTCAGGCATGGCAGATTTTAGGAAAAAGTATTGATACTTTTTCCTTAGAGAATTTTATGATCTACAATTTTTGTTTACGGTTACTTTACGATAAAACTCACCGTTTTGGTGAAAATCGCGAAAAACCCATTTTTTTGAGCTTTGACCTCGAACAAATTTTTTTTCGAGGACCGAAACGATTCGGAATTTTCAAATATTGTTTTGAACTATTTTGAGGATTTTCAGCTAGATGGTAATTTATGTATCCTCGAAAGTCTAGATTGTCTTCTTCTTCTTCTTTAAATAGGACGATGTCCTGTTTTTCTGTTACAGCCCCTGCTGCGAACCGGAGCTCCAGCACTCATGCCATCGCTTTTTCGGCCTTCCTATGGGTCTTCTAGTGTTGGGTTTTTGTGTTTTTGCCCACTTCGCCATACGTTCGGGGCCCATTCTGTCTACGTGATCTCTCCATAGGCGTCGACGTGCTCTTGTCCATCTCACCACATCCTGGACACCTAGCTCCCTTAGCGTATCCTCATTCCTTATTCTATCTCTGCGTGTAATACCTCTTATAGCTCTTAGTGTTCTCATCTCTGTTGTCCTCATTAGTTGTTTTGTTTTTGTTGTCTCGGCTCTTGTCTCAACCGCATATGTCATCACGGGTCTCACACAGGTTTTATAGATTCGGACTTTGCTTTCTGTGCTTATGTACTTATTCCGCCAGATTACATCTCTCAGGAAGCCAGATATTCTCGATTGTTTCATTGTCTGCTGTTTTGCTTCTTGTAATAGTTGCCTATCGCTCGATACTTCTACTCCTAGGTATTTAAAGTGTGAAACTTGCTCTATTATATGGTCGTTCACTACTAGTTTGCATCTAATTGGATCTTTCGCTATTACCATCGATTGGGTTTTCTGTGTTGATATTACCATGTTATATTTTTCTGCTGTTACTTTGAACTTTTGTAGTAGGCTATTAGTAAAGCATCATCTGCGTAGCACAGTATTCTCATAGTTTTGTTGCCCATCCTATAGCCTTGGTTCATTTGGTTAACACCTGCTATTATTTCATCCATGATTAAATTAAATAGACATGGGCTGAGGCTGTCACCTTGTCTAATGCCTGCGTTAATTTTGATCTCGCTTGTAAGTCCCTGTGTAGTTTTTACTTTCGTCTTATTAGAGTTATTTAGTTCTTTGATTATGTTTATGTATTTATTGCTTAAGTTTTTATTTCTAAGGATAGTGATCACATCGTTCATTCGAATTCTGTCGAATGCCTTTTCCAAATCTATAAAACATATAAACATCGGTTTGTCAAACTCTATGGACTTCTCCACCAGTTGCCGCAATATAAAAATTGCATATGTTGTTGATCTATTTGGTCGGAATCCCTGTTGTTCTTCAGACACACCTACTTTGTCATATATCTTTTGCGATAGAATTTTAGTGAGTAGTTTCGATGCAGAGTTAAGGAGTGTGATGCCTCTATAATTTGCTGGGTTTGTCTTCACGCCTTTTTTGTATATGGGTATTGTTATGCTCTCTCTCCATTCTTCTGGTATGTCCTTGTTGTTTTCAATTTTTTGGAATAGTTTTGTTATTTCTGCTCCCCCACATTTAATTAGTTCGTTATTTATGTTGTCCGGACCGGGTGATTTTCTATTTTTTAATTTATGGATTACTTGTTGTAATTCTTCTAGGCTGATAATGTAATTTTCTGTTTCTTCGTAGAGTGTGTTTCGTTGTTACCGTTATCATTATCTCCCAGGTATAAGTTCTGGAAATATTTCACCCACTCTTCTGGTTTTATTACATTGATCTGCAGTTCTTCGGTGATTGGTTTTTTCCTGTTTCTCAGGACCGGACTAAATTAGCAGAAGACCCATCGTGCATGTACCACATTGCGGCCCTGTCAAATTTAACCTAACGGAATTAGAAACTTACTGTATTCTAGGTGGTAGGAAATGTGGATCAATTAGGTTATTTTCAAAAAAAATTGTTTCCGGTAACGAAGCGTTCATGGGAACTTTTCGTCATAAAATGGCTTGAGGAATTACCTTGTGAAATGTTTGGGACTTATTCGTTTACACCATTGTACAAGATGAGGAAACCTTAAGAATGATTCAAGATAGTCATTATCGGACTTCTTTACCTAGTACAATAATAAATATATATATATATATATATATATATATATATATATATATATATATATATATATATATATATATATATATATATATATATATATATATATATATATATATATATATATATATATATATAGTCAACACACCAGTGGTGTTAGCCATAAAATAGGCATTAAGATATACTGCTTTTAGAACGCGATAGCGGTGTAGTTAAAATATGAAGTAGCTATGTTGACAAGTGCTTCCATTAAGTAAAATCAAAATATATAGGAATTCGAAACAATCTACGACAAGAATGTCTAAGAGAGAAGACGAAAGCATTTTGCATATGGAGTTGGAAAGCATCACCATAACTGAAAAAGAATCAGAGCAAAAATAACACAGAATAAATTCAATCAGTAGATAATATTTTTTGTATCCATTTCTTCCCTTCAACTACCAAATTAACGTAAATGCACAAAAAGTACATAGAGATGGACAGGTAGCAAAGGTTCCGATTGTAGCACATTAGATGAACCTACAATCACCCAAAATAAATCGACTCATCAAGCTACATAAAGACAAACAATCTGCTGGCCTATGGTATCGTACATTAACACTACTTCGGGTAACTTGGCCAAATTTTTAATTCATAAGTTTATAGAACACACGACAACATACCATTTTAAACTCCAATGATCATAACTTGAAGCTTACTTCCTTTGATGTAGGTAACATATACTCAATTCCAACAGATGTTTCAGATATTTTCACCAAAACCAATATATTTCCACATATCTTCTTTGAATTTTGCAACCTATTAAAAACATGGTTAATCCAAAATTATATCCAGTTTCTTATTTTTAATAATTAATCTGAGTTATCATTGCAAAATTAATTTTCGAACTGTCTTGATGAGTGCATAGAACATACTTTACATATTTCAATCAATCCGTGTAAATTCTTTGAATAGAAATGGAATTCCTGAAAAAATTACAAAAAGTTATACCCTTTCCGGATTTTGTATTAATTTGATATATTTTTCAAGAAGGAAAAACTCATTCAACAAAATCAAAGTTGCTTGAGATTTATATTTAAAAATCATTGAAGAAAAAATGCACAAGTACTTCTATTGTACGCAGAAGGTACCTGTAGAATGTCAAACCAATTTTTACATAACGAAAAAAGTAATCGAGATCTTCGCCCTTGACTGATTTCGAAAATTTAAAAATTTTCCAATTAACTCCAAAACGAAAAATGCAATGAATTCTTCACACAGAAAGAACATGGGGAAGGGGGGATCATTTTCCTCTATTTCCAACATTTCACATAGTTGCAGTACAAAAACATTGGAATCTGTCCACCGAATGCAATATTCGCATGTGCTCTCATTTTCCTTGAAACAGATAAAAACGTTTAATTATTTTCACATTTACTCTAAAAATGGAGTATGGTGCCAATGAATTCTTCGAACTTTCGTTAATTATGGAATACTTATGTGCTTATTTAATTTTTCAGAATCAGAATCAACAACAAAGTGTGCCCATCCATTAAAACACGGTAAAAGCTTGTGTGCGTCAACAGATTGTGTTCAGGAAATTCCATCTCCGTCTAGTCCAGGAAGTACAGAGTCATCAGATACTACACATTCTGGAAGTACAGAGTCATCAGATACTACAGAATCTGGAAGTACAGAGTCATCAGATACTACACATTCTGGAAGTACAGAGTCATCAGATACTACAGAATCTGGAAGTACAGAGTCATCAGATACTACACATTCTGGAAGTACAGAGTCATCAGATACTACAGAATCTGGAAGTACAGAGTCATCAGATACTACACATTCTGGAAGTACAGAGTCATCAGATACTACAGAATCTGGAAGTACAGAGTCATCAGATACTACAGAATCTGGAAGTACAGAGTCATCAGATACTACACATTCTGGAAGTACAGAGTCATCAGATACTACACATTCTGGAAGTACAGAGTCATCAGATACTACAGAATCTGGAAGTACAGAGTCATCAGATACTACAGAATCTGGAAGTACAGAGTCATCAGATACTACAGAATCTGGAAGTACAGAGTCATCAGATACTACACATTCTGGAAGTACAGAGTCATCAGATACTACACATTCTGGAAGTACAGAGTCATCAGATACTACAGAATCTGGAAGTACAGAGTCATCAGATACTACACATTCTGGAAGTACAGAGTCATCAGATACTACACATTCTGGAAGTACAGAGTCATCAGATACTACAGAATCTGGAAGTACAGAGTCATCAGATACTACAGAATCTGGAAGTACAGAATCATCTAGCACTGAACCAAATTCAAGATCCACACAAAAGCCGAATGCAGCCAACTGCGCTACTTCGAACTTCATCGTACTGTCTTTGATGATTATCTTTGCGCTTCTTCTCAAATGAGCATGTTACTCATATAACATTAATGTGATATGAATTATTTATGAAATTACGATAAAGTCAGCATTTTTTCATTTGCCTCAATAGTTTTATTATTTAGATGAGGATTACTGATCGTAAGGATATCTAACACGAATTCTTTGTTCAAATATTTAAATATTAATCGATTAAAATATATCTGCATAATAATATATTTCCTAAATAAATTTTCACTTTTGATAAAGGATATTTTGTTTACCAATATACCCCGAGCGAAAATGCGGTAGTGGCAAAAATTTAAGGATATTATAAAAATTATAAGGATTGCGATTATTACTACGTGAAAATATCGCTTCTTAAGATGGAAAAGTTTATTCAACGTTATAGCTAAATTAAAACTCGTAGCAGTTAGCAATTTTCTAATATATTGATACACAGAAATGGGTTAACAGAACATGTAAAATTCTCGTCAAACAAAATCTTAATATAACTTTCGAAACTTGTAATAACTTAGGTAAACATATTAAAAATAATAAATCTCGTGTTGAAAAATCAATAAATCAGGAATCTATAAACTCAATTGCGGTTCTTGTGATAAAATTTATATTGGTAGGACCTATAGGAGTTTTGGCATAAGAACATCTGAACATAAACGTAGCTTCGATAAAAATAAATCTGATTCAAATTAATCAAACCACCTAATAAAAGAAAACCATTCATTCAATAAAAACTTTGACATATTACATATAAAATCAAAAGTTTAAAATTAGATCTCCTAGAAGCATTAGAAATAAATAGATACAAACATTCGGACAAGCTTTTGAATGAGCAGGTAGACGTGAATTATTCACCCCTACTTAACTTGTTTAATTAGTTTTTATTACCTTTCATACTAACTGTACAATGGCTCGGTGTGGATTTTCCTGTTATTCATCCAACTTGTTCTACGATTTGTTTATAATACCATACTCTTCATTCTGTTTTTCATTCTTGATAAAGCTGCTGTGTCAGCGAAACGTCGTCGAATTTTTTCAAATAAAGTGTAGATTAAAGTTAAACCGTGTGTTTTTTATCTCATTTACATGTAAAATACATTAGAGATTCACATTGGGTACTGATTTGAAATTGAAAACTACTCAAATTTCAAATATTGGGAAATAACATAAATCAGTCAGGTCGTTAAGTAATATTTGATTATTGTGTGTATTGTGTTTGGTTTTGATTATTTCTAAGGATTCAAGATCATTGAGTTTTATACCTTTTTGTGCTTGGTACAGGGCCCCCGTGGGGGCTACTGGCGCTTGTGTTCAAAAAAGGATTTTGGCGCTCCTTAAGGCATTTTGGATCGTGTTTCTAACTTTTTTTTGAAGGTAGGAGGTAGGTAGGTGCTTGAAGTAAAGCAAAAAACTGAATTTTAGAAGTCATATTTATTTGTAGACTAAAATATCAAAATGAATCAAACAGAACAAAATCATAACAAAATAAATTCTTGTTCACACCTTTTAAAAAATGGGTCATTTACTTAAGTAATGAGACATGTTGACTCGTTGTTTATAAATACTACAAAATAACCTAAAACTAAAAATCACATTTTTTAGGAACAAATAACAGAAATATCGCCTAATGTCTACATATGCAGATATTTCTAATAACAAATACCTAGGGAACTTCGTTTCAAAATCAAAAATGATAGCTAGGTCTAGGTGCAATAGAAAGATAAAAGATAGCTATTGTAGTAGCGATATTTTCCGAGATTTTGCTATTGCAAATTCATTAATTACATCGCTAAAATTTATACCGTCAAAAATTTCTTGTTCAATTGCTAATATTGTTAGCCCAGATAATCTTTCTTGAATCATTGTAGATCTTAAATAATTTTTAATGATTTTCAACTTTGTAAAAGATCGCTCCCAGAAGCTACAGACGCAGACAATGTCGAAAGAATTCTCAGTGAAATGCTTCCGTTTGGAAAGGTGGAGATTAAATTGTTTTCAAATATATATTGTAAAATACTTAAGGGGTCAGTATCATCAGGTAATGAAAACAACTTTAACGCCTTAATTTCGTTAAACAGATCATTGGAGTCTATATCCTTATTATCCTGATCTGTCAGTCGCTCTTCAAGAATAGAACAATGTTTTAAAAGATCGCTGTCACTTAATTTGAATATGTCGCTAAAAAATCAGAAAATATTATCATACTCATGTAATAAGTCAAATCGATTTTTTAGAGAGCTTATAGTTTGATCTATAATTTTTAAGAAAAAACTAATTTTAAAGGCGGTTTTTGGATCATAAGGGGTGTCGATTCGGTGTTCATAGTCAAACAGTTTTGGTTTAAATTTCCTCCTAACCGTTGATAATGGTGGAAAGTCTTCTTCAATTTCGAGAGACGATGCTACCTCTTTCGCTTGCACAAGAATTTCTTGAAATGATTCGTCAGATATATATTGCTGGAAGTGATCAACTAAATTTTCTAGGTAGGTTTGGCATACTTTAATATTAATTGTAGCACTTTGCATTTGTTTGCTGACAATATTTATATGAAATGAAACGTCATGCCAAATAATAATTCCACAGCCACTTCTAGAAGACTTTCGCAAACCTTAATTAAATAAACTTTAAGGGGCTTTATTGCGTCAAGTCTGCTGGACCATCTTGTCTCACTTAGAGGCTTCAAACTTAACCCGGGGAAATTTTTTCTCAAAACATACCACCTTTTTTTGGATGACGAAAAAAAATTATATAACTCTTGCGTTAAGTTTATTGTAGCACCTGACACCTTAGAGGCGCCATTTACTGTTAAGTTCAAAGTATGAGCTGCACAAGGTACAAAAAGGGCTTTCGGATTCGTATCAAGAATGCGGTTTTGAAGGCCAATATGTTTTCCCTTCATATTTTTCCCATTATCATAACCTTGTTCCCTAATGTGTTTTAATTCTAAATTTAATTTTTTCAAATCTTCTATCACAAATGAATATATATCCCTTCTCCTGTAGTCCAGTATGGGATTAAACGCAATAAAACTTTTCTTAACCTTTTTTGAAGTGGTGTTAAGGACAACATACTTCAGAACAAGTTTAATTTGCTCAGTACGTCTGGTGAACAATCTGATATTGTTGACAATAATTCAATTATTTCATTCTGTATTTGCACGCCTAAATAATAAGTCATTTTAACAGATTTTTTTTGGGAGTTATACACTCGGCTAACGTGCTGTCTCATCACTTGATCAAAAGAGGCAATCATCTCAACAGCTTTTAGAAAATTTCCATTATCATGTTCGAAAAGCAATTGAGAAGAACCTTGAAATGTCAAGCATTGTGTAGATAAATACTTAACAAATAAATAATTAGTACTCATGGGAATCAAAATTAACTTATAAACTAACCACAATAATAAACACCATGTGGGTAGGGTAGGAAATATTCTCAAAAAGTTAACTAAGTAGCCAATAGTTTTTAACCCTTTAAAGGGCACATTATTATTAAGTAAGATATGGCCGATTAAAGTTTGCATATTTGAGTGAAAAGCAATTTGTTCTAGCCCTTTCAGCTTAAATCCTTTCAATAATAAAGCCAAAAAGATATTAAACTAATTTGATCTTATAACCCTTACAAAACCAACAAAATGGTTTTTCAAAAGATCAATAGCATAAAACTAAGCGAGTTATGGATAAAACCATTTACTTTTTCAAACTCGTACATGACATTTCAATTAATAAGATATTTGGCTAAAAAATTAATAATAACCAGTATCCTATAAAGGGTTAATGTTGATAGTATAAAGTAGGGAACACTTATGATTTTATAAAAAATCAAGCCGTTGAAATTGCAGTCAGCAGCTATTCGGCACTTAATTTAAAAAAAAAAGTAGTAAACAAAATATTACACAACATCACACTTGACAAAACAAAAATAACCTTATATATAAAAATTAATAGGATTACTTGTTGTTATTCACTTGTTGCGCGGTCTAGTGAACTAACTGATTTAAAAACGCCTGTGGCGATGCATCGCTTTTATAGCGCTCGAGGCGTTATTCATGTCTGAACAGGAAAAATCAAGAAACTGCCGCCTGACATGTTCTCGCAACATAGGAATCGGCAGTAACTGGATGATATACTAAAAAACTTTCGTATGTATTTTTACCTAATCCTATTTAATTTCTCAACTTTTATTTTAATATTTTTTTTGGACCCTGGGTTTTGGCGACCCTAAAGAATGGCGCCCGTGTGAATTGCACACTTTGCACATATGGTTGCGGGGGCCCTGTTTTGGTATAGAAACTTTAGATTGTGTATTGATGGAAAAATATGGTTGTTTTCTATATAATGTGGTGACAAAATGGAATCTGTTTTGTTTTTACAAAAATATGAATGATGTTCCTTACATCTAATTTTAAACGATCTGCCTGTTTTACCAATATAGTCAATAGAATGTTTGTTTACACACTCCAGAATTATCTAATTGTTTAGTTTTATCTTTGGCATTGTAAATATATTTCATAGTTTGGTTGTGGATTTGTAAGCTAATTTAACAATATTGATGTACTATAAGTACTATCTACGTTCTTTGGACATAAATTTGTTTATCATTAAAGAAGAATATCTGTTATTTTTCGCAATAGTTTTAGCTAAGTAGCTTTCTTTCAAATAGATCAATACAAGCTCTGGTCGACGGTATAACATCTGATTGTTTTCAGTTCTAAGCAGGAGTACCTCAGGGATCTATTCTTTATCCAACCTTGTTTCTGTTGCAGATAAACGATCTTCTGTTATCTACAGAGGAAGAGATCTTCGGTTTGGCAAACGATTGTACCCTGGTTTCGTCTTTTAGTAGTCTGCGGCCGATCACAGCTGTGGAATCTCAGCGTCAGAGATGTCAATGAATGAATAAGTCGAACTCTGACTTACAGAGGATATTTGAGTGGGATCAGTTGAACTTAAGTTTTCTAGAAAGGTCCCCGCTAGAGAACCTCCTCTAATGATGCAAGACCAACAAATTGCATCCAAAGATTCGATGTACCTTCCCGGAATAACAGTCAAGTCCGGGTTTTGCTGGCATAAACATGTATCAGCAATAGCTGCGTCGGCATCAGCTAAACTTAGTTTTCTTTTCAGAGCCAAGCGATACTTCGCGTCATCAGATTTGACCTGCTTTGGAATATCGTTTCCATGTATGGGAATCTGCGCCTAAGCATTCTTTGCGGATGTTGGATAGTGTGCAAAAGCGGGCTGTGCGCCTCATCTACCACCCGGACAAGTTGCTAACCTTTCTCTGTTTTACAAATACTTCCACGGATGCTCCAAGGTACTGAAAGACCTTGTTCCGGGAAAACTCATAATTTGCCGCAACAATAGGCTGGCAAGGAGTTGTCATCATATGGCGGTACATTTAACGACCCCTCGAACCTCTCTCTATAAGAATTCCTTCGTTTACAAGGCCGGTGAGTTGTGGTTAGATTTAGAATTTCTCTATTGGGATTTGTAATGGAGAGAGGTAATGTGAAAGATCTGTCATTCATAGAATTGAAGACAGCTGATTTATGTTAAATTAAATGAGAGGAATTAGAAGAAATGCAAATGTCTGTGTAGGTAGGTTTACAATATATTTATCGAAGGTGAAAAGATTGTTTTGTCTAAAAATTGATTTGATCGTTGATATATGGTAGATAAGATCATAGTAATCTCTTAACTTAGTATTTTCCAAACATCTAATTGTACCCGCACAGTATTAAAGATTACTTCCTGAATGAGAACTTTGTATTAGTGATAATTTCTTTTGAAAATATATCACTACAACTCAGGTTGTTTGGAGCAAATTTTATGTCGTATAGATGTAAAATAGCTGTTGTACTCATTAGCTTTGATACTAGATTTTGTTTTCATCTTGGGAATATTTCTTTCAGTATTAATTAAACTCCACATCGTTTTAGCTTTGTTGAAAGAATTGAGAATTTTAATATCATTATATTTAATTTTTGCCTGATTTATTTCAATTTGTATCTCACCTAAGCCGAGCTTAGAGTCTAAGATTATCTGTTTTATATCTGTCAAAAGCTCTGAAACCAAATTCAGCTGATTACGAATATCAGTTCCTGTGTGTGATCCAATTTGATCCGGAATTGCCCTCGCTGCTCGCACCTCCTTCTCGGGAAATGACTGTTCATGCGATTCAACAGATTTATCATGGAATGCATGAAAAGCATCGTTAACACAGATCCGATCATCACGTATGAAGTCCCAGTTCAGATTCTCTATTTTGTAATGAAAATTATTGAAACTCTGTTGTGTTAGTGGCCTGAACTTGTACCTTTCCGTTGACCTAGCGTACCCTGGAATGTCAAAGCTAACCATCTGTGCCCTGTGATCTGAAAACTCACATTCAAAGACTTCTGCCTTTTCACGAACAGGAAAAAAATATTGTCCAAACAATTTGGACCCCTATTTGATTCATAAATTAATGGATGGTATCCAAAAGAGTTGAGTAATGCACCAGCATTCTTATCCAGAATATTATTAAAATGAACATTGAAATCACCACATAAAGCAACGTCAGTAGAAACATTGAATCTTCTTAAAACCTCCTCAAGAATTTGTAAAAATACATTAAAATCACCATCTGGTGGGCGATAAAGATATATTACAACTATGTTAAATTTTTTTGAAAGTACAGCTAAAAGTTCACAATGCAACTCACATGAATATGAGTTAATTTGTTCGAAAACGTACATAAAACAGCAACTCCTCCTTGCCGAAGAGAGGAGCGACCATATGAAGTAGTTGTGACTGGTTCCGGAATTGTTTTGTTTCAGAAGTTTTCAGTTTCAGCTCTATTAAAGAAAAAGGCTTTAGACTTCAAACCTGTTCAAGTGTTGGACAATGTTTTACGTCATACTGGCAAACTTGAAACTGTACTTCTAAATATAGAAGTGACATTTTTACCACCCAACACGACGTATTTGCTTCAACCTATAGACCATGGAGTTATACAGGCCTTGAAGCTCTATTACATTAGATGAATCTTCAAAATTGTATTAGATAATATGAAACATGAAATGCTTGAAAGAAATTTGAGATAGCAAAATGTATCTTAAACATAAAAGAACTAGTAGAGAAATGAACCGAAATACATAGATATCATGCTGGAAATAACTGTGGCACGTTCTGACTGCCTAAAATGACAAAGAATCTGTGCAAATTCAAACTTTCACTGCAAACATTGTCGAAATTGCGAATGGAATAGGACTAGATGTGTTCGAATAGATACAATCATATGACATTCAAGAGTTTCTTGAATCGCAAGACGAAAATTTGACTGAAACCGACTTGGAGGAAATGTTAAATTCACAACCTATAGAAGATAGATGAGGCTTCAACAAGTACTGGAAACGTGACATTTAATTTGAAAAATCTTAGTAAAGGTTTAAGAATGGCAAATGACCTTTGTAATTTCTTTATAAAAATTGATTCATTTATGGAACGAAGTCTAATTTTTAAGAGAATTGAAGTAGCCTTCAAAACAGCTAAGCAAGAAGAAAATACAAAATTCTTTAAACCATTGTCTAAGACTGAAGATAGTTATTAATCAATATGGTCAAGAACTTCGACTAAATCAATTTTTCTTTACACTTATTATTTTGTCAGGTAGGAACTTATCTCCTATAATCTCATATGAATAATCATTCCATATTCAAGGTTTCAGTATTTAGGAACATATATCCAGCGAATAAAAAGCTTTTGCTATATATGTATATTCAAAAGAATTATTTTCTTCTTGAAGAATAGGCATCCAGTTTTTCATTATTTTTCTGTTCGGTACGTATTATATTTGGATGAATATATTGGAACTGAAGGTTTTAATAAAATCGTTAATAAAATGAAAACGAGAGGAATTGAATATGATCTTCAATATATCTATGGTTTGATCTTTGGGTGTTTCCTTATGTTCTCTTTTTGAAGAAAGTCTGTAATTTTTGATATATATAATGATTTCGATAAAATGACTACTGCATTTGATTTATCTGCTTTGGTTAAAACTAACATATTCAATTCCTTCAACTCTAATTAAATACATTTTTGGTATAGATACGTAGACGATACACTAGTATGTTTTATAGGAACCGCTAGACAACTGGATCAATTTTTAACTTACATCAATAGCATTCATCCTAAAATTAAATTAAAAATAGAGATACAAGTTGATAATCAAATTCACTTTTCAGAGTATTCTTCAATCAATCACTATTAACTCATAATTTCACTCTAACATATCTTGGTGTAAAGCTAGATCGTTCTTTGACTTTCAAATGTCATATTGATAAATTATGTCAGAAGTTGAAAACAAGAAACAATATACTACATAAACTAGCTGGATCTAATTGGGGCACCGGAGTCTCTACTTAGCGAACTACTGCTTTAGCTTTGGTATATTCAGCAACAGAATATTGCTGTTAGATGTGGTTGAATAGTGGTCATGTCAATAAGATTGATTCTTAGTTGAACTGTTCTATGAGAGTTATAAGTAAGTTGATGTATCAGTTCAACTGCTTTCGGTTATATGTATTATAGTTCCTTCCCATATTCGCAGGAAATTAGCTCTTAAATCATCTTGGGATAAGTATCACTCATTTCCAGAATTTTTTCCGATAATACACGATCTTCAAAATCTACCTAACCTGAGATTGAAATCCAGGAAACCTATTTGGTCGATTGACTTTTTGCGTACACGAGTGAAAGCTGTTGATCTTTGGAAAACTAAATGGCAGGAAGTTGATGTTTTCAATAAAGTTCCATAGAGGATCCTTCCAAAAGGGTTGCAGGTTTCAATAAGTAGGAAAAACTGGTGTACATTAAATCGTCTCAGGACAGGATATGGTCATAAAGATAGTATGTTGTTCAAATGGAATACTGTAGAAAGTCCGGCATGTGAATGTGGCGCAGTTGAAGAAACATTAAGACATATAGTCCTCGATTGTCCTATTAACTATTTTACGGGTGGTTTTCAACAAATTCATTCCAATTCAGATAATTTCATTAACTGGGTAGAGAACTTCAAGTCTATTTAGGAGATTAGTTTTGAGGTTATTATGGGCTACACCCCCGAATGGTGTATGAGGTGTTCCATGTTGAAAAACAGCGGAGCATTAGTTAAGTTCTTAGATAAGGCTAGGACTGCTCCCCCTTATGGCTTTATTCCCTTAGTGTATGAGATGCTTCCTGTTGAAAATCAGTGGAGCTTTAGCTTAAGTTCTTAGATAAGGTAAGGGCTACACCCCCGTAAGGCTTCATTCCCAAAAGGTGTATGAGATGTTCTCTGTTGAAAAACAGAGGAGCATTAGTTAAGTTCTTAGATTCAAGTGAGTTTTGACATATAAGAGTTAGGTTTGTTTGATGAAATATTTTTCTGCTGGTTTTCTTTTTCCATTGTTATAGACTTTTCCTGTCCCAAACCTCCTTCTTTTTCACCGTTGTCTTAGTGAGGAATTCCTGGAAATCATTTAGTGCATGATGAAAATGAGAGAATGAAGCTGCTAAGCAAAAACATTTTTGGTACTCTTTTTGTACACACGACACTAACACAACATAAACAGACAAGCTATTGGTAGTGCAATAGCGACAGGAAACTGAGTTTCTTCCACAGGTTTTTTCACTCGTTTATTGAATCATACGCAAGACAGTATGGTTCCCTTGTTACATTTCTTGGGCTCACACTTTAGGGGCAATCGTAGGAGGCATGATGCGAGTTTAGATGCCTGATTAAGGAACAGGCATAGTCTGTTTTTTCCGCTAGTGTTGTATTTATTCGCTTTATAGATATAATTATATATGATGAGACAAATATCTTCCGCGATAAAGTTCGCGAGAAGACTACATATGTAAATTTGAGAAAAGAATAATTATTCAAAAATCCGTAGATCAATGAATGATCCTTCCTGACAAGAGCTAGTTCCCAAATCTGCCCGCCATGCACGCAGCCCCCAAGAGTGCAACTGAGCAGGATGCCAAGAAGCGACAGACTGAAGTTTCGTCCTTATTAGGAGCTCATCAGTGTCGCATATCGCTTCTCACCATCCTAACATGCATGTATGGCGGGCAGATTTGGGAACAAGCTCTTGTCAGGAAGGATTATTCATTGATCTATGGGTTTTTGAATAATTCTTCATGTCTCAAATTTACATATGTAGTCTCCTCGCGAAGTTTATCGCGAAAGATATTTCTCATCAAGTATTCACCGACGGGAGGTTATCCCGGAAACAGAGCACCATTTCAGCGGGATTATTTCGCCCGTTTTGTATCGTTGATATGATTTACGGACCGGAAAATGATGTTTCCCAAGTGTTGGAATTTTTAACGTTCTCACATCTGTTTGTTATTGTTCGTATCTTTCTCGAAGTCCGGTAGCGGGTTTACCGTCTCGGTCCATAGTGGGCGACTCTCGTATGTACGAGATGCGTTCTTTCTGGAATCGATGGGGTATCCCGAAGTAGTTTGTTAGGATGCTGAGAAGCGACATGCGACACTGATGATGAGCTCCTAAAAAGGAAGAAACTGCAGTCTGCCGCTTCGTTTCTCGGCATCCTGCTTAGTTGCACTATTGTAGCTCTTGGGGGCTGCGTGCATGGCGGACTAGTTCTTGTCAGGAAAGATTATTCGTTGATCTACGGATTTTTGAATGATTCTTCTTGTCTCAAATTTACATATATATATATATATATATATATATATATATATATATATATATATTTTTTTTCAGAACTAATAATCACTCATAAAATAACGCACTGAGTATTGATATATATCGAAAACCGAGCTTTACTGATATTTGCATTTCTTATGACTCAACACGCCCAAAATCTCATATGTTTAATTCATCGGTTCATAGCGCTTTCTCTAGCATTATCCAGATAAAATATATCCTGGAAAGTGTCAACAATTGAAGAAATAGCTAATAACAATTGTTATTTCTCAAATATAATAAACGGAATGATCAGAAAGAAACAAACACAAATAGCATATAATAATATTAACTCACTAATAGTATCGACTTCAACAGATAAATACATTGACATTAACATATTTGGCCTTATCAGATTGAAAATGTCATCTCGAAACAGCATGTAGAAGTAGCTTTCAAAACCCACATGAAACTGGAAGAATTTTCCAATGATTAAAATGAAAATGATAGATTTGACAATACTGGAGTTTACAAATTGTTCTGCATGGATTGCGAAACCGTTAATGTAGCTCAGACTGGTGGTTCATTCAAAACTGGATACTAAGAGCATCAATCAGATTACCTTAACCAGAGGACTGACGAATCTACTTTCACTTCACATTGTGTCAAGAATGGCCATCATTTTTCACGCATAGATCAACTTCGAATTATCCACACAATACATGAAGGACGAAATTCCGATTTCTTAAAATCTATCGAAATTTTAAAACTCCCCATAGAGATAATTTTCTGAACTACCAGAATGGTTCGGTTAATTAGTCCATATTTGATTTCTTTGAATAATACTTGTTTTTAACATAGTTCGTTCATTAACTCTTGTTGTTGCACCCTCAGCAATTTTGTTTCCACTTAGTTCAGTACTTGTTGTCTGCTGAAGATTGTCGACAGACTAAATTTCAATCCTGATTGTTAATAAACTCTTGTGATAGTATAATACATAGTTTAATTTCTTATTATCAACTATAATGTAAAATGTTTGGAATTTTCAACAATATCCATTGATCTATTAGGTATTAAAAAAAATTCGCATATGGTTCTAAAATTTGGTAGCTATAGCTATACGCCTCTTTAGGCCATTAAATCCTCCTGGACCACTCTATTGACCGAAAGAGATCCTAAAATTCTTTTTTCGCGGGGGGCTCACAATAATTTCGTTACGTAAGTGAATGATAATGCCTTAAGGCTATTGTTTAAATTTTAATTTTAATAACATATGAGCAGCAAATCGTATAAATATTTCTCAAAATAAGTATTCCCTCTAATTCATCGAAAAACAATTTGTTATATCTCAATGTGACATATTATGTATCATTCATAACCAAGCAAAAAATCCACATAACATCATGTCGCCATAATTGAATCAATTCTACTTCGATATATACAAGCTTATCTGATTAAAATTACATATATAAGAGTTAAATCATATCGACTGGAAAATCGATTCAGTTTAAGTGGTACCCTTCGAACACTTTGCTAAGGAATAAAATACAATGCAATCTTTATTAATATGTGTTTTGGTATTCTACTTTGTGGCAATAGGTAAGTTAAATAGTCAATTTGAAAACCATCTAATAGTGTGCAAACAAGAAAAAGTTTCTGTTCAATATTTCAAACTTAGTTCCGATTTCTAAGCACAAAAATCTGATCCTACTGCGGAGATCAATACTTAAGTTATTAAGTTTAATATTCGACAAAAATTAGAAAATGGATGACATAATTCATAATTTTAGATTTAAAAATAATTTTTACGATGAAAAGGTTTTCCTGAAATATTCATATTCATAACAGGAATAGAATGTTTATTATGTTGTTACCACCTACAAATAAGTTAATAGATCACTGTTTTTGCGCTTTCGAACTCTTAATCATCATCTGATAGTATAGAACTAAAAGTAAAGGGCCGTGGTATTTATGAATAGGTTCTTATTGAACTTGGAAAAAATAGATAGTAAGTTCACAAATTAGTGAAAAATTATCCGAAAATATAAATTTGGGATTTACATAAATGAGTCTGGTCTTTCATTATCTGTAGATTGTCATTAAGAGATAAATTAAAAATTTATTTATGGGTTCTTACTTATTGGATCTAGCTCCCAACTCACATGGTATGCAGGGTGTTTCATTAACAATTGGAAAAATTGGAACTGTGGAATCCTGGGTTCAAAATATTAAGATTTAACTCAACTCATGTTGATAAAATGTGTCTCCTTACTGGGACGCAGGGTGTCAAAGTTTCGCGAAAAGATATCTCTATGATCTCCTATTGGATTCAGTTGAAAATCGGTAGTGATATTCCATTTAACAAAAGTCTAATTTGATTTTTAACATATCGATTCCTGTGGCGTCTCTCGAAATACAATTTTTTAGCTGCCAGTTTTTTACGTATCTGTTTGTTTTCGGGATATAAAACAAAAACCACCCTGTAAACTGTCCGTAATACTAAGTACAGAACCCTAAAACACGAAAGAGAGGAATATTTTTGACGAAGACTCAAAAAAAAGTTGTTCAGAATTGTTCAAGGCACAACATATCTCAAAATCAAAAAATGTAACCGGTACACTAAAATCAGTACCAACTGTGCGGGGTTCCTGAATTGTTGAGACTCCATGGAACGAATCATTTATTTATTTATTTATTTATTTATTTATTGGCCCAAAGTATTACATAATTACGTGCAAATACTCCACAGAAAGTAATAAAACTCTATGTGTGGTGAGGCATGAAAACTACAGAAAAATAAGGCTAAAGAATCAAGCATAACTGAAACTAAAACAATAAATTAACTGAACGTACTTAAATACTGACTCAACTATCTACTTCAGACATTTAAGAAAAACCCAAATACCCCTGTACCAATAATTTAAAATTTTAAAATCATTTCCCTTATTGAAACAACAAAGTCCCCCAGACTTCAAAACCCAATCCTATATCTCTCCCATTGACACTGATACAAATTTTTCATTATATTTTTTTAAATTTCTTCTTATAAGAACCTGTTGTTGTTTTTAGAGCCTTTAAATCATCAGGAAGATCATCAAATAGCTAAGAACCTTGATATAACTATCCTTGAATCGTATGGTCTTATTTATTTTAGGTAGAACGAGAGGCTGTGCGTGTATTTAAAAACTTAACAGTCAAAATTTCACCATTAAATGTATCGTATAAACAATTATCCTTCTGGACTTATGTCTAACGACAGTCCAAACCCGGAGAATCGGGATGGATATGCGCAGATAACTTCCGTGCCTGCCTCGATCTTCCTTCAAATTAAAAAAAAATATATCATCTTCCTGTTCAACACTTATTATTTAAGGTCGTCCATACTACTTTTAGACTTAAATTGACATTTGCCCCTATAGCACGAAAAAGCTTACTGAAAGTTTAGCCATTGAGTTGCACTCTGTTTTAATACGTTTCGAGATATCCTCTAGCAGCAACTATACAGGAATAATTTTCTTGTACATAATACAAATCAACAACAATTTTTTTTACGAAACTTTGACAAGCTAGAACAAGAGGTACATTTAATCAATGTTCCAAATGTTAATAAAACACCCTGTATATTCCGTAGCTATGCCACGAATACGCTAACCATGAATATGGAACAGCAATTTATGTATAAATAAATACATAAAAGTATGTCACAAGTTGAGGAGGTAAATTTACGTGCAACTTTGAGAAAAAAAGTTTATATAAACATAGGTCCGCAAAAACTTCGTTACGGAGCTACAGGATGTTTAAATTTTCGGAAAAAATTGGTTGTTTTCTTCAAAACTCCTGCAGTTTTCAAGAAAATCAGCCCAAATTTGAAATGCAAGCTATTTTTTATATCCTCCATCATTACACGTCCTAGATTTTAACTGAAATTCACAAGGTGTTTTCTTTTCCGAGACCATGTCTCCTTTTGCCCTTTAATACTTTTTTGCAGTACGCCACTGATCAGCGTACAATCAATTCTCGTCATCTTCGTTCAATTTAGAAACTTTCTTGACACTTGTAATTTTTTCATATCCCAACTGTCTTCGAGTAAAAAAATTATTAAACGATTGTATGCATTCGCTGAATTGAAAGCACTTCTAATTAAAAAATGTCTAGTAGGCTTTGATACTATTATGTAACACCCTGTACAAAACATATTTTTGTTATAAGTTCAAGAGTAGAAATAGCAGATGTTATTTCTGTAAAATTTCCATTAATTTAAACAAATATGAAATGTCGCAATAGAAGCGAATGAAATTTACAAGCGTTGTTCTAGATTCATGTTCAGATAAGGAGATAATCGATGATAGTTTTATATTTTATGGATCTTCTGTTCTATTCTATTTTGCTGATATGCATAAATACGATGAGTTAATTGTAAATATCGATGTTCTCTTATCTTGATCAGTGCTAGATTAGAGTGCGTTGGAAATTCTGGTTTGTCATCCGTATCTTTGAAAATGATACGAATACAATGTCCAAGGAAGATTTTAATATCTGTGTACATGCCGACTTAATTCAGCAAAACACCAGGCAATGTTTTTTATGGAATTTCCCACGACACGTCAATGTTCGTACTCATTTAGCATTGTTTTCCATGTAATTTTGTTTTGGCTCTCATATGGCATGATATAAGATCATACTCATTTCGTTAGAAAGGTCACTTCAACAGAAATATAAAAATTTATTTATCTTTCACATTAACTTACAATCTAATCCTGTACATCCTCCATTCCAAAAGTAACTGAACTTTTTGAAAATAGAAATAGACGACGAGTCATGCCAAACTCGAAAAATGCTTGCAACAACACTAAACGTGACTCAGTCTCGGATATATGAACGTTTGAAAGCAAAGGGTAAAGTATACCAAGAAGGCAAATGCGTGCGTTTTGAGCTAAAGCCGAAAGAGAACGAAAGACTATTTGTGAAATGCTGCTGGCTCGACAGAAAAGAAAGGGATTTCTCCATCGTATTGTTACTGTTGATATATTTCGGCAATCCACAACGACTTCACAGCGCTATATTCACGGAAAGAAGGCTATGCTCTGCATCTGGTGGGATCAAAAAGGAGTGATTGACCATGATCATAAAGTCATCCTATGAAAGAACTGTACAACACAACCAGACTGCTAGCCCATAAGCAATTCAGATTTTAGAAGCCTAATAAGGATAAACGTGGAAATCCCTCTGTCAATACAATTGATCAACTTCGTCGATGGCAGGAGTATTTTCGAGAGCTTTCCAAAACGAAATTCTGGATGGAGTAGACCAACCAATGGATGAGGAGAACGAAGACGTGACTGAAGACAGAATAGGTTCCAATTCGCCAATAAAATCAGAAATAATGCAAGCAATGAGGAAGATAAAAAACGGTAAATCGTCAAGTGTAGCCACATACCAGCAGAAGTCCTCAAAGTCAACCCGGAAGTAACCTCCAACATGTTCCACGACCTCTTTAAACAAATATGAAAGTCCGAACACTCCTAAGGACTGGAAGAGAAATCTTCTTATCGAATTGCCGAAGAAGAGAGATCTATCTGAATGCCGAAACTAGAGAGGCATCACTCTTCTATCAATCCCAAGTAAAGTGTTAACTAGAATAGTACTCAACAGAATGAAGACGGCTCTATATACCAAACTCAGAAGAGAACAACATGGTTTCAGAAAACAACAGTTTTGTATCGATCTGATAAATACTCTCAGAATAATTGTGGAACGAAGTGCACAATTTAAAGCCCAGTTTCGTCTTGCCTTCATGGACTGTATCCCGAGAAGCTATGTGAAAGGCTTTGAAATTGTTTGGAATTCCGGACAAGATCGTAAACATTACCTAAAGCAAGTACAATGGATACCAATGTCACGTTCTGCATGAGGGAAACATATTCGATCCTTTCAATATCGAAGTCGACGCTTGTTTGCTTTCACCATTGATATTCCTACTCGTCCTTGATAAGATTATGAAGAAAGTCACTAGAATCAGAAGGGGAATACAGTCGGGTGTGATGAACAGATTGGAAGACATAGATTTTGCAGCTGATATTTACCTCTTATCACAAACACTGAATGATATGAAAAACAAAGTAAAATAACTCAGGCAAGAAGCTTTAAAAGTGGGGTTAAAAATCAACGGCGGCAAAAGCAAACATATGGCCAACAACTACAAAAGGAAAGAAGACATCTATACATAGAGGATACACAAATCTAGGGAATCATTCATCCTACTGAACTCGATCTGGAAATGACCACACCTGAGGAAGAAAACCAAACTTCGAATCTTTCAAACCAACGTTTAGTTTGTCCTTCTCTACGGGTGCTAGACATGGAAAGTAACAAAAACTATCATCCTGAAACTGAAAACCCTTATTAACTCCTGTCTGAGAAGAATCCTAGACATCAGATGGCTCGAGAAGACATCGAACATAGATCTATGGAAGATATTCAATGAAGAACCTATAGAAAAAGCGACACCATCAGCAAAGAGGCTTTAGACTTGACCCCTCAATGAGCTTTTGACAGGGAAAATGTCAGAAAATAGAAAGAACTGGGGAGATATCAAGAGTTTGGCTCAAAACGGAGTCAGATATATTTTGTTGAGGCCCTAAGTCCCCAGGGATTGAAGGAATTAAAGAAGAGAAGAAAGATAATGTCATCATGTTGCATGATTACGCCCGTCCGTAAGTCACAAAGGGCTTCAGGAAGCATTTGAAGCGCTTCGATAGGACGTCGTACCACATACGGCTTACTCATCAAACTGTGCTCCATTACATTACCATTTGTTTCGGTCATTAGCTCATGGGCTTTCGAAGCAGCACTTCAATTCTTTCGAAAACATCGAAAAAAGTTATAATAAATGATGGTCAATACTTTGATTGATGGTATCCGTATTCATTTTCTTTGAATAAAGGCTGAATTTTACCAAAAAAAAAGGAGATACACACATACACCTAATAGTTCTGTGAATTGCCTCAAAAAGTTTTATTCCAATGTTGTAGATCATATATATCTAGTTGTATCTTAGCTTAGTTTCCATTTCAAATCTGTCTGATAAAGGCACAGTGTCTTCGAAATGCGGTACAAATAAAGTAATTAAGTGATAATCAAATTCTCATCTATTTATCGTTTGAAATAAGAGAGTTGGGAGTTACTTTCGGTAGTGATACCCCGGTGGGACAATCTATGTATTTTTATGTTTCAAGTTTTTTTCAATTTTTCTTTTAAATATCTTTATATTTTAGTTTCAGGTTCCTCTCTTCCATATGATGAGTTTGAATTGGGAGGTAAGTGTAGTCTTCAGTATCAGATTACCTAGGGTGGATTTAAGGGTAGAACAGGGTGAAGGAATTCCTTTTTTTCTCCCGAATAACTTGATTTATAATTACAAAATTCAACTGGAGAACAGAGAGAACTTGCTCGAATCTTTTAAGGGTAATGGATTCCTGTCGCAAAGAGAGCACGTAGAAGAGGGGTCATTTTTTCTATTCACAATAGTTCACATAGCTGCAGTACTGAAATGTCCAATTCTGTCCACCCTGTGCACCTAACTATGCTCTGTTCAGTATTTATGTAATTGATTATATTAATTTTTCATTAATAGGATATCTTTTTTTTGTAGGTAGTAATGTTACCTACTACTGTAGGCATTCGACTGTTGGTTTTCAAGCTTGTAATAGCGACAACAGCCAACTTCCCAGTGACCTGATTATTCCACAGAATACAACACTGAGTAATAGTGCCTTCATATGCCTGAATGTTACATACAACAACACAGGTACTATACACTCTATTCATAATTCCATACTAATCAAACTTAAATATTATATAATATAATCAGAATAAAATTCAGAATTTCGTTAAATATATATATATATATATATATATATATATATATATATATATATATATATATATATATATATATATATATATATATATATATATATATATATATATATATATATATATATATATATATATATATATATATATATATATATATATATATATATATATATATATATATATATATATATATATATATATATATATATATATATATATATATATATATATATATATATATATATATATATATATATATATATATATATATTCTCATTTGAAAAGAGAAGATTTACAAAATTTGAAAAATTGTATTTACAATAAATGCTTATATCTATAATTTTGGTGTGTGTCAGAAAAACACAAGTGTGAGCTGAGGAAATGTAACAGGGGAACCATACTATCTTGTAAATGATTCAATAAACGAGAGAAAAAACCTTGGAAAAACTCGTTTCCCTGTCGCTATTGCACTAGCAATAGCTTGTCTGTTTATGTTGTGTTAGTGTCGTGTGTACAAAAAGAGTACCAAAAATGTTTTTGCTTAGCCGCTTCATTGTCTCTTGCATTCTATGATTTCCAAACGAAGGCAAGGGTGGAAGGAAGGGGGTTTGGGATAGGAATCTGTAACAATGGAAAAAGAAAACTAGCAGAAAAATATTTCAACAATCAAAACTCTCATATGTCTAAACAAAACTAAGAAAAGATTTTACATAGCAAGCAAGGTCATAAAAAGGACTAAGGAGATAATCAAAAAATACATAACTTGCGATATTTCCTTTTTCGTGGAGATGTTCTTCCGTCGCAGTGTGAGTCTCCTGAAACATAATCACTTCCTTTTTCTTGCTTGCCAATTTTGAAGTATAATCACAGAAAAAAAATTCCTCAATATTCAAACTCAACAAAACAATTCCCTCTCTGTTTGACAGAGAGAGCCCCGATGGCCAGGTTCAGTCTTCCAAGTGATGCCGATTATGATCTATACATGTTTTAGAATCGTTATGGACACAATAATCTGGGTTGACATCGCCCATATATTATTTCTTCGTGGATCTTGATTCGAAAAATATGACAAATATCTTTAAAAAAATGATTCTTTATAATCAAAGAGAAGTTACACATTCGGTCAAGAAAGTAACTGAAATTGATTATTTAAAAAGCTGCTTGTTTTTGTCAGTTCTCACAAGTTTGTTTGGATATTTTTACAATAGATAAAAACATCGAACAATTTGTTTCAACTTTCGTAATGAAAATGAAATTTTCTGTGCCCCATCGCTGAAAATGATACAGAAGACTTTATCAAAAATAGGCCAAAATATGGTGGAAAATTTGCCTCGTTCTGGTCGGCCATCAACATCTTCAACTGAAGTTATCATCGATAAAGAGAAGAAACTGGTAATTGAAAATCGTCATTTAAGTTTGAGAGAGATATGCAATGAACTTTTTGTGTCTTACGAATCAATTCGTACCATTTTAAATGATTGTTCGGGCACGAAACGCGTTGCCGCTCGACTAGTTCCAAAAGAACTGAATTTTCTTCAAATATTAATACGCGTAAAAGTCACTGAAAATATGCTAAAACAAGTCAATTCCGACTTCACATTCATAAAACGCATTGTAACTGGTGATGAGACAAGGGTTTATGAGTTTGACATTCAAACCAGTCAACAAGCTTCTGAATGGAGTTTTCCAAGAGAACAGAAACCGAAAAAACGGCATCAAAGTCGATCAAAGTCAAGGTAATGATATTGAATGTTTTCTTTAATTATCGCGGTGTTCTGCACTCGGCATTCTTATCAGAAGATCAGACGGTAAAAACAGAATATTACCTGATGATTTATTTATTTTATGGAAATTCATACTCAACGAAGATGAAGTAAAATAAGTTTGATACTTACACAATTCAAGTTTACAAACTCGACCATCAGTCAACTACAAGAAATGAAGTTATTTATATAGATACTACACTAATTTGGTATTAGCTAGTGAAGAGGTATTAATGTCTAGCTGGCTGATTTCACTTAGGTTTTTACAAAAGTTTATTGGTTTCCAAATATTCAAACAGATTCATTTTCTTTCCTTTGTCGCAATTAGGAAGAATTTTTATATTATCTAATGTTTTCGAATGTTTTGTGGTTTTTATATGTTCACATATTGGAGAATTATTGTCAGAGGATAAATGTTCCTTAAACCTGGTTTTGAAATTCCTACCTGTATGCCCAATATAAGCTACCGTACACTGATTGCAAGCAATTTTGAAACCACTTGAGACAGAGGTGCTTCTTTTGAATTTAGAAAAATATATGCTTAATTTAATGAAGAGAGAACTTGCGAAGTTGAAAATACCGTATTTTTCAAAGAAGTATCTTTTATGGAATATAATTATTCAGATAATTTTGTCTATAAAAACCGAGGGAATTTTGTTACTTAGGGCAATTTTTCTGATAGTATTTCTTTTAATTTTGAAGTGTTGTACCTCAAGGTTCCATTTTGGGTCCGCTGCAGTTCTGTCTGTACACTTCTCAATTGGAAACATAATTGAAAACTGCTCTTCTCATTTCTATGCAGACGATACTCAGTTGTATTATTCATTTCCAAAAGAATCTAGTCGGAAGCAGAGGACAAAATAAATAACGATTTGGAAGCAATATCTAAGGCAGCAGAGCAGCATACTTTAAAGCTAAATCCATTAAAGTCAGAGGTAACAGTCTTTGGAAGTGGACAATCTTCATCTGAGAATTTCAACGATATACAAGTAAGGGTGGGTGGTATTGAGGTGCTAAGAGAGAATAAAGTGAAGAGTCTTGGGTTGCTTGTGGATAATTGAGATTCACTGATCATGTGAACTACCTTATGAAGAAGACCTTCATGAACTCGAAAACCATATATGGGTGTCGAGATTCTCTAGGCAGGAGAGAGAAAACTTTATTGTGTAACACCGTAGTTTTATCTCAATTCATTTACATGGACACATTATACCACCATTGTATAACCAAACATGATAGTTATCGAATTGAAAAAATGTAGAATAACTGTATTAGACTTATATATGGCATGAGAAATTTGATTGTGAATGGTAAACACAAGGAGCTTGTTGGTTCGTTGTCTATGGAGGATACAAGAGAGTTGCACTGTTTAAGCCTGTATCATAAAATCGTAAATAATAAAAACCATCAAGTTATATGAAAAACTTCTCGTTTCAAAAGGTCGTTCTCTTATAATATAGCGTTCGAAACCAGTCGTGTTTGTAAAAAAAAATTGTGGAAAATATAAAATATATTTTACTTCATCTTCGTTATATATTACTAGAGCGTTATGCGGCGTTTGAGAGAGTAAATTGGTCAAAAAACGCAAGATTTGTAGACAGTAAATAGACAGTTTTGAATTCTGGTTTAGTTGAGAAATTCATAAAAACTAACCCGAGGATTTATTGAAATTGATTTGAAAAAATTAATCAAATTTTACATAACTGAATATTATCTAAGCTCATACATATTTTTAGTAAAACATCTTGTTTTTCAGCGGTTAAGAATATTGAACAATGTGCCTACAATTTAACAAATGGAAGTTTTTGCACAGAATTTCGAAGGACTAATACAATTGTGAATTGTACAGTCGCAGTTCCAGGTAAGCTTTCAACTACGATAATTTTTGTTAAGGTAAATTTTTAATCACAGTATAAGCTATTATTCGGAGGGTATACAGGGATATCCACCGGGACCGTCCGTTAAAAACTTTTTGAGTTCCAATTACAATATCGAGCTGAAATTTTATACGCGCCCATAACTGGCGATTTCCAATTGAAGTGAAATATTTTCGAAGTGATACCATTTCCGGTTATACCGGAAGAGGGTCATCACTTTGTTATTTCAAATGGCAATCTACCTTTTTTATTATACATCTAGAACCGACATTTGAGCAAGGCATAAAATAACTAAGTTGTTGGCACTTATCTGTCAAACCTTTGGACAGATTTAATTATTTTTCGATTTTTGAGGAACTATTGAAAAAATTGTAGCTCGTAGATCTTTTGCACTACAGACACAATTTTTGCTTGGGTGGATAGAAGAATTTGGCCTTTTTCAAACAGCAATAACTCAATTTCTTCAAATGGCACGTGCCAATTTTTATATCGCCATCAGATGAAGCGTCAAATTTCAGATGGAATTGTATCAGCATGTACTATACCCATCTCTTATCGTTACGAAATAATTTGAGAATATATTGAATTTTGATGATTTTGCAAGAACTAACAGAGAATGCTTTGAAATATTTGAATCAAGTAGCTGAACTGGCTACGCTCACCTGACATGTGTCTGAAAATAATGTACTTGTCACTTCGTTCATTCGAATTTGATATTTCAACAAGAATTGTTGATAATTTGAAGTGAAAATTTTTGAAAAACACCAGATTGATAATAAAATGGCTGATTATTCGAACGAGGATATGTTTAATCTCTTTTTAATTCATGGCGAATGTCAAAAAGTGGTAGATAGAACTTGCAGACAATTCAATAACCATTTTCCAAATTTAGCTCCCATGAGTAAAACAAACTTTCGAAGGATTAGAAGCAATTTTCTGCAATTTAGAGGAACAAAATACATAGAAACTAGAAAAAAACAATTCTCGAGGACGACGACAATCAAATTAATACGCTAACGTATTTTCGTGCCAATCCACATGCGTCCATTAAGTCAGCATCAATGGATACTGGATTGAGTTATACTTTCATTCAAAGGATCCTTAAGAAACATAACATGCACCCGTATTCTTTTATCAGGCTACAAAAATTGAAACCAACTGACCTTCCCAAGCGGCTGAATTTCTGTGAAAATTTATTAATTTGGCTTCAAGAAGATGAGACAATTCTGTAAAAAATTATGTGGTCCGATGAAGCCAAGTTCAATGAAAGTGAAATAACCAACAGGAGAAATTGACATTTTTGGGCCACAGAAAATCCACATTTCATTGAGGTTATTGATTTCCAAAATGAAAACGTGAACGTTTTTGCAATTTTAATGAATGATTTGTTGGCTTATCACATTTATGAGGAGAATCTTAAAGGACAAAGATACCTGGAAATTTTGAGAGGAACATTAGCAAATTTTTTAGATGGATTACCCCTTACTATTCTGAGGGATTGCTATTACCAAATGGATGGTGCACCAGCACATAAAACACGAGCTTTAGATCGGCAGCTAACAGAAATGTTCGAGGATAGATGGTGGGGTAATCAAGGATCAAATTTATAGCCTCCGCGTTCTCCAGACCTGACGCCCCTTGATTTTTATTTATGGGGCAAAATCAAGAGTGAAGTGTATCATATTCCTGCAAGAAGTAAAGAAGAGTTACTAGAGCGCATTCATAATGCTTTTCGTAATATTGATCCTGAGGAAACTAGGAGGGCAACTCATAATGTTCGTATACGACCGGTCAAGTGTATAGAGCAAAATGGGGCCCATATTGAACATTTATTCAGATCGTAAATTAGTTTTCTTCTATGATGTTTGCTATCATTTATTAGTATTAATGTAATTATCTTCGATGATTGGTTTTCGCTTAGTTCCTACAATTTTTATTCATCCGAATTATAGAAAATAGCTTCTAATGCTTCGAAATTTTATTTCACTCATAGACAGTAAATTTGGAAATTGGTTATTGAATTGCCTGCAACTTCTACCCACTACTTTTTGACATTCTAAAATGAATTTAAAAAAGATTATATATATTATCTTCAGGTGAGCGTAGCCAGTTCAGCTACTTGATTCAAATATTTCCAAGCATTCTCTGTTAGTTCTTGCAAAATCATCAAAATTCAATATATTCCCAAAGTATTTCGGAACTATAAGAGATGAGTCTAGTACATGCTGATACAATTCCATCTGAAATTTGTCGCTTCATCTGATGGCGAAATAAAAATTGGCACGTGCAATTTGAAAACATTGAGTTATTGCTGTTTGAAAAAGGCCAAATTGAAAAAATCATACAAAACAACGCAATAAACATTTGACATGTGTAGCTCGCTTAAAAAACTCCTTGATCCTTCTTCTATCCACTCAAGCAGAAATTATGTCTGTAGTGCAAAAGATCTACGAGCTACAATTTTTTTGAATATTCCTCAAAAATCGAGTTTATAACAAAATAATTAAATCTGTCAAAAGTTTTGACAGATCGCTAGTTATAGCCGCGTATAAAATTTCAGCTTGATATTGTAGTTAGAAGTTTTTAACGGACGGTCCCGGTGGATATCCCTGTATATTCCGTAGATATGTCGCGAATTCAGAAACCCTGAATATGGAATCTTAATTTATATGGGATATAAATATATATATATATAAATATATATATATATATATATATATATATATATATATATATATATATATATATATATATATATATAATAAAAAAATAATTTAATTGAAGTTTTTGACCATATTGATTAATTATTATCATCAGGCTAAGGCAATGGTTTGAAGAATTTTGAAATTTTTTTTTGCTTAGTAGTTTTCCAAAGCTCTTTCAATTCAGACTGATATTCAGCGGTGGCATTAGCAATTTGCCTCTTAAAAATAAGACTTCCTTTCTTAGACGGATGAATTTTCATGAAGACATCACCGAGCTCATTTGCCATTCTCAAACCTTCACTAAGAATTTTCAAATTAAATGTCACGTTTACAGTGCTTGTTGAAGCCTCGTCTTCGATAGGTTATGAATTTAACATTTTCTTCAAGTCGGTTTCACTCAAATATTCATCTTTCGATTCAATCAATGTGCCTTAAGTGTATCTGTTCGAACCCATGCATCTTATTCAATTTCGGCAATATTTGCAGTTAAAGTTTGAATTTGTACAGATCCTTCGTCATATTCTGCAGTAAGAACAGGCAACAGCATGATTTATATGTGCATGGGTTCAGTTCTTCCACTGATTCTTCTATGTTTAAGATACATTTTGATATGTCAACTTCCATAACATTTATATCAGGATCACATTCCATATTATCTGATATGATTTTGAAGGTTCATCTTATGTAATACAGCTTAATAGGATGCACCACAGATGTCGCGTTGGGAGGTAAAAATGTCACTTTAATATTTGGATGCATAGTTGGACGTAGTTATGCAGAAAGCTACCAAGCCACAAAGACATGAAACCAATATAATCGAAGTTTAAAGTTTCTGTTGACTTTGAGATAGTGATATTTAGCATAATAATCATGCGACAAAGATGATTTTTTAAACATATAAATTTATGTATGATTCAATATTATTGTTTTTAATTCAAATTTCATTGAGAAATAAGCAAAAAATTTGTGGTTGGTTGTTTTATGCAAAATTGAAAAGTATTCAAAATAAACATAGCCGTGAAATGAATTTCAAAAAATTAGTATTTTATTCAAAAAAATTTTCAGAAAATCTACAATACTTATTCAACTGTGTCATCAAGTGAATTGACATTAAAACCATGAACATTTTCTTCAACATTGGCAGCACTTTTCAAATTTTTGTAGGACATATAACAATCTGATGGAATTAGGTGCATCATTTCGTTAAGGTTCTTGATTTTGGCTTCAGCAATAGGTTTTCCATTAGACCATAAAGGAATCAGATCCGAAAACATAGTACCATCTTCTTCGGGAGACTTCTGTCTCGTTTTCTTCCGAAGATCGATTATATCTTCAGGTGAGTCAAATGAATTTTGTTGCACCATAAGAAGAAATGGTTTGTCTTTTTCGATTGGTATGGATCTTATTTTGAGCCAATTGATGTTTTTGTTATCCACTGATGATTTTCTTTTGACGAGCTTCTTTTCGATATTCTGAACACTAAAATAATCATGAAATGCCATTTCAGTTACTAGTGGTTTTTTCTTCGACAAGTTCTCATAATTTGTATAAAGCTGACTCTATGTCACCAAAATCTGCATCGTTACGTAAGAAACTGAATACAGAAATTTTAGAGTAATATCGCTTAAGTTGACAGAACTCTACAGTATAGATTTCAACATGAGAGCCAGCTTTATGTTCCTGTTTTGTCCCCCGCAAGAATCATTCCACAAAATGAGGTGGCGAACATTTGGTGAAAGTTTGGTTTGTATGTGTTCGAGAAGGCAGGACCCTACTTCTTGGGCTCCTCTTCCTGAAACTCCCTCAGCCCAGATATAACAGTATCTTATGTCTTCCTTTCAGCTGTGAACACCGGCATTGTACATCCAAAGTTGGCGCTTGTAAAAAACGATGTTCGTTGGGATCCTTAGCAAAGGTAATTCATTCATGATTTCTCTTTCGCTAGTTGGAAATCGAACTTCTGGTACTTTTCTGCATTTTCTAAATGAGTTGCAGGTTCCTCTAAAGGTTCTTCCTTTTTAGTTGGATCCTCCTCATTCTCTGTTTGTATCTTGAGACTATCGCATATGTTGCAGGTATCTTTTTTCAATGGCTTGAATTTTAGGTTGAAATGAAATATTTTTTTTAAAGATGACATACTGATAGGTTGTTTGGTTTCCTGGTAGTACATATTATACATTTTCTGCAAATTAATTTCAGGGGACAGGAATACGAACTTTATTTAGTCTCGTCTATAATGTGACTTGTATTTAGGAATTCTATTAATATGTTCAACAACTTCTTCAATTTTATTTTCGTTCAGCTTGTTTTTCCCCCATGGTTTCGACCTCTTTGGTCTGTCATAGGTGCGTCACTATTGAACTTCTTCATAGCAGTATTCACTCTGAAAGTTGTTATTCTTAGAGTGTTGATATACATTTCTCGACACACAACTTTCTTTTGGAGCTTATAAACTCTCGAATACTTATGCTTTTCCAGATTCCTTCCATACATTCTTTTTTTTTGGTCTGTTGTACTCCAGCTGCAATAAAATTGATCTGGCAGTCATAGAATTTTAGAGACCAAAATCTCTCGAACTCATTCTTACGAATCTCCCGAAAAACATTCTCAGTATATTTCAAGGTACATTTGCAATCAAAGCCAAGAAATATTTTGGGTTCAATTTTTTTTCCTTTGTAGTTGAAGTATGCTTCATTACCGTTTCTTTCAAGTTTTTTCTCGCTCCTGTTTTGTTCTGCATACTTTCTTCTTCTGCCTCTTTTTGGTCTCATTTTGGTCTGTTCATTTTCATTAGGAATTATATCATTACCATTTTCAGCAACAATATGTTGAGGTACGGTCAGATAATTCTCATCAGAGGTAGAGCTTCCATCTTCGTTTTCATAGTTGAGACCTTTGACAGAGTCGTCATCCTCTTCCGACTCTGAAATATCATTTTCCTGGCTCAAGTTTTCTTCTGCAGGAACTGGTTGACTAGTACTAGGGCGGGAAACTGCCGATCTATTCAAACTGCTGTAATTTATGGGAAGCTCTGCATTATCCACACAAAATTTTTCAATGTCTCCATTATTTGAAATATCAGGTTCAATTAAACCGAGAATTAAACATTCTGGCATATTTCCATCGCGTGAATTTTCGTTGAAGATAATTAATCAATATGGACAAAAACTTGAATTAAATAGATTTTTTCATATATTTATTCTTTATTTTGTCAGCTAGGAACGTATCCCCCTATAATCCCATATGAATTACTATTCCATATTCAGAGTTCTGTACTCGTGGCATATTTACGCCCCGTAAATGGAGAGCTTATACTGTATCACGATACACTTAACCCGGTATGCCGACGAATTCGTGATTATTACGTCAATTCGAAAAATACCTATCCGACTCTGTTCGATTTAGTGATTGCCACTAGATATTCTATGATAGGTGGAACTTGATTCTGTGGAGAGATATTTCAGAAAATGTTACGCTCAATGATCTCAGCTTTGCTGTGATTTCGGCAGATCTTAGTCGAGCAATTATTGATACTCTAAAACTTCACACTGTGCAATAGATGAATAATTGTATGAAGGAATAGAAAAATCCAGCTTTTTTGTTATTTATTTAAAATAAAAATATCATACAGTATGCAACATATCCGTAGCAAATAACTTTATTTATAAAAGGAAGATGAAGAATCGTATTAGAGTGAAAAACATTCACAAAATGACGATAATGGATCAGTTATCGAGCAGGATGAGAAATGATTAAATTACCCATTAAAATATAGTGAGAGAAGGGTGAAAATTTAGGGTTATATGTATTTTCAATGCCACATTATAAAAAAAATTAAAATTTGTCCAAAAAATAAAAATGAAATGTTAGGGGTGGACAACTCTTATTACTTAGGAGTATGAAAAATAGGTAGTTGCCGATCCTCAGACTTAGTGAATCTTATATAAAATTCCCGTGTCACAATGTTTGTAACAATAATCCTCCAAAACGGCTTGACTGATTTTCATGAAATTTTATATGGATGAAAAATTATTGAATTACCTATCAAAAAATAGGGGTTGGTGATAGAAGGGTAAAAATTTAGGGTTACATGTATTTTTTAATGCCACATTATAAAAATAACAATTTGTACAAAAATTTAAAAAAAAATTTGAGGGAAACAACCCTTATCGCTTAGGGGTATAAAAAATAGAGTCTCAGATCTACTGAATACGCACATAAAATTTGGCAAAAATCGGTAAAGCCGTTTCGGAGGAGTACGGTAACTAACATTGTAATATAGAAATATTATATATAAGATGATGATTACTTGGATCATCATGATTAAATGATATAAATATTGTGATAATTAATATTGATTTTTTGTAGTTCATCAATTTTCATTTTACAGTTTGTGAATTTTGAAAGTTTCTTGTTCATTTTAGCTTGAAGTTTTTGGAAACTGATTTTTTGTACATATCTCTCAGCCTTATGTAAGTACGTGTCCTACTCAGACATAAAACAACTTCATAAGGTATTGACAAAGATGATGTGTTTTTCTTTGGATATATATATATATATATATATATATATATATATATATATATATATATATATATATATATATATATATATATATATATATTATATAATAATTGTATTTACAATAAATGCTTATATCTATAATTTTGGTGTGTGTTAGAAAAAACACAAGTGTGAGCTGAGGAAATGTAACAGGGGAACCATACTATCTTGTATATGATTCAATAAACGAGTGAAAAAACCTGAAGAAAACACTCGTTTCCCTGTCCCTATTGCACTAGCAATAGCTTGTCTGTGTATGTTGTGTTAGTGTCGTGTGTACATGAAGAGTACCGAAGATTTTTCTGCTTAGCCGCTTCATTCTCTCTTGCATTACATGATTTCCAAACGAAGACCAGGGTGAAAAGAAGGGGGTTTGGGACAGGAATCTGTAACAATGAAAAAAGAAAGCCAGCAGAAAAATATTTCAACAATCATACTTCTTATATGTCAAAACAAATCTAAGAAAAGGTTTTACATTGCAAGCAAGATATAAACAACTGTATACAACACCACTTCATGTTAAAAGAAACACCCGAAATTCATGGAAATACTGGGGGATACAGCTATATAACAACTAGTCTGCTGAACTTAAGTGTTTGTCTCGAATGGTGTTCAGAAGAAGAATTCAAAATCTACTGCTGGAGGGGCCTTTTATTCAGTTGAAGAATTCATCAAAATATGGAAAATTAAATTATACAGACACATATATATATATATATATATATATATATATATATATATATATATATATATATATATATATATATATATATATATATATATATATATATATATATATATATATATATATATATATATATATTTTGAAACACCTAACCCCGGCCTACGAAAGACGATGCAAAATGCATCGCTTTTACGTAAATTGCAATACCTGAATTATCTTATTTTCTTCCCATATTAATTACACCTGTGACCGACTGAAATCGGTCAAATGATAAGCCATGTGATCGTCTAGTACCTGAACTTGCCTTGAAGTTCTCTTATAAAAAATAGGACCCTTTTCTTTGTTGTGTTGTGTATTTGTAGTAACCTACTCAAGTTCTTTTATGTGAGGTTTGATGTGATACGACCAATTCTTCGTCGCTTAAACCATAGGTAAGGAAATTAGAAAATAAAAAACAGATTCGGTAACAATGTCTATCTGATCTTTGCAGCATTTGTATTAAATTCTTATCCTTCCTTGGCATCTTTTAATGAATTTAATAAATATGATCATTTAGATAGAGGCCCAATTTGCCCTCACCCATATTTTGAGTGGAAGTTTATACATTAGATTATTTTATTCAGACCTAATTGGTCCTCGCCCATATTACGAGTGGAATGTGGAATATTTAATTATTATAACCAGACCTAATTGGTCCTCACCCATATTACGAGTGGAAGTTGTAATATTTAATTATTATGAACAGACCTTATTGGTCCTCACCCATATTTCGAGTGGAAGTTGTAATATTTAATTATTATGAACAGACCTTATTGGTCCTCACCCATATTTCGAGTGGAAGTTTTAATATTTAATTATTATAACAGACTTAATCAGCCCTCATCCATATTCTGGATGGAATTCGGATATGAGATCATTGTAGACAGGTCTAACCGACCCTCACCCATTTTATGAGTGGTAACTGACCCGATCGAAGGGTTTTGGTAATATGATATCATGTTTTCTGACGAGATCGTTGCCCTGATACTCCAAACTCTGAAAGATTTACTTTTAAAATTCTAAGGAACACGTCCACAGCTGACAACTTGCAAGCGTTAATTCGCTCGCGTATTTTTAATCGAATTCAGTAATTCGTATAGTATTAAAACGTTATATATGGAACTAGAGGTAAGCCCGTAAAGCCGTACGTGATTCTTTTGCTCAACTAAGCGCCAACGGGCAGTTTATTGTCACTGACTGCGGATCATATTCTATTCCCATATCGCGGATTTGCCAACCAGGGAAACATGCCCTCTGATCATACACCTGTATGTTTCACAAACGTCACATACATTCCCTAACTCAGACATTCTTCAAAACTTTCATATCGACAACATACAAGCCTCAATGTCTGTGGGTCCATACATGCGTATCGTCCCTAAAGCCATTTATTTATACTAATGAGAAATGATATTACTCGTAGGTGATCATTACACCTGAAGGCAGGGAAAGTTCCCTTATTGAGCTTAAGAGTATCGGACATCGAATCAATAATTTGAAAGTAAGATCTTCCCCTAAATGGATACAATGAAAATATAAATATATTCGTTACCGGTTAAGTATGTTCTGCTAAATTATAAACTGAGATAAATAGAAATACCGAATAAAGGGATTATGGTATTTCAAATAGATAATTGGCCCATTATAGAAGCAAAGATAAGAATCAATATTAAATGTTCTCACAGTCGAACGTATCGTTCATCATATTGTAACAAAAGATTTGGATTTGCAAAATGGTTAAGTAACATCTCAATGAGATCAATTTTCTGAGTTATAAAAGTAAAGTTAAAGTTTCATATCAATATTAAACTTCATAACATTTCAAATTCAAATAGTTCTCAAGTTGTTGGAATTAGTACACTATAGCTTAATTACGTTTCAATAATGTTGCAAGTTTGATAAACAAATTTTAAAATCAATGCTAAAGAATTTTAGTGTACTTCAAAATAATGTGTTAGGTTAAAACAGGTGTTGAAATCAATATAAAATAAATTCAGTACATGTCATATTCTACCAAGTTACGAAAGCAAACGTTTTAAATAAGTCTGTGAAAATAACTCTTCAAAATAAATATTAGAAATGTCAGTGCAGTTCAAATAGATCATTTGCCAAGGAGAAAGAAAATATGTGAAATAATTTGGAATTTGAGAAATGATTATTTCAACTCGTCCTCAGTGCGTTCAGAAATTACGTAGCATATACTTCAAGAAATTCGTGAAAATCAAATAGTGAGCAGAAATATTAAAATAAATTCAGAAAGTAATCACCTGTGAGACACAGCGGGAACGGTGTTTCTTCTTCCCCTGTCCGGCTTCTCGGAGAGGAACAATCTGCGTCTTCCATTCTTCTGGACTCATGTTGTGCACGATTAATTAACTCAAATTTAATTCCGATTCACACGAGTCAGTAAATTCACTGAGCTTCGAAAACTAAATAACTGAATTATAAGAGTAACTGCACATCTGACGAAAAATAACTCAATAATAACCAAAATCATAATAATGAATGAAAATTAATGATCCCTTAACGTCGCGATCGTGGTTACTTATATATGCGTGACCCAGCAGTCCTTACCTCCTCACTTCCCTCTGCCCTTGGTACTTAAGTACCAGTTACATAGTCTTTTCCAGACGCGTTCCTTCGTCCCGACGTGGGAATTGCTGATTTAGAAAACACCAGCTTTGGAACCGTGGATATACGAATGAGCGCTTAAGAGCTTAGGTATTAAAGTCGACTATTGGTTTCGCTGTATTTCTTATTTGGGTTAGATAAATTCCTTCGTGTCTATGTTTACACTATTGGGTGATTTCAAGCTGCCTTAGAAATACGTAATATTCTACTATATTGAGAATTTAAAATATAATTATTGAATCATTCTGGCAAATGACCGTCTTTTAACTGTAAATTTGAATTCAGAGGAACAATATGAAATGTTATGCAGGTAGATCTACAAAATACAGTTATCACAATTGATAATAAAATTCAATTAGATCAAAACCAAGAAATATATGGATAGTTTTAGCAAATTAACAAAAAAATTGACCCCATTATATATATATATATATATATATATATATATATATATATATATATATATATATATATATATATATATATATATATATATATATATATATATTGTGTTTTCTTAGCTTAGCATCACTTAGCCAGTGATGTGAAATATTTGTCAACTTTTTGAAATGTTTTATATGTACTTTGTATATATTTGCTGTTCTATTAGCTCGTAAGTATTTTGTAACTTCGCTTATTGGACATGCCATGTAGGATTTTGATGGCAATAAAATTATCTATCTATCATAATAGAACTTGATAATATAACGTTGAATAATTAGAACTAGCCTTCAAAATGGAATAATTACAGATCAAAATTCGAATTTGAATGAAATAACGTCAAATTTGAATCTTCCGTTGAAATTTTTTTTTTTGAATTGTGGAGGCCGTTACTTGATGTAGATCCATGATATAAATGAGATAAAAACACAAGGTTTAACTTTAATCTACACTTTATTTGAAAAAATTCAACGACGTTTCGCTGACACAGCAGCTTTATCAAGAATGAAAAATAGAATCATTTAGCATTTTTAAGTAACAACTTAAAATACCAAAGGGCCAAAAAGCTTGTATTCGCTTTCTTCAACATTTGAATTGTGGAGGCCGTTACTTGATGTAGATCCATGATATAAATGAGATAAAAACACAAGGTTTAACTTTAATCTACACTTTATTTGAAAAAATTCGACGACGTTTCGCTGACACAGCAGCTTTATCAAGAATGAAAAATAGAATCATTTTTCATTCTTGATAAAGCTGCTGTGTCAGCGAAACGTCGTCGAATTTTTTCAAATAAAGTGTAGATTAAAGTTAAACCTTGTGTTTTTATCTCATTTCTTCCGTTGAAATTTGTCATAGGTTTATCAAACATTCAGGGTGGCGATTCAGTTAAATATTTCGAAGTGACGTCATGCGCTTCTCGAGCCTAGCATACCGGGGTAAGTGTATCGTGTACTGTATTTAATTTCTATGAGAATCATTGTCATTTCTATGGTTCTAAAGCATTTCTTAATGCTGGTGGTTTAGTGGAAGAATAATTCTTCAGCAAATCTAAACTTCTTCTGTGTTTGTGTATTTTGATACAATATAATTAAATTAGGAATATGCTTTATTTTAAATATCAATATTTTTTGCAGCAACTGCAATTCAATGTGGTTCCGCTCAGTGTAACAATTCCATTTCTCTACCTAGGGATTTACACATCAACTCTAAAAATCAACAACTAGATGAGTACGTTTGTCTATCTTACGGTGAGTCTTACTTTACTATCGATATTAGTATTACGAAAATATAGATATTGAAATGATTGCATCAAATATTTCAATTTTCAATAGAGTTAATCAATTTAAACATTCCATTGAATTATGATTCCTGACATAAAGTTTTCAAAATAAAGATAATTCCTTGAGAAACTTTCATTTCAAAACCAACTTGAAATGTAAACATTATCAAATAGTTTCGCACCTCACCCATTAATAAAACGAAATAAAATATATTTTATACTTTCTACAATTTTATTGTTACAAACACGACCGGTTTCCACTGTCAGATCAGTTTCAAATCGTCAACTAAAGAAAATTAACTTACTTATATACCGGATGTAACTGAAACTAGGGCCACCCCTGTAATTTTTTTCTATTCGGAATATTTTAATGAAGTGGGAATAGGATAGAAGATAACATTTTGAAGTTGATTATATTAAAATGTTATCAAATTCAAAATGTTGTCTTCTATCCGATTCCCAAATTTCATCAGAATATTCCGAGTAGAATAAAATAGAAAAAAAGTTACAGGGGTGGCTCTAGTTTCAGTTACACCGGGTAAATACTAGCTCGATTTGATATTAACTAGTTGAGCGTATTAATGTCTAGCGGGCTTAACCCATACAACCCTGAAACTATGGTTTTTATGAATGTAACTTCTTTCGTGGATCGAGGTTGAAAGGGGGACTATAAAGTATAATCCACCATTTTTTGAATTTTCGAGTATTGCTATTGGTCGAAATTATGGATCCTTTTAGGGGACAGTAGTAGTATAACATACTCATATGAAATTATCGATTGATTTTAAACAAAGTCTTTATGTACATCAAAAGAACATCTAATCATTAAATAGTATGATAAGAAACAAAACAATCTTTTGGATGCAAGCCAACATTATATTTTTGGCAAAGCACATCGTCGCTGATTGTTATCATAAACAATGAGATGATCCAGTCTGTCATAAAGTGAAAATAATTTCTAGGAGTTTTGAAGGTCCTCTCCTTTTCATTTTCTTGATGGATTCTATAGATCTTCTGAATTCTAGTTGGTCGAGTTTTCCGCCATTGTCCTTATGTAAGCGCCAAGAGTTTTGCACAGTCATGTCAATGCAATAATAGAACAATCCGTAGAATTCGGCTCTTCGCTCCACCTGGTATTTGTCGACTTTCTTAGAGCTTTCGACAGCATCTTTCGAAGATGTATCTGGAACATACTGAGGGAGAAATGAAATAATAACTGTCGTGCGCCAGCTCTACTATCCTATTCTGCCAGAACATCCACTAAGCAATAAAACAAAGTAGCCCGTTTCTTGTGAAATTCCCAACCCGATTCTTCTGAGAATTGAAGAAAAAGATAGATCACTTCCTCATCGAAGAATAACTGGAACGTAGCAGCTGGTGAAAGATTGTTATCCGGGGATGATATTGGTGTACTTTGCGGCAGAGGCGACTTTTCCAAGTCCAAATCACTTTCTTGTAATCTAAAGTTTTCAGAAGTTTTGGTCTTCGTTGTACAAACTCTGAGAGAGGTTTATCATCGTAGCTATCCCAGTCATCTTCAGTTTGCATGCGTACTTCAGCAGGAGCTCTGAGTTGAGTTCCCTGTAAATTGTCCAATAAGACGGTGTTTTCAATCCGAGGTCTTCATCTGTATCGCAGTCATCATTGGCGTTCTCAGGAGGAAAAATTGTTTTTTCTTCTGGAAGCTTAATTTGTTAGATCCCTGCCATTATTTCAGCTAACGTTAAAGGTCTAAAACGATCATCTTTGTACCTGAAACAAAAATATTCCAATTGAGTCGATGGTAGTCGATGAACCTACTGTCCTTATAAAAGGACAGCATTTTATATTGTCTCGTATATAGGGAAGTATGAAAAAAAGTGAGGTTATGTAGATGGAAATATTCGGCGGACTCTATTGAACTCAAATATCAGATGAAATTAAATCATACTCTACAAAAATGAAAGAATTTACTTACCACATCTCGACTCGACGATCACTTGTTATACTATACTGGTGGCGTCATTTAGAATCGAGTTAGATCGAAAACCTCAGTCCTTTTAAAAGGACAGTTGGGGTAAATGGATTAAAAGCTGATTTCACTTGGGTTTTTACATTACAAGTTTATTAGTTTTCAAACATTCGAATAGTTTCATTTTCTTTTCTTTGTCAATTATGAAAAATTAACACTATCTATTGTTATTGAATGTTTTGTGGTTTTTATATATTCACATATTGGAGAATTATTGTCAGAGGATAAATGTTCTTTAAATCTGGTTTCGAAATTCCTACCTGTCTGCCCAACAGAAGCTACCGTACACTCATTGCAAGCAATTTTATATAAACTCCTGGTTATTTGAATTAGTCTGTTTTCTGATCAGCACTGTATAATAATTTGCTCGAGTTCAGATCACTTGAGAAAGAGATAGTTGCTTTAAATTTAGCAAAATAGATGCATAAGTTATAGAAGAGAGAACCAGCATAGTTGAAACTAGCGTATTTCTTCAAGCAAGTATCGTTTATGGCATATAATAATTGTGTTATTTGATGTTTTTTCTACGTTGGATATTTTCTATAAAAACCAGGGAATTTTGTTATTTAATGCAATTTTTCTAATAGTATTTATTTCAATTTTGAGGAAATGAATGAAATTGTCAGTCGATTTTGTTATTGTCAGGTCTGAAAAAAATTATCGAGTTATTGATTTCTATTTCTGCTGTAAACTTAATGTTGGTATGAACTTGCAGAAATTTATTAATTTGCCTGTTTGACACCTGGCGACCTCCAAAAATATCATCTGTTTTTTCGCTATTGGCTATTTATTATTAGTCTTCTTTCTGAGTTATCCATGAATATATCGGTCAAAAGAGGGCTACAAGGTGATCCGATGAAAAGTCCTGATGTTTATTGATGAAAATTTGATATAAATTGAAACTAATTTTGAGATAGGCAGGTTTTTAGAAGGTGGCAAAATGCATCAGCAATGTGTGACAGCGTCTGATTTTTGGTAAATATTCCTCTGACTTTCGGAGGGCATTCAACTGTTGGAATATTTGAAAACATGATCCTTGTAACAAATTGTACCAAATGAAACTAATTCAATATTTTGTGTTTTTGAGCCTTGAATGTTTTTGTACAAGATCAATATTATTTCTACCAGGGAGACTTACGGGATAGGTTTAATTTAGGTAGGACAAATATCAACAAAAGATGCTTGAAAAGTATGCCTTTTAATAAAAAATAAATAAAAACTACACCATGCTATTTGAAATAGTCGATGTCCGGTATAACCGGAAGTGGTATCGCTCTGAAAACAATTGCAAATTGTAGATCAGTATCCATTTACTCTAATGCCAAAATTTGAAATTGATCGATAAATCTGTTCTCCAGATACTTCTTACGGGTTCATTGGAACGGACACTCTGTATAGCTATTGTCACATTATTCAAAATTATTATTCTTATAATTTTTCTCACTTTTTGCAGATAACTCATCGAGCAAACGGTATCAAGAAAGTCTTGAAGGTGAGTAAAATACTACTGTGTCCATAAAGTAAGGTGTCTCATCTTTCATTCTGAAAAATCTTCATTTTTCTTCAAAATCAAAATCATCGCCTTCAAAGTAGTGCTTTCCAGATGTAATGCACTTATGCCAAGGAATTTTCCAATCTTCAAAACAGTTGTTAAAGTCATAAAGTTAATTATCATAAGTGTTGTTATAATTATCTTGATTTTTATTAATTACGAGGATGGATTGATAAGTTTCCGGCCTGACCAAGAAAAACAAAGTTTTTAAAAATTCATTTCTCAACATAATCTCCTTCAAGGCAGATACATTTCTCATAGCTGTGCTCTAGTCTAGTAATGCCATCTCTATAGGCTGATTCGTCAAATTCCTCAAAATACCCATTTTCAACGATTATTTCTTCATTGCCGCAAATCTCTTACCGCCAAGACATTTTTTGAGGTTAGGAAGCAGATGATAGTCACTCGGGGCTAGGTCTAGAGAGTAGGGAGGGTGCGGCATCAATTCGAACTTCAGATTAAAGATTTTAGCCATGGCAACGTGCGAAGAATGCGCTGGTGCGTTATCGTGATGAAACAAAATTTTTTTCTTGGCCAAATGGGGTCGTTTAATTTGCACCTCGTGGCTAAAACGTTGCAATAGGTCTGCGTAGTATTAACCAGTGATAGTTTAGTGTTCTAATCTAGTAATGCCATCTCTATAGGCTGATTCGTAAAGTTCTTTAAAATACCCATTTACAGCTTTGATTACTTTTTCATTGCCCGCAAATCTTTTACCGCCAAGCCATGTTTTCAAGTTAGGAAACAGATAATAGTCACTCGGAGCTAAGTCTGGAGAGTAGTCTGCGAAGAATTGATCAGTGATAGTTTTACCCTTTTCAAGGTAATCAATGTATATAAAACCTCTTGCATCCTAAAAAACAGTAGCCATAACCTTGTTTGCCGATAAAATTGTTTTTGCCTTCTTCAGAATTGGTTCCCCTGTTCCAATCCACAGTTTAGACTGTTGTTTGGTTTCAGGAGTGTAGTGGTAACAGTTACAGTACCGAATCGACGCAAAAATTCGCTTGGATTATGCTTATACAGCGCCAAATTAGCGGTAGAAATGGTTTTTCGAATCAATTTTTGATAAACGCGGCATCCATCTTGCACAGAGCTTTTCCATATGCAAATGTTCATATGACATCTTACAGGTCTCACCTATCTCATGCTATTTTGATCTGCGGTCTTCTAGCACTATTTTATGAATTTTTTCGGTCATATCTGGAGTTATGATCTCAACGGGGCGTCCTGAGCGTGGCTCATCACACGACCCATTTTAAACTCGGAAACCTGCTGCTTAACGGTTGAATATGATGGAGAGGATGTCCCCAGTGTTGAATCAATCTCTTCTTTAATTTCCTTCGGCGTTAACCCGTTCAAATAAAAATATTTGAGACAGCATGCTTTTCCAATTTTTCCATTTTCACAAACAACACAGAGGCGTCTTTTTCAGCGTGCTCTCAAACATTAACCAACATGAGGATCGGGCTGAAACTATACCTACAAGCTATCCAAGGATGGTACTGTAGAAAGCCACCTCCGAAGTAGGCCTAGTGGCGCCATCTCTTGGTCAGGCCAGAAACCTATCAATCCAGCCTCGTATATGTGGAGTCAAATAGATATATAGTTTAAATAAATGCAGCTGATGTCTGTGCTATTTTGAAAGAAGCAATTCACAACCGTATTTTTTGAAAATAACAGACTTTCCCCTATCGTATACAGTCCTACCAATCTCAAAATAAGAGCACTGCCCCAAATCAATTTCCGCGCGTAGTTTTGATTCAGATGTCATCTTACTTTTTGGACACTGTAGTATGTACTATCTAAAACATCTAACAAAGTAGAAGTGTGCAAAATTAACAATTTGAAATGAATAATAATTAATTCGTTGAATTTTTCAGAAAACAACCAACTGGAAGGAAAACAGACAACACAAATATGTGCGCATCCATTGAAAAATGGTGACTTGTGCTTAACGAAACCATTAAAAAACGAAAACTGTACGATAAATAGTCCAACAGCACTCAACGGAAATACTGCAAACAGTGTTTCTGCAAGTTTGGCGATTTTGTCTCTCTTGATCTCCTCTGTTCTTCTTCTAAAATGAAATTAGAACAAGTAGAATTGAATATAATGTGAATTGTAGAGTGAATGCGATATCCAACATAAATTGAATAAAATGTTGTGCCTTTGTGACTGTTTTTTGATTATGAGAAAGACTGATCGTATGGTGCATGTGTCATATAGTATTTTAATTGCAGACTACTACACTCATAGAGAACAGGGTCTCATATTTTCTTTGAGAAAAACTCGTTTAAAGTTTGGAACGCACTCTACATAGGATTATTTTTTTTTGTTGTCTGCGGGCCATTCTTAATTAAATATATCGACATGAGTGTATTCTACAAGATCTGAATATTAGTATAGCCTGCATAACAGAGCATAGTCTGGAAAAACATACTGAAAATGAATTCAAATTAGAGAATTATGACGTCGCCAATTCTTTCTTTCGTAAAGTCTCAGTTCATGGGGACAGTATGGTACTATTAAAGAGGAATAATGCATTCGCACCTTTAACTGATGTGCACAACCTTTAGGTAGAAAATCACATAGAATTGTCTGCGGTCCGAATACCAAAAAATGAATTAGCTATAAAAAATATAGTTGTGGCAGGGGACTACAACGTGAACTTACTGCAACACACAACTCAACGATCTAGATTGCTCGAAATAATGGACGCATACAGTGTGTTCCAACGAAAATTTGACCCCCCCTATAACTCCGAAATGAGTAACATTAGCGAAAAACACCAAGACACGTCGATTTTTGTTTCGAGGGGGAGCATTTTTCGAAATAATTCGAAACTTGTCAGATCAACCCCCTACCCCCAGCAACCCTAATTTCGAAATTCATCATAGGGAATAAGGGTCGAGTGGCACCTTACTGTAAAGGTCTGTCAATTCTCCATTCTGATTTGTCATTTTTAGAATTTTAAATTAACATACAGGGTGTCCCAACCGAGGGTAAAGTTGAATTCCTGCAAATCCCAAATACTAAATGAAATCGATTTATTTTGGCATAATGCAAGCGCAGGTTTATGCTCGGTCTAGAAAAACGACCTACACTTGTGAATTTGGAGTTGGTGCAATCAACCCCCTATTTCCAGCATCCCCAACTCAAAAATCATTCGATCGAAAATAGGTCAAGTGGCACCTCGTTGGAAAGGTATTTCAATTTTCTCTTCGAATTTGGTATTTTCGAAATTCAGAATCAGGGTGTCCCGGAGCAGGAACACTGAAAACCCAAATAACTTTTTGAAACTGGTTCATTTCGGTATAATACGAGAACATGTTTATGTTTGATTCGAAAATAAGACTCTCTTGCGTGAATATGGAATTTTTGCAATCAATCTCTTCCATTCAGCATCCCCAACTCAAAAAATCATACAAGTGATTACAGGTTGAGTGGCAAAGTTCCAGAAAGATTTTTCTATTTTCTGAATCACTGAGGCATTGGTTTCAGTTTGGCAATCGAGGTTTTCTGGCGTGAGGATCAGGATGAGGGGATGATGGAGAAACTGATTGGATGCTCATCTAAACAGGAAAACGAGATTTATTGAACTTGTATTCAATTGAAAACAAAAAACTAACTTGATTATCACAACAATTGTTCAAAATGACCTCCGCCCACCTCCATACAGTTATACAGACGATTTTCGAACTCTCTTCTCACATTAGCGAAAACTTCAGGAGTCAAAAGTCGGCATTCTGTGATAATCCTCATCCGCAGCTCCTCCAGGTTTTCTGGTCTTGTGGCATAAACTTTAGATTTTAGATGGCCCTACAAAAAAAAATCTAGGGGATTTAAATCTGGTGACCTGGCTGGCCACTCAACAGGTCCTCTTCTACCAATCCACCTTCCTGGGAAATTTTCGTCTAAATATTGGCGCACCCGAGCATCATAATGCGGAGGAGCACCGTCTTGTTGAAAACGCATTTCGTCCTCAGTAAGAGTTGGATCGTTCTGTAAAATTTCTGTCAATCTAGGATGTATGTGTTCCTCTAACAACTGTAGGTAGCCATTTCCATTCAGATTACCCTCAATAAAGAAAGGCCCAACTAGATGATTGCCAAAATTCCTGCCCAAACGTTCAACTTCTGAGGCCTTTGCGTGTGGGCCTCTCTAAACCAATGAGGATTCTGTGTGTCCCAATATCGACAATTATGTCTATTCACTTCACCACTGAGCATAAAGGTGCTTTCATCAGAAAAACAGATGTTATTCAGAAAATTTGGATTAGCGTTTAGATTTTCACTTAGATTTTCACAAAACTGTAAACGACGATCTGGATCATCTTCGTTTATTTCATGCACTAATTTTACCTTGTAGGGGTGAAATTTGTGATGTTTCACGATTCTATGGACAGTTGTAGCTGATACACCAGTCAGACGAGATAGTTTTCTGATCGAAGTAGTATTCTCCATTTGTAGATGACCCACTACTGCCACTTCCGTTGCCTCATTTCTGACAGGACATGCCACTTCATGTTTTTTGTTTGCCACCGAACCCGTAGCTAGGAATTTGTCAACCAAATATTTAACGTACTGGTGACTGACTCCCCTTTCTCTTTCAGGATGGTTCCTATCGAATATCCTTGCCGTTTCTTTGGCACAACTGTTATTTCGAAAATACGTCGATACAATTTCGACCCTTTCCTCAGTGGAATAAACCATTTTCAGATTAATTTCAACTGACGAACTTTATTTCTTCGTAATTGATGCTCAACACATCGTACCCCAATACTTTTAACAGTTTCGAATTAATTTTAGTTGATAATTTCAAATGACGATATTGAATTTTTCGAAAGCGACATCCTGTATGGAGAGCCGAACTGAATGAAATGCTTTAATCATTCTGGAATTCAAAAAACCTTTCTGAAGATATGCCACTTGAATTATTTGTATGATTTTCAAGTTGGGGATGCTGAATGGAAGGGGTTGATTGCAAAATTCTATAACCACACAAGAAAGTCCTATTCTCGGATCAAACATGTTCTCGTATACCGAAATGAACCAGTTTCAAAAGTTATTTGGATTTTCAATGTTCCTGCTTCAGGACACCCTGTATGATGATTCTGAATTTCGAAAATACCAAATTCGAAGAGAAAATTGCAGTACCTTTCCAACGAGGTGCCACTTGACCTATTATCGATCGAATGATTTTTGAGTTGGGGATGCTGGAAATAGGGGTTGATTGCACCAACTCCAAATTCACAAGTGTAGGTCGTTTTTCTAGACCGAGCATAAACCTGCGCTTGCATTATGCCAAAATAAATCGATTTCATTTAGTATTTGGGATTTCCAGGAATTCAACTTCACCCTTGGTTGGGACACCCTGTATGTTAATTTAAAATTCTAAAATGACAAATCAAGGTGGAGAATTGACAGACCTTTTCGGTAAGGTGCCACTCGACCCTTATTCCCTATGATGAATTTCAAAGTTAGGGTTGCTGGGGGTAGGGGGTTGATCTGAGAAGTTTCGAATTATTTCGAAAAATGCTCCCCCTCGAAACGAAAATCGACGTGTCTTGGTGTTTTCGCTAATGTTACTCATTTCGGAGTTATAGGGGGGGTCAAATTTTCGTTGGAACACACTGTATAATCTTAATCATGTATTTGAGGAGCCTTCTCGTGTAGCAAATACTTCAAGCACGTCTTAAGATAATATATTCGTCAATTTCATGTTGTCAAATTGTAAGGGCACCATAATAAATGCTCATTTTTTCGGATCAAACGGTGCAATTGCTGGAGATAGGTATACCAGTTAAACCTGAATTTAACCAGGACACATATACTCGTAGTCTCTCAAAAATACTAATATTTTCGTTGAAGAAATCAACAGGGTAAATTGGACTTGCATGACTCAACTGGCGACCGAGGATTGCTGTAACTGGTTCCATGATAATGTTCTGCGATAAGTCGACCTATGTTTTCCTGAAAAGAAAGTTATAATAAGAATGATCCGTAGAAATAAAGTTAACCTAGAAGCAATTGCGTTATGAAATCAATTAGATGCAGCAGAAGACATAGCTCAGGTAAGGGTTGGTCGTAATTCCTCCGTTTTCTACAAGACTTTGAAAGAAAGATTCAATCAACACTTGGAACATACCATTAGGCAAGGAGATTCAGAGCTACTAAATAATGCAACAGAAAAATATCGAAACAAAATTAGCCGTAGAACAATTCAACAACTTTTTGTGAATATCACTATATCGATGAACATACAAGCGTCAAAGGAAATATCGAGCAATCTCTTAACGAAGCCATCGGCAAATAAAGTTGAAATATCGCACACAATGGCGGTGTATGACATAGACCCGAAAGAAATAATCAATGTTGTCAAAAATTTTAAGTCCTCCAACTCGAAAGATATATACGGAATATTTGTGAAACTGTTAAAGAATATTATCCACGTCCTGGGCGAACCCTTAAGTATAGTAATTAATGCATGTTTCTCTGAAGGCATTTTTCCTAAACGCCTGAAGGTAGCCAAAGTGACTCCAATATACAAGCGGGTTGACGTGAATCTCTGTGACAATTATCGGCCCATATCGACATTACCTATTTTTTTCCAAAGTTTTCGAGATTCTGCTCAGGACAAGATTGGTCGATTTCCTCGAAAAGCATAATATATTGACATCTTCCCAGCATGGGTTCCGACAGGGGAGATCCACCATAACACTTATGATGAACATCATCACACGCGCTGCTCATCTTCTCTTTCGGCATATGAATGCGCATTGGGCCCAATTTGAACCATATTACTGGTAAAATAAAAGATATACAGACAAAAAACGATTCGATTCCAACATTCTTTACTTTAAGAACGAATCGTCTTTTGACCTTACTGTTCCCCCATAAAGGATGTTGGTGACGTCATATTTTCGATAGATGTTAATAAAAAATCCATCAAACTCTATGAGCACGTTGAGAACTACTTTATAATTATCCCCCCATATCAATCTCTTATGGTTTCGCAAAGGTTTTCGAGCTGATGCTTGCAAATTTACTCGCAGGACACGTTGGTAATGCTTCTATCGAAGAACAACACGGTTTTTGTGCAGGCAAAAATTTACTCCTATTTGTCACCTTCGTTCCTAAGAGTATTGAAGAGGACTTCTATGGCGATATAAAGAGGGCATTTGACAGAGTTCCAGTCAATCTACAAATATTCAAGTTGAAACATCTTGTTGGCATCTCAGATCCATTGCTTTCTTGTATCGAAGCTTGTTTGATTGGCAGAAAGCAGATAATCAATGTAAATGGTCATACGTCAGAAGCAGTTGATGTCTCTTCGGCAGTAGGACAAGGGACGCATTTGGGACCTGTCTTTTTTTTATTATTCACAAACGATGTGAAGTTCATTTTCAAGCATATCAAATTTTTACTATTTGCTGATAACTGTTGCTTGTTTGTTTGTTTATTATTCCTTTAACTTGCTCTATTTTCGCCTTTCGGCCAATGACACGCCGGGGAATTATGTCGAACCCCTCTCGTGTCGAGGGAAGGGATCTTTAATGTCCAACACATCTCTGCAAGACAGCACTGACGACTTTACGTCTCCTCGAAAAGATGGATACTCAAGCAATTTCCAGAATCCGAAAAATAGCACCGACTTTGTGGGGATTGAGCCCAGGTAACTATGCGCAGGAGACGAGCATCATATCCCCTACGCCACCGAACTGGCACAAATCGATCTCGATAATTTTTATAAGTGAAGTGAAATGAACGGTTTATCTCTGAATATTGCAAAATGTATGCACATGAGATTCTCAAGAAAGATAAATCCTCAAAATTGCTCTTATTACTTTAATGATGACTTGATAGAGTCTGTTACAATCTACAAAGATTTAGGAATTTTTGAGGATAATAAACTATCATAAAACCTTCACATTGATTACGTCCTTAAAGAAGTAAATAAAATGCTAGGTTTCATAAAAAGGAATACCAAAGAATCTGAAATTATCAGGTGCTTGGTGATTCCTTTATGTGTCAATAGTTAGACCTATTTTGGAATATGGCTCTATCATAAGGTCTCCTGTATATGCAACGCACATTGGAAGATTAGATAAAATTCAGAAGAAATTCATTAAATTAATTTCTTCCAAAAGTACTAAGGTGGGTGGACCATGGAAGGCCACTCTAACGAATAAACAGTTTTTATTAGTTCATTTACTGGATAAATAAAAGAAACTAATCATTAATTTACACTCTGTTTTATTGTGTATTATACAAACACCTTTTTTTATTCTAAATGTAATCGTTATTTCTCAAACTTAACTTTTAATGTAATAATTAAAATATCCGCTTTTACTACAACCACAGTAAAAACTCTTTTATTTAAATGAAAAATTAAATGCCTAACACATTGTAATCTTCTTTAAAAAACTCGATGAACATTCTTGAACACCATCGTATAACAAAGGATATATTAATGGAAATTATATAAAAATGAGTATTATATCGATAACAAATAAGTTTCCAATGCGCTTTACAATGAAATTATCAATAATTTTTTTTTACCTATAATGGCCTTCTTATGGGTCCGTTCTTTGTACGGCTTTTGATTGGCCTTAAAAGAACCAGCGCCTTTCATAGGACCACTATCGATATTTTAACTAAAATCGAAGCAAAATTATTGTATTTTTTCTTTAGTACCACAAAAAATCCTTATATAAGAATTTACAGTAAGAAGAATATGATAATAATAGGTTATTCACATAAAAACTTACCTTTAGCTGAGAGCGCGAAGTACAATTTTAACGTCGCCTACCGAAGTCTACGAAGCGAGGGATCGCACTGACAAATTAGCAACGCGAGCGACTCGCCGCCGTGTCTGTGTCCTTGACTTTGATGGAGCTATAAATATGACTTTTTAATAGTTGGCCTTCAAAGGAGCATAGTCCACCCACCTTATCTTCATCTGTTTTCTTCAAGGTACTAAACGGAATCATAGAAAGTTCATGCGTTTTGGATCTTTTTTTCTCTCCATCTTCCTTCCAGGAGAGTCAGAGATGGATATCTTTTATCCTATGAACTCCATAGAACGAACTATGGCCTTCATTCCCTGCTGGCTCAAATCGTGAGAAATGTAAATGATGTAAATTTGGATATGTTCTCATATGGTTAAATCTCTGCTTCCTCAGTTTTAGTTAAGTTTCATTAGTTTCTATAGGATATGGGTAGGTAGAGATATTTTTCAAATGAAAAATTGTAAATGGTTTCCGTAAATAAAGATTATTATTATTATTATTATTATTATTAACCACACTGTATATGCTTTACCCTTGAATATTACGCTACTTAATATCAATAGTTTGACATGAGCAAAAACTACCATTCATTATTATTTAATTAAATTTTCAATCTGTGAACGCCAACTATTGAACTTTTGTGAACTATGATATCTTGTACCTTATAACATTCAAAAATATCCGAAATAAATTGAGCAAATTTTTAATGCTTGATAAAATTTTGAAATCTGACAGTAAATACAGTGCCATCTATTCAAACATTCAACTCTTCCCACAAAAATTATCAATCTTATTGAAAATCAACCAGAGAATATTTGATACAAGAAGATTATGGTCATAATTGAATGTACAATTTTGTATATTTTCAACAGTGCGCCATAAAATATTTTTAATCGTATAAGAGAAAATGTGACAATAGTAGTCCTCAAAATCATTTTTGATTTCTCGGATGTTTCTGATCCGTTTCAGCTTTTCAAGTTGAAGCGCCATTTACCATATAAACTGATAGTTGGTAGTTCCGTTGCCGCCGCCGTTCATAGTTGGCCGATGATAGATTCTATTTATAAATTTAACGTTAATTCGCAAAGTTAACTATTAAGTATTGAACTGTACCATAAATTAGAATTCTTTGTTCTCAACTTGTGATTACTATAAATTGCATTTCTAAAATTTTCAGAAAACAACCTTAACAAATGTCATTAGTCTATGAAATTCTTTCTCAATTTCTTAAACTGTCCTCAGTGACCACATCCAACCAGACATGCAATGATTTAGTCAACCATATAGTTGAATCTTCGCCGCCAAGATCCAACCATATGTTATACCAGAGTAGAGATAGATGTTTATAAGTTTAAATATGCAAATATACAAATTCGTATAACACCATGACACATACGACCCATTCTTAAAATCCACAGCCATAGAATGATATATATTTAGATTTTCCAATAATAATTATAATTTCTATGTTCTCAAGGTACCGTTACTGTTACAGTAGATCAAGGATTTTATAGTTTTGCAACACTGACTGAAATTTCATAGTTTGTTTACTTTGAGAATTTAGTTGAGCAAGCAGAATGACGTCAGTGTTTTTATTTCCTTCATCGTTGATTTGCTGAAATATTTTTTAACGATTTTATGATTTTAACATCATCGTTTTGAATCCTTAATTAAGATTACTACACTAACCACTTACCAGTAACATCCTTTTCCGAAGTTACCAGTGAATGAGCGAAATAATTGTGACAAATGTACTTACATTTTGATAATTATGATATTTGCGAGTCAAGTGTGGCTCTTTAAAGTATTGAAACTGAAACTAGAACGAGAACTGAGAAGTTGGAATATGTGTGGAATATAAAAGTTTTAACCTAACGACTTTTCTGTTTGACAAAAAGAGAAGAATTGTAATTTTAGCTCAAAAATAGACCAAAGTGAACTACTGTAGACAGTCTATTTTTAGGTGCTTCTTTCACTAAGGGGAGAAGTTTCATGCATTCAATATTTGTTTGAATGTCTATAGATCAGATAGAGGTATTTACAAAGAAGTCTTGATTAACTTACTACATTACATAGTACTATGGAATTGAGGTCGTGTATTAGATCTAGTCGATCAAGATCTAGAACTCCAATGACTCTAAGTGTTTTTGAGCAAGATACCTTGCAAGAAAGTCATGTTGAACATAGTTTTTCAAAAAATGTGAAAAGAACCACCACAACTAAGGTCAGGTAAGTTCCTTAAAGATCTCTTTATTTTATTTTTACAATGTCGTAAATTGAATAAATTCATGAGAATTTCTTTGAATTCACATTTATTTCAATTGCTATATTTTAGAACTGGTAATGGAAGCAGCACAGTTGATAGTATCGACGAAGAATACAATTCGAATAGTCGATACACAGAGCCGTCTTCTACTAGTAAAAGGTATACAGTTAATATTATTATTTTTGAACAGAAAAAACTTCTTATTATTTCAGAAAAACTAGATCTGCGAAATTTTTCAAAACGTCTGATTACTCGTCAGAAGAGGGAGAAAATGAGGTATCTTCTACTAGAAGTATAAGTGAGAATGAAAAAAACCGTATCTTAGAAGATGCGAAGAAAGCTGCTGACAATCCCTCTGGAATTACAGCTTTAGCTCTGTATAGAAAAGCAAAGAGATATTGGGAGTAAGTTCATTTCAAATTTCACTATTTAAATAAAAAATTGAAAATTGTTTTATTAACTCAATAATATGATAACCCAAATGCTTCATTATTAAATTATCTGGTTGTAAGTTTGTATGAAATGTGGATTAAATACGGCTGTGCAAAGAATTGAAAGGATTAAAATGAGAATTTAAATGTTTATTAAATTACGAGATTGTCTCAGTTGACTAATATTTATCGACTGGAAAATCGCTCTGGAGGAGAGGAAATGCATTGGCGTGCTATTTCTGGACTTCCGGAGGGCATTTGAAACCATATGCAGACTACTTCTGCTGGGAAAGGTTTGGGTTTTGTGGGGTTGTTTTACGGTGGTTTTCAGAATATTTAAGTGATCGTTCCCATGTTACTAAATTCGGTGGCAGTCTCTCAACGGCTCTCCCTTCTTGTTTCGGTGTGACAGCTTTGGGTCCTAATCTTTTCATAATGTATATTAATGACTTAGTTCAAAAAGTTCATTAATATAGCATTCGTTTTTTTGCAATACTGTGTGGGAGAAAATGTTCAAGATATCGTGAACACTATAAATGAGGATCTGGTAAATGTATGTGAGTGGTTGGGGAAGAATAGCTTGAGTATAAATGTCGAAAAAACAAAATTCATGGTGCTAAGTAGCAAATATAATTCAATCAATACTTACGATAACACAGGAATTTTTGTAAATGGGAAATTATAGAACAGGTTGAAGAATGTAAATACCTCAGTATAGTTGTTGATAGCAGTCTGACTTTTTCTTGTCATGCCACTCAACTTGCAAATAAGGTGTCAAAAAAAGTATATTTCCTTAACAGAATTGGAAAGCATCTTAGTACATGCCCCGAAACACTTATATATAAAACTGTAATTGCTCCATATTTCAACTATTGTTCTAGCATCCTTTTTCTGTTGAATAAGTCTGATCTAGTTAAGTTGCAAAAGAGGCAAAATCAAGCACTACGATCTATTTTGGGATGCAACACATATACTAATGTGAAGGAATGTTAAGTGTATCAGTTTTTTTGAGTGTGTGTCAAATTATATTTGTTAACAGTATGGTTGTGATATTACATCAAATGTATCCTCAACAATTATTCGATCATGTTACTTTTGTGAGAGATGTTCATAATTATCCAACCAGAAACAATTGTAACATGTATGTAAGTAGAGTCACCTCCTCATACAGCCAAAATAATTTGTTTCACAATGGCCTTGTAGAATATAATAATTTACCAAGCACACTCAAGAATAGTTCAACCCTCAAGAGCTTTAGAAGCAGATGTAATACCTATTGTAAAAATTTTATTGAGATAACTTGAGTCTATGTGGAAATTGTGTTTATTGGGACATTTTTGCTTATACCTACTGTGATATGTTCTAATGAAATTTTTTTTATGTAATCCAAATTATGCGCATTTGGTGTGTATTTCAGTGTGGTAGTAATACGGACAGTACACACCATGCAAACATTTATTTACTATGTATTAGCTTGTTATGCTATTAAATAAATATTATTATTATATCGTCTCCGATCTTATATGGCATTTTCTGCACCTATCTGTTTGTAATGTTCCGTCCTTCATAATAAATTTTTTGTAGTTGTTTGTAGCGATCACTTGGTCTTGGATGGCCATAAGGAATCCCTCTGTTTCCGCGAATAATTCTCCTTTCATCAACCATTTGTTGGAGGCTTCTTTGTCGATGTGTGGTTGATTAATCTCATGGTGATGTCGTCCATGCAATTCCTTTCTTGACCATTGCTCTTGTTTTTCAGTATCTGATAGGAATGGTAGATTCAGCAGGTCATCTCTGGTAGCAAGATTTAGAGGTGTATATCCCTTATCAGCCAACGATACCACTCTATGTAGGTCAGAAGTGAGAGCTTTTGCTGAGAAGAATTCTCTGAGATTTCTTATCTGTTCGGTGTGTAAATTGACAACATCTATTAATCCGCGTCCTCCTTCTTTCCGCTTCAAAGTTGTTCGTATCACAGACGATTTTGGATGATGATTGTTGTACTTTGTCAGCATCGTTCGGGTCTGCCTTTGAATATCATCTAGCTCCGTCTTAGTCCATCTGATTATTCCAAATGAGTAAAGCAACACTGGAATGGCGTAGGTGTTAATTGCCTTGACTAGATTCCCCGAGTTCAACATCGATTTCAGCACAGACTTCAGACGCTGACTGTATTCTGAACGAATCTTCTCCTTTGATTGTTTTTGGTCTAACAATCTGGCTTGTTGGTATCCCAAATATTTGTATGTTTCGCCATCTCTCATGCACTGTATAATGTCACCGTTTGGAAGTTGTGTTTCACCATCTATGACTTTCCCTCTTTGAATGTTCAGGGTCTTACATTTTTCAATCCCGAATTTCATATGAACATCTGCCGAGAACTCACTGACAGTTTTCAGCAAATCATCCAATTGCTTTTGTTGAAGCATATAATTTGATGTCATCCATATACAGCAGGTGGGAGATTGTATGATAATTCCTTTCTGCTTTTATCCTAAATCCGTATCCAGTTCTATCGAGCATTAAGGACAATGGGTTCATTGCCAAACAGAACCATAATGGACTCAAAGAGTCTCCTTGAAAAATTCCACGACGTATGGGTATCTCGTCGGTTTTAATTGATTTATTGTTCATGTTGACCTGCAGAGACGTGCGCCAGTGTGTCATTGTTGTCTTCAAGAATTCTACCAGGGCTGGGTGAATTTTGTATATCTGCAATACTTCAACAAGCCAAGAATGGGCGGTACTATCGAATGCTTTCAGATAATCGAGAAAAGCTGAATGAACATTGCGATGCCCTACGTGTGCCTGTTTCATTATCACAGAATCGATGATGAGTTGTTCCTTGCACCCGTGGTGTTTCTTTCTGCATCCTTTCTGCTCCTCTGCTAATATATTGTTGTCGTCAAGGTGTTGGTATATTCGATTGGATATGCATGAAGTGAGTATTTTGTAGAGTGTTGGCAGGCAAGTGATTGGCCTATATTGAGACGGATCCTGTGTTCTATCGCTCTTAGGTAGCATATATGTTAAGCCTTGCGTTAGGAAAGTGGGTGTTTTCTTGGGATGTTGAAGAACATACGTGAGCTGTTTCGCTAGGGCTCCATGGAGCTTATCAAACTTCTTGTACCAGTAGTTGTGGATATTATCTATACCTGTGGCCTTCCAATTGTTGGTCGCTCCAATTACTGTTGTAATTTCTTCCTCCGTTATTCCATCGAAGTCCATATGTCTGATATCGAGGCGTTCTTTTTCATTCGTGATCCATTCCGCATCTCTATTGTATTCTTTGGGGTTCGACCATATTGATGACCAATAGTCGGTCAAGCACTGTGCGTCAGGTACTTCTCTGTTATTGTTGGTCGCAGTTTTGTTATCCCCTTATGAAAATTGGCAGCGTTTTGGAGGAACCTTTGGTTTTGGTGTTTCCTTTCAGTACACTTGACGTATCTTGAAAGCCTCTTTGCTTTTGCTTGGAGTTTCTGTTTCAAAGTGTCCATATACACGTAAATGTTTACCGCATGCTTTAAATTGAAGGATAGAAATTTGCTGTTGAATATTCAACATTAAAATAGTAAATAGCTGTGTTTCAATCATCTTTACAAATTTCAGTTTGTTTTTTTTTTGATTCCACAGTTTTTCCTTTATATTTACTTAATATTTTTCTGTATAATCTCTAATTCTTATTAGGGATCTATTTTCAATCATTAAGCCTATAATTTTATCAGTAAGTTAGAAATAAATAGATTTAACTCAAATCAATCATTTTTAATAAGTATAACAAAATGGTTATTGAAAATGCGGATCTCATTCAACGAAAATTATTTTAATTATAACAATAATTAATGATTTGGACTGTTATAATGGTTCTGGAACCGATGCTCCTTCTCTTCGGATAATAAAATGTAGCTCTACTTTAGTACTGCCATCAAAATTATTATTTAATTGGTTACTTGAGATAATCCAGTGCTTAAACAATTTCTACACAACAATTGCTAAATCTCTGCATTTAAAGAATAACTATTCAGTCACCATACATAATCAAGAATATGAAAGCGACAAAAGCCTATACCTTCGAAAATGTGATGAAAAAGAACTGGACGCCATAATTGGCTCACTAAAACATTCTGCGGCTGGGGATACTGATGGCTTAAAGAGATATAAAACCAATTTACAGAACTACCAAAACCACTTCTTCCTGCACTCAGGCCGTTTGGCCCATTGTGCTTGCCGTGTGTTGTTGAGGTGTTATTTGTCTTGCAAAACTTTTGGAGAAATTCTTAAAAAAGATTTTACTATGAGGTAACAGGTTCATAAATCTTTACCTTCTGGTGAGATCTACGAAATTTAACAAGATGTTAAAATCTTTTTCTATCATTAACTCCACACGACGACGATGAAAATTATTCGACTGAACTCGATTTTTGAATCGTTAATTTCCAACTGCTTATCTTTGTAGGTACCTAGATAAATGACGGTTCGTTTTCCGCATAGTTTATTCATTGACAGCAGAAGAACCTGCAAAAAACTAGTTTCGTCTTGAGAGAAGTAATACATGCAGAAAATGTTGAAATATCTGAATGTTTACGAAACTGTATTCTCCTTAAACATTTTAAAATGTGAATAATAACCGACTAAAGAAAGCAGAGGAAATAGATAAAAAAAAGTGTTTGCATTCAATCCATTATTTAGACTTCTGACTGCAGTAGCTTTGATGCGTCCCCAATTTTCTGGAATGGGGTATTCTCTCGAAACTACAACAAGTTTCTCTGTTCTCCGATACGAAATCGTTTAATAAGTTTTCGCTATTACGAAATATCTTGACAGTCCACGATCTGTTGGTCTAAGAGACTCTGCTCGTCAAAGGTTTGGGCAACGGTTTTTGTATCATGAAAAATTAATTTTCTCTCTATGGAATCCATTCCTCTTAGTGGCCAGTAGAAACGTTACAGTTACCTTTTTCCCACTGCATCGAGAAATCTAATTTAAACTTGATATACCATAATACGAAAACCAAGGACAAAAAGATTAAATGTATAACCCAAGGTATTGAATTCATTTTCGATGAATGAGCACTTTGTATACTTGGTTCCGAATTAAGAGGTACGCAATGAACATTAAAAAGAATGAACCTAATTGATTTTCGAACGAAATTTTTCATTGAATACTTTTATTTTTCAATTCTTTTCCTCTCAGTTCTACGGAATGAAATCGAACGAAAAATATTTTGATCAACCTAAGTTTTCCGACTATATTTCAGAGTTCTTCATCTGGATATATTTCTGCCATGTGAAGATAGAATATTCACACGCGTGTTATATTCTAGTGATCTGAAGATGAGAGTATTCACAGAAGAAACAGATTAATTCATGTTTTTTACCCGACACAATACTGAATTCAAAATGGAAATTGATACGTTAGAGATTGAGCACAATAAAAATAGATTTTAATCTCTTTTTCTAGGAGGTCTATGCAAATTGTTGTTTATGGAGTCTTATACTACTGGAGCTTATATTAGTTAGCGTAGTTAGTTAACCAATAATGTCTATAACTATCTCTCTGCGTAAGAAAGGAACGACGGGGCAGCTACTTCTTAATTATACCAACCCCTTACCTGTTATACTACATTACAAAGCTTTTCAGAAAATCTTCATGGCTCTATTAAAATTCGTTTACTTCCTTGGTTTTCTTTCGGTAAGAATGTTGTTGGAAATGAATATGTGTTTTCTTCACATAACTTAAAGATTGCTACTGATATTGTAATATTTTCATGCATTCATGAACAGTTCATGTGAATTCTCATCAAGAACAAAAAGCTATATGGAAGTGATATTGTAAGAATTTCGCATATTTGTGTTGTGACGAGTGTCACACATAAAAACAGCAGTTGCAAAATTATTTCAACTTCTGGAACTTTTGAACAACTTGAATCTCTAAGAAAAACGTGTCAATTAGAGAATCACGAAGTTTCCTTTCAGTTCCCTAAATTAGGGCTTCTTATAAGGGGTAACTGTGGCAGAGGACGTATTCCAAAGAAAACTTTTTCGTACTTAAATTTTTCTCAAATATTTCTTAAAAGAGTTCCTCACATTATATTATTTGATAATGATGTGAATCAAATGTTTTACTGGACATTTTTTTAGATATCCAGATTTATTTTTGAACCATCGAAAACATATCACTAATTTTAGGAAGATCTCAGCTGCTAAATAAGAGATGGATAATCATTTTCATTTGCGCGAGTTGCTGAAGTAACTCAAACTCTATTCAATTAACAGCGTGAACCAATTTTTGCATACTTCTCGGTGATCCCAAAGTTGATGAAGTGCAGATTTTTCGTGATAGAAATACACGAAATCAAAATCTGTATTGCATTGAAACTTCTAAAACCTCCACAGAGTTATTCAGATTTACGTAGAGATGAAACACTATCATAAGTATTAAATTGAAGAAAAATTACCTCAATACTCAAAAATTGTGGAAAGACTAAGAAGAGCATTTCCAATTTTGGAGAATATATTGTAATTTAATTTATCCACTTAATATATTTGAACCAAAATATTATTTAGTTTGTAAATAGTCTTTCATTAAACGCAAATTGAAGGTATATTCCCAACTTAATTGGAGTAGTTTATCTACTTTTTAATGTTATCCTTGATATCTCTATACCATATGCAAGATTATCGCAGACATTGGAAGCATATTTATTGGCATTTGATTTCTTTAGTTTCTGAACAACAGTGTCATTAAGATTTCTAATCAAAGGTAAATTATAGGTTATTTTGAAGAATCGCAATTTTGATTTGATTTCTTAATAATATAAACACGAAAATTTAAGAATCTGATTTACACTAAGGAATTATAAATTCTCTTGTATACATTCTGCCAAAACAGTACCGGGAATTGGTCAATGAAACACAAATATTTATTAATATTTTTATCAATTTGAATTTATTGTATTTCCTTCAAAGTAGACCCCTTGCGAAATGATACTTTTACGTCAACGAATAATCCAATTATCAAAACATTTTTCAAACTTTTTCCGAAACCGACTTCGATTTTCGCCGTGAATTTTCTTTCATGTCTTCTATCGATTCAAAACGGGTACCTTGGACTGGTAATTTGAGTTTTGGGAAAAGGAAAAAGTCGGCCGGAACTATATCAGGTGATTACGGGGGTTGTTCGATGGTAGTTGTTGGATTTTTGGTTAGAAATCCATTCACAATCAGAGCCTTTTGAGATGATGTATTATCGTGGTTTTCTTTCCATCTGGCCTTTCATTTGCCGTCTAATCATAGAAAACGGTAAACATTACTTTACTTTTGATCGACTTTGATGTGGTTTTTTCGGTTTCGGTTCAATTGGAATACGCCATTTCGAAGCTTGTTGACTGGTTTATATGTCAAACTCGTAAACCCATATCATTTTCAGCAGCTCTGCACGCGAAATTTAAGGATTTAAGACATTCTTTGTTGAATATGTGTGAACTGACAAAATCGATCACTGTAAACAAACTAAATGACAGATCGCGTTCAAAGTCCGCGTTAGTATAGAAAACAGTTGTGCCAAATTAGCAGCAACAAAAATTTTGATAACCGTTTTGAGTAGATTTTTGAAATAATCAATTCCCGATACTTTTTGACAGAATGTACAGTTCACACTAGTTATTGGTGCAACTAAGACTTTCATAGACCTGTTTTGCAATTTTTTCGTTGAGATTAACCTACAGCATAATTATGAGATAATATTAAAAATGAGGTGCTAAAATAGTCTTCTATAGTAGTATCCTTATTTTAAGTTTTTACTCAATCTGTTTATGACTGCATAAGAATCACTTTTAAAGTTCTATATATAGCTTATCTATAATCACATCTAGGTATTTACATTCATCGACAAAGTCTAAATTCTACTGAATAACTTCAAATTCAATAATACTCTCAATTCACTGCTCATATACAGCTCTTTAGTCTTTTTTCTCCACAAGTCACAGAGTGAATTCATCAAAGTCACTCTTGAATCATCAGAACAACCCCCTATATAGGGGGACACTAAACTATTATCAACCAAATTAAGTTGAGTTTATACCTTACAAAGGTCAACAACATTTATGTATATATTTTATTTTTATTATACTACATTACAGTTTCGGTATTTGTATTAATGGCTCAGGAGGTTATTATAGATTAAGTAATAGAGAATTATTTCCATCTAATTCATTGTTGGGTGTTTGACAATATGGTTTTTTTCTAATTGTGTTAATTTCCAAATACTCTATGAGGTTCAATTTCTTTCATTTATTGCAGGTATGTATTATGACATTTGTCATAATTCAAATACGAATGTCAAAATAATTTTGCAAATTTTTTCTATAATTTACTAAAGATCCACGTAGAAATAATATATGGGCGATGTCAACCCAAATTTTTGGGTCCATAATGAATCTAGAACATCTATAGTTCAGAATCGGTATCACTTAGAAGACCGAACCTGGCCATCGGGGCTCTCTCGATCAAACAGAGCGGAAATTATTTTGTAGAGTTTGAATATTGAACTTGTACATAAGGGTATGTTGAGTGGTGTTTTCTATATTGCGTTCAAATTTTTTGATGTGTTTGTCGTTAATATTAATAAACCTCCTGGCGAAATCTGGCCCATCAATTTCATTATTTTTTCCCTATTGTTGTTACTTCAATTGCCATCACAATCAATGGGGTTATACAGCAAACGACAGAAGTGGTATTTCATTAGTTGAATGGATGGAAACAAATGATTTTCAACTTGTATTCGATGCGACGGCAAAGGGCGTTCTGACATATGGAATCGCGACTTTAATCCTGATCTTTGTCTGGTTTCTAACGACTCTGAATTATTTCCTCTTCATGTTCGTCGTAAAGTACTTTCAGATTTTCCTTCATTCATTCCGTCAATTATCACTCAATTCAGAACACCAAATCGTAAAACATTAAAAAAGTAATCTTCGATTTGAATTTCGGCCAATTATATCGAAAACTAAGACGTGAGAATATAGTTTCAAAACGCTTTTAATAGCTTCACCTGTGTCTTTCTATCTATCTATGTAACGGAATTTTCAAACGTTGTTTCAACCCGCATTGATATCAGATTTAATTGAAAATTTGCTTACTTATCAAGGACCAATGATGAAAAAATATCTGGTAATAACAATTTATAAACAAATAATACTTCATTAAAGTCAAAAATATAGTACAGCAAGTCGAACTTAACAGTTTAAAATAATTTTCACCTTTTGAAAAGTTATCGAACAATAATAAAAAGGCGACTAACTTGATAAAATAAATTAATATTTAAAGTTACAAAAAAATAATAAAGAAGCTTGGGGTGCTCCTTACAAGTTGATATTGCATAGGTACCTTTCCTTAAAGCATTACTAAGTATAAAATATATAACAAAGCACCCCATGCTTTTTGTATGAAATGTTCACTTTACTCTTTTTCTGAACCCGCTGAAAATTATTTTATCGAGTTACTTGCTTTTCTATCACTGTTGGCTATCATTTCCCAATGATTGAAAATTATTTTAAAGTTCGGTCTGCTATAAAAACGCGTTTTTTAGTCAAACTATTATTTATTTCCCGAAATTTTAACTCGGTTCTGAAACCTTCAAAGCCAATTATGAAATACCCTGTATACTTTACTATTACTTTTCCAATTTAATATTCTCAGCCGCAATTAAATATTTGTTTTATTTTTCAGTGAATACCCTAAAACAGACTGGACTTATTCGCCCTTTTCGAAGGACCGCGTGGAAATTGCACCAGGCGTAGTTGCTATGCCAAACATGTCTCGAAGACATATTTCGTCGTACGACAAATACACTCACGCAGAATCGTTCTATTCTTCTTCCATGAAACCGAACAGATTGTTTTCCGAAAGAACTTACACGTCAGAGAGAACAACAGCCACAACAATCGTCAAGAGATTCTTCTTTCGCATATTCGTTCTCATAGTGTCTACCGTTTATTTGATGTGGAGATCGGTTACTTACATTCTGGAATCCGCCCATTCTTTGTCACTTAGAGTTGCGAAAAATGTGTACAGGATCACCAGTCGGGTGATGTTGATGGATACCTGGCTGTTGAGAAAGAGGGGGAATCGAGGAAAAGCTGCTTCGCTCGTAGTTTTGTGTCTGTTACCTTTACTTCTTCTTGTTGGTGAGTATACGTTTTGTTTCATGGATTTTTATCGCCAATATGTTCAGGGGAAATTAAATCAATTCGATTTTGGTAAAATTGGGCTTCCATTTCGTTCAACTCAACTAAGAGAACAAAAATTCTATCACGAAAAATATATGCGGATAAATTGTTCAATTCCAATGCTAGACGAATTTCTTACTGAATTAATCTGATTGAAACCTGTATATTTCAGGGTTTCACCTTTATCTACTTAGCGGCATATCCATTGCACCTTCCTGCCACCCAAATTGTGGAAAAATCGCCACTGCTTATATAAACTCAATGATACATGACGTTTACAGCGTATTTAAAAGTGCATAAATCTGTAACAGTTTCCCATTTTTCTTTAAGGGGGAAGATGTGGTATTGCAAGAGATAAATATTGCTTGAAATGATTTAGGTTATGAAGATTATTTATTTCCAACCAGGAGAAAATTACGTGTTTGAATTTATATACTTTCTTTTCTTGGTTAGTGGATGAAAAATATATTTTTTCTTTCTTTGTATAGCATTGCTTTCGAATGTAAGATTCATTTAATCTTTCCACCTAAATATACAATTGAATATATTCAAATTGAATTTTCAATTTGAATATTTCGTTCTTTGTTGCTTGCATTTTATAAATACACATAGGCTGATGAATTTATGAGAATTTACAATTCAAAAGTCAATAATTTCTTATACATTCAAAGTGCAGGCTTTGAATACCTTATGGAAATAAGTTTACCATAATTTACTGGTTTTAAAGTAGATATATAAAAGTAATTATACACCGATGACTTGCCCTTATTTATCTGATCATATAATATGTAATTCCATGAAAAAATGGTTGAAATCTTTAGAAAATATTTATCTCTTGTGAAAACTGATGAGTAAACTTTTTAATTATGTTTTAATAGCATGGAAAACTATGTTACTAATTATTGTAAGTAACTTATGATGTTTTTACCATCATGGGAATATGGTCAAGCTGAGTTACTTTTTCAGCGTTGACATGAAAAATTTAGTTGTCAAATAGTGCCTCGTCTCTTAGTTTATTATGTGAACAGTGTTTCTTAGAAATCGTTATGACAAAATATTTGTTACTGTTGTGAAGATTAGAGCATATTTATATTTCGAAATGAAATATATAGTATTTATTAAAGCACTGATTCTTTGAAATATAAACAGCTTAGGTTTAAAGATTATAGTCATATATATGGATTTGGTTTGCAAGGAATAATTAATGTTTTTGTATTCAATAAAATATTTTAACCTTATTGCTTGTTGTTTCTTTTTTTTTCCAAGTGGTGGTAGGACGGAGCAAAAATATGTCTGCGTATGTCAATGTGATTGATTCTGCACAAAAAAACTAGAGATATTGAAATACGGTTTCCGCCAAAAAAAAAAACATTACTCAAAGATTGTGTGGCATTCTTCTGGTGCTGATTTCCAGCTAAAGTGAGGAAGAATTGATTGTGAAATCACTTTTTTCTTAGCACCTTTTTTTACGAGATACGGATGCTCAAAGTGTTATAAAATATGGTTTGAATTTTTTCTTCACAAGTGATAAAAGCAATAAGCTAAAAATTATCAGTTTAACAAGAGCTTTTGTCAGAATTTTTTCATTCATACTGCTTTTCTGGAAATGGGTGAAATCTACAACACCTTCACTTTTTCAATTAGAACGTTTTTGATAGCCAAGAAATAAAGCCCAGTTTCAATAGAAAACTTCTTATCTCCTCGTAATTTGAACATTTACTTGCTTGGAAGAGACTACTGATATTCTGTAAAATCTAGGAAAAGAATGCAAACGAAAAACTCTAATTTAATTCTCTTGTACCTTTGAAAGTACTAAAACTTGCCACATGATCTAGAAACACGTTGTGCATTGGGTTTTGTAAAATGCACCTATTTTTTCTAAGCTAAATTGTTCCTGAAGGACTATTATTAGATGGGCGCCCCACATTTATTTTACACCGCGTAAAAAGATCTTATTTCAAATTAGGACATACATATTTATTTTCTTTTCGTAGAGAATTTTTTAATAAAGAGTATGTACAATGTACAAAAAGCTGGTTTTCAGTTTCAGATAACAATCAATTGTAAATGTCATTTAATTCAGCCAAAAATTCAATACGAATAATTAATTTAGAGTTATTTTGTATTGTTCAAAGGATAATAAAAGTGAAGACTGATTATCTGAGAAATTTATTTGCATCTATTTTATTCAAAGACTTTGTTGTCATCTCTGCCGAGTTATCTATCTCGATTATCTGAATTCTTATGCTGGTACAACAATTTTGACAAGTAATAGAAGAAACTAAGTGTTGACATTCAACCATAGAGATGACACATATATATATATATATATATCTCTGTTATTTGAACTTGATTTTCCATGCGAGTTTCGAAGCAGAAGTGTTTCACATAGAGCTTTAGTTTCATGATATCGGTTTGTAAAGCAATAATGACATGTCACATTGACCACTGTGCTAACCTCTTGCTTGCGGGGGGATTAACAAATATATCAATTAAAATCCTCACCGATAGCCAAGCTGCACTGAAAGCATTGGCATCCGATACCTGTACTTCACTTATGGTGCAGGAATGTCAATCCACCCTTGGCAAACTAGAAGAGCGGAGTAGAAATAGGTAATTGAAAACAACAATAGGTAAATGATTTAAAGTACATTCAGAAGTTTCCGTTTTTCTGGAAAACTCTGTTTACTAATGGAGTTAATTTTTACTTTAGTATAATTATTTAGCAAGATGTTAGACATAGTTTTCAATAACTTTTTGATAACATCCTTAAACTGTAAGCCACTAGCACAGTTATCATAATATATTTGGGAGGATAGCCTGGTGTTGAAGAGAGTAAAATCAAAACTTTTAATTGTTAACTGAATGAGGAGTTTATGTTTATTTTCGCATTTTACAAAATCCATTTCAAGTTTTTTCGATATCAAATGATTCATTACATAATATATATGCTTACCAAGTAAAAGCACTGTATCAGATGGAATAGAAAGCCCTCCCCTATTCAAATCATTTAAATATTTGAAATTATCTGAATCATCCTCAATTTGTGACTGCGCTTGTGTTAAAAAATTCGTGCACATTTCACAGAAAGCAAGTTTATTTTTCATTTTAAAAGATCATTAATATTTTTCACCATATTTATAACGTTGAGTTGAAGTTCATCACATCCCTTAACATACTTGTATCTAATTAATATATTTTCTAATTGCGACCATCTATTAATATTGCCACCACCATTAAGAACCCAATCCAAATCTTCTTTAGATATATAACAGTTGTTTGTACATACCTCTATACTCAAACTATCTTACACTTTAATACATAGAGGTACCGTTGGCATATTTTCCAAATCAAGATGATAAAAACAAACTTTACCACACTTGCACTGTTGTAAATCCAGTTTTTTCCTAAAATTGTCTAAGAACTCTGTAAAGTCGTTAATAATGTCTTCACAGCCATTGTTCAATTTCCTATTCCCCTGTTTGTAAGGACATTTCCTTTCGGACAGCAGGATCTTTCCGTACTTCTGGCAATTTCTTGCTTATATAAGAACGTAAATTGGGAAATAATATGGGAACTGCCCCAGGTACCAGTGCATACCTCGATCTAGAAATAATTCTTTCATGGCCTGTCGAATCCACATACTTCTCTTCCTTTAAAATAAAATGAGGTTCAAAATGTTTTTCTCAAACAACAGAGTTTTTACCAGGAGTCCAGCTTTTTCTGGGAATGTTTTTCATCCAAGTACTCCTCAGCAAGTCATCCTTTGGAAAACTGTTACGTTCGTTTTGCGATTTATAATTGCTTTTACAAGCTGGCACTACATAAGTATTCGGCATGTTTAAAGTCTCGAAACGAAAATTAAACAGAACTAGGCAGACACCATATACAGATGAATAAGCACCTGATTATTCAAAACTTGAAGTGATGTTACACTCTAATGAATACAGTTCGCAATGAAAATTGTAGATTGTTTAAATAATGCTTGAAACTTCCGAAAACGAATAAAATACGAAATATCTTTAACGTGCTTCAACCAACTGTCAACAACGGCCCGCATGATGCGCACTCGGTACGGGCCGTCAATAGCCCTGCTAGCATTGTTGCCAATTCTCAGCAGCTCCGGCGTTGTATAGAAAGGGCCGTGGCTTGCACCTAATGAATGGAATTGTGGAAATTCAGGTTTTCTCTGAAAAAGTATTGGATGCAATAATTAACTACAAGTGTTATATATTTTTGAGAAGGAAAAAAAATTACTGCCTCCAATAGGGATAAAATTTCTTATGGTTCGTATTTAAAAAAAGCATGTTTGCATTATAACCCGAAAACCCCTGAGCTAAAGAAAAATTCTCAGAAAGCACTATATTCTACTCAAAAAGTGCCTGTAGAATGACAAACTTATTTTTATGTAACTTTGATGATAATCGAGATATCCGCGAAGGACGATTTTCCCAAAATTCGAAAAATTTTGAGTAAGTTCAGAACGAAAAGAGATATCTCCAAAATTTTGGCACCACTAAACTAGTCTCTGAGAATAAGATCGAGAAAGAGGGGTGTACATTTTCCTCTATCTGCAATATTTCACATAACTGCCATACAAATACATCGCCCACCTAAAATAAAATTTAATTTTTTTGGCATGAAAATGTCTTACTCACTTTTGGCTCAGAACCATTCGAAAACATGAAAAAATCGAAAATAAACCCATGGGCGTATCTGGGTTATATAATAAATTTTTGGGGAACCTATAACTACCAAATAAAGGTACATTCTGGAACATGCGCTCATTTCAGCTGTAGAAACTTGAGATTTTTTCATCACATTTCAGTTGTATAATAAAAAAAGTTAACGCATTCGTTGTATATATAATTTCTGAATATTTCAGGATGGTGGATCGCATCTAACATAAGCGAAATTCATGAAAAGTTCTACATTCCGTTCACAACTTCCCCCGCTACCGCAAAAACTGACCAAGTCCAATCGTTTTCGAGTCCAGACGGTGGAGCTCCGGAAGTGAATCGAGAAAAAACTGACGGCGCCCAAAACATCGTTTCTGATCTAACCAGGGATCAACTTGAAACCGTGGCAAACCTCGTCAAAAGTCAACTCGACGTTCGCGATTACGTCGATTACGACCAAGTCCTCGATCGTCTGTTAAACACCGAAGCCGTAAGAATGACAATCAATAATTATATCGCACATTCTCAATCGAATCAAGCCGAATCTGAACTGAACGAAAAGATGGAAAAACAGCGTTTGATCATCGAAGAGTTAAAAGACGAACTTGGCATGATGCGATTGGAATTGAGCAATTTGAATAGGTGCTGCAAGAAATCGGGGTATCTTGATCTTCAAGTTTTCAGAAGCTTGACTTCGTTGTTGAATAATCCCGATTTTTTGCAGCGACAAGAAGGTCTTAAGAGTTGGTTGAATTCGCTTTTTGTGGCGAAGATAGAACTTGAAAATAAATTGTCGAATTTAACTAAAACTCTCGATGAGAAGTTCGATGGTCTCATAGAAACAAGCAACAAATTTTTGATAGATAAAGTTGTTGCCAAGTTGAGTTTAGAGGTTAACAAGTATAAAGCTGATGCAAGTTTGGAAACAGATGGTGTTAGTAGTTTGACAGATGAGAGAATCAAAGATATTGTTAAAGGAATCTTGAAAATATATGACGCTGATAGAACTGGCCTGGTAGATTACGCTATGGAACCCGTGGGTGGCCAAATAATAACTACAAGATGTACAGAAAGTTACCATACAGGTAGTGCGGTACTTTCCATTCTAGGATTACCTTTATGGTACCCTACAAGTACGCCCAGAACGGTTATCACTCCGGGAATAAATCCGGGGGAGTGCTGGGCCTTTCAAAACTTCCCCGGTCTTCTAGTCATAAAACTGATGGCTCCTATAAGAATTGAAGCTTTTTCGCTTGAACATATCAGTAAGCTTCTTGTACCTGAAGGAAAAATCGACTCCGCCCCCAAAGATTTCGAAGTGTACGGGTTGGGACACGAGGAAGACAGAAACGGTATTAAAATTGGCGAGTATAGGTATGACTACAACGGAGAATCCCTCCAGTACTTCGTAGCAGAAAATCCCGACCAGACGTTCGAGTATATCGAGCTAAGAATAATTTCCAACCACGGTAATCCAAATTATACTTGTTTGTATAGATTCAGGGTACACGGGCAGAAGCAGGCGAAGTCCAGTTGAAGTTTCAGCCATGTAATATGTAAGATAATTTTTTTTACAATTTATAGCTGTCAAGTGATCAATACTGTACGAAGTACACCGTCAAAAACAGTTCCATTTGAAGATATACATCGGAATTATATTTTGGGGCAACTTTCACGTCCACCAAAGTTATTCAGCCCCAACTTTATTTTTTTTTATTCCAAGAAATTTCATACATCTTTCTAATATCGAATCGTTTGTTGAACATATTAAATTAAACGATAATCATGATCTTGAAAATAATACAGATGAGTTATGTATCAAAAGTTTTGGCACAAATTATTAACTAATTCTGAAAAACAGATTTAAAATATAAATAACAAATCACAGATAAAACTTTCAATCAATTCACCATTTGAAAAAGATACAATGAGTCAAATATTAAATGGTTTTAACCGTACTAAGTAATTGATTTGGATTTAAACACAAACATAAGTTTTATTATGTTTTATCACCAAAATTATAAAATTAACACTGCAATTCCTCTTGTCCATCTTCAGATAAGTATAAAGAATATATAATGAGTAAAATGTACCTACAAAACCCATGAATAGTAAAAGGTTTTTAATGGGCATCTAATCGATGCTGTATGAAAATAGTGAATACTTATTATGTAATGTACACAAATACGTCTGCTCGTTCAAAACTAAGCAAATTTTGACGAGTACTATGTAGTCCAGGTAATTTCTGCTTTTTGGAACAAGATATTGAGTTTTTCAAATTATAAACACTGGGAAAGAATGGCGGATTTGAATTCAATGGTTATCAACAATATTATTTATTTTTATGAAGGCGGTATAATGTTCTTTATATCGAAAGTAAGATTTCTGGGCAACTTAAGGGGTTACACCACCATGAAATTTTCGAAGGAAATAGTTTTTCTTGTTTTTACTTTCGATAAGTCTTGAAGTAGTGAGTGCGTTAGGGAACCTACCCGAAACACAGATAACGCTCGGACATTCATGTACCTATTTACCCGCAACAAGAATATTATCCTGCTTATGTACAATGATTATAAAGTATGAAGGTGGAAGGGAACTGGTTTACAATTCTTTCACGGTTTTGTCGGAAATACTAGTCAAACCTAACCTCGAACTAATTTACATACTTCATAATCAACTGATCCGAAATTTGCATAATTTATTTTTTATATAACCTGAAGCGTGTTTGGTACCTATAACCTGAAGTTACACATTTCTTCAACTCAGAATTTTCGTGGAATACGATTTATTTTTCAAATGGCTGTCATTTCTCGAGAAATTATTTTTCTGATTTCTTCTTTAAATTATATCGCAGCTATTACCCTTATTTTTTTCCCAAAGAATGCTTGGCCAAAAAAAGAAATCATATACACCGTCATCAAGAATTTTGATAGGAGAGTCTGACTAAACAAGGCATTGTAATCATTATTTCCAATATTGGAACTTGTTGATAAATCTATTTATATATAGATGTCAGATTGCTATTTTTTCTAGCATCAGGGTGGTGTAATCCCAAACCCATAAACTCCTGTTTTTTTTTACTGGATCGTTGGCACAGACTAAAAAGTCTGTGTGTAATATCTATTCAACAATGAAATTCTAAGAAAGAAGATAATACTATTTTTAGATCTCTCAAATTTTCATTCAGATCTTAAAACTCAAATTCAATATGTAGGTTGTTTCCTAAGTATACGGGCCAACTCTAACCTAACCTAACCTTACTTTGGGTAGTGATTCGTCTCCCGTTCTCGAGTTATGGCTGCTTAAAGTGGCTTACAATTTTGTTTTCGCGAAGTAATTAGTTTCAAATTTTGCAGAAATCCTCAATTAAACAAGAAATTTCATAACTGTATTTTTTGTTTCGTCCGCTTTTTCCGGAAATGGAAGTATCTTAACTTCCCTTTTTTTTGTTAGAATTTCTTTGGAAAGTATAATTGACCACGAAATAATTGTTTTCTGAAGCACCGAAATCTTTCTATCTCTTGTGTTTGTATTTTTCGCGAGATAAAATAAATTATGTAAACACCTGCAACGAAAATATGAAGAAATTGGAAGCCAGAAAAAATCAAGTTGGCTGTTGTCACTGATTATTATTGGCGAATACGGAATAATGTTATCATTTTCGATAGAAATTATCAGAAAGAAAAATCTATTTAAATAAATTCAAAAAGAAATCGAATAACATTGAAATCTTTAGGAAAGACAGCAGCTTATATATTTTTTTCTAAGAAAACATGCATTTTCCGAGAAAAATCCAAATGAGCAACAGTTTTCTATTAAAACGAATTGTTTTATGGTTAAATTATACCTTCCAAAAGAATTCTTCTAATTAAACGAGATGTTGCAGATTTCTCCATTTAAAGAAACACCCTGTATACAGAAAAACGAGTAACGTGCCATATAATTCGATTTGAAAAGAATTTTAATGCAATTCATTAACCTATAGGGCTTTGCTTTCACCTTTATCATTCCAAGATCTAGAATGGAAAATTAAAACATTTAAAAACGTTTGAAAAAGAAATCAATTATAGCCGTTGACTTAATTAATCCCCATCATGAAGTCAGAATTCTGAACATTCACCTATTCGTTTTATTCTGGAAAAAGTGACAATGTTGCCAATCCTTCGAAATTTCAATTCAATTTCATTTGATTCAATATTGAAGATACGGTAAAAAACACCAAACCTAAATTTATCATCAAAATTGTCTGAACCGACTTCCAACTGTCATAAAAACTTAGTAACTCAGTCGTTACAGAATGAACGCAATATCATTGTTGTCTCCCTAATTGGTTTCTGCTTCTCCTATATTTCTATCCATTGTTAGGAATCCAAAACACGATCGAAATGAATTATTTAGACCCTCGGCATCGCCCAACTTTTATGAATATCTAATTCATACATTTCATTGCATTTGATTTATGACAACTGAATGTCATAAAAAAGACGAAGTTCAGTGAAAAATTATATTTCCAAAGCCAACTTCAAATTTGTTCATTAAAGAGTATTTTGTGCCGAAACTTCTGAATGTAGATTTTTTCTGAAAATTTTATCAATAATTTAGATTTGTATAATTGAAACGTATATTGCATAAAAAAATTAATTGTGTTCTTAACTAGTCCTCGTATTTCTTGTAAAGTAAAATTAATTTTAAGTTACATTAGGTATGTTGAGGCTAACCTGAAATGAGAGATGTGAGTGCCTTAGTTCAGTCTCCGAGAACAAGGAACTTGAAAGCAATTTGTTGCTTGATTTTTGGAAAACTGTATTATTTGAAGAAACATCTACTGAAGAAAAGAAGTAATTATTAAGCTTTGTTTCAAATTTCACACACTACAATTCTGGTATCTTGAATTTGTATTAGCATGCCAGAAATTTTAAGATATAAAAGTGTTAACCCAAAAAACAACTCTGTAGACCAACAAAATTCAATAGTCCAAAAGCTACAAATTCCTAGAAATGAAATACAAAAAAAGTTGGACAACTTGTCCATTGAAATTCATATTCTATCAATGGCAAGAAGTGATAACTACTCATTCGTTCTAGTTGGTATTAATTATGGCAAAAGAATTTCGCCCATCAAATAATGAAAACATTGACGAGAATAAGAAAAAAATTCTTGTAGCGTATATTAAATGTCAAGGCTTGATTCACATCCTCTATCTCATTTTATCAAAATTGTTTTTACTAAAGATAGTAAGGACAAAATGATAATAAGAGATTGAAGTATGTATTATACTATCACAAGAGTTTATTGGAATTTCGGTCTCACGACCATCTCCAACTGACAAGTACTGAATTAAAGTTGAAATAGATACATACATAAACAGGTAGATACGAAATTAATAAGGGTGCAAACAAGAGGTATTGAACGAATTATGTTAAAAACAGGTATTATTTAGAGATATCAAATATGGATGAAGAAGTCAGGCTATTCTGGTCGTTCAAAGATTATATCTGTGGGGAGTTTGTTAGAGTTTGAAAATTTGGATGGAAATCTAACTTTCGTCCTTTAGTTGTTCTGTGAATAATTTGAAGTTGATCTATGGTTATTTTCGATACAATGTGAAGCGAAAGATTTATCGGTTCTTTGGTTATTGTAATCTGCTTGATGCTCTTTGTATTTACTTTTGAATGAACCACCAATTTGACTTATATAAACGCCTTCACAATCTATACAGGACAACTTATAAATTCCAGTATTGTCAAAAAATGTTGTAATATAATGCTGAGTTACTGCTAGACTGTCCCACGGACAAAGAAGGTAGCAATATTTTGTAAATCCTCCCTGAAGCCCCACTAAAATTCCTATAAAAGTCCCCAGATATTTGCCATTTATACTTATTTTATCCAAAATACTGCGCATTTTCATAAGTTTCTTCCATACTCATTGAATGTACAACTGATATAAAGGGTTTTAAATTTCCATTGCGCAATAACACAGCTTTTAAACTCTATTAAGACGAATCTATAAATAAACACCGCTCAGAGGGGGAATGCTCAATATCAAGTTGCTGCATTAAACCATTAAGGGGACTTGTACTTCCTAAATTGAAATAGAAGACAATTCTCTAATATAAAAAAAATTCATTTATAATTATAATTTTTTTATAGATTGTTATAGAAATTTGAGGTGTACAGAAGAAATTTGTTGGCACTTATAGGTTTTTTTCATAAGGGCATCAACGAATTCACCTATCTTGGCAGCACTATCACCCGTAGTGGGGGAGCCGAAGCTGATATAAGACACCGACTACGTAAAGCCCAACACGCTTCCAGCATACTCAGACCAGTGTGGAATTCCAGCCAGTATTCTACACAAACCAAATTGCGTCTATATCAATCTAACGTGAAGTCTGTACTGTTGTACGGTTGCGAAACTTGGAAGGTAACGAAAACTCTATCGGATCGGCTACAGGTTTTCGCGAATAAATGTCTTAGAATTATACTCAGAGTTTTGTGGCCACAGACAATTGGAAACGAGGATCTCCTCCACCTGACCAATCGGAATAAAATAGAGAAAGAAATCAAATTACGGAAATGGGGCTGGATCGGACACACCCTCCGCAAGGATGACAATTGTATTTCTAAGACCACTGGACTGGAACCCACAGAGGAAGGCCAGCGCAATTATGGATGAATTGAAGAAGGTGGGAAAGACATGGAGAGGCCATATATATATATATATATATATATATATATATATATATATATATATATATATATATATATATATATATATATATATAGTTTTTTCACGACTGCAGAGGGCGTCTTCCAAGAAATGCGCTAAAATTTGCGGGACACTTTTCCGCTTTCCTGTAACAAATTTATTTAAAATTCATCCATGAGACTTAAAAATAATAAATAAAACTTTAAAATGTTATATTTATATGGCCTTGATACGCAATTTTATGAAAAATTCGAAAGAATGCTTGATTTGGGGATGAATTTACCCCAGCATTAAAAAGGTAGGGTGATTTTTTTAACTTTTAAGATGTTTGTATAGAAAAATGTCTCCCAGATTTGAAAAATGTGATTTCGATAAAAACGCGTTTAAAGTATTTCTACTATAATTTCATCTTACGAAGATACCGTTATAAATACAGCTATAACTTTTTCTACTTCGAATCTGTCAATAAAATTTTAGGTCAATATTTCTATGATACTAAGAAATATTTTTACGTCAATAAAATTTAGAAAACAAAAATCTCCATAGTATCAGAACAGGAACACAACGAATTTTCCATATTGTAGAATGCAAAAAACCAAGCATGTCCTTTCATGAAATCCGTAATTTTCGTTTCATTGGATAATGAGTTCCATCACTTGACGGGATCCAAAAAGTTCTGACTGTTGCCTTGATAAGCCTAAGTGATTCAACTCGCATTCATCCCAAAATTAATTTCAAAATAGAAAGAGAAATCGATAATCAGATTCACTTTTTAGGCATAACAATCACTCATGAAAATAACACACTAAGTTCTTATATATATCGAAAACCCACCTTTACTGATATTTGCATCCTTTATGACTCAACACACCGAAATTTCATAAATACGCTGCGTTTACTTCAATGATTCATAAGGCTTTCTGTCTGTCTGCCATTATTAGAAGAAAATATGTTCAGGGAAATGTTAACTATTAAAGAAATAGATGAGAACAATGGTTATCCTTCAAATATAATAAACGGAATGATCAGAAAGAAACAAACCCAAATAGCTTATCATAATATTTACCCACGTATGAAATCAATTAATATAGATAAATACATTTCCTTAACATATTTTGGCCCTATCCGCGAAAAACTTGCAAATATTTCGAAATAGCATAAAAAGCAGCTTTCAAAACCCACATGAAACTCTCCCAAGAATCTTCCAAAAGTAAAGATAAAACTGACAGACTTGACAATACTGGAGTTTACAGGTTGTCCTTTATAGATTGTAAAGACGTTTTTATACGTCAGACTGGTCATTCATTCAAAACTAGATACAAATAGCATCAGTTATATTACAATAACCAGAGAACCGACGAATCTACTTTCTCTTCACATTGTATCGAAAATGGCCACCATTTTCCATCCATAGATCAACTTCAAGTTATTCACAGAATACGTTTAGAAGAACGGAAGTTAGATATCTTAGAATCCATCGAAAATTTCAATCTCCAACAAACCCCCATTGAGATAATCTTCTGAACAACCAGAAGCGCCCAGCTTATTCGTTCATATTTGATATATTCAAATAATACATGTTTTTAACACAATTCGTTTATTATCTCTTGTTTGCACCCTCATTAATGCTTTATCTACCTGTTTATGATTGTATTTCAACTTTAGTTTAGTACTTTCTTTGAGTAATACTTGTTTTTAACTTAGTTCGTTCATTACCTCTTGTTGCACCCTCAGCAATTTTTTTCAGTACTTGTTGCCTCTTGTGATAGTATAATTACATAGTTTCTTATTATCATCATGATTAACTATCACGTAGTAACAGCGGAATCAATTAACTATTTAAATAGTTAACAGTTCAAAAGCTACTAATACCTAGAAATGAAAAAGACAAAAATCCTTTATTTTTGTAACAAATCATTGGAATTAAGTTGTCTCGACGAAGAAAATAATTAAAAAGTTTGGATAATTGTCAATTATTTTTGCTTAGTACATTTTATGTTTACGTTAGGTTATGATGATATGGATATGATTAAGGCAAAGAAATTCGTCCATTAAATAATAATGAAAAAACAATGACAAGAATCCAATAAAAACTTCTTGCATCATACATTAAATATCATTGGGTGATTCACATTCCCTATCTCATTTTATCGAAAATTATCTTTACTAAAGGTGGTAAAGACAATTATAAACGTAAGGGTAGGATCTTCAGACTAGTTAAGCAGCACTTCACCTCATAGAGGTATTATAAACTCCTTTGTTTGACATAATTGATGAATTAGATGAGACTTTGGAGATATGTTCTTTTTCTCGAACACAACGTTTGATCGAGAAAATTCATTCATATAATAAAATCCAAAGATCAAACACTTGCTAATAGGTGTCAATAGTTTTTAACATTTCACAGTGCCTTCAGACAATTTCAATTGAAATGATTTGATTGAACATTTTCGGTTATAAATAAGCTTTGTTCACAATTATATACATTAGGTCAATTATTATTCACTATGCAGAATGTCGAGATAGTACCTGATGTGTTTTGTCCTCCATTTAACTTGCATTAAAATAGTCAATAATTAATTTGTTTATATCAACTCACAAGCCCAAAACTAATAATCTGTAGAGCACTTATAGTTCAAAGTTTTTGTAATAGCTACAAGTTATCCAAAGTGTTATTACTGGATTCAGATCAAAGTGAGAAATTTTCAATCTGACGTAACATTTCCTGACCTTGAATGTTTTTAGCAGTACCTCCTATTCTATCAAGAAATTTCCCACAAATGACACTAGACGTTTCAACTCCTTAAGGCTTTAATTCTCATTTTTTTGTTTCTGTTCTGCTAAAATCTTTCTTTATCCACATAATGATTCTGGACTCTTTCTGCCATACAATTAGCTTCCTTGTTCTCCCGAATATCCTGGTGATTATTTAATATAAATCTCAAGTCTAGAAAATATTTTAACCAACAGGCAATATAAACAGTGATTGTAAAGAAAATGAAGAACCCATATCTATTTTCCTTGATTCATTTGTTGATATTTATTTTCTTAATTATGAAGTTACATGGAGAACAATTCTTCAATATGCACGTTTGAATAACAATCATTTTTTTATACACGAAATATATGAAAACCTACATGTAAACACTTATACATATTCAATTTTACTATAGTTCGATTTCAATTTTGTATCATCACTTTTAAAATGAAGGAAATTTTACACTTGATTCTTTTTAGAGATTATTTATATATAGTTTTATTATATTTTGAGAGATTTGCATGATCTTCAATATCTGTACTTATAAATGTTAAAAAGTTACCGAAACTGTTTTTGAGAATCCACAAAGTGGAGATCTAGTCTGTGATTTTATAAGATTTGTGAGTACAAGGAATTTCATAAAATTACTAATTTATTGTAGGTTGTAGTTATAAAACTTATTTTTGTCTTATATATTAAGTTTTGTGTGAAAAATTTGTATGATAGGTATAGTTTTCTCAAGATTTTTTATGTTTGAATAAACGTGTTAGTTTTCTGTTGGTTTCTTATTTCAAAGTCATGTAATAATCTAATATATAGTGTGTTTCAAGGAAAAGTTTTACATCTTTAGCTCTGGGTCTGGGATTTCGACGAATCAACTTATTGATTCGTCGAAATCACTCTTTGAAAAGATCTTTCGATTCTCTACTCAAATACGTAATTTCAAAGTATTATGGTCAGCCAGTTTGCCTGATTTGTATACCTTTGATTTTTTCTTATGGGGTTAATTCTGATTGAAGGATTATACCACAGAATCTGGAAACTTGGAGGAGCTGCATAGAAGAATCATCACCAAATGCAGATCTGAGCTGTTATGATTATTTTTTGGGTATCCCATTTTATTTGACTAAGGCTCTTATTATAATATTGCCGTTATCGAAAAATAGTTTAGGATATTTCTTTCTTGTATTGATGAAAATTGTAAAGAAATAACAATTTCTGCAAAATTTTTAGATTCCTAAATATCATGCACCAACAAAACAGGGTGATTTTTAGTTAATTTCATGACGATATTTTCTCATAAACATAGATTCACAAACTTCGTTAAGGATCTACAAAGTGTTGAAATTTCGATATTTTTTAGCTTTGTTTCTATATAGAATTTTTGAAATATTCATCTTAAATTCTGAAATCAGGTTACACAATATAAATTACATAAATGTACATGCCAAACTGTCTACAGATTTACAGTTTATTTTTTGGGAGTTATTTCCATTTTCTCCTCCTGAACTTTTTTCATTTCGTTTAGAAACTTTTTATCCTTTATCGAGAAAAAAAAAAAAAACGTGTGACTAATTGGTTAGATGAAAGAATTTCAAAATGGTTTCTAGTAGGCTATGGCATTATATGGATATTTATTTTATTTTGACATCTGACATTTCAAATCATGTTTTGTCAACATTAGTTAAGAGTTGTAAAGCGTAAAAGATTTGATATTTATAAGCTTTTTACAATGGCAATTTATACGAATTATGAAATGGGCAAGATGTATTTTAGGTATGGCATTGGGAATGGAAATGCAAAATAGGCAGACAACTGAATATGGAGCTTAATTCTAATAAAATAATACCAGAGCGCAGGAATCTTCGCGAAAATTCCTGCACTCTGGTCTAGGAGTCTTGTATAAGAGTTAGAACACACTTTAAACAATTTTTGTGAAGTAGTTCTTTATCATAGTTATTATTCTTGATATCTAAATTTTTCAAAGTTTCTTATTAAATAAATCGTTTTTCTATATACAAGACTGAATAATCCCAACTTCAATTTTTTCTACATAGTGAATAAGTTATCAAAACACCCCATTCTATTAGTACATGATAATTGAGAACATACTTTATTTCAAATCTTCCAGATAAACAAAAAAATTGTATATACGTTTGAAACTTGAATAATTATAAATAAGCCTAATCCATTTATTTATGTGGTTGATTGCACAATTCTAAATCATAAATATCCAAAAATATTAACAAAATTTTGTACATAGTTCATCTATATTTGAATATTTCACATATTAAACATATTATCTACAACTCAAAGGTGGATGAAAAAGTTTTAAGCAGCTACATCGAAAAACCTATCAATAATACTTGACACTTCATCAGGTTTGTGCTTTATGTACTTATCAATATTCTTTGTGAATTGGACACTTGCATATCTAGAAAAGAAGAAACAAAGATAAAAGAAATATATATAATAATGTTCGAAAAGAGAATTTTCTGAAAAATGGAGCTTCTATTTGAAAATTGCATCCAAATATTTTGGAATAGGTAAGGTTTCATTTAAGGAATGCAATCTAACATCAAAATATCAATCTCGGTATTCGCGAGATTCAGGAATTCTAATCTTATTCCAAAACTTGAAAATAACTCCTCAAAAAGCATAAAGTATCTAGGGTTTCATCTGCCAGCCGACTCCGAATGCTGCATGCCAGATAACCAGCTGAGGAAAACGCCCGTTCTGCCTCGACACTTGTTGGTACTACATATAAAAGACATTGGTGAGGGAACTGTAGATTTTGTCCTTTTGACCCTCCTGACTCGTACAAATTGATTTATTTCTTCAAAATCATATCAAGTGACGATAACAAAGGTGCCACACGTTTTTGCGAACGCTCTTTCAATGCCATTTTCAATTCCTCATCGTCAAGACTAAGGACTCAGGCTCTAAATTTTTTTCACTGCAGCTAATGGAATTGAATCATCATCATCACTTTTATACATGGCTTCATCTGCAACTGAAGATGTAGAGGGTTTGTTTTGTATATTGACTGCAATATTGTCATCTTTTGTACTGTTCTTGTGTCTTTTGTACTTCCTTTTTGCGTTTCAGTTCCACGTTTTGATTTGTAAATCACTTCCATAACACCTACTATATCTTCATCTAATGACAAGCCATATTCTGATAATTTCTTCTTCAAAATAGTTATGCAACTCTCTGCAGACATGCTTCCTACTATGCGCACAAGACCCAAATTCCAGAACATATTTTCATTCTCTGAAAATGTATGAACATTCACATTCATGAAGCGCCTGTTTTTGCATGGAGTCCATTCATCGAAAGTAAGGCTGAATCTATGGTTATTCTTTCTTAGATTCATAAGATCCTGCAAAACTTAAATTTTCAAACTCATGCCATAATCCATAATAATCTGTTATGGAATTAGGCGATGCAGGTAATTTGTAGTCACTAGTCACAAATAAATCTCTCAAGTCTTTCGACGTGCAAAAAGATCTAAAAGTCATGCCATCTTTAGAAATCATCCTTGAAATTCTTTCCTCCAAAGAAACTTTTTGTGGGGACGAAAAGTAATCAGATATTTTCTGCCTCTTCGTACCGGTTGGACGAGGTAGCCTTACTGACGCGAAAGCTTTGATTAGCATTGAAGAATTTGATGGAACCATGTCATGTTTTCTGTCACTTTTCTATGAGAAGTATCAATTTTGTGCTTGGACAGTAAATGTACATGTAAGCTTTTGGGAGATCGTGCCGTTGTTTTCAAAATAGACTTACACAATTGGCACTGGGCAGCTTATCCATCTTCTGTCTTCAAAAAGTATTTCTATATCTCTGATCCACTTTGAAACTCTTTATAAACTACCTTTTTTGTCATTTTAACACAAAACGAATAGACCAAGAGAACTTAAACACACAAGTAACTATTTTCAACTGTTATTGGAATAGTTTATAAATCTGCAGATTGCCACGCACGCTGACACGTCCAGGCTCGCAAAACAATGACAAATTTACGACAACCGGAAAACGTCTCGCCTTACTCATCCCTATCGCTCTGTGGCCCTAGCGCCACGTGTTGCCGCCGGGGGAATAGGTACATTGTTTACATAAGTCAACAGCATGTGAAAGCACTGAAAGCTAACCAAAATTGACATAATACCAATCTTGCGAGATCGCGCATGATTTTGGGTGCAAGTTTGATCTTGCAGAATAGATGCGAGATCTCGGTATTGCAAGATCTTGGTATGCCGAGATTGCATTCCCTAGTTTCATTATATAAATAGGACACTCTTTAGTTCCAGACTCATCTGCATCTACATTTTAGGGGTTTTACTGAAGTTATCTTACCTATTGTAGAACGCATTATATTTCGGTATTATTAGTTCTTTATTATCCCTCTTGATACTTTCCCTAAGCTGAACATCTGGTATAGAATAGCCCCTTTGAACCTTGGATACATCTTCTATTTCTTTATTGAATCCTAAATAGCAAACAATTATAAATAAATTTTATATATATATATAGGGCCGAAATTTTTGAGTCTACATTCAAAGAACATCTCTCCTCAGATAAAAATGGGCAATTTTCAAACATTTTAAATTTACAAATCACTCTAAGAATTTTCCACAAATGCAATCAAGGGATAACAATAAGCCTGTTGAAAAGTTTAGAAATTAACAAACTCTGTAAAAATCCAAAATTCACCACCCCCAATAGTAAAATAAAATGAAATCACTGCCCACTACTCAACATTCAAAATAGGTATAGTTAATATATATTTACTGATAACATTTATCTCTAAAAACACGAAAATGCCGAAACCAGTCGTAAATATACGTAAACATTGTGGAAATCAGACAAAAGTGTTTCATTTTATTTATATCAATAAGAATTCTATTTTTATTATGGTATAAGAGCTAGCAATGTCATTAGAACGAGAATTCTAAGAAAGCTGATTTTTTATGAGTCTTCCCTGTCACCATTGGCTCGTTTGCAGGTCATGTGACACCTGTTACTTGTTGCGTTCATGTCTATATGAAGTCCCATTTGCTAGCTCTTAGACTATCAATTTTCCAAAAATACAATCCATAATATCGACCCAGTTTATTGATATTTAGGAATAAGCAATTTTCAGAGAACAAATGCATTATTAGAGGTATTACGGTCAGCTTTGACTGTTATGAAATAAATACTTACTGCAAATTTTTCTTTTATAATATTTCTGTCTTTATCTCTCAACCGGTCACCGTGTAACAAATTGACAGGAGCATCATCGCCCCATATGTATTGTAAAAGTTTATTCCAACTAAAAACAATTCATTTTAGTTTTGTTAACTGCTGCAATTCTGAATTAGAACTGAACCAGTCCTGAACTGTTGTAAAGCGCATGTCTGAAGTTACCGCGAACGAACTTGTTCGAGATTTGTGTTTATATTCGGGGAATCACCGATTCGTTTAAGAAAATCGCCTATTTTTTTTCTACACTGACTGATAACATCTAGTTCAATTTTCAAAAGTGGCAACATTTTTTCTGAATTCCCTTTCTGCCATTTATAATATTCAGAATTAGCAAATCCATTTGCAAAATCTCCTAGATTTATTCGAAAGTGCTCTATGTATTGTTCATTCACATGCGGGAAGACATTTTCTCAGTGTGCGCAAGCGCACAGTTCTAAATTGGTTCACAGAATCAACCAGAACTGCCTCAATGATCCGCTTACCTTTGTAGGTATGCCTTTTTCTGTTCTTGTATCGAATTATAATAATATTCTTCGCATTTTGCTTCTGCCATCATGTATAGATCCAATAACTCCTTCTATGTTGCAATGACTTCAGAATATAATTGTTATTATTTAATCTAAAAATAGCCTTTAGGGCTGCATCACCATACTGTTCACTTTTACTTATCAGAGTATGGTTGAGCTGTACCAATACTTTTTCTGTAAAAAATTGAATATTCTTTCAGAAAATCTGTTATACCTTTTTGCATTCTTATTTGGTTCTTATAAATTATAAGTACACAGGAAATGCTTGATTCCCTGCATAATTAGTACTCCTAATTAAAGATTGATATTTTAGATGACAATAGTTTTAAAAATCATTTTCAGATATTATTTGTGTCTGTCCAGAATATAAAAACGTTTTAAGCATTTCTTACGTTTTCTCGTATTTTCAAAAATTCAAGAATTTCCACACAGTAATGTAGAAAATTGAGAAGTTTCAAAAATACATCATAATATTGTACCATAATCAAAATGGATTGGTTTGCCAACATGATTGGATAATATAACGACAACTTCAGGAGAAGACACTATTTACCAAAACCTAAAATTCTCTCAAATCAATTATACATTGTATAACTTACTTATATACAATCCAAGGAGCGCCTTGTTCTGATCACTGACATTCATTTTAACCAACTGTTGGGCATATCCAGGATCATTGGCCAATATTATTCCAATAGTATCTATGTAATCTAACAACTGTTCCAAAAACGTTATCACATTACAAGTTAATTCATGAACTGTGCCATCACTAGGTAATTGAGTGACAGAATCAGACTTGAGGCTTTCAATAAAATCTTCTAAACATTTAGAACCCTAGAAAAAAAGAAAAACCTCAAAATTATAACAATTTCACAGCCTACTTGTGCCACTTACTGTTGAATGCAACATACTTAGAATTGAATCGAATTTGGCTTTCACATTTAAATCACAGTCGTAAACAGTTTTTTCAAACTCCGGTCTTAGTGATCGTAACTGTTTTAATATTGGAAAAATTACCAAAACTGTACCAAAATCGTGTTTGCCGATGCATTTCTTAGCCCTTTGGACAATACTCTGAAATACAAAGATAATGTGATGAATCAGATACTTAAGAAACCCTCAAAGCATATGAAATATTCAGATTTTACCTCTCCATCTTGAACAATAGTATCCATAGCATCTCTAACTATGAGTTCGAAGACTCTTGGTTGATGAGTGATTGGTATGATTTGTTTCATTAAAGTCTTCTCTATCTGCATTAGTTTATGTAGGGCTATAATACAAAGCAAGTAGTTCTCCATTTCTTGTTCATTATCCACCTCTTCCCCAGAATATGGAGATTCTGAAAGAAACAAAATTGTTGCAAAATCTGTTGTTTTTGGGAAATTTAGTGTTTTTGGATGAAACAGAATAAGTGAAATTGTCTAAGTTCGCCTAGTACAACGGCGGTAAACGTTTAGTCTAGAATAAATGCTGCCCTGTAGAACCCCAGTATCACCAGGAGACTCTGACATGGACAATATCCATTTTAATAGTACAAGGCAAATCCTATGAACTCAAAGACTATCAGATTGGAGCATGTGACGTCTCGTTTCAATGGCGTTCTTATGCCAGATTGGAGGAGCTCCAGAGTAGTTATTAATCATAGCCCATTTGTAGTACTGACCTTTACACTATGGAACACATTTGGGATAACCTAAAAAAACGTATTTGAGCCAAAGTATCCGTGTGTTCTACCCTAGGAAAACTCAGAAGAGCTTATTCATATTTTCTCAGGAACACATAGAAATACCAAATTGGTATTAATTTATCATTCCTGTTGTCCTAAAACCATGAAATTCTGCAAGAAGCAATGTCTTGAAGCACAAATAAAGGAAAAATCCGCTGATTTGCAATTAATTGGGGTGTATAGATGATTTATACAAATGTAAAAATTGGTGGTATATCAGAGATCTTCGTTTTATCAAATAATTTCATGGTTAGATGAAGTAATACTAACCCAAATGTGACGATGCTCTTCGCCCACTTAGATTGAAGCCTGTTGAATGTTCAATAGTTTGGGATGCCTTCAAAAACATTTTATTTGCCTTTCCTTGAAACGCTTGCAATCTTCTAGTTGAGGGTCTTCTGGATGTTTCATGCCTACTCTGGAATTTTGGACGCTGGAAGTAAAAATCTTTTTGGATAACTTCATACCGAGGTATGTGGATCTTGATAACAAACTCAATTCAAACAGTTATTCATAACATAAAAATCACATATATATTCACACTTACTGTCATTGGAGAACTAGAAACACCATGAGCGCTACCTCCACTAACAGATTTCTGATGATTTCTCAGCATGGTCAAGGATCGTTGAAGAACATAACCTCTTATAGAACCATACACCGTAAGATGATCATACTTTTGGTGGTCTAATAACCAATTAGACATTTGGATCAATTTGGCTTTTATATTATCCGGAATTTGTGGTGGAGGTATTTTTGGACTTTTGTTGTTTTCTGAAAGAACATATACTCCTACAAATTACAATTCCTGAATGTTTTAAAAAGAAAACAAAAAAGACGAGAAAAAGAGTTCCTATTAAGAGTTATATCACTTAGAGCTTGACAGAGAGATGTCTAAAAGAGTATAGCATATTCAGCGGACGATGAATAATGCGCAAGCGTCAGATTCATTGATTATAATTGGTTGACGATTGGCAAGTGAATGCGAAAGGCAAATCAAGCTATTTTATTGTTTACAACTTACGAGTTTATTGAGTATTTGTGGTTAATAAACGCTTTTAAAATTGATACAATTTCGATTTTTATAAACAATTGGGGGAAGCAGGAAGTTTTTTTGCGTAACTGCCCAAAGTGCTTCTGAATATATTTCCTTCATCTTTGAGTACTTGTTTGAAACGTATCTATCAATTTATTTATTAACACATTTTCACATACCTATATCATATCGTATATCCCTTGAATTTCTAAATATCCTCTTATTGATGAAATTAACATGAATTACAAGCTTTAGAGAAAGGTACTAACTTAAGAATTTGCTCCCAAGGATATCGTAACAGGTGTACATAATGTTTATAAACGTGATCATTTGAAATCGAGAGCTGTTTATTATTATGTATTGGGCCGAAAAACTTTATGACTTTTTGGAAATATTTTTAAGATTTGGTTTACACAACGGAGGAACAAAAAAACGGAAAACTTATGTAGCAACACCGAAAATGAGCCAGACGTTTCAACATATAGTTGTGAAACTTCATCTGGATCATTTAGCCAAGGTAAATAATTAAGTGACATTTGTAAATGTAAAATAATTTTTGTTTATTTACTAGAGTCAACATCAACTCCAAAACGTTACAAGGTATGTATACGATATAAGATCACCAGATGTGATATATTCAAAACGAGCCAGATTAGCCTTACAATTGAAGTAAAAAGCTTCATCCTTGCAAACCAAAAAGTTTAGAGATTTAAGAAGCCAGAATCGAAAGCTCAGAAGACGTACAGATAATTTGGAAAAACTAGTTAAGCATTTACAGAATAAGAACTTACTTTTAGATGCCTCTGGCGACATTTTGTTAAGTAAATTACTACTACTACAGCCATGAACTGACAAAATGATGGAATGAATAATAAAGACATCAAAAACATGTGTGCTCCACAATTTTTAGTACTTTTTAAACATTTTTGTAATTTTTTAGAAATGCTTCCGACTAGCACGAAAGACGGTATCAATAGAAAATTGAAAAGAAGAGGAAAGTACAGTGTACTATTATCGCCTTTATCGAATCGGAGGGAATGATATAAATCTATGAAAAGTAGGCCTAGATTTACTGAGGAGTTCAAAGGAAAGCCATCTTATGCCAACCTGATAATGGATGAAATTGCTGTTTGAGAACAACTAATATATATATATATATATATATATATATATATATATATATATATATATATATATATATATATATATATATATATATATATATATATATATATCTTATGCCAACCTGATAATGGATGAAATTGCTGTTTGAGAACAACTAATATATATATATATATATATATATGCATAGACGCTTTATGGTCAATATTAATTCTGAGGATTTCTTGAATACATCGGGAGATGGAAGCATAGTTGAGTTAGAACAATAATAAATTGAATTTTGATGAACTTGATGAGTTGTTGATATCGTTTGATTGGTCTCCAATAACAAACATTCAAAATAGTGAAATTGCTACTACTAAATTCATTGATACTTTTAAAGAATTAATGGAAGAATCGAAAATTGAGTATAGAGTAAATGTAAAATCTAATAAAAGAATTAAAAAGTGGATTACAAATGGTGTAGTGGTCTCGATCAAGCATAGAGATATACTTAAAAGAACCTTATTGAAGAAATATAACTATGAATTAGAAATTGAATATAAAGCATATAGAAATTATTTGAATAAAATCATACAGAAACAAAAAAATAAGTACTATTTCGATGAATTCAATAAAAATAAAGGTAATATTAAAAAGTCTACGAAATAATAAAAGATGCTACCAATATCGTTCAAAAGAAAAAGGGACCAGTTGGAATGAAAGATTGAAAAGGGCAAAATTTTAATAATGATTTCGAGATGGCTAATTACTTCAATGAGTATTTTATAAATATCGGTAAGGAAATGGAAAAAAATATTCGCGATCCTGAAATTCCTTGCACATCTAGAGACTCATGTTTGAATTCTGTGTTCCTTGCACCTGTTTCAGAAAGTGAGTTGATTGAGCAAATTTCTACTGTGAAAAATAACAGTTCTCCGGGTATCGATAAAATTTCAGCGGACACGATTAAAAGAACACATAGGGCGATATTGACTCCACTTCTTCATATTATCAACTTAATCTTCGAGACGGGTGAGGTACCATCGTATTTTAAGACTGCAGTGGTAACACCAAATCATAAAGCCGGAACAACTATCGGCCCATTAGTGTAATCAGCAACTTCGTTAAGATATTTGAAAAACTCCTAAAAAAACAATTAGTTCAGTTTCTTACACAGAATAATATTATCTCTCCCAATTAATTCGGTTTCAGTGAACACATCGAACATAATGAAGAACCTCAACTTGAGTAGGGACTGCATTGCAGTTTTTATCGATTTGGCTTAGGCCTTCGATACTGTCTCGCATAGTATACTAAAGGACGTCATGGAAAAGAATGGTATAAGAGGAACTGCTTCGAAATTGTTACGAAACTACTTATTTGGGAGAAGGCAGTGTGTGAAGGTTAACGAATCATTGATAGTATGAAAAACATTGAAATAGGAATACCACAGGGTACTGTTCTTGGCCCTAGTCTGTTTCTGATATACATCAACTCTCTTTTAAAGCTGAATACGGGGGGTATAACAATAATGGCTCAAAACATACAAACTTTCACTGAATCTTACAAAAACAAATTATATCGCATTTTCAATAACACGAGTAAATAGACCGGACTTCCAAAGCATTGTAATAAATGATAACCAGCAAATCCTTGAGGTATCAAAAACTAAATATTTGGGTGTTTGCATTGATCAATTTCTCAAATGGCATGCTCACATTGATTACCTCACTGATAAACTTCGAATTCTTCTACACAAGTTTTATCTGATGAGAGAATTTTTGCCGCTGAATGTTTTGTTGTTGGTTTATAGGGCTTTGGTGGAGTCATTGCTCAGGTATGGGATACTGGCACAGGGAGGTTTATACAAAACTATTTTACGTAAACTGCATGTAATGCAAAAATATATTCTTAAAGTCATTTACAAAAAGACTTTTCCCATCAGATCTGCTGTTTACTCCTGACATAACAAATATTCGAACTATTTATAAAACAACTGTTTGCTTGTATCTTCATAGAAACAATAAGGATTATGTTGATCACCATTATGATACCAGGAGTAATAGAATTAGGAACATTAAACTTCCAAACAGTTACTAAAGTGCTAATTTGTGATTCTTCGACTTCATTGTCCCGAAAGTTTATAATTTATTGCCAAACAAAATAAGGGGACTGAAAAATATTAAGGTATTCAATAAGTCCTGCAGGCTTTTCGTGGTGGAAAACTACCATTTGTTTCGGGGGGTGGTGGAGTAGTTGCTCATTTCATTCTTTTTTGTTTTTTTAATCATATGGCGAAGTCAGATTTTTGATGTAGTGATATTAGTTTGTATTTGTGATAAATTTCTATAAAATCATTGTGGTTCATACAATTTAAATTAGTCTATTTGACACATACAAGTGTTTTTTGCACTTAGGTGTCTATATATAAAAATATCTAAGATAGTTTATTCTAGTTTAAGTGATATTCATTTAATAGTACCAATGCTGCAGAACGTATTCTGCATTGGGAATTTTGTGATTTTTATATTGAATATTCACATTGAATTTGAATAAATTCATATACTACTCCAACTCAAATACATATATCTTATATCTTAGTCTTTCATCCTATAGTAATTTTAATACATACGGCTTGAGATGTAGAGCCAATCCAAAGCTTTATAGGCTAATCAGTTTAATCAAGTCACCAAGGAACATTTCAAGGAAAACTATTTTTATTAAGTGAAAGAATTTTTAGAATCAAATTTTAAAGTGTTGTTATAGTTTCTGTGCTATTGAACTTGAAGTTATTTTGCCATAATTCTTATTAAAAGTGTATTTTATCTTTTAATGTTGATGTTTTGCATTGTTATACCTGTTGTATGCAATTAACCAAAAAAAAAAATAAATAAAATTCATCTTACCATCTACATGTATGAGGTCGGACAGAACCACAGGCAACATTGGAGTATTATACTTATCCAATATAGATTTAAACTCTGAATTAATTTTGTCGCCACCCTTTTCAAACAGTGTAGTCTAAAATACAAAAATTTCTCAACAAGTAACGATCCATAATAAATCAATGTGTTCAATTCTTGTCTGAATGTAACAAGTTTAACTACTTACCACATTTTCTCTTTCAACACTTTGAGGAATATGCTCTTCAAAGTATTTTTGTGCAGCAGCAAGCCGATTTAACGATTGCAAATATGGTTCTAATTCAAGTGCTCCTTCTCCAGGACCTTTTTCTATAACCCCTTCGACGTCAGTTGAAACATCATAATAACTAATCACATTATCCAGCAAATGTATAGTAGCATCGATGTCTATTGCATTTGTATTAAGAAAAAATACAGTCAAGTTTCATTGCTGCATTCTCAAAGAAACAAGTTATATAAAAATTATGGTAATGATTTCCCTACAGCAAAAACAACATGGAATATTTACAAACGAATTGAATATATAAAAAGGATACTTGTTTGAGACTTCTGAAGTATTTCAGTCTCTGTATAAACAGGTAATATTGTATCCTCCAGCCGTGAAAGACGTTCTTCAAAAGTTTTCAAAATCAAATCTATTCCATTAGTTATCTGATTACTTTTTCCAATCTCTCTTTTAACAAATCCAAGTTATTGGATTCCTGAAATCCTATAATTTATAAAAAACATTATACCCACCCACAATTATACCTTTTTCAATTTATTTTCTACTTCATAAAGCTCTACTTTAAAATCCATTTATGTTGATGTTAATGTATGAATTCTTATAATGAAAGTTATTTGTACTTGAAAAAAAAGTAAATAAATAATGGAAAAATTTATGCCTGTCCAAATTTTATTCTATATTTTGTCATGTTGATGTTATTCTGTTACTAAGCTAATGCCAAATAAAATAAACAAGAAACTGATTTAAGAAAAAGAAATATAAATTTCTTGTGATGATCTGATTAGAAACTAGTTCTATATACATCGGAGGTTGGTAGAAGTGTTATATTTGCCACCTTTCGTAAGTTAGCAGTGATGACTTCACAAAAACGTAGCTAAGGTTCTAAATTACTTATGTTGAAGAATGAATTAGATACCTATCGCAGCTTTATTCAGTTATTCGATAAATAATGATAAGATCAATGAAATACGAATAAATATTGCCTATTGATAAACTGAAACTTGTATCACATCAATCATTAGGTTATTTGTATTCCTTTATATGAACAATATTAAATATATTAACTAATTGAAATAACCGAAATCCTAGGTATGTTTTGGAATATTTCGAAATCATGAATTAGAAATTAAATATCATATTGAGTAATAAGAAAAACTAGATAGAACAAGAAATATTTGAGCGAAAGTCAGAGATATATATTCATCTTTTATTATTATTATCTACATCAAGTACACAATTGAAATATTTTTCTGCTGGTTTTCTTTTTCCATTGTTACAGATTTCTGTCCCAAACCCCCTTCGTTTCACCCTTGTCTTCGTCTAGAAATCATTGAGTGCAAGAAGAGAATTGAAGCTGCTAAGCTGAAAAATCTCTGGTACTCTTTATGTACACACGACACTAACACAACATAAACAGACAAGCTATTACTAGTGCAATAACAACAGGGAAACGAGTTTTTTCCTCAGGTTTTTTCACTCGTTTATTGAATCATACGCAAGATAATATGGTTCCCTTGTTACACTTTCCTGAGCTCACACTTGTTTTTTTTCTGACACACACCAAAATTATAGATATAAGCATTTATTGAAAATACAATCATTCGAATGTTTGTAAATCCTCTCTTTTCAAAAGAAGATATATACTTACTATCCTTCAAACAAATTTAATTTAGTGGAGCAACTTTTTATGGGGTTGTAGACTTGAATGTCTTAACGATAAATTCGAATAAAATTTAGATATTCTAAAACAACATTGTCATTAACAAATTCCTATGATATCAAATGATATTTTCAGAAAGATATTAAAATATCATATCACCTTGAAAATATCTGGGAACTATTTTTTTAACGAAGAAGTTGCATTATGCTGAATGTATAAATGAGCTCAGAGAATTTGTTCATTTGCGAATATTTACGACATCCTTCGAAGGAAATTGATCTACCCCAATTTTTTGTGCAATTAATGAAAGCAGATAGTTTTTTTATCATCTATCAATGCAGATAAACAAATTTAGCATTTCAAATTTTCGAGCAAAGTTTTCAATGTAAAACCACTAATATAAATATAAAATATTCTTGTAGTAGGGACGTTCTAGAAAAATTGTAGGCACAGCTTTACCTAATAATCTTGTTTACGAATCTGTTTGGTAGAAAAATATTCCGTCATAAACAATTGGACCCCAGTCTAGAATATTCATATTTTTGATACACAATGATTTCTAAAGTGAATCTGTTGGAAACGAAATCGATTATAATTAAAAGAAAAATGACTGCATTGATACGTGGATTTATTTTTTCTTTTATATGTTAATTTGTTTATTAAAACATGAAGTATTGTGACATCATTGTTTGAAAATCTATCAATCTTGAAAAAGTTTTGCTTACGTACATGGAAATTTTGAAAACAATATCATTAATACCAGTGTTGCATTCCTTCAAATCTACATCATCTAAAGTACATGCACTTAGTCGGAATAGTTCTAATAAAATTTCACTTCGAAATACTTATGTCAATCTCCATGCACTAATTCAGTTATTTACATGTGAAAAGTATTTCCAGGCGTTTTCTTCTGAGTATTGCTCTTACACCAGAAAATCTAACACTATGTTTTTAATGATAAAAACTACTTTTACTTACGGAAAAATCCAAAGATTTTACACAAAAATTACTGTCACCGGTATTTGCCACCAATACTAAACACGGCACAACTCTCGCAGCCTATAGAACAAGAGTTACGTAACTTTTCATGCATCTAGGTTGGCATCACTACTCAGGGGATTGTAGACCACAGATTATTTGATGACGGTTTAGAGGTTTCTGGCATTCAGACCAATGGTGTACCTCCCCGGGTAAATTAATGCTTCTACACATGCGCAGTCAAAAATATTATGTCATTTTGAAACAATTGAAGATCTGTACTAATTTCCATGCAAGGAAAATGAATTTTAGTTTAGTCGTGCGGGTTCTTCAGTGATGTGTTCGTGTGTGAAAGTGAATTATGGAGAATTTGCTGGTATTGGTGGCTGTTGATGTAAGTATATACTCAAATATCATCAAACAACGACTCTAATAAAATAGAATAGTACTTATTGATATGTAAGATTTATTTCGATATGTAATGTTTGTTTTTCTCTTTCAGTTTTGGATTCTACAAGGAATGAATGGATGACGAAGGTTCGATAATCGAGGTCTTAATCATGATGATTATAAATGTTGAATTTTGAAAGAAATTTTTCATTTATATTCATCCAGTTAAGGGATCTCCTCTATTATGAGCTTGAGTCTGTAATTCTTCCTCATCTACCGAGGATATACAGCCACAATACCACTGAGGAGCCAACGTGAGTCTATAAAAGTGAATCTTGCATGTTCTCCTTTTGCATTTTATATCTTGTCCAGTTTTATTTCTAAATGATGAGAATACACAAAATTAACAGACGAATTATTGTGATTATACTCTATTGAATAGTTAACTGTTAATTTAACTAGAATACGAATGCTAAAGTTCTTAATTTCTTGATTTTTGTGGATACAAAACGACAGTCTGAATGTACTGGTTTCAATAATTTAATAGGTGGCGTTGCGTTTTCTTTTCAGGTATTAAAATTATACAAAATGGATACACGTACAATTATGACTATAACCTTTTTCTATTAAATATTCGATAATTTATTTGGAATATGATTGCCAATTTTTAACTATATTTAATTAAGATTCACAAAGAGTTCTATGATTGAATAGATGGCGCTGTATACACTGTCTGATTTGAAAATTTTATTCGGTAATAATGAAAGGTAGTTTTTGGCTCATTGTTTATAAAAAATACATAATTGACATAGATAGAATTATGATCATAATCTTATTCTATTAATATTTTTATTATATCTTGAATATGATTGCCAATTTTTGTAATTTTTTGTGGAACAAGATGGCGGCTTATAAGAATATGCACAACATCACCGAATATAGGTCGGGACTAATTTTTGATCTACTGATCTGTAATCCCCTTTGAAAAATCAAAACAGCTGGATTTTTTCCTGATACAGACTGTTTAATTTAGACTTTCTCGATTTTCAGGCTGTGTCCACAAATTAGGTTCAGTACTTTATTATCAAAATAATAAAATTGATTCCTTCTTACAACATATATATTAACCATAAAACACTAGTTCAGGTATCTAACAATATACAGAAAAAGAAATCGTAAACTTGCTAGTGAATGTGCGAACAAATGTAAAGATGTTTAACATAATGAAAATTATCACTGTCAGTGCGATCATGGTTACACAATACGACAGTGTATCTTCTTGAATATACTGGATGTCTCATATAATATGTTCACCGTGATATGTAATATTTGGGGTACATAGTACATTCTTGTTTTATATGGATGATGATACACTTTCATTTTCGTATTTCATAAAGTTACACAGGATGTCCGAGCTAAATAACCTATTAGAAGTATATTTCAAATTTTGGGATTAGAATAAATGGATACAACAATTTGCAATTGTTTGTAGAGTGGTACCACTTCCGGTTATACCGGAAATTGACTGCAACTTTGCAATTACAAATGGCACTGTATACATTTTGTTTTAATAAAGGGCATCTTTTTTCGAACTTCTTATGTTAACATTTATTCTATCTAAACTTAACCATAATTGAGTTAGAATTATTATCATCAAAATGATCGTCAATATAGTTTCATCTTCTGTGCTCAGATTCGAGTTGGGTTATTCATTTTCTTTTTAGTTTAACGAAAAAAGTGTTGATTTTGATGGCAACGTATATTCGGACTCTATTTTATATACAGAGTGCTCGAAAATCACATGTCAATATAAGAGAGTTGTACATCGCCAAAATGAAAAATTTTGGGAGCTGTATTAGATGTACAACCCGTTGTATGAAATTACATTATAAAAAAAACCAGTGTAATTTTTTTAATTGTTTTCTGCAATTGGTCGTAAACTTCATTAAATGTTTTGTAAGTTCGATTTAATATCTGTCGAAATTGGCCATAAATGTAGAATATATTCAACATTTCCTCGTTTGAGTATTTATTTGTCATTTTATTTAGCAAAAAAACTATACACAAACAAAAATAGTGTCAACAATTTCTAATAATTTCCAAACGTAATTGGGGCTGAAATTCATAGAACATTGTGAAACATAGAAACTGGATCGGTATTAATCCACCCTGTTTTCTTCTATTTTCCACGGCCTCATGATTCAATATCCAAAAGAAACAGCAGGATTTGCCGAAATCGCGAATAAAATTAGAACGACCAGTTATGTTAGATATAGGCTGACCTAATACCAATTAATAATAATTCAAAACACTGTTCTAATCAAACAATTTAGTTTTATAAGGTTGACTAAGGGTTTTTGAGAATCCAGTACATAAAATAGCATCGGAAAGTACGTTGCACCAAAAAATAACACTTTTAACGTTAAACTAAAAAAAATTATAATCTTACGCTAATCTGAGTCAATTTTTAGGGAAAAAAAGATGATATTTTGATAAAAGCATCATAGCTCAATGATGATTAATTTTGGGTAAAACACATCTAAATAGAAGAAGATTGGAAAAGGATACTCTTTCATGAAAAAAGTGCACCATGCCATTTGAAATAGCAGAGTTGTAGTCGGTACAACCGGAAGTGTTACCGATCTGAAAATAATTGCAAATTGTAGATTAATATTCATTTACTCTTCTCATTGGTCCTTTAGCGAAGACATTTTATATTATCGTTTTTTCGTTCTGTGGTTAAGTTTGCTGTGTGTAGTTAGGAAGCGAGCACAGGAACGGAAAGTGAAGAAGAAGAAAAAATCATGTAATTCGCGCCGGTTCAAAAATTATTCAACCCAATTATTAACATTTTTCTGATATATAATAAATTGTCATACACTTTTACATCTCCAAAGTGGAAGAGTAGATATTGAAGTTTATAATCATAATGAGTAGTGGCAGTGATAGTAGTTCAATACATGAGGATGAAGATAATGATGAGAGTATAATTGATGAAAATCCTGAAGACGACGAAGTCTTACCTGAGAATGAAGAATTCAAAATATTATTGGCAACTGATATACATTTAGGATATAAAGAAGAGGATGCTATTCGAGGTTAGTGCTTCGTTAATTCAAAGCAACCTTTATGTATACATTGTGTTTTAGGTGAAGATACATTGAAAACGTTCGAGGAAATTTTACAAATTGCAGCTGCAACTGAAGTTGATTTTATTCTGTTGGGGGGTGATTTATTTCATCACACCAACCCTAGCGCTCATTGCATCAATAAATGCGTTCAGTTACTTAGAAAGTAAGTATTAGTTCTTACTGAGAACTTTTCTCCCACTTACCTCCATGTAAATTGGATAATGTTCATCTTGATATTAAAAGAAACCCTTCTTTCTTATTTCCTTATTCTGTAGAAGTTTTCAACATTACCTAAAATTTATTAATAAAGCCTACCTCAGGCCTAGATAATATTGCATAATTCTCAACATATGTTTGTTACGAGTGAAATCTTGTCATACATTAATGGCAACTTAATGAGGGAAATTCGATAGTGGGTCTCATATATTTTCGAAAGTTGACTATTGTAGTGGATGTCTCCTTGAGGAGACATGTGGTTACATAGGGGGTGCCACAGGGATGGATGTTTGGACCCTTGTTTTCCATATTTATGAATGACATTTCTGATATCACCTCACCACATCATATTTGCTTGAGTGTTGATGTTGATAAAATAAATTATATAAGCTAATTGATTCCTCTGTTGTTATCTGTTGATCATGATGATTAGATTTAGATTAGATATTATATGAGTGAGGGCTGCCTAGTAGCTCTACCATCGCGACTCAGTGGTCTATTGTGGCACACTGTCCTAAATTTCATCCACGAGCTCCATCCTTCTCGTAAAGGATACAAGTTTCGTAGGTGAGAGCTTAATAAGCTCAGTCAGTTTCAGTTTGCAAGATCCAAGTTCTTCCATCCTGACCCTGTCCCCTGCTGGGCACTCGCACATAACATGTTCCATTGATTCTATATCTTCTTCACATAGCTTACATGCAGAATCATGATGATAATAAGAAATTAAAATATGTATTATTCTATCATAAGAGTTAATTGAAATTCAGGATTGCAATTTTGGTCTTTCGACCATCTTCAGCTGACAAGTACTGAACTAAAGTTGAAGATACAAAATTGATGAGTGCAAACAAGAGGTAATAAAATGAATTATGTTAAAAACAGGTATTATTCGAAGATATCAATTATGGACGAATATGCCGGGCCATTCTGTTTATTCAGAAGATTATCTCTATGGGGAATTTGAAAATTTCGATAGATTCTAAGAAATCTAACTTTGGTCATTTAGGTGTTCTGTGAATAATTTGAAGATGATGCCCATTTTCGATACAATGTGAGGCGAAAGTAGATTTGTGGTTCTCTGGTTTTTGTAATCTGAATGATACTCTTTGTATCTAGTTTTCAATGAATGACCGGTCTGACCTATATAAACGCCTTCACAATCCATACAAGACAACTTGTGAACTCCAATATTGTCAAATCTATCATATATTTCATATTTACTATTGGAAAATTCTTGGGAGAGTTTCGAGTGGGTTTTGAAAGCTACTTTTTCTTCTCATCGCTGATAGGGCCAAAATATGTTAATGAAATGTATTTATCTGTATTAGTTGATTCTATACGTGGGTAAATATTATGATATGCTTTTTGTGTTTGTTTTTTCTGATCATTCCGTACATTATATAGGGATATCCACCGGGACCATCCGTTGAAAACTTTTTGAGTTCCAATTACAATATCAAGTATGTAGTTATTTATCTTGGAAGTGTTGCTCCATTATCATTAATGAACAACATGGATTCTTTAAGGGGCGGTCCACAATTTCTAACTTAGTCTTATACATTAATTACATTGTTGATTGTTTTGAAGCGGGTTATCAGTTTGATGACATATATACGGATTTTTCGAAGGCCTTTGAAAAGGTCAATCACAACTTGTTAATAGCCAAGATGGGTGCTCTTGGTGTTTCGGGATCACTTCTTTCTTGGTTTCGTTCTTTTTTATGTGGACGCTCTCAAATAGTTAAATACAAACATTTTCGTTGTAAAGCGATTTCAGTGACGTCCGGTGTACCACAGGGTTCCCATCTTGGCCCAATTTTGTTTAACCTTTTCATTAATTACATCAAATGTATCTTGGGTACTGGATTTTTATTAATTGCGGATGATATGAAGTTGTTTCGAGTTATCAGAGATATAACTGACGTACAATATTTGCAGAGTCGAGTTGATTCTTTGTTGAATTGGACTTATGCTAATTCATTATATCTGAATTTTGACAAGTGTCAAGTTATCACTTTTCATCGTTCCAATTCTGCGGATATACACCAATATTTTTTCAATGATAGAGAGTTATCGCGTGTTGATTGTGTTCGGGATTTGGGTATAACACTTGATAGGCAGTTGAATTTCGAAGAACATATAAGAATTATAACATCTAAGGCTTACCAGATGCTGGGGTTCATTGTTCGACATTCCGTGGGATTTACTGCTGACACCTTTAGACTTCTGTACTGCTCGTTAGTAAGATCTAATTTAGAATATGGAACATGTATATGGCCCCCTTTTTATTTTTGTGATACAGATTGTTTAGAGAGGGTTCAGCGTAAATTTTTGAGATATCTATCATTCAGGTATCATCGTCGAATTGTGAGCCTCGATGTCTTGCGTATTACTTATGGCTTTGAGCTTTTTCAAATTAGGAGACAGGTCTTTGATTTATGTTTCTTTTATAATATCATAAATGGACTGTTGAGTTGCCCAGATCTCCTGGGGATAATCAACTTCAATCTGCCTTTAAGGATTACTCGACACACTCCTCTGTTCCGTCCTAAACGTTGTAGATATAATTATAGTTCAAATTCATATGTTAGCCGCACTGTATATGTGGTCAATGATCTTGGCGAGGGCCTCGAAAAGTTTAAAAGGGGGTTGCCCGTTTACATTCATTCATTGTCATCGACAATTGTATGAAATGAATAAAATAAAATAAATAAAATAATATTTACCCATGTATAAAACCAACTAATACAGATAAATACATTTCATTAACATATTTTGGCCCCATCAGCGAAAAGATTGCAAATGTCATACCAAAACGGCATAAAAAAGTAGCTTTCAAAACCCACATGAAACTCTCCTGATAATTTTTCAATAGTAAAGATAAAACTGATAGATTGTGTGACAACACAGGAGTTCACAAGTTTTCTTGTGAAGGCGTTTATATAGGTCAGACTGGTTGTTCATTCAAAACAATATACAAGGAGCATCAATTAGATTACAATAACCAGAGAACCGACAAATCTACTTTCACTTCACATGGTATAGAAAATGACTATCATTTTCCACCCATAGATCAGCTTCAAATTATTCACAGAATACCTGAAGGACGAAAGTGAGATTTCTTAGAATCCATCAAAATTAACAAACTCCAAATAGAGATAATCTTCTGAATGGCCAGTATGGCTCCATATTTGATATCTTTAAATAATACCTGCTTTTATCATAATTAGTTCATTACTTCTTGTTTGCACCCTTATTAATTTAATATCTACCTGTTTATGTATGTATGTGTTTCAACTTCAGTTCAGTACTTGTAGATGTTGGATGTTGCTATCATGATTTTCAATAAACTCTTGTGATAGTATAATACTAGTTTAATTTCTTATTATCATTGAAATTTTCACCTCTTTGCCTACCGTAAGTTGTTGAGTATTTATTCCACTGAATTCTGTATATTCCAGACTTTGAAATTATTACGTTTTTGTTTAGCATTGAATAGTAATTTACTTATGTTGGGACCAGTATAAAATGAGTGTTGAATCAAAATTGGAAAGATAATTACTGATGTTTAGAGAGGGCCAATGTGAGTTAGCCATGCGTATTTATTTTCTGGTTTCTCAATAATGGGATATAATAATTGAGAAATAGTTTTTGTACTTTGCATTTAATAATACTGTTAACGTGCCATATATATATATATATATATATATATATATATATATATATATATATATATATATATATATATATATATATATACATCATTTTATTTATACTATAATTTCATTCCTAATTACATAAAAATGAATCAAACTTTAATATTTATAAACGGAAATTAAAAGGGTGGGTACTATCACAACCCCGCAAGGATATAAGTGCAATAACAGATATAAAGAACTCATGTGCACACATAATATACCTTATATGATATATAATCTGAGATAACAGTTGCTTTAGACTAAGAAATGTGATACTATGTGAAAGTTCATTATGTTGTTCTTCCTACTCTTTCATTTTTAATGTACAGTATAAGTTCTCTATTCGCGGTGTATATGTTCCGTAAACATGCCGCAAACACAGAAACCATAAATATTGAATGGTAATTTATAGGGGTATTGGGGATAAGTTCCTAGCTGACAAAATAAAAATTAAATATTTAAAAAATTCTATGTAATTGATGTTTTTGATCATATTGATTAGTTATTATCTTCAGCAAGGCACCCCACAGGGCTCTCCACTATCGACGTTACCCTACAACATTTACTGTCACGACATACTCACAGAACGATCCGAAACAAAATATATCCTACAATATGCAGATGAGACAATCCTTATTACACACAGAAAAACACTACAGCAACATAAACGAACTCCAGATCCTGACCAATCACACAGACGAATGGTTTGGTGGGTGGCGATTAAAACCGAACCCTACCAAGTCACAATTCGTAATATACAACCATAATATAACTCCAACCTCACCCACTATAACTATCAGAGGAATAACGAAAAAACCAAACACAAGTATGAAGTATCAAGGAATACATATCGACAGCAAGCTGAATCTAAACCTTCACACAAAGTTAATTAAAAGAAAAGTCATATCTAGAGCAAAATATTTCAGACAACTCACCATGGCCTCCTAGGTCCCCATACTTAAATAGTTTAGACTTTTTCTTATGGGGATATCTCAAAAGTTTAGTTTATACCGCTCCAGTAAACACTGTAGAATAATTGAGAAATCGAATAATAACCTCTTGTGACACGATAAGAAATACCCCAGGAATATTTCAAAGAGTGCGTGATAATATGCGAAGGACAGAGGCCTGTATTCTTGCAGGTGGAGGACACTTCCAGCAATTTATTTAGTTTTTAATTGTTTTTTTTTCAGTTTTATATTGAATAAGTGTAAGTTGGGTCTTAAAATACGAGCTATCAAAATAAAAGCAAATTTTGGGCATACCTATCTAGTATTTCAATTTTTTTTTTATTTAGCGAATAACATACAATTCAAATAATTCAAATTCAATAATTTTTCACTCGAAAACGGTTGGTGATACGAAAAAATTACAAGTGTCAAAAAAGTTTCCAAATTAAACGAAGATGACGAAATTTGATTGTACCCTGATCAGTGGCGTACTGCAAAAAAGTTTGAAAGAGCAAAAGGAGACATGGCCTCGACAAAGAAAACACCTTGTGAATTTCAGTTAAAATCTAGGACGTGTAATGACGGAGGCTGTAAAAAATAGCTTGCATTCCAAATTTGGGCTGAATATCTCAAAAACTGCAGGAGTTTTGAAGAAAAAAACAATTTTTTCCGGAAATTTCAACACCCTGTAGCTCCGTAACGAAGCTTTTGTGGACCTATGTTAATATGAACTTCTTTCTTAAAATTGCACGTAGATTTACCCCAAGTTGTGACATACTATTATGTAACGCCCTGTATAGGAATTGAGTTGCAATCCGCGAATGGTAACAACGGAAATGTAGAAAGCGCGAATAAGGAGCTTTCACTGTATATTTATTCAGTTTGTTTTTTATTGTTTTCAAAACAGTACTCATACAAAGTATTTCTCTTCAGGTTAAAACTTTCAAGAGGAAGCGCTTTTGAGGAAAAAATTGACTTTTGTTTATTGTTAATTTTGATTATTAATTATGCCTCATCAATGAAAATATTTATTATAGTATATAGTAGGTGTATCTGATGAAAACCTCTTTTTGTGTTGAAATTAAGGCTTCATTTCAAGATGATGAATACAGATACTATCAAAGTATTGACCATCATTTATAACTTCTTCCATTCTTCTGGGAGAAGACGAATGTCACGACGGTAAAATAACTCATCTTTGGATTCAATCCATTCGATGACCCATTTCAAAACAAATGGTAATCTGATGGAAGATAGTTTGGTGAGTAAGCCGTATGTGGTAGGACGTCCCATAGAAGCAATTCAAGTGTTTTTTTGATATGCTGGCTTGTCTCGTATTCTAGCCGTTTCTGGTGCAGTGGTCGGCTTGAACGGATCATTTGTTCTCGGTAGAGATCTTCTGTAACTTTTTGACCTTTCTTGAGAAGCTCATGGTGAATAACTCCTTTTTGATCCCACCAGATACAGAGCCTATGAATATTGAGCTTTGGAGTGGACTTTACCCATTGCTTTCAAATGTTCAGATATCCTAGACTGAGCCACGTTTAGTGCTGTTGCAACTGTTTTTTTGAGTTTGGCATGGGTCTTCGTCTATTAAAGCCTGTAGTATTTTCGAACCTTTTCTTCGCTCCTTAGTGTTCTTTGTCGATTACACTGAAATCACCAGATTTAAAACATCGAAACGATTCCTCATAAGTAAAAGCCGATGGAGCATGATCACCGTATTTTTCAATTAATATTCTATGAGATTCGTTGGCAGTTTTCATCAAATTAAAACAAAAAAACAACGATTCGCGTAACTTATGCTTTGTTGATTGAAATTAGACATTCTAATATCTCTAAAACACAATGAAACTGATAAAAAACAAACCTTTAAGTGTCTTATATTCTTGACAAACGTCAATGCTATATTTTAAGCCCCATTTACATCGGTCATTAAGGCTCAGTCTTTAGTTTGAATTTTTACCAATAGAGAGACGTTTTCAACAGATACACTGAATAGTTTGAATTGTGGAGGCCGTTACTTGATGTAGATCCATGATATAAATGAGATAAAAACACAAGGTTTAACTTTGATCTACACTTTATTTGAAAAAATAATAATAGATCAAAGTTAAACCTTGTTTTTATCTCATTACACTGAATAGTATTGCCTATCTGGTACTTCATCCATAATAATTACTTTACTGTTAATAGGTATTGTCAGGAGATAGACCTATCAATATTGAAATAATTTCTGATCAAAAAATTAATTTTGAGCACACCTGGAATGAAATGGTCAATTATGAAGATCCAAATCTCAACATAGCAATACCTGTTTTTTCCATTCACGGAAATCATGACGATCCAACAGGAAAACATCACACTTCCGTCATGGACCTTTTGGCATCAACTGGTCTTATCAATTATTTTGGAAGGTGGAAGGATCTCACTAAAGTTGAAATCAGTCCTATATTGATAAGGAAAGGGGAGTCTTTGTTGGCACTTTATGGGTTGTCTCATATTTCGGATCAGAGGTTAGGCAGACTATTTTTGAGTAAAAAGGTAGAAGAAAATGTTGATTTTGAATGTGGTGAATGGGACTTAATTATTCCAACATGTTTCAGGTGTTCATAGCTAAGCCTGACAGGGATGCAGATAAATTTTTCAATTTGTTAGTACTTCACCAAAATAGGGCCGTAAGAGGTTCTAAAAATTTCATTCCACCCGATGCCATTCCGAAAGATATTGATTTAGTCATGTGGGGCCACGAGCATGATTGCAGAATAACACCCGAGCAGGTGGGAAACGTATTCATCACACAACCTGGTGAGTTTCTGAACGTTTTTTTCTTTTACTTAAATTTATATGAAGAAAAATGGTGTACAGACTGGACAGATTTCGAAGTTTGTTACTGCAGCTGAAATATTGTGAGTAGAGTAAAATGACCTCTATTCCCCGTCCCTTTTTTGCATGACGAATTAATTGCCTCAAACAGATTCAAGTCAGTTTTTTCCGTTTTAGAGTTATTGGCAAAATATTCGGAATCAGTAAAATGCCCATATCTCGTTTGTTTTTGGAGTTATGTAAAAATGGTTTTGACATTTTTTTGGGCACTTTCTTACGTGAATCAAATTACGTCCGAAATTTTATTTTGTTCAACGGTTTTTGAGTTATAACGCAGACTTGAGTTTTTCACATATGAAACACAGGCAACTTTGATTTCGTTAAATACATTTTTTTTCCTTCCCAAAAATATACCATGTGTATTACTTTTTCCTAATTTGATCTAGTAACTTTATGTATATGTATAACACATTAGTGTTATCGAGAACTTAGCTAATATCTTGAAAAAAGATTAGCTCAATTCTTCAATCATCAAATTGCATTGTTTTGCCAACTTGGTTGGCATAATATAACGACAGCTTCAGGAGAAGATGATAATCACCAAAACCTAAATTTCTCTCAATTCAAATATAGAGTCTGTCTGAAAAGTACAGGGAATTGGTCCACAATTCTGGCCTTTTTCGACAAATTTGCTCTCTCAAACGCAGCATAACGCTCAGGTAATATTCTATATTTACCGTCTGACCTTACGGCAAGAATTCCGAGTGCTGCACAACATTGCAATAATCAAAGAAAACACTTAACATTACATTGACTTTCGATCGACTTCGACTTGGTTTTTTCGGTTTCGGTTCAGTCGGAAGGCGCACTTCCGAAGCTTATTGACTGGTTTGTATGTCAAACTCGTATACCCATGTCTCATCACCAGTTACAATGCGTTTTATAAATGTGAGGTCGGAACCGACTCGTTCTAGTATGTCTTCAGCGATCTTTACGCGATTCAAATTTGAAGAAAATTCAGGTGTTTTGGAACTAGTCGAGCGGCAACGCGTTTCATGCCGAGACAGTCGTTCGAAATGGTATGACTTAATTCGTGAGGCACAGAAAATTCATTACCTATCTCTTTCAAACTCGAATGACGATTTTCAATTACCATTTCCTTTACTTTATGGACGTTAACGTCAAATCAGAGCGAGGCAAATCTTCCACCATATCCCGGCCGCTGTTCAATGCTCTGTACCACTTATATGCACGTGTTTTTGATAATCAATTCACTGTGAGCCATCTGTAACATTTTCAGCGATTCGGCACACGAAATTCCATTCGAAATACAAAATTTTAGATAAATTATTCGTTTGATATTTTTATGCATTGTAAAAATCGCAATACACACTTGTGAGAACTGACAAAATCGAGCACTGTAAACTAACTAAATGACAGATCGCTTTCAATCTCCGCGTCAGTATAGAAAACAGTTGTGGCAGTTTAGCAACAACAAAAATTTTGCCAAATGGTTTTAAGCAGATTCTTTTAATAATCACTACATACGGTACATTTTTGTGATGTATGTTCAAAGTGGAACTACAAAAGCTGGACTCGATAAGTCTACTGAAGCTCAAAATGGAAAAGGAAGCCTATACTATCTTCCATGGAGTGCAGATGCATATTTACAGACCGATTGCCATACTTCCAGTAATCTGGAAAATATTTGAAGCAGCTATCAAAAACAGCATTCTTGCACAACATGGCTATCGAAAAAACCGAAGTACAGTTAAAGCAGTCCGAGCAGCCATCACCAGATTTTTGGAATTCTGTTGGAGAAGGTGAAGGCAAAAGAGTTCCGAGGACGAGTTTATGATCTGCTAAAGTCCTTTCTCAGTGACCGGACACATGTCACAATCTGGGAACATCATACACCAGCTCCCACAAAGATAAAGTAAGGTGTTCTCCAGGAGTCAGTGTTGAGTCCATATTTTTTCGGTTATATCAACGAAAAGATTGTAGAAGTAACAAGAGAAGTAGACTTTGTTTTCAAGTAATAGGTCGAAGGTGAACGAGGAAAATACAGAAATACTTAACATAGGAAACAAGGAACCACTAAAATCTGCCAAAAAACTTGAGAATATGGTTAAACTCAAAGACTAAATTTTTGTAAACACTGTGACCTGTAAGAGGCTCTCCTACTCAGAAGATTGTCCAAAGTGAGTTCAGAGAAGGCAGCCATAATCACTTACCTACGCCCATTTCCACTATTATGACCTCTTGGTATGGCAATGGCTGCACAGAGATCTCGAATCTTCACACTGCAAAAAAGCAATAAGTACAATATTCAAGGTTGGTTCACGTGATTCTTGTTAACGATATTTATGAGTGAGATGATACTTATATTGAGCAGTGAATTTATTCATCAAGCTTTGAAACATATGCACCTGCAAAGATCGGACCGCGCTGCTGTGGGTCACAGGCATGGTTTCAACACAAGAAATCCCTCACATTTGGTTATACCTCTATATAAGAAGAAGATAATCCAGAACACTGGAGACTACTGGATGGTAAAATATATAAAAAGCTGCCTGCTCGTCATAAATGTCTGAGAGTGTCTGAGTTTCAATCTAAAGTGAAGGACATGCTGCTATTGCACGATTGAGGAGTATCTTCGTGGAAGTAGTATACACTTGGCGTCTACTTTGTTATATCTGCTGAGTCTGCTGAGTGTTGGTGCTAGTTTGTGTTTGGTCAGCGTGATTCACCTTTCAATGTTATTACCTATTTCATCTATTTGACGTATTAGGTAGTGTTGATAATGAATATATTTCTATTTCTTTCAAAAACTTGTTTACCTGCGTGAATGGTTTTGACTTGGCCTCTGAAATGTTCCCTGGAAAAGAGTCGGGGTAGGGGGTCATTTTTCTCTATGTCTCATTTAACAGCTGCTCTAAACATATCTACTGGTAAAATAACAGTATTTTCTTTTCGTTTAGGTAGTTCAGTGGCAACTTCTTTAGCTGCCGGTGAAGCGATAACTAAGAAAATAGGTATTTTGAAAATTAACAAGAAAAAGTTCAAGATTGACGAAATAGAGTTACGAACTGTTCGTCCCTTCATATTCAAAGACTTGTTGCTGGATTTTCCAGACGTAGAAATGAAGAATCAGTTGGAGAAATCAAGGAAAGTAATCGAAAGTACCGTTGAAGCCATGATTGAAAAAGCAGCAAGATTAAGTAAGTGTATGATATGATTGTTCAATCTCATAAATGTTATTGTAAATGCTTAGATATTCTTAGAGAACATGTTCTAGAGTTCATTCTATCGAATTACACTGGCCGACAAAAAAATTGTTGTGGACGTAACATAAAGCTTAATAGCATCATGGACGGATCCAAATACAAAAATTATAGAAAAAATTGTACAAATAGGAAGTGGGCTCTTTTAACATTTTCAGAAAATGGCCTGACTTGTGATTTCACCATAAATTCTTCACAAATATAGCATTTTGCAACCGCGGGGCGTTAGTGCCGACATTGTCGTAGTTAAAATACTTTTTTCTCTACACACAGGAAACCTTTCACTTTAAAACTCAACAGAGGATGATTAATTTATAATCTCAGTTTTATGTATAAAATTGTAAAAAACAGGTATAAAATTAATACCAGCTAACCGACCCTCATTACATTTACTACCTGTAAGCAAATGTAAAATGATCTTATTGAGCTATTGAAAAGTGGTACGTGTTAGGGCTTTAGGAATATTTTTCCTTTTATTGAAAGGGTATCTCCATTTAATGAAGATCTGCTTTGTGTTACTAAAATCTTGTTGACCAGTGTTATTATTATAAAAATGTTGTAGTAAAATTTTGTCGATAACAAACTACTGATTTCAATGGTGAATGTAATTAGTGCTTATTTTTTGTCTTAGATCGTGTTCCAAATGGAATTCTACCACTTATCAGATTGAGAGCGCATTTCAAACATCAAGTGCAAGTGTTTAATGCCATAAAGTTCAGTCAAATGTATGTAGGAAGGGTGGCAAATCCAGAAGACATTCTGAAGTTCATCAATGTGTCCAGTACAAAATCGAAAATGACATTCGATAAGAATTTGGACGAACAAGTTTTCGAAAACGTAAGTCCTAATCGTCTTGAAAAAAATTCAGTATTCTGTAAATCTAACTGCCCCCTCGTTACTTTCAAATCGTTCACGACAAAGCTTGCTTTTATTGTCTTAAAATCTATAGTCTATTTGGTAAAGAGGTAAAATAATAAAGGCTCTTTAAGTATGCAAATCCCTTAGGAATGTGGTATGCGGGCAAATTCAAATATAAATGTAGTTTCTATGATTTTGTCTTTGCGCAGGCACCAATTTATTACCGGATCTTTGACAGAAACCCCCGTACAAATCTCCTGGAAGAATCAAACTACTTTTGTTTTAAATAAAATATTTACTTTAACGTCTAAAATTTGTAGTCAGTGAAGTAAGCGAATATCTGTTTTAGGATTCTCTGCGAGAATAAAATTGAATCAATTGAACACTAATGTATTTAAAACGGTAATAATTTAATGTGAATATCCAGATAGAAATAATTATTTCGTGCATACTCAACTTACGCCTTATTCTATACGTTAAAATATATGATAATTAAATAATGTTTATGATGATATGATAACTCATAATTTCAGAAAATTATGCCAATGAACATTTATATTATAGTAGACTATAGTAGGCTAAATTTTCCGCATGGGTTTTAACATTACCTAACAGAATGTTAAACAATATTTATAAATAATTTTATGACATAAAACGTCTAGATCTAAATTCAATTTCTTTCTACACTTTAAAATTATAAAAATCAGAACAATACTTGTCAAGATGCTCATATATACACCCCCACAAAAATTGTCGCATCACCCTACTTTTAAAAGATATATATATATATATATATATATATATATATATATATATATATATATATATATATATATATATATATATATATATATATATATATGTATGTATATAGGGGTTTTACCTGACGAGTTGCCCATATATCTGTTCATGCAATCAAACTGATTTCATGAAAAATATAAATCCACCACCCGGTAATTAATACCATTGCCAGGCAATGATTATAATCAAAACATATCCTGGAGTAATTATATATTAGGATAACGTTAAATGTTATGAGAATATATCAATCTACCAGAATATATACATACTATAGCATCATCAGACAATGATATCAATGTACCAACGAGTAGTGTCAGAGGCTTTCTCCCGGAAAAATCCAGTGTACGGACCTTAGTCAAGTAATACTGAATGTTACTCATTGATAGTTTCCTTTGTGTGAAGTGGTGAACGATCGAATAGAATACTGCTCTGAATATAAATATGACAAAATTGTCAGTTAATTATATTACATTTATATAAACAAATAAATAAAATATGAAATGAGATTCTGAGCAGTATAAACTAAAGAAAACCTATGACTCTACCTCATTATTATTTTCGGAAAGAAACCTACGAAGAATATTACAAGATTTGATGACTGTTATCTTTTGTAACTGTTCAAACAAATTTTCTTCAGACCCAAAATCTCAATACTTTTGTGAAGATTTCTAGGAATAACTCCTGTTGTAGAAATAATAATTGGTAGAATAAATATTTTCTTCATTTTCCACATTTTTTAATCTCGTCGCCAAGCATCATATATTTAGAAATTTTTCATTGTATTTATTTTGTATATTATGTGTGTCGGGTATAGCAATATCAATTATATATGTTATTTGATTCTGTTTATCATTAAGAACGATATCTGGTCTATTGTGTTTTACAGCTCTGTTGCACAGAATTGTTTTATCAAAATAAAGTTTATATTTGTCATTTTCACAAATAATCTCAGGTTCATATTTTTGAAATTTTTTTCTTTTTGGAATTAGGTCATGTTTAATTCCTAGATTGAAGTGAATAATATTAGCGACGGCATTATGTCTTTCTAAATAATCTGTTGAAGCAAGGACTGAGCAAGATGATAATATATGAAAAACTGTTTCTGAAGAACAGAAACATCTACGGCAAGAATCATCTATATTTTGTTTGATAATATGTTTTCTATAATTCCTTGTGAAAACAACCTGGTCCTGGATCGCAATTGCCAAGCCTTCTGTTTCAGCAAACAATTCTCCAGATACTAACCATTTATTCGATGCAATTTCATCAATATAATCATTTTCAATTCTTTAGGTGTTTTCCGTGTAATTCCTTCTGCATCCAACTTTCTCTTTTAGAATTATCATCAAATATATCAAAATCTACCTTTTGCATTGTCAAGTTCAGAGGTGTAAGATTATAATCTGAAGCAACAACAATATCATGTAATTTAGACGTTCTCTGTTTATCATGAAAATGGGAACGTAGATGAAAAATCTGTTTACTATGAAGATTATTCAAATCAATTAATCCACGACCTCCAAGATGTCTAGGTAGTGTAACTCTCTGAACAGCTGACTTTGGGTGGTGCTTATGATATTTACAGAGCATTTTCCTCGTTTGACATTGTAACTCATTTAGATCAGTTTTAGACCATTTAATAATTCCAAAAGAAGATGTAAGAATAGGAACGGCATAGGAGTTGATAGCTCTGAAAAGGTTTTTACTAGTTAAATAACTCTTGATGATAATTCTAAGTCTTTTGTAATATGAACTTCTAATATTTTCTTTAGTGCTGCTATGGTTTATTGTCTTCTCTTGACAAAATCCAAGATATTTATAATAATAGGTGACAGGATGGTCATAGTTATATATATATATATATGGGAACCTAACCTAACCTAACCTAAAGATTACTGTATGGCTTTAACAAATCGACTATAGTAGTACATACATGACTTTAAATCGCTTTTTTCAATTCTCAATACAGCACTACTAAAGTGAAAACTCTTTAAGATAACTATCGAAAATATAATCGTTTAATGTTTTTTAGATGCCTGTTCGCACAGTGGAAGACGTGATCAGGAGTTATTTCGAGGATGACAAAAATGAACTCACTGTTCTGTCCGTCGAGGGCCTCAATGCGGCTGTTATGAAATATATCAATTCAGGAAATGACGGTGCTATAGAAGCAATTATAGAGTAAGCGATTTAGACGTTCTTTTCGATTGAATATTAAAGATGTAATTTTTTTCAGTTACCAATTCAAAAAGACATTAGATAAGTTAATGGAGTTACAACCGGAGGAGGATGAGATTGATGGTTGCCTGAATAATTTGCGCCAACTTAGAAAGTCTCAAAACGAAGGGGAAGAGGTATTGTTGTATTTCATTTATCTTTAATATCGATGTTACAGTCCCAATTAATTTCTTAGCGTTAATTTTATTTTTGAGAGAGGAGAAATGTGATCATTAAAGAGTGGATTATCTGTAAGGCGGAAATGTGAAAATATGTACATATATATGTAATAATTCTTCGAAAATATGTAAAGTATAAACATCATTTGAAGGGGTTTTTTAATCATTACAATAACAAGATCTCTTAACTAAGAATTCATTCGATCGAAAAAAGAAAAACTTCGTTCATCTACTGAGGTGATAGCAGCATGTTTTAATTTTGGCAGCACGTTTTCGGCGAAATTGGTTTCCAAATTTCCTCAGAAAATTTTCGAAACGTTGCGAACTTCTTCAAAACCTTCATTATTTTCTGAAACCGTTTTCAATTTGCCAATTTCACATTTAACTTTTTCGCATTCATTATCATGAATATGTTGCAATGACAGATAATAATGGAGACATGCAAACCTCCAAAATGTTGAGAACAAAGGAGGAATACCTCAAGGTCCAATTCTTGGGTATCTCCTTTATATAATTTATACTAAATATCTGTCAGGCCTCAGCGACGACTTACTGGTCCAATTTGCGGATAATACAAGTGCTATAATAAGTGGTAGTGATCAAGATCAACTAAAACGTAGAGTTTTCAGTAATTCAGTTACCCTAGATGAATATTTCAACATAAATTATTTCAAGCTAAATACTCAAAAAACACAGTTTTTAAATTTCTCGTTCTATAAAAATTATGAAAAAATCTCCGTAAAAAAATGTATTATATATTAAGATATGCGTTTCCTGGGTGTGATAATCGATTCTAGGTAGGTGACTGGTACAGCTACGTATAATGTCTTGCTGGTTCACTGGTGGGATATTCTTATCTCCTTAGAATGCTCAGATTACATGATGACCTCCAAACGGCCATCGTGTATTATCGAGCAAACGTGGAAACCCGCATCAAATACGGAATTATATTCTGAGGAAATTCTGGGAAGGCGTCTCTTATCTTTGGATTCCTAAAGAGATGCTTAAGATCGATAGTAAACCTGAAAAGCACTGAAAGCTGTAAGGATCATTTCATTGAAAACAACTCTCTTACACTACGTTCCTTATACATTTATGAAGCAATCATGTTCATAAGAAACAACTCTTCCACAAAAATAAACATGATTATATGATTAAGAGAACTTAATATCTTAAATTTAATCGTATTTACCTACAGAAAATCGCACACCATATGATGAAAATACTGAATTAATTATCACCTATAATACGTGATGAGGAACCAGCACTTCTGAAAAAATATATACCATTCTGAATACCAAATTTAACTAAAACTAAAAACACTGATAAAATATCTAATAAGGAGTCCAAGTTGTTCTGGCCCTAGTCTTATTCATACACACAACCAAATTTATATGGAATCACTCCATATTTCACATTATTGATTGTTTTTAACCATGGATCTTTGACTATTTGTGAAAAATGAAGTTTTTTGTACAACTGGGTAGTATGATAAGTAATGTTGAATTATCACCACATGTTCGGGATATTGTACTCATCGTCACTGAGATTTGAAACTATGAATTTCAAAATTTAAAAAAACCTATAATCATAATTGAAAATGCCTAAGTTGGATTGTCCCATGTGCAGAGGGGTCGAATCATTGCTTTCGTTGAAGAAGGGATGACACAGAAGAATATAGCGGCCACAATGGGGGTATCACAGAGGGTGATTTAAAAAACCTACGCCCGATACGTGGAGCTACAATCTCTGCAAAATAGGCCTAGAAGAAGTCGTAGGAAGATCACTTCTGAAGAACAAACCGTTTTTTATGCCAAATTGCAAGAAGAGACCCTAGCGCGTTGCATCCCATACTCCAAAGGCAATTTCTGGAAGAAACAGGCATCAGTGTATCACTCGAAACGATACGTCAAAGACTTCGTTCAAGGGGTTTATACAGCAGAAGGCCCTTGAGAGTTCCAGAGCTAACAAAACAACGAAAAATTAACAGACTTGATTGGTGTATCGAGCACCAAAATTGGAATATTGAGGATTGGCGAAATGTTTTTTTTTCGGATGAGAACAGTATTGGTGTTCGATCAGATGACCGCCGGATTCGGGTTTTAAGGGGTCGTGGAAGACAAGCTAAACTCCGAGTAGCAAGGCAAATTCCGAAATATCAAGGGGGCAGTGTGATGTTTTGTGCTGGAGCCCATAGTGAAACTCTGGCGAGGTACACACAGTGAGAATATCACTTTTATGCAAGATAATGCTCCTCCGCATACCAGCAACCTCGCGAACATTATCTTGAAACAGAGGGAATCGCTATTTTGGACTGGCCAGCTTGCTCTCCAGACCTAAACCCTATTGACTATTTATGGGATAATCTCAAAATTAAAATTAGATCGCGCCAGGATAATCCAAGAACACCACAACACCTCATCCAAGCCGCCACAGAAGAGAGGCAGAATATCACCCCAGAGGAGGTCGAAAAACCTAATCCAAAGCATGCCTAGACGGTTAAGGCTGGTATCAGGGTAAGAGGAGGTAATACAAGCTACTGAGATCTAGAAAAAACACCGACTCCGTGAGTAAGTCTCTTATTTTCTTGTATTTGTTTCTTTCTTAAAATAAACCTTAATTTATTTATTTTATCGATTGAAACATCTCAAAAGGATCCATTCTAACAATCCTTTGAAATTTCCAAAATCCTTGAGATAATATTCAAAATATGGGGTGATTCCATATAAATTAGGTTGTGTGTACATGTTTATACATATTTATTTATTTAATTCCTGTGAATTGAGTTTCTTTATTTATTCATAACGTGATTATTTATTATTCTTTGACACGTTCTACGCCTTAGGCATAATTTGTTGTTTCTTGAAATATTTACAACTTCGGATGAATAAATTATCTATCTATTTTTCACAATTTCACTTTTGTTTTATTACTACTAATTTGATATAAATGTTTTTTTAGGCAATGAATTATTTGAATAATCTTAATTTTGAGAAAGATGCCGGCGATAATGAAGCTGTTATATTGGAAGACAGTGATGGAGACACTGAAATAGATTTATCTACAACTGCAGGATCATCCAAAGAATCCAGTTCAAGGGGCAGCAGAGGTGGTAGAGGTAGTAGAGGTGGAAAAGGTACTCGAGGTACTAGAGGTACAAGAGGCAAAAAAAAGGCAAATGCTGAATTTGAAAATTAATTTCAAATATGCTCATTTGATTTATATTTGAAGATCAGTAACACTTATTTTTTCATATATTAAAATCATCTCTGGCTGTAACAAGTTCTTATTTATGGAACTAATCGCCTGAATTGGCATATTATTCGAAGTATGATTAGTGATTGTTATTCCAGTACCAGTTGAATAAATTATTTTTCAATTTATATTTGTGATCAAAAACAAAATCACTACCATATTCCTAAACTCCTGAGAACTACTTTATTTTAGTTGTTTACCTTTCTAACACTGATGGATAACTTTTCAACAAATTATTTTATATTTCTTCTAGTTTTTAAACTATTATTCAATTTCTAAATTTTTAGTGTCGGATATTGAAAGAACCTGATTCAAGAATTGTATAGACATTGATCCTTGACGGAGTTGCAAAGTTTCGGTTAAATCTTATGTTTCTAAGTGAGTTAGAACAACGTTCGAAAATTTCGTTACACTGGAAAATAGATAGATACAGGTGAAGCTAATAAAATCATGATGAAAAAGACACCCTAAAGAATGAATTTTTCCTCAAAAACCAGATTTATTTTCAAAATTTTGAATAAAAAGCAAAAAGTTTCGACACTGGATGAGAACCAGATTTCTTAAGAATAGAATAAGGTCATAAGGTGTAATGCAGAACATTTCTGGAAAAAAAGAAGGCAAGGAACCAAAAAGAAATAAAGCAACTCCGAGTATGAGAATACCTGACAATTTCTCATTCAAATAAATTATATTTGGATCTAAGAAATCTTTTAAAAATATAAAATCTAGAAACCTTACCTTGTTGATTTAAAAAAAAAACAACGGAATGTAAAACAATACTAAAAGACATAGTTTATTAACACGCTGTTTTTAACTGTACCTGTATTTATATGTCTTTAAAACGTAATCTTGAACCCACTTTAAGATATCAGAATTAATTGAAACTTTACAAACTTATTAAGAACGAATGACAATTCGATAATTCGATTGCAATTTGGAAAATAAATAATAGTTTAAGAATCTAAAAACGCACTTATAACAGGTCAAACTAAAAAGTTATTATTATTATTATTAAGTGCAAAAGAACCAAGGACATATAATCCTATATGGCTCTGAAAATAAGTAGGAAAAATACACTTTGTAAAGTCGGACGGATATGACCCGATAAAAGAGATATCAAACTAAAAATTATCTCATGGTACAAGCAAAATCGTGTTATCAAATATCAACTCCACCAATAAACCCATCGCATTTGTTCTTGAACGCATTTACCGACTCCGCACTAACCACTTGCCGAGGCAGACCGTTCTAAATGTTAAACATAAGATTAGTTAATTAATTCTGCCTGGTAGTTGTTTTGAAGTTCTTTTGCCAATTTAAAATCGTGGCCGTAAAGCCGAGGATCCGCATTCAACTTAAACAAATGCGATAGGCTGCCACCAATGAAATCAATCGTTCAGTATTCTGTACGTGATTATAAGATCACCCCGGAGTTTTCGGCGTTCGAAGCTTGGAATATTAGCCATTTTGAGTCTTGTTTCGTAATCCGGACGTGCCGCACCGAAAGAAACTTTTGTTGCGCTGAACTGATTCGAGTGCATTTTTATCATTCACTAAATTTGCGCTCCACACCGGGCCATCATATTTGACAAACGTCAAAAAAGACAACTTTTCGAAAGCTGCTTTCAACATATAAATTCGCGAACTAGAACGGTTGGAAACATCGGCGATGTGAGTTCACCATTTTAAGTCATTTGTTATGATAATATCTAAGTTCCTCTGTGATTCAACTTCTGCTAGTTGCACTAAATCAATTGAGTAATTCATTCGTAGATTATTTTTGCCCATATGCATAACTACGCATTTTCCATAATTCAGAGGTAGTAGCCAATTGTCACACCAAGATTTAATATTCGTAATGTCCTCCTGTAATTGATCGTGTTTGCTAGATGGCTCGGCGTATATTTTTATGCCGTCTGCGTAGCACGAAAATCGGAATTTGAGGTCAGAAATGAATACTAAAAATAGAATGGGCTCCAAGACTGAACCTTGGGGAACGCCACTTAGGACAGGACACTCGTTAGAGAGAGCTTCATCCACCCTCACTCTGAAAAATCGATTTGTTAAATCCTTTATCTAATTGAGAAGATTGCCCCTGAATCCACAATGTTCAAGTTTGTGTAGCAATAGTTTGCGCGCAACTCGGTCGAATGCCTTTGCCAGGTCGAGGTAAATTACGTCAAGTTCAAAATAATTTTTAATTATTGGGAAATTATCCAATAGTGATAAAAACAACAGTGGATAAAATGAAATAGTTTTCAGATGGTTTAGAAAAAGTACCTATTTCTTTAACTAAACAAATCATATCACACTTTTTGTATTGAAATTTTCATTAAATAGAATTTTATAGCTCGGCATCTGATCTTTGCGTCATCTATCCAGTCAACTGAAAACATAGCTAGTAGCTAACATATCCCTCAACTTCACCTTAATTCAATGGTTCGAGGCGAAAAACGGATAGATAAAGTTTTCTTCTGGTTGAGGTATAGAAAAAAGGCATAAAAGTGAGAGAACTAACTCTTGTAACTGAAAATTTAAACCGAATCAGCTCATATTTTCACTTGCTCAATAGGTGACGTTCAAATACCGATCGTTATTACCAATAGTAAACTGCATTTTAATATTCCTGACGTGCTGTAAGATGGCGCATCGGTTAATTGCCAATGGCTTAAGTTTAATTGTGATTTAGAACGAATTAATTAGAAATTCAGGTACTTATCGATCGCCCAAATCGGAAATTGAATATATGACAAATAATAAATAAGAAAACTAGTATCACTATTTGATCTTAGCGTCATCTATTGGGTTTTCCGAAATATTAATGCATTGTTCATTCGATGGTTTGAATTGGTACTTATTTACCTTTTAAACTCTCTGGTTGCATTCTTCATACTGTCAGGTGTCAATATTAGTTGTTACCTGTCAATTATTTGTTGGTCGACCAGGCTTGTTATTTTTATTTTATTTATGTTTTATTGTTTTAATATTTGAGTTGGTTTGTTAATTTCTTGAATGTAATTACCGAATTAATTTTTCAGAAATTTGTTTCTTTACATTGAAATAATTCTCTGCTAACTATTAATATGATAATTTATACATAAGTGTCTCATGTACTAGGACATGTTCATTGGATCTCCTGTGATTATTGGTTATTTTCTCTGGAATATATACGGTGAGTTTATAGAAATAGTACTATCACTGTTATTCTTGCTAAGCCAAACTGCCATACATTATTTTGATTTCAATATTGGTATTAAATCGGAAATAATTCCTTCTTTGCTTACAAGGTCAGACCTGTTTGAATATTATAATTACAATTCTAACTTGAAGATACGCACAATTAAATCACTATTCTGCTACATCAAAGAGAATAAATATTGTTATTGAATTAGAGGTACTTTCAAAATGTAATGATGAGGTACTTTGGACATTTAGTTAAATTGTTCATCTAATAGAATACAGAATGAAATAATGACTAATAATATTTTAATGCATAATATTGGGATTTCCCATTAGTTAGTGTACTGGAGAAAGTTATATTTCAAAATAATTTTGAAACTTTTGTTTGAAGTTCTGATAAGACCCAAAAGATTTAAACCCTTGAAAATGGTAACTATTCAAAAGTAGATTTGAATGAAATTAGAAATATCCTGACATGCAACATACATATTCTATAAAGTATTTAATGAATTTGTTTGTATACAAAATAAAGTAAATATTCGCAAAGGTTGTTCTTCAAATATTCATATCTTTGAAATAAAAAGTGAAATAAAGGTGATATTTTTCAGCAGAATCGATTGGACTCAGTTAGATTTCCCAAATAAATGAGGAAAAATGTTCAATGGTGGAAGTGAAATTACGCAACTGTCATCGGTGCAATGTGTAGGCGCCAGTCCTAGAATCACTCAGCAGCCATATGTGAAAATAATAGAACAACCAGCACCGAAAGCCTTACGTTTTCGATATGAGTGTGAAGGTAGATCAGCGGGCTCAATACCGGGGGCCTCTAGCACCTCAGATAACAAAACTTTTCCTTCCATTCAAGTGGTTGGATTTCAAGGAAGAGCTGTGGTGGTAGTGTCGTGTGTGACAAAGGATGAACCGTACAGGTAAGTATGTTCCCAAATTCAAATTTTCATTAAAATAAGTTTGGATTTTTACACAAGTTTTTTTCAGGCCACATCCACACAATTTGGTTGGCCGGGAAGGCTGCAAACGTGGAGTATGCACCCTGGAAATTCCTCCAGAGACAATGATGATTCAATTTTGTAATTTGGGTATACAGTGTGTGAAAAAGAAAGATATAGAAGGAGCACTCCGTGCCAGAGAAGAAATACGTGTTGATCCATATAAAAGTGAGTATTTTTCCAAAACAGTAAGAATGAACCTGAATTGTTTTCTGGAGTGTTTTAAGTGTCAGAGGTGTCCTTCAGGGTTCACACTTGGCACCTGTACTGGATGAGTAAATTTTGATGCTTTATTACGGTATGTCAAATTCGTTTATATGTAACTTTGATTGTAACCAAGATAGCTGCGAATAACGATTTTCCCATAATTCAAGCAATTTTGAATAAATTGAAAACAGAGAGAGATTTCGAGAAAAAAAAATGTTGACACCATTGGACTGGTCTCCGAAGAAGAGACCCCTAACTATATTTCACTCAAAACATCAAAATATGCCAATCCTATACTGTTCAATAGTTTTATTACATTCTATCTGTAAATTTCCCGATTTCTTACAGCTGGTTTCAGTCACAGAAATCAACCTACCTCGATAGATCTGAATTCGGTGCGATTGTGTTTTCAAGTTTTTCTCGAAGGCGACAGAAGGGGCAAATTTACGGTCCCCCTTCAACCAGTGGTCAGTGAACCAATTTTCGACAAGAAGGCTATGTCAGATCTTGTCATCGTCAAATTGTCCGACTGTGTCAGTTACGTGGACGGTGACAGAAAAGACATTATCCTACTTTGTGAAAAGGTAAGTTTATCTCAGAGATATGTTTTTCTCAAGACTTTTCTGAGTATACGCTTTGTTAGTTGCAATGAAAAGCTTCAAAAGAAAGCATAGATCTTGAAAGTTTCAGTGAAAATTATTAAATTCCAAGTTGGCTTTGGATAAACTTGACAGTTGTCAAAATTTTATTGCAATGAAACGTCATAGAAGCCATAATAAGAAAACTAAATTTGTGAAATATTTGTTGAAATTGTTCGAAAAGAAAATTTCATACTAAATTGTTTCTGACAATTTCATATAATAAACAATCTGTGCCAAAACTTTTAAAAGATTGCTATTTTCACAAAGTTTAGTAGATTTTGAATAAATGGAACTGGTTTAAGTATTTTTGATCCATAGATTTTGGAGAAGAAAAAGAACGAATTTTTCAGTCTCATTCAATATTGTTCTGCATCCAGTACACAAGTGATAATTTTTTAAATTTTGTTATAATGATTTGGAATAATATTTTTCAATTTTTTCTCTTGGATGCTTGTGAGTTGTTTTCTATAAATAACTTTTATTCTATTCATTCAACAACTGTTTAATTGAAATCCATCATACTTTGCAATCCATTCAAGCAGGTTGTCAGTGAGTTATCGTGGGAAATTATAAAAGTGTCATCTGCATACTGAAGAGAATATTGCTGGTTGTTTCTTTCTTTTGGGATGTCATAGCAGTAAATTATGTAGAGAAACGGTGACAGGCTAGAACCTTGCGGTGTTCTTTGTTTGGGGAGAATGGTTCCGACACTGTATTTCTAATTTTCACTGTCAGCTTATCGTTCAAAAAAATTTATGATTATGTGTATAAGAAATCTCGGTAGGTTAATTTTGTATAATTTGAAGATTAGACCCTGTGCCATATGCTATCGAAGCCTTTTCAATATCGAGACTTATGCCGCTGTTTTAAAGTTTTTAGTTTTGCATTTTGTGTATTCGATACCAAAACGGCCAGTGGATGCGTGGTAGACCTCTTGTTCCTAAATCCAAATTGAGAAGTGGGCAAAATGTTGGTGATATGCTTTTCCATCTTCAGTTTTATTATTTTCTCGAAAAGCTTTCCTAGTACCGTAGAAGTGTAATAGGTCTGTAGTTTTAACTGACTTGTGGTTTGAGTTAGGTTTAGGAATTGTTATTATACATCCTGTCTTCCATATGAGCGGAAATTGTTGCTTTCTGAGGCAGTTTTCGAAAATTTGTATTATATGTGAGTGTATCTCAAACTGTTTAACTATTCTCCACGAAATGCCATCCACGCCTGGAGCACTATTTCTGGTTGAATGCAGTAGTTGGTAATAATCGCTTTCTTCTATTTTAACAACCTCCTCTGAATATGTAAATTCTTCTTCCACAAATTCGTTGTACCATCTGTCTATATATCTTTCTGTTGTTTTGCTGAATTCTTGGTCATCATCATATGTGTATACAGATTCATAGTAATTTTAAATACCTCAACCTTATCTTTTCTGTTACATACCACTTTCCATTCTCTTCAAGATCAGGTACTGAGAATGTCTGTTTATATCTGGAAAGTTTTTGATCTCCTGATAGAAGTTTTTACCTTGGTTTGATTAATGTTGTTGCATGCTTCAACCCATGTGTGTTCTGTATACTGTTGCACCATTTTTGTATATTTTATTGTAGATGTTAATTTGATTTTTAATTAGAGGATCTCGATTCTGGCAGTATTCCCTATACATTTTTCTCTTTGTTTTAATCAACTTTATCACGAGGGTGGAAGTTCGTGTCTAAAGTTATTTGGTTTTTGATTGACAGTTGGCTTTTAATGCTTGTAGAGACTGTCTTATTGAAGGACTCTATATATTCTTCATTAATTTCTTTTCCCATGTTTTGTTGTATGAAGCTTTAATGTCCAAATTCACTTTTTAACATTGCATTTGTTGTAATTATATATAGGCGTTATAGACTCTTTCACCACATCACCTCCCATATCAACTGTCAACAACACGCCCAAATGATCTGATCCTATGTCTGGGGTTAAAGTTATTCTTCTGATGTTATTCTGTAGATTTTTGAGTAAAATATTAAATCGGGTGTACTATCAGGGTTATGGTCCATCAAGAAAGTAGGGCTGTCTCTGCCTTGGTGAAAAGTCCACACTGTAGAAATCTATTTATTTGTTTTTTCTTACTAGGGTTTGGGTTGAAATCTCCTATAATTATTACATGCTGATAAAGCAAAGCCTTGGTAAAAATATTTTATTCTGCAATGTGGATGTATATAAACCAAAAAAAATGTGGAGCTTGTCGTCTTTGAAGGAATAGTGAAGTGAAGTACTTCATTTGCCTGTTATTCACTGATGGTGGATTGGCTTTACCCATTTTATTTTGATGACACATAGCGATATACTGCCCCCCTAACGCTTAGTTGATAATCACCAACTTTCTTCAATACTTTCCAGTCTTTATAAGAAATTACATGTTCTTCTTTGATCTTTGCTTCTACAAACATAGCACAGTGAATATTGTTAGTTTCGATGAAATTGTTTATTATATGTCGTTTTGCCCAGTAACTGTTTGCATTGTTGTAGAAAATATTAATTTCTGAATTGAATTTGCCTGCTATTATTACTTGATGGTTCAGTAGGAGATGGTTCATTTGGGCATTCTAGGTCAAACATCAAAATATAGACTTTGTTTCCAGAAAAGACTGCGGTAGTGTCTATATTGTATTGGTTAATGAACCTTTTTTCAGCTTCATTAGTTCTTCTCTGTCGACAGTTTGTGGTTTATTGAATTTGCGGATGTAGGTATTAATTATGTCATCGTGGATTGTAATCGATGAATGTATTCTATTTTGTTTTTATCAATTTCTTCTATTCTCTGGTTCTTTTTGTTCAGAGATTTAATCTGTGCATTTGGGATTCCTTCCAGCGGTTTCTTTGGATGTTTCGGCATTTCAGGGACCAAGCTGCATGTCCTTCATCACCACAAGAGGTGCACCTGGAAAGCTGAGTTTTACACTGGGTAGTTTTATGTGGACCAAAACATTTGGTGCATTTCGTGTACGGTCATTTCTCAGTAAGGTGGTCAAAACTGAAACACACCGCACAAGGTACAGGGGTTGGCTGTGGTGGAAGGCTGGGATATATAGAGTGTGTGCATTTCTGTAAAAGAGGCCTCACTCAGAAGCCTCTCAAAAGTGGTAACTTCTCCTGTAATAACTCTTATTAATCCTGTTGGGTTGTTTGTTGCCTTTGATATTATCCTTTGCAGTATCTATGCTGGAGTTTCAATGTTGTGTTGTTTGTATATCTTCGTCTTTTATAAATTTCTCCACATTTGAGATGACCACTGAGTAAGTTTGAGGCCGTTCTGATTTTTCTTTGCTTTCATTCTGGGCAACTGTTTCTTTGTACATAATTATCTTTGTTCAATTTTAAGTTCTTCTAATGCATTTTGTAAATCATTCTTGTTGTTGTTTGATTTCACCAGATATCCTAATTTAGTTTTCAAAATTATGTCTTACTGTTCGGGAATTTCGAGTTCCATAAATTTGCTATTTGAATTCTATCGGTAACTGTGGATTCGGCAACAAGTGATAATTTTTAAATTTTGTTATAATGATTTGGAATAATATTTTTCAATTTTTTCTCTTGGATGCTTGTGAGTTGTTTTCTATAAATAACTTTTATTCTATTCATTCAACAACTGTTTAATTGAAATCGAAAAGTTTCATTATGCATTCTGTCGAAAAAGTACCGGGAATTGATTTTTCAAAACAAACTGCTTGAAACGATTTTCAACATTTTTGTTGTTGCTAAGTTGGCACAACTGTTTTCTATACTGACGCGGACTTTGTACGCGATCTGCCATTTAGTTCGTTTACCATGCCCGATTTTGTCAGTTCTCACAAGTGTGTTTTGCGATTTTTATAATGGATAAAGGTAACCAATAAGGAATTTGTGTCAAATTTTATATTGCAAATTTCGTGTGCTGAATCGCTGAAAATGTTACAGAAGGATTATGATAAATCGACTTTATCAAAAACACGTGCATATGTGGTACAGTGCATTCAACATAGATGTGTTGGAAGATTTGCCTCTCTCCATCTTTAACTGAAGTTAACATTGATAAGTTTGAGGGAGATAGGCAATGAACTCTCTGTGTCTTACGAATCAATTCGAACTATTTCAAACGATTGTTTGGGCATGAAACGCGTTGTCGCTCGACTAGTTCTAAAAGACCAGCTGGACTTTCGCTAAAAATTGAATCGAGTAAATGTCGCTGAAGGCATTCTAGAACGAGCCAACAAGCTTCGGAATGGCGGCAACTGAACTGAAACCGAAAGAACTACGTCAAAGTCGAACAAAAGTCAAGGTAATGTTGACAGTTTTCTTCGATTATCGCGGTGTTGTGCACTCGGAATTCTTGCCAGAAAGTCAGACTGTAAATAACGAATATTACCTCGGATTTTGTACCACGATATTGCACCATCTCACATGGCTATCATTGTGAATAAATTTCTGACCAAAAACTCAACAAATACCTTCAAATAACCATCGTATTCACCTGAGATGGCTTCGGCCGAATTTTCTTCTGCAAAGCTCAAATTACCACTTCGAGGTACCCGTTTTGAATCGAGAGAAGACACAAAAGAGAATTCCCGGCGAGTACTGAAGTCGATTTCGGAAAAAACGTTTTGATGATTAGATTATTGTTGTCGTAAATGTATTCATTCGGAAAAGGCTTACTCTGAGGGCGTACAATAAATCTGGGTGAAAAATAAGTATTTTGTGTTTCATTGATCAATTGCCGGTACTTTTCTAACAGAATGTACATACAGAATGCATTGCATGGATTCAAAATTGAAAAAAAAAATCATTCGAAGTGTTTCGAACATCCATTAATGATATCTATTTCAAACAGATTACGAAAGAAGATATACAAATCCGATTTTATGAGGAAAAAGAGGGAATCGTCGTTTGGGAGGGGCTGGGAGAATTTCAACCGTCGCAAGTACACAAGCAAGTAGCGATCTCGTTCAAACCGCCCCAGTATCACAACGCGGAAGTTACAGAAGCAGTGAAGGTTTTCATACAGCTGAGGAGACCGTCGGACGGGGCGACCAGCGAGTCTCTACCGTTTGAATTCCTACCAGTACCCTCACTGAAGAGAAAGCGGCCGAAATTCGACAGCGTTCTCAGTTTGAATCAAGGGATTTCAGCAAATAGTAAGTAATAGTTGTATTTTTTTTACTCATTGAGAGTTTTCAAAATCTATATTTTTTCATCTAACATTATGAAATGTATTTGGCCATTTTTCCTACTCAGTCTTGGCTAGCTATGGTAAGAACAAAACGTCCAGTCGGGAACAATCTCAAACTTACCCTTGTGGTAGCCTTGTGCTCTTCTCTGTGCACTCTGATGAGATCATTGGTATAATCAAGTCCTTGAAGCATACGAAGTCTATGGGACCAGATAGAATTCCTGTTCAACTGATCAAGTCTGTTGCGGATGAGATCTCCCCTGTTTTAACCCATCTAATAAATGTCACATTTGAAGAGAAACTTAAAATAGCAAAGGTTAGAGCGGTGTACAAGAAGGGGAACAAACAGCAAATAGAAAATTACAGACCCATATCTATACTCAGCAACATAAGCAAGATATTTGAAAGAGCCATTTACAACAGAACGGTAGACTTCTTGGAGACTTACAAGGTACTTTCAGAATACCAGAATGGGTTTCGAAAAGGTAAAACTGCGACAAGAGCCATATATCAAGCCATTACCAAGATACTGTCTCGTTTGAACGCTGGTAAAATAACAGCACTGATGTGTATAGATCTCAAAAAGGCCTTTGACAGCTTAGACCATGACAGACTGGCTGAGAAACTGTATGCAGTTGGGATTAGAGGTAGACCGCTGGATTTTCTCCTGTCTTATCTCTCAGGAAGGTCGCAATATGTGGTTGAACAAGAGCCATCAACTGGAAAGACGGAGGAGTCAGCAACATTGAGTGTTGTTAGGGGGAGCCGCAGGGATCGGTTTTGGGTTTGTTGCTCTACCTGATTTATGCCAATGATTTAACTCATTGTACGCCTGAATTCATGGTCCAGTTTGGGGACGACACTTCCCTTATAAATTAAAGATAGAAGTGAGTTTCTGAATCTTTGGAATTCACATTAACAACTGTTAAGTAGTCATTTTCGGTCATTTTTCGATGTTATAATTCGGGATATTTACAAAACTTTCTTTCTCTCATATCAACGTCAACACAGCAAGAATTTTTACATCGCTTAGTTTTACCAAGCTGGAAATATAATTCTCAGAATTGCGATTCTCCTTCTTTTTCAGATGATCCGACATTTTTCAACATAAAACTGGAACCTCGAGGTAAGTTTATAAGTTTTCAATGTAGATATTTCGAGATTAGCTATGAGTGTAGTCCATAATCTTTTCGAACGCGCCAAAGTAAAGTTAATTAACGTTATCATTCGAAAGAATTTCTCCCCGCACCACTATTGAACATCCACCAACACTATAAGTAAGTAAAGAGTTACACTGGGCATATCTTTCATTTCGACGTCTGTGCACTAGAGAACGTCGATCGCAATGAAAATCTCGAACCGTGAACAAATCACCCTTCCAGTAAGCTTCTACATGTTCCCTGTTGCGGTTAGAGCTGAGCCTCGAGCTGCGACACGAAGCAATAAACCAGTATCAAATCAGTGCTAATTTGCACTTCTCTGTTCTGTCGAAGCTGCATTAGAAAGTGCCTGACAGTAGCGAACCGTTGTCTCAACGAGGAAATTTTTAAATGGCGGTCATGAATCGCCGTTGTTGCTCGAGGGGGTCCTTGCCTAACATTTCCTTCACGACTACCAGCGGACCATTCTGGAATTGAATCGTCTCGCTTGTGATTTCTCCATAAATTCTCCACAAATGTAACAAAATTCGTCAGGAGAGATTTTGCAACAGCGGCGCATTTATCCCTACATTTCCATAGTTTCACTTTCTGCTCCATAACCTCATTTTCATGTTTATTATTATTATATTAAAGAACACGTTCAGGTGTAATATTCATTCCAGCTAACCGTCCTTCATGACATTTACTACCTGCGAATTCAAATAGATCTAATTAAGATCTTGAAGAGTGGTGCGTGTTAGGGCTTTAGGAATATTTTTCCAATTAAAAAATAAAGATCTGCTTTGTGTTACGAAAATCTTGTCGACCAAAAAAGAAATATGAAATATTGAAATTGAGATTTAGTTTTTGGCGTAGTGTACCTTACTTTTTTGAATTGCTCGAATCTAGTGGGGCCCCAATTTACTTTATGATCTTTTCCAATAACGAACTATTAGTTGTATCTGTTGAAAATCTCCCTCTATTCGTAAAAGTTTTAAACTGAAGACTGAGCCTTAATGACCAATATGCACGAGGCTTATAATGTAGCATTGGCATCCGTCTGTGTGTTTTAGAGCGATTAAAATGTCTAATTTCGAGCCAACAAAACATCATTTGCGCGGAGCGTTATAGTTTTGCCTTACTTCAAAGAAAACTGCCGCCGAATCTCATAGAATGTTAATTAAAGCCTACGGTGATAATGCTCCATCGGATTTTACTTGTAAGGAATGGTTTCGACGTTTCAAATCTGGTGATTACAGTGTAATCGACAAGAACACTCAGGAACGAAGAAAAAGTTCGAAGATACTGAATTACAGGCTTTAACAGACGAAGACACATGCCAAACTCAAAAAATGCTTGCAAAATCAATAAACGTGACTCAGTCTCGGATATCTAATCTGACCGGCATGGGGTCATAAACACGAACAAAACGTCGATGGTTTATACAAACACTCGTTGTAAACGCAAAAGATTAAATAGAACACGTAGTAGACAACGGCAATATGACTGACGCGTGGGGCCGTAGAGTCGACTCGTGGCAACGCGTGCTGCAGACGATCTCCGGAGACGACCTGAACTCGATGAGGTTGGCGAAGGGAAAAGACGGATGTTTAAACCCTCGGGTGTGTGCTTAGCTTGGTCGGAGCGGCCTAGAGCGATCTATGATTAGAAAAGCTTAGTGAACACGATAACAGAACGTTTAAAAACAATGGGTAAAAAATATAAAGAAGGAAAATGGTGCCATATGAGCTAAAGCCGAGAGACATCGAAAAACGAAAGACAATTTGTGAAATGCTGCTGGCTAGACTGAAAAGAAAGGGATTCCTCTAGTATTGTTACTGAAAATGGAAAGTGAATATATTTCGACATTCCCAAGCGACGAAAGACTATTTGTGACTCCAAATATTCACGGAAAGAAGGCTATGCTCTGCATCTGGTGGGATCAAAGGGGAGTCATTCACCATAAGCTGCTCAAACAAAGTCAAACAGTCACAGGATCTATCGAGAATAAATGGTTCGTTTAAGCCGAGCACTGCACCAACACCCAGAATACAAGACAAGCCAGCATAAGGTCATCCTGTTGTATGATAACGCTCCTCCGCATGTCACTAAGGCCGTCAAAGAAACACTTGAATTGCTTCGATGGGATGTCCTACCACATGCCGGTTACTCTCCACACTGCTCCATCAGATTACCATTTGTTTCGGTCAATGACTCATGGGCTTTCGAAGCAGCACTTCCATCATTTCAGAAATGTCAAGAAATTGGTCATCGAGTGCATTGAATCCAAAGATGAGCCATTTTATCGTAGTGGCATTCATCCCCCAGAGAAATGGGAAAAAGTTATGATAAATGATAGTCAATACTTTGGTTGATTCATTCTCTTGAAATAAAGGCTTAATTTTAACAAAATTTTCAATAGATACACCTAATAATACTAAATACTCTTACATTCTTGCCATGTGTACTTCGTGTTTTACTATTTAATTTATATTAATGTTGAAATTACACATAATCACTACTTGATAATTTACAGAAAGTACATACCAGTGGCCACAGGGACTAATGGACATATCAGAAATGATGGACATCGATTCGAAGAAGTTCAAACTACCTCATCTTCCAAACGGGCCATCCACTAGCACTAGTTTGCCACCGTTGAACTCTCAGAATTGGAACATCCCCTACGTCCAGAATCTCGTAGGTGGTCCAAGCGAGTGCGTGGGCGCGGTAACAGTGGAACCAAATGGTATTCGCAGTTTCTTGGATTTGGATTCTCAGCATGCAGAATTGAAACAGATCAACCTAAATTCAGGAGATTTGGGTTCATTCGATCAAGTTCTGGACGTTGCCAACTTATCTGAAACTCTGAATACCAATTTGTCGTTGACCGATATCCAGGAAAGGCCGGATCAGAACATGACAGATAGCTTAACAAGGCTAGCCAACAATACGTTAGATAGTATTTGTCAAGGCACGAATACCTTCAAATAAGAGACAGCTGTCAGATTTCTCTCAATTTTTTTTACTTAATTTTGAATGAAAATATTACGAATCATCAGATTTTTGGGCTGTGCAATGATATTCTAGTTTTAAACTGCAACTGATTAAATCAGATTATATTTTATGACACTTAGAGATGAAAACTGTTTCGGATACAGCTCAAAAGCAGGAGACAATCAGATCAGAATATTCGTACTCAGATAGTATGATGAATGACAAATGTTTATTAGTTTTAAGATGATTTCTATGAGTTCTTTTATATCCAAGTTTTTGCATATAAAAATTTGTTTGAAATTTTGTGTATAAGTCTGTAGAAGGAACCCTTATAGAATCATTTCGATGGCCGTCTGTCTGTTAAGACACTTTGATCATATTTTACAGTAGATTTTGAAATTTTTTTTGCGCAGTAGTATGTAGTGACTACAAAATAAAAATATTTTAGACTATACAGAGGGTGTTCCACAAAGTTACATACCAAAGTATGGGATACCCTATATTTTGTTTCCTTTATGACTTTGTGAGGAAAAATGAAGATGTATTTGATTAAAATTCCCTATACCTATCTTGAATAGTTTCCGAAATATTTGACATTTTCTGAAATTTGAGGACTTTAAAAAAAAATTTCGTGTCCTCAATATTGATTTCAAAGCTTCAGATGTACAACTATTGTATAGTAATTGTTGATACTTGAATATATGAATCATTGTGTTGATCTATGTTAAACAGGGTGTTCGAAAACGATTTTTGAAGTTGGAGCTCATTCAAATCTCGTTTCAATATTTTTTCAAATGGCATACCCTATATTTAAAGTGTCGAGTAAGTGGTATTTTTTTATACCTTTCGAATGACACCTAGGTTCCCTACACCTATTTTCAACGGTTTCGAAGATATTCGAAAGTTTAGCCAATTTTTATCGAATTTCAATAAATATTCAACTGATATTGCTGTTTAATATTAGGGGCTTAATATACTTGATATATACATACAAATTCCTGGAAAAGGTCGTTGTTGTCACCTATCAATACTGTAAGGAAAAAATATGTCAGTCTTGAATAGAAAGAGTTTTGAGTATGTATCGGTGCATAGTGCACAATTTAATTTTTTTACTATCGGTTGGAAAACTCCAATTTTAAGCATTTTTGCTATTTGATATATATTTCAAAATGAGGAACCAATACAAGAACGAATTGATATGATTTTTTGTCATCGGGAGTGCCAACAAAACTGTTTTTTAGCGTTGAGAGTTTACTGCGAAAGATACCCGAATCGAAGAAATACAGACAGAAATTCCCTACAAAAACTACTACAAACCGGCAATATAGCTTGTCCAGAAACAAACAGACAAAAGCGGGTGACAGAAGATGAAAGAAACGAAATGACAGTTGTAGCAACAGTCGTTGAGAATCCAACTACTAATCAGCGGAAGATTGGCGATGAAACGGGAATTAGTAGAGGAAGTGTATCCGAAATCTTGAAAAAACACGGATTTCATCCGTATCATATTCAAGTCCACCAGGAGCTATCGGAAGGGGATTTCGAACGTTAGCCTGAGTTCTATTTATGAATGTCGGAAATGATCGGAAGAAATGAAAACTTTGCAGAAAATATTATTGTAACGATATCCAATTGTCCCTGAAGCCGACCCTGTCACGGCCCGGCGGAGTGACGAGAACGGGAGAATTCGAGAAAGATTTAAAGGTTTCAGCGCGCCGTATTACGAAGAAATCAGTATTGCCGTTTCCGGAAGGTTCTCGAACGAAGATCTGGAACAGAGCTGAAGTTACACAAATATTCTAGAACAATTCGTACTTGCATATAAGAAGAGAGCGCGAAGCGCAGAAAATTAATTTTGAATACAGAGCGCGAATAAGTGGACAAAGTGTTGAGATAAATTAAGCAGTATCGATTGTGTTATATAAATTAGTCATTTAGTTTTGTGTTATAATTGTTCAGTCTACGTGTAAATAAACTAGTTAGAGTTTTGTAACGTTGAAGTGTTCGATTTGAACCCACAAATAATTTCAAGAACTAAGAAACGTTACATTATGTTCTTGAATTAATGCACTTTCCACAACTCCAACCCCCTAGTGAACCCGCAAAATTTTCTTTGATCAGCCGTACTCGCAGCACCGACGCCGTTAATATTAATTATCGGTTCAGACAAAATATACATAGTTTAATTTCTTATTATCATCATGATTAACTATAACGTAGTAACGGCGGAATCAATTAGCTATTTGTATAGTTTTCAAGTTATAGACTTAACTTGTATTTTTTAATGGAACATCAATATATTTTAACGTAATCGAATTCTATTCGTTGAAACCTTTATATATATATATATATATATATATATATATATATATATATATATATATATATATATATATATATATATATATATATATATATATATACAGGAGTTCAATTTTTTTGGAAGACGACAAATGGTATTTTGATGTTATGAATCAATTTTCGGTAAGGCGGCCGTGAAGAATCGTAGGAATCAGTAAAGTATTATGGATAGTTCTTATTTGTCCATTCGTTAAATTTTCAGAAATCAAATAATTATACTTCTTTTTCGATAGTAAAGAATTCACTGCGCTATAATAATTGGAAAAGTCGCCTCTGGAATAATTATTGTCTGTGTCAGATTTCTATCACTAGAATAATATTCTGTTTCTTTAACTGAAAATATGGAAATGTCAACACCAAACACTCTGATACTTTTATTTCTGCTGCATCAATCTTTTCTCAATCGTATGTATTTATTAGAAAGTTTTTCATATCACATGGGATTCAAACCCAGGGATTTACCAATTTCGCTCTACGTTGATTTTCAACAATATTCAATCGATCAGTTTTCATTCAACAACTTTTGTTGTTTGTTTGTTTTTCCTTTAACGTGCTCTATTTCTGCCTTTCGGCTAATGACACCGGGGAATTCTGTCACCTCACTAACTCGGGAATGTTGCCGAACCCCTCTCTTGTCGAGGAAAGGGATCTTTAATGTCTAACACATTTGTTAGACAGGACCCACAGCTTTAAATTTCCTCCGAAAGATGGACACGACTCCCAGAATTCGAAAAATCGCACCGGCTTTGGGGGGATTGAAATTCGACAATTTTTGAATATTCTATTTCGTTCATATATCCTTGCTTTGAATATATATGTTGCCACAATGTTCTTGCTATGTACGGAAATTGCGCTGTTTCAGCTTCAACTGACATAACTTTATTATTAACATGATGAAATATTTTCACAACTTCTCTGAAACCTAAATTTTTATTTTATAATCGTTACTTATAATTACTCCAGAATTTTTTTATATTGCAAGGATTTGAACCCATAATTTTAAATTTGGGCGACATGACAGGCGATCTGTCATTTAGTTTGTTTGCAGTGCTAGATTGTTAGTTCTCACAAGTGTATTTTGCGATTTTTACAATAGATAAAAATATCAAAAGACGATTTGTCTCTAATTTTATATAAAAATACACTAGTCCATTTATTCCACAGAAACTGGCCAAGCATCAGTAGTATGTTTCTGGAAGTTACGCGGCACTGTAGTGCTGGGTTATGTATTTCACGCATAGTCAACTTTTTAGGCTTCCTGTGTCATGTATCGCATGGTCTATACATAATGGCTTGACGATATAACTTTAAGTCATCATCAATCAGTCTTCTGGGAGTGTCTTTTTAAGTTCACGCCAAATCTTTGCTTTCTTGTGCCTGAAACCATTTTGATGTTGTATGTTCATCTTGTCTCGCTCATTTCTATTTTGGTCTGAATATGCGTTGTGAACAAAGTCTTTTATAATCCTCTTCCACACTGAAGATTGGCATTCAGCAATGCCATTTGAAATCTTCATACGACACTTCAGAACAAGAATGTTGTATTTTTTCCGTACTACTGGCGCAGCTTTTTCAGCCATAAGATTCTCCTTCGTCCTAGATCTCTTCTTCGTTTTTTCATGTACATTCTGTCCAAAAAGTACAGGAAATTGATTATTTGGAAATGCTGCTTAAAACGACTGTCAAAATTTTTGTTGTTAAGTTGGCACAACTGTTTTATATACTGACGCGGAATTTGAACACGATCTGTCATTTTTTTTATTTATATGCGCACATGTTTTACATTGTGCACACTGTAATATACGGTACAACCCATTTGAAAACTTAAGGCAAACAGAGCTTAGTGAAAGTTCATAACAAAAACAATTTATCCACATTGAAATTATAAATAATATAATTTAAAATTGACCCACATAACATGAAATCTTGGATTGCACTCAAGAATACCACCTACACAATCAAAATAAGTATTACAACCCAAAGAAAAAGAATAAAGCAAAGAACTTAATTCAATAAACGAGACACTAATCCCCTGAATGAACGACTTGGGGTAGCAAAAAATCTACTTTGGAGTAAACATTACTCGATTTAGAAAAAAGTGATCTCAGTAATTCGTACGAGCAGTCACTAGATAGAATAACAAGGCGTTTCGAGAATTCAGCATAAGTACTGAGATATTTATGCGACTAAGTAACTCTGGACTATTCACTTCGCTGTTCAAAATTTTGAATAAAAATATAATATCGGCACAAGAACGCCTTGTGCGAAGACAAGGAAGAGCCAAAAGTCCTCTCATAAAAGGTAGTCAATCTCGTTCCCAGGAATATGCATCTTACAGTTAATATAAAAGTTATATGTAGGGCACCAAACCACAGAACCATAATCCAGGATACTCCTGACTAGAGTACAGTAAACAAGTCTGAAGGTGTCTATAGAGAACGATGATCAATTTCTCAGTACGAATCCAAGAATTCTAAGAGCCCTCTTCCTAATATCCCAGATATGATCGCGAAACAATAACTGGGAATCAAGCTTCACTCCCAAATCGTTAACAGCACTGACTCTTTTTAAGCGATGTTCAGACAGACTATAATTGAATATGTCAGGATCCCCTCGAGAGAAAGTTATAGTATAGCATTTCTCCAAATATAGTTCCAACCCATTGACTGAACACCAGTCACTGAGCCTGTCAAAATCAGACTAAAAACTTATAGCATCGGTTAGACAAGAGATTGATCTGAAGACTTTCAGATCGTCAGCGAAAAAAAGAAATCGACAGAAATGAAAAACGTCAGATATGTCGTTAATGAACAGAAGAAAAAGTAAAGGGCCCAAGTGCGAGCCCTGTGGAACACCAGATGGTATGTAACATAAAGATGACAAACAACCGTTATAACGCGCGAAAAAATATCTATTACACAGAAAGCTTCCCAACCATCGATGCAAATTTCCTCTAATACCCATAGCGTAGAGCTTGGTCAACAGCAAGTTTATGTTAACTCGGTCGAAAGCCTTGCGGAAATCTGTGCTTTCTAAGGAATTTGAAATCTCGTCTAGGAAAAGTAGAAGATTTGTAACCGTTGACTTGTTTTTCGAAAAAACATGCTGCCCCTGTATTATACATGCTGAACACCTCCAAGTCAAAAACACTGATACCAGCTTATCGAACAACTTGGGAATAACGGAAGGGATATTGATACCTCTGTAATTGGATACATCGTCTTTATCTCCAGATTTATGAATAGTTATAATAAAACTTTCCTTCCAAATTAGAGGAAACGAACCTCAATACACAGATGAGTTGAAGATATCAGCTAAGGGTCCTGACAACGAATAAACGCAGGGCCCCAAGAATTACTAGGCTTTGAGCTGTTATTACCATCAAATATTTCACCAGATGGAAACGACACGCTTGTGAGAACCAAAACCTCAGGAATATTGAAGTTAGGAGAAACAATATGGTCTGAAGTAAATACTTCACTGAAAAATTCTGCGAATAAGTGAGCTATTTCACCATTGTCCTCGCTTGATCGATTGTCAAGAAACATTGGTCCAGGAGACTTCCCCGGGCTTTTCATACATTTGATATATCTCCAAAAAGATTGGGGGTCAGATCTAATATCAGCTTCAATCTTGGACTTTACAACGATTTCTCAATTCGCGAAATGACTCGTAATCAGCCAATGGGTTAGAATTGTACTTGGTGTGTGCCTTCTTCTTTGAACGAATAAGCTTAATTAAATTCTTATCAAACCAAACAGGAAAAAACTCGAGTAAACAATATCATAAAACCTACAAACTGAATCATTTATATTACTTGATTTACAAAAACTCCAGTTTACAGAATGTAAGTAATCATCCATGCCAATATAATTACCATTTTTGAAATCGTATGATGTGTTCACGGTTATAGGAATATGTTGAGCATAGGTTTCATTATGTGAAGATCAACTTCTAGTATTTCCAATAAGAATGGTAAGAATTATGAAAACGTTCCAGGATCTCAGAATATCATTTCAGATGCAATTTGGTTTTTGTTTTATTGAAATCGAGCTATAGTTTGGGGTGTTTTTCATTGCACACTAGATATTCACCAAAATATCCAAACTATTAAAAAAAATTAGATACCCAACTGATATTATTTCCGGAAGTTTCTATTTACTATGAGGATTAACGAATACTATTTCTCTGATGTATTTCGTGAACATCAACAGTTCACAAATAACTTATCGAAAAATTCAGTTGAATTGAAAGCCCATGTAGCAAAGTGATTTTTTTATCTCTTCAGAAGTTACAGTTCATAGTATATTTGCAGATATCTCATCAAAGATTTTGTTACAAGTAATTTTTAATTTTCCCCAAAATGAAAACATTCAAAGAATATTTACTCATATGAAACTCGCATTTATTCACGTTGGCGAGTGACAAACCTAACCTAAAAACAAGGTATCATGGAAAACGAAAAAAAAATAGTTAACAAATCATTTTAAAGAGATCATCGTTTAGCCAATATAGTGAGCCGTCTGTAAGAAGAAAAAAGTCAGTACCTTTGTGCTTAATATACAAAAAAAAAATGAGGGGGATAAGGTACCAAAAAATTATAAATTATATCACATTAATTAAGCTATCGAAACGAAGCTAATATAATATTAACGCAAAGTGTAGACAGCCAGTGTTTCTTTCCGAAAATTGTTTTGTGAATTTTCAATACGCAAACGTGCCGGAAATGCAAGATATTAACTCTTAGAAATATCCCTTAATTGTTAAATTAATAAAAATAAATAATAAAAATAAACATACTTCTTCTAATTCAGCAAATAACTTGACAACTATTTAATAGAAATGTCTCAATTTGGCAAAAAATAAACTCAAAAATTCGTGTCAATAATTAAAAAGAAACAATTAATTTCTGAACACTCAGTCTTCGAAAAATTTAAGTAATATAGCGCCGATTGAATTGTAGTTTCTGTTTCAATTTTAATTTTTTCGATCGAAAGGAGAAGGATATTTAAGATGGCTCGAGTTGGAAAATTGATTAAAAACGTTCTTGAAAACGAATTAACTGCTTTTGCTTTATTTGGTGGAAAACTGTGTAAGTTTTATTACTTTGAATACAATTCTTTTGTTTTTGGAAATGATCAGTTCCCCCTTAGGAAAATTATATATTTTCTTATATTATAAAAATTCGTGTAGTTTGAAAATCCGTGATTTTCCAAAAAGAACTTGTAAGATTTCCAAAGAACTATTATTTCCATTTCTTTTAATTTAGGAAAGTTTTAAAAGAAGTTATATTGCAGGTTGGAAATTTGCAACCTTCGTCATTAATAAAAATTATCAGTGCTTCAGATTTAATTCACGGCGCACGTTTTGTTGACTTAGTTGGCTTCATCACAAGATGATATACTATCCAATAACTATCAATCTCAATAATTATTCTTCTTTCGGGAGTGTTTAAAAATGTGTAAACCTTTTATAAATTGCAAGAATTATTAACAAATCTATTGAATTTAGAAATTATCAAAAAAACAATAAGAGTCCCAACTCTGGAAACACTTCCCAACCAATTTTAGCTCATATGAATGACTTCTTCTGAGTAAAGAAGAGTCTCTAATCTTTTTGAGTTGTACCAGAAAAGTCTGGGCTCTCCATCAGGATGATAAAGGAAACCTATTTGCCTTAATATATAAATACTTCTATGTAACTTTCCCTTTTTAATAAAAAAAAACGAACTAAACATTTATTTCCATAAATAACTCATACTTTTCCAACTGAGCCATCATCAATTCTTCTACTGACCTTCAAATTTTTTTGTTAAAACAAAAATATTTCATATTGCCACACTAGATCTTTCAAAATAAACTCTTACGAAACTTTGTAAAATACTTTCATATCTTCAACTTCTTAATTCAAAATATCAACCCTAATTTTATGATGAAATCAGTTAATTCAATGTTAGGATGCATCTTCACTCTTAAGTGGAAAATTTTGGCAAACTTTTAATACTAATAAAAGTATACTTTTTGAAACAAAATTTATATATTTTCTCGTACTCCGTGACTTCCTTAATAGTTTAACATCCCATGGCCTCCAGGCGTTACTTATTTCTTAAAGATGAAATGAATTGAATAAAATAGTGTTAATAGGCACTCTTAGTCATACTTACTAGCTTGTCATGTTGGTCCCATATGAGATACCAGGTATTTAGGATCAATAACAATCAAACCTCCTTGTTTAAATTCTCAGAGTTGATTTTTATGTAAGTATTAAAGGATATGACGGAAACTAACAATTAATGCCGCAGACATTTCCTATAGGCTCCTTTAAATTTTCCCAAAATGAAATGTTACCTAACTTATATTCTCATTCCTGAATTTCATATATGATATTCATTGGTCAAATAGCCCAACAGACACACTTTCAGGGTCTTTACGAGCATGAGTCGAAAGTCTCTCTTTATCTTTATCCCACTGCTAAATCTCACTTATTCTACGTATGAGTGCGCCAACGTGAGTTCAACCCATATTTAACCAAGGGTTGTATACGACCCTATATATTTTTGATTAATTTCAACAAAAATTGCAAAACATTAATAAAAGAAATCAGTGTGATCCGATTCAGCGACCCGTTTGACACCAGCATCAGACTACGAACCCAAAAAAAAGAAAACTTGAAAAACTTATGGAAAAAATTTCCATAAGAAACCGAAAAAACAATTTTCAAGGGCTTACAAAAGAAGAATCCGAAGTAATGGTTTAACTAGCGGAGGTTTGACATCTTCAAAACAATTTTTAAGGTTTCTTGACAATAATTTGATAGATTTGATCGCAACAGAATCAATTAGATATGCGGACCAAAATGATTCAAACTTTAAAACTTCACAAACCGAAATGCGCATGTTTTTTGGAATTTTTCTTTCTTTTTCAGATTCAGAACGATCAAAAGATATCTTCATTTTCAGGATAGCACAAACTTTGACAAAAATGGTCGGTTTTCTAAACTAAGACTTTTATTTGATCAATTGAACAACAAATTCATGAAATTTGTTGTTTTCTCAGAAAACTTATCTGTTGACAAAGAAATTATGCCGTTTTTCGGACGCCACTCTGCCAAAATTTTTGTGAAGTTTAGGTTCAAATTATGGTGTCTCTGTTCGGAAGATGGTTATTTATACCAGTTCTTTCCTTATGGAGGTGCAGGATACAACATTAAAACATAAATGGGCCATGGAGGCAGCGTGGTACTAGACTTTCTCTAGGTTATAGAAAGTCAAAACTTTACTCTGACAATTATTTCTCCTCTTAGTTTGTTTCAAGCACTTACAAAGTGTAAGGGAAAATAGGCTAAAAAAACCAATTGAGCCTAATAAACAATTAGAAAAAAAAAGAGAGGCTTATGATTCTGCTTTTGACTCCCTTACGAACTTGGTTGTAAAATAGCATGATAACTCATTGGTAATATTACGGGTTATGTCTGCTATTTTGCAGACAAAAGTGAAACCATTTTCAAAAGTGACTAAAAGAAAGATTTCCAACAATCAGCCTTATATGATTTGTGAGTACAACCGTTTCATGGGAGGAGTGGACCTGCATGACAATGGAGTAGCGAATACATGAAAACTTTACAACCGCGTAAATGAAAAATCATTTCGCAAATTGAATTTTTTTCGCATGTTGTTCAAGATTCGGTAAAATTTGAATATAATGAAGTACGTCTTATGATTCGAATGGGTCCTACTGCAGCTTTATCTCGGTCATCAAATGCACGATTTGACAACGTTGGGCATATCGTTCTACGGCATTCCACAAATACTAGGAGAATATGTAAAATCTGTCACAATAAAACATTGTATATATGCGAGAAATGTAATGTGCATTTACATCATGAATGTTTTAAAAAATATTCACGTCATACGCGACCCGTCATATATATTATGTGTAAGATATAATTAATTTTTTTGGAATTTTGCATTATTGAGATGTGCTAAATTCAGAAAATTACGAAAAGTATCTGGTATCTTGAAAGGGACCAAGACGTCAAGCTAACAAGTATGCCTGAGAGTGCTTGTTAACACTACTTTGTCCAATACATTTCATCTTTGTCTGGCCATCCAGGGGATCTTACTCTATAAAAAATAAGGAAACGACCCTCAAAAATAATATATCGAAACACTGGCCGTCGGAAAACAACTCATTTGTCACAGTGGGCACACGTTAAGAGTAATCAAAATCATCATCACTATATTCTCAGTACGGATGGATGTGTGTGTGAACATGTGTCGAATAGCAAGGGGGCGACGTAGAGGACAGGTCTAGGCTTCCGTAGAGGCTACCAGTGACCCCTTGGGGGTGTAGGCCGTAGCGTTCGGATCCAAGGTAGAACCGGGCGAACTCTCCGCGAGACGCACCCGAGAGTGGTTCGTCGTCGGGGCTGGGCTACCGAATGTGTCGTTTGGCATCACGGCCAGGACCTGGGCGATCTTGCTCTTCAACTCTTCGATCTCCTTTTCCTGAGCGCGATTCGCACCTGAGAACCAACAAGGATTGTATTAGTGCTGGACACCCTGAAAAAAAGTACACTCACTTTCTCTTATCTCTACTTGTCGCTTGGCTTCGCCTAGGGCGCTGAACAGATCTAATTTGATACGGGTCTCCGCGGACAGCGAATTCTCCAAGTGTGTGTTCTTCTCCTGCATGGCGGACAGCGCGGACATCAGAATGTCCGTATCTCGCAGCTGTTCCGCGAGCAGCACGTTCTCCCTTTCCGACTGCTTGCATTTCTCCTCGGCCCAGTGGGCCGCCGATCGGCACTCGGACGCCTCGTTTTCCAGTTCGCGCCGACGCGATTTACACTGCTCCGTGCATTCGCGAGACGATTGTGCCGCCACCTGCAAATGAAAATCGTTCATATCGATGTTTCATGAAAAACGCCTAGAGTTATAGTTCCTGCCGTTGGTGATTGGTTTTAAATGAGAGAATTTCAAATGATATTACTACAGCCAGATACATTTTCGCAGTTATGGCGGAAATACCCTCATATCTACGAAAAATAACACTGTTAATGGATCTATTCATTTTGATATAAATAAAATGAAACATTTCCAAAATATATCGACAGTTACGTAATTTTAATGTGTTTAGAGCAAACAGTTATGAGAAAGAATGTGCCAACTAAAACTATTTTAAATGTTAACTAGGGAAGAGTGATTTAATTCTAGTTCACTATTGAGAGTGGTTAATTTTGGTTTTTACAAAGTTTGTTAATTTCCAAACTTTCCAACAGATTCATTTTCATTCCTCTATAGTATTTGTAGAGAATTTTAAAATTATCTAATGTAATTGAGTGATTTGTAGATTCAATATGTTCAAAAACTACGGATTTATGATTCAAAAACTTGCAGAACCGCAGAATGTTAAACTGTTTCTGCAAGTACAAATATCAAACTTTTCGTCAAACAAAATCTTAATATAGCTTTCAAAACTTCTAATAACTTAGGTAAACATATTAAAAATAATAAATCTCGTGTTGAAAAATCAAGTAAATCAGGAATCTATAAACTCAATTGCGGTTCTTGTGATAAAATTTATATCGGTAGGACCTATAGGAGTTTTGGCATAAGAACATCTGAACATAAACGTAGCTTCGATAAAATAAATCTGATTCAAATTATTCAAACCACCTAATAAAAGAAAACCATGCATTCAATAAAAACTTTGACATATTACATATAAAATCAAAAAGTTCAAAATTAGATCTCCTAGAAGCATTAGAAATAAATAGATACAAACATTCGGACAAGCTTTTGAATGAACAGGTAGATTTGAATTACTCACCCTACTTAACTTGTTTAATTAGTTTTTATTAGCTTTCATACTAACTGTACAATGGCTCGTGTGGATTTTCCTGTTATTCATCCAACTTGTTCTATGATTTGTTTATAATACCATACTCTTCATTCTGTTTGTCATTCTTGATAAAGCTGCTGTGTCAGCGAAACGTCGTCGAATTTTTTCAAATAAAGTGTAGATTAAAGTTAAACCTTGTGTTTTTATCTCATTTATATCATGGATCTACATCAAGTAACGGCCTCCACAATTCAAACTACGGATTTATTATATGAGGAGAGATGTTCTTTGAATCATGATTCAACATTCCGACCTGTTTGTCCTACGCCAGTTGTTGGACATTCATTGCATTCCAGAGTACTTATTATGGGACCACTAGTTCTAGCGAGTTAAGATTCCACTCGCTTGAAATTTTAGAATTGGGCGTTTGAAAGTATTTGAGAAAAAACTCAATCATCAAAATTATCAGCTCCCTAGGTGCTTCTATCGTGGGAAAACGCGTTTTTTCGAAAATAAATTATTCTGATCGCCCTGCTGTTCCAAAAAATCTGAAAAAATTCATGAAACAGGTTCTATCGGCCAGGAAAACAGCCAGATTCTTTGAACGTCATTTAGCCTTAAAAAAATGGTCTCAAAAAAAAGGGGCCAAATAAACGCTACCACAACTATTCTTTGTACATCGAATCTGTGTTCAATTTGCTATTCTGCACAGCTTTCAAAAAAAATTTTAAAGCAGTTTTCTCCTTTTATCAACATATCCTCAAATTCAATTACTAAGTGATTGCCTAAGTATTCATTTTTTTTTGCACACTATCGAATATCAACGTTGCACCTCACCTTTTTAGACCTCAACATGGCCAGGATTCGAAAAAATCATTCTTTCAAAGCATTTTTTACATTTTGAGCATATAACCTCAAACCCCAGTACCTTATCAAGTGCTCTAGCATTTATTTCTTTTTGAATCATCATATACTAATACTTGACTCACTTTCATGGGCCCAATCTTGGGTTAGAATTCAAAGAAATAATTTTTTAGCATATTACGTCAAAACCTAGTACATTCGTGAAATTATATGTTGAAAACAGGAGAAAAATGCTTTGAAAATACGATTTTTCGAATTTTCAGCATATTTAGGTACAAAATAGCAAATTGAGGCCTTATACTTGGGGAAAAAGCTCATAAATATGATTTTTCCACGTTTTTAAAAGGTTCCAGTCCGAAAGTGATATCTCTGCCAGTGCCATTTGAAAGAGCGGAAAAATACACAAAAAAGGTCTGTTGAAGTTTGCCAAACGCATTCACATATCCTAAAAAATTGTTTTTTAAGGCTAAATAAAGTCTAATAAATCTGAAAAAAATTAGGCTGTTTTCTCAGCCATAAAATCAGGTTTGCGATTTTTTCTCAAAAAAAAAAACACGTTTTTTTACGACCCTGCGAAGCACCTACAGAGCTGAATATTTTGGTAAATGAGTTTTTGTTATGTACGTTCCAACGCCCAATTTTAAATTGATTTATATAATAAAGTCTATTATGGATAGGGGAATTGAAGAATCTATGAATCATCGAATTTCAAGCGTCTAATTTAAATGTAATGTGGTGAAAAGAATCCAATGCGATTATTGAGTCTGCACAATTTTAGATTTTGTAGACCAGATGGATTAACTTTGGACACGATTTTAATTTTGAATTTGTCTCTTTGGGTATACAAAATATGTACCCAAACAATCCAACGGATAAATGTCCGCCTCTAATAAAGGAAATCTTTGAACAAAATAGTATTTCACCATTCATTATAGATAAATTTTTAATCCTTTAAAGATTTGTTTATCACAAAATTATTTCCAATTGAAATCAAAATTTTTGAAATAGAAGTCATGGGAGCCCTCATAAGCAGATATTTTTAGGAACAATCTTGAAATAATATAGTTTTATGATTGAGTCTTATAGACGTTGCCTAGACTCTTATCCATGTATTAATAATAATGAGATAGCACAAAACATATTATTTTTTAGTACAGATACGTTGATAATATTCTTGTGAAGTTTCAGGGCTCAAACAGGCAAATATACCAATTTATACATTTTTAAATAAAATGCATAATTGAATAACTTTCTTTGCTGAAATTGAAAGCAAAATTTCAAGAAATTTCCTAGACATAACCATCACTGAACTCAATTTTAATCTCACCTACAACATTATATACAAAATAAACATTCGCAAACACAACAATCCCAATGGATTATTTTACCCACATTACACATCAATTTGCCACTTGTAATTCAATGATTCATAGGGCCTTTTCCATTTCCCTATCCATAGTATTCTTTAATATAGAAATCAATATCATTAAGCAATTATCTTACCAAATTTAACAACCTCCTCCAGTGGTTCCAACAAAAGCAAATTAATATTCAATGCCAAATAAATAACTAATGAATTCAAACACTCTGGAATATACAGAATTGAATGCAATGAATGCTCAGCAGCTTACATAGGACAAACAGGTCGAAATATTGAATCTAGATTCAAAGAACATCTCCACTCAGACAAAAAGTCTGCTTTTTCTGAACATTATCAACAAATCACATAATTACATTAGATACTCTGAAAATTCTCCACAAATACACTGTAGGGATGACAATGAATCTGTTGGGAGGTTTGGAAATTAACAAACTTTGTGAAAAAACAAAATTCACCAGTCTCAATAGCCAACTAGAATTAAAGCACTTCCCACTATTCAACATTCAAAATATGTATAGTTAGCACATTCTTTCTCACAACTGTTAGGTCTAGATACTCGAAAATGAGGGTCATGTGTATTAAAACTGAACATCGTGGAAATCAAACAAAACGGTTTCATTTTATTCATATCGTGATTCGAAAAAATCGATCATTTATTTCTCTAAATTATTAAAAAAACTCATTAGATCAGCAAATCAATCAATGTTATGTATACTTCGTAAAAACGTAGAAAAAAATCTCACTTGAGCCGCCCTCGCCTCTTCCTGTTTCCGACTCTTCCTCTCCTGGTTGAGTTGCGACTCTAAATTCGACCTGAGCCTTCTCTCTTCCGCCAGACGCCTCTCCAGATTGGTGAGGTTCTGTTTTTCTGTCGTTCGACTGCTCTGAACGTTCTGCAGTCTCTGTTGCAGCTCCTCCACTTCGCGCTGAAGAGCCGATATTTCGCCCTTGGACACCTTGTCGGCGGTCGTCAGAGCTGCTACCTGAATCATAAAAAAATAGAGAGGAGTTTTGAACAATCAATTAAAGTTCCGATCGACTCACCTGTAACCTGAGCTCTTGTTCACTATTTCTGCTGCTATGGAGATCGCTCCTCAACCTCTTGACGTCGGTCTCCAGTCTTTGTAAGTACTCGGCCGCTTCGCGTTCCTTGTCCTGTTCCCGTTTCTCCTTTTTTCGAGGCGGCGCCCTTTGCTCCACCTCCACCGGGTGATGGCAGCTCTCCTCCACTCCCGAACTTACCGCTAAACCATTACTGTGCGAATGGTTGACCTGCAAAGGAAAAACAAACTAGTTCATTCATCCAGGTTGAAAACATCTACGAAGGAAATTTTCTCTTGAGGAAAACGTTTTTTACCTGCTGTTTTTGCTGCCGGTCTATGTGTTTATCGTGTTTATCACTATGTTTGCTTTGATCGTGATCGATCTGGTCGTTTTTGCATTTGTCCACCGATTTCCTATGAGATTTACCGTGACTGTTGTTGTGAAAACCTGAAAATAATGTCTTGTCAGCATGTTCTATACATGAATACATGGGACGTCTTTTACATTCTGCCAAAAAAGATTGTCAAAAGTTTTATTGTTGTCAAGTTGGCACAACTATTTTCTATACTGACGCGGAATTTCAACGCGATGTCATTCAGTTTGTTTACAGAGTGAAATCGAATTGTAACTAGTGATGAGACAAGGGTTTGAGTTCGACATGCAAACCAGTCAACAAGCTTTGGAATGGCGCCTACCAACTGAACTAAAACCGAAAAAAAACACGTCAAAGTCGATCAAAAGTCAAGGTAATGTAGATTGTTTTCTTTGATTCCCGGTACTTTTGCGACAGAATGATAGCTTTAACCATTTTCTACTCATTTTTCCTACTGAAAACTTAACAAAAAAATAAATAAGTTAAGCATTAACACCACTTGAATTGTGAATTACGATCTACAATTCTGACAAAATGTTCATAGAAAAAAGATGTTTTTCGTGAATTCGAAAATTATTGTGAGCTTTTTCAATTTTTCATTGCATAGAACCTAATTAGGCTTATTAGGAACATTTGGAAATGAAAACTAACAAAATCGGTCCAGCTGTTCCTAAGTTTCTTTTTCATTGATATTGATTACACCATTTTTTTTACTTTTATTATTTAGCAATCTGTATCTCAAATATTTGATGAAACTACATCAGTTAAGACTTACCATTAGCTACATGACCATTGGAAATATGGCCATTCTTGTCGTGATGCGATAGGCGATTACTATGACTATTCTTAGTAATATTTTGTACAGGGGGAACAACAGGTACTATGGCATTTTCGGCAGTCTCGGAAGGCTGCGTCACAGCCTCTAAAGGAAGCGCCTGCTGAATGAGCTGCATATAGAACTCATTTTCTTTAGCGACATCACGTTGCTTTCGCTGCCTAGAATTGGAAAACTTGGTTACTCAATTTGTCTACAAGAATTCCAGATAAATTTAAACGGAAAGTAAAATAAGAATGAAATTCATTGATTTTTACATAAGATTTTCTATAGTTATTTTTGAAGAACTAATAGTTGAGGGATTTTGAAACAATCATCTTGGTGTCAGCTTCGTTGCTCCAGACTATCAATTTGCTATCTTGTTGCCAACTTCTTTAATCAATCAACGTTGTTGAGTGATTATATATTCTCGTCGAGGAAAAAAAAGCTCACTTCTAGTATAGTCAACCTTGTTCTCAACTGCTCTACTGATACTGCAACAGTATTACCAACATAAAGCCTCGGCTACCGAAAACCGAAAAGTTCTAGATTTTTCCCCTCCATTTAATACAATCGTCAAGCTATACACGTACAACATTTTCTTCAACCTGGCAAGTTGGCTACAAGATTCACAACCAAATTAGTTAAGTTTGAATTATTCCAATGCCTCCTTATTCACTAGATCTGACTTCTTCCGACTATCATATCTTTCCTCCTCTTTTTTTTTATGCACGGCGCTTTTATGGACACCACTCAGGCGTTTTGGCCCATTGTGCTTGCCGTGTTGATGTTATCAGTCTAGCAGAAACCCTCCAGGACGTTCTGGCCATCAGAGCGTTTGTAGATATCAGCGTCTGGTTAGTTCCTGTGTAGGTTCTCCTGCACGCATCGGAAATAGCGTATATTTTTGTGAGTGGTACGGAGACGTGGTCTCCTAAAGCAATGGTAATGGCAATGTTTGCCCTAGGACCGTGGACGCCAATCCTGCACCCCTCCCGGTTTTGGACCCGTCTGTAAACCAGATAGGGACCTGTGGAATGAGTAAGGCATGGGATATAGACCAAATTTCTTTTGGCGGAACGACTACCTTAAAGGGTTGTATGTAGAGTGTCCAGAAATCTGATTTCTATCCCTCTACATGCTTCCTTCCCGCAGCCTCAATGAGGCCCTCATGGTCGCCTCCTCCACCCTCATGTGTAGAGGAGGGACGCCGAGAAGAGCCATGGAGGCCGTGGCTACGGATCTCAAGGCTCCCGTGACTGCTGGACATGCTTGCCTTTGGATCTTGCTTATTTTATTTCGTTTTGTCTCCCTGTCCAGTGCAGGCCACCATACGATGACCGCATAGGTCAGAAACGGTCTTATCACTGTCGTGTCCATATCTTTCCTCAACTGAAAATAAATTTAAAAAATCGTAAATTTTCTGCAACCCAAGAGGCGACCTGTTGAGGCCTTGTTTGCAGAGCAAGATGAAAATTTCAAAGGTCTGAGGCATTACAGGTTTGTCATAGTAAATGTATCCAATTGAGAAGGTGCATGCTTAATAATGGAATATTTTGATTTTCAACATAAGCTTGTCTATATAGTACGCTATGGATTTTTACATATATGCTTTTATGGATTCTTACGTTCAATGATGAACGAGAATTTGAATCTTTGATCAATAAAAGCATACTGAAGTATATTCTGATATTTCAATCATAATAAAATGGAAATACTTTCACAATATCTGAGTGAATTAAAATATTAGTGCTTTCATACCTCATACGGAATCCAATGTATGACTTGAAGCCGAAGCCGAGAGTCACAACGGGGTATCCTATGCAATGAGCAGCAAACGGCCGACACAGATCCAGATGGCCTGGCATGTGTTTTATATCACGCAGCCGCACAGCCGTCTCTAGATAGACAAACAGCACCCAAAGGACTATGGTAGGAGCACAAATGCCTGAAAATTAACAGTAAATAAAGTCAACTGAAAGATTAAATGTTTCTATTCCACAACAAGCGAAACCTAGCGACCTCAGTCGTATTTTTGAGCTACAGTGATAGCCACGAACCATTAGATCAATCTTTCTTATGTCTAGGAAGGGAACCAATAACTATTCAGATAACTTCAACTCTCAATTTATCCAATTAATAGGGATTCAGAAAATGTCAAGAATGGATAATCCCAAAATCTAAAAGCTGTTGATTCACTAAAAACATTTTATGATTCGAAGCACAGTTTGCTATGTTCGCATTATACAGATTATAGTTTACTGAAATATAACAGTCGAAATTTGTTTTTGTATCTCTTCTTTTGGTGACTTAACTTAACAATCTAATCGGAAAGTTTACTCTCCTCTTTTCTGTAACCTTGTGCTGGACGGGATACTTGCCGATGCTTAGCACTTTGCGGTGGGTTATGCCGACGATCTTGTACTCCTTGTTCGTGAAAAAAACTTCAGCACCATATGCGAAATTGCGCAGAACGCTCTGCAAATGACTGAACAATGATGCAGGGAGAACGACCTGTCCGTTAATCCAAACAAAACAGACATGAAAAAGCAGACAGCCTTGCCAAAAAGGCAACAGCTGTGACGTTGATGGAACCAGAATTTATTCTGCCTGTTCCATGGACCACACGCTCTCCTTTCAAAACTGGAACACCAACCAACTATTCAACCTGAACTATTCGGCAGGCATCTAGGGACTCTTTCTTTACCCATTGTGCTTGCCGTGTTGTGTTATTTTGTTATCAGTCTAGCAGAAACTTTTCGTTGAAGTTAGCAAGATTATTGTAGGGGAGCCTCCTGGATCATCCAGGCACTGGGTGTTTCAGTGCCAAAGTGTTCCGTTGTTTCGTCATTTTCTAGGCAACCACAGCACTGTGTGGTTTACGACAGTCTCATGACGTGTAGGCGTTTATTGAGTTGGTATCCTGTTAAAAGGCCAACTACTATCCTAATTGACTTTTTGTCGAGAGACAATAGTTCATGTACGCTCTTCTTTGATTGCGGCCCCTTGATGAGTCTTTTTGACTGTCACACTTCCGAGATGCCTGCCTAATAGTTCAGTGCCTTGGTGGTGTTCCAGTTTTGAAAGAAGGAGAGCATGTGGGTCCATGGGATGGTCAGAATAGGTTGTGGTCCCATTGGCCTAACAGCTGTTGCCTTTTTGCAAGGCTGTCTGCTTTGTCATTTTCTTCAATACCTTGATGGGCTGGGTACCAAAGCAGAGTAACTCTGTTTGTAGTACTGAGTTGTGGAAATGCTTCTTTGCATTCGTTGACTAGTTTGGATGTAACCCTTGGATCTTTCAGATCCTCCAGGACGTTCTGGCTATCGGAAAATAGCGTATATTTCTGCGAGTGTTACGGTGACGTGGTCTCCTAGAGCAATCGTAATGTTTGCTCTCTGGCCGTGGACTCTGATGCCTGCACCCATCTCGGTTTTGGACTTGTCTGTAAACCAGGTGGGGCCTTGTGGAATGTGAACCAAATTTTTTTTGGTGGAATGACGACCTTGAAGGATTCGTCAAAGTAGTAGGTGCTCTTATTTGATCTCCTCTTGTGAGAAGGTCAGGTAGGAGTCCTCTAATTTTGTTGAGGGATGTAGTGTCCAGAAGCTGGATTTCTGTCCCTCAACATACCTCCTTCCCACAGCCTCAAAAAGGTCCTCATGGCTGCCTTCTCCACCATTATGTGTAGTGTAGGGACGCCCAGAAAACACTCCATAAAGGCCGTGGATGTGGACATGCTTGCCTTTGGATCTTGTTGATTTAGTTCCGTTTTATCTCTTTTGCCAGTGCAGGCCACCATACGATGGCTGCATAGGTCAGGAGCGGTCTATCACTGTAGTGTATAGCCAGTATATTATCTTTGGTTTAAGTCCCCATCTGGAGCCGAGTGGTCTCCGGCACTCCCGGATTGTGTTTTGGGCTCTTTGCGCCTGTCTTTCGATGTGATTGTCCCAATTTAGTTTGGCATCAAGCATCACGCCTAGATATTTCACTTGTTTTACTAGTGTTAGTTCCTCGTTCAAAAGAATGGGTGCCTTGAAAGGCGGTTTCCTTTTTCGAGTGAATATAATCATGTCTGTTTTTTCATGTTTATCGTGTTAATTGAGAGTAATAAAGATCTTCCACATTTCTCGTAACAGTATAAAAATATCTTGATACTCACACAGTAACAATTTCGAATCAATTGAACCTCTTACCTTTATCGGTATGCCAAACATACTGCACCCAAACGTATGTGCTGGCTGCGAAGAAGAGCCAATGCACTGGTATAAAGAAGAAGCACAGCATATCCGAGGTGAGGGCGATGCAAACGAAGAAGACAGAGAATGCAAGTCCCTGATACTTGAAACTGTCGTAGACGCTACGCAGAAGAAGATAGAACGGCCATAGGAACTCGAAACGAAACTCCAAGATGAAATCAGCCAGAATAACCAGGGCCCACAGGGACAAGAACTTCAGGTACAGGAGAGTGCTGAAACAACAATAACACAAACTGATTAGAATATGATATTATGTCAAAGAGGCTTTCTACCCAGAAAAATTAAGTTAAGACTAAAATATAATACTACAAAGAATATCAAAATAGTGATATCTTATGTTACATATATCCTAAAGTGGAAAATAATCTTGTCAACAGTATTTTATTTAAAGAAAACCTATGTATCAGATATAATGGCTATTTTTATCAATCTCATTTATTATGTGCTATGTTTCAACATAAAAATAATCTCAGAGAATTGCCTAAATGAAGCAAAAAATTTCAGTATACTAGTGCTCAGTGCAGAATAAAACTTAAAAACATTTTGAAAAATATAAAGGATAACTTCAATTGAAAGAAATAACCAGGAGTTTATCGGATGAAGAAAAATTACAATTTAATTTATATTCCCAATTTTTCTGAAATGGAATCAAACAATTTAAAATTACGCTACTTGAAGAAAAACTCTTTGAAATGCCCTTTCCATGAATTCTAAAATGACAAGCAGAACAAATTCAATTACTATCCGCAAGTAGATTCTGCAAATATTTTCCTCAAAGCAACAATATTCTAAATATTTTTCAACTTTGTCATTTCTAATACACTATTATAAATATTGTATAATACAAAAATAAATCTAGTTTGACAGCTGATTCCATAACCTACAAAATTCGCATAGAATATCTTCAATTTGAACAGTTCTGAAAAGTACAAGACTACTTCATGAAAAAACTGTAAATCGTATCTTAAATAATCTTTTTTTCGATTCGAAAATTCAACATTTGTTTAGGTAAACCAGCCATTTTGAAACACATATGGGTTGAAAACGTTTAGACTGTGAAGATACTTATGACAATAACCCAGTTTCCAACACATTATCAACGCGGAAACGTACCTTCCGTAGATCCCTTCCGTAATTTTGTTCTTTTTGATGGGTCGTCTCATCTTACCGATCTCAACATTTCGTCTCTTCATAATTCACATAGGACCTGTGCACTAATTGATTGTTTAATTCACGCCAGAGTAAAATTATTCACTTTTTACGGATACCTCATGGATTTATATGTTAAAAATCTGGCTTATGCGGAAAACGTCTTTTGTTGTCAACTAAAACTACACCTTGGCGCATCCAGATGGCGCAGCTCGCATGACATCAAATGTCAAATATTCCGCCAAAAAATATGTGGAAAATTTTGAAGTTTATTAATTAAATGAAATATATTTGTTATTTGGACTTTATAATAACTTTTCAATATGCTGTAAAATTTATATAACAGATAAATACTGATTACGAATACTTCAAATATTTTTATATTCATGAAAAATATTTTCAATTCAAACAGCTTTTTTCTGTATACATCCCGAAATTGTGTCCGGTAGCATCCCAAGGATCCAGGACACATACAGAACGAATCTGGATGAACTGCACATACTTCTACGGTGGATGCAGTTCGATGGTCGGATTAAGATCCAGTATTAAAAATTTCTGTAGATCCTTGTTGATGTTGTTAAGACATTATTGGCATTATTCACATCAAAAATATTGTTTGTTTGTTTGTTTTTCCTTCAACGTGCTCTATTTCCGCCTTTCGGCCAATGACACGCCGGGGAATTCTGTCACCTCACTAACCCGGGAATTTTGCCGAACCCCTCTCGTGCCGAGGGAAGGGATCTTTAGTGTCCAACACATCTCTGTTAGACAGGACCGACGGCTTTACATCTCCTCCGAAAAATGGATACTCCAGCGATTCCCAGAATCCGAAAAATCACACCGACTTTGTGGGGATTGAACCCAGGTAACTCTGCGCAGGTGACGGGAATCATATCCTCTACGCCACCGATCGGCCTATCAAAAATATTGCTGAAAAAAATTCGGAAATTCCAGGACCGGACTAAAACATCCTCATTTTCAGTGTTCAGGCACAAATATCACCCTGTATATTGAATTTTAAATACATACTATTTTTTCTAGAAAAAGCACATTAAGAAGTAGTATAATCAGTTGTAAACTCTCATGGCACACCCACATCGCAAGTAGATTTTTTACAAATCCTTCATTTTTCGTCCGAGATGGGAAAATATTTGTGGAATCGATTAAAAACGAAAAACACATTTTCAATTAACACTGATACGTTGAATTCCTCATCAGATTCGACTGGACAAATATGGTCCGAAAATATGCAGGTTCGGACCCAAATTTTTTGAAAATCTGTGGTCTAAACATAAGGAACGTTATCTTCTTGCTTTTTGTTAATAGATTTCCTGATAACGTAAGGCCGATTTCGCAGCTCATTCGAAGATTCACGAATTCTGGCTTCCAATTGATAGTGCGAATTAATTTCAACCATATAAAATAACTCTCTTCGGTATCCCCATAAAAACAAATCAAGGGGGTTCAGATCTGGAGACCTGGCTAACCAAGATATCGGACCTCCTCGGCCAATCCAATGATTTGGGAATCTTTTATTCAAGAAACTCCTCACTGGTAAGTCATAGTGAGGTGCAGCACCATTCAGATGAAGATAAACTCCCCTATCCGCAATATATTTCTATATAGGTATTCTTATGCAATTCTAATTTCTCAAGGCTATCATGCAAAGTTTTGGGTATTAACCCAGTCGAGGATACGATGACAGGAACAATATCTACTTATCAAGGTGCCACATCTGCTTGATCTCAATAGCAAGGTCTGTGTATTTGGACTTTTTCTCCTAGAACTTGTTCAGCACGTTGTTATCATTCGGTATGGCGACATCCGCCAGCATTGCTGTTCTGGCTCTCTTATCATACACCACTATGTCCGGCCTATTATTCGTCACCATTCTGTCAGTGATAACAGGCCTATCGTAGTATAATGTGATAGAGTCATTTTCCAATACGGGCGCCGGTTGATACTTGTAATATGGCCGGAAGGTATTCAGAAGTCCGTACTTGTATGCAAATTTTTGATGGATAATGTTGCACACTTGATTATGCCTGTGAAGATAGTCCGTATTGGCCAGTTGTTCGTATCCGGATGTAATACGCTGTATAGTCTCCGATCTTATATGGCATTTTCTGCACTTATTTGTTTGTATGTTCCGTCCTTCATAATAAATTTTTTGTAGTTGTTTGTAGCGATCACTTGGTCTTGAATGGCCATAAGGAATCCGAACAATTCTCCTTTCATCAACCATTTATTGGAGGCTTCTTTGTTGATGTGTGGTTGGTTAATCTCATGGTGATGTCGTCCATGCAATTCTTTTCTTGACCATTGCTCTTGTTTTTCAGTATCTCATAGGAATGGTAGATTCATCAGGTCATCTCTGGTAGCAAGATTTAGAGGTGTATATCCCTCTTCAGCCAACGATACCACTCTATGGAGGTCAGAAGTGAGAGCTTTTGCTGAGAAGAATTCTCTGAAATTTTTTATCTGTTGGGTGTGTAAATTGACAACATCTATTCATCCTCGTCCTCCTTCTTTCCTCTTCAAAGTTGTTCGTATCACAGACGATTTTGGATGATGATTGTTGTACTTTGTCAGCATCGTTCGGGTCTGCCTTTGAATATCATCCAGTTCTGTCTTAGTTCATCTGATTATTCCAAATGAGTAGAGCAACACTGGATTGGCGTAGGTGTTAATTGCTTTGACTAGATTCCCCGAGTTCAATATTGATATATTATTATTATTGTTTCATGATTTTGAGAGTTCAACCAGAATATCATTCGCCTCGTGAATATAAATTGATAGAGATTGGATCTTGATTTCTCCTTCGATGAATTTGCCGCCAAGACGGCAACGTATTGGCTCGTTTCAGAAGTTTAAATTAGAATAAGTGTATATTCTAAATGAAATTAACGTCAAAATGTTTATTTTTCTTGCGAATTCGTAAGATATTCGAAAAAAGCAGGAAAATAACGTTCCTTATGCTTCGACATCAGATTTTCAGAAAATCTGAGTCCGACCCTGAATATTTTCGAACCAGATTTTTCTAGTCGAATCTGATGAGGAATTCAACGTATCAGTCAGTAAAGTGTGAAACTAAGTTAATTGATAAGGTGCTTTTCTCTTTTTGCTGGCTTCCAGAAATATTTTCTCAATTTTCCGACGAAAAATGAAGGGTTTGGTGCTTTTTCTAGAAAAAAATACAGGGTGATATTTTTGTCTGAACACTGAAACTCTGGATGTTTTAGTCCGGTTCTGGAATTTCCAAACTTTTTTCGGCACTATTTTGATTATCGAGCATTTTAGAGAGACAAGCTTTTTTGAAATTTCCAAGAAACACCCTGTAGAGCCAGCAACAAGAATCTAAAAAAGTTTTCAATACCGGATCTTAATCCGACGCATCGAATTGCATCCACCATAAAAGCTTGTATAGTTCATCCGAATTCACCATGCTGGTGCAATTTGTGTTTTTTTGTATTATTCATGAATTTTCATTAAATAATGTGCTCAATCGAAAAAATTAAAGGACTGAATTTAATAAGCATTACAACAATAGTATAACCAAATAATAACCAAGCGAAAACAAATGCAAACTAAATGCACACCAGTCAAATTTACTAATTTAAAGTAGGTACCACCTATCAGCTATAATTTCTTTCCGGTTGTTGAATGAGTCACTAGCTCGACCCCAATGAAATTGCTATGACGTGCAAATTTCGATGAAATTACTTTCCTGTCGGATTCGCTGATAACAATGATATCAATGTGGGCATTTGGATAATGTAAACATTAGTAGATTTGAAGGAAACCACGGAGTGGAGTAATATTTCTGTTTACCTGAGTGATGTATTGAAAAAATAGAACCAGTCCCAGTTTACAAATAAAAATATTTTTACAACTTACAAAATATGTTCTATAGGATTGGCTATTAGTAATTTTAGTTAAACATTCTCAGATCAGCAAATAATTTCTGTAGCATTGATTCATAGAGTATTTCCAGTATTGTATGAGGCTGTCATACTAGTTCATAGAGTAATTTTTCGAACATAATCATAGAACATTTTTTATATGTGGTTGGTACATAGAGTTGTTCTGAGTAATGAATTCAGAGATTTGCAAAACTTTTCTATGGGGTTGATTCATAGAGTAATTCTGACATACTTTCTATGATGCGGTTTCATAGAATAATTAAAGTCTTTCCGAGTAAAATAAAGCAACTTAATGTAAAATATTCACAGACAAGCAATACTTTTTTCTATGCAAGTCATTTTGATAGATTTGCAAGCTCGCAACATAATTTTTATGAATCATAGAACTTGACAACAACTTCGGAGGATATTCTCGTAATAAAAACAAGGTTGGCGTTTATTGGCAGAATTTGTTGACATTGCATAAAACACGAATTAATAATTCAATGAACTGGAATGTGTAGAAATGAGGAAATGGATTTCAGTGATTCAGATATGCCTGATTTCACCCCGTTCATTGTCATTCCTTCAAAGCAAGCAAGGAATGTTGTAATTGACGGAGATGTATTAGGTATGCTACAAACATTTCAGTGCAAATATACGCAATTACTTAATACTTTCTATCGATACTAGTTTGCGGAAACTTGCATTTTCGTGTGACATATTCGGTTTCTTTTTGTAGCCGGTTCAACGCTCGGATATGTTGACAAACACATTTTTCATTGATATTCATTTCATATGAAATTCTATCTAGATAGCCAGATAAAAATTGAATCAGAGTGTACTATTGTTGATGTAATCAAGTAAACACAAAAAAAATCTAAGAATGAAGAATAAATCTGAATATACCATGAAAAATACCGGGTGACCATAACTGTATTCCTGTTCAAGATAGAAAATATTTGTGTCAAATTAGCCACAACAAAAACAATTCTTTCAAGAATTCAAAAGACTAAGTAAAGGTGACGAAGTTAGGTTTAATAGACTATTAAATTAATTTCCAGTATTTTTCTGATTATCAATTTTCCAATACTTCTTATAGATTTAGTTTCGATCTATGTAAGATATCAAAATTATTATTAAAAGCATGGTTTTCTTCTAGTAGATGATTTACATAGTGAAAATCTGATTTTTGTTTATCGAAACTGTATTTGTGCTTTGATTCCATGACATTAAAATTTCTGATATTCCATCTACCGATATAAATTTTGTCACAACTTTCACAAGACAGTTCATAAACACCTGATTTGTTTCCTTCAGGAATTTTATGTTTATATGCCTAGATAGGTATCTGTTCTGAAGGCTATTTTCAAATAAAGAGATGAGAAGAATGATTTTAAATTTATACTATAGTTTTACCAATTCAACGCAATATGTTATAATTTTGATTGGTCTCTTTAAAAATATGTTTGCATCATCGATTGCATGTAGAAATTGTTCACGAGAAATCATACTGTCAGTCATACTTAAATTATAACCATTATTGACCGCTATTTGTTTTATGATATTGAAGAAATTATTTCTGAAATTGGTTCGTAGTGAGTCTATGTATCATACTGTTATAAGCAACTACTTTATGTTGATGTGAGTATGGTTTATGGAAAACATAAAAATCATATCTCTGGTCCATTTTGGTTATAATTAAATCTGAAAAGTAAATAAAATACTTAGTATCCATTTTCGAAGTGAAATTGGGAATCTAATTTTCTATTTGTACTTGTAAAACAACAGATTATGTTATCCACATATCTAAACCAATAAATGGAGTATTTCGACAGCTGATGATTATGAATTCTTTTCTCAATGTTTCCATGAAAACTTCCTCTAGTAAAGAACTGAATGGATTAATCAATATCAAGTCGTTGTTGATCATGTAATTTTATCATTGAAATTAAAATAATTTCGTTCTAAACATACATAAAAAGATGCGTAAGATTTACTTGTACATTGGGTTCCATATTATTATTTTGCAGAACTTGATTAATCAAGCAATATTACCGGATTGATACATTCATTGGCGTGAACATGTCGATGGTGCAAATAGCCCAGAATTTTTCTAGGTCACATGATAGCGAGTCTGCTGTATTTCTGCTTGAACCCTGGATATTTTTGATACAGTAAAAGCACCTCATTCGCGCTTCCCACATTTGCGTTTTCACTATTCGCGGATGAAAAAAATGCTACCCAATTTCTATATTCGCGGCTAAAGTTTTGTTTATTCGTGGATCTAATCAGTACATATATATGTATTAATAAACAGAATTCGGGATCCTTGGTAAATTTTCGTTAAATAGACTAATAAAAAAGTAATAAGTTGACAGTAAAAGTTTTATTGTAAAAATTTTTTTTATCTTTTTAGCGCATTTAAATGAAAGCTTGTTTTTGAAGAATTTTTTGTACCTTAGTTTTATTTTCTAGTTATTCTTGGCAAGCCCTCTCATTTGATACCCATATTGTAGGAACGAATAAAAGAAAATTATCCGCCATTTTGCGTGTTCCGCCATATTGGATTGAGAGAGACGTCACATTATTTTTCTAGTTATTCTTGGCGAGCCCTTTCATTTATTAGATGTGGCCAAGACTTTCGATCTTGTGCAACATACCTTTCTCTCCAGAAATCAGACCAATGTGGTATATGAGGAGTTCCGTTGAAAGTCCTCACCTTATGTGTGTCTGCGTGGTGGGGGCTGTCTCTGAGTTCCTACCCATAAAAACAGGCGTACCTCAGGGCTCTGTACCGGGACCACTGCTCTTTTTTATTTATATCAACAACTTACCGTCTCACTTGAAACCAGTAGGCGGCGTCCTCTTCGCTGACGACACATCTTTATATAATACAAGCGAGAACTCACAAATGGCAAATGAATTTTGTGATTTGTCTATAAATCGTTGTGATGTATGGTTGAGAACAAATTCTCTCAAATTAAACAGAGAAAAAACCCATAAATTGACGATTTCAAGTAGTTCTAAACTTTCAAATGGCGACACAGCTAAAATACTAGGTATTACCTTAGACGACAATTTAACGTGGGGAGCGCATGTAAACGCGTTGGTCCCTAGATTGTCATCAGTGGTGTTCTTGCTTAGAAAACTTCAATATATGGGACATGATGAGGCTAATCTACGAATGATTTATTTTGCCCTGTTCCACTCGGTCAAGGCTTATGGGTTTTTTTTATGGGGCAATTGTTCGACAATGGAGAGAAATTTCAAACTCCAAAAAAAAGTGTACGTCTTATTGCTCGTGCTGAATACCGTGCATATTGTGTCTTTAGAAGACTTAGTATACTGACACTTCCTTCATTATACGTATACGCCACTCTCATAAACATTAATTCCAACATAAAGGACCACAGAACGCATAGTTTCAACCATCAGAAAAATACAAGACAAAAAGATTTTCTAATAGCACCAATATACAGATTGGCTAAGTCAGATAGGAATTCTCCCAATATAAATTATTATAATAAGCTGCCTCTGGAGTGGAGAGAGCTTACAGCTAAAAAATTCAAAGTTGAAGTTGAAGAATTGTTATGTGAAAGATGCCTGTACTGCCAGCGAAATTTTTGTGTTAATATTTATCACTTCCTTGTATGTATGTTAGTGTACAAATTATGTATTTATTAACTGAGTAATCTACATTCTTTTTTATTTATTAAACTAGGTATTTTCAATTGACTTATCATAAGTAATCGGAGATTGTAATCATGATGAATAAAGCATGTACATATTTGATACCCATATCGTAGGAGTGCATTGAAAATAATTGGTCCGCCTTCTTGGGTACGCCGCCATGTTGGTTTTAGAATGACGTCACATAGCTAATCATGCATTGTCATCCAAACTCAGATCCTTTCTTTTCGGTCTATCATAAGTTGCAATTTACTTTTGAATGCGTTTACTGCGTTAATCATCTCAATATTAGTTTTTACCTTGAAGCTCCAAGTTAATGGTGTTTAAGTGCATTGTGATGTCAGTCAAAATTGCCAAAGTAGTCAGCCATTTTTCGTTTTTCAACATCTAAGTGTCATCACATCATTCGTCTAGAAAAGCTGTTATTTCGGGCAATAATTCTTGAAACCTTTCTAGGAATTTTCCGCGACTCAACCACCAGACGTCCGGGTGAAGAACTAAATCAGTGTGTTCAGCAGACTTCCTATCTTCCAACTACAACTTAAAGAGCCGCCGTTGCAAGCTACGTGCACGAATGGAATTCACAATTTTTGTTGCAATGCCCATAATTTCCTCCGTGTTTAAAACTTTTGAAAAATTCATTAGCTCAACACAATGCCACAAAACCGTTTTTGTTTCCAGTCATTGCTGGTGCTACATCGGTTGTAATGCACACTAATTTATATATTGGCAGCTTGTAGTTTTTAACAAAATTGAAGAAAACGTCATATATACCTTCACCACGGGTCTTCTTCTTCAGAGGAATGATTGTTAAAAATTCTTCCTTAGCCAACATGTCATTGAATACCATCCGAATAAAAATACACAGCTGGGTAGTGTCTGTCGGACGAGGTAACTGAAGTTCTCTAATAGCAGACATGATTTCTGTTTTATTCTCAATAAATGCTTCCTTCTCAACCGATCCATCTTCGAATGGTTTCTTGTATTTCTCCAATATATGAGATATTTTAAATGAAGCGAAGGTAGCAGCTTTTGATTGTTTGGCTGGTCTTGTGAATATGGTTCTTTTTTAAACAGGATATCAAATCACGTACTTTTCGTTTCCTTAATTCACTCTGTGGCGGAAAATCCTTTTCAAAGTTTTTATGAACCGCTTAGGCATTGCGAGTGATGCACGACAAATAAGACAAATGCACTTATCTTTCACCATACAATACAAAATTCTTCCTCCCAATCGTTATAAAAATGATACGTTTTAGATTTCTTCGCTGCACTCATTTTGTACTATTTAATAATAAACTTCGTATCGTCGTAGTATTGCCTTCAAGCTAGAGTTCAGAATGACTCCTATTCCTGCAGGCGCATCATTTATATCGGCGTGAACGAAAGTCACAAATGTTCCCGTCAAACGCGGCTCGAAATTTCTAGAAAAGTGGAAAGAATAAAATACGCGGCTTTTCTTTGACAAGTACCGCGCGTTCCTTTGATAATGCCGGCTTTTGCCGCTAGCACAGTGTTATTTTATTACGTAATAAATTTTTGTAGTTTAGTTACCTACTTATTGAAAATTTTTTCCTTCTCGACATCAACTCAAAAAGATCGACATTTTGAGCACCCCTTATTCTGAAAATTATTGGTTTCATAGGTGATACACACCATTCAAATTCATGCGAAGATTCCCCACAAAGAATAATTAACTATATTCTGTTTTATTTCATCCTCACGTGTACGAGCCCAACATCAATCGAAAAACCTGACGCTGTTATCACCGCAGCCTCTCTCGCAAAATCCATAGCTCGCCTGCATCAAAATCGCCACCCCCGCGATTCCAACTCGTTCCTACCGTTCACTTTAAAAAATCACGCAAGCGCATTTCGCGCCAAATTCAAAATCGAGCGTGCCATGCATTCGATTCAACATTTCCACTTACCTACTCGGAGAGAAGCATTGTGCTGTGTTTAATCGCGATAGAAGAACCTGCTTCTCATTTCTCACTGTCAAGCACGTGCTACCAACGCGAAGATAACGAAATTTTTTGATCGAATTTACGGAGACAGGCAAACAGTGATTTTAACATGTCAGCCGATCAAGAATTGAATTCTGTGTTGATGAGGAGGCAGGAAATTAACGAGGCTTTGGATAATGGAGATAGTGTTAAACTTACTTATAGGGTGGTCAATGTTTACACGGAATTCCATGAGTTCAGCAGGAAGGAGATCAAACAATACGAGGCTGTTTTCAAGAAGTGAGTTTGTTTTTGTTATGCTTTTATGTGCTAACAGATTTAGCTGGATTTGAAATTTATTTTTTTCGGTTAAACTACTTTTTATCTTTGTTCTGCATGGTATAAACAAAGAGGTTTCACCCTGACGAGTTGTCCATATATTTGTTTAGCAGCTAAGGCGATTTCATGAAGAAATATAAATCCACCACCTGGTAATTAATAGCTCTGTCAGCCAATGATCATACCGGGTGTCCACTTAGTACGTATCCATGATGGTATATGTTCAGTAAATATGCCGCAATACAGAAACTTTATATACAGGGTGTTACATACTAGTATGTCACAACTTGAGGGGGTAAATTTACGTGCAATTTCAAGAAAAAAGTTGATATAAACATAGGTCCGCAAAAGCCTACTAGTTTCAATTAGAAGTGCTTTCAATTCAGCGAATGCATACAATCGTTTAATAATTTTTTACTCGAAAACGGTTGGAGATACGAAAAAATTACATGTGTCAAAAAAGTTTCTAAATTGAACGAAGATGACGAAAATTGATTGTACGCTGATCAGTGGTGTACTGCAAAAAAGTTTGAAAGGGCAAGAGAAGACATGGTTCCGGAAAAGAAAACACCTTGTAGATTCTAGTTAAAATTCAGAACGTGTAATGATGGAGGCTGTAGAAAATAGCTTGCATTCCAAATTTGAGCTGAAAATCTTAAAAACTGCAGGAGTTTTGAAGAAAAAACCAATTTCAAAACCCTGGAGCTCGGTAACGAAGCTTTTGCGGACCTATGTTTATATGAACTTTTTTTATTAAAATTGCACGTAGATTTACCCCCTCAAATTGTGACATACTATTTTATGAATCTGCTCAAAACGATTGTTATGCTAGAACGAGTCGATTCCGATCGCACATTCATAAAACGCATTGTAACTGGTGATGAGACACGGGTTCATGAGTTTGACATGCAAACCAGTCAATAAGCTTCGGAATGGTGTCTTAATGCTTAATGCACAATCTCACGAGGCTATTATTATTGTGAATGAATTTCTGACCAAAATTTCAACAAATACCATCGAACAACCATATTCTCCCGATATGGCTTCGGCTGACTTTTCTTTTTCCAAAACTGAAAGAGACAATATAAGACATAAAAGAAAATTCGTGGTGAGGACTGAAGTCGGTTCCGGAAAAAGCGTTTGAAAAATGTTTTGATGATTGGATTATTCGTTAGCATAAATGATTATTTCGAAAGGGGCCTATTTTAAAGGCGATACAATGAATTTGAATGAAACATAAATATTTTGTGTTTCATTGATCAATTCCCGGTACTTTTTGGCAGAATATACCTATCTTAAAAGAAACCTAACCAGAAATTATTTTTGAAGTTATAACACAGTTCTCAATACTATCCTTGAAATTATTCTCATATTAATATCGTATAATAATGTACTATTGAAATATTTTCAATAATTTTCCAATTTATCTGAACGAAGAAAGTGAACAAAGCTTATAACAAAAAATATATTTTTTTCATATTCAATAAATATTATGTATCTAAAAGGGGTTCTAACACCCTTATTTTCAGCGACCGGAAACAAGACCGAGTTAGCAAATGAATAAATATAAACATTACGTTTTGCGTTGGTTGGTTTTCATAAAACACCTGTCCTTTCAATAATACACCTGATACTTGTAATTATGCATACTTCCAATGTGGGAAATTTCTAGTGTAATGCTACCCTATATGAATCATTTTGATATGAATGATTCACTAAATATCAGAATTTTTGCGTATATCTAGTAAATAGTATAGTAATTAATGAAAATTTTACAATATCCCTTTAATACAAGGTGTTTCAAGTATGCAGTCATCAATTTTCACGTGAAATGTCTCATAAAAGAACATGAAAAAATGCCCATAAATATATGTCCAAAAGTTCTCTGTCTCGAGAAGTTCAGATGTTTTTTCTGATGTTCATGAAAGCAAATAGTAATTCTTGTTGCTTTCATGAGATCTAGCTTCAATTTGCTGAGAAGGATTTTTTTACTCATCAATGCATCAGATGTGTTTTTGAAATATTTATTGAAAATTTCTTCCGATTTTGCATATTATTGTCACCTGGAATTTTTTCAAAATCGCAATCGTTTTCGAGTAAAAAACGATTAAAGAAGAAGGCACGCTTTCTTTGAATTACCTGCAGTGGGGGTCGATAATAGGTTATGCAAAGATGGGAGCGAAACTCTTTTCATGATTTTTCAAAAAATGGAAAACGAGCCTTTTGAAATAATTTTCCTCTCATTTTGAATTAGAATATACAGAGTGTTCATTTTATTCAGTGGAAATTGAAACACCGAGTGTTTTGCGCATTAGTATTTTAAGTAAAAGTGTTATATGAGAAATTACATATGACTCTGACGAAATGAAAGAAAGCTGATGAATGATGATATTCGGCATTTAACGAAAATAGATGCAACAAACGAAAAAACCTTCTTTTAAATCCAATGACCTAAAGTAAGGCTACCAGGCGAAGAAGTCTAGGGGATTTAGATCAGGACATCATAGTGGCCAAGTTACAGGACCGCATCTACCAGTCCATCTATTGGTATATGCTTGATTCCAATGATTTCTCGCTATTTGTCCAAAATGCAGGGTAGAAACATCATTCATAAAGCACATTCTTTCTTTATTCGCACAAGGCACATCGGCGAAAAAATCAACTAGAGTGTTCTGCAGGAAGTAAGGGTATGCTTCCTGGTCCCAACAATCTGCCATCATACCAACTGTGTCATACATTGATAGAAAACTTTTGTTGGTGGCTAAGCTCAATTATTTCATCAGGTTCTTATTCAGCTCACATGTAATCGTTGTGGAAATTCATGAACGTTTTCTTTAGCCCTCACTTGATCGTAGTGAAAATTCATGAGCATTTTCTCCAGGCCTCACGTGATCGTTGTGAAAATTCATGAGCATTTTCTTCAGCCCTCATGTGATTTATACCCTCTCGCGTAAACCGTGATACGTCTGAAAAATTTTTTTCTACAAAGTTTAGCATTTTCAACACATATTTATTTTTTCCTTAATGGGGTTTAGGGGAATCTGTTAATAACAATTTGCAGCTAGATGTCCGGGTTGCTGGCGACTCAGGGATGGGTGGAACCCGACTTAGTAAACCCCCAATTTCTCTCTCGCTCGGATGCACGGAACTGGATAACATAATCCTTACCTCGTACCCCTGGCTGTACATGTCTATTGCCTTATCTTGTTGTTCTTGCTTGTCTTCATCGTTTGTCCTCATCATGTGTCGGAATATTCGGCTTATCCTCTGCCATCCTCTATGTTGTTTCAATCTTCGTGGATACCCACATTCTGCAGCTATCTATTCAACCCACCTCCGTTTTTCTCTATCCCATCTCTGGCATCCCAGAACCATGTGCTCCATATTGTTCACCACTTCATCACATAACGGGCTGTTCGACTTTTCGATCTTGACACTATTTGCCTCGAAGAAACCATGCCCTGTCAGGACATTCATCAGCAAGTATTCCACCTCTTTTTGATAACAATTGGTCCACTCCACTAAGTTGGGTATCAGATACCTGGTCAATGACTCTTCCTGTACTGCATTTCACCTCGCCTGCCAGGGGGCCACAATTCTGATGACCGTGTCTATGCGTATGTATTCTCTTTCTTTCTTTCGCTATGAGGTCTAGATGAGCTGTACGCCGAACACACTCTCAGTACATTCTGCTTCTGTGCTCTAATGAGCTTCACCTGGTATTTGGCCACTTTAGCTGCCTTCGCCCAAAGCGGAGCTGCGTACAAACTCACACTATGGGCAAGATGCCTTACAGCAAAAGTGGGACCACCGAAATTCTGCATCAGCCTGAACAGCACTGTGGTCTTCCTAATCATTTTGTCCGCTGTATATTCGATGTGTTGTTTGTGGCTCAATCCTTTCTCCACACTCCCTCCCAACAGTAACAGACTGGTCGCAAATCACGATTCGATTTTCAGTCCTATTTCTAGGGCTTTTCAGCATATCGCTATTTCCGTTTTCTCCTGGGCAATTTGCAATTCGTTTCAGGTCATAAATTGCTCTACAACACTAGCGCCAGATCACCTGCAAAGGCCAGGGGGACTGTACCCTCAGGGTTAGAGGACCAAGCCCCGTGGCACCGCTTTTTGACACTCCATAACCTGCTCCACTGCGGTGAGGTATCTGTTTGAAACTACGTTGGCTTTCTGATGGCAAGCCCGCCTGACTAAGCAGATTAGTCTGAGACCCCTCGCCTCGTTGGGGTCCTTGCCGGGTTTGGATATAAGAAGTCGCGGTAAACAGTGATGTGGAAGCATTCACACCTTTCTGCATCCTGCGAGTTTCTTCCGAGAATTGAGGACTTTTGGACATACATTCTGTCGAAAATGTACCCGGCATTGGTCAGTGGAGCACAAAATATTTATTTTTCATCCAAATTTATTATATAGCCTTCAGAGTAGGACCCTTTCGAAATAAAACGTTTACGCCAACGAATAATCCAATCATCAAAACATTTTTCAAACGCTTTTTCCTGAATCGACTTCAGTCTTCACCGCAAATTCTCTTTTATGTCTTTTATCGATTCAAAACGAGTACCTCGAAGTGCTTATTTGAATTTAGGAAAAAAAGTCGGCCGGAGCCATATCAGGTGAATACGGTGGCTGCTTGAAGGTATTTGTTGAGTTTTTGGTCAGAAATTCATTCACAAAGATAGTCTTGTGAGATGGTGCATTATCGTGGTGCAAAATCCATCAGTTTTCTTTCTACAAATCTGGCCTTTCAACAAATTTGCTATCTCAAACTTCCCATAACGCTTAGGTAATATTCTTCATTTACCGTCTGACATTTTGGCAATAATTCTTGACTTTTGATCGACTTCGAGGTGGTTTTTTCGGTATCGGTTCAATTGGAAGGCGCCATTCTGGAGCTTGTGGACTGGTTTGCATGTCAAACTCATAAACCCGATGCATTTTATGGATGTGGGGTCGAAATCAATATTTGAAGAAAATTTAGGTCTTTTGGAACTAGTCGGAAGGCAACTCGCTTCATACCCAAACCATCGTGCAAAATGGTACGAATTTCTTCGTGAGACACAAAAAGTTCATTGCCCACCTTTCTCAAACTTGAAAGTCCGCGTCAGTATAGAAAACAGTTATGCTAACTTAGCAATAATAAAATTTCGACAATCAATTTGAAGCAATTTTTACAATAATCAATTCCCGGTACTTTTTTTTACCGAATGTATGTTCATAGACTTATTTAATCTGAAACATCCGAAACACCCTGTATACCAAATGACGATACTCTGGCAAAGCAATATAAGAATGACAAGTGATTATTTCCGGAAACTCATTTCTCAATTTTGTTAAAATCTTGGTTAGAATATTAACCACGAATAGTTCGTCATTTGCTTATCAGATCGCAGTGATTCATGAATTTCTTTAATCATTTTTCAAAAGTCTCATTTTCTGTTATCGAAAATATAAATAAATAACTTGGTTTTTAATTCCACTTGGTGAAGACTAAACTTTTCAACTTCAACGTTTAAATATTCCATCAAAAACATTTGTTTCCAACACAATAGTCTTTTGAATTTATTAAACGAAATATATGTTGCATAATTCATGCTACTTTCATTTTCATGAAAATTCACGTCGAAATACCAGAAAATAATTTTATTTAAAGAGTTGTTTGAGAGAGAGCGCGCCTTATCAATAAATCATGAAGATATCAGGTGTCCAGATTAGAGTATGTTGAATTTTAACAATGCAAACATTGACATTCGTCAAATGACTCAACTCAAATGTTGTGTGTGTGTTTTCATTCAACCCTGGTCTTGTCAAAAAGTTGACCTATTGAAATAAATACAGAAAGTTAAATCACCTGCCATTACTTATGAACTTGTTTTATTTCAATATCTTCATGAATAAAGTTATAATGACTTCGATAAAAGATATTTTCATTTCATAGGCTTTCATGTATGGTGAACTCAAGGTAGTTCTTTCATAAGAGACATCTCGGTGTTCCTTCTGAAACTAAGATAGTTAAACGTCACATAATGAATAAAGTAAAAGGCATAGTTTTTTCCTAATTAAAATCGAATATCTTCACACCGTCATCTTACAAAAGCTCAAAATCGATTATTTCCCCATTTTGAATGTACAAATAATTCTCTAATCGAAAAATTCTTTGTCTAACATCCAACTAGTACACCTGAAACGAACAAAACATTTCGCAGCTTTCTTTGTCTCAATCAAAACGTCAAACAATTAACTTCCATTAACACAGATGTATCCATAGAAATACCCAATGATTCATAGATGATGAAGTTGTAACTTTACATAGAAAATTTCCTTGTTTGTGTCTTCCTTGATAAGAAATGAATTTTGTGTCGAATTCGTACTTATATTTTCCAATCCTAAATCTCAGATGAAGTATTTCGATAACATTATTTACTCCGATATTCATTACAAATAGATCTTGCGAAAGTAAACAAAAGTCGAGATAACATACCAAATGTTTATGACTTAGTTAATGAACATTTCTGGAAATTATGTTTAGATTTTTAACGGCTTTACGAAACCTTTCAATTCAAACTTTGATGATTATTTTCTTAATATTGACTGTACATACATCCAGAATTATACATAGTTCAATCTTTTTGAATTTTATTGATTGCCAGTATATTGAACCAAAATTCGTTGTTTATACAGGGTGTAAATGAACATGTAGATTTACATAAAAGTTTCTATGATCTCATTATGTGCCGTATTTGAAAGTATCTGAAAAATTGTAGTAATCATAAGAAAACAACTGAAAAAATCTGAAAATTTTAACTTTGCGGACATTTGTACAAGGAAACTTCTCGTCATAAAATGGAATCACCTCGAGAAATCTTTCGCACGTCATCATTTACACCCTGTAGATCAAAATTAACTTCAATTCTTTGAAGTTAGTTTTCAGGTATTATAAAGAGACGTAGAATTTGTGATATGTTTGATCGAATTGACCAGGTCTTATCAATGTGTTGAGTTTTCGCGGAATCCACGGAATTAATGGCCGGCACGTTCTCCAGATATGAATATCATTGAACATTTTAGTTGTGGCGTCAATTCACCAGTTTTCAAAACTCTTCAAACTGCTTGACCCTTCTACAGTTACGGACAAAGACCACCCAAAATTTCATTGACAATTTTCAAATACATTCTGTCAAGAATGTACCGAAAGTAACTGTGTTCTATATTGACACGGAGTTTGAACGCAATCTGTCATTTAGTTTGTTCATAGTGCTCGATTTTGTCAATTCTCACAAGTGCGTTTTGCGATTTTTACAATGGATAAAATTTTCTAACAAAGGATATGTCTCAAATTTTGTATTGCAAATAGAATTTCGCTGAAAACGTATGGTACAGTGCATTCAACAAGGACCGAGATGTGTTGGAAGATTTGCCTCGCTCTGGTCGGCCATCAACACCTTCAACTGAAGTTAAAATCGCTCTGGTTTGAAGTTAAAGTCGATAAAGTGAAAAAGATGGTAATTGAAAATCGTCATCTAAGTTAGAGAGAAATAGACAATGAACTTTCTGTGTCTCACGAATCAGTTCGTACCATTTTAAACGATTGTTTGGGCATGAAACGCGTTGCTGCTCGACTAGTTCCAAAAAACCTAACCTTAATTTTGCTGCTGAAGACATGCTAGAATGAGTCAATTCCGATTCCACATTCATAAAACGCATTGCATGGTAATGAGGTATGGGCTTATGAGTTTGACATGCAAACCAGCATCGTAATGGCTTAGTTTTGCGCGCATTTGTTTTGCAGAGAGAGAGCGAACGAGACACTAAATAGAAAAACCTACGCTTGTGAATAAGAGAGATATATTATTATTATTATTGAACATTAACAAAAGCCAAGGTAAACCTATATGGCTCAAATTACAAAAATACAATTGATTGCAATACATCAGTGAGTAAAGGATGAGAAAGAAAAGAATAATAAAATTCAACCACAATTAACCACTAGAAAGTCTATGTATTGTTCCGCGTAGACCATCGATCGAAGGTTTTTCTGAACATATTAACACTTGAACTGTTAACTACTTCATCAAACATTGTTGAAAGGTCTACTCCAAACAGATTGTTGAGTGCCCTATGTGTGACTATGAGGTCACCACGAAGTCGTCGATCTGCAAACAGTGGGAGATTCAGAAGACGAAGGCGATCCTCGTATGAAGAGCGAACAACTCCGAAGGGCATTCTCGAAACTCTCCGTTGAATAGATTCCAGCGAGTTTATATTGCCAAGCAGATGAGAATCCCAGACACGTCCGGCGAATGCCAAAATTGGTCTGATGTAGGTGGTGAAAAGAACGCGACAGGTACTGATGCTGCATTTCCCAAATACCTTCTCCAAAAGATATGACGTTCTGGAAGTTCTTCCGCATATGGAATATAGTCTGATATTGTAACTCCTAAGTTGATATGGTTTTTGCATGATCGATGGTCGTTCAGTTGATGCTTCAGCGAAGTCTGGTATTTTTCCAACCAATATGTAGGATAATTAAGAGGTATCAAACCTGAATAATTGTGAGATCCTGCTGTAAAGTATGATGGTTTTGTAGTGGATCAACGTAAATCTTTGTGTCCTCTGCGTACATGGAAGATGTAGAGGCGAGTAGACTAGGTAAATCAGCCGTATAAATCAAGAATAGCAAAGGTCCCAACACGGATCCTTGCGGGACTCCGCTTGAAACTGGTTTGGGAGCAGAAAGAGAGTTAACAACGCGCACACAAAAGTCACTGTTAGAGAGAGAATACCGAAGTGTTCTAGTTTCGCGAGAAGACGTCTAGGTGGGACTTTATCGAACGCTTTGGCGAAATCTAAATAAATCACGTCAATGAAATCCCTGAATCCAGCGTAGTAGTCCAGTCATGGAGACATCTGAGCAGATTAGTGATCACAGGACCGACCCGGTAGGAAGCCATACTGGTTTTCGGGTACGATATTGTTATCGATTGTGAATTTAAGTATCGCAGACATTCTCTCACAAGTTTTCGAGACAATCGACACTTAACTTATGGGTCTGTAGTTAAGAGGAGAAGTTCTAGTTACTTTCTTGAATATTGGGATAACTGAGGCACGCAAACCACTGTGTCGGCAGCAAACTTGATCTGAAAGACTATTTGAATATCACACTTAAAGGAGATGAGGCGCAGTTCTTGAGGACGAAGGCCGTGAGTCCATCTGGACCAGGAGCCGAGGAAGTTTTCAAATCAAGGAAGTGCTTCTCGATGTCGTCAGCATAAAATGAAATTGTGCTCAGTTCTACAGGGGATCTAGGAGAAGTTATACGTGACAGCGGTCCGTCTTGTTTAACGCTGAAGGATGAAGCAAAAGCAATAGTGAATACCTGTTTTTCCTAGTGAGTCTCGAACAGATGGTATCCTTCGAATTAAGAGTGGAGCGCACAAATTTGAAGAACTTCTCTCGATTCGATGGATTGAGTAGCTTCTCCTGGTATATTCGCTTTCTTGAAGAAATCGTGGAGCTCAGGGCATTTGAGAGATTCCTGTGGTTTTGGTAGTCCTGTATGCGTTTACTTGGAATGTAGTGCTTGTGTCGAATCATTCTTTGTATCTCATTATCGATCCACGGTTTTGTTGGGTGCTCAATGAAAGTCCTAGTATGTGTATGTTTTTCTGTGAGGGATTTGAGTATAGATGAGAACTCATTCCACATGTCTTCGACAGTGTTTCCCAGTCCACACAATGAAGTTCCTGGTTCAGTTCTTCCAAGGTGGTGACTTTCTTCGTTATACTCTTCTAGGACGGAATGTCATTCATTGATAGTTGTAAACTGGATTTCAGAACAAGCTGATCCGATAGGCCAAAATGTTTGCGTGCGCAATTGACATCGTCCATGAAGAACGATGTTACATCTATGTCAGACGGTAAATAAAGAATATTACCTGAGCGTTATGCGCCGTTTGAAAGAGTAAGTTCGATGAAAAAATCCAGATTTGTGGACAGAAAACTCATGTATTTTGCACCACGACAATGCACCAGGCTATCATTGTGAATGAATGAATTTCAAAGTCGTAATTTTAGTTTTGGAAAAAGGTAAGAGTCGGCCGGACCCTTATCTGGTAAATACGAATTTTTATCTATAGAAAACAGTTGTGCCAACTTGGTTATAACAAAAATTTTGACAATCGTTTTGAAATAATTAATTTCGGATACTTTTTTTACAGATGTATGACTAAAACAGTAATTAACGTTTCAATTTTGGAACCAATATTTTGAGAATTGCAGAAGTCATTAACAATTCTTTTTTAATTGAATTGTGTTTTGTTCACGGACCAATGTTTATAGAGAGAGAAATCTTTCATTGAAAGATGCACAGAAGCAGATTGATCTGTGAAATTATTCGCTTCTCCATGTCCAATCTTCCCAAGCAAATATCAATATCACTATGAACTCTTCATAGATTTGACGTCAATCTACAAATCAAATGAAATCACGCGAATTGGCAATAATTTCTTCGATCCAAAATGATTCGACTGGCGTTTAATACAATCGTTACTACGATTAATTCAATCGAAGTTGGATATTATCCGTAATTTGTCATTCGAGCAACTGAATTTCTTGCAATTCCTTACGGTATACGGAGCAACGCATCTGAGATTATGAATACAAAGCAGATCACGAAATCTACGTTCTAGATCAATGCTTCGAATTATGATTGAAAATGGAATATTTTATTTGTAGTTTTGTTTTCCTAATTATTGGTAACTGTTCGTTTGTATCATTACTTTTTATAAAAACGACAATCGAAGAAAAAGTATGTAAATATGACATTGAAATAGAAAGCTTTCGAGAAACGAGAAAATAACCACTTTTAAAATATGAAAATTATATTTTTCAAGTACAGTTGATCTTACTATAATTACGGTTTTTTATTTTGTGCCTACGTGTTGTTTATTCTTATAGAAAATCATCTGGGTGTGAAAAATTATATCAACCATTCAATAATAAAAATACAGGGTGTTCTAACTAGAACAAATGTCAAAACCGTTTTATTTATTTCATAAAATAGTCGACATTTGAAAGCAATTGAATTATGAATATTTCAAAGATGTTGAAGAAAATAATGTTCTATTCAGTTCTTCTTCTTCCTTCTGCACGGAGCCCATATGGGCAGCACTCAGGCCGTTTGGCTCATTGTGCTTGCCGTGTGTTGTTGAGTTGTTATTTGTCTTGCAAAAACATCCTGATGGAGCTTGCAAGACTGTTGTAGCACTTTTGACTGTCTCAGTCTCAAGATTCCCGCCCAGTAGTTTTGGGACTCGGTGGTGGTCCAGTTTTGAAAGAAAGAGACCACATGGGTCCATGGGATGGTCAGAATTGGTTCTGGTCCCATCGGCCTGACAGCTGTTGCTTTTTTAGCGAGGCTGTCTGCTATCTCGTTTCCTTCGATGCCCTGATGGGCTGGGCACCAAATCAGAGTAACTCTGTTTGTGCATTCGTCACCCAGTTTGGATGTAACCTTCGTATCTTTAAGATATCTAAGGGCGTTTTGGCTATCCTATGTAGGTTTTCCTGTACACACCGGAGAATAGCAAATATTTCTGCGTGTGTTACGGTGACGTTGTCTCCCAGCGCAATCATAATGTTTGTCCTAGGGCCGTGAACGCCGATACCTCTACCCGTCCCGGTTTTGGACCCATCCATATACCAGGTGAGGCCCTATGGGGTGAGTAAGGCGTGGAGTGTGGTCCAAATTTCTTTTGATGGAATAACTACTTTGTAGGTTTCATCAAAGTAGTAAGTGGCTCTTGTTTGATCTCCTCTTGTGAGAAGGTCAGGTCGGACTTCTCTGATTTTGTTCAGGGATGTGGAGTATCCAGAGGTTGGGTTTCTGTCCCTCCCACAGTCTCAAAGAGGCCCTCATAGCCACCTCCTCCACCACTATACGTAGTGGAGGGATGCCCAGAAGACTCTTCATGGAGGCCGTGGATGTGGATCTCAAATCTCCCATGACTGACAGACATGCGTCTGGTCGACAGCAGACGTCCCATCCACCGTGCTATGGTTTTGTTTACTTTCCTTTCTGCGATAGCTTTATCTATTGATTTGTATAGTGTATTATCGAAAGCTCCCTCTATATCTTGGAATATTCCTAGAGTAACTTCGCCTTTTTCCAGTTCTTTCTCGATATACCCTACTACGGAGTGTAGCGCTGAGTCGACAAATCTACCTTGCTCGTAGGCATGTTGAGTGTTATATAGAGGGTGCTCCACTAGGGTGTTCTCCCTGAGATATATTTCTACCAGTCTCTCCATAGTCTTCACTAGGAAGGAGGTGAGGCTGATTGGTCTAAAATCTTTGGCGATTTTGTGTAGGATCTTTCCCGGCTTGTTGATGAAGACAACCCGAACTCTTTTCCAGGAGTCCGGAATGTATCCCAAAGCTAGGCAGGATCTGAAGATGTGGATTAAGTGCATAACAATTTGGTCCATATCTTTTATAAAGTGTGCAGGCTATATACCATCTGCTCCTAGTGCTTTATATGGTTGAAAGGTAGTTACTGCCCATCGAACCTTTTCTACTGTAATTACCATTGAGGCTGTGTTCCAGTTTGCTTTGTCAGCATGTCCATTGGATTTCTGGATTGCTGTGTTGTCAATGAGGAAACCCGGGAAGTGGACTTCCGCCAGGTGCCTCAGTGTTTCATCCTTCGTCTGTGTGTTTACTCCTTCCGGTGTATCAAGACTTTGGATGTCTGTCGGTCCCGCCTCCGGTATACTCTCTATTTCCTCGCAGTAGGAATGCCATCCTTCTTTTTTGGACTTTTTGATCAATCCTTTGTATTCTCTTTGGGTTTCCTTGTAGTTGTCCCAATCGCTTTTTGTGAAAGTGCACATCGCTTTATTTAGGAGGCGTCTGTTTTTCATCCTTTCGGCAAAAAGTTCTGCTGTCCACCATAAGGTTTTCTTTCTGCCTCTATTGTATTGTATAGGGCAACTGTTGTTGTACGCCAAGGTGATACTGGATTGAAATTTCTCAACGGCAGTTTCCAGATCCTTGATGTTTTTCGGTGTCTCAATTGAAGGTCCTACCATTTCCAATAATTGTTCCTGATATCGGTCCCAATCGGTTTTTTGTGTAAGGCATTGATCGTTGTCTCGGTATACTTGCGATGTCGAAACAGATGTGTCGATGGTCGGAGAGGGAAACTACTTCTGTTGCCACTCTCCAATTTCGAATTTTTTGGGTGAATTGCTCACTGCATAAAGTCCAGAATTTCTTTCCTGTTCGATGTGACGAAAGTTGGTTCATTTCCTTCGTTTAGAAGTGTAAGGTTTTTACTGTAGGGATATTCGACCAGTTTTTCTCCTCTGATGATATCAGTTAAAAAAAAGATCGATAAAGGCTTCCAAACTCTCTTATCCAGAATACGCCAAAATTTTCGAGCAAACCATATCAAGGAAACTAGAAAATATAGAAGATGCTACAGACAATACGAACACTGAAGACTTATGGAAGTATTTCAAAAGCACTCTTCTCGATTCTGCTAAAGAAGTATGTGGAAGCAGCAGGAAGAGAAATAATGCAAAACAAACGGCATGGTGGACAGATGCAATTGGAGAGGAAGTGAGAATTAAGAAGAGAGCATGGGCAAATTATCTCAACTGTAAAACTATAGAGAAATATGAGTTATACAAACAAGCAGGAAAACTAGTGAAAGATCTAGTCTTGGCATCTAAAAGAAGAAAATGGGTAGAATTCGAGGAAAAAATAGAAGCCGAGAGCAAAGCAAACCAAAAGCTATTCTATAAAATGGTTAAATCATGTAGAAGGAAAAAGAACTTTGACATTTATAACATCAAGGACAAAATGGAGAAATACTCATAGATGACAGGAAAGTAATGGAAAGATGGAAGCAATATTTTCAAGAGTTACTTGGGAACGGAGGAAACTGATTAGAAGATAGTGAAGTTTGCATAGAAGAAGATAGAGACCAAGAAACAATAACAAAACAGGAATTACAGGAAGGTATACAACGCTCGAAAAATGGAAAAGTCCCAGGGTATGACAAGATTACGACCGAAATGATCAAGAATATGGGACAATATGGAGAAGACGTGCTTTTGAAGATATATAATATGGTATGGCAAGAAGAACAAATCCCAGAAGACTGGCAGATTTCAATGATAATCCCAATTTACAAATCAGGTGACGAACATGAATGTAGCATTTACAGAGAAATCACGTTATTATGCACGGCTATGAAAATATATGAACAAATAATAGATATGAAGATGAGGCCAATTATTGAAAGAATATTGGGAGAGACACAAAGTGGATTTCGAAAAGGAAGAAGTCTTCAAGATCATATATTCAGCAAAAAGATATTGATGGAAAAATCTGACAGGAAGAAGAAAAAATATACCTAGTGTTCATGGACTTGGAAAAAGCTTTTGATAGGGTGCCTAGACGAAGATTATGGGAAATACTAAGTAGAAGAGGAATCAAAGCAAAAATTATAAGACTGATAATAAATATATTTGAAAGTAATAGAAAAGTTGCATTACAAGCGGAAACAGGAGATCGGAGAATTTCAAGACAACGGAGGGGACTTAGATAGGGGGGTGGGCTTAGTCCTCTGTTATTTATAATCTTTAAGGATGAAATAATAAAAAATTGCTCGACAGAAGTAAGGAAAATCCAGATTGGATATAGAAACTTACAGCAAGTAGAAGTATCAGAAGGGGCATACGCGGATGATATAATGATGATGGCCAGCAATGAAAATGATCTTCAGGAAAACTTGAGTATATGGAACAGAGAATTAGAGAACAGTGGTATGAAAATGAACAAAGAAAAAACTATGGTAATGGTGATTGGAACAGAAAAGGAAGAATATACAGATGGAGGGGACAAAAATGGAACAAAAGTGGAAAAATATAAGTACTTAGGAGCTGAACGTGAAAGTATCGAAAAGACCATGAAGGCATATTATGCTATCAGCAACAATTTCATAAATAAGAAAGAAGTGTCAAGAGCCACCAAAATGAAAGTATTCACATCTATCTATAGGCCAAGACTGACATTTGGATGTGAGTCATGGGTTCTAGATAAAAACCAAAAAATTAAAATTCAAGCTGTCGAAATGAAATATCTTAGGAGGGTGAGGGGAGCCACTAAGAGAGATAAGCTAAAGAACATTAACATAACGAAAGGAATTAGGAATTGAATCAACTTTGAAATTCATGGAGAAAAGGCAGCTCAGCTGGTGGGGACATTGTCAGAGAATGGATAATACACGGCAAGTCAAACGTATATGGGACACAAAGACTAACGGAAAGATGAAAAGAGGTAGACCACGACAAACATGGGATGGGGTAATAGCGGAAATATTGGGACAACAGGGCAAAAATTGGACGGAGTCTAAAACAATCACAAGACAGAAGATTGAATGGAGAAATTTCATATATGAACAATATTGTTGATATATCGAATTTCCATGAACCTACACCATTTCAGATATAAAATTCCTTCTCTGCAAATTAAAGATAGTTCACTTAAAAACTAGAAGAGGTACAATCAGAAACGTGGAAAAAAAAATCTGAAATTCAACACCATGTATCTCGAGACTTTTTCCATGTTAATTGGCTGAATGCTACAACACGAAAGTACATGAAAATGTGTACGATAACATATTTACATTGAAATAATTGTTTGCCCAATTAATTTCCTTCATATATTCTATTATCTTACTTTCTTTCTCAGTTATTCAGATGTAAGTACACAAATCCTTATTGCGATATGCGTGATTCATTTAAGTATTCGATACGGTTCAGTCATAAATCCAAGATCTTTTGTTTACAAGGAAATTCACTCTGCTGACGTTTTATGGAGTTTATAAAATAATTTTAGTTTTGATGACTAATCGTTGTTGGCTTCATGAAGATTCAACATTAAAACAGTACGATAACAGTGATAGTAAGCGTGGGGTAATCAGGAGTTTTGTTTCTATGAGAGGTTCAAGGAAGGACAAAGAAAAATGGAAACATGAACAGAATCAAATATCCGATGTAGATTGAAAAAGAATTTAATCGATTAGAGAAGCACTCATTCTGTTAACTACTTTATTATAAACCCATTTGATCCCAGGATTTTTTTTAATTGAATCATGATTTTTACACATCGTTAATATCAAAGGAGTAAAGTTCAAACGTAAACATAAAAAATCAATTTATTAGGCCATTTTGAAAAAGGGTGGATTCATTTGGGTCCACAAGGATATTTAGGGTTTTGTAGAAAGTTTATTGAAGGTTAGCCAAACAAATCCTGCATAGTTTTGTTCTAAGCATGAAGTGACATTACGTTTGACACATCTCCAACGTGCTTTCAAATAACAAACTTCACAACATAGTTTTTTTTAATTGTTTTATTTTAAGTCGCACGACCATCAAATTTCTGGGCATTTCCAGGCGGGAACGCTCGTCGTTGAACTTCTGACATTCTAGAAGTATGTGACTGACATTCAAATCAGTCTGGGAGCTATCACATATAGGTTTCTCTTCCTTGGTTATGAGGTGAACATGGATCATATTTGTGTGTCCAATCCTTAGCCTATTTATTACGATTCGGTTTCTTTTTGAGAAATGAACCGCTGGATTTTTGTCGTGGAAGCTACTTATTATACTTTTTAAATATATGTTCGCGTTTGTGAGCCAGTCTCTATTCTAGATGCATTCGATTTGATTGCAAGCTCTACTCAACCAATCTCACAACATAATTGTTTTTCAGTTTTTACTGGAAAATGACCGCCTTGTATAATACTCATGGGTGTGGAACCAAAAGGTCTCCTCCTGGAGTGTAAGTATTTAGGAAACAAATCGCCTTTATATTCACAAACCACTGTATGAATTTTCCAAGCATTGATGTCAGCCACGTTGAATATATGTGTGAAAAGAGACCACCACCATTTTTCCCCGAATAGATATTCTGTAGTTGTTAACAGGAGATTAACACCCTGCTAGTATTATACACACACCACAAAAATTGTCGCATCACCTGGTATTCTGAATTCCACAATCGATTAAGCAGCTGAATCGCAGTTTCTTTGTCAACGTATGTTTTTGGACATATGAGGGGAAAAAATCTTATCCATATGATCTCAAACACGTCTGAAACAAAAATGAGTTTATTTGACTATCAGTATTCATTCAATTTCTCTTCAGTTTTCACGCTAAATTAATGCAAGTTTTCTGTGTTTCTTGTTGATTTTCGAATCTTTGAATTTATTGTAATGGCTGCTGAACGTCCTGGAAGCTATTTGAGTGATCAGGAAGTGGTAAGAATTGTAACACCCCTAGAGGAGGGGCGAAGCCAACGTTCCGTGGCTAACTGGTTGAATGTTAACCAAAGCACTATTTCAAAAGCAATTAATCGGTACCACGAAAAAGGGAAATATGGAAGAAGGGCCGGACAGGGAAGAAATCGGATAACAACACCAGTTGATGACCGTTGGTTTCGTTTAACTGCACTAAGAGTTCGGCACTGTACGGCTAGAATGCTACAAAATGAACTTGCACTTTCCAGAAATGAGCATATTTCATTTCAAACTGTTAGGAACAGGCTCAGAGAAGACAATTTCAGACCAAGGGTGGCTTCTACCAACCCGCATCTCACCAGAGAGCATCGAGTTGCAAGACTTCAGTTTGCGAGGGAACATGCAAATTGGGGTATTCCAGAATGGTCGAATGTTCTCTTTTCCGATGAGTCCAGGTTCTTTCTAGTATCAAATGATAGACAATGGTCGAACTGAGTTAGTCCTACTGAATAATGGAAGAATGACAGTGGCCAGATACGTCGCAGATATCCTTGAACCCTATGTTGCCCATTCAGTGGCGAAAACTTCATTTATATGCATGATAATGCTCGGCCTCATGCAGCTAGAGTAAATAAAGAATTTCTGCAAAATGTCGATATTGATATTTTAAGATGGCCAGCCAGAAGTCCCGACATGAATCCCATAGAACATGTTTGGGACAACATTGGGTGGCAAAATCAGCAACGTAGGATGCCTTTTCGAACACTTCAACAACTAGAAAATCTGCTTCCTGAAATTTGGAACTCAGTGACTCAAGAGTACATCCAAAATTTGTTTGGGGGGTTTCGAGACGTATACTGGCAGTAATTAGGGCCCGGGGAGGAAACACTCGATTTTGAAAATGATTAGTAACCATTCGATGCTAGTTGATTGGTCTTTTCGCGAATGTTTGAAGATTGTTGATATTTTCCATCATAAACTCAACTCTTTTGAATGATATCTTCTTGTTATACACTTCTGAAAGTTACCAAGCGACTGTTGAATGACCAATCTAAAAGTTTATATAGTATTGTTGTAAAAGTAGGGTGATGCGACAATTTTTGTGGGGAGTGTATTTGAAAAATAGAAGAGGTGAAATGTACCTACCCAGCACTCCATGTTACGACTATGATGTGCTATAGGAATTAAACAAGGGCCAAATTAACATTATCATGCGAAATCAAGCTCTTCAGAATTTTTTATCGTTCATTTCTTGGAATAGGGCAAACATAAAATTCAGAGGAAAACCAGAACTTTCGAAAACTAGGGAATTCTCTAGAATTCTTGTCAACATATGGCGCCTGTGATCCCAAACTTTGCGAGAACCATATGTATTTCATAAGATACTTTGTCCACGTCAATCAGTCAGCGATTGCTGCGAATTATATGGCGCCTGTGATCCCAAAATTTGAGAGAACTATATGTATTTCATAAGATACTTTGTCCACGTCAATCAGTCAGCGATTGCTGCGAATTATATGGCGCCTGTGATCCCAAAATTTGAGAGAACTATATGTATTTCATAAGATACTTTGCCCAGGTCATTCAGCATTAATCATTCGGTTCTCAACATTTATACCAAGGTTCGAAGTTTTTGTTTTGTTTTGTCTTATTTGAAAGGGACATATTGTCTTCATCGTTGCTGTCTTGAAATTTGTCATAATGTAACTCAATTTCCTCTGATACATCTTGGGGTAGATCGGAAGGATCGCATTCATTTTCATCTATATCCTCTTCATCCGTTAGTTCATCTACTTCGGGGGGTATTAACAATATATATGATAATTATGATAACTAATATATTCAAGTGCAGTGTCAAGTCATAAAAGGGTGCAATGGTATACGCACCAAATTTATCAGGATCCATTATAAACTGAGTTTACAATAAAGTGAAATCGATATCTGACTTCACAGTAATCTATTATCCTCAAATGAGGACAGTAGCAAAATACGTGCAAAAACAGTTGGGAATCCGAGATTTCCGTGTTTTTCGAAAAATTAAATGAAGCAATTAATTGTATAAACGCGTACAAGTTTTATCTTAGACGTCCTGTATATTGATTTGGAATCAAATTTCACAACTAGTTATTATTTTTAAAGTGTCCCCATCTGAGTACAGTGAGACCAAATGATGTGTTAAGAAATGAGAAATATTGTAAATCAGCTTAAACTTGAGCAGCTTATTTGATCTATACCATAGATTTGGACATTTATGACTATTCAATAATAATTACTTCTCAATACTTAATAGAAACTCTCTATGAAAAATGAAAATCCCACTCGGATTCGAACCAGGGGCCTTAAGTGTACAAAGCCAAATTTTAAGCCACCAGGTCCAACAGCTTATGGATTTTTGGTTCAAAGAAACACTATTTAAGCTTCGACAATTTCGATACATTAATCTTGAATTTGATTGAATTTGTCAAATTCTGTACCATAAAACGTTTATAGCTCGGATTGGACATTTGTTGTTCAAACACTCGGTAGGATGAATTCCGGAAAAAAAATGAAGGGTTATTAACAATAAAGTTAGAATATAATTGGTCTTTCTTCATGATATAAGGCGTAAAATATTTCAGAGAAAGTATTAATATGTAATATTATTCCCAAATCATTAACATCGACAAAGAAATGTGGAATCTTTCGACAATAATTTACGTGAGAATATTTATTTATGGAAATGGTAACTTTGCTTCCGAAATAACACATAATAATATGCTGTAAGGTTATGAAATTAATAATTGATAGATGGGACAAAGAATATCTTTTCACAAAATAAACAGTTGAATAAGAAAATAATAACATTGTTTTATTTCTTGTTCAAATTTTCTTGCATAAGTCGATTAATTGTGGTAAGTAGGTATGAGATTTTTCCCATGAATATGTTACTGATTTGTATTGTTTCATCTGAAATAACCATACACATTTCAATAAAACATTCGACATTTAGTATTACATGTCTGAAAATTTTCAAAAATTTTGCGATCTAAATTCTGTCAAAAAGTACTGAGAACTGGTTAATGAAACACAAAATATTTATTTTTCATTCGAATTTATTGTATGGCCTTCAAAGTAGGTCTCTTTCGAAATAATCATTTACGCCAACGAATAAATCAAAAATAAATATTTTGCGTTCATTGACTAATTCCCGGTACTTCTTTAACAGAATGTACTAATATTACCATAGAGAATTATCTTGCAAACGTCAAGATTTCCATATCATAACGAGATACGCCATAATCATATTATCATCATACTATAGGTTTACCTTGTAGCTTGAAAACCGATAAATTTCGAATGCATCCATGGATTTTATTCAAAAAAGTGTCTAAAGAATATGAAAATATTTTTTACTTAATTGGTACCCAAGATATGGTCCTCCAAAACAAAAATGATAACTCAAATTAGTGTTCACCAATAAGGTTTTCCGGAAAATCGAAACCGAGAAAGGGAGAGTCATTTTTTTCCATCTGCAATGTTCCACATAACTATCGACTTTGTACATAGCTCTGTTTATAATTATAGTAATAGAATGCAAATTCCTTGCACATAAATAATAAAAGTGCATGTGTTCAGGGTGGAAAAACTGGAAGGTTATTTGTTCTCGCACGGGAAATTACCCAGCGCTCCGTAACAACAGCAGTAGGTCAAGTTTACAGAATGAATAAAATAGTGGGCGACCTTCCTGCAGGCGAAATGGCGTTTTGATATTGATCTTCTATAAATGGATGAAGTTGGCGTTGTATTCAAATTGGTATTTAGGCGTGCCAAATTCGAAAATCAATTGCAGGCTTAATTGTACTTTACGCGAACTTAATTGACTACCCAGTTGGTAATAATTATAGCGGAAGGAAATTAGATGCTCACTGAATATCAATTGCTAACCTATTTGCTATTTAATTTAATTTTAGAGAAACGGGGGTCATAGACATTGAACTAAGCGTTGTTTTAAAGTGAAAAAGAGATTTCGAAGCATTATTAATGAATAATATGTATTAACACTTAAAACTAGTATAAAAAATGCAACTCTTCGAAAATATATGACTTGCCTTGAAATATTGAATGAAAAATAAAGATTAAAACGCAATCCCAATTTCAAAGGAGATGCTCGAATTGTCCTCCCAAATTCTCTAAACATAATCAGCATCTTCACAATAATAATTAGTTAGAATTCCATGAATTTGGTAGATATAGAATAATTTCCTGCAGAGTAAATTTTGTTCCCAAAGCCCCATATGAAAAATTGTAATGGGCTAGGATCAGAGGATCTCGCAGACCATAAAGCTTGCTTGTGCCTTATCTAGTGATCTCCCAGAATGTACTTCAATGTTTGGAAGAAAGTGGCTGCATTATGAGCAGGTGCGCCATCCTGTTGAAACCACTTCGTATCTAGGTCAGCAAACGGAACATTTTCCAGTTATGGCTCAACAAATTTGGTCAAAATATTCAAATACGTGTAGCCTACACGGATTCCTGAAAAATATATGGTCCTTTCAATTATACGGTAATTTTGGTTTACTTTGTGAAAAATATCACAAAATTATGTGGAAAATTTTTAATTAACAAACGTGATAACTATTTCGATATTTCTATCATCATCAGACGTTTACAAATTGTGAGTTTAAACTATGGTACAGTTGTACAATTTATGTGAAATGTAGAAAAACAAGTATGAATAGGCGTGAGGATAGTAGGACATAATCAAAGATTTAATGACTTTAAAAGACAATACACATTCAAAAGATTTAAAAAGTGATTTAGTTTAATTTAAAAATTGAGATTAATAAGATTTTCAATAAAATAAAAGAGTAAAATACTGCAATCGGCCATTTTGATTAAAACGCCTATCACAGCGTATGACGTCATACTTATGTAAGCTTCACTGTGTTTTAATTACCTACTACTGATTGCGCGTTACGATTGATTTTATATTTGTTTTTGTGATTTATCGATTAAACCATCAGGGGTACAAGATATGAGGTACTTAATTTGTTGGCTTTCTTGTAATCAGACCTGGAAAGAGCTTGATTTAAGGCCTATGAAGGCTTTTGTACTTCAATTTCTAAACTAGTATACTATTTACAAGTCACCTTATGATATTTATGCCTAAAAGCCATAGGTAATTTCTTTTCTATCAACGCTTTATCTAATGATACAATAAAAGGACGCATTACACTTGCTATAATAGGTACACTTTTAAAGAAATTTTGCTTGAATAAGATCTATCAATGCCGAAGTCATCACCAAGTTCACGGAATTAAATATGGTTAAACGGTATGCCTGTCTGTTCTTGAATCAAGTTAACTAAATAATAACAATTTAAAGGAATGCCTATATAAAAACGGGGGCTCTTTTTAATTTTCTTCAAAGTGCACTCTAAAGCGTTTAAATCTTCTCTCCTTTTGTCATCCTCTAGCATCTCGCTACAGTCAGATGTAGACTCTATACTGGCCTAAGTATACCAACAATGTATACAATAATACTGAATTAACATTTTGATAAGTTAGTAAACTGTACCTGAACTACAAGATGCAATTTCTTTTGAACTTGATGGCTCTTTAACTATAGTACTTTCTTCAAATTGCTTTTCACACTATTCAAAAATCATCCTTCGTTTTTAAACTATATAGGGTCGTTCTGCTGTGTTAGAAGTTTGTGTACGTACTTGTGATACCGACCCCATCATATGGTATTCCATATAAGTTTCCATATCATTGGGCAACTGAAAAATGCAAAGGTAACAATTAAAATTGATAATAAGAATGATAAGCAAGACTAACACAAACATAACTTCAATAAATGACTAGTTTTCCATAGCCTCTACATTTCAACTATTTCACGTCAAACAAACATTAAGTTAAAAATCTATCAATACATGATAACATACTCACATCAAAATGATCTTCACAGATATAAAGTGGCGAATTTGTCTTTACATCGTTCGGGTTTCGCTGTGCAGCTTTAACCATTTATCTCTTATTTTCTTGTATGGGACATGTACAAACACCTTGTTGGGTTCGTTATTGATGTATTTTTGCACTGAGGTATTGCACACCACTTATAAAACTCTAGAATTCATTTTAAACACAAGAAATACGCAACGTTTGTTTACTTTGCTGTCTAGCTGCGCGTAAACAAATTTGACGTTTACGTAAGTATGACGTCACACATGACACGGCGAGCTGTTTTCGAGCAATATTTAAAAATGATTATAAAATGGCTTTGAACTTCAAGAAACTCTAGTTTATTACCGAAATAAAGGTTCTGTTGTAGACGGTAGATGTGTATCCGAAGAGGATTTCAAAATCATAGTATATATAATCTTAACATTATTCATCGTGCCCCGAAAAGCAATAAATTCAATTACCTAGAATCTCTGGAAATTCTCAAAGCAATAGAAACTATCTTACCCTTCTTAACGACAACACATACCTATGTTATTCTCCATTATTTGGAATTTTCAAGTAATTATGAATGTACCTTTGAATACCTATCTATATTCCAATAGTAGAAATCATGTTGTTTTTCTCTCTCTTTGTAATTTATACGTGTTTTTCTATATTTAAGACAAAATATATAACTGTACCTTAATTTTAACTTACAATTTGTGAAGGTCTGATGATGAAACGAGGCTGGATTGATAAGTCTCCGGCCAGACTAAGAGATGGCGCCACTAGGCCTACTTCGGAGGTGGCTTTCTACAGTACCATCCTTAGATAGCTTGTAGGTATAGTTTCAGCCCGATCGCCATGTTAGTTTACGTTTGAGAGCACGCTGAACAAGACGCCTCTGTGTTGTTTGTGAAAATGGAAAAATTGGAGAAGCGTGCTGTCTTCACATACTTTTATTTGAAGGGGTTAACTCCGAAGGAAATTGAACAAGAGATTGATTCAACGCTGGGGACATCCTCCCCATCATATTCAACCGTTAAGCAGCAGGTTTCCGAGTTTAAAATGGGTCGTGTAAGCACCTCTAATGAGCCACGCTCAGGAGGTCCCATTCAGATCACAAGTCCAGATATGATCGAAATTCATAAAGAAGTGCTGGAAAACTGCAGATCAGAAGTGCGTGAGATAATTGGGACCTGTAAGATGTCATATGAACGTGTGCAAAATATTTTGCACCAACATTTGCATATGGAAAAGCTCTGTGCAATTTGGCGCTGTATAAGCATAATCCAAGCGAATTTTTGCGTCGATTCGTTACTGTTGACGAAACTTGAGTCCACCACTACACTCCTGAAACCAAACAATAGTCTAAACAGTGGATTAGAACAGGGGAACCAACTCCAAAGAAGGCAAAAACAATTTTATCGGCAAACAAGGTTATGGCTACTGTTTTTTTGGGATGCAAGAGGAATTATATACATTGATTACCCTGAAAAGGGAAAAACTATCACTGGTCAATACTACGCAGACTTATTGCAACGTTTTAGCCACGAGGTGCAAATTAAACGACCTGATTTGGCGAAGAAAAAAAATTTGTTTCATCACGATAACGCACTGGCGCATTCTTCGCACGTTGCCATGGTTAAAATCTATGATCTGAAGTTCGAATTGATGCCGCACCCTCCCTACTCTCCAGACCTAGCCCCGAGTGACTTTTATCTGTTTCCTAACCTCGAAACGTGGCTTGGCGGTAAGAGATTTGCGGGCAATGAAGAAGTAATCGAAGCTGTAAATGGGTATTTTGAGGTACTTGACGAATCAGCCTATAGAGATGGCATTACTAGACTAGAACACCGCTATGAGAAATGTATCAGTCTTAAAGGAGATTATATTGAGAAATAAAAAGAAATCTTAAAATCGTTGTTTTTCTTGATCAGGCCGGATATTTATCAATCCATCCTCGTAGATATATCAAAATAGCTATTAATTAATTATTAATTAAATATTTTCTACCTAATTTTGTGATATTCTTTACAAAATCACCGTATGATGATCAAATATCACTTAGTAACAGCCGACTTAATATCATTTTTGTCTTATTAATTGTTTCTCAACAACACCATTTAATTTCTGTAATGAAAAAAAGGTAATATTCATCTGACCAACGATGCCGATTATTGCTAGTAAAGATTCTATCACTACTTAATCCTAACCTCATCTCGCCAAATAACATTTCAGCATTTTTTAGGCATGTCTCTTCGAACCATATACAGAAATTAATTTGCCGCTCGGAATTTCCCGCAAAAAGATGTCATCTATAATAGTTCAAACTTAGATTTTTTAATATTCTATGATTTCGGCTTTTCGAAACACCAGCTACACCGGGTATTTGTCTGTCGATGTTTCAGGATTTTCAATAGTTGCTGTGGTTACATTCCTTTCAGTTTCTTCATTATTTTCTTCAACATATTCTGTAACACTCGGTTTTTTGAAAGACCAGTAGGTTCGCAAATTATTTTCCGACCATTTGAAAATATATTTGTCAGGCTGATGTTGTTCCGTTATATCGTCGTGCGATTGTCAATTTGTTGAATTTATTATAGAATTAGAGATGATTAATTTTGATATAAGTACAATAAATGGCTTAAGATAACTAATCAGACAATAACTTATGATGAAGTTGTTGAATACGTCTCTTTATAGATACTTATTGAAAAAACTTTTTTTTTGAGGAAGAAGGGAATAAGGCATGCTGTCCAACGCTTGTTCTTCCTTGACCTTATAGGGCATAGATTTGTCATGTGCGACATTTTTCCAACAGAGTTATTTATTTATAACCAATCAAAGGATAAGCACAACATCTAGGCCTTTGTCGGAATCGAACCAGCGACCTGCCGTGTCTTCTCTCCACTGTGCCACGGGGGCGACCAAAATTTGTTATACTTGTAATGTGTTACCAGGCTAAAAACCTATTTACATTCTTTGTCTTTGATGGGATTTGTACATTATTATTATACTAACAAAAAATCAACAATTCTGTCAAAGAATGTTATTTCCAAAACAAATTTTTAACACACATAAGTTATCCTCTGAAAGTTGCCTGAAGCTAAGTAATAATAGCACTGAACTTTAGTTTTTGTTTACAAAATTCCTTTGCGTGTTGTTTATCCGATTCGACATGAAAACAAATACCGAAACCGGTACCTGAGTACCTTAAAGGTAGAACAGGCTACCCATCAATTACCCAATAAGTTCTTCCTTGTCCAACGCGAACCTAATGGATTATTGGATTTTTTCAATGTGAAAGTTAATTGCATACATGCTACCTGGAAAACCTTTCACTGTCTATAGAACTTCACTTTTATTACAATGTGAAGGTGATCAATAAGAATATCTATTACAGTATTGTCAACCTGAATTTATGGAAGAAAGTCATGGGAATCAATTGATTCATCATTATACCAGTCAATAAACATCATAATGATGTACTTATTCATCATTTACTTTCTTTAAAATCAATTTCTATTGAATTTAATATCTAGATATCGCTCAGTAATTTATTTTATCCTTTGAAATCATACATCCGCAAAGTGTGGTGCTGCCACCAGCATTCTCGTCATATTTGAAGTATTTTGTTGATTCTTTTCGTTTGGTTTCATTCATAACATGAGTTGAAGATTTGAATAATAAATATAATTCTTAAGAATTAATATTATTTGATGAGAATAAGAAATAAATAAATAAGTTTTTCATGTCAAATGCTTACAATCCATTCCTTACTATAAGAGAGCAGAATAAAATAATAATATTAGAGGTCTGTAATAATCATCCTTAGGAATTTTTTTTCATTCTCAACTCTAGGGAAGTGGCATTAGAAACATTAACTTTTCTCAAACAAAAACAAAAATCTCTATGAGATGGCCACTTCGTTCATTAGATTCAACCCAGTACAATTTTTTTGATATGTCAAGGATTTATTTTATAAACAAAATAATAGTTGACACAAAACTTTACAACTTGTTTAATATTCAAATTTGATAATGCAAGCAGAAATGTTTCTGGATGGAAATACTTCTGAGTATTCAAGATAATTTCTAAATGTTTTCTTGTTAATAACTATTTCTGATATTCCCTTACTCATGAGTAATAAATAACTCTCGTTTTTGTTATTATGAGTGGGTTTCATTGTTGTAAGCACAGAATTGAAAATATTCGTGATTTTTATGTAAATTCACACCAGTGTACTAGATGAAACTAAAGAATTTTCATTTCTGAAAAAATTCACACTTTGAAAAAATTTGTCTGACATGTTATATAAATTTGAAAGGAGAAAAAATACTCTTCCTATTTTGTCCACATTAACTTATGGTTCATATTGAAAAAATACAAGTTCATATTATAATTCGAAAACCATCCAACAACAAAAAAATTGAATACGTCCCTGCATTCTTTCTAAAAAAGTGCCTGTAGAGTACAGTAAGTACAGGAATTGGCAGAAGGTTATTCAGGTCAGAAATTGCAGACGAAACAATTGCTTCAATTGACAGAAATGTCATACACCTAAAAACCATTTATTGGATTATTATTTATAATAAAAATAGACTTTGTTTTTCCAAGCGATTTTTACAAATTCTACTCAAGTGATCATAAAGAACTCATTACATATTAGTGATTCTAGCTGTCATGTCTTTTGACAATTGACAGATTTTTTTTACCAATATGAATTCAAACTATTTACCTATTAAATCGTTCTTAAAAATCAGCCATATAATACTATCATGATAAAACGAAAATTATACGCTTTCGAGAACGTAATATAGCTATTTTCGAACATTTCAGTGTGCAAAATTCAATGAATAAACTGTCGTTTTTCTCTATATTTCGAAGTTGACATTAACAGTGACTTATTACTAACAATCAATATTAAATTTTCGAGAACTTGACAACAGCGCATGCATTCGTTCTATTGGTTAAGTTTGCCGATTAATATGATGGCGATTCCACCAAAATCTTTATACAAGTGTTAAGTGTCCACCCTTGAAACTGGAAATAGTTTTTCTAAAAAATGAAAATTGGCACATATTTTCATATCTGAAAATGCTTCCTGGACGAGATATGAGTCCATGAGTTATTGGAAAAATATCTAGCGAAAAAGATGATTTGTTTTTTGCGTTATGAAGAATCGCAAATGGAAAAAAAAATTCTTCTTGATTTGTTCGTTCCAATACAAGGATGATCTCAATCGTTTAAGATAAAGAAAAATCAAAGAAAAGTAAAGGATCCAAAAGATTAATTTGAATAGAGTACTCACGAATGTTTTGCTGGTTGCCTATAGTCACATATCGATACTTGTGGTTATATTTGTGGAGAAATTTTGGTATTTCTGCTTGTAACTTTATTTTGTTTCCTTCATGAATTCTAGATATAAAGTCTTTAATATATCTGCCTAGAGATTTATCCGTTCTGAAAGCTATATTCAAAGTCAGACAAATATGACTTACTATATTATATTTTTGATTAGCCTCTTTAACAATAGGAAAAACGTCATGGATTGCATATTCACGAGAAAGCATACTGTCAATCATATTAAAATTTGGAAATTCCTAAAAGCAATATTTTAACTGGAGAAGAAAGCTTGAATTTTCCCATTCAAAATTTTCTGTGAGTTCTTCAATTGTCAATGTAATCGTGGACCAACGAGTTTGGGACACCCTGTATACTTCACAAAAATAAATCGATACTTTACACCTTCGATAAGAAAACTTGTTATTGTTATTCTCCAAGTTCAAAGTTGCCATTTACAAAGACAATCGGTGGCGATTCCACCAAAAAATGAAGATTAGGTTAGGTGGCTGTGAATTTTGATAAATCTGACGCTTGATGCTTAAAACGAGAATGTCGAAATCAGTTAATATGTTTAGCAAAACGTATGTTTCTGGCAATAAATATATTCCGCATGGAAGAAAATGAAATTATTAGGTTTATTGACATTTAGATTATATTAATTTGAAAATTTATGAAGTATGAAGAATGTAGAAACTTTTGGTGTATTGCCAATTGAGTTGCTGTGAAATTGAATATTTAGATTATCGTTAGAGGAATTTTGAAAACTGTTTTTTCCAATCTATATGAATAATAAAAATATAATCCCTAAAACTTGGGGGGAAATGAACTCTGTTTCTGTAGTAATATCCACAACAAAGGTACAGGGTGATCGAAAATATCGACTTGCTTGAGACAAGATGGTACGAGTTCTGCTTGACATGGGGGAGGGAGAATATTCAAAGAGGGGTTTATATTTTCGTAGAAGCCGCAATAGGTCCAAATAAACTTGCCAGGGATCTACGATAACCCCCACAACAAAATATTTCGAAACATCACAACACGTGAAAGAAAAAGTGTCAATACTAGAATTTACTTGCTCATATCTTGGATATTTTGATAAAATGTTCTCAACTGTAATTCATGTTGATTTGATTAAAACTAAATTCATTTGAGACAATTTTATTGAACTGTACATAGACGTTTATATAAACATATATACTCTCTTATACAATGAAATATCACAAATTGGGTACCTAATTTACATATATTTTAAATAAGTAACAAATGTGATGAAAATTTCCTAAAAAAATAAAGGTTGACTTATAACTCTTAATTCCTGTTTTATACAATACATACATCAACCAGTCGAAAACAAGATATGCTTTTATTTCTTCTGCATCTCCCTAAAATCGTCTAGTTTATAAATACTGTTCGACAAACGTCCAAACGCATTCAAGAGAGAAACAATTTCGTTACGCTGCAATTTAAAATTTTCTACTTTTCCATTTTCGATAGAAAACAGGATCTTGAGTGCTGTACCCAGACCTTGAGTCTGCAATTTACCCCACAGCTTGCATTTATCACAGCCTACGCAGTCCATAATCCTGCTTACGTTTCGAAAATGATCCCTGAATTCCCTCTTCAGGTTTTTCTTGTCTGTACCGCCCATGAACATCACAGATTCGTCAAAATGCGAGGGAAATTGCTTGATTACCTTTAATAAGTCGTTTACGGCCATTTTGGTGTCCCAGTCTTCCTTCTCGTTACCTACAGCAACAAATAAAATATATAAATAAACTGATTATTTGAGAATGGCTGGAGCGATTCCGCCATTTTTGGTTTTAAATAGTTCGTAATAGTAGGAATTAGTTCTTCACACAAGAGACATTGCAAGGACTGAATGGAAGCTTGGAAAAGTTGGAAGTCATCATCCAAATATGCCTTGCAAGGAAAATATTTGTAAAAAACCTCAGAACCTAGTACAATACAACTTCCCAATGACTCTTCTATATCACTGTTGACAAGAAAAAGTATAAGTCATTACTAATATAAACGTAGATTTTGAAGGCTTTGAGAAAATTTGGAACAAATAAAAAAAATGGAAAAACGTTGAACTAAACTCATTGGAAATTATGTTGAGAAATGAAATGTTTTTTTGTCGAAAAAATTATTTCATTCACAGTCAAACTGCCCTCGTATATGTACAGAAACACCAAATTCGATGTTTCAGTACGGCAGCTATGCGAAATATTGTAGATAGAGAAAAATGATCGCCCCTCTCTCGAGCTCGATTTTCGAAAAACTTATTGATGAAAACGAATTTTAGCTAATATATAGTTATTCTCTTTTAGTAGAATGCAGGGGCGTATTCGAAAATTTTTTTTGTCGATCGGTTTCTGAGTTACAAAGCAAACTTGCGATTTTGCAAATACGAACTATAGGTGATTTTGGTATCAAGAGAGAGGATTGCAAACTTGAAACAGAATAATCGTCCCTGACAAGAGCTCAAATCTGCCTGACATGCACGCATCCACAATAGTGCAATTAAGCAGGATGCTTAATTATTAGGAACTCATCAGTGTCGCATATCGCTTTTCAGCATCCTAACCAACCACATCAGAACACCCTAACGATTCCTGAAAGGACGCATCTCGTACATACATACGAGAGACGCCTTCTATGGACCGAGACGGTGACCCGATACCGGACTTCGAGAAAAGCAAAAAATAATAACAGATGTGAGAACGTAAAAATTCCAACGCATGTATACCATCTTTCGCCGGTCCGTGAATGGCATCACGATTCAAACTAGCGAAATAGTCTCGTTGGCTTCGGTGCTCTAGACCACGACGTTTTCAGGCGGTTACTATCTGATACAACAAATATTTATTTTACATCCAAATTTAGTCTATCATCTTCAAATTTCAAATAATAGATTTACGCTAATGAATGATCCAATCATCGAAACATTTTTCAAGCGCTTTTCCCGAAATCGACTTGTTCTCGCCGCGAATTTTCTTAAAAAGTTTCACTTGTTAGACATCGAAAAAATGAACAACCAACATTATTTTCAGTACAAATATTTTTGTTTATTTAATTTATAATTTATTTTGATTATTTAAACCTTACTACATAGACACTAATTATATTATCTGTTTAAATTGATAATCACTAACTTTTATGCAAGATTTAGCTATTGAAACAAGAGATGTTTGTATTTTAATATAAATTTGTAGATTTTCTTACATCATAAGAACAATGAATTATTCTCTCAAGCAATATAGATCTGTTCCTAATGTGTACAGCATAAACTTGGCTTTTTAGATGGCATCGAAAATAAGAATCTAAAGGATTCAGGTCTGGTGACCTAGGTGGCCATGCGATAGGTCCACCTCGTTCTATCCATCGATTGTGTTAAGTCACATTTAGTTGATCTCTAACTGTTAAACTGAAATTTGGTGGGGCACCATCGTGCATAAACCACATATTCTGCCGACTGGCCCGTAGAGTATCCTCCGAAAGTTCTGGCAAGTTATTTAAAAGAAAGTCTAAATAACTTAGTTTAAACGAGGTGGCAACAAAAATCGCTCAACTAAATGCTGATTAACAAAATATTGATTTGGAACTATTGTTGCACTCTTGCTGGTGAGTCCTCTGGGGACAGCGCTTGAACTTTTTGAAGAAAGGTAAGGGTGGAAGTACTTTTACATGAATTAAATTGGTTTGAAAATTTCCGAGTACTGGTAGAAGACTCCTCAGCAACGGCTTTGAAAATGCTGGTTCATTTTTTCGAGATCTAACAAGTGTAGTTTCTCTACGTAAAAAGCTTTCAAAAATCTAAAAATTTTATTAGATTTGTAAAACACTTATCCCCTAAAAACTTAGAGGGTTAAAAGTGTTTGGGGTTGTAGATTTTATTCAAATTGCGGACTGTAATTTCCAAACAAAACCAGGGTAATTCGATAAATGAAACACCCGAACTAAAATGTCGAAAATGAAGTGTACAATTGACTTACCCCATCAGATCCTGGGCAATGCTACAGGTAATTAATAAAGGATGGGATCAAAGGAAGTTACCTGTTTTATTGCTGGTAGGTCCCACAAAGTAATTATTATGCCACTTCGAATATTTTAAATATTAGAACAAATTTCAAAACCAAAACTTTTCTCTCGATTTCGATACGCACTCGAAAATACAAAACCGACTTGTCGTCGCCAAAATCCCAAATCCGCATTCTTTACATAGAAAACAATATTGCCCGCATATGTGGGAGAAAGGAAAGCGCGTTCCTTATAACATGTAACATTACATTATATACAGCATGGCCTTTCATACAAAAAGATGTTCATAATAAATTAATATATTTCAGAACGAATTTATTTTCTTTTTATTGTTGATGACTTTGGCGTCAACAGGGTAGTTCACCCTGAACGCATATGGGGCGAAATTGAAAAACATCTAATGGAATACTATTTTTTTAACAATCTCTTAAATTTCAGAAAATTCCGTAGAGAGAGATATTTTACGTAAACAAATTATTTATTTTTCTAAACTTTAGGAGTAAATATCTCAGCCTGGATGTATTTTAGGAAAAAAATTTTTACGAAGTTAGGCATTATTTTGACGAGATCTATCAAATTCCGAGAGATTGATACCTTATCATAGGAAAAATCAACTTTAATCGCTGGATTATTCTTTAACTATTCAAATATTTAATGAAACATTAAAATCTATCCAGGAATTATCAATGATGTTTACATAATATATCATCTATTTGGAGTAACTGATGGATTGATGGATCCAATTTCATTCTTAATCGTTTATTGAGTTTGACCCTAATTACACATAAAATGAGTGTTTTTAGACTTTAAATTTCGTTTATGATCTAAGTTCGAAAACATCATAGCATAGACTTGTTCCTCTAAATTCCTTGGCATCTCTTAAAAAAAACATGATTCGATTAAACGTCAAAGTAACATTGATTGTTTTCTTAGATTATAACGTTGTTGTGCACTTGGAATTCTTGCCAAAAGGTCGGACGGTAAATAAAGAATATTACCTGAGTGTTACACGGCGTTTGGGAGAGTGCACTCGAAAAAGGCCAGATTTGGAGAAAAAAAACTCATGGAATTTGCACCACGATAATGCACCATCTCGCAAGGCTATCATGAAACAATTTATAACTGCAAACTCAACAAACACCATCGAACAACAACCATATTCTCCTGATATGCCTCCGGCAGACTTTCCTCTTTTTCCAAAATTCGAATTTCCACGTCGAGGTACCCATTTAGAATCGAAAGGATACATAAAAGAGAACTGAAGTCGATTCCGGAAAAAGCGTTTGAAAAATGTATTCATTATTCGGCTTAAATGAAGGCTTATTTTTTATTGAAGGAAATTTGAATGAAAAATAAATATTTTGTGTTTAATTGCGTTATCCCGATACTTTTTGACAGAATGTATTAGAAGTGAATAAGTAAAATAATTTTGAAAAGATTGGCGAATACTGAATACCAGTAACAATGTCAAATTTAAGTTAAAACGACAAAGTGTAAGGTCTTCAATTCATGGTAAAATATTACCTGTATAAAACGCTTCTCTCTCCAGTAAAGGTGCAGCCTTTTCGATCGCCCTCAACTCTACCAAATACAAAAAGTACAAATTCCTCAACCAGTTAAGTCCTTGACCATTTGTAGAAGACGGTAAAAATCTCCTCTCAAATTCTTCAAGATTCATCCCCCATTCACCTGTTGGTTGAATTAGACTAGGTTTGTTTGGATCAGATAATAAATAATTCGCACACAAATGAATATTAATGCTTGCATGTAACCCTGAAATTGTCCTATAGAAAACGCGTTCCTCTAAGCACATATTGTCCAATTTGAAAATAGACGGTTTCTCCCACGAACGAGCTTGAAAACAATTTTCAGTGTAAATACTCTTCCATACTCTTTCAGCTGATTTGCCTTTATACCCTGTGTAACGTTCAGGGTTTAAAAGGAGATCAACATATTCAGATTCATCGTCGTTTTCATCGATGATGCAGAAATTTTCTTGGGCATAATCGTGTGCAGTCCAAAGTTCCATGTCTTTCACTATTTTTGCACTTAGTGTGGTATTTAAATAGTCCAAATTGTTGGAACGTCCACATTCATTTTCTTTCGGAACAGTCGTATGTCCCACATTCTGACATTGACACTGATTGGGAACGCAAGAGGATATGGGTTTCTTCACATTGCGACACATTGACCCAGACTCGGATAAAAACGGTCCGAAGAATTCTTCCTTTTTAACTTCACCCTTGATCCCGATCGGTACGTCATCTTTTTGACAGGATTGAACGGAACAGTAACGCATAGAACACTTACTGTCATCCTCCCAAAAAGGGCATTTCTTCTTTAAATTCACTTTGAAATATCTGAAATAATCCTTCACCAACAAACTGCGCAGGCGCGGATAGATTTTCACGTTGTTGAAATCGTCTAAGGTATCAACTTCGCACTCGCAGTCTTCTATGTTTCCCTTTAATCCGCAGAAACAGTCCTCGTTTTTCCGCTGAAATTGACCGCAACTTTGGTTCAGAGCACATAATAGAATGACCGATAGCAAGCTAAATACGAACATTTCTGCTTTCGTTTGAAGTCATATCGCACGGAATTTTGAAGGTAGAATGTGAAATTCGAGGCGATTTCCATCCGAAATGGATGAATGGATAGTAGAGTAGCCTGGGAGTTTATTGACAACGGCGAACTGCGGAGCTACACGTAAGCGTTGCTCGGCAAGTTCTGTTATTTTGCACTCTCTCCTTTTCTCTCGCTCTATTCGAGCACATGAGACAAAGATGGCGCTTACTAATTGAAAGCGAACATTTAGTTTTAAATTTCTCTATAATCGTTTTCGATAAGATACAATGAAATTGTAAATATGATCGGTTGGTGGAACGGTATATCAATATTATCTAGAAAATATTATTTTCTTTTAATTATTGCAAAATTTGGGAAATAGTGAAACGTGCTTGAAAACACGCAAAACAAATAGTCATATTCATGACTAATTTGAATATGTTAAAAGAGTTCATAATTAGTATATTATGTTTGCAGTGAAAATAAAAAGTTAATTGTAGAATAATACAAGGTGATTTATTTAAACATTCATCATTCTTTCTCAGATAAAATTGATAGCCGGTTTTTCTTCCATTGCAGTTATAATATTCAAATGATCAAAATACGAATGGACTTTTTATTACAAAAAAAATGTCACTGTTAACTCCCGTTCATTATCGGACAATATGTAACTAAATACAGGGTGCTTCAACGAAAACTAAACAGAGGCTATATCTACCAACATATTAATATAGGGGGACACCTTTTGGGGTACAAAACTTGAACCTGAAATATCAACCCCCGCTTAGGGGTTGAAATTCGAGATGAGGATGGTACTTGATGATGACTGCCATTGATCAGCATGGATCTGTTCCATTTTGCTTCACTGAAACTTGAATAGTCTCAGGAAAATAGTCTTCCCTATCTTTCAGTTGCTCGCTCTGTATCTTTCACAGTTTTCAATTAAAAATGGAAATTCGTTCAAGGCAATGTAAACAAAGATACCACCTTTCTTTTGAGTCATCATTCGACCCATCTTCCCTATTCAAAATGTTCAAGGATTGCAACCCCCGCTTAGGGGGTTGATATTTCCGGCAAGTATTGTACCCCAAAAGATGTCCCCCTTGAAACAAAAATTGACCTGTTTTTGCGTTTTGATCAGAAATGAATATCTCGGTAGATATAGCCTCTGTTTAGTTTTCGTTGAAGCACCCTGTATAAAGTACAGTGGTAATTATAAATGGGTCCTTATTGAATTTGGAAAAATAGATACTAGATCTACTAGTTCACAAACTACTGAAAGGAAATTCTTTAAATACATCAAAAATTTGTGATTTACACAAATCAGTCCGAGTTATCATTAAAAAGTGATTTGAAATTTCCATCTGATTATAGGTAGTTGAGTATTCTGCTGTTTGGAGCAATGTGTTAGATTTTCACCCTTTCAATAATTACACTGGTCGACAAGATTTTCGCAACACAAAGCATATCTTTATTCTTTAAATGCAAATAACCTTTTAATAATAAGAAAAATATTCCTAAAGCCCTAACATTTACACTTTTCAATTAGATCCCTTTACATTTGAGATAGTAAACCTTGTTTACGATAGTATACATAAAGATAAAAATAAATCAGTCTTCTGTTGAGTTTGGAAGTGAGAGGTTCTCTGTGTGCAAAGAAAAAAATGTTTCAACTACGGAAATGTCGGGACAAACGCGCCACAGTTGCAAAATCTCTCCTGATGAATTTTGTCATATTTGTGGAGAATTTAAGATGAAATCATAAGTCAAGCCGTTTTCTGAAAATGTTAAAAAGCCTACTTTATATATTTTGGTGCTTTCTGCATTCTACAGTATGGAAAATTCGTTGTGTTCGTATTCTAATATTGATGATTTAATGCAGCAACTTGATATTGGGCATTCCCCCTCTGAGTGGCGTTTATTTATAGATTCGTCTAAATACAGTTTGAAAGCTGTGTTATTGCATAATGGAAATTCAAAACCCTCGAAACCAGTTGCCCGTTCAGTACGATGAAAGAAAGTTGAAAATATGCGCAGTGTTTTGGAAAAAATAACCTACAACATGTATAAATGGCAAATATGTGCAAACATACGGCGCTTTTGGGGGATCACTCGGCAATAATTCTTGAGTGAGAAGGATCTTATTTGGATGTAGGCCCAAGTCCTTCCTCAAAATACGCCACACAATCATTTGTGACAGTCCCAACTCTTGCGAACGACGCGAAATCGACTGTTCCTATTCTCCTGAACAATGGACTGCAATAATTTCGGCGCTCCTTGAATTTCTAGATCTTGAAGGAGGTTTTACATCTAAAAGCGTGAATTTCGATGCAAATGTTTTCACTAAACGCAGTATAGCTGACTCAGAAGAGTAATTACTAGCACAGAAATATTCACGAAGTGTTTTACAGATCGCTTATTTTCGTAATAAGTTTGTATAATTTGAAGACTCTGTTCATTTGTGTAGTGCGGCATCATGAATTGTTGATATTTCCTGAAAACAAAAAGCTTCTCAGATGACGTTTACTAAAAGCGGGGAGTTTTTATAACGTTTGAAATCCCAGCGTCCCTATCGGTAAACCCGTTACCTACCTTAAAACAGTTTATGAACCATCTGGTTTTCCGAGATCCAAATAATTTATTTATAAATACCATGATACTTTATACTCAGTTTCATACTGTCAGATGATTAGGAAGAGTTCGAAACCGCGCTAACACAGACCTATTAATTTAATTGATTTGTAATCATGCATACCTAACAAATAGTAACTGATACATCCATACAATTTCTTGTTTAATTGTTCCAGATTTAACACAAATAAGGACAACTACCTCAGTCTCAATGAATTAAAGAGAATGATGGAAGTCCTTGGAGCTCCGCAAACTCACATAGGTCTTAAAACTATGATTAAAGAAGTAGATGAAGATGGTGACGAAAGACTGTCTTTCAGAGAATTTCTTTTAGTGTACAGAAAAGCCAGAGCTGGAGAACTTGATGAAAATTCTGGACTAGGTCAGCTTGCAAAATTGACTGAAATAGATGTTGATAAAGTTGGCGTCAATGGAGCAAAAAACTTTTTCGAAGCAAAGGTAATTACTGGTTTAAAAGATTGACATGAAATTCTTGCGAGTGTTACAGATTTCTAATTTACATCGCTGTGCAGAAGTTTCGTTAATAATTTCACAGGTGACGCCACTCTCGAAGTGTTAGGACTCTGTCATCGATTATTTTCGAATTTATCACAAAGCATACAGATAGTCTACATTATTGAATTTCATTGTTTTAACCGGCAACTTTAAAGCAAAAATATATGCAATGTTCATTTTAATGGCCTCAAAAAATTGATGCAATCTTCTTTCAGATTGAGGAGCAAAAAAAACTCAGCAAATTTGAAAATGAGATCAGAGAGGAACAAGAAGAGAGAAAGCGACAAGAAGAGGAAAAAGCTACCAGACGTCAACAGTTTTTAGAAAAAGCTGCCATTTTCAAATAGTTTATTCGTATTGTCTCCTATTGTTAATTTAATTCTTAAAGCTTATTTAGTCTGATGTTTGACTGATTTAGAATTTTAAATGAGAAAGCCTCGACGTATTTTGTAGTCATTATTCTTTTATTGCAGAAATATTTTATTGAAGAAGTAGTTTTATGATTTATATAGAAACAATAAATATGTTATCTTTTCGAGTTGATGAATGCTTATTGTATACATTCATAAAGCTTGCAATAATGATTTATCGTATTTTGTAAAAATGTATATAGAAAAAATCAATCATAATGATTGTACAAATGTAGTAATTTTTAATAATTGGGTTTATTACATCTTATTGTCTATATCACTCATTGTTGTAACATTTTAATATTTCCTTATAATTGAAGTCTTCAGATTTAACAAGCACATATAGATTGCTCAGATAAATCAAACTTGAAGGTATATGGAAATATTGACTCATTGAAATGAAATTTTGAGTATTATCGGCTAGAAATAATGTAATAAGTAACCTAATTATAGCTAAAATCGAAAATCCCTTTGTAACAGATGAAATAAATATTTAATTCATTTTTGTTAATGCGTATAAATTAATTTGTGTACATTGTATTATATAGTTCTACAAAGTGTGGTACCTTTATTTCGAGATCCCGGTTTTTTCTATAATTTTAGAACCCAATGTCCCATACGGCACTGTACTAAAATTGTGATCGGTAGTTAAAATTCCTGAAAATGTTATAAGTACAGGGTTGCGCAATTAAATAAGCGGTAATTATTTAGTATGGCGTCGGTAGTCAAAACTCACTGAAAAAGTGTTTACTTACTTATTATGGGTCCCAGAATCCAAATCTGAAATCATTTTGCCCCGGAAGGCTATCGTTTAGAAAAACAAAAATCAAAATTTCCTAGAAAGTTCTCTTGTTTATATCCTTGAAAATCTATAACTGCTTCATTAAAATGCCTTGTTAATATTACAATTGATAACATATACACACATGTACCATTAGTCAGTAATTATACGCTCAAATATACATTAACTTCTTATTAAAATGCTTTTCAATTCGAATGTTTATTTTCTAGACAGTTAACCCGCCATATTTACAATGATTTCATGTTACATGTTAAACGACGTACGACTCAAAACGATGCAAGAAGAAGAAGATAGAGTCTATCTCTCTCGTTCATAACAGACCGAAATTCAAATGGGAATATTTCAAAACCTATCCTAATTTTACTTAAAACCTAATCTACTAACCTATACAATTCAAAATTATCAATTTAAAATAGGTTTGAGGTTCGGTTAGGTTTGGTTTAAAGAGATTTCCATTTGAATTTCCCTCTCTGTTATGACGGGAGATGGCTAGTACGTCACTATTGACGGGTTCATGTCACGTAGGTCTTGGACTGTAAATGTGTGAAATTGTAGCCTAATCTGGAGAATTGAGGGTTGATCATATCTGGAAAGTAAATAAGGAGGGTTAACTGTCAAGAAAATAAGCGTTTTGATAAGAAATTAGTGTATATTTGGGCGTAGAATTACTTATTATATGTATATGTGTGTATATATTATCCATTGTAATAATAACAAGGCATTTTAATGAATGAATTATAGAGTTTGAAGGATGTAAGAGGACTTCAAGGATATTTTGGTTTTTGTTTTTTCCTAAACGATATCCGGGCGAGGCAAAATGATTTCAGATTTGGATTCTGGGACCCAAAATTAGTAAGTAAACACTTTTCCAGTGAATTTTGACTATCGACACTATATTACCAAATATATATAACGGGTAGTGCGGGTTGTTATTTAAAGATGTATCGTTATTTCAGATATCTAGACTGAATTCAAAAATGATATTTTTGTGGTTATTTTGATTCCAAACTGGCCAATATCATCATAAACGTTTGGCCAACAATAAAAAAAAGTTCATGTAAAAAGAAGAAGACCTAACCTACATTTTAGAGATATGATTTCCGTGTTTGTCATAAATTGGTTCACTTTAAAAAATTGGAAAAAATTTAAGACTTAAACAGTGAAGTACCTCGCTCACGGATGGCAGATTTAAAGAAAGACTTGGACCAATACCTCCTACTTCAAAGCGATCAGAAAAAATCTTACAAGTTACAAATACCAACTCTGCAAAAACCTTCTTTGCCAAATTGGTTTAAAAAGGAAGAACCTGTTGAACAGAGCTGGTTTCAGGAAACTAAGAGAGAATGCTGTCCCAGCTTAGTAAATATTGTATGATTGAATCTAACTTTTCACTAAATATACTTTTGATTTTAGAGCAGACTTCAAAGACTGACTTTTTTCGGTGTATGTTTGTGTATGGGTAGCCTATGTTTTTCCTTATCGTTGATGTATCTTCCGGTTTTGATACTCAAAGCTAGGAAGTTCGCACTCCTTTTCACTCTAGGTAGCTTTTTCTTCGTTTTAAGGTAATTATTTAAAATCTGAATGAATATTGTTCTATTTTGAAACATTTCAGCTTTTTCTTCTTATGGGGTCCGTGGTCATATTTAAAACACATGTTTTCGAGGGAAAAGATATTTTTAACTTTTACATATGGAGGAACACTATTTGCTACATTATATTGTGCTTTACATTTGCAAAGTACACCTTTGACAGTATTATTTGCAGTTGGACAAATTATAAGTTTATTCTGGACTGTGATAGCTAACGTTCCTGGTGGTGCATCTGGATTATCAATTTTTTCCAAAATTTTCACAAGATCGGTTGGAAATACTTTGCCAGTATAGAATGATAGTTCATATTTCATTGATTTTGATATTTATGTAAATAATAAACTTAAGCTGTTATAATAAAAGTTAATGAATCGTAAATTGAATGATTGTTGGTAGTTTTGATATCTGAGTGTTTATGAAGTCAGGAAACCATAGGTAACTTTGATTTCATAAAATAGATTTTTTTCTTTTCAAAAGTGTATGACATTAGCACTCAATTTATTTAATTTAGTATTTAACCTTTAGCTAGTAACGTGGTTTTCATTTTACATGAACACTGAAGTAGGGACCTCAGATTTCCGTATCTTAAATTAAACTGAAGTTACCATCTTTTTTGGCAGAAACTACTTGAGATAAAAAATTACCCAAAATGCTTGAGTTTTTTTAACTCTACAAACTAGTTAACTTGTATAAAACTTTAGCAATGTATCGAATAAACTATATTACTATAGAAGGAATAAAAAACTTAAAGGCACCGAATCCCATTATCTATGCACAATCTGGGCAAACTTCCTTAGCGTATTAAAAGCAAGTATGTGTTGCTTTAGTGAATACAACTCAGCTCGTTGTTTACTCCTCTTTTTTGCTGGATTTTTTGTGGAAATCGGTCGAATAAATTTGTGAAATTGCTACACCTCACTAGTTACCTGTTCATCTACCAGGGCCTTGTCGGGTGTGACCTCGAATGCCAGGTATTTCGATTTAACCTTGTGCAATTATTTTTATGCTCCTGCGTGTCCATATTCTTATCAGCTTAGCTGCAGGTGGATCAAATCTTATATCCTAATCCTAGAGCACTTAAAGGGGGCCATGCACTACCGTGCATCTGTGTGCTAATTAATTTAGTTCACTGAACAAAGTTACAAATATTGTTCAATATGCCGCCATGCCACAGTTGTTCTAAAGTAATACAACATGCTCCACCTGCAACAATTATTTCCACGTGGCCCGTGCAAAAATCACTTCTAATGACAAGCAAACTATGGCAGATCTTGGTACAAAATGGTCTTGCACTTACTGTACATCCTCTAGGCGAAACAGAAAAGCTGACGTTTTGAATTTTACCTCTGCTGATAACTCATCAACCGGATCTTCCTCTCAAGTATTTGAAGATTCCCTGTTAAAAATGCGCGAGTTTCGTTTGATGATGACTGAATTAAATGAACTCTCAACGAAATTGAATACACTTTCAACCAGGACCCAGTACTAGCGTGAAACTCACTTTCGTTAAACACTCTTCTTTGCATTTGTTGCAACACCATACATACTTCTTTCATAAAAACTTCTCTTTCTGCAGTTTTCCCATGATGTATGTCGTACAATAAATGGCTATTTACAGAACTAATATCCAACATATGGTGAAAAATAAGCATTGGCCAACGTGGAGTCCTGCGAATGCATGTTTAAATAGAGAACTTTTTGTCCATCTCACCACTCCTCCTTTGGTTGCATTATGAATGTGTATAATTTCAGGATTTGCAGTGGATTGATTCGTGACTTCAATGTTTTGTATTGTTGACAAAAGATGATTAGATCTTTGGGACGAGATAAAAGCGAATTTTTGTCTTGTAGTGTGGATCCAATTTTCCTTTGTTTTTATGGCAAAAACTGTTTTGGTATTTCGCGATTATTCTTCTTCAAGTACCAACGCACGTTAAACCCTTTTTCTTAAGATTATCAATGAGTTCTACTGACGCAAACCAGTTGTCGCATGTAATATTACGGTTACCATCGTACAATGGCTTTGCAAGACGAATAACAGATTGCGTTGACACCAAGATCTTCTTTTCTTCATCTGCTAAGCTCTTTCCATCTGATCCTCGTCCTGTGTATATATAACTGTTATAATAATAACCATTCTTATTAGTGTCACATAAGCACATCAATATCAACACATACTCGATAAGCTTATAAGCCTTCGACTGTTTTGAACTAATTTCGTTAAGTCTTAAAATTGCTGTTGTTTTGTCTGTCTGTTTTCTTACCTCACAATCAGAAGAGTTATTGAATTGAACGCAATGTACTATAAATAAAAATCTATTCTTCGACATCACACACCTGAATATGTCCCTTGCAGTACCATCAGATGTAATCAACATTTTCGTGGTTGGGTTAGAACACCGCTGTGAAATAAAGAAGACCAAAAAAGACATCTAGTTCGACAGTCTAGAGACTGAAGTTCTGGGCGATTCTCTTTCGTAAATTTAATCCGATATTCCTTCATCTTTTCATTAGTCCACTTTAGTATTTCTTGCAACATCTCATTGTCCACGAATTTGGGCCATATCGAATGAGAGTCTTTTAGTTCATTTACTGTTTGACTAGAATAATTTATCCATGTCATAATATGGCGCAGGGTTCTTACTGCTCTTATCGGCCCACTTGTAATATATACCATAGTGAGATAGAAATGATGACAGTAGAACATCGGATAATACCTATTCATCATCATGTTCTTCAGGCCCTGAGTCAGTGAAGGAACCTGTATCATGCCAATGTTGCTCCGGAATGAACCACCATCGACATCTTCTACCACTGAACCGCTAGACTCCTCACTGTAGTTGATCCAGGAATACATGGTAGACTTAAAATTACTTCCACTAGACATAAATAATCTTCTATTTTTATGAAAATGTAAGCTATCATCGGTATTGGTTGACCGTTTTTTTCCGGATGATGTATAAGGTACCATTTAAGATTATCTAATCAACTACTGCAAAAAAAAACAAGAAAATATGAATCAAAACAACGTTACAAAAACTCACGTAAACACTGATGTGGGGTCTGAGAGGCCCTCAAAAAACTTTGAGGGGCCTCTCAGCAACTGAACTTAAAGCTATTAGAAACTGCGAGGGAGAAGAGAAATACGATATTATTACCCCTCTACTAGACCTTAGGCCACCCCCGTCAACAATTGAAGGTAAAGACGTGTTTTCATGAAAAACCAAAAAATGTTTAAATTTTTCTTAATTTCATCTAGTAACTCTAGTGTCTATGCACAGAATTTACACGAAAATTCCTTTAAGTATGTTCTGCGACAATGCAGGTAAATTATTTAATGTTTTTTTCATGAAGTTACAACTTCTATGTGAATCCAGTAATAACAAAGCAACCATCGGTACGAAAATTTCGATATGGTTGAATGTTATATTCAAAACAACAGATGCTGAAGAAGCTGCTTATTTGAATCATTTTCCTGAAAGGCGACAACTTGGATAAATTTGGGGAAAACGTTATGAATCATAGTTTTTGCAGCCAGGAAATTTCCTAGGTAGACTCGATTTTTGCAAAAATCCGTAGTAGTAAATACAACCTGATGAGAAAACATTAAATAACATTGATCAATAAGATTTTCGTAACATAAAGCAGATCTTAATTTTTTAAATGGAAATATCCTTCCAATAGAAAAAAATATTCTTAAAGCCCTAACACTAACCACTTTTCAATAGCTCAATAAGATCCTTTCACATTTGCAGGCAGTAAATGTGATGAAGGGAAGGTTAGCTGAAATGAATTTTATACCTGAACCTTGTTGTTTACAATAATATATGATAACTATGATTATAAATCAGTCTTATGTTGAGTTTCGAAGTGAGAGGTTCTCTTTATGTAGATAAGGAAATATTTTAACTACGGAAATGTCGGGTCAAACGCGACGTAGTTACAAAATATCTCCTGAGAAATTTTGTTATATTTCTGGAGAATTTAAGGAAATCACAACCCATGCCATTTTCTGAAAATGTTAAAAAAGTCTACTTCTTCGTATTGTACCGTCATGAACACTTGAAAAAATTTCAAAGATCTTATAACCATTCATAAAAGGGAAGAACCTTGAAAACACGGTTTTAATCTTATCCAATCATTGTCAAAATCATTAACATTACTATACAAAAGTATTTCAGGAATATAAATTAAAATTTAATCAAATTTACATTTATAAAAACATAAATATTTTCAGTTCTCGCTCAGAACAATCATTACGATCAAAGATCATAGTCCATTAGAACCTCTTCTTAGAAGAGCAAAGTCTCGATTTACATAATTTCAGTTTTTCACACACTCAACGATCACTTCTGTTTAAAACCTCACGACCGTCTGCACTCATTCTATTCTCCATATTGTTGACAGTTGACTGTGTAAGAAAATTTTTTAATAGCACTAGGGACTCGTATTCGTTCTGCAGTTTAGCCAGACTTTCACTTTCTTCTTGTTGCTGGTGTTGCTTCAATTGGCTTTCTAGCATTAGTAATTCGGATTGAACCTAAAAAAAATAAAAATGAAGATGAGGACTTGAAATCTGTGAAACCCAAGGAAAGTACAGCTATCTGAGTACAGTATAAGCTCTTTATTCGCGCGGTATATGCATATATAGAGAAACCGTGAATATGGAATGGTAATTTATATGAGATGCTTTCCTAGCTGACAAAATAAAGAATAAATTTATAAAAGAATCAATTTAGTTGAGGTTTTTTATCATATCGATTAATTATCATCTTCAGACTTAGGCAATGGTTTGAAGAGTTTTGTAATTTTTCTTGCTTGGCAGTTTTCAGAAGGTTCTTCAATTCAGAGTGATGTGATCATCAATAGACGGATCAATTGTGTTTGTTGAAGCCTCGTCTTCAATAGGATGTAAATTTAATATTTCCTCCAAGTATGTATTAGTCAAATCTTGATCTTGCGATTCAAGCAACTCCTGAATGATTCTATCTGTTCGAACCTATCTCGACTTATTCCATTTGTAGTTTAGGCAATATTTGCAGTTAAACTTTGAATTTGTACAGATTCTTCGTCATTTTCCGCAGTCAGAACAGGCCACAGTTTTTTCAGCACGATTTCAATACGTATGGGTTCAGTTCTTCTACTGATTCTTTCATGTTTAAGACACATTTTGTTATTTTAAATTTCTTCTAAGCATTTTATAAAATTTATAACAGGATCACATTCCATACTATCCAATATGATTTTGATAGTTCGTTTAATATAATAGTTAATTATTCCTTTGTACATAGGTTGAAGCAAAGACGTCGTGTTGGGAGGTCAAAATATCACTTTTATATTTGAATACATAGGTTCAGGTTCGCGAGGATGACCTGGTGAATTGTCCAAATCTAGAACAGTTTTAAAGTCTAAATTCTTTTTTCTTAAGTTTCAACAGAAACAAAACAATTCCGGAACCAGTCATAAGAAATAGTGCTTGTAACCCACGCTTCCTTCTTAGCCCGCCATAACACTGGCAGGTCGTTCTTGTTTCGATTTTTCAAAGCACGAGGATTAAACGATCTGTAAAGCATCAGTGGTTTAATGACACAATCTCAAGATGCATCAGAACATAGCAACAGTGTAATTCTATCCTTTGCTGCCTTAAATCCAGGAGCAGACAGTTCGCTTTTGGAACTGAATGTTTTGTTCGGCAAAGCAGTGCAGTTTCGTCTGCATTAAATACTTGCTCAGGTTTGTATCCTCCATCAGCTACTGTCGGAAGATGCAGCTTATTCAACGATCTTCATGCTATTGAATCAACCTTCCGATGCTTATCGGAACAATATTACGACTGATGGCTCTAGTAGTACTGTTTTTTCAAAACAGTTCGGTTTCTTTTGGAATGGAGGGTGTATATTCTACAAAAGGGTACTCAACAGCCTCAATTTGTTAAGAAACCCTATCTTTTATTATTATTATGATAATTTTTTTCTATTCAGTTTAGGTTACATACATTTGAATTGTGGAGGCCGTTACTTGATGTAGATCCATGATATAAATGAGATAAAAAACACAAGGTTTAACTTTAATCTACACTTTATTTGAAAAAATTCGACGACGTTTCGCTGACACAGCAGCTTTATCAAGAATGACAAACAGAATGAAGAGTATGGTATTATAAACAAATCATAGAACAAGTTGGATGAATAACAGGAAAATCCACACCGAGCCATTGTACAGTTAGTATGAAAGGTAATAAAAACTAATTAAACAAGTTAAGTAGGGGTGAATAATTCACATCTACCTGTTCATTCAAAAGCTTGTCCGAATGTTTGTATCTATTTATTTCTAATGCTTCTAGGAGATCTAATTTTGAACTTTTTGATTTTATATGTAATATGTCAAAGTTTTTATTGAATGAATGGTTTTCTTTTATTAGGTGAATTGAATAATTTGAATCAGATTTATTTTTATCGAAGCTACGTTTATGTTCAGATGTTCTTATGCCAAAACTCCTATAGGTCCTACCGATATAAATTTTATCACAAGAACCGCAATTGAGTTTATAGATTCTGATTTACTTGATTTTTCAACACGAGATTTATTATTTTTAATATGTTTACCTAAGTTATTAGAAGTTTTGAAAGTTATATTAAGATTTTGTTTGAAGAAAAGGATTTAATATTTGTACTTGCAGAACCGCAGAATATTGAACTGTTGAATATTTTATAGTCTTTATGAATAGGATATACTTCATTTATTGCTTTCTGATACAGTTTTTACGAATGATTAGATCTATCATATCCGGATTATATGAATTATATAATGGCTATCTGTTTGATGATGTTTAACTCTTTATTATAATCTTCTACTGATAAAGGTAAATTGAGTAACCGATGTACCATGCTGTTTAAAGCTGCAACTTTGTGTTGAATTCGATGTATCATCATTACATCGGTTACTCAATTTACCTTTATCAGTGAAAGATTATAAAAAAAACATCATCAAATTTTCAAAATTGCTAAAGATAAAGTGTTAAAATTAAATTTTGTTTAAATAAAAGATAAAATTAAACCTTGTGTTTTATCTCATTTAGGTTACATACCTTGAAATATTCTTTTGCTAATTGTTTGTGCTCTTCATAGAAAGCTACTGATCTTGGATCGTTCATATCTGGAGTAGCTGGCCTAAGGGGTGAATCTAGAAAAGGAAAGAAGTTCTCTAAATCAGCATCTGTGTTTGATTTGTCGTCAGCTAAAGAAAACCCCGCAGGCTGCATGGTTGACTGTATCGCTGAATTGCTACCTGAAACAAGAAGAACAGATGAACTTTATAGTTAAGATTAAGTTGCTTATATTTGTGTGCATGTACGTAGGTTGCCTGGAAAAAAAATGAGTAACTTAGGGAAAAAATAGCTTTATTGTTTTTTAAGGTCCTTGAAGTTAGGTAGTCACGAGCTAGCTGACTAGAGTAGGCAGGTGCGCCAAAGGTACATCCTCCAACATTCTGCAAGCGTGTGTTCCAAAAAGTGGCGGTACACCTCCTCCGTAAGTCTCCCTGGTAGAAATATGGGTCCAATTAGTTAGTCATCGAGAATGCTGATCCAAACGTTCAACGAGAAAATATCGAAATCGATCTTCTAATATTTGATGTGGATTTTCTTCACACCACATATGATTATTATGGAAATTCCTCATGGAGTTTCTTGAGAAACTTGTTTTATCAGTGAACAGGATCAGCATAAGAAATTGAGGAATTTGAATCAACTTACGCAAAAGCCATTGACAATTCGCAATGCGGGCAAGAAAATCAGTTAGAAGAAGTGCTCGTACTTGTAGGTGGAACGGATACAACAAATTTTCAGGAAGTTGTACCGTTCAAACTTCCCTTGGCCTTCCTGCTTCTTCATATCATCTCAATGTGCCTTTTTCATATAGGCGTCGATGAATGCTTTCAGAAGTTTCTCTATCGGGACCAAAACGGTTCGGAAATATTTCAATGTACCGCCGAGCTTCTAATGCATTTCCGTCAGCACGTCCTTACATGAAGTGCATGTCGATCATCTCATCATTCTCATAAAGATTCATGATAGCCGATTTGAAATTCAAATATATTCAAAATTATTGAAAAACAGACACTCAAATGACATTAACGTTAATCAGGATTCCTAGAGAACTTTTCAAAAATTTTCACTCAAAAACTGGACGTCGAGCAAAGGAATGTCGAAAGAGTGTTTTTCTTGAAATATACTTGGAAAAATATTTTTTACTTTTGAAAAATCAGTAGTGTCCCAGTTTTTTCTGAGAATAACTTGCGTTGTGCCCATACGCGCGCCACTGGTGAGTCCAAAATATTGTTTCATATAGAAAATTATGTGTCACCTTCAAAATTTTACCTCAATATCTCAAGTGGTTTACGAAAATCTACCTGCATCTTTCGATTGAATTTTAACACCCTGTGAAACGTGGTGAAATAATGCCGTGTCTTTTCAAACACCCTGTATATCAATTAACAGCAATAAAAAATGTTTGGAAATCTATGCAAGCTAAAAAATTTTTTCTAAAAAGCAAGTTAACTCGGTAATTCTAGTAATAGTTCTAGATAACCTATATTTACTCACTTATTTCATCTTTACTTTCGTTAAATTCGTTAGTATCATTTTCCAACTTCAAGAACTGCAAGGTATAAAACAACGTCTTCATATTTGAATCGATAGGTTTTCTCCGAAACGCATTTAACGTTCGAATTAACAGTCATCAGCATCTACACCAAAAACTGACGCCGTATTGAAAAATTTCAGATATTTTGATTTATCTATACACAGTACGGATACGGGATCGGAAAAGTCTGGACTGTTCGATATAATTTGCCAGCTCTTCGTTCACGGCCATGTCATAAATTCACATCGTGTATATTTATTTATTTTTCTAGTGAAAACCGAGGGAATTCTATTTTTAAAATCGCGGCAAAGCTGCGGAAATATCTGCTCAAGAATTGAAATTTCGATCAGTTTTTCGCGTGTACTATCGCAAAGAAAAAAATCCTGCTGGAAGCAGTTAACGTTGCCACGTCGTTCACAATTTCGAGTGATCATCAGATTTATTACCGCACGTATTCCAAAAAACAAACAGTACCATTATGTAAGGTGTATCTGTTGAAAGCCTCTTTTTTTTTTGTTAAAATTAATCCGTTATTCCAAGAAAACGAATACAGATACTTTCAATCATCTATTTTAATTTTTTCCCATTTTTCTGTGAGGACACGAATGTCACGGCGATAAAATGACATCTTTGGATTCAATTTATTTGATGATCCATTTCTCGACATTTTCGAAGGAATTGAAGTGCTGCTTCGAAAGCCCATGAGCCATTGACCGAAACAAATGGTAATCTGATGGAGTACAACAGAGAAAAGATCTATTAAGAAGGCCGAGTTACCGACCAAAACATTCAACACCCTCTCACGACCCCACACATATCTATCTAGTCCCCCATAATACATATAGATGGCACTAATTTAAAACTCTGTCAATCAAACTTCAATCGCCGATAAATGAATTGTCAACTTTCTGTCAATGTCAATGTTTTCAGTTTCCCGCGAAACCCTTTTAGTTTTTCGGTTTGCGCTTCCAAAATCATTTTCTTTTCAGGTGTTTCCGTTGGTGGCGTCTTCGAACCAATTGATGGTAAGTAAATTGAATTTATGAAGTTTTAGCTGATACTTTGTGCAGCTTGAGCTTTGAATGATTCAGAGGACCCTTGTGAATGGCGAGGAAAGAAAAGTAGGCGAGGAAGCCTTTTTTCGAGATACGAAGGACTCAAGTATTTTTCATTACGGTCCTTTAGAAAATTTATTTTGTATTATTAGGGAACAGGGTGTAGGGAACACAAACCCTACTTGACACCAATTTATTGCTGCTTTAAAAACTTCTGTCATAAATGGCTTAACATAATTAATAGAAATTGTAATAGAGATGATTGTGAGAATTGAATGATTTGTCTTTTTTGCAGACTAGCACATAGAACATACACACTCATTCGGATGATTCAGAACCCTATGTTCATGAAAAATATAATGAGATCCTTGGAAATCTATCAACTCCTATAACTGACAATTACGCTACCTATTATGTGGCAGGATACGTTTTGCGAAAAATTACAGCCCCAGAATGTCAAGTATGTAATTAACACACTTTTATAACATTCAAGGAATTTTGTGATAATAAGTTTAAGTTAACTTATCCTTCAGTGAAAGTTTCTCAATTCTTAGAAGACATTCACAATAAACTTTACTTTTTCCTTAATAGTCATCAGGAAAATCTTGCTTTGAGATTCAAAGTTATTTACAAGTCTCATTTTTCTCAATTCGATTTTTGTCAGTTACATTTGGTGAATGATGAAATTTTTGAAAGAGATACTCGTTTTCTAATTTTTGAATTCATTAAGGATAAAACGTAGGAAACTGCGAGTTCTGGGACTGAAAACAAATCCAGAAAGTTCAGAACTAAGGTGGTTCATTTATAGATGTTTATTGTGACTTTAATCATAATTATCTACACTTTACTATGTGCGTGTTATTTATTCACCATCTATCTTATACAATCGATGGACTACACACGTTGTTTTGTCTGGGCTCCTACACCCTTTTATAATTTACAAACATGTTTTCTAGTCTGAGATATTATTTATTTTCCTCCATGCACCTTTCACCCTCGTGGGGAAAGAAATTGATCTGTGGCCAAATAATTGAATTTTTTGGGCCTTTACCCTACATTCCTTTTGTTATCCATAATTCATGTTCATTTTGTGATATATACATTGTTATTATTCCAACATTTCCTAGATAAGTAATGAAATTGCCTATTTTTACCATGCTCAACAATTTTGAGTGATCTCAAATTCATTTAAATAAAAACTTTTTGATACAGTACTGCGTTATTTCTATTTTCAGAAACAGTATAGAGTAACTGCCATGAAGATAACAGTGAAGGGACTTTACCCCCAACGGGGGACCAATGATAGCAATGGAGAACCAATATTAGTGGCAGAATTCCTTTTTCATTTTGAATGTTAGAATGTTCCTATTCTCTATGTCCTGTGATTCATATTTTTGATTCACATGCGTCAAGAATTTATTTTACTTGGAAATGTTTTGCTACATTTTCTGTATATATGGTTTCAGAGATTTTTTTCTTTTGAAATAAGTGTTAAATTTAAAAATAATAATTTTCTCGATTTTTGAACAGTCTAATTGAGGCAGCAATAATCTGCATCGATTAGACTGGATCAAATACCCCATTTCAGTCAAGTTAAATTCGATCTTGGGAAATCTAGAATTCAAATAAGGCACGCGTACCGCTAGTTTATATGCAGAGTTGGTCATATTGTTTCCTATGCCGGGGCACTGAGTCTTTATTTCTCATTAGGGTCTGTTCTGTGGAGCACAGTCTGGTGAGTAAGCCGCATGTGATAGGACGTCCCATCGAAGCGCTTTAAATGTTTCTTCGACGGCCTTTGTGACATGCGACTTTGTTATCATGCAACAGGATGGCTTTATACTGGTTGGCCTTGTATTCTGGCCGCTTCTGGTGAAGTGCTCGGCTTAAACGGATCATTTGTTTCCGGTAGAAATCTCCTGTGATTGTTTGACCTTGTTTGAGAAGCTCAATGACGACGAATGTCGAAATATATCCACTTTTCATCTCCAGTAATAATACGATGGATAATCTCTTTCTTTCCTGTCTAGCCAGCAGCATTTCACAAATGGTTTTTCGTCTTTCGATGTCTCTCGGCTTTAGCTCACATGGCACCCATTTTCCTTATTTACCCTTTGCTTTCAAACGTTCAGATATCCGAGACCGAGCCATGTTCAGTGTTGTTGAAAGCATTTTTTGAGTTTGGCACGGGCCTTCGTCTATTAAAGCCTGTAGTTCAATATTTTCGGCCTTTTTCTTCGCTTCTTCAAAACCATTACTTACAAGTAAAATCCGCTGGAGTTTCAATCAACATTCTATAAGATTTGGCGGCAGTTTTCTTTAAATTAAAATAAAACAATAACTCTTCTTTTTTGTTGTTTTGGCTCTAAAATACAATGAAACGGATGCAAAAGTAAACCTTTATGTTTGTTATATTATCGACAGATGTCGATGATACAGTTTAACCCTCATTTACACTGGTCATTAAGGCTCAGTCTTCACCAGCGCCTGATCCAATCCTCAAAACACTTTTTATATTCGATTTGCGGTATGGCCTTTAGGGCCAATCTTCGATTTTTCCATTATTTCCTCTCGACTGCTGAAACGCGTTCCCCGGAGCGGTTTCTTTAGTCGACCGAACAGGAAAAATTCACAGGGAGCTAAATCAGGTGAATTTGGTGGTTATTGGATGGTATTGGTGCTGTTTTTAGCCAAATGGTCACGGATAATGAAGGCATCATGAGAAGTTGTTGTGCCACATAACGTCCAAATAATACTCCTTGTTGTTAGTTTGACCTTTTGAAAGGAGTGCACAACACCATGGTAGTCCATGAAAACCGAGAGCATCGCTTTCTTTTTTGACTGAAAACGACGTGGTTTCTTCGGTTTCGGCTCATTCGGTGCACGCCATTCACTCGCTTGATGTCTGGTCTGCGTGTCATACTCATAAACCCACGTCTCGTCTACCGTAATGATGCGTTTGATGAACGTTGGGTCGGATTCAGCCTTGGAAATCATGTCTTTGGCGACATCAACACGGTCTCTTTTTTGCATGAAATTCAGGTCTTTAGGTGCCAGCTTTGGAGCGACACGTCTGAAGCTCAATTTATCGACCAAAATGCTTTGGTCGGAACCAAATGCGAAACTCCTCTGCAATCTCTCTGATGGTCAACTTACGGTTTGCAGCCAACAAATCACGAATTTTGTCGACGTTTCCCTCATTCATTGGATGGCCTGCCATAACGGTCATCGTCGGCAATGGACATGCGTCCGCTTTTAAACCGTCCATGCCACTCGTGAACTATTCTTAGCTTCAAAGCATTGTCGCCGAAACACTTGTTCAACATTTCCAACGTGTTCAGAACACTAATTTCATTTTTAACACAAAATTTAATGCAAATTCGTTGTTTTGTATTCATTTTTTAAAATTAAAAAAATCGAAAACACACAGAGGTTAATGTAGACAACACGACGTAACTTTGTCAAATGTCAATCGATGACGTTGAAAATTAGAGGGAATATGAACACAAGTTGTACCAACCTAACAAAAAGAAAATAATTGGAATCGGGAGCCTTAGGGCGCCACACGGTAACAAAGTCGGGAACTTTTTGATCAAGGAGGTATTTAATATGAGTTTATTAATGGATACTCATCTAACCCATTCCATTGTTCAATAATAATAATATCGCCTCGACGAGATACGTAGTTTTGCAGCAAAGTGAACACGCCGCGACAAAATATTACAAGCTAATGGCCCGTCCAATTTTCGACAATCGTAAATAAAAAAACGTCTCGTTACCGGGCACATCCGGCTGATATATACTCATGGACCTAATGAGTATTACGAGAATAAATAAAGCAAAACGATGCGCGGCGAAAGATTTACTATCGGCCTTGTTTTGAACGCGCGTAAATTTTTGGCCAAGGTTTTGAACATCATTAGTTATCGTCAGATGATTAACGCCCCATTTAATTGGTGTATCAATCTGGTCCGGCGAGATCATCGGCGTAGAATACGGCTCAATCAGCCTATTTACGTTTTACATTCATTTTCGTTAGATTTCGGAATCGCGAACGCCTCAAGCAGTTATGACTAAGGCTAGCAAAGCCCTTTCACAGCAAGAAGTTATGAGCTGTTTTATGGAACCATGTCGGTTATTTTAATTAGTATCTATAAAAGCACATATTCACCAACTATGTTTTGACATATAGCGAAAACCAACCGTTACTGATATTTGCATTCCTTATGACGAAACACACACAAAATCTCCATAGGGCTTTCTCTGTGTCATTATCCAAAGAATTATGTCCAGGAAAGTGTTAACTATTAAAGGAACAGCTCAGAACAAGGGTTATCCCTAAAATATAATAAACGGAATTATCAGAAAGGAACAAACACAAATAGCATATCATATTTACCCACGTATGAAATCAACTCATACAGATAAATACATTTCTTCTTCTTCTTTAAGTGCCCTCCCCATAATGGAGGTTGGCGACCATCACCCTATATTCTTATACATAATGAGATTCTCTTCACTTCTGATATTAAACTACTCCCTTAAGTTTTTGAGCCATGAAAATCTTTTTCGACCTAGTCTTCGTTTTCCTTCGATCTTAACTTCCATAATTAGTTGCAGTAGATCATATTTACCACTTCTGAATATATGACCGAAGTAGGCTGACTTGCGTTTTTTACTGTTTTTATGAGCATATACATTTCCTTAACATATTTTGATCCTATCAGCGAGAAGATTGCAAATGTCATTTCAATACAGCATAAAAAAGTAGCTTTCAAAATTCGCATGAAACTTTCCCTAGAATTGTTCAATAGTGAAGAAAAAAACTAATAGATTTGAGTTTACAAAAATGTATGGATTGTGAAGGCGTTTATATTGGTCAGACTGGTCGTTCATTCAAAACTAGATACGAAGAACATCAATCAAATCTTATTGCATCGATGGCTCTTCATGTTCAGTATCAAAATGTACGCGGTTTAAGGACAAAACTTTGTCAATTCACACTGAATATCTCAGCTAATAATCATGATATATATTTCATTTGTGAGTCTTGGTTAACTTCAGAGATCTATGACTGTGAGTTGGTGGACTCTGCGAAGTACTCGCTTTTCCGCCGATACCATTCTTCATCTGCGAGTATGAAACATGATGGGGGTGGAGTTCTAATAGTGGCTCGAAACAGTTTGCAGCCTCTTCTCGTTCAAGACTTTCAAAGCGATGCTGAAGATCTCTGGGTTCATGTGGTGAGATTGTTTTCCTTTTGGTCAATGTTTGTTAGTCTTGAATCACGCGTGCGTGATTATGCTGAGGGGTTCTAATAGCCCTCTTTGGTGGCTGTTTTGCCTATAAAAATAACTAGCTATTCTTGAGAAAGGTTGATCATCAGTGTCAAGATCTGGCTGTGCCTGGTTGGATTGATCTTCCTCATTATCTAATGCACTACAATCTTCATACCTTAACCATTCTTCGATTTGTTGTTCGAAACTAGAACTCCTACCCGATATTACTTGTATACTAGTACTTGGTACTGAATTTATCTGCTGTGGTACTTTAGGGGACGCGTAAGGAAGGTGTAGAATAACGTTGAAAGGTGAAAGATATTCAACAGCCGCCTTACTCGCCTGATTTAGTTATGTGCGATTCAAGCAAATGTTCTTCATTATCGAGCATTTCCAAGTTGTTAAGAGCAATCTCGATGCGATTAGGGAAAAGCCTTGGCTTCTGGATACCACCCTGCACCAATAAAATTTCATCCCAATGCGCTACTACGACGAAACTTTTTAAATCAGAGTTCCGATTCGAGAATCCTTCAAGGCAATTAATCTGGACGCGAAAATATGCCGCACGACTAAAGCGAAGAGTGATGAATTTACGGCTTGCGGGTGCAAAGGCGGAAATCAACAGACGTCAGAATAGACGCGGAAGTCCCGATCTGTCCGCGTTTACTGGCGGACGACTGGCAAGTTGCCACGGCCACTCGTAATGCAATCGATTTGTCCGGATGAATTTGCTGGAAAATGAAAACGTCGAACTTGGTTCGAAATTATGTTCGGTCGAGAAGTTCGCGGAAGAACCGAACTTGTGATTGAAATTTACTAAGTTCCTTCAAGTTTTCTAGAGTTCATAACTTGGAGCTGACGTTGTGGTGTTATGGCCAGATCTTGCGAAAGTTGAAATCTCTTCGACCAGGAATCGTGTTCTTGGATCTTTCAGGAGTATATAGAGTATGATCTGATGAATAACATGTGTGCTGACGTTTAACGTGTTAGCTTTTCGAGAATGCATTGTCCAATAGATGATTTCGGATTTTGATGGAGAGAAAAGTAATCATTTTCATGCTTTCTATGATGGTCTTCCAAAGGGATCTCTTCTTGGACCACCATTATTCGATGTATATAAAAGAGATAGTTTTAAGACGTCTGATTTTTATACAGACGATATTGCTCTTTTTGACTACCGATCCGGTAATTTTGAATGAGTTTTTATGGAAGAGTCGTCTAGCTCCAACATTGCCTATCCCTGTCAAACTTAAATCACGATTTTAAATTACTATTTCCGTAACTTTGTCGATGTTAACTTCAGCTGAAGATATTGATGACCGACCAGAGCGAGGTACATCTTCCACCATATCTCGGCCGCTGTTAAATGCACTGTACCACTTATATGCACGTGTTTTTGATAAAGTCGATTTCGTATGTCGAAAAGATCAGGAACATGCTATTCTCAATAATTTGTATTGGAATTGCTTCATGAATTACCTCTCAAAGTTTCTCGTAGAGCTTGAGGGACACCCTGTATAGTATTCATCAAGACGAATTTAACAAGCGCAAAAATGAAGGAGTTATATTTAGCAGATAAAAAGTTTCTAACAGTTATTTTCTGGGTTACCTTATAGGATGACAACACTTATAAAGACCATCTTCTAGTTTTATCATGAAATCTTAAAAACTATCTAAGTCTATGGTTATTATCAAAACAAATCTAAGAAGTCCAAACAGGAAAGAATTGTGTTTAGTAGATGAAGAGCTATCATGATCCCCTCCAGACTCTTCAAGAGACCTGACTATTGGCACCAAATCACAGCTAAGTTTAGGTTAGTGGTTTGAAATTTACTCACAAGATCAGCAAGTAAATTTGGATAAAACTTGTGAAGACTTTAATTTTGGTTCAATTCTGAGTTATAATATTGTAATGGGTCGGTTGATCTTCTAATTATAAACTGAACTCTTGGATTTATATATATATTTTCACATAACAGCTATAACATTTCACTTTGTAGCCAAAACTCGAACTGCCGATTGAACACAACTATCTGGTTTTATATCATAAGACGTGCCTTTTCGGGCATAGGCGTTACGTCGAAATGTCAAAGAGTCATGAGAATCGAAATCACGTTTGTTTACTCTAAACAAACGGAAAGAATTCTAAACTAGATTACTCCGAATTATCGACGAGAAAATTAAATAATGAGTTTGGAAGTTATTGACATTTCTTTTGTGGGTGAATCAATTATTAGACAAGACTGTTTAGAATAGGATAATTTTGGTTTGTGAAGCATATCTGCGGATGTTAGCTAGAAACGAGATAGTTGGTTCTTTCCATAATTATGAAGAATAATTCGGAGAGTTCGAACTTTGATACATGAGATTTTGTATTATAACATAGGCGTAACAGTTGATTTTGGGGTAGGTACATTACACCATCCTTAAATGAAAATTTTGCGAAAAATTTTCAAGAAAAAAAATATGAGAGAAAGAAAAATGTGACGATAGAATTTAAAGTTAATATACAATAACAAAATTTATATACAGGTATGTATTAAAACTAGAGAGGTTTAATTTTACTGGTACACTACTGACTAAAATACAAGATGGTTACATAGAACATCGTTCGTCAAACATGAAACAGATTTTATCAGTACATTAGATGATAAAGATATAAAATATTAATCTAAATTTGTTTTAGATTTGACAATCTTTCGCTTCGTCTAAGTTTTTGTTCTGTCATTTCTACTTCTACCGACGATGCGCGTTCGTTTGATACATAAGTTACTGGTAATGTTTCTTGATTACTCCTTCTTTCACGACAATAATTAAAAGTTATGCAATTTGATATACAATTGTTCTCATGTTCGTGGCCTTTAGATCGTCGACATCGACGATACAGTTTATACAATAAGAAAATTCCTAGTAATTTAAAAATGCTCATCACAATATAGGCAAAGTATGAGTTTTGTATTATTGAAAGAGGCAAGCTAACTTCTTCTTCTAAATCATGTAGGTGTGTATTTAAAGTTTCTAGTTTGTGACTTGCTACGTTCAAACTGTCTCTATCTAACATGAAACTGTGCGACGGACTAAAATAAAGCTTAGTCGTGTTTCTTTTAAGTTTATTATTGTTACAACATTCGTCTTCCGTTATGTCGAAATTTGGGAGGATTGATTTGAATTCGCTTTGTTTCACTAGTTGTTTGGCAGATGACAATACCGTAGTGCTCGTGTAAACTTTACAATCTGAATTAATAGAAAGAATTCCCGTTCCTTTGAGTTTGTGATCTTCGGATTTAAAATGCTGACATGAAAGAGTTAAGATTATCGGTCGCGGTAAAACATATAACCATGTGTTACCTTGAGAAAGGGGGTGCCACATTTCAGTTGTGAATTTCCCTACTCTAAAATCGCAAGACTTAGGAATATGCGCTGGAAATGCGAGGATTTCCGTTTCGCAAATTGGCCTTGTATAGACTGAGAATATCGGAAGTTGGATCATACAAATCATCCGATTTGGTTCTACCTCTTTACAGGCATCTAGGGTTTCAAAAGAACTATATGTGGTTTAGGCTCCGAAATAGCCAAATAGTCGAAGTGAGGTAATATAAAAATATGGTGGTTCGTTTTGTCAACCGTCGGAATTGGGATAAGTTTATATAAATCAAATTTTATTTGACTTATTATCGGGGTATTGATGACGAATATTATTTTGTTATTTGAAAAATGAAAATTAATATGTACTAAGGATAAAAGTGGTAATACATTCTCTTCCTTGAGAGGTAGTGCGTAAGAAGTAGATATAGGTAAGTTAGGTAGTGTCTTACTTAATTCTATTAAATACTGGCTAGAGTGATTACCATTGGGTGTAATTGGTTTGTCTTTGCAAACAAAATTGCATTAATGAGATTCGTGTACTCGTTGTTGAGTTCACTGGTCACTAAGGTCATAAGAAAATCTTTCTTCTATTAATTGCTTCAGTTCTAGCATAAAGAAGTTATCTGAATTTTCTTTAGTCAGGTTATATAATATGTTAAAGTTAGTTTCGAAAATTTGATTATTTTTTCTACGTTTGTAATTGAAGAGTTAAAATTTCTGATCGTACTGTCAACTATTTGTACTTGCTCTTTAAGGAGGAAACAATGTGTTGATCAGTAGTTTCTACCTTATGTATTGCTTCACCATAATACTCGGCGTCATCTTGATCTAAAGTTCCAAATAGAGTTTTGAAAATTGATCCGATTCCATTAATGATTCCGCGCTTTTTACGCTCGGAATTAGACAAATCAGTGAGGAGTTGCTCTTTTTCCTTTACCATTGGCAAGTTGTTCCATAACCAGAAGAGAAGTGTTGCATAATGATAAAATACTAAAATGGCTTTGTTGACACAGTGCTACCGTTTTCTTTAAATTCACTTCTATAAGCGATATTTTATCCTGAAAAGTTTTCAAATTGATGTGGGCCACCAGTTTCCATGATGTCTCGCAGAAATTTATCGTGCTCACATGATCATAATAGATCCCTGGAGAAGGGTTTATAGTTGAGATGTTTAACTGAGTCGATCCGATCTGAACCCAGGATATTAGTCTGAAACAATAAAGCCAGGTTTCAGTCGGTCGTTGTGAACCTTAACTTTCTTCTTTTTATTAGAATTGTAGAATTCACGGGGGAATTCCTTTCCACAATCTTATATGGACCTGTGTAGTTGGGTGTGAGCTTAGGTGATCTATTTGGGAAAGATCGTTTATTTTCTAAGTAGACAATGTCTCCTACCTTGTAATTGGTGTTTCTGCACCTTTTGTCGTAGTTAGTTTTATTCACATTTTTGGACTGGATCAAGTTCTCGCGAGCTATCGCGTTGCTCTTTTGGAGTTTTAAAGTTAAATTATCGAGATAATCATCATACGTATATTTAAACGCAGGTTCTTGGCACAATTGCGATGGAATTGTGGGTTTATTTCCAAAAATTAATTCAAACGGTGTGAACTTTGTTGATATATGGACTGTCGAGTTATATGAGAATGTTGCGAAATCTAACCAATTGTCCCAATCAGTTTGGTCCATTTTGATATAATGTTTGAGGTAATCTGTGAGTGTGGAGTGCACTCTTTCCAGCGCTCCGTTTGTCTGGGGGTGATATGCGGTGGTTTGTAGCTTCTTTATTTTGAAAAGCTTCGATACTTCTTGGAATAGGTTAGAAAAAATCTCGACCTTGGTCTGTCAGTATAGATTCTGGAATTCCAAAGTTACACACGAATCTATGTACGAAGACGTCTGCGATCGTGATCGCTTCGTGATTCGGTATAGCGTATGCCTGTGTGAACTTTGTTAGATCATCTTGTAAAGTGAGAATGAATTTATTCCTGAGCTAGTGAGTGGCAATGGGCCTACTATATCAAGCGCAATTCTCTCGAATGGCTTTTGAGAAGTAGTAGTGATTTGCATTGGCTCTTTGTTACGTTTGCGGACAAGTTTATTTTCCTGGCAGGATTCGCAGGTTTTTATGAAAAGCTTAATTTGTTGCTTCATATCCTTCCATTTGTATTTTGTTTTATTCTTTGGTAAGTTCGATGGAATCCAGAGTGTCCTGATGTGGGGTTGGAATGATTTTCTTTGAGTATTTCGGGAATTAAACCAGGATCAGGATTGATAAGAACATCATGATAAATATTGATTTCTATGCCTGTATTCCTGAATAGGAATCTCAGCATGGACCTGACCTTGTTATGGTGAAATTGGTCGAATCCGTTGCTTAATCTGGGGATTTTGATTGAAGTAATATTTTCTTGAGTTAATATATTCTTGAGTTTCACCAGAAGGTTAAATAAAGTTTCATATTCACCTTGGTCCCAATGATATTTCTTATGTATCAAATAGAATACGGTTATATTATCTTCTTGGTAGAATTTTATGTCTCCAATTTTGAGTTCCAGTGTTTGTAATTTTTCTTTGTGATTGAATTTATTAAATAATTCCATGGAGGGTTTATCGACTATCTGAAGGTCCTCTGGGATACAGGTTACATAATTACCTATAGTATTTGTCAAGGATTCGTTGTGCTCGATGAGGTGTTCGTATGTTATTAGCGATGTTGCATTGGCTTTAAGGAATTCGCTATATGAAGGGGTTAGTTGATAAGGTTGATTCAGAAGATTTATATTGGCTGAATTTGTATGTGGAGCTTCTATACGACTCAAAGCATCTGCTACTTGATTTCTAATACCTGGGCGGTATTCAATGTCATAGTCGTATTCCTCTAGAAGTAGTCTCCAACGAACGAGGCGAGAACTGGGGTCTTTAGAGTTGAATAACCAAGTAAGGGGACGATGATCAGTAAAAATCTTGAATTTCCTACCGTAAAGAAAGTGTCGAAAATGTTTGACTGACCATATTATAGCGAGCAATTCCTTTTCGATTGTACTATAATTCGATTCCGCCTTGTTCAGCGTTCGACTAGCATAAGCGATTGGCTTGTCTTTTCCTATTTCACCTTGCGATAGTACGGCTCCTATGGCGAAATTACTGGCGTCTGTAGACAGGTTGAATACTTCTTCGAATCGCGGATATTGCAGTAGCGGTTCGGTGGTGAGGATAGTTTGTAAGGTTTCGAATGCCTCCTGCTGATGACTCGTCCATTTGAAAGGAGTGTCCTTTTTTAGAAGTTTGGTTAAAGGTTGTGACAACTTGCTAAAATTTGGAATGAAACGTCGATAATATCCTGCTAAACCCAAAAATGCTCGTATGTCCTTCACGTTCTTGATTTGCGGATAGTCTGCAATAGCACTAACCTTTTTAGGGTCGGGTTTGACTCCGTCCTCAGTGATCAAGTGCCCTAAGTACATAACTTCCTTACGCAAGAACTCGCATTTTTCCGGTTGAATTTTCAGGTTATACCTGGAGAGGCGCTCAAATACTTCTCGTAGACGTTTGTTGTGTGTCTCGAGATCTCCAGCGTGTATCACAATATCATCGATGTATGCGAAACAACGATAATTATTTACTCCTGCTAATACGGTGTTCATCAGTCTTTGAAAAGTTGATGGACTGTTTTTTAAACCAAATGGCATTCTTTTGAATTGGTAGTGTCCAGATGGTACAGAGAATCCCGTTTTCTCGGCATCCTTGGGGTCCATCTTTATTTGGTGGAAACCTGAAGCTAAATCCACAGTGGAGAAGTACTTGGGTGACCAAGTTGGTCTAATATCTCGTTGATGTTAGGTAATGGATAAGCATCCCCGATGCTGATGTTATTTAAACGGCGATAGTCAATAACCAGGCGCCATCTTCGTTCCCCCGTAATGGAAGGTTTTTTGGGAACGACTAAAACCGGTGCATTCCATGGTGATGTCGAAGGTTCGATGACATCTTGTTCCAACATTTGGCCTATTTGCTTTTCTACCTCTTGTTTATGCACTTCCGGATATCTGTATGCTTTGACATTGATGGGAGTTTCTGAAGTGGTAGGTATTTGATGCATAACGATATCGGTATGTGTAAGGGGATCTCCTTCTAACTGAAAGATATCGTTATATTCATGGCATATTTGAATTAGAGAATTTCTTTCTTCTTCATTAAGATGATCCATTCTGAGGTTCTTCTCGATTAAACTGAGGCGATTCGAATTGAAATTGGCACTTGACATGTGAAAAAGATCTGTTGCGAAGTTTGCGGACGTGACATTTTCAGAACAGGTACTTGGGATTGGTTCCACATTCAAATGAATTTCTTCAATGCTTACTACCTTTTCTGTAGTGTTAAGTATTGAAGTAATTGCCTGATTGGAGCCGTTGATTGAGACTGCGCTTCACAAATAAAACACCATTCGTTATCTCTACATTAGGTAGAATACCCTGCTTTGACTCTGGGGGGTTATTTACATAGACTGTGATAATCTTTTCGCATCTGGGTGGTATCTCAGTGCTAATTATAGTCTCAGGTACTTGAAGTATTTGTTCTTTTATTGATTGCTCTATGACATGGAATAATGGGATTTTTTTTAAATTGTTCAAAAGAATGAAATCGTTTTCGTAGTCGATGCTGAGTGAGAAGTTTTTCAAGAAATCGTTGCCCAATATTCCCTCAAAGGGAATAGGAAAATTATCAGATACTGAGTGGAAAATAAATTTTTGATTTGAGAGAATTGGCAAGCTGAAAAAGGAATAACAAATTGTTGTGATAGGTTTAGTTGAATTCGTATCGATGCCATTTAAAATAACAGATAGATCTTCGTAGCATTTCGTGTCACCTTTTAAGTTTTCCAACTTTATTAACGAAATCGAGGCACCTGTATCTACTAGGAACCGACATCTGGATTTTAGTTCTGGAATATCTAGATAGACGTAAGTTGTAACAGTTTGGCAATTTAATGTTGAAATTCGGCCTGTACTATATTTGCGTTCCTCGCAGTGGCCGTTTCCGTGCGAGGAACTCTGGAGTTTGTCGAAAAAGATTGTTTTGAAGAGCAGCCGGGATCGTTTATTGTAGCTACGCTGGATTGTCTTTGACTATTATTGAATGTGGTGTTTGCACTAACAGCGTTAGGTCTATGATCATTTTTCCATTTGTTATTATACTGTCGCTTTCGACATTCATGGATTAAATGACCAACATTTTGCAGTAGTTGCAAATTTTTTGTTGACATAAGCGTTGTTACCTATTTGCCGGATATTTTGTTTTTGAAACTGGTTATTTGTAAACGACTGAGGTTGGGAGAAGTTCTTTCTACTCTGATTCTGGGACCTACAATTGAAACTTGTGTGCCCATTTCGATTGCAATTCGTGCAGAATCTGCTGTTACTATTTCCAACATTTTGGTACCTTGTTATTTCCAACCTGGATTTGAGTTCTTGTTCTTCACTTAATGCGAGACGAATGGCATCTTCCAATGTATTTGGGTTTCTTGCTTTGACTATCATAGCCACTTCTCTGTTTAAGCCCATTAGGAATACATTGAGAGCCTGTGTTTGCAGCATTTCGGTGTGAATATTGCGTCTCTCATCATCCAGAGTATCATCCAAAGTTCCCAATAATTTAATATAGCAGTTCTCCACTCTATTTGCAAATGAAATAACACCTTCATTCGCATTTTGTTTGCATGAATGCAATTCCAATTGCCATTGTGCTTGAGTACGACGGTCTGTGTAGCCATCTAATAGGTACTGCTTTAGTGACTTCCAGTCAGTAAAATCACGATTTTTATTAATAATCTAGCCTTGTCACAGATTTTAGATTTGATGATTGTAAAGAAAGTTTTTTATTTGCCTCACTCAATAATGAAAGAGCCATCGTGCAATTATCTAGAAATTCGTGTAGCTTATTTCGATCACCATCGTATTTGATAAGCATTCTCTCGGCCATTTCCAATGAAATGAAAGAGCCAGTTGAAGTAGAACTTGAAGGATTTGTGTTAGGCATTGTTAAATCGCACACAGAAAAAATATAAAAATTGGAAAAATTGGGGTTTAAGAACGAAAGTTTCGAGTTTGACACAGAAGAATAGACAGGAATTGGAATTAGAGAAATTGCAATATAAATTGGCAGGAATTGAAATTAAAGAAAATAGCTATAAATTGAATTAGCGACCGTTATACAATATTTATCACAGAAATAGAAATTGTCACTTACAGCAGTATTAAAAGAATGTCCATGTTGTATCCTTCCTTCTTGGCGGTGGCTGATTTTGCGGAATTGGAAGATGTAGTTAATTAAGTAGTAGAGCTTGTAGAACTTGTAGAATTGGTAGAATTTGCAGAATTGGTAGAGTAGATGAAGAGCTATCATGATCCCTCCAGACTCTTCAAGAGACCTGACTATTGGCACCAAATCACAGCTAAGTTTAGGTTAGTGGTTTGAAATTTACTCACAAGATCAGCAAGTAAATTTGGATAAAACTTGTGAAGACTTTAATTTTGGTTCAATTCTGAGTTATAATATAACGACAAAGGGATGAAAAAACTACAAAAGTAATTCTTCAGCCTCAATTGATCCATTGAATTGCACTGCACTATGATCTATGGTAATTGTCAGAACAACTGTAAGAAGTCCAAACACGAAAGAATTATGTTCAGTAGATGAAGAGCTATCATGATCTCATCCAGACCATTAAAGAGACCTGATTCTAGGTACCAAATCACAGTTAAGTTTATGACAAGTGGTGAGACGACCCAGAACCGGGGTCAATTTTTTTTTTGTTAATTTGCTAAAACTATCCATATATTTCTTGGGTTTTATCTAAGTAAATTTTATTATCAATTGTGATAACTGTATTTTGTAGATCTACCTGCATAACATTTCATATTGTTTCTCTGAATTCAAGTTTACAGTGAAAAGACGGTCATTTGCCAGAATGATTCAATAATTATATTTTAAATTCTCAATATAGTAGAATATTACGTATTTTTAAGGCAGCTTGAAATCACCCAATAGTGTAAACATAGACACGAAGGAATTTATCTAATAATCTAACCCAAATAAGAAATCCAGCGAAACCAATAATCGACTTTAATACCTAAGCTCTTAAGCACTCATTCGTATATCCACGGTTCCAAAGCTGGTGTTTTCTAAATCAGCAATTCCCACGTCGGGACGAAGGAACGCGTCTGGAAAAGACTATGTAACAAGTACTTGAGTACCAAGGGCTGAGGGAAGTGAGGGGTAAGGACTGCTGGGTCACGCATATATAAGTAACCACGATCGCGACGTTAAGGGATCATTCAATCATTCATTCATTATTATGATTTTGATGATTATTGAGTTATTTTTCGTCAGATGTGCTGTTACTCTTATAATTCAGTTATTTAGTTTTCGAAGCTCAGTGAATTTACTGATTCGTGTGAATCGGAATTAAATTTGAGTTAATTAATCGTGCACAACATGAGTCCAGAATAATGGAAGACGCAGATTGTTCCTCTCCGAGAAGCTGGACAGGGGAAGAAGAAGCATCGTTCCCGCTGTGTCTCACAGGTGATTACTTTCTGAATTTCTTTTATATTTCTGTTCACTATTTAATTTTCACGAATTTCTTGAAGTACATGCTACGTAATTTCTGAACGCACTGAGGACGAGTTGAAATAATCATTTCTCAAATTCCAAATTATTTTCATATATTTTTTTTCTTGGCAGATGATCTATTTGAACTGCACTGACATTTTATAATATTAATTTTGAAGAGTTATTTTCATGCACTTATTGAAAACGTTGCTTTCGTAACTTGGTAGAATTTGAAATGTACTGAATTTATTTTATATTGATTTCCACAGTTGTTTTAACCCAACACATTATTTTGAAGTACACTAAAATTCTTTAGTATTGATTTCAACAATTGTATATTAAACTTGCAACATTATTGAAACGTAATTGAGCTATTGTGTACTGATTCCACCAACTTTGAGAACTATTTGAATTTGAAATGTTATGAAGTTTAATATTGATGTGAAACTTTACTTTTATAACTCAGAAAATTGATCTCCTTGAAATGTTACTTAACCATTTTGCCAATCCAAATCTTTTGTTTATAATATGATGAACGATACGTTCGAATGTGAGAACATTTAATATTGATTCTTATCTTTGCTTCTATAATGGGCCTATTATCTATTTGAAATACCATAATCCTTTTATTCGGTATTTCTATTTATCTCATTTTATAACTTAGCAGAACATACTTAACTGTAACGAAGATGTTTACATTTCATTGTATCCAACTATGGGGAAGATCTTACTTCCAAATTATTGATTTGATGTCCGATACTCTTAAACTCAATCAGGGAACTTTCCCTGCCTTCAGGTGTAATGATCACCTACGAGTAATATCATTTCTCATTAGTATAAATAAATGGCTTTAGGGACGATACGCATGTATGAACCCACAGACATTGAGGCTTGTATGTTGTCGGTATGAAAGTTCTGAAGAATGTCTGAGTTAGGGAATGTCTGTGACGTTTGTGGTACATACAGGTGTATGATCAGAGGGCATGTTTCCCTGGTTGGCAAATCCGCGATATGGGAATAGAATATGATCCGCAGTCAGTGACAATAACTGCCCGTTGGCGCTTAGTTGAGCAAAAGAATCACGTACGGCTTTACGGGCTTACCTCTAGTTCCATATATAACGTTTTAATACTATAAGAATTACTGAATTCGATTAAAATACGCGAGCGAATTAACGCTTGCAAGTTGTCAGCTGTGGACGTGTTCCTTAGAATTTTATAAGTAGATCTTTCAGAGTTTGGAGTATCAGGGCAACGACCTCGTCAGAAAACATGATATCATATTACCAAAACCCTTCGATTGGGTCAGCTACCACTCATAAAATGGGTGAGGGCCGGTTAGGCCTATCTCCGAATTCCATCCAGAATATGGATGAGGGCTGATTAAGCCTGTTATAATAATTAAATATTCCAACTTCCACTCGTAATATGGGTGAGGACCAATTAGGTCTGGTTATAAAAATTAAATATTCCACATTCCACTCGTAATATGGGTGAGGACCAATTAGGTCTGTATAAAATAATCTAATGTATAAACTTCCACTCAAAATATGGGTGAGGGCAAATTGGGCCTCTATCTAAATGATTATATTTATTAAATTCATTAAAAGACGTCAAAGAATGCAAGGATAAGAATTTAATACAAATGCTACAAAGGTCAAATAGACATTGTTACCGAATCTGTTTTTGCTTTCCTCATTTCCTTACCTATAGTTTAAGCGACGAAGAATTGGTCGTATCACATCAAACCTCACATAAAAGAACTTGAGTAGGTTACTACAAATACACAACACAACAAAGAAAAGGGTCCTATTTTATATAAGAGAACTTCAAGGCAAGTTCAGGTACTAGACGATCACATGGCTTTTCATTTGACCGATTTCAGTCGGTCTCAGGTGTAATTAATATGGAGAAGAAAATAAGATAATTCAGGTATTGCAATTTACGAAAAGCGATGCATTTAGCATCGTCTTTCGTAGACCGGGGTTGGGGGTGTTTCAGTGGTATAAAATTCATTTACAAGATTGATTATATCCACAAGTAAATTCGAATGCAGCTTATAAAAATCTTTATTTTGGTTCATTTCTGAACCATGATAGAACGACAGAGGGTTCGAAAACTGTCGAAGTAATTCTTCAGCCAAAATTGATCCATTGAATTGTACTATGAAACATATTTATTATCATAATAAATCTAAGAAGTCCAAACACGATAGAATTGTGTTCAGTAGATGAAGAGCTATGATGATCTCCTCCAGACCCTTCAAGAAACCTGATTCTTGGCACCAAATCACAGCTAAGTTTAGGACAAGTATTATAAAATTTACTCACCAGATCTGACCACCTCTACAAGTCAATTTGAATAAAGCCTTGTAAAAACGTTAATTTAATTCATTTCGGAGCCATAATATGATGACAGAGAGATAAAAAAGCTGCCAAAGTAATTCTTTTGCCATAAATGATCCACTGGAACTGCACAGTGCAAGCATGCAACAAATCTGAATCTCTTACCACTTTTAATTTTCGTCAACGAAATCCAACTAGGAGGAAGGTCTTGAACAGCCATGATACTTGGATTATCACACATATCTAACGTTGAAACAACATCAACACTAGGAAGCTATACAACAGAATTGTAGAAAACGTAGATAATCACGGGGTGATTGAACCTATTCGCAAATATCGAATGTTCGCGGCGATTCTCAGAAAGAACTGCAAGTCGTCCGCCTCTTTCTCGTTACTCGCGAGGTGTGATGTATCTGAAACGTCGTAGTCCCGGGGGATTACTCATTTATTTTGACTCTGTCGTCGTCGAAGCCGGACACGATTGGTCGGTGGCCCTGAACGCATGTTGCCAAATTCTCCGAACGTTAGTTTGAATCGATAATAAAAAGACGGAACAAGAAATTCTTTTTTTTTTCATAGCTAGTTGAACAGAATAATAGACAGAACCAATAAATTTCCAGATATATCTTTCGTTTCAGTTATTTTCATTGTAGAAAATGAATGGGAAAAAACAACAGCATATGTCGTAACTATCGTTACTTTAAGTTCTATTCTTTCCCAAATAATTAAAGAAAAATAAAAATTAACACAAAAGATGAAGTGAAAAGTATCTGAATGAAGACCAAGTTGTCTAAAGTGAACTTTTTCCTGATGTTAAAAACGATGAAACAAGAAAAACTCATTCACATAATCATTCATATTTATTTAAGGATAAATAAAAATTATGATTTTTAGTTTGTCCAAATTTTTCTTTGTAATATTCCACTTTCTTGTCTTCTAAGAACACTCCTAACACCAAAACGTATAAAAAAGGAAAAAGGACAGAGCAGTACTATCTTTCAAAACGTCAGCGATAATTTGGTTCAACAAGTATTTTGAAACGAAAATGATTCAAATTTCTATTGTCTCTGTCTTTAACATAGCGCCACAAATGCAATTCACATGATCGAGCTAGCCATTTAACAATTGAAAAGCAGAAAATGCTGTATAATTATTGGCTAGGAATATACCGCGAATACAGAAAGCGTGAATATGGAATGATAATTTATATGGGATTATAGGGAATACGGTGATAAAATGAAAAATAAATATCTATTTTCACTGTGAGATTTTTTCGTATCGAAACTCGTTTTTTGGGAGGTATTATGAATCAGGAAGACAACGTATTTGGAACTTAATATTCGTTCTCGATTTCCCATATGCTTCCATCTTTATAGCCATGACATACCCTGAGACATGTTTTGCATTCTCCAAATCCTTTCTAGTCGTCTATGACCTAATCCCAATTAAGAAGAATTGAAGTGAATTAATCAGAGTTGCATATTTTTTCTCTACACTTGCCTACTTTTATAACTTCTCAGTATTAGATGAATCATAAAGCATGGCAACGTAAAATAATATACGGGGGGACTTTCTTCGAATACAATTAACAACTTCCAATATTGTTGCGATTTGCAGCACGTGTAACTCTTTGTGTTATTAAGTATAATCAATATTTATATTTTTGATTTGAAATTGAAGAGAAATTTGAATATATATATATATATATATATATATATATATATATATATATATATATATATATATATATATATATATATATATATATATATATATATATATATATATATATATATATATAGGGTTTCACCCCGACGAGTTGCCCATATATCTGTTCATGCAATCAAACTGATTTCATGAAAAATATAAATTCACCACCCGGTAATTAATACCATTGCCAGGCAATGATTATATTCAAAACATATCCTGGAATAATTATATATTAGGAAAACGTTAAATGTTATGAGAATATATCAATTTACCAGAATATATACATACTATAGCATCATCAGACAATGATATCAATGTACCAACGAGTAGTGTCAGAGGCTTTCCCCCCGGAAAAATCCAGTGTACGCACCTTAGTCAAGTAACACTGAATGTTACTCATTAATAGTTTCCTTTGTGTGAAGTGGTGAACGATCGAATAGAATACTGCTCTGAATATAAATATGACAAATCTGTCAGTTAATTATATTACATTTATATAAACAAATAAATAATATATATATATATAATATATATATATATATATATATATATATATATATATATATATATATATATATATATATATATATATACACTCTGCTAGCGGCAAAAGGCGGCTTCATCAAAGAAACGCGCGGTACTTGTCAAAGAAAAGCCGCGTTTTTATTCTTGCCGTTCTTCTAGAAATTTCGGGCGGCGCGTTTGACGGGAACATTCGAAACTTTCGTTCACGCCGATATAAATGTTACGCCTGTAGGAATTGGAGTCATTCTGAATTGTAACTTGAAGGCAATAATATGTCGATACAAAGTTTATTATTAAAAAATAGTACAAAATGAGTGCAGCGAAGAAATCTGAATTTTATCATTTTAATCGCGAATGGGAGGAAGAATTTTTAATTTGCATGGCGAAAGATAAGTGCATTTGTCTTATTTGTCGTGCGTCAGTTGCAATACCTAAGCGTGGTAACTTAGAGAGGCATCATAAAACGGTACATAAAAACTATGAAAAGGATTTTCTGCCACAGAGTGAATGAGGAAAACGAAATGTATGTGATTTGATATCTTGTTTGAAAAGAGAACAAACCATGTTCACAAGACAAGCCAACCAATCGAAAGCTGCTACGATCGCGTCATTTAAAATATCTCATATATTGGCGAAACACATGAAACCATTCGAAGATGGATCGGTTGTGAAGGAAGCATTTATTGCAACGAGTGAGACTTTATTTGGAGATTTTAAAAATAAAATAGAAATCATTTCTGCTATTAGAGAACTTCGTCCTACTGTCACAAGACGTATTAAAGAGATTAGTCAGGACATGGCAGATAAACTAAAACATGATATCATGAAATGTACATACTTTTCTTTACAGTTCGACGAATCCACCGATATGACAGACACTGCCTAGTGTGTATTTTTATTCGGATGATATTCTATGACATGTTGGCTGAGGAAGAATTTTTAACAATCATTCCTCAGAAGGGGAAGACCCGTGGCGAAGATATATATGACGTTCTATTAAATTTTGTGAAAAACTACTACAACCGATGTAGCACCAGCAATGACTGGAAACAAAAACGGTTCTGTGGCATTTTGTCGAGCTAATGAAGATTTCCCTTCATTTTTTTCATTCCATTGCAGTATACATCAACAAGTTTTGTGTTTAAAAGTTTCAAACACGAAGGAAATTATGGGCATTCCAACAAAAATTGTGAATTATATCCGTGCACGTAGCTTGCAACGGGGGCTCTTTAAGTTGCGGTTGGAAGATAGGGAGTCAGCTGAACACTGACGTCAGGTGGTTGAGTCACGGAAAATTCCGAGAAAGGTTTCAAGAATTATTGCCCGAAATAACAGCTTTTCTTGACGAAAGAGGTAGATCAACTGAAAAGAAAGGATCTGAAACATTTTCCGTCTTTGAAAGCAAGGATTCCTCAGTTGAATTAAGATAAGTATGAGGCTGAATTATCAAATACTTTGGGACAATTCGAAATGCGTTTTTATGATTGCTGAAAATTGGCAAATATAGCATCATTTACGAGTTATCCTTCTTCATGTAAAAACATTGAGGAATTAGCTACTGAAATAGCAAGTCAGTTTAATATGAACTCATGTTCTATTGCAGATTATATCAGATATACATCTCAAAGCTACAGCATCTGATACAAATTTCTGGTGTTGTATACCTGAAGATAAATATCCGAATTTAAGGCAAATCGCCCTTCAACTGATGACACTGTTTGGGTCAACTTACTTGTGCGAGTCTTCACTTTCTGAAATGAAGATAATTAAGGCAAAATATCGCAATCGACTATCTGACGATCTTATGTCATCATGCTTGCGATTGACACTCAGTGATTACGTACCATCTTATGAAAAGTATGCTGAGGATATGCAGTGCTACGCTTCAACATCCAAAGTCCTTCCTTAGTTAAGTTTAACACTATATGTAACTCTTTTGTTTTGTAACAACCAATAAACTCGCAATTTTGAATAACTATGAGTTTTTTCATTGATATTATAGAGAAGAACCTAACTAAACCTAATCCAAACCTTGACGTAAATAATGTTTATTGTGCGGAAAGCTAATATCTATATATGCAACGGCACACCACACCTAGGTAGGTAGGTAGGTAGGTAGGTAGGGTGTATCGTGTATGTACGATAACCCTGCATTACATATACTTGCAGCTTCTCAGAGTCGATCGTAAGTAGTCTAAAAATGTTGAGGTAGATCGACAGCAGTTCAACACAGTTTGAACACCCCTGTATTAGAACATAGCAGCAGTATAATTCTATCCTTAGTTGCCTTAAATCCAGGGGCAGAATTTTCGCATTTGGAAATGGATGTTATGTTTCGCATTCTCTTCCAAAACGGTGCAATTTCGTCTGCGTTAAATAATTACTCAAATATCCATCAGCTACTAGGTTGGCGAATCCTTCTGGATATCTTTCTGCTGTAGCAGTGTTTGCAGATGCAGTTTCTTCAACGATTTTAGTGCTATGTAATGAATGTCGCACCTTCAATTCATTGAACCAATCTTCCGATGCTTGAAATCCTTCACTACCACAGCCACCACGTTTAAATTGTGCGTGAAGAGGCTTTGCATTCTCCCAGGTAATTGGAGCACTCAGGTGTAATGTTTTTTTGTTGTGTTCTTCAATCTATAATGACAATACTACTTAATTTTTTTCTTTTGCTAGATCACGAACAATTTTCGCTGATATCTTCGCATTTCTATTTTCACTCTAAGCGATTACAAATATTTTTTCGTATCGAAACTCGTTTTTCAAGTTTTTTAGGCGATATTATAAATTAGGAAGATAACTATATATAACTCGATCAAAATTTTTGTAACGAATGGAAAATGAAACAATAAAAAGCGACTTTTAGCAAAGGGAGGAACGTCTAATAAGTGACATTCAACAATATATACTTTATGCATTGAGTAATGAGATCGCTTTACTTACTGCGTGGGCAAAGATTTTCGACGGCAGAAGAGTGGCAAAAGTGTTTCGAGAAGTGGTTCAAGCGCATGCAAAAGAGTATCGATCTTCATGGAGAAGACTTTGAACCACAATAAAGCTAATGTTTACCCTAACCTAAGTTACTTGTTTTTCTTGTCAGGCTCAAAATTTGAAAGGCAACCTACGTATGTGCGTATCGATTCGCGAATAAAGAAACCTTTAACCGCCAATATAGAAATCGGGTCGCATTTTTTTAACCTGCAAAAGTAGGAAGCGCGAATAAGAATTTGAATTTTCGATTCTGTTCGTCAATTTCTTGGCGCAATATACGTCAACTGTTTCGAACTGGGTTAAGCTATACAAAGAAGATTTATTACTCGAATAAACTTCCATGTTTCCTCCAAAATCTTCAAAATATATTTCTCGATTGGGTTACTAATCACAGAATCCATGCTCCCTGAATCCACCTCTGACTTTACGGTCGTGAAACTCGAAAAGTATAACACCACAACTAAACAAAACGGTCTAAATTCGTACGGGTGACTCACAGAATCTAAAAACAGCTGTCCCGTACGGGTCTGCCGCTTGGAACAGCCCGATTCTCCCTTCAAGAGAACAAATGGGTACATGTGAATAATTGACCCCTTTTCAGCCGCTTAATTGTTCTCCTATTTACACAGTATTACTAATCGATTGGGAATGTAACCCAAAATGATCAATTCGTTCTTTTCGACAATAGAGAAACTTTTTGGAAAGTCTACAATCTGAAACATTCAAGGTGTACACCTCGTTGAGATTTTCAGTTGTACATTCTGTCAAGAATGTCCCGGTAATTGATTATTTAAAAAATCTGCTTAGAACGATTGTCAAAATTTTGTTGACACAACTGTTTGTTCACAGTGCTCCATTTTCTCAGTTCTCACAAGTGAGTTTTGTGATTTTTACAATGGATAAAAATATCTATCTCATATTTTGTACTGCAAATGAAATTTCGTGTGCCGAAAACCTACAAATATTACAGAAGGCTTACGGTGTGTTGCTTGCCTTAGGATTACAGTACAACTTCTCTAATCGGAACACACTCTAATCCGCACATCCAGTAATCCGAAAAACGAAACTTTGAAATCACCCACCTCTATAATCCGCACAATTTATTTTTTACCTCTAGAATCCGAACGCCGTCAATAATTTCATCGATTGAAAGTGTCCGAACTTGCAATATCTTGTCTGAATACTCGCTTCACTTGTGCAGATCAGATTCTCTCCTGACATTCAGCGCCTGATATCCGTACTTATCATGTCGCGTTGACAGATTGCAGCAAAAATGCGAAATTCTGGAAGAATTAGGTAATGGAAAAAGTGTTTCTGAATTGGCAAGAATACACTCAATTGGAAAATCTACAGTATGCGATATAAAGAAAATCAATTGAGAAGTTTATATCTTATTCTGATTCTGGTCCTGGGAAACGGCTTAGCCCTGGTTCCATATGACAGCGAGAACTTTGTTGCGGACTTAATATCATTTTTGTTGTCTCACCACTGTCAAAATAATTAGTTATTATTTCATCATATGTTAAGAATATTGAAGTTATTTCAATACGAGGCTGGATTGATAAGTCTCCGGCCTGACCAAGAGATGGCGCCACTAGGCCTACTTCGGAGGTGCCTTCTACAGTACCATCCTTAGATAGCCCGATCGCCATGTTAGTTTACGTTTGAGAGCACGCTGAAAAAGACGCCTCTGTGTTGTTTGTGAAAATGGTAAAATTGGAAAAGCGTGCTGTCATCAAATACTTTTATTTGAAGGGTTGAACGCCGAAGGAAATTAAAGAAGAGATTTATTCAACACAGGGGGACATCTTCCTCATCATATTCAACCATTAAGCAGTGGGTTTCCGCGTTTGAAATGGATCGTGTGAGCACCTTTGACGAGATCACAACTTCAGATATGATCGAAAAAATTCATAAAATAGTGCTGGAAGACCGCAGATCAAAAGTGCGTGAGATAATTGAGACCTGTAAGATGTCATATGAACGTGTGTAAAAAATGTTGTACCAACATTTGCATATGGAAAAGCTCTGTGCAAGATGGTTGCCGCGTTTACTAAAAATAGATTCGAAAAACCATTTCTACCGCCAATTTGGCGCTGTATAAGCCCAATCCTAGCGAATTTTTGCGTCGATTCGTTACTGTTGACAGAACTTGGGTCTGCCACTACACTCTTGAAACCAAACAACAGTCTAAACAGTAGATTGGAACAAGGAAACCAACTCCAAAGAAGGCAAAAACAATTTTATCGGCAAACAAGGTTATGGCTACTGTTTTTTTGGGATGAAAGAGGTATTATATACATTGATTACTTAGAAAAGGGTGAAACTATCACTGGTCAATAATACGCAGACTTATTGCAACGTTTTAGCCACGAAGTGTAAATTAAACGACCTCATTTGGCGAAGAACTATGATCTGAAGTTCGAATTTATGCCGCACCCTCCCTACTCTCCAGACCTAGCCCCGAGTGACTATTATCTGTTTCCTAACCTCAAAACATTAATTGGCAATGAAGAAGTAATCGAAGCTGTAAATGGGTATTTTGAGGAACTGGACGAATCAGCCTATAGAGATGGCATTACTAGACTAGAACACCGCTACGTGAAATGTATCAGCCTTAAAGGAGATTATGTTGAGAAATGAAAAAAATTCTTAAAAACGTTGTTTATCTTGGTCAGGCCGGAAAGTTATCAATCCATCCTCGTAGACTGCAAGAAGTGAAATACCGCAAATTTGTGCAAGGCCAATGCGGTAACATTCATTCAAGGTTAACAATTCAATAGGATGAATTTTTCTAACAGTGCCAATGGTCTAGTGGATAACATACAGGTCTTGTAACTGTTGCATCTGAGGTTCAAATCCCGTGAATATGATAAATAAATTTTTCTGACAAAGTGTTCCAAATTGCAGATTGACACAAATTGTAAAGATCAGAATTTCATATCGTTGCACAAATATTAGGAATAATTCATGTCGATTGGAGAAGTGAAACAGCGCAAATTTTAAACGTGCAAAGAAAAATGTGGCAATATTAACATTCGAAGCAAGAGGTTCTCTCGAATATAAACGTAATACTGTAGATTCAAAACTTTACTATGATCAAAATTTGTTGATAATATAAATATCAGGTTGTTAACTGGTTTGCAGGTCAAACTCATAAACCCATGCCTCATCACAAGTTACAATGCGTTTTATGAGTGTAAGGTAGAAATTTACTCGTTCTAGCATGTCTTCAGTGACCTTTTCCAGATTCAATTTTTCAGGAAAATTCAGGTCTTCTGGAACTAGTGGAGCGGCAACGCGTTTCATTCCCAAACAATCGTTTAAAATGGTACGAATTGATTCTTGACGCTTAGAAAGTTCATTGCATAAATCTCTCAAACTTAAATGACGATTTTCAATTACCATTTCCTTCACTTTATAGATTTCAAGCCAGTTAATGTTGATGACCAATCAGACCGAGGCAAATATTCCACCACATTTTGGCCGCAGTTGAATGCACTGTACCACTCATATACATGTTTTTTTGTTGAATTCGATTCACCGTGAGCCTACTGTAACATTTACAGCGATTCGGCACACGAAATTGCACTTGCAATACAAAAAATTTGAGACAAATTCTTTGTTCGATATTTTTATCCATTGAAAAAATCGCAAAACACACTTGTGAGAACTGACAAAATCGAGCACTGTAAACAAACAAAATGACAGATCGCGTCAAACTTCGAGTTATATAGAAGACAGTAGTGCTAACTTAGGAACAACAAAAATTTTGACGATCGTTTTATAAGCAGTTTTTAAATAATCAATTTACGGTACTTTTCGACAGAAGGTACCTCAGGTTCTGCTCAGTCCTAGTAGTGAATAAAGGATATGTCACTCTAATAAAAAAAAGTATCTAACCGCGTATATCGAGAGCCTAAGATTGTTTGTAATAAAGGATCACTTAGTTATCTGAAGAGATGGAAAGAGTACATGTAACGAGGATCAAATAAGCCATATCGATTTGCTAAAGAATATGCGAACGAGTCACCTCCCAATTAATACTTCTGCCGCCTCTGAATCTCCGTCTCAAAAATAGACTATCAAATGACGAATTCAAGCAGTATTCCGCAATCGCAAGATCAAAAAAACCGATAAAAAGTTCCGGGCACCAATGTCTCATGCACACGAAACTTATTCCAAAAGATAAATAACATTAAACAATCAACAGATGCTACAGAGTACGGAGTTATCGACTTTCGCGTCACTCTGCTTTTGATCGATAGCATATGGAAGGTGTTCCATGAACGGCCAGATGCTAACATTGAAAAAATGAGTGATTTTTAGGAAATTGCTGAGCTCTTTATGACACTATATGTTTTAAGTCGTTTCCATTTGGATCTTTAGAAAATCTACTAGCACTGATATAGAATAGACTCGCAGAATCTTTTGCATTAGCGCTTCTTCATGTAAACAGGAATTTGTTCAGATCTACAGTATTACGAGAATAAAATGAAACCTTTTGCTCTATCAAAAGCACATGTATTTATTTTGTGTTTGTTGGAGTTCATGGGCAGATGTGCTCAGTATTTGGGAATTGATAAAATGATGGCTAAAACAACAAAATAGTTTCCGACTCTTCATGAGAAATCTTTAATGATAAAATAGCTCAGAAAGGATGGCAGTGTCACTACTTATTATGTATTATACTAACACAAGAGATTTATTGAAAATCGGGATTGCAATTTCCATCTCTCGACCATCTGCAGCTGACTACAAGTACTGAACTAAAGTTTAAATACATATATAAACAAGTAGATACAAATTAATAAGGGTGCAAACAAGAGGTAATAAACGAATTATATTAAAAAAAAGTATTATTCGGAGATATCGAATATGGATGAATAAGCTGGGCCATTCTGGTCGTTCAGAAAAGTACCTCAATGGGGAGTTTGTTGGAGTTTTAAAATTTCGATGGTTTTTAAGAAATCTAATTTTCGTCCTTTAAGTATTCTGGAAAAATGTTGAAGTGTAGCTATGGGTGAAAAATGATGGCCATTTTCGATACAATGTGAAGGGAAATTAGATTCGTCCGTTCTCTGGTTATTGTAATATAACTGATGCTCTTTGTATCTAGTTTTCAATGAACGACTAGTATGACCTATATAAACGCCTTCACAATCCATACAGGACAACTTGTAGACTCTAGTATTTGGAAATCTATTTTTTCAAATGAAAAATTCTTGGGAGAGTTTCATGTGGGTTTTGAAAGCTCTCTTTTTCATGCTGTTTTAAAATGACAGTTGCAATCTATTCGCTAAGAAGGCCGAAGTATGTTTATGAAATGATTTTATCTGTATTAGTTGTTTCTATACGAGAGTGAATATTATGATATGTTATTTGTGTTGGTTTTTTTCTGATCATTCCGTTTATTATATTTGAGGGATGAATTCGGAATAATTGTGTTAATGTTTGAAACCAACGAAAGGCATTCGTGTCTCCTGGGATGTTGGAACACATGTTATCTACATCCTAACTAATCAAATATGATTTGATTGATATATATATATACTTATTTAAAACCGAAAAGTGCTAATACTATTGATCTATCTCAATATAGACCAATAACTTGCCTTTCAACAATATATAAAATTTTAACCACATGTATTACCCAAAAAATTTATGCACATTTGGAGAATTATAATATTCTTTCCGAACAACAAAAAGCATGTAGAAAAAAACACCTTGGTAGTAAAGAGCAACTTGTAATTGATTCTGTTGCTTTGAATCAAGCTCAACCTAAGAAGAGAAATATTCATACAGCCTTCATTGATTACCAAAATGCTTTTGATAGTTCTCCTCATTCATGGCTTCAAGAAATTTTGGGAATTTATAAAACGTCGCCTTTTTCTTGAATTTGTAATGAAAAATTGGAGAACCAATCTTCATTTAAATATATCAAAACAATGGTTAACATCCGAAGTAATTCCTAACAAAAGAGTTATTTTTCAAGGTGATTCTTTAAGTGCTCTTTGGTTTTGTCCTTGCCTTAATCCATTATCTCTTGAATTAAATGCTACTAGTTTCGGCTACAAAATAAAGAGTCTATCAACTGAATTCAAATGAAGTCACTTAATTTATTTATATGATATTAAATTATATGCCGGAACTAAATCTCATTTGAAAAGTCTACTTGAGATTACTTTCAACTATTCCAATGAAATTCGAGCTTCCAAAATGTAAAAATCCTTCTATTGAGAAGGCAAAGATCACCTTTGATTATATAAAGATTTCCAATATCGAAATCGAGCCAATGCATCAAGGAGATACATATAAATATCTTGGATTTGTTCAAGAGAAGACAATTAATCATAGCAGCACTAAAGATAATATTAGAAGTTTATATTACAACAGACTTAGAATTATCATCAAAAGTCATTTGACCAGTAAAAACCTTTTCAGAGCTATCAACTCCTATGCAGTTCCTGTTCTAACATCTTCTTTTGGAATTATTAAATGGTCTAAAACTGATCTAAATGAATTACAATGTCAAACGAGGAAAATGCTTTGTAAATATCATAAGCACCACCCAAAGTCAGCTGTTCAAAGAGTTACACTATCTAGACATCTTGGAGGTCGTGGATTAACTAATTTAAATAATCTTCATAGTAAACAGATTTTTCATCTACGTTCCCATTTTCATGATAAACAGAGAACGTCTAAATTACATGATATTGTTGTTGCTTCAGATTATAATCTTATACCTCTGAACTTGACAATGCAAAAGGTAGATTTTGATATATTTGATGATAATTCTAAAAGAGAAAGTTGATGCAGAAGGAATTACACGGAAAGCACCCTAAAGAATTGAAGAATGATTATATTGAAACAGAAGGCTTGGCAATTGCGATCCAGGATCAGGTTGTTCTCACGAGGAATTATAGAAAACACATCATCAAACAAAATATAGATGATTCTTGCCAGAGATGTTTCTGTTCTTCAGAAACAGTTTTTCATATATTATCATTTTGCTCAGTCCTTACTTCAACAGATTATTTAGAAAGACATAATGCCGTCGCTAATATTATTCATTTTAATCTAGGAATTAAACATGACCTCATTCCCCAAAAAAAATGTTACAAATATGAACCTGAGATTATTTATGAAAACGAGAAATAAACTTTATTTTGATAAAACAATTCTATGCAACAGAGCTGTAAAACACAATAGGCCAGATATCATTCTTACTGATATACAGAATCGAATAACATATATAATTGATATTGCTTTACCCGACACAAATTATATACAAAATAAATACAAAGAAAAAATTTCCAAATATATGATGCTTAGCGACGAGATTAAAAAATGTGGAAAATCAAAAAAAATTTATTCTACCGATTATTATTTCTACAACAGGTGTTGTTCCTAGGAATCTTCACAACAATATTTAGATTTTGGGCCTGAAGAAAAATCTTTTTTAACAGTTGCAGAAGATAACAGTCATCAAATCTTGTAATATTCTTCGTATATATAATTAGTAATTTTGGTATAGATATGTAGATTATATGTCTATATGTTTTATAGGAACCTCTAGATAACTAGATCATTTTTCAACTAACATCGATATCATTCAAAATAGAGAGAGAAGTGGATAATCAGATTCACCTTTTAGACCTTACAATCACTTATAGAATAACGCACAAGTTTTTATAAATATCGAAAACCAAGCATTACTGGTATTTGCATCTATTATGACTCAACACACCCAAAATCTCATAAATACGCTGCGTTCAATTCAATGATTCACAGGGATTTCTCTTTACCATTATCCGTAGAAAATATGTCCAAGGAAGTGTAAACTTTTGGAAAAAATAACTAAGAATAATGGTTACCTCTCAAGTATAATAAACGGAATGAACAGAAAGAAACAAACAAAAATAGTAAATATTTATCCACGTATAGACTTAACTAATACAGATAGATACATTTCATTAGCATTATTCGGCCCTATCAGCGAAAAGATTGCGAATGTCATTTCAAAACAGCATAAAAAAGGAGATTTCAAAAACCATATGAAACTCTCTAATGAATTTTTCAATAGTAAAGATAAAACTGATAGATTCGACAATACTGTAGTTTACCAAGTGTACCGGAATGAAAGGAGCATTTTTTGTGAAAATTGAATATTAATTTTGAATGGAAAAGTAGAAAAAAATTATTCAAAGTATTGACCATTGCTTTTCCCACATTTTGACCATTTTTCTGGCAATTTTCGACTTTCCATACATGATATATTTGTAATAGGTCGTGTTAACTTCACAACACTTGTAATTTAAGTATAGTTCATTCATAAATTATGATATTTATAAACGTGAAATTTCGTGTATAACTACCAAGTGACGGAATAATATAGAGACTTAGTAAATAGTTAGATTTGAGGAAGAATCAAGAACTGAACTTGACTGTAGAATGAATGTTGAAAGAATTAGAACTGAATAATTGAGTCTGAGCGAATATGCTTCGGCTTTGTAAATGACACCTATATATACCACTGACTGAATTGACCTGAACAAAGGATCTTTTGAAATACATATGGTTCTCGCAAAGTGTGGGGTCAGGCGCCACATAATTCATGATTGAATTGACAAGAATTCTAAAGAATCCTCTAGTTTTTGAAAGTTCTGGATTTTATGTTTCCCTTATTCTAAGAAGTGACCATTAAAGTATTGTGAGTCGATTATATATGTTATGCCACGTAATATGACAACCGGACAAATTCAATGAAAGAAAGATCCCTTTTTATTACATAGTAGATAGATGGTCCAAGTCCGAAGTAATAATGTAGACTTGTTATTTGTTTAATTCCTATGGCAAATCATAGGCCTAACATAGAGTTGAAAAGTGATAGGTAGTGTATAACAGAGTACAGATATATTACATCTTGAAAAATGTCTGTTTTAAACATTCGTTTATTACCGCTGATTTGCACCGTTATTAATTTTGTATTTAACTGTTTATATATGTATGTATTTCAACTTTAGTACAGTACTTGTTATCAGATGACGATGGTCGAGAGACCGAAATTGCAATCATGAATTTCAATTAACTCTTGTGATAATTTAATACATACTTTAATTTCTTACTATCAAAATTGAAACTAAAATAGAATTTTTCAAAGACCTACAAGTATGTATACAAACTGATCATGGCAAAGTAAATGAGTATATGTATGTACATCCCTAACAAAAATTGAATATGTAAATGTGTTTTTTTAGTCGATTCATACATTCATTGGTGTGAACATGTCGAAGACGCGAACAGCACTGAATTTTTCGAGTGCACATCATCGCGAGGCTTCTGTACATTTCAAAAAATAAAATAATTGCGGAATCTTAATATAACTGCTTCCGACTATAATTTTTATGAATATATATTACTCGATTATTTCTTGAAAACACAACTTCCCAAATTGTCTTTGCTATTCCTAAAATAAAATCATTCGATTTTGTATCTTGCCCAGAAGGTGGATTGATATAACATTGTCATTGAGAAGCAAAAACGTAAATTATAAAGAACATAAACCAATAGAGAAACCAGAAATAAAAAACACCAATTCCTTTGCTTTCAAGATTTGTTTGCCAGAAAAAAAAAATTTCAGCCTGTATTGTCTGCCTGAAATAAATACAACATAGGACAATCACCGTTTGCGACAACTCATACGGACTTACATGCCGCTTCGTTCTGATTCATAGCGAGGAACCACCAAGTCGATCTTCGCTATCTTCGAAAAAGAGAAATCGAAAGGCGTGTACGCCAGATTCATCGTACGCGTGTTCGGCCGCGTAGACTGACCGACTACAACGCGATTTATACACGCCCGTCCCGTTTTATCCCCCTTTTTCTCGCGCCCGAGGTGACTAAGAACTCGCGTATGCGAATCCATCGCCCGTTGTGTCCGAATTTTCTGGCCCGCTGTTTCGTATTTATCGGAACAGCTGAGACCGTCAGGTGCCCGGGAAACGGCCATGTGACATTTCGAATTGACGAAGCCATCGGGTATGCGGTCCTTGATCAATTTTGGGTTCTGATCAACAATGATGATATTCGTACATGACTGCATCAGACTGCGGGGGAAATTGCACGATCTTTTTTCGGGTTTTGAAATGTTTTTTTAGATGTGATTTTGATTTTTTTTTCATTTCGTACTCGGGAGAAGGCAAACTTGTCGTTAAACATAGGTTTACTGATTTGAATGAAAATCCTTATGGCTATGAAATATTCGAGAAAAGTAAGGAACTGTTCAATAAAAAACAATCTGAATAAAAAATTCACCTGCAAGACTATCAATAGAAGAAACACATTCACAAAATAACTGAAAACCAGAAGACGAGGATGAAGAAACTTCAGGAGAGCATGAAGAACCTACAGGGTTCATACCAATGACACTGTATGCACAAGTTAGAAGCAGTGAAAATGAAGAACACTGACCAAGTAACTCAGAAGATTCCACGATGGTACACTAAAAACGATTCCAAAATCCAAACTGTATACATTGAAGAAGGCTACGTATGATCATGCTGGCCAAGAAAAAGAAACTGAACAAGCGCAAGGCTACAAAGAATACAATGACGAAGAGCAGAAAGACAAAAAAACCCCACTAATGTTTACAAACCAAATAAGGGAAGGAGTAAGAGGACAACGAAACTAAAAAGGTATTCTAAACGACCAATGTACTAGGTACCTGAAAAGTTCTTAGGCTGATATACAGATGACGTTACTAGGGTCAAATCCACATGATTTCATGTGGATGATGAATATCATTCGGATGACTCTGCCAGGAAAATCAACGGTGGAAACGTAGTTTGCAAAGTTTAAACCAGTTGATATGAACATCCAAAACGATGAACGCAGTGGATGTCCCAAAGAGGCTGTCATCCATGAAGACATTAAAAAAGTACACAAAATTGTTTTGAATAATCGGAAAATGAAATGGATCGAGATAGCTGAGTCCCTGAAGATATCCAAGCAACGTGTGCGAAATGGATACCGCGCTTATTGTCTCTTGATCAAAAACAACGAGTCGATGACTCTGAGCAGTATTTGAAGATATCTAACCGTAATAAAGCCGAATTTTTTCGTCGATACATCACGATGGATGAAACATGGATTCATTAATACGCTCCAGAAAGCAATCAACAGTCTGCCGGATGCACTGAACTTGGTGAACTGTATCCAAAACGTGCAGAAACGAAGCAGATAGCTGGCAAGGTTATGGTATTTGTTTTATGGAATGCGTAGGGTAATATATTCAACTCTAACATAATTATTGTTAATTTACACTAATGTACTAAATATTACTACAACGAACTATCATAAAAATAGAAAAATTCAAATAGTATTACAAGAAATAAAAGTATTTGGCTTCCAAAAATGTTAAAAATAGTTAGTAACAAAAATAACTTAATAGAAGCTATAAAACATTTAACCTACTACTACATAGGCAACCAGACTTGAAAACTTTAGATATGAAAAAAGCCAAAAGCCAAGCGACACTAGATATAAGAAAATATGCTAAATTAAGTTGCTGTGATGAAAGGAATTGATTATTGTGGTAAACACACATATTGATCCTACAAACAGTATGTTACATGTACTAAGTTAGTTTTTTAAGTTACTTAAAAAAGGGCCCAACGATAAACAGCTAGTTATTGAATCAATTGAAGAACCAATTCACGAAGAAGATGCAACATTTGAAGAAAAAAGAAAGTGCTGTTTCATCAAGACAATGCACCTCGCCACAAATCGATCGAAACAATGTCAAAATTGTACGAAATTAGGCTTTGAATCACTTCCACCCATCTCATTCACCAGATCTTGCCCCCAGTGACTTTTTTCTGTTTTCAGACTTGAAGTTAAAGACAAATCTTATCATAAAAATGGCACCGAAAAAATTATTGATCGCTACAACTGCTATATCTTTCTCGAAGGTGGAAATATTGAATAAGAATACGAACTCTTCAGCCCACATGGCAACAGGACAACCAAAAAAAGTATCCCGTGCAGAACAAGAATTAATTCTTGTAAACCAAGGCGACCAAAACGTTGAAACTGAAACAGAAGCAATAGTAGTAAATAGTAAATAGTTTATTGCGTTCCAACAATCATCTACACAATAAATAAACATATACATTGTATAAATAGAATAGGAATATGTTAAAAACACAACAAATTTCAAGGACCTAATGAAATTGAACAAAAGGATTTAAAATCCTCCAATGAATAGGGTTCAGAAGACATAATGAAATTATGAATCCTTCTCTTAAAAAGCTCAAAATTGGAAATTCGTAAAAAAGAGAATTATAGAGCTTAATGGCATCATAATCTACACCCCTTGCACGCAGCCTTGTTGAGTGAACCGCATAGAAGTAAGGTGTCACCTTTCTCGTTTCAATACTCTTGTTTCTGTATTCCTCAAAATAATTGCGTTGTTTGTGGAAACACAATAAATTAAATTAATAGATCTTTTTATAACTGACCAATATTATTGGTGAATGAAAACACGGTATTGATAACTTCTGGTTCTGAAACATCGATGGTACATAAATGGAAATGCCTGTCATGCCACTGCTGTGGCCGCCCCAGATGATTCAATGTGTGTATTCACTCGCTTCTTGAAGAGGGCCAAACTGTAAAGATGATATACAGTTTCAGTTAAAAGGAAAGGCAAATGTTTAAATTTCCACTGCAACGTTTTAAGTATAAACGCTATACACGACATTGTGTTATATTCTTCCAGTATACGTTTGAGATATCTACATAGAAAAATTCCCGAGAGCTTGATGATCAATTCACTTTGCCGTTGAACTTAATGTTCCATGAATTTGCAGCTTTAGAATCTATGTGACATATTTTACCATTTTGTTAAATTCACATATCGATAATAACCATTATATCTAAATCAGATTGGGTTAATACCGACCTATTTTACATAGAGACTCTCTACGAAAGGATGAACGTCTAGGCAAGCCCACGTTCTCTTGATCCCAATTAATGTGTTCTTGGCACCATGATAAAATATCTGACGGTTTCTTCGGAAAACAAGCTCACATTGAATTAGTACCTAGGAAACATAATACACAAGGCTAGACATTTTTTATGGCATGCCAAATGACCTGAGGAAAGAAATAGGTTCGTGTCACAAAGCAACTTAAGAGGTATTATGTGATGCTGATGACATCATGTATCACATATTACTGCATTACTTGGTGAGAAAGAGCTATAAAAAGCAATCCCAACTCACGCTAAATTGCAGAGAACAACCTAAATAAGAACCGCATTTCCAAATTTCTATACCCCATTATAGAAAAAGAAACATCCAAATATATCTCTCTGAATTATAAAGGACATTTATCCACTAAAATACAGAATTATTTCTCCAAATTTAATATAAAACTGCTTTCACCAGCGCACCTAACCTAGGAAAATTATTATTTGATTCATAAGCCATACTGAATGAATTTAAGAAATCTGGAGTGTACCAAATCTAATGCAGTGAATATACTGCATGTTATGTAGGCTTAACCAGCAGAGACTTCCAGACACATTTTAAAGAAGACACATACAGACAAAAATTCCTCCCTTTTAGAACATATCACAAATACAAATCATATTATAAATTCTGAAAACCCAAAAGTACTACATATCTGTAAAAAAGGAAAGAAATTGAACCTCCTGGAGTGTTTGGAAATTAACAAAATTAGAAAAAACCCATATTATCAAACACTTAACAATCAATTAGATCGAAATAATTCCCCATTTCTTAATCTATGACAACCTCACCTCCTCCCGAGCCTAGAATGACTATAAATACCAAAACAGTTGTATGGACACATGAAACTCAAAATATTCGATATTAGTCGTGTACCTAAACAATAAATAATGAAAATTTGATAAAATGTAGGTTATTATTCAACCATTTTAGGTATACTTCAAACAACCCTATTCGGAAACCTGCAAATACTATTTTGCAAATTGAAATCAATGTTACTCACCAATACCAGGAGCTAATTTCAAGCCAACCATATTCTCAAGTTCTTTCTCTGGCTCATTTAGATCCCATGCTGTCTGAAAAAATTAAAGAAAAAAAATTGATTTCACTAGTACTAATTTTTTTCTTGATGGTCGTAGGTATTTGTAGTCGAAGGTCTCTTTTTATTTAAGTTAGTTAAATTGAATCTCGCCACAGGTTGTAAACCTTTGCGAGTTTGGTAGTGGTGAACATTAGTTAAAATTTTTGTAATTTTAAATAAAATTTATTATTATAATTTATACTTACAGGATCCACCTCAACAGCAAGAGGTACCATACAATTTTGATTTGGTTGTGGCAAATGTTGTACTTTCGTTCCGTTGAGATCCTGTTGGAATGACTCATATTCTGTAGAAGATATTTCCTCGTCTTCGCAAGATTCTTCCTTACTACTATACGAGCTATCTTCTTTATCTACTTCTTCGACATCTTGCACTTCAGGTAGAATACTACAGATGTCATTCATGATTATCACTACCTGTAAACATGACAAAATATTTTCTGAAATAATTTTTACCACACCATGTCCATTGAGTTCAATTTGAAGTGAAAATTTCTTCGCGCATTGAGATGGGTGAAATCTCATAAATTCAGGTTACTGACATGTAGTTTGGCTGTCATGAAGTGCCTGAACTATTGGTTCATCCACAATTGTGAATCGGTTTAGGAATGTCGATTTCTTAGGTTCAATTCCCAATATGTCTTCATCAAACACTCAAATGGCAGTAGTTTTTCTTATTACATTTCAGAAAGTCACATATTTTCAGTTATAATTTTTTACCAGCAAAATGCTAATGATTTTAATTCACAAATTATCAAATTAAATTTTTGATAATATAATCAATTGATTAAAGAAAAACAGTGTTATTTTATAATTTTCAATTTTCACTTCTGCCGGCACAACCTGTTTAAATTTTGTTTTCCACTAAAATACTTGATATATTAGATGAATTTTAATCAATAAATACTCTACTGCTTAGTGTAATAAAACTCTCATATTATATTAAAAAAATATTTTCTGTTCTCTAAATTTGAATATTTTTAAAGCTTTTTCAAGTGAAATGTAATCTATAATATAGAAATGAATCGCTGAATGTGATACTAAGCGCTAATCTCGAAAACAGCTGAACCGATTTCGTTAATTCGTAATATTCCTTGAAGTACAGGGATTGTTCTTACGTAGAGAAAATTTAAAAAAATTGCCTGAAAAGGGTGAAAACAACACTTTTCTATATCTTACCTAACCTTACTTCAGTCAAACACAATTTGTCTGTGATAAAATATCACTTGAAATTTGAACGTTATTATTATATATAATTTAAAGAGTTTTTGTCAGTTAACTCAATCAAAATCTGAACTCATTCAAAAAGTGTTATCCAAATGTTGCTCAAAACTAATTATTCTATGATTGGTTGAGCAAACGAGCTATACTAGCAGCCAAAAACACAGATGAAAATGAAATAAATTAAAAAATTCCAGATGACATTCTTGGCGAAGAGGGTATATAAATCAGTAGATACGGCAAGTAATGAAGATGATGTCGTGAACTATCCACCGGAATTTGTAAACTCACCCGATTTGCCAGGATTGTCGTCTCATAATCTTCAATTAAGGGTTAGATCTTTAGTTATAATGTTGGGAAATATTAATCAACTGCGACTTTGTAACGGCACATGACTAGCGATAAAGAATTACTGAATAGCGTAATAGAAGCAATCATATTGAAAGGAAAGTATTTGATTTGATTTGATTTGATTTATTTACGGTACAAACCTTTAACAAATACAAGTAAACGATGATTTCTTCTACGCACATCCTTACCAACATAAAGTTGCAGCATTTAATAGCTATATACATAGACTCTTGAGCACACCGATGTTTAATGATGATTATTTCAAAGAATTGAATATGATAAAACAGATCGCAATAAATAATGGTTATGATGCAAATTTAGTTAGCAGCATATTATATAAGAAAAAAAACAAAAATTAGCTTTACAACATATATATCCAATGGGTGAACACCAAGACAAGAAATTCATTAGTTTAACATATATAGGCAATATTAGCAATAATGTGAAATCCTTCTTAAAAATTCAAATTTAAATATAGCGTTCAAAACATCAACAAATTTAGGTTTATTTATCAGAAATTATAAATCTCCAATTAATAAAGAAAATAAATCAGGTGTTTATAGATTGGATTGTCCAGATTGCAATTGTTTTTATATGGGTAGAACCGGAAGAAATTTTAATGTTGGAACCTCAATTCAGAATTTGAAATCCTACATTCTGACAATAGAGGTATAAAACTCAACCTTCTGGAAGTACTTGAAATTAACAGATTTAGGTATTCACCGGAGATTCTTAATGATCAGGTAAACATAAATAACCCTTATTAAATTTATTTCCTAAACATCAGTTCAAGTATGGATAGCTCTAATTGGATTGCCTATTTAGTATATATAAAAAAATTTTGTTAGTAAAATATATTTGTAGTATTCATTCGCTCTTGACAAAGATACTGTGTATCGAAATACGTCGAGCATTTAATAATATATTTTAGTAGAAATCATCGTTTACTCGTATTTGTGAAAATGGATTTTTATCACGTAAAAGCCTCTTCAATTGAACAAACCTTTAGTACAAACAACATTTTACAACCACTCGAAAATATAAAATCATAACAATGCGAATGATATTCTACTACTGGAAATCAGAATGATATAGATACATACTACATTCAGTTAGAAAAATTAAGCGAATTAAGTCTTCCCTTCAATTCCCCAAGGGAAATATTAAAGCACCAGTTTGCGTTCATATATTTGTTGCGGAACCTCAATATTCGACATACTGGAGCATTGCAGTAATAATTAGTTCGGTATGAAGGTTCATCAAACAGATTTTCAGATCTTGTGATTCTACCAGGTACATGAAAACCTATTTGATATAAAATATCAGGACAGACAGTTTCATGAGAAAGAGAATTCTTTTGTAGGGATAAACATTTTATATGAGGCATAAAGAAGTTTATTTTGAACTCTTTCAATTTCTTGAGATTGTTCTGTGTAATGAGGTGACCATAATTACTGAACCCCAATCATTTAATAAATATAATAAAAAGCAAACGTCCCAGGTGACTTCCCTGTGGGACTCCAGAAGATACAGATATTAGAAAAGATTTGAAGCTTTTCATTCTAACGATTTGTGAACGAGACCTATAACAGTATGAGGGAGAAGAAGTTTTGATACCCCACATCCTAATGATTCCCATGATGTACCATTCGAGTTTAAACGACAGCAATTTTCAGTACAGCTTGCTTTCGCTATGAGCATCAACAAATTCCAGGGGCAGTCGTTAAGTATTTTTGGTATTGATTTAGAAAACTCATGCTTTTGGCATGGCCAATTGTATGTTGCCTGATTAGTGTTGGAAAACATTCTGCTGTGTTCATTTATGCGCCAGGTAATCAAACAAAAAATACTGTGCACCATAAAGTACCACAATAATAAAACAACTTAATTTACAGTAAGTAAAAATAAAAAAAAATATAATAAATAGGTATCATAATAAAAAGTATCAAAAAAACTGAAATAATTAATGAATCGACTGTTAGGTGGTACAAAGTTCACCGGGTCAGCTTCAGTAACATATATATTTACCTTTTGATATTTTGTAGTAGAAAAATAAATATAATAAAAATGTTCGCACCTCTGACATGCTGGGTCTATTTTCTGGTAGTTGATGCCAACATCTAACCATTAAGCTTTCTATACAAGGAGGGCAATCTTTGATGAGTGGAGGACGCTTTCCCTGGTGAACGCTCCATAAGATACCCAAAGATGTAGCTCCAGGAGAATTATAAGGCCTAGATCTGGTTAGTACTTCCCATAAAATGATACTCCAGCTGAATACGTCGCACTTCTCGTTGTATTTTTTAGATGCAAATACCTGAATTTAAACATTATATATGATAATTCATAATAACATGGTAGTTTATGTAAAATATATGGAAAGATTAACTAAACAAAAAAGATGTAGAAATAATTGAATTTTTGTTGCAAAATCAGTCACCTCAGGTGCCATCCATGCTGCCGATCCCTTATTATTTGTCATTTCAGTTTTTTGATCAGCTGCCGTACCAAAGTCACATATTTTAAGATGCTTTCCTTTATCTACGAGTAGCAAGTTTGGAGGTTTTAAATCTCGATGAAGTAAGGGTTTCGGTTTCATATTATGCAAATATTCAACTCCCTGAAATAAACATCATGATAAGAAAAAACATAATTGCTTAAAATTGTGTTTATGATACTTACTAAGGCACACTGATACAACCACGACAATGCATGATTCATGTAGTATTTCAAGCGGGGCGAATAATGAAGAACATTGAACAAAGAGCCGCCTTCAGCATATTCCATAACGAGACACATTTTAGGACCTTTAGTACACGCCCCATATAGAGTAACAATATTTGGATGATTTACTCTGGATAATTGACGAACTTCAACGATGAATGCTTGTTTTTCATTTTCTCTAGTGATGTTTTTCACTGCTACAAGTTTATTTCTCCACACAGCTTGAAAAACTACTCCAAAACTACCTTCTCCTAGAGCCTATAAATTAAATTACATATTTCGTATTAATACAAAAATTACCATAAAAATAGTATAAATAGAACCTCCACAGACCTGACTATTGAAAAATTGAATTTCTTCATAATCGATTTCAGGAGTAAACTGTTGATTTTCAAGGTTTGGGGAGATCGCAGACGCCATTGAAATTTAATTTTAACAATCACATTATTAACAGGTTTCAAATTAGTTTTCTCCTGCACATCTTTTATTCGCTTTTAAAATATGTGAATAATTTCCATTATTTGGTTAGAAATATTAGAAAGATTCATAAATGTCAAATTTATTCCTTCAGGACAATACAACTACTATCACGTTGACAACTTGATAACACTATTGAACAAGTAGTTGTAGTGTCATGTTGAAAATTACATAAAATTCGGTTGGCAGCACTGATTCGCGATTTCTGGTTGATATTTAAACTTCCGAATATTGTCAAAATGTTAAAATATTTCAATTTTGTAGATTGACTGTTGAATATTTGATAAAGATCAAAATGAGGGAAGATAAATTAAACGACATGACGTACTGGGCAGAAAATAGACCAGAGCGCCCAGCTCTGAAACCTTTGATGGTGGATGAAACGCAAGACACGTCGTTAGATGAGGAAGGATTTAAATTGATACCCTGTTATTGCGGCGAGTTCGATTCAGATTTATCAGTTCATTCGTCTGAAATTGAACTTACGTCTGGTGTTCGTCTTCGAGAATGTCATTGTGAGTTCAATGTTCTTATGTATATATGTATAGTTGAAAATCGTACGAAGAGCTAAACTTCAATTTATAGTTATACTTTCTGATGTGATGAAATCAGGTTAAAACCAGGCTTTTACATCACCTTATATAATAAAAAAAAGTCGCCTAGTTGTCTATAAGGTTAAAAGAAGTATTTAGATAAGTGTATATACTTTCTGAAAATTAAGTAATATGCTCAGTTTTGATCTCCTTATTTTCCCTAGGTTCTCAGGATAAACAGAAGCCTTTCATGGAGGCGGTATTCACTGGAAATACTGAACTTTTGGAAATTTGTATCGATCAATCTACAAATTTCAATGTAACTGATGCATATGGTGATACAGCCATGCATATAGTGAACGATCGGGGCGATATTGACATGTTGAAAATCCTTCTAAAAATGCCAAATATAGACATAAACGTTCAAAATGCCAGTGGTATGACACCTCTTTCTGTTGCTGTTATCGCAGCTCACGAAGAGTCTGCTAAAATATTGTTGGAACATGGAGCTGATCCAAATATTGCAGATAACCATGGCAAGACTCCTCTATCTTTCAGCGTGAGCGCTGGAAATACAGAAGTAACACAGTTGCTGCTCGAATACGGGGCTGATGTAAATGTTGTTGACACATTTGGTAACACACCAATCGCGACAGCTCTTTTAGAGAAACCTGTACTGAATATGGTTAAGGTTCTACTGTCTTCTGGTGCAAATTGCGTACTGCAGAACAACAGGTTGAATCCATTTCTAGGTAGGAAGAGATAATTAAAAATCAGATAATAATCAAAATCAATCGTTGTAACTCATCTGCTCTTTGAAATATTTCAATCGTGTATTCACGTTATGTTTATAATACCAAGACTCAGAAAAAGAATCATTCAATGTTCCTTTGTTTTTCGCCATCTGCACTTGCTTGAATCCCAATATTAATTGGACCCATCTAACAATGGAACTTAATTGATGTAATACCCAACTGAATTCAAACTCCTTGAAATCACACAAGATTTTTAACTATTTTACTTCACACACTGTGCGATTTTCAACTTTGATAAAAAAAGGGACATCACAGATCCCATCACAGCGAGCTATCAACATTGCCCTCCTGAAGTTTAAAAATTACTATTTGCGAGATTATCGCAATGTGTAGACACATTGAAGAGTTTTTTTCAAGGAACAATATTCAATCTTCTGTAGAATGTTAAATATCCTTCCTTGAAGGATATTTAACAAAGGGTAGATAAACTGAGAAACTTCAAGCAGTCTCACTAGTTCGACTATTCACCGCAACGCTACACACCGTGTCAGCAAGGAAGCGGTCTGTCGAAAGACTAACGTTCCTCATTTCTATCTGGTTGTCAACCAGAGAGAGAGAGAGAGAGAGAAGCTAGTTTTTCGATCCACCTACACGATATTTAAGATTCTACAGAAGATTGAATATTCAATAAAAATTCTTCAATGTGTCCTCCTGAAGTCCCATGTCATACTTCTTTAGGAAGGTCTCTTCAAGATAAATGAAATGAATTATTTATCTTGGCTATTTTTACATATCATAATTCTTGGCTCTGTACTAATCGAAAATAACCATTTTATTGTCTACAGTAAAAAACTTTGAAGGAATCCTTTTTCTCATAATTTTCGTCGATATGTGTGACCATTTTTCGTTTGTTAGCGTAGTATCGCTTATTTTGATCGCATCTCTTGGGAAATATTTGTATGACTGCGTTTACTTTGTAGAAAATGTGTAGAGTTTCTTTCTTGAATAATGCATCTAACCAAATTACATAAAATTGAAATTTCAATGATGGTTGGTTATGGTACCAGACCAAAATGAAAGATGCGCTTTCGAGAAACGCCTCACATCGACTTATTGCATGTGCACTTACATTACGTGGCCTAAAATCTCCTTATTTTTAACAAAGATGAAGTAAAATCTATTTTATACATTCTATAATTTTATTTTCACAAACACGACCGTTTACGAGCGTCTGGTGATTTTCAAGTAGTCAATTACAGAAAATGAACTCATGTAAATACTAGCCTATTTTAATATTAACTAGTGGGAGGTATTAATGTCTAGCTGGCTATTATGAATTCAAGGGGGCTAAGAGGTGATCATATGGGAAGTCTTGTAGTTGATCACTTGAAAATGACCTGACACTCAAAACTGGTCGTGTACGTAATAATAAAAGTGTGGAAATAATAAAATATATTTAACTTCATCTTCATTGAAAATGAATTTCCATAAAATAAATAAGTCATCAATATTACACCTTAATTTTTAGTCTGGGGTCACCTAGTTTATGATGTCTCCCATTCTAAACAGAGGTATGTTTGAAGGAATAATTCATTATAGAGAAATAAAAAACAACCACCGAATTTATTTCGGAATACAAAGATCTATCGTTGGAAGAGCCGAAAAATTCTTTTACAGTTAAAGGTGTTCATTAACATTAACTATTGTTAATGTATACCTAGTGTCTATTGTGAAAGCTCCGTAACCTTGTTTGTGTTAAATATATTGAAGAAGTATTCATAGAAAAAGTATATTAATTTGTTGCATGTCCTAAAATTATTTCTAAATATGCTGGGTGTTTTTTTGCATAGATCATGTGTTGTTTTCAATAGATGTATTGCTCTCTTCAAGGGGGTTACAATCTCAGTGGGGTGGAGGCAGATTCTTTTTCAATGACACAATTTCTAAGTCGGGAATTTATCAATAAACAACCCTCTAGCTTGCGTTTTTGGATAATTGCCTGTTTTTAATCGATATTTGAGATCGTCCCCCAACCAATTCATTTTAGTGACTCTTCGAGTCCCTTATACTTTTTACTTGTTTATATTTTCGACATCTAAAATGAATTTTGTATAACCAAATTGAAGTGATCTGAAAATTCGATTTGAAATTATAGAAAACAATGTTGTTTGTTAGCGTAAATGTATTATTTCGGAAGGGCCTACTTTGAAGGCGATACAATAAAATTAGATGAAAATCAAATGTTTTGCGTTTCATTGACCAATCGCGGTACTTTTTGAAAGAGTGTTTGACTTGATGAAAATCATTTGTACAAAATTGAAAGAATATTTACCTCTTGTTTTTCTTCGAATTCTTCATGATTTCACTTTGCAGAACTCGAAAAAACTAGGAAATTTGATTTACCCAGTTTAAGAAATAAAAAATTTCTCGAATTCTTCTCTGCTATATTTATTTGGTATTGACATTACAGTATTATTTGCGATTATCTGTTGTCGATCACAATTTCAGAATATTCATTGATAAGAAAACGTAAACAGAAAACTTCTGAGATAAGATTTTTTCAATTACACTAGGTCATGATTCTTTGTTTAAGTACAAAATACCGTAAATTTCGTAAGTGAATCAAGTGTATTTTTTGCAATAGTCATTGTCCAGGCGGATGTTGCAAGAAAAAATGATTGACGATAAGAAGATACCCAAGACGTGTCAGAAAATTTCCACCTATATAAGCGATGTGATTTTTTTTTCTGGCATAAGATATTAAACCCATTTAGTTAGAAGTGAATTAATACAGGTAAGAAATAATTTGAATTCAATTAATTCAGAAATTTGATATACAGAAACACATAATTGTCCATAATTTTAGGTTTTTCAATATGAAAGCAGCATTTTTGTTACTGGCCTTGTCTCTGGCATTAGCGCATGCTTTAACCAGACAAGAACTTGAAGATAAATGGAGAAAATTTCAGGTAAACATTTACAATCATTCCAATATCAAATTCTTCAAAAAATAATTTTTTAGATTGACTTCAGTAAATCTTACAAATCTTCAATCGAAGCCAGGAAACGTTTCTTGATATTTGAAGATAATTTGAAGAAAATTGAGGAACACAACATCCGTTTCCAGAACGGAGAAGTGAGTTACACCAAAGGAATAAATAAATTCGCTGATTGGACTTCTGAAGAATTTTTGGATTATGTGAATCAATATAAAGTTTCTAAACGTCCCCAAAAGGACTCTGAAACTTTCAAACCAAAGTCTAACTTTTCTTTGCCGGCTTCAGTTGACTGGAGGGTTCAAGGATGCATTACTGGAGTTAAGGATCAAGGGATATGTGGATCATGTTGGGCGTTCAGTACGGTGAGTATCTAACTCAAGTCACTTACCACTTGGAGATTGAATCATTTCTTTTAATTGATAGACCGGATCATTAGAAGCCCAACTTTATCTACAAAAAGGCAAACTCATTTCACTGAGTGAGCAGAACCTGATAGATTGTTCTTGGGCTGAAGGCAACGAAGGATGCGAGGGAGGCTTAATGACAAGCGCTTGGGAATACGTCCAGAAAAATGGATGCGAAAGTGAAGATGACTATCCCTACGAAGAAGTTGACGCTAAATGCCGATTTGAACAAACGAAGAGCGTGGTGTCAATCAGTGGCTACGTTGAGATCGATAAGAAAGAAGTCGATCTGCAAATTGCAGTGGCCTCTATTGGTCCAATTTCGGTGGGTATTGACGCTTCTGAAGAGCTGCAATCGTATTCTTCAGGAATACTGGAAGATAATAGTTGCAGTGAATACTTTTTGAATCACGGCGTTTTATTGGTTGGATATGGCAGCGAGAATGGCAAAGATTTTTATATAATTAAGAATTCTTGGGGTGCTGCTTGGGGTGAGCAAGGATACTTTAGATTGGGAAAGAAAGGTTCCAATCCTTGTGGTATTACGGAGGATGCTTCGTATCCAAAGGTGATATAGTTTATTATACAAATAAGAGTTATAATTTCAATATTATGAAGATGTAGGTTTTGTTTTTCTGTATTATGCATTGTTCTATTAAACTGAAAAATATATCACTTTCAATTTTCTTGCAACTCTTTCCTCCTCTCTAATTAAACTATCTACCCTACCAGTTGTAGTTTTCATGCCTGGTAATAGGTTTTGAGGATTGCGATATTACTACATGAAAAATAACACTTTTAAGATGAAAAAGTTATAGCTATTTCGAGCTTTCGCTCATTAGACAAGTATGAGTTTAAAAGTAAAATACAAAGTTAACAATTTTCTTATATATACGTACAGGAAATAGGTTAACAGAATAGGTAAAGTATATATTAAGATTTACTACTAATACATAATTGGGAACTACTTAAAATCCGAAATATTGGGGAATAACATAAATCATTCACAACGAAGAATTTTTATTCAAGGAACTATATGCAACCTGCTGTAGAATGTTAAATATCCTCCCTTTAAGGAGTTGGTTATCCGATCCACCCTTCATAATTACCATTAACCGGGGCAACACAGCAGTGGTGCAGCACATTGTGATAATCTCGCTAATAGTAATTTTTAGAGAGATTGTGTGTATGTCTGGTTGATAACCAGATAGGAATGAGGAGACTCAGTCTTTCGATAGACCGCTTCCTAGCTGGCACGGTGTGTAGCGTTGCGGGGAATAGTCGATTTAGTATGACTGCTTGAAGTTTTCCTATTTATCTACCCTTTGTTATCACAGTTTTCCGGTGGCAATGGTGAAGTGGCCTCTGTCTCGGTTCGTTGAAAGGCGCAATAACATTTACATGTTTCCTTGCTCTCCAACGAATCGAGATGAGTAAGTGGCAGTGTAGCCTGATGTTGTGAATGGGTAGGGAATACTGACTAGGTCAAATGAGACCGAAACTGCAGTCTATTGCTCCTATTCATGACATCTGACCATGTTGTACCATTTATAGGCTAATTTTACTTTGGGAATTTGTTTATTATTTGCGATTTTTTTAGAAATTGGGCCGAAATTGGTTAATGAGAAATATTGATGGGTGTGGCTGTCAGAACTATTTTTATAAGCTTTCTGCAAACATTTTTTAGGCACAAGTTTGTCTATTATGGATTTTTAATTTTTTACGATAGTTTCAATTAAAAAAAATTTCTTTATTGAGATTTGTGATGGAGAGAGGCAATGTGAAAGCTAGGTGAATCATAGAATTGAATCTTGAATGGGATGAGAGGAATTAAAAGGAATGCAAATCTGTGTGTAGGTAGGTTTACGAAATATATCGAAGATAAGAAGATTGTTTTGTCTAAACGTAGTTAAATCTAAAAATTTAATTTGAAAGTTGATTTATTTTACTACTAGTTCAAATTTAGCTTTTTAGAATATTATCAACAAACTTTGGGAAAATATCTAATTGTCTAGAAGTACCATTAGAACATGTCAACATATCGATACCAAAATATTATATGAGACACTATAGGTAACTGAAAAATTATATTTTCTATGATATTCATGAAAATTTCTGCTAGAAGTGGATTAAGGGGTGAACCCAAAGCCAGATTTCTGGTTTGCTCGAAAATTATATTGATAAATTGAAAATACACTGTAGATCAGCACTAATAGTGGGGAGTTCACAATAAAAGGCGCAGCCTCTATTAAATATCTGAGAATAATGATTTACTCTCACCTTAGATGGCAGGCCCAATCTGATGCTGTAGTCAGGAAAGTGAGGATAATTTTACCAAGATTTAGGGCATTGAGGGAAATTTTGGAGGAGAAAGATCTCAAGAAGATTTACCATGGTTTAGTTGAGCCACACTTATCCTATGGAGTGATAGCATGGAGAAGCATGACACACTGCTTCTACAAGCGAATCGAGGCCACACAAAAGTGGATACTGAAAATTATTCATAAAAGGAACAGAACTTACCCAACGGAGAAACTCTACGAACTGGCTGACGTATGTACAACCCACCAACTATATGCACGAGCACTTCTCTTGTTTTATAAACGAAAACATCCTTCTTAACCAGAATATGTTTCCTCCTACACCTTAAGAATAGAGGGGGCTATTAGGTTGCCTAGGGTTAGGAAAACATTAGGACTCAAGTATTTCACTTACCTGGGACCTTTGCTATTCAACAGCTTACCTTCAAGCATCATAATGAATAACTCTTGGAGTTCATATCGGAGACAGGTCAAGGGATGGATAAAATCGCTCTCACGCCAGTTCATTGGAAATTTCATCGTCGGAAGTAATTTTGTCTAGTTTCATTGTGGTCATAATTGTGTTTTGTTTGTGTTTGTTCAACTTTCGTGGTTGTGGGTTTCAGTTTTTAAATTATGTATTATATTTATTAATCCCTATGTTCACTTCATTTATTCACTTTTATTGTATTCACGAACAAGTGTGGACACTTTGTGAGGCACACCTTATATTTATTGAACCGATATATCAAAATGATGTACACATCTTTTCATTTATACATATTTACAATGTCAACTGGCTCAATAAACTTTTATTATTATTTATTATTAGTATCTAGGCATAAGTTTAATAAAATAAAAAGATGCAATAACTCAACAAGCGGGTTGACTTGAGCGTTGACTAAAATTTTGAAGATGGGCATTCAGTACTAGCTATGTTTGAATGCATGCCATCTACGTTGAAAGATATTAAAAAAACTTTGGAACAGATATATTCTGCTGTTTATTTGTAAGTTCAAATGAGTTTTTTTATTGAGTACTTAGGGCGAAAATTTAGTTAGATGCTTGAACATATTGTAGGAGTCGTTGAAATCTTGAGGGTTGTGTTGGAAGCCTTTCTAGGCTAGGTTTCATTGCCCTCGCCAAGATTTGCTATGATTGCTTCATCATTCTAATCACTTTCACTGCTAGTTATGTGTCGATCACTATCTTCACATGGATTCACTACACTACTTCCCCCACTGTCTGATGGCTGGTAAGATAACTCACAGTCAGCATTTGGCTCATCATCGCCCAATGACAGTGAATCAACTAAACTGTGAATTATATTCGCGAGAGCCTGCTCGTGAGATTCTCGAGGCTCTTTAGAAGGCGCATGGGGGGATCAGATGTATTTTAGGGCTCGGGCTGTTCACCCAATGTTTGGGATTTCTACGCGGTCGAAGCAGAAGCAGAAGAGACAGTTGAATCCTTCCAAAACCATGTTTTGGAGGTATATCATTCGGAGTGGTGAAAGTGTTTCGAAAATTGGTCTAAGGGCATTGAAAAGTGTATCGATCTTCATGGAGAATACTTCGAAAAAAATAAAGCTATTTTTGACTAAGTCACTTGTTTTTTTATCACCACTGGTGGTACATGATTAAAAATCGATAGAATTGAAAATAAATCACGAAATATAAGTATATAAAAGTTCATTCGTTAAAAATACAAGAATAACTATGTGTTTGATACCTGAAAAAAATTACGGCTATGAGATGACACCACCGAACATGGCTACGTTGCGAACGTGGTAAAAAGATAAGGACCGTATTGTTCTCACTAACTTGTCTTGGAATTACTTCAGGAATTACCTCTCAACGGTTTCATAAAGCTTGGAAACACTTTGTATATTGTCATTGATTAGTACCCGATAAAAAAAATTAGAATATCTGTATCATTTGTTTTATTGTTATTGATATTGGGTCACGAATAGCACCACGTCACCAGTTGAGTTGTATTTCAACCACATCATCAGTTAAGGGTAAAACACCCTGTATAATATTGTCATTAGTAAAGAAAACAAGAATATATATCTTCATATGTTTTATTGTTGTTTGAAAAAATGATAACAAACGTATTAAAATTATACTGCCTGCGTATAAAAGAACTAAACCACTTTTGGGAAAAAAGGTCTCTCTGCGACTCCACAAGGATTGGAGCCTCTATTTCCCAATCGGAAATATCCTTGCTCGCCCCATTTACGACCCCAAGAATTTTTTATAATGTAATAATCTTTTCCATTCTCCCTACCATATCCGACCACTACGGCGGCGTGATTTAGGGGGAATTTCTTGCAATTGTTTATTTCTAAGATGCCCGATTTATATGAACTGAACCGTTTCGTTGAATGAAAAGCGATCGAAACTGGACCCATAGAGGCGACTGCAGCTATCAGATGCGTTTCTATACTTCTAATCCTTACGTAACCGCTAATTGATACCACGCTTTTTCTTCTTTTAAATCGGCATTTACCAACTTTCGCCTCGTAGGGATAGTCTCGTTCACTTTGTAAGCCATGTTTGTAGATGTATTCGTAAGCCTTAGCCCTTGTTCCTGAAGTACATCCTTCATTGCCTTCTTCCCACGAACAATCAATCAGATTTTGCTCGCTCAAGGCGATGTCTTTGCCCTTTCGAAGATAAAGTTGGGCTTCTAAACTGCCGACCTGTTGTTTGAAAAAAATGAATCAATGTTACAGTAAAATCTCCTTATTCGTTTGATGTTCCTTACTTCGGAGTGGTTGGGAGGATGTTATAGCACGATGGTATAGGTCTATGGTAGAAATGAGAGGAGATAGGGCTTCATACAGGGGTTGAATATTCTTTGTGGGAGGAAGGAGGAGAGAAAGTGTTGCATTTACTTATTTATTTGTTTATTGATCATACAAAAAAAGTAACTGTAAGTTACAAAAAATATATATATGGGTGAACGGGAAACCCCCTTTAAACAAAGCAAAACAAATGAAATGAAAACAATCAATTGAATGAGCACTGTATATCGAACAAAATTCAAAGTGACCAGATCGCATTAATTGCTTTCCTTCTGAAGGTTCTAAGAGACACAGAAAAAAAAAATCGTGGCAATGAACATTGTTCGCTAGAGTGAGAGTACGATAGAGAAAAAAATTCGAAAAATAATTGCACCTATGCATTCGATCATTGAACAATAATGTGCGCTGTGTACGTCCTAATGACAAATTAAAATCAATTATATTTAACAGATGCGCGCAATCTACAGTATGGTTCAAAATTCCAAACAGAAAGCACAGATCTGACACCTTCAGCCGGTTATCAAGAGTATCCAAGCTGAACATGTCCCTCACAATATCAAGGTTTATTTATCTCGGTAAGTGTGAACGGTAAACTAAATATCTTAAAACTCTTCTTTGGATCCTTTCCAGAGCACTGATATCTAATATGTAGAAAAGGGACCATATAATAGAACCATATTCCAAATTAGACCTTACAAGCAAACAGTACAGCATTTTGATAGTGTGAGGAGATAATTCTTTTAAATTTCGCAGCACAAAACAAAGCATCTTGAATGATTTCGAACATATATGAGAGACATGCTCTTTAAAGTTCTATTGAGTGTCAAGCGTGACTCCAAGGTCTCGAATACTTGAGACCTGAACAATACTTCTAACACCAAAACTGTAGTTGAACTGACACGACTTAACAGATCTGTGAAATGAGATAACTCTACATTTATCGAACTTTAATTTGAGGCAATTAATGTCTACCTAACGGAGGAAAGCATCAATCTGAGATTGCAAAAATAATGAGTCATGTATATTTTTTATGACTGAATACAACTTTAAATTGTCAGCAAATATAAGAAATTTGACCAATATATAATCTTTAACATCATTGACAAAGAGGTTGAAAAGCAGTGGCCCAAGGTAAGAACCCTGGGGCACACCGGATGTTACAAGAATCACTCTAGAGTAAAAGTTTTTATATTTAACAATTTGTTCTACCATATAAAAAATCAGCAAAATCAAAATTATGGCTGGTATTCCATAACAACCCACAAAACAGTCCTGGTTTAAGGTTTTTTATAGATTTTAGAATTTCGGTAGGTGAAAATTGACAGCTACTAATATTAAGAGACCTATCATATTCAACTTCAGATGGCACAATTACATCTTTGCTATATACACCCGAAAAAGATCTGCAAAAAGATCAACTACAATTTTACCATCACCACTAGAAACGCTTTCATACTCCATACAACTAGGAAGTTCTGATGTTTTTCCTAGAATTGATGAACCTCCAGAAAGCCTGTGGGTCAGAATGGATAGAATTTTCAATATTTAAATAATTTGAATACAGTATATTAGAAAGCACCTTGCAATCATTATTACGGGGGATGGTTGACGCTCTGGTTGTGTAGTTTAGGGGTCGATATTGTTTATTTGTCTTATTTTTAAGAGGCAAATTATTAATGCAACTGCTGAATATTAAACTGAATTGAAGGAGATTTCAAAAACTGTCAAGTAAGAAAAATTACGAAATTCTTCAAACCATTGCATGGTCAAAAACTTCAATTAAATCGATTTTTTAATACTTCAGTTAGGAACGTATCCCATATAATTCCATATAAATCACTCTTCCATATTCACGGTTTCTGTACTCGCGGCATATGTACGGAACATATACGTATCCCGCGAATAAAGAGCTTATACTGTACTGAAAGACTAAAATCGAACATTTGCTATTAGTCTATTAAAATTATGTTGTTCAAGTTTTTACTTTATTCATTAGCTTATGACGTGTTTCAGCACAATGTGATTTCATCAGATAAGTACACTGTATGAATTTGCAGTTATTATTAGCTAGTAAGCATTATTAAAACACGAAAGATTTATTGATATAATTCATTTAAACATTCAAACAAAAATACATTGGCACAAGAACCAGAAATAGGAATATAATCCTACCTGAAATAAACAAGACAATACGATTCAAGGATAGTTACATCAAGGCTCTTAAAGTATTCAATGATCTTCCTGATGATTTAAAGGCTCTAAAAACCACGACAGGTTCTTATAAGAAAAATTTAAAAAATATTGAAAAATTTGTATCTGTGTAATAGGGAGAGATAGAATTGGGTTTTGAACTCTGGGGACTTTGTTGTTTCAATATGGAAAATGATTTTGAAATTTATAAAATTTAAGATTATTGGTATAGGGTACTTGGGTTTTCCTTAAATGTCTAAAGTAGATAGTTAAGTCAGTATTTAAGTACGTTCAATTAATTTATTGTTTTAGTTTTAGTTATGGTTGATTCTTTAGCCTCATTTTTTGTAGTTTTCATGCCTCACCACTTGAGTTCTATTACTCTCTGTGGAGTATTTGCATGTAATTATGTATAATGAAAAACAAGTACTGTGTTTTAAGGAATTTTACTTAATAATTGCGATTCGTAACGCGTTTCACTACACCGTAGCTTCTTCAGACGAATGAATATACAGAAAAATATAAATGAGAATATAACTATAAATGTACCTGAGTAATTAAAAGCTTATTGGTTTGCTTATTCTTAAGTGGTTATTTATGACAGGTATATCCAATAAAATTAAGGAATAGATTGCTCCCCGAAAAGATTCAATAGAGGTGAAGGGCTTAAATCTACTTGTTCATTGATGAGTCTACCTGAGTGTTTGTATTTATTAATTTCTAAAGTTTCCCAAAGATCTACCTTCCAATATTTATTATCTGTATGCAAAATTTCAAACTGTGAGTCGAAAAACTGCGTTTGTGTTCCGATACTCTAATATTAAAATTTCTATGTGTTCTACCAATGTAGAAATTATCACAGTCATTGCAATTCAATCTATAAACACCTGATTTATTGTTTTTACTTGATTTGGTTTTATTATTTTTATATATTTGCCTAAATTATTATTAGTTTGGAAAGCTATGTTGAAATTATTGCTACTCAAGAATGATTTCAGTTTCTCACTTGTAATGCCAACGTAGGTTAAGGTGTTGAATTTTGTTTCAATTTATCGACAGGGTAAACTTCATTCAATGCGATTCTACTTTGTTTTTATTTAAAATATTATTTATTAGTTTGGGATTGTAACCATTATTTTTGGCTATTTGTTTAATCAAATTTAGTTCTTTGTTGAAATTTTCTGGTGATAACGGGATGTTAATCAATCTATGAATAAAACTATTGAATGCTGACATTTTATGTTGATATGGATGACACGACGAGCTATGTATTATAATATCTGTATGTGACGGCTTATGGTAAATTGCGAAAACATGTTTTCCATTTTCATGAAAAACAAAAAAACAAAGTAGAATCGCATTGAATGAAGTTTACCCTGTCGATAAATTGAAACAAAAATTCAATACCTTAACCTACGTTGGCATTACAAGTGAGAAACTGAAATCATTCTTAAGTAGCAATAATTTCAACATAGCTTTCCAAACTAATAATAATTTAGGCAAATATATAAAAATAATAAAACCAAACCAGGTAAAAACAATAAATCAGGTGTTTATAGATTGAATTGCAATGACTGTGATAATTTCTACATTGGTAGAACACATAGAAATTTTAATATTAGAGTATAGGAACACAAACGCAGTTTTTCAAATAAAAAATCAGATTCAAATTACGCGAATCATCTCTTAGAAAATAATCATTCTTTCGACCCACAGTTTGAAATTTTGCATACAGATAATAAATATTGGAAGGTAGATCTTTGGGAAACTTTAGAAATTAATAAATACAAACACTCAGGTAGACTCATCAATGAACAAGTAGATTTAAGCCCTTCACCTCTATTGAATCTTTTCGGGGAGCAATCTATTCCTTAATTTTATTGGATATACCTGTCATAAATAACCACTTAAGAATAAGCAAACCAATAAGCTTTTAATTACTCAGGTACATTTATAGTTATATTCTCATTTATATTTTTCTGTATATTCATTCGTCTGAAGAAGCTACGGTGTAGTGAAACGCGTTACGAATCGCAATTATTAAGTAAAATTCCTTAAAACACAGTACTTGTTTTTATTATTGATAATGGAATTTTATCAAGTAAAAGCCTCCCAAATTCAAATGTAATTATGTAATACTTTGGGCCAATAAATAAAATAAAATAAATAAATAAATTTGTTTGTAGTAAAAATATAGTGAAAATGCCATTTGTGTCTCAATAATGCTCGACTATCAAAAAGTAACTGTACTAGATTGTACGAAAAAATGTGATAGATTGTAAAAAAAAGAAATTGTGGACTATCCAATTTTAGAAGAGAAAAAATATGTATTTTCATCCAAATCAAATGAAATGAGATGTAAAAGAGAATATTTCACGAAACTCCAATCACCCTTATTGTTGTGGTCACTCTGCTCCTTCTGATGAGTTTTAAGGGTACCCTTTTGCACTAACGACAAAAGATTCAGCTCTTTTTGTATTTTTAGCGGTTTGAGCAGCGGTTGTTGGTTAGTGTCGTATCGAGTGTTTTAATCAGAATGAATGTTTGGCATCTTCTCTCGACCATACGTTGGACACCTTGTCCCATCGAGATTTCGTGGAGTTCGTTGATTATAGATAATTTTATGTTAAAATGAGTATTCGAAAATTGAACACTTTTCGAACCACAGCCATATTTGAACAGCAAACAAAAAAAAAAGAAATTACAACAAAAGAAAAATTATTCCATTCAACCTTGAACAGTAACAGCTAAAGTCATAAGGTACTGGAGGTAAATATGGGCCTCCTTATTTTACACTCAGTTTACATAAATATTTTTGCGTTGAATATAATATTTTAATACGGTAGTGAAAACTCATATAATACATTATGTTATTCCTTTATTAATTATTTTGTAAGGGTAACTTAATTTAGAGAAAATTATTACATTAGTAAAGTCTTCTTTCGGCCCATATCCTCACAGTGTTTTTTATGGGCCACCTAAAAACATTACCCAGAATTGATAAAGAACTTTATTAAACACAACATATTAATACAAAACTAAAAAATATATTTAAATAAAATCTATTAGTAAAATAATTAATTTTATAACATTCAACGAAAAAAATCCTAAATATTGCGCATAAAAAGTTCAATAACACTCAAAATTTTCTGTATCATCCTCTTCTAAACCAATGCACTCCTCATGGTACCAAGTATTGCAGTTAACACACATCCTCATATCTTTTGGTCATCAGATTGACAAGCAACACAAAACCAAGATTTAGTAGCCGCCTGTTTTTGGCACTTCGTTTAGAAGTTGAGGGTATGGAGACCTCGGAGACGAGTGACTTTTACAGAGTTAAATAGGTCCTTTGTCACCTGCTGAGCTTTGTAATTTAATGCTTTTTGCGAATTGCAACTGTTTTAGTTGGGTTAAGAGGAGTCGGCAACATTTCTTTAAATGACGTATTTAATACATTTTTGTCTATGTCAGGAGACAGATGATTAGAATTTTTTTTTGTCCTGTGTGCTATAACAGCCAATGTCATATCATCTTCATCCGACGATAAATGAGTATCATTATCTGGTAACACCTGATCCTGAGTATTAGGTGTAGGACTGTTGTTTAATATGCTTCTTTTCATATCCCTTTGCGATGGCAATGAAAGCGCAAAGGCTGACTCATGAATTGCTTCTGAATTTAAAGGAAATAATCCTGTCGCTTTAAATCCATTTATAATATTATCTGGAGTCATACATTTAGGCCAAACTCGGGACAAAATAATATTAAATCTAGCCTTATTTAGTGATCTTTGTGGATTAGCGTCCCAGTAACGCAAAAGTTCATTGTCCCAATGAGCTTCAAACGACCGAAAAACAGCTTTGTCCAGTGGTTGAAGCTCATGGGTTGTATTTGATGGTAGGCAAAATAGAGTAATGCCAAGATTATCCGCCTTTTCCGCAATGGTAAAATCCAAGTGGCTTGAGGCCCCATCAAATACAAGCAGCGTTGGACCATTGTTACATTTATATTTAGAAAAATGCTCTAAGAAGGCAATAAAGAGCTCTGCGGTCATACTTCCTTTGGGAGCCATTTTACCAATGCTCCATGTGGTAGATTGTCAAGAAACTCACTTTTAAGTCGCTTACCTTTGAATAGAACCATCGGTGGGATTGAGTTACCAATTGCATTACAGCAAGCCACTACTGTAACATTCTCTGCATGCTCTGGCGCTACCAAATGAACTCTTTTCTCTCCTTTTGCAGCGAGAACACGTTGTTGGTGGTGAATAGTAAGTCGGCATCCCTTCTCATCCATATTGTATATGTTTTGAGGTTTGTTTGTAAGATGCAAAGTCCTCACAAGCTCTGAGATCTTCATAAAATAATCCGATACAATTGTCTTGTTAAGTTTTTGCGCACGAGCGGGGTTCATAGCCTGCGCTCTTCTTGTTGACAAGTCTGGATTTCGTTGAATAAATAGCTTTAGCCAGTCTTTACCCGCAAACTCTTTTTCTGCATTAAATTGGTTGGGAATGTTGTTGACTTTACAATATTTGAACATTTGACGACGGACTAACTTTGGTGTAAGAGGTAAACCAACTTCGCAATACCATTTTATTCGCTGAACAAAATCCCTTTCTTGCTGTACACTGAGAATGCTTGGGCGACCAAGTCGTTTTTCTGACAAACCATTGTCCAAATATCTTTTTAGAGTTCGTCTAGGCACTTTAAATTCTTTACTAGCAGCTCTTTGGCTTTGCCCCTCATTTATTGCCTTAAGGGCATTTTCGAGTTGAATTTGACTCCATTGCTTTCGCGGCCCCATCTGTAATAACAATTAAAAAAATAATTTTGATTTTATCGAATAATCTCCAAAGAAACTGAAGTCGGGCTATATGCGCCGCGGTGCATAAAACCCGCCATAAACATGGCCCATATTGCCCGAATTGACTATGTACCGAATTTATATAAGAAAAAAAATAACTTTTTACAAAAAACGTAATAAAGTTCATCAAAAAATGGTCTATACTACACAACTTACCTTTGCGTTATTAAAAATCAAAACCTTTTACCCTTCGGCCCATATTTACCTCCAGTACCTTATAATGGATATCAAATTATCAGTTTGTAAGTTAGCATAAAATATACATACTGCACCGAATGCCCAACACGAACGGCACCTTCCTTGGTTTTTAACTCTAGTGATGCTTCTCCAGTCGACTTTATTGGGCACTTTAAAGCTCGAATTTGGCATGAAGAGATCATAAGGTAATCTTGAATACCCCTCCCATTCATATTGATTCACATAATCCATGAATTCCTGGTCAGTCCAATCAGAAAAATCGTTTATTCCTTTGGTATAAGACACTTCTCCGTTGTGATAACGCCGGTTGTGTTCCTCGACTTCTCTCAAGCTGTTCTCGAATATCGAGAAACGTTTCTCGGCTTCCAACGAAGATGTGTACGATCTTCCAAATTCATTCTAGAATATAATTTTTTTGAGGAAATTGTGATAGTGGAAGTGTAGTTGATGTAATACCTGAAATTTGGCCCATTCGATCACGAGTTCTAGTCTGGTAAATGCATGGGCTAATACCAGAGACAATGCCAGTAATGAAAATGCTTCTCTCATATTGAAAAACCAAAAATTGTGAAGAGTGATTGTTTCCGAAATCTCACCGTTGTGAATCGTGATTCACTTGCGAAATTTACAATATTTTGTACCCAAACAGAAAAGCATGACTCGAAATTATATCATGTTTTAATGATTCTGTTGACCATCTTTCCTCATCCATTGATTTTTGAAACTACGATTGTCAACAAATAAGCGAAAACAATACCGTATCTTGTGAAATGAATATAGTAGAAAAGAATTAACCATTTCTTTCAATTTATTTCTTCATTTCCTATTATAGCGTTTCTTTATACAATCGCTCCTCTAGATACTATTCAAAAAATACAGGAGGTTATTCCATAAAAAATATTAATCATTAAAGAAAAGCAGCACGCATGAATTTGAATATTCATACGCAGCATTATTTATTCAATTTTGCGCCTCTGTCACTTTTACTGTTGACTGCGTCGTGTATTTTGACATATTTTAACCTAAACGTACTCACCACACTTTGACGTACGACTGAGTTTGGTATTATTTATAGTTATTTGAAAAATTCAACTCGGGCAAGAAATGAAATCAAATCGAACATCTAAAATTATTCTGCATCTTGACAATGCAATGCAATGAGTATTTGAACACCCAAACATTGAATTAATGGGCCATCCACCTGATACTACCGATTTGGTACCTAACGACTTCTTTTTGCTTGTGCTCATCAAGAAAAATCTGCGTGGGCAACGATTTTCGACAGCAGAAGAGGCAGTTGAAGTCTTCCAAAACCATGTTTTGGATGTATCTCATTCGGAGTGGCAAAAGTGTTTCGAAAATTGTTTTAACGCATGAAAAATGTATCGATCTTAATGGAGAATACTTTGAAAAACAATTTAGCTATTTTTTTCCCAATCTCCCAGAGTTAGGATAACCTTAAATGTTATGAAAATATATCAATCTACCAGAATGTATACAGAATATATACAAACTATTGCATCATCAGCAAATGACATCAATGTATCAACGAGTAGTGTCAGGCTTTCTTCTCGGAAAAATTCAGTGTACAGACCTCACTCAGGTAACACTTATTAATTCATAGTTTTCTTTGTGTGAAGTGATGAACGATCGAATAAAATACTGCTTTGAACATAAATGATAAAATTTTCAGCTAATTATATAACATTTATATATACTGGGTGCTCTGTAGCCTGTACACTCTTGAAGATTTCATTTTTGTTCGAACGGTATTTAGAAAGTAAACAGGGTGTCCGAATTTTCTATAAAAAATCTTGGGAGGTTTTTTCAGATTGGAAGACCACTTTTTTGTTGAAGATTCAAGAGCATCCTAAACTCTGCTATAATGTCTTTAAATAATAAGTTCTTTTGGTGAGTAGTTTCGTCACAATATGTTTTCCCGTAAAAATTCATGAAAATAGGCTCTCACATCATCGCATGCTCCTTCAGCCAGAGACGATGAATACCTTTTTTCTTTCGTTTTCTTATTGCCCAAGCAAAACTTCATTGATAGATTGAAATAGATTATCCTAATTTTATACAAGGGTGACTAAAAAAAATTATAAATTATTGAATATTGAAATTTTAAAAATATCATATCTTGATTTTTCAAATGGAACATCCTGTTTTTATTATTCATGTCAACGCATAAAATATTGTGCCATATTTTTGCAGAAGTAACCTTATCTTTATCTTCGACCATTTTCGAAATAAAAAAAAAATAAACTAAAATAATAAAATCAGAGGTTGCGAAAGAAGAGTTTATTAGTACATATCATGATATTTGTTCAGAGAAATGAGATTTTAAGGTAGTCGTATGAAATTCGTAATAGATTGGTTTTTGGTGAGATGATCTACAAGGTGTTGAACTATTTTAATAAGTGTTCGAAATGTTTCTTTGTAGACACAACTCAATCCTTCGGAGGAAAGACCGTCGAACTCTCGACAACATTTGCGGATTAACTGACTGAAAGGCGTCGACTATTCTCTGTCTCATATCCAACTGTATTGTAGAAGGAATCTAGTAAACGATGGCCTTAATATAACCCCTCAAGAAAAAATCTACGCTTGTAAAGTCCGGAGATCTAGCTGGTCATCTAACAGGACCACCACGTCCTATCCATTTGTTTGGAAATACATAATTCAAATGCTCCCTGATGTGAGTAATGTGCCGGTGCTACATCCTGTTGAAACCACAAATCTTGTCTTATATGCTCTGGTACATCGACAAGTAACATTGGTAGATGATTTTGCAGAAAATCTAAATACATTTCACTATTGAGGTGCTCGTCGAAAAAGTGCGGCCCAATTAGATATCCATCTACTATAGCGGCCCATACATTCAAGGACCAATGATGCTGGTGATCTATTTGTCTCCTGAGGTGTGGATTTTTCGTGGAGTAATAATGAAAGTTCTGCCTGTTAACAAGCCCATTCTTGTGGAAAGTTACCTCGTCCGAGAAAAGAACTCTGCTAAACATATTTGGATTTTCCGCTACTTTGTCACTTGCCCAATTGCAAAAATTGATTCGATTTTCATAGTCTAGATTGTTCAGTTCCTATTGCAGCTGTACATGATATGCATGAAATTTATTCACTTTCAAGATTCTCTGAACGGAAGTTTGACTTAGATCTGTTAACTGAGAAATCTCTCTCTGGCTTTTATATTGGTCCTCTTTCACTGTCAACAAAACTGATAACTGGTTGTCTTCAGCTGTAGCAGTTTTTGGTTTTTCATGTTTTTTGTAAGCGATATTACCCGTTTCCATAAATCTAATTAGAAGTTTTTCAAAGCATCTTGCATCAGGGTGCCTCTTATAAGGAAACCTTTGTGCATAAACTCTGCTTGTCGAAAAGAATTTCTATCACACTCACCCAGAATAAAAATCATATCAATCATTTATTCTTTGGAGAACTTCATGGCAGTCAATTGAGAAAATTGGGTTCAAACCTCACTTTAATAATGTTTAATAACGGAACACTGATAAGTTCACCATGTAACAAGCAGAATATGATATGTCCGGACACCTGACAGTAGGCACAAATAAGAAAAAATGTCAACACATACCTCAATTTACGTTTTAATCATCTTGATTTTATCATCCGTTGAAAGAATTATCTTGTTTAGGTTTCATTTTTTACTAATTGAATCATTATAGAAAAAAAAGTAGATTCTTACTTTCTGAATACAATATTGTTAGAACAAAACTGAAATCTTCAAGAGTGTACGAGCTACAGAGCACAGCGCCACTGGTGAATCACCAAGTATATATAAATAAATAAAATATGAAATGAGCAGTATAAAATGAAGAGAAAACCTATGACTCTACCTCATTATTGCTTTCGGAAAGAAACCTACGAAGAATATCACAAGATTTGATGACTGTTATCTTCTGTAACTGTTCAAATAAATAACCTAACCTAATCCAACGCCAATTTCCATTAATTTACTCTTCATTGGTAGTTTATAAATATTACTGTGTCCAGAAAATAAGGTGACATCTGAATCAGAACTGCGCGCGCAAATAGATTTGGGGCAATGCTATTATTTTTAGGTTAGTTGGACTATCTTTGATATCTGTATCAAGGTTCACAAAATATTTATTAGTTTTTGAAGCATGCTTCGTTTTGTAAGCTCCTAAAAGTGGATTTTTCGATTTTTGTAATATTTGTTCGCGGAATGAATTTTCTGCTGTTGATTCATAGTGGGTGGTGCAAAAACACTTTGGTGTTGAGACTATGCCGAAAACAATGTTCAGAGCAAAAAGATCGAGAACGTGTAGAAGACGAAGAGCTTACCGGTCGATCATCAACCTCGACCGACGAAGCTCACGTCCAAAATCAAGATTTGGTGCTTGTAAATTGTGGATCAACAATTAAAGATCTAGCTGTTCATGCTCACATTTCAAAGAGATCAGTCAATACCATTTCGTAAGATGTTATTATTCTGGGTGAAGCTGTTCGCCTAAGGTAGCAGACCGGTGTGACGGTCGAAATTTTGACGTTTTGTAAGTATTTTGACAAGAAAATAATATGCAATCGTTTTGTAACTTTTACATGTTTATTTCAATACTTTGAAAGGTACAAAAATTTTTTTTACTTAATTTTACATTAATTTATTAACAATATTTGATGTCAAAGAAGAGTCCTCGAAAGAATGGTGAGCTGTTTCGGGGAAGCACACAGCCTTCCGTAGTCATCTGAAATAAAAAAATCAAAGAAATTATTATTGTGTAGACCCTATTCTAATGAACTAACCAATAATATACATTGTAAAAGACTTGTCAAAAAAAGTATTCAAAATCGAATTTTCCCTTTGATAAAATGTTTAAAAAAATTAATTTATTAATGCAAAAATTGAATGTTGTACAGGTCAGGTATTTAGATATGTGTATGTAGAATAACTAGTTAAATTTTTATCCAAATCGGTTGAATAGTTTTGAGTCAGTTCTTCCCCAAAATTTCAAAAACATGGTTTTGAGAAAAACGCGTTTATAGTTTCGACAACAAATATTACTTATATCCATTATTCAGCTATTCCCGGTGAATGGAGTTGTTTGTTTGTTATTCCTTTAACGTGCTCTATTTCCGATTTTCGACGAATGACACGCCGGGGAATTCTGTCACCTCACTAACCCGGGAATTTTGCCGAACCCCTCTCGTGTCGAGGGAAGAGATCTTTAATGTCCAACACATCTCTGTTAGACAGGACCGACGGCTTCACATCCTCTCCGAAAGATGGATACTCAAGCGATTCCCAGAATCCGAAAAATCGCACCGACTTTGTGGGGATTGAACCCAGGTTAATCTGCGCAGGAGAGAAGCATCATATCCCCCACGCCACCGAGCCGGTGTGCATGGAGTAATTCTTCCGTTTACTCAAAATTTTCATTTCCTGCAGCTTTGAGAGTCCTGCATAAGGTTGCAGTTGGCTTTTGCAGTTTTTTGCGCCCTTAAAATCCGTGCATTGTCAATATTGCCTGTGTAATCCAAGGCTGTCTGACCTATTGTGATTCCCATCACCTCCATAATTTTGATAACAGGTAGAAAACCCTCTCTGAAGATGCAGGTAGACGTATGAGTAGTAATTTCCAAAACGTTTTTCCCAGTATTAATATGCTTTGTAGCGAAATGGTTGAAAGGGCCATAAAGGGGGGAACGGTCAGAGCAGCTGCCGTTGACGTGTCAACAAACTTTCATACACACTACGGCGCGCTCTCTTGTTTTGCCTATAACTTTGAAAATAATCTAAATTTCTGAAAATTTAAGAGCATATTTTTGAAATGTGGTTCTTTCGAAAAATGTTAAAAAAATCAATTTTTCGAATCCATCACTCCGGTGTACTATCCTAAAGAAGCCAGAATAGCAATAAGCATGATGACACTCTCTAAGAATCCCTGAAATTATGATTTTAAATTGTTATTTAGAGTGCAGAAATCGCATAGAAGTTATTCATTTCAAGAATGAAAGTACGATTATATTTATTTAAGTAGAAGCAAAAATCGCAAACAATATTCCGCCATATTAAATTGAACATCAATCAGAAGCGCGTGACGTCACGCTTTCGTAAACATCATTTAGAAATTTTGTATACTTGCCTTATTGTGTTTGTTTCCATATTAATTGTTATTGTTTATTACACCGTTAAATTAATATTTCGCTGAAACAAGTGCAACAAAGAAACGTTAGCTATTATGGAACAAGGATTCATCAAGGCAAATAGCTTAAATTTGACAGAAATTTTAATGCTTTCAAATAATGACTATTATGTCTGTTATGTAATTCTTATGATGAAATTTAAGTCTAAAGGTTATGGGTAAAGTATGTTTTGTCAAATAGTTATAAAACAAATTGAAAAAATTGGTTAATTATTTTCTACGATATTCGTTCCACATAGATATTACGGTATTGTTTCTCCTTATCTGTTGACAATCGCAATTTCAAAAATATCAATCGATAAGAAAAAATGGTCAATAGAATCATGAAACTTGAGATAATTCCCAGTCATGGCTTTCTGTTTGGGTACATTGTAAATTTTGCAAGTTCTCCACAATTTTTAGTGTTTCAATATGAGAGAAGCATTTTTATTACTGGCATTGTCTCTGGTATTAGCCCATGCATTTACCAGACTAGAACTCGTGATCGAATGGGCCAAATTTCAGGTATTACATCAACTACACTTCCACTATCACTATTTCCTCAAAAAAATTATATTCTAGAATGAATTTGGAAGATCGTATAGATCTTCGTTGGAAGCGGAGAAACGTTTCTCGATATTCGAGGACAACTTGAGAGAAATTGAAGAACACAACCGTCGTTATTACAACGGAGAAGAATCTTATACCAAAGGAATAAACGAATTCGCTGATTGGACTGACCAGGAATTCATGGATTACTTAAATACATATAGAGAGGAGGATTACTCAGATATCCCCTGTGAGGTTTTCGAACCAAATTCGAGTTACAAAGTGCCCGATGCAGTTGACTGGAAACGTATCACTAGAATTAAACGCCAAGGCCGATGCGGCTCGTGTTGGGCGTTTGGTTCAGTATGTATCTTACCGATATTTAATGCTAACCTACAAATTGATAATTTGACTGAAGTACACCTTCCATTAAAAAACTAACCGAACTTTTTCAGAAAAGAAACACCCAGTATTAATTTTGATCTTTTTTTATTAATCACAGTATTCGCCTTCTGCATAGATGAACAAATTTGCACGCGCCAACAGGTTGCCAAACCACTTCTCTATCTTCATTTTTGGAATGGCCTTGATAGCGTCGGTCACCGCAGTTACAGCTCTGTGGTCTTTTAATTTTGACGAGGACCGGAATATCCTTTCCTTTATTTCGCCTTTTTTCTACCCTTTTCTTTTTATTGTCCCGTTTTGAGAAGTTTTACTCTTGCCTAATTATGGTATTGTATCACCAGCCTCTCTTTGAGGTTTCGCCTCGAGCGAGGATAACTCTGTTATCCTCCTTCTTTCGTTCTCTTTTCCGCTGAAGCAGGAAATGTGTTAATCAGATTTCTTTGTCCTTGTTTTGGATTATCTTCTTCATTTCCTCGTTTTCGTATACCTTTATTTCTTCCAAAAGTTTTCTATCTTCACTATTATCCCTTTAGCGTCGTAATATTGACTTTTCGTCTCATTCGATCGTTTGATTGAGGCTCCCAATTGCCGTCCTGACTATCTTGGTCAGTGTCTCTTGTAATTTTGCTTCGTTTTCGCATTCCGTTCTCTGGTTGGCTACTTTTATTTTTCCGATTTCTTCCTATCCTTTCTACTTTTATGATCAAAGTATACTCCAACTGTCGAAGTAATCTACCAGTTTATCGGTATCTTCTTGTAGTCTCTTTGCTATAGTTTTCTTGTTCCTGTGCGATATATAGATTGCTGTGTCGTCAGCAAACTGTGATATCTTCGAGTGTTTCTTATCAGGTATGTCCGATGTATATATTGAACAGTAGCGGTCCCAGTATTGATCCTTGTGGGACTCCCATCTTTATTGATCTCTCTTTCAGATTTGGCATTCTCGATTCGTACTACAAACTTCCTGTCTTCTAAGGAAGATGCCGTTATGTTTACTAGTTTGTTTGGAAACTTCGTTCTCTTAATCGAATGTCTTCTCTATGTCTAGGAACGATCAATACGTTCATATTCGCTTTTGTATCTTCCTTCAGCTTTGCCAGGTGGTGGGTCGTTGCGTGTCCACTTCTGAATCCAGACTGATGGTATGATGTTTTTTGTTCTGTAAAGCTTCTCAGTTTTTTGTATATGAGTTTTTCTATGACTTTGCTCATTGATGACAGCAGGCTAATTGGTCTATGGGTTCGTTCTTTGGTTTTCCTGTTTTAGTTATCATGATTGCTTCTGCAGTTTTCCATGTGCTTGGGTGGTTTTCTGTTTTCATCACGCCTTTCGCAACTTTAGTTAGTTCTTGTATCGCTTCTCTTGGTTAGTTTTTCAAGGCCTGGTCTTTTATTCTATCGACGCCAGGGGCTTTTCCACTTAGTACCTGTTCGATACATTCTTGTAATTCTTCTTTTGTTATTTCCGTTACTTCTTCGTTTTAATTTATTTCTTCTCTTCTTCCTATGATTTCAACGTTTCTATTGAAAGTCACGTCTTGGTTCAGACTGTTGGTCTTAATTTGTTCTTCCAGAGAATCTATGAATGTGTCCGCCTTTTCCTCATTCGTTATTGCTACCTTGTCGTTTCTTTTTAAGTAGGGAATGTTGGTTATCTTCTTTTTTAATGTCAGTTGCCCTGCCATCTTCCAGAGGGATTGGTCCTCTGTTGTTAGAGCCTCTATTTTCTCGTCTCACTCTTCGTTGAACATCTGTCTTATTTCTTTTATTACTTTGTTGTTTAGATTTTTCAGGATCCTCTTATCTCCGATCGAAATACTAAATGCACTAACAAACGTGACGCTATAACTCAAGTTGTCTACATACAAATATCATGACATTTTTAACAGCTGTTAATGTAGTACCTAGTTATCGACAGGTACCATAGTACAACAGATGGCACAAGTAGTACTGTTTTTTCAAAACAGTTTGGTTACTTTATAGTTTTAGCCGTTACTTTTTAGTAGTTGAACATTATTTAAACACGAATGGTATTTTTTACTATAATTTTGCAACCAACAAATGAATTGAATCAACAAATCATTGGTGTTTTAATCATGCTGAACTAGCAAATATTAACTGCAAATTCATACAGTGTACTTATCAGATGAAACCACAGTATGTTGAAACAAGCCATCAGTTTATGAACAAAGTGAAAACTTGAACAGTATCATTTAAAAAAATCGAAAGCAAATATTCGATTTTAATGTTATTCTACATTCTGTCGAAAAAGTACCGGGAACTGATTATAAAAAATCTGCGATTGTCAAAATTTTTATTGTTGCTGAGTTGACACAACTATTTTCTATACTAGGGTTCGCGAGCTCTAAAATATTGCCTAATGTCTATATATATATATATATATATATATATATATATATATATATATATATATATATATATATATATATATATATATATGTGTGCTACTTTCTACTCATACTTAGATATTTTGAAAAATATGCAGATATTTCTAATAACAAATATCTAGGAACTTCGCTTTAAAATAAAAAATGATAGCTAGGTCTAGGTGCAATAGAAAAATAAAAGATAGCTATTGTAGTAGCGATATTTTACGAGATTTTGCTGTTGCAAATTCATTAATTACATCGCTAAAATTTATATCGTCAAAAATTTATTTCTTGTTCAATTCCTAATATTGTTAGCCCAGACAATTTTTCTTGAATCATTGTCGATCTTAAATAATTTTTAATGATTTTTAACTTTGAAAAAGATCGCTCGCCAAAAGCTACAGATACAGGCAATGTCAAAAGAATTCTTAATGAAATGCTTACGTTTAGAAAGGTGGAGATTAAATTATTTTCAAATATATATTGTAAAATACTTAAGGGGTCAGTATCATCAGGTAATGAATACAACTTTAATTCTTTAATTTCGTTAAACAGATCATTGGAGTCTATATCCTTATTATCCTGATCTGTCAGTCGCTTTTCAGGAATAGAACAATGTTGTAAAAGATCGCTGTCACTTAGAAGACTTTCACAAACCTTAATTAAATACACTGATTATGCATAATCATTCGTCTGAAGAAGCTACGGTGTAGTGAAACGCGTTACGAATCGCAATTTATTAAGTAAAATTCCTTAAAACACAGTACTTGTTTTTTATTATTTACAAAACAACTTACAATAAAAACAAAATACAGAATCTTTAGAAATGGAGTAAATAAGCCAAGCCCTTTCGACTTTTTCTCCATTTGCTAGATTTCTTTTAAAGTCTTTGCACGAAAACTTTCTCTTATCTTTATTACTAGGAAAGCTAAAACTGATGTCTATCAAGGGCGGACCACGTTTAACCGATATCTAGCCATCTCATTGGTGATTCTTTCGGGCCACAAACCGGGGTCGGACGGAATTATATCGATACTAGCCTCATTACAGACTTCATCGAAAGTGTCACTTGCAGCAGGTATTTCGGTAGCTGACATTACCGAACTTTTCACACAAGCTGAATTACCTGAAGTGGATTGTTCAAATGCTGTAGACGAGGATGGTGTCATGGTTTCATCGGGCTCTGCATCAGTAGAAGCTGTTTTGCTGCTACAACCGCTGCCACTTGTTGCAGGACCTGATGTTACTGTTGAAATTTCAGATGGTCCACTCACGGTTATTGATATTACGGATTTAGAATCTTGAGATTCGGACGATTCGGTCGCACCAACAGCGATAGTCTCGATTGTTTTGCAATAAATGCTTTAAAGATCCCACAATTTTTCCCCTTTCTTGTAGTCTCAGTTTCTTTTGCTCGCAAAACTTCGCACCTGAAGGTCTTTTTCTTTATCCTGAAAAAACAAATAAATAATTAGTACTCATGGGAATTAGGAATTGAATTAACTTCTAAAGTAATCACAATAATAAGCACCATGTGGGTAGGGTAGGAAATATTCTTAAAAAGTTAACTAAGTAGCCAATAGTTTTCAACCCTTTATAGGGCAGATTATTATTAAGTAAAATATGGCCGATTAAAGTTTGCATATTTGAATAAAAAGCAATTTGTTCGAGCCCTTTAAGCTTAAATCCTTTCAAAAATAAAGGCAGAAAAGATATTAAACTAATTTGATCTTATAGCCCTTAAAAACGCTACAAAATGGTTTTTTTAAAAGATCAATAGCATAAAAACTAAGCGAGTTATGGATAAAACCAGTTACTTTTTCAAACTCGTACATGACATTTCAATTAATAAAAAGATTTTTGGCTAAAAAATAAATTATAACCAGTATCCTATAAAGGGTTAATGTTGGTAGTATAAAGTAGGGAACACTTACCATTTTATAAAAATCAAGCCGTTGAAATTGCAGTCAGCAGTAATTCGGCACTTAATTGAAAAAAAATTAGTAAACAAAATATTACGCAACACAACACCATACTTGACAAAATGAAAATAACTTTCTTTGTAAAAATTAATGGGATTACTTGTTTTTATTCACTTGTTGCGCGGTCTAGTGAACTAACTGATTTAAAAACGCCTGTGGCGATGCATCGCTTTTATAGCGCTCCAGGCGTTATAGATGTCTGAACAGGAAAAACCAAGAAACTGCCGCCTGACATGTTCTCGCAACATAGGAATCGGCAGTAACTGGATGATATACAAATAAAATTTCGTGTGTATTTATACCTAACACCATTAAATTTCGCAACTTTTATTTTAATATTTTTTGGACCCTGGGTTTTAGCGCCCCTAAAGGATGGGGCACGTGTGCATTTCACACTTTACAAATATGGTTGCGGGGGCCCTGCCTATTAGGCTGTCATCCGAATTTGCACCTCGAATCACCTTGAGGGCTCTTCTTAGAGCTTGCGGCCTTTAACGCGGAGTTTGAACACGATCTGTCATTTAGTTTTTTTCATGATTGGATTATTCGTTGTCGTGAATGTATTATTTCTGGAGGAGCTTACTTTGAACGCGATACAATAATTTTGGATGAAAAATAAATATTTTGTGTTTCATTGACCAATTCCCGGTACTTGTGACAGATTGTAGAACTTTCAGAAAATGTTGACTCCTTTTGTATGAACAACAGGTCGGCTGTTTAGAAGCCCAACTTTATCTTCGAAAGGGCGTAGACATCGCTTTGAGCGAACAAAATTTGATTGATTGTTCGTGGGAACAAGGAAATTCAGGCTGTAATGGGGGAGGAATGGGAAGAGCTTACCAATACATCTACCAACATGGTATACAAAGTGAACGGGACTATCCCTACAGGGCGAGAGCAGGTGTATGCCAGTTTGAAAGTGAAAGAAGCGTGGTATCAATTAGCGGTTACGTGAAGATTAGAAAAAACGAAACCGATCTGATGGCTGCAGTGGCCTCTATGGGTCCAGTTGCGATTGGGATGCATTCAACGAAAACGTTGAAAGCGTATAGATTTGGAATTTTGAGAATTAGAAACTGCAAGAGATTCCCTTTGAATCACGCCGCCGTATTGGTCGGATATGGTAGGGATAAAGGAAGAGATTATTATATAATAAAAAATTCTTGGGGTCGTAAATGGGGCGAGCAAGGATACGTCCGATTAGGAAATAGAGGCTCAAATCCTTGTGGAGTCGCTGATAGTGCATTGTTCCCCAAAGTGGTTTAGTTCTTTTATATGCAGGGGGTATACTTTTAATACTTGTTTGTTGTTATTTGTTCAAACAGCAATAAAACATTTGAAGAAATAGATATTCTTATTTTCCTTCGAGTAATATTGATGATGTATTTATGGAATTTGAATTTGGGAGGCTTTTACTTGGTAAAGTTCCATTATCAATAATAAAAAACAAGTACTGTGTTTTTACATACCCAGAATATATGGTTCTACTCAATGTGCTTAAAGAACAGATTGACTCCCAATTACATACGGTTGAGGACACATAACAACAGTGGACCTGCAAGAAGAGCAATCGAGAAAGGTCAACTCATATGGATCAAAGAGGATATGAAGATCCAGTACAACAGGAGACACGTTGCCAAAATATATTTGAAGGTAATCCATACAGAATTATTGTTTAGATTGCACCCTGTTGAGTTTGATATTTTATACTCTGAGTCCAGATACGATGTCAAAATTTTAAGTCATAAAAAGTTTCAGCAACAACAGAAAAAGTTAAATTCACTTAAATTCAAAATTTCTCCACCGAAACCTTCAACTGATAAATTTTCAGACCATACATTTTTTGACAGATTCACTAATTCAACTGATACCGATTTTACACAACCACAAAAAGATCTATTAGAAAAAGGATTCGAACATAATCTACACCCAAAACATACTAAAACTAATTTTGAACAGTTAGGCATAGACTCCGAAATCATTCTCAAAAACTCCAAAGATAACATTTTGGCCAAACATCAAACACGAAAAATCAACAAAGAAGAATTTTCGAAATTATCACCTCATTTCAATTCCGATTATAAGATAATAAAAACAATTCGTGAAAATAGTACCAAGAACGATTTAGTATTCACTAAAGCAGATAAAGGTAACATCGTCAAATCATTAATTACAGACCACGAAAAATATAAATTCATTAACTCCAATCCACAATCGCCCGAATTATATTCGTTGATAAAACTTCATAAACCTGATTACCCTATTAGATCTGATGTTTCTCATGTAACGGCACCTTCTTTCAAACTTTCAAAATTCCTAAACGACTTGCTAATAAAACATTTCAATTTTAAATGTAAATTTTAGGTCAAAAATTCATACGAACGAATTGCCAAATCAAAGATACCATTATACCACCTAATTCCAAACTCATTTCTTTCGATGTTAAGAATCTATTTCCCAATACTCCTCCTATACGTACTACTTAGTTGAAGAATTACTAGAAAAGAATCATGTCAATACGATCATTAAATCAGATATTCTTTCATTATTACAAATTGGTTTAGATAAAATTATTTCCATTTCAATAAAAATATTATACTAGTGAAGACGGCTTGATTATGGGCAATCCGTAAAGTCCTTTGTTAGCAGAAATATTCATGAATAATTTAGAGAAATTAATTCATAATCATCCACTTAGTAAATATTGTTTATACTGGTATCGCTATGTAGATGATATCATTTGCTCTACAGGAACAGATAGACAGTTAAAAATTTTCGAAAATTCATTACATCCAAAAATTGGATTCACAAGCAATAATTCAATAAATTTCTTAGACGTAACAATTTCGAATGAAAATGGAAAACATGTTTTCGCAATTTACCATAAGCCGTCACGTACAGATATTATAATACATAACTCGTGTCATCCGTTTCAACATAAAATGTCAGCATTCAACAGTTTTATTCATAGATTGATTAACATCCCGTTATCACCAGAAAATTTCAACAAAGAATTAAATTTGATTAAACAAATTGCCAACAATAATGATTACAATCGCAAACTAATAAATAATATTTTAAATAAAAAACAAAGTTGAATCGCATTGAATGAAGTTTACCCTGTCGATAAATTGAAACAAAAATTCAGCACCTTAACCTACGTTGGCATTACAAGTGAGAAACTGAAATCATTCTTGAGTAGCAATAATTTCAACATAGCTTTCCAACCTAATAATAGTTCAGGCAAATACATAAAAAATAGTAAAACCAAATCAGATAAAAACAATAAATCAGGTGTTTATACATTGAATTGCAATGACTGTGATAATTTCCACAATGGTGGAACACAGAAATTTTATTATTAGAATATCGGAACATAAACGTAGTTTTTCAAATAAAAAAATCAGATTCAAATTACGCGAATCATCTTCTAGAAAATAGTCACTCTTTCGATTCACACTTTGAAATTTTGCATACAGATAATAAATATTGGAAGGTAGATCTTTGGGAAACTCTAGAAATCAACAAACACAAACACTCAGGTAGACTCATCAATGAATAAGTCGATTTAAGCCCTTCACCTCTATTGAATCTCCTCAGGGAGCAATCTTTTCCTTAATTTTATTGGATATACCTGTCATCAATAAACACTTAAGGAGCAACCCAATAAGCTTTTAATTACTTAGGAACATTTGTATTTATATTCTCATTCTTATTTTCTGTACAGTCATTCGTCTGAAGAAGGTACGGTGTAGTGAAACGCGTTACGAATCGCAATTATTAAGTAAAATTCCTTAAAACACAGTACTTATTTTTTATTATTATTTTATGGAAATTAATTTTTAACACCTTCAGGTGAATGAGCAATGTTGTTAAATCAGAAATTTAATGATCACACAAAATGCCGTTCCAAACACGCTATTTTGAACTGTATTGATCTTGTACATAAACTTCCTAGGCTCAAAAATACACAAAATCTTAAATAAGTTTCATTTTATATAAATAACAAGTATCCAAATATTCTAACAGATGAATGCCTTCCGATAGTCATAGAATTATTTACCAATTTCTCAAAATTATTTTCAATTTCAAAATGTTACCCATTATCAGGACCTCCCATAGGTCACCTCTTAGCCTTCTCTAAGCCGATAATTTCATCGATAACTTAGAAACTTGAAAAGCACAGTAATATTTAATAGTCACTTAGCTAAAAAACATTCAGTGTAGCCATATGTAGATGATATTTTGGTAGTTTTCCAGGGCTCAAACAGGCGAATTGATAAATTTCTGCAGTTTCTGAATGAAGTTCATACCATTATTAAATGTACACCAGAAATATAAATTAATAACTCAAAAAAAATTTAGACCTATCAATAACATAATCTACTTACAGTTTCATTTTTAACATCTACAGAAAAGAAACGTTCACAGATTCAATTATTCCCATGGAATCATTCAATCATTTAAACCACAAATTAGCGGGTAGTAATTCAATGAACCAAAGGGCCTTTTCCATTCCACTGTCACCGATAGACTTCAAAATTGAAATAAACTCTACCAGGAAAATTGCCATAATTTTATAAACAAAATGTTCTAACCTGAAGAAAAACATATAGGACACTTTTCTCACTTTTCCACAATTTATTTGATAATACCGACCGGTTTCGACCTCACGGTCATTTTCAAGTGAATATCCTTGATATTGAGATAGTTTGGAAATTTTCTGTCGAAAGGAGAACAGCGTAAGCTCTATGAATCATGTAGTTATATGCAGCTAGTTTGTGGCTCAAATTACCGAAATAGTGTGAATGTTGCCTTTCTGTAAATTTTATAAGTGAGATGGCTATTTGAATTTGTGATGGTTAACCATCTCACTTATAAAATTCACAGAAAGAAAACATTCACAGACGCATCAATCCCAATGGACTCGTCCGGTCATTTGAGCCAAAAACTTGCTGCATATTACTACATGATTCATACAGCTTACTCTGTTCCCCTTTCGACAGAAAATTGCCAAATTGAACTCAACATCATCAGAAAAATTGCCCTAAATAATAATATACCACATCATTTTATAAATAAAATTATTAAACTCAAAGAACAACGTATTACCTCTCAATTAATATATAGCATCGTAGAAACCCCGGAAAAGAGATACACTAGTCTCAGATACAACTGACGAACTCTCAATCGACTCCAACTTGAGCAGATTATCATTCAATGCCAAACAAAAGAACGATAAATTCAAGCAATCAGGATTTATCCTATCAAATGCAATGAATGTCAAGTACCCTACGTCGGATAAACAGGGACAAGTTTTTTGCTAGATTCAAGGAACATATTTCATCAGATAAAATTCGCCAATATTTGAACACATAAAATCAACCAACCACTCGATATAACAACCTTATAATCCTTCTTAAATGGAACAAGGGAAGATAGATGAATTTGTTAGAAAGTTTGAAGATCAGCAAACTATGTAAAAACCCACAATTTATTATCTTCAACAGCCAACTAGAGCTTGATGCATCCCCACTACTCAATATCTAGGATAACTTTCACTCTGTACTTGTACTTACCTACTCATCTGTAATATTGTTATTCAGTTGAAAATTATTGGGTTTGTTTCCCTAATATTCGAATGTTGAGTAGTTGTGAATTACTTTAGTCTACGGCAGGATATTGTGGATCAGCCTCTATTTACCTAAGGTATTCTTCACAGTACTGAAATCTAACCTAACCTAACACTATCGTTAGTGTAGCTGATATTTAAATGAGCGGTACTTATGTTTTTTCAAAATTTTCCATGCGCTTTGGTGGCTAATTTCAAGCTGTGGTTGGATTAATATCAACAAATGTCAATACGTCTATTTCGGTATCCCCGTCGATAACGAGATCCTTCTCTTCTGCAGGTTGTACCTCAGGAAATGTTCGTTCAACTTTAGAGAAATAGGTTCTATTCGGATGAAGTTTTTCCAGATAGCGCTCTGTATAATTGTTCAGCTCGAACGCTATTTGTCTTGCACTCTCCATAAATGAACATATCGACATTTTCACTTTGGGTGTATTGATACATACAAAAAACTGAATTTACTAATTCGCAATGTCGATAATTAACAACGATGGAACTTTGATATGATTTGGTTTAGGTATGTCGACGATATCATTTGTTGTTTCACTGGCACACACAGACAATTAGATTCATTCATTAACAAAATTCACGATAATATTGAATTAACGTTAGAGATAGAAACAGAAAACTCCATTACCTTTCTGGATTTAACTATTACTAAAATTAACGGCAAACATGATTTTTCTATTTTTCATAAGCCATCGCATACAGATATTACTATTCACAGCTCATCTACACATCCTCATCCACATAAATTAGCTGCTTACAATAGTATGGTACATAGACTCATTAATATCCCAAAGTCACAAGATAATTTTACAGTTACAGTCCAACTATGATTGAGAACATGATTTCACGCAAAAAATTTCAAAAAGCAATCCAGGAAGTATTTCCAAGTATAAAAAGTTCTAACACAAAATACGACAGCTTAACTTATATTGGTAATCCTAGTCTAAAATTTAAATCATTCCTCTCGCATTATAATTTCAATATAGCATTCCGAACTGATAATTCTTTAGGCTGACATATCAAAAACTGCAAATCTAAAATTGATAAAGGTAATGAATCCGGTGTCTATAAATTGTCTTGCGGGGATTGTAATAAAATTTATATTGGTAGAACTTTCAGTTCACTTACTCGAAGAAAACCATAACTTTAATGATAATTTCATAAGAATAATATATAAGGAATAACTCTGTTCATTAGTTTGTATCTATCTGATGAAGCCACAGTGTGGTGAAACCGGTCATAGTTTTGTTAATACTGAAAATCTAAATACCATAGTACTATCTATACTATATACTCATACTATCTCATTAATTGAGATATTTTCTATACTGTATTAAGAAAAATTGCATTTGCTTCATCACTTAAACTGTAATGAAACATTTTTCAGAAACTGTTCTGGAATGTACGAGCCCTTTCAAACTGGAATTAATAAAACTGTTAGTGGAATCTGGCGTAGATATCAACGTTATCGATCCAATTTCAAGAAGAAACTGTCTACATTTAAATGGCGTTAATGGATATTTACCGCTGGCGGAATATTTAGTCAATTGTGGTGCAGATTTAGAACGAAAAGACATTGCCGAAAGGAATCCGTATCAAGTTGCGATGAAACATGATAACTATGCAGTTGCAGATTTCTTTTTGAGAGCAATGTGGTTGAGAAGGATTTTCGCAAAAAGGAGAATTAAGATGAGATCTACAAGTATGAGAAGGTTGACTATGGATGTTTGGAGATAATTCTGTTTTATGTTTATTTCAGCTTAATGTTGAAATTATTATTGCATTTTGTAATTTCCATATTGGAAATTCACACTTTGTTGGAATAAACTCTCAACGTTTAATTCATTATGTTCCTAATTTAAAATGAATAGGAAAATTATTCACAAGTCGCAATGGAGATTTATTAAATATTCCATGCCCATAATAAACTGCTCTGAGAAAGTTGGAATTAAAACATATTTGCAATGAATACTATTTTCAAATACAACTGTGTCCAAAAAGTAAGACGACTCAGCATTCATTATGTAAAATCTATTTTTTTCTTCTAAATCAATTTCATCTCATTCAAAGTGAAACCTTCCAGATACAATGTACTTGCAAACAGATTTTCCAATCTTCGAAACAGTTGTTTAAGTCGATTTCTGGAATGGCCTTCAACTCTCTCTTCGATGAGGCTTGTACGTCATTTATTCACTCGAAAAAGTGTTACCGGAGCGGTCTTTTGAGTTTCCTGAGTAACCAGAATTCTCACGGGGCCAAATCAGGTGGTTGGGGCGGGTTGTGGAACAATATGTGTCGAGTTTTTGACGAAATGGACTCGAAGGATCAAAATCAAGAATTGTCTCGCCATAATACCGGCCTCTTTATTCGAATATCTTCACACAAACGACGCATAACGTTGAAATGATATTCTTTGTTGATGGTATCACCCGGCAGAAAGAACTCAAAAGCAGTCAACATGACCTTGATTTTTAAGCGACTTTGGCGCGGTGTTTTTGGCCTTGACTCACCCTTAGTACCTTTATAACACTTGTAAACAATTCTTTTCGACATAGCCTCATCATAAAAGGCTTTTTGCACCATCCTAAATGAATCAGTAGCTGAAAGTTGATTGCGCAAACAAAATTTCATACAAATTTTTTGCTCTACAAATTCAGACATAAAAAGTGAAAAATTTACTTCTAGGATATTACAAAACGAAGCGTATCTCAAACACTAATGAATATTTCAATGTGAACCTTGGCACAGATTTCAAAGACAGTCCTACTAACCTGAAAACAAGAGCACTGCCCCAAATTCATTTAATCGCGTAGTTCAAATTTTAATGTCACCTTACTTGTTACTTGTTACTTGTATACATCAGTATACTGGCTGTAAATCGAAAGTGCGGAGATATTAAAGATTGATTTCCCAAGTCATTATATAAAAAAGTCATATTTTAGAAGAAAAACCATTTCAATAATCCAATCTTAAATATTGATACTTTTTTAATTTGTAATTCTGTTACTGTTGAACAAATCAATATACAAAAACGAACAATACAAATTTTAGAAGGACTTCAATGTTCTACAAAATTGGAATATTATCAGTTTTGAATGAACAAACTATTTCAGAAATTATTCACAATTGAAGTTGAAAAAAATTAAATTGTATCGAAAATCATATTTTTATCTATATTATTACTTAAATTTTCCGAAGTTCATGATATACACAAACTGTAATTGCCGAACAAATCAATGTATAAAAAGCGATAGCAATTTATGTAAAGTAATATGAACACATAACCTTCAATGGATCTTACAAGGATTGTTTTAATATACGAGGTATGTCAATTAAATTCGTGGAAGTTGGCAATACAGCGTTCGCATTGGTTTCATTATAAGCAGAGTTCATTTCTGTGTCAGCCTGTGCAAGTTTCGTGTTGATCAGTTGTATATTTCCGGTTTTATTGTCCTTTGAACATCGACCTGTTATGACCCACCGTCGTGAAGATGAGTGATAAAATAATTGAGCAAAGAATAGTGATCCAATTTTTGGTGAAACAGTTAACCGACGTGTATAAGGAAGATTGCCTGTAAAAATCAGCTGTCTACGATTGGGCAAAGCGGTTCAGAAGCGGCAGAGAGTCAGCGGAGGATGATCCTCGCGAGGGAGCTTCCTCCACCTCTCGAAACGTACAAAACCTCGATTGGCAGCGAGTGCTCGGACACCGTCTTCTGTTTGATAACATCTGTTTGGATCATAGGTGCTGAGGCTTCTGTTTTTCTTTTTGTTTTTTAAGGTTGAAAGTTTTTTATACAGGTTTTTCAAGAGAAAATTACGAAAACCTGCATGAAAAACTTCCAACCTTAGAAAACAAAAAGAAAAACAGAAGCCTCAGCAACCTATGATCCAAACAGATGTTATCGAACGATCAGATATCACTTTTTATTCTAGATTCATAAATCTATCAAACAATTTCTTTGATGAAGTTCAAACGGATCTGCAAAATTCACCCTGGAAAACGGAAAACAAACAAGGAAATAACCGGAGTGTAATCAAAGCTGGCTATCCAAAAAGATAAAGATATCATCACCAACCCAAGCCTCCATAAACACAAACTTACAGAAATTGTCAGAAAATCTGACATAAAAAACTAACAAACAGAATCAGTTGAAAATAATAAAGTCCATATCAATCAAAATCCAAGTCGAAGATCTCATAATGACTAAAGCTGGCAAAGGCAATAGTATAGTATGCGTCAATAAAGACCTATACGAAGAAAAGATGCAGGGTGTACTGAAAACAATGGATACCACCGAAATACCAAAAGATCCAACCAAACTTTTCACGAAAGAAATCAAAGAAGAGCTAAGTTTGTCAGAAGACCGAGCACACACAGAATGGGAGAAGAGGAAACTGATTCCAATGAATGTTCAAGCTCCAAAAATGTACGGATTGATTAAACTACATAAGGAAGAAAAATCTGCAAGACTTGTAGTGTCATATATAAACACACCATCAGGTAAACTAGCAAAATTATTGAATCAAAAATTTCTACACCTATCGAATTTCCAAGCACAATACACTATCTCTAATTCTGTAGATCTCATACATAAACTTTCAAATATTACAATCTCCCAAGATATTAAGTTAGTGTCTTTCGATGTCAAAAATATGTACCCGAACATTTTAATGAATGAGTGTCTTCCCCTTGTTACAGATATCTAACACAGGTCTAAAACACTGCCATATATCTCTAATGAATTTAGCAATCTTCTTCAAATATGCCTATCTCTGAGTCATTTTCAATTTCAATCTGAATTCTTCAAACAAAATTCAGGTCTTCCAATGGGTTCACCTCTTAGCCCTCTACTAGCTGACATTTTCATGAATAATTTAGAGAAAAATTCAATATTAAACACAGATTTCGCTAAAAAACATTACTTTCTGGTATAGATATGTGGATGACATTTTAGTTAGTTGGTTTTCGTGGTTCAAACAGACAAATTCAGCAATTTTTAAATTTTCTGAATAAAATACATTGCCGCATCAGCTTCACTTCTGAATTAGAAAATAAAAACTCAATTAATTTCCTCGACTTAACCATTACAAATTCAAATAACCAACTCACTTATAAAATTTACAGAAAGGAAACATTCACAGACGCATCGATTCCAATGGACTCGTTCAGTTATTTAAGTCACAAACTAGCTGCATATAACTCCATGATTCATAAAACTTAGTCTGTTGCCCTTTCGAAAGAAAATTTTCAAACTGAACTTAATATCATCATAAAAATTGCCTCAAATAACAACATACCACAACATTTTTTAAATACAATCATTAAACGCAAAGAACAACGTATTACCTCTCAATTATTATATAGCATCGTAGAAACCACTGAAAAAAAATACACTAGTCTCATATACACCGGCGAACTCTCTAACAAAATCAGTAACTACTTTTCCAAATTGAATATAACTACTTCATTCTAGAGCGGCCCCAACTTAAGCAGACTATTATTCAATGCCAAACAAAAGAACAATAAATTCAAGCAATCAGGAATTTATCAAATCAAATGCAATGAGTCAGGTAGCCTATGTCGGACAAACAGGGAGAAGTTTTGAAGCTAGATTCAAGGAACATATTTCCTCAGATAAAAATTCGCCAATATTTGAACACCTAAAATCAACTAAACACTCGATATCATTGAACAATCTTAAAATCCTTCATAAATGTATCAAAGGGAGAGAGATGAATTTGTTGGAAAGTTTGGAGATCAACAAATTATGTAAAAACCCACAATTTATTACCCTCAACAGCCAACTAGAGCATAATGGATCCCCACTACTTAATATTTAGGATAAATTTCATTCTGTACTTGTACTTGCCTACTCATGTATTATATTGTTATCCACTTGAAAATGACCGTAGGGTCGAAACTGTTCGTGATTATTAAATAAATTGTGGAAAAGTGACAAAAGTGTCTCATTTCGTTTTACTTTAAAAATGAATTTCCATCAAATAAATAAATCATCAATACTATCAATCACTATATTTCTCATTACTGAATAAAGCAAGGACGCCATTATATTATAGAAATTCTGTATAATTTCCTTATCTCATATGGGAGTGTTTTGTGCATAGGTAGGGTTCTGTTAAACTGTGTCATGGGTTTAATAAATAAAAGAAGAAAGAAAAATAACTAAGCGTCCCTACTTTATTGATTTGCATCACAACATTAACGGATTATACAATTTATAATTATAAATATTATACTGACTGCTCCTTTACCTATTTAATAGAATAAACATTCATCAGAAAATATGCCTCAATTATCTAATAACACAGATAGAATGACTTCAACAAATATAAATAGACACACCAAACAGATATGAGTTCTAGACATTTATAGGATGTATCTATGAAGGACTGGCACATTTGCTTCTCGCTGATTATTTAGGAGTTGAGGAAGTGAATAGTAATCGTATTTGCTAGGTCCTGTTAGATATCTAAGTTCTCTAGTGGGGTCATTTCTTTTCCTTGCACCCAGAAAACGATTACTTCTATCGTTAGACCATTGTTGTTTTTCGAATAATGGTTGATTTTCGTTGAGTATATAACGTGATCCAATTTCGGGTTGAGGATCTACTGGAACATCCAGCCATGTATCACTGTCTTGTTCCAGCTCTTCTAAATCTTCGTCCGGTTTTTGGTGTGGTTGATGTCTGCTTTCGTAAAGTGTAAGGAGATCTAGAACTTCTTCTGGCGTTAAGTCGTCCACGGAAAGTCGGTTTCCATAACTGAAATGAATATTGAAATAAGTGATATATTTTTTTTCAACTAATGAAGAAAATGGCTTATTATTTTTCTGTTTATTGAATACAATTTACAATAAAATCGCTTCAAAAGGTAAGGGTCAAGACATTAGGTTCTGTCCATGTAGTAGTAGTAGTAGTATATATTTGTGACATGAAAACTTACATTTCATGTCATAGTTATTAACAATACAAAATATAAGTGCTCAAATAAAACAAACAAACCAGTCAAACAGAAAAAAGCATCAGCAAACATCCTCGAACAAAAGTCGATCGAGAATTTAGGACTTAACAAATCACAACAGAGAAACAAATAAATGCACAAAACGCAGAACTACAGGTTTTTGTCCATAAACTCCTGTATCTCATAAATTGTTTCCTCAATTAATATTTTCTTTACCATCTTAATAAATCTTCCATCCGGAAGTCTTTTCATTCGAGATGGAAGCATGTTGTAGAAAATGGTATAGCAGTAGTTGGACGCTAATTGAGTTTTTTCCAATCGATGGCATGTGGGCACTAATTGATCTCTATTCCTGGTGTTGTATTGGTGAACTGTAGCCTGGGAGATGAATTTGTCTGTATTCTGTCTTATATATAAAATACAGGACGAAATGAACATCCAGGTAACGGTCAAGATTTTCTCTGATCTGAAAATTGGACGACAGCTCTGGTGTTTGGGAACACCACAGAGTGCCCTTACTACTGCTTTCTGCTTTGCCAATATCCATGTTTCATGCACTTCTCGGTTAGAGATTGAACTTTGCATTGGGTTGTCGCGATGTTTAGTAAGGTAGCATCATCAGCGTATAGACTAGTGGTAGAAATTGGTATATGAAGAGGTAGGTCATTTATATAAATTAGAAAAAGAACTGGTCCTAATATTGAACCTTGTGGTACTCCAGTTTCAACGTTTTTTTCATTAGATTCTCGTTTTTTTCAACCTGCGTTCTATTCAACAAATAGGACTTATATATCGAAAGGGCATTTCCTCTAACTCCACATACTCCATTTTATCATTCAACAAGCTTCGAAATATACTGTCAAAAGCTTTGTTGAGGTCATATGCCAGTAGTTCCCCAAATTGGTGTTCGTCCAAAGCCTTAACAATCGCCTCAACGAGGTTGATAAGTGCTGTCGTGGTAGATCTAGCAGAACGGAAACCATGTTGGCAGTTATCAAGTACGTTATGTTTTTCTAGAAATTCCACTAGTCTTCTTCTTAGAACCTCCTCAAAAATTTTAGAAAATATTTGCAGCAAAGCAATGGGTCTATAATTCTTTATTGCCACTCTTATATATGGGAATCGCCTTCGCAATGTTTTGGTAATATTTTTGGATTTCATATCTATTAAATAATAAATGTTCGAACTGAATATTCTTACATTTTTGCCTCTCCGTTGTTCATTCCATAACTGATATCGTAAATTTGATAATCTGATCAACTGAAATTACACGACGTAGTTAAAAGATACTAAAATCATTATCAAACTCAATTTTGTTTTGTCAATACTGATATTGGATCGTCCCACGGAACTCGAAGTGACGGGAAGGTTCAGGCGATATAAAAGCACTTGATCCAATTTATTGTGGCTCTTTAATTATGCAAATGGCTTTTCACGGTCGCCACTTCAATTTATATGACATTTCAATATCTTCAAGAGTGAATATATGATAGGTAACGAATTATGGAATATTTTTCACTTTCAGTGAAGTTATTTTAATTGGTGACGGTTTGGTTATCTATGATTTGATTTGGGAGAGTTTCCTTTATCATTTCATTTGCTAGGAAAATTTTTCTAAAATGATTTTGTATTTCGTAAAGATGTACCTAGTTTAATTGCTGCAATGGGATTACGTCGAAATCTTGGAAATCCGGAGTTACTCGAAACCAAAAGAAGAGAACTGCGATTTGTTTTCACCAATAAATTTTCTCGAAAATCGAGGACGTAGATGGAGGTTCATTTTTCTCTACTTGTAGTATTTCACATTACTACCCCACTAAAGCATCAACAAACTACAGATAAGGTACCGTTAATGATTTGTGGTGAAATCCTTATTGATCAATTGTTGGATTCAGATATTGTAAAATCATATTCGAGAAGGAAACATTTTGTGAATGACTTAAATATTGCATCTGTATCCAGAATACAGAAAATAGCAGAAAGGGTTCCTCAATATCATCCTATGCCACTGTTTAAATCCTTCGTAAATTGCTATAGTACTGAATATTAGTTCAAACTGTGTCTAGAACTGAGCCGAATTTCAATAATCTACAATTCAAGGTGGTGAAGTTATGACGATCTTTCTTTCAAAAATTTCAAATGGAATACTCGGTATCTCAGAAATGAAGTCTTTTAGATACATCATCGTCTCACTGAATCAAGGAAGTTTCGAACTGTATTTGAGAATTGCTGTTGTCATACAATTAATTTCACAGTTCAATTAATCAACCTGGCGCATTCGCCATTTTGTGCTTAAATAGATATCTGATAAAAAATTTGAGGTATTGGGTATTTCGTCATCGAAATGGTATTGACTGATTGAAAAATTCTATAAACCATACATTAAAGTATAATATCTTGGCATCAACAGTAATAAATTCCAGCAACTGCTTCAGAAAAAAATTAATTAAAAATTCAAACTTTTCTGCGATTAATTTTCAATCGGGAAAATCCAACTGCATAATTCTTCTCTTTTGTTAGGGATGATTCTTACGAGGTCTTCTTGTTACTAATTGTCGAAACTTCTTGAAATATTTGAGTTATGCTCTTGATTCAACAGATTTCCCAATTCATTGCACATTGTTTCTTCAGTTTGTTAGATCCAAGTTCTTCCAGTCTGATTCTGTCCCCAGCTGGGCATTCACACATGAGTGTTCTATTAATTTTATCTCCTCCTCATATAGCTTTCATGAAGGGTTCTGGATCATCTCTGAATTATTTAGGTGATTATTGAGGCAATTAGAACTCTCAGGTCTAGCCTGGAGAGTTTATAACAAACCTTGGCTGTCGCATTGGAAGATTCACTGATAGAAAGCCGACATTGTCTGAGAACTGTGTGACTCAGCCAGTGCTTCCGTACCTTCAGGTCTGTCTTTTTAATTCTTTTAATCTCTTGGAGAACGCTGGGCCTTTACAAAATTTCTCCATCTGACCCTGTTTCGAGACAAACTATGGATCTCTCTCCAGGTATTTCCATTTTCTGAAATTTCCAGTTCCAGTCTAAAGTTTCTTTGGTGATGGTGTCGCTTCTTCTGAAGGTATGTCCCAGCCATCCATACTTTCTATCTTGAATAAATTTTTTATAGGTTCTTCATTGGATATCTTTCATAGGTCTATGTTCGATATCTTATCGGGCCATCTGATGTTTAGGATTCTTCTCAGACAGGAGTTAACAAAGTTTTGCAGTTTCCAGGTGAGAGTTTTTGTTACTTTCCATGTCTGGCACTCGTATAGAAGGAAATACTTGACGTTGGTTCTGTTTTCCTCCCCAGGTATGGTGATTTCCAGATCGAGTTCAGTTGAATGAACGATCCCCTAGCTTTGTTCATCCTTCGGTATTCATCTGCTCCCCTGTTAGTTGTAATGATGCTGCCGAGATACATTTAAGTAAATGTCTTCTTTCTTTTTCAATTGATCGTCATATGTCTAACCCCGCTCTTGCTGCTTCTTGTCTGAGTTCTTCCATTCTGTTTTCCATATCATTCAATGTTTGTGTTAAGAGGCAAATATCATTGGAAAAATCTATTTCTTCCAATCTGTTCATTAGACCCCACTGTATTCCTCTTCTGATTTCTGGTGACTTTCTTCATAATTTTACCAAGGACGAGTAGGAATATCAATGGTGAAAGCAACCAACCCTGTCTTGTGCCGACTTCTACTTTAAAAAGATCGGATATGTTTTCCTCGTGCAGAACATGACATTGGTACATTGTACGTGCTTTTGAGAGTGTTTACGATCTTGTAAAGGACTCCAAACGATTTCAAAGCCTTCACATAGCTTCTTGGGATACAGAGTCAAAAGCACGTTCAAAGTCCACGAAGGCAAGATACAATTGAGCTTGAAATTCTGCACTTTGTGCCACAATTATTCTGAGAATATTTATCAGATCGATACAAGACCGTTGTGCTCTGAAGCCATGTTGTTGTCTTCTGAGTTTGGTGTCTAGAGCCGTCTTCATTCTGTTGAATACTATTCTAGTTAGCACTTCACTTGGGATTGACAGAAGAGTGATTCCTCTCCAGTTTCGGCATTTAGACAAATCTCCCTTCTTCGGCAGTTTGATGTGGAGCTCTCTCTTACAGTTCTCAAGGAGTTGTTCGGGGTTCCATATTTGTTTGAAGAGGTCGTGGAACATGTTGGCGGCTACTTCTGCTGATATGTGGTCTACTCCTTGCGATTTACCATTTTACTTTCAGGTCTAATCACCGGTTATTTTCCATCCTTATGGTATCAAGCGGGAATTTCAAGTCTAGGCTCTGCTCTGCTGAATCCCAAGTTCTCCTTGTCATTGCCCTCAACGCCTGCAAGGTCTAGAAACCACATTAGACGGAGTCTATTTATTTCATCCAGTTTGGCGAGGGTTGAACAGCATTTCTTCACAATAAGGGCTTTCAATGCAGCTTGGCTATTCGTGATTTTTATTGATCTACTCGTTAATCCCCTGTAAGTACGAGGTTACCACAGTTGTCAATGGCGAATATTTCTGCTTGGGAAACATTCGCAAGCCCGCCAAGACCATTTACCTTATACAGTTTTGGTGCCGAGATATTCCTGTGTGCTGAGGATGATAATTTGGCATGGTAGCTCCATATTGGTTCTGGATATTGCTATGTCTAACTCATATTCAGCATCTCGCTGTCTTCAGTTTCAGATTGTAAAGCGCTAGGCACGAAATTGAACATATTTCTCTTTCCAGGAGAAGTGATGGAATTTGTAGGTAGCCATTCTAGGCTTTCCGCTCTTCACCAAGTGAAGAAGTGCAAAGGGAAATATCAGTTCCACCAACTCATGCAGTGATATGTGATACGCGGTTTCACTGCCATCACGTATGGCCACTTAAGTTGCTTTGAGAAACAAACACGACGTCTATCTCGATGCCATTTCCTTACTGTATTTCTTCTACATACCGGTAGTGAATTAACTCTTCTACTAATGCCCATCGTTTGTGAAAGTTCTGTCTGTGTTGACCCACAGCGCAGCATCTCTACCGGTCAGTTTATCGTGTCAATACTTAAATAATACCTCTCTATAGTTTTAACAGGGAACCTCACCACTAAAAATTCGAAAAAGAACCGATCTCTGTCTTGGATATACGAATTTCGAAGAATTATCCGATAAGAGAATTTCAATGTGCAAATTTTCATAAGTGCCTTTAATGCCTTCAGAAAATTTTGAATCCAATAAGAAACAATTATCTCTCTTCCCCGAGTTGGTTGAATTATAGTATCGTAGAGAATTTATTTCATCTAGAAATCTACGAAGACATTCCCTGTAGTTGGAAATCATTTCAAATTCCAACATGCCTATTTTCGGAATTAGGGCTTCATAAACAGCATAAATTCCATCATCAGCTTCTTGTCCGAATCAAATTTCCGTATCGATTAACACTTCACTTTTTATGGCGAATGACTAGTCGACACCCACGCAAAGCTATTATCTGCTTTTCCCTTTTCCCTGGTCGCCTACGTTATCTAAACCGTACGAAAAGGTCGTAAAATGGATTCATACCGGTATGTGATATCCCATTATGTTTTATTATTATTTCTAACTCGTCTAAGAAATGGTTTGGCGAAGGAAAATGACAGGAATATGGATTCAAGAAAAAATTAAAAAATATTCTGACAACTCAGCTTATCAGAAGAAATTCCTCTAAATATGTAACACGTATTTTGTTAAGAAAATGCCAGTTATGTTTCCAACCGTACGAGGGGATTTTCAACTATTGAATACGAAATTTATCAATTTAAGTTTTTTTCATTTCGAAAATTTTACTTTATTGAAATAGATATCTCCAACTTCGTGAGATTTTCGATTCTGGGAAACGTACGACATCTAGTTTTCAACGATCTAGGAATCGTGCTCGATAGAGTCGAAATGCCCGAGCTCTACGATATCTTACATCGTCGATTACCCGATAGATAATGTAATATCGATTCTTTGAAGTCGTTACTCAATGAAAAATGATTTACATTTCTTAATCAAATAAAGGATAATATTCACATTTTCACTAGATTCATAGATTTATAACGCATTTCAACACACTATAGCTTTATAAAATGAGTAGAATATTTAAAGGGAATATTCACATTTTTAAAAGTAGGTACTTAAATCAATAGGTAGAAAATCCAAACGAGATTGCCCCTTTTAGGAATTGAAAAGATTTTGTAATGTTGACGAATTTAGGTCAATTTTCCTGAATTTTTCTGATTATTAATTTCCAATGCTTCAGTCTACGAGGGATCTCGTTCAAATTTTTCATGTTGGGCTAGAATTAAATAATTTAGTTCACGAGGATGACCTGGTGCATTATCCAAAACTTGAACAGTGTTAAAGTCTGAATTCTTATTTTTAAAATTAGTTGCAACTTCAGAAACGAAACAATTCCGAAAACAGACATAAAAAATAGCGCGTGTAACCCACGCTTTCCTATTAGCTGGCCAAACCACTGGCTGGTCGTTTTGGTTTTGATTTTTTAAGCACGAGGATCGAACGATCTGTAAATTATCAGTGCTTTAATGACAGAATCTCCAGATGCATTAAACTATAGCAACAATGTAACCTTATCCTTCGCTCCTTAAATCCAGTGGTAGAGATTTGAATTTTAAAAATGAATGTTTTATTCGGCATTCTCTTCCAAAACACGCTCACGTTTGTATTCTTCATCAGCTGCTAAGTTTGTAAATTCTTCTGGATATCTTTCTGCTGCATCAGTGTTTGCAGATGTAGCTTCTCCAACGATTTTAATGCTATGCAATGATTGTCGCACCTCAAACTTTCCAATGCTTGAAATCCTCCACTACCACAACTACCACCAGATTTTCCAAAATGTGCGTAAAGGTGCCTGGCCTCCTCCCGAGAAATTGGACTACTCGGGGCACTCTTTTTTGGTTGCGGTCTTCTATCCATAATGACAAAACCTCTGCTATTTTTTCTTTTTCTGAATCACGAAATAATTTCGCTGATATCTAAGGATTTTTTGGTTGATGTACAGTTGATTTGTTAACATTGTAACGTGCTAAAATCACGTCACAACAATTTGAATTTAAACACCTGATTCCAGTCAACCCTCTATCTGTGTCACGCCACTGGTTAATAGTCTGATGCGCATAATTAGGCTATCGGATGGTATGCTTACCGGCTTCTGTATCTTCTCCAGACTTTCTTTGCTCTGCTGACCTTTGGACTAATTAGTCGTTCTTGAAAATCCTATTTGTACTTGAAAAAATTCTCTAGTGAAAATTAGAGATATATCTTTATCTTGTATATTGTGTAGTGACCCATATCAAAAATATAGGTCCTAGGTAGAGAATCGTAGGTGGAGCTCAGAGGTTGAGATGATATAACTTCTATCTGGAGTCCAAAAATCCATATGAATCCAACGCTGAAATAGAGGTTTTCCCCATATGCAGCAGTACAAACAAGAAGTGATTGGGGGCTATAACATAGACGACCTCAACTCATCTCTTTCACCAAGATAAGTCTTATTGACTATATATATATATATATATATATATATATATATATATATATATATATATATAAAAAGCATTTGTGACATTGTGTACCATTATTTATGTAATTAAATATCTGAGCTAAACTTCCTTGAGTTTTCTTCCAAGATTTCAGTGACAATTATTGAAGTAGAGTCTCATTGCTCATTTTTCTCTGGGCTTAACCAGTAAGAGTTAATTTTGTTATAACATTCAATGAGCGTAATATGGATACAAACGCGTCATAAATTTGTGAATTATGTAAATTAGGATTTAGGATTTCAATTAATTGAAAAATAATATCTATTTTATTCTGGAACACCTGTTTGATTGCTGGAATATCGATATGTATGAAATTAAACTATTTGATTGTACAAATTATGAAATTTCAATTTTAATTAAATATCTATTCAAGAATTAATTTAACAGTTTCAAAAAAATTTCTTCGAAGAGTAGAATATAAATCTTTCTTGGAATACTTTTTTTGTAATTGCACTTACTTGAATTTCCTGGAGTCCCTCTTTCTCCTCTTCCTCTTGTCATTCTCCAGATATCTGTATTGATTTATAGACGTCGGGCCGATCCCATACAATTCACTTTTCAAGACAGCGTTCTCCAAGGCCTCGTCTAGCTTCTCCTTATTAGTTCCATATTGAAAATCCTTCTCGTAATCGTTTCTACCCCTTCCATATTGAAGGCCGTCATCATTATATAATGTTGACTGAAAATCATTATCGGCATTCTGATAAACGTTTGAATCTGAAGTCCAGTCCCTGTCATTTGGAGCTACGTCTTCCATTTCATCATTTTTCAGTTCTGTAGCTGAAAAATTGATGGAAATTATTCTGAAATACGTTTGTATCTTATGCGTATACATTCTTTCAAAAAAGTGACGGAAATTATTATTATTATTATTAATTATTAATTAATAATGACTAAATATATGCTTGAAACTATTGTCAAAATTTTTGTTGTTGCTTACTTGGCACAACTGTATTTTATACTGACTCGGAGTTTGAACGCATTCGTCATTCAGTTTGTTTACAGTGATCGATTGGTCGCTCTGGTCGGCTATCAACATCTTCAGGTTAACATCGATAAAGTGAAGGAGATGGTAATTGAAAATTGTCATTTAAGTTTCAGAGAGATAAGCAATGAACTTTCTATGTCTCAGGAATCAATTGGTTCCATTTGAAACGATTGTTTGGGCATGGAACGCGTTGCCGCTCTACTAGTTCTAGAAGACCTTAATTGAATCGCATATAGGTCGCTGAAGACATTCTAGAAGAGCTAAATCCGACCTCTTATTTATAAAACGCATTGTAACTTGTGACGAGACATGAGTTAGAGAGTTTTATATGCAAACGAGTCAACAAGCTTCGTAATGGCCTCCCAATTCGTGGAATTTGAAATCTCGACGTTTATTTCTCTGTATATCTGGCTACTTTTGTGTTATGTCAAAGCTAATCTGGGACTTTTTGCAAATGTAGAGGAAGTTATGAGATTCATCACCATGCCACTAGAAACAATGATAAAATAAGCCTTCCTCTGTTGAGATTGAAAGTGAGTCACAATTTGATCACCTGGGTTCAGTTTTTCAATAAGATATCTGATATCATTGATACAAACGTGAATATATCAGTTTTCAAAAGTAGAACAAAAAAATTTCTCTTGTAAGGCATTTTATTCTGTGGAGGAATTTCTGGAGAGCTGATTGTTTGTATTAGTTTCAGTTAGTTTATTAGTTCTTTTTTACTCTATGTTTAGGTATTTATATATTAACTTTTTCTAATAAGTTGTTTTCACTTTTGAAATGAATAAATGTATCTATCTATCATCGACATTTTTCTATGTATGTGTGACTCCATCTCGATAGCACTATCATTCTGAATGAATTTCTGACCAAAAACTCAACAAATGCCATCGAACAACAACCGTAAATGATTGATAAAAGCTCTGGCGACTCTTGTCTTTTTCCAAAACTCAAATTACCACGTCAAGGTACCCGTTTTGAATCAATTGAAGACATGGAAGAGAATTCCTGACGAGAGCTGAAGTCGATTCCGGAAAAAGCGTTAAAAAAATGTTTTCATGATCGTGTTATTCGTTAGCGTAAATGTATTATTTAAGAAGGAGCTTACTTTTTTTTTATTATTATTTATTTATTCATGCTTATACCAAGGTATTTTGCATTCGTCAAACAAATTATAATGGCAAAGAGAATCAAACGCCATGGATCAAGAGTTGACAGTATTCTACCAGAAACTTAAATACCTGTGTCTTGAAAGATTTGTTTCAAAGCACGACAATCTAGAGGTAGTTTATTGAAAAATTTAAATGCCATATTGAAAGGACTATTAAGAGTCTTCGATAATCTACAAAAGTCAGGACGGATGTTTTTTCTACACCTTGTATTATACATGTGAAAATCCTCGTCTGAAGGGCAGTTATGCTGTTCTTTGTGTGTATATAATAAACATTCAAAGATATTAGGCACTTGGAAAAGTAAGAATGTTGAGTTCTCGGAACAAATCTCTACAATGTGCTCTATATGATGAACCAGTGATAATTCTAGTTGCCTTTATTTGCAATCGAAATATCCTTTCAGTTTCGCTTACCGCACTGTTACCCTATCAAATAATATCATATTCAAGGTGACTGTGAAAAAGAGCATGATAAGCAGAGATCAACACTCTAGGAGAGAGGTTATTTGAAAGGCATCGTAATGAAAACATCTTCCTACTCAATTTTTGAGCCAGCTGGTCCACATGAACGCCCCATCGAAGCTTGGGATCCAGATAAGACCCAAGAACTTGACAGATTCGGCGAATCCCATTCCACCGTCTCCGTTAAGGGAGAAGAGCACTGATTGAGTCTTTTCATCGTTCATGCACAATTTATTCCATCGCATTGCAGACAAGCGCGCCGAATCACCCAACGCAACCGGATCAGTCAGTTCAGCACCCCCGACAGTGACAGTGCTATCATCAGCAAATAGAATCGATTCCGCGGAACCCAAGAAACTCGGGAAATCATTTATGAATATCAGAAAAAGAATCGGAACTAAAATAGACTCCTGAGGTACTCCACATTTGATTAAATTCTTCTGGGAAACCTCTCCTTCAAAAAAGATCATCTGATAACGATTTAATTATTAAGTATAATTTGATGAGTACATTCCCAGCTTCCCAGCAGCAACGAATTCGCAACACAATCGAATGCTTTTGTGAGGTCTAGGAAAACTGACATTGAAAGCGACCCATCCTCAAAACATGAAAGTGTATGCCTGATAAAGCGCGTTACCGCATCAATCGTACTCTTTTTACGCCGGAAACCATATTGTCGACAGTCGAATAGACGGTTGTCCGAAAAAATCTACAATTTGCTGACTCATAACCTTTTCCAAGACATTGGAGAAAGCAGGCAACAGTGAAATGGGTCTGAAATTCGAAGGAACATTTTTATCACCCCTTTGGCAATTTTTAGACAGTCGGGAAATATATTTTCGGTCGCTTGATTAGAGTTTTCAGGGGCTCAATAATTGTGTTGACATTTTTCTTCAACAATATGACAGGTATACCATAAACATCTTCGACCAACTGTTTATCAAGGACTTTAACACATTCCCCACAATAATTGAACTAATTTTTCCGCATGAAAAGTACGGCTTTTCTTCGGTCAACAGTTCTATAAGATTTATGGGGTCTTCCATTAATTCATTAGAGATTGATGCTGCAACAGCCTCAGTCAAAGAATCGAAATAATTGAGGGATGAATCTGCATCTGTTAGAAAACATAATTACACCACCGTTCGTAGATCTTATTCGAAAAAATGACGCAGCTGTCTTCCACCCCTGTGAAGCGAAAGAATATGCCTCGTTACTTGTTAACCAGCTTTCACTTATCGCAAGGAAATCAACTTTAGAACACCGTGCCTGAAATGCCTCTAATTCGGTTATCTTGTTTCTTAAAAGCTGAATGAAGATGAAATAGTGTAAAAGATTTTATCTTGTTATCAACTTCTTTATCGTTTATCACTGATCCGGGCTGTGTGCCTTGGGTCTTTGAAAAAACTGCCTCTCAAACGGATGTTCTTGGATAGTTTTTTCAATATTATCCATGAAAATTTCAGCGAGCAGAGGGCTCAGAGGATTACCCATGATTAAACCTTTTTTACTATTATATAGTACTTCATTGAAATTAAAATAATTTTGTTCTAAACAAATTTCTAAAAGGTGTAAGATTTCTGATTGAATTATCGGATTAACTTTATTAATTTGAAGGGCGTTCTTGATGAGTTTCACTGTATCATTAGGTGGAACACTAGCGAAGAGATTTACTACATCCCATGACATAAGTCTGGCGTTCGGTGGTAGTATCGTGTGCTGAATTTTATTTATTAGGACTGAAGAGTTTTTTATTGAGAATTTTGGTTCAAAATTAGCGTACTGTCGAATGATGTCTATGAAATATTTCCAAATATAAAAAGTTCAAACACAAAATACAACAGCTTAACTTATATTGGTAATCCTAGTCTAAAATTAAAATCATTCTTCTCGCATTATAATTTCAAAATAGCATTCCGAACTGATAATTCTTTAGGCCGACATATCAAAAACTGCAAATCTAAAATTGATAAACGTAATAAATCCGGAGTTTATAAACTGTCTTGCGGGGATTGTAATAAAATTTATATTGGTAGAACTTTCAGAAATTTCAAAGTTAGATTATCCGAGCACAAACGTAGTTTTAATTATCATAAATCTGATTCCCATTATTTTAATCACTTACTCGAAGAACCATAACTTTAATGATAATTTCAAAATTTTACACAATGAAAATAAGAGACAAAACTCAATCTTTTAAGAGATCAACAAAGAGAAGAATTCAGGTAAGTTACTTAATAGTCAAATAGATCTAAATCCTTTTCCTTTACTCAATCTTTTCAATTCATAAAGTAAGCAACTCCGATGGGTTTTCCAACATACCTCTTGTACCTATTGTAATATTAAGTAGGAAATAAGACTAATATATAAGGAATAACTCTGTTCATTAGTTTGTATCTATCTGATGAAGTCACAGTGTGGTGAAACCGGTCATAGTTTTGTTAATATAGTGAAAATTTAAATACTTTAGTTTTATTTCATTGAAAATATTACGAGTATTATTATTACTCTTAGTGACTTTGGTAGAAATCGAATACCAGTTTGTCGCACTTATTTTCTAAAACCCTGTTCCCAATTTCATGAAAAAGAACTCTTTAATGTTCATTTCAACAGCGAAGATCACAAGCTACTTAGATCAAAGTTACGTTAATAACTACGATTCAATTTTGTATGAAATAGGGAAACCTATGATTATCAAAATTCTCGATAGAGTTTCCCATTTCTAAGAGCATTTTAGATTCAATTAGTCACAAAGAAAATACGTACCTCGTTTGATTGCAGTTGGGTTTCCATGGTAGTGGCTATTGCCGCTCTTCTGATTTTCTTCAGAGCCTTGAGAAGGCAGAGAGACTCGCTTCACTGGAATAGAATTCAATTAATGGCTACGAGTGAAACAACTGACGTAATACACGTGAAACGAGAAAGCCAATCACACAAATTTGATTTGTCTAGATTGATGAGATTTTTTATTTTCCTCTATTTCTATGTGTTTTGTAATTGATTAATTATTCAGCATCCTAATGAAATAATTAATTTATGTTAATGTAATATGCGAATATACATGAATTCTATTTAAATAATAATTCCATTTATGTGGAGTTGATTTCGATATTGATTGCAATTATGGTTACTCGTGTGAGTTGTAATGGTTTACCGCGTAATCGATAAATTTTCCAACGTAAATAAATGAACTACTAGAGTGAGTTGATAGGTCAGGTTAAAATGAAACAACAACCCATATTTTTCTAATGGAGCCATATTTTTCGATATAATTTCTCTTTAGGGCTAAAAACTAGAATATTTGGAAAAGAAAAACAGTCTTGTCAGTTTTCCTCGTTCATTTCTTAACATACGCTGTGACAAAAAAATGTCCAGAAATTGTCATTTCAATTTCCCGCGTTGAGAATTTTTAAGTATTTCAAGTTTCTGTATGTTGGTAGGACTGTCCTCAATCACTATGCCAAACATGAACGCGATCTTTCAACTAGTTTGTTAACGACAGCAGTCGACCTCAACGAAAAAAATATGGAACAAAGAGTTTGTCTCAAATTTTGTGTTTTGAACGGAATTCCGTATGTCGAATTATTACGAATGCTGGAAAAGGCTTATGAAGACTCTGTTTTATCGTAAACCTAAATTGTAAGAGTGATACAAAGCCTTTGAAGACGGTCGGAAGATCGTAGAAGATTTGACTCATTCCGGACGAATGGCCCAGCTACATATATCGACAATATTTTTTCGAACATGAAAAATGTATGTTTATTTGTTAATCAAACCTGTCTTTCAGATCATACATTTCTTTTCGATATGACCCTGTATCCAAAGATACCAATAATATAGGAAGAACTTTTTCTTAAAGAAAATTTGGAGGTTTCTTATCGAACGAGTCGTGGAACTCGCTTTATATCAACAATTTCAATTTCAATGAGAGGTTTGAAAAATTTCACTGTATCCTCTCAGACCACTACAATGAGGCATTTCCGAAAGGCATAATGGAAAGTCAAAATCGAACCAAAAAATGGTTTTCTCCTCTACTGAGAAATTTGTGAAATGGTCAATGCGCAGACCAGTTTTCACAGAAACGTTCAAGATTTTCAAACGAAAATATAAAATGAAGCTGGAGTCGAAATGATTCGAGAGTCAGTTGCCCACAAGTGATCCTAAAGACGTTGCCGATCTGTTCAACCATCATTTCGCATCTTTGGCGCGCTCCCAGTATATCGACCCAGAGAGCTACAAAATTCCACTGAATGTGGAGAATAGCGTTTTTCTTTCGCCAGTAACGCCTAGAGAGGTGGAGGAAATAATTCAAAAGACAACTAGGAAACCAACCGGTCCGGATGGGATTGACGGAAGAATCTTGAAAAGAGTGAAGGAAAAAATAAGTGATGTTTTTGCTGATCTCATCCATCCATGAATCATTCGAAATGGGCATATACCCGAAAAAATTCAACGAATCGAGATCTATTCCGATCTATAAGGGCAAAGGACCCAACGACGACGTAGCCAATTACAGAATAATCTCAATCCAGAACTAGCTCGCCAAGGTATTCGAAACTGCTTATAGTAATAGGCTGTGCAGTTTTTTGGGACAAAATAATATACTGAGGTACTGCCTAAATGGTTTCAGGAGAAACAAAATACAAGGACGGGATCGACTTCGTTTATGCTGCACTCAATGACAGGGGATTTTACGGCCTAAGTGGAGCTTTTGATGTCATTGCTCATCTGCTCCTTCTCAAGGTCGCGCTCACTCGTGGGCCGAATCCTATCTGCAACGACGGAAGCAAACCATCGTTATAGGTGACTGCAAATCAGTAGAACTCGATATCACAGCCGGCATTCCCCAAGGGTCTGTGTTGGGGCCTATATTTTTTGTAATGTTCATGAACGATTTAGTACTTGCGTCTAATGCAAAGCCGATGAAACTAACATATTAATGTTGGACGATTCTGAATCTGACATGGTTAATTCTGCCAATGAAGTTCCACGGGAGTTCAGTGATTGGTGTTATCGTAACGGGCTTATATTGAACACGAAAAAAATTTTACTTGTGCGGTTTATGCCGAAGAGTATCTCGTGTGACCATTCCATTCTAGTTAAAGTGCACGGTAAATCTATGGAAGAAGTGAATAAAATAAAATTTTTAGGTGTAGGCGTCGACAATAAGCTCACTTGAGACTTTCAAAGGGAGCTTATGTGTGAAAAACTCAGCTCAATATGCTATTTGATGGGAAATTATGCGTCTTATGTATTTCGGCCTGGTACAGTTGGCTCTGTCAGACGGTATCATTGTGCAGGGGCAGTATTTTCCAGTCAAAAGAAAATCGTTAAAACCATGACCAAGTCAGGTATGTCAGACCATTGCACAACTAAATTCCAAGATCCGAAAAGACTCCCCCTTCCATGCTTTTATATTTTTCACCTTTTGTGCTATGTCCACCGAAATCGTAATCAAATCATAAAACATAATGAGGTACACCAATACAGAACGAGAAACAATCAACAATTTATCGCACCGTTTCGAAGATTGAGCAGCTCACAAAATTCTCCAAATTATCAGGGAATCAAATGTTACAATAACATTGCCAATTGTCTTGATGTGAATGTAAATTTCAATATGTCCAAACGTCGTGTTGAAGAATTCCTTCTCAGGCAATGTTTTTACAGACTGGAGGAGTTTTTTGAATTTTAATAACTGTTCGTATAGAACTCATTGTGCTTCTGATTTCAGTTTTTATTATTTTTATTATTAATTTTGTACCATGACAATCCTAATAATGATTTGCGTAGGCATTCCATTGTGGAGCAATAAAGATTTCTGATTTCTGCTTTCGTCGCCAGTCACAATCGTGTTTAGGTCGTTTCCAGCATTTTCAATGATGTCTTTGCTATGCTAAATTCGATAAAATTTTGTTTGTCAGTCAGTTTGTGTGGTACAAACCTCGAATTAACCTTCGTAAGGCCCAACACTTCTGTCAAAATGTGGTATACAGTTGTTTGAGGAATGCCTAATTCCATTCAATAAATTTCACCGATGATTTTTTATTATTTCTGATTAATTCAGATATTCAGATAAATGTCAGGCATTAGCTGTCAATGAAGTACCGTGTTATCGACGAGTGCAATATTACAAGAGATGGCACTATTAGTACAGTTACGGATTTTTCGATGTGCTCCTTTACAGCATGCTCAGGGATTTGTATATTTAATGAGATTTTATCATTCTACACTTTTTCTGAATAAATTATAGTACTCGATATTAATATTTTTCCATTTTCACACAAAAAGAACATCGCTTTGTTCAAAGATGTTTTGTAGAAATATCATCACTTTATTCGTTTCACTTTACTTATCAATTCGTCCTTGTATATCGTTTATTCTTATAATAATTTATTTGTATGTTTGAAATAGACCTTGAAACTCCAGTCAGAAACTTCTTCAGAGGTGTTGGAGATATTAAATTAATATTCCGGATGCGAAGAAACTTCGTTGTGGTTCCAACTTGAACTCAGTTTGAAATTCGAATTGCATTTCATTTTCAAAGATGTACGTCAACAAGATTCTATCATTTGATGTGGTTTGCGCTACCAGCATCCGACAGACCTGTCTAATCAATACCTCGCAGAAGGCTTTGTACTAATGATGGGTTATTTAATCCAGTCCCTGGACTGAATATGAACAAAGTTAACACCATGTGGAATACGAGATAACATGAAAATGGAATAGAGGAGCTTTGTCTGAAATAGCGGAGAAAAAGTTGATGCCAGAATGACCCACAAACTTTATTCTCTCTCAATGTCTCAATGTTGTCTTGCTTACTATAAGAGCCATCAGAAAATGCTTTCTCTATTATGAGGATTTCTAATATTACTGCGTAAAAATATCACTGTTCAAGATGAAAAAGAGTTTATACAACGTTATAACTATTTCAAGCTTTCGCTCATTATCAGACAAATATGAATTCAAAACTATAATACAAAGTTAGCAATTTTCTTGTATATATGTACAGAGAAATATTGGAAATTAACATTGGGTACTAATACATAATTGAGAACTACCAAATATTAGGGAATAACATAGGATTATCATGTGATAGTTGGAGATATTAATTTGAACCTTTTGATTCATAATGACGTAAAAATAAATGCATATAGAAATATAATTAGTACTTTTGGATACACATCTTTTATCAATAATTATACACGCCTACTGAGTAAAACTTGACTGGATCACATTTTTTGCTGCAAATAAAAATCCTTCCATATGCAAAGAAACTTTAAATGGACATATTGTAAACTACGATATTACTGACCATCAACCCACTTTTCTCACTGTCAGATTAGACAACATAGTACAAAAAAATTATACCAAGTAAATATAAATCATACATAGATTATAAAAAACTTAAATCAAATCTGGCAAATGAGTCTTTGGATGGAATATATAAAGTAGGAGGACCGAATCAAATGGCAATCAATTTCACAAAAATATTATGTCAACACATAAAAGGAAACACTAACACGATATCAATGAACAAAAGGCACACATCTAGACATAAATCGATCCTGAAAATATGAAATTGAAATTGGAGTATTCACGCTACCGAAATAAATTACAAAAATTGATTGAAATATCGAAGAGAGAATACCTACAAAAATGCTTAGACAAGAGTAAAAATGATCCCAAAGAAATTTGGAAGCATGAAATAACCTTAGTAAAAAAAGTGTACCTATCTTTGTCTGAAATCGTAAAAATCAAGGACGAGAATGAACAAATATTAACAACGAAAATGGAAATAGTAAACATATTCAATAAGTTCTATAGTGAAATTGGAGAGAAATACGCAGGTAAACTTGAAGAATCAGAAGATCGAAAAAATTTCATCTCAGGGAAAGTTTCTTTCTAACTCCCACATTTCTTTTAGAAATAGAAAAGATTATTGGAGACCTCAGAGTAGAAAAAGCACCAGGAATTGATGGCATTCGATCTGAGACTCTAAAAGAAGGGAAGAAGTATCTCGCCCGTTATCTTACCTTGCTAAAGAATGCTTCATTACAGGATGCTTTCCGGAATCCTTCAAAAAGAGAATTGTCAAACTGCCTTTCAAAAGTGGAAAAAAATCTGAAGTCTCAAATTATCGACCAGTCTCTTTGATATTCAACTTGTCAAAGATTCTGTAAAAACTGATGAAAAACAAAATGGTTGCATTTTTAGAAAATATCTCGAGAAAACAGTATTCAGACAGAATAAATCCACTGAAGATGCTATCAAGGATTTAACAATGCTCTGCATTTTTATCGACCTCTCCAAGGCATTCGAAACTGTTTCCCATACAAAATTGCTTGGAAAACTTAGCAGATTCGGCTTTCGAGGAACAGTATTGAAGCTGCTGAATAGCTACTTGACAGGTAGGAGACAGCTGTACAAATAGATAGTAAAATCAGTGAAGAAGAGGTTATCACTTATGGAGTACCACAAGGTTCGGTACTAGGGCCACTGGTCTTTATCATTTATGTAAATAGTTTATTAGAGTAGAAGATCGCTGGAAAGAATGTAAATTTTGCAGATGATATTAGTATATTATGTAGTGCAAAAACCTGGCAATATAACAAGCTATCTTCGTATCTTCCGTTCACTTCGTATGAAACAGGTCTACCCAACTTGAGACCACTCACTACAGACAAAGATACCTTGATTGCATAAGCAGAACATGAATATTTTTGGGGATTATTTTAGATAGACATATGAAGTGGAACCATCATATTGAATATCTGACAAGGAGACTGCGTGGCTTATTGTATAAGTTTAAATATTTCAAAGGACAAATGGACACTAAACATTTGAAAATTATGTATTATGCCTTAGTCCAGTCACTTCTGTCATATGGAAATCTTGGTTGTGGAGCTGCTTACGAACATCATCTGCGGAAGCTTGAAATTGTCCAAAAATGGATTTTCAAAATTATCCATGAAAAGAAAAGGACATATTTCCTCTCATCCTATTCAACATAAATTAGCTGCCATCAATTATGACTCACAGAGCTTTCACATTACATCACGAATCTCAATAAAGGAATTTTATTAGTTAAAATTACCGCAAAAAATTACGGCTACTCTTCCTCGATGATACAAACTTGTATCTGAAAAACGTTTGCAAAAACTTAAAACAGTATTTATCCTCAAGATAGTTCTGACAGCCACACACAGCAATATTGCTCATCAATCTATTTCGGGCCAATTTTTAACAAAATCGCAAATAATATCCAAATCCTCAATGTAAAATTAGCCTACAAATCCGAAACCATTCTATCAAATATATTTTTTAATGCAATAATCAAACTGAAAAATTATATAATTCACCCTAAAACTAACTTGTCCCAATTCTAACGGAATTCTTATTGGTCAAACAGGCAGGTCGTTAAGAATTAGATATAAGGAACATCATTCACATTGTTGTAAAGACAAAATAGATTTCACTCTGGCATAACATTGCATAGAAAATTACCATATTTTTCCAACAATACACAATCTACACAAAACACAAAAAGGTATAAAACAACATTATCTTGAATCCTTAGAAACGGCCGAATTTCTTTCTTTCTTTTTCTTTTATGGAATTTAACTAGATACTGAGTGATGTACAGGGTGTCCCATTTCCATTGCCCTTTCTGGATAATACACTTGTTAATAGAGATAATGAATCGGTTTTCGTAAACGTTTACTACTGTTCCTTGAATCATACGACTCTGTAATTCAATTTTCGAACTCCGCTTTGTTGATGAGATTTCAAGTTGAAAATATTACATAGTATCTTGGTTTTTTTTTAATCTATCGAAAAGCTAAAAACTGTTTCTCTTTACAAGGTTGGATAACAAAATAACACTATGTACAACACTCAGGTAGAAAATTCTATGCACATTTGTATACTTAAATAATAAATTAGATAAAATATAGTGTATCATCTATTAATTTAAGATGGATTTTCACAAAATAAATCAATCAAAAGTACTTTCAATTATATCTTTACATCTATAAAAGCTTGTAATTGTCTCCCGATGTGAAGAGGAGAATATCGAAATACTAAAACTCCTAAAAAACTTGTGCGAACAGAATGGAGTTACTCCTGTTTTTGCGTCTGGTTTTTATCGTAAAAAATTCCTGGGGAATTGACAACAATTCTAGTGTTTTCGACACGTTCCTTCGCCAGCGTATTTGCGCAACAGGTAACCTTTATTGATTTTGTCAGACATTTCAAATGTGAGAAGACAGCTCTTTTAATTATTGCGTTCGACGAGTTTCATTAAAATCTGAAAGTGTTGATTTAATGTTGCACATGGATTATAATTTGAAAAAATTGATAAATGAGAGTTTGTCAGACACTGTAAAAGTACGACGTAATATAATTTAGTTGAGGAACGTATATTCTACACTTGACTATAAGTATTGTTCATTTTAATTGCATACGTAACGCCAAAAAGTATAAATTTTTTTTTCCAATTTGATGAGACAATGACTTTCGAATTTCCACTTTATTCACAAATTTATGACGCGTTACTGTTGGAGCATGATGAATAAAAACATTTAAAAAAGGAACTTGATTTATCAGTATTGTCAGTGCAAGATCAAATTTTCGAACTGTCATAATGGATGCACTGAACAGTTCATTGAATAGATAAAACATGATAGTGCAGATAAATTAGAGAAAGGTTATACATTTTCCGATTCTTCATCAAAATACGTCCTGGATGACAAAAATTAAGAGCACATAAGATTGGATTATAACTCAAAAATTGTTGGACAAAAGCTCAATTCTACATACATGATTGTAGAATGTTGAAACAATTTTTATATTACTTTAGAAACAACCGAAATATAGACATTTCATTGATTCCGAAAATTTGCAAATAACTCAAAAACGAAAAAAGTTAGCTTGAATCTGGTAGCGGCAATAAATTTGTCATTCTAGAATAATACGGGAAAGGGTATTCATTTTTCTCAATTCACAATATTTCACATAGCTCCGGAACTAAAGAGTCGAAATATGTCCACCCGATACATTAATATTATCAATTATTTATCATGTCATCGTCAGTTATCACTTAGTTCAAACATATGTAGGATGAAGAACATGAGCTTTTCCAAGTGATATAGATTTTTCAAAATGTAATTCAACCCTGATTCAATATCTGAAATGCACATATCAATCGATCAAATCATTATGTCAATATCATTTTCGTAATGAGTATTTAATGAAGATAATTTCTAGTGCTAATGCTGATGTTATCTTCACGATAATTCCCCATATGGCAAATAATTGCGATCACTGAACCACACCAGGCACGAAGCCAAACATACACATCTTGTTTTTTGATTAATTTAGTATATAAGTATCAGATTAACCATGAGTCGAAAGTAGCTCTCAGGAAAATAATTCTGGTAAATTTTTCACTTTAACTCCTCGATTATTTATCTAAATAAATGATTTCATGTAAGTTTGTAGACTTTGTATATCAGTTTGAATGCCTAAGATGCTAATATTGATACTACTTTTTTGCATTAAATGAGTAATACTATATTTATTGTAAATAATTATTATTACCGAAAAATATGGTTTTTCGCAAATGAAAAACAAGGAAATTGTAGATAGTAGGAACATCTATTGATTTAATTATTTTATACTACTAAGAACGAAGCATACCGCGAATGCCTACTTATATGCGTCTCTAAGAATCAATTTCATCGACAGATTTTGAGAGTTAATTTCATTTTCATATCAGAGATTTCTGATCCGTGCGCATTCGCCATTTTACAAAATGTTGATGGAACTTTGGTTCATTATTCGATAATTAGTATGGCAGCTTTGTGAAACACTGAGTATAGAGAAAAATGCCTCCCCCCCCATCTGCTTCCTCGATTTTCGAAGAAAAGCCAATACTGAAAACAGATAGCAGGTATATTCTTTTGTTTTCGAATTCGGATTTCGCAATTTTCGGATAATTCGGCATATTTCTCGGTTGTTACAAAACTATTTTGACCTATAAACTTGTGTTTTTTTAAATGAAACCCATAGGTCAATTTGGGAAGAAGATTTTTTCTCTCCCCAAATATATAAAACATTCCTGGCAAATTTCATAAAAAATGTGACTTTTCCGAAATGAAATTTCTTCGAACATGCTACTGTTTCGTCGTATACTCTTGGGAATTTACACAAAACGTTCCAAATGTTTTTAATTCTATGCTCAAAACAATAAATGTCAAAATTAGTTCATCATTCAGTTCATTAACTAGCTGAACATTTTTTGATTGAAAAATGTTCGTGATTTCGATAACTTGAGATATAGAATTCAATATTCAGAATGATTTCGAGGCAGTTTCAGGAAATTATTCTGTTCGTTTTCCTGTCAGGAGGTAACCTCACAAGTTTATATTGCAAAGATCCAAACAGAATGTCATAGACATTGATCCTTTTGAAACACTCACAGAAAAATTTACAATAGACCAGATAATAAAATAAAAATTTGAGACCTGTTGCGAGTCCCTCAATTGCATCTACACATTTTGAAGAAGACACTTCAATACCAAAATTTAAGGTTTCGTGAATCCTCAGAAAAAATAAGTTTCAACCTTACAAGATGAGGAAGTCGCGAATACAGAAACCGTAAATATGGAAAACGGTGATTTAAATGGTATTGTAACGATATCCAATCGTCCTTGAAGTGGACCCTGTCACTGCCCGGCAGAATTACGCACTTTCGGGAGAATTCGAGAAAGATTTAAAGGTTTCAGCGCGCCGTATTACGAAGAAATCAGTGTTGCCGTTTCCGAAAGGTTCTCGAACGAAGATCTGGAACAGAGCCGAAGTTACGCAAATGTTCTAAAACAATTCGTACTTGTATATAAGAAGAGAGCGCGAAGCGCAGAGAATGTAGTTTAAGTTTGAATACAGAGCGCGAATAAGTGAACAAAGTGTTAGAGATAAATTAAGTAGTACCGACTGTCGTACACGTCTACGTGTAAATAAACTAGTTAGAGTTTTGTAACGTTGAAGTGTTTGATTTGAACCCACAAATAATTTCAAGAACTACGAAACGTTACAGTATTATAGGGGATACGTTCCTAGTTGATAAAATAGAAAATAGATATATAAAAATCTATTTTTCAATCGTATTGATTAACTATTATGTTCAGGCTTACGCAATGGTTCGAATAGAGAATCAGATTCCCATTATTCTAATCACTTACTCGAAAAAACCATAGCTTTAATGATAATTTCAAAATTTTACACAATGAAAATAATAGACAAAAACTCAATCTATGGGAAATTTTAGAGATTAACAAAGAAAATAATTCAGGTAGGTTACTTAATAGTCAATTAGATCTAAATACTCCTCCTTTACTCAATCTTTTCAATTCATAAAGTAAGCAACTCCGATGGGTTTTCCAACATACCCTTTTACTTGTACCTATTGTAATATTACGTAGGAAATAAGAATAATATATAAGGAATAACTCTGTTCATTAGTTTGTATCTATCTGATGAAGCCACAGTGTGGTGAAACCGGGCATAGTTTTGTTAATATAGTGAAAATCTAAATACCATAGTTTTATTTCATTGAAAATATGTATATCGATTTTCATCAAGTAACGATCTCCTCAATCAAATCAAGGAAATATTAACTGTTTTCTGTGATTATTGCGGTGTTGCACTCGAAATTTTTGCCAGAAGGTTAGACGATAAATAAAGAAAATTCTCTGAGGGTTATGCAGCGTTTGAGAGAGCTAATTAGTCGAAAAGGCTAGATTGATGGAAAGAAAACTCATGGATTTTGTATCACGATAATACACCATCATTCTAAATGAATTTCTGACCAGAAACAACAAATATCATCGAACAACCACCGTTTTCACCTGATATGGTTCTGGTCGACTTTTTTCCTTTCCCAAAACTGAAATTACCATTTTAAGGTATCTGTTTCGAATCGATAGAAGATATAAATGAGAATTTGCGGCGAGACCTGAAGTCGAAGGAAAAGGAAAAAGCGTTGTTTTGATCATTGGATTATTCGTTGGCATAAATGTATTATTTTCAAATGGACCTTCTTTAAAGGGATACAATAAATTTGCATGAAAAATGAATATTTTGTGTTCCATTAACCAATTTCCGGTAATTTTTGATAGAATGTATATTCGGATACAGAAACATCACATCCTATTTTATCCAAACCCATCAAGGGTTTACATTTTACAAAATACAAGTTTATATTATAATTTGAAAACCTTTGAGCGAAAAAAAATTAATGTTTTCCTGCATTTTACTTAAAAAAGTACCTGTAGAATGTCAAAATAGTTTTTACCTAACTTTAATAACAACCGAGGTATGCATATGCCGAAATCCTGGAAAATTGATTGCTGCGAAAATTATTGAATTTTTCTCGTAAATCGACGACGTAGATAGGTCGGTCATTTTCCTCTAGTTTCAATATTTCATATAGCTGCGTACTAGAACATCGAAAATAGGACACTCGGTACTGGGAGACCCCAATTTGATATTTCAGTACTGCCGAAATGTGAAACAAGGAATTTACAATGAAAATTTGAGACCAATACCTCAAAAATTGCTAAAGTTATTAATGAAAAACGAGATTTTTTTAAGTTTGAACATCCTGTCTATCGAAAACGAATGTATCTATAACTGTTCATGTCGTACTACAAAAAAGTGAACCACTTTGTATATATAAATTTCTTGAACATCCTGAAATTAATAAAATTCTTCAATAGTTTTTCTGGGCATTCATTGTTTGAAAGAAATAGTTTGCGAAATTCTAAATTATGAAATACTCAAAAATATTCAACTTTAAATATATGAATCAAGTTTCCCGAAATACACATTGTAAGTAGAATTGAAAATAAAAAGTACACAAAATTGGAACAATTCAAATCATATCATTCCACCGTAAGGTAAAAACTTATTTGAAAAAATATACATGGAATAAAAATACAAAAAATTACCTTTATTGGGTCTGAGCTCGCTCGCCTTTATCTCGTCTACCATCGAAGATGGAATAGCTAATGTCCCATAAATACAAAAAACCCAAGTTAGTAATTTCAAAGAGCTTCGAACTCCCATTTTCATCTAGCGGTAGGTCAATATCAACTGAAAACTGAAACGGCTGAAAAGGAGGCCTATAGTGACGACTTTCCTAGAACGTGTGAATGACGCAGTGACGCAGACGCCCCCATTCCAGGCAATCAACTGGTTGGTAGCCTTAGAGATGGGAGAACAGGCTGGAATACAATCTTACTTTTACATTTTCTTTTCTATCGAATTCATTTGAGCGTACAGAAGGCAGCCTGCAGGGTTCACGATTAATTTGATTGTTTTTCTTGGATTACGTGATCTTCGGTCAAGTTTGAAATTGAAATTTTCTAGCCAGAAAAAGTTATGGTTGATTGGGTTTTCTTTATTCACGACAGCAATGATATCAGATTATTATTGTACCAAATATGTTGTCAATTTCGATAAATTCACAGGTTTTTCCAGAATATTTCGACTTCATTTTTATTTGTCCAGAATTCTTTTCTTTAAAATATTTCCAGAATCTTAACGACTACAACAACATAAATTAGCGAGAATTTTGGGTAACAGATTTTGACGAAAATCTGAATATCATATTCGTAATCAGTAGCCTCCAAATCATCAAGAAACGAATTACACTGGTCTACAATGGTTTTGTTGCCCTAGATATGAAAATGATTTTGGGTCTATTTATGCACACAATTCGTGAAACTATCAATGATTTTGTAGGATTTGCTCTGATTTCTTTTTAAACTTTATTTTCATTTTACATAACAAAAATCGTAAAACAAGAAACAAAATAACAGATATATTTATAATGTCAGTTATGTTTTGAGAAATTCGGATTCATCGAAGTAAATAAAGAGGAAAATGTCGAAAATATATTTCATATTTCCATAAAACGCCTTTTATGAGCTTTTCTTCTATAATTTTTCAGGGACAATCTCTTTTCAAAGACCAGCAGTAATCTGCCATCATGTGACAATCCCATCGACCTGGATACCTTTCTTCCATCACTTTTAGATCTTGATGAAACCGCTCTCCTGTTCCTCACTATAATTTCCTAAATTATCCGGAAATTTATCTAGATGATTGCGGAGATAGTGTAACTTAATACTCATATTTGCTCCTAAAGTCTGAAAGTTTGTCAGCATATTTTGCACAATTTCTTCATAATTTGCTACTTTATGGTTACCTAGGAAATTTTCGACAACCAACACAAAACTTTTCCAAGCTTTACTTTCCGGAACAGTCATAACTTTGATAAAATCTGAGTCTTTCATCAATTGCCGTATTTGAGGACGATCAAATATTCCACCTTTCAAGTTTTCCATACTAAGCTTCGGAAATTTTCTGCAAATGTAATTAAAACAATTTCCGTCTTTGTTCAACGCTTTTACAAATTGCTTAATCATACCTAACTTAATATGTAATGGTGGAAGTATGATTTTGTCTCTGCTCACCAGCGGCTCCCTTATTACGTTGGCTTTACCGATAGTTAAAGAATTTCTTACAGGCCAAACATATTTTTCCCAATGAAGTTAATTTGCTCAACTATCCCACATACAAATAAAGCAAGGGTATTTTGTATATCCACTTTGTTGGCCAAGTAAAAAATTAACCATTTTTAAATCCACACAGATCGGCCATTGATGCTCAGAGTATTTAATTTTCTCTAAAACTAATTTTACATTTTCGTATTCTTCTTTGAGTTTCGTTGAATGGGCAATTGGAATTGATGCAAATTTATTTCCATTGTGCAATAAGACGCATTTTAAACTTCTTTTGCAACTATCAATAAAAAGGCGCCATTCAGTAGATTTGTACTCTTTTAAACCCATGTCTATAAGCAGCTTCGCGATATCATTACAATACACTAATCCTTCATTTTCACTAAAAAATTGTAATAACTCTTTTTCTCGCGTTCTGTATGTTGTAATTGTTACTGTTAGAGCCAATAAATTTTTTCCTTTCAATCTTGAGGCTAACAGTTCTGATCTTTGTTTTGATAAATTGAGATCACGTCACTGAGTTCATTTTGAGAAAATAACTTTGACGTAGATGTTTCACCTTCCCATTCACTTCCACTAGTAGATGGTCCCGATTTCTGTGAATTTGGTAACATCATTGTTTCTGAGGGCATGCGAATTACTTTTGAAATGTATATGGGCCGAGGGAGATTTTCACTGTCTAGAACCGGACATTTCCTAGACTGTAAGTCTGGGTATCTCCACGTTTGATTTCGATTAAAACCTTTAACATCTACTACGCAAAAGTAACAATCATCTAAATGATTCGTAGGCTCCATCCAGATCATAGGAATACCAAAGTCTAATCCAGAACGTTCACCTTTTTTCCACAACCGTAAAGACTCAACACAGGACTTACAAACTTTATTAGGAACCCATGGTTTACCTAATTTGTCCATTTTGAAACCAAAATATTCAACATAAGTCTCCTTGACAAAGTCTGTGATATTTCTTTTTGTTTTTTGGTATATAAACACCGCAAATATAACAAAAGAAATCACTACAATATTTACACTTTCTTCGTGACGAACTCATATTTTAGACTAGAAGACAAATATATAAGAATGGACATTCAGTAATTGAAACAAAATATTAATCCATGACACTTTATCCAGATTTACGTGTATATGTACTTTAATATTGTCAAATAACTGAGATCTCAGCTGTTCTGTGGAGCAAGGGGTCTGAGAGTGGGGATCAGGTGATGTTTGTATGCGCGAAAAAGTTGCGCAGAAGCCTAATCATGACTGGAAAATTAAATTTTATTTCTAACAAGCTTATAATTGTTAAAAATATAAGAAATGCAAAAATTATGAAAATACGAGCACATTGAGAACTTTCATGAATATATTCGTAATCTGGGCACTTGAAAACATAAAAATTTGCGATGATATCCAGGGCAACAATAAAAATTTTTTTTTTGTAGAGCTGTGTTATTATCGTAATCGGTTAGCCGACAATTTTCATGAATTTTCAAAGGTAGAAAGATCGTCTCAGAAATTTTGGGGGGAAAATTTTTTAGGTTTTTTGGGATACACATTTTGTCAAAAAAGCACCGAGAATTGGTAAAAACACAAAATGAGTAATAATGATGTTCTATTCATTTGAGGAAAATTCATTTTCAACGAATGAATATATTTTATACTTACCACAATTTTTTTTCCACAAACACTTCTGTGTCTTCTGTGATCCTTGAATTTTGGTGAGGGTCGAATGTCTATCCTTTTTCATCTTCATTTCGTTGATGTTTCATTTCCTTGGTTTGTCCTGGGGTCCTACTGGTTGGTTATCCTCCTTCTTTTATGTTGTGGTGCATCTATGCTGGCATGTTGTTTCCTCTTCCATTGTACTAGGAATGTCCTCTTTCCTGTTGTATTCCCATTAGTTGGTTGATATCCTTGTTTTCGTGGCCTTCCATCTGGTCGGTTGTCTTCGTTGTTAGTCGTATGATGATTTCTTCTAGTGTGTCGATTTCCATTTCATTCCTGAGTTAGTCGTTGCTTATATACCATGGGGCGTTTGTTGCTGTCCTGATGAGATGTTGAGTGCTGCTTGTAGTTTCCTCTTCTCGAATCTGTTCTCTAGTTGCCAAATTTCTCCTGCGTATGTTATTCATGGAATGATTATTGACTTGATTTTCTTGATTTTGTTCTCCAATGAGAGTTTGCTTTTTCTGTTGAGTAGGGGGTATAGTTTTCCGTGTATTGCTCTTGTTTTCCTTGTAGTTTCCTCGATGCGCCTCTTGTAGTTCAGTTGGTCGTCCAGAATTACGCCAAATTACTTCTTCAATTCGATTTGTGGTTCCTTTGGTGTTTCCGGATGTCTCCTCTTCTTGTGGTCGATGTACATTGCTACTGTCTTTTTCGGGTTGACCTTGATCCTCCATCTCCTAAAATAATTGTTAAGTTGGTCGATATATTCTTGTAGCCATTTCCTCACTGCTGCTTTGTTCCTGTGGGATGCGTATATCGCTGTGTCGTCTGCGAACTGCGCCATCTTCGAGTGCTTCATCTTCGGTATGTCTACGATGTATATGTTGAATAGTAGTGTTCCTAGTACTAATTCTTGGGTTACTCTGGTTCCTATCCTCTCCGCTGCTGACTTCTGGTCCTGTATCCTGGTTATGAATCTTCTGTTTTGTAGATACGACATCGTGATGTTGATAAGCTTCGCTGGGTGGTCATCATCTTGTAGATTAGTCATTCGTGCCAAACTTTGTCGAATGCTTTCTCAATGTCCTAAAATGCTGCTCCTGTCGTTGTTGATATGTTCTGTTTGTCCTTGATGTCCTCCGTGATTCTAGTTAGTTGGTGTATTGTCGAATGTCGTCCTCTTAATCCAAAATGGTACTCCGGAAGTATTACTTTTTCTTCGGCGAACGTTTTCAGTCAGGTGTAGATGATCCTCTCGATGATCTTACTCATTGCTGGTCGGTATCTGCTGGCTTATGTCCTTAGTTTTTCTGGTTTCAGTATCAAGATGATCTCCGCTGTTTTACATATGTCTGGGTAGTACTCCGTTTTCATTATTGCTCGTGCTATTTCCGTTATTTCTTGAATTCCTTCGTCTGGTAAGTTCTCAATGCCTGGTTGGGGATTCCGTCTAGTCTTGGTGCCTTCCTTGTTTTTAGTTGGTTGATGTGCCCGTGTACTTCTGCTGTTGTAACCTCTTCAATGCGGCAGTCTTCTGTTGTATGTTCCTGGATTCTTCTTCCTATACTTTCGACGTTTTGGTTGAATTCCGCGTCTACGTTGGTGGCGTTCGTTTGAAATTTCTCCTCTAGTGCTGATGCAAATATTTCCACCTTTTTCTCATCCGTTACTGCTGTTTGTCCATTGTGTTTGATGTATGGTGTCGTCGTCTTCTTCTTCTTTCCTGTCAGTGCTGCTGCCATTCTCCATAGTGATTGGTCCTCTGTGTTCAGTTGCTCTATTTTGTTGTCCCACTGCTCATTGAATATGCTCCTCAGTTCTTCTTTTACTCTGTTAGTACTCTCTCGTACCTACGTACGAGATGCGTCCTTTCTGGAATCGATAGGGTACCCCGATGTAGCTTGTTAGGATGCTGAGAAGCGATATGCGACACTGATGAGCTCCTAATAAAGATGAAACTGCAGTCTGCCGCTTCGTTTCTCGGCATTCTGCTTAGTTGCACTATTGTGGTTCTTGGGGGCTGCGTGCATGGCAGATTTGGGAAGTAGCTCTTATCAGGAAAGATTATTCATTGATCTACGGATTTTGAATAATTCTTTTTGTCTCTTGTTTACATATATATTATATATATATATATATATATATATATATATATATATATATATATATATATATATATATATATATATATATATATATATATATATATATATATATATATATATATATATATATATATATATATATTTTGCATAGTTTTAGTTTTAATATAGATATTGATATTTTCACGTACTTTATACGGCATTTTGAGTTCTCCCTTCAACCAAATTCGTTTAATTTTTGGTGCTCTTCTGTTCGACACAAAATTTTAACTTGATATAATTAGGGATCGCTTCACATTTCAAGCACTCTTTGTTAAACCATAGGTTTAAGGAAATTTTGTTGTATTTCATCTGTAGTCTATAATACTTAGTGAAATTACCCCTAATAGCCAGCTAGACATTAATACCTTTCCACTACTCAATCTGTAATTAGGTTAGTAATATAAGTAAGTCTTGTAGTTGACCATTTGAAAATAACTTGGCGGTCAAAAACAGTTGTGTTTGTGAAAATAGAATTGTAGAAAGTATAAAATATATTTTACTTAATATTCGTTGTAACACAAAATAGTTATTTTTCATCAAAATTCACAAATCAGGCCTTCTTCGACGAATTCGCTCTCTCAAACGCCGCATAATATTCTTTATTTACCGTCTGACCTTCTGACAAGAATTCCTAGTGCACAACAATAACGCGATAACCAAAGAAAACCGTCAACATTACCTTGATTTTTGATCGACTTTAACGTGGTTTTTGCGGTTTTGGTTCAGTTGGAAGGTGCTTTTTGACTGGTTTGTACGTCCAACTCATAAAACTGTCTCATCACCATTTACAATGCGTTTTATGAATGTGGGGTCGGAATCGTCTCGTTCTAGCATGACTTCAGTAACCTTTACGCGATTTAATTTTTGAAGAGAATTCAAAACTTTTGAAATAAAAACGCGTTTTATGCCAAAGCAATCGTTTAAAATTGTACGAATTGATTCGCGAGACACAGAGAGTTCAATGCCTATTTGACTGAATTTTAAACACCATTTCCTGCATTTTATCGATGTTAACTTCAGTTGAAGATGTTGAAGGCCGACCAGAATGATGCAAATATTCCATCACATCTCGGCAACTGTTGAATGTACCGTACCGCTTATATGCACATGTTTTTGATAAAGTCGAATCACAGTAAGCTTTCTGTAACATTTTCAGCGATTCGGCACACGAAATTCCATTTAAAATACGAAATTTGAGATAAATTCTTTGTTCGATATTGTTATCTTTTGTAAAAATCGTAAAACACACTTGTGACCATTGTTAAAATGGAGCTCTGCAAACTAACTGATTGACAGATCGCGTTCAAACTCCGAGTAAGTATAGAAAACAGTTGTGCCAACTGACAATTATTTTAAACAATCAATTCCGGGTACTTGTTTGACAGAATGTATATTCCACAATTTATTTCAGAAATATGCGGTTGCTATCAATTCTAAGAAATTTTGAGCAGCTGTACCATTTTTATGTTATTGATTGTATGAGTGAGCTGTTTTTTGGAAAAGTAAATTGACAAAATTTACTGGAGAAGCTTGTGGTGGAATTTTTTTCATGTCATTTTCATTGAAACAATAAAAAATTTAAGAATTTAGAAAAACAGATAATTAAAAATACTGCAAAAACCTAATTTTTTTCCTTCACTTTCATAATTAAAACAATTAAATGTAGAAAAAAAATGTATTCACAATTTCTTATATAAATAAAACAACATTTTTAAGCCACTAATAGATCCTCATTTTCTTCTTCTTGGAGAAACAGATCTCTTTCTATATTTATCCTTTTTAGATTTTCGTGAAACAGGTGATCTAGAATAACTCCTGGACCTTCTTCTCCTCCGCTCATCGTCTTTTGATGTTTCATTTTTATAGTTCTCGTATTTCCTATCCTTTCTCTTAGTTGATCTTTCTTCCCTTTCACTCGAACTATCACTACTAGATGATCTCAGTGATTTTTATTTTTTTATATCTTTGGGGAGACTCTGATGTTTTCTTAGACTTTCTTTCAAACTTTCTTTTTCTTTGTTCGTCATCATCAGATGAGACGGATCTACGCTCTTTTCTTTTCTATATCTTTCAGGCGAAGAAGACACTAATCTTCGATCTCTTATCTTTGTTTTTCCTTTATTATCCCTTTTTTCCCTGTCTGAAGAGTGAGATGACGAAGAGTCTCTATTATTTCGTTTACTCTTGATTTTCTTCCTTGAATCTGCAGATGAATCGTTATACTTTCTACTTCTTTTTTCATCAAATGATTCTGAACTTGATCTATCTCTAGATTTTGAATATTTTTTGTGTTTACTTTTCTCGTTTTTATTCTTTCTTCTCTCAGGTGATTCATTTCTATCTCCATACTTTCTATCTGATTGATATTTGAAGGACGGTGGAGATCTACGACTAGTTCTTCTATTAGACTTAGTGTCATGCACTTTTGAAGAATTTCTTCTCTGTTCAGGCGATCTGGATCGGCTATACTTTCTTTTATATTCGTCACGATCATTTCTTCGATTACTATTCTTCTCATTATCATCAAAGTGCTTAACGCCTCTTCCTTTACCCATCCATTTAATTTTAGAAACAGACTGACTGAAATCAACATGTATTCTTCTATCGTCTATGAGTACATTGTCCATTTTGAAATAAGCATCTTCACAAGATTTTTGTTCTTCGAACTCGACAAAAGCATATTGCAAAGAGTCTCCAGTTTTATGATCCCTTATAACTTCACAAGATTTAATCTTTCCGAATCTGCTGAATATGATTTCTAAATCATCATCGGAAGTCACAGGATTTAATTTGCATACGAACAGAACATTTTCAGGCGGTGCCATCTCGGCATCTGGTAAATCACCCACCATTTCGAGAATGGTGGCTCTAGCTTTGGCTTCGCGTTCCGCAATGATTTCATTTACTTCTTCTAATGATTTACCTGCTGTTTCATCAATTTCTTCATCAGGAGCGATTCTTCCTCCTTGTAATCTTTCAGCTGAAGGCGATGGAGATCTAGATGGAATAATCATTCTCTCTAAGTCGGGTAAAGGATCATCCAATACCACTGTATGAGTTATTCGAATATCTTGATAAGGTCTATCGTCCGAATCACAAATCGCTTCGTTTATAAGCTCTAAAACATCCAAACCTTCAGTTACTTGACCAAACACACAATGTTTTCCATCCAAGTAAGTGAGCTCATCGCCCAGTGTGAAGAAAAACTGGGAACCAATCATACTTTCTTCGTTACCAACAAATGAAACCAAACCCATGATGGTATGTTTTATCCTTGGATTCGTTTCAGCAACAAAAAATCTTTTAAGCGGGCCTTCAAGTACACCAAATATTGATTCGCCCCCATTTCGAGAACCTGTAGGGTCTCCAGTTTGTGCAATAAAACCTCTGCTCACGGTATGAAACAAATTGTAATTATAATATTTACTCTTGCAGAGTTTCAAGAAGTTCTGGCAAGCTCTTGGTCGTTCTTTGAGAAATAAATCCACTGTTAGATCTCCTAGCGTCGTTTCGATAACTACAGCCATTTTTGGTATGTTACTTTGAAATGAAGTATTGAACAATTACAGCTGTTATTATCATAAAATTAAATATTAAATATTTGAATTCCAGTGACAAACATCATTTATCAACCCTAAACCCAGCAGAACACTATTTACTTCTTCAAACTTTAAAGTTGTTTTGTGGTTTCAGAAATGAGGTTAAGTTGATTACTCTGTGATTCTTGATGGCAAAGAAGAAGATGACGTTTACAAAAATAGAATATTTTTGGCCTTTGGACAAATTGTTGAATGAAAATTTTGAAAATTTCCGTTTAACTTTTTACAGACTCAAGATCTTAAACTATAATTCGTTTTCGGATTCTGAATCATAATATATGAAGGCCTGAATTTTGAAATTGTTGAATATACTATTATTATAATATAGAAGTTTTTGAAGCTAATCCCTTAATAACAAGGTCACATTAGGGAAGTAATATAAAATGAAACAATTTTATCATTTTATTGATTTTACTTCTGAGCGCTATCGCTTAGGATGTATGAACGTTGTACAACTAAAAATTCAGGAAATAGGTAGAAGAAAACTATAATTTATCTATTTTATTTTACCGCCATCTCATAGTAAAAAGCTCAATTTTTGCATAATATAGTTCTTCGTTAAAAAGAAATCTTTCATACCATTGGCATTACTCACAGAATCCTATTTTTAATTCAGTATAGCTTGAGCTAATCATTGATAGATGACGCACAAATCGATTGTTAACATAACTTAGGCTAGTTATAAAAAGATGGCACTAAGAACGTTAAACTAGAGTTCATATGCTTGTAGTTCTAGTTACTATGTTACTATAACAAAATCGTTCGGATATTTATTTCGCCAGCAGAAGACTGTCATGTTAATTTCTCTAATTGACACTTTCGTTGATATTTCGAAGATATGCAGTGATATTTGAAGTGATTCTTTCGAATTTTCATCAAGATTGAGATTTAGTCAAACAGAGAATTTCGTCTACGGCCTCTCTAACGGTAATTCCTTCGAAGCGTCGAGAAGATATGCTGAAATGTGCCCTCAATGTGTCACTCCTCATCATACTTTGTTTGGATGGCTTCATCAACCACTTCAAGAAATAGGTAGCTTCAGAATTAGAGAACATGATTGTGGTCGCCACCGGGATATTGGAACACCAGAATTAGAAGAAGCTGTAGTTAATTCAATTGACGAACAACCCGATACCGGTAATAAGAAAATTGCTTTACAGTTACATGTAAATCATATGACGATATTTGCCACCTTGAAAGAACAGCTATTCCGTTACATAGATAGGTAGATAGATAGTGAAGATAATAAGGAAGAGTTTTATTTATTTATTCATTTATTGTTACAAAACATAGGAACCCCTACAGGATAGACCTAATTACCGGGGTTCACAAAAATGATAACAGAAAAATGAACAGAAGTGAAACTGACATACTAAATGAAAATTATAACTTTCATAAAAATTCAGAAAAAAGAAGACTCACCTAAGACTACAGAATTAAGTAAAATATCATGAAAGCTAAAAACTACTACAATGAGTATGATTCAGATCTAATGAGATATGCAATAACATTTTTTTTGAAAGAAGAAAGCGATTCATGAAAAATATCTATACTGGCAACATGCCAATTGTACAGACGCATAATTCGCAAGAAAACAGAATGAAAAATAAACTAGTACGGGCCTTCGGAACATAGAAAAGTGCATTTCGACGACTAGGTTGCACGGGAACATTGAAGGTGAGATAATTAACAAGCGGAAAACTAAAAGAATGATTTAAAATTCGATAAAGAAATACAGTGTCGAAAAGGACTCCCCCCTGGTCCAGGCTTGAAATTTTGTGATGACGCAAACTTCATTGATACTTATGGTTAGGACTGAAAGTTGAAACTTTTGACAAACTTTCTCTGGACTCGTTCAATTCTGTCAATATACTTGTAATAGTGAGGGGACCAAACAGGTGCAGCATATTCCAAACTACTCTCAACAACGAGAAATATAGCATTTTTAAAGACCTTGGATCACTGAAACTTTTAGTAATTTTTAGAACGAAACCCAACATTCTGAAAGCCTTATAAACTATATGATCATAGAGTTAATGAATTAACGCTATGCGAATGCGATACGCAGGACTTGATACAGCAGTATGTTATGTGTGTTGCAAACATTCAACCAATTAGGCAAATTTGTAAAAATGGAATTATAATCAGTTTTTTGTTTCTTTGCATACCAAAAAAACAAATTATTATATTGTCACCCGTACTTGATAAGCATACAAAGTTTTAGTCTCTTTGTGATTTTAACTACTTTGAAATAAAAAAAATACTTTATCTTACTGGTATTATTATAATGAGAAAGTTTACATTTACACAGAAGACTTTCATCAATCATCAAAACATTTTTCAAACGCTTTTTCCGGACTCGACTTCAGTTCTCGTCGCTAATTTTTTTAAGTATCGATTCAAAACAGGTAATTTGAGTTTGAGAAAAATGTCCGCCGGAGTCATATCAGCTGAATACAGTGGTTGTCCGATGGTATACTTAGCAACAACAAAAGTTTTAACAATCGTTTCAAGCAGATTTTCTTAATAATCACGTCCCGGTACTTTTTCGATAGAATGTACGATGTTTAACAAAAAATACACAAAATTGTAAACCTAATTGAAATGAAAGATACATTTAGTATGAGTTACCGGATCGCTCAAATTTTCCGGTATAACAAACCGAAGTTAACAAGTGCACAAATCGAGTTGGGCCCTAGGGATCTTCCGGAATAAGGCCGCCAGAGCCAACGCAGATGCGACAGTCCGATTGTCCATTGTCTGCACAGCCACCTTCCTTGGGATGCTTGATTGAATTAAAGGCAAATTTAGCTTATTGCTTGGGGGCTCCAAATTGCCACCATTCTTATCGGAGAGTTTCACTTGTGAATTTTTCAGAGGATTGCCGTCCGTTGATTTTTCTTTCTTAGAGTGAAACTGCTCGGAGAATGGTGATGATTAAATAGTTTCAGGGAAGTATAGGACCGGAAAATGACTCCTCACATCCCCGTGTTCTATTTACGTGAGGTATCTGCAAACAGATTCAAGCTAGCTTTTTTCGTTCTCGAGTTATTTGGAAATTTTTGAAAATTTATGAAATGGATAACACTGAGAACGAGATATTTCATGTCCTTCTCAGACGAATAAAACGTTCTCAAAATGCACCTATTTTCTGAGCACTTATAATGAAAAATTTTTGGAGTTGACTTATTTTTTATGTCGTTACGCAATGTTACACTCAAGAGCAGTTGTAACATCAGTAGTGATGGAATATTCAATCGTCAAAATGAGCATTGGTGTTCGGATTTAAACCCACATCGCTATATCAATATTCAACGTCGATATTGTTTATTGCTTCCGAAAATTTTCAAAATTTCCAAAAAACTCGAGAAACAAGAAAGCTAGCATGAATCTGTGTGGCATTGAATTCACAATACATTTGGTCGTAAAAGTACGGGAAATTGATTATTTAAAGAATCTGCTTAAAAAGATTGTAAAAATTTTCGTTGTTGCTAAATTGACACAACTGTTTGATATACTGACCCAGAGTTTGGACGCAATCTGTCATTTAGTTTGTTTACAGTGCTTGATTTTGTCAGTTCTCACAAGTGTGTTTTGCGGATTTTACAATCAATAAAAATATAGAAGAAAAAGATTTGTCTCAAATTTTGTTTTGCCAATGGAATTTCGTGTACCGAATCACTGAAAATGTTACATAAGGAGGAAATGGTAATTGAAAATCATCATTCAAGTTTGAGAGAGATAGGAGATTAACTCACTGTGTCTCACAAATCAATTCGTACCATTTTCAATGATTGTATGGGTATGAAACGCGTTGCCGATCGATTAGCTCTTAAAGACCTTCATACATTGAATCGAGTAAAGGTCGCTGAAAACATACTAGAACGAGTCAATTCCGACTTCACTTTAAAAAAAACGCATTTTAACTGGGACGAGAGATGGGTTTATGAGTATGACATGCCAACCAGTTAACAAGTTTCGAAATAGCGCCTTCCAACTGAATCCAAAATGGAAAATATCGCGTCAAAGTCGATCAAAAATCAAGGTTAGTTTAGGTTAGATTTCTTTGATTATCGTGGTGTTGTGCACTCGGATTTGTTGCCAGATGGTCAGCCTGTATAGAAAGAAAGATAGCTGAGCTGAAGAAAACTCATGGATTTTTCACCACGATAATGCAGAATCTCATAAGGTTATCATTGTGAATGAATTTCTTACCAAACACTCAACAAATACCATTCAACAACCTCCGTATTCACCTGATATGGCTCCGGCCGACATTTTTCTTTTTCCAAAACTCAAACTATGGTACCAGTTCGAGGTATCCATTTTGAATCGATAGAAGGGAATTTGCGGCGAGAACTGCAGTCGATTTCAGAAAAAGCGTTCGAAAAATGTTTTGATGATTAGATAATTCATTGGTGTGAACGACATTGATTATTATGAAAGGGCCTACTTTGAGGACCATACAATAAATTTGGATGAAAAATAAATATTTTGTGTTTCATCAACCAATTCCTGTTACATTTATGTCAGAATTTTTTCGTACACCTTGCTGGGTTTATTCTGGGTGACCCCGGACGAAAGCCAAGAGATCACCCGGCGATTGATAGAAATCCCCGGATGACACGTGTCGTGCCAAGTAGGACTTCCTTTTGAGCGCGTGATATTATGCTGCAGCTGGGTTGAAGTCGTTCAGTGTTCTAAATGAGATGTGTTTCCACAAGACCGTTGACAGAGATAATGAGGGGCAGTACCCTTACTGACTCCAGTCCATACATTTCCTTTACTTGGAGAGCCAGGTCCTGGTACTTGTTTATTTTCTCCGTGTAGGCTCTCTCCAGGTTCTCACCGAGGGCATAAAAACCGCAGGGGGTGGTTCACAGGGCCACTCGGGGAGTGACGACCCCGCGGTAAAACCTGAGTCACCCCATCTCTGTGGAGGTTGGCAGCTTCCTCAGAGCAAGTAGAATTCGCTCCTAATACGAGAAGCAAAACTCAGGGCGGCGAGGGGTTCAGCCTGGCCCTTTTCGGAGCCGTCCTGATGTCCAGCCTGATGGGATTGATCGTGGAGCGAACAACGCGACATCCCGAGATGACACTGTAAGGCCAGAACCCGCCTCTTCGACTCGATAAGGTGGTCGCAGCTTGGATGAAGAAGAAGCTATTCCCACAGCGAACTCCCATAAACGGGATGGACGTATGCGATGGTCAAGCGACGATAATATGACACTTATGCGCATACACATCTCACAAGATTTGGTGGATCACTTGGACGAAACCTACCAGCAGCTGCTAACTGAACTGTGGAACGTTGTGTACCCGGACCGACAGTCTTATGCCCAATTTCTCTCCTACATGAATGAGAAGTTATCTAAAGCAGAACTGGATATAGCAAAGAACAGCTATAGGCCACCAGTCGACCTCGAGAAGAACAAGAGACGAAGCATGGCTATCAGAGAGAGAAAGTCACTGAATCTCAGTCGCACACTGGACGTATCCACTGAAGTCCTAGACGAACAGGATACCGAGGCCATAAAGTATGCAGCTGAGAACATATTCACGAGAAACCTTCTTCAGTTTACCGGAATTAGATCTGATGCAAGAACAATAATACCCAGGATGAGGTACTCTCAAAAACTGCTGAACGTAGTAAAAGAGATGAATACTATTCAGCATACTCGGCAGCTGTGTCGGTGTGTGAGATCTTGAATATTGAAACCACCTGCAATCACTGGAATATTGGAAATGAGAAATGAACCACCCTGGATGATTCGCCTGGAAGGAAAATAGTCAATGACAGAATGTATATATATATATATATATATATATATATATATATATATATATATATATATATATATATATATATATATATATTTATATAATGTACAAATGTTTTACTGGGAAATCAGGGGTTAAGAGATCGGAAAGTGTTTGAGGTTAAAACTTATAATTTGCAGAGTATTTTCACACATGCACACATGCAAGAAAATAATACATAAAATATACAATACAAAACAAAGGAAAAAGAAAAAATAGATTTTAAATACATCGGCCTCACTCATACCTCCGGACTGTCACAACAAATTGATAAATGCCTAGAAAATTACAACATCAAGATTGGGCACAAACCTAACAACTACTGCAAACAATTTTTCACAACTCTAAGGCCAAGGATGAAACATGAGAACAAAACACACTGTATATACAAGGTTTATTGTCAGGACTGTGGAACGTGCTATATCGGTAATACTGAACAATACTTGTATAAAAGAATATACCAACACGACTACTCCGTTAGATCTAATAAAAAAAGTACCGCCCTAGCGAAACATATCATTGAACACCTACATAAATTTAATTTTACTGATGTACGAGTTCTTGCATCTGAAAGCAACGACTTTAAAAGGAACATTCTAGAAATGTTCGAAATCCAAAAAGAACCTAAGACAGTGAATTCAAGAGCTGATGTTGACGGATTTATGAATGTCTACAGTAATCTGATAATTTGAATACACTCTTCAATAGATTGCTGCAACCAGTTATACTCAAATATTAATTGTTATTGCCTGTTATTTTTGTCTTGTTTTTTGTTTTTGTTCTACCAGTGATGATAATGATGTCAAGAGAGAATGTGTAAGGCGAATAGCTTTTAACGTAAGAATTGTATTATGTGTTTTACTTAGATTATGATTTTTGTTTTAGATAATAATTGTGCAGATATCAATGTTTTCTGATGATGGCTCTGTGCCGAAACGCGTAAAAAAAAACTCTGCAAATTATAAGTTTTAATCTCAAACACATTCCGTTCTCTTAATCCCGATTCCCCAGTAAAACATTTGTTTATTTTCGAAGAAAAAAAGAATATTCTGAAAACTGTAGTCCTAATGAAGAAAATACTGAAAAATTTTGAAACTTCTTCTGTGTCTAGGAAAGGAAGAATTTTTCGACCCATGTTTATGTAATTTTTTTTTGATATTTATTTATTTATTTATTATCACAAAGGAATGTCAACACCCGAAGCCAAAACGACATTCACTGAAAAAATACATAAAAGAGTGTAGTAAGCAATACAAATTAATTCTAAAACAAAACATTTAGGAAAAGTACTGACCAATACAAGTTATTAGAATTTACTTAGATTAACATCATTGATGAGTCATTTCCAACATCTATAATGTAAACACTTTTGAAGTAAGAAGCGAACATATCGCAAATTCCTTTTCCTTTTAATGCTGTAACATTCCCATAAACTATTTCGCTAGGAATCTTACAATTATTATTTTTCCTCAATGATACATAGTTCCAGAACAATTTGCTTTTGGAAGGGAGCTCTTGCTCTATTGAAGAGGTGAAGGCAGTCATATCCATGGAAATGAGCTGCTTAGATCTTTTTCTCAAAAGTTAAAAATATTAAAATCATTAAAATTTCCAGTAAGTTTTGACTAATATGATGGAAATCCCACATGAATTCTTCGTTTTGGAATATTCTAAACAATTAACTCATTAATTATATTGTAAAATGTTTCCACATTTTCATCGAAAGATTTTTGGTTACTGAGTAAGAACTCCAAGTCCAAGCTAGATATTGCATCATTCACTATACTATAGTCGGCTTTTTTGTAATTGAGATAAGAAATTTTCTCAATGATGTTCCTTAACAACTTTTGCTCACCAAAACGAACTAAGAACTCAAGTGCAGGATGATGCTTGTCCTCAGGTCAGAGTATTTATCCTCGATATTTGTAGGTATAAAATCATTATGACTCATCCAATCTACAGTAGGACAATTGAAATCACCGCAGAGGAGAGAAGGACAGTTGATAGATCTCATGTTTTCTTCCAATTTTGATGAAAAAAGATTTTTTGCAATAACGTCAGCTGGTGACAAATAAAAGCAGCAAATATAAAATTCAAAATTGTTCACTTTCAACGACACCCATATATCTTCAGCATCACTATTAAATTTCACCACTGAATGGGATTCGAATTTTTTTGTGAACAGCGACGAACGCGCCGCTTAGAGGATAATATCGTGTCTCTATCACGTCGGTAGACGGAGTACTCGGTCAAATCCACTCAAGGAATCATCTTCTCCATCAACGGCATCGTATTTTGAAACACCCTGTACGAAACATTACTTCAATTTTTGATTTTTGTCATAATGTTCGATTTTTATCAATATATTGGCTTCCACTTAGAAGACTAGAATGGAAAATAAATAAATATTGGACACTTTTTATACATATCACTAAAGATTTTGAATAACGTTTTCATATTTAATCCTGTAAACGTTAAATACTTGAATACTTGATTGAAAATTCATTCAAGTTAGGAATTTCCACACCTTTTTAATCGAGCTTGATTTCATTGTGAGTAGGAGATTGTAGTTCGAAATAAAAGTGAATAAGGCATTCCCGTATTTCTTTTCCTATTCCGAAATGGCTCCGTAACTTCAAAAGTTACCTTCATCTTTCGCATTCCGATTAGTTTGCGTGTAAAGATAGGGCCAACTTTCAGCCCTGACTAACTTTGCCGTTCGTATCTCAACTTTTCAAAACTTAATTTGGCGTTAGTCTCTTGCACACGCGAAAGACACCTCGAAGTGTCGCCACCAATTTTAGAGCAATTAACTAACTCAGTTAAGGAACCGTATGTCACTGACGCAGAACTTTCGAGGCTTCAACTGGGGGTTCATTCCAGTTTCTCTGGAGAATTTTGTTGTTTTACTATAATCGAGAAAATATTCCTGATGGAATTTCACGTTCGAAGAAAGGGAAATTCTTGAACTGTGTTTGTTTGAAACCAGCTGGCTCAATAAATATAATATTAAAAAAAGTATCAAACATCAATATCGAAAGAAAACTTCCCCAACCTTAGATCAGGTATAATGATAGAAACACTTTCGAAAGCTTGCAGTGGTGTTTATTCAAGAAGATAGTTAGATTTCAAATTGCTTATGTTGGAAAATAAAATAGATATTTGACTCTTACAAAAATACAAATCAATGAAATAAGGAGAAATGTTCTTAATTAAAAACTTTCAGTGGTAAAAGAACATGAACTGTGAACTGTCACATGTATTACAACAGTTATTAGATAATTTATATTCTTTCTTAGAATATTTAATATTTTGATGAATTGAAATGAAAAAGATCCTTTATATGTTTTGGTCATTTAGAAATCAAGTTGGAAAGGAATGTAGATGTGGGAAAAATCTCGATAGAACAAGAAATATTGAAGACAAACATTGAAGTTCCTCATGCACGAACAACTTTTGTTACATTTGGCTCGTCTTGAAAGGCCCATACTGTCGATTGTTGTTTAGTTTCGCGTATATCCGAGATGCGTCACTTGTAATTATATTGTAAACGTCTTTTGAACACCGCGGTCGAATTTATTCAACATTTCTTCGCACCAAATGACACGAGCCTTCTTTTGAGAAATTGTTAAGTTGTGTTGGATCCAACGCGAACAAATCTTTCTGGCAGCCAAATGTTCATGCAATATTGAATGTATAAGATGATACATTTACGACAACAAAAAATTCAATCTTCAAAACATTTTTCAAACCTTTCACCATACCTCGGCCGCTGATGAGTTCACTGTATCACTCGTATGTACATGTTTTTGATAAAGTCGATTCACTGTAAGCCTTCTGTAACCTTTCAGGCAAATTGGCACACGAAATTCCATTTGCAGTACAAAATTTGAGACAAACTCTTTGTTCGATATCTTTATCCATTGTAAAAATCGAAAAACACACTTGTGAGAACTGAGAAAATCGTACACTGTAAACAAACTAAATGACAGATGGCGTTCAAACTCCGCGTCACAGAAAACAGTTGTGTCAACTTAGTAACAACAAAAACTTTGACAAGAGTTTCGAGGAGATTTTTTAAATAATCAATTTCGGGTACTTTTTTGACTATAATTTTGGTGTGTGTCAGAAAAACACAATAGTAAAAAACATGCGAATAAATAGAATACCAACGGAAAACACAGACCATGCCTGTTCCTTAATCATCTAAACTCGCATCATGCCTCCTACGATTGCCCCTAAAGTGTGAGCTCAGGAAATGTAACAGGGAAACCATACTATCTTGCGTATGATTCAATAAACGAGTGAAAAAACCTGTAGAAAAAACTCGTTTCCCTGTCGCTATTGCACTAGCAATAGCTTGTCTATGTTGTGTTAGTGTCGTGAGTACAAAAAGAGTACCAAAAAATTTTTCAGCTTATCAGCTTCATTCTCTCATTCTCATCTTACACTCCATGATTTCCAGGACTTCTTGGAAAAAGAAGGGGGATTGGGGCAGGAAAAATCTGTAACAATGGAAGAAGAAAACCAGCAGAAAAAAAATTCATCAAACAAACCTAACTCTTAAATGTCTAAACTCACTTGAATCTAAGAACTTAACTAATGCTGCTCTGTTTTTCAACAGGGAACATCTCATACACCTTTTGGGAATTAAGCCCTACGGGGGTGTCGCCCTTGCCTTATCAACATACACTATGAGAATAAAGCACTAAGGGAAAGCAGTCCTAACCTTATCTAAAAACTTAACACTTAACTTATGCTCCGCTGTTTTTCAACAGGGAACATCTCATACACCATTCGGGGATGTAGCCCATAAAAACCTCAAGATTCAAAAACTAATCTCCCAAATAGACTTGAAGTTCTCTACCCAGTTAATGAAATTATCTTATTGTTTCTTCAGCTGCGCCACATTCACATGCAGGACTTTCTACAGTATTCTATTTGAACATCATACTATTATTATGACCATGTCCTGTCCTGAAACGATTTAACGTACACCAATTTTTCCTACTTATATCGAAACCTGCAATCCTTTTGGAAGGATCCTCTATGATAACTTTATTGAAAATTTCAACTTCCAGCCATCCAGTTTTCCAAAGATCAACAGCCTTCACCCATGTACGCACAAAGTCAATCGACCAAATAGGTTTCCTAGACTTCAATCTCAGGTTAGGTAGAATTTGAAGATCGTCTATTATAGGAAAAACTTCTGAAAATGAATGATACTTATCCCAAGATGATTTAAGAGCTAATTTCTTGCGAATATATTAATATATTACTACAAATAATCGGAAGCCATGGGGTAGCAGTTGAACTGATACATCCACTTATAACTCTCATAGAATAGTTCAACTAAGAATCAATCTTATTGACATGACCACTATTCAACCACATCTAACAGCAATATTCTGCTGCTGAATATACCAAAGCTAAAGCAGTAGTTCGCTAAGTAGAGACTCCGGTGCCCCAATTAGATCCAGCTAGTTTATGTAGTATATTGTTTCTTGTTTTCAACTTCTGACATAATTTATCAATATGAAATTTGAAAGTCAAACAACGATCTAGCTTTACACCAAGATATGTTGGAGTGAAATTATGAGTTAATGGTGATTGATTGAAGAATACTCTTAGTTGCCTATCCTACTCATGATTATTCAGATGAAAACAAGAAACCTCAGTTTTCGAAGGATTTGAACATAAACGCCATTTTTTGAAGAAAATGTACAGAATTTCTAAATTGGAGGTCAGTGTTGGCTCAATTGTTTAGTGTCATCTTCTTCTTCTGAGCGTGCCTATCCGTTCCGGATGTTGGCGATAAGCAAAGCAATTTGTACTTTGTTGACTGCTGTTCTAAACAGCCCTCTTGTAGACATAGAAAACCAAGTTCTGAGGTTTTTCATCCAGGAGATTCTGCGCCTTCCAGGCCCTCTCTTGCCTAAAACCTTTCCTTGCAGTATTAACTGGAGCAGACCATATCTTTTTTGATTCCTCATTATGTGTCAGAAATATTCTAATTTGCGTTGTTTAACGATGTTCATTATTTCGGTCTCTTTTTGTAGTGTTTCTAAGACTCTTTTGTTGGAAACACGATCCACCCAGGAAATTCTAAGAATTCGTCTGTATAGCCACATCTCAAAGGCTTCAAGTTTTTTGTAGATGCTTCCGTCAGGGTCCAGGACTCGGCACCGTATAGAAGCACAGACCAGACATAACATTTGAGTAATCTTAGTTTGGTATGTATATTAAGATCTCTACTCTTAAATAGGTTTCCCATTTTAACGAAAGTGGCTCTTGCTTTTTCTATGCGGCATTTTATTTCCACAGAGTGATCCCATTGCTCATTAATCGTAGTGCCCAAATATGTGTAATTAGTTACTCTTTCAATTTGTTGATTATTAATTACTAGTTGGTCAGGAGGTGTATTTTGTTTGCTAATTACCATGAATTTGGTCTTCTTGATGTTAAGAGACAATCCGTACTCAGAGCTAGCTTTAAAGACACGATTCATCAATTCTTGAAGACCTTCGAGAGAATCAGCGAACACAACAGTATCGTCCGCGTAACGTATATTGTTCAATCTCTGTCCATTAACCAACACTCCAGCATCCACATTTTCCAGTGCTGTGTTAAATATGTGTTCTGAGTACAGGTTGAACAAAGTGGGGGATAAGACACAGCCCTGTCTAACACCGCGTCTTATATTTACATCTTCTGAGTAATCACCATCGACTCTAATATTTGCTGTTTGATGCCAATACAGATTTATTATAAGACGCAAATCTTTCTCGTCGATGCCGATTGTTCTTAAAACCTCTATCATTTTATTGTGCTGGACCCTATCGAAGGCTTTTTGGTAGTCTATAAGACAGACGTATACATCACAACCAACATCCCTGCATCGCTGGAATAGGACCTGAATAGCAAATAAAGCCTCTCTAGTTCCTAGTGCATTTCTAAATCCGAATTGTGTGTCTGATATATAGTGTCATAGTGTCGAAAAACCAAAACAATATCATTAGCATAAATAAACTTTGTAGAAGAAGTTTCAGGGATGTCATATATAAATTGAAGAGAAGATGTGCAAGAACAGATCCTTGAGGTGAGCCATCATTTAGAGTGAAAAATCTACAGCTTTTCTCACCGATAAAAACTCGAAGTCTTCTATCAGATAACATATTTTCAATCAACTTCAAAATTCTTCAACATTGAACTACTTCAAAGAATTTATAAACGAAACCATATCATTTGTGTCATATGCAGAAGAGAAATCTACAAATACAGCGCCTATTTTAAGTTTACCCTAAAATTCTGTCTCAATGAAAGTGGATAAACCTAAAACCTGATCAGAACAATTCCAGTGTTTTCGAAAATCTCCCTGAGAAGTGGACAGAGCTCTGTCAATGATTGGTTCTAACCTCTGATAAAGAAGTCTTTCTAAAATTTTGAAAGAAACAGAAAGTAAGCTGATAGGTCGATAACTACTAGGAAGTTCTGGATTTTTCCCACGTTTGAAAATGGCAATAACTTTACCACTTATCTTTACACAAAAATTCAAAGAGTTCACACACAAATAAACACGTCACTAGTATGTTCGCCACCAAACCAATGGCTGCCAATACTGAACACGTCACAAGTCTGCACAGTCTATAAAATGAGAGTTATGTATCCTCTAACCTGAAACAGTCCAAATTATTCTCAACTCTTGCGCTAAGCAACAGAAATTATGTTATTTTTATTTACATACATTTCCAAAAATAATGCGTCACCCTGTATAAGAATTTGATCACAGCAAATATAAAATCTTTCTGTTAGAAAAGCACCAAAGAGAGTATTCAATTATTAATGCATCTCCATTAAAGATTCCTATTTCCAGAGCATCCTAACTTCAAAGAAAAAACGTTAGTTTGGACCCTTTTCACGTGAATATATAATCACGAAAAAAATCTTACCTTGGTTCCCTTTTACAGCCCTTGTCAATTATGAGGAAAGTTTCTCCCTCTTTACAGTCATGTGGAGCTGCACATTTGAAATCATTGAGGTTTTAATGAGAGAATTTTAACATCCCTTAGCTTTTTGGACCACTTGAAACTTTCTAATTTCATTATTTATTCAACTGATATTTTTCTTGGGTTTTTCTGCTCGCGGAAATGGAAAGACTTTGATGAGGGTCGATGTGTGAGAGTCATTTTGAATGACTTTTACTAGTCATCCATTTTAGATTACTGTTGATTTTGACTATCATACGTTTAAATTATAAATGCAAGAAAAAGTATTAATTATACTAGACAACGAAATTGTACTTCTCGTCTGATAAATGATTTATGTAACTTGATGATTACTAATTTGACGTCGCTGATTTAAAATATACCCATATTTGTTTTCTAACGCCTTTTGTTTTGATATGGCATCTTCAAGAAGAGTTTGTGTGAATGATTCAAATTATTTTTGTTTCATTTGCAAGAGTATATATTCAAATAATACCGTTTAAATATGACAAAATTCGTGAGTGAAACTTACAAAAATTACTTTCGGCATCCTCTGGGAATTCGTGATGAGCCTTGGGTTTATAGAACGTTTGTTGAGTTTCTATGTTTATGGAAAAATAAGAAAAGAAAAACTTTCCGAGACGATCTGGAAAGAACCGTGTAAACACCATAATGACAGCAATTTTTGTTTGATGAACAAACATTTAGCAACAACTAAAAAATTTGGGTCAAATGGGAATATCCCTCCATACAATCGGCACATAGACTAATTCTGAGTTCTAGAACTTCCCATGTATCTCAAGCTAATGTTTCACAGCAGAAGTTAATTGATCTTGCGCCGAAAACTGATAGTAGTGATATGGACTTTGAAAGTGACCTGAAATCGCCGAAATTATTCAATCAAGATGATTTGAAACGACTGTATCAGAGATCTGGGAGTGCCAAAGTCTGCTTCAGAAACTCTGGTTTCTAGGCTAAAAGAAAGAACTTAGTAATGAAAGGAACTGAAGTTTCTTATTACCACACGAGACAACAGAATTTCCTAAAATATTTTGTATGTTGTAAAGCTGTCTTAAATGTGTTCTCCTACACAACGGTAATAAATTAGGTTGGTGCTACTTAAATAAGGAAGAATATTGCTTTGGTTCTGGATAAAATTGAATATACAGACAACTGGCTCATATGTATTGATTTAAAATGGTTAACTTTCTTTTAGGCCAACAAAGTGGTTACACAAAGTATCCCTATTTAGAACAGCTCATTGAATACTACAACTGCAAGAAAATCTTACAAAAGAATGTTTTTTAATTTGAGAATTTGATACAATGAAATCAATTTTGAAGAAGATGTGTTTTATTGTGAAATGGAATATGTTATATATTTTTGAACTACAGCTGATACAGAAGTTTTAATCACGGATTTGAAATCGTCATTGAAAATTATTATATAACATTTGTCATATTTTTAGAACGACTGTAAAAATTTTTAGCAAATTTTTGTTTAAATTAAACAAGATCCAAGAAGAAATAATATATGGGCAATGTCAACCCAAATTATTGGGTCCATAATGATTCTAAAATATCTATAGATCATAATCAGTTGGAAGACTGAACCTGGCCATCGGGGCTCTTTCGATCAAAAATGTACTTTTTGATTATCTCCTTAGTCCTTTTTATGACCTTGCTTGCTATGTAAAATCTTTTCTTAGATTTGTTTAGACATATAAGAGGTATGATTGTCGAAATAATTTTCTGCTGGTTTTCTTTTTCCATTGTTACAGATTCTTGTCCCAAACCTTCCTTTCACCCTTATTTTCGTCTGAAAATTATGGAGTGCAAGAGAGAATGAAGGGGCTAAGCAGAAAAATCTTTGGTACTCTTTATGTACACACAACACTAACACAACATGAACAGACAAGCTATTGCTAGTGCAATAGCGACAGGGAAACGAGTTTTTCCTCATTTTTCTCTCGTTTATTGAATCATATGCAAGATAGTATGGTTCCCCTGTTACATTTTCTGAGCTCACATATAGATACAAGCATTTATTGTAAATAAAATTATTCGAATTTTTGTAAATCCTCTCTTTTCACATTTTGAAGTCTGTCGGTGACAATGTAATGGAAAATGCCCTATGGATCATTGAACTATAAGCGGCTAGTTTGTGATTTAAGTGATTAAATGAGTCTATGGAAATAGTTGAGTCTATTTCTGCTGTATGTTGGTATGAACTTTATTTAGAAATTGTAGAAATTTGTCAATTTGTTTGCCCTGAAACCTACCAAAATATCATCTAAATATCGATACTAGAATAGAGGTGATCCAATGGGAAGTCCTGATGCTTGTTGATGAAATTTTGATTGAAATTGAAAATAATGTTGAGATAAGCAAATTTTTAGAAGGTTAGCAAACTCATTAGCAACGTGTGGTAGAGTTGTATTTTTAGTAAATATTTCGCTGACTATCGGAGGATTCATTTTTTGGAATATTTGGATACATGTTGACGAAAACATGTAAATGCATTAATGTAGAGCAGCTGTCTATGCGGACGCATTGCTCACTCAAGTAGGAGAAAAACGGATATCGAACGCTGCCGAATGCGGAGGCCGATTGTGCCTCTTTGTTGCTCGTTCCGCGCTCTCACTTACACTTCAAGCTTTAAATGGAACGCCTCATAGGGAGGTAACGCCGCATGAGTCATGTTTTTTCGTGAGTGCAGCTGGCTCCATCGAACACGTTGTCATCAATATTACTCTGAAAGTTAGGAATATAAGGACTATTCAATTAGTTCAAGTGAAGGTCAACATAATGTTTCGTAAGGAGGGTTTTCTTGAACTGTCAACATTTCGCAGGAATTTATCCTAACTGGCAAGTCTCTTGTATTCTTCGATGATTGTCCAGAATTGCATTAATTGTTGCCATCTGTTATAGTAGAACGTACTTTTTCATTTCAATTGTAACTACTACCTAAATGGTTTAAACCTCGGTGAAATGACTTATTTTTCTCGTTTTTTAGGGGTCACGGTTGCCAGGTCATTTGAAACATTTCACAAATTGTCGGCCAGGAGGAATTTCCAGCGTATTCTTCGATAAGTTGAACGAAATAATTATCATGAAAGGATGTACCATTTCGAGTCGAATTTTTCCCTAATGAAAACCGACCGAATTGCAAACTTGCAATTTAAGGCCGTCAAAACGTTCAGGGCATGACATACCGATAAAATATATCCGAAGTTCCAAAGGATCCAATCCCTTAGACTTAATTCGCTTAATCTACTAAGACGGCTACGCGAAGGATTTGCTTAAAAAGCCAAAAAGCACTTTAAAGAATCTAAAAATTGTACTCGTTAAGACTAACACACATCCCGACTAAGATACGACATGACGGGATCAGGCCAAGGCGACATTTTAAGGGAATTTTCCAAGGGGGAGAGTCTGAGATTAGGATGAGACTCGAACGTCATTAGCTTTAGATTTAATGATGTTTCACGCCCGGGGAGAATCAAGATGTAGAGTTCGGCACTTGAGCTGAAATTTAACGATTTCATTCACGACGTATCTTCTCCGCGCGCCGCCGACGACGGCTACTATCAAGGAATCTGTTTCTTTTTGTTTTTTCAAATAATAATACTCTTTGCTATTTTTAGGGGATATCACTTGATGAATGTTATGTTGTTTCGATTTGGTTTAAGTTGAGGTTTTGTTTGTTGTGAGATTTCATGAGAGAGTTGATTTCTTTCGTAGATTCTTATGAAATGCAAAACTTTTAATTCTGATCCATACGAGGACGAGTTGATAAGTTCTGATACATTTATTTTGTGGGTGGGCACAGCGTCATGATGGAAATACAGGGATATCCACCGGGACCGTAAAAACTACGCGAAATTTTATACGCCATAACTAGCGATTTCCAATTGGTGAAATATTTTCGCGTTATACTGGAAGTGGGTCATCACTTTGTTATTTCAAATGGCAATCTACCTTTTTATTATACATCTAGAACCGACATTTGAGCAAGGCATAAAATACTCAAGTTGTTGGCACTTATCTATCAAAGCTTTTGACACAATTTTTGCTTGGGTGGATAGAAGAAGGATCAAGGAATTTTTTAAGCAATCTACACATGTCAAACGCTTATTGCGTTGTTCTGTATGATTTTTTCAATTTGGCCTTTTTCAAACCGCAATAACTCAATTTTTTCAAATTGCACGTGCCAATTTTTATATCGCCATCAGATGAAGCGTCTAATTTCAGATGGAATTGTATAAGCATGAACTATACCCATCTCTTATAGTTCCGAAATGATTTGGGAATATATTGAATTTTGATGATTTTGAAAGAACTAACAGAGAATGCTTTGAAATATTTGAATCAAGTAGCTGAACTGGCTACGCTCACCTGACAGGTGCCTAAAATTGATGTACTTGTCACTTCGTTCATTCGAATTTGATATTTTAACAAGAATTGTCGTTATTTCAGATTGAAAACATCCAAAAAATACAACACATTCGGAATAAAACCACTGGTTATTCAAACGAAAGTATATTTAATCCTTTTTAATTCATTTTAGAATGTCAAAAGTAATGGGAAGAAATTGCAGGCAATTCAATAACCAATTTACAAATTTACCGTCTATGAGTAAAATGAAATTTCGAAGCATTAGAAGCAATTTTCTACAATTCGGTTGAATAAAAAATGTAGGAACTAAGCGAAAACCAATCATCGAAGATAATTACATTAATACGAATAAATGATAGCAAACATAGGAGAAAACTAATTTACGATCTGAATAATGTTCGATATGGGCCCCATTTTGCTCGATACACTTGACAGCTCGTATACGAACATGATGAGATGCCCTCTTAGTTTCCTCAGGATCAATATTACGAAAAGCATTATGAATGCGCTCTAGTAACTCTTCTTTACTTCTTACAGGAATAAGATACACTCCTTTCTTGATTTTGCCCCATAAATAAAAATCAAGGGGCGTCAGGTCTGGAGAACGCGAAGGCCATAAATTCGGTCACTGATTACCCCACCGTCTATCCTCAAACATTTCTGTTAGCTTCGATCTACAGCTTGTGTTTTATGTGCTGGTGCACCATCCATTTGGTAATAGCAATCCCTTGAATGTTAAGGGGTAAGCCATCTAAAAAATTTGCTAATGTTCCAGGTATCTTCACCAGACCATATAAGTTTTTGCAGAATTGTCTCATCTTCTTGTAGCCGAATTAATGAATTTTCACAGAAATTTAACCGCTTGGGAAGGTCAGGTCGTTTTAATTTTTGTCTTCTGATAAAAGAATACGGGTGAATGTTATGTTTCTTAAGGATCCTTTGAATGGAAGTATAACTCAATCCAATATCCATTGATGCTGACTTAATGGACGCATGTGGATTGGCACGAGAATACGCTAGCGTATTAATTTGATTGTCGTCGTCCTCGAGAATTGGTTTTCTTCTAGTTTCTATGTATCTTGTTCCTCCAAATTGCAGAAAATTGCTTCTAATCCTTCGAAATTTTGTTTTACTCATAGGCGCCAAATTCGGTTATTGAATTGCCTGCAAGTTGTATCCACCACTTTTTGACATTCGCTATGAATTAAAAAGAGATTAAACATATCCTCGTTTGAATAATAAGCCATTTTATTATCAATCTGGTATTTTTCGAAAATTTTCAATTCAAATTACCAACAATTCTTGTTGAAATATCAAATTCGAATGAACGAAGTGACAAGTACATCAATTTTAGGCACCTGTCAGGTGAGAGTTGCCAGTTCAGCTACTTGATTCAAATATTTCAAAGCATTTTCTGTTAGTTCTTGCAAAATCATCAAAATTCAATATATTCCCAAAGTATTTCGGAACTATAAGAGATGGGTATAGTACATGCTGATACAATTCCATCTGAAATTTGACGCTTCATCTGATGGCGATATAAAAATTGGCACGTGCAATTTGAAAAAATTGAGTTATTGCTGTTTGAAAAAGGCCAAATTGAAAAAATCATACAAAACAACGCAATTAACATTTGACATGTGTAGACTGCTTAAAAAATTTCTTGATCCTTTAACTATCCACCCAAGCAAAAATTGTGTCTGTGGTGCAAAAGATCTATAAGCTACAATTTTTTTAAATGTGTCTCAAAAATCCAGTATACAGGGTGTTTCCGAATAAGATGTCATAAATGAAGGATGCGAATCCCTGAATGATTTGAGCAAGAAAGTTCGAAGAACCAATGGTCAAAAATGCTTCGTTGCCGAGATACAGGGTGTTAAAGTTGAGGAAACTTTTCGATTTTCTCTCGATAAAACCTAGACTTCTCAAGATTTCGGGCTCAAATTTTCCACATAAGCTATTAAACACAATCTGAATCACCAGGTGAGGCCAAATTTTGGAACAGTATACAGGGTGATACTTTTTCATGGGCCATGTTCCATTTTAACCCTCGGAACTTTTTTTTGGTACGCCACTTGCACTAACAAAAATAAAATCGAATAGATCATTCAATTGGAAATTTTTTTTGACTCTTGCATTTTGATCGTAACTATCACCGTTTCTGAGATATTAATTATTGAAAATAATCCAATAGTTTTCCCATATCGAAGCCATGGAGATATTATCTTAATAACTGATGCAATTTTTCAGGAATTGAGCTAAAATTTACATCAGATATCTCCTTATTGTATGTTTATAACAAAATGAGGCAGAAATTCCTGACAGTATACAGGGTGTTATTTTTTCACGTGCATTTTCCTCTTTTTGCCCCCTGAACTTTTTTGTGGTGCGCTACTGGTATATTCTGAAAACAGAATCAAACAGATTATTCAAAGTGAAAACTTTTCTGTTCCTTGTATTTTTCCGTATCTGCCACCATTTTCGAGATATTAATCAAGAAAAGTAATCGTATAGTCCCTTCCATATTGAAAGCTTGAAGATATTTTTCATGTTATTTCGGCAATGACACCAGGAAATGATTATTTGAAAAATCTGCTTGAAACGATTATCAGCATGTTTGTTGTTGTTGAGTTGACATAACTGTTTTCTATACTAACGCGAAGTTTGAATGCGTTCTGTCTTTTAGTTTGTTTACAGTGTTCGATTTTGTCAGTTCTCACAAGTGTGTTTTGCGATTGTTTCAATGGATAAAAATATCGAGCAAAGAATTTGTTAAATTTTGCATTGCAAAATGTGCTGAATCACTGGAAATGTTACATAAGGCTCACAGAGAAAGATACAGTGCTTTCAACCACGGTCGAGATATGGTGAAAGATTTGCCGAGCTCCGGTCGACCATCAAAATCATTAACTAAAATCAACATCGATAAAATGAAGGAAATGGTAATGGAAAATCGTCATTTTGAAAGAGTTTCTCAATGAACTTTCTGTGTCCCACAAATAAATTCATACTGCATTAGAAGATTTTTTGAGCATGAAACGCGTGACCACTCGACTAGTTCCAAAACACCTGGACTTTCTACCAAAATTAAATCGCGACAAGGTCGCTGAAGACAATATAGAACGCATTGTAACTGGTGATGAGACAAAAGTCAAAGTCTTGTTGACTTTTTCTTTGAGTATCGCGGTGTTGTTCACACTAAATTCTTGCCAGAAGGTTAGACGGCAAATAAGAATATTACCTGAGTGTTTGCGAGAGCAAATTCTTCGAAAAAGGTCAGATTTGTGGAACGAAAACTAATAGATTTTGCACCACTAAATGCATCATCTCACAAGGCTATCATTGTGCATGAATTTCTTACAAAAAACTCAATAAATATCATCGAATAACCACCGTATTCACCTGATATGGCTCCAGCCGATTTTTTCTTTTTCCCGAACTCAAATTTCGAGGTACCCGTTTCGATTCTATAGAAGATATTAAAGAGAATTCTCGGCGAGAATTGAAGTCTATTCCAGAAAAAGATTTTATAATTCGATTATTTGTTGGCGTAAATGTATTATTTCACAAGGAGCCTATTTTGAAGGCGATACGATAAATTTGGATGAAAAATAAATATTTTGTGTTTCATTTACCAATTCCCGGTATTTTTTTGACAGAATGTATATATTGCTTCAATTTTCTGAACATCGATCAGTAGAAGTAGAACTGCGTTTGTCTTTCCCCCGCTGCATTCCTCGTATCTCGCGCTGAATACTTTCGCTAAGTAATTACAAGAAGTTGTGAAATAATAATTATGCGTTCCCCCTGCATATTTACAAGTAGACACCAAGTGAAAACTTCAACCCCTTTATTTCGCTAAATACCCTATTTTGCACCTCTTTCTCAAAGCTCTTTATCCCTTTCCTCCCTTCAGCTTCCATCTTTGTCTTTTCAATAATACACAATTTGTCACATAATCTCTGTGTTCTTCCTCTCTCTTCTCGTGTGTCCCAACGTTCACCCTTAGGGTTTTGCGAAAGCTTAAGCTGATAAGTATAAAGCTTCCTCGTTATATTATAGAAAAGAATCAATTTGAAGTACGAGGATAATGGTTCAGGCTACATATTTTATCGTAAGACTGGTACTCTACTAGATTTATTTCAAATGTAAACATTGAATGGATGCTCTGAAAAATATTTCGGCTTGTTCATACTATATTTCAAGCATTTATTCAGAGGGAGCACACAAAACATATCATAACAATTATTTTATTATCAAATGAACTAAAAGACAAACTTATCTTTGCTGTTCTAAATTACAGAAGGTTATGAAAAATTTTATTATTTCGATTTATCCACCCCAACTTGTTTTTTCGTCGTCTCGAATTGCGTGCAAGATTGGCGATATAAACGGCTCCTCAGGGACCGTCAAACTCAAAATGTCATTCAGCGGATTCCATATGTGGCCAATCGACACGAATGATTTTCTCTACGTCAGCTCAAGAGTGAACATTTTGTACAAGGTGTAGTTGGTAAGTCAAAGTTCCGAATTTTCTTCGAGAATAACATTTTGATCACTGTGGTTCAAGAAGACACAACACAAACCACACAAGAAATTGAAAAAATTACAAAACATAATATTTGTTCACAATCGTATTCATTTCAAGTTTTATGGAAAATGCTTGACTAGGTCGATTCTGTTTTAATTTTCTCACATTTATTTGTTCTTCAAATAACACTTGTTGAAAATATGATTGCATTAGTACTTTTTCACTTTCTTTTTATTCTTAACTTTTGGTAGGAGGATATTCCTGTTAAATCACAGGTGTTGTTGTTCGAGCAATTCTTCTTTCGAAGCTAGAATACTATGGCACGAGAGGTCCAGCTCACAAAATCATCGAATCGTACCTTAGCGACAGATATCAATCAGTTTCATGAAAAAAAGTGATGTTGGGGTACCACAAGGATCGATCTTGGGGCCGATTCTATTTTTAATTTATATAAACGACCTGCCAGTCAATGTCTCCTCAGGTGACAAGAGCCTGTTTACGGATGATACTACTTTCCTAAATAAGTCAACCTCAATTGAAGAACTTACGAAACTTTCTACCAAGACAATATCACAAGCCGAGGAATGGTTCTCCACGAACAGACTTAAATTCAACGTGGATAAAACACAGAGATTGGTAGTGACGACCAAAACACTAAATGAAAAAGAAAACCCGATCAAACTTCTCGGTTTCACCATAGATAGCTCACAGACATTATGGAAGAGCTATATCGATATAGTTTGCAGAAGGTTATCGTCAGCAATTTACGCCATTCGACGCATTAAATATATAGTAAATCAAGAGGCCGCGATACTCACCTACTATGCACAATTTCACAGTTTGGCATCTTATGGTATTCTTCTCTGGGGGTCTTCGACAGAAGCGGAGCTTGTTTTTCTGCAACAAAAACGAGCAGTAAGAACTATAGCTGGAGTGCGCCAATCTCATAGTTGTAGGGAATTATTTTTCAAATATATAATATTGACAATTCCGTCAATTTTCATACTCACCTGCTTGTGTAACATTCACAACAATCCTGAAAAGCAGTGTGCTCATTCCACAGTACACGGATATTTAACTCGCCACAGAGATCGTCTAGTTTTGCCATTACATAAGTTCTCTTGTACGCAAAATAACTATAACTATATCGGAGTCAAACTCTACAACATGTTGCCAGCTGCATTTAAGAAGCTTAGTCTTCATTTCTTCAAAAATAGAATTACGTCCATTTTAATAGAAAATAATAATATCACATTATAATTTATGTGAGTGTAAATCACGGCATAATACGTTTTGATCAAACCAGGTTGATCCAGTGATCCTCTGACTTGTGTTAGAATATAGTAGCCCGAATTCAACTTATTGATGAGAAGCTCAATATGATTTTCGAAGCTCAAATACTCGTCTACCATTAACCCCAGAAATCTTCTATAACTGGAGGAATTGAATCCGGGGATATCTACTTTTGGTGAGCTGCGATTACAGCGAAAATTCACTAAAACCGTTTTTTCTATATTCAACATCAGGTTGTGTTTTTCACATTGTTCATTTTCAATGAGAGTTCCTCAGGGCTCAGCGCCCTCACCACTACGGATGTGTCGTCCGCAAAGATGATCTTTTTACCCTCTGTAACGTACTCGGGCATTTCGTTGATGAATAATAAGAATAGTAGTGGTCCGAGCACGGAGCCCTGTGGAAACCCCATATCTATATTCTCTAGTTTTGAGTAAGATTCTTCCATTTTCTCGTATATTGTCACAATGAAACCCACAGATAGAGAATTTACCCAGCATGAAGACAACAATGAGACTATCAAAGGCTCGCGAAAAGGTCAGAGTAGAGTGCAATCACAGGGTAACCCTCATCAAGACTCTTATAGATGAACATTTCACTTGCTCCACTCTCCTTCGACCTTCGCGAGCGGAAACCATGCTGGCATGATGTGAGCAAGTTATACCCATCAATACCCTCTTGTTTCATGACAAGAATTTTGGGGGAGGTATTTCTTCCCTTTTTTTGGAATCGATTGTACAACTGTCCAACACTCCGGCTCTCAGGAAATCTGAAATAGACAATTGAGAACAGGTGCACATTCCTTCAAAACAGTTTTGCTTCAGACATATTTAATTGAACATGTGGGATGATTGGTGGCACTGCGTTTGATATATTTAAAACAGAATTGTTCTAAGACATTGTGAAACCGCCTTTGCGTTGTCATGTTTAATCAAAGGTGAAAAAGGACTTGCGGAAGTTGTTGCAGACCGCCTTCGCCATAGACTAGAACTCACGAGTTCCACTGGTCTGTTTCCAGAATCTATTCCTAATTCTTTCATTGAATGCGACTAAGTATTTTGAAGTCACTGATGCGTTTTGAATTAGGAGAGATATTTCGACGATTTTAATCTTAAAAACGGTGAGAGATACCAAAAGATAGCAGAAGACCACAAAGTTTAAAATTGATCAAGTAATCAGATTTGATTCACATAATATGTCAATAGAGTATCAACAAGAGTTTAAGAGGCGATTATATGGTACGACCAGGAAAAGAATATCAATCTGTATACTTTCAGAAATTTTTTTGCCTTATCTGGTGCTGTAGATCTCCCTAGCTCAACAATCGTAAGAATTATCGGCTAAATATCTGATGAGTCGAATTTTCAATAATTAATATCTCAAAAACGGTGACAGATACGGGAAAAATGCAATCATTCAAATGGTATGTAAAATAATTGATCCATTCAATGGTACCTTTCAAACACGTCATTGGTGCCAGCCTGACTCGTGAAAAACTATCACCATATATTGTTACAAACGTCCGTTCTGTTCTGAGAATAACTTTTGTGTCACTTTTTGGCTGAAAATTTCAAAACTGTAGGTTTCATAAAGATAATACTGAAAAATTTTTTGAAAGGAAACATTTTTGGATGCATGTTTATATGAACTTCATTTTGACACTCAAGGAATCACCTTCACCATTTATGGTCTTATTATGAAACACCCTGTATAGTGTGAGAAAACGAAAAATGATTCAACTTCCCTGTCAATGACTGTTGAAGATCAACACTCTGTGCGAAGCAGGATGATAAGTAACCACTTAGATTCAATTCGCGTTTGGGTTTCGATTATGTTTATTGAATACGTTTTTTAGAGAAGAAAAATTTTGAATCTGCCCTCAGCTTTCTTTATAGCTGTACGTCAACGAACTGCTTAGTACAAAACTAAGAAGAAAACAATTTAACAAAATCGAAATAAGTATGGAAACTGTAGTGCAATTTCTTGACGCTCTGCTAAAAAGGAAACTGATTCTATTGGTTTGCACGAACAACGTTTCAGTGACTTCATCCACCGCTATATTTTGTCAGTCATTTCGGCATATTTTTTTCATAGATAAGTAATTGAGGGGGACTGAAACCGATTGTGCCTGGTGACAAGACTTGGTGCTTCAGTAGAAGCCCTGAATTTTTGATGATCAAATTTCATATTATTCCCTTGCAACTTTCACCCTATTCACCTGATCTGGCTCCGTGCGACTACAATCTGTTTCCTAAGCTACATTTGATGATGAAAGGAGAGTGGCACTATTTGACTGAGGCCATTGAAAGTGCGGTGACGAACGCGCTAAAGACCACTTCAAAAAAAGAGATGAAAAAGTCGCTTGACAACTTGTAGGCGCGTGCAAATTTGTGTATCAATGCATAAGGCGAATAAATTGATTAATAAAAAAGATTTGTATCAAAATGCATACTGGTTCTTTCTATTTTTCGAAAGTTCGGTAACTTTCCTTATTTCCTTATCTAAGAAAAGTAATTGAGTGATACTTACAATAAAGTTAAATTTATAATAATTTCAGATTCACAAAAGAAAACATAGTTTACTATAATTCCGTTTGATTTTTGAGTAACCTGGTACAATAGAAAAGAACAAACAGATGACGTGGAACACAGTCGGGTGGGATTAGATTATTTTATGTGGGTTTGGAATATGTGAGAGTCTGGCAAACTCGGTATTTCGCCTTTTATGGATTCTGGGGGGTTTATAGCTAAATCGGTGGTGTGTAACTGTATCCGGCATATGGGGGAGAAGAAATTGCGCCTTTTAAATTCCGACCGTGTGTTTTGATTTTTTATTATATAGTCAATTGGCCTTATACTTTTGCTACTTTTATGTATGTAAGAGGATTACTGTATAACAGCGTAGGCTTGTTTCAAGTCAACGAGGAGATAGATGTTTATTTAAAGGTATTATGTATTTGGCGAATTTTTCATTCGATGGAATTCGTGTTTGTTTGAAGTTTCTTAAATATGTCTAGAAGCCCATAAGCTGTTGATATCTTTTTATATTTATATGATTATGTGATTTTCTCGTCGTCACTGTTTACAAGAAAAAAGTGATGCTTTTTTAAGACGACCTTCCAGGTTAGACATGGATATGTTAATATAATACTGATGTTCAAATTTTAAGTATATTTACAAAGCAATGAATGTGTTTCGCTACATAGTGAGATGATCAAATAAATACTACATTTGAAAGACGTGCTTATATACAAATAAGTGATAGATCCTAATTCTTTTACATCAATTTTTAAATGCACTTATTTTTCTTTCGTATTGAGAATACGATGGGTTTTCATCTGAACATTCCGGACCGTTCTCCACATAAGAATCTGCTTCCATTTTCGACGAAAAGTCACTCATTTCATTTCCATTCGATTTTCAACATTTGACGTGTATTTTACCTTCCTAGTTTTCACTTTTAGTGCGGTCTGCAGTACTGGTGTCATGATAACGGTATAACAGTAACAGTATATTCACAAGAAATGCAGCAAGATACAAGAGTTTCGGGGAAAACCCTGGACTCTCGGTTCTCGGGGGTTCATTCCTTGTGCGAAAGGTTTCTGCTGAACATCGCCAAATGTAGTAAACCTTAATCGATAGATTATTATACTTACAATTCTGGCCGAACTACATAAATTTCTATCAGGTTTTTATATATTTCTTCAAGGAACATAGAGTTTTTAACGAATGATACATGAAAACTCTGAATGAATCATTTCATTTGAATCTTATATAAAAATCTATGTAGGTTGTAGGCGGCATCAATATTTTGTTGAGTGGTGTTGTTGAATACAGAAATTCTTTACATTTCTGAAATGACTGCTGGTTGATTTCTCCTCTTCTTAAATAATAAAAACAAGTAATATTTTTGAGGAATTTTACTGAAAAATTGTGATTCGTAACGCGTTTCACTACACCGTATCTTCTTCAGACGAATGAATGTACAGAAATTATGACAACTATATATAGATACAACTGGGAATATAAATACAAATTTTCTTAAGTAATTAAAAGATTATGGAGTTGCTTCTTCTTAAGTGGTTATTGATGACAGTTATATCCAATAAAATTGATATAAATGAGTCTACCTGAGTGTTTGTGCTTGTTTCCCAAAGATCTACTTTCCAATATTTATTATCTGTATGGAAAATTTCAAACTGTTGGTCGAAAGAGTGATTATTTTCTAGGAGATGATTCGCGTAATTTGAATCTGATTTTTATTTGAAAAACTTTGTTTATGTTCCGATATTCTAATATTGAAATGTCTATGTGCTCTATCAATGTAGAAATTATTACAGTCATTGCAATTCAATCTATAAACACCTGATTCATTATTTTTATCTGATTTCTTTTGATTATTTTTATATATTTGCCGGAGCTCAAGAATGATTTCAGTTTTTCACTTGTGATGCCAACGGTGGTTAAGGTGTTGAATTTTTGTTTCAATTTATCGACAGGGTAAACTTCATTCAATGCGATTCTACTTTGTTTTTATTCAAAACATTATTTATCATTTTGGGATTATAACCAATATTTTTGCAATTCGTTTAATTGAATTCAATGTTGATACTTAAGAACATTTGTATTTATATTCTCAGTTGTATCTATATATAGTTGTCATAACTTCTGCACATTCATTCGTCTGAAGAAGCTACGGTGTACTGAAACGCGTTACGAATCACAATTATTCATTAAAATTCCTCAAAAAAAAATTACTTGTTTTTATTATTGATAATGGAATTGTACCAAGTACAAGCCTTCCAAATTCAAATCTGCTCTTTTTCCTTTAAATTTAAATTTCTTTGCTGAGCTTTTTGTATCTACTTGTTGCGCTGCGAAACGAATTGATTTGATTGAACGTACTAAGTTTTTTGAAACCCAAGGGAGTCTCAGACAATTTAAAAATTTAAAAATAACTATCGATGCTACCTACTTCTTGTGCACCTGTACGGATACAGCAAGTGAACTTCACTTTATGCTATAACAAGTATCAAGCATTCGAGCGGCTTGAGAAAACTTGATGTCAAACCAAATTTTTGGGTTGGAGGTTTTGAATTTCAAATCATGAGGAAACCCTACCCATTATTGACAGCAAACTTGTTTTATAATATTAAGCTGTTTCAAAAATTATTTTCTGGCATTCTTATTGTGGTGAGTATATGTATCAGACTTATAAGTAGCTATTTTGTGTTGATGTGGATGTAGGGAAGAATTAGAAAAGGTAATATCTGTATAAGACGGTTGATTGAGAATCAAAAAATCATATCTGTGGCCAATTTCGTTTATTCATACCTATGAAGCGACAGATTATATCATCCACATATCTGAACCAATAAATACATTGTTTTTGAAGCGGATAATTATGAATTATTTCCTCAATTGTATCCATAAAAATTTCGGGTAGTAAAGGACTGGGGGATTACCCATTATTAAGTTGCGGCTCGGAAGATATCAAAATCTTAAAGATTGGGGCTGGGAAAAGCATGCAAACATTTGGATGCCAATATAAGCTTCCAAGACTACAGCACTCCCCGATCTCATGAAATTAATTTTCTGCAGATGCAAAGGAAATTGTGGAAGCATGTGTGGCTGCAGCATCATGCAACATCATAGAAATACCAAAGTTAATGGAAGATAATGAATTAGAAGATGAACTTCCAAGTACGACTCCAATTTCAACTCCTGTCATTCCCCAAACCTTCACATTCGACGTTGAATTACATCCTAAGACACAGTCTGGACCATTGCAGAAAAGTAGTATAGAATAGATAGCTCTAATAACTGAGTAAAAATATGATTATGTCATCGACAAGATGCCTGTGGGGAGGGCCTACTGGAAATACCACGTGAAAAAAAACGCGCCTGTAGACTATACTTCATGGGTTAGGTTAGATTTCAACAAAAATTTTTGAGAATATATTTACAATAAAAAAAAGATAATAAAACTAAGTTAAACATTTTGTTTTGACCTGATTTTAATGAGCATTGACGTGTTTTAAATGAATGAAACTGAAAAAACTAAGGAGAAAAATTTCCTCAAAAGACCATTTACGAGATTTGTCTGAAGTAATTTTCTTGTAAATGTATAAAAAAAGAGTTATAGAGCAAAAAAGAGAATTTTTATAGACATTGTCTCACTTTTCTGCTCATAACTTTTTAATTTTCAAATTTAGGGCAAACAGTTATATAAACATATTTGTAGGCAAAGCAATTTGCTACAAATAACGTTCAATCGACGAGGCTTTTACGTGATAGAAATCCATTTTCACAAATACAAGTAAACGATGATTTCAACTAAAATATATTATTTAATGCTCGACGCGTTTCGATACTCAGTATCTTTATCAAGAGCGAATGAATACTACCAATGTATCTTACTAACGAATTTTTATATATACTAAAGAGGCAATCCACTCAGAGCTATCCGTACTTGAACTTATGTTTAGGAAATAAATTAAATAGGGATAAGTTATTTATGTCTACCTGATCATTAAGAATTTCCGGTGAATTCCTAAATCTGTTAATTCAGTTAGCAGCATACTACATAAGAAAAAACAAAATTAGCTTCACAATATATATATCCAATCGGTGTACATCAAGACAAGAAATTCAATAGTTTAACATATATAGGCAATATTAGCAATAATGTGAAATCTCTTCTTAAAAATTTAAATTTAAATATAGCGTTCAAAACATCAACAAATTTAGGTTCATTTATCAGAATTATAAATCTCCTATTAATAAAGAAAATAAATCAGGTGTTTATAGATTGGATTGTGCAGATTGTAATTGTTTTTATATAAGTAGAACAGGAAGAAATTTTAATGTTAGAACATAAACGCAGTTTCATCAATGGAAAAACCGATTAAAATTATACAAATCATCTTAAGGAAAATGGTCACTCTTTCCATTCAGAATTTAAAATCCTACATTCTGAGAAGAGAGGTATAAAACTCAACCTTCTAGAAGCACTTGAAATTAACAGATTTAGGAATTCGCCGGAAATTCTTAATGATCAGGTAGACATAAATAACTCACCCTTATTAAATTTATTTCCTAAACATTAGTTCAAGTACGGATAGCTCTGATTGGATTGCCTCTTTAGTATATATAAAAATTTGTTAGTAAGATATATTTGTAGTATTCATTCGCTCTTGACAAAGATACTGTGTATCGAAACGCGTCGAGCATTTAATAATTTAATTTAGTAGAAATCATCGTTTACTTGTATTTGTACAAAGGTGTTTGCACCCCTTTTTCTAAGATGGCAGCCGGAGGACAAGGGCGGCAACCTCACAAATTTGGGGTTAAGTTTCTATTTCCCCACCACATGTCCCAAAACTAAAATTGCTTCTTCTGAAAAAAGCAAAGCTCATGTAACATTTCAATGGACTAATGGTTATCTCTCAAATATAATAAATCATAATATTTACCCACATATAGGATCAACTAATACAGCTAAACATATTTCATTGACATATTTTCTGTTATTCGAAATGATATTTCCAGAAAAGTTCTTGAGATTTCACTACTTTCACCAAAATGAGTCAGACATTTATAAAATTCATTTTGTTTTCCTAAACGTGGAATGCTTGCAATCTGTTTATGTTCAGTTTTTCGTGAAATCTGTCGATATAAGTACCTTGAGAATTCCATGTATACAACTATTAGAAAATACAATTTTGCTGATGAATTGTCTATTATTATATCAGTGTTAAATCTAAAAATTGATTGAACTATTTATATCAATTTGTGTTGTGAATGATGTTTTTATATGCAAATTGTTAACGAAACTTTCAAATATATTCAGCTGTCTGTTCGTATCTGCGAAACAGACAAAAATATTGTAAATGTAATGAAACCACAGTAAACTGAGTGGCTTACGATGGATTTCTTCTAAATTGTCTATGAAAATTTGTGCTGATATGTGACTCACAGGATTACTGATAATTTATTTTTTATTGAAAAAAAACCTTATGTTGAATTATTTTACGTATTTTGCGAGTTTCGTGCATGAAATTATGGACGAACTTATGAAATATTAATCTGTAAAAAATGTCTTTTGAAAGGAAACCAGTATGTACAGAGAGTAGGCGAGTGAATCACGAAGCGTCGAAACAAGTTGCCTTCGTTGTTTGAATATGTCTGGTGGATTTCAAAATAATCCGCTGACTCATATCCCAACGAAGCTTTCATGCAAAGCTTGCAAAGTGAACCCTACAAAGAGAATAAAATATTAACATCTCAAACACTTCATGGTGTCTCGATCTAAATCAATCTACATTAAGAATGTTCCTCTTTTCAGTTTAGGTGCATATATGATAACTTACAGTTCGCCAAAAGTATGTTCTACATGAAATATCCGAAAAGACTGGTTGCTTTCGTTGGACGTTTGTAGGATTTTCAGCAGGAATATTCAGACAGTTCAGTTCTGTTCAGCTAGCCGTATTTCCGAAGGCGTTAAATCGATGGGGGGATGTAATCTGTCATGCAATCAGAGTGGTAAATGTTGACTGATGTACTTGTCAATTTCCCCAAATTGTGACATGTTTTGCACGATTTGATTGTTGTTTTCTTTTAGATAGCATGCAGCACGATGTTTGAGGTGACAAATATTTACTCATGTACGAAACCTCTGGAGGGTTTGCCCTCGTAACCCGAACAAGAACTCTCTTTTACAGAACATGAAGAAATATGTTATTCAGAACAAAATACAAAGATGAAATGTAAAAATTTAACTATAAGATGCTTATCTACGGGAGCTTCCTAAGTACGTGGTTCAGCTTCAAAAGGTGTCGGCTCTGCTGAAATATGGAAGATTAGTCCAATAACTTTTTTCTAAAGGCCCTTCCTTTCGAAATATAACTGCTCCAAGAGGAAACTTAGAATGGAATTTTAAAATTTTTCTTTGCAAAGATTTATCACATTGAAAATCACAAATTCTGCAATTTCTTAATTCAACAAAACTTCTGTCAGTATTTTTTCCTCGAATCGCCTTTGCAAAATGTGTGAAATACGGAACTTCTCGTTTACTTATTAGAATTTCTTTAAATAGTTCATTGATTCCGCCGATACTACGAAATAGTTAATCATGATGACAATAAAAAATTAAACTATGTATTATACTATGACAAGAAATTTATAGAAGTCAAGATTGCAATTTCTGTGTCTCGACTATCTCAGCTGACAACAAGTACTGAAACATACATAAACAGGAAGAGACAAAATTAATCCCACCAAAAACATTCTGTAAAAAACTAGCCAAGTCTCGAAGGAGCTTCTTGTTTATCTCTAAAAAGTAATGGAATCTAGAGAAAGTCGTGCCAAGTCTAGGGTTCCTTACTGCGATTTGTTTATTATTGAAGTTAATATTGTGTGACTTGGCCGTTGAATATTCTTTATACGTTAGTGGGTAGATACAAGTCAATTTGGTTAACACGTAATGTTATATCTGATGTAACTACCCATGTTCGTTAAATAGATAGATAGATATTTAATATTTTCAATGGAATAAAACTAAAATATTTAGATTTTCACTATATTAACAAAACTATGACCGGTTTCACCACACTGTGGCTTCATCATCTATCTGATGTAAATCGATTATTAATTAATTAATTTTCAATTTTTGTCGTCATTTTGTCTATAATTGGCGAAGTTATTTACATCTCCTCTCTTGAAGACACAAATTGTTATTGCAGCCTTCAATTTATCTGGAAATACACCCTCTATTCACTACATAAGCCAGTGGGGCAGCAATTGAATATATTACTTTTTTGATTAAATCAATGATTATCCCATATACATCTGGAGAATAAATAACACGTACTTTGACCACGAAGAACAACACAAATACACATTCACCAACACAAGAGGACAAAAATCTATGATTGACTTTGTGATCACCAATAGGGAAATTCACCCACGAGAAATACTTGACGTACGGACACTGACATCAGCGAATGTTGGAACACAGCACGGAATGGTTATCTGCAAGTACCGCCTGTCATATAGAATAGAGAAAAAAAACCGCCTAACTATATCACTTAATTCAACATTGAATCTTTACAAAACAAAAGTACTAAGAATCTATACCATACACGACTCGAGGAAAAGATCAACCTCAACCCTATGGTAGACACAGACAACATAAACGACACATGGAATAAAGTGAAAAACAACATAATTAACAGCGCAAAAGAAGCCATTGGGGAACGAAGAATCAATATAAACAGTCATAGAAAAGATATACCATGGTTCACACAGGAAATCAAAGATTTAGCAAAAGAAAAGAAGAACGCATATATCAGATATGTCAATCACAGAACACCAGAAGAGTACCAAAGATATAAAACAGAAAGAAATAGAACAACGAAAAAATTAAAGAATTAAAAAAATATATTGGGAAAGATTTACAAATGACATGGAACACGACTTACGAGGAGCACAGAAAAGTATGGAACATGTTGAGAAACAGGAAAAACCAATCACCGAAGAACTGCAGATCAATGTAATAAAACCAGAAGAGTGGGTGAAATATTTCCAGAACTTATACCTGGGAGATAATGATAACGGTAACAACGAAACACACTCTACGAAGAAACAGAAAATTACATTATCAGCCTAGAAGAATTACAACAAGTAATCCATAAATTAAAAAATAGAAAATCACCCGGTCCGGACAACATAAACAACGAACTAATTAAATATGGGGGAGCAGAAATAACAAAACTATTCCAAAAAATTGAAAACAACAAGGAGATACCAGAAGAATGGAGAGAGAGCATAACTATACCCATATACAAAAAAGGCGTGAAGACAAACCCAGCAAATTATAGAGGCATCAACACTCCTTAACTCTGCATCGAAACTACTCACTAAAATTCTATCGCAAAAGATATATGACAAAGTAGGTGTGTCTGAAGAACAACAGGGATTTCGACCAAATAGATCAACAACGGATGCAATTTTTATATTGCGGCAACTGGTGGAGAAGTCCACAGAGTTTGACAAACCGATGTTTATATGTTTTATAGATTTGGAAAAGGCATTGGACAGAATTCGAATGAACGATGTGATCACTATCCTTAGAAATAAAAACTTAAGCAATAAATACATAAACATAATCAAAGAACTAAATAACTCTAATAAGACGAAAGTAAAAACTACACAGGGACTTACAAGCGAGATCAAAATTAATGCAGGCATTAGACAAGGTGACAGCCTCAGCCCAAGTCTATTTAATTTTATCATGGATGAAATAATAGCAGGTGTTAACCAAATGAACCAAGGCTATAGGATGGGTAACAAAACTATGAGAATACTGTGCTACGCAGATGATGCTTTACTAATAGCCGAGAATGAGGACGATCTACAACGCCTACTACAAAAGTTCAAAGTAATAGCAGAAAAATATAACATGGTAATATCAACACGGAAAACCCAATCGATGGTAATAGCGAAAGATCCAATTAGATGCAAACTAGTAGTGAACGACCATATAATAGAGCAAGTTTCACACTTTAAATATCTAGGAGTAGAAGTATCGAGCGATAGGCAACTATTACAAGAAGCAAAACAGCAGACAATGAAAGCATCGAGAATATCTGGCTTCCTGAGAGATGTAATCTGGTGGAATAAGTACATAAGCACAGAAAGCAAAGTCCGAATCTATAAAACCTGTGTGAGACCCGTGATGACATATGCGGTTGAGACAAGAGCCGAGACAACAAAAACAAAACAACTAATGAGGACAACAGAGATGAGAACACTAAGAGCTATAAGAAGTATTACACGCAGAGATAGAATAAGGAATGAGGATACGCTAAGGGAGCTAGGTGTCCAGGATGTGGTGAGGTGGACAAGATCATGTCGACGCCTATGGAGAGATCACGTAGACAGAATGGGCCCCGAACGTATGGCGAAGTGGGCAAAAACACAAAAACCCAACACTAGAAGACCCATAGGAAGGCCGAAAAAGCGATGGCATGAGTTCTGGAGCTCCGGTTCGCAGCAGGGGCTGTAACAGAAAAACAGGACATCGTCCTATTTAAAGAAGAAGAAGAAGACATCTGGAGGCTTCGTGTTCTTGAGAGAACTTGTGATGTTTATGATTTCTTCCTGATCGGTCTCTGTCAAGTACATGGAATTTGACCGTCGGAGCATGTTTTTCAGTTTCTCTGCAAATTCATCATTTTCCTTGTAAGTTTGTGAGATCTGCTTGTTTAAATCTAGTAGATAATCTTTGAAATTGTTGGCAACCAGTTTGGTAGATTTCTGTGGTAGTGGCTAACTACCACCACTATTTTCATTAGTGATATTCCACATTGCCTTCTGCTTGTTTGGGGCAGCCTGTATATAGTAAGCTATATCCTCTTTTTTATATTTTATGTGTTGCTCTCTGTAAATATCTTTGTATATAATCTATAGACTTGCCAAGATGCATTTTCATTCCTCACTCTAGCCACAGTGTACAGTCTAAGATATTTTTATCCTCAGCGTCTCACAAGTCATTTTATTATCAACCCTCTTTTTTGAAGCGATTGTGATCATTGGAAAGTAGTTTGTGTTAGTTTTCGATGGATTCTAAGAAATCTAACTTTCATCCTCTAGGTAAAATCTTCATTATCTGAAGTTGACCTTTGGGTGGAAAGGGATGGACATTTTCGATGAAATGGTTATTGTAATCTGATTGATGCTCTTTGAATTAGTTTTCAATGAACGACCAGTCTGACCTATAAAAACGCCTTCATAATCCATACCGGACTTGTAAACTTGAGTGTTGTCAAATCTATCATTTATATCTTTACTATCAAAAAATTCTTGCAAAAGTTTCATGTGGGTTTCAAAAGTTATTTTTTATGCTGTTTTGAAATGATAATCGCAATTTTTTTGCTTTTAGGGCCAGAAAATGTTAATGAAATATATTTATATTAGTTAATTCTATACGTGGGTAAATATTATACTATCTTGTTAATTCCTTTCTGATCATTCCGTCCATTATATTTAAAGGATAACAATTGTCCTTAGCTATTTCTTTAATAGTTGACATGGTATCATTGAATTTAACTCTCAATCTTGAGAGTGAGAATGTTTAAATTCTGTGAAACTGGCGGAGAAAAATAATTCAACAACAACATATCTAAACTTTTATCAAATAAATTTGAATTTTCGATTCTATACATCTTGGCGCAAGGTAGAATAGTAGAGTATTTAGAAATTCTGCTGTTTTCTACTTATTGTGATTACGCTATTCAAAATTTATTTGCCAGCAGAGTTTCAGTTTTTGAACCAAATATTGACTTCTATTGAGTTCTATTATTGCTCGAGAAGCATAATGCAATATCTACTTCGAGAAGAATTAGAATGAGATCATCGCAAATTTCATTTTGTTCCTTTCGTCATAAACTGCTCTATGATGGAGTAAGCAGTTATCGAAAAATATTCATCAATTGATATCTGCACGTCTCTAAATGAGTTTCTGGGGTACAAAATTTGAAGCAAACAGGCCAAGACATGACAAAACGGTGTCGACATCTGGACGTATCTCGCAAGGAACCAACAAGGACCGCACTAGCAAGTTCTTCCAGGGATGAAAAAGGACGAAGAGCGTAAAAACTGAAATACATTTTCTCGGTAAGAAAGTGGGCAAGAAGGACGGCGTTAGTGCCCACAGGATGGCAAAGGAGAGACAGATGCGACAAAAAAGGCCAAAAGACTTGAAGAAGTGCTCGCGCTTGCGTTCCTCCCTCGGTAAACCTCTAAGAAACGACGATGGTTTGGGGGTAAAAATCCGGCGTCTTTCCTGGTTGGCGGCGACGTCAGCGGTGGCGGTCTACCTCAACAGGCCCCGCCTCCAACCACCTCTTACCACCCACAAGACCCCGCGATTTTACTTTTATACTCTTTCTTAATGTCAGATAACGCCGCGACGTGAAAAGAGAACGATTTGGTAGTTCAGAAAAAGTCGAGGAATAAGACGCTCTGCGTTGTGTGGTCTCGAAATTGTGGTGGTTCGATTTTGTGGATAAGTGGCGAAGAACTGGGATTTATAATTAGGTATAGAAATTTTCGATTCAATCGTAGTACGTGAATGAAATTTTCATATTGGCAAACGTGTAACGTTAATCCTGAATTACTTCCTCTTGTCTTCGTGCGTCTGTAATTAGAGGATGCAACACGACTGTCACCCCATTCGATACACAAACGGCATTCGGTATCGGTTCAGGCGCTGCGGAATATACAGGCTGTGTTTATTGAAATTATTCTGATGCATTCATGTTATGGCACACTGCTTTTGTTTGAAAAATTAATTGAGCCTAACCTAACCCAAAACTGGATGAAACTTGTGTTGCTCTAACAAAACATGGCTCATAGTTTGAGCTCTTTTCCTCTCACGTGTTTAGAAAAATTACCTCATAAAAATAATGTGTACAGGGTGTTAGTAAAGAAGTGGGACAAATTTCAGGAGTTGATTTTGCATGAAAAAATAATGACAGTTTGCGATATAAACGTATGTCTGCATATGATTTATGTTGGCAGTACCTACAATATAATGTTCTAAAGAAATAATAAACACGCATTCATATGTTTTTTTTCATGAAAACGGTGCCCCAGATAGAAAAAGATAGAGATAGATTCTTTCTTAAAAATGGAACAGGAAATCCAAAAATAATTTTTAATTTAAAATATCTTAGTTTTCGAACAAAAAAATGATGATCCTGAAATTCTTACTTAAATCTAAGAAAATCCGCAATAACAACCTCCATAAACCCCCTAAAGGTCATTTGCATATCTCGACTGGTTTTAGTACAATAAATAATTCGTCAGTTTGTCTCGTTTACGTACTAACATCCTGTAAAAATGAAAATAGTTCATGTTTGGTAAACCCGTCTTCTTATTAGAGAACAGCTGAAAGATGTGCCCAATTTTCTTCACATGTTGATTGATAGCCCAGAAAAAAAATTTTATGAAAGCAAAATTGCTGAAGTATATGAGGAAATTGGGAAAATTCACGATTCGAGAGATAAAAATGCTCAACTGTTTATATTATGTTCGTTTTTGTGGTAGAGAAAAATTTTCAGGAGGGAAAATTTCAGGAGAATAAAATATCAGAAAATTTGAAGAAACTTCCGAAAATTTTTTGAATGAGGTGGTTTTCATGATTATAATCTGTATGTTCATCTCGGTTCAAAGCCTTAGTTTATTAATGAATTATTATATTCCATTCAGAAATTTTCAATGAGGTTTCAATACAATACCGTATAAGTTCTTCATTCCCTGAATATGCAATGGTAATTTATATGGGATTATAGGAATGAGTTCCAGGTGACAAAATAAAGAATAAATATATAAGAAACCAATTCAATTGAAGTTCTTGTTCATATTCATTAATTATTATCTTCAGGCTTAGTTAATGGTGCAAAGAGTTTTTTGATTCTTTCTTGCTTTACATCTTGTAAAATCTCCTTCAATTCAGATTGATATTCAGCAGTGACATTAGCAATTTGCCTCTTTAAAATAAAACTTTGATCCATAGACGAATTAATTTTCTTCAAGAAATCATAAAGCTCATTTGACATTTGTGAACTCCAATAAGATTTTTCAAATTGAATGTCACGTTTCTAGTGCTTGTTAAAGCTCTGCCTTTAATAATCTCTGAATTTAACATTTCTTTCAAGTTGGTTTCAATTAAATCTGTATCTCACGATTCAAGCAACTGCTGAATGTCACTTGATGTTCGAACCCATCTCGTCCTATTACATTCACAATTTCGACAATATTTGCAGTTTGCGTTTAAATTTGAACAAATTCTTTGTTATTTTTCACAGTCCGAATAGATCACAGTTTTTCCAGCATGGCTGTAATGTGTATGGGTTCTGTTCGTCCACTAATACTTTTATGTTTAAGATACATTTTGCTGTGTTAAATTTCTTCCTGCATTCCAAAACATTTAGATAATAATAATAATAATTGCCTTTATTACCGGTGCCATTAAAATAACATATCTATACATACCAGGTCCATCAATTTGGTGCTCTACTCAACCAAATAAAAGAAAAGATAAATTCAATAATAGAGATAAAAAACAATAATAATACTAATGATAATAATATAAAATAAAATAACATAACCCTTGAATGAATGTAGCATATGATTCCAATTTTCATTATTTTTTGAGCAGATGAAGTGTACCTACCCACGGAAAATCCATTCTGCAATCATTTACGGACTTTGCCACATTATAAGAAAAAGACCTTTCTAAGAATGTAGTTCTATACTTGGGTATGAAGACCATAATAATATTTCTGATTTTTTCGTTCATGCACGTGATAGTGAAACTTTATTTTCTCATATAGATACGAGGGTGTTTTATTTTTTACTATTATATACTGGGTGATTCACCAGTGGCGCGGTGCTCTGTAGCTTGTACACTCTTGAAGATTTCATTTTTGTTCGAACGGTATTGTATTTAGAAAGTAAGAATCAACTTCAGCCATTCATTTTGCAGTAAACAGGCTGACCCAATTTTCTATGAAAAAATTTTGGATGGTTTTTTTCAGATTGGAAGATCACTTTTTTGTTCAAGATTCAGGAGTGGCCTAAACTTTGCTATAATGTCTTTAAGTAATGAGTTTTTTTGGGGAGTAGTTTCGTCACAATGTTTATTTTCCGTAAGAATTCATGAAAATAGGCTCTCACATCATCATTTGGCCAGAAAGGATGAATACTTTTTCCTTTCGTTTTCTTATTGCCCAAGGATAGCTTCATTGATGAATTGAAATAGATTATCCTTTTTATACAGGAGTGACTCAACAAAAATTATTGAATATTGTAATTTTTAAAATATCATATCTTGATTTTTTAAATAGAACACCCTGTATTTTATTATTCATGCCAACGCATAAAATATTGTGCTATGTTTTTGCAGAAGTAACCTTATCTTTTCTTCGATCATTTTCGAAATATTCTATTATTTGTGAAAATGTTTGATGAAAATTCTACAAACCGTATCAAACTCATCAACATGCATCATTATTCGCACAGAAGTTTTTTTTTCTGTAATGATTCAAGTAGTAAAAATGAAACCTAAACAAGATAATTTCTTTATTTGTGCCTTCTGTCAGGTGTCCGGACATATCATATTCTGCATTTTACATAGTGAACTTATCAATGTTTCATTATTGAACATTGTTGAAGTGAGGTTTGAACCCAATTTTCTCAATTAACTGCCATGAAGTTCTACAAAAAAGAAATCGTTGATATGATTTTTATTCTGGGTGAGTGTGATAGAAATTCTTTGTTGGCAAGTAGAGTTTATGCACAAAGGTTTTCTGATAAGAGGCATCCTGATGGAAGATGCTTTGGAAAACTTCTAATTAGATTTATCGAAACGGGTAATATCGCTCACAAAAAAACATGAAAAACCAAAAACTGATACAGCTAAAGAAAACCAGTGATCAGCTTTGTTGACAGTGACACAGATAAAAGCCAAAGAGAAATTTCTCAGTCAACAGATATCAGTCGAACTTCCTTCCAGAACTGATCAATCAAGACTATAAAAATCGAATCGATTTTTGTAATTGGGAAAATGACAAAGTAGCTGAGAATCCAAATACGTTTAGCAGAGTTCTTTTCCCGGACGAGGCAACTTTCCACGGGAATGGGTTTGTTAACAGACACAATTTTCATCATTACGCCACGGAAAATCCACACCCCATGAGACAAATAGATCACCAGCATCGTTGGTCCTTGAATGTATGGGCCGCTATAGTAGATGGATATCTAATTGAGCAGCACCTTTTCGACGAGCACCTCAATGGTGAAATGTTTTAGATTTTCTGAAAAATCATCTACCGACGTTACTTGCCGATGTAATAGAGCATATAAGACAAGATTTGTGGTTTCAACAGGATGGAGCACCAGCACATTACTCACATCATGTTAGGGAGCATTTGAATAATGTATTTCCAAACAAATGGATAGGATGTGGTGGTCCTGTTAGATGGTCAGCTAGGTCTCCGGACCTTACAAGTCTAGATCTTTTCTTGTGGGGTTATATTAAGGGCATCGTTTAGCAACGACCGTTTGATCAAAAATGAAATCTTCAAGAGTGTACGAGCTACAGAGCACCGCGCGCACTGGTGAATCACCCAGTATATGGACAACCAGTCCGGCTCTTTCAGTCTACCATGCAGAGAGTCAAACTTCCTTATTCCATAAATAAGTCAACACAATTGTTTTGCATCTTTTGTATCCAATTGCTATCATTCTTGGTTATACAGTGGTGATACAGTGTATCCACATAATTGAATTAAGACAACACCAAGCTCCTACATAAATTGTCCTTATCTTTTTGTCTAGGAAATCCCTGCAACCATATATCGTTTTTAGATTCACAAATACCTTTTTAATAAGATAGCTAACATGATCTGTAAATCTAAATTCGTTATCCACATCATCTGTACACATCTAACCCCAACCGACACACGAATACCATCTAGCCCCCCAGAAGACCCACTGCCAAACACCATCACCCGCGACTTAGAAGGATTGAGCTTTAACGCATGTTTTACTGCGCCATCAGATAATGCATTCGGATCTTCATAAGGTGCTCTGCTCTCTGAATAGACTCTCTAGGAAATTAATAATAAAGCTGTGTATCTTCAGAGCAGAGATGCGATGAGCAATTTCTCAAATAGCTTTCCAACTGACAAGTGTAATGACAGAACAGCAACGTACCCAAGACAGATCCCTGCGGAACACCAAAATTAACTTTTCATCATCTTTATAGCCTCACTATTAAATCCTACGAAGTGCAACACCGCTAGGAGCAGTTTATGTTTAACGATATCAAATGTTCTTGGGAAATCAAGCAGTACCAAAACATATATACATATGCAAAAATGTGTTTGTGACTCAGATGATATAAACATGGAGCATAAAAGTCTTGTCGATCTCATTCATTCAAGAAGCAAACTCTTTTCAAGGATGATAATAATTCGTGAATTATGGAATGATCCTACCGACAATAACTTATTGTTTGCTATTATAGTGTGTGTCATCTTTGTCAACCAGATGCCCACCATGTCAAAATACAATTATGAGGATGAAGTGTACCTGCTTCTTCATATTATTTTTCGCTATATGGTGTGCAAATTCCTAATGCATCAAGAAATAGAATTTCAAATTTATTTTTGGTAGGCAACTAATTATTCACACTTGTTTTTTTTTGGATATGTCCGGATGTATGCCAACAAAATTCGATGAGCGGTACTTATGTTTTCCCAAAATTGTCCATGCGCTTCGGTGGCTAACTTCAAGCTTATCGGCAATTTCCCTTGAAGATGTGGTTGGATTAAAATCAACACATGTCAATACGTCTATTTCGGTATCTTTGTCGATAACGAAATTCTCCTCTCCAGCAGGTTAGGTTAGTTCAGCTTTAGGGAAATAGGTTTTATTCGGATGAAGTTTTTCCGATAGGCGCTCTGTATAATTGTTCAGCTTGAACACCATTTTGCCAGCACTCTCCATAATCGAAACTCGTTTTTCAATTCACACAACGATAGAGACGAATTAGTCGATCACAATTTTTGTAACGAATACAAAAATGAAACAATAAAAAACGCAAAGCGGCCTAAACCGAAGAACGAAACGTCTAATTTGGCCATTTGACATTTAACAATGTACTTTATGCATTGAGCAATAAAGTCGCGAATAGTTAAAATGTAAATAAGAAGCTTTCACTGTAAATTGTATATGATGAACAGTATTCATCAATCAGCAGAAATCAACTCAATCTATAAAATTGCCACATAATATCATTTTATTTAATCGAGTGAAAAAAAGGGATTTTCTCATAAAAAACAATATTGCGTTATATCAAATGTTGAAGTAAAAAACACGTGTAAAAGCACAATATATAGAATGGATCATTCACAATACATCAAGCCTCCATCGATCCTCTTTCGTCGTAATTTCTTATATAATTCAACAGAAAGAAAAAATGAGAGGAAACATTTTGCTTAGCTGATAAATCAAAAACAGCAAGTCTTTATGTTTGTTGTGTACCACATAGTGTAAATAGAATTATTTTGTTGGTTTAGAAGGTAAACGAGAATCGGTTTATTATATAGACGAGGAGAACTACATCAGATATCGATAAGAATTGAGTTATATACGAGAGATTCTTTTTGGTCACGGAAATTTCAATTATATTCAGCCCAATGTAAAATAACAGAACTTTCCGGATGTACCCCGTACTCTCAAGGGATTTACATATTTAATGAGCTTTCATTATTCTATACCTTTTCTGAATATACTATAGTGAGTCATCTGAACGTCGTTTGGAGAACTCACAACTTTAGATAATATCTATTTAGATAATCTTGCGAAAATTTCGGAACACCCAGTAGCATATTTAATTAATACTAGAAAGATATTCTTGCTGACTAAGCCTCTCACACCCATCGAGAATATATTCGGCCGTCGGAAGTAACCGTTTTGTCGTTCAAATACAATCCATAAACGAAGGGTCTGAGGGTGCAGATAACGAAACCGTGAAAAGGAGCAGGCATAGCAAGGCGAGATGAATCAGATCAGCTGATTTGTGATCCCCCGCTCGGAGATCTATAGTTAACTGGACCAAAACGTGCGCCGACTGTCAAATATTCTTAGTTCTCCCTATTTTATAGCAAAGGGTGCGAGGCTCGAACGACTACTGGGGTAGCATAAAAAACTAATTATGTTGTAGTCGAACACTTTGTAACACTTGCTTCTGATATGTTTAGTTCTTTACTCGAATTTGTTTTGGTTCGGTAATGCATGTCTATTTTATATAGTTATTTCTTGATTTCTTGGGTTTAGTTTCATCTACAAGTTTGTTCATTTAGATATAACTATATTTTGAATACTCTACTAAATTTAGGCACATAGTGCGTTTTCGAGACAAAAAGTGCATGTAGATATATTGTTGAACAATTTTTCCAAACATTTTGCAACACTACATCAATTGATTACAATTTTTCACAAACCTGTAGTGAAAATTAAATCTTGAACACTCACGTCTTTTCGATACCATCAATTTGCCTACTTCTGTAGCAAATTATTTTTTTTCGCGACTTACCAGTAATACATGGATCGGGAAAAATATTTTATATTCAAACAGGTACATACTAAGCGCCTTATAAACAAAACGCCTAATATACTATACACCTAATATACTAAATACCGAATATACTGAACGATATTTAATGTCCAACGCTATCTATATTAAACGCCTCATTATATTTACTGATATTTATACTTAATAGTTCTTTACGTCATACGGAACTCTCCCCTTTATTGCCTCACACGTTCTTATGGTAAGCCAGCTTCCAGTATTGTTTTATGGATACTGACTCATCAACGATATATAGTTGAACACTATTCATTTCTATCCCAATTCAATTTGGAAATCTCAACTACCTCCAGTTGAGCTAGCTTAAGATGAAATTAAAAAAGTTCAACCATTGATTCAAAAGAAAATTGTTTCACCACTCTTAAGGAATCGAAATTCAATCAACATCATCATAGTCACAATGTCTTAACATACATGTTGTGAACTCGTAAAATGCATTAAGTCGGAGTTGGAACGCGGTCGATACGAAGATTATCAATTGTTTTCGAAATTGTAGCACGCCATCTTTCGCGATTTCGAGTTAGTTCGGTGGCTTTTGTGACACTCACATTCATCAACTATTTCGTTTCATCCACCCAGCGTGTAGGGGAACGGAGCATGACCTTGGACAACAAGTTTCTCCATATTATCGCTTCTATGAATGTGACCGAAGAACGTCAGAATTCGCGTGAATACAATGGAGGAGAGCCGCTTTGGAATACCAAGTTCATTTAAAATTGAAACATTAGTTCGATGGGCGGTATGAAGAATTCTCAACATTCTCAACAAATTATTGTCACACACGAGATACACAAAAGTTTGAACTACTTAGCAACGGCCAACAGACTTCATTTCAGGATAGTTGTTATGTTCCCTGTCTACGATCATAACCTTGGTTTTATTATAGTTAATACTAAGACCATACGCTGCACTATTCTATTCTAGGTTACTCAGCAAAGCTAACAATTCTTCCTGAGAAGCAGCAATAAAGGTAGTACCGTCAGCAAACCTTAAATTAGAAATCTTGCTACCACCAATAGTTATGCCGTTAAGCCAGTTGTCAAGTACATTTCTCATTACAAACTCGGAGTAGATGTTAAATATTATCGGAGATAATACGCATCCTTGACGTACTCCATTTCTGGTTACCATTTGGTCAGACAGATTACCGACAATTCTTACTTGAGCTGAGTTGGACATATACAGTTTCTGAATGAGAGAAATTACATGGTAGGGAACTACCATAGAACGCAGGATTTCCCATAGTTTAGGCCACTTGACGTTATCAAAATCCTTGGAGTAGTCTACAAAGCAGACATAAACGGGAAAGTATTGTTCCCTGGCTTTCTTAATGATCTACCTCAAGTTCAAGATTTGTTCGCGCGTACCACGTCCTTTTACGAAGCCTGCCAGCCAATAAAACTCTCCAAACGAGACTGTAAAATATATAGTAACACCTTACTTGAATGAGAGATCAACGAGAGTAAACGATAATTGTCTGAGTTTGTGGGAGAACCTTTTCTATGGAGTGGAACAAAAATAGACGAGCACCATTCATCTGGCCAAACACCGGAGGACCAGACTTTATTACAAATACCATGTAAAGAGAGATGGCGTCATTGCCGAAGCATTTAGAAGTTTCGGCAGAAACGGCATCTATGCCTGTAGCTTTGCCCGTTTTTAATTTTTTCAGGGCATGTTCCACTTCTGAAAAAAGAATATCAGGCTCATGTTCATAAGTCAACAAAGGAGCCTGGATGATATCCTCAAAGTAAAGGTTCTGACAATAAGTACACCACACCCAATCACCCTATCCAAGCTGGTCCATCAGAATTCTTGACCGCCGAAGTTCTGGGTTCAAAGTCCCGAGTAATATGTTTAATCTTCAAAAACATCTCTCCTGGCAGATTAGTTTTGGCATGCGTCTGTATCTTTCTATACAGGTCTTGCAGATAGTAGTTTTTATCTCGCCGGCAAAGTTTTTGAATTTCTCGCTAGAGCTGCCTATACGTATCATGTTTTGTATCAGAATCCAGAACCGAAAGCTTAAGGCTTCTGCATGCCTCAATAACAGACAACGTATGGGTGAATATCCATGATTGTTTTGGTTGTATACTGCGCTTTGGTTGAGATATTTGAGCAGCTTGTATAAGTGCACCAATATTATTAGAACTGGAGCGATCCGTTATAGAGGCATCTTGAGAAAGTCTAGATAATCCTGACCAAAAGGAAGCGGGGTCAGCGATTTCCCTTGTAGCTATTGGCTTAGAGTGGTGACATATCTTAAGTTTTAGTTAGAGTTTCCGAATTAAAATATGAAGGTCTGAGCCACAATCTGAACCTGGTAGAGTCTTGCAAAGGGAACAAATGACCTCCACCGTGTTCCAACTAAAATGTAATCAATTGGATTACGATGTTGTCCGTTTGAATTGAGGTCCAAGTATATAAACAACGCGGATGTTGGGTGAAAAAAGTGTTGGCAATTGAATAATTATGGTCAATACAAAATTGAAGTAGTCGTTGTGTGCCGCTAGATATTCTTCTTCTACTGTTTTACCAACTTCAGCGTTAAAATCGCCCATAATAAGGACCATCTCGCGATTCCACAGAGATTCAAGTGTAGCTTCGAGATCGTTATAAAAAATTACAGATCCTCCTCATCGGAATTAGATGTAGGTGCATAAACCTGCACAATATTAATTGGAGTTGTAGTCGCATTAATACGTAACGATATTATTCTGTCACTAATACACTTGTAACCGGTCTTGTACGGCCCTCACGTGGTCCTTTGCCACCCAAAAACCGACACCGTTAACGCTCTCGTTGGATTTACCCGAAAGGCAGATAAAACTATCACTGCTGGAAGTAAAGTGACCTGAGTCCCTATAATGAGTCTCAGATAAATCTGCAATGGTTATTTGAAACTTTCATCAGTAGGAATTGAAATTCAATCAACAAGAACTCAAATAATAATTCACAATATCCCAAATTGGTCTCAAAATTATAAATATTGCAGAAAGATCGATGTATACGGATCTGTAGTTTCAAATTTTCAATTTGTACTTAACTGTTCTGATTCAAATGAGGTTTGATAAGAATCGAATAAGATTCATGTAATTTTGTAAACCGAAATAAACTTTTTTTCCAGTTTTTCCCGAATTTTACGTTAATCAAAATATCACGGCGCCACTTGTGAAACTTGAGGCTTCGTCCTCGTCACAATTCCGAAACGATCGAAAGCGATAGAGAAATTTGTATAAACATAAAGTCCGATGAAATTATACACTCCACTAGCGAAAAATCGGAGACTTCTTTTATTTTCGCTTTTCGGGACTTTTTCTCGGAATATTCGCTCGATCGATCGTTTAGATCGCCTACCGAAAGATCGAAGATCCTGATTCCGAAGAAATCCGTTTCAACTTTCCGTTTGCTGTCGGCGACGTTTCGGCGAAGTTTTTCTAAAAAGTTTAAGGGCTCCGTCGTTCCAGCTAAGGGCTCCGAATTTGGCACGGACCTTCCTCCGACTCTTTTCTATAGGGAACAAAATACACCTAGCTCGCCGCTCACCTTATTCTCCACCCGGTTCGAATTACTGTCAACCCCTCAGATCATTTTCCAAGAAAGCCTTACGATTTTATTATTATATATGAAATGATATAAGTTTGTCTGATTTCCACAATGTTTATTTTTGATATGCACGACCGGCTTCGACAGTGTCGTCATTTTCAAGTTTCTAGAGCTAACAGTTGTGAGAAAAATGTATTAACTATACTTTTTTTTTGAATGTTGAGTAGTGGAGAGTGATTCAATTTAAGTTGAATATAGGGTGTGTTGAATTTTGGGTTTCTGCAAAGATTGTTAATTTCTTAACAGATTCATTGTCATCCTTTTATTGCACTTGTGGGGAATTTGGAAATTATCTGATGTAATTATGTGGTATTTTGATTTTATATGTAACACAGCGGATTTGTTGTCAGAGGAAAGATGTTCTATGAATCTAAATCCCAAATTTCGACCTGTTTGTCCTATGTAAGCTCCTGGGCATTCATTGCATTCAATTCTGTATATTCCAGAAAGGATTTCAAAACCAACGATTCAACAGCTTAGAAGTACAATATCTAATTGAGTTTTTCTTTTCCATATTTGATTGAAATATACCAATTAAAATTGATAACTATATCTTCATACTTCTACCATCATTTTCAATTAGACATCACTCTTAATGATTTTTCAGGTAATTTTAGCGAAAGAGTATGTTTATATTAAATTATTTTTGTTTCAGATATACATTGCAGGAAAACTCTGCACCGAAAAAAGTAGAAAGCAAATTATGACAACAAGCTGAGTTCGCCTGTATGTAAAACACAAATAAATAATGAGGAGATTATGAGAAAAAAAAGCAATGATCATCCACACTGTCGGAAGTGAGATGAAAAACCTAATTAGAAAAACATATTGCTGACTGGCGGGGGTAAAAAGCGAACTGGAAAGAGTGGAAAACTCTAACGCGCACTTTTCCGACCGTGTGGTCGCCCACCACAGGCGTGATTTTTCATCATATTCCCGCGTTTTTCCCACCAACCAACTTCGTGTTAATTTCAATGCGAAAAGACATCGGAATAGGATCAAAGTGAGTGTATTTTCAAGTTTCATTAAATATATGCGATGATCAACGAACGCCAGAACAACAGTTGATGAAAGGATTATAGAATGCACTTGTCGAGCGAAGTTACTTCAACAACAGGTCACTACGACCGGAATTATGGCAACCTTACGGCTGAAATGTTAGCTGAGAGAACTATCGATGGACTTCTGGCCGAACATCCCGGTGAATTGGTGCGTACAGGGTGTCCCCATGTAGTTTGTACTGTTCTGCCCCCGCATTGGAGATCGAATAAGACTTTACCAGTGGCGTTCAAAGTTGTCGCGTTGGGGGAAGTTGGGGATGGTACCGTTGTGACTGTTAGGGCGGGAAACGATGAAAACTATTGTGCCGAACTCAGAAACTGTACGGCAGTTATGAAGAATCAAGTGGCGAAGTTCAACGATTTGAGGTTTGTTGGCAGAAGCGGTAGAGGTAAGTTTTCATCTAATTTTCATTGAAGTATTATTCAAATGACATGTTATCAAGCCTTTCTGAGCGTACAGAATAGTATATTCTGTAACTAGGTTAGAATGAAAATTACAAGTATTGAATTTTCAATTCTTACCGAGTAACAGACTATATTTTCTCTAAAACCTCAAGTATGAATCAAAAACGAATAACTAGATCTGAAAAACGATAAAACAAGTTATATATTGAGACAATTGTATATACATTTTATTAATATTAATATTTATAGTATTTGAACAATTATTAAAATAAAAAATTGGCGCATTCGACATATTTTCAGTTATATTTTTCAAAACGGACTGATTATTTAAGGTAAATAGGATAGTCGTGTAATATGAAAAATTATCAGCTCCATTACTTGACGAAATTAATTGATTAGCAATATCTATTGGATTTGGCTACTTGAGAAGTTTCTATGTATCCTTCTGCTACTCTAACAGTGGCCAGTTTATTCTTTATACTTGCCGTGTACATTTATGTTTCATGAATTAATGTGAAAACTATCAGATGTATTACAAGGTCTCAGAAACCAATGTTTCTTCATGATATTATAAAAATCACCCGTGATGATATACTATCCTCCTAAAACTGTTTAATAATTTCTTTTGCGAAATCTTCGATTTCTAAGCTATATTATTTTCAGAAGATAGTTTTAACAAAGGTTTCAAATTTTTATGTTTTGAAATATGGATATTGTATCAAAATTAATTGTTGCCTTAGAATTGAATAAATGTTTCATAGAGTTTAGGATTTCCATTCTTCGATGAATCACTAAGTAAAACGTTTTGAGTAAAAGAATTCGTTTTCTTTTCTTGTTGCCACTCTCTGAACAGAATGAATATAACTTCTCGGATTCATACTTTGATTTTCGCGGCAGCAGGTTCTCGATTATATTATTTGCATAATTTGCAATTTCAGGTGGAATATTTATAAGATAAATTTTATTTCTGACCCTCGAAATCAGCAACATTCTGCTGGTATTTGGGCTTACTTCTTACAAAAACAGTTTAGCAGAAAAACACTTTCCTTCCTTCCTCTTTCCATGCATAAATAATAAATTACAACTTCCACAATAAACAGGAACAAAAAACTATTCTCCAACTATGTTGTGTTTGAGATATTCTCATATAAAAATAAATTAAGAAAAATCTAATACTCTTTTATGTAGTGTTTGAGAAAATGGAGCATTTTATAATAATTGGATATTTCTGTTATATAAGTTGGGATTTTATTATACGCTGAGATACTACTATTTAGAGGAGATGATTGGAAAATTTTTGTTCTTGCAGATTCTTTTCGTAATTTAGCTTTGTCTCTAAATTGATAGTGAACCAACTGGCCGACTTCATTTAATTTTTTGTACACTCTGATTTTAGAATATTATTTTTAATGCAATAAATGAATTTAGCTTGTTCCAGGTGTTTCAGTTTGTTAATATCGAGAATATTTGTTATATTATGAACTTGAATTTTGTTGACTGAATATTTTGAAGTATTTCCCCAGCATGTAATGAGTATATCAAGTGGGACTCGAAAAAACTGCGATACAGCATCCCTCTGACTTTGTTGTTCAACATATAATTGCATCTATGAAAAAATCCCATGATAGGAGCTATTTTAGTTGTCAGTTTTTAAATATGCGAATCCTATCTTAGTCTATTATTCGTTGTCAACTCTAAATACACATATTCTGACACTTCCTTGAGTGGTGTATTTTTGATCTCGACTTCAATATTACATGTTTTTTCATTTTTTTGTTTAACAATCATATAGACGGATTTATCTAGATTCAAAGTAAGCCTATTGTGACAAAGCCAATTAAAGTACAGTTTCAAATCGCTGTTTATATCTAACTCTAAGTGATCAATATCATTTCCTGACTTTACCAAGACAGTATCATCCGCATACATGAAATATCGAGACTCAAGCTGGAGAAATTTTAGACTGTGAACATAGAACAAGTAGAGTAAAGGCTCCAGGACTGATCCCTGAGCGACACCCACCTTGATATCCGCACAATCACTCTCACAGTTATTCACTACTGAATAATGTTTCTGACCATTTGAGTATGATTTGAGAAGATTGTAGCATATTCTTCGAAATCCCATTTTGTAGAGTTTGTCGAGAAGATGATCGATGTCCACTGTATCAAAGGTTTTTTGCAAATCGATGAAAACAACTATCACATAATTATTCTGATCTATGATATATATTCCACCAGCTCCATAACAGCGATCTGAGTACTACTGTTCTTTTGAAATCCGTATTGCTGTGTGTCAAATTTCTCTCTCACCTTGATTATTTTTTTACTATCTTCGTAAAACTAAGGATCTATATTAATCTATAGCTGTTCATGTTCTCTCTGGGTCCTTTCTTATAAAGAGGAATAACTTTTGATATTCTGAGTTCATCTGGAAAATTCTAGTTTCCAGAATATTGTATGTCAGATTGACCAATGTGTCTCCAATCATATGCATCGAATCCAAGATGTTATTTTTGGTTATACTGTCTGCTCCAGGTGCACTGCCTTTTCTTACACCTGTCACTATATTTTTGACTTCACTTAAATTGGTCGGTGTCAGATATATGCTTTCGCTTATGTGTTCCTCCATTATCTGTGAATTTCCTTGCCTTTGCATTTTTGCAGCTAGCTTAGTTACAATATTTGAGAAGTGCCTATTCAGGGAGTGTGTACTTTCATTTTTGTTTGCGACTGTCTGTCCGTCTTCCTCTATTATCTTTTCTATTTCACCTTTATCCTTTCTCATTCTACCGCATAAGTTATTAAGGACATTCCAAGTTTTCTTACTGTTACCTCTGACCAGATTGAATCTATCCTCCGTATTTTGCCTTTTCAATTTTCTTCTGAGATCATTAACAGCATTTTTGGCCATTCTGAATTCTTCCTTAGTTATGTCATTCTGTACTTGTTTCCATCTAACATTTTTTCTATCTCTGATCTCCATTAAATTTAGATAATCTGGTGTTATCCAGTGATTCTTTGGATTTATTTTCAGACAGTATTCCTTTGAGCATACTTGCTTTGCATCATTTAGAAGATTTTCAAGATCTTCAAAAGTTGTTATATTTACTTGACACATTTTTCTCTCGATTATCTCCATCATTTTCTCTTTATCAACTTTGATTTTTTAACTTTTTCTTTTTATTCGTATCACAATCACTATATTCGAAATTTTATGATATCAGATATCATATGGGCTCTTATGTCTATTTTGCAGTGAAGGTTATCAGTAGTAAGCACATGGCCTATGATACTTGCAGTATTTCTTGTTGTTTTAGTTGCACATTCCCCGTTAAAGAATTTTTATATTATATGTGTTTGCTTTAATTATATTTTCATACTCTTCCATGGTTGCATCATCATTGAGGAGGTTTAGATTCATATCTCTAACAATAAAACATTTTCCTTTATTTATTTTCATTAACTTTTCTATTTGTTCTGAAACAAGTGAAGTACTACTACCTGGCGGCCTGTATATATCCCATAATGAGTATTTATGTCGAGTAAGATAGATCGACAAAAAATTTGATTCCCCCGATTCGATCTCTTCAATGCTATTGTTTTTAAAATGGATATTTTTTCTTATATGAATATTGGTACCTCTTCCTCTTGTGTTTCTACAGTTATGCACTGATTCATAATCATCCTGACTACACAGATCAGTCTCATTTGGGAAGCCATGTTTCAGTTAAAACAACGTTATGAATTTCCCGTTCTTTCTCTTCCAAAATATCTTTGAGATCTAATTTATTCCGTAAACTTCTCATATTAATGTAAATTATATTTAATTTTTTTCTATTATACATCTCATATTAACATCTTATTCGTGTTTCACTTTTAAACAACTCTACAACAACTTTTGAAGGTCCTCCCCCATAATAATTCTAACAAGAGGACCATTAGCAGTCTACTTTATATAGATTTTTTCATTCATACAAATGGTGCTGTTGAAGTTATTATTTTTTCTGAACTCTCTTGTTTTTTTGAAGAGTTCTTGCTTGTATGTTGTGAGATCATCGTTGAGAAATATGTTGTTGGTTCCTTCTAGATTGCTTTCACCTACCTCTGGTACGTTTCACAGTCTGCATAATTTGATTTTTAAGTATTATTCAGTTTCAACATTATGGGTGCACTTTCCTCTCTTCCTATTCTGTACCTGTCTCGGATGTCTTCTTCCTTATAGGATACCTTGAGGGTTCTCATGATTTGTTCCATGATCACCTTTATATCTTCTTCTGATTGTTATTACTTCTCTGATTTTGCTCCATTTGATTCACTTTGGACTCAAAGCTGTTTATTCGTTTCAGATAATTTGTCTGATATTTTTCCATTTGCATTTTCAATGTGGTGTTTTCGTATTTTAGACTTTCTAACTCGAGTAACATCGACCTATTATCGTTCGCTAATTGGTCGAATTTATCAGACATAAACTGAACTGAGAGTAATAACTGGATTATTATCATTTATTCTGGGAATTTTTGAAATGTTACACGCTTTAACACCGTGTTTAACCTCACTTTCGATGCATTTAGGACATTTTAATGTTTCTCCGGATATCTTACAGGTTCTTTTAGCACAGCTCTCGTGATATAGGTTTGTCCCACAGATTGTGCAGGTTACAAAATTTATTACTACCTTGTTACAATAATTGCAGATAGTATTTGGAGCCATGATGCGAACGCTATCAATAACCTCCAACAACAAGTGCTATATTTAATGCACTCGATTTTTCACTCACAATCTTTAATTCAAACAATAACTTTTACGAAGATCATATTTATGACGTTCACATTCACATCTGAAGAAAGACCATTGAGCAATTTATTCATTTTAAATTGAAATTGTTATATTGTGAGATTCTAAATATTGCTGAAAATGTAGCCCTTGTATACCTCAAATTATAATCACCATAATATTTGTCTACCTAGCTCTAATACTGGCTCCTCCGCCATTTTGTTGGAACAACTAATATAAAAATTATAGAAGTCAAGCCAGGAAATTTATTGAATTATTGCTTTCTATTTCGGTTGTGAATCCAATTTTGGATGTAATGAATTTATATGATTTTCGAAAATTTTAACTGACTATCTGTTCCTGTGAAGCAAATATAGTTTGTAAATATTGTTTACACTGGTATCGCTATGTAGACAATATCATTCTTTGCTTCACAGGAACAGATAGCCAGTTAAAATTCTCGAAAATCATATAAATTCATTACATCAAAAATTGTATTCACAACCGAAATAGAAAGCAATAATTCAATAAATTTCTTAGATGCAACAATTTCCAATGAAAATGGAAAACATGTTTTCGCAATTTAGCATAAGCCGTCACTTACAGATATTATAATACATAACTCGTCGTGTCATCCATATCAACATAAAATGTCAGCATTCAACAGCTTTATTCATAGATTGATTAACATCCCGTTATCACCAGAAAATTTCAACAAAGAATTAAATTTGATTAAACAAATTGCCAAAAATAATGGTTACAATCCCAAACTAATAAATAATAAATTTAATAAAAACAAAACAGAATCGCATTGAATGAAGTTTACCCTAAAATTGATAAATTGAAAAAAAATTCAATACCTTAACCTACGTTGGCATTACAACTGAGAAACTGAAATCATTCTTGAGTAGCAATAATTTCAACATAGCTTTCCAAACTAATAATAGTTTAGGCAAATATATAAAAATAATAAAACCAAACCAGGTAAAAACAATAAATCAGGTGTTTATAGATTGAATTGCAAGAACTGTGATAATTTCTACATTGGTAGAACACATAGAAATTTTAATATTAGAATATCGGAACATAAACGCAGTTTTTCAAATAAAAATCAGATTCAAATCATCACACAAACAGTCAGGTAGACTCATCAATGAACAAGTCGATCTCTTCAGGGAGCAATCTATTCCTTAATTTTATTGGATATAACTGTCATCAATAATCACTTAAGAAGGAGCAACCGAATAAGCTTTTAATTACTTAGGAACATTAGTATTTATATTCTCATTATTATTACATTTATTTATCATTATTATTACATTACATTATGGACATTCATTCGTCTGAAGAAGCTACGGTGTAGTGAATCGCAATTATTAAGTAAAATTCCTTAAAACACCGTACTTGTTTTTTATTATTGATAATGGAATTTTACCAAGTAAAAGCCACCCCAATTCAACTGTAATGTAGTATAAACACTTGAAAATGAAGTAGTATTCTAAACTTGTCGTGAACCTAAGCAGTAAATAGTAACAATTTTATAAAATATAGTGTATCATTCACCCATTTCGGATAGTTTTAACAAAATAAATCAATCAAATACCCCGTATTATCCGTATATACATCACCAATTTCCCTCCATTCACCTATCACTCGAACAATCGAGATTGAATTCAAGAAATTTCGAATTTCGCGAAATAGTTTCTGCCCAATACTTTTTCACCATAGAGTTGCTCTCATAATTGATATCGTTTAAAATCCAGTTTGAACGTAGTCGTAGGTTACATCCGTCAAAAATGTCAGACGCAGCTGCTTGAACTCATAGAAATCGAATTTATTCAAGCTGTGGGGGCTCGGTTTGCCTTCGAATCAACCCGAATATCATTTCCCGATTTTGTCCCGATAAAGTTTGGAAAGTTCAATTAATCAGTTTTGCCAGTTCCGCCGATCGACTTTCCCATGGTTGTGAATATAATACGGACCATTAGAATCGATTAAAATTATGTAATATTATTATTCCAAGATTCATTCATGTTTACAAGGCAACATTTTTGATTGTAATGATCATCCTTTTCTTATATTAATATTGATATCGAATCTAACTCCAATTTGTATAATTATATTTAAAAGCACTCAAAAATGTGTTAAAATCGACAATTAGATTTCCTCAACCTGGATCCATGAAAGAGTATGAAATACGCTGCGCTAATTTTTTAAAAACCCAAGTAAAATCACCCATAACAGTCAGCTAGACATTTATACCTCTCCACTAGTTAATATCAAATTAGGGTAGTATTTTTATAAGTAAGTTCATTTCCTGTAAATAACCACTTGACCTGACAATGACCTGACGTTGAAAACCGGACGTGTTGGTAAAAATAAAATTGTGGAGCGTATAAAATATATTTTACTTCATCTTCAATGAGAATGAATTTCCATAAATCGAATAAATCATCAATCTTCCTTATGTGCAGAATTTGCGGATTTGTTATCTCATGAAAGATGTTCTTTGAATCTAGGTTCAAAATTTCGATCAGTTTGTTCTACGTAAGTTGAACATTCAACTTCAGACTAGGATTACCAATATAAATTAAGCTGTTGTATTTTTCCTACTTGGAAATATTTCCTGGATTGCTTTTCGAAATTTTTTGCGTGAAATCATGTTCTCAATGATACTAGGACTGCAACCATTATTGACTGCTATTTGTTTAATTGCTCTTTCATAAGATTATTTTGTGACATTGGGATATTAATCAGTTTATGTAGCAAACTATTGTATATTGTAAGCAGCTCATTTATGCGGATAAGGATGTGTAGATGAGCTGTGAATAGTAATATCTGTATGTGATGGCACGTTTGCCGTTAATTTTAGTAAAAGTTAAATCCAGAACGTTAATGGAGTTTTCTGTTTCTATCTCTAACGTGAATTCAATATTATCGTGAATTTTGTTAATGAATGACTCTAATTGTTTGTTTACGCCAGTGAAACAACAAATGATATCGTCAACATATCTAAACCAATAAATGAAGTATTTGAATAACAGATGTTCTTGGATAGTTTTTGCAATATTATCCATGAAAATTTCAACGAGTAGAGGGCTCAGAGGATTAACCATAATTAAACATTTGTTACTATTATATATTACTCCATTTGAGTTAAAATACTTTTGTTCTAAACAAATTTCTTAAACGTGTAAGATTTCTGATTAAATTATCGGATTGACTTTATCAATTTGAAGAGCGTTGTTGATGACTTTCTCTGAATCACTAGGCGGAACATTAGGGAAGAGATTTACTACATCCCATGACATAAGTTTAACGTTCGGTGGTAGAATCGTGTGCTGAATTTTATTTATTAAGACTGAAGAGTTTTTTATTGAGAATTTAGGTTCAAAATTAGCGTACTGTCGAATGATGTCTATGAAAAAGCGTGTTTTGCAGCTGGAGCTTGAAAATATGAAACTACTGGTCTAATGAGATGCCCTGTTTTATGGATTCGACGAGAGAGTAAAGTATTGATGATTGCGGGCTGTCAATGAAAAGTTTATTTTTTTGGTTGGTAGGTATTATAGACTTGGCATACTTAGAAGCGTTTTTATTATGCATTTAGATCTTTATCAATTTTTTCATAACTACCTGATTCAATGAAATTTTGGGTTGTCAATAAATAATCTGCCTCATTTAAGGATTTGACTGTATGACCTTTATCTGGTTCAGTGATCATGATATCTTCAGATGCGGACTTAGATTTAATGGACTTTAAAGTTGTATTTTCGAATTTCTTAGATTGAAAACTATTGAACTCTTTTTGAAGTAGCAAAGATGAAGTGTGTTTTAGGTGTTTGGCTTGCGATGAATAAATGAGGGTCAATTCGGTTTCAATTCCTAGCAGATCGAAATGGAGACGAGCGTTATATGACTCTAAGTTGTGTCTGAAACCCTTTTCTAGAAGTGAAACTTAATCTTCGGAAAAAATAGCATTTGAAAGATTACTGAACCTTTCATAAAATTGGTGATCGAAAAATTTGGACTTGATTTTTGAAGTTTCAGGTTTATTACTCAATAATTTATTTAATTTTCGAATTTTATACTATTTGTGAATCAATGAATGAACTTTGAATATTGTTACGGAATCTAAAATGTCTATTGTATGCAATCTATGAAGTAACTCCGAATGGATTACCTTCAAAAAGATGTTGCAATTGTCTCGTTGGCTGTATTGAAACTTGATGTCTGACTCTTCTTATCATGTAGTACACCATTTCGTGCTGCGGGGCTGATATTATGTGTCTTCAGTTTATATATTTCGGAAATACTACTTTCTTCAAACAACTGGATAGGAACCAGATATTTTGTGTGTTGGTCGCATATCTTATAATTAGTTTGAAATACCAAATGACCCAAAAGCTTGTCTCAGCTTCTTTCAATAATTTGATTGAGGAGGTCGTTACTTGATGGAAATATTTATACTTATTTTCGAAGAAATAAAACTATTGTATTTAGATTTTCACTGTATTAACAAAACTGTGACCGGTTTCACCACACTGTGCCTTCATCAGATAGATACAAAATGATGAACTTAATATTACATTAGGTACAAGTACAAAGGAAACCCCATCGGAGTTGCTTACTTTATGAATTGAAAAGATTGAGTGAAGGAGAAAGATTTAGATCTAATTTACTATTAAGTAACCTACCTGAATTTTTTTTTTGTTGATCTCTCAAATTTCCAATAGATTGAGTTCTTGTTTATTATTTTCATTGTGTAAAGTTTTAAATTATCATTAAAGTTATGGTTTTCTCCAATTAAGTGATTAGAATAATGGGAATCTGATGTATGTTAATTAAAACTACGTTTGTGCTTGGATAATCTAATTTTGAAATTTCTAAAAGTTCTACCAATATAAATTTTATTACAATCCCCGCAAAACAGTTTATAATTAGAATAATACATAGTTTAATTTCTTATTATCATCATTGTAATTGAGAAATTAATTTTTGATCTTTGCGGTTAATAATATTGTTGATGTGGGAGACTGAAATATGATTATTTCATGCAAATTTCCCGGTGATATTGATTTCCGCATAAAGGTTTGTTATGAGCTGGGAAATGATAAAGGCCTTATGAATCATTGAATTATATGCGGGTGGTTTATGTGTGATGTGATGAAGAATCTATTGGGATGGTTGAGCCTGTAAATGTTTCTTTTCTATATATGTTGCAAATGATATTATTATTGAGTTCAATAATAGTTACATCTACGAAACTAATTGATTTTTGCGTTCAATTCCAACAGTGAATTATATATGATTATGCATTTTATCCAGAAAACGTAAAAATTAGTCTATTTGTCTGTTTGAGTCTTGAAAACTCACAATAATATCGTCAACGTATCTGTACCAAAAATAATATATTATCGTACTTTTTCATTGAAATAAATGAAAAATTATTTTAAATTTACAATTTTCATTGAAACTGATAACAGTCATACAAATTTAGTCAGAATGGTGACTATAAAGTTTCTAAAAGTGGATAGGGAAACAAATAAACGTTACCATGAACGAATGATAATTTTCTGTTTCTACCAATAATAAATCAAAATTTGATAAATATTCGTAGCTACATCCAAATATTTAACTAACTCTTGTCATAGTTGGATAAAATAAATCCACAAATATAAACTCCAATAAAATAGTAGTACATATCATCCGTATCTGGAAAAATTCGGTTTATCTCTGAAAAGATAAATAAAGCACGAAATGCGTAGAGATAAAATCGCGTGATGTTTCGTTGCCGTGTATAACGATCAATCATCAGGAATCCGTCAGAGATGACCTATAATATGATATAAATAGGGCGCGAAACGTTAACGCAATATGGCTAGCTAGGATGGATTTTATTTTGTCGCTTCCAGTTATACTGGAAAATACGGATACTTTGCCTGTCGATAAATCAGGGATTTGCAGTGCTGCCAACATAATTCATAGATTAGAGACGGTCGGATCTCCAAAGCAAATGACTTAAATAGTTGTGTTTGCTTTTCCGTGTTGGTGTTTAATTAGGGTCCTCGCTGGGTATTGGCTTCGTTTTATTCGAGTTCCCAAAGGTGAAATGTATCTCTAGGGACGAAAAAAGGCAGAAATATTCCAAATCAGTTGTTATTTGGTATACACAATAGAGCCGGAAATGAAAACAAAATTTTCGAGTTTCTTGAGCAGACGTGTTTTGTGGCCGTGAGATTCAATGACTGAGTAAACCTTCTAGGCAAAAAAGAGGACAAGTTTATAGATTCATGACGTCCGGATGCAGAATCTTAGGTTTTCAGGTTGCGGAAACTTCAGCAGGTACGGAAATTGAGCTCATGGGGAAGACGAAGACGAGCCACACGAAGATATACATCAGACATAACATGAAAGAGAAGTTTGCCACGTTTATTTGTTGATACACGACCCGTTTTGGTCATGCCAAGTGCTGAATACTAAGGTACAATGATATAAATGAGATAAAAAACACAAGGTTTAACTTTAATCTACACTTTATTTGAAAAAATTCGACGACGTTTCGCTGACACAGCAGCTTTATCAAGAATGACAAACAGAATGAAGAGTATGGTATTATAAACAAATCGTAGAACAAGTTGGATGAATAACAGGAAAATCCACACCGAGCCATTGTACAGTTAGTATGAAAGGTAATAAAAACTAATTAAACAAGTTAAGTAGGGGTGAATAATTCACATCTACCTGCTCATTCAAAGCTTGTCCGAATGTTTGTATCTATTTATTTCTAATGCTTCTAGGCGATCTAATTTTAAAAGTTTTTGATTTTATATGTAATATGTCAAAGTTTTTATTGAATGAATGGTTTTCTTTTATTGAGTGGTTTGAATAATTTGAATCAGATTTATTTTATCGAAGCTACGTTTATGTTCAGGTGTTCTTATGCCAAAACTCCTATAGGTCCAACCGATATAAATTTCATCACAAGAACCGCAATTGAGTTTATAGATTCCTGATTTACTTGATTTTTCAACACGAGATTTATTATTTTAATATGTTCACCTAAGTTATTAGAAGTTTTGAAAGTTATATTAAGATTTTGTTTGACGAGAAAGGATTTAATATTTGTACTTGCAGAACCGCAGAATGTTAAACTGTTGAATATTTTATAGTCTTTATGAATAGGATATACTTCATTTATTGCTTTCTGATAGAGTTTTTTACGAATGATTAGATCTATCATATCCGGATAATATGAATTATTAATGGCTATCTGTTTGATGATGTTCAACTCTTTATTATAATCTTGTACTGATAAAGGTAAATTGAGTAACCGATGTACCATGCTGTTTAAAGCTGCAACTTTGTGTTGAATTGGATGTAATGAGTAGTTATGTATAATTGTATCAGTATGTGTTGGTTTACGAAAGACCGAAAAAACATGATTATTATTTCGTTTAGTGATTTTCAAGTCCAAAAAATTAATGGAATCGTTCTGTTCAATTTCTATCGTGAATTTAATGTTCAAATGGATGGAATTAATGAAATTAAGAAATAAGTCTAATTGTCGAGTAGTTCCAATGAAACATACTAAGATGTCGTCAACATATCTATACCAATAAAGAAATTTGGAAATGAGTGGATGTGTATGAATTTACTGTTCAATATTATTCATAAAAATCTCTGTTAAAAGTGGACTTCACTGCAAACGTCCAACAGATTCAATATTTCTGATTTAATTATGTGGTTAACATGATTCGAATTAAACATGTTTTCGATTAATATTTTGACATCACCTGGAGGAACACTTGGGTATAAATTCTCAACATCAAACTGCGGTTCTGCAAATACAAATATTAAATCTTTTCTCGTCAAACAAAATCTTTATATAACTTTCAAAATTTCTAATAACTTAGTTAAACTTATTAAAAATAATAAATCTCGTGTTGAAAAATCAAGTAAATCAGGAATCTATAAACTCAATTGCGGTTCTTGTGATAAAATTTATATCGGCAGGACCTATAGGAGTTTTGGCATAAGAACATCTGAACATAAACGTAGCTTCGATAAAAATAAATCTGATTCAAATTATTCAAACCACTTAATAAAAGAAAACCATTCATTCAATAAAAACTTTGACATATTACATATAAAATCAAAAAGTTTAAAATTAGATCACCTAGAAGCATTAGAAATGAATAGATACAAACATTCGGACAAGCTTTTGAATGAGCAGGTAGATGTGAATTATTCACCCCTACTTAACTTGTTTAATTAGTTTTATTACCTTTCATACTAACTGTATAATGGTTCGGTGTGAATTTTCCTGTTATTCATCCAACTTGTTCTACGATTTGTTTATAATACCATACTCTTCATTCTGTTTTTCATTCTTGATAAAGCTGCTGTGTCAGCGAAACGTCGTCGAATTTTTTCAAATAAAGTGTAGATTAAAGTTAAATCTTGTGTTTTTTATCTCATTTATATCATGGATCTACATCAAGTAACGGTCTCCACAATTCAAAAAAAGGTACAATGATGATTATGAGATAAATAAAGCCTCGCAGAGTCGTTGTTTCTGAAAAATAATTGTATCATTCCCACCCTTCCTTCTAGGGAATACACCATTTTAATCCTACTACAAACTTACAATCGCTTTAGCACAGGTTCAACGTTCCTGAAAATTCACGATAGACTAACGAGAGACTAAGGTAAATCAAACACATGGTCTGTATGCTTTTTCGAACAAAAAATTAACAAATAAATAAAAACATTGCATACCTCGAGGTAAATTCAACATAAGCTTGCCATACAACACATACAACATGGAAGTGAATGGTGCCCATTTTTAGCACAAAATAAACTGATCACAAAAGTAAGTAGTCTTCCACTTTTTTACCTGCCATTTCGTTAACGATGGAAATTTTAAAGCAAAAATTTAGGGTCAGATAGTACTCGATAAGATCTTCAAAACGATGTACTGCAACACCCCTCATTCTTATTCAACATCAGGGGGTTGTGATCACCCTTGTTAAGAAATTGAAGTTACGGGGATGAAAAAATCGGTGTAGTTCCCACTCGAATCAGAAATGGACTGGTCCGAGTGATTTTCCATATTTTTATTCAAAAACCGGAAAATCGAGGTGTAAAGTCGGAAAGTTGGAAAGAACTGTGAAATTTTTATATGCATTCTAGATAAGAACGTAACGTAACAATGTTCTACGATGAAACTAAGTAAATTCGAAGGAGAAATCTGGAGGGTTTGGATTTAAATATATCATTTTCAAATACTTCTATAAAATACCCATAACTCTATATTTTGTTTGTTATGTTGAAAAGCTATCGAATTCCCACCTTTACATTCAATTTTAGATTTTTGTGAAAACTATGAACCGGCCATAATTTTTCATCTGCCGCCTGCGTTGAAGTTCAAGTTCCATTGACATCCGCATAAAAATACTATTTGTTATCGGTCGAAAAAATTCGGAAACCATTGTTTTGGATGAATGCAGTTTTCCATTCATCTAACAAAACTGAAATGGATTCGTTCTATAATCAAGGCTATTCAGAGCTTATTCAGAAGCTGAATGTTTTTTTCAGATAAATTTCAACAAACTACAAACTGGAAGAGTTTGAAAATTGAACACTGGTAATCGTTACTTCATGCAAAACTATTAGAACTGATGAATGAGAGAAAATTTGTTTTACAGTTATCAACTACAGTTGTAACGTAATTCGAAAGCATTGCGCCAGCAATTTATATACAAGGTATTCCATCTCAACGAATATCATCGAACAACCACCGTATTCACCTGATATGGCTCCTGCCGATTTTCTTCCCAAACTGAAATTACCACTTGAGGTTTTGAATCGATGGAAGACATAAAAGAAAATTCGCAGCGAGAACAGAAATCGATTCCGGAAAACGCATGTGAAAAATGTTTTGATGATTGAATTAGTCGTTGATGTAAATGTATCATTTCAATGAGTTACAATGATTTGGTTGAAAAATAAATTTGTCCAAAAAATTAATGGAATCGTTCTGTTCAATTTCTATCGTGAATTTAATGTTCAAATGGATGGAATTAATGAAATTTAGAAATAAGTCTAATTGACGAGTAGTTCCAATGAAACATACTAAGATGTCGTCAACATATCTATACCAATAAAGAAATTTGGAAATGAGTGGATGTGTATGAATTTTCTGTTCAATATTATTCATAAAAATCTCTGCTAAAAGTGGACTCAAAGGATTTCCCATGATCAAACCATTTTCACTACTGTAATAGATGTTGTTGAAAGAAAAATAATTTTGTTCAATGCAAACGTCCAACAGATTCAATATTTCTGATTTAATTATGTGGTTAACATGATTCGAATTCAACATGTTTTCGATTAATATTTTGACATCACCTGGAGGAACACTTGGGTGTAAATTCTCAACATCAAACGAAATAAGTTTTGCGTTAGGTGGTAGGTTAACGTTTTTTATGTTATTTATCAATTCGAAAGAATTTTTTATAGAAAATTTTGATTTGAATGAACAATAATTTTTAATGATATCTATAAGGTAGTGCGACAATTTCACGGCTGGGGCTGTAACGTAAGATACGACTGGTCTAACGGGGTTATTTACTTTATGCAATTTAATGAGTGAATACAGTTGAGGTGGTTGAGGGTTTGGTAAAATTAATTTGTATTTATCTATTGCTTTAATTGAAGATTTTGCGTCATTTATTGCAATTTCAATATTTTTCTGGAATGTAATAGTTAGGTCTTTGTTTAAAATTGTATAATTTCCGGACGAAATGAAATTAAGAGTTTTAAATAGGTAGTCATTTTATTTAACGCAAAAACAGTATTACCCTTATCTGCTTTTGTAAAAATAACTTCATTTAGTTGAGATTTTTGTTTGATGGTTTTAAAATATTTTGTTCTTTACACGGTTTAAAGTCAGCTAATGATTCATTTTTATAATGTTAGATGCTAAATATTCAAGGTGAGTGTTATTAGGAATATTTTTCAGAGAAATTTCAGTATCTATGCCAAGTTCCTCTGAATCAGATTTTATCTTGTTTGATTTAATATTGTGTTTGAAACCTTTCTCCAAGAGATTTGTTTCATCAGTTGTGAAATTAGTATCAGAAAGGTTAACGAATCTATCAAAAAATTGATGGTCAGAAAATTTAGTTTTACATGGAGTAGGGTTCGGTTTTCGTGACACGAGAAACTTTAATTTGCGGTATTGGTTGGTATATTTATTATGTATTATTGATCTAATTTTGAATCTATTATTGTAATCTAATGAATCGAATTCAAGTGGATGAAGTCTGTACAATAACTCGGTATGAATTACCTTGAGATAAATATTGTAGATGTCTCGTTTGTGGAACAAAATCTTGCATTCTGATTTGATCCATATCTTCTGTCCAGAGATGACTGCTCTTCGAGCTGCATGACTGTTGTTGTTGGTCTTGAGTTTGATGTATTTAGGACACATTTCACTCTTCAAACACGTGGTTAAAAACCACAGGTTTTGGGATGTTATAGCATTTTTAAGTAACAACTTAAAATACCAAAGGGTCAAAAAGCTTGTATTCGCTTTCTTCAACATTTGAATTGTGGAGGCCGTTACTTGATGTAGATCCATGATATAAATGAGATGAAAAACACAAGGTTTAACTTTAATCTACATTTTATTTGAAAAAAGCGACGACGTTTCGCTGACACAGCAGCTTTATCAAGAATGACAAACAGAACATCTGAATATAAACGTAGCTTCGATAAAAATAAATCTGATTCAAACCACTTAATAAAAGAAAATCATTCATTCAATAAAAACTTTGACATATAACATATAAAATCAAAAGTTATAAATTAGATCACCTAGAAGCATTAGAAATAAATAGATACAAACACTCGGACAAGCTTTTGAATGAGCAGGTAGATGTGAATTATTCACCCCTACTTAACTTGTTTAATTAGTTTTTATTACCTTTCATACTAACTGTACAATTGCTTGGTGTGGATTTTCCTGTTATTCATCCAACTTGTTCTACGATTTGTTTATAATACCATACTCTTCATTCTGTTTGTCATTCTTGATAAAGCTGCTGTGTCAGCGAAACGTCGTCGAATTTTTTCAAATAAAGTGTAGATTAAAGTTAAACCTTGTTTTTTTTTCATTTACAGAATGTATGTTTGAACTGTGCTGTTTTTGAGTAGTTTATGCTTTCAACTAGTGCTAGCGTCTGCTCAAAGGGTTTCGGCGATCGAATTTTTTGTTATCTGTTATATTGTATGGTTTTATCAATACCGTTGAATATGACATATGATTCGTTCTGGCAGATACGTTTGAAGTGTACCAATGCTGGAAGTTTTCTTCTTCTTTTCCACTGGACTTGTCGAAAAAGATATATTCTTATTCCTGGTGTAGTGTGTTTAATATTTTCAGGTCCGTATCGCACGCTGCTCCATAAATTATTGCGCCATAATCAAGCTGTAACAGGACAAACGACCGGTATAGTTTCAAGAAGCTTTCTTCTTGCATCCCCATGTTTGGTGTACGATTGTCTTAATAAGGTTAAGTCTTCTTATGCATTTCGTTTTAAGTTGGTTCAGGTGTGGTTTCCACGTAAGTCTGCTGTTTAGCGTCATTTATGAGGTCCATTTGTCTAAATTTTCACCGTACAATTTCATTGATTGTAGGATTGTTGGTTCTCTTCTTCACGAGAATGTCATTGTGTTGAAACATCTCACAACTGTTACGAATTGAGATGGATAGGTAACGGCATAGTCTTGTGTTACGAATGGGTAGACAATGCTGACGAGGTCAAACGAGACCGAAACTGCAGTCCATTATTCCTATTCGTGACATCTGACTGTGGTGTACCACTTCCCTGTGGCTCCGGTTAACGGTGATTATGAAGAGTAAATCGGAAGACTAGCTCCTTCAAGGGAGGATATTTAACATTCTACGGAAGGTTGAATATCTTGAATATCTTCCCTTGAAAAATTATTTTCTTCGATGTGTCATTGTGTTAGTTTTGAAGGCAGATAAAATGAAATCAGTGTTTCATATAAGGCATAGATCATAAGCAAACACATGCCTTTGATAGTTTTCATAATTGTATTTGGTGCATCGATCCTATTAAGCCTCACAATAAATTTGACTCAGCACTGATCCCTGCGGGACTCCGTTTTCTTGTAGCTCAGCAGCCGAAAATACACCTTTAATTCTCATCACGAATTTTCTCCAGGATCTGTAGTATCAGTATATCCAGTGTCCTTGTTGGAAGCCCATCTGCGAACCATTTATTAGTCCTTGCGATACCGAAAACCATGTGATCAAGTTTTTACCATCCGTTCTATTATTTTGCAGCCTGTGCATGTAAGAGCTATCAACAAGTTAGATTTTGGGTCTAGTTTCGGTTTGTCTATTCACAAGATAATGGATGGCGTAAATATTATTTATGATGTTTAATAGTTGTTCCAGATAATTTAATGGTAATTTTTTGAAGAATATCATGGGTGTTTCTTCACCCAGACCTGAGGCTGTGTTGTTTCGATTGTTTAATGGCTGATTCTAGTTTTATTTATTGTGAAGAGATCGTTTATTTTATTATCATTTAGCGAATCAATCTCTAATGAGTTAATCTCCTCTGTTGGTTAACATTCTGTGAAAAACGTACTGGAAATTGAAACTATTTTCTATATTGACTAGAAAGTTGAACGCGACATGTCATTTAGTTCGGTTACACCGCTCGATTTTGTCACTTCTCACAAGTGTGTTTGCGATTTTCAAAATGTATAAAAATAGCGATGTGAAATTTTGTATTGCTGATAGAATTTAGTGTGCCGAATTGCAGAAAATGTTACAGAAAATTTACGGTGAACCCATTTTATCACTCCACTTTCAGCACTCTAAGGCACAATGCCTTTTAAAGTCACATTTTTGTGAGCAGTTTGCTAACGCTATTTCTGAATCTAAGTCTGAATTGAAGTAGCATTTGAGATGTTACTGCATAATCGTTGCTGGGGAAAAATTGATCGAATACCGAGGGAAAATATAAAATATGATTTTCAACTCCTCTTTTCGTGCGAAAAAAAGACATCAGGTCGTAAAAAGGGTTTTTAGAAAATGAATTGATGAGCCAGGTAAAAGAAGAACGAACCCACTTTCCTCTACATTTATTTTTACTCTGGACTGATTGTCTAGCACAATACCGTCATATATTTGAGATCATTTTCACTGTTGGTACATCAGTACTCTGTGTGTTCCTTCATTATTGCTTGACTTATCAATTCACCTCGTATGTAAGTACTTTTTCAATTATCCAACTTTTCCGAAAATATTGGAAAACTCTTTGGAAGGTATTATTTGATAATGTCATTAATTTCCTCAGCACTTTTTGATGAAAACTTTTCTATTTCTTATATTTCTCATTTCTCTATTTGATAACTCTTTCTCATTTTAGCTGAGAAAACACTTTTCAGAAGAAAGTCGCGTTGAAAATTAGAATAAATTGGCTAATAATATGCAAAACCTGTAGATAGTATTGAAAATGGTATTTGAATATTTTTATTGTTCGTTCAATATATTTATGGTACTTTTTCTTAGAAGGGCTATACATAGTTGTGTATGTAAGATTATAAGGTATCTACTATCCCAGTAGTATTAGGGTGATCTTCATTGAGTTTAGTATTCATCTACATAATAATTTTTTATAACGAGAAATCTATTTTGCACATAGCCAATATTCAAGCAGTAGAGGTTACTATTTGTAAGTTTGTGAAGAAGCTTTTCAGTGATAAATTCTGTCCTTCGAGCTATCTTCATTTTTTACCAGTTCACTCAACAAGTTTACCGAAAGAACATATTCTTAGAACAGTTTAAAATAAAAAACGAGCCTTTTTGAAGATCCTGAACCGCTGAAAACACAGAATTTTCACTAAGAATGCTTTTTTTTGTTCTCAACTCTTGGGAGAATGCGGTGGCTCTTATGCCACAGCAGTGGCCGCCCAAGATGATTAATGTGTGTTCACTTCCTCCTTTCACTATGTTTATACTCGAGAGTCAATACAAATCAATTGTTGAGTAGGAATCAAGATATTTGGGTCTTGTTTTCTCGAAGAAACATCCAGAAGTATCTACATCCACAATCATATTCAAAAATGTCATTAACTGAAGCAATGAAATCTAGTCACCAATAGGATCCAAAATGGCGAATGCGCCGGGCACAATTTCCTGAAACATGATCCTTGGCAATTGAGCTCGAACATCCAGTATAAGGCACTTGTATTAAGAAATGGTCTGCCTCGGAATGGTGAAACGTGCGTTAAGTTTGATAATAAAGCGAAGATTCATTGAATCAAAAAGTAAGAATTATTTTTTCTCCAAAACGATACAAATTTCATTTCGTTCATCCATCATTGAAAACCGTTCGTTTATTACTAATTAAAACTTCTTAGAATTACGCTTCATGTTTGGATGCCCACAGCGTAAATTCTTGTTTGAAAAAACGAATTGAATAGGGGTGTTCATTATTCATCCTCCCGGAGCCCAGAGGTGGAGAAAATAACAACGGAAAAACTCAGCGTAACGAAAAGTAAACACATCCACCTAACTAGGAAAAAATTATAACCAAAGTTGTATATAACGTGAGGTAATATAAGATTTTATTCATGGCATTTCCGATGTTTTTTCAGATATAATGTTGTGGCTCTCCGAACTCTCAGTTCCCCTGTGTTGGCTACAAACCGTAAAAATGAAATTGCAAATGGAAATATTAATAAGCTCTCTGAAGATGTTCTGGAATATAACTCATCCAAGATAATGGAAAAGGTGTAGGAAATTTTGAATATGTGCATTCTCTACTAAGAAGATAATATGATGATACTTTTTTGGTTTGATTTGATTTTCAAATCAGCACTACTAAGAAAAGATTGCACTGGATTGCCAATGTAGAGTGAATTGTTATTCTTGATGAATGAAGTTTGATGTTCATTATATCAAGGACCGACCAGTTCGACACATGTCGAAATTATTGCAGCACATACAAGATAACTAAAATTCGGATTTATATAAATTCTCCATAAGATTTTAGCGTTAAATAATTGATGACAATGGTGAGATCTTAATGCAACTTTGAATTTCAATTCAGAGAATTTACATCCTGTCCCAAAAGTAGCGAGGATTATCAATGAAGCAGAAAATAACTAGTCGAGCTACAACGCGTTTCATGCCCAAACAATCGTTCGAAATGATATGAATTGATATGTGAGACTCAGAAAGTTCGTAACCTATCTCTCTCAAACTTAAACGACGATTATATATATATATATATATATATATATATATATATATATATATATATATATATATATATATATATATATATATATATATATATATATATATATATATATTTAATTCATTGGTTAGACAGGTGATAATTCTGATTTATTTTCTCAATATTATCGAAGAAAATTTCGGTTAGTACGGGACTTGAAGGATAACTCATTATCAAACCGTTATATCCCAAGTAAATTCCATCATTGAAGTTGGAACAATTTTTTCTAAACGTATTTGCAGAGATGCATATATACAGAAAGTATAATGAGATTCACTTCATTATTCTACAGAACTTGATTAATTTCAATAGAGCCTGAGGGGAACGTTTGCGTAAAGAATAACTATACCCCAGAACATAAGTTTAGTATTAGGTGATAGTGCAGTATGTTGAATTTTTTAATTATATCTGAAAAATTTCTAAGTATGAGGCAAGTGTGTATTCTTGATTGTTCGATAAAGATTTGGTATCTTTTTGGGCGTGTTTAAAATTGCAATGAAATTTAATCTTTCTTGATTTATTGATAATTTCAATTCAATAAAATTTCCTGTTCTTATTACTATATATGCCTTTTATTTACATAACGGAATGGGCCTTTTATGGGATTATAGAGGATACGTTTCTAGCTGACCGAATAAATATATAAAACAAAAATTCTATTGAAGTTTTTGACCATATTGATTATTTATTATTTATTATCTTCAAGTTTGGGTCAAAGAATTCTTTAATTTTTCTTTACTTGGGCAGTTTTCGTAAGCTAATTCAATTCAGACTGATATTCAGCAGTAGCATTAGCATTTTTTCTCTTAAAAATTCCCATAGAAGGATCAATTTTGATAAATAAATCACTAAGCTCATTTACTATACTTTGAATTAAATATCACGTTTTCAGTGAAGTCTTGATCTTGCGATTCAAGCAACTCTTGAATATCATTTGACTCTATCTGTTTGAATTCATCTCGTCTATTTTCCGTAGTCAGAACAGGGCACAGTTTTTTTCCAGCATGATTTCAATGTGTATGTATTCAATTCTTTCACTGATTCTTCTATACGGTGATTTTGGTATGATTTGTAAGAAATATCACAAAATTAGGTGGAAAGTATTCAATTCCCACACGTAATAGGTATTTCAATATCATCAAACGTCAACATATTGTGAGTTAAAACTAAGGTACAGTTATGAATTATAAGGAGAGAAAAAACAACAAGTTTTCTACTATTGGAATATAGATAGGTATTCAAAGGTATATTCATAAATATTGAAAATTCCAAATATTAGGGAATATTATAGGTCTGTGTTGTCATTAAGAAGGGTTTTATTGTGTTTAGCTTTAAAAATTTTCAAAGATTCTAGATAATTGAGTTCATTGTCTGTTCGGGACACGATGAATAATGTTGAGATTATCTATACTAGGAAATCGGTAGTTATTATCTAGGCAATGCTAGCGATGATGGGGTCACTTTTTTTTTTACAAAAAGGAGAGTGATGTTCTTTGTATTTAATGCGAAAAGATCTTTCTGTCTGGCCCATGTATACAACGTTACAATCAGGGCAACACACAAAGAACATCACTGTTCCTTTTGTAGCAACAAAAGTAACTCCACCATCACACAGCATTACCTAGATAACAACCACCGCTTTCCAACTACAGATTATTCATGGTACCCCGAAAAACAATAAACTCAATGTACATATCTCCATTCATTACGAAATTCAACTCATCCATACTGCAATTTTATATCTTACGTAAATAAAAAAAAAACATCTAAAAATTATTTGAATTGACTGAAATCCTTGAAAAAACCACCAGATACCATACAAAAATAACAATACTCTCTCTCGATAATAATAAATGACAGCAGCCTATTTTTCGATTCTGAGTTTCGCGAAATTTAGGTTGAAGAAATTTTAGAAATTTATTTTTCTTCTCAGCAAATATGCGGGATTCAAATAATGTTTTCCGAAAAAGTTTCATCAAAAAAATGGGAGGGGGTTATAGATTTCACTAATAATTTGAAAAGGTGGATGAATGCAAAAATATTGACCTAAGGTCCCTTATTAGCTCCAAAAATTTCAAACTGATTATTGTTTCGAGGATAAATTGTAAACCACATTTCATGTTTCCAAACGGAGGTCCTTAAGAAAAAGTTTTTCTTGCCCATTTCAGCCCATTTGGGTATTCATAAGAATAATTATCTAGAATCTAGAGAATGTGTAGAAAAATGACAATGCCTTCTACAGTTGCTGAAAAATAATCAAGTAATTATTTCTAGATCTCGAAATCTTCATACACAAGAATCGTTAACTGTCTATGAAAACGTAACGTTTTTCCATCTTTATGTCTAACAGTGAAGAGAGAAAGAAAAACAATTAGGGTAGCTTTGTACTATATTCGTCTACGCTTCACATATTTACATATTGTGCATGGAAACATACTGCTCTGGCTACATAACTAGAGTGTGTTATTTTTTCAAATATTAAATGAGAGCAGGAAACACTAATTAGTATTCGTTTCACAGATCAACATAACACGTTTTAACCTTCACCCAAATCGTTAAAAATATTCAAATTTTATTAATTCCATTTGAATGAAATCGAAACTCAATCATTCATCTATCTTATTGATAGGTGGTTAGGTGTAAGTTTAATATCCGAAAATTGAATATACACTGTGTCTGTATTATACGTTCTATATTGTCAATTAAAAGTTACCGATAACGTTTTATTTCTGACAGGTGTTTAGCATAAATAGGCGTTTGAATTCCAACGAAAATGTAGCATAATTTTTACCCTTTATTTAATTTTCTCACCAGGTATATAATCGTATTTTCACTTGCAGTTAATTCGAGTATCTTGGGTCAGTTAATTACGACCCTAAGCTCACGAGACTTACATCTTCTATAAGGAATCGTTGATAGGTTTTCGAGGTCTTCGTATCGTGTAATAATACCGCATGATATGTAAGGCTTCCTTTGTCTAATTGAAATCAATCAACCACTTTCCACTTTCAATGAACTCTGTTTTATTCGTGTCCTAAAAACGATTATAAATAACCAAGACGATGAGACAGAATAAAAATATATTTGAATTAAGTTTGTAACATTTTTAGAAATTCTTTCTGAATAAAAAAATATTTATAAAGGGCTGTTTTAAGACTTAAAAAATTAACTGGAACGGCCTATACTTTTAGTTATCGTAAAGAAATATTGGGCTCTGAGACCTAGTAATACTCCCTATGATGATTTTTATATTGATTTCCAAGAAAACAAATGTTCACGGCAAGTAATTGGAATAAATAAACTGGGTAATATACCTACAAAATTTGCCACATTTCTCAATATAAACAATTCAGAAGAATATACTGGTCACTGTTTCCGTCGTACTTCAGCGACTTAGCAAATACAGGTGCAGATCTTAAACTAAATAGACATGGAGCCTGGAAATCTTCTAAGGAGCAAAAAGATACATACAAAGTTTCTGCAAAATCGAATATACAAGGTGTTACATAATAGTATGTCACAACTTGAGGGGGTTAATCTATGTGCAATTTTAAGAAAAAAAGTTCATATATACATAGATCCGCAAAAGCTTCGTTACGGATCTACAGGATGTTGAAATTTCCTGAAAAATTGGTTTCTTCTTCAAAACTCCTGCAGTTTTTGAGATATTCAGCCCAAATTCGGAATGCCAGCTATTTTTTACAGTCTTCATCATTACACGTCCTAGATTTTAACTGAAATTCATTAGGTGTTTTCTTCGTGTACTTTTGTCCTTTCAAAATTTTTTGCAGTACGCCACTGATCGACATACAATTAATTTTCGTCATCTTCGTTCAATTTAAAAATTTTCTTGACACTTCTAATTTTTTCCTTTCTCCGACCATTCTCGAACAAAAAATTATTGAACGATTTTATGCATTCGCTGAATTGAAACCACTTGTAATTAAAAAAATGACTAGAAGGCTTTGATTTTTTTCATTTATTTATTTTGACAGTTGCTAAAGTTAAACCAGTTTCTGCTCGAATTGTTTATTGAATTAACGATTAGTTTTAAGAGGTTATTGCTGTAAGAAAAAAAGGTTAATTTTACTAACGCCGAATTGGCTGATATCCATTATATGTACGGTCTGGCTGACGGAAACACAACAGAAGCTAAGCGATTATATAAGGTGCGCTTTCCATATCGAGTAACACCAGACAGGCGAATATTTTCAAATATCCACAGAAGGTTGAGGGAACTGGTACTTTTACTGCGAATAATCATTTAAAAGATGCAACTCAAACTATGAAAACTCCAGATATTGAAGAAGCAGTTTTGAATTGTATTGATATAAATCCTTAGTGAGTACAAGAAAAATTAGAAATCAGTTGAATATTTCACATGTTCTAGTTTGGAGGATTCTCCACGACTTTTTTATTGTACCCGTTTCATACTCAACGCGCCCAAACTCTACTTCCTTCAAGACTGAATTTCTGCCGATGGTTCTTAGATAAAATTAGAGAAAATGCTCATTTTGATAGTGAAATAATGTTCACAGACGAAACTAACTTTTTGAGAACTACTATGACAAATTTTCACAATATTCATTATTGGGCTGAGAAAAACCCCCATTTGATTGAAGAATCTCATCGTCAAGAAACCTAACCTAGGTACGAATAATTGGAAATTATTTGGTTGAGCCATTTTTTTGCCTAACAGATTAAACGGTCCCGCTTATCGGCAATTTCTTGAGGAGGAGTTACCTTTATTGCTTGATGATGTGCCACTTTTGGTGAGAAACATAGTGTGGTTCATGCATGACGGGGCAGCAGCACATTTTAGTGGAGAAGCTAGGGAATTCTTGAATAATACCTTCAATAACCGATTGATAGGTAGGGGTGGGCTAGAACCGTGGACTCATAGGTCACCAGACTCAAAAAGTCTTGACTTTTCCTTATGGGGATATCTCAAAAGATTAGTTTATACCATTCTAGTGAACACTGTAGAAGAATTGAGGAATCGAATAATAACCCTTTGTGACACGATAAGAAATACCCCAGGAATATTTGAAAGAGTGCGTGATAATATGCGAAGAAGGATAGAGGTCTGTATTCTGCAGGTGGAGGACTCTTCCAGCAATTTATTTAGTTTTTAATCGTTGTTTCTTTAGTTTGATATTAAATAAATATAAGTTGAGTCTCAGAAGGCGAGCTATCAAAATTAAAGCAAATTTTACGCATATTTATCGAGTGTTTTTTTTATTTTTTTTTCATTTAGCGAATAACACAATTCAAATAATTCGAATTCAATAATTTTTAACTCGAAAACGGTTGGAGATACGAAAAAATTGCAAGTGTCAAAAAAGTTTTTTAATTGAACGAAGATGACGGAAATTGTTTTTTGCTGATCAGTGGCGTACTGCAAAAAAAGTTTGAAAGGGCAAAAGGAGACATGGCCTCGGAAAGGAACACCTTTGAATTTCAATTAAAATCTAGGACGTGTAATGATGTAGGCTATACGAAATAGCTTTAATTCCAAATTTGGACTGAATATCTCGAAAACTGCAGGAGTTTTGGAGAAAAAAACAATTTGTTCCGGAAATTTCAACACCCTGTAGCTCCATAATGAAGCTTCTGCGGAACTATGATTATATGAATTTTTTTTAATTGCACGTAGATTTACTCCCTCAAGTTGTGACATACTTCTATGTAACACCCTGTATATTGAAAAACAATTAGTTTCGTCTATTATTGTAGTTGAAGCGGCAGAAACGATCCCTTCTTGTTCCAGTTTTTCATGTTACAAGACTGTTCAATCTGTTCAATTGTTTGAATACTAAGTCAAAATGTTCACCAAGCAAGACTTCTATATCTAACGTGAATCAAATCGAATTAATTCGTTCTGAAACTAATTTTCATTTCAGGAAAAAGCTTCACCCTCACAATTATAGTTTCTACAACACCTCCTCAAGTCGCAACTCTCAACAAAGCTATTAAAGTGACAGTGGATGGACCAAGAGAGCCTCGATCGAAGATGAGGCAACAAGGTTTCCACCATTTTCCGTTTGGTCCTCGTCCATTTGCACCTGACCCATTAACTGGTGGATTACCATTCAAACTTAGTGGTAAGTCAAGTTAATAATGAAAAACTAGTGAATTCTGATTGGTTATTAGTTGAATAACATTTGATGACGAGGTTGTTGAATGTGTGCTTCCAGTGATACTAACTATAATCCGTGTTGCATGAGATTCCACAATTTTTTGCATTGAAATGACTGCTTTACCAGATTAAAAATTCTTTGCATTTTATGTTTTTAATGGTAAATATCTTTATTTTCAATGAAATAAAACTAAAGTATTTAGATTTCCACACTATTAACAAAACTATGACCGGTTTCACCACACTGGCTTCATCAGATAGATACAAACAAATGAACAGAGTTATTCCTTATATATAAGTCTTATTAATATTACATTAGATACAAGTACAAGGGTATGTTGGAAAACCCATCGGAGTCGCTTACTTTATGAATTGAAAAGATTGAGTAAAGGAGAAGGATTTGGATCTAATTGACTATTAAGTAACCTGAATTCTTCTCTTTGTTGATCTCTTAAAAGATTGAGTTTTTGTCTATTATTTTCATTGTGTAAAATTTTGAAATTATCATTGAAGTTATGCTTTTCTTCGAGTAGATGATTAGAATAATAGGAATCTGATTTATGATAATTAAAACTACGTTTGTGCTCGGATAATCTAACTTTGAAATTTGTGAAAGTTCTACCAATATGAATTCTATTAAAATCCCCGCCAGACAGTTTATAAACACCAGATTTATTACCTTTATCAATTTTAGATTTGCAGTTTTTGATATGTTGGCCTAAAAAATTATCTGTTCGGAAGGCTATATTGAAATTATAATGCGAGAGAAATGATTTTTATATTAGACTAGGATTACCAATATAAGTAAAGCTGTTGTATTTTGTGTTAGAACTTTTTATACCTGGAAATGCTTCCTGGATTGCTCTTTGAAATTTTTCGCGTGAAATCATGTTCTCAATCATTATTGACTGCTATTTGTTTAATTATATTTAGCTCTTTTATGAAATTATTTTGTGACATTGGGATATTAATAAGTCTATGTACCATACTATTGTAAGCTGATAATTTATGTGGATAAGGATGTGTAGATGAGCTGTGAATATTAATATCTGTATGCGATGGCTGATGAAGCCACAGTGTGGTGAAACCGGTCATTGTTTTGTTAATATAGTGAAAATCTAAATACTTTAGTTATATTACATTGAAAATATCTATGTCGATTTTCATCAAGTAACGACCTCCTCAATCAAATTATTGGTAAATATCTTGTCGAGATGTACTGAAATTTAGTATCGTTAAAGATATTATCCATTGTCTAATCAACATCACCAAACCTTTTTCTAGAACAGAAAAATTCCATCACAAAACAGTATTCCATTTCACGAATTTTTTCGAAATTTTCGCGGAAAATACTTTGTCCCCAGAATACTCAAACCTGAATGAGTGATAGAAAAAAATCAAAATATTGAGTTACCATTTGAAAAGTCCAAGTGAAGATCAATTTTCAGTATTTCCGGAAATGACGGACCAATGAGAATGTTTCATATTGTTAGAATATCCTACAAGATTCAATTCGGTTTTTGTATCATTGAAATCATTGAACAATTTTAGGAGCTATAGCTTGAGGCGTATTTCAAACTCGATATAGTCCTAGAATGAGATTATATCGAAAAGTAAATGAAACTTAAGAGGTGAAAGTCAGTCCTTGTTTCATTTTTACCTTACTAATCTTTTCACCGTCATATACACACAACGAAATTTATATGGAATCACTCGGTATTTCACATTATTGATTGTTTTTAACCATGGATCTTTGTTTATTTGTTATTCCTCCAACCAGCTCTATTTCCGATTTTCGACCAATGACACGCCGGGGAATTCTGTCACCTCACTAACCCGGGAATTTTGCCGAACCCCTCTCGTGTCGAGGGAAGGGATCTTTAATGTCCAACACATCTCTGTTAGACAGGACCGACGGTTTAACATCTCCTCCAAAAGATTGATACTCAAGCGATTCCCAGACTCTGAAAAATCGCACCGACTTTGTGGGGATTGAACCCAGGTAACTCTGAGTAGAAGACTAGCATCATATCCTCTAGTCCACCGAACCGGCTGCCATGGATCTTTGACTACTTGTGAAGAATGAAGTTTTTGTTGGAAAAAACTGGATAGTATGATAAGAAATGTTGAATTATCGCCATATGTTCGGGATATCGTACTCTGTCGTCACTGTGAATTTCAAAATTTAAATAAGCCTATAATCATAATTGAAAATGCCTTGCGTTGGATTATCCGGTATGCAGGGGGGTTGAATAATGGCTCTCGTTGAAGAAGGGATGATACAGTGGAATATAGCGGCAACAATGGGGTATCACAGGAAGTAATTTAAAAAACCTACGCCCGATACGTGGAGCTACAACTCTGCAAAAGAGGCATGGAATAAGTCAAAGGAAGATCACTTCTGAAGAACAACGCTTTTTGTGCCAACCTGCAAGTAAAGACCCCAGTGCAATGCAGCCCAAAGGCAATTTCTGGAAGCAACAGGCATTAGTGTATCAGTCGAAATGATACGTCAAAGATTTCGTTCAAAGGGTTTATACAGCAAAACGTCCTTAAGAGTTCCACAGCTATCCAGACAACAAAAAATTAACAGACTTAATTGGTGTATCGAGCATCAAAATTAGAATATTGAGAATTGGCGTTGTTTTTCCGGAAGACTCCAGAATTGGGGTTCAATCAGATGACCGATTCCGGTTTTAAGGGGTCGCGGAAGACAATCTAGACTCCGAGCAGCAAGACAAATTCCGAAATACCAAGGGGGAAGTTCGAAGTTTTGGGGTGGCATTATGCTGGGAGACAAAACAGATTCGATTTCGTTTCCTGCGAGTATAACGGGTAGAAATTACGTGGATCTAGTGCTGGAGCCAACAAGATAAGGCTCCTTTACATACTATCAACCGCACGCGACATTATCTTGAAACAGAGTGTATCGCTAGTTTCGATTGGCCAGCTTGCTCTCCAGACCTAAATCCTATTGTACATTTCTGGGATAATCTCAAAAGGAAAATTAGATCCCGCCAGGATAATCCGAGAACCCTACAACAGTGTCAGAATATCACTACAGAGGAGGTAAAAAAAAGTAATCCAAAACATGCCTAGACGAATTCAGGCTTGTATTAGGTCAGAAGGAAGTAATACAAGCTATTGAGGTCGAGAAAAAACCTCTACTCCGTGAGAAAACAATTTTCAATTTTTTCACTACATTTTATTTGTTTCTTTATCAGAATGAATCTTAATTCATTTCTTTTTTCAATTGAAATATCTCAAAATGGATCAATTCTATCAATTGTTCGAAATTTTCAAAATCTCTGAGGTAATATTCACAATATCGGGTGATTCCATACAAATTAAGTTGTGTGTATGTTTGAATGATCATCGAATTCTTCGAAAAAACTGAAATTTGAGAGAATCATAATACCCATATGAGTGTAATTTTTCCTGAATTTTATGACAACAAACATTGTAAACGTTGATAAACTTCCTGAAGATTTATACGGCCCTTTATACAACCCAGTTCAGGAACTATGTCGAACAAAACTTAGCTTAAGAGACAAGCAGCAATACATTACAATTTAACGACAATAATATGTCTTAGGTTGGAAGAGGTAATAAAGTCGATAGCAAGTTTAAAGTGATACAACCTCATTATCCCATCGACTGCGCCAATGAATCTTTCGCAATGCTGAAGGTGCTATTCTAATCTGACTGTCGAGTAATGATAACTTGGCATTATCTAATCTTCCTATCCGTTTTGAAGCATAATCCTCGTGCTAATTATATCTACTAATTACCAATTAAAATAATAATTACGTATTGAGATAATTAGTTTCACTATCTGCTTTTAGTGTGATCTAGGACTTATTTGACTTTAATTCAACGCAATTCGAGTTTTATTAGAGTTTGTAAGATGTGCTATTTACCTGAATCCATGTGCTTCAAGCTAATTTGCATATCGATGACTCTTTGGATTATGTTACGAAATCCTGATGATAGTGATGTGTGAGATCTTTTGTATAGTTTTAATGATCTTCAAAAATTCAATTAAATATGACATTGTGGCTTTATTAGATGTTTGCATATCTCAAGATTATTTTTATTTAACGACACTTTATAAAAGTGATGAGGGTTTTATAATGGGAAACTCCTTGAGCGCTTTTTGGCAGAAATCTTCATGGATAATATGGAAAGAACTATTCATTAACACCCGTTTAGTAAACATTTCCTATACTGGTATCAATATGTCGATGACGTTATAGTGTGTTTCACAGGAACAAACAGAGAAAATTCCATCAACAACCTGCACCCAAATATAAATTTCACTTCTGAAAAGAATTGAACAACTCGATCAATTTCCCAGACTCAACAATAACAAGATCAAATAATAAATACCTGTTTTCAATTTTTCATAAACCTTCTCATACAGATATCATAATTCATTATACATCAGCACATCCTTACCAACACAAAGTTGCAGCATTTAATAGTTATATACATAGACTCTTAAGCACACCAATGTCTAGTGAAAATTATCTCAAAGAATTGAATTTGATAAAACAGATCGCAAAAATTAATGGTTATGATGCGACATATTATATAAGAAAAACAAAAATTAGCTTTACAACCTATTCATCGAATCGGTGAACATCAAAACAAGAAATTCAATAGTTTAACATATAGGCAATATTAGCAATAATGTGAAATCCTTTTCAAAAATTCAAATTTGAATATAGCGTTCAAAACACCAACAAATTTAGGTTCATTTATCAGAAATTAAGTCTCCAATTAATAAAGCAAATAAATCAGGTGTTTATAGATTGGAATGTATAGATTGCAATTATTTTTATATACGTAGAACAAGAAGAAATTTCAAGATTAGATTCTCAGAATATAAACGCAGTTTGATCAATGGAAATACCGATTCGAATTATTCTAATCATCTTAGGAAATAGTAATTCTTTCAATTCGAATTTAAAATCCTACATTCGGAGAATAGAGGTATAAAACTCAACCTTCTAGAAGTATTTGAGATTAACAGATTTAGGTAATCCCCAGAAATTCTTAATGACCAGATAGACATAAATAACTCACCCTTATTGAACTTGTTTCCTAAACATAAGTTCGAATACAGACAACTCTGAATGGATTGCCTCTTTAGTCTATATAGGTATACGTTTGTTAAGATAATTTTGTAGAATTCATCGCTCTTGACAAAGATACTGTGTATCGAAACGCGCCGAGCATTTCTTAATATATTTTAGTGGAAATCTTTTTATAATTATATTTAATGATCTTCCCAATTTATCAATTTTATGTTAATCAATTTTGACGTGTTTGAGTCGATTATTTTACTGATTCCGAACGAGATGTGTAATTGAAATTTCCTGCATTCCTGCAGATAGAAGAATATTCAATACTCTGTGGACATGCTATAGAAAACTTGCATAAACGAAGAATTCAGAACGAAGAAATTGATTGCAAAAATGTGGTTGAAGAAAATTGGGCTTCATTACATAAAATGTTTGGAAATTGTATACAATTTTCATAATATCCCCACATTTTGCCATGTGTATAGTTATGCGCAAGAAGTGCTGATACAATCTGAAGTGAACGGACCTGGCGTACAGATTTCTGCAGGAATCGTGGGCGAGTAGAAAACAATGTGTGAAAAGGGGCATTATATGGAACCGATCGATACTCATTTGCCTCAGCACACCAACCCTTTCTGTTTCTGCTTGCATCATTTCAATGAGCATGTGGAATAATTGTGATCCTGGTCGAGAGATGGCGCATGAATGAATTCGAGAGAGCGTATTGAAGTCAACGAACTCGAGTTGAGAAGCTTTCCATTTTCCCGATTAATCTCAGATAAGTTTTCCAGACAATCATACTCCTTGAAACTCAATAGAATATAGTTAATTGATTCCACCGTTACTACGTGATAGTAATGATGATAATTAGAAATCAAACTATGTAATATACTATCACAGGAGTTTATTGAAAGTCAGAATTGCAATTTCGGTCTGTCGACCGTCTGTCGAATCAAAGTTGAAAAAACATAAATACATAAACAAGTAGATACAAAATTAATATGGGTACACACGAGAGGTAATGAAATAATTAGGTATGAAACATTATTTGAAGATATCTATGGACAAATAAGCTGGGGGGTTCTGGGCGTTTAGGAGATTATCTCTATGGGGGAGTTTGTTGGACTTCAAAAATTCTGATGAATTCTAAGAAACCTAACTTTCGTCTTTGAAGTATTCTGTGAGTGATTTGAAGTGGATCTATATGTGGAAAATGATGGTAATTCTCGATACAATGTGGAAGTGATCTGATTGATGCTCTTTGTATCTGTCTGCCCCATATAAAGGCCTTAACAATCCATTCAGGATAACTTGTAAACTTCAGTTTTGTCAAATGTATCAGTTTTATCTTCACTATTGAAAAATTTTTGGAAGAGTTTCTTGTGGGTTTTAAAGGTTGCTTTTTCATGCTGTTTTAAAATGAGATTTGCTGATAAGGCCAAAATTTGTTAATGAAATGTATTTAACTGAATTAGTTGATTCTATACGTGGATGGAAATATTATGATATGCTATTTCTTTTTGTTTCTTTCTGATCATTCCGTATATATATATTTGAGGATTAACCATTGTTTTCAGCTATCTCTCTAATAGTTAACATTTCCTGAAGGCATAGTTTCTTCGGATAACGGCACAGAGAAAGCTCTATGAATGAATTATACGCGGCGTATTTATGAGTTTAAGGGTGTGTTGAATCATGAGGGATGCAAATATCAGTAGAGGTGAGTTTTCGATATATATCAAAACTTAGTGTGTAATTTTCATGGTTGATGGTAAGGTAAAAAAAAATTTGATTATAAACTTCTCTGTTTGTTTTGAATTCAACTTTGGGATGAATGCTATTGATGTAACGTAAAATTGATCTAGTTGTCTAGCAATTCCTATAAAAAATGCTAGTACATCGTCTACATATCTATAGTAAAAATGAAGAAATTTTGATCTAGAGGAATTGAATATATCTTCAATATACGCCATGAAAATGTCAGCTAGTAAAGGTCTCTAAGAAGATCCCTTCGATAGACCGTGAGGTTGTTCATAAAATTTGTTATTGAATTGAGAATATTTCTGTTGTAGAAACAACTTGAGAAAAACATGAAATAATTTTGTACAACCGGATAAACTTGTGATTTTTACAAGATTTCAGAGACCCAAAATCTCATGAATACGCTGCATTTAATTTATTCGCCGAAGAAAAGATGTCCAGAGAAATGTCAACTACTAAAGAGATAGCTAAGAACAATGGCTATTCCCAAAATATAATAAATTGAATGATCAGAAAGAAACTAACAGAAATATCATATCAAAATATTTACCCACCGCAAAGAATCAATTAATACAGATGAAGGAAAGACGTAATTATTAAGCTTTGTTTAACAGTTCTGGTATCTTGAATATGTATCAACATGCCAGAAATTTGAATATTTAAAAGTATTAAGAGTATTTGGACGTCGGCAGTTTTATCAAACTCAAAATACAACTCTATGGACTAAGAACTCGACCATTAAGTTAGTTAATAGTCCAAAAGCTTCCAATTCCTACAAATAAAAATTTATATATATATATATATATATATATATATATATATATATATATATATATATATATATATATATATATATATATATATATATATATATATATATATATATATATATATATATCGAATCAGTGAAATAAGTAGTACATATAACCGGAAGGAAAATATTAATTCCAAATTCGAGTTCGATTCAGGAGTTCCAATATTTTTGACTTCCCTCCGTACTTGACTGTCTTGATTCGAATAAGAACCATGACATTCAATTTTCCACCCGAATTAAAAAAGTGAAAAAGGATGAAAACTGCAAGATGAAAGAATTTATCCCAACAAATTATTATGAAGCTTTATCTCTGACATTCCTGGTAATTGTGTTTAGGAGTTACTAAATTGAAATCCTAGAATTACTCGATAACTCAGATTCTCAAAAAAATCTTGGAAATTTTAGGACTCTGCAGAGTTTAGGTCATTCTATTGTCAATTGTCTATGTGTACTCAATTCATACAAACTGGAATTGAACAAACTGAACACAGTCAAATTATTCTGGAATTCAATTTTAGTTGACAGTTGTAACTGGTATTCTTCCTGAATTGATAGTATTCTTGAAATTTATTTCAAAGTTTGTGAATTAACCTTATCCTTTATATACTTGAAAACTCTAACCACATTCAAGTTTGGATTTGAAGCTATTCAAGAAAGTTATTTAAACACTTCTTTCAAGAAAATTTAGGTTAGATTTCAACAACGAGATTTCATAATACTTAAACTGAACTTAGAAGATAATGATTCAAGTACTTGAATCTAAATCACATTCACAACGGAATGATGAGGAAGAAACAGACACAAATAGCATATCATAATATTTACCCACATATAGAATCAACTAATGTATGTCACTAAAGTCTTGGGAAAAAATTCGAATAGATAAATTAATTACTGAAAAAAACTTTATTGAATTGATTATATCATTAGGATTTCACCTCATATCCAAACCATATAAAATCGTATTTAAAGGACTGATTCCCCGTCCTGCTCAATGGCGCGTAATTTTTTCCGAACACCTCCCATCAGTTTTTGGACGACATCCACATTGTTTTTTCGTATCTTCTGAAAGATTCTCTGTCTCAAACCTTCTTCGTTCTGGGCTTATCATCCATTCTCATAGGCTTTCCTTGTCAGTAAACACCAAAAATCTTCGATTGGTCTTGCTTGTGGAACGTTTGGGGGTTATCTATACGAGGTACAAATGGGATGTTAACATTTTTTGGGAGACATCTTCCAGTATAGGTTTGCATCAACAGCTTCTCCTCTCACATGCCCTACATATGGTCTTGAAACCCCAGCTTCAGAAATAACACACCAAACCAAAACCTTGTCTTCAAATTTTTTCTTTGTTTTGAATTTTACTTCGTATTGACAGTCTTCTATGTCATTTGTATAGAAACCAGCATTACAGTTGATTTCAGAATGGGATAATGTGAAATATTTTTCCATCATCCAAAATTATGGTTCTGTCATTTGCAAAGTGAATTATTCTTAAGGCGCGGAACATCTGGGGATATTTTCCAATTGATTCTGGGTGTATTTTGGACACTTACGCCTTTTACGATATTTACATCCCGCATTCACTAATTCTCGCCTTATTTTCTCATGAGAAGTACGAAATCTTCTGGATAATTTCCGTTATGATGTTCCTACTGTGTCTCTTGCTCTTTTTAAGAGCCTGTTTCTACGGATTTCATTCAGAGCCTTCGGTCGACCACTTTTTGGCAAATTGAAGCATGGTATTCCTTGCTCACATTCACTTATTACCTGATAAATAGTTCAATTCTGATCACGAAAAATTTGTTGATTTCACCCTTAGGAACTCGTCCAACTAAATTGTAAATACTTCTTCGAAGTTCTAATTCGTAAGCCATTATAGCGGACTTATTCAGACTTTCGACAGAAGGAATACTCAATATAAATCATAAATGACATCTGTTGATCACGCTAACTAGATCTTCCACGAATTGCGGGAACTATGTATGAAAAAACTGCGAAAAGATGACAAATGTCATTTCAGAATTCTTCAATAATAATAATTGAACTGATAGATTTGACAAGTAGTCCTGTATGCGTTGTGAAGGCGTTTATATAGGTCAGACTGGTCATTTATTTAGAACTAGATACAAAGAGCATCAATAAGATTACATCAACCAGAGATCCGAAGAATCTACCAAGCATTTCAACTTTAGTTCAGTACTTGTTGTTTGCTGAAGATGGTCGAGAGATCGAAATTGTAATCCTGAATTTTAATAAACTCTTGTGTTAGTATAATTCATAGTTGAATTTCTTATTGGCATCGTTAGGAACTCGAAACCTCTTTGTGGTTTACACGAAGTTCAGACCTTAATCCTATCGAACATATCTCAGACATTCTCAATAGAAGACGAAGAAGCCAACCAAACCATTTAGGTTCGGAACAGACTTTAAAACGAAATGGATCAGAAAGCATAGCGAATTTGGTGAAATATCAGCCAAGTGTTTCTTATTAAACTGTTCAATTATTTAGTAAAAATATTTCAACAAGATGTTTATATATAACAGCTAAAGATATTTATAAGCGATAAAAAAATGTAATAAATTCGATTCAGATATCTCGAATATCTCCGGCACTCGCCTTTCGAAACCGACATTAAACGAAGCCATGCAGTTTTATGTCGCTCTATAACGGTAACCCCTTTAATACCCTTCCAGCGTATTAGTCTTGGTCCCCATCCTAAAGGGTTTGAATAATCGGCCAGGAACACCTAAGTCCTGGAAGATAAATGTCACTCCTCCCCTCATTACTTCGGCAATCAACGGTCTGAAATCTATACGAGAAACTCCCTAAAAATCCTCGGTATTGTTAACACCGTCTCAGCAGCTCTAACGAAGTTTTTCTTGAATGGATTCTAACGAAGTTTTTCACTTGTAAAGGGATGTTTTTTACGCCCCAGGCTTATCTTTAAGGGCTACTTTAATTGTGAAAGGGTCTCCGGAATTCGAGACGTACCCTTGGAGATTGCCTTATAGACTTGATCCGGAACTTTTATTTGGTATTATTCATTATTAAGCTCCTGTGAAGATGTTTCTGATGGGTTATTGGATTTTACATAATTTTATTTCTCTAAACGAATGTAGTTTTACTAGGGCTACAGTGTAAATTTCATTTATATTTAAGTTAGTTGTTAAATTTTCTGGGACAAGCTCTTCGTCGTCATCAGTTGCAATCAAAAACCGTTGAACTGGAATGAATTAAATGAAGAATTCTGAACACAACATTCAGTACCACATACAGGAATAATATTGATGATTTATTCATTTTATGGAACGAGAAAGAAGTAAACTATAGTTCTTATTTTCCACAATTTTCTTCTTACGAACTATGTCAGTAGGTAACGCGCTAGGGTTGACCGATCATGCGTCCTAATAGAGGTAGTTGAGTGTAGCCTAGTACTCTGCCCACTTCATGTTGGAAAGTCGAGAATGTCTGTTGAAAGTTGAAAGATAGATCTGAGGAGCACCTGTTTCGTATTTCTCTGATCAGTTGGTGTTCACGCAGATAGTACATAGTACTACTTGATCGTATATTTCTGGGGTATATTTTCGAACCATTCATCGTAAGTCGAGACTTTTATTCACCTTTCAATTCTTCATTGTTTCGTGACTTTTTTAGCCGTTTTTTTGTATGGATTTATTATGCATACATTTTGGTACGAGGTTTTGTGGTATAGTTTTGGATAAACTTATTGGTTAGATGAAGAAGTCTTCAAATAATACATATTCTATTTCGTTTCCACTAACTGTATTATTGTATATTTTATATACAATACAACAAACAATATATTAGTTTTTCATTCAAACTAGTAAGAAACATTAATAGCGAAATGGGCTTTTTATTTCGACTTAAGATTGGGTTAACTTCAACACTAAAGTAGGTGGCGCCCTTCGATAATTAAGTGTATCATCACAACGTCTCATGACCCAGCTGTCCAACGAAAACGTGGTAGTCCGTTCGCAAGGTGTATCTTTTTATTAAAAAAGACGCTACAATACAGAATAGGAAAAAAGAAAACTGATTCCAATGATCGTTCAATCTCCAAAGTTATACGGAATGATAAATCTGCAAAAGAAAGGAAAATTTACTAAACCAGTAGTAGTATATATAAATACACCTTCAGGTAAATTAGTAAAGTTGAACCTCCACCAAAACTGAAGGTAGATACCATATTGCATATCTTTCATTTCGACTTCTGTACAAAAGAGAACGTCGATCGCAAAGATTATGTTACCGTGTTCACTATGCTTTCTAACCATAGATCGCTGTAGGCTCCTCGGAACAAGCTTAACAGAAAACATACTCTGTGTCTATCTGGTCGCTCATCGAGGTCACATCGTCTCCGTAGATCGTCTGCAGCACGCGTGGCCATGAGTCGATCCCACAGAAAACGCACGCCGTCCGCTATATTGCCAAACCGAGTTCTGAGCACAGCTTATTTGGAAGAAAGAAGAAAACTGCTTCCAATAAACGTTCATTCTCCAGAGTTATACGGACTAATAAATCTGAAAAGGAAGAAAAATGAAAAATTAGCAAAGTTGTTAAACTGCTTCCAACCGATAGTCAGAGAAATGTTCATCAAAACAAGATGCTGTCAATAAACGTTCATTCTCCAGTTATATTGATGGATAACTTGAAAAATTGCATCAGTTATTAAATCGATTAAAAATTTCATTTATAACATCTACAGAGAAGAAACATTCACAGATTCATTCAGTCACTTAAATCACGAACTAGCAGCTTATAATTCAATGATCCATAGGGCTTTTTCTATTGTACTGTCACCAACAAACGTTGAGCAAGACATCAAATAACAATTATTATATTCCTTGGAAAAATACGATAGTTACAACTACGCTGGTGTTCTTTTCAATGAATTGAGCAAATATCTTTAAAAAATCATGATTTTCAAAATTGCTTGCAATGAGTGTACTTTGCGACAGAGGAAAGAAATTGAATTTGTTGGAATGTTTAGAAATCAATAAACTTTGTAAAACTCAAGTGAAATAAGCCTTAGTAGCTAGACATTGAAACATCTCCACTAGTTAAAATGAAATTAGGTTATTATCTATATAAGTAAGTTTATTTCCTGTAGTTGAATACTTGAAAATGACCTGTCTTGTTATACAGGGTGTTTCCGAATAAGATGTCATAAATGAAGGATGCGAATCCCTGAATGATTTGGGCAAGAAAGTTTGAAGAACCAATGGTCAAAAAATGCTTCGTTGCCGAGATACAGGGTGTTAAAGTTGAGAAAATTTTTCGATTTTCTCTCGATAAAACCTAGACTTCTCAAGATTTCGGGCTCAAATTTTCCACATTAGCTATTAAACACAATCTGAATCACCAGGTGAGGCCAAATTTTGAAACAGTATACAGGGTGATACTTTTCATGGGCCATGTTCCATTTTACCCTCGGAACTTTTTTGGTACGCCACTGGCACTAACAAAAATAAAATCGAATAGATCATTCAATTTGAAATTTTTTGACTCTTGCATTTTGATCGTAACTATCATTGTTTCTGAGATATTAATTATTGAAAATAATCCAATAGTTTTCCATATCGAAGCCATGGAGATATTATCTTAATAACTGATGCAATTTTTCAGGAATTGAGCTAAAATTTACATCAGATATCTCCTTATTGTATGTTTATAACAAAATGAGGCAGAAATTCCTGACAGTATACAGGGTGTTATTTTTTCACGTGCATTTTCCTTTTATTGCCCCTGAACTTTTTGTGGTGCGCTACTGGTATATTCTGAAAACAGAATCAAAGAGATTATTCAAAGTGAAAACTTTTCTGTTCCTTGTATTTTCCGTATCTGCCACCATTTTCGAGATATTAATCAAGAAAAGTAATCGTATAGACCCTTCCGTATTGAAAGCTTGAAGATATTTTTCATGTTATTTCGGCAATTTGTGAAGACCTTGAGGATAATATCTCCATGGCTTCGATATGGGAAAACTATTGGATTATTTTCAATAATTAATATCTCAGAAACGGTGATAGTTACGATCAAAATGCAGGAGTCAAAAAAAATTTTAAATTGAATGATCTATTCGACTTTATTTTTTGTTAGTTCCAGTGGCGTACCAAAAAAAAGTTCCGAGGGTAAAAATGGAACATGGCCCATGAAAAAGTATCACCCTGTATACTGTTCCAAAATTTGGCCTCACCAGGTGATTCAGATTGTGTTTAATAGCTTATGTGGAAAATTTGAGCCCGAAATCTTGAGAAGTCTAGGTTTTATCGAGAGAAAATCGAAAAATTTTCTCAACTTTAACACCCTGTATCTCGGCAACGAAGCATTTTTTGACCATTGGTTCTTCGAACTTTCTTGCTCAAATCATTCAGGGATTCGCATCCTTCATTTATGACATCTTATTCGGAAACACCCTGTATAAAATATATTTTACTTCATCTTCATTATCACATACATAACTGAGGTGATAATTAAATAAGACATAACCTGCAATTTTACCCTTTGACAGAGATGATGATCTTCAGTCGCACTATGTGCATTCTGTAAGATGAATTTTTCCGACCCATAAGTTCTTTCTTCCTCTTATGAAATTGACAAATACCGAATTGAATATCTACAAAAAGTATTTGTCATTTAACTTAATTTAATTGGTAATCATAGATGACCACGCTATGCATGCTTCTTTCAATTAGGATTAGTTAAGATGTGAACATTTTCTCAGTAAGAGTGAGGTAGAAATGTTCCTCCTTTCATTTAGTTTAGAAACCCCAATTATTCTTTGTAACAAGTTCGAAGTATATTCTTCGACATGTTGCAACGAATGTGAAAATCGATATAGAAATAGAAACAAACATTTCCTAATTGCGAAAAGGGGGGACATAAAATCCGCCCGACCGACCCAAAGCGGGTCGAAATAGTAACCGAGAACGTAGCATATGATATTTCAGTGGACCAGCTATTTTCTCAGCTTTGGCCTCAATTTTCACTCAACGTAAGGTAAAGGGTTGATCCTAAGACGCCTCATTGGTTGGGTGGGGCAGCCTCAAACCTCATTGGCCCGCCGCAGGACTGCTGCTAACCTTTACTATAAAGATCTATACTCCAGATCCTGGGCCAGGATTCTAGTTCGCAAGATTGTTTGCAGGAAATATGGGATCCCAGGAAGTTGTTATTGAATTTAATAACAACGTCCAAGACTGTTGGAAATGCCAAAGTGGGGATTATTATTTTCTGAATGAGCTTGTTTTCCGCAAATAGAAAATTGGAGAATTTAATTTTTCAAAACACGGTGTCACATGAACGTTTTTAGGTATTGAAGATGCAGGAGAACTCTTTCGAACATTCTCGAGAAATTTGCGCGTCAAAAGTATTTGAAATCTTCCGATTTTGAAATTAATGAAAAATTGTATCAGCACAGTTTTTTCGACCCAAAAAATTCTGCACACTTTTAAAATAAACGTGTTCTTCGTTGATTACAAATATAGTTGAATTTCTACCTTTCATTTCAATCTTGAATTTCGTATTCCCCTGTTCATGCACACTTCTAGTGAAATACCAACATTACCCATTTCGAATTATTTTTTGTTTGATTTAAACATCTGTCCTCACAATAAAATCATTATATTACTGGGTTTATCAATAGGAGACTCGAATCTCAAAACGTCATGAAAACGCTCCGCTTTGAGTAAACGGCATCTGTCAAGTTTTTCATTTTTCAGGAAACACCAACGATTTATGATATCGAACTACAACTCATTACGAGAATAATCGTCTGCAGCACGCGTGGCCACCAGTCGATTCTACAGAAAACGCACGCCGTCCACCATAATGCCAAACCACGTTCTGGGCTCAGCTCAATCGGAGGGGCTTACACCGATCTATGATTAAAAAGCATTGTGAAAACGGAAAAAGCTTTGTCGGAATGGCCTGAACGATCTATGGTTAGAAAACACGGTAACAATTGAGACAAAATCTCGACTCATTTATAGATAAAACAGTCGCAGTCAACTTTCGTTTCGTTTCACATAAAAAAATGGCGGAAATTCTAAAAAATACCGGGGTTGATGCAGAAGACTTACGCATTATTACAAACCTTTATTGGCACCAAACTGCACAAGTGAGAGTTAATGGGCTAACATCTGAACAGGTAGCAATACGGAAAGGTGTACGTCAAGGCTGTGTGCTGTCGCCTCTATTGTTTAACATTTACTCAGAAGCAATATTGAAAGAAGCACTTGAAAACATAGACACAGGCATTAGAATAAATGAAAAACTACTTAGTAATATCCGCTACGCAGACGACACCGTGGTACTAGCTAACAACCTTCAAAACTTGCAGAGAGCCATGAACCTTATTGTAGAGCATAGCCAACGCTTTGGACTATCTGTTAACGTTAACAAAACTAAAAGTATGGTGTTTTCTAAGCAAGCAATGGAGGCTGTAATACGCATTAACAACCAACCTGTGGAACAAGTGAATTCGTTTCGGTATTTAGGAGCCACGGTGAACGACCAAAGTGACCCGAAAATAGAGATCAAATCTCGAATCGAACATGCCCGTAAAACTTTCGTTGGCATGAGAGACCTTTTCGTCAACCGCGGACTCAATCTTCAGCTTCGTATGCGACTACTTCGTTGTTATGTTTTTCCTGTCCTTACTTATGGATGTGAAAGTTGGACTTTTAATCCAGAAATGGAGAGACGCATAGACGCTTTCGAAATGTATCTATACCGTAGAATATTGCGTATCTCTTGGATGGAAAGACGGACAAACATCGACGTCCTAAATACAATGGGAAAATCACGAGAGTTGATGAGAACCATCAAAGAGAGAAAGCTCCAGTACATCGGGCATATCTTGCGCGGCAAAAAATATGAGATCCTTCGCCTGATTATTGAGGGGAAAGTCCAAGGACAAAGATCAGTTGGATGACGCCAGAACTCATGGCTGAAAGATCTACGGAGGTGGTTTGGAAGAACGTCCACTGAAATTTTTAAAGCTGCAGTGTCGAAAACAATTATTGCCAATTGGATCGCCAACCTTCGTTTGGAGACGGCGTCATAAGAAGAAGAAGTCAACTTTCAACCAATTGAATATTTCCTGGCAACATTCAATTGGAACATTTGATGTGGTGCGGTTAGAATATAGCTTCGTGCTACGACACCAAATTCCCTGGGACCTTGTCGAATCGTTTCAGTGTTAATTTGCTCTCTACACTTCTGCGGAAGCAACATTTGAAGGTGCCTAGCAGCTTGATCTATAACTACACTATTGATATTTTCAACATGATTAGATTGAGAAAGAATGAAAAAGTTACAAGAATCACAAAATACTTCTTCAGAAGCTTTAGATATATTTGTTGCCGTGCTACCACACGCACTGCAATTATTCAAGGTATTGTACCAATCGATACCAGGAAGATTAAAATCATCAAGAATGTCCAGGTCAGCATTGCTATGATTGAAAAGTAAACACCTCAGAAAAGTCTAGGGAACACTTCTGAATATCGATATATCGTATCCAGAACGATCAATATGGATGATTTTTTTCAAGAAATGAATACCTGCATCAGTTTCTCACCAAATAATGTAGAGTTCCGCAACAGTTCAGTTCAGTTTTTTTTATTAAAAACTAAAAATGCAGCAGATGCGACGCTGCTTTATAATCATTTCATGTATTCAGTGTTTGAAATCAGTTAGTTGGCACTTGGTTTCTGTTGTAAGCACAAATAAAAGATTCAAGTTTTGTGATTCCATGGAAAGACGACATTTGACTAGAGAAGAGATGTTACGAGCCGTTGGCATTCTCCAAGCTAGGAGCTCACAACGGGAAGTATCCAGGGTTCTGGGAAGTAGCCCAAGTGTCATAAACCGTTTATGGTCGCGTTTCAATGAAACAGGTAGCGTAGAAGAACGCCATACAGGTCGTTTCAGGATTACTACAGTCGCCCAAGACCGATCTTTGGTTTCACAAGCCAGAAGAGATCGTACTACCACAGGATCTCAATTAGCTCAAGAGCTATCACGTGTTCATAATGTACAAATTACCGACCAAACTGTGAGAAATCGACTGCAGGAAGGTCAATCTCCACTGTCCCATAGAAATCGCGCTACTCGTTTAGCTTGGTGCCAAAAACACGTAAACTGGGATCAAGAGAGGTAGATCACAGTTCTCTTCAGTGATGAACCTAGATTTAGTTATTATCCCGATTCGGGAAGAATTCGAAGATGGAGGGAACCTGGAAAGCAAAACCGGCTCCAGCATGTTCGAGAAGTTGTTAGACAGGGAGGCGGGTCAGTGATGTTTTGAGGAGGTATACGCCTTGGTGGAGAACTGACCTCGTTTTCATAGAGAACAACCTCACGGGAAATTCTTACGCAAATGAGATAGTTTCACCTGTAGTATCTCCAAACAATGGGTCAAAATCCACTCTTCCCACAATATAATGCCCCTTCTCAACGTGCAAGAGTTGTCTTGAACGTTCTTGAAGAGAATGATATTGATCTTCTACCGTGGTCATCCTGCTCCCAAGATCTGAATCCCATCGAGCATGTGTGGGACACCCTAAAAAGAAATCGCCTGCATCAAAGCGTCTTGCATCATGAACAGGAGCTTCGATTACCAGTTCAGGAGGCTTGGAATGACTTAGGTCAAAATGCAATAGACAATTTAATATTGAGCATGCCGCGACGACGCCAAAGTGTCATTAATAACAGAGGAGGACCTTTTGGGTACTGAAAAATATAAGTGCTTCCATATCGTTTCGAACATATTAGTTCAGGATTTTTTTTTGTGTTTTACCATTTCTTTTTATAATAGGTGATTTGGAGAAGTCAAATATTATTTTGTTTTCTTGAGAATACATTATATACAATGCATCCTAACAAAATCCGAAAGAATTCTATAGATTCGAATCATCAAATTCATATTTTAAAGATATTGGTAAGTGTTCCCTAGACTTTTTTGAGGTGTTTATGACCTCAGTAAGATTCATGAAGCCGTTAGACATAGCTATACGTTGTGTAACTGCGCACAAATCAGTACTTTTTTAAACAGATTCATTTGAATCCACAACTTCTTCCGGTGAGATTGGTAAGAAGTCATTTCATAATAGTTTATGGATCTGTCCACTGTAATAAGGACTCTCCTTACGCTAGATCTACTACGTCATATCAAGATCACTACGATAAATAACATAGCATTCGTGGAAAACTTCATCATCTAGTGCGATCACCGTTATGTTTGAACAAGATAAAGTAAAATGGGTATTTCACATTATTTTGTTGATGGCAAGTATAATATACAGCCTGATACAACATAACATGAGCTCTGGACACTCCACCAACGAATGAAGGCTATTTTAGGTTTTTTCGCTCTATAGATCCATGTAACTGAGGTTGTATGATTGAAGAAGAAACATTTGAAGGTGCCTAGCAGCTAAATCTATAACTGCGTTATTGATATTTTTAACATGATTAGATAGGGAAAGATTCAAAGAGCTACAAAGGTTCTACCTTACTCCATTATTATTAAATGTAAAGTAGGATTTGGGGGTTAGATTAGCCCCTACGACATGAATACTTGTTGGTTAATTCACTTCTTCTCCGAATAAATTGATCAATGATCCATTTGTTTCAGGAATAGCACATCATTTGGCTGGTTTGCCTGGTCATCCTCCAGAATGGGCTCTCCTAGGTGGTAGGCATCCGTATCCGTCAGGCCAATTTATGCCGCATCATCATCCGCATTTTCCTCATCACATGTTCGCAAACCTAGACCGTCCTATCAATACCTCGCCAAGAATAGCCAACGGTGAGTGAACTAAATTAATTGAAAATATATCACTACCATAAGATAATATCAGAATCAGAAACAAGGCATTTTTTATTAATTTCAGAACCATCTTCAACATCTCTGGGTCCTATCAGTATAAACTGTAGCAATCCTCACAGCACAACATCCCCAAAGAGTTCCCCAACACCAGTGGGTCTGCTCACAACAGCGCCTGGATCAGAATCACCCAAAGAAGACGACATATCAGTTACAGGATCACCAACCCCTTCGCCTCAACCAACCTCAAACTTCCATGGTATCATGCCGCCCCCAATGCAGAACAGTCAACTGTTTAATAATGCGTTAGCTGCCAGTTTATTTTTGAACGCACCACTGCTACCACCTCCGAGTCAGTGGTTGTACTCTCAATTCTATCCTCACGATTGGGGATGGATGGGGTTGAGAAATTCGGCCCTTTTGCCTTGTAAATCATCGCCTAGAGAAATGAATATGATTCAGAATCCCGATTCTAGTTCGAGTAACGTAGATTCGCTATCAGATGCCGACGGAAGTAAAACCAGCGAAATAAAGGGAAAACGAAAATTGAATGAAACTGAAAAAACAGTTGCTCTTTCGAATGCTATAAAAGCTAGGAAAGCTGCAGTTACACTGATCAAACAGAGAGAAGAAGTGAGTTCTAGTGATAAGGTTGACATGAAGTCGTCGAAAAATGGGACGTCGAAGAATTCTGACGTTTGGAGACCGTATTGACGTTGTCAGAAATAAAAACCAGGGAATATCAAAAAGAGTTGTATGATGAACTTTTGTTGAAATCTATTGTATGAATGTCTTCAGTATTCTCGATTGCATCTTTTTTTGGAAAGGTTTGTATACAGATCGTTGCTATTTAATTGTGTTTTTTTTGTTACAAACATTCAATTTTGTTATTTTGATCTCAGGAAAAAATTGAAATTTTGAAATTAGAGGTAATGGATACAATTTGCAATTATTTTCACAGCGGTACCAATTTTGGTTATACGAGATATCGACAACAACTTTGCTATTTCAAATAGCATAGTGTAATTTCAATTTTTTATCAAAAAGCATTCTTTTTCAAGATTTTTCTTTTTAAATTGACTATGATTGTTTTATCAAATTTTCGGAATAATAGTGTCATCTTCATTGCTCAAAAAAATTGAGTCAGACTTGAGTGAATCTATAACTTTTTTGTTAGTTCTACGAGGAAAGTGTTTTTCTGATGCTATTTTATATACAGGCAGCTCAAAATTCTCTTCTACAACTTTTTGAATCTTTGTATCGTAGAAATGGTGACTCTTAGTAAAAAAGATAAAATTGTAAGCTACAAGTTTTGTATGAACTAATTCTACGATAAAACTTACCGTTTGGGTAATAATGTTTCGTTTCGAAATATTGCTTCTGAATTATTTCACTCATTATCAGATGTTGTAAATTAGCGTGCCTTCACTCTGATTATTTGATTAGACTTCTTCGGAAAATTAAATTATTAAGCCATGGAACATAAAACTGACAGGAATCCATTAGTGATACTGCTACTTGTGAATAATTTCCAAACGTCAAACAGAGGCCGAAAATCATAGAACCTTACATAGAACAAAGTGGAACATAGAAACTGGCATCTTAATTAAATCCACTTTGTCTTTTTCTAAGTTGTACGTCCTAATAATTTATTTTCCTGAAGAAACTGCAGATTTTTGATAAAATAGCGAATGAAATGAAAACGGACCATTTTATGTTCAGAAACACCTAATATCAATCATTTTAAATTATGGTTCTAATAAAGTAAAAAAATAGGTACTGAGAAAAGATATTTTTTGACAATTCAGTTTTAATGAGTTGAAAAGTGATTTTTTAGCGCCCTGTATATAGAAGAGCATCGAAAAACACGTTGCCCTCAAAAATGACACTGTTCTTTTTATCCGAAGATGAAGTTATAATCTTACTCAAATTTGAGTCAACTTTTTCGTTGAAAGATGACACTATAATTCCAAAACTTTGAAAGAAAATATCATAGCTCAATGGTGGTTAATTTTAGGCAGGATATATCTAAACAAGAGATGATCTTAAGAAAAAACTTGAAAGTACACTTAGCCATTTGAAGTAGTCGATTTGGGTAATAACGGTAAGTGGTAACGCTCTGAAAGCAATTGACAATTGATCAATGTCCATTAACTCTAACATCAAAATTTGAATGGGCGCTGACACCCTGTATAATTGCCAAATTAATATTTCAGAATATTGTGATTGTTCCAAACTTTTCTCCAATTAAATTTTTCTGAAAACAACAAACAAAACAGAAAAAGAATTGTTTGAGTTGAAATATCAATTAATTTCATGCAATACCTTTTGCTTTCAGGATTTAATGTACTTTGCTATAATTATTTTCTGGAATTTTTCAATAATTCTGATTGGATTATTATAAAGGAACTCCAAATCGGTTCTGATGTTATCAAGCTATGCAACAAATTACATTCACATTGAAGGTTCTTAATCAGGGAATAATATTGAACCTTTTGTAGAATGTCAAATATCCTGGTTTACCACTCATCATAATCATCGTCACCAAGGCTACAAAGCAATGGTACAATCTTAACAACCAAACGGACAATAGAATGTTAGTTTATTTCGACTAACTGCATCCAGCAGACATAGTAAGCAGGCTTGCGGTAGTTAGTTGAACTAGTCTGGTTTCTGTTTGGTCTACATTCATTTTCATCGTTTCCCAGTGGCGCTGTTAGTTGCCCCTGTGTTAGCTCATAGGAGGGCGTCAATTGTATATATTCGATGCGCTTCAACAGATTGAGAAGAATAGGTGCCACTCTAGCTTGGTATTGTTAATGGGTGCAACACTGACGAGTTCGAACGAGACCGAAACTGTCTGTTGCTTCTTTTCGTACAGATCCGACCAGATTGTACCGCTGCTATAAGGGCCGACTTGACCATGATTTGAAAGATTCTACAGAAGGTTGAATATTGTTCCCTAAATGAAAGTATTCACTGTGTTCACACATATAGCGATGAATTTCGCATGTTGTCAGTATTGTGATATGAAAATTTATATTTAATTTTTATATAGAAGGAGAAAATACTGATATAATAAAATCGACAAAACTATGACGCTTTTATAGTCGCATATCTCAAGAATTTTTTAAAATCGACTTGTTGAATTTCTAAGTTCAGTTCATCGAAAATTTGCATAGAAATTTTCCGCGTACTACTTCCATGGTTCTATACATCTGAAGAATGGCTATAACCAATCCCTATTCTTTGATTGGGTAACGTACTACTTAAAAGAACGCCTGTTGCCAAATGAATTGTACAGGATGTCCCAAATTGATTGAAAGGTATCTTATAAACCGGTGAAGGATGAAGGACGCGGTTTTTTCGAAGTGATATTACCCTTTGATGAAACAGAAGTTGCAATTAAACCCTTTTGTTCGCCCAAATAAACATATAGGCTGATTTTTATCAGGTACCCTCTGTATCTCCGTCATTATATGACGATGCGTTTTTTTGTACGGTTTTATCTCCGCTGACACTTTTACTAAATGTAAAATATTCAAAAAGTAAATTCTACTTAAGCATGAAATATGCGATTTCGTCGCTCAAAATAGAATTTTTCGTTAATGTTTGGAAATTTCGATATGATCAATGAAGTGTTGAAATTATTTCTGGTTCTTTCTCATAAATTTCAGTTTTTAATCATATAGACTATTAAATATGATTGTTGTTATGTTGAATAGATTGCTGGCACAAGTTCCAGATTTTGCAAAGTGTCAATTTAAAATTGAAATTTCGAGCTATAGTAGAAAATCCTCAAGTGTTGTATATATTTGTACATGTAGAAAATACGATGTGATAATATATTCAAGAAACTAAAAAATTGGGCACTAGCTGTAAAAGTGTACCTCCCAAAAAACATATGAATATCTGAATTTTGAACAAAAAACACCACGAGAAGCAGTTTTTTACAAGGGTTACCTGAAAGTAGAAATTTCTGAACCTCAACCAAAATCTGGAAAACGAAGGTGTGTTGAGGAAATTTTGTCCCCTACATTTTTTGTCTAAGCTAAAGTATATCACTTCGGAGAGACTACATCCCTCTTTTCGACACCAGTCTGTTCACCCTGTAAATCAAAAATTAAGTTTCGTTGAATTATTTAAACAAAATGCAGTCACAAAAATCGACATGAATGATAAATGATGTTTTGAAAGGAAAAACTTTTTCCTCAATTCTTATGTGCAATAATTTATTTATGTGAAAAATTTGACACATTCTACGAGAGGTAATGTAATAATATTGAAATAATTCATTACCAAGTTTTGTAAAATAATAATTGTTAAAAGGTTTTGATTTAATTCATTTGTTTTATAGTGTTATCTGATTATATTCTATGTAAATAAATGATTTCATTATTGTTGTAAGTGTTGTTGTTTTCAATTCTGATCCTATTACATATATACTTCTATCCAGAATGAAACAAAGAATACGGGATGAGATAAACGAATGTGAAATACATTTAATAACTGCAAAACTTGATTTTTTTCAGTTATTTATTCATTTATTTTAGTAGCTGTTCTTGATTATTTCTGTTGAAAGATAATGGTTATGTGGAATAGTGGTATTTTATTCAATAATAATGAATGAAGGCAGCGAATTTTCCCGTTTTTCTTGAAATCTTTTTTTCCCATGATGTAGCCTTTTCGGTTCATGAGTTATGATGAAAACTTGCGTTTTTTCGATGTGAATCATAGGTAATCTTGATTTTGATGAATGGAGTTTTTTTCTTTTCAAAAATATATCACGTGTGTACTCATTTTTTTCATGAAAATTGTATTACTTACTATTTTGTTAATATAATATCATTTGTAATAACGAAGTGACCCTGCCATATGAACTCATCGACGATGAATATTAATATCACGATTCGAGTATACATGTTTATTTGACGATTGAATATTCCATCACTACTTATGTAAACTTCATCAGTGTAAATTATTTTTCGGAAAAATTGTGAATTTTCCTCAGATTTCTGTAGAGATCGATTGCAAATATCGACTTTGGAAATCTCTTGGCTGCAAAAATTAGGATCTAAGGTTTATATTCATTTTTCTTGAAAAAGTTGAACCTTCGACTTTTATATACCACTGTTTCTATTCCAATTTGCCTGATGGAAATTGATGAGTTGGTAGTAACACTATCTATTATATAAATTGTATCATCCCCATCACTCCATCCTCATACCTCTTATTCTTATTTCTTGGAGACGTTGGTTAATTAGGTTTTCTCTCAATGTATCGAATATACTTCTATGAGCTTATCATCTCCGAAAACGATCCAAATAAGCAGCTTCTGCAACATCAGAATCATAATTATTTTGATTATAACATTCAATTATATCTAACTTTTCGTACGTCATGGTCGCTTCGTTATTACAAACAATATTATATTCACACAACAGTTGAAAGAACATTGAATAATTAACCTGAATTTTCATTGCAAAAATTAATTTTCGAACTGTCATAATGGATGCACAGAACATGCTTAAACTATTTCAATCATTCTCAGTAAACTCTGTGAATGGACATAGAGTTATTCGCTATAATTTTTATATTTTTCGAAAAAAAAACCTCAATTCAACAAAATCAAAGTTGCATATGGTCTATATTCAAGAGAAAAGTTTGCATTATAACTCAAAACCATTTCACAAAAGAAATCCCACATAATCCGATTCTATGTAAAAAAATGCCTCTAGAATGTCAAAACGAGTCTTAGATAACTTAAAAAATAATCGAGTTATTTGCAATTGGAAGATTTCAAAAATTTTTAAATAACTCAAAAACGAATGAAGCTATCTCAAATCAGTTTGCATGCAATGCATCTCTTATGCAAAAAGCACACAAGTTCGCAAGGTGTCATTTTCCGCTATTCAGAATATTTAATATAGCTGCAGTACTAAAACGATGAAAGCAGTCCACCCTGTATATACTAAAATTATTATATCGCTCGAAAAAGTAAAGATTCTCTATATTTCTAATTGAATGCCCTATATTTTTAACATGTCATCTTTCTCTTTAGTCTATATTATCAAAATTACAACTTTGAAAATAAAACTACGACTTAAATAATTTATTAAAACCAAATAGAATCATGTTCACTGTTCACCAGAAAAAATTTTTGGGGTGAGCTCTTGATCATTCTTCTTAAGAAAACTATGACTATTGCTTTGCTCAAATAACTAGAATAGCATCACTTTCTTGAGACTTACGGTCGTGAGTATCAAGCTTATTCGCATGGCTTTCACATCGTGAGATGCAATCGTTATTCGATGGTAATTATTGAAATTTGAAATGATATAGTGTATTACTACACGAGTCAATGCTTGATAAGAGTTGTGATTCCAAATATATGGTTGTTGATATTGTTTTGAGCTTAAATAAGACGATAGACTTAATGGTCCTAAACAAGTACCTCTCATAGGCAGTGGAATATTATTGATTCGCTTTCATAATACTCTTGTACAGCCACTTGAATCGTTGAGCCAAATATTGCCTTTCGTTTAATGACAAAAGAAACTTTCGCAAACCATCCATCAATCCCATCTTTTGTTAGCGAAATTCAACATGTTTGTTGTGTCACCTCCTTTTTTTGAACCGTGATTGATAGTGTTTGCCCTCATCCAAGTGGGACTTTTTATAGAAGAACATGTGATTAGAAACGGCTGTTAACTTAGGGCGGAGATATCGACGTTGACGTAATGTATAATGCTATTTCAACAATAATTTATAAAATTAGTATAAATAATTGTGATAAGGTCTTTATTTACGGGGTATATGTAATTTAATATGAGACTACAGGCGACAAAATAAAAATAAATTTAATTTTTCGTTTTGACCATATTAATTAATTCTTATCTTCAGGTTTAGACAATCCTCTGAAAAATGTTGTTGTTTGTTTTTGCCTGGAACTTTCCAAAAGCTCTTTCAATTTAGACTAATATTCAGCAAGGGCTTAGTAATTTGCTTCTTAAAAAAAAATTGTTCCATAGACTAATCAATTTTCATGGAGAAACCACAAAGCTCATTTGCCATTCTCAAACCTTCACTAAGTTTTTCAAATCAAATACCAATGTGTATGGGTTCAGATTCAACAAAATTTTGATACGTATTTTGTACGGATTGAATTTTTTTTACAATACAGGGCGCGTAAAGTCGCGAATTATCATGCCCTTTCTCGGAATGCAAGGGTGAAACGTTAAACTCCTATTACTTAAACTCTTGCTTCTTCTCTATCTCTTACTTCATAGACGGTTTTCTTTCAACCTTTGGAAAATAAATTTTACTAGAAAAATTTTAATTTTCGGTGATAATTCAACGCGAATTATCAAATTTGACCACAACAGAATGTACTGAAGCAGTGTTAGATGACTTATACAAGAATAAGCCAAAGTCTTGGGGTGTCCGATTGAACTGTTTCCAGAATGATCTGCAGGTACAGAAAGATTGGTTGTCATGAAAAGAGACCTGGGCAAAGACGACCTCAAGCAACTAAGGCGATCCTTAACTGTTATTTAGGGATTCCTCGTTGAGGAAACGGTTCGCTAAATGGATAGATAAATGGATGTTATTGGTACAAAAAATGTAAATGTAAAAACACTGTGAATGTGTAGGAGCAAGATTCAAAAGGTGCAACTGACTACAACATTTATTATTCATACTTATCTTGTACCGCGTAGTATCCTTTTTCCACCAGATGTTGCGTCAATTTACTTTTGAATACCACGAGTTTTAATGGGCTGATTGCTGTTGGTAGCCTATTGTTTAATTGTATCGAGGTGAATCCTTCGTTCCTCTGGAGATAGGTGTAGTTATGCCTGTAGTTTGTTAGGTTGTTGAATCTTGTATTAATGTTCAGTGCCTCATGAGTAGAAGAGGTTTAGAACAGCACTTCAGAATAAATACATGGGTGGATCTTTTCAGCAATAAAGTGACCTTTACAATTTACCGTGATAATTAATCCCAAAAGTTATGATGAGTATGACACCATATCTGAGGTCAGACCTTACATGGGCATGATACGATAAGAGCGTAGCTATTTTATTTATAACCCTTGATACCATCCTCAGCGCGTAGCATGTCTAACTTATAAATTTAGTTACATGATCGACCTGAGACTTCCAGTTCAGTCTGGAGTGGATTCTAACCCTCAAGAAAGTAACTGTTTCTTCAGCTTTGATGATTTCATTTGTGTAATCGATAAAATGTTGCTCTGATGATTTTTTCCATCTAAAGAAAATTAGCTCATGCAAGGCATTTTCGAATGCAGCTTCGACAGAACAGTGGGGTGCAAATTAATACTGAAACGATACGAAATCTAAGGGAATTTGGTTTTCGCCTCTTGTCGCAGCTCGAGGCCCAACTCTAACCTCAGCAAATCGAAGATACCGTTTGAAGTTTGCCAGGGAACATGTTAATTGGTTGCAGGCTGACTTCGAGAGAGTTTTGCTTACACATGAGTCGAGATTTTGTTAACTAGTTCACAAACGTCGAAATGAGAGATATGCCCAGTGAAATTTTTTATTCACCTTCGGTTTTGGTATGGGAAAGAGATTTTTTGAACGCCTGCAGTGATCATAGTGGTTCTGAACGAATGGTCATAGATTATGGGGATGAATCGTAGATGTTCCCAGGTTTTCACTAGTGCTGGGTTGATTATTGGAAAAAAATTCTCCGATATTGGGTTTTAGCCACGCTGGGTTACACTTATAGTGAAGAACGCTTTGTACATATATTGAGCTCACTACACTAATATGATTAGTGATGTACATGTAACTGAGATCACTATTGTATGCTTCTTGGTTGTTTGATCGTTCGTTACTACGTTAATGGTTGGACGTGAAGTCACACAGATGTGTGCTGATTAAAAAGTGTTACTTTCTCCCATTCATTCTTCCCGAGTTAGATTTTTGAATATCTGTTCACATCTGGTCAGAGCGTAATAAATAACCCAGCTCAGATTAGCATTCATTTCTTGGCATAGTGTATTTCTGTCGTTGTAGCTGAATTATATTCACTTTGAATTCTGTTATCAAATTTTTCCCAATTTCGTACTGATGGTTTTTATTCCAAAGAATACACGTAGTTCAACAAATTTTTTAATGAAATAACTTTGAACATACATGAAAGAATATGTTCGATTTTGATATTTGGAGAATATTAATAGCGTGTAAACGAAATTTGGGCCACCCCTGTCACTTTCTTATATTTAAGATATTCGGCTGAAATTTAGTGTTCCAAAAGAAGAAAATAATTTGAATTCAACGACATAAATTCTATTGACATTTCTTTGTATTTTCAATCAATTTCGCGTACTTTCGGGAAGAAAAACAAACGAAAATGAATTATTTATACATGTGATTTGACAGATATCAAGAATTAATGTAACATTCGGAAAAGAAACAAAAATCAATATCAAACAATCTTTAAAAATTACAATAAATGTTCAAAATGACCCCCATTTTCACGAATCAAAGTCTAACTCGATTAACTGTGGCAGTTAGAACGTTGTGTAGTTGTTGGGGAGTAATGCGAGCAATAACCTGCAACGAACGGAGTCAAATCAGGTGACCTAGCTGGCCACCTGATCGGAGGGTTGTACCAAGCCACTTCACAGAAAAACTTCCATTTATATGGTGTACGACTTCTCTTGATTTGATAATGTTGAAAATAGAAATTATCATCCCACTGCTATTGTAAATCATTGAGACGATTCTGTACGTCATTCCTAAAAAAAATCAAATATATTTTCCCTACCAAGAGACCATCAAATATTATAAGTCTTTTAATTTACCTGTCTTCAATACTCATTTACATATTGAAAACAAAATGTTCTTGAAAATTGCCATCGTGAAAGAGGTGTTCATTTTCTACGTACCAATAGCTCGTATTCTGTCTATTGAATATTCTAATATTGGTGAAGTGTGATTCGTCACTGTACCTGACATGTCTTGGGAATTGTCCATCAGTCTCGGTTTAACGCATAAACTCTTGACAGAAATCTAATCGAAATGCTGATGCAGTTGATGTTTGAAGGAGCGGTATTTATGTTTTTAAAATATTCCAAACCGTTTGATGGCTAATTTGAAACTGCTGTACAATTTGTCTTGTGGATGCATTTTTGTTTAAATCAACTGACATTATTACAATTATTTCCGTATCTTACAATGTATTTTTGGTCGGCCGCTGCTGCAATAGGTCGCTCTCGAAATTTAACTCTAGTTTCGAGAAATATCTCCTGTTCGATAGCGTCTTTCAGTCTATACATTCTTTCCGTTTGGACACTGTTGTTTGTCATACTTATTCTCATACAGAATTTTGAATACAAATTACGTAAATAATGCAAAACAATTGCATAACATTCACGTTTGAATTTTCTCAATATCTAACCATAGAATATCAAAATAATATTGTGAAATATCAATTTATACATAAGCTTCCTATCCGGCTCGGTGGCGTATGGGATATGATGCTCGTCTCCTGCGCAGAGTTACCTGGGTTCAATGCCCACAGAGTCCGTGCGATTTTTCGGATTCTGGGAATCGCTTGGGTGTCCATCTTTCGGAGGAGATGTAAAGCTGTCGGTCCTGTCTAACAGAGATGTGTTGGACATTAAAGATCCCTTCCCTTCGGCACGAGAGGGGTTCGGCAAAATTCCCCGGATTAGTGGGGTGACAAATTCCCCGGCGTGTCATTAGCCGAAAAGCAGAAATAGAGCACGTTAAATGAAAAGCAAACAAACATAAGCTTACTGCTTATTATAACTTTGGACCCAGAAGTTGGGCTACATCGACACATTTTGAGCCATAACTTTCGAACGAAGTAAAATAATGTTCAAATAATCTATATCACAAATACATGGTGGCTCAATATGGGTGACGAAGAAGACATCGGCTTTACAATGAAAAAGCTAGCCTGAGGACTTTGAATGCTCACAGAAAATCAGCCAACAAAATATTTCCCACGAATTTTAATTTTCAGGATTAAGGATAAAGCTCAAAACGCATTTTGAGCCATGGGCCGCCAGAAGAAAAAAATTTGAAAACTCATTCTCATTTGTTTTTTCCGAAAGAATGTGAAATCGATTGAAAATGCAATCAAGTTTTCGTCTCTCCAAAAACATACAAGTGTTCCATAGGAAAATCGAAAGTTCATCAATTCCAGTAGTACAACCGGAAACGGGATGTCCATAGAATTTATTTCGTTGAATTCAAAATATGTTCTCCTTGCTGAACAGTAAATTGCAGCATAATATCTCTAATATGAAAAAAGTTATGGGGGTAGCCCAAGTTTTGTTCACATACGGTATAATTAAAAACTAAAATCCAAAGTGATTTTCATACTCTAAGCACTTCAACTCTCTTTCCCAATTGCTAGTGAAAAATGTACCCGGACCATTACAAAAATCGACTACATAGCCCTTAACGTCTGTCTGGAGGAGGTGAACTGGCACGACTTGTTTATCCCCTGTGTCGACGTGAACGATTTGTGGAAGGTCTTCTCCGAGACTCTATCAGCTTGCATCGATCGATATTCTTTTTCTAGCACTATTGTAGACATTTTTACGAAACCTTGGATTGATCGTGACATATTGAGAATGATTCGACACAAAAAATCGACTTGACAGAGGTATTGCCGGGGAAGGAATGATGCTGACTACGTGGCGCACAGGAACTACTCTAACCTGTTGTCTGCTAAGCTCAAAGAGGCCAAAAGAAAGTTCGAATCTCACCATATTTCATCCAACAATCGAAAATGTTTCTTTAAATATCTACGGTCATCTGTGTCAACGAAAGTAGCAACTCCCCAAGTGAGGAACTCTGGCGGAAATTTATGCAGAGATCCTCTGGAGGTAGCTGAAGTTTTTGCAGATTTCTACGCTTCCTCGTTTATTGTTGAGTCAGAGTTCCTGATGTGTCAACTTCAATAGTTGTGGAAGATTTGTGTGATGTTGAATTTCCTTCACCTATAGTTGAAAAGTATCTCTCCTGCGTTAAAGCAGCAACGGCTCTTGGGTCAGACGGAGTTTCAACTCTTGTACTTAAGAACTGTGCGTCATCTTTCTCATCACCTCTATCCGTCATCTTCACCCGATCTTTTGCTGCAGGTTCTATTCCATTTGCATGGTCATGTGCTCTGGTCACACCCATTTTCAAGAAAGGGACAAATTAAATGCGGAAAACTATCGGCCTTATAGTCTCGTCCTATTATAGCGAAAATCTATGAGAGAGTCATTTTCGAGAAAATTTTAGAATTTGCCCTCTTGAATAAAATAATCCTTGAAAACCAGCACGGTTTCCTCCCCGGCCGCTCGGTTATTATAAATTTACTGAAATGCATTGATGCTTGAACGAGGATGTCGACTTTTTCCGCACAGGCGTCTTCTCGTCAAGCTCGAGCCTCTAGGAATTCGTGGCAGACTTCTCTCTTGGCTGGATGGTTTTCTATCGGGTAGAACTTTCCTAGTTCGTGTTGGTGATTCCAGTGGAGTTCCACAAGGCTCAGTACTTGGATCTACGCTGTTTCTTTTATATACGGCTGACCTTTCCACGGTTGTCGCTTCTGACTGTTCTTTATTCGCTGATGACTCTAAGCTTTATAACAATCCTCTCTCGAACACTACGACTAATCAGGATGACCTGAAAAGAATTTTCGAATGGTCTAACGACTGGCTTCTACCATTGAATCTTTCAAAGTGTCGTACTCTTCAGATGGGGAGAAATAATCCGACGAATTCCTATTTTCTCGCGGGTCAACCCATCACTAGTTGCAGTAGTCACTCAGATCTGGGCGTAATCATTTCTCACGATTTATCCTGTTCTGATCATATTTCGCAGACATCAGCAAAGGCGAAGCGTCTTCTCTTCATGTTACAGCGTTCTTTTTCTGGATGTGACCTCCCTACTCGTTTTCTCCTTTATCGGACAGATATTCGATCAATTCTCCCCATACAGGACCCCAATGGGGGTCCTGTATGGTGCCCTTGGCTGATTCGAAAATATCCAGAAAAGAGCAACGAGGATTCCATATTGTGTCTCACGTCCTCGACTAAAATACAACCAAAGGCTGAAACTCCTTGACCTTTCTTTATTCGCTGATCCTCGACTACGTGACGATCTCATAATAACTTATAGAGCCCTTCACTCGTTCTTCGATGTTGAGAGCTCAGAAGTCTATACCAACTTAACCAGGATAATCGCTTATAGGTGAACATAATTTGAAACTTACGAGAGAAAATTTCAAGCTTCCTTGTGGGGAGCATTTCATATCAAATCGGGTGTTTCGTGTGTGGAACAGTCTTCGTGAATCAGTAATAAACGCTCCTAATGTAAATAGTTTTAGGAATGCTTTTGACTCCAGATCGCAACTCCAGAACGCACCTACCGCTGAAACTCTATGTATTTCCCAGTTTTTAGCATTATGTATTTTTTTTTGTGAGTGAGTTTATAGGTTCTTACCTAAACTCTCATCTACTGTTCCTAATAATAATAATGATAAAAAAAGTACAGCAAGCATCCTCCAAAATCGTCTGTGATTAATAGATGTTGTCAATTTACACACCGAACAGATAAAAAATCTCAGAGAATTCTTTTCTGCAAAAGCTCTCACTTCTGACCTCCATAGAGTGGTATCGTTGACTGATAAAGGATATACACCTCTAAATCTTGCTACCAGAGATGACCTGTTGAATCTACCGTTCCTATCAGATACTGAAAAACACGAGCAATGGTCAAGAAAGGAATTGCATGGACGACATCACCATGAGATTAATCAACCACACATCGACAAAGAAGAAGAAGAACTGGCCAATACGGACTATCTTCACAGGCATAATCAAGTGTGCAACATTATCCACCAGAAACTTGCACACAAATACGGACTTCTGAATATTTTCCAGCCATATTACAAGTATTAACCGGCGCCTGTATAGGAAAATGACTCTATCAGATTATACTATGATAGGCCTGTTATCACTGACAGAATGGTGACGAATAATAGGCTGGACATAGTGGTGTATGATAAGAGAGCCAGAACAGCAATGCTGGTGGATGTCGCCATACCGAATAATAACAACGTGCTGAATAATTTCCAGGAGAAAAAGTCCAAATACACAGACCTTGCTATTGAGATCAAGCAGATGTGGTACCTCTATAAAATAGATATTGTTCCTGTAATCGTATCCTCGACTGCGTTAATAGTCAAAATTTTGCATGATAGCCTTAAGAAATTAGAATTGTATGAGAATACGTTTGTAGAAATGCAAAAAGCTGTAATTCTTAATAAATGTAGGATAGTTAGGAAATTTATGTCAAGTATATTGTAATCGAGCCTATTCACTCTGATTGCTGAATCTGGAAAAGGTTAATTATATCGAGCTAGCAGCTGAGATAGTGCATAAGTGCACGATAATGATAATAATAATAAGATCACATTTTGGTCTGAATTCAAACAAATTATAGAATCAACCATGGTCATGAAAAAACATATGAAATCGGTGATTTTTAGTTGACGACATGCTCCAAATGAACGAAATTGGAACAACTTAGGTTATTTCTTGAGCAGTGGTAGTAAAACGGAATAGAATACTACATCCTATTTCATATTAAAAAAAATCGTTTTTGCATTATAACTGGAGAACCGCTAAGCCGAATTTATGTTCACACCTCTGTATTTTACTCAAAAAACCCACCCTGTACTGAAACGACTCAAGTTTCGGTAAAAGAATCTCAAACTTATTCATTTGTTCCATTTGTATTCAAGAAATTACGTTCAAGGTGCCAAAGCTCGAAAACAGCACCATCCTCAAATAACCTCGGAATGTTCGGAGAAAATTCATCGAAGGGCAAACCGGCTCCCGTCCCCACCTTCTCTTTGTTTTTGGAAGCTCATCAACCATAAGTTATTAAATTCGTTTCGAAGCTGCGCAGATTAAGAATTTCAATATCGGCAAGCTAAAACAAATTGTTAAAATAATTCACATCCAGGACGACGTCAGAAAGAGAGAAGCCAGAGCGGCTAATCAAGAAATTGAAGTTTCAATAAAAGCCATCATTAATTCTGAATTTGGGGTCTTTCTATCCTCTAACATGACGTTACAGGCAGTGCAGTTACCCTGACGGTTCGTTGGAATTGCTTTCATCCCCTTAAGTCCGCAACTTTCACGGCCTGCTTTCAGAAATGGTCGCTACTGCGTAATTTGAACAAATGAACGTTGGCGAACTAAGCAAATTAGATTCGCACATGTTTGTCCGTGGAGGAGCCCTCTTGGACCCACTTACGACACTGCATCATGCTCCTAATCGCGTACACAGCACGTTTTGCTATATTTGTCGTCTTCATTTGTGTTATTTGTACCAATGAATTTTGGTTGTCTTCTCGAATAATACAAGATCGATTTTATTCAATGAAAACTATTTCAAAAACTAATTGTGGTATTGTTCGATCATTTATGAAATAAAAGATAATGTAAAGTTGAGTCAAAAGAATCATTTTATGATTCAATTATTATTAAATATTTTCCCATGATTGAGGTACAATACACTGTGCCAAGAAATTAATGTTCACTTTCTGAAATTAAACAATAGGCGTGACGCTACTATGACATAATCAAAGATTTAATGACTTTAGGGGAAAATACACATTCAGAGGATTCAAAAAACTGATTTAGTTTCATTTAAAAAATTGAGATTAATAAGATTTTCAATAAAATAAAAGAGTAAAATACTGCAATCGGCCATTTTGGTGAAACCCAATCACAGCGCATGACGTCATACTTATGTAAGCTTCACTGTGTTTTGATTACTTACTACTGATTGAGCGTTACGATTGATTTTATATTTGTTTTTGTGATCGACTTTACTACACGAATCTATCTATAACAGTGGAACCAGGCTTTGTTGAGGCAAACAGCTCAAATTTTCCCAGAATCGATTTATTGATGTTGGGCGAATTCCTCGCAACGAATAAAGGATTTTGCTCGTCCGAATTTAGAAACGTGAAAACCTCTTTGTAAGTATAAACACCTCAAAAAAGCCTAGGGAACACTTACCAATATCTTTAAAATATGAATGCGATGATTCGAATTTATAGAAATCTTTCGGTTTTTGTTAGGATGTATTGTATATAAGTATTCACAAAAAAAAATCCTGAACTAATATTTTCGAAACGATATGGAAGCACTTATATTTTTCAGTACCCAGAAGGTCCACCTCTGTTATTAATGACACTTTGGCATCGTCGCGGCATCCTCAATATTAAATTGTCTATTACATTTTGGCCTAAGTCATTCCAAGCCCCCTGAACTGCTAATCGAAGCTCCTGTTCATGATGGAAGACGTTTTGACGCAGGAGATTTCTTTTTAGGGTGTCCTACACATGCTCGATGGGATTCATATCTGGGGAGCAGGATGGCCACGGTAGAAGATCGATATCATTCTCTTCAAGAACGTTCAAGACAACTCTTGCACGATGAGGAGGGGCATTATCTTGTTGGAAGAATGGATTTTGACCCATTGTTTGGAGATACGGTACCACTACAGGTAAAACTATCTCATTTGAGTAAGAATTTCCCGTGAGGTTGTTCTGTATGAAAACGAGTTCAGTTCTTCCACCAAGCCGTATACCTCCCCAAAACATCACTGATCCACCTCCCTGTCTAACAACTTCTCGAGCATGCTGAAGACGGTTCTGCTTTCCAGGTTTCCTCCATATTCGAATTCTTCCCGAATCGGGATAATAACTAAATCTAGATTCATCACTGAAGAGAACTGTGGCCCACCTCTTTTGATCCCAGTTTACGTGTTCTTGGCACCAAGCTAAACGAGCAGCGCGATTTCCATGGGTCATTTGTGGAACTCTTGAAGGACGTCTGGAGGGAGAGGAAATTTGTACATTATGAACTCGTGATAGCTCTATAGCTAACTGAGATGCTGTGGTAGTACGGTCTCTTCTGGCTTGTAAAACCAAAAATCGATCTTGGGCGACTGTAGTAATCCTGAAACGACCTGTAAGGCGTTCTTCTACGCTACCTGTTTCATTGAAACGCGACCATAAACGGTTTATGGGCTACCTCCCAGAACCCTGGATACCTCCCGTTGTGAGCTCCCAGCTTGGAGCATGCCAACGGCTCGTAACATCTCTTCTCTGGTCAAATGTCGTCTTTCCATGGTCGAATCACAACACTTGAATTTTTATTTGCTGCAAAGTGCCAACCAACTGATTTCAAACACTGAATACATGAAATGATTATAAAGCAGCGTCGCATCTTTTTTAGTTTTCAAAAAAACTGAAATCTTTTGCGGCACTCTACATAATTTGGTGAGAAATTGATGCAGGTGTTCATTTCTTAAAAAATCGATCGTTCTGGATACGATATATCGATATTCAGAAGTGTTCCTACACTTTTTGAGGTGTTAATTTTATTTATATTCATCTTTAACACTAGATACAAATATGACCAAGTAGTAATCAGATTCGTTTTAAATTCCTAGAAGTTTATTTTGTTTTACTTTCATAACCATTCAAAATATAATTTATTAAATCATTAGGGTACAATATATGAGGTACTTAATTGTGTTGACTTTCTTGTAATCAGACTTCGATTTAAGGCCTCTGAAAGCTATTGTACTTCAATTTCAAAACAGTCTATTATACAAGTCACGTTATGATATTTATGCGTAAAGGCCATAGGTAATTTCTTTATATCAACTTTTTATCCAATGATACAATAAAGGACGCATTACACTTGCTATAATAGGTACTTTTTTAAAGAAATTGATAGATAGGATCTATCAATGTCGAAGTCATCAGCAAGTTCACGGAATGAATTATTTAACCTAATTAATTTTTTTAGACATAGTAAAATATTGTTAAGGGGTGTGCTTGCCTGTTCTTGAATCAAGTTAACTAAATAATAACAATTTAAAGGAATGCCAATATAAGTACGGGGTTCTTTTTAATTTTCTTCAAAGTGCACTCTAAAGCGTTTAAATCTTCTCTCCTTTTGTCATCCTCTATCATCTCGCTACAGTCAGATGTAGACTCCATTGAAAGAGATTTTATGGATGATGACGCCTCATAAGAGGGAGTATAAGAAGTATGACTGTCTGATCGTTCTATTTGCTTGACTATTTTACTCAAAACATTTATACTTGGTCTTGATGGGTTACTATTGACATCATGCCTGATTTTGAATGGTGATGTAAAAACAGAATGTAGAAACGGTTTCAATGATGATGTCATCTGATTCACCAAATTAACTTTTGTTTGGTTAGCTTTACTTCTAAAAGTACTTGAATTACTCTACCCAACATTCTTGGTGGTAATTGGAAAATTTCTTCAACAATCTGCTGAACTGTAAAATAAATGTTTTGAAAGTTGCAATGTTATAATTATGAACACAAATAGAAAATTACAAGGTTACAAAAAATCTATATCTTTGGGAAACTATAGAAATCAACAAATACAAACACTCAGGTGAACTCATCAATGAACAAGTCGATTTAAGCCATTCACCTCTATCGAATCTCTTCGGGGAGCAATCTATTCCTTAATTTTATTGGATATACCTGTCATAAATAACCACTTGAGAAGAATCAACCCAATAAGTTTTTAATTATTTAAGAACATTTATATTTATATTCTCATTCTTATTTTCTGTTCATTCATTCGTCTGAAGAAGCTACGGTGTAGTGAAACGCGTTACGAATCATAATTATTAAGTTAAATTCCAAAAACACATTACTTGTTTCTATTATTGATAATGGAATTTTATCAAGTAAAAGCCTCCCAAAATCAAATGTAAAACTGTATAATTTTTTCAGAAGTTAAAAATATTCAAGTAGAAGTTAAAAATCGTCATCAGAAGTATTTCATATCACTCAAAGAAGAAATCGAGAATTTCCCAAGGTAACATGGATTTTATTATCACTGCATCTATCGTCTCTGATGTTAGACCCCTTTCGGAAAGGTATTAATACCCCCGACTTATTTCTGTTTCACTGTTCGAAAACGAGATGAATTCTTGGTTCATACACAGTAAATGTGCATATTCTCCAGGTTCATTCAGCAAATATAACCCAGACACAATTGTCTCTTAACTACATATTGTGCACGCAAAACCCATCAACCCTGTCGATTCAAATTTCGAATCCATTTAATCCTAAATGTTAAATAATTGTCGCAAATGCATTAAATCTCCTGAACAGTCAATTCGTAGTTCATTCAATCTCAACCCTTTCTTTTTCGGGGGAGACAAAGAATGTAGAATCTGTCCCTGCAGAATTAAAACGCTCTGAGTAATTGTTATTTTTTGCAAATGATTATCGTGCCCACCATTAACGTTGCTATTTAGCCCATTCCGAACCCTACTTTGAATCGTTTCTTTCAACTTAAAAACCATATCCTCTCATTGTGCTTCTCACTCTTTTCGAAACGCTCCTCTTTTGTGAAAGCGGCTGTTGCTGAAAAGATTAGTTTTCGTTGAAACTTCATTCAAATTTAGTTTTCAATCAAATTCAAATTCGGGTTTTCGCAATTATTTTGTAGAATATTTATACATCTGTAACCTCCCTCTTTTTCATTGCAGATTAGCTGCATCAACTCTTGAAGGTTAATAGTAGAAAATACATTCTGATAAAAAAGTATCGGGTATTCATTTGAAAAAATCTAAAAATTTTTGTTGTTGCTGAGTTGGCACAACTGTTTTCTATACTGCGAACGCGATCTGTCATTTATTCTGTTGACAGAGCTCGATTTTGTCACTTCTCATAAGTTGTTTTGCGATTTTTACAATATTTACAAAGAATTTGTCTCAAATTTTGTATTGCAAATGTAATTTCGTATTCTGAATAGCTGAAAATGTCACAGAAAATATGAGGTGAATCGTTTTCATCAAAAATACGTGTAATGAGTGGAACAGTGCATTCAACAGCGGCCAAGTTGTGGTGTAAGATTTACCTCGCTCTGGTCGACAATTGTGAACGAATTATCCGCAAAAGTATTCCACGCGGCCAGACAGTCGAAGGACGTCGTGAAGAGATTGTAACATTCACTTTTTTATCCTGATCCGGCTCCGTGCGACTACTATCTGTTCCCTGAGCTTCAATTGACGATGGAATAAAAGCCACACAATTCGATTGAGGCCATTGAAAGTGCGGTGACCGACGCGATGAAGACCATTTCAAAAAAGGACATAGAGAAGTCGTTGCACAACTTGTTGGCGCATGCAAATTTGTGTATCAAAACAGAAGGCAAATACATACAAAAAAGATTTGTATCGAAATTAATACTAGTTGTTTCTATTTTGAAAAGTTTTGTTACTTTTAGAATGGAGGGTGTAAATTATTGGATATCATAATTAAAGATTGTGATCTGAAATCGAATTTTTCGTTGTTAATGATTTGAAATGGATTTGGTTGCCAACTTTTTCATTTCTACTGATGACACGAATAGTACATGAAATATTGTGATGGTGATTACATTTTCACGAAAACTTCTTAACCTGCTAACGTTGATATTTACATTTCCATCAGTTATCGGCTTATCATCTCTCCAAGATAGAATACGCATCACATTCCATTACCTTTTAACGATGGCTGCTATTTCCATGAATCTCATTACGTCATCCCGTTTAATAGATATCTTCTCGGGGAACGACAACTTTCCGAATTATTTTTGTCGGATTTAATTTTTCATGTATCGCTTTAGGCGCACCATTTAACAGATCACGAGGGAAAGCCAGGAAAACTCGCAGTTGTCGCTACGACGTTTTTCCGGATTTGACTTCACAGAGTCGGTTTATAAGAGTACCGCACGCGCCATTAAAGAATTTAAAAATATATCTCCATTTACATTTTTTTCTTTGTTTCAGAGGGGGCGAAGACAGACGAAGAAATCGGGGTTCTTATTTCTTCTGCATCAAGAACTCGATGGCATTAATTATGCATTCTGTATTTGGATTTTTACGCAACTGCTTTGCTCCATTAGAAATTTTTATGAAGGTGGGGTGTCAGATAAGTTTGGGGATTATTTTAGTGTCTTGAGTTTGGAAAAAAAGGAATTCTGATGAATGTTTAATGGGGCTTGAACTGAACTTATTAGGCTGAACGTAAAGTATACAAATTAGCGTTGATAAGAGATTATTTGAAGTGCATTCGAAGCTACGGGATAATTACTTTGAATTTTCTTCAGTTCAAACAGTACATGCTTCAAAATTAACATTGAGTTATTAGGTATTATAAAAATAAAGCAAACAAATTTCAATGCGTGTTTATGCATGGTAAAATAATCATAATTTATACAGGGTGTATCACATAAGGCTTTACATGGCTTGGGGGACGATAAACGTGACTGAGGTGATTTCGAAACACCCCCCTGAGGAGCTTCGTTTCAGATATACAGGCTGTTTTCGCTTAATATTCAAAACTTCAAAACTCTGCAACTGTTACGCCGAATACCAAGAAATTCGGCACACAGGATCATCTTTGCTGGATCTATCCAAAGCTGGATATAAATTTCGAAAATTTCAGGACCGGAGTGAATAAATGTACAAATTTATGTTTGGATCGATACAACACCCTGTATAATGTTTTTTCAATGATTTGTTCACTGGTGTTTGAACCGCACAAACAGTGTGTACAAACTATGTAATAAAATCTTTTGGCACCATTGAAATGGCCTTGAAACAAATTTTTGATTTTGCTGAATGACAAAAATCCATCTGAAAAAAAATGTTTTCGTTTTTTACAAGAAACAAACGTGTTTGAAACTTGTATATGAATATATTTTAATTCTTTTTCAATGTAGCATCATTTGAGACCTCAGTTTTTCCTGTTTTATCTGTGTATAGTCTACGACTCACAATACAGGTCCGGACTATTAGTGGAATATTTTATTGCTCATATTATGAAGACTGTCTCTATCAAAATACTGGAAGCATTAATAAATGAATGATGATTGGAGAAACGACTTGCATAGATTAATGGCGGAAGTTGATATGCGGGGTCTTATATTCCACCATGATGGGGCAGGTCATCATACGCACTTTCAGTGGGGAATTATTTAAATCAACAGTATACGGATCGATGTATTGGCAGAAGAGGTTCCATCGCTTGGCCACCTAGATCACCGGATCTGAATCCGGTTGACTATTTTCTCTGGGGCTTTCTACAAGAAAGAGTTTACCAGAGGAAAATTCACACAAGGGAGGAACTCTTAGAAAGAATCACAGAGAGTTGTGATTTTGTCAAAAGAAACCCTGTAATTATTCAGAAGGCAACCAGGAATATTATCAGACGTTCGGGAATATGTATTGATGAAGGTGGAAGCTATTTTGAAAATAAACTCTGAAATTGGGTGTCGAAAATTATTAGTTTTAGCGGTCAGTACTTTCCTTCTGTTAATGCGATATTATTCTAAAATATTCACACACTAGTATTGCTACTGTGTTACTATTCATTAACTTCCGTTTTCAGCAATCATTAAAAATAATTTTTCACTCGCTTACTTATTCATAGTCTGAATTTAGAAACAATCAAACCTTTTCCAGAGCTAAATACCGAATTAACACATCACAAGTAAAATTCATAGTAAAGTGCTGAATAAATAATATTATTTATTCATCAATATTTTCATCATTTTGTAGGAACAGTCTTTATTTAAGCAATAAAATATTCCACTGATAGTCCGGACCTGTATAAAACTATATAGACAAAACAGGAAAAACTGAGGTCTCAAATGATGCTTCATTGAATTAGAATTAAAATATATTCATATGCAGGTTTCAAACACGTTTATTTCTTGTAGAAAGCGATAACAATATTTTTTCAAGTGAATTTTTCGTCATTCAGCAAAATCAAAAATTCATTTCAAGGCCATTTCAACGGTGCCAAAAGGTTTTATTACATAGTTTGTACACACTATTTGTGCGGTTCGAGCACAAATCATTGAAAAAACATTATACAGGTTGTTGTATCGCTCCAAACACAATTTTGTACATTTATTCAGTCTGGTCCTGAAATTTTCGAAATTTATGTCCCGCTTTGGATAGATCCTGCAAAGGTGATCCTGTGTGCCGAATTTCTTGGCATTCGATGCAACAGTTGCAGAATTGTGAATTTCCGAATATTGCGCGAAATTCAGAAAACAGCCTGTATATATGAAACGAAGCTCGTTAGGGGGTTAATAGGGGGTTGTTTCGAAATCACCTCAGTCACGTCTATCTTCCATGTAAAGCCTTATGTGATACACCCTGTATATATAAAAGCAAGTCGTGTTAGTTACACTATTTATAAGTCAATAAGGGCTGTACAAGTAAGGCTGAAAATTGGTTGGTAGGTAGCTTAGAGCTTTTTTCATTGAAAAATATCTGAAAACTACTCGATTTCTGAAAGAGCTAATTTTCATAGAAACTCTATTCTTGTCACCATCAAATCATGGAATTAAAAGTGTTTTGCCAAAAATCTGCGGTCTTCAACAGACATCTACGAATATCTTAAAAACTTAATCAAATTGTACTTCTTTTTGAAGAGAGTAAGAGTTAATTCTCACCATATTCAATCAAGAATATTACCAACAGTGGCTGCATCACCGGTAGAAAAATTTTACAGCACTACATACTAAGACATCTAAAAAAATCTATTTCGATACATACATCGTTTCCTCAAGGGTCAGTTTTCTCCTATTTCATTTGTATAATTATTTATTGTTTGTTGATGCAAATTTTGCTATTAGGATAAGCCCAAAAGTAAAGATTTTCAAGCGTAAAATCAGAAGACTTCAGGCATCACTTTTCATTCAATAAATTTATATTACCAATGGCTATGTAAATTTCGCACCATCTTGTTGAAACCTTATCTCATCAATATCTATACTACTCATTTAAAGCAACTGAAAACTTGGTTAATATTTTACTGCAGCACTTACCATTCACTGTTCAGTATCATGCTTGTGGACCAATCCTGCAACCATATAAGAAGGCCACTTTTCTAAGCACAGAGTCATTGCTTTGGGCAGTTCGGTTTTCTTCAACATTTCATTTTGTTAAATAAAAATAAAATCTATGCCAATTCTACCAAATCTACAGTAAGGAAGATCACAAGATCTCAGTAATCGATGATAATGTTGCCTCGGAACTTTTCATTCAAAACTCATAATTTTAGTGGCTATGTGGAATTTCGCACCATCTTCTAGAAACTATGTACTGCCAACATCCAAACCATCCAAATCTAATGACTAAAAACTTGATCATCAAAGTACTAACGCACCGACCATCTACTGAACAAACTGTTAAGCATTTGTGTCGAAACTTACAAGAATCATTTGAAATGCGATACATCGAAAATTTTTTTTATCATGTACAAGTTTATTGTTTTCGCTTCTTTCGAACATTCTTCATTGCATCTAATCAAACAGTAATTTCAATGAAAAATTGATAGCTTTGTTAGAGAAATGGACAAAATTAAGTTCAGAGAACAATAAAATTAAATCAACTAAAGTAATGATTGGAGTCCAAGCCAAACTGAATATTTAGAACCATAAAGATATCATCAAAAATCCAATTCTTCATAAACATGAGATTAATGAAATAATTGAAGAATCCAACATTTGAAACAAGAATCAAAATTACACGGAAACAATAAAATCATCAAAAATCCAAGTTGAAGACCTCATTTTAACAAAAGTTGATAAAGGCAACAACATCGTATGTCTCAGTAAAGATCAATACTAATAAAAATGCAAGAGAAATTGGAAATACTAAATATAATGGTAATACCTAAGAATCCGACGAAATCCTTCATAACAGACATACAAGGATTGGAACATACAGATTACATAGCACATGCAGAATGGGAAAAAGAAAATTGATTCCAGTGAACGTTCAACATTGGAGACTGAGTCTCTAATGTTATATGGACTAATAAAACTGCACAAAGAAGAAAAACCGCTAGACCAGTAGTATCATATATAAATATACCTTCAGGTATATTAGCAAAGTTGTTGAATCAGAAATTTATTGATCTCACAAAATTCCTTTCCAAACATACCTATTTGAATTCTACTGTTCTTGTACAAAAACTTTCTAGGTTCAAAAACAAACAAAATCATATTATTTTATATTTATAACATCAACAGAAAAGAAACCTTCACATATTCAACTATTTCTATGGACTCATGCGAACACTCAAATCACAAACGAGCAGCTTATAATCCAATGATCCATGGAACCTTTTCCATTCCAGTGTCACCAACAGACCTCAAAATTGAATTGGAACTATTAGAAAAATTGCCCTCAAATAACAAGATTCCCCCGGTTTTTAGGGACAGAATTATCCAACGTAAAGAAAAACATCAAATAACACAATTATTATATTCCGAAAAAGAAACTTGATTGAAAAAATAACGAAATTTTGTTCACTGTAGCAATTATCATTGAATAGAGTTTTTATAACATGATGTTAGTTCAATATATTTTTGACATACAAAACTGTAACGAATTTGAGCAGTTTGATTTCCAAAATTTTCCTGAAGCTTGAGGAATTTCTGTCGTTGAAAGTGTTATTTCACTGAAGCAAACAATCCGAATTATAAATGAACGAAATACACGAACATGTTGCATCATATTCACTGGTGAAAATTTACAGCGAAAGATTCCTGACGTAATCATTCTTACATTATTCGAAAGGTAAAATCCTGCTGTTAATATATTCATAAAGCGAGTAACGTCTGTCAGTATGTCAGTCCACATAACAAGACTTTAAGTTTTGGAGCTGCCTACATATTCATGATAACACTGAAATAGTTTCAAAGCAACTGAAGTGACTTTCGTTAATTTATAATAATTCTACTAGGAAGTTACAACAGCATGAATGTCTCTAAAAAGTAAACATAACGTTTTTAAATTCCTGTGGATCGTTGAGAGTCAACTAGGAAGCTTGAGATGTATAGGGTGATCTTATGAACGGCTGGAACCTTCAAGGTCAGATTGCTTGATCAATCCCTAGATCTATTGAGAAAATAAATGTCTAAAAAACTTTATTTTCGGAATATAGGAAGTTGAAATTTTATAAAAGAAAAATTGTGTGTGAATTAAAACATTGGCTCATTTTAGACAGTATCTGAAGTAGTATTAAACTTAAGATCAAGTTTTATGGGAAGCATGGTTTTCAACAAGGACTCTTTCGCAACTGATTTTCTGAAATTCTGTTTATTTTAAAACAGTACATAGTTTTTTCGTGATAAAACGTTTTGTCGAAAAACTATTCGAAATCACAGAAAAACAATAAATGCTAACTAGATTATGCACTTATGGTGATAATTTGCGGTCTGTGCCAATAATGTTGAGACTTTTCCAGTGTCGTTAATAAATTTAATAAGAATATTTCTAATCGTTTCAAGCTTCTTGGTATAGTCGAAAATATCGACATTTTTCCCATTCCATATTTCACCTGCTTTCATGAACGTCTACGAAATAACTGAAATTCTCAGTTCGGATAAAATAAAATGCAACAAAAATGCATGTTCCCTTAATTAGTCCATGCTTTTCGCATCCTCATATTTTGTTCCAAGTTTATAATGAGCATCAGGGTACAGCCACCTTAGAGCGGAAATTCCCGGAAGGTACATAATTGAGAAGACTTGGGGTCTGGTTCTTTCATCGCCTAGGTGATCTGAGAGGTGAAAGGTTGCCATAGAAGTGCCCTCTCAGCTGGAAGGTCGCGTCGCCATTTGACGACTCTAAATTCGTTACAACCACTGATCTGAAAAACTTCAACAAAAGATATTCGGATATGAAGAAATTGCTTCTGAATTATTTGAGTATAGATTTCGTGTAGGTTTTCAGCTTTTCCCAACGTTTTATACTCTTTTTAACAGATAAAAGGTGATATGACGCTCGCTTCATTCATTTTTCTTTCATTTATTATCACTTAAATTCATGATAGATTTATATAAAAAATCATATTCAAATGTGTTTCATATTTTTAAATGACATAATTGTTGAAAAAAATATTCGAACATCAGTCGAGAGTTTCATCTCTCAAATTCGAAATTAATTGGTCACAATAACGCGTACAGTGTGACATGAGGCACCATCCTGTTGAATACGCATATCAACCAACTCCAATACTTCCGTTTCAAAAACTATGTATTATACTATCACAAGAGATTTATGGAAAATCAGGATTGCAATTTCGGTCTCTCGACCATCTTCACCTGGGAACTAGTACTGAATTGAAGTTGAAATACATACATACTTAAACGGGTAGATACAAAATTAATAAGGCTGCAAACAAGATGTAATAAACGAATTATGTTAACAGCTGGTATTATTCAGAGGTATCAAATATGAGCGAATAGACCGAGCCATTCTGGTCGTTCAGCTCTCTATGGTGAGTTTGTTGGAGTTTCAAAATTTCGATGAATCCTAAGAAATTCAACTTGTGCCCTTTAGGTATTCTGTAAATAATTTGAAGTGGATCTATGGGTGGAAAATGGTGGCCATTTTCGATACAATGTGAAGCGAAAGTAGATTCGTTGGTTTTCTGGTTATTATAATCTGATTGATGCTGTTTGTATCTAGTTTTGAATGAATGACCAGTCATACAGGACAACTTGTTAACTCCAGTATTGTAAAATATTTATTCATTTATTTTTACTATTGAAAAATTCTTGGGAGGGTTTAATGAGGGGTTTCGAAAGCCGCTTTCTTATGCTGTTTTGAAATACATTTGGAATTTTTTCACTGATACGGCCAATATATGTTAATGAAATGCATTCATTCAGTTGAATCTATACGTGGGTGAATATTATGATATATCAAAATTTAGAGTGTTATTTTTATGACTGATTGTTAGGTTTGAAAAGTGAAGCTGATTACCGACTTCTCTCTCTATTTAAAATTTAATTTTGAGATTAATCCTTTTGATGTTAAAAATTGATCTAGTTATCCAGCTCAATGTAGATCCCATCTGTAGATCGTGAGATTGTTCATAAATTTGTTATTTGAAAACTTGAGAGCAAAAACATGAAATCATTTTGTATAACCGGATTAACGTCTGATTTGTTTAATATGTCTGACCCCAATGAAAGCCATTCGTCTTCTGGTATGTTTGGAAAACATGTTATCTACATTCAAACTAATTAAATATGATTTGATTGGGGTTTGACCCTGTTTCAATTTCTGTGTTGATTGAATTGAGTTTTTTATTGAATATTAAGGGGGAATTGACAGGTTGTGTTAGGTTAGATTGGTAAAGTTTCTTTTAGAGCTGTTCGTAATATGTTTCAGATATCTATGGTTCGATATTTGGGTATTTGTTCTCTTTTTGAAGAAATTTGTATTTCCAAACAATTGGATAGGACGTGTTGATCCTGTTAGATGGCCAGCTAGGTCTCCAGACCTTACAAGTCTAGATTTTTTTTGTGGGGTTTTATTGACCAGATTTCTTCTACAACACAGTTGTATATGAGACAAAGAATAGTCGACGCCTTTCAGTCAGTTATTCGCAAATGTTGTCGAGAGTTCAACGGTCTTTCCTCACAAGGATTGAGTTGTGTCTACAAAGAAACGGTCAACATTTCGAACACTTATTGAAATAGTTCAACAGCTTGTAGATCATCTCACCAAAACCCATCTATTACGTATTTCATACACGACTATCTTAAAATATCTCCATTTCTCTGTATATAATGATATGTACTAATAAACTCTTCTTTCGCAACCTCTGATTTTATTATTTTAGTTTATTCGTTTTTATTTCGAAAATGGTCGAAGATGAAGATAAGTTTACTTCTGCAAAAATATGACGCAATATTTTATGCGTTGACATGAATAATAAAATACATTTCGAAAAATCAAGATATGATATTTTTGAAATTACAATATCAATTTTTTTTGAGTCACTCTTGTATGGAATGAGGATAATCTATTTCAATTCATCAATAAAGCTATCCTTGGGTAATAAGAAAACGAAAGGAAAAAAGTATTCATCCTCTCTGGCCAAATGATGATGTGAGAGCCTATTTTCATGAATTTTTACGGAAAAAAAATATTGTGACGAAACTATTCAACAAAAAAACGTATTACTTAAAGACATTATAGCAGAGTTTAAGACGCTCTTGAATCTTCAACAAAAAAGTTGTATTCCAATCTGAAAAAACCTCCCAAAATTTTTTTATAGAAAATTGGGACACTCTTTTTACTTCAAAATAAATTGCTGAAGTAGATTTTTACTTTCTAAATACAATACCGTTCGAACAAAAATGAAATCTTCAAGAGTGTACGAGCTAACCTAACCTAACCACCCAGTATATAGTGAATGTTTAGAATGAAGTTGGTATGATTTAAGTCACTGCTTTCAAAAGTCATTAGTTTCTGTGGTTCAATTTTAGTTCTTTGTTTGCTATCATATTATGTTATTGAAGACATTTACTTTATCACCTGAAAAAGTTTATGTATGCCATCGTTTTAAAGGAATTAATGTATTTATAAGTAAAAGAGAGCAGGTTATATTGTTGTGCGGAAGCAACGCTTTAAAGTGTAGTGAAACTAAAACAATACTAGTTTAAAGTGATCTATGACATTCTATCTGAGTATGTATTTAAAATTTCTATACTTATTTATAAGAACTGAATTTTCTTTATAATACTTCATAATTCTATCAAATTGATAGTTCGATCAATTAACATCTTATGTTTTTATGTTCTTTCATCTGAGTCAAAAATAAAATTATATCTGTTCCCATATCTAAATATTCGTAGTTGTCAAGGACCAGGAGCTAAGTTTTCAGTATAAAATTCAAAGCCAACACGATTTTCTACATTTTCACTCGAATCACAAATTGAAGGTCCAACTAAGCAAAATTCATCGACAGAAGGAGGCCGCTGTTGTCGAATTCTTTGCAGTTTGATAACTTTTGTCAGAGATAAACTCTTGAAAATGGCAACGTTGGGAAAACTTAGAACGAAGATTAGAAACATCTGTTTCTCATCCAGTTTTTTTGCAATAAAATATTATTCAAATCGAGCAATTGTCGTTCTTTTTGAAAGCGTCTGTTTAGAGTTGTGCATTATGTTGATTACTTAGGTGAATATTGGTTTTGTGTGAAAAATAACGTTAATGTTGGCTGTATGAAGCTGTCTAATTGTCAGAAGCCTTCACAGTGAGTTCATACATTTTAATTGTCGTTGAAATTTCTTACACCAAATTTTAATTTTGATTACGTGTTTTAAATGATCAACAGTTTGATAATTTAACTTCGATGGGAAGAATATGTCGTAATATCAATGCAAAAGTTATTGAATCTTATTATAGGAGTAGCAGAATATTTTTCGCTATAATCATACACTAGAATATTACAAATTGTTATGAAAATATAGGGTGTCCTCGCTAAAGATCCATGGAAAGTATCTGGGGAACGGGTGTAGGTATCGATCAATTTCAAATTTTGGGAATAGAGTAAATGGATATTGATATACAATTTACAATTATTTTCAGAGCGATAGCACTTCCTGTTATATCGGATATCTACTACAATTTTACTATTTCAAAAGTCATGGTGTTCTTTTGAATTATTTTGATTAAAGAGCATCCTTTTCCAAGCATCTTTTGACAAGAGTTGTCTTATCTAACATTAAACACCATTGAGATATGATTTTTGTGTTAAAATTTTTCAAATTATAATGTAATCAAAAAAATTGACTCAGCTTTAATTTTTGTTTAATTTAACGAGAAAAGGTGTTATCTCTGGGGTAACGTATTTTTCCATGCAATATTATATATAGGGTGCCCAAAAGTAACTTGTCAACTCAATAAAACTAAATGGTCAAAAAAAACGTTTTTCTCTAATATGAGTTTCTGGTTTTTTCACTTTATTAGTACCGAATTTTAAATTAGTATTTATTGGTATTAGGTTTTCCTATATCTGAAATGGCTGCAGTACGGAATATCAAATCATTAAGCCGTGGAACATTGAAACAGACATAATTTAATTCCGATGTTCCACAATATTCCATGCAAGGTTCTTTGAATTCTGCCTCAGTTTGACGTTTGAAGATATTGAAAATTGAAATGAGCTCGCGGATTGAAAATTGTTTAGAAAACAACAGATTAAAGATAAATTTTTCCACAGAAGAAATTGTCTTAGTTATTTATCTTCGTTTCAATAATTTGAAATACAACCCCGATTTTCTCTACCGATATCAAAAAATATTTTATAGAGAAAACGGCCAATAGCCGGTCAGTCAGACCAATTCATCATGCTGTGACGTGATAACAAACATAACATGCAGCGTTCAGGAAAACATTCCGTTTGGCGACATCAACTCGAGTATGATTACGAAATTGGAAACACATCGTAAAAGGGAAGCAATAAGAAATAACGCTTGACACAGATAATGTATTTTCCGAAGGGTCAGCCGAATGACCAGCACTCGATCTTACGGCCAATCAGACCCAAAACCCCCTCGTCTTAAATGGCGACGAAGTTAGAATGTGACTGCACCTTCGATCGACTCTCTCCATCATGAGTTAAACCAATTTCTTGGTTCGTGGATTTTATGTTTATAATTGAGTTCAGTTCTGAAGAATGGTACGCAAGCAGAAGTTTCTGCTTTATTTTCCGAATTCAATACAGGGTGTCCCTGTGTATTCCAATTCCAACAGTGATCAGAGTAATTTGCCGAAACATATCGAAAGATTTTGTTAGGTTAACATCCTGTTACGTATATTCAAGGCTTCGGCGAGAATCCTAATAAGAGGTGGCGCTTTAGCCCTTTGGAATTGCATAGGGCAGAGAGGTCGAGGTCTTTGTGCCTCCTTTCTTGGTACCACAGAGGTGTGGTACGCATGTTAGGTTCAGTCTCCATATCGATGATATTGGAATTTTTGAACTTCCATGGAGATTTAATTAGAGTTTACTGCAATGAAATTTATTTTAGGTGGTGCTATAATAATTGTTGTTAGTGCTTATAAACCGCCTTCTGGTGACTTTCAGCTACTTTCTGGTGAGTTAGATAGTATCATGCAGTGTGCTGCAAATATGCAAGACTCATATTTCTGTGTGGAGACATGAATAATGAAGGCAACTATTTGATGACCTCTTAATAAATTTTGTTATGAAAGTCACGTGTGTTGTTCCTACTAGAGTCTATACTAATATGGGTGAGTCCACTTCATCCAAGATTGGCTATATTCTGACAAAAACTGATATCGATAGTTAGAAACTAAAGTGTTTGAGACTCATATGTGTGATTATAAAGCACATTCCCTTGTTTATTGTTTCAAAAACTCAATTAATGAAAATTCTCCTGAAGTTAAGTTGATTAAAACTAGAATATTACTCCTGGAAGGCTTAATCGACTCGTCGTTGCTCGTTTCCATGTATATATATGGAAGCGCTGACCAGGATCTTAGCTTTCAAAGTTTTATTGATTACATAAAAGAGGCAAGAACATATTGCTGTCGTGCAAAAATTCCTAAATATATATTTATATATATTTCATTGTTCATACCACTCTTCTCTAATTCTCTATTTCATATATTCAAGTTTTTTTGAAGTTCGTTTTCATTGCTGGTCATTATCATTATATCATCCGCGTATGCCCCCTTGATACTTCTACTTGCTGTAAGTTTCTTTATCAAATCTGGATTTTCCTCACTTCTGTCGTGCCATTTTTTATTATTTCATCTATAAAGATTATAAACAACAGAGGGCTGAGTCTACCCCCCTGTCTAAGTCCCTCCGTTGTCTTGAAATACTCCCATCTCCTGTTTCCGCTTATAATGCAATTTCTATTACTTTCATATATATTTATTATCAGTCTTATAATTTTTGCTTTGATTCCTCTTCTACGTAGTATTTCCCATAATATTCGTCTAGGCACCTTATCAAAAGCTTTTTCCGAGTACATGAACGCTAGGTACATTTTCTTTTTCATCCTGTTAGATTTTTCCATCAATATCTTTATGCTGAATATTTGATTTAGAAGACTTCTTCCTTTTCGAAATCCACTGTATGTCTCTCCCAATATTCTTTCAATAATTGGCCTCATCTTCATATCTATTATTTGTTCATATATTTTCATAGCCGTGCATAATAACGTGATTCCTCTGTAAATGCTACATTCATGTTTGCCACCTGATTTGTAAATTGGGTTTACCATTGAGATCTGCCAGTCTTCCGTGGTTTGTTCTTCTTGCCATACCCCATAATATATTTTCAAAAGTACGTCTTCTCCATATTGTCCCATATTCTCGATCATTTCGGTCGTAATCTTGTCATAGCCTGGGGCTTTTCCATTTTTCGAGCGTTTTATAGCTTCCTGTAATTCCTGTTTTGTTATCTTTTCTTGGTCACCATCTTCTTCTATGCAAACTTCACTATCTTCTAATCCGTTTCCTCCACTCCCAAGAAGCTCTTGAAAATATTGCTTTTTTTTCTTCTTTTAGATGCCAAGACTAAATCTTTCACTCGTTTTCTTGCTTGTTTGTATAACTCATATTTCTCTATAGTGGTACTTCTACTACTACTTTCACTCACTTCCCCTCTAATTGCATCTGTCCACATTGCATTTTGTTTTGGGTTATTTCTCTTTCTGCTGCTTCCACATACTTCTTTAGCAGAATCTAGAAGAGTACTTTTGAAATACTTCCATAACTCTTTTGTGCTCATATTGTCTGTTGCATCTTCTATATTTTCTAGTTTCCTTGATATGGCTTGCTCGAAAATTTTGACGTATTGTGGATAGGCGAGTTTGTTGTAAGTCAAATTTACTAAATATATCAATAATCTGGCAAAAAATTAGATATCTGGGGAGGTTGAACATGCTAAAACAATCTTAAAAACGGTAAACTTTCGGAAGTGCATAGTTGAGCTAAGCTCAACCATAGTCATCTACTCAGGAAAGGTAAACTCATATATTACGAGGACCTTGTAGCATCTTCTGTGAATAAACACAAAACTGTAGGGAACATTGTGTACAAAAACGGAGTTCATAGTTCATTTTGATATCCCTCCCCAAACACATGGTCCAACACGAGATGAAAAACGAAAATAACCTAAATTCCTGAAGGATAAACGTGCGGATTCTCTTCGACTCAAGAACGAGAGAAGAAAAAGGAGCTGATCAGCTAAAGACCGCGAGTACATACTTAAATGTCAGTGGATCATTCCTATATATTCCATTCCGATATTTCTAATGTATTTTGAACTTTATATGAATTTCCTACACAAAGTCAACCTGGAAAATGGCAGGAGAATCGAGCCACGTCAGTCTATCACTCTTAGCTTGGATGGGACCCCAGCTCTGAGCCAGCTAGAGTAGCTTCAGCTTTTGCGAAATACTTCACTGATATTGCCAGAGAAGATCCACGCAAAAACTATGGAAATGTCATATCTGAATCCTGCATTCTATATGATCTATCAAATGTCACTTTCTTCTCCTTTCCTTTATCTGGGGAAGGCAGTTTTCAGTGCAATGTCACTTAAGAACAAGGAGGAACTGGCGTTGACTTCGTTTGTTCACATTACAACAAATAATGATGCTGCTAACATAGCTTATTGTTGCCCAATTTCGATTTTGAGTGTTTTCCCCAAGGTCATTGGGACGGTAGTGTTTAATCGTATGGTTTACGTTATAAATCATCACTGATAGAGCCACGCTCTTACGCAAGGCTCACTACACTATTTGAGATTATTTAAGCGACAACTTTGCTTTGGTTGAAACCAAATCTTTGCTCTGAATTTTTGTTTTGAAGTTGTTACGGCTCTTTCATGTTTTTGGATCAGATGATGACCTTCCTCTAACAAACTGCGTTCGGAAGTTGATAAATCATCATCTGAGTAGTTTATATCTATACTACTGAATGATCTAACGGATCATTCGCCTTATGGTTTCTTCAAATATCAGTTGAACGGTCGTCATTAGATGCAAGAAGGTTAATTGTTGAGATATCGATGCCTATAACATCAATTACCCATCTCTCAATCCGTGAACTATCTATTTCTAACGATTTTTTTAACAACCCAATACCTACAGGAGATATCTATTCTCCTATATTCAAAAGAACGGTCACAGTCTAAACTGTTTTTCGGTTCACCAGCAAACAAGTTCAGAAGTGGGATATTTCTTATTTGGAAATTTGATTTGCCGCGTTATCGACCGCGACTATAGAAGCAAACTTTGGATTAGTTCGGGATTTATCGTCCTCGATTCTATCTATGTTTGCGACTAGCCGGGGCAATGATGGGGCAGATTTATCGTCTTGTTTTGACTTGATTAGTTAACGGGCCTCTATTTTCACAATTTGTATGGCTTTGGATGAGTTTATTGTTTTCGGCGATTGGTTTTTATTTATATTCGGTAGAGAATGGGAAGATATCACTTGATTTTTCATTGCGCCAAGAAATTAATGCACAATTTGAATACAGTATAAGTTCTTAATTCGTGGGGTATATGCTCCGTGAATATGGCGCGAATACAGCCACCGTTAATATGGAAAACGGTAATTCATATGGGATTATAGGAGATACGTTGCTAGGTGATAACATAAAAAAATAATATACAGGGTGTTACACAATTTGAGAGGGTAAATCTACGTGCAATTTTGAGAAAAAAAGTTCATATAAACATAGGTCCGCAAAAGCTTCGTTACGGAGCTAGAAGGTGTTGAAATTTCCTGAAAAATAGGTTTTTTCTTCAAAACTCCTGCAGTTTTTGAGATATTCAGCCCAAATTTGGAATGCAAGCTATTTTTACAGCCTCCATCATTACATGTCCTAAATTTTAACTAGAATCTACAAGGTGTTTCTTTTCCAGAGCCTCTCTTCTTTTGCCCTATCAAACTTTTTTGTTCATTCAATTTAGAAACTTTTTTGACATCTGTAATTTTTTCGTATCTCCAACCGTTCTTGAGCGAAAAAATCATTAAATGATTGTATGCATTCGCTGAATTGAAAGCACTTCTAATTATAAAAATGACTAGTAGGCTTTGATTTTTTTCATTTATTCATTTATTTTGATAGTTGCTAAAGTTGAACCAGTGTCTTCTCGAATTGTTCATTAAATTAACGATTAGTTTTAAGACTTTTGAAATTATTGCTACAAGAAAAAATGGCTAATTTCACTAACGCCGAATTGGCTGATATCCATTACATGTACAGTCTGACTGACGGAAACACAACAGAAGCTATGCGATTACATCAAGTGCGCTTTCCAAATCGAGTAACACCAGACAGGCGAACATTTTCAAATATCCACAGAAGGTTGAGAGAAACTAGTACGTTTAATGCAAATAATCATTCAAAACTCCAGATATTGAGGAAGCAGTTTTGAATTGTATTCATTTGAATCCTCATGTGAGTACAAGAAAAATTGAATATCAGTTGATTATTTCACATGTTCTAAGTTTGGAGGATTCTCCACGACATTTTATTGTACCCGTTTCATATTCAACGCGTCCAAACTCTACTTCCTCGAGATTTTCCTTCAAGACTGAATTTGTGCAGATGGCTCTTAGATAAAATTAGCGAAAATGCTCATTTTGATAGTGAAATAATGTTCACAGACGAAGCTTACTTTTTGAGAACTGCTATCACAAATTTTCACAACAATCATTATTGGGCTGAGGAAAACCCCCATTTGATTGAAGAATCTCATCATCAAGAACAATCCTCACTAAATGTCTGGCTCGGAATAATTAGAAATTATTTGATTGGGCTATTTTTTTGCCTAACAGACTAGACGGTCCCGCTTATCGGCAATTTCTTGAGGAGGATTTACCTTTATTGCTCGAGGATGTGCCACTTTTAGTGAGAAACATAATGTTGGTTCATGCATGACGGGGCACCAGCACATATTAGTGGAGAGGCTAGGGAATTCTTGAATAAAACATTCAACAACGGATGGAAAGGTCAGAGTGGGTCAGAATCAAGGCCTCCTAGGTCTCCAGACTTAAATGGTTTAGACTTTTTTAATGGGGATATATCAAAAGTTAAGTTTATACCACTTCAGTGAACACTGTCGAAGAATTGAGAAATAGAATAAGAACCTCTTGTGATACGATAAGAAATACACCAGGAATATTTCAAAGAGTGCGTGATAATATGCGAAGAAGGACAGAGGCCTGTATTCTTGCAGGTGGAGAACACTTCCAGCAATTTATTTAGTTTTTAATTGTTATTTTTTTAGTTTGATATTGAATAAGTATAAGTTGAGTCTCAGAAGACGAGCTATCAAAATATAAGCAAATTTTAGGCATATTTATCGAGTGTTTTTTTTATTTTTTTTTTCATTTATCGAATAACATACAATTCAAATAATTCAAATTTAATAATTTTTCACTCGAAAACGGTTGGGAATACGAAAGAAATTACAAGTCTCAAGATAGTTTCTGAATTGAACGATGACGAAAATTGATTGTACGCTGATCAGTGGCGTACTGCAAAAAGTTTGAAAGGGCAAAATGAGACATGGCCTTGGGAAAGAAAACACCTTGTGAATTTCAGTTGAAATCTAGACGTGTTATGATGGAGGCTGTAAAAAATAGCTTGCATTCCAAATTTGGGCTGAATATTTCAAAACCTGTAGGAGTTTTGAAGAAAAAAACAATTTTTCCGGAAATTTGAACACCTTGTAGCTCCGTAACGAAGCTTCTGCTGACCTATGTTTTCATAAACTTTGCACGTAGATTGACCCCCTCAAGTTGTGACATACTATTATGTAACACCCTGTATAAAAAATTGATTTAATTTTTATCTTTAGGCTTAAGAAATGTTTTGAAGAATTTTGTAAATTTTTCTTTCGAGTCAGTTTCTAAAAGTTCCTCCAATTTAGACTGATATTCAGCAGTGGCATAAGCAATTTGCATCTAGAAAAGACTGTTCCACAGACGGATTATTTCTCATAAAGAAATCACAAAGCTCTTTCGCCATTCTAAAAACTTCACTCTTCAAATTAAATGTCACATTTCCAGTACTTTTTGAAGTTGGGTCCTTAATAGGTTGTGTGTTAACATTTCCTCCAAGTCGGTTTCATTCAAATCAATCTTTGCAATGCAAGTAACTCCAGAATGTTACTTGATTTTATCTGTTGGACCTATCTTATTCTATCCAATTCACAATTTTTGGAATGTTTGCAATGAAAGTTTGAATTCGCACAGATTCTTCGTCGTTTTCCACAGCCAGAACAGGCCATAATTTTTTCCAGCATAACATCAGGATCACATTCCATATTATCCAATATGAGTTTGAAGGTTTGTCTAATGTCATAGAGCTCAAATGTCTGGATTATTCCTTGGTCTATAGGTAGGAGGTAATATAGTCACTTTTATGTTTGGATATATGGTTTTAAGTTCGCGAGGATGACTTGGTGTATTGTACAAAACCAGAACAGCTTTAAAGTGTAAATTCTTTCTTTAAATAAGTTTCAACTTCTGAAACAAAACAAACTCAGAATCAGTCACAAAAAATACCCCTTGTAACCCACGCTTTCTTATTAGCTCGCCAATGCACTAGCAAGTCGTTCTTGTTTCGATTTTTTGAAGCAAGATGATCCAATTATCTGTAAAACATCAGTGGTTAAATGACACAATCTTCAAGTGCATTAGCACATAACAGCAGTGTCACCCTATCCTTTGCTGCTTCAAATTCAGGGGTAGAATTTAGCATTTGGAAATGAGTGGTTTGCTTGACATTCTCTTCTAAAGCAGTGAAGTTTCGTCTGCAGTAAATACTTGCTGAGGTTTGTATCATCCATCAGCTAATAAGTTTGCAAATTCTTCCGTATATTTTTCTGCTGCTATAGCAGTGTTTGCAGATGCTTCTCCAACAACTTAAATGCTATGAAATAATTATCGCACCTTAAATTCATTAAACCAACCTTCCGCTTTTCCTTCTCTCGAAAAATTGGACCACTCAGGGGCACTCTTTTTTGGTTGCGGTCTTCGATCTATGTGTATAATGACAACGCCATTTCATTTTTCCTATTGCTAGATCAAGAACAATTTTTTGCTGACAGAGAAGACGAAGCTACAAACGACCTCATTTTATCTTAGGATTTTTTTATCGATCGTACAGCTGATTACTTAACATTGAATGTGCGTGAAATGGATGCAAACGAATTTCCATCTTCTATTTTCATTTTATACGATAACACTCATGTTTTTCGTATCGAAATTCAATATTTTAGGCGACATTATAAATTAGGAAGAAAACGGTGGAGATGTATAACTCGATCACAATTTTAGTAACGAATGGAAAAATGAAAAAATAACAAACGCAAAGCGGTTTGTACCAGAGAAAGAAAAGTCTAATAAGTGGCATTTAACAATATACTTTCGGTAATATTGCAACGCGAATCACAAAGTTTGACATTGTCAGAAAGTGATGAAGCAGTAGTTTTAAATAACCTTGGTTAGACTTATACAAAAATAGGCCAAAAGCTTTGATACGATCGACGTTTTCAACTATACAGACGTCGAAACAAGAGGTATGCTCTGTGCAACTTTTTATCTACCTGGTTTTTCCCTTATTTCAAAGAAGGTTAGATTAGATTTCCAACAAGACAGTACATCTCCACACTATACAAGAAATGTATCAGAGCAATCTTCGCTGATAACTAATAATTGGATGGAACAAAGGAACGAGTGACATGGCCATCTCGTTCAACATATATAATCCCGTTAGATGATTTTTGCTGGGTCTATGTCAAGAATTTAATGAATAGTCAAACCCCATGATGATGTAAAAATATTTTTAATTGTTGCAATTCCTACATTTTGAATAATGGCAATAGTTTCGAGTATTTAAAATAATTTCCATTCGTTTTTGTTACTCATTATTTTTGATATTTCAATATGGATAATAATTAACGTGTTTCTTATTATAAGGAGGCTTATTGTAAACAACAATTGATAACATAATGATAATTCGAATTTTCATGTCTGAAAAAATTCATATTTTAGGGAAATTTGTCAGACATTTTATATATTTGGAAAGCAAAATAAATGGTTCACGTTGTCAATGTCGAAATAGTTTTCACATAAGTTTGCTAGCAACCAAGACATTGTTATTTGCTGAAATCTCGGAAAATTGAGAAATCCAGAATAATTCGACAGATAGCTGCGATCTGTTTCCACGAATGAATTTTCATTGAAATTTGAGAACGGGGATGAGAGGTTATTCTTATCTATCTGCAATATTTCAGTAGCTGACGTACTTGAACATTGAAAATGGGACCCCTGTACAGACACCAGAGTACAGTCGCAAACCCAAATATTCTGTTTTCGGTGGACTGGAGCACATTATTAATGCACAACTGAAAAAGAAATGGCCAGAGTATGGAGCCCTGGGGTACTCCTGCATTAACCTGAAATGATTCACTCATTACACCATCAAGTACCACCTGAATCGATCTTCTCAAGAGGAAGTTACTAATCCAACCACGAAAAGTCTATATGGGATCAGTTTTTTCATCAAGCCTTCATGCCTGTCGAATGCCTTTCAGATATGAAGAGTAATGCCTCTTGATTCGCTTGCGTTCCGATTGTTGATGTCCACAATCAACCTATCCAAGGAGGTCACCAGTTGATCGTTGTTTACGGGAACCGTATTGTCGAATACTGATGATACCCTGTAACTTTAGCTCATCGTTTATCACACTTTCCATGACTTCCGACAAAATGGGCAATAATGCGATTGGACGATAATTTTGGGGTGGGCATTTCTTCCCTTTCTTTTGAAAATGTTTTACTCTAGACAATTTTCCAACACTCCGGAAACGTGTGGCTCTTATACATAATGTAAAATAGACGACTAAGATCAGGTGTTAATTCTGCAGTACATTCTTTCAAAATAATTGATGATATTCCATCAAGACCCACTGCTTTCTTGCAGTTCAGTTGTTGAAGAACGCGCTTCACCGTACGCACTCTGGATTTTACTTCAGACATATTCGATTGAATTGTGGGATGATCGGTGGCACAGATGTATCTGAAAGAGAATTCTGCGAAAACATTTTCGCGAAGAGATCTCTCTTTGTCTTAGGTGATGATGCGATAGGGTCGTCATGTAGAAAAGATCACTTGCAAAAGTTCTTGCTAACTCCTTCGTCATAGACTAGAACCCACTAGTTCCACTGGCCTGCTTCAAGAGTCTGTTTTCAGTTCTTTCGATTAATCTATTGTTGAGTTATAAATTTTCCTGAAACGCACATATTCAGCTTTTCAGGATTTTTCTTCCAGTTCTTATAAGTTTTTTCCAGCTGTGATAGTTTTTTGTTAGTTTTCAGTGAACCAAGGTTTTCGTACGGATGTTTCTTCTTGTAGGACTATGTTATAGTCCATAAATAGTTATCAATTATTTTTGATATATTTTTGCGGAAAACTAAACAATTGTTTCTCATGGTATATTCTCTCATTTCTCACGATCTTTTTCGAGAAATTCCCGACGACAATTCGGGTGACAATTTCTCTTCGATCGTTTTCAATTTCATTTCGATAGCAACTCGAATTCTATAACGTTCCCCAGTACTCTCCGTCTGTCTGTTTGTCATTCCCTTTGCATTTTGCATCGTCGTTCGACTAGACGTAATTACATTTCATCTTTGTTTGTCCTTAATTCGCCAAAGGCAATACAAGCCTGATATATTAGAATTGTTCCCGGGTCCTATTTGGCTTTTTATTCAGACGCCAAAGAACGTTTTAGCTTACCCCACTGCTTTATTGGCTTTCTTGGCTGCACTAAAATTCCAATTTATGTGATTCTTACTCGTACGATGCCAATGGTTACATTTCGGATGCAAGCTCGATTTTTGGATTTATTATTTCGAATTTATACTTTCAAATTCGAGCTCCCGATTTGGTATCTGTTTTCAAGCTACGGAATATGAACCCCTATAACAAGAGCAATATTTTCGTTAAGAAAACTCATAGTTTTAAAGTTACGGACGAGCCCAAAGGAAAGAAAAACTCAGAAATATCCTAATACCCTGTCCAGTTTTTTTCCAAATCCTTTTTTATATAGTACAAACACTTATTACAATACCCTTGACTTTAACCTCAATCCTACCTATTAGGTGTATTAATTAATCTATATTCTTTCTGTTTCAACGAACTTTTACTAGATTAGATTCCCAATTGCTTTTTATGTAACAATGTTTCAACTCTCACTAATATTTACTGAACAACATTTAACAATTATATAATTCTCGTGGGTTCCATCGACATCAGACTTCTGATTAGTCTGCTATCGTTTAAGTTTCTTAATCAACAACATAACTAACATCATAAAAAGTCTAGAGAACCATTACTCATAATATTTTCACGAACATTCAAGACGCATTACAATACACTTATACTTCCTCGGACACATTCTACTGGCACAAAAGCTAAAGCAGAAGTCACTTTTGAAGGTTGCTACGAATTTTAAATAGTTTATTTAGATTAGGTGATACATTTCTTAACCAATAACAAAACAAAGTAATGTTTTTTTCGAGGAATTTTACTGAACAATTGTGATTCATAACGCGTTTCACTACACCGTAGCTTCTTCAGACGAATGAATGTACAGAAATTATGACAATTGTATATAGATACAAGTGAGAATATTCCGACCAAATAGATCAACAACGGATGCAATTTTTATATTGCGGCGATTGGTGGAGAAGTCCATAGAGTTTGACAAACCGATGTTTATATGTTTTATAGATTTGGAAGAGGCATTCGACAGAATTCGAATGAACGATGTGATCACTATCCTTAGAAATAAAAACTTAAGCAATAAATACATAAACATAATCAAAGAACTAAATAACTCTAATAAGACGAAAGTAAAAACTACACAAGGATTTACAAGCGAGATCAAAATTAACGCAGGCATTAGACAAGGTGACAGCCTCAGCCCATGTCTATTTAATTTAATCATGGATGAAATAATAGCAGGTGTTAACCAAATGAACCAAGGCTATAGGATGGGCAACAAAACTATGAGAATACTGTGCTACGCAGATGATGCTTTACTAATAGCCGAGAATGAGGACGACCTACAACGCCTACTACAAAAGTTCAAAGTAACAGCAGAAAAAGATCCAATTCGATGCAAACTAGTAGTGAACGACCATATAATAGAGCAAGTTTCACACTTTAAATACCTAGGAGTAGAAGTATCGAGCTATAGGCAACTATTACAAAAAACAAAACAGCAGACAATGAAAGCATCGAGCATATCTGGCTTCCTGAGAGATGTAATCTGGCGGAATAAGTACATAAGTACAGAAAGCAAAGTCCGAATCTAGAAAACCTGTGTGAGACCCGTGATGACATATGCGGTTGACACAAGAGCTGAGACAACAAAAACAAAACAACTAATGAGGACAACAGAGATGGGAACACTAAGAGCTATAAGAGGTATTACACGCAGAGATAGAATAAGGAATGAGGATACGCTAAGGGAGCTAGGTGTCCAGGATGTGGTGAGATGGACAAGAGCACGTCGACGCCTATGGAGAGATCACGTAGACAGAATGGGCCCCGAACGTATTGCGAAGTGGGCAAAAACACAAAAACCCAACACTAGAAGACCCATAGGAAGGCCGAAAAAGCGATGGCATGAGTGCTGGAGCTCCGGTTCGCAGCGGGGGTTGTAACAGAAAAACAGGACATCGTCCTATTTAAAGAAGAAGAAGAAGAAGAAGACAAGTGAGAATATAAATATAAATGATCTTAAGTAATTAAAAGCTTATTGAGTTGCTTCTTCTTAAGTAGTTATTGATGAAAAGTATATCCAATAAAATTAAGAAATAGATTGCTCCCTGAAGAGATTCAATAGAGGTGAAGGGCTTAAATCGACATGTTCATTAATGAGTCTACTTGAGTGTTTGTGTTTGTTGAGTTCTATAGCTTCCTAAAGATCTACATTCCAAAATTTATTATCTGTATGCAAAATTTCAAACTGTGGGTCGAAAGAGTGATTATTTCCTAAGAGATGATTCGCGTAATTTAAATCTGATTTTTTATTTGAAAAACTGCGTTAATGTTTCAATATTCTAATATTGAAATTTCAATGTAATCTACCAATGTAGATATCATCACAGTCCTTGCAATTCAATCTATACACACCTGATTTATTATTTTCATTTGATTTGGTTTTACTGTTTTTTACATATTTGCCTACGCTATAATTAGTTTGGAAAGCTATGTTGAAATTATTTTTACTCAAGAATGAGTGCAGTTTTTCATTTGTAATGCTAAGGTAGGTTGAGGCGTTGTTTCAATTTATCGACAGGGTAAACTTCATTTCAATGCGATTCTACTACTATTGTTTATTAATTTAGGATTATAGATAGTTATCATAATTTCTATACATTAATTCGTTTAAAAAAGCTACGGTGTAGCGAATCGCGTTACGAATCACAATTATTCAGTAAAATTCCCCAAAAAAGAATACTTGTTTTTGTTATTAATAATGAAATTCTACCAAGTTCATGCCTCCCAAATTAAAATATTTCACAGCCCCTGCAACAAGAGATTTTTGAATTTTAAGACGAGCTTGTTGATTGTTTCTCATTCTATTATTCTTTCGAACAATATCTTTCTTTTTCTGATGAGCATAAAAATTAGCCTCTTCGAATGGTCGATTAAAAGTCATGAGGATTCATATCAGGAGAGCTTTTTTTCAGACAGAAGATGATGAGCTCTCTTTGGACAAAATTTTCCGGAGGTAAACTCGTTCCCAAGTCGGATCTCCGACGAATATTATCTTAGAAGGCACATGATGGTAATAAAAAACAACAGCCCTCTGGTGGACGGATATCCCAAATTTATCGTCCAATGGCTTTGATGCTTATTATGTCCAAAGTCTTGGAAAGAGTGATAAAACGACGAGTGCATAAAATTTTTCGAGGTACAGGGTATCATCAGTGATCGACAATATGGTTTCCGTAGAGAACGAACAACTGGTGACTTGCTTGCATACGTTAAGCACTTGTGGACATCAATAATAGAATAGCATGGCGAAGCCATTGCTCTTGATATTTCAAAGGCTGTCGGTTTTGGCATGCAGCCTTGATGAAAAATCTAATCGCATATGGATTTTCCGAAAAATTGCGTGGTTGGATCGATAGCCTTCCCTTCAGCTGTATTCAGAGAGATATCCAGAAGAATTTGCAAATCTAGTAGATAAGAGATGATACAAACCTGAGCCACTATTTGATACAGACGAAACTTCACTGTTTTATAAGAGAATGCCAAACAAAATATTCATTTCCAAAAGCAAAAAGTCTGCTCCTGGATTCAAGGCAACAAAGGATAGAGTTACACTGCTGCAATATTCTAATGCAGGGGTACTCAATGCTGGCGATCTACCTCAATATTTTCAGACTACTAATGATCGACTCTGAGAGGCTGCAGATGTGTGTGATGCAGGATTGTCGAATATACACGATACACCCTACCTACCTACTTACCTTGCTAGGGTTTACCGTGGCATAAATAGATATTAGCTTTCTGCATAATATCCATTATTTTAGTCAAGGTTTAGGTTAGGTTCAGTTAGGTTCTTCTCTATAATATCAATGAAAAAACTCATAGTTATTCAAAATTGCGTGTTTATTGGTTGTTACAAAACAAAAGAGTTACATATGGTGTTAAACTTAACTAAGGAGTGGCTTTGGATGATGAAGCGTGACACTGCATGTCCTCAGTATACTTTTCAGGAGATGGTACGTAACCACTGAGTGCTAATCGCAAGCATGATGACATATGATCGTTGGTTGAAGGGTGATTTTCCTTAGATTTGGATATAGAACACCAGAAATTTGTATCAGATGCTGTAGCTTTGAGACGTATATTTTCAACAGAACATGAGTTCATATTAAACTGACTTGCTATTTCAGTAGCTAATTCCTCAATGTTTTTACATGAAAGAGGATAACTCATAAATGATACTATATTTGCCAATTTACTGCAATCATAAAAACGCATTTCGAATTATCCCAAAATATTTGATAATTCAGCTTTATACATAGATATCATAATTAAACTGAGGAATCCTTGCTTTCAAAGACAGAAAATGTTTCAGATCCTTTTTTTTTCCAGTTGATCTATCATAAGTTGCAATTTACTTTTGAATGCGTTTACTGCGCTACTCATCTCAATGATAGTTTTTCCTTTACCTAGAAGCTCCAAGTTAATGGTGTTTAAGTGCATTGTGATGTCAGTCAAAAATGCCAAATCAGTCAGCCATTTTTCGTTTTTCAACATCTGAGTGTCATCACCTCTTTCGTGTAGTAAAGCTGCTACTTCGGACAATAATTCTTGGAACTTTTCTTAGAATCTTCCGCGACTGAACCACTGACGTCCGTGTGAAGAACTAAATCAGTGTGTTCAGCTGAGTCCCTATCTTGCAACTTCAACTTAAAGAGCCGCCGTTGCAAGCTACGTTCACGGATGGAATTCACAATTTTAGTTGCAATGCCCATAATATTTTCCGTGTTTAAAACTTTTGAACACAAAACTTGTTCATTTATAATGAAATGGAATGAAAAAAAATTGAAGGGAAATCTTCATTAGCTCGACACAATGCCACAAAACCGTTTTTGTTTCACTAATTTATGTATTGGTAGCTTTTAGTTTTTTACAATGTTGAAGAAAACGTCATATATATCTTTGCCACAACAAAAATTCTTCCTTAGCCAACAGGTCATTGAATACCATCCGAATAAAAATACGCAGCTGAGCAGTGTCTGTCATATCGGTGGATTCGTCAAACTGTAAAAAAACTATGTACATTTCATGATATCATATTTTAGTTTACCTGCCATGTCCTTACTCATGACTTCAATATGCCTTGTGACAGCGGACGAGACAACTGAAGTTCTCTAATAGCAGACATGATTTCTGTTTTATTTTTAAAATCTCTAAATGAAGTCTCACCCGCTTCAATAAATGCTTCCTCCACAACTGATCAATCTTCGAATGGTTTCTTGTGTTTCGCCAAAATATGAGATATTTTAAATGACGCCATCGTAGCAGCTTTTGATTGTTTGGCTGGTCTTGTGTTCATGGTTTGTGCTTTTTTCAAACAAGATATCGAATCACGTACTTCTCGTTTTCTTAATTCAATCTGTGGCGGAAAACTTTTCATGAACCGTTTTATCATGCCTCTCTAAGTTACCCTGCTTAGGTATTGCAACTGACACACGACTAAATAAGACAAATGCACTTTTCATCATACAAAAGAAAAATTCTTCCTCCCAATCACGATTACCTTTTTCGTTTTTAATAATAAACAAGTTACAATTCAGAATGACGCAACATTTATATCCTCTCTAAGAAACGGATTTTTCATTCAATTCGGATAATTTTGTGCTCATCTTGATCCTCATGTCTTTCACCGTTTTGAATTGAAAATACCCTGCTTAGTACGTTTTCTGACATCCACAGAAGATTGAGAGAACGGGGTTTCAAACCGAATCATGTTGAAAGGGCAAATCGGATTGTATAGATTAGGATCAACTTCTCCATGATTTCTTGCTTTACCCATACCATATTCAACGACTCAATTTCTGCCGATGGTTCCTTCATAACATTGCTCATAATCACGATAAATAAGACAAATGCACTTATCCTTCATCATACAAAAGAAGAATTCTTCCTCCCAATCACGATTAAAATGATACGTTTTAGATTTCTTCGCTGCACACATTTTGTACTATTTAATAATAAACAAGTTACAATTCAGAATGACGCAACATTTATATCGGCGTGAACGAAAGTCTCGAATGTTCCCGTCAAACGCGCTTCCCGAAATTTCTAGAAAAGCGGCAAGAATAAAAAACGCGGCTTTTCTTTGACGAGTACCGCGCGTTCCTTTAATAAAGCCGCCTTTTGCCACGAGCAGAGTGTTATTTTATCACGTAATAAATTTTTGTAGTTTAGTTAGTCACTTATGCAACATTTTTTTCTTTTCGAGATTTACTCAAAAAGCACTCGCGTTCGACCGTTTGAGCACTCCTGTTCTAATGCATCTGGATATTGTGTCATTGAATCACTGATGCTTTATAGATCGTTATATCCTGCTGCTTTAAAAAATCAAAACAAGAACGACCTGTCAGTTACTTGCAGGTTATGTTGAATTCACAGTCTATTGAAGACGAGGCTTCAAGAAGCACTGGAAATGTGATGTTTAATTTGAAGAAAGTGAAGAAGAATGAAAAATGAGCTTCGTGATTTCTTTATGAAAACTGATCCGTCTATGGAACGAAATTTAAGAGGAAAACTGCTAATGCCACTGCTGAATATTAGGCTGAATTGAAGGAGCTTGAAAGAGTTGAAGAAGAATACAAAATTGTTCAAACCATGGCCTAAGCCTGGAGATAATATTTAATGAATATTTCGAAAACTTCAATTTAATTGATTTTTTTAAATATTTATTCTTCATCTTGTTACCTATCGAAAATATTGTATTCACAGCGAATTTACGGAACATATACCCGGGAATAATGAGCTTATACTTTATTTCTTGCAGTATTAAACAATCTTTTTTTGTAGCTACTCAGTTTAAAGTAAACATTAAGAAACTTCGTCGAACTATGCAAATCTGACTTCGTCGATTCTGCCTTAACGATATCAAAAGGATACGCGGTGTACACAGCTTTGGGGTGTAATGGAACACATTGTGCGATCATTTCTTTATTAAATCAATAAGACGGGGGGTTATTGGGACTGCCGGCATCTCTGGGGGTGGTTATTAAATTACCAGGCCAACTGTGTACAGACGATGCGGCGGCGGCGGCTAAGGTTTCCAGCTTCTGTCCCTTGCGGAAGATGAACTTTGGCATCAAGAAATCGAAGTGTTTTCACTTCGATTACGCCGGATATTGCGTCGACATCTGCGTTGATTTTTCATTGTTTCGAGTTCGTTGTTGGCAGTTAATATTCTTCCAAGAAGCGGTGCTTTTTTATTATTTAATTTTGAATGTTGATTTATGGTGAAAGATGTAGATTGAAAACTGCCGGGCCAGCTAGTTGAAATTATCATTTTTTTAAACTAAATCAAGCAAATATATCGTTTATATTGTTTTAGTATGATTGTGAAAGCGTTGAGAAATTATATTTGCTTTATATTAAAACTTTACGAATTTTTTCTTCAACTTCGTTAATAAGGATGCATGTGAAATTATTTCTTTCAATTTGTTCAAATTTTCTTCCTCTTTGAATGCCACTAATTATTTTCATGATTATGTTCACAAACCATAGCAAAACAAAAAATAATGGATATCCCTTGTTCAAATATTCAAATATGTTTTTGAATTTGAATGAAAATGTCACAATTGTTTTAAGCAGACTTTAAATAATTAATTCCCGGTCAATTTTAACAATGTTTTTATTTCAACTTGTTAAAGGAGAACAAACTTTTTCTGTAAATGCCTTCAATTATTCTCGTCAAAATATTTCCAAACCATAAAAAACAGCAAAAAAAGGATATTCATCATTCGAATAACGAATTATCAGTTTGAATTTACACAAAAAAGGACATTTCCAAGTTTTCTTTGTAACTTTTTCAACATTTCAATTTCACTAGAGAAACCGATTTCACTACATGTGTTACATAATAGTATGTCACAATTTGAGGGGGTAAAACTACGTGGAATATTAAGAAAAAAAGTTTATATAAACATAGGGCCATAAAAGCTTCGTTATTGAGCTACAAGGTGTTGAAATTTCTGGAAAAAATTGTTTTTGTCTTTGAAACTCCTGCAGGTTTTGAGATATTCAGCCCAAATTCGGAATTCAAGCTATTTTTTACAGCCTCCAACATTACACGTCCAAGATTTTAACTGAAATTCACAAGGTGTTTTCTCTTCCGAGGCCATGTTTCGTTATTCCCTTTCAAACTTTTTTGCAGTAAGTCACTGATCAGCGTACAATCAATTTTCGTCATCTTCGTTCAATTCAGAAACTATTTTGACACTTGTAATTTTTTCGTACCTCCAACCCTTTTCGAGTGAAAAATTATTGAATTTGAATTATTTGAATTGTATGTTACTCGCTAAATAAAAGAAATAATAGAAATCTTCGATAGGTATACCCAAAATTTGCTTTTATTTCGATAGCTCGTCTTCTGAGACTCAACTCATACTTATTCAATATCAAACTAAAAAAAAAGAACAATTAAAAACTAAACAAATTGGTGGAAGTGTCCTCCATCTGCAAGAATACAGGCCTCTGTCCTTCCTCGCATATTATCAAGCACTCTTTGAAATATTCCTGGGGTATTTCTTATCGTGTCACTAAAGGTTATTATTTGATTTCACAATTTTTCTAGTGTTCACTGGAGTGGTATAAACTAAACTTTAGAGATATCCCTGTAAGGAAGAGTCTAAACTATTTGAGTCTGGGGACCTCGGAGGCCATGGTTCTGGCCCACCCCGACCTATCCATCGGTTGTTGGATGTATAATTCAAGAACTCTCTAGCTTCTCCACTGAAATGTGCTGGTGCCACATTATGTTTCTCACAAAAAGTGGCACACCCTCGAGCAATAAAGGTAACTCCTCCTCGAGAAATTAACGATAAGCGGGACCTTTTAATCTTTCAGGCAAAACAAGTGGCCTAATCAAATAATTTCCACTTATTCCGACCCATACATTCAGTGAGAATTTTTCCTGATGATGAGATTCTTCACTCAAATGGGGGTTCTCCTCAGCCCAATAATGATTTTTGTGATAGCAGTTATCGAAAAGTTAGCTTCGTCTGTGAACATTGTTTCACTATCAAAATGAGCATTTTTTCTAATTTTATCTAAGAACCATCGGCAGAAATTCAGTTTTGAAGGAAAATCTCGAGGAGGTAGAGTTTGGACGCGTTGAATATGAAACGGGTACAATAAAATGTCGTGGAGAATCCTCCGAACTAGAACATGTGAAATACTCAACTGTTTTCAGATTATTTTGTACTCACATGAGGATTCAAAAAATAAAAAAAATACAATTCAAAACTGCTTCCTCATAGTTCTCATAGTTTGAGTTGCACCTTTTTTATGATTATTTGCAGTAAAAATACCAGTTTCCCTCAATTTCTGTGGATATTTGAAAATGTTCGCCTGTCTGGTGTTACTCGATTAGGAAAGCGCATCTGATATAATCGCCTAGCATCTGTTGTTTCCGTCAGCCAGACCGTACATGTAATGGATATCAGCCAATTCGGCGTTAGTAAAATTAGCCATTTTCTTACAGCAATAAGTTCAAAAGTCTTAAAACTAATCGTTTAGCTTAAGCATCTGTTAAAATAAATAAATAAATGATAAAAATCAAAGCGTACTAGTCCTTTTCCTAATTAGAAGTGCTTTCAATTCAGCGAATGCATACAATCGTTTGATAATTTTCTGCTCGAGAACGGTTGGAGATATGAAAAAACTACAAGTGTCAAAAAAATTTCTGAATTTAACGAAGATGACGAAAAATGATTGTATGCTGATCAGTGACGTAAAAAGTTTGAAAGGGCAAAAGAAAGCATGGCTTCGGAAAAGAAAACACTTTGTAGACTCTAGTCAGAATTTAGGATTTGTAATGATGGAGACTATAAGAAATAGCTCGCATTCCAAATTTGGATGAATTTCTCAAAAACAGCAGGAGTTTTTAAGAAAAAAACAATTTTTTTCAGAAATTTCAAGCTCCGTAACGAAGCTTTTGCGGACCTATGTTTATATGAACTTTTTTTCTTAAAACTGCGCGTCGATTTACCCCCTCAAGTTGTGACATACTGTTATGTAACACCCTGTATAATTGAAATTTTGTTGTGAAAGTTACCGAGAAAATATGAGACCATGGATAATAGATTTTCTTCTGAAGGATAGTTATTCTCAGAATATAAATCACCAGGTGATCGGTGAACATAAACGAAGGTAATTTTTTCACTATTAAGGCCCCGACGCGAATACTAATAACGAAACATTATCATATTTATGTCGAGATTTTTTTCAAATGAAAACATTAATTGGACAACCTATAAGTTTTCTTTGCGCTTCAAAGAAAATTACTCTCCGTATCTAATTGTGGAGAAGTGATTCAGTAAAATACAAGAAGATTAGCAATGGATGTTTTCCGAAGTGAACCTTATCATCAATTTATCGTTCATACAATAAACTACCTTGATTATTTAGCATCGCTCCTTAAGTTTTTCGCATTTATTTTGAAACACCGCGGATATGTGTGCATAGACCAAGGTGGAGTTGTGCTTGTACCTTTACCCTATTTCACAGTAGTGAACTCAAAAATCTCATAGAAATAGATAACATTCTTTTTTTCTGATTTGCCCGTAATTCTCGCATTATTATCGATCCCACTAGAGTAACCAATGTTACTAATTAAGCTCTGTCTCGAAAAACTCTAAAATATGCAAGAAAGTGAATAATGGAGTTTTTCCGAAGTGAACCGTACGATCATTTTTCGAACAATTCTTGGATTTCCAGAATCCACGAAATACCGAGTGATCGATTAACATGAAAAGCGAATTCGAGATAAGGAAATATTTCTGTACACACGTGGCGACCTCTCGAAATAACAAATGTAAATTGCGATATGGGAATCGTAAGAAATATTTCTTCTGTTTCGCTTCATGCAGTATTCACCGTTTCGACGTCTGTTCGCCCCTCGCAGTCGGGCAGAAACAAAAAGTTCCGTCGTATAAATAAAAGAGTAAATAAAAGTGCAGCAGGCGCGCCCCCCGGATCTGAATTTTAAAGCAAAGGGTAGAAAATGATAAATCTGAGTCGCCCGCGGGAAGTCTTCGGCAGACCGAAGTTAGTCACGTGGAAAGCTCGAACAGGAATGCAAACCGAATTTGTCAAGTAGCGTCCTTTGGCCTTCCTCAAACAATCCGCTGCTTTGCATGTCCACCCTTCAATGGGATTCAAAAGAAGTTTCAGGAGGAATGTTGAAAATAATCCCGTTCTTTGTAATTCGATTTGTTTTTGTTTTAATTAATTTTGTTTGCCAAGAGACATTTGATTATACAGGATGGGGATATTTTCATGAAAAAAAATTTAATACTTTTTAGTGATACTAAGATTATGGGGATTCCCCTTATTTTCTAGGTGATAGTCAGACAATACAAATAACTTGACAATATTGATAGAAATTGCAAAGTAATATTGAAGTAATATCATGAAAATTCATAAGGAAGATAAAATAAGATACAGGGTGTTTCCGAATAAGATGTCATAAATGAAGGATGCGAATCCCTGAATGATTTGAGCAAGAAAGTTCGAAGAACCAATGGTCAAAAAATGCTTCGTTGCCGAGATACAGGGTGTTAAAGTTGAGAAAATTTTTCGATTTTCTCTCGATAAAACCTAGACTTCTCAAGATTTCGGGCTCAAATTTTCCACATAAGCTATTGAACACAATCGGAATCACCAGGTGAGGCCAAATTTTGGAACAGTATACAGGGTGATACTTTTCATGGGCCATGTTCCATTTTACCCTCGGAACTTTTTTGGTACGCCACTGGCACTAACAAAAAATAAAATCGAATAGATCATGCAATTTGAAATTTTTTGACTCCTGCATTTTGATCGTAACTATCACCGTTTCTGAGATATTAATTATTGAAAATAATCCAATAGTTTTCCCATATCGAAGCCATGGAGATATTATCTTAATAACTGATGCAATTTTTCAGGAATTGAGCTAAAATTTACATCAGATATCTCCTTATTGTATGTTTATAACAAAATGAGGCAAAATTCCTGACAGTACACAGGGTCTTATTTTTCACGTGCATTTTCCTCTTTTGCCCCTGAACTTTTTGTGGTGCGCTACTGGTATATTCTGAAAACAGAATCAAACAGATTATTCAATGCGAAAACTTTTCTGTTCTTTGTATTTTTCCGTATCTGTTTTCATCATTATGAGTTTTGTTATTGAAATCATTGGCGATTATTTATGTTGTTTATTCATTTACTTCCGATTTATACACTCAATAAAACACATTTTGAATTCGAATTCAATGATCAGGAAATGATATCACCCTTTATACTTTCTCATAAATCCTACCAATCTAGTGGTGCAGATCTTAAAATGTGAACTTCGTTTGAAATTCGAGCTCAAGGTCTTCACAAATTGCCGAAATAACATGAAAAATATCTTCAAGCTTTCAATACGGAAGGGACTATACGATTACTTTTCTTGATTAATATCTCGAAAATGGTGGCAGATACGGAAAAATACAAAGAACAGAAAAGTTTTCGCATTGAATAATCTGTTTGATTCTGTTTTCAGAATATACCAGTAGCGCACCACAAAAAGTTCAGGGGCAAAAGAGGAAAATGCACGTGAAAAAATAAGACCCTGTGTACTGTCAGGAATTTTGCCTCATTTTGTTATAAACATACAATAAGGAGATATCTGATGTAAATTTTAGCTCAATTCCTGAAAAATTGCATCAGTTATTAAGATAATATCTCCATGGCTTCGATATGGGAAAACTATTGGATTATTTTCAATAATTAATATCTCAGAAACGGTGATAGTTACGATCAAAATGCAAGAGTCAAAAAAAATTTCAAATTGAATGATCTATTCGATTTTATTTTTTGTTAGTGCCAGTGGCGTACCAAAAAAAAGTTCCGAGGGTAAAAATGGAACATGGCCCATGAAAAAGTATCACCCTGTATACTGTTCCAAAATTTGGCCTCACCTGCTGATTCAGATTGTGTTTAATAGCTTATGTGGAAAATTTGAGCCCGAAATCTTGAGAAGTCTAGGTTTTATCGAGAGAAAATCGAAAAATTTTCTCAACTTTAACACCCTGTACCTCGGCAACGAAGCATTTTTTGACCATTGGTTCTTCGAACTTTCTTGCTCAAATCATTCAGGGATTCGCATCCTTCATTTATGACATCTTATTCGGAAACACCCTGTATACTTTATAATTTCCACAATTTTATTTTTACAAACGCGATCGGTTTTGACCGTCAGATCAATTACAGAAAATGAACTTATTTATAAAGATACTAACTTAATGACTGATAATTTGAAGGGTTTCTTTACGACAGTGATTTGTAGATGAGTATCGCAACATTCAAAATTGTGTTATACTCTTGCACTATAAGGAGGATAATTCGATCATTTGATTTCAAATCATTGGATTTATTCTCCTTCATTTTAAATACAATAAAGCAATAAAATCATCTTGAGGATGTTGTAGTTTGTGAAATAGGATTTCAAAAGACATTACAACAAAACCTATTTTGATTGAGTAGCTTGTTACTTGATGAAAATCGATATACATATTCTCAATGAAATAAACTATGGTATTTAGTTTTTCACTTTATTAACAAAACTATGATTGGTTTCGCCACACTGTGGCTTCATCTGATAGATACAAACTAATGAACAGAGTTATTCCTTATATATTATTCTTATTTCCTACTTAATATTAAATTAGGTACAAGTACAAGAAGTATGTTGGAAAACACATCGGAGTTGCTTACTTTATGAATTGAAGAGTTGATTAAAGGAGAAGGATTTAGATCTAATTGACTATTAAGTAATCTACCTGAATTATTTTCTTTGTTAATCTCTAAAATTTCCCATAGGTTGAGTTTTTGTCTATTATTTTCATTGTGTAAAATTTTCAAATTATCACTAAATGGTTTTCTTCGAGTAAATGACTAAATTAATGGGATTCTGATTTATGATAATTAAAACTACGTTTGTGCTCGGATAATCTAACAGACTAGGATTACCAATATAAGTTAAGCTGTTGTATTTTGTGTTAGACCTTTTTACACTTGAAAATACTTCCTGGATTGCTTTTGAAATTTTTTGCGTGAAATCATGTTCTCAATCATACTGGTTGTAACCGTTATTGACTTCTATTTGTTTGAATATATTTTGCTCTTTTATAAAATTATTTTGTGACATTGCGATATTAATGAGTCTATGTACCATACTATTGTAAGCAGCTAATTTCTGTGGATAAGGATGTGTAAATGAGCTGTGAATAGTAATATCCGTATACGATTGCTTATGAAAAATTGAAAAATCATGTTTGCCGTTAATTTTAGAAAGAGTTAAATCCAGAAAGTTAATGAAGTTTTCTGTTTCTATCTCTAACGTGAATTTATTATTATCGTGAATTTTGTTAATGAATGTTTTGAATGACTCTAATTGTCTGTTTGTGCCAGTGAAAAAACAAATCATATCGTCGACATATCTAAACAAATAAATGAAGTAGTTGAAAAACGTATGTTCTTGGATAGTTTTTCAATATAATTCATGAAAATTTCAGCAGTAGAGGCTCAGAGGATCTAACCCATGATTAAACCTTTTTTTATATATAATAGTAAAAAGATTTATTCATAGGTAATTTTCTGCCCTCTACTGTTGAAATTTTCATGGATAATATTGAAAAAACTATCCAAGAACATCCGTTATTCAAATACTTCATTGATTGGCTTAAATATGTCGACGATATCATTTGCCGTTTCACTGTCACAAACAGACAATTAGAATGATTCAAAACATTCATTAACAAAATTCGCGATAATATTAAATTCACGTTAGAGATAGAAACAGAGAACTCCATTAACTTTCTAGATTTAACTATTACCAAAATTAACGGCAAACATATTTTTTCTATTTTTCATAAGCCATCGCATACAGGTATTACTTTTCACAGCTCATCTACACACCCTTATCCACATAAATTAGCTGCTTATAATAGTATGGTACATAGACTCAGTAATATCCCAATGTCACAAAATAATTTTATAGGAGAGCAAAATATAATTAAACAAATAGCAGTCAATAACGGTTACAGTCCCACTATGATTGAGAACATGATTTCACGCAAAAAATTTCAAAAAGCAATCCAGGAAGTATTTCCAAGTATAAAAAGTTCTAACACAAAATACAACAGCTTAACTTATATTGGTAATCCTAGTCTGACATTAAAATCATTCCTTTCGCATTATAATTTCAATATAGCATTCCGAAATGATAATTCTTTAAGCCGACATATCAAAAACTGCAAAATCTACAATTGATAAAGGTAATACATCCCGTGTTTATAAACTGTCTTGCGGGAATTGTAATAAAATTTATATTGGTATAACTTTCAAAGTTAGATTATCCGAGCGCAAACGTAGTTTTAATTATTATAAATCAGATTCCCATTATTCTAATCACTTAGTCGGAGAAAACCATAACTTTAATGATAATTTCAAAATTTTACACAATGAAAATAATTACACGAAAACAATTGAATTCATATCGTCAAAAACTCAATCTATGGGAAATTTTGGGGATTAACAAAGAAAAGAATTCAAGTAGATTACTTAATAGTCAATTTGATCTAAATCCTTTTCCTTTACTTTTCACCTTTCAATTCATGAAGTAAGCAACTCCGATGTGTTTTCCAACATACCCAATATACTTGTACCTGTTGTAATATTAAGTAGGAAATAAGAATACAGGAACAATATATAATAGCAAGGTCTGTGTATTTGGACTTTTCTCCTGGAACTTGTTCAGCACGTTGTTATTGGCGACATCCAATAACTCTGTTCAATAGTTTGTATCTATCTGATGAAGCCACAGGTGTGGTGAAACCGGTCATAACTGTAATTTTGGATTTATATCAACAAATTATAGAGGTTCAATGTTAAACAATAAAGCCATGAATCCATTTTCTTTCTACAGCGCTCTTTCAGAATAATTTTTGCTTGAAAATAAAGGAGACATTAAAAACTAAAAACTAAGAATTTCATTAACAATTTCCAACTTGACACTGAAAATTATAACTCTTAAATAGTGGTTAGAAAAGTACTAAAATTTAATGTGTTTCCATAAAGGGCGCCGTTTCGGAATGTTTCTACAATAATAACTAATTAAGGGCCACCATTCAAGTCAAGAAAACATATTAAGAAACCAGAATAGTGTGACGTATTCCTAACCGAATCGATTTTCGTACAGGGTGCTTTTAAATAGGCCTCTGTTCTGATGGTTTATAGTGATATCGGCCTTCGAATTGCACAAAGAGGGTAAGGTAGAATACCTACACAAAGTCGTTAGATTTTATTGGTATTGCCCAGCGGCTTAGGTTAAAGAGAATACCTTTGATTGTTGATGTTACAACGTTGATAATTTATGTGACGACAAACACGGATATTATTCAACAATTAGTAGCTAATTTTCAAAAGCTGTGTTTATCAAAAGTTATACATAAGGACCGACGGTATCAATGTATTTAAGGTATAATTTTCAAGAATACTTAACGAATCTCCAACGCTAATTTACTGTACAGGGTGTCCCGTTTTTGATGTTTTAATTCGGGAGCTATGTGAAATACTGCAAATAATTCTTTGATTCTAGAGGAAAATTTATTGGTGAAAACACATCGTAGCAATCTTCTTTTGTTTGAAAGCTATTCTGGATTTCTCGTTTTTCCGGAATTTGAAAACTATTTTGATAATCTACGGCACTTTTCGAGTAGAATGCAATGATGAATTCGAGAAATTATTTGGTGAGTGGTTTTCGAATTGTGATGTGAACTTTTTTCAATGAAAACTATAGATGAATTTGGGTAAGATAGGAAAATCTATTTCCGAATATATATAACATATACAGGGTGTTACATAATAGTATATCACAACTTGAGGGGGTAAATCTACGTGCAATTTTAAGAAAAAAAGTTCATATAAACATAGGTCCGCGAAAGCTTCGTTATGGAGCTAGAAGGTGTTGAAATTTCCTGAAAAATAGGTTTTTTTCTTCAAAACTCTTGCAGTTTTTGATATATTCTTCGAAGGAACTCTAACCTCAGAGATTTTTTTGAATTACTTTCGAAATGATCGCCTTATGCTCATGGAGAATATTGTGGATAAGGGAGTTTATCTTCAACTGAATGGTGCTACACCACACTATTATTTCCTGAATTAAAGATCCCCTTATCATTGAATTGGCCGAGGAGGTTCGATGTCTTGGCCAGCCATGTCTCCAGATCTGAACCCCCTTGATTATATTTCATGAGAATACCTAGGGGATTTAGTTTATAAGGTGGAAATTAATTGGTGTAAGCAATTGGAAGCCAAAATTTCCGAAGCTGGCAATAAGGTGCAAAATCAGGAAATTTATAAAATACCTCTTGATTCAGGCCAGAAAATGTGTTGATGCTGCTGGGGGATATATTTTAAAATTTGAAGATCATTGTTATTTTTCACACTTGTGTGAATTTTCCTCGTTAGTTCGTGAGTTCAATGAGATGAGATTTTATTGCAGATTACTCAACTTTTCAATGTCCTTTTTCGCAAAAATTATATGTGTTAAAAACTCAATATACAAGATGATATTTCTGAATGAACACTGAAAATGAGGATAGATCAGTCCGGTCCTGAAACTTAAATATTTTTGATGCAGTTAATGCCAATATTGTCTTCAAAATCGTTCTATTCCATCGATTATTGAAAATTTTAGAGGAACTGAAAGAATTTGGCAATTTCCGAAAAGCAATTAGTAGAGCTATCAACAAGGATCTACATCTAATATCTACCCTATCGAACTTCATCCAATGTAGAAGTAGGATGAAGTACACTTCATCTGGATTCACCTTTTATATTTGAAAAGAAGAAATACTCTCCCTTTATATACACTCCCCACAAAAATTGTCGCATGACCCCACTTTTACGACAATACTATATAAACCTTTAGGTTGGTCATTCAAGAGTCGCTTGGTATTTTTCAGAGGTGTAAAATAAGAAGATATCATTCAAAAGAGATAAGTTTATGATAGAAAATATCAACAATTTTCGAGTTTATGAAAAATTTAAAAATTCTACCATCTTCAACATTCGCGAAGAGACCAATCAACTAGCATTGAATTGTTACTAATCATTTTGGAAATCTAGTGGTTCCTCCCTGAGCCCTAATTACTGCCAGTATACGTCTCGGAAGCCCCTCAAACAAATTTATGTACTCTTGAGTCACTGAGTTCCAAATTTCAGGAAGCAGATTTTCTAGTTGTTGGAGTGCTCTACAAGGCATCCTACGTTGAATTTACCAGCCCATGTTGTCAAAATATGTTCTAAGGGACTCAAGTCGAGACTTCTGGCTGGCCATCTTAAAATATCAAATTCGGCATTTATATAAATAAAGTTTTCGCCAATCAATGGACCAAAGGGTACAACATGGGGTTGAAGGATATCTGCGATGTATCTGGCCGCTGTCAATCTTCCATTATCCTCTAGGACTAACTCAGTTCGGCCATGAAAAGAAATGCCTCCCTCCAAGTTTTTGGTATGCCGGATATTGCATTGCTGATACCGTTCCCCAGGTCGTCTGTATACAGGCATGCGTCTATCATTTGATACTAGACAGAACCTGGACTCGTCGGAAAAGAGAACATTCGACCATTCTGGAATACCCCAATTTGCATGTACCCTCGCGAACTGACGTCTAGCAACTCGATGCTCTCTGGTCGGTAGAAGCAACCCTTGATCTAGTATCGTCTATTCTGAACTGGTTCCTAACAATTTGCAGTGAAATATGCACATTTCTGGAAAGTGCAAGTTAATGTTGTAGCATTCTAGCCGTACAGTGCCGAACTCTTAGTGCAGTTAAACGAAGCCAACGATCATCAACTGGTGTTGTTATCTGATTACTTCCCTTTCCGGCCCTTCTTCCGTATTCCCCTGTTTCGTGGTACCGATTAGTTGCTCTTGAAATAGTGCTTTGGTTAACATTCAACAAGTTAGCCACGTAACGTTGGCTTCGCTCCTCTTCTAGAAGTGTTACAATTCTTACCACTTCATTATCACACAAATAGCGTCCAGGACGTTCAGCAGCCATTACAATAATTTCAAAGATTCGAAAATCAACAAGAAACACAGAAAATTTGCATTAATTCAGCGTGAAAAGTGAAGAGAAATTGAATGAGTACTGATAGTCAAATAAACTCATTCTTGTTTCAGACGTGTTTGAGATCATATGGAAACAAATGTTACTACATAGATAAGATTTTTTTCCCTCATATGTCCAAAAACATATGTTGACAAAGAAACTGCGATCGAGCAGCTTAATCGATTGTGGAATTCAGAATACCAGGTGATGCGACAATTTTTGTGGTGTGTGTATATACAATTCACAATTCGAAAATCATTCAACAGAAACAAGTTTGGAGTAAGTCCATGTATTCTACTTAATTTTGATAGTGAGCGAGATACTGGCATATGCCAAAATCCCAAAAAATCGGGAAATCCAAAATATCTCGTAATTAAAAGAAGATAGCCTCAATCTGTTTTTACTAATGAATTATCATTAATAATGAAAATCGATGACGGAGATGAGGGAGTCCTCTTTCTCTATTTGCAGTATTTCACATAGCTGACGTACTAAAATATTGAAAATGAGACACTTGTACATACAGAGTGGCCCATATGAGATGTCCGTGAACACTTCGATAACGCAATATCTGGAAGAAAATTTACTCCTGAACACATATCTCTTTTTGGAATATTACCAAGTGGTCTTAAATTCTAGTATCGCAGAAAGAAACGTAAATGTATCAGCTTTTTATCTCTCAATTATCTCCATGTCCTCCATTTGGGTAACTCTTCACAATACACGTGACCAAACTTGGCATTTCGTATCTTGAACTTCCCGGAGTATCATCAAATAACATTGACAGTTTCCTCCTCCAATCTGCGAATAATTTAATGCATAATACCTTCGAAGTATGCAAGGAACCTAGAGTTAAGAGGAAATGGCTATATGGAATCAAACTGGCCGTGAACTATAAAGACGAAAATGGAGAAGGCAACCAAGGGACTACTCTGAAAAAGGGGAAACTCTTCTTCATGACACGGAAAATTTAACTAGGCGTTGTACAAAGTCGTAAAACTTATTGATGGGGCAAGGATTATGTGATGGTATGGCTGTTCTCCGGTCATTTTCTGCCTACGAAAATTCGTAGGAGACGACTGAGTTTTCGAGAACTCGTAATTCCTCTAAGTTGTAATAATGGTGTGAATATTTGACAAACGTAGTTTTCCAGCACAACTGGATCCACTGAAATTTATATTTCTATACAGGGTGCTTCAACGAAAACTAAACAGAGGCTATATCTACCAAGATATTCATTTCTGATTAAAACGCAAAAACATATTAATTTTTGTTTCAAGGTTGACATCTTTTGGGTACAATACTTGCCTGAAATGTCAATCCCCTAAGCGGGGTTTGCAATCCTTGAACATTTTGCATAGAAAAGATGGGTCGAGTGATGACTCAAAAGAAAGGTGGTATTTTTGTCTTCATTGCCTTGAACGAATTTCCATTTTTAATTGAAAACTGTAAAAGATACAGGGTGAGCAACTGAAAGATAGGGAAGACAATTTCCCTGAGACTATTCAAGTTTCAGTGAGGTAAAGTAGAACAAATACATGCTGATCAAGGGCAGTCATCATCAAGTACCATCCTCATCTCGAATTTCAATCCCTAGACAGGGGTGACCACCCTTGAAAATTTGGAAGAGGGTAGATGGGTCGAGTGATACCTCGAAAGAAAGGTATTATATTTGTCTGCATCCCCGTGAATGAAATTTCATTTTTAATTGAAAACTGTAGAAGATACATAGTGAGCTACTGAAAAATAAAGGAGACTAATACTCCAATAGTCTTGGGGCGACAGTCTTCTCTATTTTTCAGTGGCTCACTCTGTATCTTCTACAGTTTTCAATCAAAAATGAAAAATCTTTCACGAGAATGCAGACAAAGATGAAACCTTTCTTTCGAGTTATCACTGACCCATCTACCCTCTTCCAAATTTTCAAGGGTTTTACCCTGCTCCAGAGGTTGAAATTCGAGATGAGGATGGTATATATATATATATATATATATATATATATATATATATATATATATATATATATATATATATATATATATATATATATATATATATATATATATATATATATATATATATATATATATGAGATCAATGAATAATCCTCTTGACAAGAGCTAGTTCCCAAATCTGCCCGCCATGCACGCAGCCCTCAAGCGCCACAATAGTGCAACTAAGAAGGATGCCGAGAAACGAAGCGGCAGACTGCAGTTTAGCCCTTATTAGGAGCTCATCAGTGTCGCATATTGCTTCTCAGCATCCTACCAAGCTACATCGGGGTACCCTATCAATTCCATAAAGGACGCACCTCGTACATACGTATGAGTGTCGCTCGTTTTCTACCGTTGATGTGATTCACGGAACGGCGAAAGATGTCTCCCAAATGTTTGGAATTTCTAACGTTTCCACATCTGTTTGTTATTGTTCGTATCTTTCTCGAAGTCCGGTAGCGGATTCGCCGTGTCAGTCCATAGAGGGCGACTCTCATACGTATGTACGAGGTGCGTCCTTTCTGGAATTGATAGGGTACCCCGATGTAGCTCTTAATGAGGATCAGTGACTATCAATTGAAAAATGAAATTTTCTATGAAGGTCAATCTGGATTTCGTAAGTGTTTTTGTTCACTTGAAATGTGCTTTTGAAACTATTAGTAGAGATAATTTGATTGAAGTGTGCCGTAGTGACGGGAGTGGTACTTGAATGGTTAGTGGACTACCTACAAGGAAGAACAGAAAAGACAAAAATCAGCGAGAGTATCTCATCTAAGGCTGAAATACCGAATGGTGTACCTCAAGGGAGTATACTATTGCCATTGTTGTTTATATTGTATGCTAATAACCATCTATGTGACTGTTTTCGGAGTTTGTACGCTGATGATACCTTTGTAACAGTCTCTGCTTCGAATTTTGTTGATATTATTAAGATATTGAATAGACAATTGAAAATTTTTTACAATTGGCTTGCTCTCAAAAAATTGAAGTTAAATTCACAAAAGACAAAGTTCATTGTATTTGGATCATGGCCGAACTGTAGGGTGTTTAAAGATGAAAACTTGAAAATTAGTATTGGGTATGACACTGTAGAACACAGTTGAAACTTACAACCCATATTTAATATGTGTGCAAAACTTGGTAAGAAAATTGGTTATTTTCGTTGGACATTCGGGAGATTATCTGATTGGTCAAAACGAATTGTCTATAATACGATAGTTCATCCCCAATTAACATATTGCATTTCATTCTGTTGGGATGCAATCAAGAAGGTATAGACAGATTGCAGATTTTGCAAAACAGACCAAAGGCTTTATTAGGGTGCAAATACACGAGGATAGATGACATGCTGCGTTCTTTGAAATTCATTAAAATCCAAAATATAGGAAGCTATTTTAGTTTTCATTTATGAAATAATTAATAATTTGGCAGCACCATGTCTTTCTCATTTTCTTATAAAAAGATCAACCATGATATCTTATTACCTGAGGACCGGGGATGATTATAATATCGGTAAATTTACGACTTACTTACGAAGTGTTTGGAAAAGTCTCTGTTCAACCATGGCTTGAAAATTTTCAATGGATTACTTTTGTTTGTAAGGATTTATCCTTCCTTAAGCACATTAAAGTCAAGACTTACAGAGTTCTATTCAGTTGATTAGTTGGTAGAGGGGTATAGGTTACGATGGGATATACATTTGTATCATTTTGTTGTGAACTACATAATTATTTGTTATTGTACTGTAGTAGCAGAAGCTAATTAAATATTTATTTATTCATTCATATATAACACTAATAGCGAATGAAAGATTTAGCTCAGATTCATAGAACAGCCTAATTAGCACAGGCGTATTTCCTCGTATTCTGAAAATAGCAATCGTCATTCCTATTCATAAAAAGGATGATGTACACGATATCATGAACTATAGACCTATATCTATCTTAAGTGTCTTTTCAAAGGTTTTTGAAAGAATAGTGTTTGATAGAATGATGAAGTACCTAGATAAATTTCAAATACTTGATACTGCACAACATGGTTTCAGAACCGGCCGTTCGACTCAAACTGGAGAATTGCAGTTCGTGGAGTTCGTCTATCGTTGCCTTGATAATGGTCAATATGTTGCTGGATTATTCTTTGACTTGTCTAAAGCGTTTGATAGTCTTGCTATCCAGTTTATATTGGATAAATGTTATAATCTTGGATTCAGAGGCGTGTTCTTGAACTGGATTCGTAGTTATCTGGAGGACAGAACTGCCCCAATCAGGGTTCACGACTCGTTCTCAAATGAACAGTACTGTAAATTAGGAGTACCCCAGGGTTCTGTCTTGGGGCCACTTCTATTTCTGTTATTCATCAACGATCTGCCACCAAATTTGAAAAAAATATTCTACAGAAAATCTAATATTCGCAATTTATTATCAAAAATAATCTGGTTGATACTGTTCGCTGATGACTCTTCCATAGCTATTACTGCTGAGACTCTTGAGCAGCTTCAAAAGTTATGCGAGCTGCTGGTTGAGAGTTTCGTAGAATGGTGCCATTTTAATGCTATTATGATCAATGTCAACAAGACGGAATGCATTTAGTTCACTCTGTCGTCTTGTGATCAGGGTAGCATAACAATAAGGTATTGAGATACAGTCATCTCTTCGAAGGACACCACTAAATTCCTCGGCGTTCACATCGATAGGAATCTGAAGTGGAGTGCACATATCGATGCGATTTGTAAGAGGCTGAATAGTTCCTATTATGTCCTAAATAGAATCAAGAGTTCACTACCTCTAAGTTCCCATGTGAACATTTATTACAGTTTGGTATATAGTCACCTGTCCTATAATATCTTACTGTGGGGAAATTCCTCAGACGTAGGTAGAGTTTTCATCATCCAGAAAAGAATTCTACGGATGATGTTCGATACAGCTCCACAATCTTCAAGAAGAATGGTATCCTCACATTGGCGTCTATTTTCACGTTGAGATGCCTCGTTTATATTAAAGAGAATGAAAGTAACATGACTAAACTTTCTAACTTTCATTCCCACAATACTAGAAATAAGGAAACATTATGTATCCCTAAACACAGACCTTCTAGATTTGAAATGTCGCCCCTGTACCAGGGTATCAGATTGTTCAATCATCTTCCACGGCATATACAGGGTCTAAGTGTAAATAGATTTAAGGTTAAGGTTAAGAATTTACTTTTAGCAAAATGTTTTTATACTGTGAATGAGTTTCTATGTGTTGATTTAGATAATGTCTAAATGTCTTTTCTATTGACCTGTCCTATACATACTTGTGATGTCTTAAGGATCAATAAATTATTATTATTATTATTATATCCATTGAAATCTTTGCATTCATTCCTGACACACCCTGTATGTAGTTTATACTTGTCTAAACATGATCAACAACTCGAAACTGGAGTCACAGTGTGGATTTCAAAATATATTTGGCAATAAAACTGTATCGAAATCCTGTATTTCAATCTTCATTAATAGCTGAAAAATAATCTGGAAAACTAAAGAAATAAGTACAAGAAAAACGTCTGTTGCGTCAGCTAGAGAAAAAAAGTTTGAATTTTTCGATCCAGGATTAACTTTTAACAAGCTCCCTTCATCATTCTATATTGAATTTGTCGGGGACGGCGCGGGGCGGCAGCTCATCGTAATGATTCTCCGCACCCAAACGCAATTTACACCTTGTCACTTCAATAAGTAGTATCGCGGCTGCTCTCAGGTTCATATCTAGGTCTGAGGTGGCTATGAAGGGGTGGCGTTGGTGGTATCGTGATCCCAGGCGGCGGCGGAGATGTAGGTAGCGAGGCTGGAGGGGACGGGGGAATGGTGACGCCTTAACGCCGTGTCGACACCATCTGGTTTCCTTGCGACAGATGTTCATGGGGGCGACGTATTTTCCGATCTTTCTTTTCGGAGAGAAAAATAAAAATTTCTTCATACGAATATATTAAATATGTATTTCGGATAGCGAATTTGCTACAATTTTTTATTTCTTTGGGATTCGCTGTATGATATCAGATAACAAAATAAAATAGACGAAAGATAGTCTAGATATTTAGACTGATGTTACTGACTCTTGAAGAAAGAATCTGAATGTCAAAGTTGTGGAAAAACAAATTATTAAATATTCTATATAGACATTCCATTTCTATGTTCAATTCAACAATTCAAACCACCTGTTCGTATAGAATATTCATTCAACAAAGATTTGGAAAATTCAATAGGAATATATTCAGCCCTTTGGCACCCTATCTAAATAAGTATTAAACTGATGTACGATCTCTTGCTGTAGATGCTCCCGTTGAAGTCGTTAACTGAAAGAGAAAGACGAGACCGGGTTCGAATAAGGTCCAGAGGGTATCTCCATTAGCAAATTACAATCTATCCACGGTTTGATTTAAAACGGCGTAATTTGAAGCCAACTTATTAAGTTATATGGGCAATTTTCTCAAAGTAACTTGTGAAATGGCAATGAAGGATGACGTTCATTTGAGGGTTTTTTATTTTTCTTAGATAGAAAAATAAAATTATTTACTTTTCGAGGGTTTAGAAAATATCATTCATTTGAGGCCGAGATGTGAAAATATGTACATTTATAATGATTCTTCGAAACAATTCAAAAAAATTTGGAAAATATGTAAATTGAGACTTCACTTTCGGCATTTGAAACTGTCTTCACACTATATGGTTTCACAAAATGTATTGGAAATACGTGTTGTGAAAATTTGAAAAGTTTAAATATATAATAATAATCTATTGCCACCTATAAAGTCATTAGAAATGAAGAAAAGGTATGGCAGGAAATCGAATTATAGTTTAACGACAATTCCTTTTAAGGACACGAATTTAATAATGAGTTTTTCACCATTCATCATTTTTAGAAGATTAGGTGATGGATAATGTAGGTACCTGGTTTTCAATTGTTTGATTCACAACCCTTGGAAGGAACATGATCTATGGAATCTATGGAAATTAGGAAAATATGTAACAATATCTTAAAATCTGGATCTTTGTTCCAATTTAGTTGAAATATGTAATTTATATATAATCCACTCTTTACTGATAATGAAAAATGTAAAACTTTTGGAAAAATCAGAATTCTTCAAGACTTGATATTTGCACCCCTGATGAGATCTGTTGCGAAATTGGCTCCGGAGAGAATTAGAGTGGACTGTATTCAATTGAGATGTTAGAACTAGGATAATTGGCCTTCAAAACCTTATCCTTTTTAGATGGAGGCAAAGGCGAGTTCCTGCAATTGCCTTATTCTGTTTGGCCATAGGTTTTTTCTTCGTAATTTTCACAGCACCAATTGGCGAAAGGTTTTGATAGATAAATGGCACTATTTTAACAGTAAAGCCAAGAAAAAATAAACATTAAAGCGAAAAAGCGACTGACTGTCTCATCAAGGTTTCCATTGGAGTCGTTGATTATAAATGTGAGGGAGAACGGTGTATAAGGGTAATAAAGAAATATCTTAATACAGGACATCATCATCAGCATAGTCACAACGTCTAAACAGACATATTGTGAACTCGTAAAATGCATTAAGTCGGAGCTGGAACGCTTACGATACGAAGATCATCAATTGTTTTCGAAATTGTAGCATGCCATCTTTCGCGATTTCGAGTTAGTTCGGTGGTTTTGTGACACTCACATCCATCAACTGTTTCGTTGCATCCACCCAGCGTGTAGGGGAACGGCCAGGACGGCCCATTCGGAGCATGACCTTAGACAACAAGTTTCTCCATATTATCGCTTCTATGAATGTGACCGAAGAACGTCAGAATTCCCCTGAATACAATGGAGGAGAGCCGCTTTGGAATACCAAGTTTTCAAATTATTCAAATCATCTTAGGGAAAATGGTCACTTTTTCAATTCAGAATTTAAAATCTTACATTCTGAGAATAGAGGTATAAAACTCAACCTTCTGGAAGTACTTGAAATTAACAGATTTAGGAATTCACCGGAAATTCTTAATGATCAGGTAGACATAAATAACTCACCCTTATTAAATTTATTTCTTAAACATTAGTTCAAGTATGCATAGCTCTGAGTGGATTGCCTCTTCAGTGTATATAAAAATTTGTTAGTAAGATATATTTGTAGTATTCATTCGCTCTTGACAAAGACACTGTGTATCGAAACTTGTCGAGCATTCAATAATATATTTTAGTAGAAATCGTCGTTTACTTGAATTTGTGAATTGATCAACTTTATAAATTTTAAGTTACATCATAAAAATTCCAATTTTCCTGAACGTTTATTTTTTTCATTTCATGGTAGCGTTAAATATCGAAATGGTATTTGTTTAACCTCCTTGACACACACATATCCGATTTCATTCATTCTTTGGCGAATAGAGATTCTTCTTATACTTCATCGAATTAAACGCAAGTAACGGTGCGGCAAACTGATAATTAAATCACCAACTAATTGCAGCCTCGCTCTGACAGTAGCACGGACTAAGGCAAAGGAAGAGCAACTTGTCAGTAATTATTAATTAACAGCGTAAGCTTTCAGCCAGCTTTCTGAGCTTTTACCGGCTTCGCAGAAGCTTTGCATCTCCGCTACGCTGCAGAATATGTTTGCACGACAAACGCGCAATTTTCAGCCTTATTGCAACTTACTGTTCGAGTTGAATTTCCAGCGGCGTTTTCGTGAGGTTATATTTCAGGGTTCAGTGCCGTAACGAAAGAAAAATACACAGAGGAATTTCTGTTCTTGATGGTTCACATTACATTTAAATTGTATATTATTATTTTCTCTCGTATCGCATAATACTTCATTCTATGAAAGTTTGTGCAACACTGACACACTTATACCTGAGGTGTCTCCTTCTTTCTATCACTTTCCTAATAAGATACATCCCGTCAATTGATTATTCAAAAAATTTATCTGAAACGATTGTCAAAATTTTTATTGTTACTAAGTTGGCACAACAGTTTCATATACTGCCATTTATTTTGTTCACAGTGCTCGAATTTGTCAGTTTTCCCAAGTGTGTTTTGCGATTTTCACAATGGTTAAAAATATCGAACAAATAATTTGTTTCGAATTTCGTATTACAAATGGAATTTCGTGTGCCGAATCGCTGAAAATAATACAGAAAGCTTATGGTCAATTATCAAAAACACGGTATATAAGTGCATTCAACAGCGGCCGATATGTGATGGAAGATTTGCCTCGCTCTGGTCGATCATCAACATCTTAAACTGAAGTAAAGAAAATTGTAATTGAAAATAGTCATTGAAGTTGGAGAGAGATATGCGATTTCTATGACTCACGAATCAATTCGTACCATTTCACATTCATAAAACGCATTGTAACTGGTGATGAGACATGGGTTTATGAGTTTGGCATGCAAACTAGTCAATAAGCTTTGGAATGACGCTTTCATACTGAACGGAAAACGAAAAAACCACATCAAAGTCGATCAGAAATCAAGGTAATGCTTTCAGTTGTGTAGTCAGAATTCTTGCCTGAAAGTTAGACGGTAAATAAAGAATATATATATATATATATATATATATATATATATATATATATATATATATATATATATATATATATATATATATATATACAAAGAACATCCTTGTTGTTGCTTGCCAATTTTGAAAAATAATCGCAAAAAACATTCAATATTCAAACTCCTCAAAACAATCCCTCTCTGTTTGACCGAGAGAGCCCCGATGGCCAGGTTCAGTCTTCCAAGTGATACCGATTATGATCTATAGATGTTTTAGAATCATTAGGGACCCAATAATTTGGGTTGAAATTACCCATATATTATTTCTTCGTGGATCTTGTACAATTCAAAGAAAGATGTGTGAAAAAATTTCGACAGTCGTTCTAAAAAAGAGACAAATGTCACTTCGATAATGGACCATCCCACAAGGTTTTCATTGTCAATGAATTTTTGACCAAGAACACAACAAATATCATCGAACAACCACCGTATTCTCCTGAAATGGCTCTGGCCGACTTTTTTATTTTTCTAAAAGCCTAATTCGGGACGAGAACTGAAATCGTTTGCGGAAAAAGCGTTTGAAAAATGTTTGGATGATTAGATTATTTGTTGGCATGAAGCTATCATTTTGGAAGAGGCTTACTTTGAAGGTGATGTCTAGATTATGGTTTCCGTAAATGTCCTCAATAGCTTCATAGATGATGATGGATGCTTGGTCCAATAATTCATGCTAATGTAAGGTTATAATCTTAGAATTTAAGATAGTTAGCTGAAGACTCGTGAAAACTTTCGTTTTTATACTCTGAAACTTGTACCAAAACCTACCAACTATAGTGTGGTTGAAAACATTGATTGTTTGCACGTTTTTTAAAAATATCTTGGATCCTGTGAAGTGTTCGCTATTTGAATTTATCTTAAATATTGGAGAGAATTGAATTCTCTACAACTTTAATTCGAAAAATATTTTTCTTCGTTGAACTAATTTTGAGATAGAGCGCTGAGGACACGCAGTGTTTTTCTGTGTATTATTCAAGTTCAATCAGTAGTCTCGATTGAAAATATGTCGTCCATAGATTGAAAATTGTTCATAAGTGTATAAATATAATTATTTTTGTTTTTTCTCTAACTTAAATCTTCAGACAAGAAGAAACCACACTATAGATTCAGATCATCTGAAATTCCCACACAAAAATCATTAGACGATAAGAACGCAATAAAAGAACTAGAATGAATCTTTTTAATAGTTTGGAAATTATCAAACTCAGGAAAACTTAACATAGCCTACTTGAAATCAATAATTCCCCCCTACTTAACATTTAAGGAAGAACTATATCTTGTTATGATAGTTGTCCTAAGTTTGTATTCAGCACTTGAAAATAACCCATAGGTCGAAACCGGTCGTTTATTAAGAAACAAAAAACGTGAAAACTAACAAAAGTGTTTTTACTCTTTCGCGAACAGTTATACCATCTCAGATAATCACCGTACCTTTTTGGTAGTTGTGTACTTCCTCACCCTTTCTTAGTATTTAAACGTATCCAGATTGTTTCCAAATGTGAGGATGTATTGTGTCACAACATAAATTGAATCGATATACATTGCAAATGACACCGGGTTTCAGTTCTCATGTTATCTCTAGCCCGAACTTGTCTTATCTGACTATTTCCTCTTGACCATGAGGAAACCCTGGAAAGGAGTCTGGCAGGTAGATCATATTGCTGTAACCTATTTCTTGGTTATCTATGTGTATGTGACGTTTCAGAGCTATACATATTTCGTAGACCCGTCATGCGGATGGTATTTCTCAAAGCAATAAGTCTTTGATATCTATCTCATCAATGAATGTTTCTATTGAGCTAGTCCGCTCCTGTCTTAGCGTTGCCTTCTATATAATGGAAAGATTTCAAACAATTTCTCATTTAGACGGCAATGAGCTACTGATTGTCATTTATTTTATACGCAGTTGTGAAGCCCTTTTCTGCAGGGCATTGAGAGATGTATTCAAATATGTCAAGTGAATGAATATAATTATCTGTTTCCACTGTCTTCATTATTATCAAACGAATTATTTGAACAATTTACAAATGAAATTGATTAAATTCATATTTAATACTTTCGTACGAGTGTGATCTGAAAAGTTTCTGACCAAACAATTATGTAAGACATATTATCTATATGTATAGGGTGCGCCAGAGAAAACCGAACAATTTTTTCCGTTATAACTTTCGCAATTTTAGAGCTAGATCATTCGTTCTTACTTTATTGGAAAGCTTAAGGACTAGGTTTTTCAGAAATTTCACTTCCAGTGAAATCCAATATGGCTGACTCATTCGAACATGAGCAATATTCCAAGATCGCTGGAACTTTTTTTCACTGAAAAAGTCGATAATTCAGTCTATTCTGAGTAATTTGACTTATTTATCTCAAAAATATTTCAAGAATTGGTGAAAAACAGCGTGAAGAACTTTATTCATTTCGATTTTCAGCTAAAATCGAAATATTTTTTTCATCTCATGGCGTTGGCACTACTGAAGTTATTGTGTTTTTTATGGATGTTCTAGGAAGACAAAGAACCATTTTTTACTAAAACCTACCTAAAATGGCTGACTTCCTGAAATATTAACAATTTTCCCCGCTCATTAAAAAAATTTTCGTGGTCGTAATGAATCAACTGTATTTTGAGGGGTCGAACTCGAATATTGATTCAGAATTGTGCCAATTGTCGTCAATAATATTTCTCTTTTCCACCATCATATGCACCTCTCTTTGTGAAACCTTTGAACATAGACATAGACATGCATTAACTCTATGATAAACAAAAAATATTGAAATGTCATCGAGTTTCAGACGACATCTGATTTGAACTCGAATTTCATCTTGGTGTTGCTTGCTTTTGAGATTTGAAATTGTTCCCAATGATTTCAATAAATGAGGATAAGTGTTTCATTGAATGTTTATTTGTGCTAGGCAAATATTACGGCAATTTCCAGCCCCTAATTACAAAAGAAGTACAGTCTATGAGTTTGTAATACAAAGAATGTAGAGCTTGAAACAGATTATGAAAAAGGCGAGTACCTGTGTTTTAACAGTTCTAGCTGCACCAGTACCTGATCTTCTTCCTAATGACCCTGTTGTCCGAAATTTTTCCACAAGATCATAGATTCTACTTCTCTTGCCTCGTAATGTTTAATTATCCAAAGGTCTTAGACCTCTGTCTCTTACTCCAAACATAATATATAAATAATAATAATAATACTCAATAATTCTGTCAAATAAATAGTTCGACAGAATGTTTCATCTCCTTTCCTTTGAGATATTATCCTCTGTAAAAATAAGAGTCAAGAATTGAACTATATCTGTTCTCAACACGAAAATATTTGTCGTTGTCAACGAATTGAAGCTAAGTTATCAGTATTAAGTTCAAAGCCAATACGATCTTACACATTTTCAATGTAATCGACAAATTGAATCCGCTGTTGTCCAGTTCTTTGATGTTTGATGATTTGGATTAGTTATAAGCTATTGAAATTGGCAACGTTGGGAAATATTGAAACAAAGAGTTGAAAACATCTATTGATAATACAGTTTTTTTGCATTGATATTCGAGGCGATCGATTGTCCAACTTTTTGAAGTTTAATTGTGTGCGTGAATTTTAAAAGAAGTTCTGAATATATAATTCGATTTGTGATAATGGCATGAAGCTATCAATTGCCAAAAGCCTTCACAGTGAGTTTATACATTTTCATATTCATATTTGCAATGAATTCAAGTTTTAATTTAGAGTTATTGAATCTAATTTTAGGAGTAGCTAAGTAATTATGCCATAATCATACACCCAAATATTATAAATTGTTTTGAAAATATCTAAACGGAATAAATGAAAATGATAAAATTACCAACCAGTTACGAAATTTAAATCGAGTGTGTAACAAACTGGAGGCGTTGTTGGTGAAATTATTCCCAATTTGAAGAATTTTTTTTCTGATATTGCTATTCTGACTACGTTGAATTTTACTTAAAAAAAATCTTAGCTTTTAATGACAAGGTAATTGGTCGAATTCACTAGCAATGTGTGGCATTCAAAACATCCTCTTCTGAATCGAAGATGCAAACCTCTAAATATTTTGAATTGTGAAGATAGATCTGAAGAAATATAATCGAAAAGTTCTCTTCCTACATCAATGCATTTTCGATTCGTTCACATTCTATACAGGAACAGGATGAGACATAAAAACACAGAGAATAAAAGGCATTGATAAAGTTGGACAGACACAGTTTAGTCAAGAATTGGTTTAATTCTGCAAACTAGGCGCGTTTAAAATATCCTATAATAAACGTGAGTCTTCGAAATTTGAATAGAAAGATTGTCTTCACTACAGACTAATATTCCAATCTTCATTCGATGAAGATGTAGAGAATTGAATTGAAAATGATAATTATTGATAAATTGAGATTACCATATATTTTTTGTGTACATACACGGTCAAACCATATTTGAAAACAAATGTACTTTCAGAATCATAATATTGGCGAAAGTTTTGAACAATGTTTATTCTTATGAGTTACTTCATTACTAAAGCAATCTATGAAGCAACTCCGAATGGATTACCTTTAAAAAGATGCTGTAGTTGTCTCGTTGGCTGTATTGAAACTTGATGTCGGATATAAACCATTTCCTCATGCCTTGTAGTACTCCATTTCGGGCTGCGGGGCTGATATTACGTGTCTTCAGTTTTATATATTTCGGAAATACTTCATTCTTCAAACAACTGGATAGGAACCAGATGTTGTTTGCACATCTTAGAATTAGCTTGAACTACCAAATGACCGAAAAGCTTGTCTCAGCTTCTTTCAATAATTTGATTGAGGAGGTCGTTACTACTAATTGATACATATTTCGAATAGAGGATTTGGATGTTCTTTGTGATTTTTTAGAAATTGGGCCGAAATATGTTAACGAGCCATATTGATGTGTGTGGTTGTCAGAACTATTTTAAGGATAAATACTATTAAAGGCTTTTGCAAATGTATTTTCGACACAAATGTTTCATTAAGAGAAAATAGATGTTATTTTTTGCGATAATTTTAGCTGATGAAATTTCTTTATTGACATTCGTAATGGAGAGAGGTACTGTGAAAGCTATTTGAATTATAGAATTGAAGGCTGGTAATTTATCTTGAATAGGATGACAGGGATCAGAAGGAATGCATATTTCTGTGTAGGTAGGTTTACGAAACACATCGAACGAAAGACGATTGTTGTTGTTGTCAATATAAAGATATCAAAATATCATATCAGACGCTAAAGGTGATTGAAAAATTATTTTCTATTATTCATAATCGTCTAGGAGTGGACTAAGGATTGAACCCATAGCTAGACCACCGGTTTCCTCGAAAACTTTTGATAAGAGGACCCCTCTTTTTTAAACCCTTCAAAACTGTAAAGAGCAATGGAGAATATGAAACCTCTTCTAAGCCTCTTTGCAATGCTGAATAAGAAGCATAATTTCGAGGAATTTTTTGGACCAAAAAAACTTTTCTTATCTCAAACGAGCCACCTCGAAAATTATGAATATTTTAAAGATTATTCATTGATTATTCTTTGAAAAGTTTATACAAATCAATAACTAACAATACCAGAAGATTTATCAGAATAAGTCGTCCATATCCCCACTTATGATCCATAGTTCAAACAAACATAGTTTCTGCTGCTATTTTTCATGAACATTTAATTTTATTCGTGAAAATCCAAAAGGCGAACAATAAATACGAAAATTATGATTATAATACAGCTCGTTTCATTTTTGATTTTTATTAATTCTTAGAGTTTCCAGAGCATTTTTCCACCCATAACGAACAAAGTAGAGGATAATTGAGTATTTTTCAGGTTGAGGTTATTAGTTAAATTCACATGGAAAAAAATTTTGACTTGAAAAATTTACGAGAAAATTTTCCACACAAACTTGATTCGGACTATAACGAAAGTTTTAGAACGTAAAACATCATGTTTTCAAGTGATGCACATATCAACCATCTGTATTTTAATTTTTATTCAAATAGATTACAATCCTAATGAAAAAACAAAGGTTGTAGAGGAATACGTAACAGAATGTCCTGAATTCCGTTCAGTATATTGAAGTGAAAAAGTTTCAACTTGGGGTCACTCGAGTAAGTATGCAGATTAGGATATCCCCTCGGGGCAATATCCGATGTATACGGGATAGTTGTTGCTATGCGACGGAAGTTACATGTTTTAAGCGTCAAATAAGATGAAAATGATATGTATCCACGTGGATTGTGTTGATGTATGCCTTTAAAGTTTTGACAGAGAGTTGTTCTGCTGGATGCAAACACTTGATACTGTTAATATTTACGTTGGCTTTCGAAATTGGTGTTCTTCAATGAATTCTCTATATTTTGATAGTTTTATATACTATCGAATATACAACGTAAAGAAAAACATCAAATAACACAATTATTATATTCCATAAAAGATACTTCCTTAAAGAAAATATGTCAGATTCATCTATGCATGATAATGCTCGGCCTTATGCAGCTAGAGTAGTTACAGAATTTCTGCAAAATGCCGAAATTGATATTTTAAGATGGCCAGCCAGAAGTCCCGACTTGAGTCCCATAGAATATGTTTGGGACAACATGGGGTGGCAAATTCAGCAACATAGGATGCCTTGTAGAACACTCCAACAACTAGAATATCTGCTTCCTCATTGACTCAAGAGTACATCTAGAATTTGTTTGAGGGGCTTCCGAGACATATACTGGCAGTAATTAGGGCCCGGGGAGGAAAAACTCGATTTTGAAAATGATTAGAAGCCATTCAATGCTAGTTGATTGGTCTCGTCGCGAATGTTTGAATATGGTAGAACCTTTTAATTTTTCATTAACTCGAAAATTGTGGATATTTTCCATCATAAACTCATCTCTTTTGAATGATATCTTCTTATTTTACACTTCTGAAAGTTACCTAGCGACTCTTGAACGACCAACCTAAAAGTTTATATAGTATTGTCGTTAAAGTAGGATGATGCGACAATTTTTCTGGGGAGTGTATATTTTACTTCATCTTCATTGAGAATGAATTATCAGCCACCAGTATATTCGCGTATACCAGTAGACTTGCGAATCTTGAAAAACTACAAATGTTTCAAAAAGAAAGTGGAGCTTTGGATTCTTTGAAGAACAGAATAGACAACTTAATTAATCAGCGGAAAAACGAAAGTGAAAAAATATCTAAATTGTGAGAAAAACCTAAATTGTGACTAAAATACCCTAAATTGTGACTAAAATACCGGATTTGACTAACGCCCGATTGTGAAAAAAATAAACCTATCGTGACGAACAATTCAAGGAACATAGTGACTTTTTGTTTCCTAATTACGCGCTCTGAAACTAACTTTATTTTCAAATACAAAAAAAAAACATTCCACACAAATGAAGTTGTTATAAATTTAAATTTAACAAAATATACCTATCTCAAAGGCGAACAGGCGAGACATTCTTCGGAATGATTAAGCCTCTGCTTTTTCATTGTTTATTACTCTGTACGTATGAATTCAATTGTAATAAACTTTATTATTATTATTAATCATCAATTTTACTGATTCGATGTAAGTATCGAAATCGGCCGCGTGCATTAAAACAAACATTGTGGAAATCAGACAGAAGTGACTCATTTTATTTACATTGAAATGAATTTACATAAAATAAATCCATCGAAAATATCATCAATCTTGTCCTGCCAACTTTTCTTTATTATATTAGTTAATTATTGAAATTCCTCGTACTATATGTAGTTAGTCCTGTTAACTAAAATCTCAAATAATTTATATTTGCTTCTCATAGGGTTTTTTCGAAAAATTTTCTTAAATCTTCTTCAAACATACCTGTAACATTGGCATGGGAAAAATACCTTCATTTGTGCTGATATACTATAAGTTTCTGTCGAACGTGCTCAGTCCAGATTTAACCAATATGTCCAGGGTGGACTCACCGCTTTGTTAAAAGATATAAAGTTATGCTCGCTATGATTTTTTGATTGATAAACACAAAGAAAACATCTTTGTAGAAGACAATTATCAGTTAATTTTTCTGTAATAGGGGTAATTTTCATCATCGAAAATGATGATCCAACATCAGGAGATCAACAATCACTTTGATCGAGATAATAGAAGTTACATTATAACTGGAAAATTTTCAACTCTTCTTCTCGTTTTAAGAATCGAAACTTTTCATTCGATTCTCAGAAGGAAAACTTTTGTGTATGATATGATATGATAACCAAGAATCAGGTTGTTAAATATTTCTCAATATTTGCAATATTTTATATAGTTAGCATCGTTCTGACAATTTTAAATTGGAATTTGATTAATTGTTTTGATAAAAAAGTCAATGAAAATATCAACTCTTGCTTAATGTGGAATTATTTGAATTGAATGTGCTAAAATATTCTACACAGGTCATCGAATATAGGCACTTAGGTTTCCTTAGATTTTCTTTATTCTCATTAGAAACTAAAAATATTTTGCAAAAATATATTCATGTATATACAGAGTGTTTTTCACTTCGTGGACCTATTTCAGGTAAACTGAGGAAGATTTGTTCAATGAGTCCAATTTTGCGTGCTCTCCCTATCTATTTAAAGATTAGGATAAATTGTGACAACATTCGCTTTTTTTTCGAGTAACAGATCTTTTTGAATTCACTTTAACAAAACATTCAATCCAGTTTCTTTATGGATTTTCCTTTTGAAAGTTTTCGGTTTTCTGAATGAACTGTATTTGCATGATTTGTTTTCGAGAATAGAAAACTAGTAAAACCCGTTACAAAGGGAGTATGGTGCCTTAGGTTCGTGAAAAACTTTGTGAACTAATCTAAGTATGAAGAAATCCCGTTTGCATTTATGCATAAGAAAATGCATTCCAGATTTGAATTTTGTAGTAGACTCACGATTGTTTATCGATTTAAAATTTATTATAATTGTAATGCAATTCTGAAATGGATTTATATAAAGTAACGGTTAATAGTGTCCAATTCAAGAACGAAAAACCATTACAATTTTATAAAATGAAAGGTAATATAAGTTTTTATTGATGACATTTTTACGTTTTTTTCAGGTGTTGTCCAATCGTTCAGTTCTTCCATGTAGGCTGAATGGTAAGTGCAAACAAATCATTTGATTTACATAAGAAATGAATTTTATGATTCGGGTTAATTTTCATGAGGATTCATTCAATTTGGGAAAAAGCAGCCAGTTTGTGATGATTATATAAATATCCATCTATATCCCTTTTACTAGCTGACATTCTTATGGTGTGAATTGAGGATATCATATTCAATTCCTCCAAATCAAAGTTAGTACATTTTGGTATAGATATGTAGACAGTATACTAGCAAGTTTTGAACCGCCAGACAACTAGATCAATTTTTAACTTACATCAATATCATTTATCCCAAAATTAAAGTTAAAATAGAGAGAAGTCAATAATCAGATTCACCTAACCTAACCGAGTATAACTTCTGCAAAGAAAATCTTTAAGAAAAGTTTTTCAATCCAAGAATTTAATGAAATAAGATCAATTTCAAAGACGTTGTGTTTTATTGCCAAATGGACCATGTTATATATCTGCTAAACTAGAGCTGATACAAAAATTTCAATGATGTATTCGAAATTGTCTTTTGAAATTAGTCTAGTATCATTTACCATAACTCAATTATCAGAATGGTTGTCGTGCGCTGATATCATTTCGATTTTCCCTCCCTGAATTTCAGCATTTATTTATTAACACCCTATATAAATATATATTGGATCAGAGTAAAAGAGATAGCAGCGCTTAAATGATAAAAAAGTCAAGGAGTAGGTAAAAGTTTACTTATTTCACTGGCACTATATCCTTAGTATACAACCACGAAGTGAGGAGCTTAGCCTTAGGATTCGAAAGTTTCGTTTTCAAATTCAAAAAAATTCGGAGTGCTTTTTACCGGACAAGAGAAGTGAATTTACAATTTGTCTGTGAGGTTCCGTCGGATCTCCTTTCACATCATCGCCAGCTGTCCATCCCCAGTGGATTTGTAAGTTGATTCCACTTCGCCCACGCGTGTTCTCACCCCCGAAAGTTCCCCCCGGGTCCCTTTACATGTGAGACAAGAATTACATATCCTACCCGGACTGCGACGTCGCCTGAATTCTGATTAGTTTGACGTGTCTGAGAAAGGTAGCTACTCCCTTGAATTGGGAAACATTTTTTATTTTCATGAGAGTATTCGGTGGTTCTAAAAATTGATTGATTAGTTTTCTTGTACATATTATGCTGGCCAAGTTGAGACCAATGAATTTTATCAGAGAATAAAAGGAAGTAAATGAGATAAAAAACACAAGGTTTAACTTTAATCTACACTTTATTTGAAAAAATTCGACGACGTTTCGCTGACACAGCAGCTTTATCAAGAATGAAAAACAGAATGAAGAGTATGGTATTATAAACAAATCGTAGAACAAGTTGGATGAATAACAGGAAAATCCACACCGAGCCATTGTACAGTTAGTATGAAAGGTAATAAAAACTAATTAAACAAGTTAAGTAGGGGTGAGTAATTCACATCTACCTGTTCATTCAAATGCTTGTCCGAATGTTTGTATCTATTTATTTCTAATGCTTCTAGGAGATCTAATTTTGAACTTTTCGATTTTATATGTAATATGTCAAAGTTTTTATTGAATGAATGGTTTTCTTTTATTAGGTGGTTTGAATTATTTGAATCAGATTTTTTTTATCGAAGCTACGTTTATGTTCAGATGTTCTTATGCCAAAACTCCTATAGGTCCTACCGATATAAATTTTATCACAAGAACCGCAATTGAGTTTATAGATTCCTGATTTACTTGATTTTTCAACACGAGATTTATTATTTTTAATATGTTTACCTAAGTTATTAGAAGTTTTGAAAGTTATATTAAGATTTTGTTTGACGAAAAGGATTTAATATTTGTACTTGCAGAACCGCAGAATGTTAAACTGTTGAATATTTTATAGTCTTTATGAATAGGATATACTTCATTTATTGCTTTCTGATACAGTTTTTACGAATGATTAGATCTATCATATCCGGATTATATGAATTATTAATGGCTATCTGTTTGATGATGTTTAACTCTTTATTATAATCTTCTACTGATAAAGGTAAATTGAGTAACCGATGTACCATGCTGTTTAAAGCTGCAACTTTGTGTTGAATTGGATGTAATGAGTAGTAGTATAATTGTATCAGTATGTGTTGGTTTACGAAAGACCGAAAAACATGATTATTATTTTGTTTAGTGATTTTTAAGTCCAAAAATTAATGGAATCGTTCTGTTCAATTTCTATCGTGAATTTAATGTTCAAATTGATGGAATAAATGAAATTAAGAAATAAGTCTAATTGACGAGTAGTTCCAATGAAATATACTAAGATGTCGTCAACATATCTATACCAATAAAGAAATTTGGAAAAAGATCATAAAAATCTCTGCTAAAAGTGGACTCAAAGGATTTCCCATGATCAAACCATTTTCACTACTGTAATAGATGTTGTTGAAAGAAAAATAATTTTGTTCAATGCAAACGTCCAACAGATTCAATATTTCTGATTTAATTATGTGGTTAACATGATTCGAATTCAACAATTTTTCGATTAATATTTGACATCATGGTTCTGCAAGTACAAATATTAAATCCTTTCTCGTCAAACAAAATCTTAATATAACTTTCAAAACTTCTAATAACTTAGGTGAACATATTAAAAATAATAAATCTCATGTTGAAAAACCAAGTAAATCAGGAATCTATAAACTCAATTGCGGTTCTTGTGTAAAATTTATATCGGTAGGACCTATAGGAGTTTTGGCATAAGAACATCTGAACATAAACGTAGCTTCGATAAAAATAAATCTGATTCAAATTATTCAAACCACCTAATAAAAGAAAACCATTCATTCAATAAAAACTTTGACATATTACATATAAAATCAAAAGTTCAAAATTAGATCTCCTAGAAGCATTAGAAATAAATAGATACAAACATTCGGACAAGCTTTTGAATGAGCAGGTAGATGTGAATTATTCACCCTACTTAACTTGTTTAATTAGTTTTATTACCTTTCATACTAACTGTACAATGGCTCGGTGTGGATTTTCCTGTTATTCATCCAACTTGTTCTACGATTTGTTTATAATACCATACTCTTCATTCTGTTTTTCATTCTTGATAAAGCTGCTGTGTCAGCGAAACGTCGTCGAATTTTCTTAAATAAAGTGTAGATTAAAGTTAAACCTTGTGTTTTTTATCTCATTTATATCATGGATCTACGTCAAGTAACGGTCTCCACAATTCAAATAAAATGAAGGTTAAATTTCTGTGTCCTAAGGGGTGTCAGTTTTCAACTTCATTGAATATAATGCAGGGATGAACTGACATTTTTTAACGGTTTTCGAATTGTAGTATGAACTTGTGTTGTTTAAAATGTAAATCATCCATGACTTCGGATGAAATACGAAGAGTATTTTTCTCGTTCTCCAAATATATATTACAAGCGTGAAGAGTTTTCTCAGAAACGTGAATTTTTCAGAAATGAAAATTGCTTTAGCATTCTGTGGATTCATCTAGTTTGCTAGTGTGAGTTTATTAAAGAGCGGATTATATGTGAGGCCGGAATATGAAAATATGTACATTAGGGTGCTTCATAATTGGGAAAAAATCTTTTTCTTCATGTCCCACCTGAAAATCTTGAAACTTATAGAGAATGAAAATTTTGAATATAATACCAGCCCTTAATTATAATTTCAACCCACTGCTAATCGTTTTTGAATTTTACCTATTTAAATAACGTAAATAAATGCTTTTTTATACGTTTTTCGTTCCGCTCACCCAGAAAAAATATAAATTCGGAATTTTGACGAATGGATTCCTGTTAGAGGTATGATTTGCTACAATTGACAAAATTGTAGGGCGTAAGCCCCCCTATAAATTTGTCATATACATATTTCTTCTATTTTCGATAGTTGAGCAGATAAATAAGATTTACTGCTATTTTTACGAAAATTCATCTCAAAAGACATTTTTCGCTGAACCTGTCAGAGTTACAAACTCGACACACTTATCTTTGTCTACTTGTGAAGAATGAAGCTTTTTGTAGTAAAAAAACTGGATGATATAGTAAGAAATGTTGAATTTTCACCACATGTTCGGGATTTTGTACTCAGTCGTCAATGAGATTTGAAACCGTGAATTTTAAAATTTTAAAAAGCCTCTAATCATAATTGAAAATGCCTTATGTTGAATTGTCCGATCTGCAGAGTCGAATAATTGCTCTCGTTGAAGAAGGGTTAACACAAAGGGATATATCGGCCACAATAGGGGTATCACAGGGGGTGATTTCAAAAACCTACGCCCGATACGTGGAGCTACAATCTCTACAAAATAAGTCTAGAAAAAGTCGTAGGAAGATCACTTCTGAAGAACAAGACCGCTCTTTGTGCCAAATTGCAAGAAGAGACGCTAGTGCATCGCACCCCATACTCCAAAAGCAATTTCTGGAAGCAGCAGGCATCAGTGTATCAGTCGAAACGATACGTCAAAGACTTCGTTCGAGGGGTTTATACAGCAGAAAGCCATTAAGAGTTCCAGAGCTAACCAGACAACGAAAAATTACCAGACTTAATTGGTGTATCGATCACCAAAATTGGGATATTGATAATTGGCGAAATGTTCTTTTTTCGGATGAGACCAGAATTGGTGTTCGATCAGATGACCGCCGGATTCAGGTTTCAAGAGGTCGTGGAAGACAAGCTTAGACTCCGAGCAGCAAGACAACCTTCGAAATATTAAGGGGGCAGTGTGATGTTTTGGGGTGGCATTATGCTGGGAGGCAAAACAGACTTGATTTCGTTTCCTGCGAGTGTAACGGCTAAAATTTACGTGGAGCTAGCGCTGGAGCCGATAGAGAGACTCTGGCGAATTGGCACTTTTGGCAAAATTTTACATTTATGGAAGATAATGCTCCTCCGCATATCAGCAACCTCGCGCAAAATTATCTTGAAACAGAGGGAATCGCTATTTTGGACTGGCCAACTTGCTCTCCAGACTTAAATCCTATTGAACATTCATGGGATAATCTCAAAAGAAAATAAGATAATCCAGGATAATCCAAGAAACCCTTCAACAGCTCATCCAAGCCGTCATAGAAGAGTGGCAGAATATCACTCAAGAGGAGGTCGAAAACCTAATCCAAAGCATGCCTAGACGGATTCAGGCTGGTATCAGGGAAGAGGAGGTAATACAAGCTATCGAGGTCGAGAAAAACAATTATCAATTTTCTTACTACATGCGGAAAGAGTCTCTTATTTTCTGTTATTTGTTTCTTCATTCAAATAAACCTTAATTTATTTCTTTTTTCAATTGAAATATCTCAAAAGGATCAATTCTAACAATCCTCGAAATTTCCAAAATTCGCCACGGTAACGGTCTAATAGTATGTAACACATTTAAAATGGAATAATCATCAAATATCATATCAAATGTATTGCATCAAAATTAATTTTAAATTGCGAAGTAATTATGTTTTCTTATTTTCAGGTGAGTGTGAATTCTAATACTTTGAACACAGATTGTACAGGTAGGATACTTACTAATAACGAAGTACTTATAACAGATACCGCCAATTTTAGGAAATAAATTAATACTTTCACTACTCTTGAAAATTTCTCTTAATTTTCTTGAATATTATCGGCTTTTACTGACACTCTGTATCTACGGACAGCTCGAGTCGGACGCTTTATAAACATTAGAGATAATTATTATAGTTTTCAGCCCTAGGAGCGACCAGTTAGCAGCAATTATATATTGTTGTTATTCTGGAGAATATAAATCGTCCATAGGGTGGCATTATACCTAACGTAAACAATCGGTAAACATTGAGTTCGCGGTTAGAAGATCTGATCATTCAACTCTGTATTTGTGCTTTCACAATTAAACATGAATATTTCAACAAAGTATGAAAAAATTTCATGTATGTCCATCAATGAAAAACAGGACATCTAGTGTTCATAGTGGAAATCTCAAGAAGTCGTAGTAAAAATTACACGCAAAAACACAATATAAACATTAAAACAAAATAATAACGAGAAAATTTTAAATAATAAAAAACAAGTACTGTGTTTTAAGGAATTTTACTTAATAATTGCGATTCGTAACGCGTTTCACTACACCGTAGCTTCTTCAGACGAATGATTATGCAGAAAAATATAAATGAGAATATAACTATAAATGTTCTTGAGCAATTAAAAGTTTATTGGTTGCTTCTTCTTAAGTGGTTATTTATGACAGGTATATCCAATAAAATTAAGGAATAGATTGCTCCCCGAAAAGATTCAATAGAGGTGAAGGGCTTAAATCGACTTGTTCATTGATGAGTCTACCTGAGTGTTTGTATTTGTTGATTTCTAAAGTTTCCCAAAGATCTACCATCCAATATTTATTATCTGTATGCAAAATTTCAAACTGTGGGTCGAAAGAGTGATTATTTTCTAAGAGATGATTCACGTAATTCGAATCTGATTTTTATTTGAAAAACTGCTTTTATGTTCCGATATTCTAATATTAAAATTTCTATGTGTTCTACCAATGTAGAAATTATCACAGTCATTGCAATTCAATCTATAAATACCTGATTTATTGTTTTTACCTGATTTGGTTTCATTATTTTTATATATTTGCCTAAATTATTATTAGTTTGGAAAGCTATGTTGAAATTATTGCTACTTAAGAATGATTTCAGTTTCTCACTTGTAATGCCAACGTAGGTTAAGGTGTTGAATTTTTGTTTCAATTTATCGACAGGGTAAACTTCATTCAATGCGATTCTACTTTGTTTTTTATTTAAAATATTATTTATTAGTTTGGGATTGTAACCATTATTTTTGGCTATTTGTTTAATCAAATTTAGTTCTTTGTTGAAATTTTCTGGTGATAACGGGATGTTAATCAATCTATGAATAAAACTATTGAATGCTGACATTTTATGTTGATATGGATGACACGACGAGTTATGTATTATAATATCTGTATGTGACGGCTTATGGTAAATTGCGAAAACATGTTTTCCATTTTCTTTCGAAATTGTTGCGTCTAAGAAATTTATCGAATTATTGCTTTCTATTTCGGTTGTGAATGCAATTTTTGGATGTAATGAATTTATATGATTTTCGAAAATTTTCAACTGTCTATCTGTTCCTGTGAAGCAAATAATGATATCGCCTACATAGCGATACCAGTATAAACAATATTTACTGAGTGGATGATTATGAATTAATTTCTAAGTTATTCATGAAAATTTCTGCTAACAAAGGACTTAACGGATTGCCCATAATTAAGCCGTCTTCAATAGTATAATATTTGTAATTGAAATGGAAATAATTTTGATCTAAACAAATTTTTAATAATGAAAGAATATCTGATTTAATGATAGTATTGACATGATTCCTTTCTAATAATTCTTCAACTAAGTAATACGTATCTTTTGGAGGAATGTTAGGAAATAGATTCTTAACATCGAAAGAAATAAGTTTGGAATTAGGTGGTATAGTGGTATCTTTGATATTGGCAATAAGTTTGTATGAATTTTGACCGAAAATTCAGATTTAAAATTGCAATGTTTTATTAGCAAGTCGTTGAGGAATTTTGAAAGTTTGAACGAAGGTGCCGTTACATAAGAAACAACAGGTCTAATAGGGTAATTAGGTTTATGAAGTTTTATCAACGAATATAATTCGGGGATTGTGGATTGGAGTTAATGAATTTATATTTTCTTGGTCTGTAATTAATGATTTTGCTGTCGAAATTATGTTTTTAACAATTTTCTGAAATTTTGCGGTAGGATCCTTAGTTGATGTTATATAGTTTCCGGCTGTTAAGAATTCTTCAGTTTTAGAAATATAATCGGTTTTACTAATCGCAATGACGGTGTCACCTTTATCTGCTTTAGTGAATACTAAATCGTTCTTGGTACTATTTTCACGAATTGTTTTTATTATCTTATAATCGGAATTGCAATGAGGTGATAATTTCGAAAAGTCTTCTTTGATGATTTTGCTGTTTGATGTTTGGCTAAAATATTATCTTTGGAGTTTTTGAGAATAATTTCGGAGTCTATGCCTAACTGTTCAAAATTAGTTTTATTATGTTTTGGATGTAAATTATGTTTGAATCCTTTTTCTAATAGATCTTTTGTGGTTGTGTAAAATCGGTATCAGTTAAATTAGTGAATCTTTCAAAAATTTATGGTCTGAAAATTTATCAGTTGAAGGTTTGGGTGGAGAAATTTTGAATTTAAGTGAATTCAACTTTTTCTGTTGTTGCTGAAACTTTTTATGAATTAAAATTTTGACATCGTATCTGGATTCAGAGTCTAAAATATCAAACTCAACAGGGTGCAATCTAAACAATAATTCCGTACGGATTACCTTCAAATATATGTTTGCAACGTCCCTCCTGTTGTACTGGATCTTCATATCCTCTTTGAGCCATATGCGTTGGCCTTTCTCAATTGCTCTTCTTGCTGGTCCACTGTTGTTATGTGTCTTCAACCGTATGTAATTGGGAGTCAACCTGCTTTTCAAGCACATTGAGTAGAACCAAATATTCTGAGTGTGAACTGCACATCTTAGTAGTATTTTGAAATACCACAAAGCCAAAAAGCCGGTATCAGCTTTTTTGACATTTGAATTTGGGAGGCTTTTACTTGGTAAATTCCATTATCAATAATAAAAACAAGTACTGTGTTTTAAGGAATTTTACTTAATGATTGCGATTCGTAACGCGTTTCACTACACCGTAGCTTCTTCAGACGAATGACTCGTCTGAAGAAGCTACGGTGTAGTGAAACGCGTTACGAATCGCAATTATTAAGTAAAATTCCTTAAAACACAGTACTTGTTTTTTATTATTGATAATGGAATTTTACCAAGTAAAAGCCTCCCAAATTCAAATGAGAAAATTTAATTGAACATAAATTATTGTAAATGACCTTCTACATTTAAGAAAAGAGAACCAATTGTCATGGAATTAAATTAATTTCTAATGATTGATACTGAACTAACATTCACCGGTTCTTTTTTGACAGAATGTATTAGGTTTGTTTCAATCGTGCTCCGTTTCAAAAGTACAAGTTCAAAAGTAGTATGGGAAATGGGCTGGAACCTTCTTCGTGAAGAGTCTAAACTAAACAGCCTGTATTTGTGAAATATTTGGATAACATCCGATTTGATTTCTTGATATAAATTGAGATTACGAAACTAAGATTACTCGTCACCACAATTTAGTGAACTTGGAGGCTTCATACTTTATGCGAGATCCTTTTCTGTTTTGTTTTTTTACAAAACTGCAAATCATAACAGAAACCTTTTTCACACCATAAAATCTCCAACGAAATCAGCTTCAAATTATTTCATCAATTTCACCTCAATTAATTTCTAATCCGCTCGCGTTTTAATCAATCGCGATTGTTGTGACACAATTTTCGATAATGCAAATCCAAAACCGGCAGATTGAGTTGTATGTGTTTATTATAATTCGAACACAAATAAAAGCGCTGGGGAAATTCGCCATACCGGCAAAATAACAAAGTCTGACAATGTTGTTATCGGAATGTTAATTATGATACAGATGACACATCGGCCCGAATTCCATGGCACTTGCGCGACGTTATTCCGAGGGTTGTATACCGTAGTCCGGGAGTCTAATGATACATCAGCTCATATTTGATTTGATTTTCGAAACACTGCAAATATTTGGAGGATTATTATGATGCGGGTTCATATATTCTGAATGCCGGTTAGATTGTTGATAAGGATCATAGAATAAATAGTCCAACCTTCATGAAAAATTACCAATATTTTGTTGTTTTTTGATTCTTCAACCCTGCGGCTTCTTTCTAATTTACACTTACCTAACTATCATCACTTTGAGCAGAGCACAACGAAAAAATTACATGTCCAGTTTTTGCTCGATAACGCACAACAATTACATTTGATATACAGTGTGTTCCAACGAACGTCGATTTTTGTTTCGAGGGGGAGCATTTTTCGAAATAATTCGAAACTTGTCAGATCAACCCCCTACCCCCAGCAACCCTAATTTCGAAATTCATCATAGGGAATAAGGGTCGAGTGGCACCTTACTGTAAAGGTCTGTCAATTCTCCATTCTGATTTGTCATTTTTAGAATTTTAAATTAACATACAGGGTGTCCCAACCGAGGGTAAAGTTGAATTCCTGCAAATCCCAAATACTAAATGAAATCGATTTATTTTGGCATAATGCAAGCGCAGGTTTATGCTCGGTCTAGAAAAACGACCTACACTTGTGAGTTTGGAGTTGGTGCAATCAACCCCTATTTCCAGCATCCCCAACTCAAAAATCATTCGATCGATAATAGGTCAAGTGGCACCTCGTTGGAAAGGTACTGCAATTTTCTCTTCGAATTTGGTATTTTCGAAATTCAGAATCATCATACAGGGTGTCCTGAAGCAGGAACATTGAAAATCCAAATAACTTTTGAAACTGGTTCATTTCGGTATACGAGAACATGTTTGATCCGAGAATAGGACTTTCTTGTGTGGTTATAGAATTTTTGCAATCAACCCTTTCCATTCAGCATCCCCAACTTGAAAATCATACAAATAATTCAAGTGGCATATCTTCAGAAAGGTTTTTGAATTCCAGAATGATTAAAGCATTTCATTCAGTTCGGCTCTCCATACAGGATGTCGCTTTCGAAAAATTCAATATCGTCATTTGAAATTATCAACTAAAATTAATTCGAAACTGTTAAAAGTATTGGGGTACGATGTGTTGAGCATCAATTACGAAGAAATAAAGCTGATTTCTGCATTGAAAATGTTCACATTTTTTCATTTCCATCTGGCGTGCAGTCATCTGTTATTTCTCATTTTGCAATGAAATATTATTATTATTCAGATCAGTTCCTCATTATTGTTGTTGTTCGTCAGTTGAAATTAATCTGAAAATGATTTATTCCACTGAGGAAAGGGTCGAAATTGTATCGACGTATTTTCGAAATAACAGTTGTGCCAAAGAAACGGCAAGGATATTCGATAGGAACCATCCTGAAAGAGAAAGGGGAGTCAGTCACCAGTACGTTAAATATTTAGTTGACAAATTCCTAGCTACGGGTTCGGTGGCAAACAAAAAACATGAAGTGGCATGTCCTGTCAGAAATGAGGCAACGGAAGTGGCAGTAGTGGGTCATCTACAAATGGAGAATACTACTTCGATCAGAAAACTATCTCGTCTGACTGGTGTATCAGCTACAACTGTCCATAGAATCGTGAAACATCACAAATTTCACCCCTACAAGGTAAAATTAGTGCATGAAATAAACGAAGATGATCCAGATCGTCGTTTACAGTTTTGTGAAAATCTAAGTGAAAACCTAAACGCTAATCCAAATTTTCTGAATAACATCTGTTTTTCTGATGAAAGCACCTTTATGCTCAGTGGTGAAGTGAATAGACATAATTGTCGATATTGGGACACACAGAATCCTCATTGGTTTAGAGAGGCCCACACGCAAAGGCCTCAGAAGTTGAACGTTTGGGCAGGAATTTTTGGCAATCATCTAGTTGGGCCTTTCTTTATTGAGGGTAATCTGAATGGAAATGGCTACCTACAGTTGTTAGAGGAACACATACATCCTAGATTGACAGAAATTTTACAGAACGATCCAACTCTTTCTGAGGACGAAATGCGTTTTCAACAAGACGGTGCTCCTCCGCATTATGATGCTCGGGTGCGCCAATATTTAGACGAAAATTTCCCAGGAAGGTGGATTGGTAGAAGAGGACCTGTTGAGTGGCCAGCCAGGTCACCAGATTTAAATCCCCTAGATTTTTTTTTGTGGGGCCATCTAAAATCTAAAGTTTATGCCACAAGACCAGAAAACCTGGAGGAGCTGCGGATGAGGATTATCACAGAATGCCGACTTTTGACTCCTGAAGTTTTCGCTAATGTGAGAAGAGAGTTCGAAAATCGTCTGTATAACTGTATGGAGGTGGGCGGAGGTCATTTTGAACAATTGTTGTAATAATCAAGTTAGTTTTTTGTTTTCAATTGAATACAAGTTCAATAAATCTCGTTTTCCTGTTTAGATGAGCATCCAATCAGTTTCTCCATCATCCCCTCATCCTGATCCTCACGCCAGAAAACCTCGATTGCCAAACTGAAACCAATGCCTCAGTGATTCAGAAAATAGAAAAATCTTTCTGGAACTTTGCCACTCAACCTGTAATCACTTGTATGATTTTTTGAGTTGGGGATGCTGAATGGAAGAGATTGATTGCAAAAATTCCATATTCACTCAAGAGAGTCTTATTCTCGAATCAAACATAAACATGTTCTCGTATTATACCGAAATGAACCAGTTTCAAAAAGTTATTTGAGTTTTCAGTGTTCCTGCTCCGGGACACCCTGTATGCTGATTCTGAATTTCGAAAATACCAAATTCGAAGAGAAAATTGAAATACCTTTCCAACGAGGTGCCACTTGACCTATTTTCGATCGAATGATTTTTGAGTTGGGGATGCTGGAAATAGGGGGTTGATTGCACCAACTCCAAATTCACAAGTGTAGGTCGTTTTTCTAGACCGAGCATAAACCTGCGCTTGCATTATGCCAAAATAAATCTATTTCATTTAGTATTTGGGATTTCCAGGAATTCAACTTTACCCTCGGTTGGGACACCCTGTATGTTAATTTAAAATTCTAAAATGACAAATCAGAATGGAGAATTGACAGACCTTAACAACTGATTATTTTATGTTTAAGATGCAATTTTCTGTGTCAAATTTTTCCAGCATTCCATAACATTCATATCAGGATCACATTGCATATTATCCTGTATGATTTTGAAGGTTCGTTTAATGCCATAGAGCTTGAAGGCCTGGATTATAGTATTCGTTGGTCTATAGCTTAAAGCAAAGACGTCGTGTTGGGAGGTAAAAATGTCACTTTTATATTTGGATCCATGGTTTTGATTTTGCGAGAATGACTTGGTACATTGTTCAAAACTAGAACAGCTTTGAAGTCTAAATTTTTTTTTTTTAATAAGTTTCAACTTCTAAAATGTCACAATAGTGCCTGTAACCCACGCTGTTTTATTAGCACGCCAAAACACTGGCAGGTTGTTCTTGTTTTGGTTTTTTTCATGCACGAGGATTTAACATTCTGTAAAGCTTCATTGGTTTATTGACAAAATATTCAAATGCATTAGAACATAATAGCAGTGTGACTCTATCCTTTGGTGCATTAAATTCAGAGGCAGACATTTTGCTTTTGGAAATGAAAGTTTTCATATGGGTATTTTGGTTTACTTCTCAAATAATATCACAAAATTAGGTGAAAATATTTAATCAAGAAGAGTAATGGCTATTTCAATATTTCTATCATCATCAGAAGTTTACGAATTGTGAGTTGAAACGGAGGTACAGTTGTACAATTTGTCTTAAATATAGAAAACAGGTATGAATTATAAAGAGAGAAAGAAAAACAAGTTTTCTACTATTGCAATATAGATAGGTATTCAAAGGTTCGTTCATAATTCTTGAAAATCCCAATTATTGAAGAATTATATAGGTCTGTGTTGTCGTTAAGAATGGTAAGATTGTTTTTATTGTGTTTAGGTTTGAAATTTTCTAGAGATTCAAGAGTTTATTGCTTTTCGGGCTCGATAAATAACATTTGAATTTGGGAGGCTCAACGACTTGCTAATAAAACATTGCAATTTTAAATCTGAATTTTCGTATCTAATGCAACTTCCTGTCTGGCCTAATACGCCGTTACACAGGGCAATACAGTCAAAATTCATACGAACTTATTGCCAATATCAAAGATACCACTATACCACCTAATTCCAAACTTATTTCTTTCGATGTTAAGAATCTATTTCCCAACATTCCTCCAAAAGATACGTATTACTTAGTTGAAAAGAATTATTAGAAAGGAACTCATGTCAATACTATCATTAAATCAGATATTCTTTCATTATTAAAATTTGTTTAGATCAAAATTATTTCCATTTCAATTACAAATATTATACTATTGAAGACGGATTGATTATGGGCAATCCGTTGAGTCCTTTGTTTTATCTTTCGCAAACTTGTTAGCAGAAATTTTCATGAATAACTTAGAGAAAATTAATTCATAATCATCCGTAATCATCAGTATAAACAATAATCATATTGTTTATACTGGTATCGCTATATTGTAGACGATATCATTATTTGCTTCACAGGAACAGATAGACAGTTGAAAATTTTTGAAAATCATATAAATTCATTACATCCAAAATTGCATTCACAACCGAAATAGAAAGCAATAATTACAGTAAGGTGCAATCCCAAACTAATAAATAATATTTTAATATAAAAAACAAAGTAGAATCGCATTGAATGAAGTTTACCCTGTCGATAAATTGAAACAAAAATTCAACACCTTAACCTACGTTGGCATTACAAGTGAGAAACTGAAATCATTCTTAAGTAGCAATAATTTCAACATAGCTTTCCAAACTAATAATAATTTAGGCAAATATATAAAAAATAATGAAACCAAATCACTCGACCCTTATTCCCTATGATGAATTTCGAAATTAGGGTTGCTGGGGGTAGGGGTTGATCTGACAAGTTTCGAATTATTTCGAAAATGCTCCCCTCGAAACAAAAATCGACGTGTCTTGGTGTTTTTCGCTAATTTTACTCATTTCGGAGTTATAGGGGGGGGGTCAAATTTTCGTTGGAACACACTGTAGTATGCCTCAGTAGAGACCAATGTAAGATATATTAGAAACACTGAACATGAAGGAAATATCTGAGGATGCGATCGAATACTTCATAATAGACATAAAACAAGGATTGGAACATACACATTATCTTCATTATGGGAGAAAAGAAAACTGATTCCAATGAACGTTCAATCTCCAAAGTTATACGGACTAATAAAACTGCACAAAGAAGAAAAATCCGCTAGAGCAGTAGTATCATATATAAATACATCCTCAGGTAAATTAGCAAAGTTGTTGAATCTGAAATTCATTGATCTCACAAAAATCCTTTTCAAACACACTATTCTGAACACTATGATTATTATAAACGAAAACACATGGAATCTTAAATAAGTTTCGTTTCATATGAAGAACTTTTATTCGAATATTTCAACAGAGGAATGTCTCTGATAGTCAGAGAAATATTTTCTAAAAATACCTTCACAGATTCAACTAATCCCATTGACTCATTCAATCATTTAAATCATAAACTAGAAGCTTATAATTCAATGATCCATAGGACTTTCTTCATTCTACTGTCACCGACAGACAATTTGAAATGAATACTATCACACAAATTGCTCTAATAAATGCAATAATTTTTCTTAATTTAAAATAACATCTCTGTTTCAAGTGGTCTGAACTTGAGTAAATTATTGTTCAATGCTAAACAAAAACAAATTCAAAAATCAGGAGTTTACAAAATTGCCTGCGTGCATAGTAGATTATGTTGGACAGACAGATAGGAATTTGGAAACCAGATTTAAAATACATTTATCCTCTGACTTGTTCTCCAATTTGGGAACATAATAAAAGCACAAAACATTCAATGACATTAAATAATATCAAAATTCTCCATAATTGCGACAAAGGAAAGAAAATGTTTGGAAATCAATAAACATCATAAGTTCATTTCTTGTAGATGACAATTTGAAAATGACCTGACGGTCGAAACCTGTCATATTTGTAAAAATAAAATTATTGAAAATATAAATATATTTTGCTTGATTTTCATTGAAGATAAATTTTTATAAAATAAATGAATCACCAATATTAGTCATCGTTTCCAAGTTTATTGAACGAATTGTCTTCATCAAAACGTTGATTTATTTACGATTATTGGTAATGAAGATGAGCAACATTAATATGAGAAGAGGTCCCGAACAGACAGCAGATCGAAATCGTCCCCCAAATATAACCGAATTTATATTTGTTGCATACCTTGAACTATGCAGTGGCAAATATGCATTTCTAGCATGATTTGTTGAATTATTTTCAACTATGGCGTTAATTAATACAGTTTGCTCGCCAGTTCGGAATTCGGGAATTTCCACTAGATATTTTGCAAACCGAATTGTGATTTCATCATCTGCAAATGTTTGCCATTTGATAGTATTGCTCGGAATTTCAAAATTTCAATAAATTTTTGTCTGAATCTTTCAGGTTGTCTTTTGAGTTTTCTCTCTGAAACCGACCAATGGTTAAAAAGAATCATCAAAACACGCCGAATTTTTTCCTATGTAAAGATTGGCAGGTTGATGTTATATGCATTGACTTCAGCTAAGTCTTTGATAAAATTAACCTTTATATGATCCTGAACCCTTCTTCTCATTTTTGGTATGCCTCAGGGATCTCACTTGAGACACTTACTGATTATTATTTATATAAATAATATATCTTGATGTTTTAATGAAAGTTGAATATTATTTGCCGATGTCCTGAAGATTTTTCACACTGTCTAACTCTGCAGTTTAAATTGGACAATTTCATTTTTTTTCCGTGAGAATAATATCTTTTGTTTGAATTTAACAAAATGTCGAGCAATATTTTAGAACGGTGGAAGGAATTAGGGAATGCAATTTCGCATCAAAATATCAATCTCGGTATTCGCGAGATTCAGGAATTCTAATCTTGGGAAATCTCGGTATTGTGCGAGAGCTCGTATTGTAAAGAAATGATCATCGAAAATGTACGAAAATTCCTATCATTCATATTTCTATTGGCTCTAATTGTTCTTCAGGAGCAATATAGAGAAATAAAATTAGGTAATCCTGACAATAATTCTCTTTGACTTACACATTTTGGAGTAATAAGTCTTGTACCTTGTAGAACTCGCTTGTAAACTTAGCAATAATCAACTCTATTGTAAAAATTGTGAAAGCATTCTCAATTTAATAACTTTTCATGTACAGAACCGATCTCTTCGTAAACAGTCCCCATTTTACTCACCATGGAGAAGTGCTATGAATTCACCAGAGTAGCCTATGCTCTAATGTTGTAACTCCTGTAGTACTGATGTTCAATTTTTCTTCAATAATATTAAAATTTATATCTGGAACAACTTTGTTTTTCAATTTTTATTACTTTTCCCTGATTGTTTAGATTTTGTGACGCTTGTATATTACTTGGGGTTTCTAATTATAAATTGTTAAATCGTTTTTGAACTCGTTCACTACTTTATCCATTGATATATTTTACATTTTCCTTTCATTGTGGGGATAATTCCACCTTTTAATAATTTTGATATTATTATTCAATTTCTTATTGTTTCCATCAGAATTGTAATGCTTTAGTGATGTTTAATTATCATAATTTTCAAGCAGTGAATACTGATGTTAATTCATCGTTCTGTATTCAATATCATGAATAAATTTGAAATTTTATCGTGGTTTAAGAAAGAACTGAGTACTAACGTTCGAAAACATTCAGCATTATCTGTGGAGCATTGTATAGTTCACAGAAATGGAGAGAAATATGGCAGAGCACATAACTCACGCAGTGTCTTAATTAATACCCCAAACGTTGTAGCTATCGGCCCATGCGTCTTCCAAGACCAATTGCCGAATTGTTTTCTAGCACATATATCATTCCCGGCTCTCAACAACACATGATGCATAGCTGGAAAGGAGTTGTGATATATACGACTATCCCTAAGGGTGCACAAGTCCATTTCGTGTTGCTATTTATTTATACGATGCTATTAGAAATAAAAACTTCCTAAATTGTGAACAATTCAATATAATTTGTTGTTAGTAATGCTACTAATGATTAATTATCATCTCTACAGGGTGGGCAATGAATAATATTTTTCAACGACCAATACTCTGTTTCCAAGTTACTCTCCTGCATGTTCTACTCACGTTCCGTCTCTAATCTCCATGAACGACTGTCAAAATTTTTCAGCAAATTTTTCTTCAAATTAAACAAGTTCCACGAGGAAATATACATGAGATGTCAACCCAAATTATTGGGTCCATAATGATTCTAAAACATCTATAAAACATAATCGCTATTACTTGGAAGACTGAACCTGTCCATCGGGATTCTCGGTCAAACAGAGAGGGAATTTGAGAAAATATCGCAGGTTATGTATTTTTTTATTATTTCCTTAGTCCTTTTCATGACGTTGCTTGCTATTTAAAATCTTTTCATAGATTCGTTCAGACATATAAGTATAAGTATAAGTGTGATTGTTGAAATATTTTTCTGCTGGTTTTCTTTTTTCATTGTTACAGATTACTGTCCCAAACCCCCTTTCTTTCACCCTTGTCTTCGTTTAAAAATCATGGAATGCAAGAGAGAATGAAGCGGCAAAGCAGAAAAATCTTTGGTACTCTTTATGTACACACAACACTAACACAACATAAACAGACAAGCTATTGCTAGTGCAATAGCGACAGGGAAACGAGTTTTTTTCCTCAGGTTTTTTCACTCGTTTATCGAATCATATACAAGATAGTATGGTTCCCCTGTTACATTGCCTGAGCATATATATATATATATATATATATATATATATATATATATATATATATATATATATATATATATATATACAACTTGAAAAAACCTAGTTTTTTCTTCGTTTTGAAATATGAGACCGAAAAAAGAGCACTCTATATGCTGAGAGATTCAGTCGAATATGAGTTATGTTACGCATGGTTTCTTGTTTGCAAAACACCCTTCATTGTTTTGGTAGCTCACGCCGTTCTCGAGATATATAAATTTTTTCAAGAAGCAAATAATCCATAATTTTCAAGCAAAACTAGGATATTTCATGAAAGAAATGACCTACACTTGTACAGACTTAAGTGTTAGGTGTTTTTGCAATTGGAATAACAAGTTTATTGAACCAATCGTTAATATACAGGATGCCCTATATTAAATAACAAAATTGGTATGCACTTACGGTATTACCAGTGTCATTGAGGTCATAGATGAATGAATGTGTCTGAAGAAGCTACAGTGTAGTGAAACGCGTTACAAATCGCAATTATTAAATAAAATTCCTTAAAACACAGTACTTGTTTTTTATTATTGGTAATGGAATTTTACCAAGTAAAATTCTCCCAAATTCGAATGAAAACAATAGCACAAACCAATGAAACAATATACGTTGCAACAAGAAAATATGAACTCCTCTGTTAGGTGAAAGTCACAGCAAGATAAACAAAAAATGTGCCAATTCCTATTCAGAACTATCAGAAAATTAAGTGATGTGATACTGTAAAGAAATGAATTGTCCAATACGCTATTCCATAAGATCGCCACATAACAATTCTCTGGATTCCACCCTTCAGGTTCATGCTTTTTTCTCCTATCATATTAAAGTCAAGGAGCTACATTCATCAAATATACACTAGAATTAATAACGAAGAACGATCTGTAATCTCCATCTAGAACTCAATACAACTCTCCCTTGCCCTGAAAAAATTAGCATCGGAAGTGTTGTGTACGAGAAGGTTGGATTTAAAGCGGAACTGCAGGGAGCTCTTATATCCGCTAAAGACTGGCCTGGTTTACCTATAAACTACCCTTAATTCCAACATCCCTCTAAATTACAATCCCCATTCTTTCAGCTTACTTTATTTTCCCTTTACCTTCCTGGGGTAACTAAATAACTGCCCCATTATGTTGCTGCGGAGCGAGTAGCTATACGCCGGGGGTTGTCTTTTCGACATTAATCCGGATTTCGTGACAATTCAGAAGAGAAGAAAAAGTTTAGTACATTGTATGAAATAATCCATATATATGTTATCTGTAACCGATATAAATTATACCAAGTTAGGTTGAATTAGATACGATCTTGCAATTACGTTTTCTGTACATTACATTATAGAAATTCATATCAAATCACTTTAAGCCTATCAATCTAACGTCTTTCGTTCTCAAAGCTCATGAGAGACTGTCGATAGGTTTCTTCAGTATAAGGTGTTTAGCACTATTCATTTTCACCCTAGTCAACACATCTACAGATACAGCATTACACTGTTCTTATTATTGAACAGCAAGATGAGAAACAATTTAGTGTGGCGACGTTTCTGGATTTCAAGAGAGCTTTTAACTACATTCCACTAAACCTTGTTAAGTTAAAATGCCTCATGGAACTTTTGAGGGTAGAAGAATCACCTCAACGATCAGAAATCACACCGTCCCAAGAATGGTGAGACGAAGCTGTCCGAAGGGCGGCATGGTGTCGTCGACTGTCTGGCGCACTGTGGCGAAAAGTCAGTTATAAACGCTGAATGAAGGGAAATCCAAGCTAGGCATAGGTGAATACACTTTTAAGAAGATTAGAAGGCTGGTGTACGTCTGGTATTAATCCAGAAAAGATAAAACTGGAAACCAACGACACCAACATATTCAACGCCCATTTGTTTGAATCAAGACATAATATGTAAGAATCGGTTGAGTACTTGGGGGAAGTACTGGATAGGAAGCTTAGCTGGGTTGGGCATATTAATCTGCAGACTGACAGATTTTCTCTTGCTCTCATTGTATGTAAGAGGACCTTCAGCGGCATGTGAAGCTTGAACTCATACATGCTGATGTGGTTCCTCAAAACCATTATGTTATACAGACTCACCAACGCTTCGCTGGTTTTAAAGATGAGGGTGGATGAACAGACAGCTAAGCTGGCTCTACAGAGGCTCAAAGCAATGACGATGAGAGGTTAGTGTTCAAAGAAACACCTCTACTGCAGCACTTGGTACAGTAGTCGAACAACTGCACTTCATCATAGCAGGACAGTTTTGACTGCTTATGGGTTAAAGACACGCTAATGTTTGGTACGAAGCACACCCTGTATGCTGAAATTATTAATGACGATAACCTTCGTGATAATATCCAGGTGGAAATACGATCTAAACAAGAGTGGGGCGAAAGGAAGGATTCCTTGCCAGGTGGAGGGTACATCTGAGGGCTCGAAGACCAAAGAAGGACTGTCTAAGAAATTGAAGAGATTTCTGCCTTTCATTAGATAAACATGTTTCAGTTTTGCAGATGCCCCACGAAGATGAAAGGCTTGCAGAACTGGGTACATCCAATGAGGGGATAACGATCTGTTTCGACGATTGGGGAGCCCTGTGCGCACACAGGAATAATTTTAAGGTTATCTGGTGTGTCCAGGCTCTAGAACAACTAGTAGTGAACAACCATATTTGTCTCTCCAGGGTTCTGGGTCACACCGGTATCAGGGGAAATAATATTGCGGATAGGTTGGCCTATCTAGAAGTTAAGATACTCTAATGGAACCAATACCTGTAATCGGTATGTCAGCCTGTGTCGTTGAAGTAAGGCTGCGGGATAGGCTAGTGGAACAACAGAGGAACATCGTGTAGAATGCAGTAGGTTGTCACCTATCTAAGGCAGAGGTGTTTGGATCTCTTAATAAAATCCATACAAGATTAGCACTTGATGGCAGTGGAACTAATGCACGGCTTCTGGTATAGGTATTGATGTAAAATAGGGGTCGAACATAGTCGGCATGTGGTGTCCTAGACTGGTTGTGGAAATGGTAGCGGTGAGTGATTTGCTGAAGATACTCCCTCATTCTATCAGAGACATCTTTGTGAGGATTGAGTAGGGAATTTAGTGACAAGGAAAGGAAAACACAAAGAGCCATAGATCAAGGTGTTCACGGACCTCTTAATATAGTCACTACTATAAGTAAACTGATTGCTTCTTGTAGGAAATTCATTAGAATACACAAATTGAAAGACGCCAACAATTATGCTAAATATGAAAAAACAGAAATAACTAACATAATACAAGACTTCTACAAAGAGCTATATTCTAAAAAAAATCCTGCTCCATCACGTGCGGAACCGCGCATTGATAAGGTTCTAAATGTGGGTTCGGAAGTTACAAGATGTAAAGTCAGAGCCGCAACTAGATGAAGAGTAGAAAGAGTCCAGGAGAGGACCGAGTCACCGCTGAAATGCTCAACAAGGGAAGGGACCAGCTGGAGACAGTTCAAAAACCTACGCTTAATACGTGGAGCTACAATCTCTGCAGAATAGGCTTAGAAGTAGTCGTAGGAAGCTCACTTCTAAAGAACAAGACCGCTGTTTGTGCCAAATTGCAAGAAAAGAACTCAAAACTCCAAATGCCATTTATGGAAGCAACAGGCATCAGTGTATCAGTCGAAACGATAGTCAAAGACTTCGTTCAAGGTGTTAATACAGCATAAGGCCGTTAAGAGTTCCAGAGCTAACCAGACAACGAACAAGTGACAGACTTAATTGGTGTATCGAGCACCAAAATTGGAATATTGAGAATTGGCGAAATGTTCTTCTTTCGGATGAGACCAGAATTGGTGTTCGATCAGATGACTGCCGGATTTGGGTTTTAAGGGTTCGTGGAAGACAAGCTAGACTCCGAGCAAAACAAACTCCGAAATACCGTGGGGGCAGTGTGATGTTTTGGGGTGACATTATGCTGGGAGGCAAAATAGATTCGATTTCGTTTCCTGTGAGTGTAACGGCTAGAAATTAAGTGGACCTAGTGCTGAAGCTCATAGTGAGACTTTGACGAGGTTCCCACGGTGATAATTTCACTTTTATGCAAGATAATACTGCTCCGCATACCAACAACCTCGCGCGACGTTATCCTGAAACGGAGGGAATCGCTATTTGGACTGGCCAGTTTGCTCATCTGACTAAATCCTATTGAAAATTTATGAGATAATCTCACAAGGAAAAGTTAATCGCGCCAGGATAATCCAAGAATCCCACAAAAGCTCATGCAAGCCATAATATCATCCCAGAGGAGGTCGAAAATCTAATCAAAAGCATGCCTAGATGGATTCAGGCTTGTATCAGGGCGACAGGAGGTAATATCAAGTTACTGAGGTCGAGAAAAAACACCCCGTGAGAAAACAATTTTCAATATTTCTACTAAATGCGGGAATAGTCTTTCTTTTTCTTTTATTTTGTTTCTTTCTTAAAATAAACCTTGATTTATTTCTTTTTTCAATTGATATATCTCAAAAAGGATCAATTCTAACAATCCTTCGAAATTTTCAAAATTCCTGAGGTAATATTCAAAATATCGGGTGATTCCATATAGATTTGGTTGTGTGTATATGTATCAAGACGTAATAATGAGTAAGATTTATCACGACGCTTCCGATTTTTATAATTGAAAGTGATGATCATCGAATTTTCAGAACACGTTGCCTCCGTCGCGACGCTTCGTCGTCTCATGCTTGCCACCAGTGGCACCGCAGCGCCGTGAGTGGTCGTCCGTCTAACCTCGTTGCAAGATTTAATTAAATCCTAGGCTTGATTTATTGTGGGCTGGATCTGTGTCTGCTTCGTCCAAAGCATCCCTCATTTTCTATTTCGTTTTCGTTGAGCCAAGAGATGGTATATATTATCAATGATCTGAATTAAAAGTTTTCGACGTCCATATTTTAATGATATGTTATCTATCTGCAGTATTATTGCCATGTTATAAATGTGTATCAAAATTTACACACGATTTCAATAAGCCTTATCTCTGGTGTAAATTTGATAGTTCAGAATTATTGAAAATTGAGTACTACACTAAGAAACCACATCTATTCATTATTAGATAATATTTTGAGAAATACTTAGCGGAGAAATCCTATCATTTATTTATTCGAAAATTCAAATTCATTTAGGAGAAGGGTAGATATATTGAAGAGTTATTTTCCCACTAATCCACCTGCACTGACAAGAATCCAATTGAAAATGGTATCCATAGAAACAGAAATAAAACTTATAATGAAAAATGTGAAACTTTTGGAAAAAATAAGGTGCCTAAAAACTGTCAATACCGGTTATTCCACCTGATTTTTACTCCAAATCAATGACATAGCATTGATTCATGATTATGATGACATATTAATTTTTATGGAAATCCATTTCAAAATATGAAAGAGAAAATGCAATTTTTGTCAATTCTTCACGTTTATCTTTATCTGATAATGCATTACCGGTTTCGACACTTTGGTCTTTTTCGGGTGATGAATTTTAACTCAGGTACAAAAATGATTACAAGATATATTTTTTTTTCAATGCTAAGATTTCAAGTTGGTTATTAAGGGTATATTAGGTATAACGTGGGGTTTTCCTGAGTTTATTAATTTCCATACTTTCCAACAGATTCATTGTTTTTTGCATGTGTAGAGGACTCTTAGATTGTCTAAGATATTGTGTTGTTCGATGATTGAAAGTGCTTAAATATTGGGGATTCCTTGTAGGATGATATGTGTTCTTTGAACCTGTATTCGACATTTCTAATTGTTTGACTTACATAAGCTGAAGGAGATTCGTTATATATATATATATATATATATATATATATATATATATATATATATATATATATATATATATATATATATATATATATATATATATCTTGAGACAAAAGGAAAGAAAGAAAAAAATCCGTAGATCAATGAATACTCCTTCCTGATAAGAGCTAGTTCCCAAATCTGCTTACCATGCACGCAGCCCCCAAAAGCCACAATAGTGCAATTAAGCAGGATGCCGGGAAACGAAGCGGCAGATTGCAGTTTCGTCCTTATTAGGAGCTCATCAGTGTCGCATATTGCTTCTCAGCATCCTATCAAGCATCGAGGTACCCTATCGATTCCAGAAAGGACGTACCTCGTACATATGTACGAGAGTCGCCCTCTATGGACTGAGATGGCGATCTCGCTACCGGACTTCGAGAAAGATACGAACAATAACAAACAGATGTGAGAACGTTAGAAATTTCAACACTTGGATACATCTTTCGCCGGTCCGTTAATCACATCGACGGTACAAAACGAGCGAAATAATCACAATCACAAATAATCAATATATATTACACCACCAAAGAAAATACTATAAATGAAAAAAGTGACATCAAGGGCCTGACCAACATTAACACATACATTTTAAAATTTGACGACAGGGGGGTGGGAAGAATAATCAATTGTAAATTATGTTTAACCGAACACTGGCCAACTAATCTGGACCGAGACCAAATATGTTGCAGACAGAAGAAAATCTGTGCTCGTGTCAGTTTAATTTTTATTTTCTTTGTTTCAACCTCATTTCATCATACAGAATAATTATCCTAGAATTGAGAACCACAATTTTCGAGAAAGAAAAAAATGTTTGCATATAAATAATATAGTTATGTCCAGCAGTAGGAAAAAGGTAGAATTTATCACTTATTTATGTATTCGCATAGCTGCAAATAAAAAAAAACAAAACTTTTTTATGATTTTAAGTCCATATAATCGGAGAATTTTGTTTCTTAGAATCCCTGAGGATGACACAAAAAATGAGTGTCGAAATATAGGATCTGGCTATAAAGAACTAGTATCATTGCCCTTGCCCTAATATCCTTATGCAGCAAATATCATACCTAATTGGCAACTATAAATTCGTAACTCTATATGAATATATATATATATATATATATATATATATATATATATATATATATATATATATATATATAGGTTAGGTTATATTTTCTACACCCAGTATGCTGTGGCGAAGTTTTTGAATATGAATAATATTTTCTGCATTGGTTTCAAATTATTTGAGACCTCGATAACTTGAAACTTGAATTAGCATGTTATCAAACAAGACGAAAAATTCAGAAGATCGCAACTTCATTAATAATCCTCTCGTTTCTTGGGGAATCAATAAAACCTTTCCTCAAACAAGGGAGCAATATGATTTATGATGAAGTGCTCTATCGCATCACATTCTATTCTCAAGGTAAAGATTTATTATGTGCCGATAGGGTGCCTTGCGGGAATTATTGATTTATTTCCAACTGAAGTTCAAAGTTGTATTTTATAGACTGAATGGAAGTCTTACTGCATACCTAAATTATTCCTGATCGTCATATACTGGGTTGCGCGAAAGTCCTTAGAAAAATTCATATTCATCGATCGGTTTTTAGCAAGAACGCTCGTACAGGTCGATTTTTGATTTCAATAGGGCGTTTAGCCCCAGCCACATTCATTTCTATTCACCAATAGTAACCTCTCATTTGTGATTGCTCTTCTCGAAGCTTTATGAAGCTTCTAAATAACTATACAAAAAATTCCAGAAAAAAAAAGCGATTGATCTCCTAAATACAAGGTATTAAAATACCTATCATTCTCGACACCGCCTCATCATTTCTTAGCAAAATTGGTTTCGGCCTTATCGTAATAACATACTCATCAATTTTATGCATAAATTTCGATATTTAAACCCTGTAGTTAAGAGACTAATCGTTCCTTTCTAGAATGTTTACACAGTTTTCTAGACGCCATATGAAAATTTAAAAAGAGCAATCACAAAATACGGTTCCCATTCGAAGTGGCAGGGGATTGGGGGTACACTGCTCAATTCATTACTAAAAGATAGGTATTAAAATTCGAAAATCGTCCTGTGCGAGCGTTTTTCCTAAAAATCGACAATCAATGAATTATGAAAATCATTAAGGACTTTCGGACAACTCGGTATAAATAATATTGTAGTAGTCCATCCATCCGTCTGTTTTTCTGTTTGTTTGTCAAGATATTTTTCTCAGGAACACGTGTAATACTCATAAGAATCTCAAAAACTTGATAACTAATATATTTAAGGAGAAATCCAAAATTTCATTTTTGCATCAGAAAAATGCATTTCAGAATTGCATTTTGAAGTAGACAATCATAAAACACTAGCAGTCCGCCCCGGCTTTGCATGGTTTTTGGACAAACATTTCGAATTTTATAATTTTCTAAACACACACACACACTCCCCCATACATACATACATACTTTCTCGTTTTTGCGTGGGGTTATTAGAAGAGAGTAAAATGAAAAATATTCGAATATGAGATATTATAAATTTATATTTATTTTTTTTTGTATTTTTTTTTTTTTCTTATATTTCATTTTAAATGTTTGTAAAAAGGCCTTTACTATATACTTTATTTTGAACTCCTGGAAATCAATTTATTGGGTTGCTGTGAACGATATTTGATGATTTTCAGGACTTACGACCCGCGATAGATCAATATACAGTTGGCCATGAGCAAAACATTCTTTTCGTAGGTCAATTCCTACATACTAATTTGAAAGAACACTTATTGCGACATAACTATAATAGTTAGACATATGCTGCCGCGATATTTTTTGTAGAAATTATATCTGTCAGTCACTTTTTGAGGCTGGCAGGGGCTACCCACAGGGAGGAATACTATTCCCTCTGTTGTGGTCTCCGCTAGTTGATGACCTTCTGGCAATAATTGGCGCACTGAATGTTTATGTACAAGCATACATGATGGTGTGAAGGAGAGAAATTTAGTATAAACCCCTACAAAACCCTTATAGTACCGTTCACCAGGGAGAGGAGGATATTCGTTTCGCCCCCGACCCTGTTCGGGGTGTTTATTCCGGTTGTGGAAGAAGCTAAATATCTGGGGATGACCCTGGATAGTAAACTCACTTGGAATTCGCACCTGGAAAACACAATACACAAGACTAGACATTCATGTCAAAGAACCTGTGGAAAAAAGTGGGGTCTTGCCCCAAAGCAACTCCAGTAGCTATATGTGATGGTGGTTAGACCACGTATTACGTACGGCTGCATTACTTGGTTGGATAGCAGTCTTAAGAAGCAATACCAACTCAAGCTCTCTAAATCTAGAGAGCCTTTCGCTCTACACCCACTGCGGCCATGGAACTGATATTGGGCCTTGCTCCTCTTCATCTGGTGATACGAGGAGTGGCTATAATGGGTTTTTACAGATTATATCATCTTTCCTGTAATGAAACGGGTAACTTCGGCCTTGTGCGCGGCACCTTACAGTCTGAAATCGAGGACAGTAAAGTATGAGGTCTGACATAGCAACACCTAAAACCAACATGGAGAGGCCATTCCAGATCATCATTCCCGATAGACAGGAAGGGATCAGCTCCAAGGACCGTCTACTTGGGGGTCCCTGTTGGTACCCGAATGGCTCAAGAACTGCGAAAGGTGTTGGAGCTGTTGCCGCCAAGGAACAGTCGATCTGTCTTGGTGGGCACAAAACTGTCTTTCAAGCAGAAATATTCGCCATTGACCACTGTGTTAACTTCTGGTTTGTGGGTATTAACAAATAGGTCAATTAAAATCCTCATCGATAGTCAAGCTGCACTAAAAGCATCGGCATATGATACCTGTATATCACTTATGGTGAAGGAATGTCGCTCTATTCTTACCAAACTAGGAGAGCGGAGCAGGCTCCGTCTAATATGGGTTCCTGGTCACTCGGGGGAAATGAGAAGGCGGACTCATCTAACCTGGTGTTCATAGGACCGGAGCCTAAGCTCGGAATTCCCCTGGAAACTGCAAGGATGGAAAACAACCGATGGCTGGACTTGCGGGTACGTGAGTATTGGATGAGGCTCCCAGGACTCAGACACGCTCGACGTTCCATCAGTGGACCTTCCATTACAAAAGCTAAGGCCTGGCTTAAACTTTCTAGGTTGGAACTGAGAGTTTTAACTGCCATATTAACGGGGCACTGTCGCCTCAGGAAACACCTGAATAAATAAGAATTGGTTGAGGAACCTTCATGTAGGCTATGTGAAGAAGATATAGAATCAATGGAACAGGGTCAAGATGGAAGAACTGGGATCTTGCAAATTGAAGTTGATTGAGCTCATTAAGCTCTCACCCACGAAACTCGTATCCTTCACGAGAAGGATGGAGCTCGTGGATGAAACTTAGGACAGAGTGTACCACAATAGACCACTGGGTCGCAGTAGCCGGGCTGCTAGGCAGCCCTCACTCAAAGATAATATCTATCTATCTATCTAGCTATATCAATAGCTCTCGCAGCGCACGCCACGTTTTTCGGTTATGTTTTCACACCTTGGGTTACATTATTGGAGTTTCAGTATGGATTCCTAACTTTTTTGAAAATTTAATATAGCCAATGTACACCGGAGTGAGCTTCCCAACATTGAATTTTTCAAATCGGTCAAATAGTTTCGGAGCCTATTCAATGCAAACAAACGAACAATCAAATCTTTTCTCTCTATAATATTAGTGTAGATTATCATAAATAAAATGGAAGAAATGAATAAGATGCAAGAAAACCCTATACATGGTGTAAATGAAGAGGTGCGAAAGATTTCACGGGGTGATTCATCAAGTCATTTTATGAAGAAATGTTACAATGAATATACAGGGTGTTCCAGAAAAGGTATCAATCTCTCGGAAGTGAATTTGATAGATCTCGTCAAACTACTGCCACAACTTCATATGAAATTTGCATCCCTGTTGAGATATTTATCCCTGAAGTTTAAACGGAATCTCGTGAAATATATATTGTTTGGAAAGAAATTTTCACCGACCTCAAATTGGTATTTGAATCTGGAAAACCCACGAGTAACGAGTGTGAGCCAATTCTATGACAGATTTTCATAATACTCCAGATGAAGACGTTAAAACATCTGCTGCAGACACATGGTACTCAGCAATCTCTCGCCTACCATGTATTCGTGGTTAGCAACCCCAAAACCGCCCGAGCAATAGATTCGGATTAATTTCCACGATTATTTACCGTGCTTTAAATTTTTAGTAATTGCAATAGTAAGGTTTATTTTTGTGCTTTGATGCTTTAACTATCATTTATCTCTAACGAATTGAATAAGTATTTGGCGTTCATCATTTTCAGATGGTTGTTCACTTGTTAGTAAAAGAGGGAATGATGTTTGTGTAGATTTATTTTTTATCTCCGGTTAAGCGTTGATCTCGTTAAATTGTTGTCGGAAAACAGGACAGGACAGGACAACATCGTTGCAAACATGTCACCGTAAAAATGCAAGAAACATAGCCTTCTCGATAAGGAATGCAAAATATGGCTTCGATTCTGAAACAGTGCTTTCCTCGTATCCATTCATCTTTGTTTTATGTCCGTTTTCCTATATTTTCCTTTCGGTCCCATCCGCCTTCGGGCCCATAGATTTTTCACAGCACATGTTTCAATACCCGGGAAATATTCAAGTCATTAAGTAAAAGCTTTCTGAAAGTAATAAATATTTGCAATTTCCAGACAGTCAACGGAATCGTCGACCTCGCCGCCAACTGAGAATAAAGAATAATTCAGTTGGACCGCGTTCGAGGGGCGATTTCCATACTACATTTAAACAAGACTTTTTGTCGCTCGACGAAAGAGATTTTTGATTTATGCAAATATTTCTGTGGGGGAAAAGAAACGTCGAGAGGCCGAATTTATATTTCATTATAAGCTATATTTCAGCGTTTTGGGTTGGTCGAACTCGTGCACTTTGTGTTGGCACGATGGAAATGAACTGACGATTATCTGGAGAATATATCGATTTTGAATTTGTTACAACTCTCTCGAAACAAGGCCAAGGAATGTAAACAACGCGTGAACAACAAATGGTAAATGTTTAATTTATTTCTTATCGAACCCAATCCAAAAGAAGTTGAGCTTCACTTCGAACCTTTAAGGTTTTTTAAATCGGTTTTCCTGATCGCAGAAATTGAACAAGGAAAAATCAACAAAATATGTCGTATTCATTGTCAGTTGTCATCAGAATTGTGTCCATACATCATCACAACCAAAAATAAATTTTACAGGATCTAAATGAATGAGATCGAAAGAATTCGGAGCGTGATTTCTCAAGGCATTTTGTGATAAAAAATTCTCATGAATATATGTCCGCAAACGCTTCGTTCACAATATACAGGATGTTGAAATCTTTCTTTCTTATGACTTCCTCAACTTCTTAGATAATCAGTTCAAATTCGTCACAAAGGTGCTTTTTCAAAATGTACATAATCATATTAGAGAGAAAATTATGAAAATCTACACGCTGGTACTTTTTCAGAGGTCACGAAACCTTTCTACCCGCACAACTTTTTTTCAATACACCCTAGGAATTTAAAATTTCAAACTTTTTTTAAATTCTCAATCAATTTTGATATTTTTATTCATTGTATTTTTCTGTATCCGCCACAGTTTTTATTGATTTAAATATGATATTTAAATTGATCAATTTCATGTGTACGGTGGAAACATTATAATTGTTCGGTGATTTATTTCACTAGCAGATGACTGTAATGTTGATTCATTTTATTGACAACTCTAAATTAATTCCTATCAATTGAACCAAAAACGACATAATTATTATTGAAGAGCGGATTATATGTAAGGACGAAATGTAAAAATATCTACATATATACAGGGTGTCCATGCGAGTAGGACATTAAAAGTATATAGAGCAAGGAATGACCGATTAGAGATATTTTTCGTTGTTGTCTTAAATGTTATTCGAATTAAGTTCCGAGAATATTTTCAATGTTGTGGCAATGTGTTTACACCATCTTTGTTATTCCAAATAGCATAATGTATTTTTCTTTTTTGTATTGTAGAAAATTAAATTCTGAACAATTTTTTCTCATATCATTTCCACCTGAAATCAACAGAAGGAAGATATGAATTTTTCAATCGAAATTTTGTGATTTTTGGTTGTCTCTTAAAAGGCATCATAAAAATGCAAAAGATCATTCAATATCAATTATTTCTAACTCGTTTTAAGTGAAGAATTTCACTCAGTAAAACTCAATGCATTTAGAGGCATCACGGTATATAATAATAATAATAAAAAAAATACAACAATCATCATCCAAATCGTCTGTGACAACTTTGAAGCGGAAAGAAGGAGGACGCGGATTAATAGATGTTGTCAATTTACACACAGAACAGATACAAAATCTCAGAGAATTCTTCTCTGCAGAAGCTCTCACTTCTGACCTCCATAGAGTGGTATCGTTGAATGATAAGGGATATACACCTCTAAATCTTGCTACCAGAGATAGGTCATCTGAATCTACCGTTCCTATCAGATATTGAAAAACAAGAGTAATGGTCAAGAAAGGAATTGCATGGACGACATCACCATGAGATTCATCAACCACACATCGACAAAGAAGCCTCCAACAAATGGTTGATGAAAGGAGAATTATTCGCGAAAACAGAAGGATTCTTTATAGCCATTCAAGACCAAGGCATCGCTAAAAACAACTACAAAAAATTTATTATGAAGGACGGAACATTACAAACACATAGGTACAGAAAATGCCGTATAAGACTATACAGCATATTACGTCCGGATGCGAACAACTGGCCAATACGGACTATCTTCACAGGCATAATCAAGTGTGCAACATTATCCATCAGAAACTTGCACACAAGTACGGACTTCTGAATACCTTCCAGCCATATTACAAGTATCAACCGGCGCCCGTATTGGAAAATGACTCTATCAGATTTTACTACGATAGGCCTGTTTACACTGACAGAATGGTGAAGAAATCATAGGCCGGACATAGTGGTGTATGATAAGAGAGCCAGAACAACAATGCTGGTGGATGTCACCATACCGAATGATAACAACGTGCTGAACAAGTTCCAGGAGAAAAAGTCCAAATACACAGACCTTGCTATTGAGATCAAGCAGATGTGGCACCTCGATAAAATAGATATTGTTCCTGTTATCGTAGCCTCGACTGGGTTAATACCCAAAACTTTGCATTATAGCCTTAAGAAATTAGAATTGCATAAGAATGCGTATATAAAAATGCAAAAAGCTGTAATTCTTAATACATGTAGGATAGACAGGAAATTTATGTCAAGTATATTGTAATCGAGCTTATTCCCTTTGATTGCTGAATCTGGAAAAGGTAATTTATATCCAGCTAACAGCTGCGATAGTGCATAAGTCCACGATAATAAATAATAATAATATTTATTGTCCTTTGACCATTACAATACTTAAGTAAGTAATTAGAGGTATGAATCATGTTCACATATTCTAAGAAAAACTAACAATAGGAAAAAAATTCATCTAGTGAGTAGAAGCATCTAGTGTGCGAAAATCTACTAACGGCTCCACTAAACACCCTGACGTCACTGCTTGACCGAACATTTCTAGGAGGTGCATTAAAGCGCTTAATTCCCATGTATCCAGGACCTCTTTCATATCCTGATAGAGTATGAAATGGTGTGACTAATAGATCAGATCCCCTGGTTAGGTAATTGTGATGAAAATTATTGGGTAGGAACCTAGTTAAGTTAACTTTTACGTAAGTTACAATCCCAAGTATATACGTACTAGCGAGGGGGAAGATATGTAATTCACGAAAAAAATTGCGACATGAAGTACGCCTATATATACACACAATATTCCTAATGGCTCTCTTCTGTTATTTAAAAACCCTGTCACAATAACCAGAAGCACCCCAAAACATATTAACGTAACTAAGAATGAAAATATACATGATAGAAAGATAAAAATATTTCTCAGTTGGTTGTTAGCCTCAATCTGTACAATGCAAAACAAAGTGTAGACAAGACACTACAAAGCTGGTCAATATGTTCGTGACAGTTTGGGCTGTTGCCAATTGTGATGCCTACGAACTTTGTGGATTCAACTTGTTGAATGGATTTACTTTTTACCCTCAATAGATGACTACAGGCATTGTTTGAACCAAATTACCAGGGTCACCAACAATATCAGGCATATCGTTGACAAATAAAAGAAATAACCGAGGCCCTAGAACCAGGGTCACCAACAATATCAGGCATATCGTTGACAAATAAAAGAAATAACAGAGGCCCTAGAACGGAGCCCTGCGGGACACCACACTTTATGTCCAGAAAAGATGATTTAACTCCATCAATCTCAAGAAGCTACGTCCGGTTGGATAAGTATGATCGTATTAAGTCATGTACAGCTCCTCTAAATCCTAGAGAATACATTTTATTCAGCAATATAGCGTGCACCACCAAGTCGAAAGCTGTAGTGAAATCCATAAAGACCACAATACATTTTTTATTCCCATTCAAGGAGGAAATTGACGAAACTCATAATGGCTGATTGAGTCGACTTACCCTTCCGGAAGCCATGTTGACAGGTTGTTAAGATATTATGATCATTGAGGAAAGTTAACATTCTTTCAAATATTACCCTTTCAAATACTTTAGACAAAGCAGGGATCAGTGAGATTGGTCTGTAGTTCCCACCTAAGGTTGTGTCTCCCCTCTTGAAGAGCATAACTTTGCGAGCAACTTTCATGATATTGGGGAAAACGTAATTCTTCACAGCCCTGTGGATTAGTTTAGTGACTAATGGTATCAGGAATAGGGATGCTTTTAAAGGAGGTCAACTGTGATTCCATCAACTCTGTAAGACTTTTAAGGCTGTTAATGATGTTGAATAATTCTGACTCAAAAACAGGTCGAAAGTACATAATTGATTGGATATATTTCGGTTGGGCCGAGTCCTTTTTCAAATCATCTCCGATATCAACCTTGTCGAGAGTTTCAGCTGCCAAGCCAACCAAATATTCATTGAGCTGATTCGACACCACAGCTGGGTCGCTCACCAATTCATCCGCTAACAGAATATCGCGCAAAGTAACTCTGGGTTCCGAGTTCTTAGTTCACATTATCATTAATAATCGACCATGCTACCTTCGACTTGTTATGAGCACCAAGATACCTACTGATATTGTGAAGTTTTTTGGCAGCTTGGAGGGTTGACTCGTAATTTTTTTTATATTTTTTTGTAGAAAGCTATATTGTTAGGATGAGAGTGTGTGTCCACAGCATGTGCCAAATCGTAGAATATTAAAAGGTCCAGTTTTTCAAATTAGACTACCTATTTTTGCACACTCCATTCAACTCGTAACATTAATAAATTGCAAGTTTTCCACTACCTAAAATGCATCGTTTCCGAGTTAGTTGCGATTTTCCGCACGAGGATCCTGAAATTCGCAGATTATATGACCGGAAATCTTTAAAATAATGCTTTTCGATCTCTCAATACGAGATACCATCTCAAAATTTCCATCAAAGTAATTCTGGTCAGAAATCCGAGCGAAAAAGTGAGAAATCAATTACTACTGATGAGGATTGATGCTGATATCTCGTTTTTCTTCTTTTCTAGTCGGTATTCTCGAATACATCAGTTACTTGTTAAGAAAGTAATCTTCGAATTGTTATTGATTATAGATCTATACGTTTTGAAATCCATAAATTGTCCTGAAACAGAATATTTCGAATATTATTTCACAAGTTAAAACTCTGATATTTTTCAACATAATTGAATTAATTTTTCTATGGTTTTGTCTGTTGGAAATATTTGGAAAAGTACATTTAATCATAACAAAAATCGACATGCTTCATTGCTCGGAATAATGACCAGAATTTATTTGATGAAGATTTTGCGATCATAAATGCAGTGCTAACAGTAAAATCCACTATGACTGTTCCAAATTTCTACCAATCGAAAATTATAGCTTCAAAAATTACAAAAACTCTCAAAAATGTTTTCTCAATCATCGAAGCAGATAAATTTGAAGTCATAGTTATGTTATAAATATCAGAGTAAAAGACAAAATGTGTCATTTTATCGAAAAATTACTCGAAAACACTTTACCTGACCATTTTTTATAATATTTACTTAAATATGGATGAAAACCTCATCTAAGGTAACTCAGAAAACTCCGTTCTTATTCATCATCAATTCCACATCAGTTACGTTCGTTTTATTCCCATAACGAAAGGCAATTACCTTTTCGTAAGTGTGAAAACAATCATCTGAAAAGTGCCGCGTAAGTTTGTCTAATTGCTTTCCATCAGGTCCCTTAGGGCCAATAACCTGGGTCTTAATTAAGCCCTAACGGCTTTAAGTTATGTGCTCTTACTGTGCTACATCAAAACCTTGTTTATTCCCTGAACTCGAAAAGGGCGATAGATATTTCAATTGAATATATACGAGGGCTATGCTGTATATGTTGGCATTCCAGAAATGCACCTACATCAATGCACTTTTAAAACCGAAGATTTCAAAACTAAGACTTGAAACCAGTCATCTTTTGACAAGCTATCTATTTTAGGTTAAAGATCAAACAGAAATCACAAGTGGCTAAATCAGGCAAGTTGGGCGAATATGGAATGATTTTCACCTTATGTTGAAGTGAAAAATCAACTAATTGCTCTTGATGAAATATCATCTCGTGATCCTGACATATTCAAGCTTTATAGAGGTGTATCAGTTATCGGTTGCTGTACGTTGATTTTCTAGCTTAATTGCATCTGTTTGTTTTTCTTCTTCTCTATTTCTGCCTTTCGACTTATGACAAGCCAGGAAATTCTGTCACCTCACTATTACCCTGAAAGAAACCATAACGTAGCTTTCTTGACACATTATTGCTGTTTCGCAAAGGTTAGGGTTCGTTCATTCCACACATGACTTTCATGGTGTGTAGGAAAATCGAGAAAGGGAATGTTCAATCTGTCAAAAATGTACCTGGAATTGGTCAGTTAAATACAAAATATTTATTTTACATCCATATTTAATGTAGCGTCTTCAAAGAAGGCCCCTTCCGAAATAATGCATTTACTCTAACGAGTAATTCAATCCTCAACATATTTTTCAAACGCTTTTTCAGGAATCGACTTCAGTTATCACCGTATATTCTCTTTTGTCTTCTTTCGATTCAAAACGGATAACTCGGAGCGGTATTTTGAGTTATGGAAGAAGAAAAAAATCTGTCGGAGCCATTTCAGGTGGATACGGTGGTGTTTGTTGAGTTTTTGATCAGAATTTCATTCACACCGATATGCCTTGTACGATGGTTCATTATCGTGGTGAGCTTTCTCTCCACAAATCTGGCAAATTTTAAGGTTTTGCTCTCCCAAACGCCACATAATGCTCAGGTAATATTCTTCATTTACCGTCTGACCTTCTTGGAAGTATTCCGAGTGCATATACTTATAAGCGATTCTGACATTTTCGATTTCGGTTCAATTAGAAGACGCCTTTAGAAGCTTATTGACGGGTTAGCACGTCAAGCTTATAAACTCATGTCTCATTACCAGTTACAATGCGTAACTGGTGATGAGACTGGAATTTACTAGTTCTATTATACATTCAACGACTTTTACGTGATTTAATTTTTAAAGAAAATTCAGGTCTTTTGGAACTAGTCGGGTGGCAACGCGTTTAATGCCCAAACAATCATTCGAAATGGTACGAATTGAGACAAAGAAAGTTTATTGCTTAGTTCTATCGAACTCTAACGACGATTTTCAATAACTATTTCCTTCACTCTATCGCTTACACTCATCCAAATTTATATGGAATCACCCGATTTGTTGAATATCATCTGAGGGATTTTGAAAATTTCGAAGGATTGTTAGAAATGATCCTTTTTGAGATCACCTCCTCTGGGGTGATATTCTGCCACTCTTCTGTGGCGGCTTGGATGAGCTGTTGTGGGGTTCTTGGATTATTCTGGCGCGATCTAATTTAACTTTCAAGATTATTCCATAAATGTTAAATAGGATTTAGGTCTGGAGAGCAAGCTGGCAAGTCCAAAATAACGATTCCCTCTGTTTCAAGATAATGCCGCGCGAGGTTGCTGGTATTCGGAGAGCATTACCTTGCATAAATGTGAAACTCTCACCGTGGAGAATGAGCCCGTGTCTCATTATGGACTCCAGCATTAGGTCCACGTAATTTATAGACGTTACACTTGCAGGAAACGAAATTAAATCTGTTTTGCCTCCCAGCATAATGCCACCCCAAAACATCACACTGCCCCATTGGTATTTCGGAATTTGTCTTGCTGCTCGGAGCATAGCTTGTCTTCTACGACCTGTTAAAACCCGAATTCGGTGGTCATCTGATCGAACACCAATTCTGGTATCATCCGAAAAAAGAACATTTTGCGAATTTTCAATATTCCAATTGTGGTGCTCGATACACCAATGAAGTTTGTTAAATTTTTATTGTCTGGTTATCTTTGGAACTCTTAAGGGCCGTCTGCTGTATAATCCCCTTGAATGAACCCCTTGACGTGTCTTTTCGACTGATACTCTAATGCCTGCTGCTTCCAGAAATTGCTTTTGGAGTATGGGGTGCGACGCACTAGGGTCTCTTCTTGCGATTTGGCATACAAAGCGGTCTTGTTCTTCAGAAGTAATCTTCCTACGACTTCTTCTAGGCTCATTTTGCAGAGATTGTAGCTTCATGTGTCGAGCGTAGGTTTTTGAAATTACCTCCATTGTGACCGCTATATCCCTCTGTGTCATCCCTTCTTCAACAAGAACAATTATTCCACCCCTCTGCACAGCAGACAAACCAACGTGAGGCATTTTCAATTATGATTATAGGCTTTTTTAAATTTTCAAAATTCATAGTTTCAAATCTCAGTGACGATTGAGTACAATATCTCCAACATGTGGTGATAATTCAACATTTCTTATCATACTATCCAGTTTTTTTTACAACAAAAACTTCACTCTTCACAAGTAGTCAAAGATCCATGGTTAAAAACAATCAATGATGTGAAATACCGAGTGATTCCATATAAATATGGTTGTGTGTATATGCACGTGTTTATGATGAGGTCGATTTACCGAAAGCCTTCTGTAACATTTACAGCAGATGCGGCACACGGAATTTCATTTGAAATACAAAATTTGAGACAAATTCTACGATCGATATTTTTGACCATTGTAAAAATCGCAAAACACTCTTGTGTGAACTGACAATTTCGGGCACTGCGAAAAAACTAAATGATAGATCGCGCTCAAACACAACAACAGAAATCGTTGTAAGCAGATATTTTAAATTATCAATTTTCTGTAATTTCTTGACAGAATGTATGTATGTTTCATCACTTATTGCGATTTTTGATAAGATAAATTTCGATAATAATGCAAGGTAAATCACGAAATTGGATCTTGGCAGAATATACTGAAGAAGTGATGTTAGATGATCTATGTTATACTTACACAATAAGTGCATAGGTCTGAGGTGTCCAATTGAAGAGGTACAGGAAGATTGTTGGAGATATTGGTAAGGACGACCTAGAGTAACAACGGCGATCCTTGTCCGTTATTTAAAAATTTCCTCGTTGAGACAACGGTTTACTACTGTTAAGCATCTTCAAATACAGCTTCTACAAAACAGTTGAGAGCGAATTAGCAATGAAATCCTGAGACAACGTATTTGTTTGGAGTTTGGTTTGGGGATATCGTGTTGCAGCTCGAGGTCCAGCTTTCACTACATCGTATCGTAAAGCCGGATTAAATTTTGCTAGGAAACATGTCAACTGTTCGTGTGAGTTGTATTCAGGTTCCGTCAGCTAAAACTCCCATCTGGCATATCTTCCACAATTTTTGAGCTACAGAGCTGATCGATACTTTATTTTGTAGATAATTCTGATCTCTTCCGGAATATTAACAGGGTGGTCCAAAATCAACTAGCGACAAGAAATTATCGAAGAAATAAAATTATTCCTTCGGAATTTTTTATCCCACTCTGCATATCGAGACTATCATCATTTCCAAATACAGTACTCAATTCCGCATCTTTTGAGGTATCGCAACACCTGATCAGAGGTAATTTAATCCGAAGGAGGATTTTTTTCCTTTGAATTTCAATGCTCATGCTGAATTTTCAAAGTTTATCTACCTATATCTATATTTCTTCAGAATGAATTTAATTATTTGATTTTCTGCTGTAATTCATTAGCGCAGTGTATATTGTTTATTTTCTCAAGGCATACTTAGTTCACAATATCTAATATTCAACGAAATTCAAATCGGAACCTTAATAACCATTCAAATTTCGATCCCCTACGTTCCAAGTAAATATTAATTGGATTTTGAAAGTAGTCATTCTGGCGAATGTCGAAATGCACCCTGTTTATGTACGAAATTTGTTTCCATCAAATCTGTTTAACCACCTCCGTTTTATGGGTGGGATTCAAATCAGAAGATATGGGCGATAGGATCGTAAAACACATGTATATGTAAATCCAACAATATATATTTTACAACGGGGGCCGTTTAAAGTATAAAGCGCCGACCCTCGCGAAGACTGGAATTGCGGAACTCAACGTTTGCACCTATAATGTATTTTAGTTGAACCTTTCTTTGTTGTGTTGTACATAGTTCAGTTAGAATTGGTATAAAATACAAATTACTCTAATAATATATAATATAACTACCTGACCCAGTGGAATTCGTACTTGTTCAATCGATTAATCAAAAACCTAAACTTTTGTAAAAAATAAACTTAAAACAAACAGAAGGAATCCCTTATGAATAAAAAGGAGCTCAGTATGAATGAAGTTTTATTATTATGACGTTGCTTATTTACAAAACAGAGTTTTCCTGAAATACTGTTAATTTATAAGGTTTCAATTTGATATTGACAGACAACACAGCTGTGATTTAAAGCTTTCTGATAAACTATATTTCTTGTTTTGTTTTGTGGTGCGTTAATAAACAAAGATGACGGTTTTCCGACGCGCGAACACGCGACCTATAATTGCCCATATGCGAAACAGGGAAACAATTGTGGCAATTTTATTTTGCCTTCAGCACGAAATAATTCAGTAGATTCACCAGTACATTTTAACGCCTTAAAATATTTACAAATTTATATTATTGTCCCCAATTGTTACAGGTTTGTCGGCATAAAAATCTATTTTCGGATCATAATAGAATGCATCTCATTGCATTTTGTCCTCGGCATCGTGAATTGTAATTAATCAAAGTTAGAAAAGTTGTCGCTCACTTAGCAGTAAAGTGTTATTATCACAAAAGATCAAAATAAAAAATCACATCACTTGAAATGTCACTATCACAAAGGATCACCTAAGTAAAGAAAGTTCTAGCGCACGCAGCGGTAATCGTCACTCACAAAAATAAAAGGATGCACACTTTGTCTGAGATATCGATCGACATAGAGGTAGGACCGACATATTAGTTGGTTATCAAATGTCAAATATGATTTTGACAAGAAAATTGAAGTTTATAACTAACGAATAAAAAATAAGGGTTGATCGTAGAAGGCTGAAAAATTGAATAAGATATAGAATCTTGTTATATGAGTCATTACAAAATGAAAAAACATTCTGTCAAAAATTTAAGTTTTAATTAACAAATAAAAAATAGAGGTTATTTGTAGTAGGGTGAAAATTTGGAGTTGTATGCATTTTTATATGCTGTATCATTAAAAATAAAAACAAAAATTTTTCCTAAAAATTAAAAAAAATTGGTATAGGGCCTCCTTAACATTCAGGGGATGAAAATTAGATGCTGTCCAATTCGCAGAACTAACCAATATGTACCAAAAATTTCACGAAAATCGGTGTTTAATTACAAACACCGTGACACGGGAATTTAATATATTAGAAAGAATGAAAAAGAAGGGGTTCAACCCCGACAAGTTGCCCATATATCTCGTCATGCAAGAAAAGCGATTTCATGAAAAATATAAATCCACCACCCGGTAATTAATACCACTGCGAGGCAATGATTATAATCAAAACATATCCTGGAAGGATTATATAATATGATAACGTTAAATGTTATGAAAATATATCAATATACTAGAATATACATAAACTAATGCATTACCAGCCAATGTACCAACGGGTAGTAACAGAGGCTCTCTCCTCGGAGAAATACAGTGTACGGACCTTAGTCAGGTAACACTGAATGTTATTCATTCATAGTTTTCTTTGTGTGAAGTGATGGGGAATAGAATACTGCTTTGATTAGAAATGATATAATGATAAACTATATTAGACGTTGTTTTAATATGAAAATATTAATTTCAGAATGATTAAAATTTCAAGAGTATCTAAACGTATAACGAAAACAAAATAAGTAAACGTAAACATATCAGACGGTTTTCTAAAGATGATTTGTTTGTTATAAATTTGAATACTGGGTTGATAATAAACGTGGGGGCTGAAGGAAAGTTGCAAACTCCATCTTCTAGCCCATTTGCAATTCAATAATAAATATTCAACAGTGTTTGCTGTTTACACCGCCTCCAAAATTATCCATCAGGCAGTAAGTTTGCGCTAATCCCCTTACACACATCACAGTGGGCCGAGGACCGTTTTCTGTCTTAATCTTGAGCGTTTCCATGAATATATAAACCCTAAAATGCTAGTGTAAAGGCCAATGTCTCGTGCCAAGTTTCGAGTGTTAGAGATAGCGTTCACTTAGTTTATGGGTAACTCTTTCTGATTTAAATTTGAAAGACTCTAAAATATATGAGCTAATAAACATTTCAAGAAATATATTGCATATTTCCGTTGGTGGTCTCGTATTCTGAAAGACTCAATATTTTTAGTAGATTGATAAAATCGCATTTCACTTTTATTCGCACCAATGAATGTTTAGAGAAGTATAAAAAAATAAAAAAAAAGATAGTTCAATTGGAAGTAGCATTTTTCCTGTTTATCGTTTTCTTTTATGCCCAACTCTTGGAAGAAGACGATGCCTGTCATGCTACAACTGTATACAACTATATAGAGATAAATTGAACTGAAATTTTTTTTCTGTTAACGGTGTGGTTGATTTTAAAATGACTTCATCAAAGATCTTAATTTGATTGTATGATTTTGCAGGGTCTTTGGAAGAAATAATCTACGAATAATACTATACGAGGGTATTTTATAAGATTGTAATTTTTCTTGAGTTGCCCACCATGCAAGTTTTCTCCAATAGCCAATAAGATGTCAAGCTGAATATTGTCATCAGCCTTGAATAGTTCTTTTTCGTCACTCCACGAAGCGACACCTATACTAACCATACCATAAGAATAATTGTAGTAAACGGATTCACATTTCATGAGAACGCACACGAAATGTCAATATGTCATTTCATCCCGAAAGTAGATGAGCCAGAGTGATTTTCAGAATCGACCTCTTGAAGGTTTTTTTCATAAAATTTAATTATATTCTTCTGTTTGATAACATACCAATAACTCGAAAACTATAGGGAAAATCTAGTCACCGTTTGACCTAAAAATGGCGAATGCGCCAGGTATAATTCCTCGAAAATAAAGCAGAAGCAAATGTCTTATTTCAATTTAGGTGTCTCAAAATTGAAAATTTTACATTCATCTGATGAAAAACTTAATATCGTGTTTCGGGAATTCCTAAGAATCAGTTGATTTAAATTTTCCAACACATTATTGAATGATAGATTTGTTGAATGATAAAACTAGATTTTGACAATTTTCCTCTTTACCTAATTTGTTAATGGCAAAGGATTTGGATGATGTTTCTCTGAATTTTCTTCATGTAGTTTTACTGACATTTAATCATATTGTGTGAATCATATAATTATTATATATTATATATAAATTGTTTTACTTTAGTTGAGATTTTATTTTGTATTCGCGCTGTATCGCTGAATATATATTTAGGAATTACATCAAGTAACGGCCATTAGTGTCCAATTCAACAGTGGAAACTATAACCGAAGTTTTATATAACGTTAGGTAATATAAAATATTACTGATGACTTTTTTATGATTTTTCAGATGCGCTCCGAACGTTCAGTGCTTTCATGTAGGATATTTGGTAAGTGAAAAATCATTTTATATATATAAAACTGAAATTAATACATAGACGAAATTCTGTATATGAAAATGCAAAAATCTAGATATCAGTAGGTTTTACTTTTTAAGTCTTTCATATTAGCTGAAATATCGAAATCGACCACCCTATACATCATCAATGATAATAGTTCTTAATCCTCTATTTGGGTAAGCTGTACTCTGATATCCTGAGAACCTTACATTGTCATCTTTTGAACAAAACATAATGAATACAATTGAACAGAGCCTACAATCGCTTCATTTTTGGTATCCTGTAACTTTTTTCTGTGTGATCGGGTGAAGAAATTTCTTCGAAGAGCTCGATGATGATGAAGCTGTTTTATGCAATTTTTCATTCTGTCCACTTATTTTATCCAGTAAAAGCTCAATATTCGCGTTTCATATTCGCGTTTGCACTATTCGCGGATTAAAAATGCGATCTAATTCCTATATTCGCAGCTTAATATTTCTTTATTCGCGGATCTCGTCGATACATACATATGTATTAATAAATAGGATTCCGTACCTCCTTCATAAATGCGTCGTTAAATGGGATAATAAAAAAGTAAAATAGACATTATTACTACTACGCTAGGTTTTTAAATTATATCACCGATGTATTGCTTCGGATTTTCCTTTGACATAAGCCGCCTTTGCCGCCTTACATTGATAATGTAAATGAACAAAATGTTTAAGTAAACGACCTTATTACTCAATGCATAAAACATATTGGTTAATGCTACTTATTGGACTATCCGTCCTTTGGTAAAACCGTTTTGGGTTTTTCATTGTTTCATTTTTTCATTCGTTTCCGCTTAGGTTGAAAATAGAAATACTAGATCGTGTCGTTTTTATTCATATCACGCTCATTCAATGTTAACGAATCAGCTGTACAACTTCTCGTTTTTGCAGTCTGATTTTCCTAATTCAGTTTTATTATTTGTCCCAGGTATATATACTCCTCAACCATATCGAGTGTGTGCCTGATCACCGTTAGTCTTCCATGTTCTGTGGTATTAGTCATTGTTTTGCCTTCTTCATGTTCATTATCACGCCTATTTTTTCAGATGTTAATTGTGTTGTCATAGTTTTTAATTCTTCAAAAGACGTAGCACTTCGTCTATATATCTCAGATGATTCGGGGTAGTCCCGTTTATGTTTGGTCACTCTTTTTTCTACTCCTAAGATTTGAAAACGTCCTCCATTGCTAGGGTGAACAATTTCGGTGATATAACATCTCCCTTTCGTAGCCATTTTGGATATTTATCGGGTTTGTCTCGTATTTCAGTTTTATTATCATTGGGGATTTTTGATAGATGTTATGAATCAACTGTCTATAACTTGAATCAATTCTATTGTTGTTTATCGCGGCCCATATCTCTGTCATATCGAAGGCCTTTTAATAGTCAACAAACCATAGATTCAAAATGAGATGGTATTCATTTGCTTTTTCTATCAAAGTTCTCAAAGTTAGTAAGTGGTCTGCTGTATTATATCCCTTTCGAAACGCAGCTTGTTTCATAGGTTGATGAGAATCCATCTTTGTCGCTAATCTGTTTATGATTATTTTCATAAAGAGCTTGTATAATTGGAATAGGAGCGATATGGGAATGTAGTTCTTCAAGTAGCTCTTCTCGCCTTTCTTAAAAAGTGGGACAATTGCTCTTTTTGCTCACTCATCAGGAATATCTCCTTGGTGTAGACATTGAAAAGGGTTTTGAGAGTTGGTAAAATGATTTCTCTACCTTCCTTCAGCATTTCTGTCAGTATGCCATCTGGCTCTGGTGCTTTGTTGTTCTTTATACTACTGGGAGCGTTCTATTTTTCATAATCTTCTATATTAAGTAGTTCTTCGGAGTTAACATTGGTGACTTTTCTTGTGTGTCATTATCTTGTATCACGGAGGTGTATAGATCTTTATAAAATTCTTCCACGAATTGAATGATCTTTTCGAGGTCTTTGTCTTCATCTCCCTATTTGTTACTCAAAGTGGTAATGACGAGTTTTTTGTGTGACGGTCCAAGCACTTCAGTCCTCTATTCTTCTCCAGGATCTTCCCTCTGGGTGTTTCCTCATATCTTGTTCTATCAGTTTTCTTAATATTTCATTGAGTTCCAATGACAGCGAAACTTATTCGTGGTTCAGCTACAGAAAAAAAATGGAAGTGGCGTTATTATCATGGATAAAACCCACAAAGAGTGCCCTTGTAGGGTCGAATTATCAGGAAGAAGGCAAAGCGTCTCTACGTTTATTTCAAAGAAACTGGTGGTAGTTGTGGTAATGCAGGATTTCAAGCATCGGAATGTTGATTGAATAAATTTAAGGTCCGACAATGATGCCAGTGCATTAAAATAGTTGAAGAAGAAGCTGCACTTGTGCAGCAGAAACATATCCTGAAGAATTGGCAAAATTTATAGTTGATGAAGGATACAAACCAGAGCAAGTATTTAATGCAGACGAAACTACACTATTTTGGAAGAAAATTCCATACGAAACATTCAATTTCAAGAGAGAAGAGTCTAGCCCTGGATTTAAGGCAGCAAAGTAAAGAATTGCATTGCTGGTATGTGTGATGCTAATGCATCTGGAGATTGTGTCACTAAACGTTCAATTTGAAAAATTTTAATGAATAATTGAGAAAGTTAAATGAGCTATGTGATTTCGTTATGAAAATTGATCCATTTATAGATGGAAGTCTTATTTCTTATTTATATCATTATGAATTGAAAGAGCTTTTAAAAACTACCGAGCAAGTAACAATTACGAAATTCTCTAAGCCATTGTCTAAGCAGGAAGATAATAATTGATCAATATGGTGAAAAACTTCAATTAAATTGAATTTTGTATATATTCATTCTTTATTTCGTCCCTATAATCCCATATAAATTAGTATTCCATATTCACGATTTCTATATTCGCGCCATATTCACGGAGCATATACCCAAACAAATAAAAAGCATATAACCCAATTTGGAGAATTCTTCCTCCGTTCAATTTATGTTATATTAGAACTATAAATTCTTCTAATTATTTAATTTGAATTTAAATTCATTCCTAATATCATCAGATTATGAGCACGTGTGTATTTTGATGCCAATTTTAGAATTGAATTCTTGAAATTTCTTCAACATCAATTATATGAAACTGGGAGAAAGATCAAGCAAATGTGCGTGAAAATTTCTGAAGGAAAAAATGGCTTTTACTAGAATTTCAGGATTTTCATTTGAAGGAGAAAGTGTTTAGAGCGAACAACTGTCCCCAATTTTCATAATTTCTTTTATTAATTCAACCCAGTCCCTTTCGTTCCACTCAGCATAACAATTCTCAAGTCAGCAATCAGAATTTATAATTTAATATCCCTAATTAAATGCATATCTGCATTTCTTCAAGTTTCATCTTGGGGTCTTGTTGGCCGTACTTTATGACCTCACTGGCTGTCTTTCTCCGCCCGTCAGGGCATAACGCGGAGGAAAAAAGACAACCTTCTAATTGTAACACAATTAGAACGAGCTGGTATGCGAAGAATTCTTGGCGCTTTCATTGTGTCGCCTTAATTAAAAACTACCCTATGTTTAGCGTTGTGGCCCAGTTGTATAGTCGTTAATCGAAGCATTGGGCAATTTGATGTGCTATACGGAATGATTGGAAGGGCGTCTAGCCTAGCTGGCGACCCGTGGTTAGACGCTGTGGTGGTTTTACTATAACGTATGCAAAATACTTGCCGCTAACACCGAACTACCAAGATATAGTGGCTGCTAAATGAAACGTCTCGTCTTGCTATTCTCCAGCGTTAATGGGGCATTTGTTACATTTTTTCATTTTCCCCTGATAAATTTAAGTAATATCGTCCGTATTTTGAGGAAAGCTTTCTCTAGGCGTCAGTGAATCAGAAATTCAAACTAACGAAAGGCATGTAGGTTATTATCGAGTGCAGCTGAAATAGAATGAAATTAGAATCGAAATCAGACTCACTAGACAGTGAAAATCATCGGTCAACTATTGTGAAAGGGAATAAATTTCCTCCGCTCATTTTTTTACTAACCAGAAATATTGTCGAGCTCCTCTTGTGTCGAGGGAAGGGGTCTTTGATGTCCAACCCATCCTTATTTGACAGGACCGACGGCTTTAAATCTCCTCTGAAAGATGGTCGCTCAAGCGATTCTAAGAACCCGAAAAATCGCACCGACTTTGTGAGGATTGAACCCAGATGACTTTGCGCAGAGGACAAGCGACATATTCTCTACGCCACCGAGCTGGCTCCTCCGCTCATTATTGAAACGAAAGGCTGGCGAAGATAGTGCTGCGACAAAAAAAGTTGTAGCAGATAAAATAGTCGCGACAGATCATACTGTTATTATCGAATGCAACGATGAGGATTCTGTTAAGAAAAAAATAAAAATATATTCTTGATTAGGATGTTGGAGGAACTAAAAATTCTATTTTCTACATTTGTCATAAGTATTTCACTTAATAACGGAGACAATGGAGAGCCCATGAACCACCTAACCAATGGAGACAATGGAGAGCCCATGGTTAGGTGGTTCATGGGCTCTCCATTGTATCCGTTAAGTGAAATATTCAGGACAAATTTAGAAAATAGAATTTTTAGTTCCTCCAACATCCTAATTAAGAATGAATTTTTATGGAAAACATATGTAGGTGATATCTTCTGTATTTGGATTGGCACAGACAACTCAATAGTTTCTTACAGTTTAGAAATTCTATTCATAGATCGATTGAATTTAGAATGAAAAATGAAAAATCTTTGAACTTCTTGGACTTGTCTGTTAGTAGAGCACATGATTCACTCGCCTTTAAAATACAGGATGCCTCAACGAGACCTAACCAGAGGCTTTATCTATCAAGATATTCATTTCTGATCAAAACGCAAAAACAGGTCAATTTTTGTTTCAAGGGGGACATCTTTTGGGGTACAATACTTGCCTGAAATATCAACCCTTTCTGTAAATTTTATAGGTGAGTTGGTTATTTGAATTTGTAATGGTTAAGTCGAGGGAATTAATTGAGTTATTATTTGTCTGTCAGACAAATGCAGCAATTATTAAATATCCTGAATGAAATACATTGCAGCATCAGCTTCATTTCTGAATTAGAAAATAATAACTTAATTAATTTCCTTGACTTAACCATTACAAATTCAAATAACCAACTTACTTATAAAATTTACAGAAAGAAGACATTTACAGACGCATAGATTCCAATGGACTTGTTCAGTCATTTAAGTCACAAACTAGCTGCATATAACTCCTTGATTCATAGAGCTTACTATGTTCGAAAGAAATTTTTCAAACTGAACTTAATATCACCAAAAAAATAGCCTCAAATAACAACATACCACAATATTTTCTAAATACAATCATTAAACGCAAAGAACAACGTATTACCTCTCAATTACTATATAGCATCGTAGAAACCCCGGAAAAAAGATACACTGGCGAACTCTCTAACAAAATCAATAACTACTTTTTCAAATTGAACATAACTACTTCATTCTCAAGCGTCTCCAACTTAAGCAGATTATTATTCAATGCCAAAGAAAAGACCGATAAATTCAAGTAATCAGGAATTTATCAAATCAAATGCATTGAATATCGGGTAGCCTATGTCGGACAAACAGGGAGAAGTTTTAAAGCTGGATTCAAGGAACATATTTCCTCAGATAAAAATTCGATAATATTTGAACACATAAAATCAACTAACCACTCGATATCATTGAACAATCTTAAAATCCTTCATAAATGTAACAAAGGGAGAGAGATGAATTTGTTGGGAAGTTTAAGTGATTAACAAACTATGTAAAAACCCACAATTTATTACCCTCAACAGCCAACTAGAGCATAATGCATCTCCATTACTAAATATTTAGGATAAATTTCATTCTGTACTTGTACTTGCCTAGTCATATATTATATTGTTATTCACTTGAAATGACCGTAGGGTCGAAACCGGTCTTGATTATTGAACAAATTGTGGAAAAGTGACAAAAGTGTCTCATTTCGTTACTTTAAAAATGAATTTCCATAAAATAGATAAATCATCACTAGTATCATTGATTCATTATGTTTTACCAAGTGTTAAGAGAGAATTCCATGGAAATATTAAATATAACAAAATGTTTCGAGACTTTGTTGATTAAAATTATTGGCCACGATGGATAAGGATAAAATTTAGAAATACTATAATTATGCGAGTTTCAATAGAATTTATAATATCTTAATTCTACTGTTTCTTGATAAAACTATAAAGCATATTCAATTTTGACAACATAGTCTGTCTCTGACATTAAAAACACTTATTTCACTCAGATACTATTGTAACTGTAGTTTTTCACAGTAGAAAATTTGGAAGAATTTAAATCATTCATTTGAAACTTCCAAACGGATTTGAAATATAGAAAGGTCAAAATCACCACAATAAAATGAAATGCAGGAATTATTTCAGATTACAACCACGCAAATCCTTCTTCTGTTCCTCTTTTCATTAGAAGTTGCCCTGAGCATCATTTCTGAAATATCCATGCATCATCAGACAAGCGAAGAACCGTCTTTGATGTAAAAGATTCGAGAAATTCAAGTGAGAGAGACCCTCTCCGCCTTCGTTAGCAAAAAACCGATTGACCGAAAGAGAGAAGGCGTTTGATCTTGCTAATACTTGTGCCACTTTTCCACTGATTGGCAGTGTTCAGGAGCAGGAAAGCCCGGCAATATCTTCAAGATTCAACGGGAACGATACTTGGTATTCGACGTACACGAAATTAGATGAGTTATCTTTCTGGCTCCCGACTTATTTATGGAAATAATTTCATCGATTTTCTCCGTTTTGAAATGAATGATTTAATATTTCATATGTCAAGAACGAAAATATCGGGGAGGTTGTTTAAGTGACATGTTTTCGCAGATTGAAAACATTTAGAGATAAAAAAACGTCGCAGGTTCTTTGATGTTATTTATCTATAAACAAATTCGTCATTATATATATATATATATATATATATATATATATATATATATATATATATATATTTTTTTTTTCTTCATCAGGAGAAACTACAAAAGAGTACACTGTTTCAGCAATGATATTATATAAGACATTGAATTTAAAACTCACAAGAACTGGATTCAGTCTGTCACAACTAGGAAACAAAACATCAGATTTTTATCGATGCAAGAGGATTTGCACATGTCTCACGTTTGTTAATTAAAATGCTACTGCAGGAATTGTCAACGAACACGAAAACATATACAGTATATTAATACGAATAGAATTAATTACAGTTTATCAAGAATATTGCAGTATATGTTACTTAATTTTTCTGTATCAGTCTGTATAATATACTGCAGTTGAGTTCCTTTTTATATTTAACATTTCAGAGAAAAATCTACTTTTTGTGTGATTTTCTTGTTTTAAGATTTTCAAATTTTGATCAACTAAAGCACAAGAACGTCGGCCTTTCTGAATTCGAACGGAAACCAAATTTTAGCTTGGTTTTAGTAAAAAATGGTTCGTTGTCTTCCTAAAACATCTATGAAAAACACAACAACGCCATGAGGTGGAAAAATATTTCGGTTTCAGCTGAAAATCAGAATGAAAAAAATTCTTCACGCTACTTTCTCACCAATTCTTGGAATATTTTTAAGACCAATATGTCAAATTGTTCAAAAAAAGACTGAATTATGGACTGAATGCCCATTCGAATTCTTTAATGAGAAAAACATTCCAATGATCTTGAAATATTGCTCATTTTCGAATGAATCAGCCATATTGGATTTACCGGAAGTAAAATTTCGATACAATGAGAAACGTAGTCCTTTGGCTTTCTAATGAAACAAGAACAAATGATCTATCTCTGAATTTGCGAAAGTTATAACGGAAAAAAATTGTTCTGTTTTTTCTGGCGCATCCTATATAATCAGAGGTGATCTTTATTTTTTCAAGCCCAAATTTTATATGAATATCATTGGAATAGTTAAAAGTAATCTCAAGCAGACTTTTTAAATGAGATCTAGTTCCGGAATATAATTTAATATCATTTTAAAAAATTCAGTGAGTTAACTCGAATTCAGCTGATATACAAAATTAGTAACATTTAATTCATGAGGTAATGGATTAAGGCAAAGACAAACTAAAGAGCACTTAAAGAATCTATTTGAAAAAAGCCCTTTTGACGATTGATTTAAAATATTCGAATGAAAGTTGTGTCGCCAATTTTATAAATTTCCAAAATTTCTTGAAGCAATAATTGAGGAGAACCATCGAAAGCCTCTTGGTAATCAATAAAAGTTGTATGGACATTTCTCTTATTAGTTTGAGCTTGATTCAAAGCAACAGATGCAATTACGAGTTGCTCTTCAGTACCAAGGTGTTTGTTTCTACATCTTTTTTGTTGATCGGAAAGAATATTATAATTCTCCAAATGTACATAAATTTTTTGAGTGATACATGCAGTTAACATTTTTATATTTTATCTTCAATGTGTCTACACATATAGCGATAATTTTGCAAGTTGTAATCTTTTTGAGATTGCACTGTTTGCCTGGTTGACAACTAGATATGAATAAGAAGCGTTAGTCTTTCGACAGATCATTACCTGCTGACACGGTGTGTAGCGTTGCGGTAAATAGTCGAACTAGTGTGAATATTTTGAAGTTTTCTGTTTATCTACCCATTGTTATCATGGTTTCCCGGTGGCAATGTGAGTGGCCTCTATCTCGGTTCTGCAGTTTCGCATTTTTTTTCTCTTAAATTATTAACTATAAAATGACAAAAGAACAGTTAGCTTTTAATGCTCTGGGAACTGTCCATGCATGTGCAGGAATCTGCCAACTTCAGGTAAGTACGAAAAATTCGTTTTTCGCCATAACTTGAAAACTAGAAATCTCAGAGACAGGGTATGCACGGGAACTTTATTTAGTTTTTCATGACGAATCTAATGAATTGAAAAAAAATATGCGTACCAATTTGATGTTTCTTCGTTTCGAAATGTGAGGCGAAAAAAAGAGCACTCTGTATACTGACTGAGATTCAGTCGGATATCAGTTATGTTCTGCATGGTTTCTTGTTTTGCAAAACACTTTTCATTATTTTGGTAGCTCGCGCCGTTCTCGAGATTTAACAGTTTTGTTGAATCAATTACCAAAATTTCAGAACGAAGCATATCAGTTCTCCATAAACGTCTAATAGGCGACTCAACTTGGCATAGCCTGTATAAGTAAGTTCATTTCTTGTTGTTGACTACAAAATGACTAAGCAGTCGAAACCGGTCATTTTCATAAAAATGAAATGAAAAGTACATAAATACACATGCTTCCCACTTTTCACACATGCGGCTGCCGGTTCGAGTCCGGCGAAGGTATGTGTGTTGTAAATGTCCATGTGGTTAGAGGTTATTATGATATTATGATTATTTGATGGACAATGTCTAAAAGTTACTAGTCTAGACCTGAAAAGGTTAAAGGAAGAAAGGACGTGGGCCAAATTGCTCGCGTCCCTCTTTCCTTTAAAAAAAATATAAATTTCACTTCATCTTCATTAGAAATGAATTTCCATAAAAGAAATACATCATCAATAATACTCATTAAAATTTTTTGTAACTCTTACATTCAGAAATAAACAATTAAAGTTTCGGATTCCCAGATTTAGTTTCATACAAAAAGGTATCAAAAAATACTCAACTTATGAAGCTCACCCTGTAATTCATCAATATTTTCCGTAGGAATGTTCATAATCAATTTCTAATCATCGTCATATTATACACAGAAAATAGGTTCACATATTTCAACATAATTCAAATACGTCGAACTGAAGTCGATATAGAACGAAGGCGTGAAAAGCGTGAAGCAGTTAGGAAAAATATCAAAACAATATAAAAAGCATATGGGGGTGCGTTGCAATATATCTTACGCGCTGTAATATTTAGAAACAGAGGTTTCGGCACCAACTTGATATTCAGCCATCTCGGGGGAAACACAAATATGCAATATTGCCAACATAAATTGATTCCAGATACGATCCCCTGCTTCCTCATTTAACGCGTTTTCAAAATATGGGGTGCGAACTGATTAGGTGTTTTGTAGGTTTATTTCGAAGGTTATAAATATTTTCTGGGAAATGAAAACGTGCCTCATTTTATTACGACGGATGAGATCCATTGAATACTGGGTGTCCTTCAAACCTTAAAAGGCATTGCTTGTCGTTCTTGTAATTACTCTCTAGACGAGTTATTTCATGAATCCTCATACATATATCTCATATTAAAGTGACGAGCAATGAATTTCTCTATCTCTCAGAAAATTAAAATCTACAAATTCTCACGTTAAATGCAAGCTGGAATTTTTCACACTTCTCTTAGAACCGAATAATCCTCTAATTTCATCTCTAATTGAATATCAGCCAACTTCAGAGCCACCAAATTGCGAGGCGGCAGTTTCCATAATTATAATGAAGGTTTTAGTTTCCCGTTTCAAAGCCAGTGATAAAATTTCCTTCAAAGTTGTCTAGGCACATGTGCGCAAGAAAGACAGTCTAAAGTACGAACTCTACTGTAATTCAATCCAAAAGACAGCAGCGGCGTGAGTCGTGACGCATCTCAAAGGGTTACAATTGAATTTTATTCCCAAAAGAGCCACTTGAACTTTGGTGGTGAATAAGCCCCCTTTCTTTATCATATATTCATTATACGGCGGAGAATTTCGTCAAGTTCTGTGTTAATGATATTTCGACGTAGCTATTAGAGAAATTCCTTGATGGTCTTGATACTAGTTTTCTGTCGAATTTAATTTGGTGCAGTTTTAACATGCTTATACACTTTTAGACTCTTCTGCTTGGACTGTAATTACTGTAACAAAATTAACTTTTCCGGTTAAGTAAAGGGAAATATGAGCAATAAGACTCTAATTCAATAATTGTCTAAATGTGATAAAAACACAAGGTTTAACTTTGATCTACACTTTATTTGAAAAAATTCGACGACGTTTCGCTGACACAGCAGCTTTATCAAGAATGAAAAATAGAATGAAGAGTATGGTATTATAAACAAATCGTAGAACAAGTTGGATGAATAACAGGAAAATCCACACCGAGCCATTGTACAGTTAGTATGAAAGGTAATAAAACTAATTGAACAAGTTAAGTAGGGGTGAGTAATTCAAATCTACCTGTTCATTCAAAAGCTTGTCCGAATGTTTGTATCTATTTATTTCTAATGCTTCTAGGAGATCTAATTTTGAACTTTTGATTTTATATGTAATATGTCAAAGTTTTTATTGAATGAATGGTTTTCTTTTATTAGGTGGTTTGAATAATTTGAATCAGATTTATTTTTGTCGAAGCTACGTTTATGTTCAGATGTTCTTATGCCAAAACTCCTATAGGTTCAAATGGATGGAATTAATGAAATTAACAAATAAGTCTAATTGACGAGTAGTTCAATGAAACATACTAAGATGTCGTCAACATATCTATACCAATAAAGAAATTTGGAAATGAGTGGATGTGTATGAATTTTCTGTTCAATATTATTCATAAAATCTCTGCTAAAAGTGGACTCAAAGGATTTCCCATGATCAAACCATTTTCACTACTGTAATAGATGTTGTTGAAAGAAAAATAATTTTGTTCAATGCAAACGTCCAACAGATTCAATATTTCTGATTTGATTATGTGGTTAACATGATTTGAATTCAACATGTTTTCGATTAATATTTTGACATCACCTGGAGGAACACTTGGGTATAAATTCTCAACATCAAACGAAATAAGTTTTGCGTTAGGGGTAGGTTAACGTTTTTATGTTATTTATCAATTCGAATGAATTTTTATAGAAAATTTTGATTTGAATGAACAATAATTTTAATAATATCTATAAGGTAGTGCGACAATTTCACGGCTGGGGCTGTAACGTAAGATACGACTGGTCTAACGGGGTTATTTACTTTATGCAATTTAATGAGTGAATACAGTTGAGGTGGTTGAGGGTTTGGTAAAATTAATTTGTATTTATCTATTGCTTTAATTAAAGATTTTGCGTCATTTATTTCATTTATATTCCTAATAACACTCACCTTAAATACTTAGCATCTAACATTATAAAAATGAATCATTAGCTGACTTTAAACCGAGTAAAGAACAAAATATTTTAAAGGCCATCAAACAAAAATCTCAACTAAATGAAGTTATTTTACAAAAGCAGATAAGGGTAATACTGTTATTGCGTTAAATAAAATGACTACTTTTTAAAACTCTAAATTTCATTTCGTCCGGAAACTATACAATTTTAAACAAAGATCCAACTATTAAATTCCAGAAAAATATTAAAATTGCAATAAATGACGCAAAATCTTTAATTAAAGCAATAGATAAATACAAATTAATTTTACCAAACCCTCAACCACCTCAACTGTATTCACTCATTAAATTGCATAAAGTAAATAACCCCGTTAGACCAGTCGTATCTTACGTTACAGCCCCAGCCGTGAAATTGTCGCACTACCTTTTAGATATTATTAAAATTATTGTTCATTCAAATCAAAATTTTCTATAAAAATTCATTCGAATTGATAAATAACATAAAAACGTTAACCTACCCCTAACGCAAAACTTATTTCGTTTGATGTTGAGAATTTATACCCAAGTGTTCCTCCAGGTGATGTCAAAATATTAATCGAAAACATGTTGAATTCAAATCATGTTAACCACATAATCAAATCAGAAATATTGAATCTGTTGGACGTTTGCATTGAACAAAATTATTTTTCTTTCAACAACATCTATTACAGTAGTGAAAATGGTTTGATCATGGGAAATCCTTTGAGTCCACTTTTAGCAGAGATTTTTATGAATAATATTGAACAGAAAATTCATACACATCCACTCATTTCCAAATTTCTTTATTGGTATAGATATGTTGACGACATCTTAGTATGTTTTGATTGGAACTACTCGTCAATTAGACTTATTTGTTAATTTCATTAATTCCATCCATTTGAACATTAAATTCACGATAGAAATTGAACAGAACGATTCCATAAATTTTTGGACTTAAAAATCACTAAACAAAATAATAATCATGTTTTTTCGGTCTTTCGTAAACCAACACATACTGATACAATTATACATAACTACTCATTACATCCCATTCAACACAAAGTTGCAGCTTTAAACAGCATGGTACATCGGTTACTCAATTTACCTTTATCAGTAGAAGATTATAATAAAGAGTTAAACATCATCAAACAGATAGCCATTAATAATTCATATAATCCGGATATGATAGACCTAATCATTCGTAAAAACTCTATCAAAAAGCAATAAATGAAGTATATCCTATTCATAAAGACTATAAAATATTCAACAGTTTAACATTCTGCGGTTCTGCAAGTACAAATATTAAATCCTTTCTCGTCAAACAAAATCTTAATATAGCTTTCAAAACTTGTAATAACTTAGGTAAACATATTAAAAATAATAAATCTCGTGTTGAAAAATCAAGTAAATCAGGAATCTATAAACTCAATTGCGGTTCTTGTGATAAAATTTATATCGGTAGGACCTAAAGGAGTTTTGGCATAAGAACATCTGAACATAAACGTAGCTTCGACAAAAATAAATCTGATTCAAATTATTCAAACCACCTAATAAAAGAAAACCATTCATTCAATAAAAACTTTGACATATTACATATAAAATCAAAAAGTTCAAAATTAGATCTCCTAGAAGCATTAGAAATAAATAGATACAAACATTCGGACAAGCTTTTGAATGAACAGGTAGATTTGAATTACTCACCCTACTTAACTTGTTCAATTAGTTTTATTACCTTTCATACTAACTGTACAATGGTTCGGTGTGGATTTTCCTGTTATTCATCCAACTTGTTCTACGATTTGTTTATAATACCATACTCTTCATTCTGTTTTTCATTCTTGATAAAGCTGCTGTGTCAGCGAAACGTCGTCGAATTTTTTCAAATAAAGTGTAGATCGAAGTTAAACCTTGTGTTTTTATCTCATTTATATCATGGATCTACATCAAGTAACGGCCTCCACAATTCAAATCAATAATTGTCACTGAAATCTTGGAAGAAAACTCACGTTATTTCTACTCAGATATTGAATTACATATTTTAATTATGGTAAACAATGTCAACAAATACTTCTTTCTATATGTATATACATATATACAGTCAATAAGATTTATCTTAGTGAAATAGATGAGGTAGAGGTCGTCTATGTTATAGTCCCCAATCACTCAGGGAGTTCAGATTCTAAAAAGTTCTTGTATTTCACTGCTGCATATGGGGGAAAACCTCTATTTCAGCTTCGGATTCATCTGGATTTCTGGACTCCAAATAGAAGTTATATCTTAACCTCTGAGCTCCACCTACGGCTTTCCATCTACGACTCTCCACCTAGGAGTCTCTATCTACGACTCTCCACATAGGAATCTCTATCTACGACTCTCTACCTAAGACTGAATTCCACAAATTAGACATATATCACCAAGATATTCTATACTCTAATGTAACAGCCAGCTTCTCCAGGGAATTTAAAGTAACAAAATAACGTGGGTCTAACATTATTTAAAGACAAGAATTAATAGGGAAAGTTACAGAGATTCTAAAAGTAAATTCGTGCAAGTTGCTCAGGCAGGTCATTAAAAGTTAAGTTACATAAAAATTAAGAAAGCATCTACAAAAACTATTTACAATCAAAAGAGAAGCTATATAAGAAGCAAAGAAGCATCGACGAAAAAAAACTACAGTCCTGCATTCACTGCTATTGCAAAAGTTGCACTACCTAGGATTCAGAGGAGCGGTGTTCAGGTTAATAAAGTCATATTTGACTGAAAGAGAACAAATAGTTAATTGGAACATGAAAACATCATCGAAATTGGGGTGTGTTCATGGTGTACTACAGGGACCAGTGCTGGGACCTATCCTATTTATAATTTATAAAAACGACATCGACATTCAGAATTGTGGGCACCTGTGCCTATATTGCGTCGATCTTTATCAGCTCGAAAAATAGGGAAGACTCAATGAATAAAAAAGAAGTCGCTTTGAATGAAGTTAAGACTTGGTTTACAAAGAATTCGCTGAAACTGAATGTAGACAAAACTGAAACCCTTGAATTTAAAAGGCAACCAGGACTTCAAAGTGCCAAGTTCCTGGGAGTGATTATTGACAGTAGGTTGAACTGGACGCCACACATAAATTATATATCTAAGAAACTGTCCAAAGTTTTGTACATGCTTAGAAGACTGAAACAAAATGGCACTCACCAGATGATGAAGACAGCATATTTCACTCACTTCCAGAGCATTCTTCTATATGGGGTACCTTTTTGGGGTATGGCACCAGAAGCATCAAGGGTCTTCATCCTGCAGAAGAAGGCGATCAAAATAATGCATGGGATTGATAGTCGGGAGTCTTGTAAACCAATTTTTGTAAATCACAAAATACTTACCTTTCCATCTTTGTATATAAAAGAGTGCCTTTTATTTATGCACAGGAACAAGGATTCCTTTCCAAAAAACTGCGACTATCACCCATTTGAAACAAGATATAAACAACTGTATACAACACCACTTCATGTTAAGAGGAACACAAATTCATGGAAATACTGGGGGATACAGCTATATAACAACTTGGCTGCTGAACTGAAGAGTTCGTCTGGAACGGTGTTCAAAAGAATTCAAAATCTATCTTCTTTAAGTGTTTTGCCATGATCATATATTTTAGCCTGTAGTGTGAAATATTTGTCAACTTTTTGAAATGTTTTATATGTTGTTTGTATATATTTGCTGTTTTATTAGCTCGTAAGTATTTTGTAACTTCGCGCCTTGGACACATTAATAGGATTTTGATGGCAATAAAATTATCTATCTATTTGCAACAAAAATTTGAGATGTTTGGCAACCATTTTGAAATTTTGAAAGAATTTTATGAGTTACATGATAATTTCACGAAAATTACTTGGAAATGAAGAAATTAATTATAGAATATGGAGTTTGGAGTTTGGGTTACTTTTATCGTTTTACTCAGAAAAATTATTTTGATCGAGTTTATTAATGATAAATCTATCAAGGTCATTATGAAAAAAATGTAGGAACTGAAGAAATACGATTATGAGATCCATCGTGAGAAAAATACAAATTCTGAAGAGCAGAATTCAAATTTCTAATAGCTACTATGAGGCATTCAAGCAGTTAATATGAAATATGCTGTAAGGATAAATTAAAAATCAGATTTTCAAGGTTAAGTGCGGCATTTTACTAGATGAACATTTAACTTACTCTATATTTTTGATATAGGTAACTACACAGTATTTAAGATATAGGTATATCTCTAATTTTTACTAGAGAACTTTTATATAAATTAATTATTTCAAATACAATCAACGATGATTTTCAAGTTCAACTTATGTGAGGAGGTACATTATCATGCATGAAATGAAGAATTGCTAGTCGAAACATGATCAGTTTTAGAACTGAAACAAACTTCACTTTAATATTTGAAGATAGAAATTACTTATTACTTATATTGCACGAATAACTAACAACCAGAGTATTTAAAACTATTCTACTTTCAATTCAATCCCGGGGAATTTTCGTAATAACTCAATTATTAGCCATGTCCTGAATTTGATTGTAACATTGGAAATTTATAAGAACATCTTCAATTCCTTTCAACATAACATCACAATAATTCTCTCGTGTCGTAAATTTTCTCCTAATATTGACCTCGTTTTTGTTGGTATCAAACCAAGAATCCCAGGTGATAAAAATCGCTTCGATGAGCACATCTCAAATCAATTCGCAAATTCAACCATTATCTTCACGGACGGATCAGTACAAAATAGTAAAGCTGATGTCTATAGCAGTATGTCTACCGAAGCCTTTGGCATCTATTTAGCTCTTAAATTTATTGAGCAAAGAGATTTTCTAAGCACTGTTAACTGTTCCGATTCGTTATCTTGTTTAAAGGAAAACAATAATAATCTGATCAGTATCATAAGAGATGAACTATGCTCCACTATCAATTGTATCGTCTTGTTATATACTGCTGCCTATTGTGGTATCATTGGCAATAAGGAAGCTGACTCGGCAGCTAAAAACGCAGTAAATATGGATCTTCCAGCTGGGGTACCAATCGACAACAGAGACTGGTTGAGTAAAGCTTTCAATCTAATCTAATGCATCTGGAATAGAAGAATAGAATAGAGACTGTCTCTTAAACGCGAATATATATATATATATATATATATATATATATATATATATATATATATATATATATATATATATATATATATATATATATATATAAAAGTATAAGTAGCTTCCACGACAGAAATTCAGCGGTTCATTTCTTAATGTCTTTATGAACAGGTTATGGATTAGGCATACAACATACAAATATGATCCATGTTCACCTCATCACCATGGAAGAGAAACCAATATGTGATATCTGCCAGACTGATTTGAATGTCAATCACATACTTCTTGAATGTCAAAATGTTCAACGACGAGCGTTCCCGCCTGGGTATGCCCAAATATTCTCCCTCCTTCTCGTACGTCTATCCTCGAGTGAAGTGCCAGATGACCAACTGATTTTCTAATAACATTCGATTGGTTTCGAATAAGAACGCAACCTTCCTCAGTTCTTTGGATTAGGAACTCTTGGTTACCACGCGAAGTTTTTTCAAAACAAAAAAAAGTTTAGTGAAATGTGACAGTTTTCGCACTAGGTTTATTTCCTCAAGGAGTTCTTGCTGATTGAGATCGAGTGCAAAGTTCTCCAAAAGTTATAAGATGTTCGTTTAGTTATTTCAAGGAGGAAACTCATTTTAGTCTGCTTCTAGAATTTGATTTTCTATTCGGTCTATCCGTTTAATAGTTAGTGCGATAAGGAAATTCGTCCCAAATCCATAAAACAGCCTGTATATTGAAAAAGAATAGCGTTACCCTTTATTAAGTGCCGATTTGAACTCTCCTAGCTATACTTCAACTACAGTTAAGCTGTGTACGACCACTCGTGACAGCTTGAGGGGGTAAATCTACGTGCAATTTTAAGGAAAATAGTTCATATAAACATAGGCCCGCAAAAGTTTCGTTACGGAGCCACAGGGTGTTGAAATTTCCGGAAAGAATTGGTTTTTTCTTCAAAACTCCTGCAGTTTTTGAAATATTCAGCCCAAATTTGGAATGCAAGCTATTTTTCACAGCCTCCATCATTACACGTTCTAAATTTTAACTAGAATCTGATGTTTTCTTTTTCGGAACCATGTCTCCTCTTGCCCTTTCAAACTTTTTTGCAGTACACCACTGATCAGCGTACAATCAATTTTCGTCGTCATCGTTCAATTTAGAAACTTGTACTTGTTTCGTATCTCCGACCGTTCTCGAGCAAAAATTAATAAAAGATTGTATGCATTCGCTGAATTGAAAGCACATCTAATCAAAAAAATGATTGGTAGGCTCTAATTTTTTTCATTTATTCATTTATTTTGACATTTGCTAAAGTTGAACCAGTACCTGCTCGAATTGTTTATTAAAATAACGATTAGTTTTAAGACTTTTGAAATTATTGCTGTAAGAAAAAATGGCTAATTTTACTAACGCCGAATTAGCTGATGTCCATTACATGTACGGTCTGGCTGACGGAAACACAACAGAAGCTAGGCGATTATATCAGGTGCGCTTTCCAAATCGAGTAACACCAGACAGGCGAACATTATCAAATATCCACAGAAGGTTGAGGGAAACTGGTACTTGTACTGCAAAAAATCATTTAAAAGGTGCAACTCAAATTATGAGAACTCCAGATATTGAGGAAGCAGTTTTGAATTATATTGATTTGAATCCTCATATGAGTTCAAGAAAAATTGGAAATCAGTTGAATAATTGTCATGTTCCAGTTTGGAGGATGCTCCACGACTTTTTTAGTACCCATTTTTATTCAATGCGTCCAAACACTACTTCCTCGAGATTTCCCTTCAAGACTGAATTTCTGCCGATGATTCTTTGATAAAATTAGAGAAAATGTTTATTTTGATAGTGAAATAATGTTCACAGACGAAGGTAACTTTTCGAGAAGTGCTATCACAAATTTTCACAATAATCATTATTGGGCTGAGAAAAACCACCGTTTGATTAAAGAATCTCATCATCAAGAATAATTCTCACAAAATGTCAGGGTCGGAAAAAGTGGAAATTATTTGATTGGACCATTTTTTTGCCTTACAGACTAAACGGTTCTGCTTATCCTCAATGTCTTGAGTAGGAGTTACCTTTATTGCTCGAGGATGTGGCACTTTTGGTGAGAAACATAATGTGGTTCATGCATGACGGGGCAATAGCACATTTTAGTGGAGAAGCTAGGGAATTCTTGAATAATACTTTCAACAACCGATGGATAGGTCGGGGTGGGCCTTCTAGGTCCCCAGACTTTTTTTTTTCAATTTAATTTTTGCATTTTAATTTATACAGGAACCCCAACAGGATAGCCCAATAACAGGGGTTCTCCAAAAAAAATTTTACAATTCATAAATACTGGAGATCGAGTAATAATGTTATTAATTTCGATTTAAAAATAGAAAACTTTAAATTAAAAGAAACACTGAAAAGATACGATATTATCACCAACGGATTACTAAATATAAGTGTAATTTCTTCTTGAAAACCAAAAACTAGTAGAAAAAAGATCTATATCATTTAAATGCCAATTATATAAGCGAATTATTCTCAGGAAATTATAATAAAGAGCTGTCCTAGCTTTAGCAACATAAAAAAGTACTGTTCGATGCTTTGGGTAGTTAGGTGCATAAAATGCTTGAAAGAGTACAACTGAAAATTTGAATTTATTATTAAAATACGATGGAGAAAGACACCTTAGAAAAGTACTCTTCTCCGCTCCAAGCTGAGGATATTATACTCACGAGACACAATATCATAATCAGTATTCAACAAAGCTTCATTAAACCTTTAATTTAAATTCTTTAAAAATTTCCGCTGCACCCTTTTAATTCGATCAATATGTAAATGAAAGAAGGGTGTCCAAATAGGTTACGTTAGAATAAATAGTTTAGACTTTTTCTCATAAGGATATCTCAAAAGTTAAGTTTATACCACTCCAGTGAACACTGTATAAGATGATAATATGCGAAAAAGAACAGAGGCCTGTTTCTTGCAGATGGAGAACACTTCCGCCAAATCATTTAGTTTTTATGTTCTTTTTTAGTTTTATATTGAATAAGTATAAGTTGAGTCTCAGAAGACGAGCTATCAAAATAAAAGCAAATTTTGGGCATACCTATCGAGTATTTCTATTATTTTCTTTATTTACCGAATAACATACTATTCAAAAAATTCAAATTCAATAATTTTTCACTCGAAAACGGTTGGAGATACGAAAAAATTACAAGTCTCAATATAGTTTCTAAATTGAACGAAGATGACGGAAATTGATTGTACGCTGATCAGTGGCGTACTGCAAAAAGTTTGAAAGGGCAAAATGAGACATGGCCTCGGAAAAGAAATCACCTTGTGAATTTCAGTTGAAATCTAGGACGTGTAATGATGGAGGCTGTAAAAAATAGCTTCTATTCCAAATTTGGGCTGAGTATCTCAAAAATTGCAGTAGTTTTGACGAAAAAAACAGTCTTTTCCGGAAATTTCAACACCCTGTAGCTCCGTAAGGAAGCTTTTGCGGACCTTTTGTTCTTAAAATTACACGTAGATTTATCCCCACAAGTTGTGACATCCTATTATGTAACACCCTGTATAAATACAAGATAACATGAAGATGGATGGGTTTATTATTTCCATAATGTTTATAACGAAAAATGATCATTTCGCTGCTAGTCATCATACCGCCCCCTTATAAATATGAAAACGGCCGGCGTGTTAAATAACTGTAGATATTTCTCGTTGCTACTAAGAATACGCTTAACCCTTCCCTCATTAATTAGGGTAATTCCACCCAGGAGACTACCTCGCCCTTTCTTCAAGATGCTAAATATTAAGACGACGGCCGCCAAATGTCTTCCCCGCTTTCGCCCTTGTCTACCTGGGGAATTGAACGTAAATTTCAAGTTGCCAACGAACATCACTGGCTTTGAGATTTATATGCAAATGAGTATAACGCCACAGTAAAATTAATAATTTTTTTCCATACTCGAACGATTCTAATCAAACAAACTACGCACAGATAATAAAGAGTTCAATTCATCAGTTTTAAATATACGTTCTGTCTGTTAATTGATTGTTTTGAAATCTGCTGAATAAGATCGTCGAAATTTTTTTTTCATTTGAAAAATAGAGTCATCAATAAGTAACAGTATGGTAAATACTAATCATAATTGATTGTACAAATCAGTGTTTATTTGAAATGATAATACATTTGGTGGATGTGTAGTTAGGGCTGTTTTTATATTGTAGGGTATATTGTATGTGTGAAGGTACCCAACAAGGGTTATTGACACATTTCTGGATTGGTGGTGGTGGCATAAGGTGTGAATTTGTTGAACTATTGGATGTTTGGTGTAGATGTCACAGATAGAGTGAATGGATGAGAAAGAGTCGGTGCATATTGCCACAGAGGTATTTGGACGAATAGAGTTAGTTAGTGCTTTGTAGATCGCATAAAGCTCTCCAGTATGAATGCTGCACATTGGGAGCAAAGTTGCTTTCTGTATGTGTGCGGAACCATCTGTTATTGCACATCCTACATTGTTATCTGATTTTGAAGCATCCGTGTAGAGAATTTTCCCCAATTGCTGTTCATTAAGAAAATCTGCAAAGGCATGCTGGTGGACTATTGGACTTGTTGTTTCTTTCTTATGTTTCGATAGAGTGATATTGAAAGATGGAAGAATATATACGCCATGGGGCGATAATGGAGGAAGTGATTGGAATTGTGTCAAGAATGTTGGTGTTTTGTAGTAGTTCATGTGCAAGAACAGGTACAGAACGAGAATGTCTAAAAGTGTTTGAGGAAGGAGGTGTCGGAGCTATAAGGTGTTCGAAGACTGGATTTCGTGGGTTTCGGATGTTCTGGCAACGTAGGCTAGTAACAGCTGTTGGTTACGGAATTTCAATGGAAGTTATTGTGATTCTTGATAAAGGCTTTCCACAGGGCTGGAGCGAAAGGCTCCGAGGCATGAGCGGAGGACAGTATTTTGAACAGAATTAAGTTTCTTGAGATTCGATGGTGATGCGGTATTACTACCGTAATCTAGTTTCGAGCGAATAAGGGCTCTGTAAATTTTGAGTAGTGCTTGTTCTTCGGCTCCCCATTGATAATGCGCAAGTGCTTTCAGAATATTGCGTCGGTTCATGCAGCTTCGTTTCAGATCATCAATATGATGCTGCCAGCTGAGTTTTCTGTCGAATGTAAGTCCAAGGATTTTGTAGTTGTTGACTTCTTCGAGAGCTCGGCCTTTCAGGTATAAGTTTGTATTGGGGGAGGTTGTTCATTACTGAATTTCATTACTTTCGATTTTGATGTCGAGAAGTTGAAGCCAAATGTTGTTGACCATTCGTTCAGAGTGTTTATAGAATTCTGTAGTACATTGCAAGTGATTTCTTCGTTAGTGGCGAGGAGAAATGATGTTGAGCTAAGAAATGATCCTTGCCGGATTCCATTCATAGTGGGATAGGGTTTTGAGCAAGTGCCATTGATAGAAACTTTGAATGATCGGTTGGCGAGGAAGTTTTGAATAGAATGAAAGATGTTGCCTGACAAGTCAATCTGTTGGAGTCGGTTAAGAATGACGAATTGAAGGGTAGTATCAAAAGCACTGATGATGTAGAAAATAACAGCGATGGTTTCCATATTGTTTGACATAGCTTGTAGGGTCCCGTTGTGAAGAGTGACAATGTTATCGATGGTACAACGGTTCGGTCTGAAACCTGACTGAAATTTGTTTATGAGGTTATGTTTCTCAAGGTACCATATCAGACGTTCGTTGATCATTTTTTCAAGAAGTTTGCATAGTGTGCATGTCAGTTATATGGGTCTGAAAGAGTCTGGATCGGTTGAAGATTTGTTCGTTTTGAGGAGGCGAAAAATGACGGATTCACGCCAGATGGATGGAAATTCTTTGCGAGACCAGATCCAGTTGTAGAGTTCTAGTAGTCGAATCAAGGATATTGGGAGAGAGGTTGATGGTGTATCGTCAGGGACTGTCGCGGAGGAGAATTTTGTCGAAGACAGAGCATCTTCGAGTTCGATGGGAGAGAAGGGTAGATTCAGATCGTCTGAGTCGAAGTTCCATGGTTGGGCTGTTTGAGGAGTCGCTCGAGGGTTATGTGTAGCGTTTTCAGTTTTTTGTTGGAAATTTTATTTACTACATGCGGAAAGAGTCACTTATTTTCCTTTAATTTATTTCTATCCTAAAATACAGCTTGATTTATTTCTTTTTTTCAATTGAAATATTTCAAAAAGGATCAATTCTAACAATCCTTCGAAATTTCCAAAATCCCTGAGTTAATATTCAAAATATCGGGTGATTCCCTATAAATTTGGTTATGTGTATCAAAACCCTTTATTTGGGCGTTATTAAAAATACTTTGTTGATTAGCGCCCGAAATCAGATGCTACAGGGGTTAACAAAATCTTTGTGTTTAAATAATCTAATAAAACATAAGAGTCATTTATAAATTTCTTTATTAGATAGCAAGAAATATAGCAAATCAACATTTAATATAAAAACTTTGGCATTTCTTAACAAGCACAAAGTAACTTAAAACTTTTAATTGTAATCATTTTTCAGAAAATTTCAAGTTCTGATATCAACAATTGTGAATGTTTACATGCATATAAAATATATTATGTTTGAACATACAATGGTCGTTATTAAACGATAATGATCAATAGCGCCCTGAGGTAGTAGGAAAATCATGCCTAACAATGACAGTTATTGTCATCTACTCTATTTAAGTATTGAAAATATTATGAGATCTTCCTTCTTCTGTCAATGAATTCACTCTTTTTCTACTCGGCGGGCTAGGTGGTGTCATTTTGGTGTTCTGTACAACTAGTACATACTTATTACTAAAATACTTTGCTGTAAGAAAAGGCAAGGGTAGAATAATGAATTAAGTGAATTTAAGATAATATTGAATTCAGATTCTGGACATGTATTTTCATCGAAGATTTAATTTTACAATGCAGATATAAGTAGGTACACGTTATTAGGGCAGAATTACTACAGAATTAAAAGTATCTACTACTTTTTCAATGTTTTAAAGAAGGCCAATAGCGCCCAACGGTAATTTGACTGGGCGTTAATACTTGAGTTAAGGTTTTTGGTATTCGGAAGTTTTTGCATTAAACGATACAAATTATCTTTAAAATATAAACATGATATAAGAAGAACAACCTACACTACATGACAAATATAAAAGCAAACAAAAATGTACAATAAAACATCTGGAAACTTACAGTTTTGTGGAGTCATTTCTTACAACAGTGGCGTCTGCGACTGGAGTCTCGGAAACACAGCGGGTCACTGGCAAGATGGCGGCGGGAGCGGCTAGCGCCCGCGGTTGGTGTGTATCTGTTGGTACGTTTTCCGTAGATTGGGCGTTATCAGAAAGAAGACGTTGATTGCCTCATGTACCTTAGTATTTCTAAGACACAGGTAACATAGGTCCAGCTACCTGCAACGCCTAAGTGGAACGAAAAAAGGAGTTTCACTCACTCTTGTTTCAATGTTGTAGATCATTTATAATTTTTTGTACCTTATTTTAGTTTTCATTTTGTATCTATCTGATGGGAGTACTGTGTCATACGTTACAAATAGGGTGAATAAGTTAAAATTTTCCTTCATCCATCATTTGGAATGAATTTGCATCAAGTAACAGCCACTAGCGCTCAAGTTTTGATGATTACTCTTCTTCCCATTAGTTTGAATGAAAAACCAATCAAAGATAGAACAAATTCTCAATTTTACCCTATAAACGAACAGACCATCCCATTCAATAATACACTGCAACGAAATTCTGCGGGTGGGTATGTTTTAATTTCAAGTTTCCCATTGTGTTTGTTTTTTTTCAATCTGCCACATCCCAAGGCCGTTATCTCCGTAAAGTCAATTCCAAAGTTTCCTTTCAGTCGGCTAAAATTCGTATAAAATCGAGAGCGAGGGTGCCCCCGGCATTCATCAGGAAGACAGTTGGAAGTGACGCAATTACAAATCTGCTATTATCCGCATAAGTTAATCTTGCAGACGCGGGATCGATTCGTCACTGTTGCACGAGTTACTTGCCCGGAATTAAAAACTGGATTCTTGAAGAGAGGGCGAATCGTTAGGGGTGTAGACAATATAGCTCGTATCGACGTGATTAAGGAATGATTATATCGATATTTATTTGGTAATACACTGTGTCAAGAAATTAACGCACAAAATCGAAAATTCAAATTTATTCACAAGAATACTAGATATGTTGAAGAATTAATCTTCCAGTAGGCCACAGGGTACTTATATTGAATTAATAATGAAGAATATAAAATTTCTGGAAAAAACCTTTTGATACCGGATATTTCCACTCCTGGGTAAAACTACTGAATGGAATTAACGTTTCATACTCGAATTCAATGGCCTTATAATATGCTATAGTCTATTTGGTAAAGATGAAGAGTAGGATAAAGTCAAGTATGTAAATCCCTTAGAAATGTGGTTCGTGGGCGAATTCAAGATTAAATGTAGTTTCTATGATTTTGTCTTGGAACAGGCACCAATTTGTTGGCGGACCTTTGATAGAAACCTTCGCTCAAATCTCCAGGAAGAGCCCATCTTCCTGACTACGATCTTCTCTGTCTTTTTTGTTTTTTGCGTTTTGCTGCCAGTAACGTAGAGGAATATGTATTTCAGGGTTCTCTTTGAAAATTAAATTGAATCAATTGAACACTAAAGTATTTAAAAACGATAATATGTTAATGTTGCCAATAATCTATAAGTATTGGAAACTTATCCTCTCTTCTATTTGACGCGAGTGACCCCGTAGAAAATCGCATAGAAATCAGGAGTTTATAAAGTAATTTGTTCAGATTGCAACAGATTATTTGAAAATCCTCCAAAGAGTAGAAAACTATATTACCTGGAATCAGAATTCAAATCTCAGTAAAAATAATCTTTTTGATGGACCAGAATGTCTCATTTGAATTGTCAATATTTGATTTTCCACATTTCATTATAAATGTCCTTTATATAGTTTTATCATTCTGAGGACGAAATGCAGTGACAGTGTTGAGATTTTATAATTTTTCAGTTGTAATTCTCCGTAAAATTTTTATTTGTGTTTCAGAAAAGTATTAATGTCCAAATTAAAAATTTCACCTAATAGATTTCCATGAAAATGTTAAATGCTATTTCAAATTTTAGGATGTCTCGAGAATTGCTAAGATGATCGACAAAAAACGAATAATTCGTTTTAATTTGATTATCCTGTATCTTAAAAACAAAGCATTTGCAGGCCTATGTGTATCAACGAAAGTCTATCAAGGTCTCACTACGAAAAACCAATAATTCTGTACATCGTTGTATTTGTCATTGAAAATAAACAAAAAAGTTTTCCAAAAATCTCTGCAAAATCAAATATTAATTAGATAAAATTGCAGTTAAATTTCCTTCAAACCCTAAGAAAATTTCTCGTCCTCATTATCGATTCGGCGATATTTTGGACACTCTTCAGTATCCTGCGGCCTTGACGACCCCTCAGGCCCAGTTAATGAAACAGCAGTTTTTCTGAACGCAAACCGGTTTAAATTAAAATGCGGGTTTCCGCTTTTTCATTGAACCAACGATTTGATTTTAAGTGACGAAAATGGCATCATTTGATGGATCATTATCGTCGAATCAACGTATTATTGAAATAGGGTTAATTGAACGCATTGTATGTTGTTTTAGATTAGTTTCAGATATCAATAGGTTGAATAAGTGTATTAAAATTTTTCCGAATTGATGACGCCGTTTAAAAAAAAAAGGGCAACGTAGAGACATGAAGTTGCACATTGCGTTACAACACACAGGACCAGTTTCTTCAATCGCTCACCCATGGTAGTTCATTCGTTTACTCAAATGAAATCGAAAGCGCAGTAAACAGATCATTTCCTCAAATGTAAGCTATCTTGTCCGTCGCTGATATAACGTTAACAGCTAGTCTGTAAGAGTATTGTGAACCATATGTGGAATGATCGTGTAACGTTCCATTCATTGTTTCAACCAGAAACAACAAATATGTAGAGTTAGTAAATCTTAATAAGGATCCCTGTAGTGAAAATGAGATTGAACAACTGAAAATCATATTTAGTAGATTTGGAATACCTGTTTATTTAATCACAGATAATGGAACTGAACTTTCAAGTAAAGCTTTTGTAAAATTTGCAAAAATTGGGAGTTTAAACACATTTTCATATCTCCCAGAAACAGTCAATCCAATCACGTAGAGAGAACGATCAAAACAGCTAAAAATTTGCAAATGTATCGAAGACAATAATGATATCAATTTAGATGTCTTAAACTTTAGAAATGGTATAATTTTTGACAAATTCACTCCAGCCAATCTTTTGATGAAAATAAATATACGGGGTATTCTGCCCAATGATCATAGTCACCATAACTTTAGAAACTCGAGTAAACTTGAATACCACAATCATTTGAATCAGAGAAAACAGCGCGAAAAACTTTATTTTGATAGTAAAGGTTGTAAAAAATCATCGCAACTGCGATAATAAATATAAATTGAGAGGAAGATGGAAGGAAGGAGTAATATTTTTCTGTATTCGCCGCATATTTACGGAACATATATTCTGCAAATAAAGGGTATATACTGTATATCCAAACCAAATTTCAACAAAATTTATTCATTTATATTTAAGGTAATCGAATGAACCTAACACATTCCTGAAATAAAAAGAAAATTTGATGTTAAGCAAAGTAATAAACCATTTGAGCTCAATTCCATTCAACTATTTTCGCATTATTGAGTAACAAACGACAAGACAGAACTTTCACTATATAAATTAGTAGGAATAATAACAAATTGGCGAACGCGCCGGGTGGAAAAGTGTGTACTCATTAAAATCTCGCAGTAAAACTCGAGAAACGGTGCAACCATATTGAATATTTCATCACTGGTAGAAAGATGCATTCCTTGACTGATATAGTTTGATAAAATAACCATCCGCTTCAAGATCTCAATACAACAACTCAATGGAATTGCGAAAAAACGTCCCTTGGTTCTTTTAACCGAATGGTTAGGCATAAATGAAATTGACTGAGCTAAGGTGATACAGATTTATGCCTTCATGCATTGTCACAGTATGTGCATATGTTAAAAGAACAGAAAACAAATAAATTTTAAATATGTCTATATCATAAAGAACCATTGTGTAAAAATCAAAAATCTATAAAACAATTTGGAGGTGAATTTAAAAATCATAAAATTATACAAAACGTTATTTAATAAAAGGCTTTCAATTTTCTTGTTGATCATTGATTTAGAAAATGACCTAACTGAAGTAGGTAATTTATTATAACACTTAAGAGCTAGAAAATCGGGACCATTCTGAGCCTTACGTAATCTGAAAAACGATACACAGAGTGCATCTTTGTTGCGAGTATTGTGACAATGGATGCTGCTACGTAAAGCAACCTCGTTCATGTGATTATGTGCATGCACGAGGCATTTGAATATGAAAAGATTAGGTAATGTTAGAATCCTAAGGCTTTTGAAATAGTGTTTGAAATAATCCTTATAGCAACAATCAACAATCCCTATAGTCTTCCTCGATATATATATATATATATATATATATATATATATATATATATATATATATATATATATATATATATATATATATATATATATATATATATATATATGTCCAATACCGGCAATTATTCTTACAGCTCCCTTACTCCAAGCTAAAAGTCCAGATATATATATATATATATATATATATATATATATATATATATATATATATATATATATATATATATATATATATATATATATATATATATATGAAGTCGCAGTATATAGGATAATATCAAATACGAATACTTATGTCAACAAGTGTTTCCTAAGCTGGATGGAAAATATCATGCAATTTTTAATTTTTTTTCTGTAATCTTTTGAGAAACGACGTGACTCAATCAGTTTGAAATACTATAGAAGTTCTCAAATGTACAAGAGCATTCTATCATTAATTTTTCATTCATACATTTTGTCTAAATTCTTCCTCGTCTTTGTTAGATCTTCTTCGGAAAGTTTAATTTTACCACAAAATAATTATTTATCGAGCCAAATTTCAGTAGGAAATGTTGTCTGTAGAATCTCCTCGAAAAATGTATTATTCCGAGAAGAAGAAAATGCGTATGCAGGTGCAATTGAAATTTGAAGAAATCCGGAATCGAAAAAATTCACGTAGGCTGTTTTTCTTTTTCGGCCTTCTGATGAAATTTATTTGAAATTAAATGACATCAATCAAATATATGTGTCATTCTCTTCTCTCATCTCCATTTTGATCATTCATTGGCTGGTGGAGCTGGTTAAATAATGTCAAAGCAACAGTAATTGGTGATCAAAAAATAAAATTATTATCAGTCATAGAATGATAACCAGAATTACAACCATACTAACTGCCAGTTTTCGTGAGATATTCTCAAAGAAAAGGCACTCACGTTTGTTTTAGCATATTTCCTTTTGAACTTGATTTCTCCATATACGTTAGAATCATTATCTATTCAGTTAGCTTTGCCAAGCTAATGTAAAAATGCTTTTTACTCTCACCGGTGAATAATAAATAACGCTAGGGATTTGATAATCTATAAAGAAACTCGAATGTTTTTGTACACCCTTATTTGGTGCTATAGCTGTTTTAGTGGAAATATTACTAATATTCAACCTACCCCATCGAAACGAATGTTAGTTCCATTTCCAAATTGTATGGATTCGCAATTGAAGAGAATTACTTGATATGATTCAGTTTCTTTCCCTATCTGACAAGTTTATACGATTACTGTTAGATGGTGCAAACTAATGAAAAATTCTATAATCTCTACGAAGTGCTGTTGATAATAAATAATTCAACTATGTATTATACAATCACAAGAGATTTATTGGAAATCTTTAGCATCTTTAGCTGACAACAATTACTGAACTATAATTAAAACTACATACATCCATAAACATGTAGATTCAAAATTAATAAGAGTGCAAACAAGTGATAATAAATGAATTATGATAAAATCCGGTATTATTTGAAGATATCAAATATGGACGAATAAGCTTGGCCATTCTGGTTGTTTAGGTTAGATAGAGTTTGAAAATTTTAATGGATTCTGATGAATCTAACTTTCGTTCTGTAAGTAATTTGATCTATGAAAGAAAAATGATGATCATTTTTGATATACGTACAATGTGGAGCAAAAGTAGATCCGTCGGTTTCTGGTTATTGTAATTTTATTGTTGCTCTTTGTATCTAGTTTAGAGTGAACGACCAGTTCGATCTATAGTTATCCTGACTATTGAAAAATTCCTTCAGAATCCGTACAGGACAACTTGTAAACTCCAGAATTTTGAAATCTATCAATTTTATCCTGACTATTGAAAAATTCCTGAGAGAATGGCATTTTCTATCTTTCCGCTGATAGGGCCAAAATATGTCAATAAAATCTACTTATCTGTATGAGTAAATTGTATACGTAGGTAAATATTAAACATTTCATTAACATACTTTGGCCCTATCAGCGAAAAATATTGCAGATGCCATTTCAAAACAGCATGAGAAAGTAGCTTTCGAAACTCTTCCAAGAATTTTTCAATAATATCGACAAAACTATAGATTTGATAATACTGGAGTTTAGAAGTTGTCCTGCATGAATTGGTTAGACTGGTCGTTCATTCAAAACTAGATCAATTAACTATACGAGGTACTGTCTTTCAAATGATACTTGTCAATAAGTATTTCACAATAATCTAACGTTCAATTCACTAGTTCCTATTCGTATAACAATTAAATAATATGTACCCATATGACACAGAAATTTTCTGAAATGTTATTGTTTTTTACGATCAAATAAAGTGAGCTAGGTACGGAAACATAACTGTTTTTTTCTTTCTGCACTAGTTTCAAATTTTGTTGTAGTATAGAAAATATCACCGAATTACAACTTTTGAAAATGTTCACTTTTTATTTCCAAGGAAGAGAATCAATCAGCATCTAGAATCTTTAGGGCTAAAAGGCTCAAAGATTGTGCTGTTTTTTGACGGAGAAAAATATTATTTATTTGTCCCTAAAGAATTTGATAAGTTGTTCTTGGAAATAGTAGACTCTCTGTAAATATATATATATATATATATATATATATATATATATATATATATATATATATATATATATATATATATATATATACGATGATAGTCTATTTCTAAATTTCCTCATATCAGTTTCCAATTGAATGGTGTTAGGCAGCCAGTTATACAACCTCATTGATCAGGCTGAGAGAACACAAGAGATACAAGTAAGGAGATACACGTCTGGTGTTATTGGTATTTTCAAAAGCTCTAAAGTAGTCCCCATGCTTACGAAGGAACATGATACACCTAAATATGTAAAATCCTATCATTGTCATAATTCCACTACTTCTAAAAATACCCTTACAAGATTACCTTTATTGCAGATGAAATATGGATCTCAATGCCAGTTTCTGTATTATGAATATCCTCTCTGACGAAACAGAATTGCCCCAGAACATTATACCATAGGATAAAATTGGATAAAATTCGAGAAATACCACGTGGTGTCTAAGCATATTAGGAGTGTATATCACAGCTAATAACCTTCCCCTTAAGCTGTCTACATGTGGAATCCACTTCATATTTTCATTCATTCAAACCCCTAGAAAATTGGTTGATTTGCTAACACTAACATTTACATTTTGTACTACACAAGACTCTAGTATCGCAACGTTTGTTCTATCTATCTGAAAAATACCAATTCAGTTTTCTCGATATTTAATTAGAACCGGTTGTTCAGGCACCAATTCTGCACATTCCCCAAAGTGTCACCCACCCTACCCACAATGGAAAGCACATCAGATGAAGAGATAATTATATTGGTATGATCAGCATGAACTCTTATATTCTTATCCTGCTTCTCAAGCTTGCCAGGAAGGTCATTAATATGGAAAAAAGAGAAGGGGGCCAAATTTACTTCCTTGTGGCACACTCATGCTCGTTTTCTGATGATGCAGATGCCCATCAACCTTCATGCCGACCATCTGTCTCCTATCTTCCAAGTAACTCCTGAACAGTTTTAACTGATTTCCTCGTAGGGCACACGCCTCCAACTTAGCAAGAAGAATGCTGTGTACAACCCAATCCTAATTCTCAACCAATTTAGATGATTTGTTCGGCAAATTATAGATCAACTCTTCTGCTTTGTAGAAATTATAAGAGAAAACAAACGCCTTAGATGTCTCCTCTCCAAAACACTCAATATAATTTGGGTTAGTTTTTGTGTTCCTACCACGAATGAAACCATGCTGTCTTTTGTTGAATAAATTGAACTTCCTGAAAAAAGAAATCAGACGATCCGCAATCAATCGCTCTAAAGTCCGTGAAAATGATGTTAACAAACTCATTGGCCTGTAATTCCCCAATTCAGTTCAGGACTAACTCTTATAAACAGGCTTCACAGTTGCCAACTTCAGTGCTTCAGGAAAATTACGTTCAATTTGGTTTTGCAATCTAACCTAATGTGACCCACATATATATATATATATATATATATATATATATATATAAACCTCAAAAAGTCTAGCGAACACTTACCAATATCTTTAAAATATGAATTCAAAGATTCGAATTTATAGAAATCTTTCGGTTTTTGTTAGGATGTATTGTATATAATGTATTCTCAAGAAAACAAAATAATATTTGACTTCTCCAAAGCACCTATTATAAAAAAAAATTTGAAATTTGAAAATGACAAAATTTGGTAAAACAAAAAAAATCCTGAACTAATATTTTCGAAACGATATGGAAGCACTTATATTTTTCAGTACCCAGAAGGTCTACCTCTATTATTAATGACACTTTGGCATCGTCGCGGCATGCTCAATATTAAATTGTTTATTACATTTTGGCCTAAGTCATTCCAAGCCCCCTGAACTGCTAATCGAAGCTCCTGTTCATGATGGAAGACGTTTTGAAGCAGGAGATTTCTTTTTAGGGTGTATATATATTCTATAGAATAGATATTTTTTTGGCAGTATTCCTGTGAAAATTTTGGATCGTTATGTAGAACATCTCAGACCCCGTGGGAAAATTTCAGTCTTCCTGATTCCCCGGTTTCTTCTTCCAATAGCCCTTAAAGATCTCATAAATCCAACCGCAGAAGAGGTAGATCTTCCAATAAAAATGTAATAATGATTCACATGCGTAAACCACAAGAAAATCAACCAATCAGAAATTAGATTTCCAACCGCAGTCCCGCCCATCTAACCGCAAACCAACCGCAAGACGATAGCGTCGAGACGTCGATAAACCTTCGTACATAGGCGTCTTGATTGTCAGTCTATATTCCGAGCGGAATGAAATAGAATTATGCCATTTCACTTAGATCAGCTCAATGCGTTTGTTTTATTTTGCACGACCGGTTAAAAATCGATAACTATTAACCAAAGGAATGAATATGTATTCGAAAGTTCCGTCTTTTTCATACTCTGAAATTCAATGGAAATTGTCGGTAATAATTGATTTTTCATATAAATTATATTATATATTTTCAAAAATTTCTAAAACAATTTTTTCCACGCGTAGAACGAGTGGCGCGCTCTATGAAAGAAGTGTAGAAGTTTCTAAGAAATCGACGCTCCTTGAGTTTTAAGAATATTTCTGTCGGCGTCTTGGCGACGAAACAGGGAGGGAGAATACTTTCGCCGTAAGAATTCCCGGCGCTCTTTTTCACGGCAGAGGCTGGAACAAATTTATCACATTCTCAGATGTTTCAAAATAGAAATAAACGCTACTATTTGATACAGATAATAATATAATATCTGAACTAAACACTGAAGTGATAGGAATATAGTAATTTCATTGGAAAAAAAATCAAAATTATAGTTTTTTTATTATGATATTGAAGTACCTTTTCATATAAAATCTTAACTTTCAATGACTTCCTTCGAACTTTATTGATGGTCATGGCGAAACACACTTCTAGGATGAACTGGAGTCTTTAAAATTCAAATGGATACTCTAATGCATCAATGGTATTCGAGATATGAAGACAGTTTCCCTCACTGAGTAAGTAGCCTTCACAGTGTTGTGGTGGAGAAGTTTTAATCGTCAGTCAGATTCCATTGAATAATTTTAGAGGCTTAATGTTCCTTAATAACATAACTAATGCGAATTTTCGAGATAATATAATGTGGGGGGAAAACCAGCTTGGTTTAAAGTATTAAGGAAGTCCACGGGATATTTTGTTGCATTAATAGATTGAGGTACTAAATCCACCAACTTATATTGTTAACTATTTGAAATGGTTTGAGTGAAGTGTCATTTATTATAGTCGCGTTTTCATTTTTGGAAGTCGAAGTTGCAAGCTCAGATAACTATACTAAGGGCTTTGTCATGAGATTGGCGTCGTCAGGATAAAATATGTTACTGATATTATTACTCTTGCTAAAATTTGTGGAATAGTAATTTTACCATCAATTATAGGTAATTACCAGTTTCTATTTCAAACAACATTTCAGAAAACTGTCCAACAGACTGTACACCTCTCAAATCGACATGCCCCACAACTGTCATTGATGCTATAGTTTTAATAATATCTTCGATCGTAAATCGGTCGGTTTGAACTATCTTCCTTCTGTATGCATCAGGAACACTACTTCTGCTGCAAAATATGTCGAATCAGGGAGTGAAGGATGCAGTGGGTGTAGATCTTACTTGAGTGGTAGAAAACAGAATATATTTTCTGAAGGCGTGGAGTTTCGTCTATTTGATGTTATTTTCGGTATACGTCAAGGTTCCCACTCAACATTTATATCAACGATATCGCAAAATGAGTTAAAAGAAGCAAACTATTATTATTTGCAGATGATCTTAAGCTGTGTCTGCTGGTTAAGGATTAGACTGATTGCTTAGACAGATGACTTGGATAAGCTGATCGTTTATCGCAAGGAAAATAGTTTAACATAAGCGACGACAAATGCCAAGATATGTCTACACCCGCAATCGGAATGTTGTCAAACATCTAACCCATATTGATACATGTAAAGAGATTGAATACAATCAGAGACTCAGGTATAATTCTCGATTCGAAACTCATTTTCAACTTATCAAAAACTGAGTGAATAGCTCTTTGAAACTATTTCAAAACTTCTTGATGACGCTATATTACTCATTCATTCACAGTAGAATTAATTTCGGTTCTGTCATCTGCAATCCTTAATATGCTGTTTATATTCACCCACTCGAAAGCGTTCAGAAAGGATTCTTAAAATTGTATGACTACAAAACAGCATTCATATAACTGATAATGACTATTTATATGTTCGCCGTGCATGTGGACTCATTTTACTTCAAGATGCTAGAATAGTTTCAGATTTGATAATTTTTTACAAGTTGCTCAACGTCAGGTCGATTACCCTTGCATACTGAGTCCACAGCGTACACTCAGGTCAGATAGTCTTCCTTTGTGCTAAATAAATATGGTTCAAAACTCCCCGATGTTGGAACTTTATGGTTTGCACTGTCAGAGTTTTAATTTCTTCTCAATGGCCAAAACATTATCTAAGAATAAGTACAAATCCTACTACTTGAATTTTATCTAATTATATGTGAAATGATTAATGGACTGTAAGGAACTTATTTTTGAATTATCATTACTTATTTCTCTTGTTTAGTTAGGATTTGTTCTTGTTTTTTTTGTTTTCCGTTTTCAGTGCTACATTCTGTTTTTTAATTTTTTCTGTTTCGCTTCTTTCTACCCATGTCTGTTGTATCCGAAATATTTTCATGAATAAATAAATGAATAAATGGCGACATTAGCTCATCCTGTCGTGTACTTCTGGGTACTAGGGTTCACCCCTTTATGAGTTGAATATCGAAAAATCGTGAAACGCGTTCCAAGCCGACATGCACATTTAAATTTTTTCCGTACATAGTTTGATTTCATTCTTCAAAATACAATTATTCTAATAGAGAATACGATTCTCAACGAAGTTTCCCGATCGAGTCGCTTCTCAACGTGAACACAAGAAGCGAGAACCGAAACTTTTCTCCAAGATCCTGTTTAAAAACACCGGCGTCTTTGCAACCTCGCTGTAAGAAAAGCCCTCTAATATATGAAAGTTCCTGGAGATTCCGGTAGACGGCGCATTGATTTAGTTTTTGAGAACAGAGAATCGTAGATTCATCTACAAAAGTATGTTCTTTCATATGATAATGTCATTTCTACACGAGTATCACAGAATGTAATAATTCTGAAAACATTTCTAATGATAGAATTTGACTATTCTCAGTTTAGAGTTTACACTTCACAATGTGATTTTTATAATATCGTAAAGAAATATTGAGAAGATATAGGTACTCGGTAAGAAAAAAATTCAGTGAGGCTTGAAAATATCGTTCAGTTTTTTTGACAGTCTATCTATGCTGGGGAGCTGGTATATGAGTTGGATCACGTTTTGCTTATTTTATGAAATAACTTTTCGAAAAACCGTTGATTGATTTGAAGTTTGTTTTCATGCTATTGTCAGGTTTGTGTTGGTGGTGGTAATGAAGAGTTCGGGCAATTTTTGCTTCTGAATTTGGGAGGCTTTTAATTTTTTTAATTTTTGCTTCAGCGAAATTATTGTTATCTAAATTTCTTAGGTCGAAGGTTGATTCGACCGCTAATATTTCTTTCACATTATTATTGTCAGGAATTGGACAAAATTTGTGACCTTTTTAAAGGAGCAATTTCAGAGTTGAAAGTGGTGTTAGAATAATTAATAACTCGCTTAGCAAATTTGATTTTCGGATCATTATTAGGAAGCCCTGTATGAGATGGAACTGGAGATTGTGTTTTGTGCATTGTTTTTTATATAATTTGTGAATATATATGGTGGTAATACTTCTAACACTATCATCCTAAATGTCGATTTTTTTTGGGTGAAAAATGAAAATTAATTCTGAGTGTAGTATTTGACTTTACTGTTGAAAAATGTGACGCTTCTTGCATAGAAACTTGATTTCTTATTGGATCCAGGACTTTCTGCTGAAATGACTTGGCTATAATTCAATAAATAATTCTGATAACCACATATATCAATATTCCTCATCAACCTATTTCGGCACACTATCTAAAAAATAGCAAATAACATCCAAATCCCCAATGCAAAATTGGCATACAAATCCGCAATCAAACTATCGAATATATTTTCAATACCAAAAATAAAACTCAAAAATTAAATAATTCAGAAATATGAAAACCAATGGCTGTGGTTCGGTCAAACATCAGAATCACTGCTCAAATCTGCTCTAAATAAAGTAATTGTAGCTAACATGATAGCTAACGTTCGTTGAACGAACACAGCACAGGAAGAAAATGAACCAATATTTCCCAATTGCAACGGAATTTATATTGGTCAAACAGTCAGGTCGTTTAGAATTAGATATGAGAAACATTATTCACATTTTTGTAGAAACAAAACAGATTCCATTCTGACATAACATTGCATAAAACTACCATGTTTCTCCCATCAATAGACAGATTCTATACCAATCATAAAAAGTTATAAATCTCAAATCCTTAGAATTATTTAAGACCATGCAAAATGTAAAGTGCATAACAGCACTTTACATGTTGCTTCTATCGTTCTCAATTCCTTCCTACCTTCCCTTTTCTCTGCTCTGATTAAACTATACTGATGTGTTCTCTCTCTCCATAGTTTCCCTAGTATTTTATATTCCTGTATCCCTTTCAATTTCTCGTTACACACATCCAAGAAAATTTTGAAAAGAACGCCAGATTTTAAAAATTTCCAAAATTACTACAAAAATGTATATATATATATATATATATATATATATATATATATATATATATATATATATATATATATATATATATATATATATATATATATATTTGACTTATTTTTCGTAGTAATTTTTGGAAATTTTTAAAAATCTCGTTTTTTTTCTTTATATATATATATATATATATATATATATATATATATATATTCTTTTGAAAAGAGAGGATTTTCAAAAATTTGAATAATTGTATTTACAATAAGTGCTTATATCTATAATTTTGGTGTGTGTCAGAAAAACCACAACTGGGAGCTCAGGAAATGTAACAGGGGAACCATACTATCTTGTATATGATTCAATGAACGAGTGAGAAAACCTGAGGAAAAAACTCGTTTCCCTGTCGCTATTGCACTAGCAATAGCTTGTCTGTTTATGTTGTCTTAGTGTTGTGTGTACATAAAGAGCACCAAAGATTTTTCTGCCTAGCCGCTTCATTCTCTCTTGCATTCCATGATTTCCAAAAACAAGGATGAGAAGAAGGAGGTTTGGGACAGGAAATCTGTAACAATGAAAAAAGAAAACCAGCAGAACAATATTTCAATAATCAAAATTCTTATATGTCCCAACAAATCTAAGAAAAGATTTTACATAGCAAGCAAGGTCATGAAAGGGAGATAATAAAAAAATACATAACCTGCGATATTTCCTCAAATTCCATCTCTGTTTGACCGAGAGAGCCTCGATGGCCAGTTTCAGTCTACCAAGTGATGATGCCGATTAGGATCTATAGATGTTTTAGAATCATTATGGAGCCAATAATTTGGGTTGACATCGCCCATATATCATTTCTTCGTGGAACTTGTTCAATTTAAAGAAAAATTTGTGAAGAAATTTTGATAAAAAAAATAAATAAATAAAAATATAGATAGATAGGCCCGGAATGTATTTTAGAGTCAATAAACTAATAAATTACAAAAAATAACGCTAATAAGGTGTGAAAGAAAGGTAACGCAAAAATAAGTAGTCGCGATAAGATAGTGAAAATTTGGTTAAAAAGACCCCGAAAGAAAACAATGCAAAAGAACGAAACGGCAAATCAATTGAACTTTACAATTACAGACTAACTGCCTCTTGAAAAACACGAAAATCAAAAAAACTTCAAAGCAAAAGGAAAACTACACTAAAGATTTATCATAGCAAACTTTAGCTTCAGACAAATTTGGACCAGAGTGAATGAGTTGGCGATGTCCGGAAATTTTGAACCCCCTCCTAAACTAAAACTGCAGAGAATGCTTCTACTCTTAACAAGGAGAGCTGATCACCCAAAAATATGGTCTGTATTGGAAATATCACCAACAACTTAAACGGCAAGTAGTCAAGGCGAGTGGGAAGTCATCAGCAAACAATACTGAATGCCTCCAACGAAAATAAAACTCAACGATAACATCCACTCAGAGCTTTCCCTCCAAGAGTAATTAATCTAAGGCCGTAGGAAAATGGTAACATACAACAAACCTGCCTCAAAAAAAAATACCGACAATATAGACTTAATGAATTTACTTGAATATCAAAAACAGTTACTTTTCAACCAACCTTCCTGTGAAAATTATTATGTAAGATAAGATGTTAGATGTAATTATCCTTTTGATTTAAAGAAGAATAATCAAATAGTATTGAACGACCTTACTGATTTATGTTATTCTCCAATATTAGGAGTTTTAAGTAGTTCTAAATTATGCGTTAGAATACCTAATGTTAATCTCTAATATGTATTTTACCTATTTGTCTGTACCTATACATAAGAAAATTGCTAACTTCGAATTTTAGTTTTAAACTCATACTTGTCTGATGATGATTGAAAACTCGAAATAGCTATAACGTAGAATTAACGTTTCCATCTTAAACAGTGATATTTATCACGTGATGATATTCGCAATCCTTGTAATGTCAGTTACATATCACATAGTATTGGTTGAATCTACCTCATTCATTATAGAATTATTGAATGATCGGTTTCAGTTTAATACAACTTCAAATTTCTGAAATGTACGAAAAATCACCATTTAATCAAACACCATCTCAGCACCTATTTGATAGTATAATTAATCTAGAAAAAATTGAAATTATATGATGTCCTAAGTATACGCGAACATATTTGAAAGATTAACTCAACTGTTTAAATATGAAGATAAATTTAACATCATCATTCCTACGTAATATTAGTACACGGAAATGGGGAAGGTTGCGGTTCCTTTGAATCGGTTCGTCTATTGAAGATTCATCAAATTTCTCATCTTCCTTACTTTGTTGATATATCCTGTGCTCGCGCTTCGACTACGGTTAATGCTTGAATGGCTTCAAAAGTTATTAGAAGACAAGCGAAATATGAGAACTTTCGCGATGAAATTTTCCTACTAAAATAAAGTAAATGAAGATTTACGTCATCGACTTTAATATTTGGCTGGATAGCAAAGTAAAGATTCACTCATCTCCCTTTGGTTCTTGCATAATATTTGAATGACCTTCTGATTATGTCTGAATAAAAGTTTATCGTAAACATCATTTATACCGATAAAATTAAGACTGGAACGCTTGAAGGTACGGCAACACAAACAAAAGCTCCATAAACGATGAGTACTATGATTATAGGCCGTTAAACATATCTGAAGTTTCCCCTTTCCTTAGATAGACTTTCAAATAGGTTGCGCAGTTGAGAGAGCCTTTCAATGGTTAGTGCATCAAAGCTCTCGCGGAGTGAACATCGTGAAATACACTCTGTGAAGCAATTATGTATTCGAAAATAGTATCCAAAACGAAAGTGGCGAATGAAGTGTTGTCGGACCAACCTTGGGAAGTGATAGCAAATGTTATTCATTTCATGCAGCAAGAGGCAGGTGATGCAAAGGTAACAGGGGTGAGTTTGAGTACAATAGGAAAGATTTCTGCATAAATGAGATCTGTAGAAGAAGGAGAGTCGTTCTTATTCTCCACACCGAACAAGTAACGAAAAAGATTCGCTCTGATGACTGATTCAGATTGATTTACAATATTTAATCGATTTTGCAGAGAAATTATTATTTATCATTCTGCTGCTTGAAAAGATTTTCAGCCGCTATGTCATTTCATTGCTATAAAATCTGCACCTACATTTATTAACATTGTCGATGAAGTACGGCAGAAACAGTGGCCAGTATATTCTTCTGGATTGTTTGAATTCAGAAATGTGGCGATTTATATAGATATATTACCAAGTTTATTTATTCTAAATATGATATGGAAAAATGATCAGAGGGAGTATTAAAAGGCCTCTGAATCCAATGTATCTTTACGATGTTATAAAACCCGTAAATTGTCTTGGTTTTTTAGTTTTTGTATCAGGAATTGTGATTAGCATTATGGAACTGTAATCTTGGATGTCGAAAATTTTAATGTTATAAAATTCATTCCTGCAACAGGTCCCTCGGAAACCAATGACAAGGGTGACCTACAAATATGAACTGAATTTGATTGAAATTGTTATTTAACCCTTGGTTACTCGCGCCCTCTTTTCGAACGTATTTACTCGAGTGGTCTACTATTATACACCATTTTCATTTTGACATAAAAAATCAATATCATCCATTTTATTTAACGCGTATTTGAAATTATACAGTTCCTTTGATCATTTGTGATTGAAGTTGTTTCAGTTCTGATGAAAAATATTGATTTTTCTCTGTGGAATTGAAATAATCAAAAATCCCAGAATAAATCCTCTATTTGCGATAACTCAATATATTTTCCATTTACTCAAAAATACATGGACGTGAAAAAACATGCAGAATACCAGGTTGTTCAACAAGTTTTGTCGTTCGATAAGAAAAACACAATGTTATGGTTCAAAATACACTTTATTATTCAGTATAATCTCCCTGAACATTAATACACTTGCTTCAACGATTCTCCAATTTGTGGCTCCCATCCCTGAAATGAGAATCCGGAAGGTCTGCAAAATACGCTTCAACAGCCGTATTGACCTCTTCATTTGATGAAAAACGCTTGCCATGCATACATTTTTTGAGATCAGGAGACAAATGGAAGTCGCTGGGGGCCAAATCTGGTGAATACGGTGGATGCTCCAACAATTTGAAATTTAATTCATGGAATTTTAGCCATTGTCAAAATGCTCTTGTGATACGGTGCAATGTCCTGATGAAAAAGGATTTTTTTTCTTCTGCAAACCGGGTCTTTTTTCACGAATTTTTTCCTTCAACTGGTCCAAAAGGTTCCAATAATATTCAGAATTAATTGTTTTACCAGTTTGCAAGTAATCTACAAACAAAATTCCTTTCGCATCCCAAAAATCTGATACCATAACCTTCTTGGCCGATTTTCGGACACGAACTCCTTTCGAAACCGAACAACCAGGTTCACACCACTCTTTAGTCTCTTGTTTTGATTTAGAATCATGGTGATAGACCCAAGTCTCATCCAAAGTGATTAATCGACGCACAAAATCCACCGTATCGTTTTTGAAACGTTCCATATGTTACTGAGAAAGTCGCATTCGAATGTGTTTTTGTTCCATTGTTAGCGAATGCGGCACCCATTGTGCACACAGCTTTCTTAAACCCAAAATTTCACTTAAATTATAGCTCACACTGCCTAATGAGATGTGTAGAGCCTCCACTAAATCCCTCTCAGTCAATCGACGATCTTCCAAAACCATATCCTGTATTGTGGCTATGATTTCTGGTGTAGCTGTGCTTTTCCGACGTCCTTCACGTGGATCGTCTTCAAGGCTTGTACGACCTTGTTCAAATTCAACAACTCATCTTTCTACTGTTCTAATAGTAGGTGCACATTCATTATACAGTCTTAACATTCGTCGTGAATTTCTTTTGGTGCTACACCTTTCAAAAATAAGAATTTTATCACTCCATGATATTCAATTTTTTCCATTGTACAAAAATACTGTGACACGGAAACACTAAACGGCTTGTAAACAAACAATGAATTGACAGATTGGAATGAACTTTCACATACGTTCATATGAAGATTGTACCAACAAAATAAAAACAAATTTAGAGTATTAGCAACTCCCTCCCTTATCGAACGACAAAACTTGTTGAACAGTCTGATGAAACTGAAAAGAACAGATAACAAGCTAATGAAAAACTGTTAACAAGCTAAAAACAATTTTCACCCCTTTTTTTGTCCCCCTGAAAAGAGTCAATTTTGTTTACCTACACCAGGGGTGCTCAAACTTGAACTGCTAGCGATCTACCTCAGTATTTTTAGACTACGTAAGATAGACTCTCAGAGGCTGCAAGTATGTGTGATGCAAGGTTGTCGTACATACCTATCAGTAGTATATATAGATATTAGCTTTCTGCACAATATACATTATTTTACTCCAGGTTTGGATTAGGTTTAGTTAGGTTCTTCTCTATAATATCAATGAAAAAACTCATAGCTATTCAAAATTGCGAGTTTATTGGTTGGTACAAAACTAAAGAGTTACATATGGTGTTAAACTTAACTAAGGAGTGACTTTAGATGTTGAAGCGTGGCACTGCATGTCCTCAGCATACTTTTCATAACATGGTACATTACCACTAAGTGCTAATTGCAAGCATGATGACATATGATCGTCAGTTAATCAATTGAAATATTTTGACTTAATTATCTTCATTTCAGAAAATGCAGTCTCGCACAAGTAAGTTGACCCAAACATTGCCGTCAGTTGATAGATTCGGAAATTTATCTTCAGATATAAAACACCAGAAATTCATATCAAATGCTGTAGCTTTGAGATGTATATCTGATATAATCTAATGATGAGTTCATATTAAACTGACTTGCTATTTCAGTAGCTAATTAATTAATGTTTTTACATAAAAGAATAACTCATAAATGATGCTATATTTGCCAATATACTGCAATCATAAAACCGCATTTCGAATTGTCCCAAAATATTTGATAATTGAGCCTCATACGTATCTTAATTCAACAATCCTTGCTTTCAAAGACGGAAAATGTTTCAGATCCTTTCTTTTCAGTTGATCTATCATAAGTTGCTATTTAGTTTTGAATGCATTTACTGCGCTAATCATCTTAATAATAGTTTTTCCTTTACCTTTAACTCCAAGTTAATGATATTTAACTGCATAGTAATGTCAGTCAAAAATGCCAAATCATTCAGACATTTTTCGTTTTTCAACATCTGAGTGTGTTCCAGTCAATGCTGGTGCTCCATTTGTTGTAATGCACACTAATTTATATATTGGTAGCTTGTAGTTTTTTACGAAATTGAAGAAAACGTCATATATGTCTTCCCATTCAGAGGAATGATCGTCAAAAGTTCTTCCTTAGCCAACATGTCATTGAATACCATACGAATAAAAATACACAGCTGGGTAGTTTCTGTTATATCGGTGGATTGGTCGAACTGTAGAGTAAAGTATGTACATTTCATGATATCATGCTTTAGTTTATCTGCCATGTGCTGACTCATGACTTCAATACGCCTTGTGACAGTCGGACGAGATAACTGAAGTTCTTTAAGAGCAGACATAATTTCTGTTTTATTTTTAAAATCTACAGATGAAGTCTCATCCACTTCGATGAATGCTTCCTTCACAACCGATCCATCTTTGAATGGTTTCTAGTGTTTCGCCAATATATAAGACATTTTGAATGACGCGATCGTAGCTGCTTTTGATTGTTTGGCTGGTCTTGTGAACATGGTTCGTTCTTTTTTTTAAACAAGATATCGAATCACGCACTTTTCGTTTTCTCAATTTTTTTTTCTCAATCTGTGGCGGAAAATCTTTTCCATAGTATTTACGAACCGTTTTATGATGCTTCTTTAAGTTACCACGCGTAGGTATAGCAAGTGGCGCACGACAAATAAGACAAATGCACTTATCCTTCACCATACAAAAGAAAAATTCTTCCTCCCAATCGTTTTAAAATGATATATTTTAGATTTCTTCGCTGCACTCATTTTGTACTATTTAATAATAAACTTTGTATCGACGTAGGATTGCCTTCAAGTAACAATTCAGAATTAATCCAATTCCTGTAGGCACAACTTTCGTATCGACGTGAACGAGTCTCGAAAAGCGGCAAGAATAAAAAACGCGGCTTTTCTTTGACAAGTACCGCGCGTTCTTTTGATAACGCCGCCTTTTGCCGCTAGCAGAGTTTTATTTTATTACGTAATAAATTTTTGTAGTTTACTCACCTATCTATTAAAAATTTTTGTCCTCTCGAGGTCTACTCAAAAAGCACTCGCGATCAATCGTTTGAGCACCCTTGATTTACACAATTCACACATATTCCCTTCATATGATTTTTGCAAGCATACCTGTAACATTTCGCACAATATTTTTCAAGTCGATTTATTGTCACTTCTAGGATATATGCAGCAACGTTCAACATAATTTTGTGGCCTCTAAAGGTGAGGGGTACGACTCCCACTAATACCTAATAGATGTCGAGCGTGGCGCCTCATTTCTGCAGGTACTTGTTCTATTGTTTCCCCTAACTCAACATGGAGTTTTATGAGTTCCCAAGCACATTTTCCAGGAAATCACTACGGGATACCTCGTCGTACTGGAAGATTAGCTTTTTTTTAATTTGAAGGAAGATCGAGGCAGGCACGGGAGTTATCTGCGCATATCTATCACGATCTTCCGTTAATTGTTTATACGATAAATTATATGGTGAAACTTTGTCTGAGTTTTCAAATACACACACAGTCTCATATTTCCCAGTAAACTTTGGGGTTGTTGAGTGCGAAAATCTGTCCAGCCTGATATGGCTGATGCAGATTGGTGATTTTACTCAAGGTTAAGCATAGCAATTGAATATTTCGAACATTGTTATTACATTGAAACAGAAGGTGATTTAAAGTTCCTATTTCCCCACATCAGCAAATAGGGCTATCTTTCAATTTCATTCTGTGAAGATATTTCGGAAAGAGAGCGTGACCACTTCTCATTTTAGAGATAGTACGAATGAAATCTCGTTTAAAATTCCAAATGGGATCAGACTTGTCTTCTTCATCTAAGATGTTATCGAACCAGTAGGAATGTGGCGGGGAGGGTTGAATTGATTTATAGAACTGTCCGTTTGGGTTGAATTTAAAGGTTTATTTCCATCTTGAAGTTGTGAGATTAGCTTCAAATACGCATAATGCGTTTATGCCTGCAATGTTCAGTAAAAACAGAAGATAGAAAAATAAGTCTTCTATATATCTCTCTGTTTTCTGAATGAATTTGAGTTTTTGATATTGTGCATTAATTTCTAAGCGCAGTGTAGTTCCTGAAAATTTGCAAAATATGTGATATTTCGAAACAGTTGATTTTTCATTTTTCGAGAAAAAATGTAATAATCATTTCAATTTACTTCTCATGGTTCTTCACGGATATCAAATTTGGACAACTGAAATCATATGTTTAGAAATCTTACATTACACACTTACGATAGAACAAAACCGTTTGGATAACCCGCACTAAATCCTACCTCAGCAACCTATTGCAAGTTTACAAAGGTCTTAACAAGCAATATATTCAGAGGTTAAACTGAATAATTGATCGTACATTCATACCTTCCTGCAAACGTGAAATATTCGTACGTAGAATTTATGACAAGTAAGAAGACATGCGTTTCCCCAAGGGAGCTATAATAATCCCATAATCTTGATTAACACTTGCGAACCTGGCTCCAATTTTCTTCTAACCCCTCTGGAAACCATACCGTAAACTATTATTGTTTAACAAAGAAGCCTTTCACTTAATCTTGGCTATGGAAGAAGTTTCATAGACCAACTGTTCGAATGAATATATTCATTTCATGATACTGAAATTCTCAAGTTATATGGTTTTTCTTTTTGTAAATGGTGATTTATTAGTTAAATTAAGGAAGATTGTCAAATAACTCATTTTCTCACGGCCTTCTTTTTCGAAATATGTCTACTCAACGTAGGGACAAAATGCAGTTTTTGGTTTTTTCCCAAAGAACAAAAAATTGTCTTGAAATTCTGCAGAAACTCTCAGTTTAATATCAATTTTTATGTCAAAATTTTTCATTAAACTATCATTTCTGAAAATACGTGGATTTTGAAACCCCGTCTCGCTTTTTCTCTAGAACTTATTTGAAAAGAATGATTTCGCCATAAAATAATTATTCTATTAGAAAACTTTCTCGTTTTAGTGTTTTCTTGAAAATGTAAATTTGTTTGAGAGAAAATGTAACACCTTCAATTAATATTTTATTTTCGATTACATTTATTATGAATAACAAAAACAAGTAATATTTATATAATATATTTTTTGAGGAATTTTACTGAATAATTATGATTCGTAACGCGTTTCACTACACCGTAGCTTCTGAAGACGAATGAAGAAGGTTGGAATTTTGTAGGTGGTACATGAATAAATTAGAGGATTGGGGATACAGAAAATCCTCATGGCACTATTGTGTCACACTCTCAGCACGAGATTAGAGTAAATGTGTGGTTGGGGTTAAGGAGGGGTCAGCTTGTCGGACCAGTTATACTTCCCGATCGTCTCAATCCAAACGAATTTTTAAATCTATTAAATAACGAAATAATGAACGTTCTGCAAGAAATGCATACTACTCGCCATCACCTTTGGTTTCGAATGAACGGCTGCCCGGCTCATAATTCTAGAATTGTCCAGAACTAGATGACAGAGAGATTAGGAGAGAAATTGATAGGTCTATTCGCCCCGGTGAGATAGCCACTCAGAAGACCTAACCTTACGCCGCTTGATTTTTATGTGTGGGGTTCGTTAAAACTAATGTTTATAGAATTCCCTTTAATACTCGAGAAGAATTAATTGAAAGGATTCGAATCTGTTGTAACGAAATGAGTCAAAAACACATTGAACTTCAAAGAATAGTTGATAATTTAAGAAAAGATGTGTTAAGTGCATTCAAGAAAGAGGAAAACATTTTGAACACCTGTTATAGTTTTTAAATCTTTTTCGTGAAAATATGTTTCAATAATTTTTTCAATTCATGTTTCATTAAGTAGTATAAGATATTCCCGTTTTCGAATTTTATGTTCTCATTACTCTTACCCATGATATTGATGGAGAAAAATAGTGAGCTCAAATGTTGATGAATCATTTGAAAGCCAGTTAAATTTAGTAGTTTTTCCAAAAGAAAACAGCTACTTATTGATCAGTTTTCAGTGGTACAGCTAACAAGAAAATACCAGTAATTTTGTTCATTTTACAATTTCTTCATTTAGCCCCTTACAACACCTGGTATACAAAATTTCTTTACCATGAATACTCACCTATCTTATAGCAAATTCAATTCTCTTTCTGAAAGTGGGGTCAGATTTGATGTATCTGTAAGATTAACAGAGATATTCTTATTTTTATAGAGTGAAACAAAAAAATTCGTAGAGTCAAGAAGTGTTGAATAACTCGATAATTATCGACTTTTCGAAAAATGTTATGGGACATTTTTTGTTGCAAATGACTCGTACTATCACTTACTGCAGTTTGGCACCTTTCATAGTAGACACCATGTATAGAACAATCTCTATAAAGAAAATGGAATCTGCAGTACATTGTTTTGTAGTAAAAAAAGGGATAGAAGCGATTTTCCATAAGGAAGCACCAATATTTTATGTTCACACAGTTATTAAATAATTTACACCAATAAGTAATATTTATTGGAATATTACTTACTTACATATTATGTTGGTAAATGTTATCATATTTTTAAAATTTCAGAACTGAGGATCTCTTAATATACACTATGTTTATTTTATTTACAATTTTATTGGGGTTCATCTGTTTGAACTTATAATATCAACCATAATGAGTATGGAAGTGAGATTTATAGCCGTTATGACGTGAAGTTTGCAATGTCTTTTTTCTTCAATGGTTGTTTCGATCATTTTCCTCTTCAGAATTATATTTTTATCAAATTTCATTGTGATACACATCGCTTTTCACAACCCTACTTATTTCACCCTAAAAACATGTTATGCAAGATATGTAGAATATAAGTGGTGACAAGATGTCTATAGAAAAATTACTACCGAAAGGTAGAAAAGTTAAAAAAATGGACTACTTTATTATTAGAAAAACTGTGTTTTTTCACACTGTATCTAAAGTAACTTACAATTTTCAAATATAAAAAATTGAATATTTGTTTTTGATATATTCTCATTTGCATTTAGAAAAGTACGTTTGTTTCAATTTGGTTAGTTGTCGTATTCGAATCCAGCATAGTGACCCGCTGGCGGAACGTCACTCAAAAGTAGACAAGGAAAGTGTATCGTTGGGGAATCGGGAGAGATTCGGGAGAATGGGAGAATAGTAATGTAATTGCCATGCCAGATTTTACAACCCCTGTTGGTCTCTATACGGTACACCTGCCACCGCTAATTAGTAGGCTATAATGGCCATCCAAATGTCGATTAAACATAATATACTGCCACTACCGGGTCGGATGTATCCTCTACAATGGTTACTATAAGCCATATATCAGCGTGCACTATTTATGACTTCATAATACGCTGCCGCGATGCTACTCGTATCAAATCAAGCTACATTATAAAACATGATAAAGTGATGATGCTTCCAGCGTTGTCATTATGCCCAATCAGCTCGATTGTTATGAATAAAATACGCTCGATAAACATTTTATATTGCTTTTCGCTTCACACAAAAATAGCTTATTCAAATTGATATTACACGCTGATATTGAAATGAAGTTGGAAAGATTTCTTCACATAACCCCAAATAATTTCAATACAGATTTGGGGACTTTTAAGAATATGAGAAATATCTCATTTGATTCGCAAAATAATTAAATGTATTACATAAAAATTTTAAAGAATGAACCACAAATAAAATAAAGGTTCTCAGTTTTTACAAATAGTAAAATAAGATTATTCAAAATTAGAAATTATCAAAATAGATTCGTAAAGAAAACAAAACCTCAGACTAAGACGTTGAGTCATAAAGCATTGTCTTCCTTATTCATGATTTTAGTTCAACGCTAGATATCTCAAAACACGTTCGTATTGTTTTCAGAATGAATACTGCACTCAATGATATTTTCTCTACTATTGAAATGTTATTCGAATACTTGAAAAATTTTCAAATAGTTAAGTGATTATTAATTCATCAAATATTTCGGAACTCCGTCTCCTAAGGCAATTTTTTAATCCAACCATAATCTGATAAAGATACAGGGTCAATCACCGAAAGACTTGAAATAGTTGAAAGCTACCATGTATTTTAATTAGGGGATAACATTTATCTGCAATTGGTGACTTCTTGAACATCATACCCTAAATTGGAGAGGAATTTTGGAATAGATTTTCACGAAGTCTCATCAATTTTGTGCTTAAATGAATTATATTTTCTTTATTTATTTATTTATTCCATAATAAAATACACAAACGAATATGGACCTAGGTATTTGTTATTAGAAATATCTGCATATTTCTTAAAATATCTAAGTGTAAGTACAAAGTAGTACTCAGACATATATATATATATATATATATATATATATATATATATATATATATATATATATATAGACATTAGGCAATATTTCTGTTATTTGTTCCTAAAAAATGTGATTCTTAGTTTTATGTTATTTTATAGTGTTTATAAACAATGAGTCAACGTGTCTGTATGCCATTACTTAGGTAAATGTTTTAAAATAGGTGTGAACAAGAATTTATTTTGTTATGATTTTGTTCTGTTTGTTTCATTTTGATATTTTAGTCTACAAATAAATATGACTTCTAAAGTTCAGTTTTTTGCTTTACTTCAAGCACTTACCTACCTACCTCCTACCTTAAAAAAAATAAAAAAACATGATCCAAAATGCCTTAAGGGGTGCCAAAATCCTTTTTTGCACACAAGAGCCAGTAGCCCTCACGGGGGTCCTGATGGACTAACCCTTTGATCACGCCGCATTTATTCCCTTTGTACCTTCACCAAGACTTATATACTGGGTTCTTCCTGTGTGTTAATCTCTCAAACACTCCAAAGGGTCTCCGCTTATACCTGTAGAATTTATTATATGCAAGAAAATTATATGGCACACTGTGTCAAAAGTCAAGTGACAAAAACACACAGACGAAACTCTTGTCTATGTGCTTTATTTTCTGCCAAATAGGATCAGTTATTGCTACTATGGTGCTGCAACCTGTTATAAATCCATACTGCTTTCTGTACCAAAAATGAGTTCTGTTTAAATAATCACACAATTTTTTATTTACACAGTATTCAAGGATTTTTGATATCACAGATAGTAATGATATAGGTCTATTGTTATTTGTTGAGGTTGAGTCACCATCCTTAAAAATTTTCTGAATGAAATCGTTTGTACCTTCAGGCATCGATAAAAATTTGAAATTTCTTGAAACGTTTTCATACTCCGAACAGACGCATTTTATGTTGAAGAAATAAATCAATTTCTTTCACACCCTCGTAGTAGCTGATTTACATGATTTTATAGAAGTTGAAATATTCGCAGAAAAAAAGCAAACTTACTCGCGAAAGCTTTAATAGTCCAAGGCTATCACTTCAGTAGATTTCCTTTGATGCACGTCGAATCCAGCTAGTAAAGGGTGTAATACTTACCTTGAAAGCTTCTTTTCCTCTACATTTTCACTTTGATACGAACTGTCTCTTCGTTCTGAAAACCGCAATCGTCCAGACACCCCAAAAGTTCGAGAACATTATTTGCTGAAAGGTTTCAGCTTCCTTTTTCATTTCTCTACCTCGCCAACTCTGAGAATTCCCTACATTTTAAACGGGAAATCATCCGAGGTATTTCATCAAACAATTTGTAAGGGTTAGAGTTAGAAATTTTCCAGATCGAAACAGCGAAAAATTCTTAGAGTATTTATTTTTGGTATCGTTGTTAATTTACAGTTTCAACAAAAGGTACTACATAACAAACAAACTTTATACATTAAATGCATAATTCTAGTTAAAGCCACTTTACAGCTCGTATATTTGCAAAATTTTACAGTAGGTACGTCTTAGATCGATTTCAGACTTTTGTGATAGCAGTATAATGCCTGTTGTATAATGATGCGAATTCGGTGATTCTCTTATTGATTGGTTATTCTGATGATAAAAGCTGAGGAAAGATGAATTCGAAATTAAATGATGCAACTTCGAAAAAAATACATAATTTGAAGTCATACATTTGCTTCACCTTCTAAACAAAATTTAAGAATATAAGAGGAGAATATATTACACTGTGTTAGTTGGAAAATATCCCTGAACGTAATTACCTAGCCATATTCGTATATAACGATCATTCTTTTGTTTCTTCATCTAATTTCGTCTCCTTGTGAAATTATTTCTCACCCTAATTCATCAAAAAGTGAAACGGTTATTTTTAACCAAAGAATTCAAACGCTGTGTCATTTTACAAGTGAAAACATTCACAGCCAATTCAGAAATAACTTGGACTTATTGCAGCTGAATAAAAACATCTTTCATGATCAGAATAAAGTACTGGATAATTATAATAAGCTGCTCCAATCAAGTTTAATATACAGGGTGTTTCTTAAACATGCAACTAAAAATTCAAGGGGTGATTTCTTTGCTCTCTCTATTATATTCTTACCACCGTCAATAGGTTCAAGCAAGATACGTTGATGATATTCTCGTGGCTTTTTAAGGCTCAAACAGACAAAAAGTCCCGTTCTTACATATTCTAAACAAAAAATTGAATAAAATAACTTTCACTGCTGAAATTGAAAGCAATAATTCAATACACTTTCTAGACATAACCATCACTAAATTCATCAATAATCTCATCTACAACATATATGGAAAAGAAAGATTCAACTTAACAATCCCAATGCATTCTCTTAACCACATGACACATGAATTAGCCGCTTCATAATTCAATAATTCATAGAGTCTTTTCCATTCCCCTATTCATAACTGACTTTAACTCTGTAATCGATAGTTTTAAGAATTGCATTGAATAATAATATCCCAGTCTCCCACATAAACAAAAAGAACAAAAACAAATTTCTTAATTACTATATTCCATTATAGAAAAACTTGAAAATAAATACGCATGTCTATCGTACATCGGTTCCCTCTCCAATATCGTCAGCAACTATATCGGCTAAAAGGAGGCTGAGAGGTAATATTCAGGGGAGTGATGGTTGTAGATAAAATTTTGATTAAAATTGATCAGCAATGTGTGGCAGCGTCTTTTTTTGGTAAATATTTCTCTGACTATCGAACGGCATTCATCTGTTGGAATATTTGAATACATGTTCTTTATATCAATTGAAACTAATTTAAGATTTTGTACGTTTTTGAGCCTAGGACGTTTCCGTAAAAGATCAATAGAGTTCAAAATGGTTAGTTGGAAAAGGAATTTTGGGAGATCATCTAATTTCTGATTTTACAATTTTGCTAATTTACCTGAAGGTGTATTTATATATGATACTACTGCTGTAGCGGATTTTTCTTCTTTGTGCAGTTCCATTAATCTGCATAATTTTGGAAATTCAGCGTTCATTGGAATCAGTTTTCTTCTATATGATCTAATCTTCGTTTTATGTCTGTTATGAAGGATTTGGTCGGATCCTTCGGTATTTCCATTATATTCAGTGTTTCTAATATTTCTTGGATTTTTTCCTGCTTTTGGTTTTTATTGAGGCATACGAAGCAGTTGCCTTTATCAGCTTTTATCGAAATGGTGTCTTCGTCTCGGATTTTTGATAGTATGAATTTTAATGTTTCCGAATATTGTTGCTTCTTGAATCGAATGTTAGATTATTTCAGCAATCTTATGTGTAATTGCTGTGTAGCCCCGGTTGTCAATTATTAAGGGTGGATTAGAAAACCATCTCCTTCAGGGAGGGATATTTAACATTCTTCGGAAGGTTGAATATTGTCCTTGCATAAAACTCGTCAATATGTCGACACATATAGCGATAGTTTTACAGGTTATCATTGATCAGATGTGGAGTATATCTGGTTGACAACCAGACATGAATAAGAAGCGTTAGTCTTTCGACAGACCGCTCTCTTGCAGACACAGTGTGTAGCTTTGCGCTAAATAGTCGATATAGTGTAACTTTTCGTGGTTTACCTTTGGCGATGGTGAGTGGAATCTGTGTCAATTTGTTGGATGACGCAATAGCGTCCACATTACGCTCCAACGTATTGAGATGAGCAGGTGGCAGCCTGGCCTGACGTTGTGAATGGACATGCAATACTGACGAGGTCAAATGAAATCAAAACTGCAGTCTATTACATGACATCCGGTCCTTTTTATGACATCCAACCGAGCTGTACCGCTACTGTCTGGCCCTGGTTGACAATGATTATGAATGGTGGATCGGAAAAGCAGCTCATTCAGAGAAGGATATTAAACATTCTTCGGAAGGTCTCACATATTCTTCAATTTGTGATTCGTCTTTCAGTAGTCTGCGGCCGATTACAGCTGCAGAATCTCAGCGTCAGAGATGTCAACAAATCTATAACTTAAACTCTAAGCTACAGAGGATATCGGAATGGGGTCAGTTGAACCTGGTGAGCTTCAACGCAAGCAAGACGCAAGCAACTATGTTTTCTAGAAAGGTCCCTGCTTTAGAACTTGTTCTAACTATACAAGGTCACCAAATCGCATCCAAAGATGTGATGCACCTTCTAGGAATTACGGACAACTCAGGGCTTTGCTGGCATGAATATGTATCTCAGCTGTTGCTTCTATATAAGGCGCAGATTCCACCTGTTTTGGAATATTGTTCCCATGTATGGATATATGGATCTGTGCCCCAACATTCGAACCTCTCTTTATGAGAATTCCTTCGTTTACAGGGCGGGCGAGCTGTGGAACTCCCTTCCGTCCAACATCTTCTCGGCATCCTACAATTTGGTCTTCTTCACGAAGCGAGTAAACAGACACCTCAATTCTTCCCAGGCGTCCTCCCATAGGGTGTAACAGGTTCGTCTATTCCTGGGAAGCGCGCTTAAAAAAAAGTTTTTTTTTCATGGATATGAACTGAGAGTATCTGTTTCATGAGAAATTCTTGATGTATGATAATCTGAAATCAAAATGTTGAAAAATATTGCGTTAAAAAAAAGTTTTTATTGCAACTCTTCGAGTATGGTACTTCTACCTCTCATTCAGCGTGAAAAAATAGTATATAATCTATATTTAAAGTTTTGGAATTAACAGGGAAAACCTGTGCTTAAAGTGTCTATTTTGAGGAGACGTATCCATATGAACTTTTCTTCATGAAGAAAGCTAAGGAATCACCGCCTAGAGTTCTGTCGTATGTTAAGAAAACAACCTGTTTAGAAGATATACTTCCCACAACGTTCAATGTTCATTAAGCTAAACTAGAAACCCTTCAACAAGTTTAAGAGATTATTCATCCATATTTCTTATATCGATTGAAATTTGTATACATCCCTAACTCTTTTGGAGCAGTTATTGCTACATGATTTTGCCACACTTCCTGCCTTCCAATTTAAATAAATAAATAATAAATACGTTAATCTAATATTGCACAATTAATCACATTATTTCAATATCAACAAAACTAATCGGAATTAATAAGGTCTCCAAACAACCGATTCACTATTCTGAGCTGGTCCTCTCTGGGGTGCAGTACTGAGTCCCCTAGAATGTGTATCATCTTGACGAGCAACAGCTGCAGCACAGGTACCATTATTAGCCAAAAGAAGATCTGTGGAACCATTTATCTGTCTCTGATTGGTCGAAAGTTGATCCATAACACTCTGTATATCATTGTGATGACTCTGAGTTGTGTGGGAGTGGAACGAATGGAAATTATGACTTTGATTCGCAGCTGAGTAAAGTTGGGAGTAAAGAAGGCTGGCTGGTAATACTGGATAAAGGGAATTATTACAATTGGAGCTAGAATATGTTGTAGTTGTCATGTTTTGGTGTAGCTGTACGTTCGAATTGTTCAAATGATTAGCACCTAAGGATGTTTGAGAGGATAGGAGTTCATCTTGGACGGGACTGTCAGCTGCACTGGAATTATCGGATAATGATCTGGGACCTGAGAGGGAAAAGTCTGTATGATTCGTTGAGTATCTTGGTACCAACAGCGATGATGTGTGCGATTGTGTGTGGTTGTGGTTTTGTGATATTAATCCAAGGTGCTGGTCTAGATCGGAAGCTGTTGAATCTGGTAATACTGTAAAAAAGTGTTAAGTGAAAATATGTGACAATAGTACAAGTAGCTACAATTTCTCTAATATACAGGGTAAATACTAATGAATAAGATGATAATGAAACCGTGGCGCCAAATTCGTTAGGAGACTTACATGTTGTAACAGAAGAACTAGTACCAAAAGCATCTTGGGCAGAAGACTGATCTGGAGTAGCTCCAGAAAAACCTAGAGCAGGCGTATTAAACTGCGATGGCGTTGGAGCTGCACATGATCCTAGTGTGCTAGGCGTGAAATAAGGCGAATAAGCACCAGCAGCTCCATAGCCCCAATGCGAATTGCTAGTGGTTAGTCCAAATTGAGTCATATCTGTAAAGAACATGTAACATTTCAAAATCAGATCTTCAGTTCAATATCTTAGATATTTCAATGAAAGTGAAACTTGAAACAGTATTGAGTTTAGGAGATTTCATGTGATTATTTCTTAGCATGTGTTTTTGAAGTTATTAGAAAGATAAAAACTGTAAACGAACTTATTCGATGCAGGGATGCTGCCGGTGAAAAAAATATTATGTGACGTAGACATTCACGTTCCAGTCGATTGCAGATTGGTCCGTCATAGCATGTTTGGAGATCGTCATTAACTCTGTTTAACCGTACGAATTTATAGGTCCACAGTGCTGAAATTTAAGCTAAATGTGCGATGTAGACTTGGCAAGAGTTTTGATAGTGAAATTCGAATTCTATATTTCAGGATTTGCTCTGAAGTCAATTTGTTGGCTGAAAAACATGATCTGGCCACCATTCTAGACTGGGAGAAACCACGTTTTCCCTCTCGACAACTGGGCTGAGAAGGATACCGCATTTTCTGGAATAAGTAGCAAACAGTAAAAGTCAATATTTATTATATACCAAAAATTTGGAGCTTTAGAGCTTGACTAGAGTTTTTTGAGCGATATTTCCATGGGGTTTGAACATCAGATATTTATTCCCTTTTTTAATGAATACATTCATTTCAAATAATGATGTATGTTTCCACAAGTCAAGTCAATTTTTTGCGCGCATTTTATAATCACAAAATGGTATCCTCTTTCATACATTCTGTCGAAAGGGTGTCGGGTATTGTCACGGAGTTTGAACGCGATATGTTATTCAGTTTGTTCACAGTGCTCCATTTTGTCAGTTTTCACAAGTGTGTTTTGCGATTTTCACAATGGATGAAACGATTGAATAAAGAATTTGTAACACATTTTGTATTGCAAATGGGATTTCGTATGCCGAATCGCTGAAATAGTTACAGAAAGCTTACGGTGAATTGAATTTATCCAAATACTTGCATATGAGTGAAACAGTGCATTAAACAGCGGCCGAGATGTGAAAAAAGATTTGCCTGGCACTGGTTAGCCATCATTTTCAACTGAAGTTAACTTCGATGAAGTTTATATGTATTCTTTTGAAAAGAGAGGATTTACAAAATATTGACAAATTGTATTTACAATAAATGCTTATATCTATAATTTTGGTGTGTTCCAGAAAAAACACAAATGTGGGGAACCATACTATCTTGTATATGATTCAATAAACAAGTGAAAAAACCTGAGGAAAAAACTCGTTTCCCTGTCGCTATTGCACTAGCAATAGCTTGTATGTTTATGATGTGTTAGTGTCGTGTGCACATAAAGAGTACCAAAGATTTTTCTGCTTTGCCGTTTCATTCTCTCTTGCATTCCATGATTTCCAAACGAAGACAAGGTTAGATTCATCAAATGGTCTTTGAATTTTGGGAGAGATAAGCAACGAACTTTCTGTGTCTCAGAAATCAATTCGTACCATTTTGAACGATTTTTTGGACATGAAACGTGTTGCCGCCCGACTAATTACAAAAGATCTGAATTTTATTCAAAATTGAATAGCGTGTAGGTTGCTGAAGACATTCATAAAAGGCATTGTAAGTGGTGATGAGACATGGATTTAAGAATTTAACTTGTCAACTAGCTTTGGAATAGCGCCTTCCAACTGAAACGAAACCGAAAAAACCAAGGTCAATCAAAAGTCTAGGTACTGTTGAGTATTTTCTTTGATTACAGCAAGTTGTGCACTTATAATTCTCACCAGAAGATCACATGCCAAATGGAGAATATTAGCTGAGCGTTATACCGCGCTTGAGAGAACAAACTCGTCGAAATAGGCCAGATTTCTGGAAAGGGATGTCATAGATTTTGGACCATTACATTGCACCATCTCACAAGGTTATCATTGTGAATAAACTTCTGACCCAAATCTCACCATACCATCGATTAGCAACCGTGCTCACCTGATATAACCCCGGCCGACTTTTTCTTTTTCCAAAACTCAAATTACCATTTCGAGGTATTCGTTTTGAATCGATGGAAGACATAAGAGAGAATTCGCGACGAGAAATGAAGTTCATTCCGGAAAAGTGTTCGAAAAATATTTTGATGATTGGATTTTTCATTGACGTGAATTTATTATTTCGGAAGGGACCAACTTTGAAGGAGATACAGTAAATTTGGATGAAAATTAAATACACACATCACAAAATTGTCTCTTATCACTAGGTATTCTGAATTCCGCAATCGATTAAGCAGCTTTATCGCAGTTTCTTTGTCAACATATGTTTTTGGACATATGAGGGGAAAAAAATCTCATCTATGTAGTAACATTTGTTTCCATAAGATCTCAAACATGTCTAAAACAAGAATGAGTTTATTTTACTATCAGTATTCATTTAATTTCTCTTTAGTTCTCACGAAAAATTATTGCAAGTTTTCTGGGTTTCTTGGTTGATTTCGAATCTTTGTATTTATTGTAATAACTGCTGAATGTCCTTTGATTGAGTGATCATGAATTGGTAAGAATTGTAACACTTCTAGAAGATGGGCGAAGCCAATGTTACATGGCTAACTTGTTGAATGTTAACCAAGGCACTATTTCAAGAGCAATTAATCATTACCACGAAAAAGTGGAATATGGAAGAAGGGCCGGACAGGGAAGAAATCGGATAACAACACCAGTTGATGATCGTTGGTTTCGTTTAGCTGCACTAAGAGTTCTGCACTCTACGGCTAGAATGCTACAAAATGAACTTGCACTTTCCACAAATGTGCATATTTTATTGCAAACTGCAAACGGCTTCTACCGGCCCGCGTCTCACCAGAGAACAGAGAGTTGAAAGACTTCAGTTTGCGAGGGAACATGCAAATTGGGGTATTCCAGAATGGTCGAATGGTTCTCTTTTCCGACGAGTCCAGGTTCTGTCTAGTATCAAATGATAAATGCATGCCTATATACAGACGACCTGGAGAACGGTATCAGCAATGCAATATCAGGCAAAGGAGACTCAGTAATAGTGTGGGGATGCATTTTTTTCCATGGTCGAACTGAGTTAGTCCTAGTGAATAATGGAAGAATTACAGCGGCCAGATACATCGCAGATATCCTTCAACCCCATGTTGTACCCTTTGGCCCATTGATTGGCAAAAATTTCATTTATATGCATGATAATGCTCGGCCTCATGCAGCTAAAGTAGTTACAGAATTCCTGCAAAATGCCGAAATTGATATTTCAAGATGGCCAGCCAGAAGTCCCGACTTGAATCCCATACAACATGTTTCAGACAACATGGGGTGGCAAATTCATCAACGTAGGATGCATTGTCAAACACTCCAACAACTAGAGAATCTGCTTCCTTAAATTTGGAACTCAGTGACTCAAGAGTACATCCTAAATTTGTGTGAGGGGCTTCCGAGACGTATACTAGAAGTAATTACGGCCCGGGGAGGAAACACTCGATTTTGAAAATGATTAGTAACCATTTGATGCTAGTTGATTGGTCTCTTCGCGAATTTATGAAGATGGTAGAATTTTTTTATTTTTCATTAACTCGAACATTGTTGATAATTTCCATCATAAACGCATCTCTTTTGAATGATATCTTCTTATTTTACACTTGTGAAAGTTACCAAGCGACTCTTGAATGACCAACCTAAAAGTTTAGATAGTATTGTCGTAAAAGTAGGATGATGCGACAATTTTTGTGCGGAGTGTATTTTGTGTTTCATTGACCAATTCCCGGTACATTTTCGACAGAATGTACTTCATACTATACTTTTTGATTTTCTTTATCAATCATTTATCATAATTAGTCACCCACCTACTGTTTTTTCTTTCAAACATGAGAAATTAAATTTATACTGAATTGATTTAATTAAATTTTGAGTTCTACGAGTGCCACTGAGACTGTGATGATTTTTGCACATTGGAAATTCAAATTAAACGTGGTGGCGCAATAACACTGAATATGTATATTCCCACACCTCCTCCACGCTTAGCTGTTTGAACATAACATGTTAATTAGAAGTTCTCAGCAGGTTTACCATAGTAAAATCATTCTGCTTGTTTTACTTATACTGAATCATGCACCTGGGATAATTCCGTCATCAAAAATATAATTTATCATTAATTGAGTTCCTTCAGGATTATAGATAATCTTGTTTCTTCCAAGGCAGTTTGATCAATCATCGACATTATCGACATATTTAGGAGTCTTCATACAAAAAGTTTTTTCGTATTTTTCTTTACTTCAACTCACTTCAAATCACCAAGAGACTCTGTATACAGGGTGTTTTCAAAGTAAGCTGACATACTTCAGATGGTGATTCTTTACTTAAATTGAGGAAGGTTGGTCGGCAAGAATATTTGTGCGGTTGAGATTCTTGTAAGATGCGCGAAGAACGAAAGAGATAGCAAGCAGAGGGAGTATGATAATACGTTTTGCAATGAAATATCAGATAGCTATCAGGGCTTTTTGAGACAGTTATTCCTCTTAGGCATATGGTATTTCAAAACACTCGATCATTTTAATTTCTATTAGAAAGAAGTGAGTTGCAGACTCATCACCTGTTAGACTGAAGGAAATTTTCGAGGCAGGGGTTTTCCTAACTAAACCTTCATAATAAGAACTATTTTTTTTCTTCATATAATTCAAATTTTCAAGAATACTTGGAATCTGTACAATATGATGAAATATAGTAATTGAAGGTTGATATTCAATAGGAATTTGAGTCAAAGGATTAGTAACTATGTTTTCCTAAGTACCTACTATCTATACCTTGATGGGTTTATATAGGATTGAAGACATAACAAAGAAAATGGATATATCAAGAGGTACAATCGTATTGCTATTGTGAGGACGAATGATTCGCACTTATCTGGTTTTCAGTTTAATAATACAAATTCATTAAAAATGATGATAGTTGAGGTGATTGATTATTGTCGGCAACACCCAGTATATTAATTTATACTCGAAATATCAAAGACAAGTCTACTTCTGATAAAATCATAAAGTTTATGCAAAAACGAATAAAACGTAAACCGGAATGAAATGAAAGATAGGATTAAAATCCATAACTTAAACCGGCTTGATAATGTGAGATGCGTCTTGACTTGTAAACGGTTCATTTGGTCTCCCCGAGCTTTCAACGAAGGAATAATGAATGAGTTTTTGTTTTCATCCGAAAGACAATTCCCACAGGGGCACTAAAAAGGGTTAGACCAAATTAAGTACTAAGATTTAGCGAGGTTCATTGTTTATCAGAATGTAAGAAGTAGAGAGAATGAGAATAATCTTGGCGGATTATTTGGCAGTTTATTATTGCGTACGCAGAAAGGAATAATGGGCTGGACAAAAAATCACGGAAACGGCATGGGCTAATCCAGGTTAAAGGGTTTACTTCTGAAGTATTAAGCAATCTGAAGTTTGCAAGTTATTAAATCGGTTTTTTCAACCTGAAATGCAAGGACCAACAATTAATTTGAATCATGTCTTCAATTTAGAAGAACTATGAAAAAGTGCTACTTTTTAATAATACCAAAAATATCACAACTAGGTTTGGTCAAGCTGCCTTAGATTATGAGTTACAGAGTGATTTTCATCTCGACTATATTTTGACTAGCAGGAAATATACTGGGTGATTCACCTGCGGCGCGGTGAGATCAAGAAAGATCCCAACAGGGCACTCGCCCGCCTCAACCGGCACCGACAGCGCCTCATAGAACCCCCCAAAGCGCTATCAGTTGATTTCCCAACCAAAAAGCCGTGCTGATTTTTGGACAAAATACTGAATAATAAGAAATATGTTCAGAAGAGTTCTCGGACGAGGCAACTTTCCACAAGAATGGTCTTGTTAACAGGCACAACTTTCATTATTACGCCACGGAAAATCCACACCTCATGAGACAAATAGGTCACCAGCATCGTTGATTCTTGAATGTATGGGCCGCTATAGTAGATGGATATCTAATTGGGCCGCACTTTTTCGACGGGCACCTCAATAGTGATGTGTATTTAGATTCTCTGCAAAATCATCTACCAATGTTACTTGCCGATGTACCAGAGCATATAAGACAAGATTTGTGGTTTCAACAGGATGGAGCACCGGCACATTACTCACATCAGGTTAGGGAGCATTTGAATCATGTATTCCCAAACAAGTGGATAGGACGTGGTAGTTCTGTTAGATGGCTAGCTAGGTCTCCGGACCTTTCAAGTCTAGATTTTTTCTTATGGCATTATATTAGTGCCATCATTTACCAGATTCATTCTACAACACAGTTGGATATGAGACAAAGAACAGTCGACGTCTTTCAGTCAGTTAATTCGCAAATAATGTCGAGAGTTCAACGGTCTTTCCTCAGGAGGATTGAGTTGTGTCTACAAGGAAACGGGCAACATTTCGAAGACTTATTGAAATAGTTCAACACCTTGTAGATCATCTCACCAAAAACCAATCTATTACGTATTTCATACACGACTACCCTAAAATATCTCCATTTCTTTGATCAATAGCACAATATATTATGCGTTGACATGAATAATAAAATACAGGGTGTTCCATGTGAAAAAATCAAGATATGATATTTTTAAAATTACAATATTCAATAATTTTTTTGAGTCACTCCTGTATAAAACGAGGATAATCTATTTCGATTCATCTATAAAGCTACCCTTGGGCAATAAGGAAACGAAGGAAAAAGTATTCATCTTCTCTATCCGAAGGAGCATCCGATGCTGTGAGAACCTATTTTCATGAATTCTTACGGAAGAAAAAATATTGTGACGAAACTACTCACCAAAAAACTTATTACTTAAAGACATTATAGCAGAGCTTAGGACGCTCTTGAATCTTCAACGAAAAAGTGGTCTTCCAATCTGAAATAACCTCCCAAGATTTTTTATAGAAAAAAAATGTTTACTTCAAAATAATTTGCAGAAGTAGATTTTTACTTTCTAAATACAATACCGTTTGAATAAAAATTAAATCTTTAAGAGTGTACGAGCTACACGCTATAGGACGTTGCAGAATTCAGGAAAATAGGTTATTTACGATTATATAGAATAAAATTGGGGTCTTAATTTGAAAAAGGGTAGATAAAATCATAACTTAACTAAATATCTTATCTTATTAATAGAGCAAAATCTGAAAATTCGTGTGAACTTAAAGCAGATTAAAGAGACTTATGTTGAAATTATGTGTTTCGGAAACTTTGGGAGCATATTTTTTTATTTTTAACATGTATTCATCTCGAGTCTCATCCAGTCACGTGAAGATTTTCAATTAGCGTTGAAGTTTATAAAGAGAATTAGCAATGAAAACTTGCAAAATATATCATCACAATATTCATAGCACTGCACGAGAAGAGAGAGATGAATAGAGGTTCGTCTGTAATTATTTTCTATGGCCCAATCGTAAATTTTGGTCGGCCAGAAGTAATAAATAGGCATGTTAACTGAAGTAGTGCTCTGCTATCGGCGTCGAGTGTACTTTGTCCATGTCGGTAATGCAGTTGATGAGCATATCGACCCGCCATTCAACCACCCGCGCACGGCTTCGCATTGTTAAACCTCCGACCGGCTATTCGTTTTTTATAAAACCTATTGAACCTATGTTTTGTCCACATGTTATTAAATCCGGAGCATGCCACAAAAACAAATTAATTGCTTTTTACTTCGGTTTTAAACGTTCCCTAGTTCGACTGGAATTGGCAACAAATTTGTCGATGAAGTGGATGGTTGGGATGAGGACTAATTTCGTTGATGGAATCGTCCAATCTATCTGAATGACGGATGAAAAGAAATATAGCGGAATTTCGATTTATACAGATATGAAATTGAAATGTTTGCCTTGATTACCTGTCAAGCACTATTTTTGTCCATTTGCGTCTACGGTAAGAGGTTTTAGTATTTCCATGACAGCCGGAATTGACGTGTGGAATATTGCGTTGGTTATATTATCGATGCTTTGAGGTACACACTGAATACTTTTGCCTACAAACATCCGACAATTGTTTATATTTCAATAATTAATATAGAGAATCCATACATGTTTGATACATTCTGTCAAAGAAGCACCGGGAATTGATTATTAAAAAAATTTATTTAAAACGATTCTCAACATTATTTTGAATTTGGGAGGCTTTTACTTGGTGAAATTCCATTGTCAATAATAAAAAACAAGTACTGTGTTTTAAGGAATTTTACTGAATAATTGCGATTCGTAACGCGTTTCACTACACCGTAGCTTCTTCAGACGAATGATTATGCAGAAAAAATATGAATGAGAATATAACTATAAATGTTCTAGAGTAATTAAAAGCTTATTGGGTTGCTTCTTCTTAAGTGGTTATTGATGACAGGTATATCCAATGAAATTAAAGAATAGATCGCTCCCCGAAGAGATTCAATAGAGGTGAAGGGCTTAAATCGACTTGTTCATTGATGAGTCTACCTGTGTGTTTGTATTTATTGATTTCTAAAGTTTCCCAAAGCTCTTCCTTCCGATATGTGTTATCTGTATGCAAAATTTCAAACTGTGGGTCGAAAGAATGATTATTTTCTAAGAGATGATTCGCGTGATTTGTTCCGATATTCTAATATTGAAATTTCTATGTGTTCTACCAATGTAGAAAATATCACAATCATTGCAATTCAATCTATAAACGCCTGATTTATTGTAACACCGTCATCGCGATTAGTAAAACCGATTATATTTCTAAAACTGAAGAATTCTTAATAGCCGGAAACTATATAACATCAACTAAGGATCCTACCGCAAAATTTCAGAAAGTGTTTAAAAATATAATTTCGACAGCAAAATCATTAATTACAGACCAAGAAAAATATAAATTCATTAACTCCAATCCACAATCCCCCGAATTATATTCGTTGATAAAACTTCATAAACATAATTACCCTATTAGACCTGTTGTTTCTTATGTAATGGCACCTTCGTTCAAACTTTCAAAATTCCTCAATGACTTGCTAATTAAAGATTGCAATTTTAAATCTGAATTTTCGGTCAAGAATTCATATGAACTTATTGCCAATTTCAAAGATACCATTATACCATCTAATTCCAAACTCATTTCTTTCGATGTTAAGAATCTATTTCCCAACATTCCTCCGAAAGATACATATTACTTAGTTGAAGAATTATTAGAAAAGAATCATGTCAATACTATCATTAAATCAGATATTCTTTCATTATTACAAATTTGCTTAGATCAAAATTATTTCCATTTCAATAACAAATATTATACTATTGAAGACGGCTTGATTATGGGCAATCCGTTAAGTCCTTTGTTAGCAGAAATATTCATGAATAACTTAGAGAAATTAATTCATAATCATCCACTCAGTAAATATTGTTTATACTGGTATCGCTATGTAGACGATATCATTATTTGCTTCACAGGAACAGATAGACAGTTGAAAATTTTAGAAAATCATATAAATTCATTACATCCAAAAATTGCATTCACAACCGAAATAGAAAGCAATAATTTGATGAATTTCTTAGACGTAACAATTTCGAATGAAAATGGAAAACATGTTTTCGCAATTTACCATAAGCCGTCAAATATAGATATTATAATGCATAACTCGTCGTGTCATCCATATCAACATAAAGTGTCAGCATTCAATAGTTTTATTCATGGATTGATTAACATCCCGTTATCACCAGAAAATTTCAACAAAGAACTAAATTTGATTAAACAAATAGCCAAAAATAATGGTTACAATCCCAAACTAATAAATAATATTTTAAATAAAAACAAAGTAGAATCGCATTGAATGAAGTTTACCCTGTCGATAGGTTGAAACAAAAACAACACCTTAACCTACATTGGCATTACAAGTGAGAAACTGAAATCATTCTTGAGTAGCAATCATTTCAACATAGCTTTTCAAACTAATGATAATTTAAGCAAATATATAAAAATAATAAAACCAAACCAGGTAAAAACAATAAATCAGGTGTTTATAGATTGAATTGCAATGACTGTGATAATTTCTACATTGGTAGAACACATAGAAATTTTAATATTAGAATATCGGAACATATACGCGGTTTTTCAAATAAAATATCAGATTCAAAATACGCGAATCATCTCTTAGAAAATAATCATTCTTTCGACCCACAGTTTGAAATTTTGCATACAGTTAATAAATATTGGAAGGTAGATCTTTGGGAAACTTTAGAAATCAATAAATACAAACACTCAGGTAGACTCATCAATGAACAAGTCGATTTAAGCCCTTCACCTCTATTGAATCTCTTCGGGGAGCGATCTATTCCTTAATTTTATTGGATATACCTGTCATAAATAACCACTTAAGAAGAAGCAACCCAATAAGCTTTTAATTACTCAAGATTATTTATAGTTATATTTTCATTTATATTTTTTCTGTATATTCATTCGTCTGAAGAAGCTACGATGTAGTGAAACGCGTTACGAATCGCAATTATTAAGTAAAATTCCTTAGAACACAGTGCTTGTTTTTTATTATTGTCAACATTTTTGTTATTGCTAAGTTGGCACAACTGCTTCCTATACTGACGTTTCAAAGCGATCTGTCATTTGGTTTGTTTACAGTGTGTTTTGCGACTTTTACAACGAATAAAAATATTGAAATTTCGTATTGCAAATGAAATTTTCTGTGCCGAATCGCTGAAAATGTTACACAATACCTTTATATATATTCCTTAATATCAAGTATTTTAGATGAAAGAAATCTCAACGTTGTCTGCAAAGATGAGTTAATTTCTTTGTTTGATTTATGCTTGACCCAAAATTATTTTCAGTTAAATAATAAGATATATTCACAAAATAATGGTTTAGCTATGGATTCACCCCTCGGTCCCCTTCTATCTGAAATTTTCATGTCTAATTTGGAAAACACTAAAATTTTGACGTCACCTTTGACGAAAAGGCATATTCTATTCTGGTACGGATATGTTGATGACATTTTATCATGTTTCATTAGAAAGAATAGACAGCTAGAAATCTTCCTGAATTTCATTAATAGTATTCATCCTTAAATTAAGTTTAAAGTAGAAACAGAAGTCGATAGTAAAATCAATATTTTAGCTTTAACAATTGAATTGCGTAAAGCTAGCTGAACATATGCTAGAACGAGTCAATGTTTCACATAACTGTCCCACAAAATCGTTGAATTCGAGAGACTCTGTACAGGGTGAACAAATTTGATGTATTTGTACGACAGCTATGTAAAATATTGCTGATAGAGAAAAATGAACCCCCCTCTCTTAATCCTATTTTCAGGGACTAGTTTAGTGGTGCCAATTTTGCTGATATCTCTTTCCGTTCTGGTGTTATTCAAAATTTCTCGAATTTTGGAAAAATCGTCCTTTGAGGATATCTCGATCATCATCAAAATTACATAAAAATAAGTTTGACATTCTACAGGCACTTTTTTTAATAAAATACAATGCTGTGTAAAAAATTTCTTTCAGCTCAGTGGTTTTCGAGTTATAATGCAAATATGCTTTTTTAATATGAACAATTGGAAATTGTACCCTAATGAATGCAGTAATTTTTTCCATTTCAAAAATATATAACACTTGAAAACAATTATTGCTTTCAGTACCTTCTTTCAGAGAAAAACCTAAAATTGCTACAATTCCACTAATTAGGTCCATGCCATTAACGATTCATATTGTTCTATGACTGAAAACCACAGATTTTTTTATTTCTATGGTTTGATTTGATTTAGACCATAGTAATTAATTGTGGCCTTAGAGTTTGACACATATGATTCCAGTTTCAGTATAGGTATTAATGTTTATTGAATATCGAAATAGCTGCTTGTTAGTTGTATGTTCCAAGTATTACATTCAAGAATTTGTTCACCTGAGACTCTGGTTGTTTCAAGATACATAAAAGAAATCATAACTATGAAAATTATGAAAAGTTCGATATGATGGAATGTTATATTCTTAGAGGGTATGATTCTGCAACAACGGCCGAAACATATTTCGATTGGTATCGTGCAAGATACCAGCCAAATGAATCTATTTTTCGAAGAATGAAAGAGAATCTTATCAATAACGGCTAATTCAGAAAATCAAGAAATAAAATATATTATGTAAGGGATAGAGAGAAAGCAACGATCGAAGTGATAGGTGTTGTAACGGCAAAACCTTCAATTTCGAGTAGACAAATTGAACCGATGCGAACCTTACAAAATGTGAGTCTCTCAATTTTTGCAGCCAGGACACCCCCTCTCCGACTAAATTTCTGAAATTGCTATCTAGAAAATATCGAAGAACGCCCAGACTTTTTCAGAGAAGTCAAATGAACAGATGAAGCCCGCATCACTAGCGATGGGATATTTAATCGTTTTAATGAACATTTGTGGTTCGATGTAAATCCTCAACGCCATATTGATGTGTAGTATCGAGGAAGATATGGGTTCAATGTATGGTGTGCACTGAAAGATAGTCGCGTTTCGATGTTTGAAATTTTTCATGAAAATTTGAATGGAGCACGTTATGAAGAAGTCATCAACAATATCATTGAAGGATTTCTCGATCAACTTCCGTTAGCTCAAAGATCAAATTGTTTTTTTCAACACGATGGTGTATCTTCCCACCAAACAAGGGTCATTACTGATCTGTCGAATTTGAATTTCAGACAAAATTGGATAGGGACTAAAGGTCCTGTGAGATGACCGCCTCGTTCTCCTGACTTGACGCCACTAAATATTTTTGGATCATATTGAGGATTCACTCTACAAGAGAAACACTAACAATTCAGAAGAGTTAAAACAGAATTTCAGGAAAAGCCTTACTTCTGTTAGCAATTTTTCATACAAGTCGATTTTAATTCAAAATTCCCGCCTGCCAAAACACACAGATTATCATTAGTGGGCACCCGTGAGAAGGACATGTGCGGAGAGCGAGGTCAGTTTCCAACCGACTGATCGCATCAGTAGTGGTGTTTCCGATATCGATTGAAAATCATTAAAAAACATTTTGTTCATAATATAAATCTACTACAGCTCTTGAGTTCAATCTGTGCTGAGAGAGGGCGATACAACGAAGTGTACATTCACCAGGTAGGTGTCCTTAAAAATTTTTGTTTGTGTGATTTTTTGACGGAGCTATATCGTTTTCTCATACAGTCCGCTCCTCCTGTTGTTCGCATTTTTTTCGTACTTGCATAGACAGCTATATTCATATTAACAATCCCAGCCGTAGTATGTCTCGGCGATAGAATTTATTCATTGAAAACAATGTCAACACTTTTGAATATTTGCGATAAAAAAGTTTCCCCCATTTGTACCCTTAGGACTTTTTGTTTCTGTTAAAGATTTTCGTATGTGTTTTTCGTATTCGTTCGAGAAAAGTTTGATGTCATAGGTATTGGTTTTCTTAATAATATATTCCTTTACTCGCATAACTTTCTAATCATTCTAATAGAATATAACCAAAGCAACATGCATGGACTCATATGTTACATAGATTCCTCGGATTGGCAATTTTCGAACTAATGTAATGTATATTTATGAAGAGTAGAGGTGAATGTCGAACACTGTTAATTACTATGGTCTTAATCGAATCAAACCATAGAAATAACCATGATCTTAAAAAGAATCTTTAAAATCTGTGGTTTTCAGTAATAGAACAATATGAATTGTTGATGGGCAAGCACCTAATGAATGGAATTGTGGAAATTTCAGGTTTTCTCTGAAAAAGGTATTGAATGCAATTATTGTGTAATATATTTTTGAAAAGAAAAAATTGCTGCATCCAATAAAAGTAAAATGTCAGATGATCTGTATTGAAAAAAAAATGTTTTCATTTGAACTCAAAAACCGTTGAACAAAAGAAGTTTCTTCACAGAACACTTTATTCTACTTAAAAAAGTACCTGCAGAACGCAAACTTATTTTTATGTAACTTTGATGATGATCGAGATATCCGTGATAGACGATTTTCACAAATTTTGAATAAGTCTAGAACGGAAAGAAAATCACTAAACTAGTCCCTGTAAATGAGAACGAGAGAAGGGGGGGGTCATTTTTCTCTATCTGCATTATTTCACATAGCTGCCGTACAAATACATCGAAATTTTCCCAGCTTGTACATTGGATGATGAAAGTGTTTTGACTTTCAAATATAATTTCATAGTTACAATTAATTTTTGTAATAGCTGATCTTCATCGATAATGAAGTAGTTACAAAATAGTTTCCTTCAGTAAAAAAAGTGTATACTTACTATTACAATTTCCTATTGGCGGCATTCGAAAACTTGACAATGGATCCGATGTGGCGAAAGGAAAGGGCCTTTGGCCAAAGGCAAAATGGAATTGTTGTTGTTGTCCTAGAAGAGATAACACTTCAATTAGAACTGAATACTGCTCTGGCCTAAGTTTGAATGCTGTAATCATAAATCATGCAGAAAATGTTTCATCTATATCAGGTGTCCACATTAGAAGTATATGGTGAAGGGGTTAGCCGATTGGTGAAGTTTTTTTCTCTGTTCTTGTGCCAATTAAGTGCCATGACACTTTCTGATATAAAGGAAGTAGACATCATCGTCTTTAAAGAGAAATTTTTGGTTTCCTTCTCAGCTGGTCTAAAAACGAACCAAAATCATTCAACATTAATTGTTTTTGACTTTGAAAAAAATTCATTTATAATAGCCAATACATACTGTCGCGTTAGTGTATACAGGGTATTACCAAATTTTGTATCAATTTATAGTACACTTAAAAACGTAAAAGTCCATTATTTCAAACACGACTACCTATTTTTCCACACATCATTAAAATTCGGGAGATATCACAATCGACGAATAATGCAACATATCATGATCTGATAAATAATATGACAAACAAAATAGTTATGTGAAAATTCAAATCTGTTACATCTGGTTGTCAAAATCACGAGAATACTTTTTTCCATATTCATCATAAAGAGCAAGGACAAACTCAGAGAACTGAAAAAGAACAATTACAGCGAACTTACATTTACAAATTACCTCAAATATTGATGATCTAGTTTTATCGATTTGACAAGTGATTTTTGAGCACCCAGTATGTAAACTAGCATCGGAATGTACGTTACCCTCAAAATAATTTAGATAAAGAATCATAGCTCTATGGTGGTTAATTTTAGATTGGAGAAATTTCAACAATATTGCTTAAAAAAGGATGCTCTTTAATAAAAAAAAATGAAACACCATGTCGTCAGATATAGCATAGTTATAGTAGATGTGCTGTACAACTAGAAGTAATATGCATATACTCAAGTGCGGACACCCTATATTCATTAGTAGAGATGACACAAATTGGCGAATGCGCCTGGTAAAAAGTATAGAATGTATGATGATCAATTGGTGTTTCTTATCATGAAGAAAATCTCTAGAACGGCTGCTTTGATCTTAACAATTCTTTCACTAAATATTCATTATACATAACTAAAATGAACTATACTAGAATTTGTTACAAGTTGTTTCAGCTGCAAAATTGGAATCCTATTGAAGACAAATTTTCAGTGAAATAAGTCAGTCGAATTAATCTAATACTTATGCATTAATTTATAATAAATTAAAGAAGTAGCGAGAATCCACATGTCAATGAGCAATTAGCACAGTCTTTCTATTGAGCTTTCCATTTCCTACCCTGTCACAAATGCATTAGTCAATTTGCAGTTTATGTAAGCAAGACACAAAAAATCTACCTTCAGATTATCTGAAAGTTTGACGGAACTCAACGTTAAGCGAAACTATATCCCATCAACTCTGTCAGTATTTCAGAATTTAGTAGAAGACGGAAACAGCCAAATTAAACGTGAGATCTTGGCATGAAATCTTGTGGTTTCTTAATACTTAACAGCTAAGACCAACTGCCGTGTAACTATGATTTATACTTCATATAAATAGATAACTCCAAAGTTGGGTATTCAGCTAAGTGTGTTCATTTGATTAGTACATTTTCATGAAAATATTCTTGAAAACTTCTGCATTATTAATAATTTGGTTTTCGAAGTTAATTACTTCTAGTGGGTGACCGTATTTATTGTTAAGATATTTCAAGAAACTGTTATTTAGCTGAAAAATTAAAGAAAGGCGGGAAATATTAGGTGAAGGCTAGCGTCCTGTGGAGAAGTAACTTTCTCGAGAACAACGCTCTCAGTTTTGAGTCCAAAGACGGTCCAACTTTTCCGTCTGCAAACAACAGGTTCCCCATAAGTATTTCCCTTAAATAGTCCAGTAGAACCAAAGGGAGTTGAATAATTTAGTACGTCATTTTTGGTTATCAAAACAACAGTCAGAACCTCTTGGTTCAAGGCTTAACGAACGGAACTTATTAGCCAATGAAACGAAAATTACGAATTTCAGAAAAAACATACTCAGTTTTCTACATTCTACAGTACAGAAAATTTGTTGTGTTCATGTTCTGATATTAGTGGTTTGATTCAGTAACTTGATATTGAGCATTTCCACTCTGAGTGGCGTGTATTTATAGATTCGTCTAAATATAGTTTAAAATTTGTATTTTTGCATGATGAAAATGTAAAACCCTCTATACCAGTTGCTCATAGTGAAGATGAAAGGAGTAACTAGGATATGTGCAGTGTTTTGGATAAAATAAACTAAAACAAGAATGAATGGGAAACATATAGGGACTGCAAAGTTATAGGAAATTTAGTGGGACTTCAGGAAGAATTTACTAAATATTGCTGCTTTCTTTCTCTATGGGACAGTCGTGTAGTAAATCTGCATGATATAACAAAAGTTAGGGTAGAAAGAAATGAATTTCAAGCAGAACCTCAAAATGTTAAGTTGAGACCTCTTGTAGACCTCATTAATTTCCTTTTGCCTTCTCTTCACATCTAACTTGAACTGATGAAAAACTTTGTGAAGGCTATCAATAAAAATGGCGATGGATTAAAATACTTAAAGAAGTTAATTTCACAGGAAAGCTGACCAGTCAGGAACGTTCTCAGTTTAATCAATCGCCTGAAGGAGTTACTGCGTTATAAAACGGGTAACTATTCAACTAATTGTCAACAAAAATCTGGTGAGTGCTGACGGTTTATAACATTGTCATTCCAATTCTCTCATATCGAAATTTGAAATTTTCAATCTGTCCTCTTGAAAATCGTTGCCACGAACACAGTGATTATCGTAATTCCCGTAGCACAGCTAACGGAACAACACGATTAGGTAAACTTGTATTGTTTCACCGAAACGACATTAAAATTTCAGTATGCAGTACTGACATATAATCAACCATGTAAAATAATTACAGCCAGGCAAAACGGTTTTGCCGGAAATGTAATTATTTCCTACGCCGGAGTATATATTAATTAACGTCTGTAGCAGTTGGTATCAGCAGGAGGTGACAAACGTAGCAGGACAAGGGGGCCAACCTTCCGCGACAGCTGGACATTTTCCTGCTGACATGTATTAGATTAGGGTGAGAATCCAGACACTTGTTCCTGCCGTTCGGCAGGATGGCGAAGCGGTGGCGGACAATCTCCTTCAGGATTGGGGACTTTTATTTTTCACGCGCTAATTTCATTTACTGCAAATCTGTTCCGTCAGACCTGTTAACGTTTTTCCTGGACCAGAAAATTTTAACGCGCTCAAATATATTTTTTACACAAATAAATATTCACATAGTTAATATCTAATTTTGTTGACGATTTGTTGTTTATAGGACAAAAATTGAAAATATAATCCTGAAACTAAATTGACAAGATTATCTTGAAAGTTCCACCACAGTTTCCTAAAATAAAGTTTCACATCAAAGATTTTTGGGAAATTCATGAATTTGATGAATATTCAATTTTGAAAAATTAATAATAGAGATTCATCGTTAAAGTAGAATAATTAATGATAGTGATGATATTTATTTTTGTAGAAATCCATTTAAAAATATGAAAGAGAAAAACACATTTGTCTATTTTCCACGTTCATTTTCTTTTTATGTACTGAAAAAACTTGGGTACAAAGATATATTTTGATTTCAATCTGGCTATTAAAAGAAATTTAATATGTGGTTCTTCTGAGTTTATTAAAAACTTTCCAACGAACTCATTCTGCTTCCTTTATTGTATTTGTGGAAGACTTTAGATTATCTAGAATTATTGCGTGGTTTATTGATTGAATGTGTTCAAATATTAAGGATTTCTTGTCTGATGATATATGTTCCTTGAATCTGCATTCAAATTTTCTATTTGTTTGACCTATATAAGCGGAAGGTCATTCGTTACATTAGATTTTATAAAAACCAGATTGTTTGAGTTTATGTGACTTCTATTTTGCATTAAAAATTTATTTGTTAACATTAGGACTGCTTGAGAATTAGGTGGTTATTTTGAAAAATAATGCTTTATTTCATCAGATTGTTAGCCAACATAATTAATAGTAGCATATCTTTTATAGGGTTTTTCTTGAATGCTATATGATAATTTCCAATTCCAAAATAAATGCTCTGAACAAAATTCAGGACTTCCTATGAGATCGACACTTAGCCCAGTATTGTCAGATGTTTTCATGGAATACTCAGAAAGCATGTTAATATGGAACAGCGACCTAGCCAAAAACATATATTCTGATAGACAATTAGATTTTTTATGAACTTCCTTAGTAAAACTCACGATCATTTAAAATATACCGTTGAAATTGAAACGGAAATAAATACCATAAAAGAATAGCCTTCAAGAATCATATGACATCCTTAATAAAATCATTAGACCAAAGAACATAAGCGAACATCACAATTATTATATTGCATTAAAGAAAAACCTGAAAGAAGATATGCTAGTTTGAATTATGTTGTCCCACTTTCTCATGAAATAAAACATTATTCTCCAAAATTCAGAATATCCACCTTATTCACAAGCAATAGCAAATTACAAATACAAGTGAACGATGATTTCTACTATAATATATTATTAAATGCTTGACGCATTTCGATACAGAGTATCTTTATCAAGAACGAATGAATACTACAAATATATCTTACTAACAAATTTTTATATACAGGGTGTTTCCGAATAAGATGAAAACAAAAATTGAACAAACAGAACAAATCAGAGAAGATGTTGAAAATGTCCTCCACCTGAAAGAATACATGCTTCTGCTCGTCTCCGCATATTAGTGCGCACCCTCTGAAATATTCCTGGGGTATTTCTGATGACGTCACATGATGCTGTAATTCTATTCCTCAATTCTTCAAGTGTATTCACGGGAGAGCTATAAACCAAAGTTTTCAGATGTCCCCAAAGAAAAAAATCCAAACTGTTTAAATCTGGCGAGTTCAGGGGGCAAAAAGAGGAAAATGCACGTGAAAAAATAACACCCTGTATACTGTCAGGAATTTTTGCCTCATTTTGTTATAAACATACAATAAGGAGATATCTGATGTAAATTTTAGCTCAATTCCTGAAAAATTGCATCAGTTATTAAGATAATATCTCCATGGCTTCGATATGGGAAAACTATTGGATTATTTTCAATAATTAATATCTCAGAAACGGTGATAGTTACGATCAAAATGCAGGAGTCAAAAAAAATTTCAAATTGAATGATCTATTCGATTTTATTTTTTGTTAGTGCCAGTGGCGTACCAAAAAAAAGTTCCGAGGGTAAAATGCAACATGGCCCATGAAAAGTATCACCCTGTATACTGTTCCAAAATTTGGCCTCACCTGGTGATTCAGATTGTGTTTAATAGCTTATGTGGAAAATTTGAGTCCGAAATCTTGAGAAGTCTAGGTTTTATCGAGAAAAAATCGAAAAATTTTCTCAACTTTAACACCCTGTATCTCGGCAACGAAGCATTTTTTGACCATTGGTTTTTCGAACTTTCTTGCTCAAATCATTCAGGAATTCGCATCCTTCATTTATGACATCTTATTCGGAAACACCCTGTATACTAAAGAGGCAATCCACTCAGAGCTATCCGTACTAGGGAATAAATTTAATAAGGGTGAGTTATTTATGTCTACCTGATCATTAAGAATTTCCGGTGAATACCTAAATCTGTTGATTTCAAGTACTTCCAGAAGGTTGAGTTTTATACCTCTATTCTCAGAATGTAGGATTTTAAATTCTGAATTGAAAGAGTGACCATTTTCCTTAAGATGATTTGAATAATTTGAATCGGTTTTTCCATTGATGAAACTGCGTTCAGAGATTCTAACATTAAAATTTCTTCTTGTTCTACCTATATAAAAACAATTGCAATCTGCACAATCCAATCTATAAACACCTGATTTATTTTCTTTATTTATTGGAGATTTATAATTTCTGTTAAATGAACCTAAATTCGTTGATGTTTTGAACGCTGTATTTAAATTTGAATTTTTAAGAAGGATTTCACATTATTGCTAATATTGCCTTTATATGTTAAACGATTGAATTTCTTGTCTAGGTGTTCACCGATTGAATATATATGTTTTGAAGCTAAAGTTTGTTTTTTCCTAAGTAATATGCTGCTAACTAAATTTGCATCATAACCATTATTTATTGCGATCTGTTTTATCAAATTCGATTTTTGAAATAGTTATCAGTAGACATCGGTGTATTCAAGAGTCTATGTATATAGCTGTTAAATGCTACAACTTTGTGTTGGTAAGGGTGTATAATGAATTGTGATATCTGTATGAGAAAGCTTATGATAAATTGAAAACTGGTGTTTATTATTTGACCTTGTTATTGTTAGGTCTAGGAAATTGATCGAATTGTTCTGTTCTATTTCAGAAGTGAATTTTATATTTGGGTGCAGGTTGTTAATGAAATTTTCGAATACAGTGAACTGTCTGTTCCTGTGAAACACACAATAATGTCATCGACATATCGATACCAATATAGGAAATGTTTACTAAACGGCTGTTTATGTATAAATACAATAAAAATTTGTTAGTGAGATATAATTGTAGTATTCATTCGCTCTTGATAAAGATTCTGTGTATCGAAACGCGTCGAGCATTTAATAATATATTTTAGTAAAAATCATCGTTTACTTGTATTTGTGAAAATGGATTTCTATCACGTAAAAGCCTCGTCAGTTGGATAGCAAATTACTTTCAATGTAAAATAAAAAACAGATGACCTCAAACAATCTGGTTTTTACGAAATCGAATGTAATGAATGCCTTTCAACTTATGTAGGCCAAATAGATAGAAAGGAATTCAGGTTCGAAGAACATTTATCTTCAGACAAGAAACCCTTAAGATTTAAGCACATCCCTCGTATATTAGTGTGGATAAATATCTCATTCAAAACTTATTGAATACGATTTCGAAATCCTGTAATAATGCTCAAACGAATTAAATTATAGGATAAGTAGAAACTGTCGGAAGATAACGAACCTGAAATAGAGCTGAAGAGGTGGAATAAATTCAAGTCCAATTTTCAAGTGCTCCTACGATCCGTTTCGAAACCTACTCAATTTCTATTCTCACTATCCGACCCTAAAATTCAATTAGGAAAACCGAACGAGTACAATCGCACGGCCCTATCTATCTCAACATCTAATGATTTTACACTAGAAAGATAATAGATCAAATTCTGCCAGAGGAACGAGCTATCCGTACAATCGATGTAAATCGAGTATTCTCAGCAGAAAAGGATCGCGGGCGAGGGCAGACGAACTAGTCCTAATTAATTAATCAGCCAATCCAATTCATTAATTCAATTCAAGGGCTTTTGCGAATTTCAGGAAATTTCCCGCTGATGAATATTCAACCCTTCTGAAGAGGTTTTTTTTGCGTCAATCTGCTCTAGGAATTCTGATATCACGGTTTATTTGATAGGGATACGTACGATTATTTTTGTTTGAGTTATCAAAAACAGTTGTTTTGATTTGCTCCGCTTCTGTGTAGAGAAGTACTGCTGAATTTACACTCTTTTCACGGCATTTTCGATAATGATAATAGGTTTTTAAAATTTTGAACGTTTGATGATATTTCAACATTTCTCATCATAGTGTCCAGTTTTTTCACAAAAAAAAAACTTAAAGTAAACGAAATGAGACACTTTTGTCACTTTGTCCACAATTCATTCAATAATCACGACCGGTTTCGACCCTACGCTCATTTTCAAGTGAATAACAATATAATGCATGAATAGGCAAGTACAGATTGAAATTTATCCTAAATATTAAGTATTGGGGATCCACTATGCTCTAGTTGGCTGTTGAGGGTAATAAATTGTGGGTTTTTACATAGTTTGTTAAACTCTAAACTTTCCAACAAATTCAACTCTTTCCCTTTGTTACATTTATGAAGGATTCTAAGATTGTTCAATGATATCGAGTGGTTAGTTGATTTTATGTGTTAAAATATTGTGTGTTTTTCCATATATATTGTTTTTTTTTTGTATATTGACCTTTACGCATATGATGGTGTTGCCGTTATCAGCTTTTGTTAAAATGAGGTCTTCTTCTTGTTTCCGTGTGATTTTGCTTCTTGTGTCGATGTTGGATTATTTAATTATTTCAGCAGTCTTATGTTTATGGAGAATGGGACTGTTGATGATATCTATGAGCTTCTGAATATTTAGTTGGACACCAATCATTTCTTAAGTTGATTCAATTCTACTGTTCTCTGGTGTGAATCTTGGCCTTTTCTCTAGCAGAGCTATGTATTTCATTGAAATTACTATTTGATATGTTGACGAATCTTGGAAAAAAGGTTGTAACCCTTGTTTCGAGCAGTGCTGAATTGGTGACTAGTTTTGGTCAGAGTTTTTCTTTTTTTCTAGAGTACAAAGTTTTCTTTGCAAATTGGTATATTTCTTTTTGGACATCTGACTTATTTCCAAATTGATTTTACATTATAGACAATCAAATTCGATATTATGTAGGGTGTGGAATAGTTCATCTTGCACAACTTTAATGTAAATTTTGATATTAACTAATTTTTTTTGATTGAGTAGGTCGTTACTCGATGAAAATCGATATACATATTTTCAATGAAATAAAACTAAAGTATTTAGATTTTCACTATATTAACAAAACTATGACCGGTTTCACCACACTGTTTGTATCTATCTGATGAAGCCACAGTGTGGTGAAACCGGTCATAGTTTTGCTAATATAGTGAAAATCTAAATACTTTAGTTTTATTTCATTGAAAATATTAACAAATTTATTTATAACATCTACAGAAAAGAAACCTTCACAGTCTAAACCATTCCCATGGACTCATTCAAGTACTTAAATCACAAACTAGCAGCTTATAATTTAATAATCCAAAGGGCCTTTACCATTCTACTGTCACCATCTGTCACTTCAGAATTGAAATAAATAAAATCAAAAAAATTAAATAATAACATTCCACGGGTTTTATAGATAACATTATGGAACGTAAAGAAAAACATCAAATAACACAAATTTAAAATAACCACATCTTTCCCAAGTGGCCTGAATTCGAGTAAACTTTTATAGAATACCGAACAAACAACAGACAAATTCAAAAAAATTAGGAGTTAGTTACTTGCCATGAGTGTACGGTAGCTCATTTTGGGCAGACAGGTAGGAATTTCGAAATCAGATTTAGAGAACATTTACCCTCTGACAATAGTTCTTCAATATTTGAATATTCAAAAACACATAACATTCAATAACATTGGATAATGTCACAGTTCTTCATAATTGCGACAAAGGGAATACTCGTGTTCGCACGATGGGATCTTCATTTTTTTTGCGTCCATTGACGCTAGTGTCTCATAAACCTAAGCCATCTAACAAGATATACCTTTCATCATCAGGTGATAAAGATACTGAGATCAATGAAGTTAATGGAAAGCGAGACATGATCTTTTTTACATCCAGACGGAAAGAGTTGCTGATCCTTTCGACCAAAGGTTCCTCTATGTCAGGGGTGCTACCTCAATTTTTTTAGACTACTTAAGATCGACTCTGAGAGGCAGCAACCTACCTACCTACCTAGGTAGGGTGTACCATAGCATATATAAATATTAGCTTTCCGCACAATATCATTATTTTAGTTGAGGTTTTGGTTAGATTTAGTTACGTTACAAAGAAAATTAATCTGTTGGAGTGTTTGGAAATCAATTAATTTTGTAAAAACTAAGTGAAGTCATCTTCAAAAGCCTGCTAGACATTAATACCTCTCCACTACTTAATATGAAATTGTATGTATGTATGTATTCTTTATTTCCTTGAAATAACAATAATTTGTGGGAATGTGTCAGGTAGGGTAAATAGGTATATTACATAAAATTGAAAATTAACGATAGACAATAAAACACAAGAATCTAGACTCTAAGTCAAAAAATCATTGATACAATAAATAGACTTCTGTGTCAAAAACATCTTCAGCTCAGATTTGAAACTCTCAACACTAGTACAATTCCTAATAGATAAAGGCAATTTGCTAAAAAGCATAGAGCCGCAAAAGTTAGTGGACCTACGAGTCACATTCAAGCGATAACGAGAGATAATCAAGTCGCCCCTGCTTGGGGTGTCATGGGAGTGCACTGAAGAGTTTCGGAAAAAATATGACAATTCTCATATACATGGACACACATCCAAAACATGAACAACGACGGCACAGTTAAAATTTCTAGGTCAACAAAAAGCTGTCTGCATGAGTGACCAGGGGAACCCCGCCTATAATTCTAATTATCTTCTTTTGACAAATGAAGACGCTCGAAGACAGAACAGAAATGCCCCAAAACTTTATTCCATATGTCAATCTGCTAGCTACATCGGCGTGATAGAGGTTCAACAACTGATTAATGGTCAAAATATGGCGCGAGGATCGAAACTGGTAGTTTCATACATAAATCTACGCAATGAGGCTTCCAGGACAGAAATCGTTCTGCCCGTGATGCCCAGGAATTTCACGAAATCTGTCACATCTAATCCAGAATGATCAACCGTCAAAGAAATGGGTCCTAATTCACGTTTCTGAGGCATCTGAAACAGGACAGCCAGAGATTTGTTCGTATTCAAATATAAATCATGAGGGCAGAACCAGTCAAATAGGTTAGATAGGACCTCACCGCATCGTCTCTCTACAGCTTCGATGGAATTATGAGAAACAAAAGCAGAGATGTCGTCGTCTTCATATGCCGTAAAGTGCATATTTGGTAGTACATTAGCTAAATCATTGACGTATAATATAAACAGAATCGGTCCGAGGACCGATCCCTGCGGCACGCCTGTCTTGACCTCAGCATAAGCGGACGACACCCTCCTCCTACTATTAGAATAAAAACTATCCACCGTAACATAATGCCTGCGATCATTGGTAAATGAGTTCAACCAATCGAGAGGTATACCCCGTATGCCACAGTCATATAGTTTCCCGGAAAGAACTTGCAAATTAATGCAGTCAAACGCCTTGCTGAGATCAAGAAAGATCCCCGCCTCAACCGCCACCTACAGCGCCTCGTAGAACTCCCCCAAAGCGCGATCAGTTGATTTCCCCGCCAAAAAACCGTGCTGATTTTTGGACAAAATACTGAACCTTGTTAAAAACGGCAGGAGCCAAGACAAAAATGCATATTCAAAAATTTTTGAAAATACTGAAGATACGGCCACAGGCCTGTAGTTCTCAATAGAGTCTGAATTATCCTTTTTGAAAATGGGAACCACTCTATTAATTAGGTTAGTATTTATATAGGTAAGTTCATTTCCTGTAGTTGACCACTTGAAAATGAGGTAACTGTCGCAACCGGTAGTATTTGTAAAAATAAAATTGAGGAAAGTATAAAATATATTTTACTTCATATTCGTTGCTTATTCGATCAATAATGGAATAGAATATTAGAGTAAACGAGTATGAGAAATCAACAACACATAATAAATTAACGATTGATTTTTTCAGAACAATGTATAAACGATAATCATTTCTTAGAATTCACAAAAACCCAAATTTTCACATTTATTAGGATTCGTAGAAATTTAATCAGCTCACGAACATAATCTACCAATAATTGTTTTCACTTTTTTCATAAATAACATTGTAATATTTTAATTTCCTCTTATTTTTCGAAAATGGGATAAAACTCCGAACATATGTTTGTTCATAATATTTTCTGAAATTTAATTCAAGTATTTTTTCTTTAAATATTCAATTAATTAGTAAAAATATTTCACAAAGTGATTAACGAGACTTCTATATCTAATATAAATTAACTTATTCTTTCAAGTGTGGAATTTTTGAAATACCAGTAGCAAATTACAAAATAACCAGATTAAAAGTTCTCGTCGTGTGGCATCTGTTGTATTCAAGCGTTCTATTTAGATAATAAACTTCTCATACCCGTTTAAGAAACGTTACTCTTCTACAGACCTCAAAGAGAAGAGATCTCTTTCTGTCTAACTCGGCTCAAATTAAATGTATCCCGAGATGAATTCTCGAAAACTTTCAGACTTAATAATTCAGCGGCGACGTCTTTGAAACGGATACTTGTAAGCTTAACCGGCTGCCATCAAGACGGCACTTGTACGAAACCGATATAAAATTCGGGAATACGCGGCGGCGTTCTCTCGACGCGATTTTATATTCACTTCTAGTTTGATGTGCCGTTTTATCTTGTAAATAATTTCTCTTTTATTTTCGGGCTTCTTGTGTGGTCATTCTATTTATTCTGTCTGCTGTATGCAAACGTCTAATTTCGAATATTAAATTACAGAACGTTTTCGGGGCATAGTTTTATGATAGTCGGTTAGTCATGTTGCGTTTCAGATTGAAGAATATTATTTTATGAAAAATTTATTTATTTTATGAACTAAATTAATAAGGTTTATCGGGTGTTTCATGAAAAACGCCCCGAATTTCACTCCCATAGTATTGTTGATATATTTCAATGAAACAAAAACTGAATCCTAATCGAAATGATATTTTAACAGCTTGGAAATTTTTTCGTAGTTCTGTCACTTTTTGAATTATTGAAAGTGGAGCTTCACTGGGACTTTCTGAAAGGTAAACTCTCATTTGTACCTTGTGCTGGTGGAGCCCATCTCGGTCCCAGAATAAGTATATGCGCCCCTAATCTTTCTAACCCATTTGATTCCATAAAGTTTTTTTAAGTGAATCATAATTTTTTCCCATTTTCAAGATCTTGGAAGTAAAGATGAAACATAAACAAGAATTTTTTTTGTCAAGCTTGTTCATCAAAAAATTGATGGTTTCATTTGGGTCCGTTCACTGAGAGGTCTAGGAAAAAATTCTTGTGTGAGAAAAGTCGACCAAACAAGTGTTGCTAAGCATAAAGTGAAATATTTGACACATCTCCAACGTTTTTTGAAATGACAAACTTTACACCGTTGATTTCGACAGTATACCCCATCGAAACAATGAATGGAGAAGAGAAAGACTTAAAAACGAATAATACACAAACCTTATGCAAAACAATGTTTTTGCACACAATTGGACATTCATCTGATGCTATGGTAATAGAGTTTCTAAAAAATCCGGAGTTTCAGTGTGTTACAGAAAGAGGCCTTAAACGTGGAGAAGAGATGAAAGAAATTTTAGAAGAAAATTATAAAAACATCAAAACTCATATTGAGAGTTATCATCCAGTAGTTCCACATTATAATAAAAACCTCCTAACAGACGGTATCTTACAAGCCACATCTCGGTGTATAAGATGCGAGAAGATTTGAATGAGAAAACACCTGAAAAGAAAGTTTCATATGAAACCTACAGAAAGGTTTTTCATCAGGAGAATATTGGCTTCACTAAACCATCACAAGACGAATATCCATCATGTTCCTTGCACAATTATCATGTCCACCATGAAAACGTAAATGAAGGAGATGATGCGAACTGTGAAATTTGTCGAAATTATGAAATGAGAAAAGCATATGAAGCAGATTGTTCCGAAGAATGGCCAGAAGATAAAGAAATTTTCGCAGTTGATATACAGAAGATATTAAAAATTCCGAAAATGGTGACTAAGAATTACTTCTTTATAAATCGTCTAATATGTTTCAATGAAACATTTGCGAACTAGAGGAATCATGGATAGAATGTGTGTGTACTATGGCATGAGGCTATTATTGGCAAAACTGTCATTGATGTTGTATGCGCATATTATAATTTCATGAAGTCTCTTGAGAAAAATGTAAAAATATTGTATTTTGGGCAGACAATTGTGCCGCAAAATAAATAAATATATATATATATATATATATATATATATATATATATATATATATATATATATATATATATATATATATATATATATATATATATATATATATATATATATATATATATATATATATATATATATATATATATATATATATATATATATATATATATATATATATATATATATATATATATATATATATATATATATATATATATATATATATATATAAACTGGACTCTCTTTACCGCATGTTGTATTCTAGTTAATGAAGAATGGGGACCAGAGACTATTACTTTCAAGTTTTTTGAAGCTGGCCATTCATTTATGAAAGCTGACTCGGTACATGGGCTGATCGGAAAAAAGTTGAATAAGTCGAAGAAGATATCAGATTTCGATGATTTAGTCAATTTAATCAGTAGAAGCAGTAAGTAGAATAAACCACTCATTCTCCATTTAGAAGACTTTCTTCGTCTCGAAAACGGTTGCCAAACCCGTAAAGAAGGATCAGTAAGCAATGGTTACATGGCTGTACCTTTTCTCCGTGACTTGAACGTTTGTCAATTCAGAAAAAATCGAAATAGCTGTACTTAAAAACCGAAATAGATAGTCCGGAGTTAGAGAAGTCAAATTTTTTGAAACCAAAATACAAACTTCAGTTGCCAGTTAACAAATTATGATGCCGGGGTCTGAACAAGGAAAAAAAAGAAAAGAATTTGAATGAACTAACTGTCCATATGCCCGCTAAGAAACAGTTGTTCTGGAAATCTCTGCCAGTATTTAACATGGACGACTTGGTCCACTATGGCGAGGAAACTCAAATTGAAAAGGGCGATCTATAGTTACAAAGTTTTTATAATCTTTTCACCTATTTCTGTATTTATTTGAAAGTTCATCTGATGTTCAATATTTGTTACTTTTGTGTTCTGTTTGATAACTGAAAAATTAGTTCTTCGTTACTTGTTTCTGCAATAAAATATTCAAATGTAAATTGACTTATTTGAATTTTGTCTTGGATTTTTCGACCTACTTGTTTCATATTTTGTAAAAACTTTGTATGGATGTGATAATCTAGTAAGTGAACGTCCATTTTGAATTTGGCCAGAAGAATTTTGAATTTAGTACGCTCAGTGAATTTCTAGAATTGAGAAGTAGTAAATGTTCAAGTTCGAAGCTTCTAGTTAGAACACATTTTGAGTAACCGTAATCTCTGTTATTTGCATCATAGAAATAACTCTGCTAAAAAGTTGGAAATTTAGAGTTACTTGGTTTTTGCTTTGTAGGGCAGATCTATCCAAGAAGATTAAATATTGCCAGAACTATTATAGTTCTTGGCAGCGACAGACCATAGTTTTTACGATTTTTGGGGACTGTGCAATGTGAAGTAGATGGAAAAATAATTTTCGAAATACTAAACCTATACTAGAATAAAAGTATCTGTCGAAATTACAAAATATTAAAAAAAGTCGAAGAAAACATACTCACTTGTTTTCGATCTTGGTTCTCTCGGACCATCAACAGTTACTTTGATAGCTTTATTATAGGTGGCTACTTGAGGGGGTGTGGACGAAATCATTATCGTAAGTGTGAAGCTTTTTCCTGAAAACATGGAAATAAATATTTGTTAGGATCTCACAAACAATATAAAATCTTGATTAACTCAAGTTACTACTTTCACTCTAAATCATGTACTACTGTATCTTTGGAACTAAGCCAGATCGGATCTTCATTTCAACTATTAGCAGTTCTGTAAGGGAAATCTACAGAGATTACAGTTATATATTCATTTTAAACTTTGATGGCGTGCTTCCACGACACTTATACAACCTTAGAAGGAAGAGGTTCCGTGTGAAAGCAAAGCAAACACATTTTACAAATCGAATATTCTCAGAATGGAACTATTCGCTCTTCTTCCGTGTCCATTTTTGAGTCAAGGTTATTACAACCGTCGAGGTATGGCGTTTTCAATTTTTAATTATTAGTTTTCTATTTATTTTTAATCTTGATTTTCAGGTATAATATTTTTAATTAGTGAAGCTATTTCTTTAGATTTGGGATATTTCTTTGAATTATATGTATTATCAAATTCGTAAGGCTTCTTTCGGGAATAATCCGGGTGGATTACGGTAGTTTGAACCAGGCGAATTTGGTGCCCTAGCTCGAACGACGGAGCCCTGAGGATTTTTCGAAAAATTTCGCCAAAACGTCGCTGAGAGCGAACAAGTCGAAACGGCGAGATTTCTTCGGAATTGGAAACTTCGGTTTTCGAAAGACAATCGGAACGATCGATCGAGCGAAAATAAAAAAGGTCTCCGATTTTTCGCGAGTGGAGTGAATAATTTCGTTGGACATTTATGTCTATACAAATTTTTCCTTCGCGTTCGATCGTTTCAAAACCTGAACAAAGAACAAGTCTAAAGTTTCGCAAATTGCGTCGCAATAGTTTAATTCCCGTAAAACTCCGGAAAAACTGGAAAATCTTCGATCCAATGAAGGCCTATCGGTGGACTTTTGCAAAATTTCGCTCTATTATCCTCATTCCGATAATCTCTGACGTCCAGAAATCGAAGAAATTAATGAACGTCGAGCTGTCAAAATAAGGGTTTTTCTTTCATCTATCCAATTTATACGGGATTACAGGGAGGAACGATTCGGAACTCGAACGATTCTTACTTATCTCGAGATCGGGCCCGCGAAGAGAAACCGTTAATCTACGACTTTTTTTTCCAATTTGGGACTATTTTTGAGACCTAGATTTTCGAGAAAAAGACCGGAAACACGAGGGCGGGGCCAGTTACCTCTCCTACTACCTCTTAGATCACTTTGCAAACTCGGTCGACAGTCAAACTAATAAACATGCCAAAGTCGATGTCGCCGGTACTGCCAATACAAACGTGTAAAATTTAATGCTTATATTTAATAATATACTGAACGCTTGATAAAATAAACGTCTAATATACTAAATGCCTAATCTACTAGGGGCCTAATATACTAAACGCCCTTTCATATCTACCTCCACCTATATTAAACGCCTCATTATCTAAACTGCCATTAATACTTGATGAATCTCTCATACACTCCACACAAAAATTGTCGCATCACCCTACTCTTACGACAATACTATATAAACTTTAGGTTTTAGGTTTTAGGTACTAGTACTAGTTCTTTGTTGAAATTTTCTGGTGATAACGGGATGTTAATCAATCTATCGATAGAATTAAATTTGATTAAACAAATTGCCAAAAATAATGGTTACAATCCCAAACTAATAAATAATATTTTAAATAAAAAACAAAGTAGAATCGCATTGAATGAAGTTTACCCTGTCGATAAATTGAAACAAAATTCAACACCTTAACCTACGTTGGTATTACAAGTGGGAAAATGAAATCATTCTCAAGTAGTAATAATTTCAACATAGCTTTCCAAACTAATAATAATTTAGGCAAATATATAAAAATAATAAAACCAAACCAGGTAAAAACAATAAATCAGGTGTTTATAGATTGAATTGCAATGACTGTGATAATTTCTACATTGGTAGAACACCTAGAAATTTTAATATTAGAATATCGGGACATAAACGCAGTTTTTCAAATAAAAAATCAGATTCAAATTACGCGAATCATCTCCTAGAAAATAATCATTCTTTCGACCCACAGTTTGAAATTTTGCATACAGTTAATAAATATTGGAAGGTAGATCTTTGGGAAACCGTAGAAATCAATAAATACAAACACTCAGGTAGACTCATCAATGAACAAGTCGATTAAAACCCTTCAGCTCTATTGAATCTCTTGGGGGAGCAATCTATTCCTTAATTTTATTGGATATACCTGTCATGAATAACCACTTAAGAAGAAGCAACCCAATAAGCTTTTAATTACTCAAGAACATTTATATGTATATTCTCATTTATATTTTTTCTGTATATTCATTCGTCTGAAGAAGCTACGGTGTAGTGAAACGCGTTACGAATCGCAATTATTAAATAAAATTCCTTAAAACACAGTACTTGTTTTTATTATTAACATTGAAATATTTCGTGAAATTTATACCAATTGCAACGAGTTATATTTTGTGCTACCTCCATCTTCATATATCACATTTCTTTCGCCACATTCATTCCTAAAGGACGTTACAAATTCCCGAGTAATAAACCAGGCGATTAAATTCATCCCTAACACGCTAAAACCGCGAAAATAACGTCATAAACTGAGGCGTCATCCGAAGATGTCAGGCGATATATGCAGTTAATTTACCCGTCCTTCCTGCATGTTTCTTTCGAAGGTAAGAAGGGCGCACCACAGGAAAGCCCTGTTATGTTGTTGCGGGGTCACGCGATCAAATAGTCTGTTAACAAGACCGTGGCTGGTACGGGATGGTGCTTCCGGGTGTGGCGAACCCCAGTTAGCTTGGATTTCTGGCAGACCAGAATATCGTAGCTGCGAATTGATGGTTGGTATGTCGAGTATATAAAAGGAAGAACAAAGTAGACTAGTGTGTCAATAATTAGTGTATTCTCCTGACCGTCAAAGGAATCGCGTAAACCTTTCTTCTTTTTTCGAAAATAAAATTCTGATAACGAAGTAAAGAATGCGAATTAGAGTCACTGACCCTAATCTGTAATCTTAAAAGCTAATTATTATTTCTCACTTTCACCATTTCATTGAAATTAACTCCAATTGTAAACGAAGCAAACACTAAGTGAATATTAATTATAGTAGTATACATTTATTCCTTAGAGTATAAAGCCTTCTTAGTTATTCCTTGGAATCGATTAAACAAGATGACCGAAGGACTATCCGCAAGTTTCTGTTCTCATTAGCCTAACCAAAATAGAACACATCGGGAACACGCAAGAATGAAACGACGCTGTGGTGGCCCTCTCCGTAGGATAGTCTGCGGTGAACCGGTGCCGGTTACCCTCGCCAAGCTGCCTGGCTTCCCGCATGTAAGCGTCGACCGAAGGCGGGTCCGCAGACAAACCGCCGTTCTAACGGTCATCGCGTACTGCAGGATATCTTCATGGTCCGGGATATTCGCAACATACGAATTCATGTTACACAAATACAAGTTTCTTCTTTTTTTCTAATCCGAGTAGTAATGAAAAGTTTTTTCATTTCTGAAGAGTTATAAAAAATCCATCAAATTTTTATTATTGTTTACTATCTGATTTTCCATATTTAATATTCGAATATCAAAAATCCTAAATTTATTAAGTGATGATTTTTCACTTTTTCGGTCATTAACAAAATAGTGAAAACTTCTAAGAACAGTTGTTTGTACAATTTCAGTGAACAATGTAAAGAGATATGCAATTTTTGAGTATGGATGAACGACAGCCCTGCCACATACAAGCTCCATTCTTTTTGTGAAGGCTATAAGTTGGTGAGAGCTTAACAGGATCAGTCAACTCCAGTTTGTTAGATCTCTCCCGCTCAGAGTATGTATTGAGGGTTCTCGATGAATCCTAACTTACAATGTGAGTTCTGAGGCTACAGTACCCCATGAAAATGGCAATAAGAACTCTCAGATCTAACCTGGAGAGTTTAATCCAAGCCTTGGTGTTCGCGTGGAAGGTGTACTGATGGCAAGTCGAGAGAATCTAAGGTCGCTGCCAGTACTTCTGTTCCAACCACCAGTTATTTTCCATCCTTGGGTCTCTAGGGGAAATTTGGGCCTAAGCTCTGGTCTAGAGAATCCTGAGGAAGTTTTTAGGATGGCCAATGAGGCTTCTTTCTCATTGTAATCAATTCCTAAGAAGCCTGAGACCCACATCAGATGGAGCTTATTTCAGCAAAAGTGAAACGGTATTCCAGTATAATAAGTATGATTTTTATTGACCTATTTGTCCATCCTATCGCAGGCAGAAGGTCAACACCTTGGTTAATGGTAAGTTTTTCTGTCTAAAGAACAGTCCCAAATCCACTGAGACAGATATATTACACCTTGGCAACACCTCGACCATATACACTAGCTCCAACACCTTGACAGTTATGGAGTCGTCTATGAATCAACAAGAACGAGAAAATTGTGCTTGACGCTGGCCCATTTCTGTCCACTGGGAATGACAATCTGGTATGAGAGTTCTATTAGGTTTGGATATTGCTTTATCAGGCTTTATACTCAACATCTCGTTGTTCTCATTTCAGCCTGCAAAGCGCGGAGCACGAAGATGACCACATTCAATTCAGTTTATTCGTACTTTGGCCATTTTGTTTATAGATGTACAGGTCATCTTGAATTCTTATATTGAAAATATTATAACATTATTTATACTAAAATTGACTTTTCAGTCTCAAAATTAATTAAGAAAAAAACATACCACACACATAAACCCGAAGGTACACGGTAAGAGAACGAAGTTCAAGAGCAATGAAAACTTCAAAAGGTGTCAGACAGAAATTCATTGACAGAATAATATGCCTTTGATGCCAATAATTTTTTTAGGGTATATCATCATGGCGATTCCTCAAATTTTTTGACATTATGTTTCTCTACAACCAGATAAGTGGCATTTCTGGTATTATAGCCGCGGTAATCAGAATTCGATGCGAACTTGATCAGATTATTTTTTGTGAACAAAAGTGTTTAAGAACAAATATTGATGGAAAAGTGAGAATTTCCTTTGATCTGAATGTTTCCCTGCAACTTTTTCTAAAACCTAGACAAAATATCAAACGTATTACTCTTTTCTGAAGGATAAAAACTCTCTGTGCTTGTGGAATATTTCCCCAGAGTATTATATTGTAGCGCAGGTGACTATAAATGAGTGAATAATAGGTGTTCATTGAACTATATCGAATTTAAATTTTATTCGAGATATTGCAGAAACCCCTCTGCTGACTTTTTCACAAAGCTGTTCTATATGAAAGCCCCATTTCAAATATTCGTCGAGATAAACACCACGAATTTGACAGTCGGCTGTCGGTTGAAGCCATCCAGATTAATAGCAGTTTTTTTATAATCGGAAATTAATATACACGGCTTTATTAAAATTGTTTGTTCTACACCATTTTTGGAAATTATTATTTACTGTGCTAACCTTCTTCTCAAAATCCTCAAATGATCGAGCAGGTATCAACATTGACATATCATCGACAAAGAATAATCTTTGTTGTGTCCGCTACATAGTCATCCATGTCATTGACGTAGAGTAAAAACTAGAGAAGGCCTAGCACGGACCCTCGAGGAACTCCAATGTCAATATTTCTCAGATCAGATGTCTCACCACACACTCCAATCAAAAATCAATTTTTCTTCAATTCCGAGAAGAGTGATGGAATCTTTACGTAGCCATTCTAACAGTTAACAATTGCATAAATATTTCCAATGGGGCTTTATTCTTTCAAGTATTAGAACAACGCCATACTATTGAATTTATGTTTAATACAGGGTGAATCCGGATCAACCGTACAGACTTCTATGGATGTAGTTCGATGGGCGGATTAAGATCCAGTACTGAAAACTCCTGTAGATCCTTGTTGGTGGCTCTATAGGGTGCATTTTGGAAAACGTCAAAAACTTCAAGTCTCTCTAAGATTCTCAATAATCAATATAATTCAACGATTTTTATGATATTATTGACATTAATCGCACCGAAAAAAGCAGGAAATTTCAGGACCGGACTGAAACATCCTCATCTTCAATGATCAGGCAGAAATACAGGGTGTTTCCGAATAAGATCTCATAAATGAAGTATGCGAATCCCTGAATGATTTGAGCAAGAAAGTTCGAAGAACCAATGGTCAAAAAATGCTTCGTTGCCGTGATACAGGGTGTTAAAGTTGAGAAAGTTTTTCGATTTTCTCTCGATAAAATCTAGACTTCTCAAGATTTCGGGCTCAAATTTTCCACATAAGCTATTAAACACAATCTGAATCACCAGGTGAGGCCAAATTTTGGAACAGTATACAGGGTGATACTTTTTCAAAGGCCATGTTCCATTTTTACCCTCGGAACTTTTTTTTGGTACGTCACTGGCACTAACAAAAAATAAAATCGAATAGATCATTCAATTTGAATTTTTTTTTAACTCTTGCATTTTGATCGTAACTATCACCGTTTCTGAGATATTAATTATTGAAAATAATCCAATAGTTTTCCCATATCGACATGGAGATATTATCTTAATAACTGATGCAATTTTTCAGGAATTATGCTAAAATTTACATCAGATATCTCCTTATTGTATGTTTATAACAAAATGAGGCAAAAATTCCTGACAGTATACAGGGTGTTATTTTTTCACGTGCATTTTCCTCTTTTTGCCCCCTGAAAACAGAATTAAACAGATTATTCAATGCGAAAACTTTTCCTTCCCTTGTATTTTTCCGTATCTGCCACCATTTTCGAGATATTAATCAAGAAAAGTAATCGTATAGTCCCTTCCGTATTGAAAGCTTGAAGATATTTTTCATGTTATTTCGAATTCAATGATCAGGGAAATGATATCACCCTTTATACTTTCTCATAAATCCTACCAATCTAGTGGTGCAGATCTTAAAATGTGAACTTCGTTTGAAATTCGAGCTCAAGGTCTTCACAAATTGCCGAAATAACATGAAAAATATCTTCAAGCTTTCAATACGGAAGGGACTCTACGATTACTTTTCTTGATTAATATCTCGAAAATGGTGGCAGATACGGAAAAATACAAGGAACAGAAAAGTTTTCACTTTGAATAATCTGTTTGATTCTGTTTTCAGAATATACCAGTAGCGCACCACAAAAAGTTCAGGGGCAAAAGAGGAAAATGCACGAAAAATAACACCCTGTATACTGTCAGGAATTTTTGCCTCATTTTGTTATAAACATACAATAAGGAGATATCTGATGTAAATTTTAGCTCAATTCCTGAAAAATTGCATCAGTTTTAAGATAATATCTCCATGGCTTCGATATGGGAAAACTATTGGATTATTTTCAATAATTAATATCTCAGAAACGGTGATAGTTACGATCAAAATGCAAGAGTCAAAAAAAATTTCAAATTGAATGATCTATTCGATTTTATTTTTTGTTAGTGCCAGTGGCGTACCAAACAAAAATTCCGAGGGTGAAAATGGATTATGGCCCATGAAAAAGTATCACCCTGTATACTGTTCCAAAATTTGGCCTCACCTGGTGATCCAGATTGTGTTTAATAGCTTATGTGGAAAATTTGAGCCCGAAATCTTGAGAAGTCTAGGTTTTATCGAGAGAAAATCGAAAAATTTTCTCAACTTTAACACCCTGTATCTCGGCAACGAAGCATTTTTTGACCATTGGTTCTTCGAACTTTCTTGCTCAAATCATTCATGGATTCGCATCCTTCATTTATGACATCTTATTCGGAAACACCCTGTATAACCCTATATATTGTATTTATTGGTTGTTCGACAGATACAACACAGATCTGTAATTTCTCATGGAACACACAAGCATCTTGATGTAACGTAAGCATGTACAGGCCGTCAAACATATCTAAAGTTTCCCCTTCTCTTAGATAGACTTTCTAATAGGTTGCGCAGTAGAGAGCACCTTTCAGTGGTTAGTTCATCAAAGCTTTCGCGGAGTGAACATTGTGAAATACACTCTGTGAAACAATTATTCGGTATTAGGTATTAAGAAATGGAATTCTAAACGAAAGTGGCGAATAAAGTTTTGTCGGTCCAATCTAGGGAAGTGATAGCAAATGTGTTTCTTGCTGCAAAGACAACAGGGGTGAGTTTGAGTACAAGTAAGATTTCTGCTTTCTGCAGAAATCTGATCTGTTGCAGAAGTTGAGTCGTCCTCATTCTCCACACCGAACAAGAAACGAGAAAGATTTGCTCAGGCGACTGATTTAGATGATTTCGATAAAGGGTTTCTTCGTCGTATGATAATAAACTATTATATAACGGGAAAGAAAATCCAACTCTAAGATGTGTTCATAAGAAATTGGTTGATGACAATTGGTTTTCCGGATCATATGAATCTATTGGAAAATTGACGAGAGAGATGGGATTTCTCTGGAAATGAAACCAAAATACTGGGAAATGAATTATGGAAAAACCAGAAATCCAAATGCTCGGAAAAAACTTTCTAAGGGATATGAAAAAGTTCAGACAAGAAAGTCGGCCTACAGTTTATATGGACGAAGCAAATATCCTCTCATCGCACACACAAATGAAAACATGGAGCGACCATTCAAATGAAGGTCTTTGCGAGCCGATCTCCAAAGGACAGAGACTTATTATCGTGAACGCTAGCGGCGAAAATGGTTTCGTGGAAATTTTCATCTGAAGTTTAAATCGAACGAGAAGTCAGGTGACTATGCCAGTAACGTGAATTATGTTAACTGTGAGAAATGGCTGCAAGAAATGCTGATACCTAATCTGCTAGCCAAAAGTGTTCTTGTTATAGACAATGCTACATACCATAACGTTTAAGTGAACAAATGTCCAAATATGGCTTCAAGAAAAGATGAAATGCAAGAATGGCTCCTATTGCGTGGACTACCTTTCACCCAAGACATGTTGAAAATTGAACTCTATGACATCATAAAAAGTAACAAACCACGATTCGAAGAATACGAAATAGATAAAGAATGGGCGGTTGTGGCCACACTGTTCTTCGACTTCCCCCTTATTACACCGACCTGAATCCTTTAGAGTTGGTCGTAGAACGGAATGTGAAATTTGACTTGAAAATCGTAGAAACTCTTCGTGATGATTATTCCAATTCATTTCCGACAGACGAATGTTAAAGTCGTTGTGAACACGCCAAGAAATTTGAGAAATGTTTTGAAAACAAGGTGCCAGCAATGGACATTGCTGTTGAGGACATAATTATACATATACTGGTTGAAAGTGATACAGAGAGTGATATTTCCTCAGATACCGATGTTTGTAGAATTGAACTTCTTTAATTCTATTTGTGTTAATCAATCATTTCTTTATACCTACTTCTTATTTTGTTTGGGTCTTTGTTGGGTTCAACATTCTTTTGAGGTTATCAAAGTATGATGACTACGCCACTTGAACAACATATTTTGTTAATTATATTTGAGAAATATTTCTAAAGAGTTGTTTCATTTTGTGCACCAAAATGATTCTACTAATTACCTTCAGTATGAGTACTTATATATAAACGGAATTACCTAAACTAATGATCTTTCAGGCACTTTTCGTTAATTATATATCTATTAATAAGTAGTTATCTATGCAACACAGGTCAGGTAAGTAGTATTAACTCACATTTAATCAGAAAATCGCAACTGCTCTGAAATTTCCTATTTCAATTCGTGTCCATCGTTATCCGTTCAAATTTATACCTGTAAATCTTAATGCGGATTGTACTTGACGGATCTTCGGACCATGCGTCCTTTCTATCTCCCTTACTCTGAATACTTTCTCTGTTTGTATTTAGTTATAGTCCCAATATTTTTCCTACGCTTGAGAGACTGTAAAAATATGCTAAGCTTTGGTGCTAGGTTCCAATCCGAGTTCCAGTCATGGATTTTGTACTTGAACAAAAAAGTGAATTTGCAAAGATATACATGGAGATTGAGATCATAACCTAACGATTAACTCCATAACCATTGAAGGACAGATAGTTTGTAATCTAGAGTGGTGGCAGTTATTATTTCATGGTCCAGGTGAGTGGTTCGGAGTCCATTATAAACTGTAGGTCCCATAGAATTGAAAAAAGAAGAGGTTGAGATAAATTTTCATCAGAAATTAAAATTGTTAATTGTTTATGGATAATATGTTTAGTCCACCTGATTCATAGGAACACTGTTGGAAGTACTCTACTTTATTAATATTAATAATGGATTGACTTTTGAAATCGGAAATTAATTGTTGATGAAAATTTACCATTCAATAACGTCATGAATTTTGTAAATGTCGCTTTAAATTAATTTGAATACAAATTATAAGATTTTTTCAATATTGATATCGTTCGTAAATGTACCACAGATGAATGTAACACGTTCCACCGCGAAAAATCAAAGGAAAAAATCGGAACAGTGACAACGATTACAGACAGTGTTTGATTGGCCGAAAGTCAAACACGGTCGCGAAACTCAATCGATTAGGTACATTTACGAATTTATTTCAGCGACCACGCTGACCAGTGCCGCGGTGGGTTGACGTTAAGCTTGATTTACGTTTCAAAACGTATCGAGGGTTCTCCAAACATTGAACGAAAAAGAGAATGAGAGAACTGATATATTGGCTTTGGATAACTGTCTTTTTCGAGGCTTTTTTCTGCTTGAATATACACTTTCGAACCGATTTAGTCCCTGGAATACTATCTACATTCCGAATTACTTGGAATATTGGTTGCAAGTGTATATGTAATATTTTTTCCCAAAAAGTATGTTTTAATCGAGAGAAACACAAGACCCGAAATTTTTTTTATCAAAACGGAGCCTGATTTAATGATCTTATTACATTTTTTCGAAAAAGTACCGGGAACTGGTCAAAGAAATACAGAATATTCATTTTTCGTCCATATTTCAAAGTAGGCCCTTTCGAAATAATACATTCACGTCAACAAATAATCCAATGATCAAAACATTTTTCAGTCGCTTTTTCTGGTACCGACTTCAGTTGTCGCCGCGAATTCTCTTTTAAGTCTTCTATGGATTCAAAACGAGTACCTTGAAGTTGTAATTTGAGTTTTAGAAAAATTCGGCCGAAGCCATGTCAGATAAATGCGGTGGCTGTTCGATGGTATTTATTGAATATTTGTTCAGAAATTCATTCACGATGATAGCCTTGCAAAATGGTTCATTATAGTAATATGCTCTGTCAAATGCCCCATAACACTCAAGTATTATTCCTCATTTACCGCTTGACCTTTTGGCAAGAATTTTTTTTTATTTACGAATTCGCATCAACCACGAAGATTATTAGTGAAGGATATGGTTACATGAATGGTGAATGAAATATTGTTATATGTTATCATGAACATTAATTAACTTAAGATATTCCAGCAAGTAAGGAATATGTTTTTCTTCGAAAACTGATCTTAGTGAACAGGGGAGTCTGTACATTTGTCTTTCTAATTGGTATTTTGTGCACTCAGTGATGAGGTGTTTGACTGTGAAATTTGTGTTGCATAACTCACAAACAGGTGGTGCTACTCGTTTCATCAGATATTCATGGGTTATTCTTGTATGGCCGAGACGAAGACGTGATATTTTGATTTGCACTGTGCGCGCACTGTTATAAGTCTTCCATTTGTTGACGGTTGATTTCACTTAACTTCGAATTTTCCGCGTAGAATTTCGTTTGCCATTCGCATCTCACTTTATTCTTAACGAGAATTTTCGCGTCAGTACTTATGACTTTTCCCGTTAATATAGCACTGTTGCTAGCACTAGCCTCCCGGGCACACTTATCTACTTCTTCATTTCCATCAATGCCCATGTGCGATGGTATCCATATAAAACTGATTTTCTGGTTGTGCGTATCAGCAAGGTGGAGCTCGTTCCTTATTTTTCTGGCTGTTGGATGTTTGGAGTATAGTTGATTAATTGTTTGTATTAAACTGAGCGAGTCGGTTAGAATGATGAAATTCATTTGAACAGCTTCGGTGTTGATGTATTTGATGGCGTGATATATTGCGAATAATTCCGCCGAAAGAATATTCGTTGCGATTGGGAGACTGAAATGGGGTAAACTTCAGGAAGTGATAATTGTCCAGATAGGTTTTAATCCTTGAATAGAAGGGTTTGTGGGTTCAGGAAAATTTATGCGTTCATTATTATAGATGAAACGTATGGTTGGATTTCCAAGATTCGCGAATGTGTTCAGCGCATAATTGAGGCTTAATATTTCAGGTCGGGTTTCGAGTGAAGGTTCACCAAGTTCCCATCGTAGGCTGTGGATTGGTGTACTTCTGAAAGCACCTGTAATCATTCTGATTGCAGAGTTTTGTAGGGTTTCAAGGTAGTGTAGTTTTGAACAGTTCGTTGAGTTATATACAATATATCCATAATCCATACGAGACCTTATAAGTGATTTTGTAGAGGAAAAGTAATGTTGGACCATCAGCACCCCAAGTTTGGGTAGACACTACTTTCATGATATTCAGGTGTTTTCGCCATTCCAGGGGTTCTTTACAAGCAGACGATAGTGACAGCAACAGCGAGTTTCTAGTTCTGATGAAGAACTATCTGACAGAAAATTTTTAATTTTTCGTTATTTGACTTATTTTGTGTTTCATATTTGAATTCTTTGCAAAAATTATCTAGATAAATAGATGAATTTCTATTATTGAAGTGACAACCAGGTAAATCCGAATCATTCGTCCTAAGGGTAGCTCAATACGATTGTATCTCTTAAAATTTCCGTTTTCTTTATTATGTCGTTCATCCTATATAAACCCATCGAGGTATGACAAAGATACTAGGTACCTAGGAACAACATAGTTACTAATCCTTTGCCTAAAATCCCAATTGAATATCAATCTTCAATTACTATATTTCATCCTCTTGCAGAGATTCCATGTATTCTTGAAAATTTGAATCATAAGGAGAAAACAATAGTACTCATTATGAAGGTTCAGTTAGAAAAACCCCTGCCTCGAAAATTTCCGGTAGTCTAACTGATGATGAGTCTGTGACTCACTTTTTGTAATTGAAATTGAAATGATGGAGTATCTTGAAATGCCATATGCCTAAGGGGGATAATTTTCTCAAAAAGCCCTGATAGCTTTTTGACATTACATCGCAAAACGTATTATTCATCTTACTTTCCCTGTTTGTTATCTCTTTTGTTCTTTGCACATCTTATAAGAATCACAAGCGCACAGATATTGTTGTCGACTTGTAGCTGCTTTTTGATAAAGGTAAATGATGAACTATCACTCATAAATATTAAAATTCATCTCGCACCCATTCTACAGCCTAAAATACAGATTACTTATCATAATTTTTTTTTGTCCGCGTAGCCAAATCAGTTCACGTTAAAAAAACGGTTCGCGTCCGACGCAATCCAATCCAATCAACAAATTGCTCTCGAAAAACATTGGAAACCAAGCCAGATATCGTAGCGGTATGTTTGGGGTATCACACAAACCGTAATGGCGGGGTTAAACACATCAAGTGCTGCACATTTTTCACGGGAAAAAGCGAGCCCCGCAGATAATTCGATCCTGCGGGGGTGGGCGGAAAACAGTGCGGCAGAATCAGTAGCCACTGAAGCCGTCCGACGGTCGGCATCATTTGCACTCTGATAATCAGCTAGTTTACGATGTACACACAACCAAATTTATATGGAATCACTGGATATTTTGAATATTACCTCAGGTATTTTGGAATTGATCCTTTTTGAGATATTTCAATTGAAAAATGAAATAAATTAGGGTTTATTTTAAGAAAGAAACAAATAAAAGAAAATAATAGACTCATTTCGCATGTAGTAGAAAAATTACCCTGATACAAGCCTGAATCCGTTTAGGCATGCTTTGGATTAGGTTTTCGACCTCCTCTGGGGTGATATTCTGCCTCTCTTATGTGGTGGCTTGGATGAGCTAATCTTGAAATATCCTGACTCGATCTAATTCTTCTTTTGAGATTATCTCATAAATGTTCAATATGATTTTGGTTTGGAGAGCATGCTGGCCAGTCCAAAATAGCATTTCCCTCTGTTTCAACATAATATCGCACGAGGTTGCTGGTACGTAGTGGAGCATTATCTTGCATAAAAGTAAAATTCTCATTGTGGGCACCAGAGTCTCACTAAGAGCTCCAGCACTATATCGACGTAATTTCTAGCCATTATATTCGCAGGAAACGAAATCAAATCTGTTTGCCTCCCAGCATAATGCCACCCTAGTACATCACAATGTCCCCTTGGTATTCTGGCATTTGTCCTCCTGCTTGGAGTCTTTCTTGTTTTCTACGATCCCTTAAAACCGGTATCCGGCGGTCATCTGATCGAACACCAATTCTGGTCTCATCCGAAAACATTTCGCCAATTCTCAATGTTCCAATTTTGGTGCTCAATACACTGATACCCTGATGCCTGTTGCTTCCAGAAATTGCCTTTGCAGTATGGGGTACGACGCACTAGTGATCTTCCTACGACTTTTTCTAGGCCTATTTTGCAGAGATCGTAGCTTTGCACTAGAACGATTTGTAGCTGTAGATCATCCTGAACTTTATATATGCAGCCCTTAGCAAGTTGTTGATGTGGTCTTCATAGCTTAGCTCACCAATAAATAGTACACCCAGATTTGCACAGTCACTCAATTTTAATAAGAGCCATTCAGGATGACATTGCCACTGACCTGTCTTATTGCTTTTTCTCGCAATGATTTATTACCCACCCAAAGGGCCACAGTCTTGCATCGATTCAATAGAAGTCCATTATCCCGAGACCAGTTTCTCATTCAGGTCACTGTTTATCAAGCAGAGGGATAAAAAGCCTTATACAACTGAACATAATCCGCATAGTGATGCACTACACAGTGGCTAACTGAGGCAGATAAGTCCGCGGTGTAGACCGAAAACAACATTGGTCCCAAAACACTTGCCTGAGGCACCCCCTGGCTGAGACTGCGAATACTCGATGATGAACTAGCCAACCTTACATATTGAGTTTTTTCAGATAGATAATTGAAGAACCAGTTAAGCATCGCAAGATGTAGGGAACAATAATGCAGCTTTGCAATAGCGAGCCTGTGATTCGTGATATCAAACGCCTTACTGTAGTCCAACAATATCAGAAGAGCCACCATAGAATCATCTATGGCCCTAACAAGGTCATTAGTAACCTTCAACAAGGCCGTGCCAGTACTCTGAGCTGTCCTAAACCCTGATTGGTGGTAGCACATATTTATTAAGATGTTCAATCATTTGCAGATGCACTACTTTTTCAAGGGCCTTGGACGCAATTGGTAGGTTTTGACGGTTGAGTCTCATAAGGAATAGATTTAATGATGGCTCTCTTCCGTATTAGGGACACGAGACCAGTAGATAAAAAAACATTGGTGAGGTGCGTAATACAGAAAGGTATCAGTTTCCACATCTTCAAGTTCAACCGATCGCATCCCTCAGCCGTGGACTAAATAGTTGCAAATATTGTCTCAACAAGTTGCACATCTACCCCAGAGAAACTCCTCACCTCCGGAATGTTAGCATTTGTTGTGTTCAAGTAGAGCTGAACTAGCTGCTCATCCACATCTGAAATTGGTACAGAATCTATATAGAAGTTATTAAGCTCCTCAGCTCCAATCATCTTAGGCATTACCGCAGCATCTCCGCTCTTCTGAATATTTAGCCGTTTCAGGAATGCCCACAATTGCCAAGAGTCATTCTGCTAACCCTTAACTTGATATTCTATATACGCTTTCTTCTTTCTGCGTATAGCTATATAGCTATATATATATATAGATATAGGATCTGTTTTTTAGTTTTATCATTTCCCTTATATTATGTGTAATATAGGAAAGCGAAGGTCTTCTCGAAGTAATTGTCTTTAATGGAGCATGCACGTCAAATATCGATTTGATGGAATCATCCCGAAAACTTGTCTTATCGTCAATGCTTTCCACTTGAAGAGTCCCAGTCCACATAAACAGCGTTTCTCGAAAAGTTAACAATGTGAAAACTACTGTAGTCCCTGTAGGTAACCATTTTAGGAACCTGCGTTCTGATAGCCACCCCCAACAAGAAGCTCACGAGCATGTGGTCCGTAAGATCAAACATATCCACAACATTACACAGCGAATAGCACAGATCTTTGCCACAACAAATCAAGTCAATTAGAGAGCTAGACGTGTCACTAATTCTTGTCGGCTCCTGAACAATTTGTAGCATGTTATATATGTCAAGTGGGTCAAAAAGACGGTTTTTTCAATGGAGTGGCCTGCAGGATATTTATGTTGAAGTCACCAACAACAATAGTTCTGTCCGATTCACCGCTCACAGCGTACAACGAGCCATCAAGAGAATCCAGCAGAACTGAGATTCCTGGTGGTCTGTATATTACACCAAAGGCATCTTTTAAATTTTTGACACAAAGAGATATCCACAATTGCTCAATTTCCGAACTCTCAGAAAAAACTGCAGTTAGCAATTTAGCTTTGAGCTCACTACATACGTACCAACTATGTTGTTCCCTTTATCTGCTTTAGTCATTTTAAGGTGTTCTTCTTGCATCTTGCTGGCTATGGAACAGACCATCTATAAATGCTTCTTTCCATTGGGTTTTATTGAAGTATCTTCAATTATTTCGATGATTTTACACTTATGAATATTGTTATCAAACGGATTGTTCGTGATCAAATGGAACAGTTGACAGGTCTACAAATCTCGAATAGAAAATTATGCCAAATGTTTCGGAATCAATGAATGAATTTGATGGTTGTTGAGATAACTGGTGTTTGGATTTCTTCCTTTCAAGTATTGTGAGTTTTCTCTAGAACCGTTCATACTGATCTTCTGACATTTTCCTGATTTACATTTGGATTTTGAACTCTAGGCAATCCATGTATGTAGTATGTAGTCAAGTTCATCTATTTTGATTTGACGTACACTTTCAAATTATCACATACCTTATAACAATGAGGAAAACACCATATTATAATACTCTTAATATCCCCCACTCTCTGCACTCTTCAACATAAGAATCTCGATAGGAAAAAACTGACCTGTCCGAGCGTTTTTCCCGAAAAACGAAGTGATGAAAATTATGTATTCTATAGTTTACGCTCATACTGTATCTAAACTTGTACAGAATTAATCATCAGTAAAACTGCCTTGCGAACAAAAAAGCACTGGGATGTCTTTCATTCCAAACAAATGAACGTTCATCATCATTTCATCCTGGTCGAAATTAAACTCGGAAAAACTTTTCGAATATACTTTAAATCGCTGGGGAACCGGCAAGCTATTACGCAAACAGCTTCGTAAAACGAAAGAGCAAATGTTTTTTCACGCTAAGCCAGAGGTTCAACTTTTATATATATTTTCAAATTGAATTCAATCGCTTTTTATTCATGAGTCGGAAAATGAAAAGGGAGAAGGGTTTACCGAACAAACAGCTTATTTTACTGTGGATTAACTTTCATAATCTGTTGACAGTTTTCCACAATAAGTTTGTACGGTTTTCCCGAGCGCGAGAATCTGCGTTTATAATATCGGGGAGTGTTTTTCCGGCGCGACGCTAACGTCGGAAGGTTTTCTCATCTCTTCTTAAGTTTTGCGTCCGTTTGGGTCTCTTAGCTTTCTTAAGATTTCCGTCTAAGGTAGCGTTGAAATTTCCCATTTCCTTATAGCTTCAGACGTTTCTTAAAGAATTCAGTTTTTCGTCAGTATAATTTCTGCATTTGGATGTTCTAGTACGGTAGCTCTATTAACTACTGAACTGACAATGAATAAATTTCAATAAATTTGCAGCTTATGTTGCTTCACATTCTTTGTGCATCTACAAAATTCAGCATTAAATAGTTGACAAATAAAACATATTGAAAAATTGATACTTTGTTTCAAATTATACTTGACAACAAATTCACACTTTTCGTCTGATGAATGACTTATGTCACTTGTATATACAAAACCTCATTTGTTTTCGAGTTTTTATAAAATAACATTTAATTTACCTTAATAATTTGCTGTTGGTTGAGAATTATTTGATATTGCTTCATCGAGAAGAGTTTGCATGAATGATTCATTTTTGTTTCATTTTCGGAGATTATACAGGAATATCCACCGGGACTGTTCGTTAAAAACTTTAAGTTCCAATTACAATATCAAGCTGAAATTTTATACGCGGCCATAACTAGCGATTTCCAATTGGAGTGAAATATTTTCGAAGTGATACCATTTCCAGTTATACCGAAAGTGGGTCATCACTTTGTTATTTCAAATGGCAATCTATCTTTTTTATTATACATCTAGAATCGACATTTGAGCAAGGCATAAAATACCCAAGTTGTTGGCACTAATCTGTCAAAACTTTTGACTTATTTAATTATTTTTGTTATAAACTCGATATTTGAAGAACATTTAAAAAAATTGTAGCTCGTAGATCTTTTGCACTACAGACACAATTTTTACTTGGGTGGATAGAAGAAGGATTAAGGAATTTTTTAAGCAATCTACACATGTCAAATGTTTATTGCGTTGTTTTGTATAATTTTTTCAATTTGGCCTTTTTCAAACAGCAATAACTCAATTTTTTCAAATTGCACACGCCAATTTTTATATCGCCATCAGATGAAGCGTCAAATTTCAGATGGAATTGTATCAGCATGTACTATACCCATCTCTTATAGTTCCGAAATAATTTGGGAATATATTGAATTTTGATGATTCTGCAAGAACTAACAGAGAATGCTTTGAAATATTTGAATCAAGTAGCTGAACTGGCTACGCTCACTTGACAGGTGCCTAAAATTGATTTTGCCCCATAAATAAAAATCAAGGGCCGTCAGGTCCGGAGAACGCGGAGGCTATAAATTTGGTCCTTGATTACCCCACCATCTATCCCCGAACATTTCTGTTAGCTGCCGATCTACAGCTCGTGTTTTATGTTCTGGTGCACCATCCATTTGGTAATAGCAATCCCTCAGAATGTAAAGGGGTAATCCATCTAAAAAATTTGTTATGTTCCTCTCAAAATTTCCAGGTATCTTTGTCCATTAAGATTTTCCTCATAAATGTGATAAGCCAACAAATCATTCATCAAAATTGCAAAAACGTTCACGCTGAATTTATTTTGGAAATCAATAACCTCAATGAAATGTAGATTTTCTGTGGCCCAAAAATGTCGATTTCTCCTGTTGGTTATTCCACTTTCATTGAACTTGGCTTCATCAGACCATATAATTTTTTGCAGCATTGTCTCATCTTCTTGAAGCCGAATTAATAAATTTTCACAAAAATTTAGCCGCTTGGGAAGGTCAGTTGGTTTCAATTTTGGTAGTCTGATAAAAGAATATGGGTGCATGTTATGCTTCGTAAGGATCCTTCGAACGGAAGTATAACTTAATCCAATATCCATTGATGCTGACTCAATGGACGCATGTGGATTGGCACGAAAATACGCTAGCGTGTTAATTTGATTGTCGTCGTCCTCGAGAGTTGGTTTTCTTCTAGTTTCTACGTATTTTGTTCCTCCAAATTGCAGAAAATAGCTTCTAATCCTTCGAAATTTTGTTTTACTCATAGGAAATTTGGAAATTGGTTATTGAATTGCCTGCAAGTTCTATCCACCACTTCTTGACATATCCTCGTTTGAATAATCAGCCATTTTATTATCAATCTGATGTTTTCCAAAAATTTTCACTTCAAATCACCAACAATTCTTGTTGAAATATCAAATTCGAATGAACGAAGTGACAAGTACATTAATTTTAGCCACCTGTCAGGTGAGCGTAGCCAGTTCTGCTACTTGATTCAAATATTTCAAAGCATTCTCTGTTAGTTCTTGCAAAATCATCAAAATTCAATATATTCCCAGATTTTTTCGGAATTATAAGGGATGGGTATAGTACATACTGATACAGTTCCATCTGAAATTTGACGCTTCATCTGATGGCGATATAAAAATTGGCACGTGTCATTTGAAAAATTGAGTTATTGCTTTTTGAAAAAGGTCAAATTGAAAAAATCATACAAAACAACGCAATAAACATTTGACATGTGTAGATTGCTTAAAAAATTCCTTGATCCTTCTTCTATCCACCTAAGCAAAAATTGTGTCGGTGGTGCAAAAGATCTACGAGCAACAATTTTTCTGAATGTTCCTCAAAAATCGAGTTTATAACAAAAATAATTAAATCTGTCAAAAGTTTTGACAGATAAATGCCAACAACTTGGGTATTTTATGCCTTGCTCAAATGTCGGTTCTAGATGTATAATAAAAAAGGTAGATTGCCATTTGAAATAACAAAGTGATGACCCACTTCCGGTATAACCGGAAATGGTATCACTTCGAAAATATTTCACTTCAATTGGAAATCGCTAGTTATGGGCGCGTATAAAATTTCAGCTCGATATTGTAATTGGAACACAAAAAGTTTTTAACAGACGGTCCCGGTGGATATCCCTGTATATTCAAAGAATACTGTGTAAATGTGATGTGAATGTTCTGCTTGGTTTCCATGTTGTCCGACGATGAAACAGTGAAAAATTCCATTTGTTTTAATCATCGTCAACTATCCAATAGTCATGTTTGAATCCATACTATGTCATTTAAGAAAGTGTTCAGAGTTAATTCGACATGTAAACTGACTTGATTCATTTCACAAGACTTTTTAAGAATAAAAGTCCAGAAGAGGAAAAAGACAACACAGTTGAAGAACACACTGAGGGATCATCATATGAAGAATTTTCAACAGTCATCAGTCATACAAATACATAATACTGTTGAACAGCACGTACAAAGTACTTGCTGCGATTATAAGAGAAATCCTAGAAGAAGAAATAGGAGTTACCAACGGAGATTTGGAAAAGACAGATCTACCATAGACGCTATCCACATTTTGACCCAAATCATCGAAAATGCTCAGAACAAGACATACTGCTGTATTTGCTCTTTATAGAATTCGAAAGAGCCTGTGACAGCATCATAAGGAGCACATTGTGAAAGGATCTGCACAACTCGAACATACCTACCAAACTACAGAGATTAGTAAAATGACAGGTTCCAAAGCTGCCATCAAAGCGCAAAAAAGTAGATCTCAGTTCTTCAATATAAAAGCCGGAGTAAGATAGGGACAATGCATCTTCCACGACTCAATTCAACATTGCGTTAGAGGGGGCTACAGAACAAAGGTGACAAACACCAAATCTGTGCAACTCACAGCATACGCAGACGATATCGTGATAGTTGCACGGGAAAAACGGAGTCTAGCAGATACACTGATGAAGTTGGTGAAAGAAATGGATTGAAAATTAACTAGAACAAGACAAAATACATGTCAAGTAATAGACGTAGTAGTAAACATTAGATTGGGAGATTACCAGGTCGAAAGAGTGGAAACCTGCAATTACATGGGAGTGACAGTGAACAGAAATAATGGCAGAAATAAAGAGATTTCAAATAGGATGAAACTTGGAAATGCAGCATACTATCAACATGAAAATGCTTCGCATCTTCGAACGTAGATGTATCAGAAAAATAGCGAATATAGAAACCTAATGAATCACCAAATAAGAAACCCATTGAAGGAAGACATTGTTACAATCGTAAAATCACAGAGGATACGATTGTAAGGATACATAAAATGGACACCCAACGATGCCGCTATAAAAGAAATATGACGAGGGAAGACCTAATGGCAGGAAAAAAGAACCAAGAACTGAAGAGAATTGGCTTAAAACGGCAAATAACGCGAAAACAGACAGCAAGCTATAGAATTATTGAGAAAATTCGGACTGATCTGCCGAACCAAATGAATCACGAAGTTTCATCACAGAGCCATTCAAATTTTTACCTTGAAATATAATAACTTGTATTTACCAATTTGATTCAAGCAACTAATATGATCGCAACAACAAAAATCAAAATAAACAAACTTCCTATGATTATAAAGCAGTATAGAGTATCGACTCACCTCTTCCACTCCTACCGACAAACCTCAAATCGTTGAACTTCGCCACTTGATTCTTCATAACTGCCGTACAGTTCCTAAGTTCGGCACAATAGTTTTCATCGTTTCCCGCCCTAACAGTCACTACGGTACCGTCCCCTACGTCCCCCAACGCGACCACTTTGAACGCCACTGGAAGAGTTTTGTTTGATCTCCAATGTGGTGGTAGAACTGTGCAGACGAAAAGAGGACTACCAGTTCTGATCAGTTCGCCTGGGTGCTCTGACAGAAAGTCGTTGAGCGTTCTTTCAGCCAGTATATCTGATGTCATTTTGGTGTACGAATCGTTCAGAAGAACTGTACCTGTAAATTGAGGAGAAAAAAATTTTATTTGCATGTTAAACTAAGAATAACAGAAAGGATACTGTTCACTGTTCATTGAATTACGGGAATGCTTCACAACTGAGTACAACTCAACATCGTCGGCCAATGAAAGGACTCTAGTGGAAATAAACTCCCTTATATCGTTAATAAAGATATTAAATAAGAGGTATTTCTCTGGAAAGATAGAAGTTTCTATATTTTACAATCTGTACCCTATCATACAAGAAGCTACCCAGCCATGAGAGTAAAGTACAAGTTATGCCTATGGCCTCTAGTTTACTCATCAATATATTAAGGTTCATCGTATCGAAGGCTTTTAAAAAGTCAGTATATATGCAGTCCAGCTGAAATCCAGAATCAATTCAAAGCAATCAATTATGTCCTTTGTGTAAAGAGCTAGGTTGGTAATGGTTGAGAAACCCTTTCAAAACCCGTGTTGCTCGTTTAAGATGATGGAACAACACTTCCATGAGAGATAACTGCAAACCAAACAGTCCAAAATTTTAGGTATGGCAGACAGCAAAGAAATGCCTCTGTAATTCGAGATGAGCGATATTGAGCCATTGGATCATGAAACTACGCTTCAAAAAAGCGGGATACACACCATGACTCAATGAAAGATTGTACAAATTACTAATAAGAGGAGAAGCTTGTTCAAAGGCACACTGCTTCAGAACAAAGGATGGTATACCATCACCCAGCCAAGAATCCCGGTTTCAAGTTGTCGAAAACCTCCAAAATGTCACGTGATGAAACTTGGCAGACATCTCTAATGGTTATTCCATTTTGCTCCATAACACTCGGAAGCTCCATTGAATTCTTTTTAGAATTTACAAATTTCCAAAACGATTGATGGTCAGAGCGGATCCTGCTCTCCATATTATTGAGGTAATCCGAATAAAGCTGCCTCGAGAGTGATTTACAGCTAAAGCGCTGCATTGTGTAGTAATTGTAGTCCTCATGCCTGCCAGACTTTCTGAATCAATGGTGAGCTTTTTTTTGAGACCAACCATTTTACTAACTCCCCAGAAAACCAAGTGGGATGTTTCCTGTTGCTCCTAAAAACTATAGGTATAAAGATATCATAAAACCTGTCAACGGCTAGGTTGATATCATCAGAATCGACAGACCAATAACGAGCAGACAAATACTCATTGAGGCCAACGTAATTGCCCTTAGCAAAATTTAAAGTTACATCGCAGAACGTTAAAGTCTTTTCAACAGATATTGGAATGGTCAGATCAAACTCAAACTATTGCATAGCGCTATTCTGCGCGAAAACTAGATCTAAATATACATCACGGCTATTGCTAACCCTACGAATTTGAGATAAGTTGACAAAGTTTGCACTGTCTCTAAAAGTAGATGCCGAACTCCCCTCATCGCACAAAACGAACTCACCGTCACGCCACTCCCTTCCTGGAGCATTGTAGTCGCCACAGACATACATTTCCAGATTGGGATATGCCAGGGAATTTTCTTCTACAGCATACCCGTGTGCCGAGTATACGTCTCCAGCAGACCCAGTGGGTATGTAAACCCCCCCGACCACAAATTCACAAGTAATGTAGGTAACTAAAGGAATAACTGTTCCAAGTTTTTAATTGCGTGATCAATCACATTAGCCCCCAGTGGAGAGTTCACAAGAATAGCGACACCACCCCACCGAGTTTTTGACTAGTCTCCACACATCTGTCGTATCGAATCAACTACAGTGTAGTAAAGAAAGTCAAGGTATGTTAAAGAATTCAGTTTGTTAGGTAGAATAACTGGCTCAAACAACCTGCCATCATACCAAGCGACCCAAACATTGATAGAAAACTTTTCTTGGTGGATACCCTCAATTGTCTAATAACGATTTTCTTCATCCCACACGTGATCGTTGTGGAAATTCATCTAACCTATCCTACTAACTAGAACTGCAATTTAGAGAGCTTGAAATCTCTAGATACAGTGAGGTTATAACAGTTGCCAACCTGTAGAGCTAGCTTTCGAGTGCTGATTATTGGATTATTATGGACTTTATTTCAAATAAGTTCTCCATTTTTCGGTGCCCTGACAAACCAATCTGGTCCAGAATTTTTCCAATCTAAAAATAAAAATTTCAACTCGAAAATAACTATGATTTCGAATGAATGTTTCAAGACAAAAAAAATTGAAACTGGACGTTCTCAATAAATATTCTTCAAGAGACCAGAAGTGTACTAAACTAAAATTTCGATAAATAATAGCAAATTCCAGCTAAATACCATGAAAACTACAAGAGTTATCAAGAGAAAAATTGAACTTCAACACTCTGTATCCCAAGAATGGAGGACTTTTTGACATATGTTTGTCGGCACTTTTAATAACTGCATACCTGTATTCTTCCTACATGTCTTCTCGCAAAAATAGTGTTGAGTTTCCAGGATCAAATATATAATCATTTTCATGAACGCGAGGCGTTTGGACGACAATTCTGATGGTGACATCAATTGTTGTTTTTGTTTTTGGACTAACAATATATAATTTAGTTGAGACAATGTCAACTGAAGATAGATCGAGCCTTTTTTGCTTGGGGAAACACTACAGTCCTCAGAAGAAGCAATCATTGCCTACCTTCCGGTGAAGCAGCAGTGCCGGTGGCTGTTTGAGTATTTGGTGTAAGATGCATTGCTGGACTGCTCCACTCACCAAACATGAACTGTTGATTTCATTCGAAGCGATTTGGGTTTCAACGAATAATTCATCAGCTTGTCTCTACGGTTCTATATGTCATCGTGATAGCGGTCCTCATGAGGATGATTTCACATTGCACTCGATAACCTGGGGGTTATCTGAAACAAAGAGCAACCATGAGAAAATAAATTTGACATTCTTCGATTAGACTTAGATTAGGTATGTATTCAGACTACATTTTCCTTTTTCAAGGGCGAAGCAATGATTCTAGGACTTATCAAACATTAAAGTCAAAAATGTCAAACGTCAAAAACGGTGAAACGTCAAAAATGTGACAGACTGTCAATTTTTGACAACAATTTTTAACCTGCAAAACAAAGTTGAAACGTTTAACAGATTGTAAATAGAAAACATTATTTTTAACAGAATTAACAGAGAAATTATAGGAGATTTTTATACAAATTACCTTTGACCTCGACCTGGGTGTTAACGTTGTTCGGATGAAGGTGAATGTACAGTGACTCCAAGGCCAAACGTTTCTTGCAGTTAGGGGTCTTATGTAGAACGTTTGTATCCTCTAAGTTTAATCGATGACCCGTATCTACAGAGTGTTTATATAAACCTGAATGATCAGCATTCAGTAATCTGGCATGATAACCATGTTTTGTTGTACATAAGAGCCCTAATTATAACGTTCGGTTTTGGACTCACTGTACATTCACCTTCATCCGAACAACTTTAACACCCAGATCGAGGTCGAAGGTCTTAATTTGTATAAAAATCTCCTATAATTTTTTTGTTAATTCTGTTTAAAATAATGTTTTCTATTTACAATCTGTTATACGTTTCAAGTTTGTATTGTAGGTTAAAAATTGTTTAGACAGTCTGTCAGATTTTTGACGTTTCACCGTTTTTGACACAAGACGTTTTGGATTTCTTCTTCTTCTTTCGTTTTGTTCGTGGCTTTAAGCCACTGTAGCCGTTTAATTCAAACTTTTTGGAGCTCATGCGCTTTTTTCCTTGAGAAAATGTAATTTTGACGTACACAGTTTTCCTTCCTTCTCTCAGCGTTCATCATGTATCCAACTAAATGCAATCTAGTTTTCTTTTAATTTTCAATATTTAGACAATAATGTAACTGACAACGTATCTGTGTTCTTGTTCCTGTCTTTGTCAATTTCTCAAAAGTATGTTTTTTAAATCATTCCAGAAAGCCTTTTAAATGTAACTTTTCTGTAGATGGCCGAAATATAGAGCCGAAATGTCGCGAATTAAAATGTTTCATTTTTGAAGTCCCTTCAATAAGGAAAAAAATTAAGGAAATGTTAGACATGGACTTGGAACTTCACCTTTTTAAGATATTCTGGTCGTTTTTCAAAACGATCATTTGTTGTTGGTAGCGTTCAATATCAATGGTTTCACTAGGTTTCAGCAGCTCGTAATAGATCACACCCTTCTGGTCCCACCAAACATAGAGCAATGTCTTCCGTCCATAGCGATTTGGTCTTGCAATCGATGTTGAGTTACCCATGATCTTTTACGTTCGGAATTCTCGAAATATATATCCATTTGTCATCGCGAGTCACAATTCGATTGAGAAATTACTTTCCTTTGTACCTGGCAAGCAGCATTTCGCAAATGGTTTCCCGATTTTCCTGCTGTCTTTCATTCGGTTCATGTGGAACCCATTTTCCCATCTTCTGGATCTTTCCCATGGCTTTCAAACGTATGGAGACGTTTTCTCGTGCCACATTTAATTGATTAACGTGTTGTTTTTGAGTTTGAGCCATTTTTGAATTCTTTACACCACTCAAAGCACTGTGATTCACCAAGAGCATGTCCACCGTAAGCTTCGACAAGCATTCGATGCGATTCTACAGCAGTTTTCCTCAAATGATAACAAGAAACCAATGCTGTCCGGAAATCGTAGTTTCAAGGCACAAAATTCAACATGTTTAACGCTATTACACACTATGCTTTTGTGTGAAAAGTGTACTGTTAAAAGTTGAAAATTTTTGTCTGATGTCAAAACTATAAAATGACGCACATAACGTGGTCTGTGGTAACCACATCGACAATTAGGACCACCTATGGGCAAATTCCAATTTTATATTTGCATACCTGGTATAACTAGATACGGAAAAAATATTCCGTAATTAAACCAAACATGATCGATTGCTATGAATGTCAACATCATACTAATTATCTTCGAAAAAGGGTTCCAATTATCCAGGAGAAGGCAAAGCATCTTTACGCACATTTTAAAGAATGTGATGGCAGTGGTGGTAGTGGACCCTCACTTTGTATTATACTATCAATTCCTCTTTGAAAAGCTGCTACAGCGTTAGTCACGCCAAATGAAATTCTTCTGAATTGATACAGTTTACCACATGCTTCAAATGCAGTATAGAATTTTTCAATAGGAAACTGGTGGTAAGAACTTTTCAAATCAATAGTACTGAAAACCTTATAATTCGCTACTCTACTGATTATGTCTTCTATACGTGGTAGCGGATAACCATCTAATTGTGTGAATCTATTGATTGTTCTCGAGTAATCAATAACCATTCGTTTTTTTTGATTTGTCGGAGAAGTAATCGGTACTTGGGCCTTCCAAGGTGAATTACTTGTTTCAATAATATCTTCAGAGCCACTGGACTTACGTTAGCTAAGCTCAGCTGAAGATACATAATTTAATTTCATGATTAACTATCAAGTAGTAATGGCGGAATCAATTAACTATTTGCTCACAAGTGTTGTTTTTTTGTTACGAGTTTCGGTATTTTTTTATATCAGAAGTTGAAACTTATTTAAAAAAAAGAATCTAGACTAGAATAAAGTGCTTATACTGTATTTAAAGAACTTTTTCACAAAAATATCGAAAGCAAAGGAATTTTTGTTAGTCCACAAATTGAACGAATAACTTCGTTTGTATTTAATTTGATGCTTGGTATATCAACAACAGCATCATTTGCAGCTCTATTTTGTACAGTTGGTAGACGTAGGGAGTTAAGTAGAAGAATTTTTCTCTACACGAAATCCAAGTATTAATAGTGGAATGTCCCCGATAGATTGGAATGTCAATGTCATCACCGGTTAACATGTTCTGTCGCAGCATTTGCATATGGGGAACATCAACTATCCGCAATATAACAGAATCGATCCTAAGATATCACACAAATTAGAACTCAATTAGCCAACGGTGAGTTTGAACAAGAGAGCAATAACATGCATGTTAAGTACGAATTTGGCGGCACAGACAAACAATCAATCAAATTGAAATTGGTCTAGTACTAAGGGACTGAACATTGTATGCTTATGATTTGTCTTCCAGGAAAGAGGAAAAATTTACTCTACCTTCATCAAGAATCAATCAGGATTATTTGTGTACATTTATCCATCATATAATCAATAATATTACCGCTTTAATCTGGACAAACATAAACAGAGATATACCCTTCCTAGAATAGAAGTAAAGGTTTACAGACTTGAAAATGAATTATAGTCCGGTCAGTTCAATCAAAAAAATTGATTTAACATAAGACACAACATTGCAATGAAATTGTAAGAACTTCCCATCGTTGCCATGTATACAAGAGTCTTATTCAAGCTCAAACTTTGCAAAAGTGGACTTTTTGGATTTTTCAACGTAACAGTTAATTTTATGACATTTGTCATATTTTTCGAACGACTGTGTAACTTTTTTCGCAAATTTTTCTTTAAATTAAACGAGTTCCAGGAAGAAATAATATATGGGCATAATGATTCTAAAACATCTATAGGTCATAATCGGCATAACTTGGAAGACTGAACCTGGCCATCAGGGCTCTCTCGGTCAAACAGAGAGGGAATTGTTTTGTTGAGTTGGCAAGCAAGAACAAGGAAGTGATTATATTTCAGGAGACTCACACTGCGACGGAAGAACATCTCCGCGAAAGAGGAAATATCGCAGGTTATGTACTTTTTTATTATCTCCTTAGTCCTTTTTATGACCTTGCTTGCTACTATGTAAAATCTTTTTTTTAGATTTGTTTAGACATATAAGAGGTATGATTGTTGGAATATTTTTCTGCAGGTTTTCTTTTTCCATTGTTACAGATTCCTGTCCCAAACCCCCTTCCTTTCACCCTTGTCTTCGTTTGGAAATCATAGAATGCTGAGCAGAAAAATCTTTGGTACTCTTTATGTACACACGACACTAAAACAACGTAAACAGACAAGCTATTGCTAGTGCAATAGCGACAGGGTAATGAGTTTTTTCCTCACACTTGTGTTTTTTCTGACACACACCAAAATTATAGAACACAACATGGATTTCTACCTGGACGATTGGTAATCACAAATCTTCTTCTCTGTGTAGGTGGCTTGTCAAAAGCGTTTGATCTCGGTATTCCAATTAATTTGCATTTTACCGTTTGATCGTGAATCTATAAAACGCTTATTGGCAAAACTGGAGCATATTGTTATCAACGGTAACATCTTGAATTAGATGGGGAGTTTTTGATCTAGAAGGCAATTTTATGTTAGAGTCGGAAACTCAGCGACCAATCACCGGTGGTGTTCTACAAGGATCTGTTCTAAGTTCGCTCTTTCTTTTATATACTGCCAATCTGCCTGTTTCGAATAAGTCTAATTGCCCAATATTTGCCAATGACACTAAGCTTAACAATACTCCTCTCGATAATGCTGACACTTTTCCACCAGGCAGTGATGTATCGCCTAGTCCTTGCCTTTGAATTTTGATAAATGTAGGATTTTTCACATAGACAACACTCTCACTTCGTATACTTTCGATGGCACGACTGTGACTAGTACTACTTCTCATCTTGACTTGAGGGTTTTGATCAATAAAGATCCATATCAAAAGGCTCAAGAGATATTTCAAGAACTGCCAATCTTGGACTTGTAGTCTCTGAAGGTTTTGCCCAAAACTCCGCGTGAGTACCTACTAGTAATCTAATTGCAATTATTGATAATTCCCCATTTCACATATATAAAAGAAAGAATATCTATTGGTGCTCAACATATTATTTTTAAGCATGAAACTAGGTTTTGTGTCATCAACGCCTGCAGATCTATTGTTAGAGAAGAGTTGGTTATATGTGATTTTTCTATAATGAAATATAAAAATTCAGAAATTTGTTTGTGTCCTTTGCGTTTAATAATACTGTTCATTTGGAGACTGGAATATTATTATTTGATGCAATTTTCTTTATGCTATTCAATGAAGATGAAGTTGAAGATATCTTATACTTTCCACAATTTTTATTGTTACGAATACAACAGGTTGCTACCGTCAGATCATTTTCAAGTGGTCAACTACAGGAAATGGACTTATATAGATACTAGCTTGATTTGATATTAACAAGTGGAGAGGTATTAATGTCTAGTTGGCTATTAAGGGAGATTTCACTTGGGAATTTTGATATTATTTAATGTTATTGAATGTTTTGGGGTTTTTATATGCTGACATTTTGGGGAATTCTCGTCAGAGAATAAATGTTGGATAATTTTGTCCATAAAACATGCGGGTATTTTGGCAATTTTTCTAACGCTATCTATTTCAATTTTGAAGTCTCTCGGTGACAGTAGAATAGAAAAAGCCCTATGGATCATTGAATCATAAACTGATATGAATCATGGGAATAGTTGAAGCTGTGAAGGTTTCTTTTCTGTAGATGTTATAAATGAAATTGTTAGTCTATTTGGTTATTGTCGGGTCTAAAAAATTTATTGAGCTATTAATTATTACGTCGTAGACACTTGACGTAACTGTCGAAACCGGTCGTGTGTATGAAAAAAATATTGTGGAAATTGGTCAAAAGTGTATCATCTTATTTATATATACATCCCTAGCTTTTGTTAATTCAGAGACCTTTTGAAATTATCTTCGTTTCTGTAATTTTATTAGACCATTCAAACTTATTTTGATTTATGCGATACATTCAATTAATATATAAAGATTCTTAATCGAAATTTTGAATATTTTAAGTTAAGAATGATTTAAGTTTTAACAATGTGAAATTTTATATTCAGTTCTTTTACAATAAGTCACAATTAAATAAAATTTGACTATTTGGTAAGATTGTAGCATTCTTTATACATTAATATGTAATCAGTTTATCCAGTTTCTTACACACTCTTAGGAACTTTAGAAAACAATTTTTTGCATTTGGGAAGCTTTTACTTGGTATCATCAATAATAAAAACAATTAATGTGTTTTTAGGAATTTTAGTGAATGATTGTGATTCGTAACGCGTTTGACTACACCGCAGCTTCTGCAGACGAATAAATGCACATAAATTATGACAACTATATATAGATACAACTGAGAATATTAATACAAATATTCTTAAATAATTGAAAGCTTATGGAGTTGCTTCTTCTTAAGTGGTTATTTATGATAGGTATATCCAATAAAATTAAGGAATAGATTGCTCCCTAAAGAGATTTAATAGAGGTGAAGGGCTTAAATCGACTTGTTCATTGATGAGTCTACCTGAGTGTTTGTGTTTGTTGATTTCTAAAGTTTCCCAAACATCTATCTTCCGAAATTTATTATCTGTATGCAAAATTTCGAACTGTGGGTCGAAAAAGTGACTATTTTCTAGGAGATGGTTCGGGTAATTTGAATCTGATTTTTTATTTGGAAAACTGCGTATATGTGCCAATATTCTAATATTAAAATTTCTATGTGTTCTACCAATGTAGAAATTATTACAGTCATTGCAATTCAATTTAGAAACACCTGATTTATTATTTTATCTGATTTGGTTTTATTATTTTTATATATTTGCCTAAGCTATTATTCGTTTGGAAAGCTATGTTGAAACTATTGTTACTCAAGAATTATTTCAGTTTCTTACTTGTAATGGTAGGTTGAGGTGTTAACCTACGTTGGCATACCTGTCATTAATAACCACTTGAGAAGAAGCAACCCAATAAGCTTTTAATTACTTAGGAAATTTTGTATTTATATTCTCATTCGTATCTATATATAGTTGTCATAATTTCTGTACATTCATTCGTCTGAAGAAACTACGGTGTAGTGAAACGCGTTACGAATCGCAATTATTCAGTAAAATTCCTAAAAACACATTACTCGATTTTGAAATTATTTTTGCAATTTATGGTTTTACTTAACTTCAACTTTTTCAACTGAATATTTTACTGACCATTCTACAAATTAACTAATAAATACTTACATTATTTCGAAAAAATTTTCTGTACATTGAAGTTTAGACGAGACAAACGGACTTTTAGCCGGTCCATCAAATAAAATCAAACACAACGGCCGACAACTAATTCGAAAAGTTTCAAAAATCAACAATCATTTCACAAATCAACACGCAACCATACATGTATGTGTTGCTTGGCAACACATGACGTAGGACAACTCTTTTTTCTGAATGAAACTTTTTCAGAGAGTGGGGTGAAAAAATAGTAAACTGACGTTTACACACAACACTCGCGGAGCGATACACGCGCGTTCAGGTGTCGAAAACTGTCCGTCTTTCTGGAAGAGGATGATCCGCGCTTCGTCTACGAGACACTAAATATCTTCTAGTCTAGTCTTGAAACTGCGGTCGAGTTGGGAAACTGTCAAGACAACCCACACGCGGAGCAATGAAAATCACGCACGACAATTACCGTTCGGACGCAAAAGTGACAAGTTCATGCGGAAAGAGATGTTTAAAATTGGCGGTTTCAGAAGCCACTGAAGTGCTCTCTCTAAATCACCATTTGGCGAGCAAGGTTTTAGTACTAAACGTTTTGTAGAAACACGAAGTTTCATGCAGTAAACATACCAGTGTATATATGACGTTAGATATCCACTACAGGCTAGTCCCCGCGTCTTCCGTTTCATTCTAACACGAAATCCGCCAGAGTCCCAGTTTAAAACAGTAAGTTGCTGATTAACAATCAAAAACACACACGATGAAATACGTCCAAATTTTCGCCCCTAACATTCCGGGTATCGGCGAAACCGTTCGGCACAACGGCGTGTCGTTGATTGAATCTGGTAGTGCCTCTGATAACCCTTTGCTATCAGGGGAGTGAAGCGAGAGAGGCTCACCTCTCTTTCTGGACCCTGAAAAGGGATGGAACAATTTCAGATTAAAACAGAAGCTAACATAAAGGGGTACATGTTCGAGAAAGATACGCGACTCTAATTTTAACCGAAGCAAGCGAGATGGAAGTTTTGTGGTCAGAGCAGGTTGGGCTTCGGTGTAATAAAGGAAAGAAATATATAATTTCCACCATGTCGGACAGAGAGAATTTTCAGCGCGGTTTTCAGGTTTCAGTGTGTTGGAAGAGAGATTGTTTGCGGCACGCAGGCGTCATGTATGGTAAAACGAGATAGGAGGCTGTTAGAGGAGACTCCTTTAACTTGGCCTCACCGCGATTGTCATATGTTTTGTCTTTGCCAACGCGGTTGCTTGGCTAACCCGAATCTCTTTGCCTGATGTAGCGAGGAAATTTTGGCTTGATATTTTGAATTACGACCACGGAGGGGTCGACGAAAGCACACACTTTCATCAAACTGTCCGCCTGATCTATCCATAAATATCTCAACATGTGAGAAAATAGAAGAAATGTCATTTCACTGATTTGATTAAGACTTAGTTTTTCAACAATTCAAAGAGCTGTTCTACCAAACTTTTTTTTTCATGAATATACAAGGTGTCTCACCTTGACAAAGTAAGAACAGATTTTTAAATTTTTTGTGCAGTTGTAATATTTCACAGAATTCTAACTGAAAGTATAGGGCAACTATACAGGTTGTTTAAAAAAGACACGGCAGTATTTAAGGGGATCATTTCATAAAAAAATTCATATAAACATAGAAACTTTGTTACCGATTGACAGAGTGTTAAAATTTAATCGAAAGATGCAGTTACATTTGAATTTTCATGAACCGCTTGAGATATTGAGGTGAAACTTTGGTGTTTTCGAAAACTTTCAAAGACGCATAATTTTCAATACGAAGCAATATTTCAGACTCATCAGTGGCGCAGGTACGGACACAACGCAGGTTTTTCTGAAATAAAAAACTAGTACTCTACTGATTTTTCCAAAACAAAAAGTTTTATAAATTTTACAATTATTTTTCAGGAAAAAAGCTCTCTTAACATTTTTTTGTACAACGCCCAGTTTTTGAGTAGAAAAAAGTTGCAAAGAATAAGAAAAGAAAGTCCATACATTCTTTGTACATCACGTAGTTTCGATTTAAAGAACCATGGTAGTATATTTCATTTTATGATTGAATAACTTACACCAAATTTAGATAGAGAGATAGATAGATCTTTATTGATGCGTTATACATAAGGAAACATAAGTGTATACACCGGTCAGTAGTATCACAGTACAATATACTTAATAATAAGGTATATACATAAATGGACTAGGTGAACTATGAAATACATTACTCTTGCAGAGAAATTTTAATTTATAAAATCCTTAGTATCATACATCATCAATTAAAAGGTTTTCAATTTATTTTTAAATTTTGCCAATGGAAGTGTTCTAACATTTACAGGCAATTCATCATGAAATTTGAAGGACAGAAAGTTGGGACCATACCGCGATTTGTGTAATCTAAAAAAAGGTATTCTTTATTGCGTGTATTGTAAGAGTGTATATCACTGTGCAACTCTAATACGTCAATATTTTTGTGATCAAACACAAGGCACCGGAGAATGAACAGAAACACAAAATCTTCAATTTACGAAAAGCTTTCTTGCAGCAGTCTCTGTACTTGAGACCACTAACAATTCGTATAGATAAAAAAGTCTGAAAATTCGGTCGACTTCACCTCCATTGCCCCATGCCAATAAACCGTATTGCAGATGTGACTCGCAAAGCGCAGAATAAGCTGATTTCAAAACATTTTGTGAAACTGAGAATCTTATATTTTCCATTTATATGGAATCACCAGATATTATATATCCTTTTTGAGATATTTCAATCGAAAAATGAATTAAATTAATGTTTATTTTTAGATAGAAACAAATAAAAGAAAATAAGAGACTCTTTCCGCATGTAGTAAAAAATTGAAAATTGTTTTCTTACGGAGTAAGTGATTTCTTCTCGACCTCAGTAGCTTGTATTACCTCCTCTTGCCTTTATACAAGCCTGACTCCGTCTAGGCATGCTTTGGATTAAGTTTTCGACCTCCTCTGGGGTGATATTCTGCCACTATTCTATGGCGACTTGGATGAGCTTTTGTGGGGTTCTTGGATTATCCTGGAGCGATTTAATTTTCCTTTTGAGATTGTACCATAAATGTCCAATAGGATTTAGGTCTGGAGAGCAAGCTGGCTAATCCAAAATAGTGATCCCCTCTGTTTCAAGATAATGTTGCGCGAGATTGCTGGTATGCGGAGGATCATTATCTTGCATAAAAGTGAAATTTTCACCGTGGTCACCTCGCCAGAGTCTTGTAATTTCTAGCCTTTATGAAACGTGCTAAAATCATGTCACAACAATTTGAATTAAAACATCTGATTCCAGTCAACCCTCTATCTGGGGCACGCCACTGGTTAACAGTCTGATGCTCATAATCCGGATATCAGATGATATGTGCATGTGCTACGAGCATTCTTCAAATTCTTCCTTCTGCTTTCTTTTTCTTTGCAGACCTTCAAGCTAATTAGTTGAACTTGAAAATCCTCTTGAATTGCTTGTTAGAATGATGCTTTCTTTTTCTTTGCAGACCTTCAAGCTAATTAGTTGAACTTGAAAATCCTCTTGAATTGCTTGTTAGAATGATGCTTAGAAACGATATGTGACACTGATGAGTTCCTTATAGGTACGAAACTGCAATCTGCCGCTTCGTTTCTCGGCATCCTGATTAGTTGCACTATTGAGGGTCTCGGGGGCTCTGTGCATGGTGGGCAGATTCGGGAACTAGCTCTTGCCAGGAAGGATTATTCATTTATCTACAGATATATATCTGTTCATGCAATCAAACTGATTTCATGAAAAAATATAAATCCGCCACCCGGTAATTAATACCATTGCCAAGTAATGATTATAATCAAAACATATCCTGGAATAATTATATATTAGGATAACGTTAAATGTTATGAGAATATATCAATCTACCAAAATATATATATATATACTATAGCATCATCAGACAATGATTTCAATGTACCAACGAGTAGTGTCAGAGGCTTTCTCCCCGAAAAATCCAGTGTACGGACCTTAGTCAAGTAACACTGAATGTTACTCATTAATAGTTTCCTTTGTGTGAAGTGGTGAACGATCGAATAGAATACTGCTCTGAATATAAATATGACAAAATTGTCAGTTAATTATATTACATTTATATAAACAAATAAATAAAATATGAAATGAGATTCTGAGCAGTATAAACTCTACCTCATTATTTTTTTCGGAAAGAAACCTACGAAGTATATTACAAGATTTGATGACTGTTATCTTTTGTAACAGTTCAAACAAATTTTTTCAGACCCAAAATCTCAATACTTTTGTGAATATTCCAAGGAATAACACCTGTTGTGGGAATAATAATCAGTAGAATAAAATTTTTTCATTTTCCACATTTTTTAATCTCGTCGCCAAGCATCATATATTTAGAAGTTTTTTCATTGTATTTATTTTGTATATTATGTGTGTCGGGTATAGCAATATCAATTATATATGTTATTTGATTCCGTTTATCCGTAAGAATGATATCTGGTCTCTTGTGTTTTACAGCTCTGTTGCAAACAATTGTTTTATCAAAATAAAGTTTATATTTGTCATTTTCACAAATAATCTCAGGTTCATATTTGTAAAATTTTTTTCTTTTGGGAATTGGGTCATGTTTAATTCCTAGGTTAAAATGAATAATATTAGCGACGGCATTATGTCTTTCTAAATAATCTGTTGAAGCCAGGACTGAGCAAGATGATAATATATGAAAAACTGTTTCTGAAGAACAGAAACATCTACGGCAAGAATCATCTATATTTTGTTTGATGATGTGTTTTCTATAATTCCTCGTGAAAACAACCTGATCCTGGATCGCAATTGCCAAGCCTTCTGTTTCAGCAAACAATTCTCCAGAAACTAACCATTTATTCGATGCGTTTTCATCAATATAATCATTCTTCAATTCTTTAGGGTGCTTTCCGTGTAATTCCTTCTGCATCCAACTTTCTCTTTTAGAATTATCATCAAATATATCAAAATCTACCTTTTGCATTGTCAAGTTCAGAGGTGTAAGATTATAATCTGAAGCAACAATATCATGTAATTTAGATGTTCTTTGTTTATCATAAAAATGGGAACGTAGATGAAAAATCTGTTTACTATGAAGATTATTCAAATCAGTTAATCCACGACCTCCAAGATGTCTAGGTAGTGTAACTCTCTGAACAGCTGACTTTGGGTGGTGCTTATGTTATTTACAAAGCATTTTCCTCGTTTGACATTGTAATTCATTTAGATCAGTTTTAGACCATTTAATAATTCCAAAAGAAGATGTAAGAATAGGAACTGCATAGGAGTTGATAGCTCTGAAAAGGTTTTTACTAGTAAAATGACTCTTGATGATAATTCTAAGTCTTTTGTAATGTGAACTTCTAATATTTTATTTATATATGAAATATAACAACATATATACAGTGAGTTCCAATGAAAATGAACTACAATGAATAATGAAAGATGAAAGATGGTCCCATTCCACTGCACTCACAAATTGTGAGTGCAGTATAGCAACACATTAATATAATGCCAGTAAGACAGACCACCTATCTTTGTTTCAATGATTTTGTGTTCACTCAAGGCTTCAGTTTAAGGAAGGGTTTTATGTTTTTACCAGTTCGGATGTTGCATGAATCGAAATCTTTTTATATAATAAAACCATGTTCCTCTCTTGTCTGTATCGATATCCTAACGATAACAACCAACCTAGACTATTGAGGTGATATAATGGAAGACTTCAACGTCCACAACATCAACTGGCTCCAACACTCAAACAGGATCCACAAAGCAAGAAGGCAACTTGACCTTTCTTGTCGATGAGCCAACAGGAGTTCCTGACAATATAACCGATTTTCTCAATACTCTCGAAATCTTTCTTTTTTCAGATCTAGACGATTTGCATGCAGAAGTCTTAACACCCTTAGGCAACTCCGACCACAACCTCGTTTTTGCTGCTGGTATTTTCATATAGCCACGCAATAAAGATCTAACGCCTGCCAGGAAGATTTTACGTTACAACCGAGCCAGCTGGAGGAAGCAACGCGAGTGTTTTACGTATTTTCTCTTCAACGACGTCTGATTTTCAGATCCTGACATCAATGTCTGCACTGAGTTCGTTACTGAAGGTATTCTTACAGCTATTGACCTCTACATTCTAAACTCCATAAAAAAAATCATCCGCACAAAAGCCTTGGTTCAGTATAAACTGACAAAGAGCTGTCACAGTTAAGAACAGAGCTTATAAGAACGAGAAGAAAAATCAAACAATCAATGTATGCGTTTCAAGAACATTTGTAATTCAACAATTGATAAGGCTACCTCAATGAAAGAATTAGGAGCAGACTCTTGGAACAGACCAGTGGAGCTCGTCAATTCAGGTCTATGTTGAAAGTCATCCTTACCACCATTGATTAGAGGTGACGGTTCTATCGCATCATATTGTTTATAAACGACATAGCTTATCATTTAGGTCAAGAGAATGTGTGTATCAACGCCGATGATACAACTATAATTACTCTCGAAAAGGAAAGAAGAGATCTGCATGGCAGTGATGGTGATAGGCTCAACCAAGCCGCAGCGTTTTTGGAAGCTAATGGCCTCAAACAAAACACCAATAAGCCCCAAAAACTTATATTCACTCTAAGAAAACCTGCTGAGACAGGGACAGTCAGTTTATTGGGTTTTCAGCTTGATAGTAGACTCTGCTGGTATGAGCATATAGAGGTACTATGTAAAAAATTGTCTTCTGCAGTTTACTCTATCCGAAGAATAACTTACATTGTAAATAAAGAGGCTGCAATACTCACCTATTATACTCAGTGGCCAAGTATGGAGTTATGTTGTGGAGAGCTTCTCGGTATAGCTTTGGAGTTTTTCTGTAACAGAAAAGAGCCATTAGAGCAATTCTGGGGGCTACTCTTACAACAAGCTGCAGGGAGTTATTCAAACATCTGAAAATACTTACCATTCCGGCCTTATATATACTTGCCTGTTCATGCAATATCCATAAAACTAAGAATGAAATCCTGAGGCACTCCCATATACATTTGAATTGTAGAGGCCGTTACTTGATGTAGATCCATGATATAAATGAGATAAAAAGCACAAGGTTTAACTTTAATCTACACTTTATTTGAAAAACTTCGACGACGTTTCGCTGACACAGCAGCTTTATCAAGAATGACAAACAGATTGAAGAGTATGGTATTATAAACAAATCGTAGAACAAGTTGGATGAATTACAGGAAAATCCACACCGAGCCATTGTACAGTTAGTATGGAAGGTAATGAAAACTAATTAAACAAGTTAAGTAGGGGTGAATAATTTACATGTACCTGCTCATTCAAAAGCTTGTCCGAATGTTTGTATCTATTTATTTCTAATGCTTCTAGGAGATCTAATTTTAAACTTTTTGATTTTATATGTAATATGTCAAAATTTTTATTGAATGAATGGTTTTCTTTATTAAGTGGTTTGAATAATTTGAATCAGATTTATTTTTATCGAAGCTACGTTTATGTTCAGATGTTCTTATGCCAAAACTCCTATAGGTCCTACCGATATAAATTTTATCACAAGAACCGCAATTGAGTTTATAGATTCCTGATTTACTTGATTTTTCAACTCGAGATTTATTATTTTAATATGTTTAACTAAGTTATTAGAAGTTTTGAAAGTTATATTAAGATTTTGTTTGACGAGAAAGGATTTAATATTTGTACTTGCAGAACCGCAGAATGTTAAACTGTTGAATATTTTATAGTCTTTATGAATAGCATTTATTGCTTTCTGATACAGTTTTTACGAATGATTAGATCTATCATATCCGGATTATATGAATTATTAATGGCTATCTGTTTGATGATGTTTAACTCTTTATTATAATCTTCTACAGATAAAGGTAAATTGAGTAAGCGATGTACCATGCTGATTAAAGCTGCAACTTTGTGTTGAATTGGATGTAATGAGTAGTTATGTATAATTGTATCAGTATGTGTTGTTTTACGAAAGACCGAAAAAACATGATTATTATTTTGTTTAGTGATTTTAAGTCCAAAAATTAATGGAATCGTTCTGTTCAATTTCTATCGTGAATTTAATGTTCAAATGGATGGAATTAATGAAATTAAGAAATAAGTCTAATTGACGAGTAGTTCCAATGAAACATACTAAGATGTCGTCAACATATCTATACCAATAAAGAAATTTGGAAATGAGTGGATGTGTATGAATTTTCTGTTCAATATTATTCATAAAAATCTCTGCTAAAAGTGGACTCAAAGGATTTCCCATGATCAAACCATTTTCACTACTGAAATAGATGTTGTTGAAAGAAAAATAATTTTGTTCAATGCAAACGTCCAACAGATTCAATATTTCTGATTTAATTATGTGGTTAACATGATACGAATTCAACATGTTTTCGATGAATATTTTGACATCACTTGGAGGAACACTTGGGTATAAATTCTCAACATCAAACGAAATAAGTTTTGCGTTAGGTGGTAGGTTAACGTTTTTTATGTTATTTATCAATTCGAAAGAATTTTTTTATAGAAAATTTTAATTTGAATGAACAATAATTTTTAATGATATCTATAAGGTAGTGCGACAATTTCATGGCTGGGGCTGTAACGTAAGATACGACTGGTCTAACGGGGTTATTTACTTTATGCAATTTGATAAGTGAATACAGTTGAGGTGGTTGAGGGTTTGGTAAAATTAATTTGTATTTATCTATTGCTTTAATTAAAGATTTTGCGTCATTTATTGCAATTTTAATATTTTTCTGGAATTTATTAGTTGGATCTTTGTTTAAAATTGTATAGTTTCCGGACGAAATGAAATTTAGAGTTTTAAAAAGGTAGTCATTTTTATTTAACGCAATAACAGTATTACCCTTATCTGCTTTTGTAAAAATAACTTCAGTTAGTTGAGATTTTTGTTTGATGGCTTTTAAAATATTTTGTTCTTTACTCGGTTTAAAGTCAGCTAATGATTCATTTTTATAATGTTAGATGCTAAATATTTAAGGTGAGTGTTATTAGGAATATTTTTCAGAGAAATTTCAGTATCTATGCCAAGTTCCTTTAAATCAGATTTTATCTTGTTTGATTCAATATTGTGTTTGAAACCTTTCTCCAAGAGATTTGTTTCATCAGTTGTGAAATTAGTATCAGAAAGGTTAACGAATCTATCAAAAATTGATGGTCAGAAAATTTAATTTTACGTGGAGTAGGTTTGTATCTATTTACTTCTTATGCTTCTAGGAGATCTAATTTTGAACTTTCTCTCCTAGAAGCATTAGAAATAAATAGATACAAACATTCGGACAAACTTTTGAATGAACAGGTAGATGTGAATTATTCACCCCTACTTAACTTGTTTAATTAGTTTTTATTACCTTTCATACGAACTGTACAATGGCTCGGTGTGGATTTTCCTGTTATTCATCCAACTTGTTCTACGATTTGTTTATAATACCATACTCTTCATTCTATTTTTCATTCTTGATAAAGCTGCTGTGTCAGCGAAACGTCGTCGAATTTTTTCAAATAAAGTGTAGATTAAAGTTAAACCTTGTGTTTTTTATCTCATTTATATCATGGATCTACATCAAGTAACGGTCTCCACAATTCAAATATCTTTATATATGACTTTCTTTGTAAACTTTTGAAAGCCAATAAATTACATCACATTACTTCACTTATTGTGTGTTCTTCAACAACTGAACTGTAAGAAAGCAGTGTCTTGATGGAATTAGGCCAACTCTTTTGAAGGAATATGCTCCAAATTTAGCACCAGTTCTTAATCGTCTGTTTAAGTTTTCCTATGAAAGTTAAAAAATTCAAGAATTCCATTAGTTTCTTGTTTATGGAAATTACTGTTTTTCCTTTATCTATTTTCGGAACGATCGGAATGATCCTGAATCGAGCTCATCAATAAATCCCACCCTATATAAATAAACTACCTAATTACAATTATTTTGAACCCCTTCAAGTCGAATGCTTGGCTCGTTCCTTTTATACCCGCTATAGAAGTCGTGGTCGAGAGATTCCCTCATTTTGCCCCTTTCGGTAATTAAACTAACGACCGCTAGTCGGGGTGGACATTGCAGCAAAAATGCAGCTTCCCTCTCTTATTTGCTCTTGATTTAAGAACGCAATTAGCTCGCTCTCGGACCTAAGCCGAAGAATTGATAATACAGGCCATTTCCTAAATCGCGGACAGAGACCGGACATTCAGGGGGCGAAGTGTATGCCTAGTTATATTCCGCTTTGAATATTGGAAAACTGGATTTTTTTTTCAATCCGAAAATGGTATTGAAAAAAATTTGAATATTCTGAAAGTCACTTCTGATATTAGGCATTATTACTTTTGATGATAAAGATCTACTTGTCAATTGTGTAGAAAAATTACATATGTACTGCTTTATAAACTATCACTCGGTAATATCTATTTGATGAATAATATTTGTTTTATTTAAAGTCATTTTCAACGAACATGGATTCATATATATTTTATATATTCCTCAATTTTATTTCTGCAAACACGACTGGTTTATCGACTAAAATAGAGTTAAGAGGTGATCCTATTGGAAGTCCTGATATTTGTTGGTAAAATTTTGATTTAAATTGAAAATAATTTTGAGATATGCAGGTTTTTAGAAGGTTTTGAAAACTAATCAGCAACGTGTGCCATAGTCCTATTCTTGCTAAATATTTCTCTGACTATCGAAGGGCATTCATCTGCTGGTATATTTGGATACATGTTCTGTATATCAAATGGAACTAATTTGAGATTTTGTGTGTTTTTAAGCCTAGAAAGTTTTTCTACAAGATCAATAGAGTTCAAAATGGTGTGTTTGGAACGGAATTTTGTGAGATCAATAAATTTTTGGTTCAACAACTCTGCTTATTTGGTGTATTTACATATGATACTACTGGTCTAGAGGATTTTTCTTCTTCGTACAATTCTATTAGTCTGAATGAATCTGGAGATTGAGCGTTCATTGGAATCAGTTCTCTGTTTTCCCATTGTGTATTTGCTAGTTAATCTGTATGTTCCAATCCTTGTTTTTCATCAGTTATGAGGGATTTTGTTCAGTGTTTCCAAAATTTCTTATATTTTTTCTTTATATTCTTCTGAGACATTCGATGCTGTTACCTTTATCAGGCTCTGTTAAAATGATAAAATAATGGATTTTTGATGCTATGAATTTTATTGTTTCCGTGTAATTTTGCTCCTTGGGTCGAATGTTGGATTCTTTAATTATTTCAGCAATTTAATGTTCATGGAGAATGAAAATGTTATGTGTTCTGAATATTTTGTTCGGCTTGGACTCCAATCGTTTCTTTAGTTGAATTTATTCTAATCCTCTCTTGGAAGAATTTTGGCCCTCTTTGAAATGTTGACAAATCTTGGAAAAAAGGTTGTATCCTTCGTTTTGGGCAGTGCTGAATCGGTGACTGAGTATTTTGGTTAGATTACTGCCTATTTTTTAAGACTCAATCCCAACGTTATTCAAACTAAAAAAACTGCACAAAGAAGAAAAATCCGCTCGACCGGTAGTATCATTTATAAACACACCTTCAGGTAAATTCCAAGTTTTTAAACCAGGATTTCAATGATCCCACAAAATTCCGTTCCAAACACACCACGTTGAGCTCTATAGATCTTTCTAGGCTCGAAAATGCACAAAATCTTAGATTAGTTTCATTTCATTTAAAAAACATGTATCCACATATTCCAACAGATGAATTCCCTCCGATAGACCGAGAAATATTCACCAAAAATAGGACACTGCTACAAGTTGCTAATGACTTTTGTAACCTGCTTATCTCAGAGTTGGCTGTTCAAGTACACTTTACTAACAACTGAAAAAGAATCGCAGTTTATATCACATAGGGTAGAGATAGATTTATAAGTACTGCACATGAATGACTGCAGGACTGCTGGAGTATACTAGTTCTAAGTGTTGTAAGTGAAAACATACAGAGAGCACAATCTCGGCACTGCAAACCGTAATCTAGCTAACAAGAAGGGACAAACTAGTTTATGATGTAGTAAACTGAATATAAACTTCAAAGCGAGAAGGCCCTTTTGAGAGTTGTTTCCCCAAATCTAGCCAATAGTGGGAGTGGGTCGTGATCACATCTCATTGGATAGATACCATCCTCTCTCCAAGCAAGATACCTAACAAACTTTCTGTGTATAACCTCCAAATGATATGAATGACAAAAATAAATGGGATGCCAAATAATCGACCCATATTCAAGCTTGCTTCTTACAAGGCTTTTAAAAAGGCGGATAAGAGTAAAAGAATTTGTAAATTGTTTACCGTTAAGTATCATGAAACCATACAGTTTGGAAACAGATGAGAAAAGATTATTGAACTTTTGGCCAAATAGCCACTTAGCCAAAAAAGAAAGTGTTCTGGTACCAATATGTAGATGATATTTTGATAGGTTTCAAACGCTCAAACAGACAAATTGATAAATTTCTGCAATTCTTGAATGAAGTTAAAACCAACATTAAGTTTATAGCAGAAATTGAAATTAATAACTCAATAAATTTTTTAGCCTCGACAATAATAAAATCAACTAACAATTTCATTTGTTACATCTACAGGAAAGAAACCTTCACAGCTTCAATTATTCCCTTGAACTCATCCAATCAGTTAAATTACAAAGTAGCAACTTATACTTCAATGATCCGTAGAGCCTTTTCCATTCCACTCACCGACAGACTTCAAAAAGAAATAAATGCTATCAGAAAAATTGCCTTAAATAACACAATTATTATATTCCATAAAAGATACTTTCTCGAAAAAATACGCTAGTTTTAACTACGCTGTGTCCTCTCTCCAATAACATGAACTATTATTGTTCTAAATTCAAAATAATCACCTTTTTCTCAAAGTGGTCTGAATTCGAACAAATTAATAATCATTTTGAGAATTGTAATAAATAATTCGAATTTGAGAGGCTTTTACTTGGTAGAATTCAATATCAATAACAAAAACAAGTATTATTTTTGAGGAATTTTACTGAATAATTGTGATTCGTAACGCGTTTCACTACACCGTAGCTACATATATATACATATATATATATATATATATATATATATATATATATATATAAATACAAATGTACTTAAGTAATTAAAAGCTTATTGGGTTGCTTCTTCTTAAGTGGTTATTGATGACAAGTATATTCAATAAAATTAAGGAATAGATTGCTCACCGAAAAGATTCAATAGAGGTGAAGGGCTTAAATCGACTTGTTCATTGATGAGTCTACCTGAGTGTTTGTATTTATTTATTTCTAAAGTTTCCCAAAGATCTACCTTCCAATATTTATTATCTGTATGCAAAATTTCAAACTGTGGGTCGAAAGAATGATTATTTTCTAAGAGATGATTCGCGTAATTTGAATCAGATTTTTATTTGAAAAACTGCGTTTATGTTCCGATATTCTAATATTGAAATTTCTATGTGTTCTACCAATGTAGAAATTATAACAGTCAATTCAATCTATAAACACCTGATTTATTATTTTTATCTGATTTTGTTTTATTGTTTTTTATATATTTGCCTAAACTATTATTAGTTTGGAAAGCTATGTTGAAATTATTTCTACTCAAGAATGATTTCAGTTTTTCACTTGTAATGCCAACGTAGGTTAAGGTTTTGAATTTTCGTTTCAATTCATCGATAGGATAAACTTCATTCAGTGCGATTATACTTTGTTTTTATTCAAAATATTATTCATTATTTTGGGATTATAATCAACTCAATAGGCTTTTAATGACTTAAGAATATTTGTATTTATATTCTCAATTGTATCTATATATAGTTGTCATAATTTCTGTACATACCTCAAAAACATTACTTCATTATTGTTATTATAATAAATAAGCTCAAAATGTACAAGAGCCATAGAAAGTATCGAATGTTTTAGTCATATATTTTTATTGTTAATACAATATTATTTTTGTACTCTTTCTTAGAAATGCTGCAGATAGTTATTTGAAATGGGAAATGACCTGTATTCATAATTGCTTGAAATTCCCATTATTCATCAACATACTTAATTTTTCATACAGAAATAGTCAAATCCATTTTTGTATATGCTATCATCTAAGTTTTTGAAGCTATCATTTGAGTGTGTACAGTGCTTTTTGAATAATAAATTCTGTACTGGTCCTTCGAGTTATCTTTATTTTTAACCATTAACTTCTTGTTGATAAAATCACAAAACATTCAATGCTAAACAAAAATAGAGAAATTCAAAAAATCAGGAGTTTACAAAACTGCTTGCACTGAGTGTACAGAAGATTTTGTTGGGCAGACAGGAAAGAATTGGGAAACCAGATTTAAACATTTATTCTCTGACAATAATTCTCCAATATGTGAACATATAAAAACCACAAAATATTCAATAATATTAGATAATATCAGAATACTTCATGACTGCGTCAAAGGAAAAAAATTAACCTGTTGGACTGTTTGGAAATCCATAAACTTTGTACAACTCAGGTGAAATCCCCTTAACAGCCAGCTAGACATTAATACCTATCCCCTAGCTAATATCGAATTAAACTAGTATCTACATGAGTAATTTCATTTCCTGTAGTTGGCCACTTGGAAATGGCCTGACGGTCGAAAGCGATTGTGTTTGTAAAAATAAAACTGAGGAAAGTATAAAATATGTATCACTTCATCTTTGTTGAGAATGAATTTCCATAAATAAATTAAAATAAATACTTTTGAAAAACATAAAATTTGCAATACTTTTTGAACAGACTTTGTATTTATGATTTTCTTACAAATGCATGTTCAATCGTCTGAAGAAAATGTTATGTAGTGAAACTAATTTTTTTAGAAAGAAATCTTTAACCTTAGTAAATTCCGAAATAGACTTGATAAGGACTTCCACTTATAGCAACCACCCTTTCATTCTATCAGAAATGTTCCAAGCGCCAACGTTTAGATTCCTAATCGTCGCCAAAACCGCAATACCACCAATGAAAAACAACCTGTCGTCTAAAAACGAGTATTAATAAAAAATGTGAAGTAAACGGCTGCGTTCGAAGTTTATTATAAGCTTAATTAAAATCTTCCCCTACACGAAAATTTCTCATCGACACACATTCATTAAATATTTGCAGGAAGGAATGGTTCTCCCGAAATTAATACGGCAAATTATGAAATCTGTTCCCGAAATTTCGTTTGTAATGAAAGCGGCATTTGCAACTCGCGTTTACATGTGATAAGGATACGAGCCAGTGCGAAGGGTGGAATTAAATGGCCACTGTCCAAGGGTGAATATATGAAGGAAGGGTTGGGAAGAAACGCAGAGGCGTGCGAGATTGAATGAGAATTTTTTTCGAATCTGAACTGATCTAGAATTGAATGTTGGTCTAAAGTGAGGTTTGTTGTTTCTTTAATAAATTTTGATAGAAACACTGCTGGATCTAAATAGTGGAGCAGCACTGATCTTGTTCCCACAATGACAGTTTCGGGTTCTCGGTTTCAATGACTTGGAAAATACTCGTGTGAAAAGCAATGTTTGAAAATAATAATGCGCCAAGTTTGAGTAAAATGCTCAGTCAAAGAGGGAAAATTCTCTTAGTTGATAAGTATTTCAAATAGATAATTGTAAATTACGATGAGGAAAACTAAATGGAGGTACGTTAAAGATAAATGTCCAGAATTCCAGTTGGTGAATCTGGTAGACGTGTTATAATGAATTCGAAAGAAAACTATAGCCACCAATCAGAAGAGCAACATATGCTGCAAAGAAAAACTATGAGCTTCTTTATTAGACGAAATACAGAGCAAGGCGATATTGAGTCAGCCGTTAATAAGTGATATTTGATCTTCGGTGATTTTGGTAAAGAATATCACAAAGTTAAATGGAAAATAATTAATTAACAATCTTAATAGCAATTTCGATATTTGTTTACAAATTGTGAGTTAAACCTAAGGTACAGTTGTACAATTTGTCTCAAGTATAGAAAACAGGTATTAATTATAAAGAAAGAGAAAAATAGCAAGTTTTCTACTATTAGAATATAGATAGGTAATCGAAGGTACGTTCATAATTACTTGAAAATCCCAAATATTGGGGAATAACATAGGTCTCAGTTGTTGTTGAAAAGTGTAAGATTGTTTCTATTATGCTTAGCTATGAAATTTCCAGAGATTGTTGGTAATTGAGTTTATTGCTTTTCGGGGTATGATGCATAACGTTTAAGATTATCTATACTAGGAAAGCGGTGGTTGTTCTCTCGGCAATGCTGTGCGATGATGAAGTCACTTTTGTTCTTACTAATTGAAGAGTGATGTTCTTTGTATCTAAGGTGTAAAGATCTTCCTGTCAGGTCTATGTATACACCGTTTGAATCGTGGCAGCACAGTCCGTATACACCTGAATTGTCTAATTTGTGAACTTCGTCTATGGCATTAAAAAATAATTGTGATAATTTACATTTAGGTTCGAATGCAATTTTTATGTTGTGACTTGACACTTGATTTGCAACTTGCAGTGAAATTGGACCAAAATAAGTTAAGGGAGAGAGCTTTGGAATATCGGTTGATAACCAAGCCATTCCGTAACATTGATCCGACTCGAAGGACCAATGTTACGGAATGGCTTGGTTATCGCCACGTTGGGTTCTATTTATAAAGAAGTACGCTTTTTACTATATACATATATTGAATTCACTATAAGACACTGATAAGATAATTTGTACATGTAACTAAGTATGCTATTGTATGCTTGATAATGATAGTACGTTACTACAATATTGATTGGGTGAGATGTTACATTACATTGAAAGGGGTCGCTTGGATCTGCAAGCCTTTCTGAACTGCGACCAAGTTGATCTTTTGTTCATAACCCTTCTTTATTCATTTCTCAGTAAATATAGTTCCCTTACAAAATTAAGAATCTCCCTGGGAGCTTTCGCTTTTACTTGGTGCGGCTCTAGCTTGTCGCTATCGGAGTGTATATGTCTTTCAAGGGAATTGCGAAGCAACTGCAAAGAATATATTCGGCAGTTCCATCATCCTCTTTACACATTCTGCAAGTTGCGTTTCCGATTTACCATTTTACTGAGATAGTATCTCAGTGGGCAGTGTCCAGTAAGAGGCCTGTTATAGGTCTCAGCTCGTCCCTAGAGTGATTGAGAAGCTGTTTTGTCAATGAACTTTTTCGCTTGCCTTTGGCCTAGAGTTTTCCTCCAGTATTCTTTTTTGCTAGATTCTTTCTACCTTTCCGTTCCTGTTGTCTGTGAGGCTTGCTTAGACCGCAGAACGGTTCAGCAAACCATTCATTTACGATGTTAGGGCTTTTTGCATCAGGTTCGATAAGATTCCATCATGATTTCCCCTTATGATGATAACTAGATCATCAGCATAGCCTTGTGCATTAAAGCCAGCGTTGTTCAGTCATTCTAAGAGGCCATCAACAACTACTGACTGCCGACGCCGATATTTCAGCGTCTCCAAAAGTGACCATTATGATCCGACCCTTGAGCGTTCCTCTGATCCATTTGATGGAGGATGTTCCGACTCCCTTGTTGTTTACACTATTGCTAATAGATGTATAGGAGGTATCGTCAAAAGCCCCTTCTATATCTCCAAATAGAACTGAGGCTATTTCTTTAGCCTCTAGTGCTCCTTTCACTTCTTGGACTAGAGCGTGTTGCCTGGTTGGTAGGCAAATTGTTTTTTATAAAAATTTATTTATGTGTTATGAAACTTCTCAAGTGGTTGTCGAGAATTTTCTCCATTGATTTTAAGAGAAAGGAGGTTAAGCTTATCAGGCGATATAATTTAGGCTCATCTGGAGACCACTTGCCTATTTTCGATATAAATAATACTTTAACTTTCCCACATGACTGGAGCTATACAGTTCTAGCTCCTGTTGTGAGGTGCTATTGATGGAGAGTATTTTCGATTCGGGAAAATGGGTATTTAGAAGTACCCTCAAGCTTCCGCCGAAACCTTTAGAATACTGGGTGAGACGTTACTGTGTTGAGTGTTGAAGAGATAATGCCAGTTTTCTCAGTCATTCTGTCCGAGATATAGTTTCATGACCTGTTCACATCTATTTCGGGCGTATAATAGGCTCCGATATGAACCGGGGTGAAAACCCAAGTTTTATAGTTACAAACACAGACCTGTGTTCTTCCCCAATAGTTGGGATTTTCAAGTAATTACGAATGTTTCTTCGATTACCAATCTTTATTCCAATAGTAGAAAAGTTGTTGTTTTTCTCACTCTTTATAATTCATTCGTGCTGGTCTATATTTAAGATAAATTGTAAATGTCTGATGATGATAGAAATATTGAAATTGCTATCACGTTTGTTAATTAAATATATAATATATATATATATATACCTAATTTTGTGATGTTCTCTACAAGGTAAACCAGAATCACCGTAAGAAATTCCATGTCCAGTATCAGCCTCCGCCCCTGCAAGAAGGGGTTGGAAATATCTACAAGCGGCGAGAACGGACCTTGTTAGTGAAATTCAACTGGACGGCCGTAATTCAAGTTGAACTATGCACGGGACGATGAAACGTACAAAAGGAAGACGCCGAAAGATAGGAAGGGCGAGGGACAAACCCAAAAATTTATATGGAGCGCAAAATACCCACGCTTTCGTAAATTCTCTATCAAAGTAAAAATAAAGGGAATTTCCGCCAGAAGATTTGTTGGACTGTCGCGGCCCAGAAGGTGGAACTCGTACGATGTTAAAGGGACTGTCACATACGAACGTATTGTTCCTTTTTTCTTTATATTTTATCATCATCACCAAGCGTAGCCATGAAAACAAATGTTAATTTCTGAAAATGTGTGCTACATTCCAACCTGGTGGCAATATTAAATCCATACCACACTCAAAAATGTAAGTATTATTCAACCCATTTGGACGATTGTAGTGTTTTGTTTTATATCAGCTCTTCTACTTTTGAAACATCAGAACAAAATTCTAGAGTACTGAGTAAAAAATTTTTGCGGGATGTATGAGAAGTTGCTTTCAATCTTCAATTTGCAACACCCTATAAGTTTTTCTGGCAAACCGAAAACTAGTGTTCAGTAGTGCAAAATTGCGCAGTGGGGTAAAAGTACTTTTTAACCTCACGCGCAGGATCTTAGCGAAGCACCGCCGACAGCAACTGACATCATTCACCAAATCGTCCCTCAGTTAGATTACATAGATCGATTGATATGATCCTGTTCGATACGGGAGTTTGAGGTAAGTTTCGAGATTACTAGTTTTGATTTAAAATAATGCATGCATACAATAAGTGATTCTGTTCAGACTAGCCCCAATTTTTTATTTTTATTTGCATATGTATAACCTTCCTTTAGTGCTATAAAGATTTACCTATAAAAGGTTAGAATTTGAAATAGTTAGAAGACTGGAATGTAACTATGGGCACAAGTACGGGCGGATTCTAACCCCAAGGACAGGAAGACGAATGCAGTCTCATACACCACTTTATATTTTCAGAGATTAAAAAAAAACTAATAGGAAACCTATCACCGAGAAAATGCTCCAAGAAACCAGAAGAAGATGGGGTGCTGGAAGTTCTATTCAAAGCATCACACGACATTTTGAGATAGATGAGTCCTCATTAAGAACGCAATTGAAGAAGGGATATGGTATTGAATCATTAGTACGCTTCAAAAAGTATTTTACTGTATAACAGGAGCGATGTCTCGCCGATCATTGCAAAGGGATGAATTAAAGATTCTACGGTCTGAAAAATTGCGTATGAGTTCATGTAAAAACGGCATTCTGTATAAGTTCAATGACAATTTGAAAATTGCTGGAGCAGATTGGACGAGAAATTTCATCAAGAATTGTCGTTAAGAACTCCGCAAGTAACAATCCTCAACAAAATTTTATGGTAATCTGACAAAAATTATGTCTGTTCATGAATTTCCACCTAGTAGGATCTAAACACCTCAAAAAGTCTAGGGAACAATATCTTTAAAATACGAATTTGATGATTCGAATTTATGGAAATCTTTCGGTTTTTGTTAAGATGTATTGTATGTGATGTATTCCAAGAAAACAAAATAATATTTGACTTCTCCAAAGCACCTATTATAAAAAAAAATTTGAAATTTGAAAATGACGAAATTTGGTAAAACACAAAAAAAATCCTGAACTAATATTTTCGAAACGATATGGAAGCACTTATATTTTTCAGTACCCAGAAGGTCCACCTCTGCTATTAATGACACTTTGCATCGTCGCGGCATGCTCAATATTAAATTATCTATTACATTTTGGCTTAAATCATTCCAAGCCCCATGCACTGCCAATCGAAGCTCCTGTTCATGATGGAAGACGTTTTGACGCAGGAGATTTCTTTTTAGGGTGTCCCACACATACTCGATGGGATTCAGATCTGGGGAGCAGGATGGCCACGGTAGAAGATCGATATCATTCTCTTCAAGAACGTTCAAGAGAACTCTTGCACGATGAGGAGGAACATTATCTTGTTGGAAGAGTGGATTTTGACCCATTGTTTGGAGATACGGTACCACTACAGGTAGAACTATCTAATTTGCGTAAGAATTTCCCATGAGGTTATTCTGTATGAAAACGAGGTCAGTTCTTCCACCAAGGCGTATACCTCCCCAAAACATCACTGATCCGCCTCCCTGTTTAACAACTTCTCGAGCATGCTGGAGACGGTTTTGCTTTCCAGGTTCCCTCCATATTCGAATTCTTCCCGAATCGGAATAATAACTAAATCTAGATTCATCACTGAAGAGAACTGTGGCCCACCTCTCTTGATCCCAGTTTACGTGTTCTTGGCACCAAGCTAAACGAGTAGCGCGATTTCCATGGGTCAGTTGTAGAACTCTTAAAGGACGTCTGGAGTGGAGTTGACCTTCGTGCAGTCGATTTCTCACAAATTGGTCAGAAATTTGTACATTATGAACTCGTGATAGCTCTTAAGCTAATTGAGATGCTGTGGTAGTACGATCTCTTCTGGCTTGTAAAACCAAAAATCGGTCTTGGGCGACTGTAGTAATCCTGAAACGACCTGTATGGCGTTTTTCTACGCTACCTGTTTCATTGAAATGCGACCATTAACGGTTTATGACACTTGGGCTACTTTCCAGAACCCTGGATACTTCTCGTTGTGAGCTCCCAGCTTGGAGCATGCCAACAGCTCGTAACATATCTTCTCTAGTCAAATGTCGTCTTTCCATGGTCGAATCACAAAACTTGAATCTTTTATTTCTGCTTACAACAGAAACAAAGTGCCAACTAACTGATTTCAAACACTGAATACATGAAATGATTATAGAGCAGCGTCGCATCTGCTGCATTTTTAGTTTTTTATAAAAAAAAACTGAAATCTGTTGCGGCACTCTACATAATTTGGTGAGAAATTGATGCAGGTGCTCATTTCTTAAAAAAAATCATCCATATTGATCGTTCTGGATACGATATATCGATATTCAGAAGTATTCCCTAGACTTTTTTGAGGTGTTTATAATATGAACGAGACCGGTATAACAACGGTACCGAATCAAATTCCTGCAGTTAAAGGGAAACGAAGTGATAATAAAATCACCTCTGAGAAAGGGATCAACTGATTATCACAGTTTTGTTACTTCAGTGCCAGCTCTGTGTGTTCCCTGCAATGATTTTCCTAGACATCGCGTAAAATCTTGCCTCCTTCAAGATTCATCTCCTGACTCCTCTTTGTTTGTCAGTGATTCAGAGTATATCAGTTCTCAAATCTTCATGTATTATCTCGAGCATTTCCAAAAGCATGTCAAATTCTCGAAAGAAACTCCTGTGCTTCTGATATTAGAAAACCATTCTTCTTACTGCTGTCTTGAAGCTGATTTATATTGTCGAGAATATGACATTCACCTTCTAAGTACTTCACCACATTCGAACCACAAAACGCAGTCCGATCGGTGCTTTTTCAAGGCTCTGAATGATCATTACGGTGAATATTGTGATCAATGGCTAGTAAACAACACTGGTCGGACAATTATTATTATTATTAATACATGGATAAGAGTCGAGGCAACGCCTTAAGACTCAATCACAAAACAACTTTAATAATGCGTGCTGGATACATAGTATATAAACATAAAAAAAATGATTGAAGAATTATAAAATAATGAAAAAAAAAAGAGAAAAGTAGACTTTCCATGAGCAAACGAAAACTTGTAGCTAGCAGCGAAGTAGCTTCATACCATCACATGCTGGTCATATTTATTCGTGAAGGTGTTCACAGAGTTATCATTAACCACCTCGCATGAGAGATAATTCAAAGTCGAAAATATCCGATTGGGCATTAAGTGTTAACGCTGAATTGTTTTGAAATTTTCCTTGTACAACTTGAAACCATGTCCACGGAGTGATCGGTGACAATTCAACGGGAATAAAGAAGACAGATCGATGTTGAATAACCCATGGAGTGCTCGATAAGTTATTATAAGGTCACCCCTAAGACGTCTGAATTCGAACGAAGATAGCTGGAAAATGTTGAGTCTGTCAGAGTAGCATGGCCTTGATTGGCTGAAGGGGATCCTAGTAAATCTTCTCTGTATAGTCCAGCGACACCATATCCTTACGAAGGATTGGGGACTAGACAGGGCCTGCGAACTCCATAATGGGGCGTATATAGGATTTTTAGAGGATCGCAGCCCTGGAAAGATTTCAGAAGCAGGAAAGACATTCTTGAAGTCCGAGTTCGAATACTGTCAATGTTGTTAGACCAAGATAAATCATCAGAAATCGTCACTCCCAGGTCAACGTGCGTACGGCAAGTGACTAACATCTAAAAAGTATTGCAAGTGAGGATTGTTTTTACCTAGATGCAAGATACAGCATTTCTCGGGATTGAGGGGTATCAGCCAATCAAAAAACCATTAAGAAATCGTAACCAGCAAACTGAAATCAACACAAGAGAGAATGTAGATCGGCAATGTATGGCAGGAACAACAGAGGACCCAATACCGAGCCCTGAGGCAGACCACTAGTGACAGGTTTGATCGAAGATTTCGAAGATCCCACTGGGACGAAGTAGCTCCTATCAGTCCAGAAATTCCTTATCAAGGACAACAGATCGCCTCTGATACTGAAATGTTCCAGTTTAAAAAATTGGAAAAGATAATGTAGCTGCAATTTTTGGACAAGCATATAATGAAGTGTGCACAATCTAAGAAGCTGCAAATGCTTTCTGGGGTTGTTCCTGTTGTTTACGATGAAAACTTCTTGCTACTGTAACTAATCAAGGACATCGAGAAGAAAAAGAGGCTCCACAAGTTCGTGACCCCTCATCGATGACATGCCTCTTACTCGGTTGATCTGTATCAACTCTGAAGTAGGAGATGAATCTCCTTTCATGCTTTCAGTTTCTACTTTCAAACCGAGTTTCAATCCTCTCGAACCCTCTTTATAGACACGTTTCCCTGATAGATCTGTTACACCTCAACCTTCCACGTCGAAACTCGAGTGTCCGTCTTCACCCAATGTAAAATTTAGAATTCTTAGCGAATTATTTCCTTATCCAAAATTTCTGAACTACTTGAGCGGATGAGAATAGTCGAAAAGACAGTAATACTCACATCTCCCTACAAGGAGAAACCTGAACATGAGAAGAGCAAAAAGGAAGAAGCCCTAAGGGAAAAAGTTGCCAAAAAGATTTTGGACGAAGGAAAATGCCCTTCGAGGAAAAAGATATCAATTCAAATCCCTTGGGGAAAATATATTATCTATTGTCTCATGTGAAAAATCAAGATATGATATTTTTAAAATTACAATATTTAGTATTTTTTTTGAGTCACTCCTGTATAAAATGAGGATAACCTATTTGAATTCATCAATGAATCTATTCTTGGGCAAAAAGAAAACGAAAGGAAAAAAGTATTCATCCTCTCTGGCCGAAGAAGCATGCGATGTTGTGAGAGTCTATTTTCACGAATTTTTACGGAAAAGAAAATATTGTGACGAAACTACTTACCAAAATAACTTATTACTTAAAGACATTATAGCAGAGTTTAGGTCGTTCCTGAATCTTGAACAAAAAAGTGGTCTTCCAATCTGAAAAATCACCCAAGATTTTATATAGGAATATAAATATAGTTTACTGCAAAATAAATTGCTGAAATAGATTCTTACTTTCTAAATACAATACTGTTCGAACAAAAATGAAATCTTCAAAAGTGTGGTGCTACAGAGCACCGCGCCACTGTTGAATCACCCAGTATACATATATTGAATTCACTACACTAATATGATAATTTGTACAGGTAACTGAGTATGCTGTTGTAGGGTTGATAGTGATTGTACGTTACTACAATATTGGTTGGTTGAGATGTTATTGTGCTGAGTGTTGAAGAGATAATGATAGTTTTCTCGGTCATTCTGTCCGAGATAGGATTTTATGACCTGTTCACAGCTGGTTAGGCGTATAAACCTAGCTCCGATATGAATCAGGGTGAAACCCAAGGTTTTGTGGTAATATACTTCATCAATAAAGAGCTTAAACTGAATTTCATTCCATCTATAGGAAGACCTCAGGATAGCTCTCATATGTTGAAAATTGTGATTTCCGAATCCGTAAGGTTCAAATTTTTGAAGCTGAATATCTCTGATTCAAAAAGATTAGCTCTGTACTGTTCTCAGTAATTTGTTTCAGAATTGCTTCAGGAATCACCTCTCAAAGTTTGTCATTGAGCTTGGGAGACACCCTGTATTATACAATACGAAAAGTTATCGTCCTAAACTAGATATTCTCAGAATTCCCAATGAGTTCAGTGACATCATTTATATTCTTTCAATCTTTCAGTTTATGCGTTCAGGGTGGACTTGCTTCCGTTTTACATTTAACAAATTTCCGGCAATTTAATGGGTGGCCGAAAAGATACGGATACATGTCGGTGTTTTGCTCGTATCAGGTTACCCAAAGTCATTCATTATACTTTCGAAATAACGAAGACGTATCACCCTTGAATCGAAACATAGTATGGAGGGCTGATGTATTACGTTCGACCCGTAAGTTCTCAATGAAAAACAATTAAAAAGAGATAAATTACGGGGTTTATGATTTTCAATTAATGCCCATCGAGAAATTTTGTTCTTGGAATTGATGGGCAGAATTGTTTTCAAGTTAGTGTAAATATTATTTTCAACATTGTTTGGGTGGCATCTTTTGACGTATATTTGAAGCTTTAACGAGCATACGCTTAAAAGGACGCTTCATTCCATCAAAATTGAATAGAACATTAGAATCGAACGATAAGTTATTTCAAAGCTCTTCGAAGGCGCTTTACACTGGTGTACAAAAAATAATAATTTTGAAGAATCTTATCAGCAATAGTCAAATTCAAATGAGCCACCTAGAATACGTTACGTATTTGTGGACATCAATAATCGAAAATTATGGGGAATCGAAAACCACTGTTGCTGACGTCTCAAAGGCTTTCAACTGGGTTTAGCACGCAGCCTTATGAATTAACCGCATACGGATTTCCCGAACATTTGCCTGGTTGGATTAATAGTCTTTTCAGTAAATATTGAATCATATATTAAGTAATTTCCCAAAAATTATTGTATCTATCAAAGAGATAATACAAAAATGTTACTGTTTGAAAAAATGCTTAGACATTTATCCCCACAGGAAGTAGAAAATGAACAATTGTTACGTGAAAAGATCTTATCACAAAAAGTCAAGAAAAAGCTAGCTACATGGTTAAAATGAGGGTTGTTAATGACATTGTGAAGTCAATGAATATCAAACAAATTTCTACACAAAGAGAGAAATTATATTTATAATAGCCTAAGTATTTTATGTGATAACCCTTATTTCGTTCAGAAACCTGAGGTTATTTAAAATTGAATAAAAATGAATCACTTAAATTGAAGACTAATTATTTCAGAACTGAATTCGTAAAGGTACTATACAGGGTATCTCAAGTTGAGATTTACTAATAAAGTTATCTTTCTGAAATTTGGTAATTGATTCAGATGATCCAAAACTCTATTTCTAAAATATTTTCACGTGAATAGCACTTCCGGTTATACCAGAAGAGCATACCAACTTTGTTATTCAATATAGAACACTTAACACATTAGTCTAACTTGTTTCGTTCATGAATTTTTCCAGTTTTACTTCAAATTATCGATTTTTTCTTTTTTGAAATATCTCGAGAACGACGTGAGCTACCAAAATAATGAAAGGTTTCTTCGTTTTGAAATGTGAGGCGTAAAAAAGAGCACTCTGTATATTAACTGAGATTCAGTCGTATATGTTTCGCATGGTTTCTTGTTTGCAAAACACCTTTCATTATTTTGATAGCTCACGCCATTCTCGAGATTTATCAATTGATTGGTTTTTGATAAGGTGATCTACAAGGTGTTGAACTATTTCAATAAGTGTTCGAAATGTTGCCCGTTTCTTTGTAGATACAACTCAATACTTCTGAGGAAAGACCGTTGAACTCTCGACAACATTTGCGGATTAACTGACTGAAAGGCGTCGACTATTCTTTCTCTCATATCCAATGGTGTTGTAAAAGGAATCTGGTAAACAATGCCCTTAATATAACCCCACAAGGAACCATCTAACAGGACCACCACGTCCTATCCATTCGTTTGGAAATACATGATTCAAATGCTCCCTAACCTGATGTGAGTAATGTGCGGTGCTCCATCCTGTTGAAACCACAAATCTTGTCTTATATGCTCTGGAACATCGGCAAGTAACATTGGTAGATAATTTTGCAGAAAATCTAAATACATTTCACTATTGAGGTGCCCGCCGAAAAAGTGCGGCCCAATTAGATATCCATCTACTATAGCGGCCCATACATTCAAGGACCAATGATGCTAGTGATAATGAAAGTTGTGCCTGTTAACAAGCCCAATCTTGTGGAAAGTTGCCTCGTCCGAGAAAAGAACTCTACTGAACATATTTGAATTTTCCGCTATTTTGTCACTTGCCCAATTACAAAAATTGATTCGATTTTCATAGTCTTGATTGTTTAGTTCCTGGTGCAGCTGTACATGATATGCATGAAATTTATTCACTTTCAAGATTCTCTGGACGGAAGTTTAACTTATATCTGTTAACTGAGAAATCTCTCTTTATCTTTTATATGGGTCATCTGTCACTGTCAACAAAACCGATAACTGGTTGCAGCTCAGCTGTTTTTGGTTTTTTATGTTTTTTGAAAGCGATATTACCCATTTCGGTAAATCTAAATAGAAGTTTTTCAAAGTTTCTTCCATCAGGATGCCTCAGAAAACCTTTGTGCATTAACTCTACTTGCCATGAAAGAATTTCTAGCACACTCACTCAGAATAAAAATCATATCAACCATTTCCTCTTTGGCGAGCTTCATGGCAGTCAATTGAGAAAATTGAGTTCAAACCCCACTTTAACAATGTTTAATAACGAAACACTGGTAAGTTCACCAGGTAAAATGCAGAATATGATAAGTCCGGACATCTGATAGAAGGCACAAATAAAAAAAAATGTCAACACATACCTCGATTTACGTTTTAATCATTTTGATTTTATCATTCGTTAAAAGAATTATCTTGTTTAGGTTTCATTTTTTACTACTTGAATCATTATAGAAAAAAAAACTTCTGTGCGAATAATGGAGCATGTTGATGAGTTTGATACGGTTTGTAGAATTTTCATCAAACATTTTCACAAATAATCGAATATGTTCGAAGATAAACATAAGGTTACTTCTGCAAAGGTATAGCGCAATATTTTATGCGTTGACATGAATAAAAAATTCAAATACAAGGCCTAGCCGGACGTCTAGAAGTAGTAACAACCCTTTCAACAACCAGATGAAGATAATTGTTATCTTGTTTGAGGATTCTGAAACTGAGATGTCGCCTTTGTTTCACCCCCTTCATTCACTATTTAAATAAAGTGGCAATTGAAATTAAAACTGTTTAAATTGAATCTGAGGATTCAGAGATAGGTGCTCCGTAATATTTCAGGGTACGCGTGACTTTACCGAGCAGCCAACTTTTAGGTTGGTCATTCAAGATTCGCTTGGTAACTTTCAGAAATGTAAAATAATAAGATATCATTCAAAAGAATTTATGATGGAAAATATCAACAATTTTCGAGTTCAACTAGCATCGAATGGTTACTAATCATTTTCAAAATCGAGTGTTTCCTCCCCGGGCCCTAATTACTGCCAGTATACGTCTCGGAAGCCCCCAAAAAAAATTGATGTACTCTTAAGTCACTGAGTTCCAAATTTCAGGAAGCAGATTTTCTAGTTATTGGAGTGTTCTACAAGGCATCCTACGTTGCTGAATTTGCCACCCCATGTTGTCCCAAACATGTTCTATGGGATTCAAGTCGGGACTTCTGGCTGGCCGTCTTAAACTATCAATTTCGGCATTTTGCAGAAATTCTTTAACTACTCTAGCTGCATGAGGCCGAGCATTATCATGCATATAAATGAAGTTTTCGCCAATCAATGGGCCAAAGGGTACAACATGGGGTTCAATGATATCTGCGATGTATCTGGCCGCTGTCATTCTTCCATTATTCATTAGGACTAACTCAGTTCGACCATGGAGAGAAATGCCTCCTCACACCATTATTGAGCCCTCTCCGAAGTTTTCGGTTTGCCGGATATTGCATTGCTGATACCGTTCCCCAGGTCGTCTGTATACAGGCATGCGTCTATGATTTGATACTAGAAAGAACCTGGACTCGTCAGAAAAAAGAACATTCGACCATTCTGGAATACCCCAATTTGCATGTTCCCTCGCAAAGTGAAGTCTTGCAACTCGATTGGTGAGACGCGGGCCTGTAGAAGTCACCCTTGGTCTGATATCGTCTTCTCTGAGTGTGTTCCAGTTTGCAATGAATTATGCACATTTCTGGAAAGTACAAGTTCATTTTGTAGCATTCTAGCCGTACAGTGCCGAACTCTTAGTGCAGTTAAACGAAGCCAACGATCATCAACTGGTGTTCCTATTCGATTTCTTCCCTGTCCGGACCTTTTTCCATATTCCCGTTTCATGGTAAAATTTGAAATAATTTAGCGTGAAAAGTGAAGAGAAATTGAATGAATACTGATAGTCAAATAAACTCATTCTTGTTTCAGACGTGTTTGAGATCATATGGAAACAAATTTTACTACATAGATGAGATTTTTTTCCCCTCGTATGCCCAAAAACATATAGTGACAAAGAAAACACATCTTGGAAACTCTTATTATGCTTCAGACTGCATAAACAAACTAGTTTCCATACATTTTTCAACGCTTCCCATTGAAAGAAACACATCCCATCCCTTTAATTCCATGATAAAATATTATGGAATAAATTCTATCTCGTCGATAACGAATTGACGTGAAGTTCCTGTTCGTTCCACCCCAACATCTGTTTCTGGTATAATTGTTGGTCATCCAGTTTACACAGCCTACCTACTTGGATTTGAATAATGAGGTGAAACGTGACACATTTGCGTTAATTTTTAACACGTGCCCGTTTGCTATTTGAACTAGATTCGAAAACATATACGTAGGGGTGGCGATCGTAAATTAAATATGTAAAATATATACAAATTGGCAAATGGCACATTCCTTCCAACAGGAAATATTTGTCTAGGGAAAAAATACGAAATCAACAGTAAAGAAATTTTAAATGACATTTACTTCTAATTGAATACGATGGTCGAATATATTGGCATTTGAATTTGGGAGGCTTTTACTTGGTAAAATTCCATTATCAATAATAAAAAACAAGTATTGTGTTTTAAGGAATTTTACTTAATAATTGCGATTCGTAACGCGTTTCACTACACCGTAGCTTCTTCAGACGAATGATTATGCAGAAAAATGTAAATGAGAATATAACTATAAATGTTCTTGAGTAATTAAAAGCTTATTGGTCGCCTCCTCCTAAGTGGTTATTTATGACAGGTATATCCAATAAAATTAAGGAATAGATTGCTCCCGAAAGATTCAATAGAGATGAAGGGCTTAAATCGACTTGTTCATTGATGAGTCTACCTGAGTGTTTGTATTTATTGATTTCTAAAGTTTCCCAAAGATCTACCTTCCAATATTTATTATCTGTATGCAAAATTTCAAACTGTGGGTCGAAAGAATGATTATTTTCTAAGAGATGATTCGCGTAATTTGAATCTGATTTTTATTTGAAAAACTGCGTTTATGTTCCGATATTCTAATATTAAAATTTCTATGTGTTCTACCAATGTAGAAATTATCACAGTCATTGCAATTCAATCTATAAACACCTGATTTATTGTTTTTATCTGGTTTGGTTTTATTATTTTTATATATTTGCCTAAATTATTATTAGTTCGGAAAGCTATGTTGAAATTATTGCTACTTAAGAATGATTTCAGTTTCTCACTTGTAATGCCAACGTAGGTTAAGGTGTTGAATTTTTGTTTCAATTTATCGACAGGATAAACTTCATTCAATGCGATTCTACTTTGTTTTTTATTTAAAATATTATTCATTAGTTTGGGATTGTAACCATTATTTTTGGCTATTTGTTTAATCAAATTTAGTTCTTTGTTGAAATTTTCTGGTGATAGCGGGATGTTAATCAATCTATGAATAAAACTATTGAATGCTGACATTTTATGTTGATATGGATGACACGACGAGTTATGTATTATAATATCTGTATGTGACGGCTTATGGTAAATTGCGAAAACATGTTTTCCATTTTCATTCGAAATTGTTACGTCTAAGAAATTTATCGAATTATTGCTTTCTATTTCGGTTGTGAATGCAATTTTTGGATGTAATGAATTTATATGATTTTCGAAAATTTTCAACTGTCTATCTGTTCCTGTGAAGCAAATAATGATATCGTCTACATAGCGATACCAGTATAAACAATATTTACTGAGTGGATGATTATGAATTAATTTCTCTAAGTTATTCATGAAAATTTCTGCTAACAAAGGACTCAACGGATTGCCCATAATCAAGCCGTCTTCAATAGTATAATATTTGTAATTGAAATGGAAATAATTTTGATCTAAACAAATTTTTAATAATGAAAGAATATCTGATTTAATGATAGTATTGACATGATTCCTTTCTAATAATTCTTCAACTAAGTAATACGTATCTTTTGGAGGAATGTTGGGAAATAGATTCTTAACATCGAAAGAAATAAGTTTGGAATTAGGTGGTATAGTGGTATCTTTGATATTGGCAATAAGTTCGTATGAATTTTTGACCGAAAATTCAGATTTAAAATTGCAATGTTTTATTAGCAAGTCGTTGAGGAATTTTGAAAGTTTGAACGAAGGTGCCGTTACATAAGAAACAACAGGTCTAATAGGGTAATTAGGTTTATGAAGTTTTATCAACGAATATAATTCGGGGGATTGTGGATTGGAGTTAATGAATTTATATTTTTCTTGGTCTGTAATTAATGATTTTGCTGTCGAAATTATGTTTTTAACAACTTTCTGAAATTTTGCGGTAGGATCCTTAGTTGATGTTATATAGTTTCCGGCTGTTAAGAATTCTTCAGTTTTAGAAATATAATCGGTTTTACTAATCGCAATGACGGTATTACCTTTATCTGCTTTAGTGAATACTAAATCGTTCTTGGTACTATTTTCACGAATTGTTTTATTATCTTATAATCGGAATTGCAATGAGGTGATAATTATTTATTAGGAAAAAAAAAGAATGCAATTTTTTCGAGAAAACATACCTAATAAAAAGATGAAATATCCGATAATTCCATATCTAATTCACAAAATGAAATATTTCAGATGATGAATGAAATAAAATTCGATTTACTCATAAATGTATTGAATGAATTACGAGAATTGAGAATATTACTACCCTAAAAAATCACCATTCAAGATGGAAAAGTTTATTCAATGTTATAGCTATCTCGAGCTTTCGTTCATCATCAGAAAAGTATAAGTTTCCAACTATAATACGTTAGCAATTTTTCATATATAGATACAGAGAAATGAGTTAATAGAATAGGTAAAATACTTATTAGAGATAAGAATGGGGTAGTAATGCATAATGCAGAACTACTAAAAATCCCACATATTGGAGAATAACTTGAATCAGTCAGTTCGTTAAATAGAATTTAATTATTGTCTGAATTGTGCTCAGCTTTAAATATTTCTAAGGCATTGGTGCTCAAACGGTCGATGGGATCGGCCAGACGATCTGAATGCTTTTTGAGTAGATCTCGATAACAAAAAAAAATTTAATAAGTAGGTAACTAAACTACAAAAATTTATTACGTAATAAAATAACACTCTGCAAGCGGCAAAAGGCGGCTTTATCAAAGGAACGCTTGGTAGTTGTCAACGAAAAGCCACGTTTTCTATTCTTGTCGCCCTTTTAGAAATTTTTGGCGGCGAGTTTGACGAGAACATTCGAGACTTTCGTTCACGCCGATATGAATGTTGCCCTGAATTGGAGTCATTCTGAATTGTAACTTGAAGGCAATATTACGTCGATACAAAGTTTATTATTAAATAGTACAAAATGAGTGCAGCGAAGATATCTAAAACGTATCAGATATTAATAACGATTGGAAGGAAGAATTTCTCTTTTGTATGGTGAACGATAAGTGCATTTGTCTTATTTGTCGTGCGTCAGTTGCAATACCTAAGCGTGGTAACTTAGAGAGGCATCATAAAACGGTTCATAAAAACTATGAAAAGGATTTTCCGCCACAGAGGGAATTAGGAGAACGAAAGGCACGTGATTTGATATCTTGTTTGAAAAAAGAATAAACCATGTTCACAAGACCAGCCAAACATTCAAAAGCTGCTACGATCGCGTCATTTAAAATATCTCATATATTGGCACGAGAAGATAGATCGGTTGTGAAGGAAGCATTTATTTGCAAATTTTAAAAATAAAACAGAAATCATGTCTGTTATTAGAGAACTTCAGTTATCTCGTCCGACAGTCACAAGGCGTATTGAAGTCATGAGTCAGGACATGACAGATAAACTAAAACATGATATCATGAAATGTACATATTTTTCTTTGCAGTTCTACGAATCCACCGATATGATAGACACTGCCCAGCTATGTATTCTTATTCGGATGGTATTCAATGACATGTTGGCTAAGGAAGAATTTTTGACAATCATTCCTCTGAAGAGGAAGACCCGTGGCGAAGATATAGGACGTTTTCTTCAATTTTGTAAAAAACTACAAGCTATCAATATATAAATTAGTGTGCATTACAACCGATTAAGCACCAGCAATGACTGGAAACAAAAACGGTTTTGTAGCATTGTATCGAGCTAATGAACACAACGACTTTGTGTTCAAAAGTTTTAAATACGGAGGAAATTATGGGCATTGCAACAAAAATTGTGAATTCCATCCGTGCACGTAGCTTGCAACGGCGGCTCTTAAAGTTGCAGTTGGAAGATAGGAAGTCAGCTGAACACACTAATTTTGTTCTTCACACGGACTTCAGGTGGTTGAGTCGCAGAAGATTCCTAGAATAGTTTCAAGAATTATTGCCCGAAATAACAGCTTTTCTAGACGAAAGAGATGATGACACTCAGAAAATGGCAGACTGATTTGGCGTTTTTGACTGACTTCACAATGCACAACATTAACTTGGAGCTTCAAGGTAAAGGAAAAACTATTACTGAGATGACTAGCGCTGTAAACGTATTCAAAAATAAACTGCAACTTATGATAGATCAACTGAAAACAAAGGATCTGAAACATTTTCCGTCTTTGAAAGCAGTTGAGGCTGAATTATCAAATATTTTGGAACAATTCGAAATGCGTTTTTTTGATTGCAGTAAATTGGCAAATATAGCATCATTCACGAGTTATCCTTTTTCATGTAAAAAGATTGAGGAATTAGCTACTGAAATAGCAAGTCAGTTTAATATGAACTCGTGTTCTGTTGAAAATGAGTTGGTGCAGATTATATCAGATATACAGCTCATAGCTACAGTATCTGATACAAATTTCTGGCGTTTTATATCTGAAGATAAATATCCGAATCTAAGGCAAATCGCCCTTCAACTGACGGCAATGTTTGGGTCAACTTACTTATGCGAGTCTGCATTTTCTAAAATGATAATTAAGTCAAAATATTGCAATCGACTAACTGACGATCATATGTCATCATGCTTACGATTAGCACTCAGTGGTTACGTACCATCTTATGAAAAGTATGCTGAGGACATGCAGTGCAACTCTTCAACATCCAAAGTTCCACCTTAGTTAAGTTTAAAGCCATATGTAACTTTTTTGTTTCGTAACAACCAATAAACTTTGAATTTTGAATAACTATGAGTTTTTTCATTGATATTATAGAAAAGAACTGAAGTAAACCTTATTTGCGATTGTTTTAAAAATTGTGCCGAAAGAGATTAATAGGGAATATTGATGTGTGTGGTGCTGTCAAAACAATTTTGAGGACAAATACTGTTATAGGGTTTTGTAAACGTATATTAAACACAAGTTTGTCTATCAATGAGGGAGAATAGCCGGTATTCTTCACGACAATTCCATTCATGTGTCAAAATGCACGTATAAGAACACAGAAATTCGAGTTTGATATCGGATAAATTGCATAGAAATAGGAAGGAAGGTAGGATATTAGTGGATAAATTTGCCCATAGAGAATTCTTGCATTTCCATAGCAACGCAACATTCACAACAAATAGCACGGTTTTAAAACTGTCAAGAACAGCCATTTTAGCACCTGTTTTAAAGTTTCTGCCGATATAAATTAAAATGTCTCGTTTTGGAAGCACCAGTGAAGCAGAAATAAATAGTTCTATACAGAATTCTATCCCCAAAAATACAAGAAAAACGCAGAGCTCGATTTGGAATCAATTTAGTATATTCTGCAAGGAACGAAATTGCTGTTCTGGCTATGTCCGGCCTTTTATTCGTCACCATTCTGTCAGTGATAACAGGCCTATCGTAGTATAATCTGATAGAGTCGTTTTCCAATACGGACGCCGGCTGATACTTGTAATATGGCTGGACGGTGTTCAGAAGTCCGTACTTGTGTGCAAGTTTCTGATGGATAATGTTGCACACTTGATTATGCCTGTGAAGATAGTCTGTATTGGCCAGTTGTTCGCATCCGGACGTAATATGCTGTATAGTCTCCGATCTTATATGGCATTTTCTGCATCCATCTGTTTGTAATGTTCCGTCCTTCATAATGAATTTTTTGTAGTTGTTTGTAGCGATCACTTGGTCTTGGATGGCCATAAGGAATCCTCTGTTTCCGCGAATAATTCTCCTTTCATCAACCATTTGTTGGAGGCTTCTTTGTCGATGTGTGGTTGATTAATCTCATGGTGATGTCGTCCATGCAATTCCTTTCTTGACCATTGCTCTTGTTTTTCAGTATCTGATAGGCATGGTAGATTCAGAAGGTCACCTCTGGTAGCAAGAGTTAGAGGTGTATATCCCTTATCAGCCAACGATACCACTCTATGGAGGTCAGAAGTGAGAGCTTTTGCTGAGAAGAATTCTCTGAGATTTTTTATCTGTTCGGTGTGTAAATTGACAACATCTATTAATCCGCGTCCTCCTTCTTTCCGCTTCAAAGTTGTTCATATCACAGACGATTTTGGATGATGGTTGTTGTACTTTGTTAGCATCGTTCGGGCCTGCCTTTGAATATCATCCAGTTCTGTCTTAGTCCATCTGATTATTCCAAATGAGTAAAGCAACACTGGAATAGCGTAGGTGTTAATTGCCTTGACTAGATTCCAAACATTGATTTCAGCACAGTCTTCAGACGCTGACTGTATTCTGAACGAATCTTCTCCTTTGATTGTTTTCGGTCTAGCAATCTGGCTTGTTGGTATCCTAGATATTTGTATGTTTCGCCATCTCTCATGCACTGTATAATATCACCGTTTGGAAGTTGTGTTTCACCATCTATGACTTTCCCTCTTTGAATGTTCAGGGTCTTACATTTTCAATCCCGAATTTCATATGAACATCTGCCGAGAACTCACTGACAGTTTTCAGCAAATCATCCAATTGCTTCTTATTCGAAGCATATAATTTGATGTCATCCATATACAGCAGGTGGGAGATTGTATGATAATTCCTTTCTGCTTTTATCCTAAATCCGTATCCACGTTCTATTGAGCATTGAGGACAATGGGTTCATAGCTAAACAGAACCATAGTGGACTCAAACGTGTGCCTGTTTCAGTCTCCTTGAAAAATTCCACGACGTATGGGTATCTCGTCGGTTTTAATTGATGTTATTGTTCATGTTGACCTGGAGGGACGTGCGCCAGTGTGTCACTGTTGTCTTCAAGAACTCTACCAGGGCTGGGTGAATTTTGTATATCTGCAATACTTCAACAAGCCAAGAATGGGCGGTACTATCGAATGCCTTCAGATAATCGAGATGGTGGTTTTCTGACGCTTTTGGCTCATTTATTATTATTATTAGATTGATTATTCCCATAGTATCCTACTCGATATCACGCTGCTTCCATCTCATACAAACTATGAGGAAAGTTTCAGAATAAAATTAGCGAAATGGGGCCAGCCATTCTCAAGTGATGCGCTTATCGAGTATCAACATGCCATTTTAATTTATATAGATATTTAACATTTCCTCACAAAATTTGAGTATTTAGTTTAGTCAGGAAACCAAAACCAAGCAATTCCCATGAACGGTAAATGTCAATCTCCAAATCGGAACCTATACAGAATTACTGGCGGTTTCACACATGCCAATTGACAGTTTCCGGTAACGGGTGGTCGCTGCTTGAACTCTTCATTATCGTATTTCACCGCAATATTTTAAGAACACAGTATGACTGACATAAATTCTGGGGACAACGGAAAGCCTCCTTTCCTATGAGAATTGTTAGACACATGGCTTCTCATAACTACTTTTAAATGTCTGAAAATCACGTTCTTGAAACATTCTTTAAATAAATTGGGTGCGGTTCATTTATTCTAAAATAATGGTTGGACAAAAAGCAAATTTTTGTTTTGCATAAACTTCTAATCCCTTAATATTTCGATTGCGATCATAAAGACATCTAGACAAAGATTATATATATATATATATATATATATATATATATATATATATATATATATATATATATATATATATATATATATATAGTGTGTTCCAACGAAAATTTGACCCCCTATAACTCCGAAATGAGTAACATTAGCGAAAAACACCAAGACACGTCGATTTTTGTTTCGAGGGGGAGCATTTTTCGAAATAATTCGAAACTTCTCAGATCAACCCCCTACCCCCAGCAACCCTAATTTCGAAATTTATCATAGGGAATAAGGGTCGAGTGGCACCTTACTGTAAAGGTCTGTCAATTCTCCATTCTGATTTGTCATTTTTAGAATTTTAAATTAACATACAGGGTGTCCCAACCGAGGGTAAAGTTGAATTCCTGCAAATCCCAAATACTAAATGAAATCGTTTTATTTTGGCATAATGCAAGCGCAGGTTTATGCTCGGTCTAGAAAAACGACCTACACTTGTGAATTTGGAGTTGGTGCAATCAACCCCCTATTTCCAGCATCCCCAACTCAAAAATCATTCGATCGAAAATAGGTCAAGTGGCACCTCGTTGGAAAGGTATTTCAATTTCTCTTCGAATTTGGTATTTTCGAAATTCAGAATCAGCATACAGGGTGTCCCGGAGCAGGAACACTGAAAACCCAAATAACTTTTTGAAACTGGTTCATTTCGGTATAATTCGAGAACATGTTTATGTTTGATTCGAGAATAAGACTCTCTTGCGTGAATATGGAATTTTTGCAATCAATCTCTTCCATTCAGCATCCCCAACTCAAAAAATCATACAAGTGATTACAGGTTGAGTGGCAAAGTTCCAGAAAGATTTTTCTATTTTCTGAATCACTGAGGCATTGGTTTCAGTTTGGCAATCGAGGTTTTCTGGCGTGAGGATCAGGATGAGGGATGATGGAGAAACTGATTGGATGCTCATCTAAACAGGAAAACGAGATTTATTGAACTTGTATTCAATTGAAAACAAAAACTAACTTGATTATTACAACAATTGTTCAAAATGACCTCCGCCCACCTCCATACAGTTATACAGACGATTTTCGATCTCTCTTCTCACATTAGCGAAAACTTCAGGAGTCAAAAGTCGGCATTCTGTGATAATCCTCATCCGCAGCTCCTCCAGGTTTTTGGTCTTGTGGCATAAACTTTAGATTTTAGATGGCCCCACAAAAAAAATCTAGGGATTTAAATCTGGTGACCTGGCTGGCCACTCAACAGGTCCTCTTCTACCAATCCACCTTCCTGGGAAATTTTCGTCTAAATATTGGCGCACCCGAGCATCATAATGCGGAGGAGCACCGTCTTGTTGAAAACGCATTTCGTCCTCAGAAAGAGTTGGATCGTTCTGTAAAATTTCTGTCAATCTAGGATGTATGTGTTCCTCTAACAACTGTAGGTAGCCATTTCCATTCAGATTACCCTCAATAAAGAAAGGCTCAACTAGATGATTGCCAAAATTCCTGCCCAAACGTTCAACTTCTGAGGCCTTTGCGTGTGGGCCTCTCTAAACCAATGAGGATTCTGTGTGTCCCAATATCGACAATTATGTCTATTCACTTCACCACTGAGCATAAAGGTGCTTTCATCAGAAAAACAGATGTTATTCAGAAAATTTGGATTAGCGTTTAGGTTTTCACTTAGATTTTCACAAAACTGTAAACGACGATCTGGATCATCTTCGTTTATTTCATGCACTAATTTTACCTTGTAGGGGTGAAATTTGTGATGTTTCACGATTCTATGGACAGTTGTAGCTGATACACCAGTCAGACGAGATAGTTTTCTGATCGAAGTAGTATTCTCCATTTGTAGATGACCCACTACTGCCACTTCCGTTGCCTCATTTCTGACAGGACATGCCACTTCATGTTTTTGTTTGCCACCGAACCCGTAGCTAGGAATTTGTCAACCAAATATTTAACGTACTGGTGACTGACTCCTTTCTCTTTCAGGATGGTTCCTATCGAATATCCTTGCCGTTTCTTTGGCACAACTGTTATTTCGAAAATACGTCGATACAATTTCGACCCTTTCCTCAGTGGAATAAACCATTTTCAGATTAATTTCAACTGACGAACAACAACAATAATGAAGAACTGATCTGAATAATAATAATATTTCATTGCAAAATGAGAAATAACAGATGACTGCACGCCAGATGGAAATGAAAAAAAGTGAACATTTTCAATGCAGAAATCAGCTTTATTTCTTCGTAATTGATGCTCAACACATCGTACCCCAATACTTTTAACAGTTTCGAATTAATTTTAGTTGATAATTTCAAATGACGATATTGAATTTTTCGAAAGCGACATCCTGTATGGAGAGCCGAACTGAATGAAATGCTTTAATCATTCTGGAATTCAAAAAACCTTTCTGAAGATATGCCACTTGAATTATTTGTATGATTTTCAAGTTGGGGATGCTGAATGGAAAGGGTTGATTGCAAAAATTCTATAACCACACAAGAAAGTCCTATTCTCGGATCAAACATGTTCTCGTATACCGAAATGAACCAGTTTCAAAAAGTTATTTGGATTTTCAATGTTCCTGCTTCGGGACACCCTGTATGATGATTCTGAATTTCGAAAATACCAAATTCGAAGAGAAAATTGCAGTACCTTTCCAACGAGGTGCCACTTGACCTATTATCGATCGAATGATTTTTGAGTTGGGGATGCTGGAAATAGGGGGTTGATTGCACCAACTCCAAATTCACAAGTGTAGGTCGTTTTTCTAGACCGAGCATAAACCTGCGCTTGCATTATGCCAAAATAAATCTATTTCATTTAGTATTTGGGATTTCCAGGAATACAACTTCACCCTTGGTTGGGACACCCTGTATGTTAATTTAAAATTCTAAAATGACAAATCAAGGTGGAGAATTGACAGACCTTTTCAGTAAGGTGCCACTCGACCCTTATTCCTATGATGAATTTTAAAGTTAGGGTTGCTGGGGTAGGGGTTGATCTGAGAAGTTTCGAATTATTTCGAAAATGCTCCCCTCGAAACAAAAATCGACGTGTCTTGGTGTTTTTCGCTAATGTTACTCATTTCGGAGTTATAGGGGTCAAATCAAATTTTCGTATATATACATATATATATATATATATATATATATATATATATATATATATATATATATATATATATATATATATATATATATATATATATATATATATATATATATATATATATATATATATATATATATATATATATATATATATATATATATATATATATATATATATATATATATATATATATATATATATATACTGGGTGTCCCAAATTGTTAATTCCGACAATATTCTTATAACAATTTTAGGAAATAACTAAACAATATTGTGTGCTTTTAGCTCTTTTGTTAGTGTTAACTATTCTTGACTGAGTATGCTGTGTAATCTTTAGATAAATTTGGTATTATTCTGTTAAAATGTTGGCCAACTTTTGAGATGATTACATTAGTATATTTGGAACCATCTCACAACATTCTTCATGTATATGTTTGGAAGCGTACACAGTTTGTAATAGCTCCTTTAATAGACTTTTGAAATTTTACAGTTGGATCGGAATTATGTTGAATCCAATTGTTTTTGGTTTTATGTACACACAACCAAATTCATATGGTTTATATCACTCGGTGTTTCACGAATCGCAGAATACAGATGTACTTTCAGGTAGATATTCATAACATAAAAGAAAATTCGTGGCGAGAACGGAAGACGATTCTGGAGAAAGCGTTTGAAAAATGTTTTGATGATTGGATTATTCGTAGGGTAAATGTATTATGTCAGAAGAGGCCGTTTTTGAAGGCGATACAATAAATTTGGATATAAAGTAAATTTTTTGTGTTTCATTGACCAATTTTAGGTACTTTAGTGTCAGAAGGTACATCTATTCACAACTAAAAAAAAATCAATTTTGAGAAGGAAGAAAATATTTTCCCTTATATTACATAAAATTGAATTCGATATTTTAGACCCGGAAATCAGAGCAAAGTCAATAAAATTATACAGAATAAATATGAAACTCAATTGATGAAACTTAATTACCTCATTAAAATAAATCTAAAATTGAAGGAATTAACACCAACTTGTCAAATCATCAATTTTTCAAAAGATTCATAAATTTAACCGTAACAAACTTCACCATTGATGAGACAGCGTTATTGGAGAAAGGATTCAAAGACAATATTTACCCTAAACATCATACATCAAATTTTGAACAATTAGCAATAGATACTGAAATTTGACTCAGAAATATTGGAAACAATAGCTCCTGAAACACCAAATTGCGTCCTTGATTAAGAAAGAATACCTAAAAACTTAATATACCAATTAGAGATCACATATTAATCAAAAATATAAAAGATAAATCAACATCGAATTACATTATTTTCACAAAAGCAGATAAAGGAAATACAGGTATAGCTATAAATAAACAAGACTACATTTCCAAAACATTAGATTTCATTAATGATTCTAATTATTCAGCTATATCCCGAAATCCAACCAATAAATTCAATAAGGAAGTGAAGACAGTCATTGAGAATTAAAATCCACCATTACAGATCGCGAAAAATTTAAACATGTCTTACTGAATCCTTCACCACGTCAACTTTATTCTTTAGTTAAATTGCACAAAAATGGTTATCCAATAAGACAAAGGTATCATTCACACATGCCCCAGCATTCAAGATTTCCAAAATTTCTGGAAAAATTTCGTAATTTTAAACCGTCTTTTTCAATTCGTATTTCAAATGATTTGATAGGAAAAATAGAAAATATTGTCCTTCCAAGTAATGCAAAGTTAGTCTCTTTTGATGTCAAGACTTTGTTTTCAAGTATTCCACCGAAAGATCAGTATAATCAATAATTTGTTAACGCAAAATATGACGAAACCACGAATTAAATACATTAGGACTGTATTAGATGTTTGCATATGTCGAAATTATATTTTATTTAACGATTGTTTCTATAAAACTTATGGGAAACCCCTTAAGCCCTCTTTTAGCAGAGATCTTCATGGATAATATAGAAAAAACTATTCATAAACACCTGCTTAGTAAACATTTCCTATATTGGTATCGATATGTCGATGACATTATTGTGTGTTCCAGGAACAAACAGACAGTTCACTGTATTCGAAAATTTCATGAACAACCTACACCCAAAAATAAAATTCACGTCTGAAATAGAACAGAACAACTCGGTCAATTTCCTTGAATTAACAATAACAAGATCAAATAATAAACACCTGTTTTCAATTTATCATAAGCCTTCTCATACAGATATAACAATTCATTATACATCGGCACATCCTTACCAACATACAGTTGCAACATTTAATAGCTATATACATAGACTCTTGAGCACACCGATGTCTAATGATAATTATTTCAAAGAATTGAATTTGATAAAACAGATCGTAATAAATAATGGTTATGATGCAAATTTAGTTAGCAGCATATTATATGACTAAAACCAAAAATTAGCTTTACAACATATATATCCAATCGAGGAACACCTAGACAAGAAATACGATAGTTTAACATATAAAGGCAATATAAGTAATAATGTAAAATCCTTCTTAAAAATTCAAATTCAAATATAGCGTTCAAAACATCAACAAATTTAGGTTCATTAATCAGAAATTATAAGTCTCCAATTAATGAAGAAAATAAATCAGGTGTTTATAGATTGGATTATGCAGATTGCAATTGTTCTTATATAGATAGAACAGGAAGAAATTTTAATGTTTAATCTCTGAACATAAACGCAGTTTCATCAATGGAAAAACCTATTCAAATCATCTTAGGGTAAATAGTCATTCTTTCAATTCAGCATTTAAAATCCTACATTCTGACAATAGAGGTATAAAACTCAACCTTCTGGAAGTACTTGAAATTAACAGATTTAGGTATTCACCGGAAATTCTTAATGATCAGGTAGACATAAATAACTCACCCTTATTAAATTTATTTCCCAAACATTAGTTCAAGTACAGATAGCTCTGAGTGGATTGCCTCTTCAGTATATATAAGTATATGTTAGTAAGATATATTTGTAGTATTCATTCGCTCTTGACAAAGATACTGTGTATCGAAACGCGTCGAGCATTTAATAATATATTTTAGTAGAAATCATCGTTTACTTGTATTTGTAAAAATATATTTGTTTCTATATTTTAAATTAATGTATCTTTTTGTGATTTTTCTTCAAACAAACTATCTATCACATGAAGAGAAAGCTAGGCATTATAGAATAAATTGAATCAGTTAAAGTGAGATTGGAAAAAACACTATCTAAGTATATTAAAATCAGAAAATCATTAGATTGAAAATGATGACATTCACATCGCTTAACCTCTTGAACGAAAATTTTCATAAATAGAAAGATGAACAAACTCGTTCAATTCCAATTTTTCATTCTTGCTGAAAAACAAAATTTATAATAATGCGAACAATTCTTTTTGGTTAATTTCGAAACAAATTCGAACATTTTGGCGCTTTTTCAATTCTAGCGCAGGAGCGATGTATATACAAATATAATTTCAATTCAGTCCACTAGATAGCGAAAGGGTAAAAAACCTGGAAAGAGAGTAGATATTTAAAGAACTCGGTGAAAGAGTTCGTGAGTCGTTTTAAAGTATTGATCAATTTTAAGCGATGAGGCGCTTTAGCCACTCACTTACAGATGGCGGAATATGTATGAAGAATATTTTTAAATTTCTATACTAACTCGTTCAACAATTTGTTTTCACGAATGATTTATTGTTTACTTCCTGACCCGACTACGTTATCTTATCAAAATTCCTTTTTCAATCCAGTTATTTCATTATGAAAATTGTATGAACAAAACTAATAAAACAAACATATTTCGTCAGCTATCACGAAGAATTCGTACAATTATTACGATTCTACAGTTTTTGATTTAAATTTTATGAAAATGTTTCGAGAACTTTAACGTACTGAACAAAAAAAATCGGATGAATATGCGACTCCTATCAGAACTGAAAGTGCTGAAAACTGAAATACATGGTGCTTCAACGAAAACTAAACAGAGGCTATATCTACCAAGATATTCATTTCTGATCAAAACGCAAAAACGTGTTAATTTTTGTTTCAAGAGAGACATCTTTTGGGGTACAATACTTGCCTGAAATATCAACCCCCTAAGCGGGGGTTTCAATTCTTGAACATTTTGAATAGGGAAGATGGGTCGAGTGATGACTCGAAAGGAAGGTGGTATCTTTGTCTACATCGCCTTGAACGAATTTCCATTTTTAATTGAAAATTGTAAAATCATCATCAAGTACCATCCTCATCTCGAATTTCAACCCCTAGAGCAGGGGTAATATTTCGATCCAGAAATGTGACTGAAGATGCAATGCATGGTATATCATCTACCTTCGACCATTATCAAACAGGGGTTGATTTTTCTCTGAATAAAAACCTTTTGAAGGACGATAATCAACCGAATGCAGACCTAATACAATCATTTTTTCAATTTAACATAGAAAGTGGTCGACCATTTCGACTCTATCGGGAACATCGATGAACTGGAAATGTGGGTTTCCTTCTGAAATTTTTCGTTAAGATATTTCTTCTCGGAGAATACAGCGTTCAGAATGATACTCAAAATCAAATGAGTAATCGAAATAAAAATTTAAATAAGGGGTTACCATTTGAAAAGTTTAAGTGTAGATCAACAATTTCTGGAAATAACCAACTAAAATATTCCATACTGAATAATAAAAACAAGTACTGTGTTTTAAGAATTTTACTTAATAATTGCGATTCGTAACGCGTTTCACTACACCGTAGCTTCTTCAGACGAATGATTATGCAGAAAATGTGAATGAGAATATAACTATAAATGTTCTTGAGTAATTAAAAGCTTATTGGTCGCATCCTCCTAAGTGGTTATTTATGACAGGTATATCCAATAAAATTAAGAATAGATTGCTCCCGAAAAGATTCAATAGAGGTGAAGGGCTTAAATCGACTTGTTCATTGATGAGTCTACCTGAGTGTTTGTATTTATTTATTTCTAAAGTTTCCCAAAGATCTACCTTCCAATATTTATTATCTGTATGCAAAATTTCAAACTGTGGGTCGAAAGAATGATTATTTTCTAAGAGATGATTCGCGTAATTTGAATCTGATTTTTATTTGAAAAACTGCGTTTATGTTCCGATACTCTAATATTAAAATTTCTATGTGTTCTACCAATGTAGAAATTATCACAGTCATTGCAATTCAATCTATAAACACCTGATTTATTGTTTTTACCTGGTTTGGTTTTATTATTTTTATATATTTGCCTAAATTATTATTAGTTTGAAGCTATGTTGAAATTATTGCTACTTAGAATGATTTCAGTTTCTCACTTGTAATGCCAACGTAGGTTAAGGTGTTGAATTTTTGTTTCAATTTATCGACAGGGTAAACTTCATTCAATGCGATTCTACTTTGTTTTTATTTAAAATATTATTTATTAGTTTGGGATTGTAACCATTATTTTTGGCTTTTGTTTATTTGTTTAATCGGTAAAACAATAAATCAGGTGTTTATAGATTGAATTGCAATGACTGTGGTAATTTTACATTGGTAGAACACATAGAAATTTTAATATTAGAGTATCGGAACATAAACGCAGTTTTCAAATAAAAATCAGATTCAAATTACGCGAATCATCTCTTAGAAAATAATCATTCTTTCGACCCACAGTTTGAAATTTTGCATACAGATAATAAATATTGGAAGGTAGATCTTTGGGAAACTTTAGAAATAAATAAATACAAACACTCAGGTAGACTCATCAATGAACAAGTCGATTTAAGCCCTTCACCTCTATTGAATCTTTTCGGGAGCAATCTATTCCTTAATTTTATTGGATATACCTGTCATAAATAACCACTTAAGAAGAAGCAACCCAATAAGCTTTTAATTACTCAAGAACATTTATAGTTATATTCTCATTCACATTTTCTGCATAATCATTCGTCTGAAGAAGCTACGGTGTAGTGAAACGCGTTACGAATCGCAATTATTAAGTAAAATTCCTTAAAACACAGTACTTGTTTTTTATTATTGATAATGGAATTTTACCAAGTAAAAGCCTCCCAAATTCAAATTCCATACTGAAGGTATTCCATGATTGAAGGTGAAATTCGGTCTTTGTAAGAGCTATACCGTTTTTCACGGAACACCCGATACATTGTTTTGGAACTGTCGCATTATGCTCCAACAAAAAACTTTGCCCACGTAAGTTTTTCAGGTATGTATAACTGAATTGTCGATAACATCTCCAACGAAGTGCTTCTATTTATCTCTTATAGTACATGAGATAAACGTACCAACATAAAATCATTTTAATTGAGTGAACTTTTGTTTACTATACCAGTAACCTTACCATTGTGAATATTCGTATCTCTTTAGATATAATCTTGGGTACAATGGAGGCATAGAGGTAGAAGAGTACTGAGATAATTGGACAACAAATCTATAAAGGGATGCCGGTGTCAGGCAAGTGATCAGCATTATTGGCAACAAAGGCAGAATTATCAAGATCTTTTAACGTTTGGTTCTCATGGGGGATATTGCTACCTAGATGTATACACACAACCAAATTTATATGGAATCACTCGGTATTTTACATTATTGATTGTTTTAACCATGGATCTTTGACTACTTGTGAAGAATGAAGTTATTTGTTGTAAAAAAAGTGGATAATATGATAAGAAATGTTGAATTTTCACCACATGTTCGAGATATTGTACTCAGTCGTCGTTCTCTGGCTATTGTAATTTGATTGATGCTCTTCATATCTAGTTTTGAATGAAGAAAGAGTCCAGTTCTAAAGAAAACCAGGTTTGCATAAAACAATCTGTTGTTTGTGGAGCTATTGTGCTTCTATCGAACATCTTTCCAATAACCCACAATTTGTCCTTCTTCAAGAAGAAACATATGGAAAGTTGCTGGTTTGAGATAAAAAATGATTTGTCAAAATTATTTTTTTCATACACTGTTGAAAGAGTTGCTTGACCTAATTAAATTTTCAAGGGTTGAAGCGCCCCTCCTAGGACGTTGCTCATTAAAGCCCCAAATTTACCCCTGCAGATGTCCCTCTAACAAAATCATTCGACGTGTTCCAGCAGTCTTTTTCAATCATTACGAGATAATAAATATACAGAGTAGCTCGTTTGAGATGGCACGCACTGTATCTCACACTTAACGAAGAAACCAAGTATTTTAAAAATGAGACACCCAGTACATATCATTGATAAATGTGGAATCCTGTCCTTCATAATCCTCTTATTCTATTTTTTTTTCTGTCAATCAAATAAAAAACGATATTCGTTCAATAATAAATGATATCCCGAGGAACGAATATCCCAGACAACTTTAGTGTGATTTTCTGTTGTTTTGGTTTTGATTCCAATCCGACAAACAATTCCGAACTTTCAGTACCGATGCGGTTGATTTTAATTTTGTCGACGTCGGTTTTTGCGCCGAACTGAAAATAGCTATAATTTCCTACTTTATGATTCATGCACCAGAACGATTGTTTTTATGGAAACTGCAAACTGCTGTATAGTTCAAATGAACCGATTTGCTTGTAATTATTTGTTCAGGTATAATATAGTCAAATAAAATTTTGATAAATTATAATAGTGGATTTATTTAAAAACTTATATATTTGAAAGTTTAGATTATCTGCTAAATGATAGTTTCAAAACCAAATAAACCAAGGGATTCTAAGTAATACGTCTGTTGTTGAACATAATCCGACTGTTCTCGTGTCTAGGGCGAAAGTATTGGGTTTCTGCTGAGTGAAACATTCATCATTTATTAATCTTGTTTGTTCAAAACCTCTATAAGTATCATTATAGTGCAATGGTTGTTCACAGTAGTACAACTATTAAGATGATTGAGATGAGGAAAGAAAACTTTGTCGTTGAAGAGAAATGTAATTGTTTTCTCACTCCAAATAATTCTCTACCATAGGGATTTGTTTTTGCACCTTCATTATCCAATTTACATATAAACGATATTCCTAGCAATTTTTTCTAATAAGTCCACTTATGCTGATGAAATTGCTATATGTTCTCGTCACGATAACTTCTAAACTACTGAACAGGTTTTGACCGCCGATCAGGGAATTTTGAACAAGTTCTTTAGAAAACTATATGGTCTAACCTTGGAAATAAAAATCTTGTTTTCCTCTGAATAATCTTCAACAGGTTAGACAATTGAGGGTATTTTTCAATGGCCTCCTCATTGCCTTCACATAACATATAATAAACTGAGTGAAATGGAATGGTTATTCAATGGGATTATAGGGGATACGCTCCTAGGTGACAAAATAAAAAATAAATATAAAAAAAACTCAATATAATTGAAGTTGTTGACCATACTCATTAATCATTTTCTTCAGGCTTAGGCAACAATACAAAGAATGTTGTAATTTTTTCTTTCTTGGAAGTTCTCAAAAGCTCCTTCAATATAAACTGATATTCAAAAGCGGCATTAGCAATTTGCTTTTTAATAATAAAATTTCGTTTCATAGACGAATCAATTCATAAGGATATCACTTGTCATTCTTAATCTTCCACTAAGATTTTTCAGGGTAAATATCCCGTTTCCAATGCTTGTTGAAGCCACGTCTTCAATAGACTGTGAATTTAGTATTTCCTCCAAGTCGGTTCAGTCAAATCTTTATTTTATAATTCAAGCAACTCCCGAATGTCACCTGATTCTATCTGTTCGAACCCATTTCCTTTTCCAATTTCGACAAAGTTTGCAGTTAAAGTTTGAATTTTCACAGATTCAAAACAGTCAAAACAGGCTACAGTTTTTCCAGCATGTTTTCGATGTTCATGGGTTCAGTTTTTCCACTAATGCATTTATGTTTAAAAGCCATTTACTATGCCAAATATCTTCTAGCATTCCATCATCATCAATAAGAGCTACAGCCCGGGGTGGGCCTTGGCCGCCTTCACGACACTGCTATCCTTTGAGTCCAAGCATTGTCCTTAAACCATCCAGCACTTGGTCCTGCCATCTGAGTCGTGGTGTTCCTCGTTTTCTAAGGTATCTTTAGCAGCATCGAGAATGGCTTTCTCGGTTTTGTACTCTTCTATGATGTTGGACTCTGTCAAGTTCAGATTTTCCTCGATGGCCTTCTATTAAGTTCTGATTACCGTGTTGTCCTCCTTCAACAAGTCCGAGTCCAACTTCGTTTGCTTCATCTTTTCAATGTTTAAATGGTGGTAAGTTTTCCCTCACTAGAGCCTTCACGAGGTAGTGATCAAAGTCAAAGTTGAGTCTGCAGTAAACTCTAACATCTGATATTGAAAAGTAATGTGACTGCGACACTCAGATATGGTCTATCTGGTTTACAACTGATGTGCCAGGTATTTCATATGTTCCTGGATATATACTTTTGTGTTGAAAAGATGTGATTTTGATGATAAGGTTGTTCCGGGATACCAATTCTGTCAAGTAATCACCATTAGCATTGTTAAAATCATGCAATGTGAACAGGCCTTTCACGTTGGGTAGATTTTCTAATCTCTCTATTTGTGCGTTGAAGTCATCCATCACTAGAGTCAGATCGTATCTTTGAATGAGGGAAAGTACTTGATCAAGTGTCTCTTTCTCTTCCAGCATTCCATAGCATTTATATCAGTAACACATTTCATTATACAATATAATTTGGATAGTTTGTCTTATATAATAGAGCTCAAAGATCTGAATTATTCCTTAGAAGTTGCAACAAAGACGTCGTGTTATGAGGTGAAAATGTTAGTTTTATATTTGAATGCATAGTTTCGAGTGTGCGAGAATGCGCTGGTGCATTTTCCAAAACTAGATCAACTTCATAGTCTAAATTTTTAAAATAAGTTTCAACTGAAACAAAACAATTCCGAAACCACCCAAAAATAGGGTTTGGAACCCTCGCTTTCTTAGTAGCACGCCAAACCACTGACAGGGGGTTCTTGTTTTTATTTTTTGAAGCACGAGGAAGTAAAGCATCAGTGGTTTAATGAAACAATCTACAGATGTTTTAAAACATAGTAACAACGTAACTCTATCCTTTGTTGCCTTAAATCTAGGGTCAGAATTTTCGCTTTTGGAAATGAATTTTTTATTAAACATTCTCTTCCAAAGAACTGCAGTTTTGTTTGCATTAAATACTTGTTCAAGTTTGTATCCATTAATAACTAGGTTTGCAAACTTTCCTGGATATCTTTTTGCTGCAGAAGTATCTGCAGATGCAGATTTCCAACGATTTCAATGCTATCCAATGATGTCGCACTTCAAATTTATTGAACCAACCTTCCAATGTCTTAAATCCTCCTCTACCACAACTACCACTAGGTAGTGGCCTTATAACACATGGAGAAAAAATAATACATTGATCCAATGAAATAAAGAACAAACACCAAACACATTTTGTTCAGTTTGATCAGCATTAGATAGTTGCTCAGATTTGTATTCTCCTTCAGCTACTAGGCTTGTAAATCCTTCTGAATATTTTTCTGCTGCAACAGTGTCTGCCGATACAGCTTTTCTTAAAAACGGATGATTTTGCGTTGACGCCAAAGCCAATACATTTTTTCTGATGGAGTTTTGATTTAAACGCAACGGAAGATGTATGATCGCTTCCAAAAGTTAACAAAATCATCCGCTGCTGCTATTGCTATGTATGGTCGAAGGATCTAGGACGCGATGTATTTCTGCTGCACAATAATTTTATTTCCATTGTTTGCTCACAATCTCTTACCTACTAGATGTTACTGATGTATCAACGACGAGCAAGATGAGGATTTTCTCTCCTGAATTATATACAAAATTGCGTCTAGTTCACTCGTTTCTCCTCATTTTCCTGAACTAAAACTTTAGTGGCAATCGTAACGATCTACTCTTTCATTCGAATAACAACGCAATCATTCATTTTGATCTAAAAAGAAAAGTGTTTATTTTTTATATTTCCAGATATTCTATTCTTTTCGCAGAACTTAATTAACTTAATTCAATCACAAATTTTCTGAGAATACGTTGATAAACTATTCCTGTTCGAAATTTTGTTTTGCATGAATTGATTCATATAAAAAAAACAGTTGATTTGCAAGTAAATAACTGAATGAGAATATCTTGATCGTCCTCTAGAAAACGTAACGTTTTTCCCCGAAGCGGCGAAGACCTAGCCAAGGATGTCGTTTGTTTATTTTTCGAATTAAAAATCAGGTTCACTCTATAATACGCTATTTCATTCAACCTCTTCTCAATCTAACCTGTTATATGTTTATCTGGTTTTGCCAGAACTTATGAATTATTCATGAAAAATAATTTACAACCAGGTGAAAATAAACGTCTAAGAATAAATAACCTCGTGTAAATTTTATGTACGAGGGTAATTTGATAAGTTAAGTGAAAATGACACAAGAACTAATTTTTCTAATTAATCTAAAGTTAATGAGTTGCAAAACTATACCATAGATAAAATTTATCTTATATCCTATATAGTAAAATTGAAAAGGAACTTTTGAATAATTGTTGAATTAGTTTTCTTATATACCCCCACTTGAAATCAATTTCATAAAATGTCTATTAACCATCCAAAGGCCAGCAATATTTCCGCATATCAAACTCCGAAGTTGCTGAATAGTAACGTCGAACAAGTCACCCGGGCATAAGTAATTTAACTACAGAATGGCAAAGATGAATAACGCAATTTGTACGTTCTAAAACTAATTGCAGCCTGGACAGTGTTTTAATGAGAAGCGGCTAGAGTGGTAGCCCTGACACCTAGGGGAATATGAATTGCGATTGGTAACGCTGACATATAGCTGCCAGTACGTTGGACTATCTCTAGGCGCCCTGGGGTCTGTTAGTTGGAAACCTCCTTAATCCATTTATTCTGCTTCGATGGGGAAATTCTTATTCGAATTAATTGCATTTTCGGGCGGGCTCTGTTGGAGAATAAGGATTTAACACTTCGTGTTTTCAGTTCTGCGAAAACTCCGATCGTCAACTTTGCTATTAAACTTGGTATTTTAAACTTCACGCAAAATTGCATAACTTAGTTTGTTATGAAATTAGATTCAACATAAAATTGTTATAAATTTCATTGCATTTTCTTAGGAAGTACAACTAGAACATTACCGTACAGGAAGTCTCATATAAGATGTTTTCAGCTAAATGAAACACTGCAAATTAACTGCCCATCTCAGTCTTCGGTTTTCAAGGTTAAGGTACAAATGTGTTGGTAGAGAACATTTGTTGTGAACTACCCTTAACTTTTTCTATTTGGTTGGCTTGACATCTTTCAACCATTCAACAACCTTACAGTCATTCAACAAACAACATCAATTATTTTCATTTTGATGACCGGAAAGAGAAGCATTAATTTTTTGTTTCCATTTCAAGAAAAGTGCTACTGAGTCGCAACGAATGCTTGTCGAGGCATATGGTACTCATCCTTTATCAGAAGCAACATGCAAAAAATGGTTTCAACGGTTCAGATATAATGATTTTTATGTGAGAAATGAAGAACGTGGAAGACCACCAAAAAAGTTTTAAGACGCCGAACTGCAAGTAATATTGGATAAAAATGATACTTTTAGTCGAAAGCAAACGGCAGCCATGTCAAATATTGCACAAAAAACAATTTCAGACCGTTTGAAAGATATGGGAAAGATCCAAAAGTGTCGGTAAGAAGGCAATGATCTGTGTTTGGTGGAATCAGAAGGGTGTGGTATATCATAAGCTTCTAATGTTAAGACTAATCGCTACAGACAACTAGTGATCAATTTGAAACATGCATTGATCGAAAACGACCAGAATGGGCCAGAATACACGGCAAAGTAATTTTTCAGACGACAATGCACCTGCGCACAAAAAAATCGGTTCTGGGTACAATCCTGGTACCTGCTACCCCACCCGCCATCTCGATTAACATTTGTTTTCATCGATAAGACGAAGTCTGATTGGATGTCTTGCTTTGCTTCAAAAGACAAACATTTCTATTGGCATGGTATCCATAAATTGCCAAAAGGTGGTCAAAATGTATGAAAAACAATGGTCAATACTTTAAATAAATGTCTGTTATTTTCCTATTCAAAATTAGTTTTTAATTTTCACAAAAAACATTCATTATATACAGGTACTCCTGGAATATAGTGTAACGATATCCAATCGTCTCTGAAGCCGATCCTGTCACCGCCCGGAAGACTGACGAGTACGGGGCACTTTCAAAGAATTCGAGAAAGATTTAAAGGCTTCAGCCTGCCGTATTACGAAGAAATCAGTGTTGCCATTTCCGGAAGGTTCTCGAACGAAATCTGGAACAGAGTCGATGTTACGCAAAAGTTCTAGAACAATTCGTACTTGTATATAAGAAGAGAGCGCGAAGCGCAGAGAAGGAAGTTCGAATACAGAGCGCGAATAAGTGGACAAAGTGTTAGAGATAGATTAAGCACTATCGATTGTGTTATATAAGTTAGTCATTTAGTTTAGTGTTATAATTGTTCAGTCTATGTGTAAATAAACTAAATTGAGTTCTGTAACGTTGAAGTGTTTGATTTGAACCCACAAATAATTTCAAGAACTGAAAAACGTTACAATATAGTCCTGACAAATCTCATAAAAATGTAAATATTCTCAGGGTTGAAAATTCTTTGAACATTCTATTGTTTAATAAAGTATGCTAGTGCGAATCAACATAAAACTTCCCAAATATTCTCAATGCTATGCTCGTAGGAAAAATTCATTCAAAATGTTTATCCTACCAACAAATTTCAAACCCAAGTTATATCTCTAATTAAAAAGTGTACGAATTTATTGCAAAATGTTCGGTTGAAATTGATTGTTATGAATCAAAAAGCTCCAATTTACCCGAAATTCAAATGGTAGATTGTCCCATGGGACCTATTGTTTCATATGTAAGTGCTCCAGCTACTAAATTATACATATTTGAACAACATACTTATTATTATTCTATACAACACTCTTTAGAGTTAACCAATCACTTGAGATGCCTAGAAATTCCGATAAGTGCTAAATTAGTATCCTTTGATATAATTAATCTATATCCGTCTACACCCCGCCGTGATGTCAAAGCCTTAATTATTCAACAACTTCAGCTAATAGTACATTAAGCCCCACTCATATTGAAGAAATAGGTTGAATAGAACAATTTTCTGAAGTTGCATCTTATTTCTGACTTATTTCCTAACATCGCGATTATTTCAAAGATCTCTAAATTCACGAACACCTTTCAATCAAAAAGTTTTCAGCTAATTATATATGAACTAATAATAATGAATTAGTTTTGAGATTTATTGTTGTTAGCGTAGAATCGAAAATATCCACACCACAAAAATTGTCGCATCACCTGGTTCTTATCTATGTAGTAACATTTGTTTCCATATGATCTCAAACACGTCCGAAACAAGAATGAGTTTATTTGACTATCAGTATTCATTCAATTCCTCTTCAGTTTTCACGCTAAATTAATTCAAGTTTTCTGTGTTTTTTGTTGATTTTCGAATCTTTGAATTTATTGTAATGGCTGCAGAACATCCTGGACGCTATTTGAGTGATCATGAAGTGGTAAGAATTGTGACACTTCTACAGGAGGGGCGAAGCCAACGTTACGTGACTAACTTCTTGAATGTTAACCAAACCACTATTTCAAGACAAATTAATCGGTACCACGAAACAGGGGAATATAGAAGAAGGGCCGGACAGGGAAGAAATCGGATAACAACACCATTTGATGATCGTTGGCTTCGTTTAGCTGCACTAAGAGTTCGGCACTGTACGGCTAGAATGCTACAAAATGAACTTGCACTTCCTAGAAACATGCATATTTCATTGCAAACTGTTAGGAACAGCCTCAGAGAAAACGATATCAGACCAAGGGTGGCTTCTACCGTCCCGCGTCTCACCAGAGAGCATCGAGTTGCAAGACTCATGCCTATATACAGACGACCTGGGGAACGGTATCAGCAATGCAATATCCGGCAAACCGAAAACTTCGGAGAGGGCTCAGTGATGGTGTGGGGAGGCATTTCTTTCCATGGTCGAACTGAGTTAGTCCTAGTGAATAATGGAAGAATGACATCGGCCAGAAACATCGCAGATATCCTTGAACCCCATGTTGTACCCTTTGGCCCATTGATTGGCGAAAACTTCATTTATATGCATGATAATGCTCGGCCGCATGCAGCTAGAGGGGTTACAGAATTTCTGCAAAATGCCGAAATTGAAATTTCAAGATGGCCAGCCAGTAGTTTGTACATGTACATACACAGTACATGTTTGGGACAACATGGAGTGGCCAATTCATCAACGTAGGATACCTTGTAGAACAGTCCAACAACTAGAAAATCTACTTTCTGAAATTTGAAACTCAGTGACTCAAGAGTACATGCAAAATTTGTTTGAGGGGCTTCCGAGACGTATACTGGCAATAATTAAGGCCCGGGAAGGAAACCTCGATTTTGAAAATGATTAGTAACCATTCGATGCTAGTTGATTGGTCTCTTCGCGAATGTTTGAAGATGGTAGAATTTTTAAATTTTTCATTAATTCGAAAATTGTTGATATTTTCCATCATAAACTCATCACTTTTGAATGATATCTTCTTATTTTACACTTCTGAAAGTTACCAAGTGACTGTTGAATGACCAACCTAAAAGTTTATATAGTTTTGTCGTACAAGTAGGGTGATTGCGACAATTTTTGTGGGGAGTGTATTTGTGATGTTTTGTCAAAATTCTTACCAGCATACTAGATAAAACCAGAGAATGTTAAAAGGATTTTAATTTTTTGAAATTTGAGGTAATTTCTCATCAGGCGTGTTGTATATATTTGGAAATTGCTTAAAAAACACTTTGTATAAGACCGCTTGTTTCATTATCTGTGAAGTACAGTTCTTAGTAAATCACCCTGTATAATTCCAAAATAAATGTGTTCGCAATATTCATCTCAATTGGAATTATGGACAGACCATTTCAATTTATGCAAACCGTAGAAACGGCATCACTTATTTCGATTGTACATGTTATGCATCAAAGAAGAATAAATAGGTTAGATTTATTCAACTAATTGATGCATGGAAGACAAGGGAACAAACTAATTCCTAAAAAGGCATCAAGATTACATACATCCCATCTCTTTCATCCACGCACGTTCCCGAGGGAATGTCTGAACATGCATCGACGAGTTCAAAAGAGATCGAAAGCTATTAGGGATTTAATTACAGGACAGAAAAGTTGGCGAGAAGCACAGAGAGATAGAGAGAGAGAGAGAACGAGCAACAGAAAGGCTAGTCCCTAAAATGCATGCAGAAAGCACATATCGGGGGCGGGAAATGGCAGGGTGGCCTGAGTTGGGAGTAGGGGTTTGTGCAGTGGCCCTGCGGTGGGTAACTGGCCAGCCTGCCCTCATTAGCGTGTAAAACGCGGGTTAGGTACAGTTTTATCATGCGTTCACTGTTGAACCGAGGTTGCCGCCGACGAGTTGCCAAGATTTATACCGCACACATATGCATACGCCGCCGCTACTACCCGAATTCAATTTCTATCTAAAGGCGATTTGGGACTTCCATTTCAATCATTACTACCATGAATTGTGACACTATGAACACGAAATGAAAAATTGTCAAACTTACTGAATCTCTGTGAAACAACGTGATGTTATACTAAGAAATATTGTATTCAAAAGGTATTCCCGGAAGGCCTTGGTATTATACTTGTGCTGAGCAATTTGGGTACCAAATAATGACATTGATCAATCCTAAAATGTATTTCTATTTTGTGATGTGTCTTGAACGTTCGGTACCACCATTCGAGGCATTTATAAGATAGCTTCATTACCATCAGCCATTTTCTTAAGTGTATACTGTACTAGTTTATTTTTGTCTGAGTAAACTGTTAGCCCTGTTTAGTCGCATCATTCCTCTATAATTTTAAGAGCTCCTTGTATGAAAATTCAACCGATCCCAAAGAAAGGAAAGAAGTCCTTACCCCAAAACCTGTTGCACTTCCCATTATGTCCAATGTGATGGAGAGAGTCATAAATGATGAACTCATCAACGACCATCAGTATGGTTTTCGCAGGCAAAGATCGACAGGAGATCTGCTCGCCTACGTCACTCATGTTTGTACAACAACGATGGAAAAGCATGGGAAATCTAGAGCAATAGCCCTCGACATCTCTAAAGCCTTCGATAGGGTTTGGCATGCAGCCTTGTTGAATAAACTTGCTGCATATGGGCTTTCCGAAAAATTGCGGGGTTGGATAAGTAGCTTTCTTTCAAATAGATCAATGCAAGTTGTGGTCGACGGTATAACATCAGATTGTTTTCAGTTGCAAGCAGGAGTACCTCTGGGATCTATTCTTTCGCCAACATTGTTTCTATTGCAGATAAACGATCTTCTGTCATCTACAGGGAACAAGATCTTCGGTTTTGCAGACAATTGTACCCTGGTTTCGTCCTTCAGTAGTCTGCGGCCGATTACAGCTGCGAAATCTCATCGTCAGAGATGTCAACAAATTAATAACTTAAACTCTGACTTACAGAGGATATCTGAGTGGTGAGCGAGCAAGACGCAAGCAACTACGTTTTCTAGAAAGGTCCCCGCTGGAGAACCTCCTCTAATGATGCAAGGCAAACAATTTGCATCCAAAGATTCGATGCACCTTCTCGGAATAACGTTCAACTCCGAGTTTTGCTGGCATGAACATGTATCAGCAATAGCTACGTCGGCATCAGCTACACTTAGTTTTCTTTTCACAACCAAGCGATACTTCACGTCATCTCAGCTGTTGCTTCTATATAGGGAGCAGATTCGACATGCTTTGGAATATTGTTCCCATGTATGGAGATCTGCGCCCAAACATTCGTTGCGGATGTTAGATACTGTGCAAAAACGGGCTGTGCGCCTCATCGACCACCCAGAGATCACCCACGATCTCCTACCGCTGGCTCTCAGAAGACAAGTTGCTGACCTTTCTCTGTTTTACAGATATATTCAAGGAAGATGCTCTAAGGAACTGAAAGACCTTGTTCTGTTAAAACTCATGTTTTGCCGCAACACTAAGCTGGCAAGGAGTTCTCATTATATGGCGGTACATTCAACGACTCCTTTAACCTCTCTCTATAAGAATTCCCTGGTTTACAGGACCGATGAGCTGTGGCACTCGCTTCCGTCCAACATCTTTCCAGCATCCCACAATTTGACCCTCTTCAAGAAGCTAGTAATTAGACACCTAAACTCTTCCCAGGCCCCAATCATGTGGTGTAACAGGTTCGCCATTCTTGGGAAGCACGCATAAAAAAAAGAAACCTCGTTGAAACGTGTGACATATATTGCTCTTGTGGTCCATGATATTGTTTAATTTCTCTATTACAACATTTTATCCGAACGAAACGTCGTTCATAATAAATGACAGATAACGAATATACAGCAAACTTCAATTTAAATTGTAGGCATAAGGTGGTACCTCCCTCCACCAATTTTATCTGACGTTTATGGCCAAGGTAGGTCGCTTAGCGATCTGAAAAATAGGTCGTTTAAGTATCATGCGGGGCGGACAAGAACCACATGGTATGCAATAAAGGGTTACCTATACAGGCCAAACAGCCCATCATTTATTACCATTTAATAAAACCTAATTGGTTACACATGGAACTTGCCAACCAGCTGACTTACCATACGATCATTTCGGTAATTAAAATGCAATCGGAAAGATGTCAGGCAGATTCAAGGTACATAAAGTTTGTTATAGACGAAGCAATTAATTGTAGATATTCACAGTTGGTGCTTCGATAAACGTAGAAATAAAAACTTCCGCTAAAATTCAAATTGTATCTTGTACTGTTTATACAGGGTAATTATTTTAAGTGGACCATTAGAATTTTGGACTTCTAATATTTGTAGGACTACTACGAAATTAATGGAAAATGTTTTCACCGTCTTTATATCACAAGCTGACTGTAACTTTGTTATTTCAAATGGCATAGTGTGTTTCTTGAACAACTTCATCTAACATTATTACATTTTCAATTTACTAACAGTAAGATTTTTTTAGGAATTTGAGTATTGGTTTAGAATCTGAAATAAGTTACTTGAATTCGTTTCGAGTGTTTCCTTTTACCTAATCAACGGAAGAAATTGGGAATGCCAAACCTCTCAGATTGGTCGGAAAACACCAGCAACATTATTTTTTTTGAACACCAAAAACTCAAATTTTCAAAACTTTAGCAACTTTTTTGTTATATCTCGAGAGTTTTTGAGATCTATGAACACAATTTGGAAGATGAGAGTGACGGGCTTATATTATTATCCGAAAATCATCCTTCGAGAAAACGGGAATAACTCGAAAACAAAAAAAATAGCTAAGATTCCACTATGATATACATCAATGCTTATAAAACGCAAAACGGAGCTGCAAAGACTGTAATAGCTAAAAAAAATAACTTCAGTATCTACAGTGGTGAAATTTCTACGAAATTTCAGGCTTTTGTTGATAAAAGAACCAATTTTTTACCTTCAACCTCAAATAAAATATTTTCCAAGGACCGGAACGATTCGGAATTTTTGAAAGCTAATTTAAATCATGTTTTGAACTATTTCGAGGGTTTTCAGCTGGATGTTAGTTTATGTATCTTCGAAAGTCTAGACTGACCGGACTATATCTTGTGGAAGTGTTGAGCACAGTAGAACCTCGGAATTTCACTATCAATCATCATAAACCAAACACTAAATTTCTCTCGGCTCGATGGCGTAGGGAATATGATGCTCGTCTCCTGCGCAGAGTTACCTGGGTTCAATCCCCACGATGTCGGTGCGATTTTTCGGATTCTGGGAATCGCATGAGTGTCCATCTTTCGGAGGAGATATAAGGCCGTCGGTCCTGTCTGACAGAAATGTGTTGGACATTAAAGATCCCTTCCCATGACAGGAGAGGGGTTCGGCAAAATTCCCAGGTTAGTGAGGTGACAGAATTCCCTGGCGTGTCATTAGCCGAAAGGCAGAAATAGAACACGTTAAAGGAAAACAAACAAACAACCCTTTTTTTGAATAAAATACAACCTTTATTTGCTAATAGACCATCAGGCCAACAGTAAAGCACGTCACTATACAACATACATACTACACACTAAGAACAAAACAATTAAATGGCAACATTGCCCAAAGCTGCACTGAAATATTAATTGAAATTCGAATTTCACAACTATTCAAAAAAAACATTCAGGAGCTAAACGAACTCACATTTGATCAAAGACTTTCTCCAAGGAATAAAATGATGTAGACTTAAGAAAATCAGAGATCTTAGCTTTAACTGAAGCCCTACTTCTAGACTCACTGATAAGCGGCAACAATTTATTGTAGCGCTTTATTCCGATATAGTCTGAATGATGCTGTCCAATCGACAGGCGTGAAAAAGCAGCATGTAATTTACCTCTACCAATCCACACATGCAGTACTAGGGATATATATATATATATATATATATATATATATATATATATATATATATATATATATATATATATATATATATATATATATATATATATATATATATATATATATATATATATATATATATATATATATATATATATATATATATATATATATATATATATGAAGAAAAGGCACTGTCGAAATAGCCTCCCTCACAAACAGATCCCTACAATAACTCGCAAATGGTCTATTGTATATTATGCGCAAAATGTTTTTATGCTTGATAAAAGCATCTGCCATGCCCACAGCCGATCCCAAAAAATAACACTATACGACAAACTAGATTCTACCCATCCATGATACATCATTCTCAGCACATGATTGTTTGTGACGTCTCTCGAATACCTAAAGGCAAAACAAGTTCGACTGAGTTTGTTGCAAAGCTCGCTGATCTGATCTGTCCAGGTCAATTTTTATTAAGCGTGAGGCCCAAAAGCTAAAACTTAGTTACTTCAGTTATACTGCTTCCCTGTGACCTAATGAGAACGCTCGAATCAACAGGGGCATTCCTAGATAGAAAACGCATACAATAGGTTTTTTGGTTATTGACAGTTAGTCCATTATCATTGCACCTTCTGCCGATATTTCCAGATATCTTATTTCCAAATTGCACGGAATCCATCAAACAATTGCCAGACACCGTCTGAATGAAGAATAGAGGACCCAGTATGGATCCTTGTGGAACACCCTGTATTATCATTCTTTTTGTCAGATTTAACCCTATTCACAAAGATGGACATAGCCCTCCCAGACAGATAAGAGTGCCGTGCCCCTTACTCCAACGCAATACAATTTATGCAGCTGCAATTTGTGATTCATGCACTCGAAGGCTCTCTTGAAATCATAGAAAATTCCAACTGCATTCAACTGCTCAGAAACAAATGTCAAGACAGAAAGAATAGCTGATGATCTGGAACGCCCCTACATTAAGTGATGCTGAGATCGACTCAGCGTCCTTATCTTTGTCAAAAATTGAGTGAGACGAACACCAAAGATGGCCTCAAATATTTTGGCGAACTGACTCTGTATGCGGACAGATCTGTAATTGTGGACCTCTTCACGTGATCCTTTCTTTTTATAGATTGGTGAGCATTTAGATTCTTTCAGTATATCCGGGAACGTACCCGATTTAAATGATTCATTAATTAGCAACGCTATAGGTTCCGAGATCTCAGCGGTTATCGCTCGAAGCATTCTCCCGTCTATTCCGTCAATGCCCGGTGTTGATTTCTTATCAACAGTTCGAATAGTTACAAAAATCTCCTCATCTGTGCATGGAAATAAGAAGAAAGTTTCGCTTCCAATATTTAGACGATTATTATCGCGATTAGGAGTACACTATGGTTAGAAATGTTCGACACAGTTTGGACATCAGAGACCTTCCGATCAGAAGATGTTTTGAGTATTATATTACTTAGTGTTTTATGCAGCAAATGTGACATAAAAAAAGATAGTTGCGATCTGTTTCTACCAATGAATTTCCCTGAGGATGGAAATCGGGGATTTTGTCTATTTACAGTATTTTTTTAGTTGTTGTCCTGAACCATCGAGAATGGGACACTCTGTACATAACCCGTAAGATTACGAGAAATAACTGCTGACAAGCCATCTCCAAAGGGACGCGTGGAAATCCAAGTTTATAGTATAATTCCTTGTAAATTTACGATGTTTATTTTCTGAACAACCTGTGTCAATACCTGCAACATTCCCTAATATATTAAACAGATATTCAGCGACAAGTTCGTTCATCTATCATCAATTTGCAGATGGAGAGATAACCCCGACTTGGAAGGGTGAACACGAGTAGGACACACTAGGACGGGGGTCAATATTGACATTTTAGTAATGAACGGATTTCTCGTTCCGACTACCTTTACATCCAAATGTCAAATAGTCTGATAGTTGTAAGGAGAACAAACAATTAAATGTTAACATTTGGACTCGCTGCTTTCGGCCATTTCGTGTTTCGAGTTATGGATCTCGGATATGATTTGCCTGAAGATTACTAGATTTCTGACGAATTGATATTGCACTGGATTTCAACTCATGGTGAAATGACAAGTTTTCAACGTGAATATTTCTATATTATGTATTAACAACTTCATCTAACAGTTTAAATGGACTTTTCCCCCAATCAGTGAAAGGAAAATCCACTGTATGAATTTATCCGTTACTATTTAGTACAAGTCTGTTGAAATTCTAATAAGATGCGCGAGGAACAAAAGAGATAGCAAGCGGAGGAAATAAGATGGAAAATACGTTCTGCAATGTAATGTCAAATAGCTACCAGGGTCGGCGTAAGGGCTTTTTGACAAAATTATCCCTCTTAGGCATATGGCATATTTCAAGGTACTCGATCATTCTATTTCTATTACAAAGAAGTGAGTCACAGAGTCATCACCAGTTATATTACAGGAAATTTTCGAGGCAGGGGTTTTTCTAACAGAACCTTCATAATAAGTACTATTGTTTTCTCCTTATAATTCAAATTTTCAAGAATACCTGGAATTTGTACAATAGGATGAAATATAGTAATTGAAGATTGATATTCAATAGGGATTTGAGGCTAAGGATCAGTAATTATGTTTGCTCTCTCGTGAATCAGCAGATACATTCTTATCGACGAACTTTTGATGAATTCGCTTAATGTGGTTACGACTTTATCGACGACGTAAGAATTAACGACAAACCTACGAAGCAGGGCTCTATCGAAGCCACCGAGATCTGTTTTCTTCGCTGATTTTTTCCCTTTTAATCGGGAGTTTGAATACTGTTATTTTCGTCATCTTCAATCTTCTTCATTTCACTCGAAATTTTTGCACAGTTCGCAAACCTACGCCTGTTGCGACAGCTACACGTTCTTGTACCTTTTTTAAAGAAATTACAGGTTCATTCTGTATCCCTCCTCGTTTAATGAAATGAGTGATATTCACCATTCCACACCAAAACTTAGAAATATTAAAATGAAATTTCCAAGGTTCGGTCCTGTTCGCTTGGCTCTTCTTAAAGCTTCGAAGGTTCATTGAGAACTGAGCTCTTGGTCACCCGTAATTGTTTTCGTTTCACTATTTTGACAATTAAGCAACGATCAAAACCGTTGTTGTGAGCTATAATTTTGATGGCTTCAATTTGTTTCTTAAGATTTCTCAAAGATGAATATAACGAATATGGAACATCGAATTGTAAGCCAAAATTTTATGTGAATATGACTGGTTAAAATACTTAAGAGTACGTATATATGAATTGGCTAGTACATTTTCTAAAGATGTTAAAGTTAATTCCGCTATTTGATTGTAAACTTGACAGATCTAAAAACTATATTTGATGGTTTTCCTGAAATGAAGATAATTAAGCTATATGCATAATTCCAAAAGAGTGTAATTAATTCGCGATGCAGCAAAGAGTTAACATGTGATTGTTCTAAAATATTAGACCTCAAGTTAATACTTCCATTTCCCGGAATGTTTGAAAACATGTTATCTACATCTGAGCTTAAGAGATTCGAGTTATTCGGTAAAATGAATTTCTCCGATTTTTAGGTTGACACATTTGTGGTATAGAAACTTCTAAACGGCTCTCTTACACAATTTGATCACTTCCTTAAATTCATAATAGTATGCATCCAAAAATAAAATTTTAATGCAAAAAAAGATCTCTCAATTTTCCACTAGCAAGATTTACTTCAAGATCTTTAGAAAACTTAACAGCGCAGATTCATATATTCCCAATGTTTCCAACCACCCATATTCACATGAAATTTCGGTTTACAATTCAATAATCAACAGAGTATTTTCATTATCTTTTCAATAGAAAATCTTGGAAAAGGAATTGAAACCATTTAAACTACGTCTCACAACAATGGTTTCGATCAAGGCTCAATTAACAAAATAGTGAAGCGAAAATAATTACATATAGCTAGTAGCCAAATATATCTAACTATAAACTAACAAATCTGAAAAGTTCATCCTTTTAACATAATTCGAACATATAAGTGAAAATTTCGCAAATAACCTTTTCAAATTGAGAGCTAACATCGCATTCGTACCTCAAAATAAATTGTCATCACTGTTATTCAATGCTAAAAATCCTATAGAGAATTTAAATAAATGAAGAGTTTATTGCAATAATTTCTACATAGATCAGACTGGTCATTCATTAAAAGTTCTACACATTGCACCAAAGTGAAGAAAACTAAATCACCTAGAATCATTGGAAATTTTCAAGTCAACTTTCAGTGATGATAATAAGAAATTAAACTATGTATTATACTATCTCAAGAGATTCATTGAAATTAAAGTTTAATACTCTGTATGGTCGAAAGACCGAAATTACAATCCAGATTTTCAATAAATTTCTTGTGATAGTATAATATATTGTTGAATACAGTCCTAACATCTGGTTTTCCATATTCAAATAACGATTTATTCATACAAATTCCATTTGTGTTCTAGAGGTTTCGATCGAAACTATCAAATGGAAGAACTAAAATGACGAAAATAAAGAACTCTGAAGGTATCTTGGTCACCAAGAGGGAAGAAATCGTAGTTGTCATTGAAGAATTTTACAAAAAACTTTATAGTTCTGAAAATCAAGAACAGAAATATATTGAAAGACATATTCTTAATACCGGTTCTGAAGACATTCCTGAAATTGATACAAATGAACTGAAAATTGCGCTCAATCAGATGAAGGACCAAATATGCCCCGGTGAAGATGAGATCACCATCGAGATGTTGAAGATGGGAGGAGAATATCTGTTGGATAACGTACGGATCCTTCTCAACAAATGCCTAAATGAAGGAAGAATACCAATGGTATGGAATAATGCACAGGTCATTCTTCTGTATAAGAAGGGAGACAGAAATAACATAGAAAATTACCGCCCAATATTGCACTTGTACAAATTACTGACGAAAATAATGACAAATAGATTAACCAACAAAATGGACGCTTATCAATCCGTCGAACAAGCCGGCTTTCGGAAAGGCTTCAGTACAGTAGACCATTTGCAAGAGATACGGACTCTCATCGAAAAATGTGATATTGCATATGGCATTTATAGATTTCAAGAAAGCGCTTGACTTGATTAAAACTTGGGCAACACTAAGAGCACTACATAACGCAAGAGTAGACAGTAGATATTCAAATCTCATCAATACATATACGAAAACTCCACAATCAAAATAACGATAGACGAAGAAACAACATCAAAAGAAACTCCCGTGAAAAGAGGCATACGACAAGGAGACACGATCTCTCCAAAATTATTTACATTGACTCTGGGGGACGTGGTCAAGGTTTTGAAGTGGGAAACGAGAGGCATAAATATAGATGGTGTACGTCTGAACCATCTTCGATTTGCGGATGACATAGTTCTTATAAATGATGATGCCGATGATCTTTTCACGATGCTGGAAGAACTATATGAGGCTGCCTTGACCTATGGACTCGAGTTGAACCTGGATGAAACGAAAATTGAGTCCTGAAAATCTAAAAATCAGTATCGGTAACCACAAGATCGAAAATGTTACAGAAATCATTCATCTAGGGCATTAAATCGTACAAGGCAGGAAAAATCAAACCTCTGAAATATCGAGAAGAATAGGACTAGGTTGTGCTGCATTTGGAAGACTGGTTCATGTGTTGAAATCTCGAGAAATCCCAATAAATCTCAAAAGGAACACGTTTGAGACATGTATTATGCCAGTCCTCACATACGGTCTTGAGACAATGACTCTTACCCGCGCACACACCAACAAACTCCAGGTGAGACAACGAGCAATGGAGAGATCGATGCTTGGCGTTAGTTTGCTAGATATAATCAAAAATGAGGAAATAAGACGAAGAACACGCGTAACGGACATTTTGAGAAGAATAGCGGAACTCAAATGGCGCTGGGTTGGATATGTAGCCCGCCAAGAACAGGTGGACTCATAGAATAATGGTATGGCGCCCAAGACAAACCAAGAGGAATGTTGGTAGACCTCCCAAACGATGGTGAGATGATATACAGAAAACAGCAGGAAAAAATTGGGTTCAGATTGCCTTAAATAGACAGAGATGGAAAGAGTGGATATCCACAGGCTGAAGAGAGAGAGAGAATTTTAGAGGTATAATCTTTAATTGAGAATGTCAAACCTCTTAAGTTCTCTACAACACAGGATATTCAAAAATCACCTGCCATCTTGAATAAATTATTTGACAAAGAGCTTCTTAGTTAACAAAGACTATATAAAGAGGCTCGAGAAGCTTTTTATCAAATTAATTGTGTCTACAGTAAAGAAATTTCACCAACTGATGAGAATTTTATGTGAAAAAGTAGAACAAGTGAACAAGTTATAGGTTTTTTACTATAATTAGTCAATCGCAATACGTTTCGTTACATAGTAGCTTCTCCAGACGATTGGTAATAACGTATTTAAAAAGGAATAGGAAATAATAATTCCAAGATGAACTAAAATCTTCAATTCCATGTTGACCCTGAAAATCACTCGCTAACAAAGTTCGAAAGAGAGAATCGACTTAAGTCTATAATAAAAACAAGTAATGTGTTTTTAGGAATTTCACTGAATAATTGTGATTCGTAACGCGTTTCACTACACCGTAGCTTCTTCAGACGAATGAATGTACAGAAATTATGACAACTATATATAGATACAACTGAGAATATAAATACTAATGTTCTTAAATAATTAAAAGCTTATTGGGTTCTTCTTAAGTGGTTCTTGATGACAGGTATATCCAATATTAAGGAAGAGATTGCTCCCTGAAGAGATTCAATAAAGGTGAAGGGCTTAAATCGACTTGTTCATTAATGAGTCTATCTGAGTGTTTGTGTTTGTTGATTTTTAAAGTATCCCAAAGATCTACCTTCCAATATTTATTATCTGTATGCAAAATTTCAAACTGTGGGTCGAAAGAATGATTATTTTCTAAGAGATGATTCGCGTAATTTGAATCTGATTTTTATTTGAAAAACTGCGTTTATGTTCCGATATTCTAATATTAAAATTTCTATGTGTTCTACCAATGTAGAAATTATTATTATTCAAAATATTATTTATTATTTTGTAATTGTAACCATTAATTTTAGGTATTTGTTTGATAAAATTTAATTTTTGTTGGAATTTTTGAATAAAACTGTTGAATGCTGACATTTTATGTTGATACGGATGACACGATGAGCTATGTATTATAATATCTGTACGTGACAGCTTATGGAAGATTGCGAAAACATGTTTTCCATTTTCATTCGAAATTGTTGCGTCTAAGAAATTTACTGAATTATTGCTTTCTATTTCGGTTGTGTATTCAATTTTTGGATATAATGAATTTATATAATTTTCGAAAATTTTAACTGTCTATCACCTGTGAAACAAATAATGTTATCGCCTACATAGCGATACCAGTATAAACAATATTTACTAAGTGGATGATTATAAATTAAGTTCTCTAAATAATTCATGAATATTTCTGCTAACAAAGGACTTAACGGATTGCCCATAATCAAGCCGTCTTCACTAGTATAATATTTGTTATTGGAATGGAAATAATGTTGATCTTAACAAATTTGTAATAATGAAAGAATATCTGATTTAATGAACGTATTGACATGATTCTTTTCTAATAATTCTTCAACTAAGTAGTACATATTTTCTTTCTGAGGAATATTGGGAAATAGGTTTTCAACATCAAAACAAATGAGTTTGGCATTAGGTGGTATAATGGTATCTTTGCTTTTGGCAATTAGTTCGTATGAATTTTTGACCGAAAAATCAGATTTAAAATTGCAATGTTTTATTAGCAAGTCGTTAAGGAATTTTGAAAGTTTGAAAGAAGGTGCCGTTACAAAAGAAACAACAGATCTAATAGGGTAATTAGGTTTATGAAGTTTCATCAACGAATAATTCGGGGGATTGAGGATTGGAGTTAATGAATTTATATTTTTCGTGGTCTGTAATTACTGATTTTACTATCGAAATTACGTTTTTAACCTCTTTCTGAAATTTAGCGGTAGGATCCTTAGTTGATGTTATAGAGTTTCCAGCTGTTGAGAATTCTTCAGTTTTTGACATACATCTATTTGATCGATGATAAGATTATGTTATATCTTTCTTCTCTCTCTTGTAACGAAATGAGTCTAAACGTAAGGCTTTCACAAATCGATTACAAATAGCCACCGTAAAAGTTTCACATCAAAAATCTATTGTGAAGACATTTTAAGTCTGACTTGTAACGGTTCATTTTTCCGTTCGATGGAGAAGTTATGAACAAGCGATAAAAAATCCCATATTGGTAGAAGCATGCTCGCACAAATTGACTAAAATTGAGTCCTTTTGACATCCAATTAAACCAATATGTGTCAAAAGTTGGGCGGGAAAAGCTGAAATTGAAAGCGAAGCGAGTAAAAAGGATAACGAATAGGTCCTATGTTCTCGACAAGAAGAGCACGAACGACGATATTCTCAGACCATTACCTAAACGGAAGTAGCTTTTATGTGAGGGTGTTCGAGCCAACCTTTGTTTCCGGACGGGCCCATGTGTAACAAGTCATTACCACTCATCCAAGTTCATTTATTTACATGCAATTATAATGCCATTACATAATACTACACAGTGTGGCCACATGGTTCGACCGACCGGAAAATCGACGTTAACTTCAAATGGCAGCACGGATATTTATCGACCACTTTGTTTTTTAGGGATGTTCTATTTCAATTTTGGTCAACTACTAATTGAATTTCATTTCAATGGGCTTACAGCCGATATACCTTCATATTCAATATAGTAGTTCAAGACTAATCAGATTTTTTTCAATATTGTTTTTATTCATTTTCAATGGATACAGGGTGCACATAACTAAGTTTCGTGATTTTGGCATTATTTGCTACTTCTCTATAATGAATTTTGATTTAAGAGATGGTGGGGTTTGATCTCAAATGCTCCTCAGAGTTTCTCACTAAGATGATTCTTTCGAGAATCAAAGAATGAAGTTTGAACATTTAAAAATCTCTCAATTTTTTCCCAATAGCAACTACAAAATAAAAATAAATTACAAAAATCATTTCCTTGAATCTTTGAAATAAAGTCTTTCTAAGTTGTCATAATTGATTTTGTAAATTTTTAATAAAGTTGTAAACTCAATCAAAGAAGGCTACAGCTTTCAAAACTATAAAGCACACAACAGTTCAAGGTTCTCAGAACCGTCCCCCTCGACTACAACGATCTTTCTGTGTACCGATACTTTCGTTTGGCCTTGGTGTGAGTGCGAGTGTCCCTTCTACCCCCACCTACACCACATCTTCAGTCCAATGTCAATAACCTTGCAGTTAGAACGAAAACAGTAACTCATTCTAAGTTTCGTTTCCACTTTGTTGTTGTGAAGAGAATAATTTCGCTTTTTATTAGTTTTTTTGAAAATCAATAGTGTTTCTATAAAACCGAGTCTATATAAGTTCTGAATTCATTAGATTCTCTTTTTTCCATTTAGAAATCTTCGGAATCGTTTGTAATTTTATTGGAGCTGTGTTGTAGCGATTGGAGTGAATAATTTTCAGTAATAGGAATTGAGTTTTCTTTGATTTTCTGGATAAATTCCAATCGTCTGAGGCGTTCTAAGTAGTCGGTAATTTTGCCGAATTTCCTCGACAACCAATTCAATTAGAGAGGGGAGGGATTTCGAATTTTTTTGTTATATTAACCTAGATCTATATCTGCTATTCCAAGGATTTTTTCACCGTCAAGATATTTTGAATTTTCATCTTTATGCCAAACCTTGATATTTCACGACTGGGGTAACCACGTCTTTAGGGAACTAGTCTTGACACCTAGGGTAGTAACCTTGCGAACCATATTCAGCAAATCAAGTAAACTGTAAGCTGTAAGATTCAGGAATACCAGAAAATTGATGTAAAACACCAAATTCAATCATCGTGGGTATTAATCTCATTCCTAAAAAAGCTAAGTGATTCTCTTTATGGTCTAATTCTTCTCTTCTGTCTTCGTTAATTGTTGACTGAGCTCTATCATTGAGTTTCATTTTGTTGAAGAGCTCAGATTGTTTTAAATCAAAAATTTGTACTATGTAGTTTGAACTCATCTCGTCTGAGACTCCTTTTATTGTAATTGGTTAAACTTTTAGTTAAGTTCTTTTTGTATTAGTTACCTTGATTATGGGTAGTAATTTATTAATCAGTTACTGTGATTTCGATATTTATCTGTTAATAAAGCTAGTTGAATGAAGTGATGAGTATTATTCCTAAGGCTATATCTAGGACGTAGGTTCTAGAGGAAAATCTCACACACTGAGATAAAAGGACTCTGATCTAGCTAGGCATAGGTTATTTCTAAGTAGTTTCAATTGTTATTACATTTCAACTAGCCTTGCTCTAATTTAATCTCATTGAACTTCATTATTTAAATTTGTTAGTTCCAGTAGAATTGAAATATTTCTCCAATTTTAGATATTCTAGAAACTAAACCGTTACATATGTCTATTTTGAATACTTTTCAATTTTGCATAAAACAACCAACACACGAATTTGTTACTCAAAAAGTCTAGGGAACACTTCTGAATATCGATATATCGTATCCAGAACGATCAATATGGATGATTTTTTTTTTAAAAATGAACACCTGCATCAATTTCTCACCAAATTATGTAGAGTGACGCAACAGATTTCAGTTTTTTTATAAAAAACTAAAAATGCAGCAGATGCGACGCTGCTTTTAAAATCATTTCATGTATTCAGTGTTTAAAATCAGCTAGTTGGCACTTTGTTTCTGTTATAAGCAGAAATAAAAGATTCAAGTTTTGTGATTCGACCATGCAAAGACGACATTTGACTAGAGAAGAGATGTTACGAGCCGTTGGCATGCTCCAAACTGGGAGCTCACAACGGGAAGTATCCAGGGTTCTGGAAAGTAGCCCAAGTGTCATAAACCGTTTATGGTCGCGTTTCAATGAAACAGGTAGCGTAGAAGAACGCCATACAGGTCGTTTCAGGATTACTACAGTCGCCCAAGACCGATTTTTGGTTTTGCAAGCAAGAAGAGATCGTACTACCACAGCATCTCAATTAGCTCAAGAGCTATCACGAGTTCATAATGTACAAATTTCCGACCAAACTGTGAGAAATCGACTACATGAAGGTTAACTCCACTCCAGACGTCCTTTAAGAGTTCCACAACTGACCCATGGAAACCACGCTGCTCGTTTAGCTTGGTGCCAAGAACACGTAAACTGGGATTGAGAGAGGTGGGCCATAGTTCTCTGCAGTGATGAATCTAGATTTAGTTATTATCCCGATTTGGGAAGAATTCGAATATGGAGGGAACCTGAAAAGCAAAACCGTCTCCAGCATGCTCGAGAAGTTGTTAGACAGGGAGGCGGATCAGTGATGTTTCGGGAAGGTGTACGCCTTGGAGGAAGAACTGACCTCGTTTTCATACAGGACAACCTCACGGGAAATTCTTACGAAAATGAGATAGTTTTACCTGTAGTGGTACCGTATCTCCAAACAATGGGTCAAAATCCACTCTTCCAACAAGATAATGCCCCTCCTCATCGTGCAAGAGTTGTCTTGAACGTTCTTGAAGAGAATGATATCGATCTTCTACCGTGGCCATCCTGCTCCCCAGATCTGAATCCCATCGAGCATGTGTGGGACACCCTAAAAAGAAATCTACTGCGTCAAAACGTCTTCCATCATGAACAGGAACTTCGATTAGCAGTTCAGGGGGCTTGGAATGACTTAGGCCAAAATGTAATAGACAATTTAATATTGAGCATGCCGCGACGATGCCAAAGTGTCATTAATAACAGAGGTGAACCTTCTGGGTACTGAAAAATATAAGTGCTTCCATATCGTTTCGAAAATATTAGTTCAGGATTTTTTTGTGTTTTACCAAATTTCGTCATTTTCAAATTTCAAATTTTTTATAATAGGTGCTTTGGAGAAGTCAAATATTATTTTGTTTTTTGAGAATACATTATATACAATACATCCCAACAAAAAGGAAAGATTTCTATAAATTCGAATCATCAAATTCATATTTTGAAGATATTGGTAAGTGTTCCTAGACTTTTTGGGGTGTTTACATAAATTAATACAAAAAAAAACATCTTTTTCGCATGATAATTTTGCTAAATTTCACTATCTGAAAGTCAACAGAAACTTTAACTACAATTATCTCGGTTTCATGTCTTCGTGGCTTGTTAGCTTTTTGCATAACTACGTCCATTTGAGAATGCAAAATTTAATAACTTTAATATGAAAATTCTGGTTTCGAATTCAAAATCATTTTTAATTCTGAAATGATAGAGACAATTAATACATTTCAATGAGTATTGAAACTGTCTTTTTGTTTGCAGTCATTAAATACGAGGTATTCCATCTTTCACGGAACATATGATATATGAAATATTTTTCATGATTGAAATGCAATGAAGGAAATGGTTCATAGTTCATGTAATGAATAAAGTATTTAAACTACTCGATTTTATTCCCGTATTCATAATGAATTGTCCTGAATTGAAATTGTATTTCCATAAACGTTTTTTGTCAAAATAATCATTAAATATTTCGTTTCAAAAACATTATATATTCTTCTCTATTGGAAGAATCTCATAGAAGATTTTGAATTCGTAGCTCCGTCTGTACAATTCGAGATTATTTCGAAAACAAGTTCGACAACGAATCAGATAATTCTACTCGTAATAAGAGAACAACTTGTTTTCCAGCCGGTTTCACAGGAATATAAATAATCACATCGATTCTGTAAATATTAACTGCAGCACGCAAATTAATTATTATTATGATTCATTTCAATCCGTTTCGGATAATTCATTTTTAATTACTTCATTGTGGTAGTCTCACGAAATTTTTTTTTCATTCGAACTGACATTTCAATTTCCGTATAATTATTAGTCAAGATTCTAATACTTTGGTATTTCTGAATTCATAAATAACATATTTTAGTTGGGTTTTTATCAGTTCGGAATTTTACTGGGCAAACAAAATGTTAAGGAAGATTCTCCGGTCAAGGATGCGGAATATTAAACCAGTGGAGTGTTTCGAATCGATTCAATAGAATTCTATAGAATTTTAAAATAACACGATAAGAGAGTTTCATGAATGTCATTCTTTATATCGAGCACCATATTTTCGAAAGTGTAAAAGAAATAGTTAGCGCACTACTTAATTAGATCAAGTATTTTGGCATTTGGAAGTGTGATAAATGACATTTATAGAAATGTCTTCGTATAGAATACGAATCATTGGGTTTCTTCATTAATATAAGCATTCACTGAAAATTGATTCGATTAATTACGAAAAGTTTCTTGGTCTACTACGAGAGAAGTGTAAAAGCTAATATACTGAAAGCCTTAAATACTACGCATTATATACTTAACCCCAAATATATTGAACGCCTTCTCATATCCAACTCTATCTATACTGAACGCTTTATTATATTCTCTTCATTATTCATATATGTACTTAATAGTTCTTTATGTTACATGAAACTCTCTCATATATTGCCTCAGTCATCCTTGGGGTAACGCAGCTTCCAGTATTGTTTTATGGATACTGACTCATCAATCACACAAATCTCAACAGTATTCACTACTATCCCAATTCAAAGAGATACATTCATTCAATTTGAATATCTCAACTTCATCGAATTGAGCTAGCATAAGATGAAATTAAAAATATTCCAACATTGATTCAAAACAACAAATTGTCCAATCACCCTTTAGGCATAAAAATTCAATCATCAAGAACTCCAATATTAATTCACAATATTCCAAATTTTTAGTTCCAAAAGTATTAAATATATACTTCAGAAAGATCAATACCTACAGATCTATAGTTTTAAATTTTAATTTTTACTCAACAGTTCTAATTCGTATTATATCAGATAAGAATCGAATAAGACTCATGAATTATATAAACAACAACTATGCTTAAAACAGCAAAATGGAAGAATTACTTCTCAAGTATATTAATGAAATAGAAAATAAAAGTTCTTCTCAAATTAAAATTTCTTGGGAATATCGAAAAGACAGAAGCAGGAAATTTATTGCAAAATGATTCAAAAAATTGCGAAAAGTTTCTTGGTCCACATGCGAGAAGTGTAAAAGCAGTAATTTTCTTATTTAAATATAATTATACAGTATAAGCTCTTCATTCGGGGGGTATATGTTAAAGTTATGAAAAAAATTTTTTTGCTTGGCAGTTTTCAAAAGCTCCTCCAATTCAGACTGATAGTCAGTAGTGGCATTTGCAATTTGCCTTTTAAAAATAATACATTGTTCCATAGACGGATCAATTCTCATAAAAAATCACAAGGCTCATTTTCCATTATTAAACCTTCACTAAAATGTTTCGAATTAAATATTTTAAATGTCTGTTTCCAGTGCTTGCTGAAGCCTCTTCCTCAACAGACTGTGAATTTTACATTTTCTCCAAATCGGTTTCAGTCAAATATTCATCTCATGATTCAATAACTCCTGAATGCCACTTAATTCTATCTACTCGAACCCATCTCGTGCTATTCCATTTACAATTTCGGCAATGTTTGCAGTTGTAGTTTGAATTTGCACAGATTCCTCGTCATTTTCCGTAGTCAGAACAGGCCATAGTTTTTACCAGGATGATTTCAATGTATATGGTTCAGTTCTTCCACTATTTTTTTTACGACCAAGATACATTTTTCTCTGTCAAATTTCTTCCAGCATTCCACAATATTTGAATTGTGGAGGCCGTTACTTAATGTAGATCCATGATATAAATAAGATAAAAAACACAAGGTTTAACTTTAATCTACACTTTATTTGAAAAAATTCGACGACGTTTCGCTGACACAGCAGCTTTATCAAGAATGACAAACAGAATGATGAGTATGGTATTATAAACAAATCGTAGTACAAGTTGGATGAATAACAGGAAAATCCACACCGAGCCATTGTACAGTTAGTATGAAAGGTAATAAAACTCATTAAACAAGTTAAGTAGGGTGAATAATTCACATCTACCTGCTCATTCAAAAGCTTGTCCGAATGTTTATATCTATTTATTTCTAATGCTTCTAGGAGATCTAATTTTAAACTTTTTGATTTTATATGTAATATGTCAAAGTTTTTATTGAATGAATGGTTTTCTTTTATTAAGTGGTTTGAATAATTTGAATCAGATTTGTTTTTATCGAAGCTAAGTTTATGTTCAGATGTTCTTATGCTCGATGATGTTTAAACAGATAGCCATTAATAATTCATATAATCCGGATATGATAGATCTAATCATTCGTAAAAACTGTATCAGAAAGCAATAAATGAAGTATATCCTATTCATAAAGACTATAATATATTCAACAGTTTAATATTCTGCGGTTCTGCAAGTACAAATATTAAATCCTTTTCGAGTCAAACAAAATCTCAATATAACTTTCAAAACTTCTAATAACTTAGGAAACATATTAAAAATAATAAATCTCTTGTTGAAAAATCAAGTAAATCAGGAATCTATAATCTCAATTGCGGTTCTTGTGATAAAATTTGTTATGGTTATGTATTTTTTATTATCTCCTTAGTCCTTGTTATGACTTTGCTTGCTATGTAAAATCTTTTCTTTGACATATAAGAAGTATGATTGTTGAAATATTTTTCTGCTGGTTTTCTTTTTCCATTATTACAGATTCCTGTCCCAAACCCCCATCCTTTCACCCTTGTCTGCGTTTGGAAAGCATGGAATGCAAGAAAGAATGAAGCGGCTAAGCAGATAAATCTTTGGTACTCTTTATGTACACACGACACTAACTCAACATAAAGAGACAAGCTATTGCTAGTGCAAAAGCGACAGGGAAACGAGTTTTTTCCTCAGGTTTTTCCACTCGTTTATTGAATCATATACAAGATAGTATGGTTCCCCTGTTACATTTCCTGAGCTCACACTTATTTTAAATACAATTATTCAAATATAATGTATCGATTCTAAATGAACTTGGTAATCCAAAGCGGCTCTCCTCCATTAAATTCACTCGAATTCTGACGTTTTTCGATCACATTCATAGAAGCGATAATATGGAAGAACTTGTCGAAGGTTATGCTCCCCTACACGCTGGCCGGATGCAACGAAACAGTTGATGGATGTGAGTGTCACAACAGCCACCGAACTAACTCGACATCGCGAAAGATGGTGTGCTACAATTTCGAAAACAATTGATGATCTTCGTATCGACAGCGTTCCAGCTTGGACTTAATGCATTCTACGAGTTCACAACATGTCTGTTAAGACATTGTGACTATGATGATGATCCAAGATTATTTCGGGAAGAGCATACTCAGCATCCCCAAGAGTTAAATGTTTGGGCGTGTATTTATGGAAATCATATCATTGGCGCTTATTTTATACCCGGTAATATCACTGGCCAAATTTATTTAGAACTATTACAGAACGCTATTTATCCAGCCCTCGTGCACGTATTGGACAATGAAGAAGCGATCTTTTTTCAACAAGATGGTGCACCACCTCATTTCGTTCAAGCTGTGCGCAGTTCTTACATGAAAATTTTCCTCAGGCCTGGATTGGAAGAAGTGGATATATTGACTGGCCACCCAGATCACCTGATCAGGCGCCACTGTACTTTCTCTGGAGTCACCTGAAATCTAAGATTTACGAAACCCAACCTGAGTCACTGGATGATTTGCGAATTCATATCATTAATGAATGCCGTCAAAATGAACCAGCATTGTTGAGTATGTACGTGAACGATTTGAGCAAAACTTATTTTACTGCATGAAGTGAATGGTGCCCATTTTCAGCACTTAATGAACTAATCACAAAAGTTAGTAGTCTTCCACTTTTTTAGCTGCCATTTCGTTAACGATGAAAATTTTGAAGCGAAAATTTAGGGTCAGATAGTACTCGATAAGATCTTCAAAATGAGGTATCGCAACACCCCTCATCAGTTTTGCTCACCCGCGGCCGCGGTAGGGGATTGAAATTACGTGGATGAAAAAAACACCATCCTCGGATCAGTAATCGACGAGTCCGAGCGATTCTCCATATTTTCATTTTAAAAAAGGTGTTAAGTTTTCGTTGGACCACCCTGTATATATTGTATTCAGTAAGCGAAAATCTGATGATTCTGTCCAAGCGTTCATAAAATTTGAAAACTACGTAGATAAGAACCGAAGTTTACACTTTTTTCGACACTGTATAAAATTATCAATATGTTATTTCCTGTATTCCATCATTCCAAACTCATTCTCAGATTCAATTCACGATTTTACTATTCATAATTAAAAACGAACGTTTTCGGAATAAACACGTAAACCAAACATCGGAAATAACGAGACACCACTGACCAGAAGATATAAGATTAAGGATTGACAACATATCGCGTCAGTTGTTTGTCATCCTCAAAGAAGTAAACGCGCGTGAATACGACCATGGGATTCACCGCGATTTCTTTCCTCGCCATCTTCGTGATATCTTCAGTCGTATCCGTGAATAACTTGCGGGAAGAATTCACATGGACCAGAATAGATTACGACTGGGGAAACAGACGAACCCGACAGGTTGATACAGAAGATCGTTATGGTTCCTACGGCGGACTACCTTCGAGACAACCCCAGAGACAACACGGGAACAGCGGCATTTCTTATCCTACTTCAGACTCAAGCCTCGTCGGCAGTTATACGGATGCAAACAGAAGGCCTGGAAATTACGGAGGATCCTCAAACAACAACAGACCCACACGAAGACCCACTCAAAATCAAGGAGCATCTTCCCAGAATATTCAAAATTCTTGGAATGGACAGCAAGGGAATATTAATCGAGGACAGGGTCAAGGCGGTAGCAGTGGATCGTCTAGCAGTCAAAGCAGAGAAAATTATATTTATCGTAAGTAAATATCTTTTTCATCATATCCGAAATTAGCTTTCTCTTTTGACTACTCCCCAAATTATTAGTTACTGGCAATCTCAATTAGAGAAAAGCGAATTATTGTTTAAACGAGGAAATTCCTAAATAACAGTCATGGATCGGCGTTGTTGCTCGACGTCGTCCTTGCCCAGGTCTCTTTCATGTCTACCCGTCTCACTATACCTACAGATCATTCTGGAGACAATTGTATCAACCTCGTTGTACTTATACGACTACTTCATCACATTCTGCTTCTTCATTTCAAGAAGAACGTAACGTAAAAATATCGAAATTTGTTGCCATACTTTCGTACATATCCGAGAAAAATCATGTTTTGATAAATATTTGCCCACCAAAAAAAAATTTGAAATATTGGAATTGCGTATTCATTTTTGATGTAGTGTATTGGAATTCCACAGTACCTCCGAAATAACCTAATTCTATTGAAAATTATATGTTTCAAATATTATTTTAGTGAATTGAAAATAAGAATATAGTAACTTTTACATCATAAATAAAAAATTATTCTTTAAAAAGAAATAATTTGTTGTGGGTGAAATTTGTTCACAGAAGGAAATCCAATCATCTCTTCTTTACTCTTGAAGTTTATTTTCAAATTTAAAAGAGACCAACTTCGGATTACGCCTTCTCTAGTTTTATTATGATTCTATAAGTGTTCAGGAAAAAATAGGGAGATCACAAAGGAAAATCAAAAGTTGTAGAAACCATTTCTAGCTGATTGCTAGATTATAAATAAAGAAAGGAAAGGCATTTGAATTTGGGAGGCTTTTACTTGGTAAAATTCCATTATCAATAATAAAAACAAGTACTGTGTTTTAAGGAATTTTACTTAATAATTGCGATTCGTAACGTTTCACTACACCGTAGCTTCTTCAGACGAATGATTATGCAGAAAAATGTAAATGAGAATATAACTATAAATGTTCTTGAGTAATTAAAAGCTTATTGGTTGCTTCTTCTTAAGTGGTTATTTATGACAGGTATATCAATAAAATTAAGGAATAGATTGCTCGAAAAGATTCAATAGATTGAAGGGCTTAAATCGACTTGTTCATTGATGAGTCTACCTGAGTGTTTGTATTTATTTATTTCTAAAGTTTCCCAAAGATCTACCTTCAATATTTATTATCTGTATGCAAAATTTCAAACTGTGGGTCGAAAATGAATGATTATTTTCTAAGAGATGATTCGCGTAATTTGAATCTGATTTTTATTTGAAAAACTGCGTTCATGTTCGATATTCTAATATTAAAATTTCTATATGTTCTACCAATGTAGAAATTATCACAGTCATTGCAATTCAATCTATAAACACCTGATTTATTGTTTTTACAATGTAAAAACACTGAAATTCGCGTTACAATCGCAATTATTAAGTAAAATTAAGTAAAAATTCTTAAAAAAGATTATTAAAGGAAAGGCATATTTAGTTTTTTCTTAATTGTCTGTTAATGTTTAGCTTTAGAACGTGCGAACGGACAATTACAATGAAAATTCAAATTGCAAAACTTGTGTTTTTGTGGGGACAAAATTATTTTTTTTTCGTAAAGATCTTTTAATATAATATAATATAATTTTAATGAATAGAAACGAAAAAGCTGGAGACTTACAGAGCGATGCTCTTGATTATAAAGGAGAATAGTATTTTGTTAATTCATTATTAGTTTTATTCATTTATCTCAATCGATTATTCAATTAATGAATAGATCTAGAGAAAATGCTTAATTTTCAAGATTCAAAATTTTTAAATATCTGAAGAATTTAACTCCTATAGATGGTAATGAAGATTTTGCGTGTGTATATTCATAGAAGACAGCAAACCCTAAAATATTCTGCACTTATTCATTTACATTATGTTATTTGAAAAATTATTCTATCAATAATCTACTAAAGAACACGAAGCATTCGTGAACACTGTTCGAGTCCTGCAGATGGTATACGATCATTGATTTAACGTTATCAATATTCACATGGAAATTTTTTATCGCTCTTGTTTTGTTGCCATATTGAACTCTAAACAAACTCGATGTTATATTTAATTATCAGTAAAAATATATTTGGGATTATTAATCTAGTTACTATCATAATAAACTCATCTGCATTCGTTATTTTATGCGATATAACGGAAACAGTAAAATCTATTCTGAGTTAACTAGATAAATTCAAAATAACAATTGCTTTCATGTATAATTTTGATTCAGAAAGTGGAATTCTTGAAGAGAGTAATCTGAATTAACTATTCCCCCGATTTTCAAATATGAACAGGTTGTTTCCCGAGTACGTGAACTTCTTTAAGGTGATTCCTCTGTAAAATGAGGGGGGAAGATTTGATATTACTGTTTTTCTCAGGGTAGAACTTGTAGGAGATTAACGAATTATATCCAAATATGCCGTCTATGACAGCTAAAAAATTCAGGAGAATACGTTACAAATTTCGACTGGAACGGTCCAGAATAAGACATCATTTCCATCGCCTGTAATCAATAATGAAGACAATGAAATTGCTGTTCTAGCTTATTTTGTTGTTAATCCACGTGCATCATTGGCAATAGCAGAGCATGATCTGATTTTACCTCATAACAGAACTCACAGAATTCCATAAAAACATAAACTTATTATTGCACCCTTATAAATTTTCATTGGTCCAAACTCTACAAGGTTTATATGTAGATTGAGAGGACGGTATTGAGTGACTTCGCTGACACATTATCAGTAGCTGAATCAATTGTTGGTTAAAACTCGATGGTGAGCTAGCTCATCACACAAATGAAAATTATCGAATTTTAACTGATATGTTTGAAGATAGATAGATTGGTCCGACTTTGTGGCCACCAAGGTCACCTGACCTATTGCCTATGGATATTTATCTTTGGAGACGCTGAAAGATAGAATTTATTCTGAACCTGTGATTTCAAGATATGATTTGCATAATAGCATAGTTATGCGTCGAGTAGAACTATGTCTAGAAGTGAATAGTCATCACTTCGAACAATTTTTATGAAATTTAGGAAAATAGAGTTTAATTCGTCCTGATATTTCTTAATTTGACTTTGAAAATTAGACAACAACTGCAGTTTGGCTTTTTTTTCTCCTAATTTATCAATTATCCAATTGCAAAAGAACAGTTATTTGTAAATGCTCTGGGAACTTTCTATGTACGTGCAGGAATCTAAGCTGCCTTTAGGTAGGTATGTAAAGTTCGTTTTTTCGCCATAACTTGAAAACTTGAAATCTCAGGTACAGGGTATGTATGGGGAACTTCATTCAGTTGGTTACTGCTAATCTAAGGAATTGAAAAAAATATGAGTTACAATTTGAAGAAACCTAGTTTTCGATGTTTCTTCATTTCGAAATTTTAGGCGGAAAAAAGAACACTCTCTACACTGACTGAGATTCAGTATGATATGAGTTATATCCTGCATGGTTTCTTGTTTGCTAAACAGCTTTAATTATTTAGGTAGCCGTACTCGAGATATATCAATTTTTTCAAAAAGCAAAAAATCGATAATATTCATGTAAAACTAGGATATTTCATGAACGAAACAAGCTATACTTATGTTTCAGGTGTTTTCGTAATTGGAATAACAAGTGTTATCGAACTATTTATCAATATACAGAGTATTTTATATTAAATAACAAAGTTGGTATGCACTTCCGGTGTAACCGGAAAATATTCCTAACTACCAAAATTTCAGAACGATAGCATTATTAGTTCTCCATAAAGTCTAATAGGCAACTCAACTTGGGATACCCTGTATAAACTATATTCAAAGAATGCTTCGCTAGAGACATTTTCAGTTGATTCATTTTTTCGTGAAATTTTTATGCGACATATTGAATTTTCAGATTCGGAATAAAATATTTTGATTTTCGTTAATCTCGTAAGAAAAAACTGGTTAAAGAAATTTTTCAAATAATTTTTTCTGCTTCCAGCTGAAAGTTTGAAAATTTTTTCGTGAGGTTCGTAGTTGCTAAATTTCAAAATTAGCTTGAGGTGTTTTAGGTTCAGCCACGTATGGAAATACATAAAATTGAAATACTACTTGTTTGTTTAAAAAAAAATAACTGCCAATAGGCGGCTAAGCTGTGAAAAAAACGAAAAATTTCCAGGAAAAATCAAAAGTTTGTTTTTTGCAATCTTATATGTATATCTATATATTCATTAACCTTTCTTTGTATTGAGTTTTAATACTTTAGACCATTCCAATGTATATCGAAAAAACATTGGAGATGGTGCCTTTTCTTGAAAATATTTCTGAAAATACACTCCCCACAAAAATTGTCGCATCACCCTACTTTTACGACAATACTATATAACCTTTTAGGTTGTTCATTCAAGAAGCGCTTGGTAACTTTCAGAAGTGTAAATTAAGAAGATATTATTCAAAAGAGATGAGTTTATGATGTACTCTTGAGTCACTTGAGTTCCTAATTTCAAAACGCAAAATTTCTGGTTGATGGAGAGTTCTACAAGGCATCCACGTTGCTGAATTTGCCACCCCATGTTGTCCCAAATATGTTCTGTGGGATTCAAGTCGGGATTTCTGGCTGGCCATCTTAAAATATCAATTTCGGCATTTTGCAGAAATTCTATAACTAGTCTAGCTGCATGAGGCCGAGCATTATCATGCATATAAATGAAGTTTTCGCCGATCAATGGACCAAAGTGTACAACATGGTGTTCAAGGATATCTACGATGTATCTGGCCGCTGTCATTCTTTCATTATTCACTAGGACTAATTCAGTTCGACCATGGAAAGAAAAATCCTCCCCAAAGATTGCCGGATATTGCATTGCTGATACCGGTCCCCAAGTCGTCTGTATACAGGCATGCGTCTATCATTTGATACTAGACAGAACCTGGTCTCGTCGGAAAAGAGAACATTCGACCATTCTGGAATACCCCAATTTGCATGTTCCCTCGCAAACTGAAGTCTTGCAACTCGATGCTCTCTGGTGAGACGCGGGCCGGTAGAAGCCACCCTCGGTTTGATATCGTCTTCTCTGAGCCTGTTCCTAACAGTTTGCAATCAAATATGCACATTTCTGGAAAGTGCAAGTTCATTTTGTAGCATTCTAGCTGTACAGTGCCGAACTCTTAGTGCAGTTGAAAGAAGCCAACGATCATCCACTGGTGTTGTTATCCGATTTCTGTCCGACCCTTCTTCCATATTCCCCTGTTTCATGGTACCGATTGATTGCTCTTGAAACAGTGCTTTGGTTTACATTCAACAAGTAAGCCACGTAACGTTGGCTTCGCCCCTCCTCTTGAAGTGTTGCAATTCTTACCACTTCATGATCACTCAAATAGCGTCCAGGACGTTCAGAAGCTATTACAATATATTCAAAGATTCGAAAATCAACAAGAAACACAGAAAAGTTGCATTAATTTAGCGTGGAAACTGAAGAGAAATTGAATGAATACATACATGAATAAACTCATTCTTGTTTCAGACGTGTTTGAGATCATATGGAAACAAATTTTACTACATAGATAAGATTTTTTTTTCCCTCATATGTCCAAAAACATGGCAAAGAAACTCCGATCGAGCTGCTTAATCGATTGTGGAATTCAGAATACCAGGTGATGCGACAAATTCTGTGGTGTATCTCCTCAAGACCATCACTTATGTGGCAGCTATAGAAAATAAAATTTTATCTCCATTTCTACATGCTTTTCGAGAAATTTGTACAAGATTTTGAAAATATCAGTATGTAATGGAAAACCAAGATTTCTAACCTAACTGCTAATTTTGAATGGAATATACTGAATATTTCTTGTAAATATGGGCCAAAAACTGTTTACAGAAGTATACATCTCACAAGCAAAATGGTATTGATTTGTTTGAACTATTGAAGTGTAAAATATTATTTTAATGTAAATCAATATTTAGAAATAGTTTCATAAATAGAAAATATTCAAACATAAAAATAAATTCTTAAATATATGGGAATTCTTAATTATCTCAGAAGCAATATTGCACTTTCGATAGTTCCTTGAAATATGAAGAAATAAATTCTGGTCACGGACAGGTTTTCATAACATCGATGATCAATCAGTTATTACATGAAAAACCGTTGAATACAAATGTTATTTACTTGAGGTAACGAGATTTTTATGACTTCTGATTGCGGCGTGAAACATGAAACAATATTCCCATTGAACAAAGGCATGGAATTTTGGTACGTCATGTGTCTCACAAGATCAATTGCGTACCTCTGAGCAATTGAATATACAGGGTGTTACATAATAGTATGTCACAACTTGAGGGGGTAAATGTACATGCAATTTTAAGAAGAAAAGTTTATATAAACATAGGTCCGCAAAAGCTTCCTTACGGAGCTACAGGGTGTTGAAATTTCGTGAAATAATTGGTTTTTTCTTCAAAACTCCTGCATTTTTCGAGATATTCAGCCCAAATTAGGAATGCAAGCTTTTTTTTACAGCCTCCATCATTACACAACCTAGATTTTAACTGAAATTCACAAGGTGTCTTCTTTTCCGAGGCCATGTTTCATTTTGCACTTTCAAACTTTTTAGCAGTACGCCGCTGATCAGCGTACAATCAATTGTCATGGGAGATAATCGCCTAGCTTCTGTTGTGTTTCCGTCAGCCAGACCGTACATGTAATGGATATCAGCCAATTCGGCGTTAGTAAAATTAGCTATTTTTTCTTACAGCAATAACTTCAAAAATCTTAGAACTAACCGTTAATTTAATAAACAATTCGAGCAGATCCTGATTCAATTTTAGCAACTGTCAAAATAAATAAATAAATAAAAAAAAATCACAGCCTACTAGTCATTTTTTTAATTAGAAGTGCTTTTAATTCAGCGAATGCATACAATCGTTTAATAATTTTTGCTCGAGAACGGTTGGAGATACGAAAAAATTACGAGTGTAAAGAAAGTTTCTAAATTGAAGGAAGATTGATTGTACACTGATCAGTGCAAAAAAGTTTGAAAGGGCCAGAGAAGACATGGCTCCGGAAAAGAAAACACCTTGTAGATTCTAGTTAAAATCCAGGACGTGTAATGATCGAGGCTGTAAAAAATAACGTGCATTCCAAATTTGGGCTGAATATCTCGAAAACTGCAGGAGTTTTGAAAAAAAAAGCAATTTATTCCGGAAATTTCAACACCCTGTAGTTCCGTAACGAAGCTTTTGCGGACCTATGTTTATATGAACTTTTTTTTCTTAAAATTGCACGTAGATTTACCCCCTCGAGTTGTGACATACTATTATGTAACACCCTGTATATTTTCAGAATGAAACTGTACCACGAAGTTGTAAAGCAAATAATGAGATAATCCTTGAGTAATATACAGTGTGTTTCCTGGTGGACTAAAGTCAGGTGGTAATAACCTTAAATGAGAAAAATGTGTTTAGGAAACAATATTTCGTAGTTTAAGTACCTGCAACAGAAATTCGAAATCGGAAGAACTCAATTAGACTGTTATTATTATTATTATTAATATTATCATACAAAGTGTAACTGAATAAGTGCGTAAGATTTCAAGAGATGATTCCTCAATGACGAGAAGTTGGTTTTGCTGACTTCTCAATCTGCTATTGACAATATCCCACACACGTTCGATGGGATTGAGATCTGGATTTTATGCAGGTCACTCCATTGAATTGATTTCGTGATCTTAAAGGTATTTTCTGACGATATGATTTTGGCAAAAACCTTGACTAGGTCACCTTTTTTCTCTTTTCAGAAATTTGATTTGGCTCACCTGTATATTTTTTAACAGCTGTAAATGAATATCTTTTCGAATTGATCTATATAATTTGCTCATCATACTTCTACATTCACACATTATAATATTTAAAACGAGAAATTATCATTATAGAAAGCCCAGATATGATTGGATAGATAATGTAAAGATCGATTGGTTGAAAATTATTCGTTCAAGTTATGTGTTTACGACAAATAATATTGAGTATTTAACACTGGTTGAGGTTTCTCGCACCGAAATATATAGTTCATCAGGAGAACCCAGCTGATAGAATTCAACATTTAATACCCATAAAAGAAACTTTGTTTCTACAAAGCATCATAACACATTTTTTTCTCTAAACTTATTACACGATTTGATACAGCATTATATTCCAGAAAACAACATCCCCATGGGAGCTGGTGTATGGGGCGACAAGCTCTTCATAACAGTACCAAGAAGACGTCATGGAGTACCATCCTCTCTGAACTATGTCAGTCTCTCCAGTCAAAACAGACACAACACCCCGTTGATTCCATATCCAAACTGGGAAATGAATGCTCTTCCAGAAAATTACAACAACACGAATTTCGACAACAGTTCCTTGAGTCCGGCTGAAAGGCAAAGATTCGTATCCGTATATCGAGTTGCCGCGGATTCTTGCGACAGGTTATGGTTTGTTGACACCGGACGTATGGAAATTCCAAGTAAGATAATAATATTGAGTATTTAAATTGAAACTTGTATTATAATATGGTAATTCCAACTTCGTGCGTCAATTCTCATGCTTAGTGTACCAGAGAAACTTATTTTTATTCTCAAATCCTGAGGATTTGTTGGTAATTTCAATTTTAGTAGAAGATACATACATCGGTTCGAAAAAATTATGGACATTGCTGAATTTTAATGAATGACTGTTTATGATTTACTTTTTGTAAATCTATCTATTTTGTTATATCAAAGCTTTTCATTCACTCTCATATGTTTTCCTTAGCTCTCTTTTGGAATGCCTAAAAACGCATTGTACGTAGTCGCTCTTTACATTCCTATCTCGTATGTTTACTAGCTTTATCGGAAAGCATTGGACGAGCGATGAAAATACTCCACTAGCGCCAGGTGGTGGAAAGGAATGGGACAAAGTCTAAGGCTAGAACACTCAACTGCGGAGTCCCCCAAGGATCGATACTTGGCCCGATCCTCTTTATATTGTACATCGATGACTTGGTACATAATGTTAGGTTAGACGGAATGAAAATTTATGCAGATGACACAACATTTATCAGCAGGGCAGAAACAGAGGTACAATTGAATTATTCAGCAGAGTGTGCCATGAGGGATGCAGTGAATTGGTTCGATCATAACAAAATGGTTCTCAACACAAATAACACACAAAAACTGACCATATCCACAAAAAATCAAAGACACATAGACTCAGTGTGTGAAAAATTGTCAGCAGCCTTATTTTCAATTCGTAGAATAAAAACTGTGGTGGGAGAACAGGAAGCATGATCTCATATCATGCCTATTTTCACAGCATTGCGGCATATGGCATTATTCTATGGGGTGGTCAGTCTGAGGGTATACGGGTGTTCCAGACAGAAAAAAGCTGTGAGCGTTATTGCAAATATCCTACAAACAGACAGTTGCCGTGAATCATTCAAATCCTTCCGTATACTTACAATATCTTGCTTTTACATTGAAGCATGCCTGACACACTTCCATAAAAATAAATTCAAATGTCAAATGTCAAATGCACTCATCTCAGTATGAATATTTAACTAGAGCGAAAGAAAACTATGTACTACCAAAAATACGTCCACAACAAACACAAAAGTCTTACGACTTCATAAGTACAAAAGTGTACAACGTGCTGCCACCTCAAGTAAAGTCTCTCTAAGATGAAAAACTTGTTGGTCATGAATATTTTGTATGTTTTGGTTTTATATTTCAAATTTTGTATTTTGATATTCTTTTGACAGTCCTTGTAATTATTGAAGGAAATATACATCTATCAATCTATCTATATACCCACTTGACCCTTTTGGAGATAAAATAATGTTGAAATGAAAATTCATATCAGTTCTTATTGTTATTTTGTTCTTAGACGCTCCCATCCAAATTCAATCGCCAAAGCTTGTAATCATGGATCTTCGAACTGACACAGTCCTCAGACAGTATACTTTCCCAGAGAGTGATCTTAGACCATCTACACTTTTTGCTCACGTCGTAGTTGAAACTGAACCCAACAATTGTAACAACGCATATGCATACCTACCAGATGTCGGTGGATATGGTTTGGTTGTTTACAGTTTTAGACAAAATAGATCATGGAGACTTACCCATAATTACTTCTACTTGGAACCATTGCGAGGAGAATTCAGAATTGGTGGTCACACTTTCCAATGGAACGATGGTGTATTCAGTACCGCTCTAAGTCCATCAAATAACGGAAGAAGAGATTTATATTTCCATTCAATGGCTGGAAGTCATCTGTACAGGGTACCAACTGAGATTTTGAAGAATGAAACTGCGGCTACGAGGTCGTACCATGGTGAAGATTTCCAAGTGAGTAATGCAAAATCGGCAGTTTTCATCAAAACTCAATCTTAATAATATTCTAGGTGGTAGGCGATCGTGGAGAGGGCAGCCAAACGTCAGCTTCAGCCCTCGATCAATCAACTGGAGTTCTCTTCCTTGGTCTAGTCAACCAGAATGCATTGGCCTGTTGGAACATCAATTCACCCATTACAGATATCTCCATCGTACAAAAAGATGATGAAAGAATGATATACCCTTGCGATCTTAAAATATACAACGATAATATTTATCTACTTACAAACACAATGCCTACATTCTTGTACGGCCAATTAGACTACGACGTCACAAACTTCAGAATTTGGGTTCAAAATGTTGGTGAAGCTATCCAAGGTACAAGATGTGCTTCAGGTTCGGGAAGTTCCAACGGAGGCGGCAATAGTAACCGGTACCAAGGTAGCAATTCTAGAGGCGGATCCTACGGAAATAGAAAAAATCATGGTACCAGAGGTGCGAGCAATACCAGACCTAATTTTGAGTATTTCTAGAATTTTATGCTAGTATTGATTTTGAAAATTTTGACGTTGCCATTCTATGTAATGAAGAATTCATAAATAAATTAAATTTTAACGTTCGTTTTTCTTTATAATAGTCCATCAGTGACAGCTCTTTGTGTGTGGAATGATACCTAGAAAAATATGCCGGAAGAGTATATTAATACGTGAAAATTTTGCTACTTATAAACAAAAATGGAACGATAAGATATTCAGATTTTTGTTGATATCTCAGAAACTATGGTATAAATATTCAGAAAGTTTGAAAGCTAGATTCTTCTCAAAGAGAATAAAATTTCTAGCTCTCGAAACATTATCTCCGTTATTTATAATTTTAATATATCGATGAAAGTAGGTCGTGAAATCTGATGTTATTATTATATTTGTACTACAAATTTCATAACATTGTTTAGTCTCAGAAAATTTCTACATAACTTGGTGTTAGAATCGTCGAATGAACATGTTCTACTGGTGAATTGCTATTAGGTGGTTATGTGAATTTGGATTTTATGAAGATTGATCAAATTTGTCAAACGACGTCTGACTTTACATTGATAACTGTGAAATTTGACGGATAGTAAAACATGATAGAAAAACGACTAATAATTTCAAATTACTCCAAAACGACCATACGAAGTAGTACCTTTCAAAAATTATCAACAATTTTGGACAAATTATCAATATTCGCTCAAGCCTTTCCATTAATGGGTGCAATGCTCCTGTTCAAGCATTAATATCTCTCATAACATTTTATGGACTACCTTTACATACAGTGTGTTCCAACGAAAATTTGACCCCCCCTATAACTCCGAAATGAGTAACATTAGCGAAAAACACCAAGACACGTCGATTTTTGTTTCGAGGGGGAGCATTTTTCGAAATAATTCGAAACTTGTCAGATCAACCCCTACCCCAGCAACCCTAATTTCGAAATTCATCATAGGGAATAAGGGTCGAGTGGCACCTTACTGTAAAGGTCTGTCAATTCTCCATTCTGATTTGTCATTTTAGAATTTTAAATTAACATACAGGGTGTCCCAACCAAGGGTGAAGTTGAATTCCTGCAAATCCCAAATACTAAATGAAATCGATTTATTTTGGCATAATGCAAGCGCAGGTTTATGCTCGGTCTAGAAAAACGACCTACACTTGTGAATTTGGAGTTGGTGCAATCAACCCCTATTTCCAGCATCCCCAACTCAAAAATCATTCGATCGAAAATAGGTCAAGTGGCACCTCGTTGGAAAGGTATTTCAATTTTCTCTTCGAATTTGGTATTTTCGAAATTCAGAATCAGCATACAGGGTGTCCCGGAGCAGGAACACTGAAAACCCAAATAACTTTTTGAAACTGGTTCATTTCGGTATAATACGAGAACATGTTTATGTTTGATTCGAGAATAAGACTCTCTTGCGTGAATATGGAATTTTGCAATCAATCTCTTCCATTCAGCATCCCCAACTCAAAAAATCATACAAGTGATTACAGGTTGAGTGGCAAAGTTCCAGAAAGATTTTTCTATTTTCTGAATCACTGAGGCATTGGTTTCAGTTTGGCAATCGAGGTTTTCTGGCGTGAGGATCAGGATGAGGGGATGATGGAGAAACTGATTGGATGCTCATCTAAACAGGAAAACGAGATTTATTGAACTTGTATTCAATTGAAAACAAAAAACTAACTTGATTATTACAACAATTGTTCAAAATGACCTCCGCCCACCTCCATACAGTTATACAGACGATTTTCGAACTCTCTTCTCACATTAGCGAAAACTTCAGGAGTCAAAAGTCGGCATTCTGTGATAATCCTCATCCGCAGCTCCTCCAGGTTTTCTGGTCTTGTGGCATAAACTTTAGATTTTAGATGGCCCCACAAAAAAAAATCTAGGGGATTTAAATCTGGTGACCTGGCTGGCCACTCAACAGGTCCTCTTCTACCAATCCACCTGCCTGGGAAATTTTAGTCGAAAATTGTGCAGGATTATGATACACCCGAGCATCATAATGCGGAGGAGCACCGTCTTGTTGAAAACGCATTTCGTCCTCAGAAAGAGTTGGATCGTTCTGTAAAATTTCTGTCAATCTAGGATGTATGTGTTCCTCTAACAACTGTAGGTAGCCATTTCCATTCAGATTACCCTCAATAAAGAAAGGCCCAACTAGATGATTGCCAAAATTCCTGCCCAAACGTTCAACTTCTGAGGCCTTTGCGTGTGGGCCTCTCTAAACCAATGAGGATTCTGTGTGTCCCAATATCGACAATTATGTCTATTCACTTCACCACTGAGCGTAAAGGTGCTTTCATCAGAAAAACAGATGTTATTCAGAAAATTTGGATTAGCGTTTAGGTTTTCACTTAGATTTTCACAAAACTGTAAACGACGATCTGGATCATCTTCGTTTATTTCATGCACTAATTTTACCTTGTAGGGGTGAAATTTGTGATGTTTCACGATTCTATGGACAGTTGTAGCTGATACAATAGTCAGACGAGATAGTTTTCTGATCGAAGTAGTATTCTCCATTTGTAGATGACCCACTACTGCCACTTCCGTTGCCTCATTTCTGACAGGACATGCCACTTCATGTTTTTGTTTGCCACCGAACCCGTAGCTAGGAATTTGTCAACCAAATATTTAACGTACTGGTGACTGACTCCTTTCTCTTTCAGGATGGTTCCTATCGAATATCCTTGCCGTTTTTTGGCACAACTGTTATTTCGAAAATACGTCGATACAATTTCGACCCTTTCCTCAGTGGAATAAACCATTTTCAGATTAATTTCAACTGACGAACAACAACAATAATGAGGAACTGATCTGAATAATAATAATATTTCATTGCAAAATGAGAAATAACAGATGACTGCACGCCAGATGGAAATGAAAAAATGTGAACATTTTCAATGCAGAAATCAGCTTTATTTCTTCGTAATTGATGCTCAACACATCGTACCCCAATACTTTTAACAGTTTCGAATTAATTTTAGTTGATAATTTCAAATGACGATATTGAATTTTTCGAAAGCGACATCCTGTATGGAGAGCCGAACTGAATGAAATGCTTTAATCATTCTGGAATTCAAAAACCTTTCTGAAGATATGCCACTTGAATTATTTGTATGATTTTCAAGTTGGGGATGCTGAATGGAAGGGTTGATTGCAAAAATTCCATAACCACACAAGAAAGTCCTATTCTCGGATCAAACATGTTCTCGTATACCGAAATGAACCAGTTTCAAAAAGTTATTTGGATTTTCAATGTTCGTGCTTCAGGACACCCTGTATGATGATTCTGAATTTCGAAAATACCAAATTCGAAGAGAAAATTGCAGTACCTTTCCAACGAGGTGCCACTTGACCTATTATCGATCGAATGATTTTTGAGTTGGGGATGCTGGAAATAGGGGTTGATTGCACCAACTCCAAATTCACAAGTGTAGGTCGTTTTTCTAGACCGAGCATAAACCTGCGCTTGCATTATGCCAAAATAAATCTATTTCATTTAGTATTTGGGATTTCCAGGAATTCAACTTCACCCTTGGTTGGGACACCCTGTATGTTAATTTAAAATTCTAAAAATGACAAATCAAGGTGGAGAATTGACAGACCTTTTCAGTAAGGTGCCACTCGACCCTTATTCCCTATGATGAATTTCAAAGTTAGGGTTGCTGGGGGTAGGGGGTTGATCTGAGAAGTTTCGAATTATTTCGAAAAATGCTCCCCCTCGAAACAAAAATCGACGTGTCTTGGTGTTTTTCGCTAATGTTACTCATTTCGGAGTTAGAGGGGGGTCAAATTTTCGTTGGAACACACTGTATAGTTACTGACTATGGACTTCAATTATTCAACAATTATGGATCTTGCCAATCTTCATAAAATCAAAATTCTATAAATTCTAATAGCAATTCATCAGTAGAACGTTTTCATTCAAGCATTCTGGAACATTTGAGAGGCTCGAAAATCAAAAACCAATCGATATTATCAGTGCTTATTTTCACACCAAAGACCTGTTCGAAATTGATGCAGACTAAAAAATTACCTGCAAAATCACAAAGAACGAACTCAACTAATTCATAGCTCTATTCAGGGAATTAGCGAGAGGAAGAGAGAAAAATATATAGGTAGAGCAAACAAAGGGCGTGAAAAACCAATTAGAATAATCGACAGTCTTCCAATGTTAAAAGAAAACTGAATGCGGCCTTTATCAAAGAAAAAGAAGAACTTAAAATAAAAACTGAAAGCAGTTCTTATACAAAAATATTTTTAAGAAACCGAGAGCTTAACAACCTAAAAATTTGTTGCAGGAACATGATCCTGATGATGATCTATAATGTACATATTGAAACCGATTAAAATAGTGGATCTTTAACAAACCCTGGTGGTATTCTCTACTATCTTTTTGGCGAAACTAAAGTCAAAATCGGAACTCATGAATTCTTCCACTATGTTGATCTGTGTCCAATGGAGAGATCAATAAAAATTATTGCTAATCAATATAGATTTTCAAATTTCATAATTCAAATCGATTCAGTACATCCGAATATCTTATAGAAACTTTGGAACAACATATACAACTAACTACATTTGCAATAAATTGAATTTAAATCTGTATATCCTGTGAATCGAAAACGGAAAAAACGTAGATTGGTCAATAGTCTGGGCAATTTTATTAAAGCCATTTCAGGAAATTTAGACGCCGATTATGCTGATCGTTACGATAAAGCTATAGAAAAATTACAAGGTAATAAGGAACGAATAATCCTCGCTGTCAATCACCCCATTTCCTCAACTTGAAATTCTCGAGAATAATAATGAAACGCTTTCATGGGGTGTGGTCAAAAGAAACTATTTAATAAACAATCATGATCGAACGGTATTCAAACGCGTAGTTAGATTTCATCAATGTTTTCAAACATTGCAATGTCAACTTCATGCTGAATATGCAGAGTCCTTGCGAATGCTGTGTTAAATTCAAACAACATTATATAAAACTGGCACATTTTATAGCCAAATAGAAAGCGGCAAATATTTGTGAAAGTACTATTACTCTCTTTCACCGTAATAAAATTGTTCTAACAACCCCAGTTATTAATTTTATAGAAGCTTGTTCTAAAATATCAAGTTGGTTGTTCGGCATACCTCAAAGAAGTTTATTGCAACAGAATGTATAGTTGCTGTAGAAATATAGAGGATCGGGACCATCTACACCAGAAAACAACTGTATACAATCGACATAATACTTACCTATTACCAAAACTAAATGGCTTGCGGCAAATGGGTTTTATGGGGATCAGCTACTGTAAAAATGGGCGCACATACACGTTCAGATGTGATGGAAGTTATTTCTCCTTAAACCGGGAGGGAGATATAGAAATTAAAATGGAATGGATTTCTATGAATTCTATTTGTTTCATATCTTTTGATTTTCCATCCGATTTAGATACATCAAATGCAAAGCTACCAATCGTCCCACATGTTCAATCGAATATCTCTGAAGTAAAACTTAAAGTGCGTATGGTAAAGTATGTTCTTCAATAGCTGAACTGTAAGAAAGAAGTGGGATGGAATACAACCAACTGTTTTGAAGCAATGTGCCCCAGAATTAGCTGTTGAAAAAGTACAACCGATTCCAAAGAATGGGAAGAAATGCCTACCCCAAAATTACCGTCCAATCGCATTGTTGCCTATTCTATCAAGAGCCATGGAAAAAGTGACGAACCATGAGTATCTCGAGTTGCAGGACATTGCTCTTGATTTCTCGAAGGCATTCGACAGGGATCGGCACGCAGCCTAATCGCATATGGAATTCCCAGATAAATTACGTGGTTGGATTAGTTTCATTCATTTCATTAATGGTGGAACGAATGAATCATTTTAGGTTAATGCAGGAATACCCCAGGTTTCCTTTTCCCGCCAACTATTTATCTGTTGCAGATTAATAGTCTGCTTCACTCCACTGAAAACAGAATATTTGGGTTTGCGCACGACTCTACTCTGGTGCCCTCATTTTTTAGTCAGCGTTATACAACTACTGAGGAGTCACACTGACAATGGTACCAATAGAGCAACATATTGGGCATCAAAGTCCACATCGGAGTTTTCTGGCATAACCCTGTGGCATGACTTGAATCGCCTCTTCCTAATAGTGAACAAAAAAGCACGACAGTTGAAAGCAAATTAATTCACTTCCATCTACAGAATGAAATTTTATTATTATTGGCGATGTTTCTGGGATAATAAAACCTATTCAATTCAATTTTCTAAAACGGCACTCGCGTCATTTACCGTGGAATCGAAATAATGTAACCATGAAGTTTCTTGAAACTAAATAAATTAAAGAAAAATGCAGGCATGGATGATTTCACTTATTATTCTCATTCCTTCTATTGACGATCATATTTATACGACATTGAAGTCCCAACGTGGGTGTTCACCTTATGCGGCAGTGAAGATGGACCCTTTTTCAAGAGGATTCGCATCCGATCCCAAGGTGAGCTTAGGCCAGAATAAAAATCCGATTCAATAAAGTAGAATAAGCAAACATTCTCTATTGGAAACCGAGCTAGCGGAAGACTTGTTCTAATATTTGCTTTAACTTCATTTATTTTGGATTTTTCTTTTCAAATATTTAATGTGTGTCTTATTCATGAAATTATGCTCATGTTCTTTTATCGAATTTGTTTTCATGGTCATGACAGCATGATTTCGTTGTCATATTAGGACCACCCTGCGTGAAAACGATCCTACACTTCAGAAATGAGAATTCATATAGAAGATCTGCTCAAAAATAAATTTTATTAAAAGTAATACTTGAATAACCCAACCAGGAAGAAGATGAAGTTACTATACTTATATTAAGTATTAATTGGATAGACGACTAATTGTAGGATTGTTAGACTCATAGAAACCTTAAATATAATTGAATGTCTTCTTTTTATACTCGTACTATCATAATGATATCAGTAATAGTTTGTGAATGACTCACTTGAGAACGGCTATCTTTGTTTTGAAGTATTCACAAATTAGGTTTGGAAAGGAAAAAAATTAGAAAAACTGATCAGAAAATTGAAGAATTTGAGTAAAACCTTTGTGAATACAAGTTCCAGAATAACTTTCTATGATGTTTTTTCCTACGACACATCCTGCTGAGATATCTACCTCAGAAGTTGAAAAAAAGAATCTCGATTAGACTATAATGCATTTAATTTTGAAGCAAATCTCATAATATAACTGATTTTCCCAATACTCTCGATCTCTTTATTGTATCAAATCCAGATGATTCCAGTTTACATATTTCAACACCCTTAGACAACCTCAATCACAACCTTATTTCTTGTTGGAGAAAAGTTCTAAGAAAGTAGGAAAAGTGCAATAAGTAATTGTGCCGAAGAAATCATGAAAAGAGTGTTTGCGTTGGATACATGTGGAAAGCACGAAAAGAATCTGTTTGGTAGCAAATTATTGTATTGTATTCCAAGCGTCGCTTCAGCAGACCATCGTCCATTAGCATTGCGCCCAATAAGCCTTGATGTTTCTTCTTCATCTCTTTTCCATTGCAGAACTACACTCAATTCAGAGTCTTAGGTCTGCTGACAACCAATTCTCATCAACAACAGTTGTCCTCATTAGGCTTATCTTTTCATCCAACTGAGAGCAGTGGCTGCAGTTTACTGGACAAAGCCTTCGGGATAGGGCATCTGCGTTCTTGTGACTAGTTCCTGTTCGATGCTCTCTACGAGACCGTTTGCATTGCCTTCTTATAAAATCAGTCTCATCGCAGTTCCAGCATCTGATTTCTTTCTTCTTTCATTCTACGATGGTTGATTTGAGCGACACTTGTTGTAAATAAGTATCCCCGTACCTCATTTGTAACTTGGATGTTAACGTGTCGTAGCATCCTACTGGTTTGCTGGTATTATCTGCAAAATGTTCAGTGCTCCTCCACGTAGAACTACAATCAAAGACGTTGCTTTTTCCTGCTCATTCCATCCATTGGCTGTGGCTGCCGCCTCAAATTGTTTCTGGTACGTCGACCAAGGAATCTTCCCGTCGAAAATAGATGGTTTTATTTTCATTTTTTGACCTCCAACATCATGTTCCACTTTCGACAAATTTGGCTTATCATTCATTTTCAGTCTATATGATTGCTGCAACCTTTTTAATTTTGCTTCCTTTTCATCTAGTTGTTCGAATAAGTCACTCAATTTTCCATAGATTTCTTCCTCCATTCTATATCTCATTTCCTTCAGATTTTCCTTAACCAAATTCAAATTTCCTTCCATTTCATCCCTAACCTTGTTCAAAGTTTTCTTTCACAGAATTCAAATTTTCTTCCATCTTTTCGCTAACCTTGTTCAGATATTCATCCATTTTTCCTTTTACCTGATTCAAATCTTCTTTCAGGTAGTTCAAATTTTCCTCTAATTTATTTGAATGCTCCATCATTTTTGCTTTTAATTTATTTGAATTTTCAGCTAATTTCTCCTCTAGTCGATTCTAATTTTCCTCCAGTATGTTCGAGTTTTCCTCCAATTTATTTGAATTATTCTGTATCTTTTCCTTAAATTCTTTCGAATTTTCCAACATCGTTTCCTTCAACTCCATCAGGGCTTGCTGAAGGAATTTCAACGCTTCCTTCTCCATAGTTCTCTGTTGCTAACTAATTTATTTACACGTAAACTGAACAATTAAAACACTTTGCTATACGATTAACTTCTATAACTAATTTATATAACACAATCAATACTGCTTAATTTATTTGCCACACTTTGTCCACTTATTCACACTCTTTATTCAAACTGAATTACTCGCGCTTCGCGATATCTCTTCCTATATACAAGCACGAATGCTCGGGAACATTCGCTTAATTTCGGCTTTGTTCCAGATCTTCGTTGGAGAGCCTTCTGTAAATGGTAACACTGGTTTTTCAGTAATTCGGCGCGCTGGAACTTTTTAGATCTTCTCGAATTCTCTCGAAAATGCATCATTGTTACTGAAGTTATTTTTGCAAGCATGTCCGAAAACATCTGCACTAAAACCTTTGTTCACTAAAACCTGTTACAACAGAGCTTTTAAGAAGTGGAAGGAAAATAGTAAAGCTGAACATGTGCGTTGTAACTCAACGATTTTTGAAGCGAAAAACTACTTCAATGAAAGAATTAAGAATAGAAGCTTGGAGCAGACCAATGGAACTCGTCGGTTCTGGTCTACGAGATCAATCGGTAACAACTTTGCATCCTTCCCACCTGTGATAAGAAATTGCAGTCCTATCGCATTATCACCTAAAGTAAAGGCAGATCTCTTTGCATAAATATTTTCGTAAAATTTTGTTTAAGACACAACGAACGTAGTGCCACCAAGCATCCCGCATGTTCGATTGAATATGTCTTAAAACATGACGTGTTCTTCAACAACTGAACTGTAAGAAAATCCATAATTTTAATGAGTAAAATAACATCATTGAATGTGAAATAAGAAATTGTTTTACAAATTGAACTTTATAACTATTTTGATTCATTTCAGCTCATTGTCATAAATGATATTGAAAATGTTAGTAATATAATGCCACTAGTTTCATTCTACATCAGAGAATAGAAAGGGGATGGTGATAAACCTAGTTAGGAGGCATCAGGCTATAAAAGGAACTATTATTCGCAGATCAAGTAACATTGATAAGAAAACGATTGTTTTATGCCAGAAGTTGTCAAACTTTTCGATACGTAAATATCAGTTTCTATTATATTTTGTTTACTTTTTGAAATTAGTATGTTAAAGTTTCATTAGAATGTTTCCTGGAGAAAACAACTTGGACTCGTCTTTGTCTTGAAGAGTTTTACAATCATGGTAAAAAGAATTGTGACTATTTTATAATTTTCTTTGAGAGAAAATCGTCCCGGTTTGCTTGAATATTTTTTTCTCGATAATAGCGACAAAGCGATTAATATCGTTCTGGCCAAATCACGAAAGAAATTTGGTCAGTTCAAAATTGTTTTCAGACAACTGAAAACAGATAAAGTTGTTACTATTCTTATTGCCATCAATGTACAATTTTTTGGGAAAGAATAAGTCCTAACTAGTCTTTGCTAGACAATCCGATATAATAAGTTATAAAAATAATACAGATTTTAGTTGCTCTTGGCTACATTTTCAGCTATTAGCAGTTTGCAAGTAATAGGGCGAAAACAAAATTGACAGAGGAACAATATATTTGACATTACCTCGAGGTTGTATTGTTGAGAGGAAAACGACGATTTTATATTGAAAAATATATTACAGTAAAAGGTTTATATTTGCGCTTCCTACATTGGCGTTTTCAGTATTCGTGGATAAAAACATGGGACCCAATTATTCGAGGATCTAACCAGTACATCCGTATATACAAATGTATTGAGATTCGGTATCCTTTGAAAACGAGTCGTCAAATTGACTAATAAAAAAAGTAAAATAGACCTTATTACTGCTAAGTCTAAAGTATGTTTTTAAATATATTTTCTTTGCCATAAGCCGTCTTCGCTGCGGTTGTAGTGTGTCGCTACTACTTTAACTGAATAACCTTTGGATTAACACGGACCAAGTTTAACACAGTGCAAGTCACTATGGTTCTATGACCATTCATTCCGTGAATAATCCCCTCTACAATCGGCAACTATCGAAGAATGACAACTGAGAGAACACCGGAGTTCATTTATTTCCTTTGTAGACTTCGTTGAAACCACTCGAAATTAATTAATCATCATAATTTGTGAATTGTTTAATAACCCTCTGAAATAAAAGGGGTTAGTAATAATCCAATGTCATCCGCTTTATTTCTTTATTTTCTTAACACGGACCAAGTTTAACACAGTGCAAGTCACTATGGTTCTATGACCATTCATTCCGTGAATAATCCCCTCTACAATCGGCGACTATCGAAGAATGACAACTGAGAGAACACCGGAGTTCATTTATTTCCTTTGAAGACTTCGTTGAAACCACTCGAAATTAATTAATCAGCATAATTTGTGAATTGTTTAATAACCCTCTGAAATAAAAGGGGTAAGTAATAATCCATTGTCATTCGCTTTATTTTTTATTTTCTTTTAGTATTGAGCAAACATTGAATTAATACCTAGATCCCTCGCACAACTAAGTAATTATTTTCAATTTCCATCTTTAAATTAATATTCTCAACATGTGCATAGTTTTCTGAATATTCATCCTCGATAATCTTATATTCTCCTAAGGTCATTTACATTTACAGCATGGATCTATGGTTTCTACATCGCTATTTTATTATTTTTGCATTCCTTTCATATTAATTTTATATTTCTTTTGCTTATTAACTTCATTCATTACTTGCTGACCTCTCTGCGGCTTTATTTAAATGGCATAGAAAAGTGATTTTTTTTCTCATGATATCTAGATTTTCTTTTTATAATTGATTTGCGAGTCTGGTGTCTTCAATCACTATTCTACTTTGTTATTTTATGTATATCTATATATTTATCTAGGCTATATTTCATTTTCAAATAGTTAAAATCATTCAAAATTCAAATAAATGTAGAGGCACATGGTGATGTATGAAAACTTTTACAGTTTCTTGGAGACTACAAAACAAGAGCCATATTTTTTTGGAGAGGACAAAACAACAGCCATATTTTTTTGGAGAGGACAAATTCAACAGCTCTATTTTGGGTAGGACAAAGGAGTTCAATCATTTTCTTGGATAGCCACCAACCTCTGTCATTTTTAGAGGAGATCAATCTTTTTCTTGGATAGCCACAAACCTCCGTCATTTTTAGAGGAGATCAATATTCTTCTTGGATAGCCACCAGCCTCCATTATTTTTAGAGGAGATCAATCTACCAACCTGCTGAGATACTCTCCATTTTATGTGCTAGCACATCACTATAAAGATAAGTCCATTTCTTAGATGTTGTGAAGCCTAGATATTTATCAAAGGTAATTTTAAATAAATTGTGTTCATTTTATTGGGGAGGAACTGTCAACAATGGATGCTTGAAAGGAACTAAAATCCACGACCCATCTAAAACGACTGTGCAGGGTAAACAACAAAGTCTGAACCTTTTCTAATTGAAACCATTATTATTAGTTTATATCCTATTAGTAATTGAGTAGGTTACACGGTCGGTGTTCTTGAAGATGTAAACAAAGACAATGTTTGAGTAAAGCGACCTTATCACTCAATGTATGAAGTATATTGTTAAATTCCACATATTAGACTTTCCGTCCTTTGGTAGAAGCCGCTTTGCGTTTTGTAGTGTTTCATTTTTCTATTAATAACAAAAATGGATTGAGAAATACGTCTGAATTCGCCTAAAAAAATTGAAAAACTAGTTTCGATACGAAAAAAATCAATGCTACCGCATGAAGTGAAAATAAAAATGCTTGATAGTTGACGCCTTGGAGAGTCGTTTGCATCCATATTATTCTCATTCAATGTTAAAGAATCAACTGTACCTTCGATAAAAAAATCCGAAGATAAAATAAGGTCGTCTGTTGCTTCAACTTCACTATCGGCGAAAATTGTTCGTGATCCAATAATAGAAAAAAAATGGAAGTGTCGTTTTCATTATGGATCGAAGACTGCAACCAAAAAAGGGTACCTCTGAGTGGTCTAATCATTCGGGAGAAGGTTAAACAACCTTACGCACATTTTAGAGAATCTGAAGGTAGTTGGGTTAATGGACGATTTCAAGTATCGGAAGATTGGTTCAGTAAGTTTAAGGTCATTTCCATCAACAGAAAGTATGTCCTTGGATTTAAGGCAGAAAAAGATAGATATTCACTGTTTAATCCTAGTGACTTAAAAAACAAAAAACAAGAACAACCTATCAGTGTTTTGGCGTACCAATAAGAAATCGTGTGATACAAGCGCTATTTTTTGTGACTGGTTCCGGAAACTTATTAAAAAAGAGAATGTAGACTTGAAAGCTGTTCTAGTTTCAGAAAATGCACCAAGTCTTGCTCGCGAACTTGAAACCCTGCATCCAAATCTAGAAAAGACATTTTTATCTCCCAATATGGCGTCGTTGCTTCAACCTATGGACCAAGGAATAATAAAGTCCGTTAAGCTCTATTACATTAGGCGAACCTTCAAAATCATATTGGATAATATGGGATGTGATCTGATGCTATGGAATTCTAGAAGTTAACTTGACATGGCATAATGTATCTTAAACATAAAAGAATTAGTGAAAAAACTGAACCCAAATAGATTGAAATCTTGCTTATTGGCTATTGTACTTAAGTAATATCTGTCAATTCCATTTTATAATTAGACTGAAAAATTTTAAGACCCCTCACAATTATTGATTGGACAACCTGAAATACATCACGATCGACGTAGAACATGATTAGACATTTTTTTAAACCACGCAATTTATAATAGAGAATTCAAAGTTGAATATTTTGAATAACAATGGTTATTACGTCACAAGTTTGCACATTTTGAATTTTCCATTTCCAGTAAACTAACCCAATTATATGGATTTCTTTAGGACCCTTCCTAGACTTATTAAAAACCTTCGTCAACATAACTTCAGAGAATCGTTTCAAGTAGAACATGTTAGGGACTGCCGATTTAGGGAGACAGTATGAGCCCAGGGTTGATTCAAGGATGTTCTCTGATAAATGCAGAGATAAGGTACCAGTTTAGTGTAACAATGCGGCCGGCGAGGTATCACGGCTGTGTCTCTCCCCATTTCTCGCGAGATTGCTGCCCCCGTACGGGAATTGATTCATTTTGGTATACCAGGAGTTTATAGCTACACTGCCGCATCCTGCCATTCTTGGATATGGCTTCCTTTCCGATTGTATTCAACGTTTTATCGATACGATTTCTAGACAAAAGCTTGTGCTGGAAAGAAATATATCCTAAGAGAGCTTGGAATATATTAAAGTTCATGAAAGGACAAAGAAATACTGTTTTCTGAATTCAAATGACTCATCAAAAATCATAAATTAATGATATTGATGACATTTATTTTGTGGGATTCTATTTCAAAATATAAAGAAGAAAACACTTACGCAGTTTTCCACAAGATTTATTTTTTCCTTAAATATTAAGTAGGAGGAATATTGCTATTATTGAGAGTAATATAATGTGAAGTTTTCCTCACTATCAATTTCCAAACATTCCAACAGATTCATTTCACCTATGTTATTGCATTCGTGGGGACTTTGGGACTGTTTAAAACTATTCTGCGATTTGTTGATTGAATGTACTCAAATATTGGGAATTTCTCATCTGATGATATATGTTCTTTGAACCTACAAAACATTTTCATCTGTTTGACCTACATAAGTTGAAGGTCATTCGTTTCATTCGATTTTGTGAATACCAGATTGTTCTGCTAAGATTAGGACCGCTTGAGAATGAGGTCGTTATTTTGTATTTTGAAAAATAATAATAATAATTTATGAATAATATGCCGGCATAGCTGAAACTAGCATTTCTTTTCTCGGGTTTTTCTTGAATTCAATATAATAAATGTGATGCTTAATCTTTCTCTTTGCGGCTAAAGATTTTATTTATGAAAGGAGCTGATACGATACTTGGGCACCCAAAGCATTGAATGGGCCATCCACCTTATAGGCCCGATTTGGCACCTAACGACTTCTGTTTGTTTGCGCACATCAAGACAAAACAGCGTCGACGATTTTCGAGGGGAGAAGAGGCAGTTGAATTCTTCCAAAACCATGGTTTGGAGGTATCTCATTCGGAGTGACAAAAGTGTTTCGAAAAAAAAGCGCTTGCAAAAAAGTATCGATCTTCATGGAGAATACTTTGAAATACAATATAGCTATTTTTTCCCTGAGTTACTTGTTTTTTTGTCAGGCTCAAAATTTGAAAGGCTACCTACGTATGTATGTTCCAATTTGAAGTGAAAAATTTTTTTCAATGGAGTTTTCTTCTTTCTCTGTAAAAAAAGTAGTGTACTCTTTAAATAGCCCTTCAAAATCCATTCATTCAATCGAATTGAAAGCAGAGGAGTTATTGGGTCAGCGTTTTTCAGAAGACATCCTGTATAAAGGAAAATTTTTAAAAATTCCGAAAACCTATTGAGAATTCAACAATTACGACTGTTACATCATCCAGTTTTAAATACAATTGAGTTTTTTGCATTATAAGGTAAGAAAGAAATAATAAGATCACACTACTGTTTAAAATACACATTAACTTTCCCTCTAATACAAAACCATCAGATTGTTTCTATTCATCAGACAGAATATCCAGAAAAAGAGTAGTAAAAAACCTCAGAGCTTCTCAGAGACGCGATTGAGTCGATAACCGATAAACATAAAACTGTCGTGATCTTACTCGTTTCCGGTAAAATCATGGTAAAGACAGGCTGAAACACTGCATCGTTTGCGAAATCTGCACATATATCGTCGAGGCAATCTTGATCCCAGCTTTTGGCTTACCAGAAATCGCGTCTGGAATTGTTTTCTTAACGTACGGTTCATCCGATACCAATTGCGAATATATATATGCTGTTCTATTTAACGAAGCGGGGAATCGAAGCGGTTTTTCCATGGAAATGGGTAGGGCGGAGGATCGCGGAAAAATCACTTTAATCTCGATTTATGGAATGTAAGTGAAATGGGAAAAATTGGAAAAAGAATGTAGAGAAATACACACGTGTCCATAATCTAAGGATATTTGGAACAAATTTAAATTCAGGTTAGATAAGTCGGAAAGCATGAATGAAATTGAATAATAGAATATTCTTTATGAGGGTTGTACCAAGTGGGCTGAAAAGTTCGTAGGCTAACATAGTAAAAGCAATTTTTTTTGGTAAATTCAATTTTTTATTCACTTTCGATAAATAAATTTTTCGATGCCATTTTTATAATAAGATTTCTTTTTAACTTCAGTTTCGGCTTTTACCTGTTCATTAGTCTTGAATTTCTTTCCAGTGAGCATTCTTTTCAAGTATGAAAAGAGAAAAGAGTTGCTGAAGGCAAGAGCTAGTCAATATGGTGAATGGGGAAGAAATTCGTAGGCTAATTCGTACAAGTTTGCCATTATTTTGATTGATTTGTTGCAAGGTGCATTGTCTTGAAGAAACACTACTGTTTCTTTTATAAATGGGACTGTTTCTTCGTGATTTGGTCCTTCAATTGATCTAATAACTCAATGTAGTAATTGCTGTTCATCGTCTAGCCCTTTTCAAGGTAATAGATGAATACAGGGTTTTACATTATACCATGTCACAACTTGAGGGGGTAAATCTACGTGCAATTCTAAGAAAAAAGTTTATATAATCATAGTTCTGCAGTTGCAGTAACAGTACCAGTTTCCCTCAACCTTCTGTGGATATTTGAAAATGTCCGCCTGTCTGGTGATACTGGATTTGAAAAACACACCTGATATAATCGCCTAGCTTCTGTTGTGTTTCCGTCAGCTAGACCGTACATGTAATGGATATCAGCCAATTCGGCATTAGTAAAATTAGCCATTTTTTCTTACAGTAATAACTTCAAAAGTCTTAGAACTAATCGTTAATTAAATAAACAATTCGAGTAGACACTGGTTCAACTTTAGCAACTCTCCAAATAAATAAATAAATGAAAAAAATCAAAGCCTACTAGTCATTTTTTTAAAAATAAGTGCTTTCAATTGTATATGTATAAAATCGTTTAATAATTTTTTACTCAAGAACGGTTGGAGATACGTGTTATGATGGAGGCTGTAAAAAAAGCTTGCATTCCAAATTAGGGCTGAATATCTCAAAAACTCAACACAACCCTATATAATACCCTATACATTCCAGAAAACAGATGCCACAACCTTGCCAGCTGAGTGCTGCATGCAATCCACTCGGCTGACTGTCGATTGCTTTCTGGAGTGTAGTTCCATGCAATCCATGCTTCATCCATTGTGATGTTTCAACGAAAAAACTTGGCTTTAGTACGTTTAATTATCTTCAAACAGTGCTCAGAACCTCGACTCTTTATTGTTTTTATCAAAATTCAATAAGCGTGGCACCTCTTTCGCACACAGCTTTCGGATGTCCAATCACGTCACTTGCATATCTTCAGAATCTCGATCAATTTCATTTTTCGATTATTCAAAACAATTTTGTGTACTTTTTTAATATTTCTGCAATCCTGCTAGCATTCTAAATAATGTTTGTCTCTCAGGCACTTCTCCTAGATAAATAATGGTGAGGTTCAGTAGTTCTGGTTCTGGTTAAATTGATTTTGAGCGAAGGATATCATATTTTGAACTAATCCCAGCAAATGAGTATCAGATGTTATTCTTCTGTAGTCGATGAAGTCAATTTTGCTCCAGTATTTCTTAAGTCTTTTGAAAATTAAAATATCAGGACCACTTGAAGGACCTAGAGCTATGCTCATGATAGCTTCTAGCATTATCTCTAGTATATGAAGGTCACATGCAAGCCAAAGTATATCTTTCTCCATTTTTTGCATACACTAGTAGTATGCATGCTCCATTTCTTAGTCTTGATTTGACTGTTGTTGTATCAAAGCATATGCACTTCACTTTATTGCTCATTCCCCATAGCAGTATTGTAGCATGAACAGCTGACGCACATGTCTCTCCTGTTCCACCGTCCAGTTTTGAGACCAATAGTAGCTGATCAATTCCTTGCCCTTAAATAAAAATAGGAAGATAATCCACGGTTTCATGCCCAGTGATATCTTCGAGGAGCTCTCCATCCCAAAGGGAAATTAGTTTTGAATTCACGTTTTAACGACGTCGCTATCTCTTTACGATACTTTTAACGCTGACAACGAATGGACGACCTGTTGACAGTAATTCCATGGGGTCAGAGCCTTTACTTTTCAGTGTGAAAGTGATTACAATCGCTGCTTTTCTGTCACTTAATTTGGTGCGTCAAGACTAGAAGCTAACTCTATCTCGACCTCGTTTAAGCGTAGAAGAACCAGCCACCACAATTTCAGATAAAATGCTTGTGTCAATTTATTGTTTTTGTAGTAAAAAACAACTGCAACACTTCTTTAGTTGATTGCAACTTTGTTGCACTCAAATTAGGCGTCATTTGACCAACTAGCCAAACTCTTTTATAGAAACAGATCCATTCCTCAACTTTTTAACAACAGAATAACACAATAAGCGACGAAAACAAAACCGAGAACGTGCAGTTTCGCTTACGGCCGAAACGCAACTAACTTAAGCGAGTTTGGTAGCATGCCCTTGATAATGCAGGCAAGTGGGGGATGAAGTTAGTCAAATTGGGAACAAGTGTTAACGCGCCATATAAACAAACAAAACTCATACTCGGTTGTAAATTCCTTTATGGAAAATTTTCTTGGTCGTTTGTCTCATTTTAAGTTCTTTTCCAATTTCAAAATGATGGTCGCAACCCCTAAATATCATTATCTCAAGAATAAAATCTGTGTACGTAATTGAGCACAGAGAACATAATTAGAAAGTGCCCCGTTGATATTTTTCTATTTGAAATATAAGTATAAGCCAAATGATCATCAAGTTACATTTTCTTCAGAACCATCTAGACTATTTTCTTGCGAATCTTGGGAATCTAGATGAAAAACAGAAAAAACGCACACATGTTGGCTGACTATTGTTGGAGCATTCAAAACAGCTCATGTGCCATATAACTCAATCATCAGAATTGTTGTTGAGCGATGCAATTGTTATTAGAGTATCAATAAGATTCTCAAGCATGTTCAAATAGATTTCGGCGTCCAAGGTTTTCTGTTGTGTGGAAACACATCTTCGCGTCTCTAAATAAAATCAGCCAATAAGAACGTCTTATAACTGTAACTTATTTAATTTATTTAGAATAAATCCTCTATAAACATATGTTGTAAAAATTCAATTAAACCAATGCTAACGAAAATATCTTTAATCCATTTTCTCATCCAGCTTTCAAGAGCCTACTTAAAACAAAAACTTGGACGCGAAAGACAGCAGTAGGGATATTTTCAATCTTCTGATAGGAAATCTCAAATCAACCTAAGTGTTGTTTAATTTTCTTAATGACTGTCACCTCCAGTAATTGAGTAAACAAGGGTGTTCGTATTGTTGCCAAGAAAGAAAACTCGGGTTAAAACAAAAGACGGTGAAACACTCGAACCGGAAAGATTTAACACTTTATTGTTTCCACCCTCGCTTTGTCCGTTTCCGGACAAAAATACAAACGCAGCTTGATAATTATTCGGGGCTTTTTGCCGGCGAGAGAATGGCGGAGAACGAGGACTTTTCTATACACTTCACTTTTCAATGCGAAATTAAATGGTCTCTTTATTTTTAACTGTAACTCTGGTCTAATCGTTTTTTGACATATGACGTTCAGTATGCGAATATTCGGGTATATTTCTATGAATATTACTTTGGAATATCCTGGAAACTAGAATTTCAATTAATGATATTGATACCATATTTATTTTGTGACAATTCGTTTCGAAATATGAAAGGGAAGAAACAATTTTGTCAGTTTTCCACCTTTATGTCTTAAGACACGACCGGTTTCGACTCTTCTGTCGAATAGTAACTTAGGTTCAAAGATGATAACAAGATATATTTTTCCTTAAATGTTAAGTAGGAGGAAATTTTTGATTTTAAGTTGTCTATTGAGAGTAGTATTTTCTTCAATTTTGATACATCCATGGACAAGTTTATCATTCATTTAACTATACAAAAACCGTAAATAAGGCGAAGAAAGCGCGCCGGGGCCACACGAGGCAAAAATGAGTGAAAATTTCACCGGAAAACAAAGATTCGATCTTTCCGAACGCCGGGATTACGCTTTATAACCTATCAAAAAATTCAACTAAAAGCGCCTCTGAAAGATTTAGATTATTGTCTGTTGTGGATCTATTTCGGCGGAAATCATTTCGTTCGGGGATAAGTTTATTGTTTTTTTCAAAACCATTGTAATCTATTGTTGATGATTCTCTCAATCAATTTACACATAGTGCAAGTGAGAGATACAGGTCTATAGGACCTGTGGCTTATTCGTTTTATGTAAAGGCAGTGTTATCGCTTTTTCCCATTCTGGGAGAACTGTTTTTGCTTTTTCTGATAGGTTAGTTACGAACGAATAGGGAATATTGTCTGGACCAGGACTTGAGTCTTTTCATTTTTGAAGGACTTCTTCGGAAGTACTTTCAGATATTAACAGTAGAACACTTTCTTGTTCATTTTTGTATCTCGTGAAATCCGGATGAAAATTTTCGTCACTCGAATGTTGATCGTATATATCTGCGAATTCTTCTGCCAAATCAGTTCCTTGTGTTCACTAGTAAGCTTGTTATTTGATATGTTTTGGTGGTTCCCCTGATGCTTCTCTGCTGATTGAGTCTCCGGGGTGATCGAGGAAACAAAGGACTGCCATGACTCCTTTTTGCTGTTTTTCAACACGAATTCGGATTTTGCTCTGAGCTTCTTGAATTCTATGAGATTATTCTGAGTATAATGCTTTTCGAGACGATTAAAAAGCTCGTTTAATGTCCCTTATTACATTTTTGCAGTTTTCATTTCACCAAGGAACGTTGTTTTTACCATTTGGTGTTATGGGGTTTGTAATATTTGATGGTTTCAACGATATTCCTAACCATTCCGGAGAAATCCGCTTTCATCGTTGGTCCCTTTCGAGCGACGGCCGAAAACGATAAAAAGGATGAATTTTTCCATATGAAGTGCCATGACGGAACTTCTAAATCGAATTTGATGCGAAATCTTCCGTTCACATATATTTCGATATTTCTAATCAATAAATTAACGTTCAAAGTTATCTCATCTAGAAACTCGGTTCAAAGTTACCCCCGCCACTTAATTTGGAAGCACTTTCACGTCCAGAAATTGACGAAATTAAGGATAATCGAGCTATCAAAAGTGAGGAATTTCTTTCTTTCGTCCTACTAATATATGGTTACCGAGAGGTATGATTCGAGTATCAAAAGATTCATACATATCTCGTCAATAGATCCGTGAAAGGAAATCGTCAAATTACGACTTAATTCTTGAATATGGGACCATTTTGGCGACCTAGATTCTCGAAGAAAGAATCAGAAAAATCGAACTCTTCCCCTCTTCCTCCTTATGTCCTACTTGATCCGAGTTCTTCCAAAAGTTAATATGACGAATATCTAGAATAAAGTGCTCTCTTTCTAAAGGAGAACAATGAGAAGAATAATTGAAACATAACATCAACATAAACTCTGGAATCATACAAATACATTCGTTCTGGCATAATCTATATTTGGAATAACACAATATGATCAACGTTAGTTTTATTGTTTCAACGTAATTTGATGTTTCGGTAATCATTTAAGATGGTCAGAATATTCAGAATTCAATGAAAAACTCATTACTCACTAGTTGAAAAGATTGCTTGAATCTCGTCGTGAAATGATTTTTGTAATAGCTTCCATTGCAAACTTGTAAGTGATAAAATCTATTAAAAACTGAATCATCATAAAACATACAAAACACTCGATATACCAACATTTCCAATAATGGCTCCTTTACACTCAATTAACGAATACAGATATCTAGAAAGCTCTGATATAGTTCGTAGAGCAGCGGAGAATTATGTTTAAATTAGTAGAGCAACAGATAGACGGAGGGTGAAAATCGCGTCTTAGGAATTAGTTGTTTAGTTTAGATGATCGAAAGCTTCTCCAACTTGGCTGGATACATGAATTAATTATCTGACAGTGTCTGATCTCTCCGGAGGCTCAAACTTAACAAGTCTTATACAGCTTTCCCGGATCTACATGAAATATTCCTTGCCGGGAAGAGATTTGCTTACCCCCTCGTGAGGTATTCATGATGAGATTTTACATAAGTGATAGAATAACTGGATTTCGAATGAGTTGAAGTTACATATTCTTCTTATGCTACATCATCGATGCAGTATTCGTTCTGTCAATCCTCTTTTACGTCTTCTATCGATTCAAAACTTGTACGTATTTGGTGAGTTTTTAGTCAGAAATTCATTCAACGATAGTCTTGTACGATGGTGCAATATCGTAGTACAAAATCCATGAGTTTCCCTTCCACAAATTCGGCCTTTTTCAACGAATTTGCTCCCTCTAATGCCGCATAACGCTCAAGTAATATTCTTTATTTACCGTCTGACCTTCTAGCTAGGTTTCCGTTCAGTTGGAAGGCCGCATTCCGAAGCTTGTTGACTAGTTTGCATTTCAAACTCATAAACATGTGTCTCATCACTAGTTACAATGCGTTTTATGGAAGTGGTGTCTGAATTGATTCGTTCTAGCATATCTTCAGCGACCTTTACGCGATTCAATTCTTGGAGAAAATTAAGTCTTTTGGAACTAGTATAGTATAGTATAGTATATAGGGGGTTTTACCCCGACGAGTTGCCCATATATCTGTTCTTGCAATCAAACTGATTTCATGAAAAAATATAAATCCACCACCCGGTAATTAATACCATTGCCAGGCAATGATTATAATCAATACATATCCTGGAATAATTATATATTAGGATAACGTTAAATGTTATGAGAATATATCAATCTACCAGAATATATACATACTATAGCATCATCAGACAATGATATCAATGTACCAACGAGTAGTGTCAGAGGCTTTCTCCCCGGAAAAATCCAGTGTACGGACCTTAGTCAAGTAACACTGAATGTTACTCATTAATAGTTTCCTTTGTGTGAAGTGGTGAACGATCGAATAGAATACTGCTCTGTATATAAATATGACAAAATTGTCAGTTAATTATATTACATTTATATAAACAAATAAATAAAATATGAAATGAAATTCTGAGCAGTATAAACTAAAGAAAACCTATGACTCTACCTCATTATTTTTTCGGAAAGAAACCTACGAAGAATATTACAAGATTTGATGACTGTTATCTTTTGTAACTGTTCAAACAAATTTTTTTCAGACCCAAAATCTCAATACTTTTGTGAAGATTTCTAGGAATAACACCTGTTGTGGAAATAATAATCGGTAGAATAAATATTTTCTTCATTTTCCACATTTTTTAATCTCGTCGCCAAGCATCATATATTTAGAAATTTTTTCATTGTATTTATTTTGTATATTATGTGTGTCGGGTATAGCAATATCAATTATATATGTTATTTGATTCTGTTTATCATTAAGAATGATATCTGGTCTATTGTGTTTTACAGCTCTGTTGCAAAGAATTGTTTTATCAAAATAAAGTTTATATTTGTCATTTTCACAAATAATCTCAGGTTCATATTTGTGACATTTTTTCTTTTGGGAATTAGGTCATGTTTAATTCCTAGATTAAAATGAATAATATTAGCGACGGCATTATGTCTTTCTAAATAATCTGTTGAAGCAAGGACTGAGCAAGATGATAATATATGAAAAACTGTTTCTGAAGAACAGAAACATCTACGGCAAGAATCATCTATATTTTGTTTGATGATGTGTTTTCTATAATTCCTCGTGAAAACAACCTGATCCTGGATCGCAATTGCCAAGCCTTCTGTTTCAGCAAACAATTCTCCAGATACTAACCATTTATTCGATGCGATTTCATCAATATAATCATTTTTCAATTCTTTAGGGTGCTTTCCGTGTAATTCCTTCTGCATCCAACTTACTCTTTTAGAATTATCATCAAATATATTAAAATCTACCTTTTGTATTGTCAAGTTCAGATTATAATCTGAAGCAACAACAATATCATGTAATTTAGACGTTCTCTGTTTATCATGAAAATGGGAACGTAGATGAAAAATCTGTTTACTATGAAGATTATTCAAATCAGTTAATCCACGACCTCCAAGATGTCTAGGTAGTGTAACTCTCTGAACAGCTGACTTTGGGTGGTGCTTATGATATTTACAGAGCATTTTCCTCGTTTGACATTGTAATTCATTTAGATCAGTTTTAGACCATTTAATAATTCCAAAAGAAGATGTAAGAACAGGAACTGCATAGGAGTAGATAGCTCTGAAAAGGTGTTTACTAGTTAAATGACTCTTGACGATAATTCTAAGTCTTTTGTAATATGAACTTCTAATATTTTCTTTAGTGCTGCTATGGTTAATTGTCTTCTCTTGACAAAATCCAAGATATTTATATGTATCTCCTTGATGCATTGGCTCGATTTCGATATTGGAAATCTTTATATAATCAGAGGCGATCTTTCCTTTTTCAATAGAAAGATTTTTACATTTTGCAAGCCCAAATTTCATATGAATATCATTGAAATAGTTGAAAGTAATCTCAAGTAGACTTTTAAATGAGATCTGGTTCCGGCATATAATTTAATATCATCTAAATAAATTAAGTGACTTAATTTAAATTCAGTTGATAGACTCTTTATTTTGAAACCGAAACTAATAGCATTTAATTCATGAGATAATGGATATAATATATAATATATATATATATATATATATATATATATATATATATATATATATATATATATATATATATACTATACTATACTATACTATACTAAAATATATATATTCAAGTTTCAGTGAAGTAAAATGGAACAGATCCATGCTGATCAATGGCAGTCATCAGCAAATACCATCCTCATCTCATATTTCAACCCCTAGAGCAGGGTGACCACCTTGTGTTATTTTTAAAGAAGAAGATAGGTCCAGTTATAACCTTCTCTATTTTTCAGTGACTGACTCTGTATCTTCTACAGTTTTCAATCAAAAATGAAAATTCATTCACGGGAATGCAGACAAAGATAATACCTTTCTTTCGAGTTATCACTCGACCCATCTACCCTCTTCCAAATTTTCAAGGGTTGTCAGCCCTGCACCAGGGGTTGAAATTCGAGACGAGGATGGTACTTGCTGATGACTGCCATTGATCAGCATGGATCTGTTCCATTTTACTATACTGAAACTTGAATAGTGTCAGGGAAATAGTCTTCCCTATCTTTCAGTTGCTCACAGTTTTCAATTAAAATGGAAATTCTTTCAAGGCGATGTAGACAAAGATACCTCCTTTCTTTTGAGTCACTCAACCTCCGCTTAGAGAGTTGATATTTCAAGCAAGTTTTGTACCCCAAAAGATGTCCCCTTGAAACAAAAATTGACCTGTTTTTACGTTCTGATCAGAAATTAATATCTTGGTAGATATAACCTCTGTTTAGTTTTCGTTGAAGCACCCTGTATATATATATATATATATATATATATATATATATATATATATATATATATATATATATATATATATATATCATGAAAGGAAAGTACAAGAGACTCAATATTATTTAAAATTCTTCAGTACTATAAAATACATTTTCTAACAGAAATTTTTAACGACACACTTGAATTGCTTCTGGTTCATGCTCTGATAACCAGCTTATTATATAGCTTCATTCCAATGAAGTTGAAAGACCTTTGAGTTTTACTGAGACGACGTTTAGGTACTACAAATCTTCCTCGACCACGAGTGGAATAGTGATGAGTGTCTCCATGAATTGATCCATGAGACACAGAAAATTTATTGTCTATCTCTCAAACTTGAATGACGAATTTTAATTACCATTTCCTTCACTTTATCGGTTTTAACTTCAGTTGAAGATGTTGATAGCCGAGCAAAGCGAGAAAAGTCTTCCAGCATATCTCCGACGCTGTTGATTGCACTGTACCATTCATATTCACGTGTTTTTGATGAAGTCGATTCGCCGAAAGCCTTCTGTAACATTATCAGCGATTCGGCGCATGAAATTCTATTTGCAATACAAAATTTGGGACAAATCGCAAAATACACTTGGGAGAACTGACAAAATCGAGCACTGTAAACAAACTAAATGGCAGACCGCGCTCAAACTCCGAGTCAGTATAGAAAACAGTACCAGATTGGCAACAACAAATTTTGACAATCGTTTCAAACACATTTTTCAAGTAATCAAATCGTGGTGGTACTTTTTTGATAGAATGTAACTAAAGTTCCTCTGAATAAATTTGGATTTTCGATTTTATTCCTCAATTGATGCAGTGTATGTTAATATCAAGTTTACGATCTAAATGAGAATTAGGATGATCTAAAACCACGAAACATATGAAGATGCTTCACTACAAATATGAATTTTATAGTGATGAAGATGTTTGAATCAAACATAAAATAATTAGAAATGGTATATGTTGGTATTTTACAAGAAGTGTGCATGAACAAAGGAACCCGTTGCTATAAATAATGAAATTTGAGAATCGTCTTAAGCAATTTTTTTAATAATCAATTCCTGGACTTTCTTGACGGAATGTACACCCTGTATACCTATAACCATATGATCAATGAGATGAATAAATATCCCCCTGTCAACAAAGTTGAACTTTGTCGAATAGCCCACGGTTCATTTGGCTGAAGGCACACGTCTTCTAATAAAATACGACCATCCACTTTTGCACATGGTTGATCAATTGTGTAAATAAGAAATAAGAACAGCCCCTTTGATTTTTCCGCTTGACTCTGTCCGCACAACAAACCGACGGTTGCATTTCTATGTTTCCTGCATTCTTTTCATTTCGAGTGTCCTCAGACAGCCATTGTATTCATTCGGATTTATAAGAATAAAAAGTTCGGCTAAATCATCTAATCTTGAAAGACGGTTACAGAAGGTATGGTTGCACGGTACTTGAATGTAAAACGATGGTAAACAATCTTAAGGTTCAGAATGAGGTAGTAATCGTATTATCTAGTAGGCTTCCACGATTCGCCTCAGGTTACTCGAAATAAAAACACCATTATCTAGTATTATCAGGAAACAAAGATCCATATGAGAAGCTGGTATATTGAAATACTATAGTCGATTTGGTAAAGCCGTAAAGTAATAAATCTTTAGGAGTGCCATTAATTATATTCTTCTTACATATTATAATCCGGTATACCTGGGTATAATATCGGCAATTCCAGTGGGTTTCTCAAAAACGCATAAGCACAATAACCTGTAATTAGATCATTATAGATAAAAATTTGATGAGTAATTCATATCATGAATGATTTACAATGAACGAAACAGTTTTGATTACTCTGGGGAACACAGGTACCACCGCCCGCCAGGTTTGTTGAAACAAATGTGTAGATAAGAGTATAACTTAATTAAATAATGAATATTAATTATATTGAATGCATACGATGCTTTAAGGCATCAGAGCTATTTACCTTCAATCGATAAAAATGTTAAAATGTGTTCTGAGATTACGAGAATTAGACAGTCCACAATATACAAGCTTCTCAAGGAAAGAAAATCTGTATTTATAGTGAAACCTCCAGGAAGGCCCCGAATGGTTATTGATGAAGACTTTAGGAATACTATTTGAAAAATTGTGCATTCTTTTTATTTTCAGAAAGAGATTCCCAATGTGGGAAAAATACACGCTGTGCTCGTAGGAGATCAGGCCTTGCTTTTAATATAAAAAACAAATTATAGCAAGTTTTGCATGAATTGAACTTCTTATGGGAGAAGCACAACAGGTCAGTTCTCATAGATAAAGAAGAAATCGTTTCCTGGAGAAGAAATTATTCAAGAGCAATTAAAAAATATGCTCGAAGTAAGAAAATAAAATAAATATTTTAAACTGAATGCTTGCAAGTCTGTGTTCATTTTGATTTAATTTTGTTCCAGTTTGTGTAAGAGAAAGTATGTTTGTAATTTACCATTATTCAAATGAAAATGTAATTGAAATTCAATGTGTTTGAGGGTGATCAAGTTAAAAGTACAGTTATTCAAGTTAAATTGTGTGGCTATGCACAACATGTTTACATATCAATTTGAAAAGTATGAAACAAATATAAAGAGAATGATTCTTTGAATGTGAGTTTTTCTTTCAATGCATATTGAATTGGTTCTATTTCTAAAATATTTATTTTTAGGTTACAATCCACTTGATTGGTTAGAAAATTAAATGAAAAATAAGTAAAGATAATATTGAATAATATGTTTGAGGCAGATGGATGTCCTGGAAAGATGTAGCTCACTGAATCTAAAGGAAAGAGAACAATTGTTCATATAGTTGGCGTGAAAACTTGAGCTTTTCAGGATATTCTGATATTCTTCTGTGTCAGTTTGATAAGCACACAAGGTACATATTATGAGTGGCTTCTATTCATAATACATTCTTCTATATTTCAAGAAATTTTGTCAAAACTGTTGAATGAATAACATGTATTCTCTCTAACTTTAGAATATAAGGTTTCTTTCTATTGGTGTTTATGGAAAACACAATGTTAAAATCAGAAGAAGCAGCATACGAAGCCCCATTTTAACAGCAACTTTCATTTTTATTTAAGATTGTTTAATCAAGTTCCCGAAAATGACGAATTGAAGATTCAATAACAGAAAATTCAAATACGAGGGAATATTTAAGTTTTGAATACAGGGTGCTTCAACGAAAACTAAACAGAGGCTATATCTACCAAGATTTTCATTTCTGATCAAAACGCAAAAACAGGTCAATTTTTGTTTCAAGAGCAACAACTTCTGGGGTACAAAACTTGCCTGAAATATCAACCCTCTAAGCGGGGGTTGCAATCCTTGAACATTTTGAATAGGGAAGATGGGTCGAGTGATGACTCAAAAGAAAGGTGGTATCTTTGTCTACATCGCCTTAAACGCATTTTTATTTTTAATTGAATACTGTAAACGATACAGGGTGAGCAACTGAAAGATAGGGAAGATTATTTCCCTGAGACTATTCAAGTTTCAGTGACGTAAAATGGAACAGATCCATACTGATCAATAGCAGTCATCATCAGTTACCATCCTCATCTCGAATTTCAACACCTAGAGCAGGGGTGACCACCCTAGGAAGTTTGGAAGAGGGTAGATGGGTCGAGTGATACCTCGTATAATCTTTGTCTGCATCCCCGTGAACGAATTTTCATTTTTGATAGAAAACTGTAGGAGATACAGAGTGAGATACTGAAAAATAGAGGAGACTATCTATCACCCTGAGCTATTCAAGTATTAGTGCAAAAAAATGGAACAGATTCATTTCAGATCAAAAGCTGTCATCTTTTGAAACACCATTCACATCTCGAATTTCAACCCCTAGAGCAGGAGTGACCACCCTGTGTTATTTTTAAAGCAGAAGATAGGTCCAGTTATAACCTTCTGAGAAAGGATTTTTGTTTGTCTCCAGAATGGTGTGAAAGTTTTCGTTCTCCACCAAAATTACTGGGTGAGCAGCTGAAACATTGGAATGATTATGAATCTTGAAAGAAAACGATAAAACTATCAGTCATATTAACTCCATTGATCTTTGAACATTCGTTGTATGATATGCGAGCAATGCATCTAGAGTTGGGTTCACATGTACATGCGTTTTTATCAGTTGACTAAAAGGAAACTTTTTTGTTTTCACAGGTGATACTGTATGATCATCGTCCTCATGTGAAATTACTTTATATGACGATACGAATCAACACTACGAATCAGGAACGCAGATGTTACAATGATCAGATTTCTTCAACGAAAAAATTGATTCTCAATGTTTTCCTGCTTTTCTTATTCAATTTCATCTTCCCAATTTTAGTCCACATTAGTTGTGAAAATTCTGTTGCATTCATCACAATAGTGTCTCTTCTATTCGAAATTTAGTTTTCATAAAATCGTCATGGTTTACTCGATAGCTGAGAGGGTTGAAATGATTGAACTATTTTTCAGTTCTGATAGTTGCGCGAACAGAACAGCCAATATCTTCAAACAACGCCACGAAGGTGCTAAAGTGACTTCGAAGTATGTACTAGAATTAGTTGCCAACTTTCGTGAAACTGGATCGATGCAAAATAAGAAGCACGTAATTGAGCGGCCAGTAAGAAATGAAGCTGAGGAAGTGGCGGTGCTTGGTCAAGCGGTGGTTGATCTTACCCTAAGCCTGCGGAAATTGGCAGATGTAAGTGGTGTAAACCAAACGAGTATTTTCCGCATTCTGAAGAGGCATAAGTTTCATCCATACAAAATAAAATTATTTCAAGAACTGAACTAAGATGATTTCGATCGAAGACTTCAATTCTGCGAGACCATAAGTGAGAAAGTCATGAACAACCCTCATTATTTATTTCACTTGTGTTTTTCGGACGAATGTGCATTTTTTCTGAATGGAACCGTAAACCGCCATAATTGCCGTTATTGGGCAGATTCTAACCAGCAAATATTCCACGAAATTCACAGTCAGCAGCCTCAAAAACTGAATGTTTGGGTTGGTATTAATGGCGATCACCTCATTGAACCGTTTTTCATTCCTGAAAATCTTACCGGAGAGTTGTATTATCAACTATTGGAAGAATTTATCGACCCAGCAATAACGGAGATCATTGAGAATGACCGCCGCTATTCGTAGAACGAGGTTGTATTTCAGCAGGATGGAGCGTTCCCGCATTTTGCACAACAAGTTCGAGTATTTTTGGATGATCATTTTCCTGGTCGTTGGATTGGAAGGAGAGGCAGAACGGAATGGCCCCCACGATCTCCGGATCTCAGTCCATTAGACTTTTTCCTATGGGACCACATCAAAAGTATAATCTATAAAACTGAACCTGCTGATTTGAACGAACTGAGACAGGGCATCGTCAATGAGTGTAACCAAATCAAACCTGAACTTTTACAGAATGTCCGTGAACGTTTCACCCAAAATTTTTTTATGTGCATGGAGGTTGGTGGCCAACAGTTCGAACATTTACGTTGAGTTTAAGTGACTTCAGTTCCGTTCATTTTATCGGGTAATAAAGTACAACTTCTACTCGTTAATTTTCTCCTTTCGTTTATTCCCCTCTTTATTTTCAGCCATTGTATTAGTGTGTCTCATACGAGTAACTGTCTATCAAAAGGTGTTTATTCAGTGAAAATTCAACCCCTGTTTGATACTGGTCGAAGATAGATGGTATACCATGCATTGCATCTTCAGTCACTTTTCCGTTTTGCATCCTCTAACTCCTATTTAACTCAATGAGAATGGAATTATAGCGAGCAGTCATGAAGGCAATCGAAATCCTTTACTTGAAAGGTATCACTGGATCGAAATATTACCCCTGCTCTAGGGGTTGAAATTCGAGATGAGGGTAATTTCGGAAAATGACAGCTTTTGATCTGAAATGAATCTATTCCAGTTTTTCGCACTAATACTCCAACAGTCTTAGGCGATAGTATTCTCTATTTCTCAGTGGCTCACTTTGTATCTTCTACAGTTTTCAATCAAAAATGAAAATTCTTCCATGGGAATGCAGACAAAGATAATACCTTTCTATCGAGTTATCACTCGACCCATCTATCCTCTTCCAAATTTTCAAGTGTTGTCACCCCTGCTCCAGGAGTTGAAATTCGAGATGAGGATGGTACTTAATGATGACTGCCATTGATCAGCATGGATCTGTTCCAGTTTACTTCACTGAAACTTGAATAGTGTCAGGGAAATAGTCTTCCCTATCTTTCAGTAGCTCACCCTGTATCTTTTACAGTTTTCAATTAAAAATGAAAATTCGTTCAAGGCGATGTAGACAAAGACACCACCTTTCTTTTGAGTTATCACTCGTCCCATCTTCCCTATTCAAAATGTTCAAGGATTGCAACCCCCGCTTAGAGGGTTGATATTGCAGGCAAGTATTGTACCCCAAAAGATGTCTCCCTTGAAACAAAAATTGACATGTTTTTGCGTTTTGATCAGAAATGAATATCTTGGTTGTTTAGTTTTCGTTAAAGCACCCTGTATACTAAGTCTAGACATTTTCAATAGATGAATAATCATGATATGACAAGACCCATGATGTCATGAGAAAATGCATGGAAGATAGGTGAAGAAGAAATCTGACAACATTAATCACAAGGACTTGAGAAAATTCAACAGCTCATGACGATTGAAGGATTGAAATAAGGAAGCCAATACTAAGAAAGAAGAGCAAATTCTAGGGGGACTTACATAAATGCCAAACTACTCAAAAGAATTTTTCGAAGAAAATTGGGAGAATTAATTGAAAAACATCTTAAGGAACACACACTTCAGGTAAGGAAGAAATATTTGTGATCGTATTTCCACCATCAACCAGCTTATAAAGAACAACAGACTAAATGACAAGAAAAGATTTATGGTTTTCCCTCATTTGGAGAAGGACTTTAGAACACTGAGAAGAGCGGTATGGGAGAGTTATAAAAGATTCGTGATTCATAAACTGAGCAAGAGTATCAAAAGCCTTTAAAATGGGTACGTCAGTAAAATATAACACCAATTATGATATGAGAAAGAAAGAGAAAGAAGAATCCTGACAGCAATATTCAGATGGGATTGGAAAATTGTACCATTTCATAGTGATTGGATGTTATACATTATAGTTCCTATACGGAACAATGAAGACAACAGTAACCAAGAAAATTTTAAAGGACTTTCACAATTGAAAAACTAGTATATTTATGACTTATTTCAAGAAGTTTAAAAGTCTTGAGAAAACTTTGAGAAACTATTGAGCCTTTAAAAACCTAAAATTACTTAGCGTAACTCTTAAGATTCTAGAAAATTCAAATTAATTTTTGAATAATAACCGCAAGATGACCGACAGAGTTTTGTTTTATTGTTTTATAGCGGTTCTTCTTTTACAATGTCAGGTAGATACCAATTGCAATTTCAGGGTATTTATTTTACGATATCATAAATATAAATATTGGTATGCGGGTCGTCCGCGAAGTTGCAATACTGGTTTTTCTTATTGAATGACATTTTCACATTGAATTTTGTTCTTAATAGCAGCTGGGTTTTGTTGAATTATTAGGAATACTCTAGTAGAAATATTAGAATGTTCATATGATTCCTGGAATACTAACAAGAAAAATTACTAGTTACAATGAGTTTTATGAATGTGATGTTGGAATCTAATCGTTCTAGCATGTCTTAAGCAACCTTTACGCGATTCAAATTTTGAAGAAAATTCATCTCTTTGGAGCTACTCGAGCGGCAACGCGTTTCATGCCAAAACAATCGTTTAAACTGATACGAATTGATTCGTGAGACACAGAAAGTTATTGCTTTTCTCTTACGAACTTAAATGACGGTTTTCAATTATCATTTCTTTCACTTTATCCATGTTTACTTCAGTTGACGATGTTGATGGCCGACCAGATCGAGGAAAATCTTCCACCACATTTCTGCCGCTATTGAATGCACTGTACCATTAATTATAGACTTAGGAAAAAAAAACGCCTGAGAATGTTAGTGATATTCATTGATAATAATATTCTATTTTAAAATTTTAAATAAGGTTACAATACAATATTACAGCATAACACTGAAAATATTCGAAACAATTTAATGTAATCCATCACGGATAAGTACCCAAAACTGGTCAAGTCAAAGGACAGATCAGAAAATTCTCACAATTTTTCCGATCCATCTTCCATATCAATAAGAGCGTGTATATCCCATCAAGATAATAATTGATACAGTATACCCCCCAGTCGTGATTTATGTGTATCAGATCGAACTGACTGCGTTCCTCGTCTTCGAATAGGGGCCGAAATAACAACGTCACGTGTTCCAAAAATTGACGTCGTTACGATGTAAATTAGGACAACATGAGGGTGATGTGTGTGAATTGTAACAGTCATTAACATACGTGATTTATGTACGAATAAATGAGCTAAATGAATGATCGGAAGTTTTAGTAGTAGGTACGCCGAGTGACCTACAAGAGTAACCCTCTTTCGTTATTGTGGGGTGTTCAAAAAGTTCTTTGTTATAGTTACAAAGCAAAGATATGATTTTTTGAATAGGACACCCTTTATTTTGTTTCATTTTTGACTTCGTGAGATGATATTAAACTTAGTTTGTTAAAAATGCCTTCATCTTCAATAGTTTCAGATATATTTGACAATTTCTGAAATTTGAAGGCTATTAATAAACAATTTAGTGCCCTCAATATTGATTTCAAAATAGCAGATGTATAACTATTGTGATAGTAATTTTTGATGCTCGAATATAAGATACATTTTATTGATCTATGATACACAGATAATCGAAAACGATTTTTACATTCAAATCTCATTTCACTGTATTTTTCAAATAGCATAACCCTATTATACCCTTCGCATGGTATAGGTTTTTGAAAGAATAGTGTTTGATAGAATGATGAAGTACCTAGATAAATTTCAAATACTTGATACTGCACAACATGGTTTCAGAACCGGCCGCTCGACTCAAACTGGAGCATTGCAGTTCGTGGAGTTCGTCTATCGTTGCCTTGATAATGGTCAATATGTTGCTGGATTGTTCTTTGACTTGTCTAAAGCGTTTGATAGTCTTGCTATCCAGTTTATATTGGATAAATGTTATAATCTTGGATTCAGAGGCGTGTTCTTGAACTGGATTCGTAGTTATCTGGAGGACAGAACTGCCTCAATCAGGGTTCACGACTCGTTCTCAAATGAACAGTACTGTAAATTAGAGTACCCCAGGGTTCTGTCTTGGGGCCACTTCTATTTCTGTTATTCATCAACGATCTGCCACCAAATTTGAAAAAATATTCTACAGAAAATCTAATATTCGCAATTTATTATCAAAAATAATCTGGTTGATACTGTTCGCTGATGACTCTTCCATAGCTATTACTGCTGAGACTCTTGAGGAGCTTCAAAAGTTATGCGAGCTGCTGGTGGAGAGTTTCGTAGAATGGTGCCATTTTAATGCTATTATAATCAATGTCAACAAGACGGAATGCATTCACTTCACTCTGTCGTCTTGTGATCAGGGTAGCATAACAATAAGGTATTTAGATACAGTCATCTCTTCGAAGGACACCACTAAATTCCTCGGCGTTCACATCGATAGGAATCTGAAGTGGAGTGCACATATCGATGCGATTTGTAAGAGGCTGAATAGTTCCTATTATGCCCTAAATAGAATCAAGAGTTCACTACCTCTAAGTTCCCTTGTGAACGTTTATTACAGTTTGGTATATAGTCACCTGTCCTATAATATCTTACTGTGGGGAAATTCCTCAGACGTAGGTAGAGTTTTCATCATCCAGAAAAGAATTCTGCGAATGATGTTCGATACAGCTCCACAATCTTCATGTAGACCGTTGTTCCTGAAGAATGGTATCCTCACATTGGCGTCTATTTTCATTTTGAGATGCCTCGTTTATATTAAAGAGAATGAAAGTAACATGACTAAACTTTCTAACTTTCATTCCCACAATACTAGAAATAAGGAAACATTATGTATCCCTAAACACAGAACTTCTAGATTTGAAATGTCGCCCTGTACCAGGGTATCAGATTGTTCAATCATCTTCCACGGCATATACAGGGTCTAAGTGTAAATAGATTTAAGGTAGCAGTTAAGAATTTACTTTTAGCAAAATGTTTTTATACTGTGAATGAGTTTCTATGTGTTGATTTAGATAATGTCTAAATGTCTTTTCTATTGACCTGTCCTATACATACTTGTGATGTCTTAAGGGATCAATAAATTATTATTATTATTATTATCTAGGTTCCCTATGCGTATTCTCAACGATTTCAAAAACGTTTAGCTAATTGTCATCGAATTTTAAGAAATATTCCAATTTTTCCATCCAGTTTCTATCTGAACCGATTGTTGCCTAAAAATAATGAACCGAAGTATATTAAATAATTCCAATATTTAATTATCATGAATCGTAACCATCCAATAACTAAGAGACTAAGAGATTAAGACATACGATCTTCAAAATGGCCTCCATCTTGAACGATACCCAATGTTAACCTGTCTTCACATGAACTTCTAACGCAGGGGTGCACCAACGATCGATCGCGATCGACCAGTCGATCGCGAGTGTACAAAAATTTGTTACGTAATGAAATAATACTCTGCTAGTGGCAAAAAGCGGCTTTATCAAAGGAACGCGCGGTACTTGTCAAAAAAAGCCGCGTTTTTTATTCTTGCCGCTTTTCTAGAAATTTTGGGCGGCGCCTTTGACGGGAACATTCGCGACTTTCGTTCACGCCGATATAAATGTTGCGCCTACAGGAAACGGAGTCATTTTGAATTGTAGCATAAAGGCAATACTACGTTTTTATTATTATTATTGAAGTTATTTAAGGCTGAGGACAAGTCCTATAAAAGCCTAATAAAAAAAATAATTTCTATAGTATTGCAAGCACAGCTTAGCCATAATTAAATATGCACACATATATAATAACTAAATCCACTTATGTCAAAAACGAAATCTAATTAAACAAAAGAAAGTCCAACTTATTTTTGAATTCGTTAACCGAATTTGAGTCCACCACATCACTAGAAAACCTGTTCCAATCATCGAACACCCTATTCACAAGAAAATACTGTCTTTGTCTCGACGAAAATTTTTCTTTTTTCAGCTTCAGATTATGACCACGCAAACGAGTATCAGCACCCAAACTAAACAAACATCTCAGGTTGGCGTAATTGTGTTTAATTATACGATAGCACAAGATTAGATCTCCGCGATGTCTTCGCTGCTCGAAGGTTATGAGACCAGCTCTAGCCAATCTTTCATTATATGAAGGACGAACGACCCCAAAAGTCATACGTGTAGCACGGCGCTGGACACCCTCAAGCATGCTTTTATCCCGAGCGAGCACCGGGCACCAAACCGAGCCTGCATACTCCAAAATAGGACGCACATAAGTTTTATAAAGTGTAACCGAACTAGAGAAGGACAACTTAACGAACGATCTACGAATGAGATAAATTAAAGAATTAGCACGTTTACAAACACTTAGGACATGTTCCGACCACGTAAGGTTTGAAGTAACGGTCACTCCTAGATCTACATGTGAAGTAACTGAGCGAAGTGGATGATTGTCAATCGAGTATTGACGGGATGGATTATTGGGTCCTATATGGAGCACAACACATTTATCAACATTTAGTGGTAGGAGCCAGTCGTTGCACCATCGGTTTATTGCGTCAAGATCGTCCTGGAGAATCTGCCTCTCGGTGAGCGGGTTTGCATACAACTTGGTGTCGTCAGCGAAGAATGACTTGCGAGATTTAATGTGTAATGAAAGATCGCTGGCGAAAATGACAAATAAAAGTGGCCCCAGGACGGATCCCTGAGGCACTCCGCTCACAACCGGTCTTTCCGACGAAAGAACCCCACCAACCCTCACCACGAATGTTCGCTGCGACATATAATTAGTAGTCCAGAGAAGCAACTTCCCGCGAATACCAACGATGTCCAATTTGTGAACTAATCTTCTTACTGTGACTCTGTCAAAAGCCTTGGCGAAATCAAGGTAAATGACATCAGTAGGGATCCTTTGATCATAAGCATGCGTCCAATCATTAACGCAAGACAAAAGATTTGTGGTAGTTGACTTTCCCTTTACGAAGCCATGTTGTTCTGACGGAATGATAAAGTTTTTTGTCAAGAACTCGGTTGTCACTTCGACTATTATGGATTCCATCACTTTTGATGCAACAGACAGAAGGCTTATTGGTCTATAGTTACATGGGTCCAGTTTATCACCTTTTTTAAATATAGGAGTGACACTTGATTTCTTCCAGTCCAGAGGAACGCGGGAGGTCTCGAAAGATGTTCTCATAATCAAGGCCAAAGGATGAGAAAGGACGTCGGCAAACTTCTTCAAGAAAAAAGGACTGATACCATCAAGTCCTGGAGACGAATGATTTTTAAGCTTGAGTAGGTGCTTTTTTACTGTGCAAGAATCAAACTCTACGTGTGTTAGACTATTCTCAAGACGTCTAGTTGCAGAGTGGGGCATCTGATCGTTATTGGGCTCAGTTGTGAAGCAACTGGCAAATGCATCTGCCAAAATTTCCGCCGATTCGGCATCAGAGCCACACATGCTCCCATCGTCTTTTCGTAGCAAAGGGGCACTAACCTTCGATTGCAAATTGGCACGAATAAATTTGTAAAGTTTTCTGTTATTGTCGGAGGCAGCAATTGATTCCTCATATTCACAGCGTGCAGAGCGCAGAGCAAAGGTCACGTGACTAGAAAAATCTCTATGACTTGTAAAATCTTCAGAATTTTTAGTTCGTTTATATTTCTTCCAGAGACGTTTTTTGTGTTGTATAAGTGATAAAAGTTCCGAGTTTATCCATGGTTTAAGAGGGTTCACACGTGAGGTCCTTCTCCTGGAGTGTCTACCTATAAGGGACAGTAACGTGGAATGGAATTTTTTCCACATAATATCAGCGTCGTCTGCTGGATTTAAGAGTCTTTGCCAGTTTACATGCTGAAGCTCCTCTGAGAGCGAATCAAAGTTGGTCACGCTGTATTCAACGCAATTGGATTTTTTAGGTATAGTAATATTAAGCTGAAGGGTTGAAGTGATAGCTGCATGATCGGAAATGCCAATCGGTGGATGGTATTCAGGGTGTGTAATGAGTTGTTCTTCGTTGGTTAAAATGAGGTCAAGTGTTGAAGGCTCATTGTTTCTTCTGAATCTAGTTGGCTCATTCACCAACTGGATAAGATTCGTTGATACAAAGTTTATTATTAAATAGTACAAAATGAGTGCTGCGAGGAAATCTAAAACGTATCATTTTAATAACAATTGGGAGGAAGAATTTTTCTTTTGTATGGTGAAGGATAAGTGCATTCGTCTTATTTGTCGTGTGTCAGCTACGATACCTAAGCATGGTAACTTAGAGAGGCATCTTAAAACGGTTCATAACAACTATGAAGAGGATTTTCCGCCACCGAGTCAATTAAGAAAACGAAAAGTACGTGATTTGATATCTTGTCTGAAAAAAACACACCATGTTCAAAACAAAAAGTCCAAAAAGAAACAAAATATAGGGTATCCCATTTAAAAAATCATAGCTTTGGTATGTAACTTTATTATGGAACAGCCTGTATAATCTAAAATATTTTAAGTGTAATTACTACAGCACTACATACTCCGGAATCAACTTCAACTTCAAAATTTTAATTAGCCGGGCGCATTCACCAATTTGTATAACAATTCATATATGGTAAAAATATAGAAATACTGGATAATTCTTGATCTATCCACTATTGATATTGAAATATAAAAATTTACTATAAACGATAAATAAATGTATACTTTGTATGAGACAGCATGAATTACAAAACCCGGATGGCTCTTCCAGAAAAGCAAGAGGGTAGAATTAGCAGGGGTTGAAAGTTTTCAAATAGCTATATCTCCGGTAATATACAAGATATGCTTATGTGGTTTCCATAATATTCTTAGGCATGTTAATATCAAAAACTTTTGTTTGAAAAATTTTTCAATACCACCTTTGCCTTCCGAATTGGGAAGAAAGAACTGAAAATTTTCAATTCTCCATATCTTCGGTAATAAACAAGATACATTCTGTCGAAAAAGCACCGTGCATTGGACAAGAAACCCAAAATAAATATTTTTCATTCAAATTTACTGTATCGCCTTCAAGGTTAGCCCATTTCGAAATAATACATTTACGTCAATGAATAATCCATCATCAAAACATTTTTCTATCGCTTTTTCCGGAATCGCCTTCAGTTTTTGCAGCGAATTATCTTTCATGTCTTCTATCGATTTAAAACGGGTACCTCATTCACCATTATATATAGCCTTGTGAGATAGTGGTACAAAATCTATGAGTTTTCTTTCCAAAAGTTGGCCTTTTTCGAAGTATTTTGCTCTCTTAAGCGCCACATTACGCTCAAGTAATATTCTGTATTTACCGTCTGACCTTCCGAGTGCATAACACTGCGACAATCAAACAAAACAGTCAACATTTCACTTTTAATCGACTTATAAACTGATGTCTCATCACCGGATACAATGCGTTTTATGAGTGTGGGGTCAGAATTGACTCGTTAAGGTAAATGTAAGGAAATTCTCAATAGATATGCCATTTGAGTTCAAACGACTTCAATTTCTTGCATTCGCCACTACAATCAACAAATCACTAGGCCAATTCTTGAAGGTTTATGGTCTGAATCTAGAGAATCCGTGTTTTTCTCATGGCCGATAATATGTGGCATGTTCATGGGTAGGCAGACCATCTGCGTTATTGTTCACTCTGAAGAGTGCAATTTATGCACCAAAATATATAGCCACTGAAGAATCACTGAAATCCTTGATTTTTTTTATTTATATTCATTATCCTATTAGAAAAACGCTCTTAGTAAAATTCAAAGTCTGCTCATTTATTGCCTCTGAATCAGAAAAAAGTTCGCTGGGTCAGCTAATGTTATTATAAAAGACTTTTGTTCTTCTAGAGCAGCAAAATATGAATAATTTACAAAAGTCTATATAGTTTTGCTAAGTTGAATCCTCAAACTGGAAAGTTAAATCTACCATTGTTTTTAGGCTCTGCCGCAAGTGACTTGTTCAAGTTTTCATTGTAATATTTTGTTATATTCGAAACCACAATAAACAAAAAAATTGAATAAACTAAATACTTCTTTCTTATCGTTGGTTATGATAGAAAGTACAAAATTATAATTTTAGTTCTTTAAATTCTTCGATTTTCTTTTGTCTTTATCGCATTTTTTTCCGAGGTTCTAACAGAAGACTAACGAAAGAGAAACAGAAGAAAATTAATATGTTATTGTAATTTCCAGCACGATGACAAATCGAATAAAATAAGTACTTCTACAATTTGAATTATTGTGCCTTAAGAGATGGTTCAAACTTAAGTCTTCCTTTCAATTTTACCCAAAATTTTCCAATTTTTCTCTTCATAAGAACTTTCCCCTGACTACAATGATAAAGATTTTGCATCCAGCAACACATTTAGTCATTTATTAAAGTTAATATGCATTGAAGAGTAGTGAATAGACTGCTTTTCTTTGCAAAATTTAATTTGAAAGCTTCCGAACTAAATATCACTTTAATTCTTTTACGAATGTATAAATTGCTAGGTTTAATGTTTGACTTTCGACCTTTACTGTAACTGTTGAGTTTTTCAAATGATGATGGACAAAATTTCAATCAAGGAAATAGTTAAATTATACTGAAAAACTAGATTTGAAATTATTTCCTTTAACCGTATTATTTTAATTATAAAGTTTCACTAACGAAAAGTACAAACTAAAACTTCTCAATCAAGAAAAACACACATTTTTCCCTTATTACTTAACGCCATTTCAAATACACGTCCTTAATTACTGATCAAAATAAAACCAAAAAATCCCGAAGCGAGTTTTCACAATCGATTTCCGAACTTTCCAGCTATAATCTTGAAAGCTCCTTCGCTGCAATGAAAACAAGTGAGCGTCATTCGGCAAAACAGCTGAAAGCAACTTTGCAGGGGTGGGGTTTTTAAGGGGGTGGCTTGTGTGTGGCATGCTAGGGGAGGGACTAACCACGGTGAGGCCTCAAAAACCGCGTTTGGGATTGGCCATATTGCATCTCTCTCTGCCTTTACTTCGTCCGAGCTTTGTCCTTTCTTTTTGACGTGCATAATTCCCAATTTAACTATCCTTTGCTTGCTTCTCGCTCTGCTGCTTGCTAATCTCTATTTTAGGTCTCACTCGTTTTATTAAACTCCCGGTCAGAGGTGGAATAGGATAAGTACGCTTGGATTATGGATTTCAAAGCAACTAATATATATATATATATATATATATATATATATATATATATATATATATATATATATATATATATATATATATATATATATATATATATATCATATTGACCATTCGTTGGTTGTCCGTTGACGACATTTCGGCTGGATCACACCAACAATTTTCTATCGGAGATTCTTCTTCAACTGTTGAAGATGGTGAAGATTTCTAGATTAAAATGAAAATAATCTCAAAATCGGTGGAACAATCAGTTTCTAAGTAAGAAAAGTTTTGGAGAATTTGCAAGTGCTCACTTCTGCTTTAATGAATCTAAGATTACTCAAAATATCTATTTTGATTGTGGCTTTATTGACAAAATAGCGAAAATAAAACAAACAGATATCGCTATGAGACAAATCCAAAAAGATTCATCCCCTTAACATATTTTAAACCTCAAAATAAATTATTCTCATCCTTATTTAACGCTATAAATCCAATTGAAAAATAAGATTAATTTAAGATCTAAGGAACTTCAAACTTCAGTTTTCAAAAATAAAGAAGATTCTTTCTTGTTTCTCAAATTCAATGAGTATCATTTATAGATTCCTTGAAAATTCATACTTAATTTTATACTGTCCGATGGAAAACGACAGTTCGAAATGTACATAACCTAAAGATACTCAATTTACGCATAGTTTGCATCAGTATGTTTTAGATCTGCTTTGCTAATGATGATAACTCATGTTTCTGCTAGTGTTTAAAGCGTTCGAGAGTTTTTCAAGCATGCCTAGGTGTCAAAGCTTCTTCAAGATTCAACCTCACCAGCAATAGATTATTTAGAAGAATCGACAGATGGAAGGAATCGTATATCAACTGTTGCAGAACTGAATTATCGGCTTCATCAGATACATGTTTCAGGGCTTTCACTGAAACCATCTACAAAAGATTAGGACACAGAAAATTTCTTTGTTGGAAAGACAGAAAATTTTATGCTTTTGCATGGCAATGTTCTTCCTCCCAACGCAGCTATACCAATAAATATTCTTAATGATTATAGTATCAATGTCCTGGCATGGCCGACGATATCTCCCGACCTAAATTACATAGGACATGCATGGGATATCCTACAATAACGTTTTGTGAAATCAAGATCACTCTAAAACCTTACAAGACACTAGACAGGTATAAAAGTAATGAGACTGATTTTTTCCATAATGACAAAGCAATATTTTTTCCTTCAAAATAGTTTCTTTGGGAAGTCAAACATCACACATCGATGACCTTCAGCTGGTCGATTACTGTTTATATGTTTTCAAGTGTCCCAAAAAAGTTATCATGAGGTAATTTTTAATTTTCGGGTAAAGGAAAAAGTCACAAGGGCTCAAGTATAGAGAATAAGGAGGCTGAGGAGCCACAGTAATATTTTTACTGGCTAGAAACTCAATTATGTAGTATGACATAGGCAATTCGTAGAGCAACATCCAGTTGTTTTAGGTCGAACACGAAATACTCTTCATTTTGCACAAGAACCCAGACTCTGTTGACATTTTGATCGCTGTTTACACTTGAAGGTCTTCCGCTTCCTCCTGCCGAAGTTTTTCAAATGTTTCTTAATGATTTGATTCAGAGCATGAAGATATGAAGTAGAGCCAGAGGTAGACATATTTTGTATCAGTTTGCTACAAAATGTTTCAGAAAAACGCCTATAAATTTTATCAGGGAATAATTTTTATACAATCTCTCATTCAATTCATGTCTTTTTTTCAATTAAACGTCGATAAGATCTATTTTCACAACTTTTTAAATGAAAACACTCTATAATTTCATATCTCTAATTCTGTTCGAGTTATCTGAACTAAATTCGAATATTTCTAAATTATTAACATTGATTATTTGAAAAAATCTACTTTAAACGATTGTCTAAAATTTTTGTCGTCGCTAAGTTGGCACAACTGTTTTCTATTCTAACGGAGTTTGAACGCGATTATTTAGTCATTTAGTTTTTTATCGCAAATGGAATTTCGTGTACCGAATCGCTGAAAATGTTACAGAAGGCTTACTGGAATCGACTGTATCCAAATGACGTGCATATGAGTGGTACAGTGAATCAACAGAGGTCCAGATGTGGTGGACGATTTGTCTCTTTCTGGTCGGTCATGACCATCTTCAACTAAAGAAGAAGTGAAGGAAATGGTAATTGAAAACCGTCATTTAAGTTTGAAACAGATGCAATGAACTTTCAGTGTCTGACGAATCAATTCGTGCCATTATAAACGTTTGTTTGGGCATGAAACTCGTTAATAAATACAGAATATTACCGTTATGAGTTGTTCGAGCGAGCAATTCATCGAAAAAGGTAAAATTTTTATAAATAAAACTAAAAGATTTTACACCACGATAATGCACCATCTCACAAGACTATCATTGTGAATAAATTTCTGACCAAAACTCAACAAATACCATAGAACAACCACCGTATTCACCTGATATGGCTCCAGCCGACATTTTTCTTCTTCCAAAAGACTTCGAGGTACCCGTTTTGATTCGATAGAAGACATAAAAGAGAATTTGCGGCGGGAACTGGAGTCGATTACTCGTTGACGTAAATGTATTTTTTCGGAAGAGGCCTACTTTGAAGGAGATACAATAAATTTGGATGAAAAATAAATATATTGTGTTTCACTGTCCAATTCCCAGTATTTTTTCGACAGAATTTATTAACTAATAGTTAAAACAGTTTCTTCAATGAAAATAATGTCATAAGTACCTCAACAAAAAAAAATCATTCAGAAAACGAAAGTATTTAGCGAAATTAACAATTAGATAGTAGTTTCAGAAAATCCTATGCCAACCCTGCGTTCACAGTCATTCAATGTATCAAATCGTATATCTCACTTCAGCAAATGTAAGCGATACTTTGATCTTTGTCAAACGTGAACCCCGTGGTGTCGGTCTCTCACTTTCAACCATTCATTGCCGATATTTTTTCTCTCTTGCCCGGTTGACAAGATTCGGAGCATCCTTTTCCCTCCACCAACTTTTAAAATACAAACATCTCCCTTCACAATTTTATAAAAGTTGAGCCTAGCTAGGGTTTCAACTATCTCTCTCCGTCGTCTATTATAAGGCGACAAATCACATCGCTCTCTTTCATTCGACTACCTATTTATGTTCTATAAAAACTACCCTCTTTAGAGGCGGGGGTGCTAATATTCGACACTCAACGAAAAAGTTTCACCAGTCCGACATCGACTTTGAAATGTGTTACACCGATTTTTAAATTCCCTTTCGTATCTCCTTCGTTGTTCGTGTTGTTTGTTCGGTTTAATTTTCGTGTGACAGTTTTGTTGATACTCATGCATCTGCCAAGTAATCAAGCAGTACCAACTATGACGGATATGTTTACATCTTTGCAAGATACTTTACAGGAATACCATGGTGAACTTGTGCAAACTGGAAGTCCTGCTATACTTTGTAGTGTTTTACCATCGCATTGGCGATCGAATAAAAGTTTACCCCTTGCTTTTAAAGTGGTAGCCTTGGATGAAGTCCAGGATGGAACAATTGTGACCTTAAAAGCGGGAAATGACGAAAACTTTTGTGCGGAATTAAGAAACGGTACTGCTGTTATGAAAAACCAAGTTGCGAAATTCAACGACCTTCGTTTTGTTGGGAGGAGTGGAAGAGGAAAATCTTTCACTTTGGTCATCACCATATCATCTGCACCCTATCAAATAGCCACCTACAATAAGGCTATCAAGGTCACAGTTGATGGCCCCAGAGAACCCAGAACCAAATCAAGTAAGTTTCCATTTGTATCTACTACAACTCTTAAAACAAATTGGAAAATTGTTAATAAGTAAACAATAGTTATAACTTTGTTTTCTCATGAGTTCTTCTTCATATAGTTCCACTCTTATTCATATATGAATATATGTTTGTATCAGTAACAAAACTCCCTTCTAACAAGAAAAAATAGAAAAGATCTCTGATTCATAAAAGAACTATTAACAGAACGGAAACTTTCCAACTCCGAAACCTCCATCGCAGTTGTTTATTTGAATACGCCAACCCGCAGAGAAACTAATAAAATGGATTTTATATCTTCTTTGTTTAATAAACAGCCAGAAATCATATGAAAATTTCATCAACAAACTTCGTATAAACATATGTGAACTTTGAAAAATAGTCCATAACAAAACGTCGGCGTTTTAAACATGGCGAACGCCGTTAAATTTTTATGTTTGGTCGTAATCGAAGACGGGGTCTTTAAATCAACTTTATTGGATGTATGTTACACATTTGGTGTATTTAATGTCGAATTAAAACCAAAATAAAACCTTAAATCTAGGTTATATTGTCTTATTAACGGCGCTTAATTGCCGTTGTGATATCTGGACGAACAATTTGATCGTCATTTGTTTTGGAATTGGTTGCGTCGTTTTCATCGTTTGAAATGGTAGTCGACAATTTTCCGAGATTGTTAATTCATATTTAATGATGTCGAGTGAGACATGAAAGTTAATGTTTGGGAATGTGTGTTTTGAACCGAATGCATATTAAGTACACATTTTCGAAATCTGCTAGTTGAAACGAGCTTCATGAAAAAGCGACTCCTGTCTTTAATTAAGACTTTAAACATTAAAAAGCTTTTATATTATCACGTGGTATGTATCAAACGGAGATATACATATTTCGTGTTCTATGTGCTTAGATAAATAATATTGTGAACCAAAAAATTTTGAAATAATTGGCGTAAAAGTTTGTCGCTTCTTGAATGAATATATGATTCATTACATCTCATCATAAAAGTTTAGAAAATATTGATACTTTTGAAGTTATCAAATAAAAGAACATTTTAAATTTTTTCTAATCAAAAAGAATATTACAAACAATTTTATAGATTTTATGACGTAATCTTATTAACTTTGTATGCAAATGAACTCCACAAAGCGGAAAATTTTTACTCCAACTATTCAATTTTTGTTTTCGTTCACAAGAAAGACTTCATGAAGAGTGTGTTGATTAAGACAAAAAAAACAAAATTCACTTTGTAAGATAAATTTCTAACACGAATGAATTCTCTAAAATGTTCAGAATACACCATAAATTTTTCAGATGCTCGAATTAATATTTAATAGCTCAAATAATTATTTTATTCTTTTTTTTTTGGAAGCTTTGAAGCTTTGGTTTTTATTGAAATTTTTCTAATTTCATTAATGTTATTTGTATCCTAGATATGAACAAAAACTAAGAACTTTTTTTGAGCCTATAAGCATTTTTAACGTGTCGACTATAGTATACTGTTATATATTGTAAAAAATATTTTTGTATACTACTTCTTGATACTTTCTAGTATGATAGTGAGGAAAATAAGTTTTTCACATAGATTACCTTATTTTCTTTTAAATCTTTGCCGTTCGTAATCATATTGTAATTATGTTTCATAATTTTAATCTTCTCCACTTTTTCCTCTTCTTTAATGAAGATCTCTTAATTTAAAAAACCGAATATTCTTGATCATCTACAATCATTTAACAGAGATTTCATAATTTCTGTTTGTTTTGAAATGGGCACCAGCAAGCATTTTCAAATTTTAGTAAATTAGTAATATTCCCCAATAACATAAAATTATCTATAAAATGGTTTTGATTCTACCTTACTTTTTCATTATCTAAGACGTTTCTACTCACTATAAATGATGAATCAAACAAAATTTCTATAACATGAAAAAGAAAATATTCCTGATTTCTCTTCAAATTTAAAAACTCGACAAATTTTGAAATTCAGTTACTTTTCTTATCCTTGACAAATAAAATCGTATAAATAAACTAAAGTCAAATATTAGTCATTGGCAAACGCATAACTTGCGAACAGATGGATACATTTGGCTATTTTTTATTTCAAAATATTCGTATCACTTCAAATTAGAATTTATTGATAGAAAACATTGAAAAACCTACTAGAAAATGCTTAAATTCAGGAAACAGAGAAGATACAGTATGCACTCATGACAAAAAAAAATGCTTCATCTCCTTTCATTCTGTTCGTTATAATAGTGGAAAATGTTCATGTAAAGACAATTCAGTACGTTTACAATAGAAATAAAATCCAAGAAAACTGCAGGAAATATAATTAACACAAATGCACGAACGAAATATATGTTTTTTTTATATTTTTCATTCTTTTTCTCAATGTGATTCTAGTCACAATGCGTTTTATGAATGTGGGGTCGAAATTGATTCGTTCTAGCATGTCTTCTGCGACTTTTACGCGGGGAAGAAAATTCATATCTTTGGAACAAGCCGAACGGCAACGCGTTTCATGCCCAAACAATCGTTTAAAATGGTACGAATTGATTCGTGAGACACACAAAGTTCATTGCCTATGTCTCTCAAACTTGAATGCTAATTTCAGTTCAAGGTGTTGATGGCCGACTAGATTGAAACAAATCTTCTACCACATTTCTGCCGCTGTTAACTGCACTGTACCACTCACATGCAAATGTTTTTTGATGACGTTGATTCACCGTAAGCCTTCTGCAGATTAATTAAATGATAGATCGCGTTCAAACGCGTCAGTATAGAAAACAGTTGAGCCAACAAGTAACAACAAAACTTTTACAAACGTTTTCAGTGGATTTTTTCAAATAATCAAGTTCCGGTACTTTTTCAACAGAATGTACAATAGGAATGATATATTTATAAGTTATTAAAGGATAATTAGAAAGTGCTACAAAAGTCATAATGTGTGTAATCTTGATTGAAAAAAAAAGATGCATATGAAAATAGGGAAAACTATGTTGCGTTATGTCAATTTTTTATGGGCTAGAGTACACTACGTAAAAAAGATTATCATTCAGAACATGGTATGCCTCCATGATCGCCTCTAATGTATAAGCGCAGGAAAATAAGGAGAAACTAATGGACCACATTTAAATTTTTATATTATTCAAGAGATCGTTGAGAAAAAAACTACTGTACTTTTGACCTTAAATGACGAAGCTGGATATTTTGTTCATACTCTCTTTGTTTAGGTCGACATGCTTCAATAACTTATTCGAAAAAACTAAAAGTTCATAACAAAACCTCGAAATTTGTTGTTATTAGCTCAGAATAGAATATTTCGGGTCAACTTCTCTATTTTTGTATGAATGCATGAAAAACAAAATATTGTTACACAGATTTCTTATAAATTTCAAATTGAATACTTTTAATAAAATTTTCTTTTGAACCAATTACTTTTCCAACAGTCCTCGTACATATTACTGCTATCAAGCCTAATCAAACAAATAATCGTCTATAACTTCGTTGTTATCTGATAAATAATTATAAATCCAAATTCGATACTACTATCACAGAAAAGAATTCACACTCAATAACCATTTACAAAATTATTTGGTACATGAAAGCATATCCTAGAATCTTTTTTCTCCATTTTCAATTAATTCGAAGCTTTAATCAAACCCATCCCTATATTTAAGCTTTCATCGACACTCTATACCTCTACAATCACTAACCACCAATGTTTTTTTCAGATTATCAATACGGCTATGGAATACCTGGAATGCCCGGTTCATTCAATCCATTCTTCCTGAATCCTGGGTGGTTGGACGCCGCCTACATGTCATACGCTTGGCCTGATTATTTCAGACCTAGATCAAACATGCCACAACCGCCACAGTCGCCTTTGGTTAAAGGTAGGTTTCTAAATATTGTTTATAAATTCAATTGAAGAGAAATTAATAATACAAACAATATTTGGACATAGTGACTTAATAAAACCAATCATCAAATTCTTCGGGATAGAGAGATATATAAATGGGGGCGTCTTAAGTTTTCTGTATCCGAATTCAATAACTTGGGGACGAAATTCCTTGGATTCAGATCAGAAAATGGGCTGGCCACAACATAAACGTGACCCTCACTTTCAACTGCTTCATACAAGCAGGAAACAGAAAACATTAACTAACGTTCTCCCTCCATTTCATCAACAACTTAGGGACGAAATTCATTGTATTCAGATAAGAAAATGTGCAAGCCACAACATACACGTCTTCCCCACTTTCATCAGTGCAGTATACATTAACTAACGTTCTCCTTCTATTTTAGGTTCAGCATTACCATCACCTCTGCAACCTTCTGCCGATGTGTACCTACCCCATGTAGCTCAACCACCAAGTTTACACCATCCACATTACATGCCTTCAAATGGTCTGCCACCATCGTTCCAGAGTGATATACCAAAACTACCATTCGACCCCTTCCAACTAAGGCCTATACCACCATCACCAATGGAACAACTATCACTTAGACTTTCACCAATGTCGAGTAGCCTAAGTATAAGCCCACAACCTTCAACAGTAGCTCAAGAAACTAAAATACATTCAACAGTTGACCAATCGAATTCAGAAAGCTCTGACGAAGAAGATATTGACGTTGTAAAATCCGCTTTCGTGCCAATCAAACCTGCCAATATTCTACTTCAAGAAATTCAACATCCAGACTCAACAGTTCAAGATAAGGAACCATCTAGAAGAAATGAATTAAAAGCCCCAAGTTCGAAAAGTCTGAAACAAATTGTTAGCCCCAAATCGCCGAATACAAAAATACAAACGTCACCTACGATAAATGTTACGAAAAGTGTTTGGCGACCTTATTAATGAAAAAAAAATTAAGTTATTTTCCTAGCAATATTTTGTGATCTCTTTTCTACTGAATCAGTTGACTAGATTTGCTTGAAAACTCCAGTGTTTTATTTATGTTGCAATATTGTATTGTAGATATTAGTATTTATTGTACATATGTAAATAATTTATATATTTGTATATACTCGTGTATATATTGTGTTAGTACTTTTGAAGATTTTAAAAAATTATATTGTACCTACTGCAATTGTGATAGCAGAATAGTTTTAGATATTTTTGTACAAATTACTGAAACTTATCTATGCATAATTCGGAGTCCATCTAGTGAAATAAACTTTAATTATTGAATTAATTGGCTTTTTATTTCTTAAACTTTTACATACAAACGGTTTCAGGCTTTTGCTGACTTGATCCACAATTTTAAACAAAATGGGGCGACGTATTACGAAGGCGAATTGATAAAAACAAGTTGCTGCTTCTGTGTTACATTAGAAGAATATATTATTGATTGCTGAGATACTGAAACGTTTTTTCAATCATCGAAACATTTTTCATAGGCGCTTTCAGGAATGGCCTACAGCTCCTTCTGCGAATTTTCTTTTACGACGTTTATGGAGTCAAATCTGGTTCTACGAAGCGGCAATTTCAGTCTGGAGAAAGGAAAAAGTCACACGGAGTTAGATCAGGCGAGTAAGGCGGCTACTCGATGATATTTATCGAGTGTTAGTTGTTTTGCCACAAATTCGGCCGTTTACGGCGAATATTTCCGCGCAAATGTCTCAAAATGGTTAAATAAAAGTCCTTATTGACCGTTTGACTTAACAGAATGAATTCATGATGAACCACACCACGAATGTCGAAGATAATAATCAGCATCGTTTTGAATTTCGAACGACATAGGCGAGGTTTTTTCGGTCTTGGCTCATTTTTTCATACCCATTTCCATGATTGTTGGCTCATTAGTGTGTCGTATTCATAGACCCATGTCTCGTCACAAGTTATGATCCGTTCCATGAACATGGGATCAGAATCTGCACGATCCAGCATGTCTACAGCTACCTGCATCAGGAACTGTTTTTGAAGAAAATTCAGCTCTGTCGTAACGAAGCGAGCGGCGACGCACCACATGCCAAATTAGTTCACCAAAATCGAACGAGCGGTTTCGCGAGAGATGTTGAGATCAGGTGCTTTCTCTTTTAATACTAGCATGACGATTTTCTAGCACCATTTCCTTGATTTTGGACGTTATCATCGGTTGAAGAGGTTGAAGGTTCTCCTGAACGACACAGGCCCTTTCCAGCATTCTGAATGATTCAGCACACGGAATGTTGTTCAAAACAAAATTTGAGACAAATTTTTTGTTCAATATTTTCTTGCATTGAGTACCACTCAGGTCGACTGGTTTCAACAGCTGTCGTAAACAAACTAGTTGACATATCGCGCTCATGTTTGGCACAGTAATTAAGGACAGTCCTACCAACATACAGAAATTTAAAATACTTAAAAATACTCAACGCGGGCAATTTAAACGAGAATTTCCGGATACTTCTTGTCACAGTAGTAGTGAAGTCATTATTCCCTAATTGGACTTCTTTTTGTGAGGTAATTTCGAGAGTTAAATCTATCTTATCAAGATAGACACAATTCAATATTGAAAAGAACAGATATATTGTAATTTTGGAGCAATTACCTCATTTTTCGACAATCGCAATCGCGTTGTGTTTGCAGAGTCAGAAATTTGCTAAACAAAACTTTTCCTTTACTGTAAACATAAATCTGATTCAATAAAACACCTTGTGTAATAGAAGAGACTTTCAGTCATGGTAGAATTCATTCATACTTTAGGGAAAAGTGAAAAATATTCGATTCTAAACTTTTTCGAAATCAATCGAGAAGGAATAAAAAGTGTCCAATTTCTTTTCATAATAAAACTGAGAAAGGAGTATTTAGATTCTTACCTCAAAATTGAGGCGAAAATCAATGAAATTCAATTAAAAATGTTAAGGTTCCCAATTGCTTACCTGAAAGGCATATTTTTATTTCAAACATTTTGAAGGTATGCGTTCAAATTGGATTTTATGATAACTTTTAGTGATAGTACCTTTCCGTTTACCTGGTCGTCGTGTTTTGCGTTTTCATTACTTGGGAATTCTCATATAAATTATACTTTTGCAGATTTCTACTGGAATAAAGATTTTCACCATATTCTAAATAATAATTGGCCCTATCCAAATTTATATACTTTCTATTAAAAAACTACCGAGAGATAGGCAATGTATTTTCTGTGTCGCACGAAACAATTGTTTGTTTGTTATTCCTTTAACGTATTTCCGCCCTTTCGGCCAATGACACGCCGGGGAATTCTGTCACCTCAGTATTAACCCGGGAATTTTGCCGAACCCCTCTCGTGTCGAGGGAAGGGATCTTTAATGTCTAACACATCTCTGTTAGACAGGACCGACGGCTTCACATCTCCTCCGAAAGATGGATACTCAAGCGATTCCCAGAATCCGAAAAATTGCACCGACTTTGTGGGGAATGAACCCAGGTAACTCTGCGCAGGAGACAAGCATCATAACCCATACTCCACCGAACCGGATAGTCAGATTATGTATAAATTGATATTTAACAATATTATTTTGATATTCTATGGTTCGATATTGTGAAAATTCGAACGTACCATTTTAAAATTTTCATCAAAAACTGAATCGCATAAGATATGCTAGAACAAGTCAATCACGACACTTATAAAACGCATAGTAACTGGTGACGATGAGTCATGGGTTTATGAATTTAACATGCAAACCTGTCAGCAAGCTAAACAGAAAAAAAACCACGTCAAAATCGATTGAAAGTCAAGATAATGTAAACTGTTCCTTTGATTATTTGAAATTGAAATTGTGTTCACGTGGGGTGTCAATATTTACACCCTTCGAACTGCTGCTCTAGATATGGTCTTCAGAGGTCACAGTTTTGAGGATGAAATCCCGGAAAGAAGTTATTCATGAAAACCTTCACACATATCTGAATGAAATTAGGGCACCATATGATTATCATGTGATAGTTGGAGATATTAATTTGAACCTTTTGATTCATTTTGAAGTAAAAATGAATGAATATAGAAATATAGTGAGTACTTTTGGATACACATCTTTTATCGATAAATATACACGCCCAGCGAGTAAAACTTGCCTGGATCACATTTTTGTTGCAAATAAAAATCCTTCCAGATGCAAAGAAACTTTGATTGGACATATTGTAGACTACGATATTACTGACCATCAACCCACCGTTCCTACTGTCAGATTGGATAACTTAAATCAGATCTAGCAAATGAGTCTTGGAATGGAATATATAAAGTAGGAGAACTGAATCAAATGGCAATCAATTTCACAAAAATATTATGTCGACACATAAAAAGAAATACTAACACGATATCAATGAACCACAAGCACACACCTTGACACAAATGGATTACGAAAGGTCTTCCTAATTCGATAAATGAAAAAAATCACCGCTACCACATCTTACGACGAGATCCTGAAAATATAATCTTGAAATTGGAGTATTCACGCTACCGAAATAAACTACAAAAATTGATCGAAATATGGAAGAGAGAATACCTACAAAAACGCTTAGACAAGAGTAAAAATGATTCCAAAGAAATTTGGAAGCATGTAAATAACCTCAGTAAAAAAGTGTATCTTTGCCTGAAATCGTGACAATCAAGGACCAGAATGAACATATATTAACAACGAAAACGGAAATAGTAAACAGATTCAATAAATTCTATAGTGAAATTGGAGAGAAATACGCAGGTAAACTTATAGAACCAGAAGATTATTCAGAGGAGAAATTTCATCTCAGGGAAAGTTTCTTTCTTACTCCCACATTTCTTTTAGAAACAGAAAAGATCATTATTGGAGACCTCAAAGTGAAAAAAACACCAGGAATTGATGGCATTTGATCTGAGACATTAAAAGAAGTATCTGTCTCGTTATCTTACCTTGCTAACGAATGCTTCATGACTGAATGCTTTCCAGAATCCTTCAAAAAGGGAGTTGTCAAACCGCTTTTCAAGAGTGGAGAAAAATCTGAGGTCTTAAATTATCGACCAGTCTTTCTAATATCCAAATTGTCAACGGTTCTGGAAAAACTGATGAAAAACAAAATGGTTGCATTTTTAGAAAATTATTTCGATAAAACAGTATGGATTCAGACAGAATAAATCGACTGAGGATGCTATCAAGGATGTTTAGGATCAAATGGACAAAAATATCCCATTGCTCTGCATTTTTATCGACCTCTCCAAGGCATTCGACACTGTTTCCCATACAAAATTGCTTGAAAAACTTAGCAGCTATGGCTTTAGAGGAATAGTGTTGGAGCTGCTGAAGAGCTACTTAACGAGTAGGAGACAAATAGATAGCGAAATCAGTGAAGAAGAGGTTATCACTTATGGAGTACCACAAGGTTCGGTACTAGGACTACTGCTCTTTATCATTTATGTAAATAGTTTATTAAAGTTGAAGATTACTGGAAAGATTGAAAATTTTGCAGATGATACTAGTATATTATGTTGTGCAAAAACCTGGCAATATAACAAGCTCACTCTCAATAAAAAAAAGTCGTCGTATTTACTACCGTTCACTTCGTATGAAACAGGTCTACCCAACTTGGGACCACTCACAGCAGACAAAGATACCCTGGTTGCAGAAACAGAATATGGATATTTTGGGGATTATTTTAGACAGGCAAAGACAAAGAGACTGCGTGGCTTATTGTATAAGTTTAAATACTTCAAAGGACAAATGGACACCAAACATTTGAAAATTATGTATTATGCCTTAGTCCAGTCACTTTTGTCTCATGAAAATCTCGTTTGGGGAGCTGCTTACGAACATCATCTGCGAAAGCTTGAAATTGTCCAGAAATGGATTCTTAAAATTATCCATGGAAAGAAGAGGACATATTCCAGTGATCGATTGTTCACTTTATCTAACATCCTTAGTGTACGACAACTTTATTACATAAAAGTAGGCGAATATGTGTATAGGACAAAAATCACCATTCATCCTATAGATCACACATACCCAACGAGAATTAGGGATGCGGGATACAAGACTGCGCACAGAAAAAAAATAGGACAGAGAAATTGTGCATATTTGGCTACCAAGTTTTATTCACAACTGCTAAACACTTAAGAGACATTAAACGATACCAGGTTTTTCGAAAGGAAGTAACAGTTTGGACTCTTAGCACTGGTCGAGAATATTTCAAAAAACTAGTGAAACAAGAATCAAACTGAGAAAGAGTGTTATAAAAGAAACTAAAAAACCTTGATATGAGTGAAAATTAACCCGAATTGTGTATTCGAAACTAGAAACTCTATTACGAATCTTCTGGAAAGTTTTCTCGAATGTGACTTAATCCTAACTGTGACTTTTTCCTGATTGCGACTTCTTCCTGAGTGTGACTTTTTCTTGATAATGACATTTTTTTTGTTTTTCACCCGGACGTGACAGAAGTGGAACTGATTGGTAGTTTACATTGAAGTGACAATTTTGCAGCCATTTAAATGAGTTGTTTAGTTTAGTTACGGTATTTGAAACTACTCAGGCATTGAAGAGTATATTTTTGAGTTTAATAGGAGCATACAAGCGAAACACTCATTTTGAGTGTCTAGTCTCTGCTATCTATTGTTTATTTAGTATCATAAGTATGTAGGTACAAAATGTAATGTAATTATTTCCACACAGAACATTATGGTTATGCAAAAAATAGACTATATTATTATTAAAAGAAAGGGTTGCTCTTACCCATGTGAACAACCCTACATTTATCCAAATTCAAAGGAAAAGATCAGTCGAAACACCACTGCCTGATGGACTCAATATCCCGTTGGAGAGTGCGAACATTATTGAGATTTATGTATGAATATTTTCTTGTACTTGTTATAATTGAAGCCTAACCAAATCAGTCGATCTTAATTCCTTAGAATTCTTTGTTTGGGGTCATTTAAAATCAATAGTTTTTCTACCTCAGTTCAGCTAAATTAATGAAGTAGGTCTACATATTCAAGAAACACCCTATACAAGTGACACTTCTCAATTCAAATTTTTTTTTATATAAAAAGGAAACATTCATGCAAATGGCCATGAAATTCGCATCAACAAGGCATAACGCATGAAATAAAGTTTTAATCAAAGTTCAAACAAAGGATTCTGGGCCCCCTATGCTTTTTTATCCAGCATTTAAGACTGGGCTGATTATACCGAAATGCGGCAATAAATCAATACCAACTGTAAATTAGAAATCCGAAATCTCCCCATGTAATGTAGGAGCAGGCGAACGTACACAATGGCACACACACAGAAGGCAACAGCTGTGATTTCCACTCAGTTCTCTGGTTCACTCTCTATGAGTTTATAGTGAACGGCTCTATTTAGGGCCCTCTCCAAGTCTGTGTGTGTGTGTTATGATTAATGTAGGGCCTGTCACCGAGTGTGTTTATCCCAGCCCTTTTATGCGTCTACAGTTCACTGCACACGTATCAAAACTTTGCAGCGGGGCACTATTCTTGATGTGCAAGATTCATTCCGGATTTTATTTGAACGTATGACACTCGGATACGATGATATTCAGGATGCAGTTTCATTACTCAAAAATGTACAAAGAACGTCACACTTGCTAAATTGTACTCTTTCGAATATGTCAGGAAAATTCCCTTTTAATTTTAGTTCTTTGAAACTTTCAAATTCAATACCACTTTTTTATATAAATTTTTATTCAGAATTTAAATAAATAAGTGAGAAATATATACCGGGTAGCCACGGAAGATTAGGCAAATTTTACGTCAGATTTTGAAATTTTCTTGCGCAGTAATATGAAGTACTGTAGTGAATACAAACTAGAAATGCTACTCAAGTGGGACACCCTATATTTCGTTTCATTTCTGACTTTGTGAGGAAAAATGAAGGAGAGTTTAGGTGTAGATGCACAACAATTGTGAAAGTAATTGTTGTTGCTTGAACATATGCTACATTTTATTGATCTATGTTACACAGGGTGTATATATCTCTTATGACTTACCCTATATCTAAAGGTTCCAGTAGGGAGTATATTTGAATACCCTTCTAATGGCACCCGGGTTCTCGTAGCTTTTCTCAACGAATATATTCGAAAGGTTAACCAATTTTTAAAGAGTTTCAAGAAATATTCCAATTTTTCACTTTAATTTCTACCTGAACCGATTGTTATATCAGAAAAAAAACCGAATTAGATGAAATCGTTACTATATTTGATTGTCATGAATCGTAGCCATCCTACAACTATTGAGTAAAAAATTGACAGAAAATTCGAGTTGATAATATCAAGTTAATTCATATTTCAATACTAATATTAAAAACGAAACATTTGAAAAATGAAAATAGAAAGACTTTTTATCATTTTCACTCAATTTGTTGAAGCTTTGTAATCAATATTGAGAGTATGTAACGTAATTTCTTACGTATTACATAATTGCGCTTATTGGCAGCTTTTCGCCAGAGAACAGTTGGGTAGTGGGTTGTATAATTTACAAAACTCTTAGTACCAATAAAAGAATAATTAAAATGAACTGGGCGCCACTTGATTTAAGCTATGAAATATAAACTTAATATGAATCGACTGATTGAAAATCAAGAAACAATCAGTGTTACTTTTAGGTAACAGTAAATGAAGAATATGATTTTTGATGAGAATATAATATACGTAATGAAATGCAATTTATAATATACGGAAAAATAAGGGTTAGTAATCCACTTATAATATAACTCTAAAGATGATAAAAGAAAACGGAGATGTTTGAGAAGGTAATACGATATTGAAGTTACACCAAATTCTTCTTTATTATTTAGCGTTGAAAGATGAACTGATTAATATAACAGTGTAGATTGATACTGGCCTTGATTTGAGAAGGTTCTATAGAACAACTGTACTTTGAAACAAAATGGCTTCAGCTTTTAGTGATGATGATGATTGGCTGAATGTAGGTAAGCGTATTCGAAAATTCTGTCTTCAGAACGATAACCAAAACTCCAGTTGATCGGATTGGATTGAATTCTAGGCATTAACAGTAATGCTTTTCTTGCAGGTATGTATAAGAAAAAGAAATGCTATGCCTCCGGTAGAAGAAACCCTAAAATGTTTATTTTCACGTATGAAACAATTGGAGTTAGACTCGATAAACACTCACCTTTTATCAAAAGGGTTTTGAGATTCGATAATTAATTTGATACGGAATATTCTAATTCTGAATTTTTATTCTAATATTTTCTTATCCCTTTTCAGGTCGAAAACTAGATCGATTCTGGTAAATCTGTAACGAATCTTATCTACTGCGCCGATAAAACAATAATTACGAGACATACGGACAATGCTCGCCACCTGTGATCCTTATGAATAATTATTAACCTTTAATGTTGAATTAAAACTGTTTGATTTCGAATTAATTTTGATTGATACCGGAAGATGGACATAATATGAAAAGAGGAAAACTGTTAAAGTGATTTATATTAAAAGAGAATTCTATACCGTTACAAGTACACAATATTATTTTTAAAAGTCCTCAAATTTCAGATAATGTCAACTATATGCTGAAACCATTAAAGTCACCTGACAAGAGAACAAACTCACTTTAATTTTTCCTCACAAAGTCAAAAATTAAACGAAAATCATAAATTTAGCATGTAACTTTATTATGGAACACTCTGTATGGTCTAAAATATTTTTTGTTTGTAGTCACTACAGCAGGGGTACTAATTTTTAATAAGTAAGTAACTAAACTACAAAAATTTTTTACGTAATAAAGTAAAACCCTGCTAGCGCCAAAAGGCGGCTTTATCAAAGAAACGCGCGGTACTTGTCAAAGAAAAGCCGCGTTTTCTATTCTTGGCGCTTTTACTAGAAATTTCGGGCGGCGCGTTAGACGGAAATATTCGAGACACAAGAAACCATTCGAAGATGTATCGGCTGTGAAGGAGTCATTAATTGAAGAGGGTGAGACTTTATCTGGAGATTTAAAGAATAAAACAGAAATCATGTCTGCTATTAGATAACTTCAGTTATTCGTCCGACTGTCACAGTCATGAGTCAGGACATGGCAGATAAACTAAAACATGATATCATGAAATGTACATACTTTTCTTAGCAGTTTGACGAATTCACCGATATGACAGACACTGCCCAGCTGTGTATTTTTATTCGGATGGTATTCCATGACATGTTGTCTAAGAAAGAATTTTTGACAATCATTCCTCTGAAGGGAAGACCCGTGGCGAAGATATATATGACGTTTTCTTCAAATTTGTAAAAAACTACAAGCTACCAATATATAAATTAGTGTGCTTTACTACCGATGCAGCACCAGCAATGACTGGAAACAAAAACGATTTTGTGGCATTGTGTCGAGCTAATGAAGATTTCCCTTCATTTCTTTCATTCCATTGCATTATACATCAACAAGTTTTGTGTTCAAAAGTTTTGAACACAATTACAACAAAAATTGTGAATTCCATCCGTGCTCGTAGCTTGCAAAGGTGGCTCTTAAAGTTGCAGTTGGAAGATAGAGAGTCAGCTGAACACATTGATTTAGTTCTTCACACTGACGTCAGGTAGTTGAGTCGCGGAAAAATCCTAGAAAGGTTCCAAGAATATTGCCCGAAATAACAGCTCTTCTAGACGGAAGAGACACTCAGATGTTGAAAAACGAAAAATGGCTGACTGATTTGGTATTTTTGACTGACATCACAATGCGCTTAAACACCATTAACTTGGAGCGTCAAGGTAAATGAAGAAATATCATTGAGATAATTAGCGCAGTAAACGCATTCAAAAGTAAATTGCAACTTATGATAGATCAACTGAAAAGAAAAGATCTGAAACATCCTTTTTCATATAAAAACATTGAGGAATTAGCTACTAGCAATTCAGTTTAATATGAACTTATGTTATGCTGAAAATGAGTTGGTGCAGATTATATCAGATATACATCTCAAAGCTACAGCATCTGATACAAATTTCTGGTGTTTTATATCTGAAGATAAATATCCGAATCTAAGGTAAATCGCCCTTCAACTGACGGCAATGTTTGGTTCAACTAACTTTTGCGAATCTGCATTTTCTGAAATGAAGACAATTAAGTCTAAATATTGCAATCCACTAACTGACGATCATATGTCATCATGCTTGCGATTAGCACTCCTTAGTTAAGTTTAACACCATATGTAACTCTTTTATCTTTTATTATCGCAATTTTGAATAACTATAAGTTTTTTCATTGATATTATAGAGAAGAACGTTACTAAACCTAACCCAAACCTTGACGAAAATAATGTATATTGTGGGGAGAGCTAATATCTATATATGCTACAGTACACCCTACCTAGCTAGGTAGGTAGGTAGGGTGTATCGTGTATGTACGACAACCCTGCATCACACATACTTGCAGCCTCTCAGAGTCGATCGTAAGTAGTCTAAAAATATTGAGGTAAATCACCAGCAGTTTAAGTTTGAGCACCCCTGCGCTATGGTTTTACCAAATCGACTATAATAGCTCCTGCAGTTCTTGAAACACAATATGAATTTCATTAATGCTCATGTCAAGCTGTCAATAAAATCTACATTGCGTTGTTTGTTCTGGAGTTATGCCTCATTTTCAGCTTTTGAACAATTTTGTGGTGAGCCACTGGTATCTTCTAAATGTCTATATCGTTTTTCCATTTCATTTAGATTTTTTGTGTTCATATCACTTCCCCTCATCGAGAAAGAAGAATAAAAGAATACTGCCTGTAATTAAGTAGATGAAATTAAAATTTTAAAAATTACGTTTTAAATTAATCCATACTATACTTCAACTTTCATCCATAATCATTAAAAAATGCAGGCGGACTATGTTAAAGGCGTTTCACGCCGCCAGTAGCGCAAAAATCAAACCAATTTCGGTGGCTCTTTATTGCTGAAAATCAGTATAGTTGATTGGCCGGTCTATTCGCGTGGTCACATGTGCACGCCGTCACATTTCATCGAATTTCACGGTCCAGCGAGCCCTTTGTGCCCTTCGCGGCAATTTCGATAGAGGGAGAGCCGAACGATCCACCGATACACCACTCGAACGCTGTACTTTGGGCCACTCTTGTCTGCTATATGATGCATCGACTGAAAGGGAGATTCTAGTAACACACATTCGGACTCTGATTCATTTGGAAATGTGGATTTTGATCGGATAAGTTTATAGAAAATTTCAAATAAACATTTTCTTCTTGTTATTTAATTATTGATGGTTTGAGGGTACAATTGAAAAAAAAAACTGGTTTGATTAAAAGACCAACAGTTTCGATTTATATTTTGAATATTCTTCAGGGCTATAATCGTTTAGTGTTTCGTGTCACCATTTCAAATAAATATTTGGACGAACGATACATTTCACTGCTACAGGACGGGACACGATACATATCATGTATCGTTCGTTCAAATATTTATTTGTAATGAGAACCTTTCTCGGGAGATTCGCAAGAAAGTATTCAACCTAAAATTGAAGCCATTGAAAAAAGATACCTGCAACATATGCGATAGTCTCAAGCTACAAACAGAGAATGAGGCGGATCCAGCAAAAAAGAACTTTTAGAGGAACATGCAACTCATTTATAAAATGCTCAGAAGTTAAGAAGGCAAGATTTCCAACTAGCGAAAGAGAGTGAAGATCATGCATGCCTCACGTTTGACTTGGAGAAAACATTACCTTTACCAAGGATCCCAACGAACATCGTTTTTACGAGCGCCAACTTTGGATACACAATGCCGGTGTTCACAGCGGAAAGGAAGACATAGGGTACTGTCCTGCCTTCTCAAACACATAAAAACCAAACTTTCACCAAATGTTCGCCTCCTTATTTTGTGGAGTGTTTCTGGCGGGGGACAGAACAAGATGATAAAGCTGACCCTCATGTCGAGATCTATACTGGAGAGTTCTGTCAACTTAAGCGATATTACTCTAAAATTTCTGTTTTCAGGACATAGTTTCTTACCTAACGCTGCAGATTTTGGTGACATGGAGTCAGCTTTGAAACACCAGCAAAGACTGTACCTACCTTCGGAGTATATACAAATTATGAGAACTTGTCCAAGAAAAAACCACTTGTAACTGAAATGGCATTTGATGATTATTTTAGTGTTCAGAATATCTAAAAGAAGATCGTTAATAGAAAATCATCAGTGGACAACAAAAAAATCAATTGACACACAATAAGATCCATACGAATCGAAAAAGGCAAACCATTTCTTCTTATGGTGCAACAAAATTCATTTGACTCACCTGAAGATATAATCGATCTTCGGAAGAAAACGAGAAAGAAGTCTTCCAAGTCTCCCCAAGAAGATGCTACTATATTTTTGGATCTGATTCCTTTATGGCCTGATGGAAAATCTATTGCTGAAGCCAAAATCAAGAACCTTAACGAAATGATGCACCTAATTTCATCAAATTGTCAAATGTTTTACAAAAATTTGAAAAGTGATGCCAATATTGAAGATGTTCATGCTTTTAATATAAATTCACTTGATTGCGAAGTTGAATAAGTATTGTAGATTTTTTGAACAATTTTCTGAATAAAATACTACTACTCATTCAATGGCTATGTCTATTTTGAATACTTTTCAATTTTGCAAAAACAACCAACCCACAATTTTTTTGCTTATTTTTCAATGCAATTTGAATTAAAAATAATAATATTGAATTATACATAAATAAATACACTTAAAAAAAACATCTTTTTCGCATGATAATTTTGCTAAATATCACTATCTGAAAGTCAACAGTAACTTTAACTTCAATTGCGAAAAACCAAGACTTTCAGTGATTTTTTAGTTTTTAGTTTATGCTTTCAAAGAGTGGTTTCAACTTACTTTTTATTTCCCCAAAAGTTTTTCAGGATAGTTTGTAATCGAAATTGTGAAATACGGAATCACTTGTCATCTCTTTATTCTCGTCATAACTTTTTTTTGCTGTTCTATATTGCCCCTAATGACGTTGTGTCAATACCGTAATATCGATGAATAAAACTAGATATATAATAGAAACTATTTTTTCGCACTAAAAAGGCCTGAAAAGTTAAATTAATATCAAAAATATCTAATACTCATCAGCAAGAATTTTTTTAATAGTAAAATCTTTAACTGGATATAATGTTTGCAGGATATTACAATATTAAACTATTTTCATTGTTTCCCGCACGCATAGGCATGAGGAAAATTGAATTTTCCGTACTAAATGGCAAAACAGTTTTCGCTTCATCAGAAAAGTTCCGAAAAAAGTAGTTTTTAACTACAAGAACAAAACCTGCTGAGATATCCATGAAGCGTAGAAAAAAAATTTTTTGAGACCCTTGCGGGAGCCCAACAGTTACGAAAAAATTCTACATGTTTTGTGAGATGGTTAACACTTTTCATGATTTTTTCAGATTTTTAAGCGATTAAAATACGAGTGATAGAAAAAATATGAAAAAACACGTTTTGTAATGTTTGAGGTGGGGGAGGGTAGAGGGTGGCTGAAATTAAGATAATCACACCAATGGTGTAATAAAAAAAGGATTCCTCCAGTGAGGCCATTTCGACTTCGTCAACAGAGGGTATCTTTGAGCTGAATATCTCAGAAACTTTAATCATAAAAAAATTACACCTTTCATAAGTACCTTACATTTAGAACACCCTGTATTTATAACGAAATTTTTTTTGAAAGTTTTTAGGATCATATTCATCAATATTCCACATATAATCTGATTCGAAACTGTATCCAAAAATTATTATTTTTGCAATTCGCCAGATTTCTCATATTTCTCAAAATTATCACAATTTTCTGTATTCTTCATTCTAGTACTATTCGAAGTTTCCATTAACAACGTTTCATTGCTATAAAAATAACAAACTGACACGTATTTGTTCTGTCAAAGAATTTCGCACGCAATTATAATTTATTTCGTGATTCTAACAAGGATATGAAAGATCTTGTTGGCTATGGATTTCATGGTAGCGTCTATTCTGAAATGTTTGGATTAAAGAACCTATATTATTTTCAGTAAAAATATTTCTAGCAATAGATTCAGTTCGTATGTTTTAGAGCCAATAATATTTCAAATGAACGCAAATGACAGCATTAGCTTTTGTTTAATTTAAATAATTATTATATATCACGTAAAAACAAGATCTGAAATTCGATATGAAGAAAATCAGTAAATAAATATCAATTACATACCCAGTTCCACTAGTACAGGATACTATAGAGTTGTTTTTCTTGATATTGAAACAATTTCACACAACTTTCCAAGAATTACTCAGAACTTAATTCACTTTTTCACACAATAAATTCCTTCAAACACACTACGACCACCCATTTTTTCTGATGATAAAGTAGATATCTCCAATAAAATGATATCAGTACCAAACAGAGAAATTGACTGAGAACCATAGAAACGGATGATTTCTAGAAATGACATTTCAACTCCAACTTTAAATCATAACAACTTAACTGATAATGTTAACATATGGTTTACTAATTTGAATTTTTCATTCTTAGTTTTCGATTTTAATGATATATATTTGTAGAAATATTAATTTATTTAAGAAAATATGATACGTTCGATGAAGATTTTAGGGGAAACATTGTTTTAGAAATAATTCTTTTTAATTAGAAAAATTCGATCTATTTCCGAACGAAGAAAACCATTACGAATATACAGGTTGTTGAAAACGGAAACCAATAGCTTACAACAATTTCTGGCGTGTTTTGGCTGTTACTTATGGTAACATTACGAATATTATAGGTCCTAGAAGGTCTGTTTGTTATTTTCATGAAAGAGTTATATTAATGAAAACTCATAAACCTATGTCTCATCACCAGTTACAATGCATTTAATGAATTTGCGAAAACTCAGTGCTTTTGGAACTAAAGGGTGGGCCTTTCAGAATTTTAAATTTCATTTCGCCATAAGAATAATACTAATAGACATATTTTCGAAATTATTTGGGTAAGATCCATTATTGGCCTCTATTTCTTCAATGTCAGCTTTGATTTCGTATTTTAAGGCCGCAATAGAATCGGGATTGTTTGCACACTTATCTTTCACGGCACCCCAGAGATATTAATCTAATGGTGTCAAATCGCAGCTACGAGGTGGCCAATTGAATAGGAACAGAATAAGTGAACATTTTTCTCCCGAGTCCATTGCTTACAGTGGTGCTTCCCAGGGTTCAGTACTTGGTCCTCTACTTTTCTTGTATATACAGCTGATAGATAGATAATTTTATTGACATCAAAATCCTACATGGCGTGTATAATAAGCGAAGTTACAAAATACTTACGAGCTAATAAAACAGCAAATATATACAAAGAACATATAAAACATTTCAAAAAGTTGACAAATATTTCACATCACTGGATAAAATATATGATAATGGCAATTTTGATGAATTCTTCAACTGAATAAAAGTCCCCCTCCCGCAGTAGATCTTGAATTCTTCTTCTGAACACCGTTCCACACAAACATTTCAGTTCAGCAGCCAGGTTGTTATATAGCTGTATCCCCCAGTATTTCCATGAATTTTCTGTGTTCCTTTTAACATGAAGTGGTGTTGTATACAGTTGTTTATATCTTGTTTTTAATGGGTGATAGTCGCAGTTTCTTGGAAAAGAAACCTTGTTCCTGTGCATAAATAATAGGCACTCATTTATATACAAAGAAGGAAAGATAAGTATTTTGTGATTTACAACAATTGGTTTACAAGACTCCCGACTATCAATCCAATGCATTATTCTGATCGCCTTCTTTTGCAGGATGAAGACCCTTGATGCTTCTGGTGCCATACCCCAAAGAAGTATCCCGTATAGAATAATGCTCTGGAAGTGAGCAAATTATGCTGTCTTCATCATCTGGTGAGTGCCATTCTGTTTCAGTCTTCTGAGCATGTACAAAATTTTGGACAGTTTCTTACATGTATAATTTATGTGTGGTGTCTAGTTCAACCTACTGTCAATGATCACTCCCAGGAACTTGACACTTTGAAGTCCTGGTAGCCTTTTAAATTCAAGGGTTTCAGTTTTGTCTACATTCAGTTTCAGCCAATTCTTTGTAAACCAAGTCCTAACTTCATTCAAAGCGACTTCTTTTTTATTCATTAAGTCTTCCTATTTTTCGAGCTGATAATGATCAAGGTATCATCGCAATATAGGCACAGGTGCCCACAATTCTGAATGTCGATGTCGTTTATATAAATTATAAATAGGATAGGTCCCAGCACTGATCCCTGTGGTACACCATGAACACACCCCAATTTGGATGATATTTCCATGTTCCAGTTAACTATTTGTTCACTGTCAGTCAAATATGACTTATATCGACTGTAGATTTGGACTTCAGCGATGCTATTGTGTTAACAATTTCAGGCTCTGAACACTCAAAGAAAAAGCAAGTCCCAACACTATTAGGGCTTATGATTCTCGCCTTGGTACTCACATCTGAAGATGAAGTTGTCAGTTCATCACAGATCTTTCTGTTCTTGAATCCACTGTCTCGATATACGCATGATGACACCAAGTTGTACAACAATGCTCTCTCCAACCATAATACGCTCTAAAATGACTTAGCCTCGATCCTTAACTGATGTAAAAAGTGACGTCTCGACCTGAACTACATATGCGTAAAAATAATTCCCGCCATACCATACCATATAGGAACCTTCCAACTCTGGGAAGTCAAGAGTTAACTAGATCTTGGGGTGATGATATCACATGATCTGTCTTGGTCAGATTTATTACATGAACAACCAATAGAGCAAGAAGGATCCTGGGGACGATAGAAAATGCATTTCGTCAATGTAGTCTTGAAACTTCTAAAATATTATACAAGAGCTTCATTCGACCTATCTTCGAATTCACTGGTCCTGTTTGGTGTCCCGTCCTACAAAGAGACATCCTTCTTCTGGAAAATATACAAAGGGGGCAACTAGAATGAGTTATGGTAGAGCTTGCCCGAATTATGAGCAACGTCTCTTTTGCCAGAAGCTAACAACTTTCAAAACCAGAAAACTGAGCACATTCTGCTATTTTACATTTGATTATGATCTTAGAATGTATGTTACATGTTACAATGATCTATTCTTCAAAGAGTTTATAAGTTACTCATTTTCATTTTCAAATAATAATAATAATTGACCGATTATGCGGTTTTCGAACACAGCACCCAAAATATCATGTGTATCGTTAGCTATGTGCTAAGTAGCGACATCCTGTTGAAACCATAAGTCACCCATCTCATCCTTTTCAACTTTCGGGAACAAAAAGTCACTCAGCATGGACGGTTAAGCTCGCCATTGACGCTAATGGCAGCTCCTTGCTCATTTTCAAGGAAAAATGGACCTATGATGCGTCCGAGCCAAAAACCGAACCAAACCGTCACTCGTTGAGGATGCATCGGCTTCTTTACGATAACTTGTGTATTTTCCGAGCACATTTGCGGTAAATTTGCTTGAGCGAAGCGAAATCGCATTGTATGATCATGAGGTTTCGGTTCTTGAACCAATTGAACTTTATAAGCTTTCATATCGAAGTCGTTGTGCAAAATTCGGCGTAAAAACGTGCGTGAAATGTTCAATTGTTGCAAACGGCGACGAGTTGATGTTGATGGCTGTTCGAACACACTTTGAGCAACAGCTGCAATATTTTCCTCCAAACGCACTGGACGAGAACGTACGCGAGTTTCTTTGTCCATTAACGAGCCACCTTGACGAACTCGCTCCACAAATTGAATTGATGGCACTTTATTTTCACCGAAAATTTTTCGCAGATTTCTTACAGTTTGAGTCAAAGACTCAGAACTTTGGAAATGTGTTTTCAATATTACCCAAGCGAAAAGCGACACTACAAAAATGTCACTTCATAAATGTCGAATTGGCCGTCTGTTTAAAAATAAGTATGAATTCAAATTTGAAACGCTAGATGGCCCACTACGTAGTCAAGCGGCAAAATGTTTTTTCGATTTTGAATTACCCCAAGCTTAGAGACTTTTGTGACTTACGGATTTTGCAGAATATTGCATCACAGTTCATGAAAAATTCAACAATAAATTTATCCTATTATTTTTATGAAATTTTAGTATTTTATCCTCATAGGGAAATATTAGTTTGCATAAAATTTTCCATGAAAATCAGAGAGAAATTCATATGAACCATGAAATACGTGATGCATGGATCGATTAACTAAACCATTTGTTCGAACATTGTTTTAATTAAAATACAATAAATAATTGCCGAATGAAGATCTGGATATGTACGTATCAAAAATACAAAATATTATTTATACTTGTACGTCATAGGAAAGCTATATTTCGAACGACAATAAAAAGGGGTGAGAAGACCACTTCCAACTCAACCCCTTGAAACTCTCCAGCAACAATACCCGGCTAGCCGCCAGACCAAAACGGTTTCCATCCATTGAAGGCTTTGGTTTGTTGGGGGTTATTCAGTGTAAAACAATTGAATGTTTCAGAAAACAAATAGTCTACAGTCAGTTCCGCTTTGGGGATGCGTGCACGTTGTGAAATCTATTAACCAAGAAGTGAAAATTCAAGGTCCATCAAACTTTTTACTTTTTTGTTTATTTCTACGCATCAGGGTTTTCACATTTGACTTTAGCCTTAGACTATTTTCAATAATAATAATATTTGAAGAAAAATCTGGAAATCTTCTTGAGTTTCGGTCGGTTTTTCCTCAATAAAAATGTAACCTAAATCTTAATCAATGTTTTCTATTCTTCTAAAATATATTTCTGTCAGTTCCAAACATTCTTTACACGTAAAAGAAGGCAATAAGCTATTCTGTCAATATCAAATGAATACATCTTTGGAAATATTTACTTCGAATATAATTGAGTCCCAACGCAGTGGGGCTTCTAATGAACCATATAATGGCCGAGTCATTTTTCTCTTCATTTTTCATTTCGTCGTCAGAGTTGCCCCACTTTCTAAATTTATGGTGGCTGTAAAAGTTCTCCACGCGACAACAATTTCAAGGCCTATTTCATAAACGGTTATTATCATAACTTTTAAAGTATAGGCTTGACTAAAATTGTAAGGAATCCCAAGTTCGAAACTACCGATATAAAAATAACACATTACAAATGTACAGGATGGACGGGTTTCGTCGTTTTAGTACTGCAGCTATGTGAAATATTGTGAATAGAGAAAAATTAATTCAGGTAGGTTAGTTAATAGTCAATTTGATCCAAATCCTTCTCCTTTACTCAATCTTGTCAATGCATAAAGTAAGCAACTCCGATGGGTTTTCCAACATACCCCTTGTACTTGTACCTACTATATATATATATATATACGTATATATATATATATATATATATATATATATATATATATATATATATATATATATAACTCTGTTCAACAGTTTGTATCCTGACGAGTTGCCCATATATCTGTTCATGCAATCAAACTGATTTCATGAAAAATATAAATCCACCACCCTGTAATTAATATCATTGCCAGGCAATGATTATAATCAAAACATATCCTGGAATAATTATATATTAGGATAACGTTAAATGTTATGAGAATATATCAATCTACCAGAATATATACATACTATAGCATCATCAGACAATGATATCAATGTACCAACGAGTAGTGTCAGAGGCTTTCTCCCCGGAAAAATCCAGTGTACGGACCTTAGTCAAGTAACACTGAATGTTACTCATTAATATTTTCCTTTTGTGAAGTGGTGAACGATCGAATAGAATACTGCTCTGAATATAAATATGACAAAATTGTCAGTTAATTATATTACATTTATATAAAAAATAAATAAAATATGAAATGAGATTCTGAGCAGTATAAACTAAAGAGAAAACCTATGACTCTACCTCATTATTATTTTCGGAAAGAAACCTACGAAGAATATTACAAGATTTGATGACTGTTATCTTTTGTAACTGTTCAAACAAATTTTTCTTCAGACCCAAAATCTCAATATTTTTGTGAAGATTTCTAGAAATAACACCTGTTGTGGAAATAATAATCGGTAGAATAAATATTTTCTTCATTTTCCACATTTTTTTAAACGTCGCCAAGCATCATATATTTAGAAATTTTTTCATTGTATTTATTTTGTATATTATGTGTGTCGGGTATAGCAATATCAATTATATATGTTATTTGATTATGTTTATCATTAAGAATGATATCTGGTCTATTGTGTTTTACAGCTCTGTTGCAAAGAATTGTTTTATCAAAATAAAGTTTATATTTGTCATTTTCACAAATAATCTCAGGTTCATATTTGTGAAATTTTTTCTTTTGAGAATTAGGTCATGTTTAATTCCTAGATCAAAATGAATAATATTAGTGACGGCATTATGTCTTTCTAAATAATCTGTTGAAGCAAGGACTGAGCAAGATGAAAATATATGAAAAACTGTTTCTGAAGAACAGAAACATCTACGGCAAGAATCATCTATATTTTGTTTGATGATGATAATATATGAAAAACTGTTTCTGAAGAACAGAAATATCTACGGCAAGAATCATCTATATTTTGTTTGATGATGTGTTTTCTATAATTCCTCGTGAAAACAACCTGATCCTGGATCGCAATTGCCAAGCCTTCTGTTTCAGCAAACAATTCTCCAGATACTAACCCATTTATTCGATGCGATTTCATCAATATAATCATTTTTCAATTCTTTAGGGTGCTTTCCGTGTAATTCCTTCTGCATCCAACTTTCTCTTTTAGAATTATCATCAAATATATCAAAATCTACCTTTTGCATTGTCAAGTTCAGAGGTGTAAGATTATAATCTGAAGCAACAACAATATCATGTAATTTAGACGTTCTCTGTTTATCATGAAAATGGGAACGTAGATGAAAAATCTGTTTACTATGAAGATTATTCAAATCAATTAATCCACGACCTCCAAGATGTCTAGGTAGTGTAACTCTCTGAACAGCTGACTTTGGGTGGTGCTTATGATATTTACAGAGCATTTTCCTCGTTTGACATTGTAATTCATTTAGATCAGTTTTAGACCATTTAATAATTCCAAAAGAAGATGTAAGAATAGGAACAGCATAGGAGTTGATAGCTCTGAAAAGGTTTTTACTAGTTAAATGACTCTTGATGATAATTCTAAGTCTTTTGTAATATGAACTTCTAATATTTTCTTTAGTGCTGCTATGGTTAATGGTCTTCTCTTGACAAAATCCAAGATATTTATATGTATCTCCTTGATGCATTGGCTCGATTTCGATTTTGAAAATCTTTATATAATCAGAGGTGATCTTTCCTTTTTCAATAGAAAGATTTTTACATTTTGAAGCCCAAATTTCATATGAATATCATTGGAATACTTGAAAGTAAAATAAGACTAATATATAAGGAGTAACTCTGTTCAATAGTTTGGATCTGTGTGATGAAGCCAGAGTGTGGTGAAACCGGTCATAGTTTTGTTAATATAGTGAAAATCTAAATACTTTAGTTTTATTTCATTGAAAAAAAAACACCAATGGTTCATTTTCAGAAAAACGCAATTATGCGTTGTAACACAGAAACCATTGGACAAAAAAAATTCGTACGTAGTTCGACTATATGTGAAGAAGGCCATATAACTCGAAAACGAAAAAAGCTAGCTTAAATCTGTTTAATAATAATAATAATAATAACGTTTATTCAGACCATTCAATATTACATATCATACATTGATAACACAAGCAATTGACTTCACATAAAATAAACATAGAATCCCACATGGAATAAACTACGTGCGTGGGTGTTTCATTAACAATGAAAAATAAAGCTCCTCTGAAAGTGATAAATACGAAATATCTTTATCTATGACTACATTCTACGAGTGCTATAATCTTAATATGCTTAATTCTATATTATATCCTTTATATATTCATAAGTTTTTTTTTTTTTGATAATCATTTTTATAATTTTTTGACTCGAATTTAAACTCGATTGGAGCATAACTTGTCTTATGGACATATTTAGTTTCCATGATTTTTAAAGTCAATAAATGAGTGGATTATTTCCCTTCCTACCTCTGTAATATAGATCTTTATTTCTCGTTTGAACTCGCGGAGAGAGGGAATACATTTCAGTCTATCAGGCAACTCGTTGAAGACTCTAAGACCGAGATATATATGTCTTCTTTGGCCAATAGTTTTATTCATGCGTGGTGCAGCAGACGCATTTTCCCTATATCTAGTTCGTTGACTGTGATCAATTCTAAAACGAGATTCCCCGAGTTTGTGTTGCCAAACGAGAAGAGATCGACAATAAAGTTGACTTAGATCGTAAATACCACTTTCTGCAAATAATTGACTCGTTGGGTACCGATAGTACTTCTTGTACATGATTTTCATAATCCACTTTGTGCTACTTCAATTTTTTTCGCTTCAGTTTTTAGTAATCCGCCCCAAGCTATATTTCCGTAGGTTAGGTGGGACTGCCCTAGTGCAAGGTACAAAATTCTTAATTGCTCTATACTACAAAATGAAGCACACATTTTGAATTTAGGAATAAGCGACCTCAATTTCTGCGTCAATTTCGATGATTGCTCATTCCATTGGAGGTGACTATCAATATGAATTCCTAAGTACTTCACTGACCTGGTTGTGGATATCTCATTTTGCGAATGCTGTGTTGTGATGTTCAGGCTAGTAAACATTATGAATTTAGTTCTGTCAACATTTACCGTTAATAGCTTACTTTCAAAGTATTCCAAGAATACACCAAAGTCATTTTCGACTGCCTTTTTTAGTAACTGCCAAGATTTTTCCTGATATACCACAGCAGTGTCATCAGCAAAACTAATAACATCGCCAGAATTAGGTAAGTCAAACAAATCATTCATGAAAATTATAAACAACAACGGTCCCAGCACAGTTCCTTGTGGAACACCGAAACTTATTTCTTTGAATTCACTCAAATGATCTCCGATTCTTACCGCTTGCTTTCTATTACTTAGATAACTCTCCACTAGACTGAAGGATACCCCTCTAAATAATTTAGAGCAATACATTGATCAAGCAAAAGGAAAATAAGGAAAGGGGGTATTTTTTCTATATTCACAATATGTTGTTCGAAATATGTAGATAATTTGAAAGGAAAATTCTATTTTTAATAGGAACCTTATTTCGTTGAGCATTTTTCGAAAATATAGAGTGGCTGGACACTAAAATACCGCAATAACACGGAAAATGTTTGCCCTTATCGCAGAAGACTTTTGAATAAATTATTATATCCAGCCACCCTTGCGAGTTTTATTGTATTCAAACCCTTGTTACACAAAGCATTTTATTTTTCGCATATTATTCGACACAAAAGGTCACATGTCAAGTTAACGTCTCAATCCAAAAGATGTATGTCGAATTTTGCGACCCTTGCAATAAAATTTTCGAAACCGTGTCAAACCTTATTATCATTTCGAAACGGAAAGAACACACATGACTGGTTATGTGTTAATTTGAATTTAGACAAATACCTCTACCTTGTGGGAATATATTGAATGATAGACATCCCCATGAATTTTTAAATGGTAGAGACAGTTTGTATTCTTCCTATTACGACTGGAGCATGCGAAAATATTCATTCATTACATTGCTTGTTATTAAGAACTCTAATACAGGGTGTTACATAATAGTATGTTATAACTTGAGGCGGTTAATCTACGTGCAATTTTAAGAAAAAAAGTTCATATAAACATAGGTCTGCAAAAACTTCCTTACGGAGCTACAGGGTGTTGAAATTTCCGGATAAAATTCTTCAGAACTTCTGCAGTTTTGGAGATATTCAGCACAAATTTGGAATGCAAGCTATTTTTTACAGCCTCCATCATTACACGTCCTAAATTTTAACTAGAATCTACAAGGTTTTTTCTTTTTCGTAGCCATGTCTTCTTTTGCCCTTTCAAACTTTTTTGCAGTACGCCATTGATCAGCGTACAATTAATTTTCTTCTTCTTCGTTCAATTTAGAAACTCTTTTGACACTTGTAAATTTTTATTTATTTTAAGCATTCCCTGAATTGAAAGCACTTCTAATTAAAAAAATGACTAGTAGGCTTAGATTTTTTTTTGCTCGAATTGTTTATCAAATTAACGATTAGTTTTAAGAGTTTTGAAGTTATTGCTGTAAGAAAAAATGGCTTATTTCACTTACGCCGAATTGGCTGATATCCATTACATGTACGGTCTGGCTGACGGAAACGCAACAGAAGCTAGGCGATTATATCAGGTGCGCTTTCGAATCGAGTAACACCAGACAGGCGAACATTTTCAAATATCCACAGAAGATTGAGGAAAACTGGTACTTTTACTGCAAATAATCATTTAATTTAATTTAATTTAAGATGCAATTCAAACTATGAGAACTCCAGATATTGAGGAAGCAGTTTTGAATTGTATTGGTTGGAATCCTCATATGAGTGCAAGAAAAATTGGAAATCAGTTGAATATTTCACATGTTCTTGTTTGGAGGATTCTCCACGACTTTTTATTGTACCCCTTCCATATTCAATGCGTCCAAACTCTACTTCCTCGACATTTTCATTCAAGACTGAATTTTTGCCGATAGTTCTTGGATAAAATTAGAGAAAATGCCAATTTTGATAGTGAAATAATGTTCTCAGATGAAGCTAACTTTTCGATAACTGCTATCACAAATTTTCACAATATTCATTATTGGGCTGAGGAAAACCCCCATTTGATTGAAGAATCCATCATCAAGAGCAATTCTCACCAACTGTCGGTCAGAATAATTGAAAATTATTTGATTGGGACTTTTTTCGCCTAACAGACTAAACGGTCCCGCTTATCGTCAATGACTTGAGTAGGAGTTACCTTTATTGCTCACTTTTGGTGAGAAACATAATGTGGTTCATGCATGACGGAGTATCAGCACATTTCAGTGGAGAAGCTAGGGAATTCTTGAATAATACATTCAACTAACCGATGGAAAGTTCGGGGTGGGCCAGAATCATGGCCTTCTAGGTCCCCAGACTTAAATTGTTCAGACTTTGTGAATATCTCAAAAGTTTAGTTTATACCACTCCAGTGAACACTGTAGAAGAATTGAGAAATCGAATAATAACCTCTTTTGACAGGATAAAAAATACCCCAGAATTATTTCAAAGAGTGCGTAATAATATGCGAAGAAGGACAGAGCCCTGTATTCTTGCAGGTAGAGGACACTTCCAGCACTTTATTTAGTTTTTAATTGTTCTTTTTTTATCTTGATATTAAAAAAGTATGAAAAGAGTCTCAGAAGACGAGCTATCAAAATAAAAGCAAATTTTGGGCATACCTATCGAGTATTACTATTATTTTTTTTTATTTAGGGAATAGCATACAATTCAAATAATACAAATTCAATAATTTTTCACTCAAAAACGGTTATAGATACGAAAAAATTACACGTGTCAAAAAAGTTTCTAAATTGAACGAAGATGACGAAAATTGATAGTACGTTGATCAGTGGCGTACTACAAAAAAGTTCGAAAGGGCAAAAGGAGACATGGCCTCGGAAAAGAAAACACCATGTGAATTTCAGTTAAAATCTAGGACGTGTAATGATGGAGGCTGTAAAAAATAGCTTGCATAACAAATTAGGGCTGAATATCTCGAAAGCTGCAGGAGTTTTGAAAAAAAAACGATTTTTTCTGGAAATTTCAACTCTCTGTAGCTCCGTAACGAAGCTATGTTTATGTAAACTTTTTTCTTAAAATTGCACGTAGATTTACCACCTCAAATTGTGACATACTATTATGTAACACCCTGTATATAAATTCGGTGAATCCATTGGCGGAATATGGTCAACCATTTACCTGAAAAATTCCATTAATATTTGAAAAGAATAAAAGGTAACATACGGCTTTGTCAATAACGTCAGGTTTGAATAAATATTTGGAGATCTCTGGTAATAAATCTCATTACATTTGCGGTTCAATTGATGCACGCCCTTTACGACATCTGAAAAGCGTTTCAAAAGATTCCAAATTTCAAAGAGGCTACTCTCTTTCACACATCAGGTGGATATCTCAATCGTCCAAATGGTATTTCTGCACATAACTGCCCGTCTTGGTTCTTTGAATTTTCTTAATGTTTGTTTTGTGTAGTTTTATTTGTTGTCGTTTCTAAAGATCTTTCTTTCTTTTGCGCAACGCCTACAGCATTATGCCGTCAACACTAGCGCGCTTTGATTTATATGAATTATTGTGACCAAGCTTAGGATCTTATGTGGTGTGTATATGGCTTTCTAGCTTTTGACTTCATTCAGAAAGTAGCGTGAGAAATTTTGAGTTTGCTCAATGGATTGGAAGATACTATAGTTGTCTATTCATGATTCGAAAAGCGCGTTCAACAAAAAGCATTCGAAATATGCCTTTTTTAATTTTTCATTCTTTCGTTTCTGTAATAATTCTATAAATGTTCAAGAAGAAAATAGTGAAATCATAAGAAAACGAAAAAAACTGTAGCTTCTGTTTTTCAGTTTTTTATAGTCTTCGGAAATCGTTTTTTTGCAACAGAAGGTCCGGAAAATTACATTGAAAATCAGAAAATTCAAAATGCAAAACTAGAAAATTTGGAAAATTACCAAGTAAATTCTTGATTATAAATGGATAGTATTTTGTTGACTCATTATAAGTTTTATTCGTTCATCTTAATCGATAACTCAATAAAAAAATAGATCTAGAGAAAATCTTCTATATAGAATGCAAGGTATGTCAGATGAACTCGTTTATAATATAGAAAAAATTTCACGTCAAATTTGATCGATACTTCATTATTTACAATTGCGGAATTTCAAATTCTCGTATTTTCGATTCGATTTCAAATCGTTTGTGCTTGTTCCGTAAAATTTTGAAGTAATGGCTCATAGAACAGCTTATTGTCCCAAACTACCATGGATGGTAGATTTCTACACTTCCGCCGATGGAAAAGTCCATAACAATCAGTTGAAAGCAGCTTTTGCTAGAACATACATGGACCACTTATGTCATCTAAATCCAGAGTCTGTTGCTGCGAAGCATAGAACCACCCAAATGGTATTTACAATACCAGAAGATATATCAATAAGGGCTATTGAAGAACTTCTAGGTTGTGGTATGAGTATGGCCAGAATTCCTATGAATATGACCAAAGAAAAATGTATGGTTATTATTGATAAATTAAGACATACTTGTGATCGTTTCAGTAAGAAACTAGGTCGTCTGTATCCTCTTGCAATTGCTTTGGAGTTTAGAGGAACTGAAATCCGTACAGGCGTGTTGCAAAACCCAGAAAAGAAACCCATAAGGTTGGAGAAAGGACAAGAAACAAAATAACCACTGATCCATCCTTCGAGAATTTAGTAACACCAGAACTCATTTATGTTGATTACCAAAAAATCAGCAAATTGGTACAACCAGGTGATAAGTTGCTCTTGGACAACGGAAAGGTTACATTGTCAGCTTTGGAGGTAGCCGAAGAAATGATCAAATGTATTGTGAAAAAAGCGGGAGATTTGAATAGTCATGTATCTGTTACTTTGGTCAATGCCCCAATGGAAGCTCCTCCAATCAACGATGAGTATATGAAAAATATAGAATTCGCACTGCAAATGCAAGTAGATGCAATTATAATGACCACTATTGTCGACGAAAGAAACGTCAGACTCCTTCAAGAAAAACTACAAGATGAAGAAAAGAAAATGCTGATTATTGCAAAAATAGAAAACACACAAGCTATTGAAAATTTCGACGACATCGTGAAGGTCGCTGATGGTATCTTCGTAGGTTCAACAGAACTCATTGGGGAACTTCCAAGACAAAAGATTTTCTTGGTACAAAAATCCATCATAGCCCGTTCTAACAAGGTTGGTAAACCTGTTATGTGCAGCATCGAAATTGCCGAATATGGTAGTTTATCTGAGGCTGAAATCACTAAAATTGTATCTTTCATAGATGATGGTGTAGACTGTTTCGTTCTTATACAACACGACACAGAAAATAATTTATATTTTGAAAGTATCAGGGACATCAATACAATTTGTCGTGAAGGAGAATCTGCTGCACATCAAAGAAGAACATTTACAGAACTCACAGATAATTTTGTATGGTCTGCAGAACCAATCTACTCGTTGGCTATATCAGTTGTAGAATCTTCCTTTAAATGCAACGCTGCTGCTATAGTGATCGTTACGAGAACAGGCAGAGGTGCTAGAGTTATCTCAAGATTCAGACCTAGATGCCCCATTATAGCTGTTATAAAACTAGAGCAAAACGCGAAGCAGTTACATATATACAGGGGGGTAATCCCAATAGTTTATATTTCTAAATTTGGCTCTGATTGGAACGCTGAAGTTGAAGACAGAGTGCAATTAGGCATCACTTTTGGAAAACTAAAGGGATTTATTAGAATGGGAGATATTGTGATCGTGGTGAGTGGTTCTAAGAGAAGTTCTGGTTTTACGAACACAATGAAAATTGTGTTCGCGTCTGAATTTGATGCTATCAAACCTGGAGAAGGTGATCAGTGAATTGTGACTGCTTTGTTGAAATGTATTGTCTGGTATAATGTTTTTGGGTGAAAATTTCTGAAATATGTTTTTGTATTATATTTATTCTTATCTTTACAAATGTGATTAATTCTTTTGAGTTCTGATTTTATTTAACTTTAATTTCATAACGATAAAGTGAGGAAAATGGAGGATCCCATAACTTGACGAAGAATTATCGAAATTTATTATTGAATTTGAACGATATTTTGTCTTTCCTGTTAATTTTACAGTCCAGTGTACTTCATTCAGCTGCTGTACTTAAACATAGAAAATTAAAAATCGGCTTATATACACATCTTTCCCTTGAATAACAAAGCCATATTTTGAAAAAACATTCATTCACCATCGTCTCTTGTCAATTTTCAGTTTGTTAAATCTATGATGAAGTTATATATGTTTTGATTGAAATTGTATGGTTCCTTTCGTCTTTGCAATTGACAGATATTAGCTTCGATATAATGCCTTACATCATGATCACTTGCAACAGAATTTTCCCATGAAACTGACGATAAGAATACCTAGAACAGACAACCGCATTAAACACTTTTTACCTTCTGAACTCAGAAGGAAGTTATACTGATAAATATCGAATAGCTCCCACACTGATAAATGGACCCAATTCTGAATCAATATCGCCTTGTATCCTCATGTTACTCCCTCTTTCTGTCTCTTTCTCTATATTACAATTTTTCCTGGAAAATTATACTCATTGTTGTCCGTTACTTGATGTGAAATCCATTTCGAGTGGTAATATATATATATATATATATATATATATATATATATATATATATATATATATATATATATATATATATATACTGCATAAACTTTAGATTTTAGATGGCCCCACAAAAAAAAATCTAGGGATTTAAATCTGGTGACCTGGCTGGCCACTCAACAGGTCCTCTTCTACCAATCCACCTTCCTGGGAAATTTTCGTCTAAATATTGGCGCACCCGAGCATCATAATGCGGAGGAGCACCGTCTTGTTGAAAACGCATTTCGTCCTCAGAAAGAGTTGGATCGTTCTGTAAAATTTCTGTCAATCTAGGATGTATGTGTTCCTCTAACAACTGTAGGTAGCCATTTCCATTCAGATTACCCTCAATAAAGAAAGGCCCAACTAGATGATTGCCAAAAATTCCTGCCCAAACGTTCAACTTCTGAGGCCTTTGCGTGTGGGCCTCTCTGAACCAATGAGGATTCTGTGTGTCCCAATATCGACAATTATGTCTATTCACTTCACCACTGAGCATAAAGGTGCTTTTATCAGAAAAACAGATGTTATTCAGAAAATTTGGATTAGCGTTTAGGTTTTCACTTAGATTTTCACAAAACTGTAAACGACGATCTGGATCATCTTCGTTTATTTCATGCACTAATTTTACCTTGTAGGGGTGAAATTTGTGATGTTTCACGATTCTATGGACAGTTGTAGCTGATACACCAGTCAGACGAGATAGTTTTCTGATCGAAGTAGTATTCTCCATTTGTAGATGACCCACTACTGCCACTTCCGTTGCCTCATTTCTGACAGGACATGCCACTTCATGTTTTTGTTTGCCACCGAACCCGTGCTAGGAATTTGTCAACCAAATATTTAACGTACTGGTGACTGACTCCCTTTCTCTTTCAGGATGGTTCCTATCGAATATCCTTGCCGTTTCTTTGGCACAACTGTTATTTCGAAAATACGTCGATACAATTTCGACCCTTTCCTCAGTGGAATAAACCATTTTCAGATTAATTTCAACTGACGAACAACAACAATAATGAGGAACTGATCTGAATAATAATAATATTTCATTGCAAAATGAGAAATAACAGATGACTGCACGCCAGATGGAAATGAAAAAATGTGAACATTTTCAATGCAGAAATCAGCTTTATTTCTTCGTAATTGATGCTCAACACATCGTACCCCAATACTTTTAACAGTTTCGAATTAATTTTAGTTGATAATTTCAAATGACGATATTGAATTTTTCGAAAGCGACATCCTGTATGGAGTGAAGATGATTCACCAGTGGCGCGGTGCTCTATCTCGTACACTCTTGAAGATTTCATTTTGTTCGAACGGTATTGTATTTAGAAAGTAAGAAATAAATTTTCAGATTGGAAGACCACTTTTTGTTCAAGATTCAGGAGCGGCCTAAACTCTGCTATAATGTCTTTAAGTAATAAGTTTTTTGATAATTAATTTCGTCACAATATTTTTTTCCGTAAAATTCATGAAAATAGCCTCTCACATCATCGCATGCTCCTTCGGCCAGAGAGGATGGATACTTTTTCCTTTCGTTTTCTTATTGCCCAAGGATAGCTTTATTGATGAATTGAAATAGATTATCTCCATTTTATACAGGAGTGACTCGAAAAAATTATTGAATATTTTAATTTTAAAATATCATATCTTGATGTATTTTACTATTCATGTCAACGCATAAAATATTGTGCTATATTTTTGCAGAAGTAACCTTATCTTTATCTTCGATCATTTTAGAAATATTCATAAATAACATAAAAAACGTTAACCTACCACCTAACGCAAAACTTATTTCGTTTGATGTTGAGAATTTATACCCAAGTGTTCCTCCAGGTGATGTCAAAATATTAATCGAAAACATGTTGAATTCGAATCATGTTAACCACATAATTAAATCAGAAGTATTGAATCTGTTGGACGTTTGCATTGAACAAAATTATTTTTCTTTCAACAACATCTATTACAGTAGTGAAAATGGTTTGATCATGGGAAATCCTTTGAGTCCACTTTTAGCAGAGATTTTTATGAATAATATTGAACAGAAAATTCATACACATCCACTCATTTCCAAATTTCTTTATTGGTATAGATATGTTGACGACATCTTAGTATGTTTCATTGGAACTACTCGTCAATTAGACTTATTTCTTAATTTCATTAATTCCATCCATTTGAACATTAAATTCACGATAGAAATTGAACAGAACGATTCCATTAATTTTTTGGACTTAAAAATCACTAAACAAAATAATAATCATGTTTTTTCGGTCTTTCGTAAACCAACACTTACTGATACAATTATACATAACTACTCATTACATCCAATTCAACACAAAGTTGCAGCTTTAAACAGCATGGTACATCGGTTACTCAATTTACCTTTATCAGTAGAAGATTATAATAAAGAGTTAAACATCATCAAACAGATAGCCATTAATAATTCATATAATCCAGCTATGATAGATCTAATCATTCGTAAAAACTGTATCAGAAAGCAATAAATGAAGTATATCCTATTCATAAAGACTATAAAATATTCAACAGTTTAACATTCTGCGGTTCTGCAAGTACAAATATTAAATCCTTTCTCGTCAAACAAAATCTTAATACAACTTTCAAAACTTCTAATAACTTAGGTAAACATATTAAAAATAATAAATCTCGTGTTGAAAAATCAAGTAAATCAGGAATCTATAAACTCAATTGCGGTTCTTGTGATAAAATTTATATCGGTAGGACCTATAGGAGTTTTGGCATAAGAACATCTGAACATAAACGTAGCTTCGATAAAAATAAATCTGATTCAAATTATTCAAACCACCTAATAAAAGAAAACCATTCATTCAATAAAACTTTGACATATTACATATATAATCAAAAGTTCAAAATTAGATCTCCTAGAAGCATTAGAAATAAATAGATACAAACATTCGGACAAGCTTTTGAATGAACAGGTAGATGTGAATTACTCACCCCTACTTAACTTGTTTAATTAGTTTTTATTACTTTTCATACTAACTGTACAATGGCTCGGTGTGGATTTTCCTGTTATTCATCCAACTTGTTCTACGATTTGTTTATAATACCATACTCTTCATTCTGTTTTTCATTCTTGATAAAGCTGCTGTGTCAGCGAAACGTCGTCGAATTTTTTCAAATAAAGTGTAGATTAAAGTTAAACCTTGTGTTTTTTATCTCATTTATATCATGGATCTACATCAAGTAACGGCCTCCACAATTCAAATTAGAAATATTCGATTATTTGTGAAAATTTTTGATGAAACTTCTACAAACCCTATTAAACTCATCCACATGCATCATTATTCGCACAGAAGTTTTTTTTCTATAATGATTCAAGTAGTATAAAATAAAACCTAAACAAGATAATTCTTTTAACGAATGATAAAATCAAGATGATTAAAACGTAGATCGAGGTATGTTTTGAAATTTTTTTTTATTTCTGCCTTCTGTCAGGTGTCCGGACATATCATATTCTGCATTTTTCATGGTGAACTTATCAGTGTTTGGTTATTAAACACTGTTAAAATGAGGTTTGAACCCAATTTTCTCAATTGACTGGCATGAAATTCTCCAAAGAAGAAATGGTTGATATGATTTTTATTCTGGGCGAGTATGATAGAAATTCTTCGTTGGTTTATGCACAAAGGTTTCCTGATAAGAGGCATCCTGATGCAAGATGCTCTGAAAACTTCTAATTAGATTTATCGAAACTGGTAATATCGCTCAAAAAAACATGAAAAACCAAAAATTCCTACAGCTGAAAACAACCAGTTATCAGTTTTGTTGACAATGACAGAGGACCCATATAAAAGCCAAAGAGAGATTTGTCAGTTAACAGATATAAGTCAAATTCCAGAGAATCTTGAAAGTGAATAAATTTCATGCATATCATGTACAGCTGCACCAAGAACTCAACAATCAAGACTATGAAAATCGAATCAATTTTTGCAATTGGGCGAGTGACAAAGCGGAAAATCCAAATATATTTAGCAGAGTTCTTTTCTCGGACGAGGCAACTTTCCACAAGAATGGGAACAATTTTCATTATTACGCCACGGAAAATCTACACCTCAACAAATAGATCACAAGCATCGTTGGTTCTTGAATGTATGGGCTGCTATAGTAGATGGATATCTTATTGGGCCGCACTTTTTCGACGGGCACCTCAATAGTGAAATGTATTTAGATTTTCTGCAAAATCATCTACCAATGTTACTTGCCGATGTACTAGAGCATATAAGACAAGATAGTGTTAACATTATTTATAAGATAAAACACAATCTGATTTATAACACAGTCGCTAGCCTTCTTTATAACTATAATATTCATCATCATTCAACTAGGTTAAGTCAGCATATTCATATATTACCAACAGCCACTAACATTGGGAAAAGAAAAATAACCTATCAAGCTGCATCACTTTAGCATCACTTTATAATGAACTGCCCAAACCTATAACTGATTGTTTGATTCTCAATCAATACGAAAAAGTATTTCTTAGAAAATAAAATAAGGTTAATGCATAATTGTGTTTATACATAAAATTTAGGTTTTTTTCTTATTTTAGTTTGCAACAATGTCTATTTTGATATAAATGAGATGAAAAACACAAGGTTTAACTTTAATCTACACTTTATTTGAAAAAAATTCGACGACGTTTCGCTGACACAGCAGCTTTATCAAGAATGAAAAACAGAATGAAGAGTATGGTATTATAAACAAATCGTAGAACAAGTTGGATGAATAACAGGAAAATCCACACCGAGCCATTGTACAGTTAGTATGAAAGGTAATAAAAACTAATTAAACAAGTTAAGTAGGGGTGAGTAATTCACATCTACCTGTTCATTCAAAAGCTTGTCCGAATGTTTGTATCTATTTATTTCTAATGCTTCTAGGAGATCTAATTTTGAACTTTTGATTTTATATGTAATATGTCAAAGTTTTATTGAATGAATGGTTTTTTATTAGGTGGTTTGAATAATTTGAATCAGATTTATTTTTATCGAAGCTACGTTTATGTTCAGATGTTCTTATGCCAAAACTCCTATAGGTCCTACCGATATAAATTTTATCACAAGAACCGCAATTGAGTTTATAGATTCCTGATTTACTTGATTTTTCAACACGAGATTTATTATTTTTAATATGTTTACCTAAGTTATTAGAAGTTTTGAAAGTTATATTAAGATTTTGTTTGACGAGAAAGGATTTAATATTTGTACTTGCAGAACCGCAGAATGTTAAACTGTTGAATATTTTATAGTCTTTATGAATAGGATATACTTCATTTATTGCTTTCTGATACAGTTTTTACGAATGATTAGATCTATCATATCCGGATTATATGAATTATTAATGGCTATCTGTTTGATGATGTTTAACTCTTTATTATAATCTTCTACTGATAAAGGTAAATTGAGTAACCGATGTACCATGCTGTTTAAAGCTGCAACTTTGTGTTGAATTGGATGTAATGAGTAGTTATGTATAATTGTATCAGTATGTGTTGGTTTACGAAAGACCGAAAAACATGATTATTATTTTGTTTAGTGATTTTAAGTCCAAAAATTAATGGAATCGTTCTATTCAATTTCTATCGTGAATTTAATGTTCAAATGGATGTCAACATATCTATACCAATAAAGAAATTTGGAAATGAGTGGATGTGTATGAATTTTCTGTTCAATATTATTCATAAAAATCTCTGCTAAAAGTGGACTCAAAGGATTTCCCATGATCAAACCATTTTCACTACTGTAATAGATGTTGTTGAAAATAAAATAATTTTGTTCAATGCAAACGTCCAACAGATTCAATATTTCTGATTTAATTATGTGGTTAACATGATTCGAATTCAACATGTTTTCGATTAATATTTTGACATCACCTGGAGGAACACTTGGGTATAAATTCTCAACATCAAACGAAATAAGTTTTGCGTTAGGTGGTAGGTTAACGTTTTTATGTTATTTATCAATTCGAAAGAATTTTTATAGAAAATTTTGATTTGAATGAACAATAATTTTAATGATATCTATAAGGTAGTGGAACAATTTCACGGCTGGGGCTGTAACGTAAGATACGACTGGTCTAACGGGGTTATTTACTTTATGCAATTTAATGAGTGAATACAGTTGAGGTGGTTGAGGGTTTGGTAAAATTAATTTGTATTTATCTATTGCTTTAATTAAAGATTTTGCGTCATTTATTGCAATTTTAATATTTTTCTGGAATTTAATAGTTGGATCTTTGTTTAAAATTGTATAGTTTCCGGACGAAATGAAATTTAGAGTTTTAAATAGGTAGTCATTTTTATTTAACGCAATAACAGTATTACCCTTATCTGCTTTTGTAAAAATAACTTCATTTAGTTGAGATTTTTGTTTGATGGCCTTTAAAATATTTTGTTCTTTACTCGGTTTAAAGTCAGCTAATGATTCATTTTTTATAATGTTAGATGCTAAATATTTAAGGTGAGTGTTATTAGGAATATTTTTCAGAGAAATTTCAGTATCTATGCCAAGTTCCTCTAAATCAGATTTTATCTTGTTTGATTTAATATTGTGTTTGAAACCTTTCTCCAAGAGATTTGTTTCATCAGTTGTGAAATTAGTATCAGAAAGGTTAACGAATCTATCAAAAAATTGATGGTCAGAAAATTTAGTTTTACGTGGAGTAGGTTTCGGTTTTCGTGACACGAGAAACTTTAATTTGCGGTATTGGATTTATTTTGATATTATGTAAATTGTAATGCCGTTGTAGCTCCTTTGAGGGGTTTGTGGCTAATAAATAAATTTTAAAAAATAATAAGAATGACCAAATTCGTTATTCTTCTTAGTTGTAATTGGAATTGTTAAATAAATGTATGATTATCAGTTTGTCCGAATTTTTCGGCTTGTGAATATCTCCTATTCTTTTAGAAATAATTTCGGAATTACAATGAACATGACGAGAAGAATCATTCAAACATACCGTTGCTGCTGTCAGCTATAATCAAAACTATGATTTTAGATGTTTTTTCAAATTCGAAACTTGTGATTTTCCCATATCATATGAATCCTTTTTAAAATCCTTATGTTCTTTCAGTTTTACACAATTAATTTTCCTGACAGTTTTTCCAATTATTCTTTCCATAAAAGCTTAATTCGGAAATTTACTAAGAATATAAAACAGAACGAAGAGCATTTCACTTTCATTTATATAATTTTTCAGTCTAATGGCTGTATTTCCAGATCAAGCAGTAAATGAATGAACTGGCATTAGCAATAACTAAATTACGTGTCATAGTTTTAAGCACGGGTAGGTCAACGGTTTTCGCAAGAGCTGTTGGATAAAAACGAATTCTGGCGCACACATTCGCAAAATGCAGACATTCCAGAATTAGTACGTCCGGCCAGAACAAAAACCGGCAAAAACATGAACAAAACGAATAAAAATCGATTCATTTGCAAACGGCCAAAGCCGCCCGATATTTACAGTGCTTGATTGGGCTGGTAGGCTAACTTGATTAGCGATTAGGGTGATTGTGACGGGAACTCAAAGGTATAATTAGCAGTGCCACTGTGGGGAGCTCTGGATTTTCATAAAGAGCTGTTTACCCTCGGATCCGACGGACTGACGGAGTGAATCAGACCGAGATGGGCAAAAATACGTGCAGCAATCGAGGCTCGATCCTGTGTAGCACGTAATCGCATGCCGTGCTCTGTCGACTGCATATTGACCCTTGTCGACGATTTTGAGCCGTTTGTCGGAGGTAATACGGCGCTTTTTTCGACCGGTTCACTTTATTAACTCGGGTGCTAACCGCGAACACTACCTAATTTCATGTCCACTGTGAATATTTTGTCATTTTTATTAATAACGACAACTTTCTATGAAGCTCTCTTTAATTAAATTTAGAATACTTGATATCTGAAACTTTTCACGATTTGAATCATTGAATCTTTTGATATTCACAAAGTGACCTAATTAAGTATTGCAAAATCAAATTAAAATATACAGGAATAACAGATTTTTGTCGTATTTTTCTTTCTTATGTTGTTGATTTTAAGAATTTATAAATAACAAGATTTGAACGCTCTTATAACGTTATAAGGATTGCTATTATTACTATTACCCATGTACAAGATTTAACCTTCAATGGATTTCTAAGGAAAGTTGAAATAAAGAAAAATATATTACTCTAAGGTAGATCGTCAACATATCTATACCAATAAAGAAATTTGGAAATGAGTGGATGTGTATGAATTTTCTGTTTCTTTTAGCAGAGATTTTTATGAATAATATTGAACTGATAATTCATACACATCCACTCATTTCCAAATTTCTTTATTGGTATAGATATGTTGACGACATCTTAGTATGTTTCATTGGAACTACTCGACAATTAGACTTATTTCTTAATTTCATTAATTCCATCCATTTGAACATTAAATTCACGATAGAAATTGAACAGAACGATTCCATTAATTTTTGGACTTGAAAATCACTAAACAAAATAATAATCATGTTTTTCGGTCTTTCGTAAACCAACACATACTGATACAATTATACATAACTACTCATTACATCCAATTCAACACAAAGTTGCAGCTTTAAACAGCATGGTACATCGGTTACTCAATTTACCTTTATCAGTAGAAGATTATAATAAAGAGTTAAACATCATCAAACAGATAGCCATTAATAATTCATATAATCCGGATATGATAGATCTAATCATTCGTAAAAACTGTATCAGAAAGCAATAAATGAAGTATATCCTATTCATAAAGACTATAAAATATTCAACAGTTTAACATTCTGCGGTTCTGCAAGTACAAATATTAAATCCTTTCTCGTCAAACAAAATCTTAATATAACTTTCAAAACTTCTAATAACTTAGGTAAACATATTAAAAATAATAAATCTCGTGTTGAAAAATCAAGTAAATCAGGAATCTATAAACTCAATTGCGGTTCTTGTGATAAAATTTATATCGGTAGGACCTATAGGAGTTTTGGCATAAGAACATCTGAACATAAACGTAGCTTCGATAAAAATAAATCTGATTCAAATTATTCAAACCACTTAATAAAAGAAAACCATTCATTCAATAAAACTTTGACATATTACATATAAAATTAAAAAGTTCAAAATTAGATCTCCTAGAAGCATTAGAAATAAATAGATACAAACATTCGGACAAGCTTTTGAATGAACAGGTAGATGTGAATTATTCACCCTACTTAACTTATTTAATTAGTTTTTGTTACCTTTCATACTAACTGTACAATGGCTCGGTGTGGATTTTCCTGTTATTCATCCAACTTGTTCTACGATTTGTTTATAATACCATACTCTTCATTTTGTTTTTCATTCTTGATAAAGCTGCTGTGTCAGCGAAACGTCGTCGAGTTTTTTCAAATAAAGTGTAGATTAAAGTTAAACCTTGTGTTTTTATCTCATTGAAGTCATTAGATCTATTACTTTATTTTTTTATTCTTCTGGTTAACCACAGCATACTGTGAAAATTTGTTTATATTCATCTGAATAAAGTTATTATCATTAGTATTACTACGTAAAAATATCACTGTTCAAGATGAAAAAGTTTATTCAACGTTATAGCTATTTCCAGCTTTCGCTCATCAGCAGAGACGAGTTTAAAACTAAAATATAGTGTTAGCAATTTCCTTATATATAGGTACAAAGAAATGGGTTAACAGAACAGGTAAAATATATATTAGCGATTAACATTGGGTAAATAATATATAATTGAAAACTACTTAAAATCCCAAATATTGGGCAATAATTAGTCAGGTAGTTAAGTAATATTTGATTATTGTCTTCATTCCCTGGAATAAAAATCTGATAGACACTTCTGCTTCGCATATAGGTTTGAATTACAAAAAAATTAAGAAAAGGGAAAAAATCTGGGAAATATAAAAACAATTCTTATTTAGTATAGTGTATAACAAATTTTGGTTTATATTCGATTCGTAACAGACTATGTTGTCTCTGCGAAATGTTTATTCGAACTAAGGGTAAAAGTTAATTTATTTATTCAAATGAAAACTCTCATGTAATATTTCTGAATAAACTTCATTATTACTATTATCGTGGACTTTGCACTATCTCAGCTGTTAGCTGGATATAATATTATATATGTAATATGCTGTATAGTCTCCGATCTTATATGGCATTTTTTACACTTATCTGTTTTTAATGTTCCGTCGTTATTAATAAATTTTTTGTAGTTGTTTGTAGCGATCACTTGGACTTGAATGGCCATAAGTAATCCTTCTGATTCCGCGAATAATTCTCCTTTCATCAACCATTTGTTGGAGGCTTCTTTGTCGCAGTGTGGTTGGTTAACCTCATGGTGATGTCGTCCATGCAATTCCTTTCTTGACCATTGCTCTTGTTTTTCAGTATCTGATAGGAATGGTAGATTCAGCTGGTCATCTCTAGTAGCAAGATTCAGAGGTGTATATCCCTTATCTGCCAACGATACCACTCTATGGAGGTCTGAAGTGAGAGCTTTTGCAGAGAAGAATTCTCTGAGATTTTTTTATCTGTTCGGTGTGTAAATTGACATCTATTAATCCACGTCCTCTTTCTTTCCGCTTCAAAGTTGTTCGTACCACAGACGATTTTGGATGATGATTGTTGTACTTTATCAGCATCGTTCGGGTCTGCCTTTGAATATCAGCCAGTTCTGTCTTTGTCCATCTGATTATTCCAAATGAGTAAAGCAACACTGGAACGGCGTAGGTGTTAATTGCCTTGACTAGATTCCCCGAGTTCAACATTGATTTCAGCACATTCTTCAGACGCTGACTGTATTCTGAACGAATCTTCTCCTTTGACTGTTTTTGGTCTAGCAATCTGGGTTGTTGGTATCCTAGATACTTGTATGCTTCGCCATCCCTCATGCATTATATAATATCACCGTTTGGAAGTTGTGTTTCACCATCTATGACTTTCCCTTTTTGAATGTTCAGGGTCTTATATTTTTCAATCCCGGATTTCATATGAACTTATTGACAGTTTTCAGCAGATCCTCCAATTGCTTCTTGTTCGAAGCATATAATTTGATGTCATCCATATACAGCAAGTGGGAGATTATATGATAGTTCCTATCGGTTTATCCTAAATCCGTATCCTGTTCTATTGAGCATTGATGACAATGGGTTCATAGCTAAGCAGAACCATAGTGGACTCAAAGAGTCTCCTTGAAAAATTCCACGACATATGGGTATCACGTCGGTTTTAATTCACTTATTGTTCATGTTGACCTGCAGAGACTTGCGCCAATGTGTCACTGTTTTCTTCAAGAATTCTACAAGGGCTGGATGAATTTTGTATATCTACAATACTTCGGCAAGCCAAGAAGTTTTATAAACTCATTGCAGAATACATCATTGTAACAAGGAGAAAAAAGCTCTATATAAAAAAACGAATGTAAATAGTGAATAACAAGACTTCCCTCTCGTCGAACCACTCATCAAGCGTATTTTTAAAGGCATTCACTGACGCGGAAGTCACTATTTCTTTGGGTAATTGGTACCATACGTAAAAGGTTTGATTTTGAAGAAAATGCCGTCTTTGAAGCTTAGCGAATTTCTCTCTATTTAGCTTGAATGAGTGGCCCCTCAGTTAAGTGTTCTTGGAAAGTTCATAATCTAATTAAATTGCATAAACCCTGATATAAAACGTATGCTATTGATAAACTCCTGAATGATCAGGGCAACAATGTACTTAGACTTCTCCCATATCATCCTGACCTAAGCCCGATTGAAAAAGTTTGGGCAGCCATGAATATTTATGTAGCTGACAGAAATGTTGATTTCTCAATGAAAAATATGGAAAAATGTGTGGTGAGTTTTTCTCTTCGTCTTTTCCAGATCTGAGGGAATCATTATGCGACAATACGCAGAAAATTGAACAATCTTTTATGGAGCAAGAAGCTATGCTGGATGAGGTTATCGACAATTTCATCATTACTTTGCAAGCAGACGATAGTGACAGCAGCAGCGAGTATTCCAGTTCTGATAAACAACTATTTGACATAGAAAATTTTCAATTTTTCGTTATTTAACTCATTTTGTGTTTCATATTTATTCGTTTGCAAATATTATCAAGATAAATAGAGTTTTCATCATTTTCATTGAATTTGTATTATTAAACTGACAACCAGGTAAATCCGAATCATTCGCCCTGACGATAGCGCAATACGATTGTTCCTCTTCAAATTGCCTCAAATTCCTATTGAATATCAACCTTCAATTACTATATTTCATTCTATTGTACAGATTCCAGGTATTCTTAAAAAATTGAATCATAAAGAGAAAACAATAGTACATATTATGAAGGTTCAGTTAGAAAAACCTTTGCCTCGAAAATTTCCTGTAGTCTAATTGGTGATGAGTGCGTGACTCACTTATTTGTTATAGAAATTGGAATGAAATGCCACATGCCTAAGAGGGATAAGTTTCTAAAAAAGACCTTACGCTATTTGAGATTACATTGCAGAACGCATTATTCATTTTACTTCCTCCGCTTGCTATATCTTTTGTTCTTCTTGCATCTTATAAGATTCTAAACCGCACAAATATTCTTGTAGACTTGTAGACATCAACATTCAGAGACTTATCACACTCTATTATGTTTAGTACAATAAGGACATTTGAAAGAGACAGAAGAAGGTCGAATTTTCGTTGAGAACATGATTCAATGATTAATATTAGCAATCGTATAAAATTAATGTAGCAGTCTTTCCAGAACATCTCGAAAAATATGAATTCAAATCAGGAAATATAATATCCTGTGTTTTCTGTCACGTTGTTTTGTTCCTAATGAAAATAATCGAGCCCAATGGATATCTCAATATTCGATGAAGCTTTCGAATCTGCCCCAGTCCAGTGTGTACCCTCTAATGTTCCTGTTTCCCCTACGTGATCATGTGAAGTGATTTGATTAACAATACGCTGTTGTATTATTATACTATGAGAAGAGCAGAAAATCGATAGCAGGCACACTCTCATACAGTTGGTTCAGTGGTCCGTATTCATAAAAAAAGGATATGCTTATATTGGCAAAATAAAACGGATATCTTTCTCATTGTATTCATAATAATTTCGAGCGGATCCTTATACTTCCAAAAGAGTACAAGCAAGTTCTCGTACTCGAAGAGAAGTAAATGAGTTTTCATAATAGCGACCTTTTTTCTTCCAGCGAAAAGCTGAGTTCGGTCAGTATCTGACTCAACTCCGAAGTGAAAAGTTGTTCAGTACAATTTTTAGCAGAATGGCAGATTTTGTGGGTGTCTGGGATGTTAAACATTACATGCCCCGTTTGCCTACACTTGTTCGCGATTTCAAAGCATCATACCGGTTTGAAGAGGAAATTTTCAGTGGGTTTCAAACAAGTTCTTAGGAATTAGGGAAGAAACTCGAGGTGGTGTGTTGTCATCTGTCCACAGAATGAAGATATGTTTACGTTACCTCAGTGATCCAGGATATCAGAAAGGTATAGGCCAAGAACTTGGAGTGAGTCAAGCTACGGTATCTCGCATCAAGAATTCCCTCGACTAGTGGTTGACCGATTAATAACAAACTTTTTAATAATATTTCATATTGAAATTTTTTGCCTTTTTTATATAGGAAAAAAATGTTTGTATTCATTAATTCATTAAGTTAACTATTAGTTATTTTGGTTTCATGCGCCAACACTTCTAATATTGTTTTGATTTCTATATCTTTTAGAATAGGCACCATTGTTTTTTTTATTTTGCATTTGAGTCATAATAGGCAATTTTGTCTTGACTCTTGATAATTGTTTAATAATAATAATAATACTTGCTCACTAACCGTGCAGCTACAGAGGCGGTTTAACTAATACTTCTGAGCATATCCTTTTTTATGAATACGGCCCAATGAATTAGAAGAATTGTTGATGATTGATAATGATCATCCAAAACTGAACATATTCAACTGTTATTATAAACTATATATATTAAATCATTGTTTATCAGATAGTAATCAAGGATTTCAGCGCGTTTTATATGCAAATTAAATTTTGTTTGGTTCTTTCAAAAACTATATATAATTGATAAGCCAAAAATCCTTCTAATTTTCCAAAACATTTTCGAAGTTGAAAATTAATTTTTCATTCATCAATTTATTAGATGCATCCAATAGTTACGATAATATACACAGTGATTTTTTTCCACCATCAGAATCATAGTGTAGTGTACCACCGATCTTTTAAGAATATTTGTTGATGAAATCTTTCAATTTCAAAACTTTTCTGTCAATATACCCAAGCGGATTTGAAAGTTCAAAAATACATCGAAACAATTCTTCTAAATCGTTGATATATAGTTGTTCCAATGCAGACAGGTCGTTATAACTATATCCATAGAAAAAACATTTGTCCACTACAAATTTCACATAAAAACATTAGCAACACACCATTTAATCTCAAGAGATTGAACATACCCAGCCCCATTTATAGTAGGGGACATCGATATCACCTGGATCAACCTTTTTTAACAATACTATTCTCCACGCTTTAGACGTCAAAGTTTCTATATGCTTTGAAAAAATGGTCTTGTAATTTCTAAAACACGCCACATTGGCCAGTATAGACGTGGAATTTCTGCAGGACCCATCTGGGTCACACAATGAAATATTTCGTGGCCATATTTGAAATGAAACCATGAAAGCATAGGTTATGAATGGGCATTGACCACTGTAATTTTTAACAAACAACTAAAGAGGAAGAGGCATAATTCATATTTCGAGATAAATATGTTACACTACTTCTTGAAAATTACGCATAAATTATTGATTAAATTTTATATACCGGGTTCACCACATCCGCGACGAAAGATTAGGTATATTATCGGTTGATTTTCATTTATTTTTGCAGTAATATGTAGTGCTGTTGTACCAACAAACTAGAAATATTTTAGACTATATAAGGTGTTCCATAATAAAGTTACAAAAGAACCAAAACGAAGAAAGCTGAAAAACCCACCCCCCAAAACAGAAAAACCGAAGACAAAAAGCAGAAGTACAAATGCTGAAATTCGATAATATTCATTGGCCATTTGTTTTCTTCTATTTGTGTAATTTATGTTGAAGATCAAATGAAGAATTCATGGTTCATTTAATTGAAAATGGTGTTTTATTTAATTTTCTATCAAAAAAATAGAAATAGGTACAAAAAATTAAAGAAAACAATTTTTGATTTTTTACTAAGTTAGACGCTAAGACCTTGCAGTTTGTTCCATTAAAAAGAGCGTTAAATTTTATATTATTATTTTTATATTACAGTTCTACAAAATTATGTGGTGAACTGGAAACTTGCTATTATTTCTATTTATTTACCTCTTCCTTTATGATATATAGGCAGACCATAAAAATTGTGAAAGTGATATTAGAATATTTTGGTTTTCCAGGAATGAAAACCTCAAAACTGATGCTGTTTGCAGGATTTCATTCCTGGAAAACTAAAATATTCTAATATCAATTTCACAATTTTTTATGGTCTGCCCTGTATATGGAGACAAGTTTTTAGTTGCATACATCAACACTCTTATGATCTCTTAGTGGAAAAATATTTTTCTTCTGTTCAAGAATACCCCAAACATATTTTACGGTTGAAAAAGTGAAGTTGGCGAAAATCCGCTACAAATCCATCGAACTTAAACAGCCTGTATATTAAGAACATCTGAAACAAAGAATTCAGACTCATACGGACACACACAAACACTCACACTATCCCTTCGCATTACAATTGATTACAAATGATGTTTTTATTAAAAAATATTTTTTCCCAAGAAATAATTTTTTTTCAATGTTCGGCCATTCATGAGATACCCTGTATACTCAAGGATAGTCAAAGTTGTGTGATATCTAGCATAAGAACACCCTAAGTGAAGATTCTGATAAATTCATGCTGTTCTGTAGTTTTCCATCGAAAGAAAACTCAGATATTCCATTATCAATTTCACGATTTTTTATGGTCCGCCCTTTATGCAAAGACAGGTCTTCCAATGCATTTATCAACATTTTTATGACGTCCCAGTTGAAAAATATTTTTTTTTCTGTTCAAAAATACTCAAAACAGAATTTACAGTTGAAAAAAGGGGAGTTAGGAAAAATCCGCTTCAAAATCTTCAAAGTTAAACAGCCTGTATCTCAGACACGAATCCATTGAAGTATGTTTTTTATTGCAGAATTGTAATCAGGGCGTTTCGACGTATAATTATCGAAAATGTGAACTTTCACTGAATTCAATTTTTAGTGCATTTTGTGCGTGGTCCTTTAATCGTTTCATAATACTCTTTCATGTTAGAAGCCTCACCTAATGGGATAGAGGGAAGTTTATTGCCGATATGTAAAAGAACAGCCTTTAGACTTACTTTTGAGCCATCAATAAATAAACGCTACTCTTCTGCTTTATATTCTATACCCAAGACAGTCATTACACCATAGACATTATTACAAAATACAAGCTGATCATCTTGTGAAAAAAAACCTTTTAGCTCTTCATCTCGATTGCGAAAGTAACATACTTTTGTTTCAGGTTGTAATAAATTCCATCCTTTTAATCGAGAGCCCAAACTCTGCCTGTTGTTTGGACAAATTTAAGTCACGTACCAAGTCATTGAGATCTCCTTGTGATAGAAGATGTGACTCATTAGATGTGGATGAGGAAGCTTCTTGAAAGTCAGGATCCAATGTCTCTTTTTCGACTTCTGCCGTAAGGGACAGATCGCTAGTTTGAGTTGGTTCTGGTATAAGTAGATCTTCACTATGACAGATCGGTCTTTAAGCTGATGGCAGGTCAGGATACTTGATTTTACTCTTTGTTTCAATTGTAATACCTTTTGTATTAGTAAGACAAAAATAACAATCAGATGAGTGGTTCGTTGGTTTCGCCCAAATCATAGGGATTGTAAAAGGCATAGATTGAGATCTTTTTTCCCATCCAGTGAAAAGATCCACACATGTAACACAACAGATGTGTGGAACCCACGCTTTGTCTTGTTGTCCGATGGCAAAACCAAAATAATGTTCATATAACTTAGTATAATGGTGTCAAGTTCCTTAGCTGAGTTTTGAAAGTAATGTCACCATAAATGTAACAGAACTTGTCAGGATCATTTTTACACTTTCTTGACATTATTTAAGGAACACTTCACTCTAAAAACAGAACAAACCACTGCGCTCTTCAAATAAACAAATTCTCTAAATGCGAAAGTAAACCGAAAACGGTGAATTTTGTGGGTAGTAGCTGTAACACGAAAACTAGATCTGATGGAATCAAAATGAATATGGTTATAAAATGAGGGTACGTAGGTAATTTAAAATAAACCAGCACCTTTCTTGTTACAAAACTTTGTTGACCAGTGTTATTAGTTCACATTTTCACACCGCCCTGCAAATATTTTTTTGTTTCGATATTTACAGAGCCCGCTATTTTATTACAAGCTGTAATTACCGTGACCAGCCTTTTGTAGCGTATGCAGTTTCAGGGAACATATTACGGTAAATTGTATAAGTTTAAAAACATTTTACCATTAGCGGCCCGAAAATACCCTTTCAAAAACATCGAAATGGTTTCGAACCCCGATTGTACACACAGATTCTCAATAAAACATGACTACAAATACACCCCCGTTATCGAAAACATGTTCCGGATTCGGTTGACCCAGGAGGCCAGGGCCAAATCCGGGAGGGCACAGGGGTGAGATCGAGGGTCGTGTGCAACCCCTCAATCATATCTCACCCTCTAATATCCTCCGACGTTCTTGATTATGCCACGACACCCCCTCAACTCTCTTTGGCATGCATAAGTTACACTACCGGCGCATTAGTTTCTCCTCCGAACCTCTTATTATGTGTCGAAAATTGAATATAATATTTCGGTAACGCGTTGTTTATAATGTCGAATGAGACAACTTCTCCGGAGATAAGAGCTTTAAGGTTCACTTCGGATATTATTAATTCATCTCGATGTCTATATCTACTGGAATTATGTAAGGGAATTTGATATAGTCGGTAATTTTCATAAATACTGGGTGTTCCATCAGGAATTTCCAATAGAACTATTTTAGGAATTGATCGAATAAGTTTTATGAAAAGTTTTTTGGGCAAGTTGTCGTAGATACTCTGGCACACTTAAATACACACACCACAAAAATAGTCGGATCACCTGGTATTCTGAATTCCACAAGAATGAGTTTATTTAACTATCAGTATTCATTATATTTCTCTTCGGTTTTCACGCTAAATTAATGCAAGTTTTCTGTGTTTCTTGTTGATTTTCGAATCTTTGAATTTATTGTAATGGCTTCTGAACGTCCTGTGTGGTAAGAATTGTAGCACTATTTCAAGAGCAATTAATCGATACCTCGAAACAGGGGAATATGGAAGAAGAGCCGAACAGGGAAGAAATCGGATAACAAGACCAGTTGATGATCGTTGGCTTCGTTTAACTTCACTAAGAGTTCTGCACTGTACGGCTAGAATGCTACAAAATGAACTTGCACTTTCCAGAAATGTGCATATTTCATTGCAAACTGTTAGGAACAGGCTCAGAGAAGACGATATCAGACCAAGAGTAGCTTCTACTGGCCCGCCTCTCACCAGAGAGCATCGAGTTGCAAGACTTCAGTTTGCGAGGGAACATGCAAATTGGGGTATTCCAGAATGGTCGAATGTTCTCTTTTCCGACGAGCCCAGGTTCTGTCTAGTATCAAATGATAGACGCATGCCTGTATACAGACGACCTTGGGAACGGTATCAGCAATGAATTATCCAGCAAACCGAAAACTTCGGAAGGGGCTCAGTAATGATGTGGGGAGGCATTTCTTTCCATGGTCGAACTGAGTTAGTCCTAATGAATAATGGAAGAATGACAGCGGCCAGATATCCTTGAACCCCATGTTGTACCCTTTGGCCCATTGATTGGCTAAAACTTCATTTATATGCATGACAATTCTCGACCTCATGCAGCTAAAGTAGTTACAGAATTTCTGCAAAATGCCGAAATTGATATTTTAAGATGCCCACCCAGAAGTCCCGACTTGAATCCCATAGACCATGTTTGGGACAACATGGGTAGGCAAATTGAGCAACGTAGGATGCCTTGTAGAACACTTCAACAACTAGAAAATCTGTTTCCTGAAATTTGGAACTCAGTGACTCAAGAGTACATCCAAAATTTGTTAGAGGGGCTTCCGAGACGTATACTGGCAGTAATTAGGGCCCGGGAGGAAACACTCGATTTTGAAAATGATTAGTGATCATGCTAGTTGATTGGTCTCTTCGCGAATGTTTGAAGATGGTAGAATTTTTTAATTTTTCAGTAACTCGAAAATTGTTGATATTTCCATCATAAGCTCATCTCTTTTGAATGATATCTTATTTTACACTTCCGAAAGTTACCAAGCGACTCTTGAATGACCAACCTAAAAGTTTATATAGTATTGTCGTAAAAGTAGGGCGATGCGACAATTTTTGTGGGGAGTCTATTAACATTCTACCTATTCTGATTCGGCCGGAAAAGCGCCCAATTCTCTTATTTCAAGGGTTAGCAGCGTCCGAGATGTGGTCGAAGATTTCCCTCGCTTTGGTCGACTATCAACATTGGAACTGAAGTTAACATCGATAAAGTGAGGGAAATGGTAACTAAGAAGAGTTATGTAAGTTTGAGAGAGATAGGCAATGAGCTTTCTGGGTATCTCGAACCAATTCGTACTATTTTAAATGATTGCTTGGGCATGAAACGCTTTACCGTTTTCGAAAAGACTTCAATTTTCTTCATAAATTAAATCGCGTTTCAACTTGACTTGACTTAAAATTTAGTGAAATTATTTCTTCATCGTGCAGTGTTCTGTGTTGTGTTTCTCTTGTTAACTATTGCTCAAGACAGGAGAAATTTGTTGTTAAATATAAAGTAAAAACTTCACTTCCCCTTTTGTTCTGTATTTGTGTTTCCTTCAATAAAATTATGAATTATCTACAAATTGTTACGTTGAATTTCATTAAAATACAGGGTGTTACATAATAGTATATCACAACTTGAGGGGGTAAATCTACGTGCAATATATAAACATAGGTCCTCAAAAGCTTCGTTGCGGAGCTACTGGGTGTTGAAATATACGGAAAAATTGTTTTTTTTCTTCAAAACTCCTTGCAGTTTTTGAGATATTCAGTCCAAATTTGGAATGCAAGCTATTTTTTGCAGTACGACACTAATCAGCGTACAATCAATATTCGTCATCTTCGTTCAATTTAGAAACTTTTTTGACACTTGTAATTTTTTCGTATCTCCGACCGTTCTCGAGCAAAACATTATTAAACATTATTTTATGCATTCCCTGAACTGAAAGCACTTCTAATTAAAAAAATGAGTAGTAGGCTTTGATTTTTTTCATTTATTTATGTATTCTGACAGTTGCTAAAGTTGAACTAATGTCTGCTCGAATTGTTAATAAAATTACGATTAGCTTTAAGACTTTTGAAGTTATTTCTGTAAGAAAAAATTGCTAATTTTATTAACACCGAATTGGCTGATATCCATTACATGTACGGTCTGGCTGACGGAAACACAACAGAAGCTTGGTGATTATATCAAGTGCGCTTTCCGAATCGAGTAATACCAGACAGGCGAACATTATCAAATATCCACAGAAGGTTGAGGGAAACTGGTACTTTTACTGCAAATAATCATTTAAAAGGTGCAACTCAAACTATGAGAACTCCAGATATTGAGGAAGCAGTTTTGAATTGTATTGATTTAAATCCTCATGTGAGTACAAGAAAAATTGGAAATCAGTTGAATATTTTATATGTTCTAGTTTGGAGGATTCTCCACGACTTTTTAGTATACCCAATTCATAAATTCATACTCAACGCGTCCAAACTCTTCTTCCTCGAGATTTTCCTTCAAGACTAAATTTCAGCCGATGGTTCTTAGATAAAATGCTCATTTTGATAGTGAAATAATGTTCACAGACGAAACTAACTTTTCGAGAACTGCTGTCACAAATTTTCACAATAATCATTATTGGTTTGAGGAAAACCCCAATTTGATTGAAGAATCTCATCATCAAGAACAATTCTCACTAAATGTCTGGGTCGGAATAATTGTAAATTATTTAATTGGACCATTTTTTTGCCTAACATACTAAACGGCCCCGCTTATCGGCAATTTCTCGAGGAGGAGTTACCTTTATTCCTCGAGGATGTGCCACTTTTGGTGAGAAACATAATGTGGGGCACCAGCACATTTCAGTGAAGAAGCTAGGGAATTCTTGAATAATACATTCAACAACCGATGGATGAGTCGGGGTGGGCCAGAACCATGGCCTCCTAGGTCCCTAGACTTAAATAGTTTAGACTTTTTCTTATAGGGATATCTCAAAAGTTTATTTTATACCACTCCAGTGAATACTGTAGAAGAATTGAGAAAGCGAATAATAACCTCTTGTGACACGATAAGAAATACCCCAGGAATATTTCAGAGTGCGTGATAATATGCGAAGAACGACAGAGGCCTGTATTCTTGCAGGTGGAGGACACTATTTTTTTTTTGATATTTAATAAGTATTAGTTGAGTCTCAGAAGACGAGCATCAAAATAATAGCAAATTTGGGCTTATCTATGGAATATTTCTATTATTTCCTTTTATTTAGCGAATAACATAATATTCAAATAATTCAAATTCAATAATTTTTCACTCGTAAACGGTTGGAGATACGAAAATCTTAAAAGTGTCAAAAAAGTTTTCAAATTGAACGAAGATGACGAAAATTGATTGTACGCTGATCAGTGGCGTACTACAAAAAATTTTGAAAGGACAAATGGAGACATGGTCTTGGAAAAGAAGATTCCTTGTCAATTTCAGTAAAAATCTAGGACGTGTAATGATGGAAGCTGTAAAAATAGATTGCATTTCAAATTTGAGCTTAATATCTCAAAAACTGCAGGAGTTTTGAAAAAAAGAACAATTTTTTCCGGAAATTTCAACACTCTGTAGCTCCGTAACGAAGCTCTTGCGGACCTATGTTTATATGAACTTTTTTTCTTAAAATTGCAATTAGATTTACCCCCTTAAGTTGTGACATACTATAATGTAACACCCTGTATATCCCGATCAGATATTCAGTATTACTTAGTCCTTCATTCTAACTCTCATTGAATATAAGAAGAAGTTTAAGGTTTTATTACAATTGTGTTCCGATTCAGGCTTTCAAGTTTTGCGATTAAAGAAGCTTGAATTTTCAAGCATTTGTGAAAAAAAGCTTGACTCGTTTTCAAGTCAAGTCAAATCAATTCCAAGTCGGGCCGTGAATTTCTATTGAAAATCAACTAACAAGATAAAATGAAAAATTTTCGTTTGAAAAAAACAAATTTCAAAATAATTTCATGATACGCTGGTCGAACCTAACTGTATCCCATTTTTAACAGGGAGTCATTTGTGGCCGGAATTATTCCAAGAAAGCGTATAAATACCTAAAAAGTAAATTGTTATATTATACCGAAACGACCAACAAAGGCATAAAACATGAAACCCTTTTGTACAGTTATTTTTTGTTTCATTTTATTAGGGCAAAAAATTATAACTCCTGTAAAAGTAAGAGTTGCTTTTTTTATTACGGTTTTTCGAAGGAACTCTACTTTGTTACGTCAAATGCGCCGACCTTAGAACCAATAGTTCTGAGATTACATAACTGTTCATCATATTTTTTATTTCCTGATTGTCCCAATTGCTTGGTATAATAAAAAACCGGTTGTTTTTCAACGTTGCTCACAACGAAAGTCGATTTTTACGCCAACAAGTTAACAAAGTATCATCTTCTGTAACCAATTTCACAAAAATATATAAATCTTCCACTGAGTGAATTCGAGGTGTTCAATAAAGTGATTTTTTTTCAGATATAATTACAATGCAATATTGTTTTCTTCGAAATCGTTCCTTAGCTACAGAACGCTAAAGACGTTAACAAAAAGGCATCAGCTCGAAATTCTGTGAAAATACTAAGTTAACAAGGGTGTTTATTTATCGAAATTTTCTGGAAATGGGTGAACTCCGCAAGCACGATTTGTTGTTATCAGAACTTTTTGTGAAAGAATCAAGCAACCTACAGAGAACTTTTAGGGTCTTACAAATACAAATCATGTAGAAACTCTTCAAAAACATCGGTTTTGTAGAAAAACAGCTCGTGATTTTCACTAAAACCATGATACAGCAAAATTTTCAAAAACACAAAGTTTCAATTTTGAACAGTTATTAACTTTTCCCCCAATTTCATGAATTAGTGAATACCAATGCTCCAAGCGAAAATTCACTCTACAAAGACGATTTCTATATTTATAACTTCACACCATTCATAACAACCCTCATGCAGTTGGGGGAAATGTTCAATATTGCACAATTAGCTTAGTTTGAGATTGTAATATCATAGTCCCTTCTAAGGCATCTCCAAGTGGTATTAGATATCCGACAAACTCCTTACATGCTTTTAATGGACACGTTAGGCCATCTGAAGTTCTACAAGTTCCCCAAGTCAGCAATTTCTACTCCCGTTCTTCTCATAACTACTCTTAAGTAATCAGTTCTAACGATATAGGCGGTCGTTTTCCTCTTCACATTTAATTGTTCCAGTTACGTCGAATATCAGACCCAAATTATTACTGGGGATGCTCGAATTGCAACACAGAATATATAAGGGATGAAATGATTTTGTTCTAGCAGCATAGGCCAGGTTCAGGTTATCAATAGTGTTCATTCATTTTTATGAAAGATATATCGTGAATATTGATCAAGATGACGAAAAAATTATCGTCAAATTTTGAGACTGTAAAATAAAATTTGAGAGAACTGTCATTCGAATTCCTTCGATTATGAAAACTGCCAAACCATTGAAGTGGAAAAATTTATTTGTGACAGTAAGTCAGAGGTTCTCAAACTTGAACTGCTGGTAATCTACTACTTACGATCGACTCTGAAATGCTGCAATAAGTATGTGTGATGCAAGGTTGTCGTACATAAACGATACACCCTACCTACCTACCCACCTACCTAGGTAGGGTGTACCGTAGCATATATAGATATAAGCTTTCCGCACAATATACATTATTTTAGTTGAGGTTTGAGTTAGGTTTAGTTAGGTTCTTCTCTATAATATCAATGAAAAACTCATAGTTATTCAAAATTGCGAGTTTATTGGTTGTTACAAAACAAAAGAGTTACATATGTGCTCAGCATACTTTTCATATGGTACGTAACCACAGAGTGCTAATCGCAAGCATGATGACACATGCTCGTCAGTTAGCCGATTGCGATATTTTCACTTAATTATCTTCATCTCAGAAAATGCAGACTCGCACAAGTAAGTTGACCCAAACATTGCCGTCAGTTGAAGGGCGATTTGCCGTAGATCCGGATATTTATCTTCAGATACAAATCACCAGAAATTTGTATCAGCTGTAGCTGTGAGATGTATATCTGATATAATCTGCACCAACTCATTTTCAACAGAACATGAGTTCATATTAAACTGACTTGCTATTTCAGCAGCTAATTCCTCAATGTTTCTACATGAAAAAGGAATAACTCATACATGATGCTATATTTGCCAATTTACTGCAATCATAAAAACGGATTTCGAATTGTCCCAAAATATTTGATAATTCAAAGACGGAAAATGTTTCAGATCCTTGATCTATCATAAGCTGCAATTTACTTCTGAATGCGTTTACTGCGCTAATCATCTCAATAATAGTTTTTCCTTCACCTTGAAGCTCCAAGTTAATGGTGTTTAAGTGCATTATGATGTCAGTCAAAAATGTCAAATCAGTCAGCCATTTTTCGTTTTTCAACATCTGAGTGTCATCACCTCTTTCGTCTAGGAAAGCTGTTATTTCGGACAATAATTCTTGAAATCTTTCTAGTAATTTTCCACTACTCAACCACCTGACGTCCGTGTGAAGACCTAAATCAGTGTGTTCAGCTGACTCCTTATCTTCCAACTGCAACTTAAAGAGCCGCCGTTGCAAGCTACGTGCTCGGATGGAATATTTGTTGCAATTCCCATAATTTCCTCCGTGTTTAAAACTTTTGAGCACAAGTTATATATTGGTAGCTTATAGTTTTTTACAAAATTGAAGAAAACGTCATATATATCTTTGCCACGGATCTTCCCTTCAGAGGAATGATTATCAAAAATTCTTCCTTAGCCAACATGTCATTGAATACCATACGAATAAAAATACACAACTGGGCAGTGTCTGTCATATCGGTGGATTCGTCAAACTACAAAGAAAAGTATGTACAATTCATGATATCATGTATTAGTTTATCTGCCATGCCCTGACTTATGACTTCAATATGCCTTGTAACAGTTGGACCAGATAACTGAAGTTCTCTAATAGAAGACATGATTTCTGTTTTATTCTTAAAATCTGCCATATCCTGACTCATGACTTATTTTTAAAATCTCTAAATAAAGTTTCACCCGCTTCAATAAATGCTTCCTTCACAACCGATCCATCTTGGAATGGTTTCTTGTGTTTCGCCAATATATGGGATATTTTAAATGATCGTAGCAGCTTTTGATTGTTCGGCTGGTCTTGTGAACATGGTTTGTTCTTTTTTCAAACAAGATATCAAACCACATAATTTTCGTTTTCTTAATTCATTCTGAGGCGGAAAATCCTTTTCATAGTTTTTATGAACCGTTTTATAATGCCTCTCTTTGCTACCGCGCTTAGGTATTGCAACTGATGCACGACAAATAAGACGAATGCACTCATCGTTCACCATACAAAAGAAAACTTTTTCCTCCCAATCGTTATTGAAATGAAACGTTCTAGATTTCTTCGCTGCACCCATTTTGTATTATTTAATGATAAACTTTGTATCGACGTAGTTACAAGTTACAATTCAGAATGACTCCAAGTCCTATCGACGTGAACGAAAGTCTCGAATGTTCCTGTCAAACGCGCCGCCCGAAATTTCTAGAAAAGCGACAAGAATAAGAAACGCGACTTTTCTTTGACAAGTACCGCCCTTCCTTTGATAAAGCCGCCTTTTGCCGCTAGCAGAGTGTTATTTTATTACATAATAAACTTTTTTAGTATAGTTACCTACTATTAAAAATTTTTTTCTTCTCGAGATCTACTCAAAAGGACTCGCGATCGACTGTTTGAGCACCCCTAGATTAGTCTATCTAAAATTAACCACAATTGAGCTATAATTTTTATCAAACTTTTCGGAATTATAGTGTCATCTTCTTCGTCCAATACAAATTGCAAATTATATATCAGTATCCTTTTATTTAGTAGAAATCACAGTTTCTGAGTTTTATTTAGTAAAAATTGCTTTCTTAAAGTGAAAACCTCATTAATTGAATTTTTGAAGTGTTTGTCCTCAACTAACCTGAGAAGTTACCTTGAAGTCACTCGGTATTTGACAAACGAAAATATTAATTACAATGATTTTCAGTAGGAGCAGAAAAAAGCTGAATGTTTCTTCGCCGTTTTATTCAAGTCTAAACATGCATGACTACAAAGCGAACAAGTGAATTTTTAAACGTACGTAGTCTCCAACAAAACATTCGTCCTTTCTTCAAATAATCGAAACTATTTATAAACCGATTCCAAAGAAACCACTCAGCAATTCAAGTCTCTAATCTTGGCTATGTTCCGAACACAACAGCCGTTTCTCTACCTTATTTATATCACAGAGCCATTACTTCCGTCAAATAAAATGAGAATCAAAATAAAATAAAACTGGGGGATATTGTCCAAGACTGTAATCCTGGAACGCTTCATGTGGAATAGTTAGAGATAAGGTCCGTTTATGCCCACATGAGAAAATCCCCTTGAATAGGAACGGTCAAAGTTAAATCGGCGAAGAATTTGGAAGTGAGTTTTATGTCGAATGGATGGTGTATTGAAAACTCCTTGTCGAATAGGGAAAACTTATGAAGTAAATGCCTTCTAGACTGAAATTAATTCATTTTTAGGTAACTCCTTTAGTAAGAATTCATAGGATATAACTCAGCTGATCGATGACACACAAGCACGGGACAGCGATGTTTTGGAATCCCTAGAACAGAGGTGCTCGAACAAAAATTTTAATAAGTAGGTAACTAAACTACAAAAATTCATTACGCAATAACTTAACACACTTCTAGCGGCAAAAGGCAGCTTTATCAAAGGTACGCGCGGTTCTTGTCAAACAATTGGGTTCATTCTGGATTATAACTTGAAGCCAATACTACTTCGATACAAAATTTATTATTACATAGTACAAAATGAGTGCAGAGAAGAAATCTAAAACGTTTCATTTTAATAACGATTTGGAGGAAGAATTTTTCTTTTGTATGGTGAAGGATAGGTGCATTTGTCTTGTTTGTGTTGCGTCAGTTGTAATACCTAAGCGTGGTAACTTAGAGAAGCATCATAAAACGGTTCATAAAAACTATGAAAAGGATTTTTCGCCACTAAGCGAATTAAGAAAACGAAAAGTACGTGATTTGATATCTTGTTTGAAAAAAAACAAACCATGTTCACAAGACCAGCCAAACAATCAAAAGCTGCTACGATCGCTTCATTTAAAATATCTCATATATTGGCGAAACACAAGGAACCAGATGTATCGTTGTGAAGGAGTTATTTATTGAAGCGAGTGACACTTTATTTGGAGATTTTAAATATAAAGCAGAAATCATGTCTGCTATCAATGTGTTTGGGTTCAATTATTCCTCTGATTCTTTTATCTTTAAGATATATTTTGCTTTGTCAAATTTCTTTCAGCATTTCATATTATCCTATATGATTTTGAAGATGTGCCTAATGTTATAGAGCTTAAAGGTCTGGGTCATTCCTTGGTTCATAGGTGGAAGCAAAGACGTCGTGTTAGGAGGTAAAGATGTCACTTTTATACTTGGATACATAGTTCGCGAGGATGACATGGTGCATTGTCCAAAACTAGAACCGCTTTAAATCTAAATTCTTTTTTCTTTGAATAAGTCTCACACGAATCAGTGGTTAAATGACACAATCTCCAGATACATAAGAACTAAACAGTGCTGTTTCATCTGCATTTATTCATTGCTCAGGTTTGTATCCAACATCAGCTACTTGGTTCGCAAATTCTTCTGGATATGTTCCTGCTCCAGCAGAGTCTGCAGATGCAGGATTTGAAGCATCGGAAGGTTGGTTTGATAAATTTTTAGTTGTAACAATGATTGTATAACGTTGAAATCGTTAGAGAAGCTGCATCTGGAAATACTGCTGATTTTTGAACACCCTTCATATAAAATAGCATGGGAAAATATGTTTTCTTCAAGAATAACACCTTTCTTGTTGAATAATAATCTTATACAAACCTCAGTCAATTTTTTTGGGCGAAATTATGACACTGTAATTCCGAAAATTGTGATAAAAAATCATATCTCAATGAAGGATAATTTAAGATAAAACAAATCTTCACTAATGATATTAGAAAAAGAATACCTGTCATAAAAATAATTAAAAACATTTGAAATAGCAAAGTTGTAGTCGATTTCCGGTATAATCAGAAATGGTACCAAACTGAAAGCAATTGTAGATTGCTGATAAGTATCCGTTTACTCTAATCCGTAAATTTGAAATTGATCGATGAACCTGTTCCCCAGATACTTCTTATGGGAACTTATGTATTAACCCTATACAGGGTGTTACATAATAGTATGTCGCAACTTAAGGGGTAAATCTACTGCAATTTTAAGAAAGAAAGTTCATATAAACATAGGTCCGCAAAAGCTTCGTTACGGAGCTACAGGGTGTTGACATTTCCGGAAAAATTGGTTTTTTCTTCAAACCTCCTGCAGTTTTTGAGATATTAAGCCCAAATTTGGAATGCAAGCTATTTTTTACATCCTCCATCATTACACTTCCTCAATTTTCTCTAGAATCTATAAGGTGTTTTCTTGATCGGATGATGGACTTCATAAATAAGTTCAAGCTTGTGACAGACTGTCAACATGGTTACAGGCAAGGCAGATCTACGCAGTCAGCTGCGATTTCTTTCGTAGATCATGTTTATAAAAGCCTGGATGAGGGGCTATATGTAGCAGACCTGTTTTTTGATCTTTCCAGAGCGTTTGATACCCTCAACTTAAATTTCATTCTGAATCAACTGTACAACTTAGGATTTAGAGGTGTTTTTCTGGATTGGATAAAAAGTTACCTGTCAGACAGAGTTTTTCGGGTTAAGGTACAGGACAGTTGGTCCAGTGATTACAATGTAAACTTGGGGGTTCCTCAGGGTCCGTGCTGAGACCTTTGTTGTTTCTTCTTTTCATTAATGATCTACCAGATCATATTATAGTAGAGATATTAATGCTAATCATTATTTTTGTTGATGACACTTCATTTGGTGTCACAGCGCGGAGTCCTGAGGAGCTGGCAAGTGCTTGTAAAAAATTGTTAACTCTTTCAACTGTTGGTGTCATGATAATGCTCTAATTTTAAATGTTGGTAAAACTGAATATTTGTTCTGTGGTTTGAGAAATGCTGATGAGAGACATCTGATTGTGGACAGTGCTTTAACATCTAAATCATGCACAAAATTTCTTGGTATTCATGTCGACAGTGGACTGACATGGTCAGAACAGGTTGAGCATGTGTGTAGGAAATTGAATAAAGCTTATTTTGCTTTATGTAAAATAAAAGATTCGCTGCCAGTTACGTCCCTGATGACAGTGTATTACAGTCTTGTTCATAGTCATTTGTCTTATAATGTTGTATTATGGGGAATTCAGTGGATGTAATAGGGTTCTCATTCTTCAGAAACGAATTCTGAGAATGATGTTCAATATAAACCCCAGAATGTCATGTAAACCTGTTTTCATTGAGAATGCCATTTTGACATTTCCATGTGTGTATATTTATAGATGTTTAGTGTATTTAAAGGATAATGAGGCTAACTTTTCGAAACTCTCTATGTATCACGATTATGCAACTAGAAGTCAGTCAACTCTTCTCTTGTCGAAACATCGTACTTCAAAATTTGAGAACTCTCCAACATACCAGAGTATCAAATTTTTCAATACTTTACCTCACCATCTGAGAGTTAAGCCTACAAAAGTGTTCAAATCTGTTCTTAAGTCCTTTCTTCTGAGAAAGGCATATTATTCTATTAAAGAATTTATGGAGGATGATACTCTCTCATGACATGTCCTATATACCGATGTATCTTGTTGGATAAATAAATATTATTATTATTATTATTTTCCGGAGCCATGTCTACTTTTACTGACAGAGTCATGTATTCTGCAGCAATTTATTTAGTTTTTTTTAATTTAATATTGAATAAGTATAAGTTGAGTTCCAGAAGACGGGCTATCGAAATAAAAGCAAATTTTGGGAATACCTATCGAGTATTTCTATTATTTTTTTTATTTAGCGAATAACATACAATTCAAATAATTCAAATTCAATAATTTTTCCCTCGAAAACGGTTGGAGATACGAAAAAATTACAGGTGTCAAAACTGTTTCTAAATTGAACGAAGATGACGAAAATTGATTGTAGGCTGATCAGTGGCGTACTGCAAAAAATTTTTAAAGGTCAAAAAGAGACATGGCTCCGGAAAAAACACCTTATGAATTTCAGTTAAAATTTAGGACGTGTGATAATGGAAGCTGTAAAAAATATCTTGCATTCCAAATTTGTGCTGAATATATCAAAAACTGCAGGAGTTTTGAAGAAAAAACCATTTTTTCCGGAAATTTCAACACCCTGTAACTCCGTAACGAAGTTTTTGCGGACCAATGTTTATATAAACTTTTTTCTTAAAATTGCATGTAGATTTACCCCCTCAAGTTGTGACATACTATTACATAACACCCTGTATAATTCTGAAAAAATACAGGCTTATCTTTGAAAATCATAAACGAACGTTTCTTTCGACTAGAAAAAGATCTTCCCAATAGTACCCATAAATAACTACTTTTCTTGAATTTACCAATAAAACTTTCAGAAAATCAATACAAACTGTGTATATTATTTATCTTCAAAATTAAAGCCTTCAATTCCGATGGCTCTTTATATTTCGCGTTTTTTTCTCCATTAAATGATATCCTCACCTTAAACATAATAATATTTTCATTCGAAAAATCATAGAATCGTATATTTTATAACTAGATTAGAATGAAAAAATCGATACGAGTGAAAACCACAAGTATTGAATTTTTTCATTCTTACCGAGTAACAGAGTGTATTTTCTCCACGACCTCAAAGTATATCCTGTATAACCGGAAGTGTATACCAACTTTGTTATTCAATATAGAACAGCCTATATAATGATGACTGATTCCATAACACTTGTTAACAGCTTGTGAAAACACCTAACACATAAGTCTAGATTATTTTGTTCATGAAATATCTTAGTTTTACTTGAAAATTATTATTGATTTTTGGCTTTTTGAAAAAATTGATATATCTCGAGAACGGCGTGAGCTACCAAAATAATGAAAGGTGTTTTGCAAACAAAAAACCATGCGGGACATAACTCATATCCGACTGAATCTCAGTCAGAATACATCGAAAATCCTTTTTTTCAATTCATTAGATTTGCCGTAAAAAATTAAATGAAGTTCCCTATGCATACCCTGTACCAGAGATTTCAAGTTTTCAAGTTATAGCGAAAAAACGAATTTTACGTACCTACTTGAAGTTGGCAAACAAGAAATAACTTTTTCTCTGACATTGTTTTGAAATTCGATCGATGTTGTTTGGTTCAATTACGCAATATTCATTCGATAACTAGTTATATTATGAAAATACATGAAAAACACATAAGAATCAAGTGTTTTAGAATAAAATATTCAAACTCAAGAGTAAAAATGTTTAAATTCTATTATCAGAAATGATTTCATAATTGTTACATTCAATAATGGTCCTGGAGAAATGAATATTCTACTCTCAAAATTCTCTTCAATCCCCATGAATATTCCCTCCAAAATATCGACTTTCACACAGACAGAGTCTAGTAAACCAAAACCTTCAACTTTTACAAAACTGGGCATATTTGAAACTCTAAACGAAAGAATATTAAAATCCATTTTTACGTCCGACTTTCTCTCATAAAATCCAATAAACATTTCCATTTTATAACATCAGGTAGCCAAGGAAAGCCGCAAAGCACAGAGGGTTGAAATAAAAATTTACTTGGGGTCGGCACTTTACGTGTATTTGTCGTGATTCCCTATTATAAAACGGGCCTCGGCCTAGTTGTCGGCTCCTTTATATTCCCTATAAAACAAGCGATATCAACCGACTGTCTCTTTACTGCAATTGTTGGGGACACGGGACAATAAACTTTATAGGATGGAAGAAAGGTCCATCTGGTTGACGTTTGGTCTTTCCGCAGAAACGGACCGATTGCTACTGAAATATTTCTGGGTTATAAAATATGATGAATTCGCAGAAAGTCATAATATATTTTTGAAAGATTTTGTCTCATTTCATAAGTTAAGACTTCGATTTGTATTCCAAATCACCATCTACATATGTACACTTGAGACAAGAAGAATTATTCAAAAATTCGTAGATCAATGAATAATCTTTCCTGACAAGAGCTAGTTCCTAAATCTGCACGCAGCCCCCAAGAGCCACAATAGTGCAACTAAGCAGAATGCCGAAAAACGAAGCGGCAGACTGCAGTTTCGTCCTTATTAGGAGCTCATCAGTGTCGCATATCGCTTGTCAGCATCCTAACAAGCTTAATCGGGGTACCCTAACGATGACAGACAGGACGTATCTATACTGCATTTTTGTGGTACTAGGGATTTTTTTCTTTCTGATGAATATTTTGTTAAGACGACCATACACTTCAGACGTTCATTTGAACCTTTCCTTAAAATCCGATTACTGAGATCTATTCGCATTCAGTATACAACCTAAATATTTGAATTCTTCAACTTGTTGGAGATGTTCCCAATTGTTTTAATGTTCTAGATTTATTTGATACCACCATAATTTGGGTTTTCACACTATTTACCCTCATTTCTCTTGCCGTCAAAGCCTCGTTCCAAGTATTCAAGTTATGTTGTAGTTTCTTCTCCGTACTTGCAAATATTGCTAAATCGTCTGCGAACGCACCACACTCATCTATCTTCATCTTACTTAAGTCTTTGTACCCTATATGCAATTTTTCAGTTTTTGTAGTTACTTCCTTGATTATTTCGTCCATTACAATAATGAACAGGAGAGGGCTTAGAACGCGACCTTGTCTCAATCCTTGTTTAGTTGTAAACTCTGTTTCTATGCCGTTTATTCTCACCACATTTCTACATGTTCTATACGTGCTTTTTATAGTTCTTATGAGGTCATTTTTTACCTTTGTTTTCTTCAGGATTTCCCATGGCATTTCTCTAATTATCCTATCAAAAGCCTTCTCAAGATCTATGAAAGCGATGAAATCTTCCTAACCCTGATCGAGAATTTTTTCAGTTATCTGCTTGATTGAAAATATGTGATCGTAGATCCTTCCTAAATCCACTCTGATAATCATTTAATTGATTCTCTATGAGTTTTTTCAACTTTCTCTCAAGGACTCTCTCATGTGTTTTGTGTAGTGTTCCAAGTAGTGTTACTCCCCTGTAATTCTTGCAATCTCTCTTGTCTCCTTTCTTGTATATTGGCACTATTATACCCAGTTCCCAGTCTCTTGGTATACGTCTACCCATACTTTGTTGAATGAAATTCTCACCAGCTTCATCCCTTTAGGCTTCCAATATTTCTGTATTTATACCGTCGCAAGCATTAACAGTTCCATTTTTTAGATATTTGTTCCTCCACTACCACGTCTCTACTCGTTATTTGTCCATCTTCATCCTCTATGTCCCCTCCTTCTTCACCCTCTGTATTGTCCTCTTCTCCTCCTAAAAGTTCCATGAAGTACTCTATCCATCTTCTATTGATATGTTCTTCCTTGTCTAATAACTCTCCCTCCTTATTCTTTACCTCAACATTTGACATTTGTAATTTTTTCAAAAACGACTGTCAACATTTTTTCGCAAATTTTTCTTTATATTGAACAAGAACCACGAAGAAATAATATATGGGAGATGTCAACCCAAATTATTGGGTTCATAATGATTCTATAACATCTATAGATCATAATCGGCATCAATTAGAAGATCGAACCTAGCCATCGGGGCTCTCTCGGTCAAACAGAGAGGGAATTGTTTTGTTGAAATTGATAATTGAAGGGATTTTGCGAGATTATACTTCAAAATTGGCAAACAAGAACAAGGAAGTGATTATGTTTCAGGAGACTCACACTGCGACGGAAGAACATCTCCGCGAAAAAGGAGAATATATGACATTAAAGCAACAAGTTAATATTACGGACTTGGTAAAAGAAGTATACTTCGCGTATTTTGGCTTCAAACTTGGAGATCAGGATAAAGTATGGGCACCTCATAAAGTCTGCAAACGATGTGTTGAAGACCTTCGAAATTGGTTTAAGGGCAAGAAAAAAGCTTTCTGATTTGCGATTCCTATGGTATGGCGCGAGCAAAAGAACCATAGTGATGATTGTTACATTTGTTCGTGTAATGTGAAAGGGTATAATTCTAAACGGAAGCAGTCAGTTTCATACCCCAATCTGCAATTAGCTATTCGTCCCATTCCTCATGGGACCGAAATACCAGTGCCCAAGGTCCCTGCTACCTTGGAAGAGGTTCCAAGTTCTGACGAATGTGGTGCTGTACCTACACCCGATGACCAGTCAACTTTTGAATTTGAAGATGACAGAAGTCCAAAATTGTTTTCCCAAGGCGAGCTTAATGATTTGGTAAGAGACTTGAATCTTCCCAAAAACGCTGCTGAGTTGCTTGGATCAAGGCTCAAAAGCAGGAACTTACTTTTGCCGGGAGTGTCTTCCTCCTGGTTTAGATATCGTGAAAAGCAGTTTACATCCTACTTTGCCCAAGTGGACGAGTTGGTTTATTGCACCAATATTGAAGGTTTGATGAATACATTTAAGATCTATTACGACCCAGAAGAGTGGCATATTTTCATAGATTCTTCAAAAAGAAGCCTTAAAGCAGTTCTGCTTCACAACGGCGGTTTCTATGCTTTCATTCCTGTTGGCCATTCCGTACACCTCAAAGAAACCTACAAGAACTTGGGATTGATTCTTTGTAAATTAAAATATAAAGACCACGGTTGGCAAGTGTGTGGTGATTTCAAAATCTTGGGCATGGCGCTCGGACAGCAATTTGGGTTTACTAAATTCCCTTGCTTTTTGTGTCTATGGGATAGTAGAGACCGAACAAATCACTGGACCAGTGTTGGCCTGCGAGGGAGGTTAAAATTGGCGAAAAGAATGTCCTGCATGAAACTTTGGTGCCTCCTCATAAAGTTCTTTTACCACCGCTTCACATAAAGCTGGGATTGATGAAGTAATTTGTAAAGTCACTTTCAAGAGATGGAAATTGCTTCAAATACTTAATATCAAAGTTTCCTGGCCTCTTGGAGGAAAGTTGAAGGAAGGTGTTTTCGTTGGAGCAGATATTAGACGTATTATGGCTGATCCACTATTCAACACAACCATGACAGATCCTCAAATAGAAGGGTGGATTGCCTTTAAGGAAGTTATAACAACCCATCTACAAACAAATCGTCGAAAGAATGTTGAAAGCATTTCAAGCTTTAGGTTGCTTAATGAGTTTAAAAGTACATTTTCTTCATTCCCACCTCGACTATTTTCCAGAAAATTTAGGAGACATGAGTGAAGAGCAGGATTAAGATATAAAGGAGATGGAAAAAAGATACCAGGGAAGATGGAGCATCTCAATGATGGCAGACTACAGTTGGACGCTTAAAAGAGACCGTCCAGATGCTTCCCACAAGCGAAAATGTACCAAAAGGAGTCTCACTGGGAAAATGAAATGTGTTTAGTGCTCACTAATTAATGGATTTTAGATAAGAAAATAAGTTTTGATACGCAATTATAAATTACTTTATTTAAAAAAAAAATTATGTTTTATTTCAAGATAATAACTTGTTTAGCATAGACACCCACATTGTCAGAAAACGTGACGTGTTAGGACAAAATGAAAGTCATTTTCGAATGCATCATCATCATCATCATCAAGCAGCTCGTTCTGTCCACTGCTGGACATAAGCCTCCCGTAAACTATGCCACATCCTTCTGTTCTGTGCAGTCTGTATCCAATTCGTCTGGATGTGTTTTATATCGTCAGACCACCTTGCTGGGGGACGTCCTATACTTCTTTTTGCTTCGTGTCTTGGTCGCCATTCTAGAATTTTTTTGGTCATCTTCCGCCGGTGGTTCTTGCCAGATGTCCGGCCCATTTCCACTTAAGTGCGGCGATCCTACTAATAGCATCCTCAACCCCACTCTTTGCCTGATTATGTCATTTGATATTCGGTCTCTAAGGTATAATCCGAGCATGCATCTCTCCATGGCACGCTGGGCCACTCGAACTTTATTGGCCGATTTCTTGGTCAGAGTTAAAGTTTCCGCGCCATAAGTCATGATAGGCAACACACACTGGTTGTAAACTTTTTGTTTCAAACAAATTGGGATATCTGATTTTAAGATATTGCTCAGTTTACCAAACGCTACCCAAGTAAGGCCAATTCTTCTAAAGATTTCACAGGTTTGGTTGTCTCGACTTATTTTGATTTCATGTCCAAGATATTTGTAGGCTTGGACTTGTTCAATTTCAGCATCACCTATCTGAATATTTCCACTTGTAACGAGATTGGTCATTTATTGTGTTTTAGACGCGTTCAGCTTTAGTCCAACCCTTTCAGAAGCTTGTTTGAGCCTTTCAAGCATTTCTTTTGCATCTCCTATGTTGTCGGATATGAGGACGATGTCGTCGGAAAACCTAAGGTGGTTCAAGTATTCCCCATTAATATTTATACCCATATTTTCCCAGTCTATTCTTTTGCACATATACTCGAGTAGGGTTATAAAGAGTTTTGGCGAAATCGGATCTCCCTGTCGCACGCCCCTCTGTATTTCGAATATTTCTGTTTTTGCGTGAAGTTTCACACAAGCTGTGGCATGATCATATATGTACTTTATCTGTGCCATGTATCGATGGTCTATGCGACACTCAGCTAGAGCCTCTAACATTTTACGTTGTATTATGGTATCGAATGCTTTTTCATAATCTACAAAGATGAGAATGAGGGGTTTATTGTATTCGAGGCATTTTTCTATTAAGGTTATAATAGTTTGTAGATGATCATTCGTACCAAATCCGCTCCGGAAACCAGCCTGCTCGTAGGGCTGGTAGAAGTCAAGCTTGACTGTCAACCTTTTGTGATAATTTCCATATAGAGTTTGTATATGTGCGATAAAAGGCTGATGGATCTATAGTTGTTAAGGTCAGTGATGTTTCCCTTTTTGTGCATTATCACCACCACGGCGTTGTTCCATTGGGTTGGAGTTACACCCTCCGTTAGGCATGCATTGAACAACTTCTGGATCTCTCGCAGCAGAGTCCTCCTCCTGCTTTCAGAGATTCTACCACAACCTCATCATCACCAGGTGCTTTATTATTTTTCATCTCTGCTAATGCCGTTGATATCTCATCTATTGTTATATCTGGTATATCTTCTGACCCAACGTTTAGTATTTTAGGTAAAGGGTTTTCTTCTGTTTGGTTTTCTCTTAGTCGATAGAGCTCTTGATAGAAACCTTTGGTAATTTCAAGGATTTCATCTTTATTCGTTGTTACGTTCCCTTCCTTGTCCGCCAACTGCCAAATATTTTTCTTTCCTGGACCCAATCTTCGTCTTAGTACTTTCAAACTCCTGTTCTCCTCAATCACTCTCGTAATCATCTCTGTATTATAGTTTCGTGTGTCTCTTCTAATAGCTTTCGAAATATCTTTGTTCAGTTGTTTTAATTCGCCTGTATTTGTTGTTTGTTTATTTTTAAGTTATCTTCTCCTTTCCATAAGTGTCTTTGTTGTCTGACTTAATTTTCCGTTGTCTCTCGATGTTTTGGAACTACAACCTTTTTCGGCACTTTTAATGATCTTAGTTAGTTGTTGGTTTTGTTCGTCAACAGTTTTATATGTTTCGTTTTCTAGGTTTTCCAGGTTTGTTTCTATCAGCTTTTGGAATTTGTTGATATCGTTAGGAGATGTCCATTTCATGTGGTTTGTCTTATTTATCATTCTTGATCTTGCTGTCTTAGTATTTATCACTACTTTTGCTCTGATCAATCTATGGTCGCTTTCTATAGAGCAACTATTCAAAACGGTAACATCATGGACTATTTCTTTTTTGTTGGCTATTATGAAATCTAATTCGTTTTTGGTCCTACCATCGGGGCTTTGCCAAGTCCAAGTTTCGAATGCAGTACACCCAAAAATATAAGAATTACACAAAAAAACCAAAACAGCTCTCAACTTTCTTTTTTTTGCAGACTTGTGTAATCTTATGGAAGAAATAGCGAAGCCATAAACGATAACATTCAAAATCTAGGTAACAGTATTTATTATACGTGAAATTAAATTTTTTTTAAACACATTTTCAGTTATATTTTTCAAAACTGACTGAGTATTTGAGGTAGATTGAACAATCGTGTAACATAAAGAACTAGAAGATGAAGGGACTTTGCTGCCGAATGTGCTCCATCACTTGACGAAACTAACTGATTTGCAATAGTTATTCGATTTGGAGACAAGTTTCTATGTATCCTTCTGCTACTTGCGAAGATTTCCAGCCCCCAAGTGTTTTTACTGTTATATCTGCACCTGCATTTAATAACTTTGTAGCTACGGAGGAAACAGTGACCAGTTCTCCTGGATTATTCAGATTCAGAAATGTGGCAATTTGTTTAGGCGAATTGGAATTGGGTCGCATTTTTTATATCCGCTAATAGTGAAAACGGAATGTGAGAAGCGCGAATAGAAAACTCTTACTGTAAGTCACCAGAAAAATGAAGAAAGGATTTTTGATTACAAATAAATATCAAAGAAGAGAAAATGGATTCTGGAGAATATATAGTGCGCGATTCTTGCTTCCAAAACGATATCTCCTTGAATATGAAGTTATAATCACATTAAAATTAAAACGTAGCAATTCGTCGCCAATGAAACGTCTAAATTAAACCTCGGATTGGCCGGAATCCCACCAAGCGAGAAATTGCTGTGTTCTGAAAAGAATAACTATTTCTGGTGCAACGTCGGGTCCATTATGAGGACGTAACGGGACAGGACGAATGTCCTGAGGCGCTGCCTTTCATTAAGTTGCGGAAACTGCACGTTGCCAATTTCCCCCTTCGCTCCATCGCCAAATTACGCTCGTGACCGGTGTACCTGTCGCCCCCTGAATCCCAAATGTCCAACATAGGAGAACGTTATTTCACGTCTGATTTTCTAGTCGCAAATGGATGATTTGTGGACTATAACCCCAGGATTGGCCTCAATCTCTCTTTTAATCCTTCGAATCAGTTGAAGAGACGACATTGTAGATGCCAAGTTTTTCATGGTTTTACTTGTTGAATTAATTAGTATACACACCTCAAAAAAGTCTAGGGAACACTTCTGAATATCGATATTTCGTATCCAGAAAGATCAATATGGATGACTTTTTTTAAAAATGAACACCTGCATCAATTTCTCACCAAATTATGTAGAGTGCCACAACAGATTTCAGTTTTTTTTATGAAAAACTAAAAATGCAGCAGATGCGACGCTGCTTTATAATCATTTCATGCATTCAGTGTTTGAAATCAGTTAGTTGGCACTTTGTTTCTGTTGTAAGCACAAATAAAAGATTCAAGTTTTGTGATTCGACCATGGAAAGACGACATTTGACTAGAGAAGAGATGTTACGAGCCGTTGGCATGCTCCAAACTGGGAGCTCACAACGGGAAGTATCCAGGGTTCTGGGAAGTAGCCCAAGTTTATGGTCGCGTCTCAATGAAACAGGTAGCGTAGAAGAACGCCATACAGGTCGTTTCAGGATTACTACAGTCGCCCAAGACCGATTTTTGGTTTTACAAGCCAGAAGAGATCGTACTACCACAGCATCTCAATTAGTTCAAAAGCTATCACGAGTTCATAATGTACAAATTTCCGACCAAACTGTGAGAAATCGACTGCACGAAGGTCAACTCTACTCCTGACGTCCTTTAAGAGTTCCACAGCTAACCCATGGAAATGGCGCTGCTCGTTTAGCTTGGTGCCAAGAACACGTAAACTAGGATCAAGAGAGGTGGGCCACAGTTCTCTTCAGTGATGAATCTAGATTTAGTTATTATCCCTATTCGGGAAGAATTCGAATATGGAGGGAACCTGGAAAGCAAAACCGTCTCCAGCATGCTCAAGAAGTTGTTAGACAGGAAGGCTGATGTTTTGGGGATGTACACGCTTTGGTGAAAGAACTGACCTCGTTTTCATACAGAACAACCTCACGGGAAATTCTTACGCAAATGAGATAGTTTTACCTGTAGTGGTACCGTATCTCCAAACAATGGGTCAAAATCCACTCTTCCAACAAGATAATGCCCCTCCTCATCGTGCAAAAGTTGTCTTGAACGTTCTTGAAGAGAATGATATCGATCTTCTACCGTGGCCATCCTGCTCCCCAGATCTGAATCCCATAGAGCATGTGTGGGACACCCTAAAAAGAAAGCTCCTGCATCAAAACGTCTTCCACCATGAACAGAAGCTTCGATTAGCAGTTCAGGGGGCTTGGAATGACTTAGGCCAAAATGTAATAGACAAATTAATATTGAGCATGCCGCAACGATGCCAAAGTGTCATTCATAACAGAGGTGGACCTTCTGGGTACTGAAAAATATAAGTGCTTCCATATCTTTTCGAAAATATTAGTTCAGGATTTTTTTTGTGTTTTACCGAATTTCGTCATTTTCAAATTTCAATTTTTTTATAATAGGTGCTTTGGAGAAGTCAAATATTATTTTTTTCTTGAGAATACATTATATACAATACATCCTAACAAAAACCGAAAGATTTCTTTAAATTCGAATCATCAAATTCATATTTTAAAGATATTGGTAGGTGTTCCTAGACTTTTTGAGGTGTTTTCAGATGTATCGAGAAGAGAATTGAAGAACATTAAAGATCCATTATTCAAAACAAAACTTCTACTGTCTTTCTGACCATTTTATAGATAAGGAGAGAATTCAACTTATTCATCGAAATGTTAAAGGGAAGAAGATGGACATTTTAGAAATGGTGGAAATTAGTTCCGCTCGTAGGAAAAACCAACCAATTTGTAATGAGCAAACAGATTTTGGTCTATCTCTTGTGGTAAATGCTGTTATATTTAAGTAAAACCAGTCATTTTATCTTTCGGTACTGTTTTACTCTTGATGATCTGATAACCCAAAACATAGTTCGAGTATTTTAATACATTCTGTATTAATTGGCCAATGAAACATAACGCTAACGAATAATCCTATCATCAAAACATTCTTAAACTTTTTTCCTGAATCGACTCCAGTTCTTGCCGCAAATTCTCTTTTATGTCTTCTATCGACAGAACCTGGACTCGTCTGAAAAGAGAACATTCGACCATTCTGGAATAACCCAATTTGCATGTTCCCTTGCAACTCGATGCTCTCTGGTGAGACTCGGTAGAAGCCACCCTTGGTCTGATATCGTCTTCTCTGAGCCTGTTCTAACAGTTTGCAATGAAATATGCACATTTCTGGAAAGTGAAAGTTCATTTTGTAGCATTCTAGCCGTACAGTGCCGAACTCTTAGTGCAGTTAAACGAAGCCAATGATCATCAACTGGTATTGTTATCCGATTTCTTCCCTGTCCGGCCCTTCTTCCATATTCCCCTGTTTCGTGGTACCGATTAATTGCTCTTAAAATAGTGCTTTGGTTAACATTCAACAAGTTAAGCCACGTAACGTTGACTTCGCCCCTCCTCTAGAAGTGTTACAATTCTTACCACTTCATGATTACTCAAATAGCGTCCAGGGCGTTCAGCAGCCATTACAATAAATTCGAAAATTCGAAAATCAACAAGAAACACAGAAAACTTATTTTTTTATTAATTTAGCGTGAAAACTGAAAAGAAATTGAATGAATACTGATAGTTAAATAAACTCATTCTTGTTTCAGACGTGTTTGAGACCATATGGAAACAAATGTTACTACATAGATAAGATTTTCTCCCTCATAAAAAACATATATTGACAAAGAAACTGCAATCGAGTTGCTTAATCGATTGTGGAATTCAGAATACCAGGTGATGCGACTATTTTGGTGGTGTGTGTATTATTAAAATTTGAATACAAATGTCTCAATAAATAACCTAACCTAACCTAGTTACAGAATATACTATTCCGTCATTTTCAGTATATCTCCAAAATGGACATAATAGGACGAGATATAAAAGAAATTTCTTTTTAAACGAGTTAATTTTAATCCCATTATCACACAAATATTCTTCGTAAGTAACTCAAAAGTAAACACTCTAGGAGGTATCTGAGGTATCTTTTATGAAACCTCTTTTGAATTTTCAGTAAAATGGAAACATTGATATTAATCCTTTTAAGGTAAGCTTAAGAGCACAAGGGCTGTATACCTTTAAAAAGGATTAGGCGAAGATCACAGTAGAATATTTTGGTTATTGATCAAAGGAATATTATTGGATTAACCCTTCGGCACCCTTTATGGTGTCTTCTAAAATAGCTTCATTGAAATTCAAAAGAAGTAACCAGTTCTAGCGAAGCTGAAAGTAGGTAGAGCTACCGTTTAACATTATACTGATAAACTGCCTTGAAGATATAGCAATGTAACCATAATTTTATGAATGATATAGAGAATATTCGTAATATTTTGGAAATACCTTGAAATGCGAGTTTGTGAATGTAATAAAAATTCAAACAGTTTTGTTTGTTTAAAATGAATCATGTTTATTCATAATAATTTTATTAAATTGCACTAAAATTTGTCCTACTTTATACATGGTGTTCCCAAAGTAAGCGGACGTGTTTCAACATTTGTTAACTTAATTTCCTTTGTTTCAAACAGAATTTGATTTTTATTTTTCTCAAACCTGACATTCTTCTTTTGTTGAATGGTTCTCAAATTATAATATAAACCTATATATTTTTTAATGTAACCATAGGTATTCAGGAAAAAAAGCAAGAGTATTTTTATATAGGCAATATGTATGCCTGACAAATGTCCTCAAAAATGTTAATTTTTCCAGAAATGAAATTTCTTTCAACATTTTGTAGTTTCATCTAGTATGCTGCTGCAAATCGACACTAAACATCTAAATGTCTTCAATTCTATGTTCACAGTAATGAGGCCCACTTATAAAGAGAACAAACGAAAGTTGTTTGTTGCCATTGGGTGATAAATAGCAAAATCTGCAAGTATTGCAACTTCCAGAAACGCTTCTGTCTGTATTACGAATTTGAATATTGGTCACTGGTCAATTTCAGAAAGTTTGTTTTACCTCTTCTCTCATTATGGGTTTGTCTATAAATCCTTGAAAAAGGGTTAGATCTGGTGATCGAGGTGGCCACCTCGATGGTCCTCTCGTGACCATGTAGGTATTACCAAATTAGTTGAAAAGTCAAATATATATATATATATATATATATATATATATATATATATATATATATATATATATATATATATATATATATATATATATATATATATATATATATATATATAATTTGATATAAATTAAGAGGGAAGTCTTTGCTGTCTTCTTCAGGAGTGCTACAAAATATGGCAATTATGATTAAGTTGACATTGTTCCTAGGTTATTAACTAGCATTTTTGTGAGTATCTATACATTAAATTACTCTCATTTAGTCAAAAATCTCTATTTAGACCATGCACGTGCAGTCGTTTTGACAACCGGAAATTTTTCTCTGACAAGTGTGACATGTCTGTCACCCATGACATCTGTCATCAAAAGTGATAGATCTGTTACATATGATCTACTGAGTCGTTTCCGTGCACAGACTTTTACAGAGCAACCGACATAGTAAGGTGAGTCATTAATTAATGAACGGTAAGTACTATTCAAGTCAAAATTAAATTCGAAAAGGGACAGAAGGTCCCATTTACGTTAATTCAAGATTACATAAAAATAAAAATAGAAGAAAACTATGTCAAAATCACTTAAAACATTATAAAACACTAACAAAATCCTACTACTACTTGTATTTCAGGAAGGGAGCTTTAAATGTAAAAGAAGAAAGATAGAAAAGGGCTTTCGTTTGCCCAACAGTTAAATTGTGATACAGAATTATTTTAATGAATAAAAATTTCTGATTATCTGAAGGGTAAGTCTCAATCAAGGTAACAACTCCCCAGAGAATGGCAAAAAAACACTTTGTATTTTCAGTCAATTATTATATATATATATATATATATATATATATATATATATATATATATATATATATATATATATATATATATATATATATATATACAATTTTTCACAATTTTACTGATTATTATTTCCACAACAGGTGTTATTCCTAGGAATCTTCACAAAAGTATTGAGATTTTGGGTCTAAAGAAAATTTGTTGGAACAGTTACAAAAGATAACAGTCATCAAATCTTGTAATATTCTTCGTAGGTTTCTTTCCGAAAAAATAATGAGGTAGAGTTTATACTGCTCAGAATCTCATTTCATATTTTATTTATTTGTTTATATAAATGTAATATAATTAACTGACAATTTTGTCATATTTATATTCAGAGCAGTATTCTATTCGATCGTTCACCACTTCACACAAAGGAGACTATTAATGAGTAACATTCAGTGTTACTTGACTAAGGTCCGTACACTGGATTTTTCCGGGGAGAAAGCCTCTGACACAACTCGTTGGTACATTGATATCATTGTCTGATGATACTAAAGTGTGTATATATTCTGGTAGATTGATATATTTTATAACATTTAACGTTATCCTAATATATAATTTTTCCAGGATATGTTTTGATTATAATCATTGCCTGGCAATGGTATTAATTACCGAGTGGTGGATTTATATTTTTCATGAAATCAGTTTGATTGCATGAACAGATATATGGGCAACTCGTCGGGGTGAAACCCCTTTTATATATATATATATATATATATATATATATATATATATATATATATATATATATATATATATATATATATATATATATATATATATATATATATCATTATTGTGATTGAATAATTCATCACTAGTAATCCTCACTTCTTCAGTCCATATTTTGGGATTTTCGGATTTTCTCTTGACTTTTCCTGATTCTATCGGAAAAATTCTAGACACCGCTCTGGATGGAGAAATAGTCCCGTTGGCTTCAAGACAATTGCCCTCGTTGAAACTGTAATGGAATTCATGGCACTGCGAAGGATGGTCTACAAGTATTGGAATTTTTACGTTCTTTCATCTGTTTGTTACGGCTCGTCGCTTTTCTCGAAGGTAGCGGATTCACCATCTAGGTAAATAGAGGGCGTTTCTCGTATGTATGTACTAGATGTGTCTTTTCTGAAGTCGTTAGGGTGTTTCGATGTAGTTGGTTAGAATGCTGAAGAACGATATGCGACACTGAGGAGCTCCTAATAAGGACGAAATTGGAGTCTGGCGCTTGGTTTTTCGGCATCCTACTCAATTGCACTTTCGATGGCTGTTGCATGATGGGCAGATATGAGGACTAGCTCTTGGAAGGAAGGGTTATCATTCCTTGATCTATGGATCTACGCTCGCATAGGTCGATTTTTGATTGTTCATACCTAACATTATATGACAAATTGAGGAATTTACCCCCTAAGCACCCAGTCTGCCGCTCTTTTTATTTTCAAATGGCATTGGCAACCCCCATCTTGTGATTGCTCTTTTGAAAGCTCTATAAAGCTAGATAACTGTGCAAAAAAATCCAGAAAAAAGATAGCTATCTCAAACACATGGTTTAAAATACCATTATTCTCATCACACAGACTCATTATTTCCTCACAAAATCGGTTTCGTGGTGGTGGTTGGAAACTGAGCTTGTGACTTGTAGTCCTGTAACTTGTTAATACACTCTGCATATAAAAATTTCTCTTGGGTCTTGATTTACAATAACTAGCTGATTACATTTGAAAAACATAAACAGAAGATTGAACAGATACACAATACAAAAATATTCCTGAAAAATAGACAAAGCTAGATTTCTTAATTTCGCACTTTGCATTCACAAATTCATATCTTGGGCGAATCAAATCAAAATTGATCCATAATTCCGTTCTGTAGATACTTGTAATAGGCTCTTTAGAGTGGTCATCCTGTATATAATAATATTCCAACTAATAATATTTCACCCAACATAATTCATTTAAGCTTTTTAGAAATTTATTCCACTTAATCATCTTATGATGTTTTTTTCTCAAATAATCTAACCAAGAAAACTAAATGCGATTCCTCAAAGAAAAGAAAATATTCTACAGGAAAATATGTCGGAACAGTAAAAAATAATTCCTATCGGTCGTTATTTGCATATTGGATAAAAAAAGATGAAAATCAATACCTCAAATAAGATTCTCGAGTAGTCCCATCGAGCACTTTACCCCAAGATTTACCTACTCATAGAAATGGAAAACCAGAATTGAATAAAAATCCACCACTTCAATAAATTGGTTACTTTTCTTTGAAGCTCCTATAATAGAACCAGTGCGCATACACTGCGGACAAATAAATAAAATTTCATCTTAGGGACTCGTGGTCGGAATTTTAAAGATAGAATTTACATCTGCAGCTCTTTGAAGCCGGCTTCCAAAGCGAAATAAAACAAATCCTTCGAATCGTTAACATTAAATCAATTAGCTTTTTCAGACAGATTGCCGTTGTTATGTCTTCAGTTAAAACTTGAGTAACTTTTAACCCCTCACGTTGGTAATAAATTTAGAGATATAAGTGGATAGAGCGGCTGTTAACAAATTAGCTACTCATCACTTGAAAGAGTTCACTTCCGTAGCGTAGGAGGCCGAGAAACAAATGAAGGGAGCTGGCTTTTCCATTTTCATAGTAATCTTGGATTCTTTCCTCTTCGTTTAATCCAATTAATGCCTCAACAACCGCAGAATTTTAAGTGGATCTCAGCAGGCTTTATAGTCCTGTTCTAATTATAACGAAGATACGAATTGGCTGTTCAAGTTTTTTTATTATTCAAATTCCGGATGATTTATATCAATTAAGAACCCCTTTCGTTCCATGAAATTGAACCTTTTCCCCTTAGTTAACATTATCTTATAATCATCTTTCGTCTGATTCACTTTAATAAGTAGAATGAGGATTCTGTGGATCAAAAAGAAAGTGGTTTTCCGTTCGCCTGTCTTACTTTTTTAGTGTTTTTTTTTCCTAAAAAAGGCCAATCTTTTTCTCGTGCGTTTGGAAAAAATGTGAATACATAGTTAAAAGATTTTTGAAGGATTATTTATTACACATTGGAAAGGAAATATCAATTACACAAAAGTGTTTCCATTATTCAAACCCAAAAATTGCAACGTCTTCAAGCCCTTTTTTTATTTTTAACTCTTGGAGGAGGCGTAATCTGTCATGCCAGATGATTTAATGTATGTGTTCACTCGTTTCTTGGAGAAGACCAAATTGTAAGTAATTAAAAAATGTTCGATTTAAGCAGTTCCACAGCACACTAGACCTGTTAACAAAATAAATTTTTATAGAGAGTTGCGTAGCTAGTTGGACCGGAAGCAAACCTTTCAGTTCTTCAGAGTATATACCTTGGGAGTACCTATAGCGAATAGAAACATCAGCAATGTGCCGCCGTTGAGCAAGAAGCTGCAAATCACGCAGGATCTCTGGATGGTGAATGAGGCGCTCTGAAATGAAAATAGATGTTTTACAATGTGGAACATTTTTAATTACGTAAATGTTACCATTTAGTATATTAAAAAAATGACATAATTTCCATCAGCGATAATTACTTGCATTCTCTCGGCAAATTGCTGCCGTTGTGCAGAATTTCCTTCATTGAGATACTGGACAACCATGAGCTTATAGGGGTGAAAGCACAAGTCTTAGTGTAAAATTCAGCGAACTACTCATTTGGAGTGCTGCAGTTCGTTTTCGGACCGAGTGCACTGGGCTTTGAATTACAGCTTGACTCACTCTTACAACGGAAGCTGGTGTCCCTACATCACGTCTAGATAACCATTGTGGAGTAAAATGTAGTTCCTTCTGAGTCAAATCAGCTTAACTGCTTTTCTCTACTTACTCACCGTTACGTGAACTACCCATTCTAGAAACGCCCTTCTATTACGCCCTACCCTGTATTTAATTGCGCTTTAAGAAGAGCGTAGTCACGATTACTAGCTATCAGTCAATGAAAACTCTGTAATTTCAGAATATTTCTTCATGCTGTATGAAGGAGAATCAGGTTGTTTTAATTATAACCTAGCATTTTCCCGAAATGAGTAACGCTTACGCGTCGCGCTTCGAAACAGTTTTTTGTGTTTACACCCCAAAGGACCACAATTGACACAAACGGCTGCTGCAAAGTACATGCAAAAGTCGAAACAGTTCGTCAGCAAGTGGGTTAACCGTTACAAAGCCGAAAAAAATGTGGACGATTTCCCAAATCGCAGTTCGGTGGCGTACTGTCAGAAAAAGACGAAAAAATGATTTATGCCTGTTTTTGAAGAATCCAACATTGTCTCTGCGTGAAGGTGCTCTGTAATTGTCAAAAAAAGGTTCGACAATATCGCACGAATATTCGTAAGCATTTGCTTGAAAATAGCTGTGCATTTCGAAGTACTGTGCAAAAGCGAATACTGAGTGAAAAACACGTTGAAAAACGTCTCGAATGGGCAAGGGAACATTTGGATCGTAGTTAAGACAATGTCATTTTCACTGATGAATCATCTTTTTGGTCATTTCCAATCATTAAGCATGCCTCGACGAGATCCACCAACAGATTGCTCCTAAGGACCGTTAAACACCCTGTGAAAGTTCATATTTGGGGATTCATCTCAGAAAAGGGATTCGGATCGTTGTACGTGTTCACGGACAACTTAAACGCCCAGAAAATGAACCAAATTTACGAAAAAGCTTTGATCCCGACTGCTAAAAAGTGGTACGAGAAGAAACGTGAGATTTGGATTCTCCAGGAGAATAACGACCCAAAACACCGGAGCTAGGCTTGTCGCTCGTGGAAGAATGAAAATGGACTTTGGATTGGCCGTCTCAGTCACCCGATGCCAATCCAATTGAAAACGTTTGATCTCTAATAAAGATGTAGCTTGGAAACAACCGACCTTGTAATTTGAAGCAGCTTGGTTGGCGTGTTAAAAAGATTTGGAGGTCGTTTCCACAAGAATACGCGATAGCATGCTTAGAAAGATGGCAGACTATTATTGACGATGAAGGCGATTGGACCTGCTATTAATGTTTTTGCATGAACGTTTACGGACAGATATATATACATATATATTCTTTTGAAAAGAGAGGATTTACAAAAATTCGAATAATTGTATTTACAATAAATGCTTATATCTATAATTTTGGTGTGTGACAGAAAAACACAATCGAATAATTAGAACATCAGCGAAAAAAAACCATGTCCGTTCCTTAATCAGGCATCTAAACTCGTATCATGCCTCCTATAATTATGAGCATAGGAAAATGTAACTAGAGAACCATACTTTCTTGAGTATAATTCAATAAAGGAGTGAAAAACCTGTGGAAAAGACTCGTTTCCCTGTCTGTTTATGTTGTCTTAGTGTCGTGTGTAAAAAGAGTACTAAAAATGTTTCTGCTTAGCAGCTTCATTCTCTCATTCTCATCTTGCACTCCAATATTTCCAGGACTTCTTCACGAAGACAAAGATGAAAAGGAAGGTGGTTTGGAACAGGAAAAATCTGTAACAACGGAGAAAGAAAACCAGCAGAAAAATATTTCATCAATCATACCTAACTCTTATATGTCTAAACTCACTTTTTTCAACAGGAAACATCTCATACACCTTTTGGGAAAGAAGCCCTACGGGGGTGTAGCCCTTGCCTTATCAACATACACCTAGGGAATAAGGCTCTAAGGGGGAGCAGTCCTAGCCTTATCTAAGAACTTAACTAATGCTCAGCTGTTTTTCAACAGGGAACGTCTCATACACCATTCGGGGGAGTAGCCCATAATAACCTCAAGATTCAAAACTAATCTCTTACATAGACTTAAAGTTCTCTACCCAATTAATAAAATTATCTGAAACGGAATGAATTTCTTGAAAACCACCAGTAAAATGGTAAATAGGACAATCGAGGACTAAATCTCTTATTGTTTCTTCAGCTGCGCCACATTCACATGCCGGACTTTCTATAGTATTCCATTTGAACAACATACTATCTTTACGACCATGTCCTGTCTTGAGACGATTTAATGCACACCAATTTTTCCTACCTAAATCAAAACCTGCAATCTTTTTGGAAGGATCCTCTATGAGAACTTTATTGAAAACATCAACTTCCTGCCAAAAAGTCAATCGACCAAACAGGTTTCCTAGATTTCAATCTCAGGTTAGGTGGATTTTGAAGCTCGTGTATTATCGGAAAAAATTCAGGAAATGAGTGATACTTATCCCAAGATGATTTAAGAGCTAATTTCCTGCGAATATGGGAAGGAACTATATTATAAATAACCGGAAGCCATGGGGTAGCAGTTGAACTGATAAATTCACTTATAATTCTCATAGAACAGTTCAACTGAGAATCAATATTATTGACATGAGCACTATTCAACCACACCTGACAGCAATAATCTCCTGCTGAATATACTAAAGCTAAAGCAGTATTTCCTAAAGAAGGGACTCGGGCGCCCCAATTAGATCCAGCTAGTTTATGTAGTATATTGTTTCTTGATTTCAACGTCTGACATAATTTATCAATATGAAATTTGAAAGTCAAAGAACGATCTAGTTTTACACCAAGATATGTTGGAGTGAAGTTAATGACTAAGCTCTTATTTGACCAACTGTAAATTTTAGCATGATTTTTCCAGACAATTGTACTTTCAGAGAAACAATAAACTTTTACTCACCTCATTTTTTTGCAAAGATAGTTTATGAGGTAAACGTAAGGTAAAATATAACATTTTGTATACGAAATTATCAGTGATCCACTACAATTCTTCGAGATAAAATAATAAAGCCATTCAATATTCATCCCCATTAATCGATAACATACACTCTTGCAAGAATAAGAAACACACCCCATCTTTAGGACAAATTCATCAAATAACCGAAGGGTTAGCTCATCAGCCCATTCAAATTTCCTATCGTCCAACATACACACATATAATACTAAGGGCAGTAGCAAATCCACCCTTTGTCTGTGGCCCCTTTCCACCCCTAAAAAAGGGGCGCACGGGGGACCGGCTCTGGCCGGCGTGGTTGCTCAGTGGGAACGTTGTGGCCTGCCCTGGGGCGACGTCCACGCGCCCTAAATCCACCGTACACTCTCAGGGTGACTCATGCTCCGCACAATGCATCTGTACCCTGTACCCCAAGGGAAGTTGCGATTCTTTTCGAAGAGTGCTCGTTTAGATTTGCTAATGTTACATTATCACTACATCATTCGATATAATTATAAAAACAAATAGTTGCGGAAAACTGTTTTAGAACTTATTCAATATGATAATAATGAACTTATTATTTCACAACACAATATTTCATTGAGAAAACTGAAGAATGATGATACTATTTCAAAGGTCACGTGTTCTTTTCACCCCTAAAACTTGTTTTCAGAATTCTTTTATGAATTTTCAATTAATTCTTAATCTTTTTCATTTCTTGCATTTTTTCTGGACCTGCCACAGTTTTTGTGTGAAAAATTGTTGAATTTTATGTGTTTGATGAAAACAATGTAAAGGGAGCTATCATAGTAAGTGCTGAAATTGATTTATGACCAATAATGAGTTCTTCAGTTGAATGAGTAGATACCATGTCGAATGACTAAAACCACATCAGTTAATCGCAGACGTTTCGATTTATTCAAAATCTTCCTTAATGCTAAAACAAGTTGGTTTTATGAGTCACTATTAATGAGATAAAAACACAAGGTTTAACTTTAATCTACACTTTATTTGAAAAAATTCGACGACGTTTCGCTGACACAGCAGCTTTATCAAGAATGAAAAATAGAATGAAGAGTATGGTATTATAAACAAATCGTAGAACAAGTTGGATGAATAACAGGAAAATCCACACCGAGCCATTGTACAGTTAGTATGAAAGGTAATAAAAACTAATTAAACAAGTTAAGTAGGGGTGAGTAATTCAAATCTACCTGTTCATTCAAAAGCTTGTCCGAATGTTTGTATCGATTTATTTCTAATGCTTCTAGGAGATCTAATTTTGAACTTTTTGATTTTATATGTAATATGTCAAAGTTTTTATTGAATGAATGGTTTTCTTTTATTAGGTGGTTTGAATAATTTGAATCAGATTTATTTTTATCGAAGCTACGTTTATGTTCAGATGTTCTTATGCCAAAACTCCTATAGGTCCTACCGATATAAATTTTATCACAAGAACCGCAATTGAGTTTATAGATTCCTGATTTACTTGATTTTTCAACACGAGATTTATTATTTTTAATATGTTTACCTAAGTTATTAGAAGTTTTGAAAGCTATATTAAGATTTTGGAATCTATAAACTCAATTGCGGTTCTTGTGATAAAATTTATATCGGTAGGACCTATAGGAGTTTTGGCATAAGAACATCTGAACATAAACGTAGCTTCGATAAAAATAAATCTGATTCAAATTATTCAAACCACCTAATAAAAGAAAACCATTCATTCAATAAAAACTTTGACATATTACATATAAAATCAAAAGTTCAAAATTAGATCTCCTAGAAGCATTAGAAATAAATCGATACAAACATTCGGACAAGCTTTTGAATGAACAGGTAGATTTGAATTACTCACCCCTACTTAACTTGTTTAATTAGTTTTTATTACCTTTCATACTAACTGTACAATGGCTCGGTGTGGATTTTCCTGTTATTCATCCAACTTGTTCTACGATTTGTTTATAATACCATACTCTTCATTCTATTTTTCATTCTTGATAAAGCTGCTGTGTCAGCGAAACGTCGTCGAATTTTTTCAAATAAAGTGTGTTTTTATCTCATTTATATCATGGATCTACATCAAGTAACGGCCTCCACAATTCAAAAGTCACTATTAATAATAAAAGAACGAATGAACGAACGGTGCATTTACTCTCTTCTTCCAAACACACATGCTACAGACTGTAAGTGCTGAAAATGGACCCTTCAGCCTTTACACAGGAGTCTAGACGTCGACTAATAAATTTTCTCATCCAATTGAAGATGGCAGAAGTTTCTTGAATGACTCTGCAAGAAATGACAATGCGGTTTATCAAGTCTTGTACAGGAGTCCTATAAACGAACGTTTTCAAATGTTCCTAAGAATAAAAATCTATTGGATTTATATCAGGTGGACGAGATGACTAAAATTCGGATTCAGCTCGGCCTGTATAGGTTAGTTTTCAAATCTAACCTAAACTAACCTAACTTTCAGAATGTTGACATGCTCTTATACTAAAATAAGCAGAGCGCCATCGTGCATGTACCACATTTCCGCCATGTCACCTAAAGCAGTAGGATCAAGTAAATCCGGCAGCTCTTCGATTAGAAACAGAGTGTAGGAATCTCCATTCAGTCTAGATGGGAGGAAATGTGGACCTATTAGGTGATCTCCAATAATTCCAATCCAGACGTTCAAATGAAATTGTTCCTGGTGATGCGCTTCAACGAAAGCTCATGGTAAGGATTTTCTCCAGTAGTTGTTATGATGGCTTCTCCCCAAAAACTTGCTTTATCCGTGAATAAAACATGCTCCAAAAATTCAGGTTGTTGTCTAATGATATCTAGCATGCAAAGCAAAAATGCAAGACGGTTGGGAAAATCATTAGGTAACAGAACCTGGACGCGTTGTATCCATTATAGATACAAGAACTGTTCTTTTAAGATGGCAGATATTGTCATCTGATTGACATGTATCTGTAAAGCAATTTTCCTAGTGCTGATACAGGGTACTCAATTAAATTGAGTACAGTTTCTACTAATTCAGGTGTTCTAATATCCCGGTGGCGACCAAAATCATGTGTTCTAGTGCTGAAGCTACCTGTTTCTTGAAGTCGTTGATGAAGTCGTCCAAGCAAAATATGATAAGGAGCGACACGTTGCTGGTACATTTCAACCATACCCTGCTGGAGAATCTCCAGCAAGATATTATCTTGAATGATATTGGTCTGAAACGCCATTAAGACAATATTACCCATTACATTGGCCACAAGCTAAAGAGCACTGCAACTCTGCTTTCCTGCAAACACATCTTGAGCCACAATCAGTTTTGCAGTTAGAGGATTGTGTTGAGTAATTCATCTGGTATAGGTAGTGAAATTGTCTTGGTAGGTTCCAAGAATGACGCATTTTCTTACCGCTTGGGGCTCCAAATCATGCCCTAAGTTTGAACTTGGTAATAAACACGTTTGAATGTTGGTAGCTGCTCCACTTATTGAAATGACATTTGCGATCTTTTCGCTGATAGGGCGAAAATATGTTGATGATATATTTAACTATATGAGTTGATTCTAGACGTGGGTAATTATTATGATATGCCAGTTCTGTTTGTTTCTTTCTGATCATTATTTTATTATATTTGAGGGATAACAATTGATCTTAGCTATTTCTTTAATATTTGGCATTTTCGTGGAAATATTTTCGTCGGATATGGCATAGAGAAAGCAATATGAATTAAACACAGCGTATTTAAAAGATAATATAATAACTATATAACCTAAGCAATTATAAACTGGTCTAACGATGACTTGGGAGTATGGATAAACCCGCCGACCTGTTCTGGAGTGGTAGTTGGTGAAATGTTCGGGTATTTGAATTTATTTCAAGTCAATGATATTTTGAATTCGAATGGGTCTTTATTGGACTTGGTATTCACATCAAACCGTGACACCAACGTACGTCTGTCAGATCAGATTCTGATACCTTTGGATTTGCATGGTGGTCATCCCGCCTTTGAATTGAGCATCCGTTGCTCTATATCTATTGAACTCAAGTTCGAAGAGATAATTTTTGATTATGTAAATGGTGACTTTGATAAGTTGAATTGTATTGAATGGAAAAATTTGTTTTCCATGATATCACCACAGATTTAATATGTTTTTACGATACACTTAACAAATGTAATGTTTGCATACCTAAAAAGGCCCTAGTTCCATCTGAATATTCTTGGTTCTGAAAAGAGTTGAAAAAACTTATGGCAAGAAACAAACTTGCACATAGGAACTTCAAGCAAGATCCGAATTCTTCGAATTATGAAGTGTTCGCAAAGTTGCGTTCTGATTGCAAACTTATGACAGGAGAGTGTTATTTTGAGTTTGAAATGAAAAAAACATTTTTCTTTGCTTTCTGTTATGTTTCTCAACGATCGGTTGTCCTCTAATGGTCAAGATATAGCAAACTTGTTTACTGATCACTTTTCCTCTGTGTTCAGAGTTCATATTCCCTCTGTTTTGTTCTCATTTTGAAATTACGATAATTATCTCAATTTAAGTAACATAGTGATTGAAGAAAATAAAATGAGATAAAAACACAAGGTCAAGAATGATAAAGCTGCTGTGCCAGCGAAACTTCGTCGAATTTTTTCAAATAAAGTGTAGATTAAAGTTAAACCTTGTGTTTTTATCTCATTTATATCATGGATGTACATCAAGTAACGGCCTCCACAATTCAAATGAAGAAAATATCGTTATGGAAAAACCGAAAAATTGTCCAATAAAATTAGTTCTGGACCTGACGGAATTCCTCCAATTTTGCTTAAAAATGCTCCGAATCACTCTGTGAATCAATATGTACTTTATTAATCTATTATATATATATATATATATATATATATATATATATATATATATATATATATATATATATATATATATATATATATATATATATATATATATATATATAAAGAGAGGATTTACAAAATTTCGAATAATTGCATTTACAATAAATACTTATATCTATAATTTTGGTGTGTGTCAGAAAAACAATAGTGTTAGCTCAGGAAATGTAACAGAACCATACTATATTGCTTATATATTTTTTTTTTGGGTCAGAGTAATAAGAACATAAAATTCAAAACGCAAACATCTCAAATTACTTAATGAAACATGAACAGAAACTAAAAAATTAATGAATCATATTTTCACGAAAGAGATTTAAAAACTATAACAAGTGTTCAAAATGTCTTCCTCTTTCTTGCATGCACTTAACACATCTTTTTGATAAACTATCAACTACTCTTTGAAGTTTTTGACTCATTTCGTTGCAACAGATTCGAATCCTTTCAGTTAATTCTTCTCGAATATTAAAGGGAATTTTATAAACATTAGTCTTTAATAAGCCCCCACATAAAAATCAAGCGGCGTAAGGTCAGGGCTTCTGGGTGGCCATCTCATCGGTCCGAATCGATCTATTGATTTCTCTCCAAATCTCTTAGCCATCCAGTTCTGGACCATTCTAGAATTATGAGTCGGACAGCCGTTCATTTGAAACCAAAGGTGATTATTATTTCTATATTTAATAGATTTAAAAATTTGTTTGAATTGAGTATAACTGGCCCGACAAGCTGAACCGTTTTTAACCACAACCACACATTTACTCTAATCTCGTGCTGATAGTGTGACACAATAGTGCCATGAGGATTTTCCGTATCCCATATTTAGGAATTTCTCATATTTATCAAACCAACTTTGGTGAAAGTTGTCTCATCCGTCTATAGAATTTCATCTGATCCCCAATCCTGTAATTTATTTATGTACCACCTACAAAATTGCAACCTCACCTCACTATCCACTGGCAATGGGTCTTGAATCTTACTTAAATGGTAAGGATGTAAATTATTTCGCTTGAGAACTCTATAAACCGTGGAATGATGAAGTCTCAATGTAGCACCAAGTACTTGTTGTAGGGTCTTCGCGAACAGCCTGCAATGTTGCAGGTGCTTGTCTCCATTGCTGAACATTTCTACCACCTTCTCTTATTCTTAAACCACTGAATGAACCAGTTTCACCAGAGCGCCTAAACATTTCAACAAATGTCTTTCTGCAAGGTTGCTGTCTGTTTGGAAAGCGCAATGCATACTCCCGCACCACTGCACGGGAGTTTCCATTCGCGAAGCCATAAACAAATAACATATCTCGATATTCAATATTTGAGAAACTAGGCATGTTTTCTATTTTTCTAAAAAGAAAATGGAACCGTAAAAGAGGAAAATATAAACTTATTTAATTCATTGAATGACAGTTCCTGTCAAATTCTGAATATTTTTTTCTGTTTTAAAATCAAGTAATGCAAGCCTTCTGTGATTTATTCTTTTACGATACTTTTTCTAATTTTCTTTTTCTAATCCGAGAAAAATTAATTATTCCTAGTTTCTTAAACATTCAATATCGAGATATGTTATTTATTTATCGGTTATTATTATTGAAACGTCATTTGTGGAATTGTTTAGACGCTCCGGTGAAACTAGCTTATTTGTGATCGAAGGATAAGAGAATTTAATTTTCTTACTCTTACTCTTACCCATGATTTTGCTGGTAAAAAAGTAGTAAGCTCAAAAGTTGATATACCGTTTAAAAGCCAGATGAATGTAGTAGTTTTTCCAAATAATAAACGGCTACTTATCGATCAGTTTTCAATGGTACAGCTAACTCCCGGTATACAAACTTTTTTTACCATTAGTACTTACCTATCTTATAGAAAATTCAATGCTCTTTCCGATGGTATGATCAGATTCGATGTAGCTGTAAGAGTAACAGAGATATTCTTGTTTCTATAGAGAGAAACAAAAAATTTCGTAAAATCAAGAAGGTTAAATCACTCTATAATTATCAACTTTTCGAAAAAATGTTATGGGACATTTTTTGTTGCAAATGACTAGTACTATCACCTACTGAAGTTTGGCACCTTTTATAGTAGACACCCTGTATACTTTTGAATGTCTCATTCAAGTAAGACTGAATCTGAAATCATTGAGGTTGCATAGACACTGCCATATGTTTTCAAAAACTTAGTAGATCGAAAACAAATGCCCCCTTAAGCGATAGATTTTTTTGATGCCATAGTAATAGATTTTACTCGGACGTATTAGTGAACAGGATTGTTTGTTTTGTATTGTTTTTTCCTTGTTTCAGTTGTTTCGTTTGTAATTTAATATTTTTATTGTATATTTTCTATTAAGAATGATTTGATCTCATCTGTTTCTTTTCAAGTATTTTAATGGTCTATTGACGTGTGTAAAACACTAAATATACTATTTTTTTCTATTCTACTTGCAAATTGAGTATTTATGGCAATACTATAAAAAAAGTGTTTGTATTACTTGAATTTTCGAGAAGATAAATAAGATACGACATCTTTGTTGCTGTTGTTCAGTGCACAAGAATGTAGTTGTTGTCCCAATTCATTTTCCTTTCTGTGCATTCACAATTCAAAAAGTAAAACTGTGAATAATCAATTACCGCTAACTCGAAGAAATAGAACGTAGAACATTAACTGAAACGTTAGAAACGTCTAAATTATCCACAGTATCCTTAAATTCAACACTTTAACCTACTTTCAAACCGAGTTTACAACACAAACTGGTCACAATGTCCCAAATTTGGGTTTATGGTTGACCTAATGAAATAGAAATTTTCCCAAAACTGTCAAGTAAGCGTGCAGTGTCATAAATCCTGTTTCGATTTCAATGGTAGTCCCTAACTGAAACCTTAACGCAAATATCGTCGACAACTTTGTGACTTTGTCGGTAAGACTCTGCCATGATATTCTGAAAAGTGATTTTATAGTATTTTACGATTTAATTGCCTCGAATTGCTGCTACTGCTTCTTGGAATGAGCTTCCAAACGACTGAAATTGGGTTAAGATTATTTTATGACGGATGGTCTAGTGACGGCTTTGAATTTGCAACTGTGTGGGAAATTTCTAACATCAGGTGTAAACCAAAGACTACTGCTTTAAACCTGTCGTTTTCTATAAATAATTCACAATAATTTCAACCAAAATCAAAATATAACAGATGAAAATGAAATGGGTTACTTGATAAAATTTATATATGTACATTTTTTATTAAATAAAACAATGTTCAAAATCACTATATTAACTTCACCACATTGTGGCTTCTTCAGATAAATGATACATTCAAAAGAATGTTGTGCCTTATATTATACATTGGTAAAAGCAGATACTTAACAATAATAAGCAGAACAGAGTTGCTTCTTTTGTAAACTGAGAAGATTAAATAATTTCAATCTATTGACTATTTGGTAAATTTCAGAAACTCTTCTGTTTATTGATTTCCAATGCTTGTCATAGGTTAAATATCAATCTATTATTGTTATTATTTAATAAAACAAAATTATTTTTATAAGTATATTTTTCTTCTAGTAGTTGATTTGCATAATAAGAACCTGGTTTTGTTATCAAAACTGCGTCTGTGTTCCGATATCCAAATATTGAAGTGACTGTATAAATACCTGATCTGCATTTTTAACGAATTTAAGAGAAAAGCATGCTTTCAATCATTTCAAAATTAATTATATATATTTGTTTCATAATATATATATATATATATATATATATATATATATATATATATATATATATAAACTTCCTTCCACTAAACATAAGAATTGTACACAATATAAATAGTTTCAAAAGGAAGGTCAATTGTTTTATCAGGATGAAAGATAGAAATGACATCCATTGTTTGTTTTGATCCGTATGAAATTTTTTTTTATTGATTTGTATTTCTTTGATCATAGCATACCTTTTGTGTTTCTCTGTTTGTAGTTGCGTACCCACGCACTGGCTTAGCCTTAGTGGGTAATCCTTGATGTGTTTTGTTCATTCGTCATGGTCATAATTTGTGTTTTTTTTATAGTTTGTAATGGGAGGGGGGTTTTCACATTGAGTGAATAAAGATTATAGATTATAAGATTATAGACTTGAGACAAGAAGAATTATTCAAAAATCCGTAGATCAATGAATAATCCTTCCTGACAAGAGCTAGTTCCCAAATCTGCCTGCCATCCACGCAGCCCCCAAGAGCCCCAATAGTTCAACTAAGCAGGATGCCGAGAAACGAAGCGGTAGACTGCAGTTTCGCCCTTATTAGGAGCTCATCAGTGTCGCATATCGTTTCTGAGCATCCTAACAAGTTACATCAGGGTACCCTATCGATTCCAGAAAGGACGCACCTCGTACATACGGATGAGAGTCGCCCTCAATGGACCGACATGGCGAACCCGCTACCGGACTTCGAGGAAGATACAAACAATAACAAACATATGTAGAAACGTTAAAAATTCCAAACATTTGGGAGACATATTTCGCCATTCTGTATCACATCAACGGCAGAGAACGAGTGAAATAATCCCTCTGGAATAGTGGTCTTAGCCTCTGTTTCCGAGATAAAACTTCCCGTCGGTAAATATTTGATGGGACAAATATCTTCCGCGATAAACTTCGCGAGGAGTCTACATCTCTTGTCAGGAAGGATTATTCATTGATCTACGGATTTTGAATAATTCTTCTTGTCTCATATGTATATATATATATATATATATATATATATATATATATATATATATATATATATATATATATATATATATATATATTTTGTTTTACCAGCGATGAATAAAGCCCTAAGGGGGAGCAGTCCTAGCCTTATCTAAGAACTTAACTAATGCTCCGCTGTTTTTCAACAGGGAACATCTCATACAACATTCGGGTTAGATGGGTTTTGAAGATCCTGTATTATCGGAAAAACTTCAGGAAATGAGTGATACTTATCCCAAGATGATTCAAGAGCTAATTTCCTGCGAATATGGGAAGGTACTATATTACAGATAACCGGAAGCCATGGGAAAGCAATTGAACTGATACATCCACTTATAACTCTCATAGAACAGTTCAACTGAGAATCAATCTTATTGACATGAGCACTATTCAACCACACCTGACAGCAATATTCTGCTGCTGAATATACTAAAGCTATTTGAATTGTGGAGGCCGTTACTTGATGTAGATCCATGATATAAATGAGATAAAAACACAAGGTTTAACTTTGATCTACACTTTATTTGAAAAATTCAACAACAGTTATGCGGCTGGAAGAGCAGTTATCTCTGGACAGAAGATATGGATCAAATCAGAATGCAAGATTTTGTTCCACAAGCGAGACATCTACAACATTTATCTCAAGGTAATTCATACCGAGTTATTGTACAGACTTCATCCACTTGAATTCGATTCATTAGATTACAATAATAGATTCAAAATTAGATCAATAATACATAATAAATATACCATCCAATACCGCAAATTAAAGTTTCTCGTGTCACGAAAACCGAAACCTACTCCACGTAAAACTAAATTTTCTGACCATCAATTTTTGATAGATTCGTTAACCTTTCTGATACTAATTTCACAACTGATGAAACTAATCTCTTGGAGAAAGGTTTCAAACACAATATTAAATCAAACAAGATAAAATCTGATTTAGAGGAACTTGGCATAGATACTGAAATTTCTCTGAAAATATTCTAATAACACTCACCTTAAATATTTAGCATCTGACATTATAAAAATGAATCATTAGCTGACTTTAAACCGAGTAAAGAACAAAATATTTTAAAGGCCATCAAACAAAAATCTCAACTAAATGAAGTTATTTTTACAAAAGCAGATAAGGGTAATACTGTTATTGCGTTAAATAAAAATGACTACCTATTTAAAACTCTAAATTTCATTTCGTCCGGAAACTATACAATTTTAAACAAAGATCCAACTATTAAATTTCAGAAAAATATTAAAATTGCAATAAATGACGCAAAATCTTTAATTAAAGCAATAGATAAATACAAATTAATTTTACCAAACCCTCAACCACCTCAACTGTATTCACTCATTAAATTGCATAAAGTAAATAACCCCGTTAGACCAGTCGTATCTTACGTTACAGCCCCAGCCGTGAAATTGTCGCACTACCTTATAGATATTATTAAAATTTTTGTTCATTCAAATCAAAATTTTCTATAAAAATTTCATTCGAATTGATAAATAACATAAAAACGTTAACCTACCACCTAACGCAAAACTTATTTCGTTTGATGTTGAGAATTTATACCCAAGTGTTCCTCCAGGTGATGTCAGAATATTAATCGAAAACATGTTGAATTCGAATCATGTTAACCACATAATCAAATCAGAAATATTGAATCTGTTGGACGTTTGCATTGAACAAAATTATTTTTCTTTCAACAACATCTATTACAGTAGTGAAAATGGTTTGATCATGGAAATCCTTTGAGTCCACTTTTAGCAGAGATTTTATGAATAATATTGAACAGAAAATTCATACACATCCACTCATTTCCAAATTTCTTTATTGGTATAGATATGTTGACGACATCTTAGTATGTTTCATTGAACTACTCGTCAATTAGACTTATTTGTTAATTTCATTAATTCCATCCATTTGAACATTAAATTCACGATAGAAATTGAACAGAACGATTCCATAAATTTTTGGACTTAAAATCACAAAACAAAATAATAATCATGTTTTTCGGTCTTTCGTAAACCAACACATACTGATACAATTATACATAACTACTCATTACATCCCATTCAACACAAAGTTGCAGCTTTGAACAGCATGGTACATCGGTTACTCAATTTACCTTTATCAGTAGAAGATTATAATAAAGAGTTAAACATCATCAAACAGATAGCCATTAATAATTCATATAATCCGGATATGATAGACCTAATCATTCGTAAAAACTCTATCAAAAAGCAATAAATGAAGTATATCCTATTCATAAAGACTATAAAATATTCAACAGTTTAACATTCTGCGGTTCTGCAAGTACAAATATTAAATCCTTTCTCGTCAAACAAAATCTTAATAAATTTGGTAAAATAACTTAGGTAAACATATTAAAAATAATAAATCTCGTGTTGAAAAATCAAGTAAATCAGGAATCTATAAACTCAATTGCGGTTCTTGTGATAAAATTTACATCGGTAGGACCTATAGGAGTTTTGGCATAAGAACATCTGAACATAAACGTAGCTTCGACAAAAATAAATCTGATTCAAATTATTCAAACCACCTAATAAAAGAAAACCATTCATTCAATAAAACTTTGACATATTACATATAAAATCAAAAATTCAGTTCAAAATTAGATCTCCTAGAAGCATTAGAAATAAATAGATACAAACATTCGGACAAGCTTTTGAATGAACAGGTTAGATGGGTTTTGAAGATCCTGTATTATCGGAAAAACTTCAGGAAATTTGATACTTATCCCAAGATGATTCGGAGCTAATTTCCTGCGAATATGGGAAGGTACTATATTACAGATAACCGGAAGCCATGGGAAAGCAATTGAACTGATACATCTGCTTATAACTCTTAAACGTCGAATCAATCTTATGACATGAGCACTATTCAACCACACCTGACAGCAATATTCTGCTGCTGATTATACTAAAGCTAAAGCAGTAGTTCGCAAAGTAGAGACTCTGACGCCCCAATTAGATCCAGCTAGTTTATGTAGTATATTGTTTCTTGTTTTCAACTTCTGACATAATTTATCAATATGAAATTTGATAGTCAAAGAACGATCTAGCTTCAACCAAGATATGTTGGAGTGAAATTATGAGTGATTGATTGAAGAATACTCTTAGTTGCCTAACCTATCCTTCTCATGATTATTCAGATGAAAACAAGAAACTTCAGTTTTCGAAGGATTTGAACATGAACGCTATTTTTTGAAGAAAATGTTCAGAATTTCTAAATCGGAAGTCATTGTTTGCTCAATTGTTTCGAAGTCATAGTGTCGAAAAACCAAAGCAATATCATCAGCATAAATAAACTTTGTAGGGGAAGTTTAAGGGATGTCAGACATATATAAATTGAAGAGGAGAGGTGCAATAACAGATCCCTGAGGTAGGCCATCATTTAGAGTATAAAATCTACTGCTTTTCCCACCGATAAAAACTCGAAGTCTTCTATCAGATAACATATTTTCGATCAACTTCACAATTTTTCCACATTGAACTACTTCAAAGAGTTTATAAACTAAACCATTCTTCCAACTGTGTCATATGACAAAGAGGGATCTACAAATACAGCGCCTATTTTAAGTTTGCCCTGAAATCCTGTCTCAATGAAAGTGGATAAACCTAAAACCTGATCAGAACAATTTTTCGAAAACCTCCCTGAGAAGTGGACAGAGTTCTGTCAATGATTGGTTCTAAGCTCTGATAAAGAAGTCTTTCTAAAATTTTGGTCGTTCGATGCACGAAGGGTGCACAAACTATGTCAATTCGTGTCATTTGTGCAGTAAACAGCACAGAAAAAGGTTTGAATAACTAAGAAAAATGGTGGTTCATCTCTCCTAGGTGAGATGTTCCAACAAAAAATTGAGTTTGGTTTTGCGAAAAACGGTAAGAGATATCATCAATTGATTGCGTTTGTTTGTATTATAAATCAATGTTTTATAACCAATAAGTGTTTTGAAATTCGTATTACGTATTTCATGAAACTGTTATATCGATTTTAAGAAAATGAAGTTCATCTCTCCTTGATTCGTTATAATTGACTTTTTTCTGTCACTGTCCAAAATTAACATTTTTATAAATTTATTTAGGAGTATCTTAACGCCTACTTGATTGTTTGTACGACTTGATTTCCTATGTTGGTGCAAACTTTTACTAAATAGACAAGTAATATAAAAATACGTTTTGAGGAAGGATTTTCAGAAAAAAATTACATACTTGTTGCGTCATTTAGACTCGAACTTGCCTAATTTTTGAATAAAAATACTTGAATATTAGTAGAGAAAAATTCAGCGCATTTTATTGTATTTAATGAAGTCAATATTACTGGCAAAAATATAACCATGTTACATTAACAGAAAGAATCTAATAAAATATTCATATTCAACTCATGCCCAAGTTTCCTAAGTTTGGACAAAGTTATACAATCCAATGGGTTTCCATGAACAACGACGTTTTTTAGCTTCTTCAATTCAAAAAATTCCCCTGGCAAGTTTCTCAATTGATTCCAAGACAAATCAACTAATTCCAAGTTTCTATTTTTCGCAATAACATCAGGAATACTCCTCAATTTATTCATAGAGATATTAAACTTTATAATATCGAAGTCTTCGAAAGTTTTGTAATGAATATCAGTCAAGAAATTCTGCGAAAAACTCAAATCTACAGCTTTATCTTTAGCTAGGAACGAAAACATCTTTGGCTTCAATTTCCCCAAGAAATTAGTGTTCATATTTAAGGTTACTAGTCTGGGGGTATTAATTATGCTGTCTGGATTCAACGTAGTTAGTTTGTTCTTGGATAAATGAAGTATTCTCAAGTTAGTTAAATTGTTGAAAGCCCCAGGTTCTATAACAGATATTTCATTATACGTGAGATCAATTTCATTCAACTCCAATAAATTTTCAAAAGTTCCCTTTCTGATTGTTTTCAGTCTGTTATTACCAAAAAAGAAACCTTCTATAATCATTTGTTTTTCGAATACTCCAGGTTCTATATCTTCCAGACCTTCGTTTATATATAAATATCGGGTGAGGTGGGTTATATTTAACAGACCTTTGCACAATTTTTTAACGGGAATTGTCAGTTTTATCGAATATGCGTGGTCCAAGCTTGTTATAACGTTTTGTTCAATTTCTGTTAGGGTGTATTCCCCATCGTATATTTTGGATATCACATATTTTACAGGATGATCACCACAAGCACTTGTCAGTATGATACCATGAACAAATACGCATAAAATTATTAAAAACGGGCACATTGTTTTAATCTGATTATTTTAACTGGAACGCCTCATTTATTCCACCGTTTTTAATTTATACTTTATGGCTTTTTTTATCTCGATGGAACGGGCAAGGTTGATGAGATTAATTTTTATCATGAATTAAAATTAATTATTTTGACAATGCAACAAAGTGCTATTAGGTAGGAACCAATGTTTCTATAGATAAGCGATTCTTAAATTATAATTACCTAGGAAACTATAAAATTGGCAGTATATACAGGGTGTTTCTGCGGGCGATATGGCAATTTAAAATTTTCAACCCCTCCTTGCCGATTTGTAAATTGATAGTTTAGTTTGGTGTGTGTCAGAAAAACACACGTGTGAGCTCAGGAAAATGTAATAGGGGAACCATACTATCTTGCGTATGATTCAATAAACGAGTGAAAAAACCTGAGGAAGAAACTCGTTTCCCTGTCGCTTTTGCACTAGCAATAGCTTGTCTGTTTATGTTGTATTAGTGTCGTGTGTACATAAAGAGTACCAAAGATTCTTCTGCTTAGCTGCTTCAATCCTCATCTTGCACTTCATCTCCAGACGAAAAAAAAAAACCAGCAGAAAAATATTTCAACAATCATACCTGACTCTTATATGTCTAAACACACTTGAATTTAAGAAAATATTTTACATAGCAAGCAAGACCATAAAAAGGACTGAGGAGATAAACAAAAAGTACATAACCTGCGATATTTCCTTTTTCGCGGAGATGTTCTTCCGTCGTAGTGTGAATCTCCTGAAACATAATCACTTCCTTGTTCTTGCTTGCCAATTTTGAAGTATAATCTCTCCGAATCAAAACAATTCCTTCTCTGTTTGACCGAGAGAGCCCCGATGGCTAAGTTCGGTCTTCTAAGTGATGCCGATTATGATCTATAGATATTCTAGAATCATTTTGAACCCAATAATTTGGGTTGACATCTCCCATATATCGACAGCCGTTTTAAAAATAAAAATGACAAATGTCATATGTATATAAAATATGACAAATGCTATCATATATATACAAAACGAAAACTAAACAAAGGCTATATCTACCGAGATATTCATTTCTGATCAAAACGCAAAACCAGGTCAATTTTTGTTTCAAGGGGACATCTTTTGGGGTACAAAACTTGCCTGAAATATCAACCCCTAAGCGGGGTTGAACATTTTGAAATAGGGAAAATGGGTCGAGTGATGACTCAAAAGAAAGGTGGTATTTTTGTCTACATCACCTTGAACGAATTTCCATTTTAATTGAAAACTGTAAAAGATACAGGGTGAGCAACTCAAAGATAGTGAAGACTATTTCCCTGAGACTATTCAAGTTACAGTGAAGTAAAATTGAACAGATCCATGCTGATCAATGGCAGTCATCATCAAGTACCATCCTCATCTGAATTTCAACCCCTAGAGCAGGGGTGACCACCCTTGAAAATTTGGAAGAGGGTAGATGGGTCGAGTGATACCTCAAAAGAAAGGTATTATCTTTGTCTGCATTCCCGTGAACGAATTTTCATTTTTGATTGAAAACTGTAGAAGATACAGAGTGCTGAAAAAGAGGAGACGATCTATCGCCCTGAGCTATTCGAGTATTAGTGCAAAAACATGGAACAGATTCATTCCAGATCAAAGGCTGTTATCTTTGATCTAAATGAATCTATTCCAGTTTTTTGCACTAATATTCCAATAGTGTTGGGGCGATGTCTTCGCTATTTTTCAGTGGCTCACTCTGTATCTTCTACAGTTTTCAATCAAAAATGAAATTGTTTTCACGGGAATGCAGACAAAGGAAATACCCTTCTTTCGAGTTATCATTCGACCCATCTACCCTCTTCCAAATTTTCTAGGGTTGTTAACCGTGCTCCAGGGGTTGAAATTCGAGATGAGGATGGTACTTGATGATGACTGCCATTGATCAGCATGAATGTGTTCCATTTTACCTCACTGAAACTTGAATAGTCTCACGGAAATAGTCTTCCCTTTCTTTCAGTTGCTCACCCTGTATCTTTTACAGTTTTCAATTAAAAATGGAAATTCGTTCAAGGCAATGTAGACAAAGATACCACCTTTCTTTGAATTATCACTGACCCATCTTCCTTATTCAAAATGTTCAAGATTGCAACCCCAGCTTAAGGGGTTGATATTTTGAAGTATTTCAAAAAATGTTTGAAAAAAAATTTACTTCGTATTGCGTTTTGATCAGAAATGATATATATATATATATATATATATATATATATATATATATATATATATATATATATATATATATATATATATATATATATAAAAGAATAATATAAAACCGCATAGATTTATCTTGTTTCATACCGGACATATGGTGACTTGAACGATTCACCCCATTCAGCACCATTTCGGAAATTAAGGGTTGAATCAACAAACTTTGAATAAAAGTCTAATAATAATATACCTAAGGATAATATGAAAACTGCACATATGTACCTTTGTTATTACTGGAGATTTGGTAATTTGATTTCAACCCCTCCTATTTCTACCCCCTTGAACCGATTGTGTCCAATTGCAACACCCTCTGAGAATTTGGCATCTAGAATGATACTGAAAAGTTTGATGGATGTCAAATCATATCTACGACATCGAAGATTCAAAATTGATGCATGTTTCTGAAAATATAAAAATTACATACATTTATTTTAATGGAAAACCTCGAGAATTGTTTGATCAAACCTAAACTGAGTTAAGGAAGATGAAGTAAAATATATTTTATACTTTCCAGAATTTCATTTCTACACACGACCTTCAGGTCATTTTCAAGTAATCAACTAGGAGGAATAAATCTATTTATATAGATACTAGTCTAGTTCATATTAACTAGTGGAGAGGTATTAATGTCTAGCTGAATATCAACGCTGATTTCATTGGGTTTTTACAAAGTTAATTGATTTCTAAACATTCGAATAGATTCATTTTCTTTCCTTTGTCACAATTATGAAGAATTTTCATATCATCGAATGTTATTGAATGTTTTGGGATTTTTTTATGGTTACATATTGGAGAATTATTGTCAGAGGCTGATTGTTCTTTAAATCTGGTTTCGAAATCTTACCTGCCTATCCAACATAAGCTACCGTACACTCTTCGATAGAAATTTTATTTTTGAATTTGTCTGTTTTTTGTTTAGAATTAAATGATAATTTGCTCAAGTTCAGACCACTTGACAAAGAGGTAGTTATTCTAAATTTAGAAAAATAGTTGCTAAATTAATGGAGAAAGAACCAGCATACTTGAAACTAGCATATTTTTCAAAGAAGTATGGAATATAATAATTATGTTATTTGATGTTTTTCTTTACGTTGGATAATTTTGTCTCTAAAAATCGGAGGAATTTTGTTATTCAAGGCAATTTTCTGCCTATCTAGTATATTTCAATTTTAAAATATTAAAACAAGGATTGGAACACACAGATTACCTAGTACATCCAGAATGGAAATAAAAAAACTGATTCCAATGAACGCTCTTTCTAAGTTATCTATGAATATATCGGCTAAAAGGGGGCTAAGAGATTATTCTATGGGAACTCCTGATGTTTGTTGAAGAAATTCTGATCCCACCAAAAATATTCTGTAAAAAACTAGCCAAGTCTTGATGAAGCTGCTTGTTTATCTCTACAAAGTAATGAAATTGAGACAAAGTCGTTGTGTGTTGTTGTGTGACTTGGCCGTTGAAAATTCTTTATACGTTAGTGGGTAGGTACAAGTCAATTTTGTTTACACGTGATGTTATATCTGTTGTAACTACCTATGTTTGTTAAGCGAGATAATAGCCCATACTGGTATTGGTAATTAGACGCAAGTGTCTTATTTTAGGCTGTTGTTGATTGTGCAACACATGCATTCAGCATCGACAATGCTGACTTCTACTCTCTTCTTTTTGGAGCGTCAAATCGGCCATCGATCTAACATAAAATGGACGTACAGACGAACTTCTATCAATGATTAGAAGTCTGTTTGTACTGGAAATATTTTTTTATACTGTTTGTTTAAGGCTCCGTTCAAGTCGACTCATATTGCTGTGTTAATATTTCAACCATTTCGGCTTGTAAATCTATAAAATGGTTTTGGTCGAATTGATTATCTTCTGGAATTTGGAAAACTTCGGATAAGTGTGATTTTAATATATTGGCTTTATCCTGATCATATATATATGGGCTGAAAGTCTATTGAATTCAGTTTTGATGGCTTGGTTTCTGGTTCGGAGAAAATTTCTGTACAAACGTCGTTTTTGTTTTATGAGGTCGACTATGAACGGAAGCAACGGTGGTCGTTCTATATTGATGGTTTTTCGGGGGACAGAGGAGTCTAATGCAGTTTGTATTAGGTTTGTTAGGGATATATAGAGGTTTTAACCTGTTCGGAAGTATCTAGAAGATATCGACGATTTAAGTTATAAGATATGTACGTACGGAAATTGTCCCAGTTTGCTTTTTTAAAATCTTTGATTGTTATCATACTCGGTCTGAATCTAATGTTGTTTTTATCAGTATTGGAAGATGATCAGAGGTGATTGATTGACCTATAAAGCATGATTGTTCAAAGAAATGGATAAGATCCGGTGAGATGATTATATGGTTGTTTATAGACATCCCTTGATGGCTAAAGAATGTATGATTAATGTTATGGCAGCGCCATAATTGTTTATAAGACTATCGGACAGGATATGTCCGTTTCTATTGGAGGTAGAATCACCGAATTGGATGTGGCGGAGGTTGAAGTCGCTCAAAATTATTGAGTTTGGGATCGATGCTACGTACTCTAGAAAATCTGATGGAATTGTTACTGCTGGAGGATTGTAGAATCTGAATACTGTGACAATGATGTTACTCAGATCGAGTTTTGCAGCTGTGCATTCTAGATTTTGATACTGGAGGTTAATCGGGAAAACAGTTGAAGCATATTTATTATGGATGAGGAGTGCTATACCACGAATGGCTCCTAGATGGATATTTCTTTGATAAGTGTTGTAATTTGAGAATGTTAAGGGATTTCGGAGTTTAGAATCTTCACTAGGGGGCGTTTGCGGCGTAGGCCGAAAGGGTTTATAGTGCCTGATGTAAATTCCATAATTATTCGATTGGTTCTAGGGTGACTGTGATTTTATTACCACAATAATTAATAATTGATTTTCGCTGGAGGAAGGCAGAGGTTGCCGAAGGCTGGGCCCTAGCGATATCCTCTCTCCTCTTAGGAAAAATGTTGGATATGATTTGGGTTATGAATCTGACGACTAAGTTGATTCTTGCGAAGTTTTCGATTTCACCGTCGTCTTCAGAGTTGGAGTCGTCAAGCACCTTGACTGGGGTGGTTTGGATGGTGGCTGACGGAGATTCACGTCGTTTAGGACATTGAAAGTCCCAAGCAGCGTGTGATCCTTTGCAGTTGGGGCAGATAGGAGATCTATCTATCTATCGTGTGCGATGTTAGAATGGTGGCATTTTTGAATTACTATTATAATTATTTCGTTTTAGCTGTTCGTCCTTTTGTTATTAACTTCGAAACCCATTAAAAAATGAGCAATTAAATTTTTAGATACAATCTTGTATATTCGTGATAGGAGTGTTGAGCTAAGCCAATTGTAACTATTCATGGCCTTCTAGAACGAAAGATGAAAATTGCAAAAAAAAATTGTGTTGGGTTTTTCTTTCAAAAATATGTCAAAATATTGTAGGATGAGATGAACAGTTAAAATAAGCAAAATGATACCATTTGAAAATCGAAAGTTGGTATCGTCACACGTATTAATGTTATCAAATTCAAAATGTTTTCTATTGCCAAATTTCATGAAATATATTCCAAATAGAAAAAAGTTACAGGGTGGCCCTAGTTTCAGTTACATGTGGTATACTATCAGAAAATTTGCGTTAAATAACAAAATTCCTTCGATTTTTATAGACGAAATTATTTAACGCAAATAAAAACATCGAATAACACTTTTATTATATTCTATAAAAGATACTTCATTGAAAAAATACGCTAGTTTTAACAACGCTGATCCTCTTTCCAAGAACTTTATTCTTATTTAAAATAAGTTGTTTGTAAAATAAAATTGTGGAAAGTATAAAATATATTTTTCTTTATCTTGATCGACAATGAATATCCATGAAATGAATAAACCATCAATATTACTCATTTTAACTAAGTTGATGCGTTCAAATTTTTCAAACGCAAAAGAGACCACATAAAATATTCTTTTCGTTCTGCTTAAATGAACATTTAGGACTTTACTTCATCCACGTTGTGAAAGTATTTTTTTTCATCTCCTCAAGAAAGAAACCAATAAAACTATAATAGTCGAAAAGATTTGGTTGAATCAATTATGATGGTCGTAAATTTACAAGGAAGTTCCAAAAATTGGTCCTTCGAATCGTTTGTAGTCTTGTCTTGTAAATTATCGTTCGAACACCATACCTAATTGATGTATTTAGGGACGATAATCTAGCCATTTTGGTGTAAAAACAGCATTGTGATCTGGTCAACTATTGGTTTCGTAATGTTCGTTTTCAAGTTCGTTTTGCGGATATGACCTCGATTTAAATGGTTTTCGTTTCGGACATTAGATATTTCACGCCGTCAAATTACTATTTCCCATTCCCAATTGCATTTGTGATTTAATCATGTCAGTTTGAAGTAAAGTTAAATAAATTCAGCTCCCGTTCTATTATCTACCTGTTAACTGAAGCTCTTTCAAACAAGTTAAAAGAATCCTACGGGGTCGAACTTGCGGTGAGTCTTTGGTAAATTGAAAAAACCGCATATATCACCATGTCAAAAATTCTAGGCTGTTACGTTACTATACAGATGGCGACAGATAAAAGCTGTCTGCATATCTGTCTGACAGAAGGCTACCATTGTCCATTTTGATCATTTGTTGGTCATTAAATGCAATAGATAAGGTAAAAGTAAACCGCCCTTTTGCTCAACAATGAGGTTATCAATTTGACACATGAGGGTAGTTACAGGAAAGAGAAAACAGAAAAAGGCAAGTTCAGATAACGGAATTGTAGAATGTTTCATGGTGTAGACAGGTTTTGCTGTCCGAAAAAGAACACGAGATAAATTGCCTCGAAGTTCTCAATATTTCAATGACAGAACTGATTTTAAACTATACTACCCCAATAAGTTATCCCAACATTTAAATTTTGATGATTCAAGAGTATGTATTTTTTAAGTTTTCTTGCATTACATGTTTCATGGATGAAAAAGTAAAGCGTTTCGAGTCTACGAAAAAATTTAATAAGAAATGAATTCTGGAGAAGAATCTGATCAAAACCAACAATCATTCGAACGATCAAAAAAACAACATTCCAAGCTGAATGATTTCGCGTCCGGCCACCATAAAGCATGGACGCTTCGTTATTACAAACGATATACAACTGTGTCCAAAAAGTGAGGTGACTCAGCATTCATTTTGAGAAATCTCTATTTTTCTTTCTAATCAATTTCATCGCCTTCAAAGTAATCCCATCTACTTCAAATGGACTTATGCCAACGGATTTTCCAATCTGCAAAACACTTGTTGAAGTCTCAAAACGGTTTCCTCGAAGCAGTCTTTTGAGTTTGTTGACTAACCAAAGTCACAGGTGAATACGGCGATTGTTGAAGAATATTGGTCGAGTTTTTGGCGAAATGGTCAAGAAGAATCAAAGCAAAAACCAAAAATGTTCTCGCCACAATTCCACCCTCTTTAAACAAATAGCTTCACGCTAACCACGCATAACGCTCAAATAATATTCGTTGTTAACGATTTGACCCGGCGATAGGAACTCAAAATTCACAACACCGCAACAATCGAAGAGAGCATTCACCATGACCTTGTTTTTTGAGCGACTTTGCGCGGTGTTTTTGGATGTGCCTCATTTTGGCACTATATTCACTTGATTGATCGGTTGTTTCTGGGTCGTAAGCATGAATTCACGTCGCATTCACTGTAATAATACGTTTTATTCTGTCCTAATAGTCAGAAAGCATTGTTTTATACACTTCAAACGCGATGATATTTTTCCAGAAAATTCATTGTTTTCGGTACCATTTGAGATTTGATGCGTCTGAGTCCCATAACGTCCTTCAAAATGGGATTGACTGATCCTTTTGAAACGTCATCATAATCAGCAAGATCTCTAATTGTTAATCAATGATTTACAAGCACCAAACTTTGTTTTTTAGGACGTGAGCTTTGTCGATCGAGGTTGATGGTCGACCGGGACGCTCTTCGTCTTTCACTCGTTTTCGAGCTCTTTGGAACACTTTACATCACTTGTAAACGAGATAGCTTCATCACCAAAGGCTTTTTGCACCATCTCCAGAGAATCAACAGCAGAAAATTCATTCGACAAACAAAATTCAATGCAATTCTTTGCTCAACAAATGCAGACATTATAAAAATCGAAAAATTCACTTCTTAGCTTACAAAACGAATATTTTTTATGACAACGTTAATGGCAAATTTAACATCGTTTAGACGGGAATATAGTGGAAGGATATTTAGATGAATTTCCATTATGGCAAAAAGGAAATACGAACCATCCCCAACTGTTATAGTGGAATTTCGGTGATCACTGGATTGGAAGTAGGGAACCTACGTAATGGCCAACCCGTTCCCCAGATCTTATTCCCCTAGATTTGTTCCTCTGGATATATGTTAAGAATTTATTGTATACATAAAAAACCTATGACATAGATGAGCTAAAACTTCGGATTTGTTTGGAGAATACAAGTAACATTCATGTAGGAAAAGCAGGCAGAAGTGTTGCCAAGTGTTGCATATCCTGCATTTCAAATTGTGGAAATGCTTTCGAATTCATAAGATAATTTGTTTATTGATTCAATTTGTTGTATTAATACTTTTTGTCAAAAACATAATTTCTTTCGAGTCTCAAATTAAATTTCAACAATTGCTCTAAGAAGTGAACACAGAATTGAATAAATGGGATCTTTGATGCACACAGACGTACCTCTTCTGCCATAGAATTATGGATAACTGCTATGTTCCGAATGGATAGATATGACTTTTTTCTTAGAGGCTTTAGTTGAATCAATTGATATAGGATGTTATACAGGGTGTTAAATAATATGTCACAACTCTAGAGGGTAGATAAACGTGCAATTTTAAGAAAAAAGTTCATATAAACATAGTTCCGTAAAAGCTTCCTTACGGAACTACAGGGTGTTGAAATTTCCGGAAAAAATTGGTTTTTTCTTCAAAACTCCTACAGTTTTTGAGATATTCAGCCGAAATTTGGAATGCAAGCTATTTTTTGTAGCCTCCATCATTACCGTCCTAGATTTTAACTGGAATTCACAAGGTGTTTTCTTTTCCGAGGCCATGTCTCATTTTACCCTTTCATACTTTATGCAGTACGCCACTGATCAGCGTACAATCAATTTTCTTCATCTTAGTTCAATTTAGAAACTTTTTTGATACTTAGAATTTTTTCGTAGCTCCAACAGTTTTCGAAAAATAATTATTGAATTTGAATTATTTGAATTGTATGTTATTAGCTAAATAAAAAAAAAATAGAAGTACTCGATAGGTATGCCAAAAATTTGCTTTTATTTTGATAGCTCGTCTTCTGAGACTCACCTTATACTTATTCAATATCAAACCAAAAAAAAAACAATTAAAAACTAAATAAATTGCTGGAAGTGTACTCCTCCTGCAATTTCTTATCGTGTCACAAGAGGTTATTATTTGATTTCTCAATTCTTCTACAGTGTTCACTGGAGTGGTATAAACTGAACTTTTGAGATATCCCCATAAGAAAAAGTCTCAATTATTTAAGTCTGGGGACCTAGGAGGCCATGGTTCTGGCCCACCCCGACCTATCCATCGGTTGTTGAATGTATTATTCAAGAATTCTCTAGCTTCTCCACTGAAATTTGCTGGTGCCCTGTCATGCATGAACCACAGTATGTTTCTCACCAAAAGTGGCACATCCTGGAACAATAAAGGTAACTCCTCCTCAAGAAACTGCCGATAAGCGGGACCGTTTAGTCTGTTTGGCAAAATAAATGGCCCAATCAAATAAATTCCAATTATTCCGACCCAGACATTTAGTGAGAATGTTCTGGATGATGAGATTCCTCAATCAAATGGGGATTTTCCTCAGCTCAATAATGATTATTGTGAAAATTTGTGATAGCAGTTTACCTTCGTCTGTGAACATTATTTCACTGTCAAAATGAGCATTTTCTCTAATTTTATCCAAGAACTATCGGCAGAAATTCAGTTTTGAATGGAAAATCTCGAGGAAGTTGAGTTTGGAAGCATTGAATATGAAACGGGTACAATAAAAAGTCGTGGAGAATCCTCCAAGCTAGAACATGTGAAATATTCAATTGATTTCCAATTTTTCTTTTACTCGCATAAGGATTCAAATCAATACAATTCAAAACAGCTTCCTCAATATCTGGAGTTCTCATAGTTTGAGTTGCACCTTTTAAATGATTATTTGCAGTAAAAGTACCAGTTTCCCTCAACCTTCTGTGGATATTTGAAAATGTTCGCCTGTCTGGTGTTATTCGATTTGGAAAGCGCACCTGATATAATCGCCTAGCTTCTATTGTGTTTCCGTCAGCCAGACCGTACATGTAATGGATATAATGGATGAATAAATAAATAGTTGAAAAAATCAAAGCCTACTAGTCATTCTTTTAATTAGAAGAGCTTTCCATTCAGCGAATGCATACTACCGTTTAATAATTTTTTGCTCGAGAATGGTCAAAGATACGAAAAAATTACAAGTGTCTAAAAAGTTTCTAAATTGAACGAAGATGACGTAAATTGATTGTACGTTGATCAGTGGCGTACTGCAAAAAAGTTTGAAAGGGCAAAAGAAGACATGGCTCCGGAAAAGAAAACACCTTGTAGATTCTAGTTAAAATTTAGGACATGTAAGGATGGAGGCTGTAAAAAATAGCTTGCATTCTAAATTTACGTAACGAAGCTTTTGCGGACCTATGTTTATATGAACTTTTTTTCTTAAAATTGCACGTTTGTTCGTTGTGACATACTATTATATAACACCCTATATATATTTGGAAAGAAAAATAATAATCCTCTCTATCGATACCAAAATCTTCTTTAGTTTATAATTGAAAAACACAAGTTTGCTTCATAACTCTGTAACGTAATTTCTTACGTATTACATAATTGCGCTTATTGGCAGCTTTTCGCCAGAGAACAGTTGGGTAGTGGGTTGTATAATTTACAAAACTCTTAGTACCAATAAAGAATAATTAAAATGAACTGGGCGCCACTTGATTTAAGCTATGAAATATAAACTTAATATGAATCGACTGATTGAAAATCATGAAACAATCAGTGTTACTTTTAGGTAACAGTAAATGAAGAATATGATTTTTGATGAGAATATAATATACGTAATGAAATGCAATTTATAATATACGGAAAAATAAGGGTTAGTAATCCACTTATAATATAACTCTAAAGATGATAAAAAGAAAACGGAGATGTTTGAGAAGGTAATACGATATTGAAGTTACACCAAATTCTTCTTTATTATTTAGCGTTGAAAGATGAACTGATTAATATAACAGTGTAGATTGATACTGGCCTTGATTTGAGAAGGTTCTATAGAACAACTGTACTTTGAAACAAAATGGCTTCAGCTTTTAGTGATGATGATGAGTGGCTGAATGTAGGTAAGCGTATTCGAAAATTCTGTCCTCAGAACGATAACCAAAACTCCAGTTGATCGGATTGGATTGAATTCTAGGCATTAACAGTAATGCTTTTCTTGCAGGTATGTATAAGAAAAAGAAATGCTATGCCTCCGGTAGAAGAAACCTAAAATGTTTATTTTCACGTATGAAACAATTGGAGTTAGACTCGATAAACACTCACCTTTTATCAAAAGGGTTTTGAGATTCGATAATTAATTTGATACGGAATATTCTAATTCTGAATTTTGATTCTAATATTTTCTTATCCTTTTCAGGTCGAAAACTAGATCGATTATGGTAAATCTGTAACGAATCTTATCTACTGCGCCGATAAAACAATAATTACGAGACATACGGACAATGCTCGCCACCTGTGATCCTTATGAATAATTATTAACCTTTAATGTTGAATTAAAACTGTTTGATTTCGAATTAATTTTGATTGATACCGGAAGATGGACATAATATGAAAAGAGGAAAACTGTTAAAGTGATTTATATTAAAAGAGAATTCTATACCGTTACAACTCAGAAATACATCCTTGCATTCTACTTAAAAAGTGGCTGTAGAATAAAAAATATTTTTGCCCCACTTCAACAGGGTTCGAGATATCATCACATGTCGAAATCCCGAAAAATCCAGAATTCCAGAATAACTCAAAAACTAGAAAAAATTACTAAAATCTGTTTTCACCAATGAGAATGGTGGGATCACTTTTTTCTATCTGCAATATTTCTCATAGCTGCTGTACTAAAATATCGAATTTCGTTAACCTTGTACACTTGGTATATCTCTGATTCTACTAGAATAGATGGAAGTTTCCGTATTTTTTCAACATACACATTTTTTTCGTTTACATTTTACCTGACTTCGTAAAGACTTTATAATCTGTTTCATTTCGGTCCAACTGCAAGTCATTAAAACCAAAAGTTGACCGCTTTTTCTGTGAAATTTTACTTGTGTCCGTTTCCTGTATTGTTAAGAGTAAAGACTTCTTTTCAGGTGATTTGTGGTGCCTATAAACCCTGGCACGTGTTTCCTTTTTATCTTCAACGACGGGGTGGCGTAGTTATCTATGTCTGCCTTCATTAGCTGGAATAGCAATGTGTTAAGTCGCAGCAAACGAGTGCCATAAAATTCACATATCAATAAAAGCCACTTAGTGATTCACTTTAGTTTTTTAAATAGCTTGAATTAATAATAGTGTTGAAGAATATTTTCGGAGAATACAATTCATTATAAGCTCTCATGGAATATACTTTTGAACGATTATGGAGAACTCATAACGCTATCGTTCTGAAGTTTTAGTACTTAATTCAGATTCTTGAAATCCTTCAGTACCACAACCACCACCCTGTTCTTTAAAATGTGCGTAAAGACGCTTTGCCTCATTCCGGATAATTGGACTACTTAGGGGCACTGTTTTTTAATTGCGGTCTTCGATCCATAATGACAACGTCACTACCATCTTTTCTATTGCTGGTTCACGAACAATTTAAAGCAACAGACGATCTTATTTTATCTTCGGCTTTTTTATAGATCGTCCAGTTGGTTCGCTAACATTGAATGAGCGTGATATGGATGCAAATGATTCTATAAGGAGTAAACGATCAAGCATTTCTAGTTTCATTTTAAGCGGTATCATTGTTTTTTTCGTATCGAAAGTCGTTTTACAATTTTTTAGGCAACATCATTGTTTAGAATTATTTGGGTTTATAACGTTCCTCCACTAAAGTTGCCAACTGGGCGTATAGTGGAAATACAACGAGGAAAAGATGGCATAGTGCGGGTAGTGAAGTTAAAAACGAAAAGTGGGCAGCTTACTAGAGCAGTGTCGCGATTAAGTTTGTTTCCTAGAGGCATTGATGAACAAAACTCTTTCTAAAACTATATAAATCCTTTATTACTTAAGTGAACCCAAGTGTCATAAACTTTATTATCTTTAAGAATTATTCTCCTCATTATTTTATCTGTAATTTATTGCATAATATTTAGTTGTACTATTTTGAAAGCTGCTCTTTCAAAAGGCGGAGCATGTTTAGAATTATTTGGGTTATCATGGGTAAAACCGTAACCAACTTCCCAGTAACGTTTTATAGTACCTAGCAAATGTTGGAACACAGGTTGAAATATCTGGTTTTATCATCATTGTACCTTACTAGGCACATTTTATTACCTGTAGGGATCAACTTTCACTAAATATCCTATGTAAAATTATGAGAATATTTCAGTTACCATTCATTCATCTACTAGCACCCTTCAGGTCAACATCACAATATAGTATACAGTTAACCAAAGCACAGTTGTGAAATCAGTTTGTAAAGTGTTAGTTAAATATATATATTTAGTTGACATCTAGTTTAATTCATCTGAATTTAAACTCAACGTGGTCAAACCTGGCCATTCCCGAATACTCTAACAATCATAAATCAGAAAGACAACGCAATGCAGCTTTTACCAAAAACGGAACGTCTTATAAGTGGTATTTAACAATATACTATAAACATTGAGTAATAAGGTCCTTCATCTAAATATTTCGTTTGTTGACGCGTTTTCAAAGGATACCGAATCTTAATACATATATATATATATATATATATATATATATATATATATATATATATATATATATATATATATATATATATATATATATATATATATATATATATATATATAATATCAAGAAAAAAATATTAGAAGGTAAAATTTCTTCTATCAGATAGATGTGATTTAGGAAGATTGACTCAATATTCCAGAGGTAATCGATCAAAAAACTTATGGCACATATTGGAAAAATATTCCTCAAATATAAAACCCATAAAAATAATGAGATAAGTAATGGACAACTGATAGAATACATCGATACTTTAAAACAAAAACTTTCAGTATACTCCATTAGACTACGTGAATATAAAATAAATTCAGATAGAAAATTCCAAATCAAACTATTCAAAAATAATGAAAAACATTTTTACAAATTTATTTCAGGTTCAAATGAAAATATTTCTGGAAATGGAGTTCCTAAAATTGATATTCTAACTGATTATTGGTCTTCAATTTGGACAGTGCCAAGGCAACACAATTCCAATGCAAGTTGGATTTTAAATGAAAGGTCTCGATTTTCTAAAATAGAATGCATGCAATTTGAAAAATTTTCAAACGAAGATATAACATCAGTTATTAAACACACAAAAATTGGAAATCTCCAGGTGTTGATGGTATTCATAACTTTTGGTTCAAGAAATTCTCTTGCGTTCATGAAAAATTGGCTGAATATTTTTCATTTATAATAAAGAACCCCTCAGCTACTCCTTTATTTTTCACACAAGGAATTACTTATTTAAAACCGAAAAGTGATAATACTATTGATCCGTCTCAATATAGACCAATTACTTGCCTTCCAACAATATATAAAATTCTAACTGCATGTATTACCCAAAAATTTATGCACATTTGGAGAATTATAATATTCTTTCCGAACAACAAAAGGATGTAGAAAAAACACCTTGGTACTAAAGAGCAACTTGTAATTGATTCTGTTGTTTGAATCAAGCTCAAACTAAGAAGAGAAATATTCATACAGCCTTCATTGATTACCAAAAGGCTTTTGATAGTTCTCCCCATTCATGGCTTCAAGAAATTTTGGAAATTTATAAAATTGATAAGACACTTCGTCTTTTTCTTGAATTTGTAATGAAAAATTGGAGAACCAATCTTCATTTAAATATTTCAAAACAATCGTTAAAATCCGAAGTAATTCCAATCAAAAGAGGCATTTTTCAAGGTGATTCTTTAAGTGCTCTTTGGTTTTGTCTTTGCCTCAATCCATTATCTCATGAATTAAATGCTACTAGTTTCGGCTTCAAAATAAAGAGTCTATCAACTGAATTCAAATTAAGTCACTTAATTTATTTAGATGATATTAAATTATATGCCGGAACCAGATCTCATTTAAAAGTCTACTTGAGATTACTTTCAACTATTCCAATGATATTCATATGAAATTTGGGCTTCAATATGTAAAAATCTTTCTATTGAAAAGGAAAGATCACCTCTGATTATATAAAGATTTCCAATATCGAAATCGAGCCAATGCATCAAGGAGATACATATAAATATCTTGGATTTTGTCAAGAGAAGACAATTAACCATAGCAGCACTAAAGAAAATATTAGAAGTTCATATTACAAAAGACTTAGAATTATCATCAAGAGTCATTTAACTAGTAAAACCTTTTCAGAACTATCAACTCCTATGCAGTTCCTATTCTTACATCTTCTTTTGGAATTATTAAATGGTCTAAAACTGATCTAAATGAATTACAATGTCAAACGAGGAAAATGCTCTGTAAATATCATAAGCACCACCCAAAGTCAGCTGTTCAGAGAGTTACACTACCTAGACATCTTGGAGGTCGTGGATTAACTGATTTGAATAATCTTCATAGTAAACAGATTTTTCATCTACGTTCCCATTTTCATGATAAACAGAGAACGTCTAAATTACATGATATTGTTGTTGCTTCAGATTATAAACTTACCCTCTGAACTTGACAATGCAAAAGGTAGATTTTGATATATTTGATGATAATTCTAAAAGAGAAAGTTGGATGCAGAAGGAATTACACGGAAAGCACCTAAAGAATTGAAAAATGATTATATTGATCAAATCGCATCGAATAAATGGTTAGTATCTGGAGAATTGTTTGCTGAAACAGAAGGCTTGGCAATTGTGATCCAGGATCAGGTTGTTTTCACGAGGAATTATAGAAAACACATCATCAAACAAAATATAGATGTTTCTTGCCGTAGATGTTTCTGTTCTTCAGAAACAGTTTTCATATATTATCATCTTGCTCAGTCCTTGCTTCAACAGATTATTTAGAAAGACATAATGCCGTCGCTAATATTATTCATTTTAATCTAGGAATTAAACATGACCTAATTCCCAAAGAAAAAAATTTCACAAATATGAACCTGAGATTATTTGTGAAAATGACAAATATAAACTTTATTTTGATAAAACAATTCTTTGCAACAGAGCTGTAAAACACAATAGACCAGATATCATTCTTAATGATAAACAGAATCAAATAACATATATAATTGATATTGCTATACCCGACACACATAATATACAAAATAAATACAATGAAAAAATTTCTAAATATATGATGCTTGGCGACGAGATTAAAAAATGTGGAAAATGAAGAAAATATTTATTCTACCGATTATTATTTCCACAACAGGTGTTATTCCTAGAAATCTTCACAAAAGTATTGAGATTTTGGGTCTGAAGAAAATTTGTTTGAACAGTTACAAAAGATAACAGTCATCAAATCTTGTAATATTCTTCGTAGGTTTCTTTCCGAAAAAATAATGAGATAGAGTCATAGGTTTTCTCTTTAGTTTATACTGCTCAGAATCTCATTTCATATTTTATTTATTTGTTTATATAAATGTAATATAATTAACTGACAATTTTGTCATATTTATATTCAGAGCAGTATTCTATTCGATCGTTCACCACTTCACACAAAGGAAACTATCAATGAGTAACATTCAGTGTTACTTGACTAAGGTCCGTACACTGGATTTTTCCGGGAGAAAGCCTCTGACACTACTCGTTGGTACATTGATATCATTGTCTGATGATACTAAAGTGTGTATATATTCTGGTAGATTGATATATTTTATAACATTTAACGTTATCCTAATATATAATTATTCCAGGATATGTTTTGATTATAATCATTGCCTGGCAATGGCATTAATTACCGGGTGGTGGATTTATATTTTTCATGAAATCAGTTTGAATGCATGAACAGATATATAGGCAACTCGTCGGGGTAAAACCCCTATACATATACCGATCTACTGATTAGATTCTCGAATGTAGGAATTGGGGCACATTTTGTTCATCTGCGAATAATGAAAACGCGAATATAGGAAGCGCGAATAAGGATCTTTTACAGAACAACAAAATTAGTATTATTTCTGTTTTTAAATAGTTCTCAAATGTCAAATTGACACCTAATTACTCAGAACCTTACATATAATATTGTGGAATATAGAAACTGGCATCCAAATTGAGTTAACAATTTGTCTCTATGATAAAATCGCCGAAAAAATTAATACGGACCACTTTAGGTATAGAAACAACTCCAATCAATAAAAAATTCAAAATGGTTCTAATAAAGTAAAAAAATATTTACTTGTATTTGAAAACAAAACTTTTTTGACTGAGAATAAAAAATGTTTAATAATTTTGTTTAAACTAACAAAAATGAAATTCATTCGTTTTTGTCTCAGAATGATTTCACGGTTCATTTAAATAAATAAAACCGTCTGGAATATCAATATTCTGTACACGATACTATTCACCCCACAATACTGAGACGGATTAGATATAATAAGATCCCGAATTGCTTGTAAGAGGCAGCAAGTAGTATAATAGTGTTATTATACAAACGTTCTTGTAGCTGAATTTCCTGTACCACCCATTGAGTCTTGACATGACAAATGGCATACTTAACATCTTCATCTAGTATTTACTGTACCCAGTTTTGCCAATATCCGACCGAATGTCCCTAGCCGAGCGTTTCGAACTGTCTCGGTTGAGGTAAATCTATAGAAATTTCCTCGATCATTATCCTGAGTAGTTTGAGAGTAAACTGTCCTAAAAGTATTAGGTACATACCTTGAATTTATGTCTAATTGAAATATTATTGTCCTGAATGAAAATTAAAGTTATGGGTGAAAAAATATTTTGATATCTTGTTTATTTTTCGTGTTGGTTTTGTGGCGATGTTGCCGTGTCTGTAACCCGTCTAAATGGTACTTGGCGTATATCTCTGGAAAATAGTGGTTTATGAAGATGATTGCCTTTATCGAACATCAGCTGTTGACGTTTCCTAGCTTGTACATATATAGATTATTACTATATGTAAGACTACACTCAAGCACTTACAACACGAACTCGAGTAACCATACATATCAAACTAGAAATGCAGACTTATTTGTGATTGAAAGCTATTCACCCTGTAAACTGGAGAAACACCTAGCTTCATTGGAAAGAAACTGTATAATAAGCTACCTCAGCGAATAAAAACCTTGAACAACAACCAATTTAAAGAGTCATTGAGAATGTTCTTGATTCAGAAAGGATATTATTCATTTGAATTTGGGAGGCTTTTACTTGGTAAAATTCCATTATCGATAATAAAAAACAAGTACTGTGTTTTAAGGAATTTTACTTAATAATTGCGATTCGTAACGCGTTTCACTACACCGTAGCTTCTTCAGACGAATGAATATACAGAAAAATATAAATGAGAATATAACTATAAATGTTCTTGAGTAATTAAAAGCTTATTGGGTTGCTTCTTCTTAAGTGGTTATTTATGACAGGTATATCCAATAAAATTAAGGAATAGATTGCTCCCCGAAAAGATTCAATAGAGGTGAAGGGCTTAAATCGACTTGTTCATTGATGAGTCTACCTGAGTGTTTGTATTTATTGATTTCTAAAGTTTCCCAAAGATCTACCTTCCAATATTTATTATCTGTATGCAAAATTTCAAACTGTGGGTCGAAAGAATGATTATTTTCTAAGAGATGATTCGCGTAATTTGAATCTGATTTTTTATTTGAAAAACTGCGTTTATGTTCCGATATTCTAATATTAAAATTTCTATGTGTTCTACCAATGTAGAAATTATCACAGTCATTGCAATTCAATCTATAAACACCTGATTTATTGTTTTTACCTGGTTTGGTTTTATTATTTTTATATATTTGCCTAAATTATTATTAGTTTGGAAAGCTATGTTGAAATTATTGCTACTTAAGAATGATTTCAGTTTCTCACTTGTAAGGCCAACGTAGGTTAAGGTGTTGAATTTTTGTTTCAATTTATCGACAGGGTAAACTTCATTCAATGCGATTCTACTTTGTTTTTATTTAAAATATTATTTATTAGTTTGGGATTGTAACCATTATTTTGGCTATTTGTTTAATCTAATTTAGTTCTTTGTTGAAATTTTCTGGTGATAACGGGATGTTAATCAATCTATAAATAAAACTATGGAATGCTGACATTTTATGTTGATATGGATGACACGACGAGTTATGTATTATAATATCTGTATGTGAAGGCTTATGGTAAATTGCGAAAACATGTTTTCCATTTTCATTCGAAATTGTTACGTCTAAGAAATTTATCGAATTATTGCTTTCTATTTCGGTTGTGAATGCAATTTTTGGATGTAATGAATTTATATGATTTTCGAAAATTTTCAACTGTCTATCTGTTCCTGTGAAGCAAATAATGATATCGTCTACATAGCGATACCAGGATATTATTCGGTCAATGAATTCATGGATGACATTCTCATATAAAGCACTGTGTGATAACGCTGTGATAAATAAATATTTGAATTTGGTAGTCTTTTACTTGTTAAATTCCATTATCAATAATAAAAACAAATACTGTGTTTTAAGATTTTTCACTACACCATAGCTTCTTCAGACGAATGAATATACAGACAAAAAAACATTTTTTATATTTATATTTTCTGTACATTCATTAGTCTGAAGAAGCTACGGTGTAGTGAAACGCGTTACGAATCGCAATTATTAAGTAAAATTCCTAAAACACAGTACTTGTTTTTATTATTGATGAATAAATAGATAGATTAAGGCACTAATTTAAGCTGTTCCCCATTTCTTTTAAATGTTTTCCATTCTCTTTTTTCTGTTAGATCATTTTGTATGTTTGTATTATTAATTTTCAAGAATGATGTTATAATAGATGAACAATGAAAATTAACTAACTTTTATTCACGAGTGCAGCCATTTTCACGTAGAAACTTTTCGGACCATCCTAGTACATATTGTAGCTAATTACTATTGAAATCTTTGTCGGAATCCCATTCAAGAAACTCCTATAAAAAGGCTCTTTTTTTCCTTAACAACAGCAATAGTTTCAAATAAAGTGTGTACAGGAATCCTACTTTTGTAATCATTTTGAATCCAAAATCAAAACTACAGCTGCAAGAGAAAAAAAACAGTATTAATTTCATAACCAACACACTTCATTTGCCGAACAGAAATAAAACCACTTTGGAAAATTCATCAGTGTAATCAATGTGATATAAAAATTTCTTCAATTTTCAAACTTCCACTTTCTAGACTTATCTTGGCTCTTTCTTGGCTATTAGTGAATTTTCTTTGAAAACTTCTATTATGACAAGTAATTATCATCTAAATAACGCAATAACTCAAATAAAAATTTCCTAAAATGTGCCATGTATTTTTTGATCAATCCCCGTACATTGGGGAATAATCCAATATCAGGTAAATTTAATTTTATACGGGTTGTCAACGTTTTCGAGTTTCCATGAGAGCGAAATGATTTTACAAAGGGATGTCATCAAGGTCTCTAAGGTAGAATTAGTTTTTAGGTAACCAGATACACCTTATTGTGACGTACTTAGAGGCTTAATAATGCCTCCTTTGAAGGTTTATCAAAGAATCTCCAAGCCTCAGCGAATGCGCTACCTGTAATGTACACCTAATGGGAAAACGAGACGCTTCCAGTCAGCTGAATAGGTGGTGTAGGAAGAGCATAAAAGATTTCTACCACTTCGTTCAAATATTCTCACAAAAGGAAGTAAGGAAGATGATAGAATGTTTTTAATCCACCTACTGTTCATATATACTTAAAAACTGATTTCGCGAAAATAATTCTTACAAGGTAAAAACATTTACGCTTATTGAATAAAATGAAAACCACCATAAAATCACAAATACCAAACAAAATAACAGTCGTCGCCAATAAAAACAATAGTCAACACTGAAAACATTTCAGTACGGCAGCTATTTAAAATACTGCTAATAGAGAAAAATGATCCCCCACCTCCGTCCTCAATTTTCGAGGAAAATTCATTGATGAGTACAGATCGCTGCTGTTCTTTGGCTTCAAGTTATTCTGTTGTTTTCTTGAATATCTATAACGGAGTCAAAATGTCGCCCTTATGGAGGAATAAAAAAGTCGCAGGGTGTCATGTCTGGTGAATAAGGCAGTTGTGGTAATGTTGCGATACCTTTAGACGCCAAAAACTGAGAAATACTGAATGCAGAACACAAGTCTACGCATTCTGAGCACCCTTTTTCGTAACCTTTCGGTCACGTTGGGGTAAAATACTTCATTTACGGTCTGCCAAGGTGGTACGAACTCTTTGTGAACCACCCTTTTGCTGTCGAAGAAGCAAATCAACATGGTTTTCACTTTGGACTTGCCCATTCTCGCCTTCTTTGAACTTGGCCCTCTAGGGGACAACCACTGTTGGCTGTTGGCTTTGTCGTTTAGTTTCGGGGTCATATTGAAAGAACCAACTTTCATCACCACTAATAACTCAATCTAAAACAGCAGAATCACTTTCAACCTGCACGAGACAATTCTGAGCACCGTTGCTCTAAATTTCTCTGTTCCATTTTCGTGACATGCATTACTCGCGTATTTTAAAAATACACTATACAGCTGGCGAAGAAATGATTGTACGAGGGTCGTCAAGGTCTCAATCGAGATAATAGAGATCTGCCATTACAGTGGCGAAGTTACAGGTTCGCAGTATTACCACAGACCGAGAAAAAAAATCGTATTTAACACACATAACCTCCGAAAACTGACATCTCCAAAACACAAAGTTTCCACAATTCTTACAAATAAAAATAAGACAATCATCCAAAGATTAGTGGATTAAATACTGAAGAAGGGAAGAAAAAATCCCAAAACTTCTATTTTAGATAGTGTTTAAATTAAAAATTATAAACCTTAAACCCCAAAAAAGTAGACTCAATATCGAAATAAAATATAAAAGGTTAAAAAATACTAAAACACCATATATACAGAGTGCTTCAACGAAAACTAAACAGAGGCTATATCTACCTAGATAATCATTTCAGATCAAAACGCAAAAACAGGTCAATTTTTGTTTTAAGGGGGACATCTTTTGGGGTACAATACTTGCCTGAATTATTAATCCCCTAAGCGGGGGTTGCAATCCTTGAACATTTTGAATGGGGAAAATGGGTCGAGTGATGAGTCAAAAGAAAGGTGGTATCTTTGTCTACATTACCTTGAACGAATTTCCATTTTAATTGAAAACTATAAAAGATACAGGGTGAGCAACTGAAAGATAGGGAAGACTATTTCCCTGAGACTATTCAAGTTTCAGTGAGGTAAAATGGAACAGATCCATGCTGATCAATAGCAGTCATCATCAAGTACCATCTTCATATCGAATTTCAACCCCTGGAGCAAGGGTGACAACCCTTGAAAATTTGGAAGAGGGTAGATGGGTCGAGTGATAACTCGAAAGAAAGGTATTATCTTTTTCTGCATTATCCTGAAAAGATTCACTCGTTATACCATCAACAACCAACCGAATCAATCCACTGAAGAGAAAGCTACTAAACCAACTACGCAATATTTTGGGCAGTTGATATGCGATTAGTTGTAGTAGTGTCCAAGACTTTTGAGATATCAGAAGCAATGGCTCATGATTCGTCATTATTACGTCGGGGTGAAAATTTGTGATAAATTGAAGGATTGCATTTAAGTCAAAATCAAGTTGAGGTAAATTCTAAAAAAAATGATTGAACTATTTATCTCGAATTCTGTTGTGAATAATATCTTTGAATGCAATTTTTTTATATAATTTTCAAACATATTTAGTTTTCTGTTCGTCAACGTAGCGAAACCAATATGAGCACAATTGATTGACTGAATTATAATAAATTCCTTTTTTAAATTGTTCTTTCTAGTATTCATTATTAATTGATGTGGAATCATTTCAAGTAAAAACATTTTACAATTCACATGTATTCAGCAGTTTCAGTGAAATAACTACAATTGAGAGTCAAGGGAACTAATGAAAATGTCAGTCTGTAAATGCCTACTTCCTTTCATAATCATAACGGTCCAATTTCTCACAGTGAAAGACGTCACAATAAAACGTAAAATCCGAGGGCAATATTAAATTATTACCTTCCTCGTAGGGTAAGGTTGTCACCACCAAGGTAAACCGAACATGCCTAAGATCCGACCCCCTCGGCCTCGTATACGAGTGCTCTAAAGAGCACCCCTTTTCTGATTTAATGCACGAACGTAAATAAATAATGTAAGATTACTGATGTAGCTACACCCCATTGCAAAGGGGTGACAAAGGAATGGAATTCTTCGGGTGTTGAAACTGTTTTCTTGTCACTTCTCTGAGCTTGTTGCCAACTAATTGTTTTAGTATTCTCCATGTGAAGCTCCAGAGTTTACACAGTTGAAAATAGCGAGCGTATGTTCGAAACGGTAATTAATAAAAATTGACAATGAAATGCAACTGTATTATATGAAATATGAAAGGAGTGTGACGTTAGTGGGATATAAAATTATCATTCGGAAACAAATACATCCAATTATAAACATCAGTTCTTCATTTTAGCATATCTCAGAGAAATACATGATAGATTGCGACATGTTCACTTATCTAATGGGTAATATTGATGATTTACTTATTTTATGAAAATTCATTTTCAACGAATATGAAGTAGAATATATTTTATACTTTCCACAATTTTATTTTTACAAACACGACAGGTTTCGATCGTCAAGCATTCTAAAGTGGTCAATACAGGAAATGAATTATATAGATACTAACCAAATTTGAAATTAAATTTTAGAGACATTTCACTGTCACGATGGCTTATCAAGAACGATTTCACTTACAAAGTTTATTGATTTTCAAACATTCCAATAGATTCATTTTCTTTCCTTTGTCACAATTATGAAGAATTTTGATATTATCTAAAGTTATTGAACGATTTGTGGTTTTGTATGTACACATATTGGAGAATTTTATCAGAGGATAAATGTTCTTTAATTAATTTTGTAAACTCCTGATTTTACAATTCTTCTGTTTTTGTATTAAATAATAATTTGCTCGTTTGAGAAAAAGGTGCTTCAGACTAGAAAAATACTTGCTTAAGTTATTGAAGGGAAGATCAGTGTAGATGAAAGATGCCTATTTTATCATCAAAAACATCTTTTATGGAATAAAATAATTGTGTTATTTGTTGATTTTCTTTACGTTAGTTAATTTTGCGCTTAAAACCAGGAGAATTTTATTAATTGAGGCAATTTTTCTGGTTTTATCTATATAAATTTTGATGTCTGTGACAAAGGAATGGAAAAGGCTCTATTGAATTATAATCTACTAGTTCGTGATTTAAGTGATTAAATAAATCTATTTGGTTATTGTCTGGTCTAAAAATTTATTGAGTTATTATTTTCTATTTCTGCTGTAAACTTAATGTTGGTATGAATTTCATTCTGAAATAACATTTACATATCAGTACCATAACACAATATGTTTTTCGCTAAAAGGCCTTATATCTTGTTAGAAAAGCTTTTTCATTATGGTTTTCGTGGCAGAGTATATACCTTACTCAAAATTTATTTAACGAATAGATCTCAGTTTATAAGTGTTAATGACAAGTTATCAGAATCTTTCATAAAAAATAGAGGTGTTCTCCAGGGTTCTATTCTGAGTCCGCTTTCATTTCTGGTATATATAAATATATATATATATATATATATATATATATATATATGATATATATACTATTGTGATTGGGAAAGATAGTAAAGATCTTCAAGAAAATAAAAATAAAGTCATCGAAGAAACAAAGAACTGGTTCTCAAGCAACAAACTGAAAGTTAATGAACAAAAAACTGAGGAACTTACAATCGACCCTAGGGAGCCACTAAATTCGGTCAAATTTCTGGGAGTATGGGTGGACTCTAGACTCAGCTGGTCGTCTCACGTGGATTTCACCTGTGGAAAGTTAGCTAAATCAATCTTTTCTCTTAGAAAAATAAGATTTTGTCATATTTATATTCAGAGCAGTATTCTATTCGATCGTTCACCACTTCACACAAAGGAAACTATTAATGAGTAACATTCAGTGTTACTTGACAAAGGTCCGTACACTGGATTTTCCGGGAGAAAGCCTCTGACACTACTCGTTGGTACATTGATATCATTGTCTGATGATGCTATAGTATGTATATATTCTGGTAGATTGATATATTCTCATAACATTTAACGTTATCCTAATATATAATTATTCCGGGATATGTTTTGATTATAATCATTGCCTGGCAATGGTATTAATTACCGGTGGTGGATTTATATTTTTCATGAAATCAGTTTGATTGCATGAACAGATATATGGGCAACTCGTGTCGGATAAAACCCTATATATATATATATATATATATATATATATATATATATATATATATATATATATATATATATATATATATATATATATATATATACGAAGCACTAAGACAATTTCATGCAAATGAAGCAGAAATCGCCAGTGGAAGTGATAACCATACGTATAATACAAGACATAAGGAAGATATGGTTATTCCATTGCACAAGAAAAATTCGCTAAGAATTCTTACGAGTACAGAGGAATCAAAATGTATAATACGTTACCAGGCCACTTCAAGATAGTTAAGGCAAATACTTTCAATAAAAAATTAAAAATTTCTTATTAGAAAATGCCTTCTACAGTATAGAAGAGTACATGAACTTTTCACAATGAATGTTGTTTGTTTTTATTGTATTGTTTATCTGTGATATTTTTCTGACGTACCATGTAATTTCTTTTGATGGTGATTAAATAATATTCTATTAATACTACTCTCATTTCTAAGTTATCAATAAATATATGGGCTAAAATGGGGCTCTAAGGTGATCCTATGAGAAGTCCTAATGTTTGTTGGAAAAATTTCGATTGAAATTGAAAATAATTTTGAGATAGACAAGTTTTTAGAAAGTTACAAAACTCATCAGCAATGTGTAGAAGCGTTTTTTTTGGTAAATATTTCTCTGATAATCGGAGGGCATTCATCTTTTGGAATGTTTTGATACATGTTCTTTATATCAAATGAAACTAATTCGAGACTTTGTTTGTTTTTGTGCCTAGGAAGCTGAAAATGGTGTGTTTGGAACGTAATTTTGTGAGATCAATATTTTTATGATTCAACAACTTTACTAATTTACCTAAAAGTGTATTTCCAATCGGTCTAGTAAAAGCGTAGTCACGATTGCCAGCGATCAGTCAATGAAAACTCTGTAATTTTTTTCTCTTACAGAGGGCAAAATATTTCTTCATGCTTTATGAAGGAGAATCAGCTGACTGTTTTTAATTCTAACCTAGCATTTTCCCATATTGAGTACCGCTTACGCGTCGCGCTTCGAAGCAGTTTTTTGTGCTTTCACCCCAAAGGACCACAAATGACACAAACGGCTGCTGCAAAGTACATGCAGAAGCCGAAACTGTTCTTCAGCAAGTGGGTTACCCGTTACAAAGCCGAAAAAAATGTGGACGATTTCCCAAATCACGGTTCGGTTGGCGTAGTGTCGGAAAAAGACAGAGAAATGCTTTGTGTCCTGTTTTTGAAGAATCCAACATTGTCTCTGCGTGAAGGTGAGGTGAAATTGTCAAAAAAAGGTTTGATAATATCGCACAAAACTATTCGTAAGCATCTGCTTGCAAATAGCTGTTCAGTGGAAAACACGTTGGAATACGTCTCAAATGGGCAAGGAACATTTGGATCGTGATTAGGGCAATCTTATTTTCATTGATGAATCATCTATTTGAGCATTTCCAATCATTAAGCATTCCTGGACGACACCTACCAACATATTGCTCCAATGGACCGTTAAACACCCTGTAAAAATTCATGTTTGGGGATGCATTTCAGAAAAGGGATTCGGATCGTTGTACGTATTTATTTAAATGCCCAGAAAATGAACCAAATTTACAAGGAAGCTTTGTTGCTGGCTGCTAAAAAGGGGTACGAGAAGAAAATAGGAATTTGGATTCTCCAGGAGGACAACGACCCAAAACACCAGAGCAAGGCTTGTCGCTTGTGAAAGAATGAAAATGGTGTCCTGACTTTGGACTGACCGTCTCAGTCGCCCGATGCCAACACAATTGAAAAAGTTTGGACTCAAATGAAGATGAAGCTTGGTAAGAATCGACCTTGCAATTTGAAGCAGCTTGTTTGGCGTATTGAAAAGATATGAAGGTTGTTTCCACAAGAATACGCGAAGAATCTCGTGTAAAGCATGCCTAGAAGATGCCAGGCTATTATTGACGCTGAAGGCGATTGGACCTGCTATAAATGTTTTTGCATGAACGTTTACGAACAAATGAAACAATATTTCAAATAATTTTGTATTTTCATTTTTTCACTAAAATGACTATGCTCTTACTTGACCAACTGTATACTACTGATCTAACGGATTTTTCTTCTTTGTACAGTTTTATTAGTCGCTAACTTTAGAAACTGAGCGTTCATAGCAATCAGTTTTCTTTTTTCCAAATCTGTATGTGCTAGGTAATCTGTATGTTCCAATCCTTGTTTTTTGTCTTTTATGAAGGATTTGATCGGATGCTTAGGTTTTTCCATTAAATTTAGTGTTTTCAATATATCTTGCATTTTTTGTTTCCTTGTAATTTTGCTTCTTGTGTCGAATGCTGGATTCTTCAATCATTTCAGCAATCTTATATTTATGGAGACTGGGATTGTTGATGATGCCGAATTAGCTGATATTCATTACATGTACGGTCTGGCTGAAGGTAACACAACAAAAGCTAGGCGAATATATCAGATGCGCTTTCCAAATCGAGTAACACCAGATAGGCGAACATTTTCAAATATCCACAGAAGGTTGAGGGAAACTGCAAATAATCATTTAAAAGGTGCAACTCAAACTATGAGAACTCCAGATATTGAGGAAGCAGTTTTGAATTATATTGATTTGAATCCTTATATGAGTAAAAGAAAAATTGGAAATCAATTGAATATTTCACAGGTTCTAGTTTGGAAAATTCTCCACGACTTTTTATTGTAGCCATTTTTTTTGCCTAACAGATTAAACGGTCCCGCTTATCGGCAATTTCTTGAGGAGGAGTTACCTTTATTGCTCGAGAATGTGCCACTTTTGGTTAGAAATAGATTCATGCATGACGGGGCACCAGCACATTTTAGTGGAGAAGCTAGGGAATTCTTGAATAATACATTCAATAACTGATGGATAGATCGGGATGGGCCAGAACCATGGCCTCCTAAGTCCCCAGACTAAAATAATTTAGTCTTTTCCTTATGGGAATATCTCAAATTTCAGTTTATACCACTCCAGTGAACACTGTAGAAGAATTAAGAAATCGAATAGTAACCTCTTAGGACACGATAAGAAATACCCCAGGAATATTTCAAAGAGTGCATGATAATATGCGAAGAAGGACAGAGGTCAGTATTCTTGCAGGTGGAGGACACTTTCAGCAATTTATTTAGTTTTCAATTGTTTTTTTTTTGGTTTGATATTGAATAAGTATAAGTTGAGTCTCAGAATACGAGCTATCAAAATAAAATCAAATTATGGGCATACCTATCGAGTATTTCTATTATTTTTTTATTTAGCGAATAGCATACAATTCAAATAATTCAAATTTAATAATTTTTCACTCGAAAACGGTTGGAGATACGAAAAAATTACAGGTGTCAAAAAAGTTTCTAAATTGAACGAAGATGACGAAAATCGATTGTACTTTTATCAGTGGTGTACTGCAAAAAAGTTCGAAAAGACAAAAGGAGACATGGCCTGTGAATTTCAGTCAAATTCTAGGACGTGCAATGATGGAGGTTGTGAAAAATAGCTTGCATTCCAAATTTGGGCTGAATATCTCAAAAACTGCAGGAATTTTGAAGAAACAAACAATTTTTTTCCGGAAATTTCAACACCCTGTAGTTCCGTAACGAAGCTTTTGTGGACCTATGTTTTTTCTTAAAATTGCATGTAAATGGACCCCCTCAAGCTGTGACATACTATTATGTAACACCCTGTATGTAACAAAATTGCTAACTTTGTACTTTAGTTTTAAACTCATACTTGTCTCATGATGAGCGAAAGCTTGGAATAACTATAACGTTGAATAAACATTTCCATCTGAAACAGTGCTATTTTTATGTAATAATATTCGCAATCCTCCTAATACCAGAGTTGTTTCGATGGTTTGGCGATAAGCAATGAAAATGTCCGAAAATGGCTTAATACAATAAAAGTGGAAAAGAGAAAATCGTTTGTTGTGTATAACTGAAATCATATTGTAAAAGCGTATCGTACCTGAGTTGACAAAAAAATCATAAAAAACATCTTCTGCCCTAATAAAAGTACTGGAATTTGATATTTAGGACGGGTAATAATTTTCAGAGTTTACAATAAGAGTGAAGTGATGAGCAAAAAAAGTTTGTTATGAAAAAATCGTTAATATTCCTCGACACTCTTTGTGAAAAGACACAAATAGAAATTCCTTCAAGTAGCAACAATATCTCAGAAAAACACATTACCTAATAACTTCCAATCCAACATATTGAATGGTAAACATCTGCTCTTGACTTCCCTATTCGTGTTATACTGAAAAGGTATTGACAGCTCAAACAGGTATAGTATACTGCATGATAACCTAATTCATAATTTTGGGATTTAACTGTCAGATATTTGATGTTTTCTTACGCCTGAATTATCGGTTACGCTTTTGTGCCATAAAGATATTGGGTATTGGCGGCGTTTTTGATAAAAGAAACTTGGAAAGGTGGTAAAAAACATACATTGGTTATGGTTTTGACACACGTTGTACGCCTATTTTCTTTCCCAAGTTGGTGGTCATTTTCGTTGAAAGAATTCAGGAAGGGATAAAAATAAAATAAATGTACTACTGTAGATTTAGATTCAAGAGGATATTCTGTATTATACATGCAAAAACAGAAATGAATTTATACAGGCTATCCATTTAGTTTCATTCCACAATAACGACCAAATGTTTTCTATGTTCACAAAGAGAATTCCATCCTTTCATTCTCGACCTATTCACATATCATAGACACCTTAAAATCGTTAAATCCCACCTTCAACAATCAAAACACTGAATAAAAATGTGGCTCATTTCGACAGCGAATCAAATACAAAAGAGGGCAATCAATTCATATCCTTTTCCTTGAGTGATAAACCATTCTATACGAAGTTAATAAAAAAGTTCTTATGGAGGCTTATATTTGGCTGTCAAAAAATGTTTTGTAGCGTTTACGAATGCCCACAAACTGTGGAGTATGAAAACGCGAATGCACCCTTTTTATTATATCAGAATACCATTCATTCGCGTATTCCTTTATGTCCTCTGAATGGGCGAGAACAAGATGATAATCTGACAGTTGTATTTTATGAAACGGTCGCTGACTAGAAAATAAAAGTCATATTCTGTGCTAAATGGAGCTGTTAAAATTTATGGAATACTGGGTGAATGGTTTTTGTTTTCCTGTTAAATTTAGAATGGATTTATATTGCAAAAGTTCCTTAGATTTTTATAATATGAATAGGTGGACCGATTTGAAGTGTTAGTACACTACAATATAAGCTCTTTATGCGCGGGGTATATGTTCCGTAAATATGTCGCGAATACAGAAAACGTCAATATGGAATGGTAGTTTATACCGGGTGTCCACGCGAGTTGGGACATTAGAAGAATATAGAGAAAAGAATGACCGATTGTAGAAATTTTTGTTGTTGTCTTAAATGTTATTTGAACTAAATTCCGAAAATATTTTCAATGCTGTGGCAATTCCGGTTATACCGGAAGTTGATTCCATCTTTGTTATTTATTTATATGACATTTGTCATATAGCCGGCTCGGTGGATATGATGCTCGTCTCCTGCGCAGAGTTACCCGGGTTCAATCCCCACAAAGTCGGTGCGATTTTTCGGATTCTGGGAATCGATAAAACCTCCCGTCGGTAAATATTTGATGGGACAAATATCTTCCGCGATAAACTTCGCGAGGAGTCTCCATATGTAAACTTGAGACAAGAAGAATTATTCAAAAATCCGTGAATCGATGAATAATCCTTCCTGACAAGAGCTAGAATAATTCTTCTTGTCTCAAGTTTACATATGTAGACTCCTCGCGAAGTTTATCACGGAAGATATTTGTCCCATCAAATATTTACCGACGGGAGGTTTTATCTCGGAAACAGAGGCTAAGAGCACTATTCCAGCGGGATTATTTCGCTCGTTTTCTACTGTTGATGTTATTCATGGAACGACGGAAGATTTCCCTCAAATGTTGAAATTTTTAACGTTTCCACATCTGTTCGTTATTGTTCGTATCTTTCTCGAAGTCCAGTAGTGAGTTCGCCGTGTCGGTCCATAGAGGGCGACTCTCATACGTATGTACGAGGTGCATCCTTTCTGGAATCGACAGGGTACCCCGATGTAGCTTGATAGGATGCTGAGGAGCGATATGCGACACTGATGAGCTCCTAATAAGAGCGAAACTGCAGTCTGCCGCTTCGTTTCTCGGCATCCTGCTTAGTTGCACTATAGGGGCTGCGTGCATGGCAGGCAGGTTTGGGAACTAGCTCTTGTCAGGAAGGATTATTCGTTGACCTACGGATTTTTGAATAATTCTTCTCTTCTCAAGTTATATATATATATATATATATATATATATATATATATATATATATATATATATATATATATATATATATATATATATATATATATACATACACACAAAAGGTGTAAATCCAATCGTGTAACCTCCACGCGGTACACTTTGAATAATGCCGGCGATACTGTAATTTTCAAGCCTAATAACTCAAAAATTAACGAAAAACTATTTTATTATAGTGCTTTGAAAAGCTCTGAAGCAGGCTGCATGAATGTGTAATAAAAAGTGAGGGGTTCTATTTAAAAACTGGAAGTGACCTTCACGTGACCTGGACAACGCTATTCAAGGTCATACTAATATCACTATCTGATGCATAACTTAAAACCCTACAACTTTTGTATGGAATATACTTTTCATCATATTATCTCTCTCCATTACAAATCTCAATGAAAAATTTCATTAGTAAAAGTTAAAATAACGGCTATTTCCCCTCAATAAGAGATCAACTTGTGTCAAAAAAACGTTTGCAAAAAGCCCATAGGACCACCTATTTATCCTCAAAATAGTTCTGAAAACCGAACACATCAATATTCCTCATTTTCATATTTCAGCCGAATTTTTAAAAAAAGTCCAAATAACATTCAAATTTCCAATGTAAAATAAGCTCAACCAACTATCAAATATATTTCTCAGTGCCAATTAGATAATTGTGTGTATAAACTAGCATGTCCCAATTGTAACGGAATTTATTCTGGTCAAACAAACAGGTCGTTTAGAATTAAAGATAAGGAACATCATCCACATTTTTGTAAAACCAAACAGATTTCACTTTGACACAATATTGCATAGAACTATCTTTTCCATCAATAGACAATCTACATATTTTAACCAAGCACAAAAATTATCTTGAATCCTCAGAAATATTCAGAGCCAAACACCATAAAGACAATAATCAAATGTCACTTAACGATCTGACTGATTCATGTTATTCCCAGTATTTGGAATTTTTGAGTAGTTCTCAGTTAATAATCAGAACCCAATGTTAATTTCAAATACGTATTTCACCCATTTCTCTGTAGCTATATATAAAAAATTACTAACTTTTTATTTTAGTTTTAAACTCATACTTATTGCAGAGTAACATTGAGGGAAAAAAAGGTCCAGACCGAAGAAGAATATCTTCGTTGAAAAACCTCCGACAATGGAGTGGATTGTCATCTACAACACTTCAAAGCCGCAATCAATAAAATCATGTTGGCTAACGTAATCGCTAACATCCAAGGAGGATAGCAGTTCAAGAAGAAAAAGACTTGTCTGAAGAACGAAAGCTCGAAATAGCTATGAGGTTGAAGAACACACACACACACACACACACACACACACACACACACACACACACACACATATATATATATATATATATATATATATATAGTTTTACCCCGACAAGTTGCCCATATATCTGTTCATACAATCAAACTGATTTCATGAAAAATATAAATCCACCACCCGGTAATTAATACCATTGTCAGGCAATGATTATAATCAAAACAAATCCTTGAATAATTATATATTAGGATAACGTTAAATGTTATGAGAATATATCAATCTACCAGAATATATACATACTATAGCATCATCAGACAATGATATCAATGTACCAACGAGTACATATATATATATATATATATATATATATATATATATATATATATATATATATATATATATATATATATATATATCTTATTTTCAATGTTTGTAGAAAAGCTTTTACTATATACTTTACTTTCTTTGCTCCAGAAAATCAATTTAGTCAGTAAGAGCTTCCTGTAAACAGTATTTGATGTTAACTCATTTTGTGGCAGCAAAATTAATTGATTTTCAGGACCTCCGATCCGCGATAGACCAACATAAAGTTGGCCATGAGTAAAACATTCTTTTCTCAGCTCAATACCTACTAATTCGGAAGTTTGAAGAAACAATTATTGTGACATAACTATGATAGACATACTCTTTGACAAAATAGTATCCGGAACTTTAAAATAAAACTCAAAAATCTTGATTTATATCAGTATTTATTTAATATCCTTCAATTATTTTTCATAGACTAGACAAATTTTCTTTTATGACGTCTGGTCATCTGGTTCCCTGAACCAATTTCAGTCTGGAGAAGAGAAAAAAGTCACACCGAGCTAGATCAGGCGAATAAAGTGGCTGCTCGATGGTATTTATTGAGTGTTTGGTCTGGAAGTCGTTAATAACCGTGGCTCCATGAGATGGTGCGTTATCATCATGCAAAATCTACGAATTGTTACGCCACAAATCCCGGCGTTTAAGGCGAATATTTTCAGGCAAACGTCTCAAAACGGTTGAATAGAAGACCTTATTGACCGCTTGACCTTTCGAACGACTTTACGAGGTTTCTTCGGTTTTGGCTCATTTTTTCCCACCCATTCCGATAATTGTTGGTTCGTTTGTGTGTCGTATTCATAGACCTATGTCTCGTTACCACTTATGATACGTCCCATGGACGTGGGATCAAAATTCGCACGATCCAGCACGTCTGCAGCTTCCTGCATCCAGTACTGTTTTTGAAGAAAATTCAGCTCTATCGGAACGAACCGAGCGGTGACGGGCCGCATGTCCAATTGGTTTACCAAAATTCACGAGAGATGTTGAGATCACGAGCTATCTCTCTAACACTAGCATGACAATTTTCGAACATAATTTCCTTGATTTTTTAAGACGTTCTCGTCCGTTGAAGAGGTCGAAGGTCGTCCGGAACGAGGTAAATCTTCGACGATCTCCCGACTGTCTTTGAAGGCTCATTAACACTCGTACACTTGGGTTTTAGATAAAACAGAGTCCCCATAAGCTTTTTCCAGCATTCGCAAAGATTCAGCATACGGGATTTCGTTCAAAACATGTCTCTTTGTTCAATATTTCTTTCCATTGTGAAATTCGCAGAGTACCACTGATATCGACTGGTTCCAACAGCTGTCGTAAACGATCTAGTTGACAGATCGCGTTCATGTGTGGCATAGTAATCAAGGAGTCCTACCAACATACAGAAAATTAAAATACTCAACGCGGGCAATTTAAATGGGAATTTCCAGATACTTTTTGGTAACAGTATTTCTATTATTTTTTTTATTTAGCGAATAACATACAATTCAAATTCAATAATTTTTCACTCGTAAACGGTTGGAGATACGAAAAATTCAAGTATTCAAGTATCAAAAAAGTTTCTAAATGAACGGAGATGACGCAAATTGATTGTACGCTGATCAAAGGTGTACTGAAGGAAAGTGTTAAAGGGCTAAAGAAGACATGGCTCCGGAAAAAACACCTTGTAAATTCTTGTTGAAATTTAATACGTGTAATGATGGAGGCTGTAAAAAATAGCTTGCTTTTCAAATTTGGGCTGAATATCTCAAAAACTACAGGAGTTTTGAAGAAAAAAACAATTTCAACACCCTGTAGGTCCGTAACGAAGCTTTTGCGGACCTATGTTTATATGAACTTTTTTTCTTGAAATTGCACGTAGATCTACCCCCTCAAGTTGTGACATACTATTATGTAACGCCCTGTATAATATAGTATAAATTAGTACAGACTACAAGCAAACTAATATACATTCTAATCTAATAAAAGATGAATGATGCATACTTTTTTTGAGATTTAAGCGATGTTTACATTTACTCTTGGACTTGTAACACCTGAAATGATTATTGTTAATGTGAAATAATCCAGAATAATACCTTGAAGAATATAGGAAGCTTATGTTTCCTTGAAAGAAAACGAATAGAATTACCAGGGCTAAAAAAATTCGGTTCCTGTTTTTTCACAAGAATATAGTCTGAGAAATCCGAGCGACCTAATGAATGGACAGTTTTTGCGGACTCCCTCGCCATCCGATACGAAGCATCCCCTAAGTCGTCCCGCACTAAATTCTGCAAATCTGATTTCATGGACAATTGCCTCGTATATCTGGGCGTTTTTGAAATATGGTGGATATCTGATACGCTTATTCATTCCAGATTAGAGATTAAGAGAATAAATATCCTCTTACACTGGACACAACAATGAATTTTAAATGGAATTTAAGATTGTTGTTCGATCTGAATCAGAGATTTTATTTTGGAGTGAAAAAACAACCGAAATATACACTGTGACAAAAAAGTATCCGGAAATTTGAAATAAAACGCAAAAATCTCAATCTACTTCAATATTTATTGAATCTCCTTCAAAATATGCTCTATTTGAAGCGATGCACATGTGTAAACGTTTTTCTTTCAATCATCGAAAAATTTTTCATAGACGCTTTCAGGTTTGGCCTTCAGAATCAAATCTGGTGCCTGGAGCGGCAATTTCTGTCAACAGAAAAGAAAAAAGTCACACGGAGCTAGATCAGGCAAATAAGGCGGCTACTCGATGATATTTATCGAGTGTTTGGTCTTTATTACTTTAACGTGCTCTATTTCCGCCTTTCGGCCAATGACACGCCAGGAAATTCTGTCATCTCACTAAACCGGGAATTTTACCGAACCCCTCTCGTGTAAAGGGAATGAATCTTTAATGTCCAACACATCTCTATTAGACAGGACCGACGGCTTTACATCATTTACGAAGATGGATACTCAAGCGATTCCTAGAATCCGAAAAATCGCACCGACTTTGTGGGGATTGAACCCAGGTAACTCTGCGCAGGAGACGAGCATCATATCCCCTACGCCACTGAGCCGGCTTAAAAATTCATATCTTCCTTTCGGTTGATATCAGGTAGGAATGATATGAAAAAAAATTGTACAGAAATTAATTTTCTACATATATTATGCCATTCGAAATAACAAAGATGGTGTCAACTTCCGGTATAACCAGAAGTGTCGCAGCATTGAAAATATTTTCGGAACTTAGTTCGAAAAGCATTCAAGACAACAAAAAATTTCTCCTATCGGTCATTCCTTCCTCCATATACTTTTCATGTCCCATCTCGCGTGGACATCCTGTATAACTTTTCATTGTCAATTATTTTGTTTCCGAAATAAAACTTAAGTTTCTATAGATTCTCAAAAATCTGCATTTAAATTCGTCTCATTAACATGCAAAAAGTAATATTTATTTTTCAAATCAATAAATAGAACACTTTTATGAGCTATTGTTTTTGCTGTGAATCTTAAAATGATTAATATACAAAACTGTCGTCGATGATATCTTCATTTTAAATTTTTCCAGATATTTCTCACATAAATCAGGATGAAAGAGATAATTTATGCCAATTAGCGTGCTAATACAATTTCTAGTAAATAAATTATCAGCTGTCAACATTAGCCGAAGTCCCTTATTTCAAACAAGCCAAGTATGATATAAAAAACTAATGGGTTGAAGACGGAACACGAATATTATTTCAAATTGAAAGAATTGCATGTCCCATTAAATATGCTATCAATCATTTCCGACGTAATAATTAGGAATACATTTTCTGAGGTGCGAAAATAATTTATGGTGTAAACTATATTAAAACATTTCTTTAAGGAGTTATCGTTTTTATCTATGATGCTTAACGTGATTTATTGACATATTAGTGACAAAAGATTTCTTTCTTTGAAATTTCCTCTTGATATTCTTCGCAGACGTAAAATGAAAAAAGATGATTTGTATTTACGAGGTGTCTGCTACTAATTTCATACAAGTTTTTTTGGGTTTTAGATTTAAATCCGATAATTCTCCTTTTAATTTAAATCTTTGTCGGAAGAATAGATACAGTGCGAAAAAATATGTCATTTAAAAACGTGAGAACACAGATTTATTTCCTTATTTTACACGAAATTAATTTGTTTCTGTATTTACATCTGTTAATAAATTATGAAATTTTATACATTTCGAATAAGTCTTTGTTTAAGACTACGTCGATAGGTTGATTTTCAATAAGTTTTTATGGTCTAGTGGATAGCATGCAGGTCTAACAAACGAAGCATCATGGGTTCGAGCCCGGTAATGAAATTCATAGATTTTTCAATAAATTCTTTCAGATTGAGAAGTTACACAAAGTACTTTTAAGTAAGGAAATTCAATATTTATCCATTAATTAAATTATATTTCTATCGGCTGCTGGTGTAACTGTGCAATTTTCTTGCGGTATAGCAAGGAAAATGTGACAACATTTATCATATTCAAAGCAAGCAATTCTCGAATGAACTGTGTATGAAATACATTCAGAATTAGTGAATAATGATTCAGACTTGTCGACATGTCCGTAGGATAAATTTTCAAATAGTTTCAATGATTGAAATAACAAATTATGATGAGATAAGATGACCATTCATTTCATATTCAAACTTTACAACAGGGGTGCTCAAATTTGAACTGCTAGCGATCTACCTCAATATTTTTAAACTACTCACGATCGACTCTGAGAGGCTGCAAGTATGTGTGATGCAGGGTTGTCGTACATACACGATACACCCTACCTACCTACCCACCTAGGTAGGGTGTACCGTAGAATATATAGATATTAGCTTTCCGCACAATATACATTATTTCAGCCAAGGTTTGGGTAAGGTTTAGTTAGGTTCTTCTCTATAATATCAATGAAAAAACTCATAGTTATTCAAAATTGCGAGTTTATTGATTGTTACAAAACAAAACAGTTACATATGGTGTTAAACTTAACTAAGGAGTAACTTTGGATGTTGAAGCGTGGCACTGCAGGTCCTTAGCATAATTTTCATAACATGGTACGTTACCATTGAGTGCTAATCGCAAGCATGATGACATATGACGGTCAGTTAATCAATTGCAATATTTTGACTTAATTATCTTCATTTCAGAAAATGCAGACTCGCACAAATAAGTTGACTCAAACATTGTCGTCAGTTAAAGGGCGATTTGCCTTAGATTTACATATTTATCTTCAGATATAAAACACCAGAAATTTGTATCAGATGCTGTAGCTTTGAGGCGTATATTTGATATAATCTGCACCAACTCATTTTCAACAGAACATGAGTTCATATTAAACTGACTTGCTATTTCAGTAGGTAATTCCTCAATGTTTTTACATGAAAAAGAATAATTCATAAATGATGCCAATTTCCTGCAATTAGAAAAACGCATTTCAAAATATTTGATAATACAGCCTCATATGTATTATAATTCAACTGAGGAATCCTTGCTTTCAAAGACGGAAAATGTTTCAGATACTTTCTTTTCAGTTGATCTATCTTAAGTTGCAATTTACTTTTGAATGCGTTTACTGCGCTAATCATCTAAGTAATAGTTTTTCCTATACCTTGAAGCTTCAAGTTAATGGTGTTCAAGTGCATTGCGATGTCAGTCAAAAATGCCAAATCAGTCAGCCATTTTTCGTTTTTCAACATCTGAGTGTCATCACCTCTTTCGTCTAGAAAAGCAGTTATTTCGGGCAATAATTCTTGAAACTTTTCTAGGATTTTTCCGCGACTCAACCACCTGGCGTCCGTGAAGAACTAAATCAGTCTGTTCAGCTGACTATCTAACCCTATCTTCCAACTTAAAGAGCCGCCGTTGCAAGCTACGTGCACGGATGGAATTTTTGTTGCAATGCCCATAATTGTCTCCGTGTTTAAAAGTTTTCAACACAAAACTTGTTGATGTATAATGCAATGGAATAAAAAAATGAAGGGACACAATGTCATAAAACTGTTTTTGTTTCCAGTCATTGCTGGTGATCCATCAGTTGTAATGCACATTAATTTATGTATTGGTAGCTAGTTTACAAAATTGAAGAAAACGTCATATATATCTTCGCCACGGATCTTCCCCTTCAGAGGAATGATTGTCAAAAATTCTTCCTTACCCCACATGTCATTGAATACCATTCGAATAAAAATACACAGCTGGGCAGAGTCCATATCGATCTATTCGAACTGGAGTCGAACTGTAAAGAAAAGTATCTACATTTCATGATATCATGTTTCAGCTCATCGGCCATATCCTGACTCATGACTTCAATACTCCTTGTGACAGTCGGACGAGATAATTGAAGTTCTCTAATAGCAGACATGATTTCTGTTTTGTTTTTGAGATCTCCAAATAAAGTCTCTCCCGCTTCAATAAATGCTTCCTTCACAACCGATCCATCTTCGAATGGTTTCTTGTGTTTCGCCAATATATGAGATATTTTAAAGACGCAATCGTAGCAGCTTTTGGTTGTTTGCCTGGTCTTGTGAACATGGTTCATTTTTTTTTCAAATAAGATATCGAATCACGCACTTTTCGTTTTCTTAATTCACTCTGTGGCGGAAAATCCTTTTCATAGTTTTTATGAACCGTTTTATGATGCCTCTCTAAGTTACCATGCTTAGGTATTGCAACAGACGCACGACAAATTATACGAATGCACTTATCGTTCACCATACAAAAAAAAATTCTACCTTCCAATCGTTATTAAAATGATACATTTTAGATTTCTTCGCTGCACTAATTTTGTACTATTTAATAATAAACTTTGAATCGACGTAATATTGCCTTCAAGTTACAATTCAGAATGATTCCAATTCTTGCAGGCACAACCTTTATATCGGCGTGAACGAAAGTCTCGAATGTTCCCGTCAAACTCGCCGCCCGAAATTTCTAGAAAAGCGGCAAATATAATAAACGCGGCTTTTCTTTGACAAGTACCGCGCGTTCCTTTGATGAAGCCTCTTTTTGCCGCTAGCAGAGTGCTATTTTATTTCGTAAAGCTCATTACAGAAATTAATACAAATGAGAAAAAAGTATAAATACTATTTAAGGTACTGAATGTATTTAGAATTAAAACAGGAACGGAATATTTTCTGTTTTTAACAGCAATAAATAAATAAATAAATTACTGCTAGCATGGTTTTGTACTGGATGAAATTTTCGTATTTGTTGGTACTCTTCATTGGATATATTTGAGTGATAATTATACATTTTGTCGAGAGAGTACCGGGAATCGGTCAATGAAACACAAAAATATTTAAGCCAACGGATAATCCTATCATCAAAACATTTTTCGAACGCTTTTTCCGAAATCGACTTCAGTTCTCTTCGCGAATTCTCTTTCATGTCTTCTATCAGTTGAATGCGGGTACCTCGAAGTGGTATTTTGAGTTTTGGAAAAGGAAAAAAGTCGACCAGAGCCATATCAGGCGAAAACGGTGGTTGTTCGATGAAATTTGTTGAGTTTTTGGTCAGAAATTCATTCACAATGCTTTATTATCGTGGAGCAAAATCCATGAGAGTTCTTTCCACAAATATGGACATTTCCGACGAATTTGCTCTCTCAAACGCCGCATAATATTCTTTATTTACCGTCTGACCTTCTGCAAGAATTCCGAGTGCAGAACACCGCGATTATCAAAGGAAACAGTCAACATTACCTTGACTTCTGATCGACTTTGACGTGGTTTTTTCGGTTTCGGTTCAGTTGGAAGTCGCTATTTCGAAGCTTATCGACTGGTTTGCATCTCAAACTCATGGTGGAAATATCCTGTATTAACAGGTTTTAGGTTTTTCCAAGAGTGTTACTTTTTTATTTCAATTTCTATGAATACCATTTCCATTTCAATTGTTCTCAAGGGAAAAATAATTCTTCAACATATCTAAACGTAACGTTTATGTCATCACTTTTAGACTTCCTGTTCTTATATCACCTCAGTCTAGTTATTCATCACTTCTACAACGTCTTTCAATAAACAGACGCCAACAGTAAGTACCTTGAAGCTGACATATAATTTAATGGGTTCTTTCATATCTTGCCACCTATGGCTTCCGGTCTCTTATGCTCGTCAACGCAATTCATTCATTGAAATCAGGGCACAATACATTATTTATATCTCTTCAGACCCTTAATACGTTTTTGATACATTCTATGGAAGCTATTCAACCTTACTTTCTATATGCCTCCGGATTTATTTCCAGGTTAAGACGTTCTATTTCCGTGGGACTATATAGGCTTATAATAAATTCAATTTCCTATATCTATTCAGCGGTAACATAACTCTACATGTGTACAACTGCTAATAAAGAGTTTAATTTGCATAAGAGGGGAATATTTTGACTTTTGTTTGAGAACGAAATGTTAATTACAATCTTTCAGGATCTATGATGTAGATTCTGTTGAAAAGTAACGGAAATCTGCCAATGAACACAAAATATTTATTTTTCATCCAAATTTATTCTTCGGAAACAATACATTTACGTCAACGAATAATCCAATCAACAAAACGTTTTTCTAACGCTTTTTCCAGAATTTACTAGAGTACTCGCCGCGAATTTTCTTTTGTCTTCTATCGATTCGAAACGGGTACCTCGAAGTCGTAATTTCAGTTTTGGAAAAAGAAAAAAGTCGGCCGGAGCCATATCAGGTGAAAACGATGGCTGTTCGATGGTATTTGTTGAGTTTTTGGTAAGAAATTCATGCATAATGCCCTGTTAGATGGTGCATTATCGTGTTGCGAAATCCATGAGTCTCCTTTCCAAAAATCAGGCCTTTTTCGAAAAATTTTCTCCTTCAAACGCCGCGGAACGCTTCTTTGTTTACTGTCTGACCTTCTGGTCAGTATAGGAAACAGTTATGCCGACTTATCAACAACAAAAATATTGACAAGCGTCTTAAGCAGATTTTTTAAATAATCAATAATAATAATAATCAACTTTTTTGACAGAATCTATATTGCCATTTCAAAAAAATGCCCATGATTTCATATTTTTGACAAGTATCATCAAATGAGCAGAATCAGAAGATGAGATAACAAAATCAACCTACCTGAGGGTTTTTCATAAATTTCAAAGTCCCATATTCTTATTTCACACTGTAGATCTCTGTTCTATTTTCAATAAAACTATATTTTCAACTCTCCATGCCATCTATTGACACTATGTGTTCGTTTTATGTGCGCACAAACGTAGAAACTAATTGAACGTTACAGATTTCTTCTCAAATCATTTTATTGATCTCAATTAAGGTATCTAGCTCCACCTATTGAAATTACTCAAGACTTTCTGTTTTTCCCTGTAAGAATCTGTGCATGAATACAAAGTGAGCAAATTTAAAGATATTAAGGGGACTTTTTCTTTCTAAATTGAAAAAAAAAAGAAATGTTTTTACTATTAAAAAGAACTATTTTATTCATAATTATAATCTTTTCATAGATTGTTATAAAGGTTTCGAGGTGTACAAAACAATTTTCTGTTTGCATTTTGAGTTTTTTTTTACTTTGCAGAAGGCGTCTTCCAAAAACTGCATTTTAATTTGCGGGATACTTTTCAAAATTCTAACGCGATTCAATTCATGATAATTGATAGCAATAAATAAACCTTCAAAAATTTTTTTTTTATATTTTATGGGCTCCATATGCGATTTAATAAAAAATTCGAATGCACGCCTGTTTTATTATTAATATTATTATCGTGGACTTATGCACTATCTCAGCTTTTAGCTGGATGTAATTTACCTTTCCCAGATTCAGCAATCAAAGGGAATAGGCTCGATTACAATATACTTGACAAATTTCCTAACTATCCTACATGTATTAAGAATTACAGCTTTTTGCATTTCTATATAGGTATTCTTATGCAATTCTAATTTCTTAATGCTATATTTGGGTATTAACCCAGTCGAGGATACGATGACAGGAACAATATCTATTTTATCGCGGTGCCACATCTGCTTGATCTCAATAGCAAGATCTGTGTATTTGAACTTTTCTCCTGAAACTTGTTCAGCACGTTGTTATTATTCGGTATGGCGACATCCACCAGCATTGCTGTTCTGACTCTCTTATCATACATCACCATGTCCGGCCTATTATTCGTCACCATTCTGTCAGTGATAACAGGCCTATCGTTGTAATAAATCTGATACTTGATACTTGTAATATGGCTGGGAGGCATTCAGAGTCCGTACTTGTGTGCAAGTTTCTGATGGATAATGTTGCACACTTGATTATGCCTGTGAAGATAGTTCTAACCTAACAATTTATTGGCATTTTCTGCTTATCTGTTTATAATGTCGATGTGTGGTTGATTAATCTCATGGTGATGTCGTGATGTCATGCAATTCCTTTCTTGACCATTACTCTTGTTTTTCAGTATCTGATAGGAACGGTAGATTCAGCAAGTCATCTCTGGTAGCAAGATTTATAGGTGTAAATCCTTCATCAGCCAACGATACCACTCTATGGAGGTCAGAAGTGAGATTTTTGCAGAGAAGAATTCTCTGAGATTTTTATCTGTTATGGTTATCCTTCTTTCCGCTTCAAAATTGTTCGTATCACAGACGACTTTGGATGATGATTGTTGTACTTTGTCAGCATCGTTCCGGTCTGCCTTTGAATATCATCCAGTTCTGTCTTAGTCCATCTGATTATTCCAAATGAGTAAAGCAACACTGGAATGGCGTAGGTGTTAATTGCCTTGACTAGACCCCCCGAGTTCAACTTTGATTTCAGCACAGTCTTCAGACGCTGACTGTATTCTGAACGAATCTTCTCCTTTGATTGTTTTTGTCAAACAATCTGGCTTGTTGGTATCCTAGATATTTGTATGTTTCGCCATCTCTCATGCACTGTATAATATCACCGTTTGGAAGTTGTGTTTCACCATCTATGACTTTCTCTCTTTGGATGTTCAGGGTCTTACAATTTCAATCCCGAATTTGATATGAACATCTGCCGAAAACTTACTGACAGTTTTCAGCAAATCATCCAATTGCTTCTTGTTCGAAGCATAGAATTTGATGTCATCCATATACATCAGGTAGGAGATTGTATGATAGTTCCTATCTGTTTTTATCCTAAATTCGTAACCTGTTCTATTGAGCATTGAGGACAATGGGTTCATAGCTAAACAGAACCAAAGTGGACTCAAAGAGTCTCTTTGAAAAATTCCACGACGTATCGGTATCTCGCCGGTTTTAATTGACTTATTGTTCATGTTGACCTGCAGAGACGTGCGCCAGTGTGTCATTGTTGTCTTCAAGAATTCTACCAGGGCTGGATGAATTTTGTATATCTGCAATACTTCGACAAGCCAAGAATGGGCGGTACTATCGAATGCCTTCAGAAAATCGAGAAAAGCTGGATGAACATTCCGATACCCTTTAAGTGCCTGTTTCATTATCACAGAATCGATGATGAGTTGTTCCTTGCACCCGTGGTGTTTCTTTCTGCATCCTTTCTGCTCCTCTGCTAATATATTGTTATCGTCAAGGTTTTGGTATATTCGATTGGATATGCATGAGGTGAGTGTTTTGTAAAGTGTTAGCAGGCAAGTGATTGACCTATATTGAGACGGATCCTGTATTCTATCGCTCTTAGGTAGCATATATGTTAAGCCTTGTGTTAGGAAAGTGGGTGTTTTCTTGGGATGTTGAAGAACATATGTGAACTGTTTCGCTAGGGCTCCATGGAGCTTATCAAACTTCTTGTACCAAAAGTTGTGGATATTATCTATACCTGTGGCCTCTAACTACTGTTGCGATTTCTTCCTCCGTTATTCCTTCAAAGTCCATATGTTTGATATCAAGGCGTTGTTTTTCATTCGTGATCCACTCAGCATCTTTATTGTGATCTTTAGAGTTCGACCATAGTGATAATCAATAATCGGTCAAGCACTGTGCGTCAGGTACTTCTCTGTTATTGTTGGTTGCAGTTTTGCTATTTCCCTTATGAAAATTGGCCGTGCTTTGGAGGAACCTTTGGCTTTGATGTTTATTTTCATTACACTTGATGTATCTTGAGAGCTTCTTTGCTTTTGCTTGGAGTTTCTGCTTCAAAGTGTCCATATACACGTCGATATGTTGTTTGTGATCAGGGTGTTTCGTGTTATTATTATTTTTCATTTTATTATTATTATTAGAAAATACAAGAGTTGGGGCTTTAGCCTATAAACTCAACAGAATAAAAATTTAAATATAAAAAAGAAAGAATAAAAATCGACGACGAAGTGTTCCGTGCAGAAAGAGTACAGCGGCGAAATCGGGTCTAGTTCTAATATAATGCATGGATATAATAATATCCATGCATCTAAACGGTTTTTGAATAGGTTGAGGTTTTTAGAGATCACTATTGAGTCTGGCAGGCGATTCTATAAGGCGACCAGTTTGAAGCGATGCCCACGAAGATGATTGTCGTTCAACGGAGAGAGGTCTCTGATATCCGGCCCGAAGACGCCCCGCCCCGCACAGGTGAAGATGAGGTCGCCACGCGTTCGGCGATCTTGGAAGGAGGTGAGTTGGAAAAGGAGAGTCGATCATCATATCCTGGGGGAGTCCTACCAAAAGGAAGTCTTGTGCTCCAACATTGCACCACCTCAATGGCAAACTCATCGCTTCTGAGGGGGAGGGGGGGCACCAAGCCAGACCAGCATACTCCATAATTGGTCGGACATAGGTTTGATAAAAAATTCAATAATTTTTCACTCAAAAACGGTTGGAGATACGAAAAATGACAGGTATAAAAAAGTTTCTAAATTGAACGATGATGACGAAAATTGATTGTACGCTGATCAGTGGCGTACTGCAAAAAAGTTTGAAAGGGCAAAAGGAGACATGGCCTCGGAAAAGAAAACACCTTGTGAATTTCAGTTAAAATCTAGGACATGTAATAGTGGCTGTAAAAAATAGCTTGCATTCCAAATTTGGGCTGAATATCTCAAAAACTGCAGGAGTTTTGAAAAAAAAACTTATTTTTTCAGGAAATTTCAACACCCTGTAGCTCCGTAACGAAACTATGTTTATATAAACTTTTTTCCTAAAATTGTACGTAGATTTACCCTCTCAAGTTGCGACATACTATTATGTAACACCCTGTATATACTGAAACTGAAATATTTTTTCTATACACGTTAGATACAGCAACATTAAATGCAAATTAAACCTTACGTGTTTCAACTTTTTTTCCTCATGTTTGTATTTGCATATATCAATTCTACCATGATATGCAATTCAGCTTTATGTTACATCCACAACAATTTTTTTCATCGGCTATGTGTTTTCTTTTGGGGCACAGGTTTTTCTCATGAGAAATAAATATGAATTTTTCAAGAAACCACCACATATTGATAACAGCTATTGCGAATCATTTTTGTGAGTAACGTTTGTCCCCTTGCGGGTGATAATCACGACATTTGACCCCAACAGAATGTGCTGAAGCAGTAGTGCTAGATGACCTAAGTTGGACTTATATAAAAATAGGCCAAAGGCTTGGGCTATTCAACTGTTCACGTTCAAGGAGACAGGTAGTCATAAAAAAAGACCTGGGCAAACAGGATCTCGGGCAACAACGGCGATCGATGACAGTAATTTTTGAATTTCCTCGTTAAGACAACGCTTTACTACTGCAACGTATCAGGATATTTCGTTAGAGGATTCTTATCACAGCTGGAGGCCCAGCTCTAGCCGTAGCACATCGACGAGCCCTATTAAATTTTGCCAGGGAACATGTCATTTGGTTAGTAACTGATTCAGAGAGACTTTGGTCACAGATGAGTCGAAATTTTGATTTTTTCATTGCAATCGATGATCTCTAGGGCACAGACGTCGAAATAAGAGTCTACCAAGTACAATTATTAACCTATCTATGTTCGTTAGTTGTTCTATAGACCTACAGTTCATAGTGGATCCCAACCAATCACCTAGATCGTGCAATGATTTTATGGACTCAGCTCTAGGCTATGTATCCAAAGTCAACAATGATGTCTTAGTCGAATTAACTTTTTTGTTCAAGAACGACATCCATGACTCGAATCGGATTCGAACAGAGCACCTAGGCTTAGCATATTACTACATGTTTACGCACTAACTTTGCCGCCGCTCAGGCAGTTTAACCTACCTATGGTTCCGGTAGAGGATCAATAATGGCGAAAGGAATATCTTCGAATGCCCACATTGATCTGGTCATCGTAAATAATGAAACCCTGATCATGTTGCACCATTTTCGGCAAACTTTTTGTTCATGCATGATTACTACCTTCCAGATCACGAAATAACTATAAAGGAATGGCCTGCACAAAGTCCACACCTTAATCCCATCAAGTAAGTCTGAAAAATTGTCGATAGAAGATTGAAAAGCCAGCAAAACCACCCAGCTACCGTGAATGAGGTTTAAATCAGACTGATCGAAATTTGAAACGAAATTGATCAGAATGCTATAAACATTGATTCTGATTATGAGTCTTAGATGTCATGCAGTTATTTTCGGTAGGGCTGGAAATATCTGGTATTAACGTGTTTTCGGGGACTGATTTTATTCACAAGTTCTACATTTTATTATTAATTTATTTCAATTTCTATAAGTACCATTTTCATTCCAATTGTTCTCAAGCCTTAGTGCCTCTTCTGCATGAATTTTTTTTGGCGCAGTGTATTTGGTTATTTTTCTTTCTTTCGTCTATTGCGATCTTCAAAAAACTTTCAGGGATAAGGAGAATTCTTGAAACGTCGAAATCTGTCCAGCCTGTTTGGTGTTTTCAGTGTATTCTTTACTTCTGCTACACTCTGTATATGAAACTTTCCTCTAGAACCGATTGGCTAAATCCTGAACCTCTAAGGACCTTCCAATTAGTAAAAGAGGTCCGAAAGAAATAAAATTCAAAAACATAGTCAATGCCAAATATCCTACTTCAACGACATGTGTCTCTGAAAACTAGTCACGCGATTTTAATAATATCATTCTAAACAAGAAAGCAAAAATTGAATGTATCAAAATTTCATAAAAATCGAAAGAAAGGCATATTCTTCCTTAATTTTGCTGGGTCCTTTGGACGTCTGGAGACCCAACTGCTAACAATATTACGCCATTATCAAATTTCATATCACTAAAAACCAATTCCAATACAATATGCATCCAACAAATGACTTTGGTGGGAGGACGGTCAAGGAAACAGGAGCATACTGTATAAGGACATCCTGACTTACTCACATTCTTTTTCAGAATGTATGCATTGTACATAAAATGTAATTCCCGATTAGTTTTGTTTGATCAATAAATTCATAACGATATTTGTCTAGTCATTGTCGCATTTTCAACCCATTGTGTTTCCAAAATAATGAAAATGTATTTTAAAAGTTTTTTCCTGTTACATCAAGATAGAGGTAAGTGCCAACTTCTTTGTATGTTATTGCATATATTTGTTGATTGAAACAATTAATACCTACTCATTGCATACTCGTTTGTTTACCAACGTAAATTATGTAGAATGTTATTTCCGGCTGTTTGTTTTCAGATCGATAATCCATGTTTCATAAGAAAAATTCTTCTAACCTAAAAGTTTCATTACAATTCATTAATTCGTAATATATAGGAATCAACTCTACCTTTCAAAATTATATGCGCAAAATTTAATGATATTGAACTGCGCGCCACTTAAAATAGATAATTGTTTGGAAAGAATGGTTTTCGCAATTTTATTTCGAGAGAAAAATGTCTGTACGTAATATTTTTTGTGTTTAAGACAATTATCTCTTATATCAAACTAAGTTTTTGAGACATCACAAAGCTCATTTGCCATCCTTAAACCTTCACTAAGATTTTTCAAATTAAATGTCACGTTTCCAGTGCTTGCTGAAACCACGTCCTCAATAGGGCGTGAATTCAACATTTTCTCCAAGTCGTTTTTAGTCAAATTTTCATCATGCGATCCAACTCCTGAATGTCACTTGATTCTACCTGTTCGTAGCCATCTCGTCCTATTCCAGTCGCAATTTCCGCAATGTCTGCAGTTAGAATTTGAATTTGCACAGAGTTTTGGTTCCCCTTAAGGCATTTTGGATCATGTTTTTTTATTTTTTTTTTGAAGGAAGGAGGTAGGTAACTAGGTGTTTGAAATAAAGCAAAAACTTAACTTCAGAAGTCATATTTATTCGTAGACTGAAATATCAAAATAAAACAAACAGTAAATGAGATAAAAACACAAGGTTTAACTGAATGAATTAATAATTCATATAATCCGGATATGATAGATCTAATCATTCGTAAAAACTCTATCAGAAAGCAATAAATGAAGTATATCCTATTCATAAAGACTATAAAATATTCAACAGTTTAACATTCTGCGGTTCTGCAAGTACAAATATTAAATCCTTTCTCGTCAAACAAAATCTTAATATAGCTTTCAAAACTTCTAATAACTTAGGTAAACATATTAAAATAATAAATCTCGTGTTGAAAAATCAAGTAAATCAGGAATCTATAAACTCAATTGGGGTTCTTGTGATAAAATTTATATCGGTAGGACCTATAGGAGTTTTGGCATAAGAACATCTGAACATAAACGTAGCTTCGATAAAAATAAATCTGATTCAAATTATTCAAACCACCTAATAAAAGAAAACCATTCATTCAATAGAAACTTTGACATATTACATATAAAATCAAAAGTTCAAAATTAGATCTCCTAGAAGCATTAGAAATAAATAGATACAAACATTCGGACAAGCTTTTGAATGAACAGGTAGATTTGAATTACTCACCCCTACTTAACTTGTTTAATTAGTTTTTATTATCTTTCATACTAACTGTACAATGGCTCGGTGTGGATTTTCCTGTTATTCATCGAACTTGTTCTACGATTTGTTTATAATACCATACTCTTCATTCTATTTTTCATTCTTGATAAAGCTGCTGTGTCAGCGAAACGTCGTCGAATTTTTTCAAATAAAGTGTAGATTAAAGTTAAACCTTGTGTTTTTATCTCATTTATATCATGGATCTACATCAAGTAACGGCCTCCACAATTCAAATGTAAAACAAACAGAACAAAATCATAACAAAATATATTCTTGTTCACACCCATTTTAAAACATTTACTTAAGTAATGGGATACAGACACGTTAACTCGTTGTTCATAAATACTAGAAAATAACCTAAAACTAAAAATCACATTTTTTAGGAACTACTACTTTCTACTTATACTTAGATATTTTAAAAAATATGCAGATATTTCTAATAACAAATATCTAGGAACTTCGTTTTAAAATAAAAAATGATAGCTAGGTCAAGGTGCAAGAAGAATAAAAGATAGCTATTATAGTAGCGATATTTTCCGAGATTTTGCTGTTGCAAATTCATTAATTACATCGCTAAAATTTATACCGTCAAAAATTTCTCGTTCAATTGCTAATATTGTTAGCCCAGACAATCTTTCTTGATTCATTGTCGATCTTAAATAATTTTTAATGATTTTTAACTTTGAAAAAGATAGCTTGCCAGATACAGGCAATGTCAAAAGAATTCTTAGTGAAATGCTTACGTTTGGAAAGGTGGAGATTAAATTGTTTTCAAATATATATTGTAAAATACGGTCATTAGGTAATGAAAACAACTTTTACGCTTCAATTTCTTTAAACAGATCATTGGAGTCTATATCCTTATTATCCTGATCTGTCAGTCGCTCTTCAAGAATAAAATAATGTTTTAAAAGATCGCTGTCACTTAATTTGAATATGTCGCTAGAAAATCCGAAAATATTATCATACACATTTAACAAGTCAAATCGGTTTTTTAGAGAGCTTATAGTTTAATCTATAATTTTTGAATCATGAGGGGTCTCATCTCGGTATTCATAGTCAAACAGTTTTGGTTTAAATTTCCTCCTAACCGTTGGTAATGGTGGAAAGTCTTCTTCAATTTCGATAGAGGATGCTACTTCTTTCGCTTGCACAAGAATTTCTTGAAATGATTCGTCAGATATATATTGCTGGAAGTGATCAACTAAATTTTTTAGGTATGTTTGGCATACTTTAATATTAATTGTAGCACTTTGCATTTGTTTGCTGACAATATTTATATGAAATAAAACGTCATCCCAATTAATAATTCCACAAATAAATTGAAAATTTTGTACAGACGTTAAGAGGAACTCGCTTTATGTCTTGCATCAATGTGACAGGAATAATCTTCAACCACTTCTAGAAGACTTTCGCAAACCTTAATTAAATAAACTTTAAGGGGCTTTATTGCGTCAATTCTGCTGGGCCATCTTGTCTCACTTAGAGGCTTTAAAGTTAACCCGGGGACATTTTTCCTCAAAACATACCACCTTTTTGTGGATAACGAAAAAAAATTATATAACTCTTGCACAAGATTAAAAAAGTTTATTGTATCACCTGACACCTTAGAAGAGTAAAGTTCAAAGTATGAGCCGCACAAGGTACAAAAAGGGCTTTCGGATTCGCATCAAGAATGCGTTTTTGAAGCCCAACATATTTTCCCTTCATATTTGTCCCATTATCATAACCTTGTCCCCTAATGTTTTTAATTCTAAATTTAATTTTTTCAAATTTTCTATCACAAATGTATATATCCCTTCTCTTGTAGAATCCAGTATTGGATTAAACGCAATAAAACTTTCCTTAACTTCAACCTTTTTTGAAGTGGTGTTAAGGACAACATACCTCAGAACAAGACTAATTTGCTCAGTATGACTAGTGTCTGGTGTACAATCTAGAATTATTGAAAAATATTTTCTAAAATATTATTTCTTACTTTAGACGACAATAATTCAATTATTTCATTCTATATTTGCACGCCTAAATAATGAGTCATTTTAACAGATTTTTTTGGGAGTTATACACTCGGCTAACGTGCTGTCTCATCACTGAATCAAAAGAGGCAATGATCTCAACAGCTTTTAGAAAATTTCCATTATCATGTTCGAAAAGCAATTGAGAAGAACTTTCTTTCCAACACGTCTCGCCAATAATTTTTTTCCGTTTCTAAAATCGGCAGATGATGAGCATTAACAGTCATAGATACTTTAAAATTTTTTTTAAATTTACCCAAGTGTTTGTTTTTCTCTGAGGACCTACAGTTTATAGTGGACTCCGAACCACTCACCTAGACCGTGCAGTGATAACTGCCACCTCTGAGGATTACAAGTTATCTGGCCTTCGGAGGTTATGGACTCAACCTATCGGTTATGTATCCAGTCTCAATGTGATTTTTATATACATACGTGGGACAAACACACCAACATTCATACTACATCCATATCTTACCTGGGATTCGAACCTGGGCCTCGGCGTGAGTCAGTACTTCTACTGACTTACCCACGGAGGAGATTACCCAAGTGTTTATATAACTGTTGTGTAAAATTGACATTTCGTGTCTCTTAATTAGCAAAGACAAGTGTTGCCAATCAGATAATCCATTTGTATCACAAAAAGCGTTAGGAGTTTTACATTTACAAAACAACTTACAACAAAAACAAAATACAGAATCTTTAGAAATAGAGTAAATAAGCCAAGCCCTTTCGACTTTTTCTCCATTTGCTAGATTTCTTTCAAAGTATTTGCACGAAAACTTTCTCTTATCTTTATTACTTGGAAAGCTGAAACTGATGTCTATCAAGGGCGGACCACGTTTAACCAATATTCTAGCCATCTCATTGGTGATTCTTTCGGGCCACAAACCGAGGTCGGACGGAATTATATCGATATTAGCCTCATTACAGCCTTCATCGAAAGTGTCACTTGCAGCAGGTATTTCGGTAGCTGATATTACCGAACTTTTTACACAAGCTGAATTACCTGAAGTGGATTGTTCAAGTGCTGTAGACGAGGATGGTGTCATCGCTTCATCGGGCTCTGCATCAGTAGAAGCTGTTTTGCTGCTACAACCGCTGCCACTTGTTGCAGGACCTGATGTTACTGTTGAAATTTCAGATGGTCCACTCACGGTTATTGATATTACGGATTTAGAATCTTGAGATTCGGACGATTCGGTCGCACCAACATTGATAGTCTCCGTGGAATCTCGATTGTTTTGCAAGAAATGTTTTGAAGATCCAACCATTTTTCCCCTTTCTTGTAGTTTCAGTTTCTTTTGCTCGCGAAACTTCGCACCTGAAGGTCTCTTTCTTTTATCCTGAAAAAACAAACAGATAATTAGTAATCATGGGAATTACGAATTAACTTCCAAAGTAACCACAATAATAAGCACCATGTTGGTAGGGTAGGTTATATTCTTAAAAAGTTTACTAAGTAACCAATGGTTTTTAACCCTTTATAGGGCAGATTATTATTAATATATGGCCGATTAAAGTTTGCATATTTGAGTAAAAAGCAATATGTTCGAGCCCTTTCAGCTTAAATCCTTTCAAAAATAAAGGCAAAAAAGATATCAAACTAATCTTATAGCCCTTAAAAAACCCTACAAAATGGTTTTTTCAAAAGATCAATAGCATAAAAACTAAGCGCGTTATGGATGAAACCAATTACTTTTTTAAACTCGTACATGACATTTCAATTGATAAAAAGATATTTGGATAAGAAAATTTAATTATAACCAGTATCCTATAAAGGGTTAATATTGATAGTATAAAGTAGGAACACTTACCATTTTATAAAAAATCAAGCCTTTAAACTGCAGTCAGCAGGTATTCGGCACTAAATTAAAAAAAAAGTAGTAAACAAAATATTACACAACACAACACCACACACAAAATAAAAATAGCTTTATATGTAAAAATTAATAGGATTACTTGTTTCTATTCACTTGTTGCACGGTCCAGTGAACTAATTGATTTAAAAACGCCTGTTGCAGTGCATAGCTTTTATAGCGCTCCAGGCGTTATTCATGTCTGAACAGGAAAAATCAAGAAACTGCCGCCTGACATGTTCTCGCAATATAGGAATCGGCAGTAACTGGAAGATATACTAATAAAATTTCGTGTGTATTTGTACCTAATCCTATTTAATTTCTCAACTTTTATTTTAATATTTTTTTTGGACCCTGGGTTTTGGCGCCCCTAAAGGATGGCGCCCGTGTGCATTGCACCCTTTGCACATATGGTTGCGGGGGCCCTGGTCTGAAATCATCTACCCATCGTTTTTGTGGTCTTCCAATGCCCCTCTTACTTGTTCTAGGTCTCCAGTGCACTAGTCTATCTAGTCATTCATCGTTTAATGTAATAGGGCTTAAAGGGCTGGATTATTCCTTGACCCATAGGTTGAAGCAAAAATGTCGTGTTGAAAAGTAAATATGTCACTTTTATATTTGGACGCATAGTTTCGAGTTCGCAAGGATAACCTGGTGCATTGGCCGAAACTAGAACATCTTTTCTCAAATTAGATTCAACTTCTCAAACAAAAAAATTATGGAACTGGTCACAAATAATAGCACTTGAGACTCACGCTTTCTTATAATAATTTGTATAAGCACGCCAAAACACCGGCAGGTCGTTCTTGTTTTGATTTTTAAAGCACGAGAATTTATTTATCTGTAAAGCAGAATTGGTTCAAAGACACAATCTTGAGATGCCTTAAAACATAGCAGCAGAGTAACTATATCATTTGCAGCCATAAATCCAGGGACAGACTTCTCGATTTTGAAAATGAATATTCGTTTCACATTCTCCTCAAAACAGTGCAGTTTCGTTTGCATTGAAAGCTTATTCAGCTTTGTATCCTCCATCAGCTACTGGGTTGCAAATTCTTCTGGATATCTGCTGCAGCAGTGTCTTCAGATGCAAGTTTCTCGCTTGGTAAACCATAAGGAATAAATGGTTAGTTAAAACACTAGTTAAAGGTTTCCAAAAATTATATTAAGATACTCGACATATGTTAAGGGTTATCAGCCTATCATCAAGAGTAATACAATACAGAACAACAAAATGAATGGTTTTACTTATATATAATGGCATCTAAAAGTCTAAATGAGATAAAAAACACAAGGTTTAACTTTAATCTACACTTTATTTGAAAAAATTCGACGACGTTTCGCTGACACAGCAGCTTTATCAAGAATGAAAAACAGAATGAAGAGTATGGTATTATAAACAAATCGAAGAACAAGTTGGATGAATTTATATATATATATATATATATATATATATATATATATATATATATATATATATATATATATAACTCAATTGCGGTTCTTGTGATAAAATTTATATCGGTAGGACCTATAGGAGTTTTGGCATAAGAACATCTGAACATAAACGTAGCTTCGATAGAAATAAATCTGATTCAAATTATTCAAACCACCTAATAAAAGAAAACCATTCATTCAATAAAACTTTGACATATTACATATAAAATCAAAAGTTCAAAATTAGATCTCCTAGAAGCATTAGAAATAAATAGATACAAACATTCGGACAAGCTTTTGAATGAACAGGTAGATGTGAATTATTCACCCCTACTTAACTTGTTTAATTAGTTTTTATTACCTTTCATACTAACTGTACAATGGCTCGGTGTGGATTTTCCTGTTATTCATCCAACTTGTTCTACGATTTGTTTATAATACCATACTCTTCATTCTGTTTTTCATTCTTGATAAAGCTGCTGTGTCAGCGAAACGTCGTCGAATTTTTTCAAATAAAGTGTAGATTAAAGTTAAACCCTGTGTTTTTTATCTCATTTATATCATGGATCTACATCAAGTAACGGCCTCCACAATTCAAATCTACAAGTCTGTTTGCTCATTACAAATTGGCAATTTTTTCCTTCAAGCGGACGTCATTTCCATTATCTCTAAAATGTCCATCTTCTTTCCTCTATTACGTGTATGTATAAGTTCAATTTCTCGAAATCTATGGAACAAATTTTTATCTGTACAGTGGTCAGAAAAACCAAAAAAATACAATTTTATTTGCTGCCCCCTGAACAAAAAAACCAATGACGTACGGTTTTCGAAGAAACGTTTAGAAAATCAAAGAGTTGCCCAATTTTTCACAGTAAAAACATCAGAATTGCTTGCGGAGATCAGAATCCGAACAGTATTAAAGGCGGCAGGACTTTGTGCCGATCAATTGCAGTGAATTATTCGAAATCGCTTTAGGCAATCCCTAAAAAATTAGTTTTCTCCAAAAATCCTCAATGACCAAACCATCTTTCCCTCGAGAAATTCATTTAAATTCCAATGTTTCTTAATGTAAGTTTCTGCAAAGATGTGAATAGCTGTTAAATTGTCATTTTATCCATGTTACTATTGACTTAGTTATTAAAATCGAGGTTGTATCTAAGGAATATTATGTTTCCCCCAACTTGTCAAGCAACTGACAACTATCTTTTGACAGGAGGGAAGATGTTCCCAATTGCTATCGATGAGAGAGATTCAGAAAAGAGAAAACCACCAAGTTTGGGTTCACCTGTAAGAAAATGCAAAAGCATCAGTAACGAATTGTGCTGCAACGCTGGACATTCAAGTTTTGAAAAGAGAACTAATGTAGGGGATATTCCAGAGGGTGAGTGATCTTAAAACCCCTACACATCTAACAACTTGTATAATTGTTATCAGTCTTCAATTGATATATGCCTTTTGAATCAATTCGGTGTCAAAACTTTTAATATTCTCAATCGTGACTGATTGTCAGTCTATGTTTATTCTTCTACACAACTAAATAAATATTTTTTTAGATGTACCGTCCCCACCACCATCTCCATCACCACCGAAATCCCCCAAAAAGCAAGCAAGACGACGAGAATCCATGTACGAGTACAAATCAGAAGCGGCTCGAAAAGTCGAACAGATCGCCAAGATAAGAGACCAACGACGCCAGAAACAGGCAGACGAGAGGGCGCTACGTGACCAACTCATCCAATCCGAACAGAACAACCCGTACTGGGAGTTCGAACAGATGATCAACGAATTCAAATCTGGAAAGGACTTTCACCCACTTCGTGAAACGGACCCTGTGGTCGAGAACCAGATCACCGTGTGCGTACGAAAGCGACCGCTAAACGAGAAGGAACACCACAAGAAAGAAATAGACGTAATGAGCGTGCCTACGAAGAATCAGTTGATAGTACACGAGCCCAGACAGAAAGTCGATTTGACCAAATATCTTGAAAATCAGCTATTCAGGTTCGACTATGTCTTCGACGAGTCTTGTACCAACGATATCGTATATAAGTTCACGGCCAAACCGTTGGTGAAGACGATCTTCGAAGGGGGGATGGCGACGTGTTTTGCGTATGGCCAGACGGGATCTGGAAAGACCCACACTATGGGAGGAGAATTTCGAGGTAATTTTGCACGTATTAATTCTAATTTGTTAGACTCCATGGCAGACATATTCCTGTTATGTTGATCTTGATGTACAGGTACAAATAGCTACCTAGGCTTAGGATTATTTTTTCTTCGAAAATATTCTCTATGAACCACGCCATCTTTTCGACAGCTTAGGTGTCATCTGCTTCGATTTTTCTTTTTGAAACAGTTGATAATAATCATAACATCTGATGTCAACAAAGAATATTTCATCAATTATTACTACCATGGTTGAATTCTCTTTTATCCAGACTGCTTCATTCCTTCCTTCCCCCATTAATAATAGGTGATATTACCTCACTTCAAGAGAGATAGCATCCAGGGCTGCCGACGAGATACTGGAATATCGCTATTATTTCAAGCGTTGCTGGAAGATGTAGTTTCATCAGATCATTTTTGTCGTGATCTGTTGTGTTTTCAACCATCAAGTTGTCTTATAACGGAAACATACATCTTCCATGAGCTTCGAATGTAAAGCCTTTATGAACTCTCCCTTTCTTTTTTACACCTAAACGAATCCATAAGTTTCCCCTGTGCTGTGCATTTTCAAATGATAATTGCTTTCCTTGCAGGCAAACAACAGAACTTCAAGAACGGTATATACGGTTTGGTGGCCATCGACGTCTTCAATTACATAAATCATCCGAAATACACCAAGGAGGATTACATGGTATCTGCTAGCTTCTTCGAAATTTACGGCAAACTGGTATTCGACCTACTGGCGAAAAAAAAGCGCCTGCGCGTTCTCGAAGATGGGAAACAGCAAGTTCAAGTGGTGGGTCTGACAGAAAGGATAGTGGCGAAAGTGGACGACGTCATTGATCTGATTCAGAAAGGCAGCTTGGAAAGGACGTCCGGCATCACGTCGGCAAACTCGAATTCTTCGCGATCTCACGCGGTTTTCCAAATCATAATAAGAAAGAACGGGGCGAGGAATATCACAGGAAAGTTTTCTCTCATTGATTTGGCTGGGAATGAGCGAGGTGCAGATACATTCAATTCAGACAGGCAGACGAGGCTAGAAGGTGCGGATATTAACAAATCTTTACTTGCCTTGAAGGAATGTATCAGAGCTTTAGGGAAGAAAGGGTCTCATTGTCCTTTTAGAGGAAGTAAATTGACTCAAGTTTTAAGGGACTCTTTCATTGGAGAAAAATCAAGGACTTGTATGATAGCTTTGATATCTCCTGGTGTTGCTTCGGTAGACCATTCTTTGAACACTCTAAGATATGCTGATCGCGTGAAAGAACTTGTTGCAAGTGAAGATTTTACTGATGCCGATGACAGTCCGTACGCTCAAGGGGAAGACTTAAACGACATTGATGACATGGACGAAGAAAACGAAGAGGAAGAAGAAATCGACTGTGCCAAAAATATCGAAGAAGACATAAACGCCTTAGAGAATAACGTTCTAGAAAACAATAGACTAGTCATTGAAAGTTGCGCTCATTTTCACAGAATGGCTTGTGAACTATACAACAACAGCCAAGAAAACGGACATAGCAAACAAACTTACGCAAGAAACTGGAAGAATCTGCTACGGGAAATGATAGATATTCAAAGAGCAGCTTTTATAAAAGCATCAGAGTTTTGCAGTGTCCTCGAAGAAAATTGTATTCCTTAAATTGATCAGTTCACGAATGAGAAAATTGGCGAGTGTTCTCACATGATTTTAAAGAATATGTTGGCTGTATTTTCTTTATTTTTATTTCTTTATTGTGATACAAGTTCATTCTGAGAAATACTAAAAAGACTAAAAGTTATTCACCATTGAATACTTTTTCAATAATAAAATGAGCTTTTAATTGATTTTTACTTGTATATGTCCACGAGGATCGATAGGGATCAACTTTAAAAGAAAACCTCTTTCAGATCATTCAAATTAAACGTAAATCCTTTAAGAAATATTTCGACTAACAACTTCTAGTTAATGACAAACTGTGAATATAGGCTAACATTTCTTTCCTTAATTCTGAAATACAACAAATCGTCAACAATTTTTCGGGAATTGTCCTATTGTCTTACTAACTGATGGTGGTTTCAACAAATGTGAAGTTGCGTAATCCTTTCAGTCCTTTACTAGCGAAAATTTCAATGAATAACATTGGTAAAATATTTCATAAGCATCCGATGACATCATCTGTTGTTTTACAGGTACAAATAGACAATGGTTTTTCACCACAGGCATGATTTTTCTTTTTTTCATAAACCCTCCCATACAGACATAACCATTGACAGTTTTTTTTCACACATCCACATCACATAAAATGGCTGGTTAAAACATACGTTTCGGTACAATATTTTGCCTTCTTCAGGACTCTAAAATGAATTTTACTATCAGAAAATAAAATTTTCTTCTTTAAGAAAAGTGAAGCAACAGAACATATATGTGTATAAATTAAACAGACTCTCCTCTATTGAAAACCGAATTGTTAGACATTACACGAAACACTCACAAGCTCGAACAAATTGAAAACACTATGAAATGTATATATAAAAACTGCCATAAAATACAATAAATAAATAGGATAAAATTTTCTTTTAGAAATAAAAAAACTAGGTACTCACAAGGTATATACAGATCTCCTACGTAATAATAAAACGAAAGATACATATCTAGATAATTCAAGGGCTGCTTAGTCTTACTGAACGGTAACAAAGAACACGGAAAAGATGCGTTCTCCACTCTCGAAATCGAACTGATATTCGGGAGCAATTGGCAAAACATCGAATATGTGCGGTCTGATTTTATTATTATTTTTACGTTGTCATAATCTACTAAGGAAACGATTGATACACACGGCATTTCAAAACGAATAATGGTGGTTTCAACTTCAAGAATTGATTCTCCTTATAAGATTGAAATAAGAATTACTAAGACCTTCTGAATCCTGTTTTCTATTTGTATGTGTATCATTTTCTTAAAGAAGAAAATTTTATTTTCTGATAGTAAAATTCATTTTAGAGTCCTGAAGAAGGCAAAATATTGTGCCGAAACGTCGACTGAATGTATAAATGAAGATCTTTGGAAAAAACTGGCTGAATTCCACCAATTCGAAATAACTTATAAGAAAAATAGCCAACTAATCATTACCTAGATTAAATGACGGTTTTCACCATTTTCTTCACTTTATCGATGTCGATTTCAGTTAAAGTTGATGGCCGACCAGAGCGAGGCAGATCTTCCATCACATCTCGGCCGCTGTTGAGTGCACTGTATCACTCATATGCGCGTGTTTTTAATAAAGTGGATTCACCATAAGCCTTCTGTAATATCCTTTTGATTAATCAATTTCCAGTATTTTCTTGACTTTCGAAACTGCTGAACCGAATTTTTTTACAACGATTTTTAGTTAAAGTAGTGCTTGTAGATTGTCAAATTCGTATTTATGTAATTTTGATAATGCCCGAGATATTCCTGAATGGCAATTTTCCCAAAATTCAATAATTTTGAATTACTCGAAAACGAGTGAGATGGAAAAATTGATGGCACCACTAAACTGGTCTCAGAAACAGATATCGAGAAAAAGGGGTCATCTTATTCCAACAATATTTCTCCTAGATGCCAGACTGAAAAATCTAACATCGCCGACTCTGTACACTATTTAGTTAAGCCACAATGTCACTAAAAACGTTATAAATCAGAGAATAAAGTGGAACTTTCTTTTTCCTCACAGAATCATTTGATATTATGAATGCAGATGCCCGAAAAATCAAACCAAAGTTAAAATAACATTTTATTTCTATAATTGATGAACAATGTAATTGTTAATAATCTTTGATAATTCATGAGATAGCCAAAGATTAAACCAATCCATTCAAGTGGCCCATATGAACTTTCAATACAAAATGAGAATTAATGTTTATTTTCAAAATTTACCAATATGCATTTCAGTTGAACATTTCCTGGACTAACAATTCAACTATGAAACCAACCAATAATATCAAAATTCAATACAATATCTCATTAGTGAAAAATACTGGAAATAAGGACAAAAAGTTGAATCAATACGAATGAAATGTCAATTTGCATTTATATCTAAACATCAACATAGAAAATTATAGTAAAAAGCGATTTCAAACATTATACAAAATTATTACACTTGTTATAACTTTAACAAAATATATTTCAATACTTGAAAGAGAAAGCCCTAACGTAAAATATTTAAAAATATTTGCATAATTTTAAATATACAGGGTGCTCACCTATATCTTTAAAGGAAGCACAGTTAAAATTATTATTTTATATCTATATATACAGAATTCGATGACCAACCCTGGTTCATCTCTAACAGATTGAAGTAGAATCGAATTTTTGACTGGAGGAATCTACTAAACACTAAACTATTTCATTTATTATGCAGTTGTTCAACGTTAGGCACGACAGTATGAAAACGGATCAAATTAGTAACTATTGCTTTTTCATAGTAAATATTATCAGTTGCATTCCTTCTGTATTGAGAAAAATACATTAATATTGTTTAATATTCATGAAATACATCTAAGAACACTGAATGTAGAATATAATTTTTAGAAAACAATGAAGACAAGAATCATTTCAAACGTTTCAAGTTTCAAACAACTTTTGTGCAAGTCGGTTTTGAATCACTAATCAATTTAAATCAGACAATATAAAATTTTTCTGGAAGTTTAAGAGGAACAGAAAGTTTCTATGTTATTTTTAGGAAAACATGATTAATAGTTTGGGATAACCCTAAGAAATAATACCAAACCCCAGGCAACATGGTTTATCGAGAAAGAAGTCAACATTGATGACTTCATGACTGACTAATTGACAATAACAAAGGGAAAGTTCCATTCATTCAATAAATAAATACAATATCAAAATATGTCCAAACAACTATGAAGTTCTGATGAAGAAAATTGAAACCAACAAGATATTTTCTATAAAATATTTCCCATATGATGGCGAATAATAATATTTAACCTTTATTGTTTTAAACAGTCGTAATTCCAGCTCTTGTGACCAAAAATATTATTTCCTTAAAACTGGATTTTCATATTTTTTATCACGAAAGTTTCCTTGTACTTCGACTAACTTAAAATCCATATTCATTCCAAAAATGTTTCTAACCCTGTCTAGATATGAAAATAATGTAAAATCTTCACTTAAAATACGAGAGCCACGATGTATTTTGAGACGTCATGAAACTACAGGATTGAGACCTGACGACATCATAAAAAGCATTATGCTTTATTAGTGCAAGTCGGACTTCCGCTGAGTCGCTGCTCTGACGTAGTAAACGTGGAAACGCATTTTTTAGCGAAAAATGGAGTGTTCGACAGAGTATGCGCACTGCTACGATTATAAAGTCGATTCAACTGAAGAAATAGTTACATCGCACATTCAGTGATGACATTTCATTAGATAACCTTATAATGAATTTTCTGAATCATCTCAAAATAATTAATTCATACAGGGTTTACCAATAGAGAAGCTGGAATTTTGAAACGTCATAAAAACTCTCCGCTTTGAGTAAGCATCATCTGTCAAGCTTTTTGTTTTTCAAGAAACATCAACAATTCCAAACTAGACAAATAAACCGTGTTTCAGAATTATACAAACTTATTACGGAAATAAGTGATCTGTAAAACAGTGTTTCCGCGCACTTCGTGAATATTTCGGTGCTGGTAATCGCCCTTCTGAGTTGGCTATACTGCGTTCAGTGAAGAAAATTCACGCTCTTGGATGTTAAGTCTCCTTCAAGACCAAGAAATGCAAGGAGCGCCGAAACCATTGCAGCCTTTAAGGCCAGTGTTCACGACAATGAGAAACAATCGATTCCGCGTCGTTCGCAACAGTTGGGACTCTCAGAAATGACTATGTGGCGTATTTTGATGAAGAACTTGGGTCAGCATCCATACAAGATCCTTCTCACTCAAGAAATATTGCCAGGTGACCCCCAAAAGCACCGTGTGATGACAAAAGGGGCCTTGCGGCAGCTTGACGAAGATAACAATTTTTACAAGGATCAAGGGCTTTGACAATAAGCAAAATTGTCGATTTTGGTGTTATCCTAACCCAAAAGAGATAATACAGAAGCCTTTGCATCCACAACAACTGACGGTCTGGACGGAATCATGCTGGCGATATCGAGGCATGATCCGTCACTTCTTCTTCGAACAAATTGATGAACTGGACTTGGATGACATATGGTTTCAGCAGGATGGAGCCTCATGCCATAGAGCGACCGAAACAATCAATTTTCTGAAGAGCAAGTTCGGTTGAGGGAGTTATCTCAAAACATGACCCCCTCGATTTCCTGATCTGGATTTTTTTGGATAAACTTCAAAGTGATATTGAGAGCGCTACCAACGAGATAGAGTCAGCTGTTTATCTGAGAGCCATAGAAAATTGGCTTGAGAGAAAGCGGTTCTGCCGACGCTGGGAAGGCGGCCATACGGAAATGTTGAATTCCATAATCAATATAAAAAAATCATCTACGAAATAAAAAAAGCTCAAAATCTCAAAGCGTTCAACTGTTATTGTATTTTGAAATCCCAGCTTCCTTATTGGTAAACCCAATATTTATTTAGAACAAAGGGATTAATAGTGAAAGTTAAATCTAGGAAGACTAGAGACCAAAAAGACAAACTGCTTTGGTGGAAGAAAGATCATTGCGACACTCCATAAAATGAACAAAATTCGATATTCTGTCAGAAATTGACTACAGTTCGACCAGGTATTCAAATATCTGTTTGATACTTCACATTCAGAAAACTCCGCTGTTATTAAAAGATGCGCGTTGGTAAATTGCGCAAAGGAAACAAGAATTGGTGGGGATAGCAACAAACCCCTGCCAGTCTCTAGTCTTCTAGTTTAAGTCGTACCAATGAATATTACAAAGAGGTAATGCATGTCCTTATCCTTCAAAAATAAATTGAGTCGAGGAACATAGACATGGAGAGGACTAGATCTTCAATAGTTAACGCCACTTAAACCAATAAAAAAGCGAATATACCATAAGAGAAATTATAAAAAATTGAAACACCACAAAAGTATAATTAAAATGAGGAACTTCTCGCTTTAATTTTTCGAATAAATATATAGTCCCATAAATATCAGCATAGTTTCAAAGCGCAAAAGCATATTAAGATACAGTAAATTTCACAATGATTCGACATATATAAAAAACTAAACTTCTAGAAATGTTTCCAAATCATACAAACAGACCCGACTTTTCTAATAAAAAGCATATAATTCATATATTTTGAAATGCAGCATCACATAAATTATGGAACGTTAAATCATAATTAAACAGACTCTCAATTGGCACAAACTTGATAGTCTTTATATTCATCATATTCAAGAACCTCCACTAAACAAACTAATAGAAAATAAAAGTTTACGTATGCTTGGCAAAAAATAAATAAATATAATGTTTTGTGATTGTATGAGCATGTGTGAGTGCTAAAATATAATAAATAGATTATTGTTGACCGATTATAGTAAATGAAATAGTATAGTTTGTTAGTTTTAAACAATTAACTTGGCAGTTAACATTCGAGTCAATTAAGTTAAGTAAATCCTAGAACTCGCACATCAATCTCGTCGGATGAAAGTTCTTCCCCTGAAAAAAAAAATCGTTTTAGTAAACACAAACACATATGAATATGAACATAATCCTTGGGCTTTGAACATTTCAAACTTCATTATTCTCGAATTAATAAACTTATTTGAAGAAAATTAAAAAGTTTTAAAACCTCCACAAAAATTTCTTCCCAAATGTTGGAGGCGTGTTCAAACAGTAGAAACATTTATTTCCAGAGTGGGAGGCAATTCAGAAGACTGGTTTATTCATATAAAAATAATTATAGTTTGCTTAATTTTCACTAATTAAATTGACTTCTAAACGCATGCTGAAAATATCACAAATTCCCTATTGAGGTACATTCTGTCAAAAAAGTAGGAATTGACTATTTAAAAAGTCTACTTGAATAGAATTGTCAACATTTTTGTTGTCAAGTTGGCACAACTGTTTTCTATACTGACGCGGAGTTTGAACGCGATCTGTCATTTAGTTTGTTTACAGTGCTCGATTTTGTCACTTCTCACAAGTGTGTGATTTTTACAATGGATAAAAATATCCAACAAAGACTTTGTCTCAAACTTTATATTGTAAATGGTGCCGAACCGCTGAAAATATTACACAAGGCTTATAGTGAATCGACTTTATCATAAACACGTGCATATGATTGGTACAATGCATTCAAGAGCAACCGAGTGAATATTTGCTTCGCTCTAGTCGGCCATCAACATCTTCAACTGAAGTTAACATCAATAAAGTGAAGGAAATGGCAATTGAAAACCGTCATTGAAGTTTGAGAGAGATAGGCAATGAACTTTATTTGTCTCACGAATAAATTCGTACCATTTAGAACGGTTGTTTGGGCATAAAACATGTTGCCGGACTAGTTCCAAAAGACCTGAATTTTCTTCAAAAATTGAATCACATAAAGGCCGCTGAGGACGCGCAAGAGCAATCCTACATTCATAAATGAAGCTTGAGCTTGGCACGCAAACCAGTCAACAAGTTTCAGAATGGCGCCTTCCAATTGAACCGAAACCGAAAACACCAATTCAAAGTAAATCAAATGCGGCGTTTAAGAGAAAATTTGTCTTAAGAGGCCAGGTTTCTGGGAAAAAAACACAATAATGCACCATCTCACAAGGTCACCATTGTGACTGAATTTCTGACCAAAAAAACTCAACAAATACCATCGAACAACCACCGTATTCGCCTGATATGGATCCGGTCGACAATTTTGTTATTCGTTAACTCAAATTACCACTTCCAGGTAATCGTTTTGTATCATTCCCTGTACTTTTTTGGTAGTATGTATGTCAAGGTATTTCATATTACTTGATTGAGGAGATTATATCCACTTCTAAAAGAGATAGTGAAAAACTCAGTATGATCAGTAAAAATATTATTATGGTCATGTATACTCTAACGAGTGCCCTGTCCAAAGTGGCGTGCCCCAAGGTTCGGTCTTGAGGCCCATTCTATTTTTATTATTCATTTCTGATCTCAAATTCCACGTAAATCCCGATTTTCGTGCTAAGCAGACGACATGAAAATATAAGCCGACCCATTTAGCGAACACGATCAATTACAGGAGACAATTGGCTAGGCTAGTACCTCTGAATTCTGGAAAATGCGTAGTTATGCATAGGGGCAAAAATAATCTATGAATTAATTACTCAATAGATTCAGTGCAACTCGCAGAGACTGAATAACACAGGGACTTAGGTGTTATCATAACAAATGACTTAAAATGGTGAACTCACATCGCCGATGTTTGCAACCGTTCTAGTTCGCGAATTTATATGTTGAAAGCAGCTTTCGAAAAGGCGTCTTTATTGACGTTTGTTGAACTTTATAAAACTTTCGTCCGACCAATGCTCGAATATGGTGGCCCGGTGTGGAGCGCAAATTTAGTGGGTGATGAAAATGCACTCGAAGCAGTTCAGCGTCGCGCAACAAGAGTTTCTTTCGGTGCGGTTCGTCCAAATTACGAAACAAGACTCAAAATGGCTAATATTCCAAGCTTCGAACGTCGAAAACACCGGGGTTATCTTATAATCACATTCAGAATACAGAACGATTTCATTGGTGGCGGCCTTCCGCATTTGTTTGAGTTGAGCGCGGATCCTCGGTAAAAGAGAACTTCAAAACAACTACCAGGCAGAATTATTTAACTAATCGTGTGTTTAACATTTGGAACGGTCTGCCTCGGCAAGTGGTTAGTGCGGAATCGGTCAATGCGTTCAAGAAAAGATGCGATGGGTTGATTGGTGGAGTTGATATTTGATAACACGATTTTGCTGGACCATGTGATAATTTTTAGTTTGATATCTCTTTCATCGGGTCATGTCTGTCCGACTTTACAAAGTGTATTTTCCCTACATATTTTCAGAGCCATATAGGTTTATATGTCCTTGGTTCTTTCGTACTTAATAATAATATAGGAGCTAGAAAAAGAAACCAATTTTCTTATTATCTTATTCAGCAGAAGGTTACAATGTCGTCGCATTGATGGTATAGATGGAAAAGCATTGACAGCAGTGACAACAGACATTTGTGAAGAATTGACTCTTCTCATAAAAAAATCTTTTGAGTTAGGCTTTTATCTCAACATACTAAAGGACTCTAAGTGTGCCTCAGGATCTCTTCAAAAAATAAGAAATTACAGATCTATCTCTATGCAGCTGCTGTTTGCAAACATCTTTGAGGCTCTATACATTTTTGAATAGAATATTCCATAATTCTCAATATGGGTTTGTCACGGGAGGATCTATATCATCTGTTCTGACGGAGATCTTCTCATACATCTTTGGCAACATTATGAGGAAAATCCGATGTGGGTGTCTGCTATGATGTAAAGAGAGCTTTTAAATGCATGAATATTGATTTGCAGACGCAAATTATATAGTGTGTAATTCCTTGGCATGGAGACATGTTATACAAGGAGTATCACAGGGATCGATTCTTGGACCCGTGTTCTTCGTCATATTCATGAATTCTTTGATATTACCTCACAACATCAGTTGTGCATGCATGCTAATCTCAGGGACAGCGCCATCAGAAGTTATCCATCTAGGCAACGTTGCATCTCGAGAACTGGCGCTCAAATAATGGCTTAATTGTTGATGTTGAGAAAACACACTTTGAGGTTTTTGCCAAAAAAGGCCTTCGTTGATCCCAGCTTCCTTATAATAGCATAGGGAAATAACATATACACTGCGTATACATTCAAACTCTTGGAAGTTATGCTAGATATAAAGTTAAATGTAGTATTTCGGAAGGGACTACTTAAGAGTCGATACAATAAATTTGGATGCAAAATAAGTATTTTGTGTTTAATAGACCAATTCCCGTTACTTTCTCGACAGAATGTACATTCTTATCTTATTTAACCATTTCATCTTATCTCAGATTACTCATTACTATTTTCATCAGCTAATGTGGATGTATAATTCAATAGATATATAGATAAATAGAATAGCATAAAGTACACTGAATAGAAACAAGAAATTCTACCAATTGGAAAAAATACCCTTGAGACACAATGTACAGCATATAAAAGTGCTAAATCACTTAAACAATTTAAAGATTTTTGGGGTTAAGATAGTAAGCTCAGAGCTTTCTGTTTGGACTAGAATTGAAACTGTAAAAAATACATTTTGGAAAAATGCATTCAGTTCTAATTAAATCTAGACACAGCTGATTCTCAAAACTCCGCCTGCACGATGATCACTGGAGCATTTCGCTGTACACCTTCTGTAGCCATGGAACTGATACTGGGCTCTCCACCTGGTGATAGAGAAGCAGCTAGAATGGCTACCTACAGATTCCATCACCTTTCCGGAAATGTTACAAATAGTACAAGATGCTGAATATGAAGTCTGACAACAATATCCAAAACTAACGTGCAGCTGGCATTCCAGATCATCATTTCTAGTAGATAGAAATGAGCCAAATCCAAGAACCGTAATTTTCCGACTTTATTACATCTCAATAGTTAAAATGCAAAAAAATTAAATCTTCTGCATAATATATAATGTATGATGGGTCGCGTACTACCCCGGAATCGTTAGCGCACGTGAAATTTTTTAAAACACTCAGGATGTAAGTGCACGTTACTTGTTCATGGAAAAACCTCGGCACCATATGCGAAGTTGCGCAGAACGCTCTGCAAATGACTGAACAATGGTGCAGAGAGAACAACCTGTCTGTTAATCCAAGCAAAACAGACATGATTCTATTCGCTCGAAAAAGGAAACTACCGCCTTTCATGGCATCCATTCTTTTCAATGAGGAACTAACACTAGTGAAACAAGTAATATCTAGGTGTGATGCTTGACGCCAAATTAAATTGGGACAAACACATCGAAAGACAAGCGCAAAGAGCGCAAAACATACTCTGGGCCTGTCGGAGACTATTCGGTCCCAGATGGGGACTCAAAACAAACAATATATTGGTTATACACGACAGTGATGAAACTGCCTCTGGCCTATACGGCCATCGTATGGTGGCCCGCACTGAACAAGGAGATAAAACGGAACAAAATAAACAAGATCCGGGAGCCTTGAGATTCACATCCACTGCCTCTATGGAATGTCTTATGGGCGTCCCTCCATTACACATAGTGCTGGAGGAAGCGGCCATGAAGGCATCTTTGAGACTGTGGAAAGAAGGTATGTGGAGGAATAGAACTTCTGGACACTCTACACCCCTCAACAAATTTAGAGAACTCCGACCTAACCTTCTCTCATAAGAGGGGACTAAATAAGAGCACCTACCACTTTGACGAGCACTTCAAGGTCGTCATTTCATCAAAAGAAAACTGGTCCACACCCCACGCCTTACTCATCCCACAGAACCCCACCTGGTGTATACGGGATGGGTGCAGGATCGGCGTTCACGGCCCGAGGGCAAACATTACGATTGCTCTAGGAGACCATGTAACCCTAACACTAGCAGAAATAATTGCCATTCTCCGGTGTGTACAGGAAAACCTACACAGGATCAATGTGAAATATATATCAAATGCAAAGAATAAGAACAAAGCTACTTGGAACCTCATTAAAAAAATGCTCTGGTAAACAATCTGCATCTAATCAGAATATGTTTGAAAACTTTCAAAGTGTAGATAAGAAATCAACAAATTCTATGTGGGTTGTGAGAAACACAATAATGCTGAAAGTGAAGTATACCCTGTACAGGAGTATCATCATACTAGCATATTCTTGGAGCCTACAGATGAACGTGAGGTTTACCATAAAATAAAAAGCTAAAGGGATAATAATGCTGTTGGAAGAGATGTGATTCCCATAAAGCTTCCCAAGCGCATAGCCCACATCATCGCAGTGCCGCTGTCACTTAATCAACTTGACACTCTCCACTGGAAATTTCCCTAGTAAGCTGAAGATAGCCAGAATTAAGCCTGTATTCAAGAAAAAGGAGATCGTAAAGCATTATCTAATTACAGACCGATTGCTATACCTCCAAATGTCAGTAAGATATATGAGCACGTTATCCTTTAGAGAGCAACGAACATTTTGGAAAATTTTACTTTTCTGAAAACTTCACAATATGGTTTTAGGAAACAAAAATCTACTGTCGATGCTATATATACAGCAATTAATAAAATAGTCAACGCTTTGAATGATGAAAAGTGTACTCTTGCTTTGTTTTTAATTGGTGACTGGTGAGGTTCTACTTGTCTAACCGCAAGCAGTATGTTTCATAGGCAAATGATGCGGGTCTGCTCTGGTTTGGTGCCCAGCCCATCAGGGTTTCGGAGGAAATGAGATAGCAGACAGCCTTGCCGAAAAGGCAAGCTGTTAGGTCGATGGGGCCAGAACCTATTCTGATCATCGCGTGGACCCACGTGCTCTTTCTTTCAAAATTGGAAAACCACGGAGGTCCTGAACGAATCGCCAGGCATCTTGGGACTGACAGTCAAAAAGGCTTATGAAGGGGCCGCAATGAAAGAGGGTACATGAACTATTCTCCTTCGATAAAAGGTCTATTGAAATGGTAGTTGGCTTATTAACGGGATACCAACTCAATAAACAACTACAGGACATAAGACTATCGGAAACCACATAGAGCCGTGGTTGCCTATAAAATGAAGAAACAATGGAACACATACTCTTCGAATGTCACGCTCATAAGGCTATCAGACTGAACACCTTGGACGCTGAAAGACCTAGTACCCGGATGATTCAGGAGGTCCCCTACAACAATCTAGCAAAGTTCTTCAAAAAGTTTTTGCAAGACTGATAAAATAACACAACACGGCAAGCACAATGGGCCAAATGGCCTGGGTGCTGCCCATAAGGGCGTCGTGCAGGAAAAAGAAGAAGAAAACATGTAAACCAGAATTTTAGATCAGATTAGATATTATTTTTGTGGTCTATTGTGGCACACTCTGTCCTAAATTTCATCCACAAGCTCCACCCTTCCCGTAAAGGATGCAAGTTTCGTGGGTGAGAGCTTAATGAGCTCAGTCAGCTTCAGTTTGCAAGATCCAAGTTCTTCCATCCTGACCCTGTCCCCTGCTGGGCACTCGTACGTAACATGTTCCATTAATTCTATATCTTCTTCACATAGCCTACATGAAGAAGAAGGATCCTCAACCAATCTTTATTTAGGTGTTTCCTGAGGCGAAAGTACCCCGTTAATATGGCAATTAAAACTCTCAGTTCCAACCTAGAGAGTTTAAGCCAGGCTTTGGCTTTTATAGTGTAAGGTCCACTGATGGCACGTCGAGCGTGTCTGACTCCTGGGTGGCTCATCCAATGCTCACGTACCCACAAGTCCAGCCATGGGTTTTTTTCCATCCTTGCAGTTTCCAGGGGAATTCCGAGCTTAGGCTCCGGTCCTATGAACTCCAGGTTAGTTCCTGGAGCGGCCAATGAGTCCACCTTCTCATTTCCCTCAATGCCCGAGTGGCCAGGAACCCATATTAGACGGAGCCTGCTCCGCTCTTCTAGTTTGGCAAGAGTAGAGCGACATTCCTGCACCATAAGTGAAGTACAGGTATCGGATGCCAATGCTTTCAGTGCAGCTTGGCTATCAGTGAGGATTTTAATTGACCTATTTGTTAATACCCCCGAAGCAAGAAGTAAGCACAGTGGTCAATGGCGAATATTTCTGCTTGAAAGACAACCGCATACCCACCAAGACAGATCGACTGTTCCTTGGCGGCACCTCGACCGTAGACACCAGCTCCAACACCTTTCACAGTTTTTGAGCTATCCATGTACCAACAGGGACCCTCAAGCAGACGGTCCTTGGAGCTGATCCATTCCTGTCTATCGGGAATGATGATCTGGAATGGCCTCTCCATGTTGGTTTTAGGTGTTGCTATATCCAACCTCATACTCAGCACTTTATTGTCCTCAATTTCAGACTGTAGGGCGCCAGGTACAAAACCGAAGTTACCCGCTTCATTACGGGAAAGATGATGGAATCTGTAGAAAACCATTCTAGCCACTCCTCTTATCACAAGATGAAGAGGGGCAAGGCCCAATATCAGTTCCATGGCCGCAGTGGGTGTTAGTTTACACCAGAACATCTAGAAGTGAAATTAGCATATCTCAAAACATTCTTATCTAAGTTGATTGTTAATAGTAAAAATTTTTATACTTTTAACATTTTTTTAAACAAGTTAAACGTAATTCAAGGAAACACGGAAAATTTAGAAGATATTATAGGACAACAAAATGGTTTGTTGTATTTGAAATTAATTAAAAATATAAAGGGTCGTATACGACCCGTTGGTCAAATATGTGTTAACAATACATTAATTAATAATAATAAAATAAAAACCAAATAGAAACAACCGAAAAGTGAAAATCAACTGAATTAAAGGTTAAAGAGTAAGGCAAAAGGTTTGGCAATCACAAAAATAAAAACTGAAGGGTTTGCAACTATGATGATTATTTAGCCGATGTTGAAAAGGTTCCAATTTAGAAAATTTCGGTAACCCTCTAGAATGATGTAAGGCTCGCGCCTGCGCATTAAAGAAGCACAAATGAATTCAGATCAGTCCTCTGTGTAGTTGAAACAAACCTTTTAAGCGCCTATTTGCCAATTTAAAATATTGTTCAGAACCGCGCTAGCAGGAATCAGACTCACACTTGTCAAGTTATCTTTCTACATTAATAAATTTGATAAACAATATTTGTATATTACCGTTTGAACACTGAAAATTAGAAAAAAATTAACTTACGTTATAGTTTTCTTGTCTGTCGATTTATTCTCCGGCCTAGCCCGATTCAGCACCTTCAAGAATTCCGATGTCTTAGCCCTCATCCTGCTGTGTATGTACGCCTTCGAACACTTTATGTGATAGTGGAGGTAATGACGAAACATGTGAATCAAGTTAATTGTATTATCACGAGTATTACGGGCGGTATGTCTCGGAAACAGTACAAAAGTAACATAACCAACGTTATTATCGACTACAGCGTTAGTGTTTTGAAGTTCTCTGGGCGGTTCTCGATGACTGAACAACACTGGGGGTGCCGTATGTGAAGCTCGCAAACCTTCTTTAAGTTCTTGCATGAATACTTTCCCGATTACTACGTCGTTTTCGTCGCGGAACCTCGTTGAAAATACCACTGTCACGCGATCGGATTTCGCCTCGACGTATCTAAAAACGATTTTACGTTTACATTTTAAAAGAATAGGTCACAGTATTACTTTTATACTTACAGAGTTTCATCGTCCCTATAATTAATAACAGCTCGCTTCTGGCCTTCATCACCTCTCTCTTGAAAATCAAAATATTTCTCAAATACTGAAGCAAAACAATTTCTTTTCAACAACCCAATTTTTTTCACTACTTCTGGCCAATTTTTGGGGATATCTTCTAAATTCATAAGAATAGAAACATTGAAGTTATCTTCAGGTGTAGTCAAATAAGAACCGTATTCCCTTTTCAATAGCTCATCAGCACCATGTTCTTGTAATTCCTTATAGAACTTTAAAGCAATGCTAACCTAAAGAAATAGTTATTGAAATTTTGCATTTATATTGAAAGAAGGTAACTTACTCGAATTTTCGATTTATCTCCGTTGAGATTAGAAATGTGATATAAGACTCCATCAAAATCCGCTACTGTAACATCAATTGATTCATTCTTTAAACTGAAACAGAAAAACTTATATGGACTACTTGATATCAAGGTGACTCATAACCAACAATTGCAGAATATCCTGCACTATAAATAAGTACAAATCAAAGAGCGAATTGTTTAAAATTACATAATAAGTTTTGTTCACAAATAACTTAATTAGAAATTGATAAACGGTAATCTCAAGAGTTTAATATTGAAATGTTTTCGATGTAATTCCAAACTTACCCCGCCTGAGCATTTTTGATTTTCAACGTTAAGGTTTCTTCAACTAGTCTGTTATTAATTTCTAGTAAAATCATGTTTAACGCATATAATTAAAAAATTTCTATAATAAATTTATACAAATGTACAGCTCATGGGAGGTGTTCTTTCGCTAACTCTAGCTGTTATAGCTAGCTGTCGTATTTTTTCAAGAACGACAGTCGACAAGTATGAGTCGATAACTTGGAAAATTATCTTATCACACCGATTGCTTTGAATTTCCGTTCACAGCCAACATCAATGAAAGGTATGTTCCTTTATAACTCCAGAAGAGGTTGTGGAGTTGATCCGGTTGCAAACAATGATCAGGGAACTTATTACGTCATAGATTGCCTATTCTGCAGAGAGAAATACAAATATTTGGATATTTTTCATATCTCTATCAAAGCTTTCAACGAGACTAAGCTCATATGTACATTACACTAGTAGTGAGTGGAAAAAATTAAAAGAAAAAGTAATGCGTCTAACCAATGCAGAATTTCAGATATTGCAGTAATCGAACTTGATAGTAATCAAATAACTAAAAATATTGATGTAAGAATTATTAACATTTCTTTCTTTTAGAATGATTTATTTATTATCAGCACATAATTCATGTGTAGAGTTATATACATTCTGTTAACAAAAAGTACTAGGAATTTGTCAATGAAACACAGAATATTTATTTTTCATCAAAATTTATTGTATCGCCTTCAAAGTAGCCAACTGTAAATACATATACACCAACGAATAGTTCAATCACCTAAAGGCTTTTTCTAGATTCGACTTCACTTCTCACCGTGAATTCACTGTTAGGTATTCTATCGATTCAAAACGGGTACCTCGAAGTGGTAATTTGAATTTCGGATAAAGAAAGAGTCGACCGGAGCCATATCAGGTAAAATCCCTTGGTTGTTCGATGGTATTTGTTGAGTTTTTGGTCAGAAATTCATTCCCAATGATAGCTTTGTAAGATGGTATAAAATTGATAAGTTTTCTTTCCACAAATCTGGCCTCTTTCGACAAATTTGTTCTCTCAAACGTCGCATAACACTCAATAACATTCTTTATTTGCTTTCTGATCTTTCGAAGCTTGTTGACTGGTTTATATGTCAAACTCACAAACACATGTCCAATCACCAGTTACAATGTGGAGTTGGAATTGAGTCGTTCTAGCATGTCTCCAGCGACCTTTACGCGATTCAATTTTTGAAGAAAATTAAGGTATTTTGGAACTAGTCGAGTGGCAACGCGTTTCATGACCAAACAATCGTTTACATCCTATCTTTCTCAGACTTAAATGACGATTTTCAATTATCATTTCCTTCACTTTATCGCACTATACCAGTTATATACACGTGTTTTTGATAAAGTCGATTTACCGTAAGACTTCTGTAACATTTTCAGCGATTTGGCACACGAAATTCAATTTGCAATACAAAATTAGAGACAAATTTCTTGTTCTATATTTTTATTCAGTATAAAAATCGCAAAATTTACTTGTGGGAACTGACAAAACCAAGCACTGTAAACAAACTAAATGACAGATCGCGTTCAAACTCCGCGTCAGTATAGAACAGTTGTGTCAATTTAGCAATAAAAATTTTGACAATCGATTTTTTTTAATCAATTCCCGCTACTACATTGACAGAATGTATTGTACATAAAGGCATGAGGATGTGGGTCCAGTCTACATAGGCAATAAATACTTAAAGATGTCAGATAGACATAAAATGGATTTGGCTTTGATGATTTTAAAAATTATTTTTACATTTTAGTTGGACCTGCTTTGAATAATTGAAAATTATTTTAAATTATTTAGTTTGACATGCTTTAAGCGTTTTATTCAGTTTTTCAAACTAATATTTATTCAATTAGAAATGTGGGGAGAAAATTTAAAGAAGTTAAAATAGATATGTATTAAACTACATAATTTTTACAGAACAGATAAAGGAAATATAGAAGTAGAAAAGATTATAACTGATGACAAAAATATTGAGCAAGTAAAATGGAAACTGTTGATTATCAATTAATTGAAATTTCTTCAATTAGGTTTTAACATTTATTATATAATACAATACTGTACAAAATATCACAAGAATTAAACATTTATTTAATAAATGCTTCTTCAGGTATTCCTCCTCGCATTCTGATTTCAGTAAAAACCATGGTAGCCCTATCGAAATTCCAATCTGTTTCTTGTAAACACCTTGAAAAATATTTCAATATATATCAATTCTATTTTGTCTATGATTCATTGAAAAATAACCACTGCATCACAATAAGTAGATAGTGATGTCTATATCAACATAGTTGTATTTAATTCTTAGATAACCTTATATTAATTAAGAATAAAACAGAAATTTCTTAAAATTTTGTAGACGACTTCAACTTACTTCATTGACCACTGGAGATTCATACCAGAATGCATTGATAAAGCTGCAACCATTTGGTTCTTAGTTTCATTATCTACATCCCTTGATGATGAAGCTTCTGAGGAATCCGACTCGGTTGAAATAAGTGACACTGAAGTACCAGCTTCTATTGGTGTTAACATTGATACCGACATAAATACCTAAAAATCCCAGTTATTTCATTCATCCACACAATTCTATTCATATATAAATAAAATGAATACTTGATTACTATATTTCCAATGAAAAAAAAAACATTTTCTCACCTTCACTTGTTCTTCAGTAGCATTAGAAATATGGAGTTCTTCATTACAGATACAATAACCAGAACCAGATGGAACTATTACCAAAGTTCTGAGAAATGACCTTATTGGCGGTCGTTTGTGAGAAGTTTCCAACTCTTTGAACATTCCAGATACCACAAGGTTCATCATTATTGGCTGAAAGATATGTTTTTTATAGAAAGACAATTTGGAATGCTTCACTTGATTAATTATTCTATTTTCTTATCAGTTATGATACTATAATTTCGAAAAATGAAGGAAACAATCACAAGAGAAAGTCGCAAAATAAAAAAACATAAACCTTTTTTGAGCTCCATTAAAATTGAATAGAAACAAAATATTTTGCTAATTTCTTTCATGTCCGTCAAACTTCATCAATAATCAGATACAGATAGTTTATTCACTTGGTAGACCACTATGCAGTCCTATCTAGCATGCAAATTTGAAAATAATAAATATAATACTATGGTATACATAAATCCCTAAAGAGAACACTATAAACTAGCTAATAACATCTAATCAAAATATATAAATAATAAATTACAGAATTAAACAGTGACCAAATATAAATATAACATTTTTATCATATAGCCTTTAGAAAAATTTACATATATTCCATTTTATTCAATGCGATTTATTACTATAAAACAATCAGGTGCCAACACGAGTCCCACATAGTTCTCCCAATATATAAAAACCCCCAGACATAAAAACTGCTTCGTTCTTACTTTAACAGCACTCTGCGTTTTTTACTCACTGATGAGTGTGCTTATGTAATTAAAGTATTTGATTCCCACATAATTAGAATGATTTTATTTGTGAAGAGAAGATTTTTATTGGTCCAAATGTGCAGGATCAAGTAATGTATATATAAACAGGAAAGTATAAATATCTTACCAGACCTGAAAATCTCCCGGCAATGGCCTAAGTTAGACCGTCCAAAGATGATTTGAATATTTCTTTTGTGCGCGATATGTCGAAGACCCCCAAAACCTACAATCTACATGTAGTACATTCATCTGCGAACCGCATGACATACCACATCTCGTAAATATCTGAATTCAAGACTCGACTTATCAGATTTATGTTCTTCGTATGTTATCTTTGGATATAGCATAACCTCCAAGAGCTTGACTGTATATGCGGCAGATATGCAACTTCCCTGTGCTCTTACAAGCACACTGGAATCAACCTAGGCCTTTTTTGGAAAAACTTCAACATTAACTGTTAAGCTATATTTGAGCGCCAGTGGTTGAAATCCTGACATGTAAAGTACCAAGCTGGATTTTTTCGGATGGTGACTTCTCTAAGGTTAGCACGCTTGCATTATCTGCATATTGAACCAACTGATGTTGCGAGGTGATATCAAAGATGACATTCATGAATATGAAGAACAAGGGCCCGAGAATCGATCCCTGTGGAACTCCTTATGTCTCCTCAAGCGAACACCATAAAAAGGAATTACACACTATATAATTTCGTCTTTGAAAATTAATATTCATGTATTCAAAAGCTCTCTTTACATAATAGTAGGAACCCACATGGGATTTTCCTCATAAAGTTGTCATAGTTGTATGTCATCTTCCGCAGAGTAGATTATATAACTCCTTTTGTATCAAATCCTTCTTGACACTTGGAATATTCTATCAAAAATGTATAGAGCCAATCGAAAAAAATTACCTCAAAGAAGTTTGCAACCTACAACTTCAAGAGATCCTGGGGCATACTTATATTCCTTTAGTATGTTCGGATAAAAGCCTAACTCAAAAGATTTGTTTATGAGAAGCGCCAAGGCTTTCCAAATGTCTACTGTCACTGCTCTCAATGCTTTTCCATCTATACCATCAGAGCCTGTGATTTTTTTGATATTTTCTGGACGACATGGTAAACTTCTGCTGAACAAGGAAATAAGAAAGAGTTTCAGTTCCTAGAAACTACCGAACCATATTTTTAATGATCATATCGACTTTATCTCTTTTAGAAGTGGGTAAAATCTCCAAAATCAATATGAAATGTTGATGGCCGACCAGAGCAAAGCAAATCTACCACATTTCGGCCGCTGTTGAATGCACTGTACCACGTTTTTTCGATAAAGTCGATAGACTGTAAGCCTTCTGTAACATTTTCAGCGATCGGGCACACGAATTCCATTTACAATATGAAATTTGTGACAAATTCTTTGTTTGATAATTTTATTCATTGTAAAAATCGCAAAACACACTTGTGAGAAACGACAAAATCGAGCACTGTAATCAAACTCAACGACAGATCGCGTTCAAACTTCGCGTCAGTATAGAAAACAGTTGTGCCAACTTAGCAACTAAAATGTTGATAATTGTTTCAAGCAGATTTTTCTAATAATCAATTCCCGGTACTCTTTGACAGAATGTATATGGATTAATGAGTGATTACATCTAAAGGGTAAAAACACAAAGCTTCTGGAATAGATTAGTCTTAAAAACCTCTGGACAGGAAATTCCATGAAAGTTTTCACCATTTAATAAAAAGAAATTGTTGGTTTCATTGGCAAACCGTCAACTCACCGAGTAAACAGTTAAATCAACTGTAAAATTCATAATATCGTGTCTACTCTTTGGCATATCTTTCAAGAAGGAAACTATAGAAACATTTCCTTTTTTGAGCAATTTGAATCTTCTATCAGGATTATTGATCTTCAATAAATTTCTATTATCTGTGGAATACCAATCTAACCAGTTTATCCTTTATCTTCAGTCCCATAAGGGTATGCTATTGTAATTGAGAATATGGCATTTTCATGATACGCTTGCGTCAACAGTTGCCTGTTATTACTATCGAATAATGAGAAGTATTGTTGTAAAAACTGGCGGACTATAGAACCGCCTTCAGCATTGCATAGAAACGTCTGAATGGGGATAGGTAGACTGTGTTCTTCCAAATCGAAACTGATCGGAGGAGGTAAGTCAACGCCATCCTGAAAAAGTGGATTATTCTCAATTTGGTATAATCATAACAAGACAAAAAATTGATGCATGCATGTTAGGGTATGTCAAAAAACTTATAATTTTTCGCTTGGTACTTCAAAAAATAGATTCTTAGACTTCTCTAAGGAAGTCTGTCAAAGTATGAGCTCTTGATTGTAACGGAAAGGTCCTCCCCCATACAGTTTTGTATTTTTTTCTTGTTATCACATAGAAAAATTGATATCTCGCTTCAAACTACTTGAAAAAATATATCGTTCTATAGATTTCGTAGGAAATTAAATGTTGTACAAAATAGCCTGTAACGATTTTTTCGTAGACCTAACCGTTCAAAAGATATTAACGGTTGAAGTTTGATTATTTGAAGGTAAATTTTACTTCTCTTATGAATTTATAACTCAATGAAAAAAACCATTATGGATCATGAAACTGATAATTTAGTAGGAAATTTACTGCTCTACAAAAATGGTCCCTTATAATTTTTCGATTAAGTTAAGCGTTAACGAGATATTAGAGTTTTTGCACCTCTTATTTGGAGACTTCGTTATTTTCTGCGCATGCGCTCTTCAAAAATAGTACCCGAAAACTCTAATAACGACAAGGAATTGCTGTTATTACGGCAGAATAAGAGCTGCTAATAACTCTCATTTACCGTGTGCACTTAACCTAACAAAAACAAATCGGCCCTAGTAAAATGACAAGTGACAATTTTAATGGTGACAAACTGACAATTGAATAACTACAATATTTTGTAAGGTTATGTAGGAATATACCTAGCCCAGGTGCCTGATATATTTTTTCAAGTAGTTGGAAGAGAGATATCAATTTTTCTGTGATAATAAGAAATAAACAGAAAACTGTAAGGCGGAGTACCTTCTCATTACAATTAAGAGCTCATACTTGAAAAGTATTCTTTAGAGGTCTTATAATTTTTGCATACGGGACCATAGAGTGTTGCTACTCTCAGGAGAATCACTAACTTACCAGTTTCATTAGTTTTGGGAATCTACCTCGCATCTCACTGCAGAAAAAGTCATAATTAGACCATGAAAATATTTATGGGTGGTATTTGCCTAATTTACTGAAAACTAAAATATTTGAAATGTACCTTACATATATAGACTTATCATCGAATTTATCAGATAATGGGTTATTCTCAAGAAGAAGCTCCACTAACGGCATTTCTTTCAGCGAGTCCAATGTTGTAACATCTGCTATCTAAAATATTTTCAGCATCATTCAAATCAAATTTTATAATATACTCACCTTATTGTCAGCTAAATGCAAAATTTTCACATTTTTCAATTTATAAGAATATTTTTCCAAAAATTCAACATTTTGATTTTATTGTTATTCAAACTGAGGGCTTCGAGTTCTGGAATATTTTCTTCAATTAAATGTATCAGAGTTTCATCGTCCCTATAATTAATAACAGCTCGCTTCTGGCCTTCATCACCTCTCTCTTGAAAATCAAAATATTTCTCAAATACTGAAGCGAAACAATTTCTTTTCAATAACCCAATTTTTTTCACTACTTCTGGCCAATTTTTGGGGATATCTTCTAAATTCATAAGAATAGAAACATTGAAGTTATCTTCAGGTGTAGTCAAATAAGAACCGTATTCCCTTTTCAATAGCTCATCAGCACCATGTTCTTGTAATTCCTTATAGAACTTTAAAGCAATGCTAACCTAAAGAAATAGTTAATGAAATTTTGCATTTATATTGAAAGAAGGTAACTTACTCGAATTTTCGATTTATCTCCGTTGAGATTAGAAATGTGATACAAGACTCCATCAAAATCCGCTACTGTAACATCAATTGATTCATTCTTTAAACTGAAACAGAAAAACTTATATGGACTACTTGATATCAAGGTGACTCATAACCAACAATTGCAGAATATCCTGCACTATAAATAAGTACAAATCAAAGAGCGAATTGTTTAAAAATTACATAATAAGTTTTTGTTCACAAATAACTTAATTAGAAATTGATAAACGGTAATCTCAAGAGTTTAATATTGAAATGTTTTCGATGTAATTCCAAACTTACCCCGCCTGAGCATTTTTGATTTTCAACGTTAAGGTTTCTTCAACTAGTCTGTTATTAATTTCTAGTAAAATCATGTTTAACGCATATAATTAAAAAATTTCTATAATAAATTTATACAAATGTACAGCTCATGGGAGGTGTTCTTTCGCTAACTCTAGCTGTTATAGCTAGCTGTCGTATTTTTTCAAGAACGACAGTCGACAAGTATGAGTCGATAACTTGGAAAATTATCTTATCACACCGATTGCTTTGAATTTCCGTTCACAGCCAACATCAATGAAAGGTATGTTCCTTTATAACTCCAGAAGAGGTTGTGGAGTTGATCCGGTTGCAAACAATGATCAGGGAACTTATGACGTCATAGATTGCCTATTCTGCAGAGAGAAATACAAATATTTGGATATTTTTCATATCTCTATCAAAGCTTTCAACGAGACTAAGCTCATATGTACATTACACTAGTAGTGAGTGGAAAAAAATTAAAAGAAAAAGTAATGCGTCTAACCAATGCAGAATTTCAGATATTGCAGTAATCGAACTTGATAGTAATCAAATAACTAAAAATATTGATGTAAGAATTATTAACATTTCTTTCTTTTAGAATGATTTATTTATTATTAGCACATAATTCATGTGTAGAGTTATATACATTCTGTTAACAAAAAGTACTAGGAATTTGTCAATGAAACACAGAATATTTATTTTTCATTAAAATTTATTGTATTGCCTTCAACGTAGCCAACTGTAAATACATATACACCAACGAATAGTTCAATCACCTAAAGGCTTTTTCTAGATTCGACTTCACTTCTCACCGTGGATTCACTGTTAGGTATTCTATCGATTCAAAACGGGTACCTCGAAGTGGTAATTTGAATTTCGGATAAAGAAAGAGTCGACCGGAGCCAAATCAGGTAAAATCCCTTGGTTGTTCGATGGTATTTGTTGAGTTTTTGGTCTGAAATTCATTCAGCCTTGTAAGATGGTATAAAATTGATAAGTTTTCTTTCCACAAATCTGGCCTCTTTCGACAAATTTGCTCTCTCAAACGTCGCATAACACTCAATAACATTCTTTATTTGCTTTCTGATCTTTCGAAGCTTGTTGACTGGTTTATATGTCAAACTCATAAACACATGTCCCATCACCAGTTACAATGTGGAGTTGGAATTGAGTCGTTCTAGCATGTATCCAGCGACCTTTGCGCGATTCAATTTTTGAAGAAAATTAAGGTATTTTGGAACTAGTCGAGTGGCAACGCGTTTCATGACCAAACAATCGTTTACATCCTATCTTTCTCAAACTTAAATGACGATTTTCAATTATCATTTCCTTCACTTTATCGCACTATACCAGTTATATACACGTGTTTTTGATAAAGTCGATTTACCGTAAGACTTCTGTAACATTTTCAGCGATTTGGCACACGAAATTCAATTTGCAATACAAAATTTTTTTAATCAATTCCCGCTACTACATTGACAGAATGTATTGTACATAAAGGCATGAGGATGTGGGTCCAGTCTACATAGGCAATAAATACTTAAAGATGTCAGATAGACATAAAATGGATTTGGCTTTGATGATTTTAAAAATTATTTTTACATTTTAGTTGGACCTGCTTTGAATAATTGAAAATTATTTAAAATTATTTAGTTTGACATGCTTTAAGCGTTTCATTCAGTTTTTCAAACTAATATTTATTCAATTAAAAATGTGGGGAGAAAATTTAAAGAAGTTAAAATAGATATGTATTAAACTACATAATTTTTACAGAACAGATAAAGGAAATATAGAAGTAGAAAAGATTATAACTGATGACAAAAATATTGAGCAAGTAAAATGAAAACTGTTGATTATCAATTAATTGAAATTTCTTCAATTAGGTTTAACATTTATTATATAATACAATACTGTACAAAATATCACAAGAATTAAACATTTATTTAATAAATGCTTCTTCAGGTATTCCTCCTCGCATTCTGATTTCAGTAAAAACCATGGTAGCCCTATCGAAATTCCAATCTGTTTCTTGTAAACACCTTGAAAAATATTTCAATATATATCAATTCTATTTTGTCTATGATTCATTGAAAAATAACCACTGCATCACAATAAGTAGATAGTGATGTCTATATTAACATAGTTGTATTTAATTCTTAGATAACCTTATATTAATTAAGAATAAAACAGAAATTTCTTAAAATTTTGTAGACTTCAACTTACTTCATTGACCACTGGAGATTCATACCAGAATGCATTGATAAAGCTGCAACCATTTGGTTCTTGGTTTCATTATCTACATCCCTTGATGATGAAGCTTCTGAGGAATCCGATTCGGTTGAAATAAGTGACACTGAAGTACCAGCTTCTGTTGGTGTTAACATTGATACCGACATAAATACCTAAAAATCCCAGTTATTTTATTCATCCACACAATTCTATTCAATTATAAATAAAATGAATACTTGATTTCTATATTTCCAATGAAAAAAAACATTTCCTCACCTTCGCTTGTTCTTCAGTAGCATTAGAAATATGGAGTTCTTCATTACAGATACAATAACCAGAACCAGATGGAACTATTACCAAAGTTCTGAGAAATGACCTTATTGGCGGTCGTTTGTGAGAAGTTTCCAACTCTTTGAACATTCCAGATACCACAAGGTTCATCATTATTGGCTGAAAGATATGTTTTTTTATAGAAAGAAAATTTGGAATGCCTCACTTGATTAATTATTCTATTTTTTATCAGTTATGATACTATAATTTCAAAAAATGAAGGAAACAATCACAAGAGAAAGTCGCAAAATAAAAAAACATAAACCTTTTTTGAGCTCCATTAAAATTGAATAGAAACAAAATATTTTGCTAATTTCTTTTATGTCCGTCAAACTTCATCAATAATCAGATACAGATAGTTTATTCACTTGGTAGACCACTATGCAGTCCTATCTAGCATGCAAATGTGAAAATAATAAATATAATACTATGGTATACATAAATCCCTAAAGAGAACACTATAAACTAGCTAATAACATCTAATCAAAATATATAAATAATAAATTACAGAATTAAACAGTGACCACATATAAATATAACATTTTATCATATAGCCTTTAGAAAAATTTACATATATTCCATTTTATTCAATGCGATTTATTACTATAAAACAATCAGGTGCCAACACGAGTCCCACATAGTTCTCCCAATATATAAAAACCCCCAGACATCAAAACTGCTTCGTTCTTACTTTAACAGCACTCTGCGTTTTTTACTCACTGATGAGTGTGCTTATGTAATTAAAGTATTTGATTCCCACATAATTAGAATGATTTTATTTGTGAAGAGAAGATTTTTATTGGTCCAAATGTGCAGGATCAAGTAATGTATATATAAACAGGAAGGTATAACTATCTTACCAGACCTGAAAATCTCCCGGCAATGGCCTAAGTAAGACCGTCCAAAGATGATTTGAATAATTCTTTTGTGCGCGATATGTCGAAGACCCCCAAAACCTACAATCTACATGTAGTACATTCATCTGCGAACCGCATGACATACCACATCTCGTAAATATCTGAATTCAAGACTCGACTTATCAGATTTATGTTCTTCCTATGTTATCTTTGGATATAGCATAACCTCCAAGAGCTTGACTGTATATGCGGCAGATATGCAACTTCCCTGTGCTCTTACAAGCACACTGGAATCAACCTAGGCCTTTTTTGGAAAAACTTCAACATTAACTTTTAAGCTATATTTGAGCGCCAGTGGTTGAAATCCTGACATGTAAAGTACCAAGCTGGATTTTTTCGGATGGTGACTTCTCTAAGGTTAGCACGCTTGCATTATCTGCATATTGAACCAACTGATGTTGCGAGGTGATATCAAAGATGACATTCATGAATATGAAGAACAAGGGCCCGAGAATCGATCCCTGTGGAACTCCTTATGTCTCCTCAAGCGAACACCATAAAAAGGAATTACACACTATATAATTTCGTCTTTGAAAATTAATATTCATGTATTCAAAAGCTCTCTTTACATAATAGTAGGAACCCACATGGGATTTTCCTCATAAAGTTGTCATAGTTGTATGTCATCTTCCAGAGTAGATTATATAACTCCTTTTGTATCAAATCCTTCTTGACACTTGGAATATTCTATCAAAAATGTATAGAGCCAATCGAAAAAAATTACCTCAAAGAAGTTTGCAACCTACAACTTCAAGAGATCCTGGGGCATACTTATATTCCTTTAGTATGTTCGGATAAAAGCCTAACTCAAAAGATTTGTTTATGAGAAGCGCCAAGGCTTTCCAAATGTCTACTGTCACTGCTCTCAATGCTTTTCCATCTATACCATCAGAGCCTGTGATTTTTTTGATATTTTCTGGACGACATGGTAAACTTCTGCTGAACAAGGAAATAAGAAAGAGTTTCAGTTCCTAGAAACTACCGAACCATATTTTTAATGATCATATCGACTTTATCTCTTTTAGAAGTGGGTAAAATCTCCAAAATCAATATGAAATGTTGATGGCCGACCAGAGCAAAGCAAATCTACCACATTTCGGCCGCTGTTGAATGCACTGTACCACGTTTTTTCGATAAAGTCGATAGACTGTAAGCCTTCTGTAACATTTTCAGCGATTGGGCACATGAATTCCATTTGCAATATAAAATTTGTGACAAATTCTTTGTTTGATATTTTTATTCATTGTGAAAATCGCAAAACACACTTGTGATAAATGACAAAATCGAGCACTGTAAACAAACTAAACGACAGATCGGGTTCAAACTTCGCGTCAGTATAGAAAACAGTTGTGCCAACTTAGTAATGAAAATGTTGCCAATCGTTTCAATCAGATTTTTCTAATAATCAATTCTCGTTACTTTTTTGACAAAATGTATATGGATTAATAAGTGATTACATCTAAAGGCTAAAAACACAAAGCTTCTGGAATAGATTGGTGTTAAAACCCTTTGGACAGAAAATTCCATGAAAACGTTTAAGTTTTCACCATTTAATAAAAAGAAATTGTTGATCTTATTGGCAAACCGTCAACTCACCGTGTAAACAGTTAAATCAACTGTGAAATTCATAATATCGTGTCTACTCTTTGGCATATCTTTCAAGAAGGAAACTATAGACACATTTCCTTTTTTGAGCAATTTGAATCTTCTATCAGGATTAGTGATCTTCAATAAATTTCTATTATCTGTGGAATACCAATCTAACCAGTTTATCCCTTTATCTTCAGTCCCATAAGGGTATGCTATTGTAATTGAGAATATGGCATTTTCATGATACGCTTGCGTCAACAGTTGCCTGTTATTACTATCGAATAATGAGAAGTATTGTTGTAAAAACTGGCGGACTATAGAACCGCCTTCAGCATTGCATAGAAACGTCTGAATGGGGATAGGTAGACTGTGTTCTTCCAAATCGAAACTGATCGGAGGAGGTAAGTCAACGCCATCCTGAAAAAGTGGATTATTCTCAATTTGGTATAATCATAACAAGACAAAAATTGATGCATGCATGTTAGGGTATGTCAAAAAAACTTATAATTTTTTCGCTTGGTACTTCAAAAATAGATTCTTAGACTTCTCTAAGGAAGTCTGTCAAAGTATGAGCTCTTGATTGTAACGAAAGGTCCTCCCCATACAGTTTTGTATTTTTTCTTGTTATCACATAGAAAAATTGATATCTCGCTTCCAACTACTTAAAAAAATATATATCGTTGTATAGATTTCGTAGGAAATTGAATGTTGTACAAAATAGCCTGTTACGATTTTTTGTAGACCTAACCGTTCAAAAGATATTAACGTTTGATGTTTGATTATTTGAAGGTAAATTTTACTTCTCCTATGAATTTATAACTCAATGAAAAAACCATTATGAATCATGAAACGGATAATTTAGTAGGAAATTTACTTCTCTACAAAAATGGAATCTTATAATTTTTCGATTAAGTTAAGCGTTAACGAGATATTAGAGTTTTTGCACCTCTTATTTGGAGACTTCGTTATTTTCTGCGCATGCGCTCTTCGAAAATAGTACCCGAAAACTCTAATAACGATAAGGAATTGCCGTTATTACGCAGAATAAGAGCTGGTAATTACTCTCATTTACCGTGTGCACTTAACCTAACAAAAACAAATTGGCCGTAGTAAAATGACAAGTGACAATTTTAATGGTGACAAACTGACAATTGAATAACTACAATATTTTGTAAGGTTATGTAGGAATATACCTAGCCCAGGTCCCTGATATATTTTTTCAAGTAATCGTAACAGGCTATTTTGTACAACATTCAATTTCCTATGAAATCTATAAAACGATATATATTTTTTCAAGTAGTTGGAAGAGACATATCAATTTTTCTCTGATAATAAGAAAAAAACAGAAAACTGTAAGGTGGAGTACCTTCTCATTACAATTAAGAGCTCATACTTGAAAAGTATTCTTTAGAGGTCTTATAATTTTTGCATACGGGACCATAGAGTGTTGCTACTCTCAGGAGAATCACTAACTTACCAGTTTCATTAGTTTTGGGAATCTACCTCGCATCTCACTGCAGAAAAAGTCACAATTAGACCATGAAAATATTTATGGGTGGTATTTGCCTAATTTACTGAAAACTTAAATATTTGAAATGTACCTTACATATAGAGACTTATCATCGAATTTATCAGATAATGGGTTATTCTCTAGAAGAAGCTCCACTAACGGCATTTCTTTCAGCGAATCCAATGTTGTAAGATCTGCTATCTAAAATATTTTCAGCATCATTCAAATCAAATTTTATAATATACTCACCTTATTGTCAGCTAAATGCAAAATTTTCACATTTTTCAATTTATAAGAATATTTTTCCAAAAATTCAACATTTTGATTTTATTGTTATTCAAACTGAGGGCTTCGAGTTCTGGAATATTTTCTTCAATTAAATGTATCACAGCTAGAAGTACGATTGGTTTACACAATCCACAAAAATAATCCTTCAGTATGGGATCCGCATGAAATTTAGATAAGTCTAATGCTTTGTTAACAGGCCTGTATCTATTTGCCATAGCCACCTTGATTTTTTCTTTCATTTCTTGAGTTATATCAACATTTGGAGTACCATAATGAACTTTTATTGAAATTTTAAAACCATCAGGCATTTTGAATTCTCCAGATAGAGATTGGAGCTTTTGGGCAAGTTCATAGTCATCTACGTAAAATGTTACTATGTCTCCATTGGTTTCCCACTGAAATTCAACTAAACAATAAAGGATGAATTACATATACGCATTCAAAACTCACAGCAATTGGCCAAAATGAAATAGAATTGACTTTTTCCGCCAGAGTTTCTTCAAGGAATTTCTTGTCATATTTATTACCAAATGGCAGCTGTGATGAAAATGCGAATAAGTTTTCCAATAGATGTACTGATAAAACAAATATTAAAATAATTATCAATGTCGAACATAACACAAGCTTACTGTTATTCTATACCAATCAATTGGACCTCTCCAAAGTTTTTTCTTTATTATATGTTCCTGGCCAATCGAATCCCTTCCTCTTTCTCTCTCATTATTTTTACTGGTTTCATCATAGTATCCTATGTGAATATCATCATAAAAATCCTTTTCTTTTATATCCTTATTCCAATTTTTATTTCTACTGTATTTATTGGACTTGAAAAACGCTTCCTATTACAAAATCGTAGTTTTTCATCTGAAATACGAAAAATTTAGTTCACAGCAAACTAGATGCAAGAGAACAATTACCGTAAGTCTGGTTTTTCCTTGATTTATTGTGATCATATTTCGACATGTAGAAAAGATCTTTCAATATTTTGAAAGTACATAAGTACATTCATAAATGATTTGTTTGTTTATTAAAGTTTCTGAAGTTTAATACTTTCTGATTGATGTTTTGAGGTTAATTAACTTGTTCTTGTTTGCTTGTATCTTTTAACAATGTGCTCGGGTACTTAGCACATTTACACAGCTGGACCTACAGTTTATAGTGGATTCCGAACCACTCTCCTACACTGTGCAATGATAAATTTCACCACAAGGATTACAAGTTATCTGGTCTTCGGAAATTTATCCTTCTTTTAGGCGACTTTTTCCAAGTATCACTTTTTTGTTCAAGGACAACATCCATAACTTGAACCCGGATTCGAACCAGCCACCTCGGCTAAGCATATTCCTACATACATGCTCACTATTAATTAACTTTCTTAATCTTCTATTCTATAGGTTAGAAAGTATAAATGAGAGATTTATTTTTGTAACCTATAGGAAGCTCAAAAATCAGGCACTGACTGACATATATTTCAAATAGTGAATTATTTGATCATATAATCCTGCCGTATTGAAAGATAAAAACGCTAATTATAAGTGTAAAATAATGTAACTTAAGCTTAAATCATCAATCCTTCAATCTGGGTACCATCAAAGTTACTCTTTTATATTCGAAAAATCGGTATAGCCCTGGCACATCCTTTTTTACATCCATTATAAATGCTCAAATATTGAATGTTCATCGAATTTTCAAACTTTATTTTATATTTTTTTGCCTTAAATTAAAAAATTAAATTACGCAACATTATTTTGATATGATTTATGGACACCAGTATTTGTTCCTAAGAATAAAGCCTACTAATTTATGGTCAAATAAAATTAACGCGCCCAGCCTATTAAAATTGGAAGAATGGGGCTTTACTTGGAAACCTGTGAGTTTTAGGTCAAAGGAAGGAGTGGCCACTCTGGGTCCAGAATTTTTTGTGATGCTAGTTGGACTTCACACTGCCATTCCTAGTTCTTTTTAGGTTCTCAAATTCTAACGGACAATGCGGTGAAGGTAGAAAGGGATAAAAGTAATTTGAAGTTTTTTCGGTAGCAATTGTGTTGGAGTCTGGGTAGAATTAGGTGGACAGAATGGCCTCATAGAACAAAGTTTTCAGTGTCCGCTGTCATTTTATTTTATAGATATTCGCGTCTATGCTACTACTTTCATCTTGTAATTCTTGCACCATTTTGTTAAATATTGAGTTGGTGACTACTAGAAAAGTCATATATTGGAAAAAACGTTAGAATTAGAAATCCAGTAAATTAGATAGGAAAGTTGAATACAATATAGTATCAAAGTGCTAAAATACTGGCATCTCTTTAAAAATGTCCAAGAAATTCCAAAATAAAACATCGTGGAAAAACCAATACAGTGGTAAGTCTTAAGAGTAACTAAGATATATCTTTTAAATCATTAAAAATTTCGAATATTGCAGAACATGATTTTCGTTCTAATAACAGTGGCGAAAGACGGCTCAATTTCAAGCCCAATAATAAACACAATAAAAATAAGGGAAATAATAAAGATTGGAGCCATGCTGTTAGAGTACATTTCAATGATGAAGATATTGATATGGGATTTATCGCTGGTCCTAGCAAGTCTGGTAATAAATTTAATAGAAAAGGTCATAGGTCAGGATCTCCAGTACCTAAACCTATGAAGAGAAAACTTTGGGAAGGTCCAGGTGGATGGTACAAAGTTGTGGTAAATAATTAAAATTGAAAAAAGTTGCATAACCAGTTTATTATCATCGTAAACTGTTTTCTGAAAAAACTATTTGACATTTGACATTCATTTAGTGTTTTTTCAGTTGCCCTATGGAAACAAATACGACAAACAATTTTTGCAACAAACTCTGCTTGAAAAAGTCAGTCCACTTTCATTCATGCCAATTTTCGTAAGTTTTCTTTCATCTTGATTGTTCTTAGAGTGCTATAGTTATTTTTTCAGTGGAAAGCCACCGGAAATGTAGCAACATTCTACTTGGATGACTTTAAAGTTGCACAAAAACTTCAAGAACTTGATTATGGCTTTCAAATGCCTGATGGCTTCAAATTGTTGATAAAAGTACATCCTGGGTCACCGAATGTAGATATTTCCCAGGAAATGAAGGAGAAGATGAAGCTAGCGATGGCAAATAGATATAATGCCGTTAATAAAGCTTTAGATTTGACAAAATTCCATGCAGATCCAATGTTGCAGGAATACTTTTGTGCACTTTATAAGCCGATTATACTTATAGCTGTAATAGATATAATAGGAGAAAATATACCTGAACTAGAAGCTTTAAGTTTGAACGACAACAAGATTCAAATATTGTCATTCCTGAAGAAATACAGTGAAAAGCTGAAAAATGTAAAAATATTACATTTAGGACAAAATAAGGTTCGTATTGAATTTATTTGAATACTCACATTGAATACAAAAGATTCTATTTTACAGATAAGAGACATCACAATGCTGGATTCCCTGATTGGATTACCTTTGGTAGAGCTTCTCTTGGACGGTAACCCGTTATGTGATAAATTCAAAGACCAAAGTCTCTATATAAGGTATCGTGCTTGTTTGTTCTTTTTGATTTTTCCATATTTTACTTGAAATTTATTCTATCCTATAAACCTGTTTGAATATTTGAGGTAAGTCTTTGAATCTAGCTTTGCATATAATTTCAAAGACTGACTGCTTTTTACTGTTGATTTGAAGAAATTAATATTTTGCAAGAATGAAAAATACAAGATGAAATGATAATAAATAATTTATTTTGTTCATATGTTGGCAGAAGAAATAAAATTTAATATTTTCATTTGACGTAAAATTGTCTTCAAATTATGTAATATGAAAAATTAAATTTTCGATTGAGGGAAATATTTGATATTATGTTTTGCATTTGTTTATACTCGTTAGTGCCGTGTACCATTGTATAAATGTCAAATAAAATTTAAGTATATAGAGATTGCTTTAAGTTTCTTATTTGTATATGTTTAAAAGGACGCCCTCTAGGGCAGAAGATATAGGCACCACTATTAAAACAATTTGAATGAAGAAACCTGTAATCTTCATTTCACTAAAACCAAGTTTCTTAGGGAAGTATTTGAAATATTGAATATTTCTCCTTGATTGAAGTGATATGTGAGTTCGAATATAAAAATACTTTAATTTTTTCTGGAATAAAAAATGGAATAGAAGAGTTTAGTTATTGTTTTAAATTTTCATATTGAAAATCAATGACAACTGATTTTGATTGTTATTATTGTTGAAATGTCTGAAAATGAAAAACTGTATGAAAATGTAAGAAACCTTCCACATGGCAACATCGAATTGACTTTTCTTTTCATTCGAGAGTTCTTTCATCTAGTAGGTAGTTTTATTTTGTTGCATTTGATTGTTTTCAATTAATCAAGTAAAAAAATAAAGGGATAACTAAAAGAAAATTACAAACTACAAAAAAATGGGAATAACAAAAAAATTAATGAACTCAAAAAAAAAGATATATTTTCATAACTTCCTTATATTATTTAGAATGTTGATTCATTTTGTGTATTGTGGTTAGTTGTTGACGGCTTCCATTATAAGAGCTAAAAAAAATTTTAAAAAATATTGAACTAGAAATATCTCGTCAAGTATTGCAAGATTATACTGTCGAGCAATTAGTAAAAAATCTGGAAGGAGAAAATATGGGATATTATTCTGGTTATTTACCATCAGCCAGAACGGGTGAAAAAAAAAGCTCAGGGCGATTTGTGTTTGTCACAATATATCTTTGGACAGTTCCTGATACTTCTAACTACAGTGAAAAAATAATAAGTAATAAAAAAATACAATATTAATGAACAGGTGTTATGAAGATATAAAACAAAAAATACAAATATAGAATAAAAAAAAAGAAATGGTCAAATGCAAATAAAATAAATTTATTTAGCTATTTTTAAAACTCAATAATTCATTTTGTCATGTTGAATCTTTTCAATTTAAATTGATTGTTCACGATATTTTCTTATTCATTATTATATGGCATTTCAACAAAATTCATTTTATGTGTTAAAATTGAACAGTATTCCTTGAGAATTGTGAGATTTATTGAATGAAATAAATGTTAAAAAGAATATTTCAGTACTGTAATAATAATCTAAAAATATTTTTTAAATAGTGATCAAGATGGTTTTTATTTCTTTCTGCCAAATTGTATGTAACAAAATTCTTTTGTGAATTATGGAATGGACATTTATATATATTTCTTGTAATGTAGCTACACAATTTGATTGAGTTCGCAGGTACTAAACATGAACATTTGATGGCCCAAACGGGCCAATTTTCTTTTGTCTACAGTGAAATCCGTACCAGATTTCCAAAGATTATGAAGCTGGTGAGTATATTTTTTTAAATCATAGGTTATATATTAATAACGCGTAAACTTATTTCATTCATTTGGTAGTAGGTTACTAAATTTGAAAAATTTATTTCAAGTTATTTCCGAGGAATCTATTGTATTATCAAGAAATATTAATATTGAAGTTTCCTAAACTGCGCTAGAAAACTGTATCTGTAATGACATGTGACGTCACACGCAAGTAAACAAATAACTAAAATTATGCGGGTGAATCGAATTTTTTTCCAAAATTTTATGCATAGGATGGAGTATAAATGGAATTTGATGCAGTACAGGCTGCGTCATACGTACTGACTCCTTATAGTTCTCAGTATATGGATCGCTGCAGATAGTTCAGTTACTAATTCTTGGGTATGAATTTGCCAAGTGACCTTATTGTCGAGACTTACTCCGAGGTGCTTAACGCTTTGCCTCTCATGCTTACTACAAATGTGGAGATATTGGGTCTTTTGTCTATTAACACACAGCTTGTTCTTTTCAAACCAGTCATCTGACTCCCAGAGCATAATATCCTTCTGATGGTCTTACAGTGTTGGTGGTATCATCCCAGATCATTCAAAAACAGGATGATTAGCAACGGTCCCAGAATGGATCCTTGCGGAACTCCAACGTTTACTATCTCTTCTGTCGAGAGGGAAGTATATCAGAATACCTGCTACTTTTTGTTTTCCATAAAGGACCGTTTAATGAGAGACGGCAGACTATGTACTCCATACACTGCAAGTACGGAATCAAAAGCCATGCCATGCGCTCCATATTGAGGTTATCTTCTTGGCTTTCCAGTACATCATTAATCGTGCCAAGCAATGCAAAAATAGTAGATCTGTTATTCCGATATCCATGCTAGTTTTCGTTGAAAAGGTTACTCTTCTCGAAATAAGCCATGAGTCTCAATTATTTAATGGACTTGAGAATTTTCCATAATAGAGGTAGAATTGTTATTGGCCTATAATTTCTACGGTCTTCTCTGTTTCCTTTTTTGTAAATAGGAATTATTTTTGTCCTTTTCAGCTGGTCTGGAAATATACCCTCCAACAAACATTCTCTTGTTATCAAAGTTAATGGGTAGGTAATTTCTGACTGAATACTTTCGAGAAAAGTTGTTGTCATTCCAAAGATATTGGAGGTTAGTTTTCTTTACTCTTCGAGAATTTGATGATGTTCGAAATTTCTTCCTCAGTAGTTGGGGCAAAAGGAAAACGATCTGCAAGCAATTTTTAAGGCTCTCAACTTTTCTATGGCATCTTCGTTACATCCACTAAAAGACTCATTTATTTCTTTCCCTACTTTTGCAGTGTAATAAATTATTCACTGTTTCACCTCCAGTTGAGTTCTTCATGGTGCTATATGGTTTATTCTCCGTTTCGTTTTTCATACCTTTCAAATTGCCTTTTTTTGTCTGTTGAGTTTTCTATATATTGGCTGTCATATTCCAATGATTGCTGGTAGAATGTCTTCTAGTTCTTGAAGGCTTTGAAAGACACATCATCCTTCGAACCTTGGACACGGTATGCCGTGCATCAAGGTTCTCTTTGAGATGCTTTGTTGTGTAAGTTTTTTCTGCGATTTCCATTCTCCTATTTAAAGTCTCTTTCGGGACAGTGTCGTTGAAGAACTAATTGAGAATCTAAAAAAAATTATTGAAAAAATTCCTCAGCAGACAGATTTGCCAGTATCAAGTCCCATTAGTTTTCATTCAATCCCTGTTGAATATGTGAAATTGCCCCTTTTGATATTTTTCTCACTTTAATAGTTTTATACCCATTTCTCATATTTTGCTCAGGATGTACCCTCAGAAACTGTCCATAGTGGTTTCCCAGATGAAGATTTATAGTCCATGATAAGTATTTGTTGGTTTTGACAGCGAAAATATTGTCTGTTCAGGTGGAACTGCGTTGACTTTCTCTGGAGGGTTCCTCCAGGACATGTTTCATGGTATATCCTTCCAAAAGATCACTGATTATTTATCTATTTCTTTGCATTTTCTTATATTGATCATTGTTTCAAGTACACCGTCAAATTTGTCAATGAAAGTCTGCAGGTTCCCAAGATGTTATCTGTAAACCGACAAAATTGCTATGTCGAAATTCGGAAGCTTTACTGCTGATAATTCAAATTCAAATTCCTCAGCAAAATCTCTAACGCTCTCTATTACATAAATTCAGTACCCTCTTTGACTAGAATTAGTGTGCCACCAGGTAGGTTGTGCTTGCGGCAATAACTATCTGCAAATGATATAAAAAACACAAGGTTTAACTTTAATCTACACTTTATTTGAAAAAATTCGACGACGTTTCGCTGACAGCAGCTTTATCAAGAATGAAAAACAGAATGAAGAGTATGGTATTATAAACAAATCGTAGAACAAGTTGGATGAATAACAGGAAAATCCACACCGAGCCATTGTACAGTTAGTATAAAAGGTAATTAAAACTAATTAAACAAGTTAAGTAGGGGTGAGTAATTCACATCTACCTGTTCATTCAAAAGCTTGTCCGAATGTTTGTATCTATTTATTTCTAATGCTTCTAGGAGATCTAATTTCTGATACATGTATCATACATGTATCAGAAAGCAATAAATGAAGTATATCCTATTCATAAAGACTATAAAATATTCAACAGTTTAACATTCTGTGGTTCTGCAAGTACAAATATTAAATCCTTTCTCGTCAAACAAAATCTTAATATAACTTTCAAAACTTCTAATAACTTAGGTAAACATATTAAAAATAATAAATCTTGTGTTGAAAAATCAAGTAAATCAGGAATCTATAAACTCAATTGCGGTTCTTGTGATAAAATTTATATCGGTAGGACCTATAGGAGTTTTGGCATAAGAACATCTGAACATAAACGTAGCTTCGATAAAAATAAATCTGATTCAAATTATTCAAACCACCTAATAAAAGAAAACCATTCATTCAATAAAACTTTGACATATTACATATAAAATCAAAAGTTCAAAATTAGATCTCCTAGAAGCATTAGAAATAAATAGATACAAACATTCGGACAAGCTTTTGAATGAACAGGTAGATGTGAATTACTCACCCCTACTTAACTTGTTTAATTAGTTTTTATTACCTTTCATACTAACTGTACAATGGCTCGGTGTGGATTTTCCTGTTATTCATCCAACTTGTTCTACGATTTGTTTATAATACCATACTCTTCATTCTGTTTTTCATTCTTGATAAAGCTGCTGTGTCAGCGAAACGTCGTCGAATTTTTTCAAATAAAGTGTAGATTAAAGTTAAACCTTGTGTTTTTTATCTCATTTATATCATGGATCTACATCAAGTAACGGCCTCCGCAATTCAAAAAACTATCTGCAATTACATAGCCTACCATGTTTATGCTGTTCGTCTGATTATCCTTCTCAGTAATCCAGTGTTCAGACAAGCATCTATCGAAGCGTTATTCAAACATAATTTCTGATGACCTAACTTATTCTTTATACATTCTCGTTAAGCAACAATAATTTTCTTTCATCAGTTGTTAATCGAAACAAAAAAATGTCCTATTTATCGTGAAGTGACCAAAAGAGCATTTTATGTGTGTTTATCACTAATTATGTTAGTAATATTTAACCATATCTACAAGGTTAAAATAGCAGTTTTTTAAAATCGTTCCAGGATGGCATAGAACTACCTCCCCCCATAAGTTTCGACTTGGAAGAAGAACAGACGCTGCCAACATCTCTCCAGACGTTCCTGTGTAACGCCGAGGGCGGCGCGATCGTACGCCAATTTTTAGAACAGTATTTTCAACTGTTCGACAGCGACAACAGACAGATGTTATTGCAGGCGTATCACGAAAACGCACTGTTCTCGATGACGATGGCGTATCCGTACGGCACCAAAGATAAGAATTCCAATTGGTTACATTGGTATTCCACCGATAACAGAAATATCATCAGAGTGACAGATTCCGAACGAAGATTCAAATTGCTGAAGAAGGGGAACGTATCGATAATTTCCTTCTTGAAGGAAATGCCGATGTCTAATCACGATATAATGAATTTTAAAGTTGATCTCACAGTCTTCACGGTAAGTGAATAGGTAGACCGGTTTGTCTGTTGTAAAGTGAGCCTTAAATTGTACTTTTTTTTTTTTTTTATTGAAAAATAATATCTAAATAACCCTTTCAGGTTTTGACAGATATAGTTACAAAATATAAGATTATTTTATGATCAGATTTACATTCGAATTTGTATCAAGTGTTCTTGCAATTTTTTTTTAAATTTTGTGTGCGTTATCTCCTTCACTTCACGGGAAAGCTTGTTATAGAGTCTGACCACCCTCAGATAGTATGCTACCCCACCTTGGTTCTGTGAGCTAAATAATTCAGCTCTTCATTTCTTCTGGTTGCGTGGTCATGTACTTCAGATCTAGTTGTTAAAATAAAATCAGCATCGTGTATTTCATTGTCGAGAAATTTTCTCACCAATTTCATAGTTTCAAGCTGCCTCAGTTCTTCTATGGTCAAAATGTTTGTTCGTTTATATACTTCCTTCGAGGTGTCATTGAGGAATTTTATACAGGACCTTAATAATTTTATTTTGGCTTCGTTGCAGTTTTTTCATTTCTATTACGTTTCCTGTTGCCCAAAAGATATCAAATAAGTTAACTTACTTTTAATGTAAGCTTCATACACCATTTTCTTCTCTTTCATAGGTAGGACGTCCGAAATTTTGTGAGCTAATCCTGTAATAGGAAAGATTCTTGACAAGCTGCCTGATGTGAGGAGTCCATTTCATATTCTTGTCAAACGTGAGGCCGAGATATTTAATAGTGTATTGTTCAAGAATTTTGTTGTTATTTAGATATATGTTTATATTATGTTTTTCGATTTATTCTCGAAGTTTATAATATGGCACTTTTCACTATTCAGGGTTAGCTTGTTTATCTTCGTCCATTCCATCAACCTGTCAAGATCTCTTTGCATCTGTTTTGAGTCACCTTATCATCTTCATTCACATAGAAAAGAGCTGTGTCATCAGCATATATCATAACCTTCCCACATAGTTGTTGCCTCTCAAGATCATTTATGTATAGCAAATATAGATAAGGGCCCAAAATTGATCCCTGCGGCACTCCGTAATATATGTTTTTACATTCACTCACTTCATCCCCAACCTTGGTGAATTGCTTCCTATTCTTCAAGTAAGAAGCAAAAATATCAAGTGAACCTCCTGCCAAACCCATTTGTTCCAACTTACGCAACAAAACACTCGGATCAACCGTGTCAAAAGCTTTTTGAAAGTCCAAAATTAAAGCAGTAACACTTTTCCCTGGTCCATTTTGTTTGTATAAAATTGAGTATATGTGTCATCGCAGTTTTTGTACTTCTGTGCCTTTGAAACCCATGCTGAGACTTGCTGAGTATATTCATATTTAGTATGTGTGCTGATAATCTGTCATGCAGGATTGTCTCAAAAATCTTGCTGAAAACTGTCAGGTTCTCGATTGGTCTATAGTTATTCGGACATTTTTCATTTCCCTTTGAATGTAGCTCCGATGGTTCATTTGAATCAATTAATCGAATAGAGTTTTCACCCTCCATTCCAAAAGCAACCGAACTGTTAAAAAAAACAGTACTTCTAGTGCCATCTGTTATGCTATAATATTGTACCGGTTGATAACTTGGTACTTCATTGACAGTTGTTACAAATTTCATGACATTTGTATGTGAACAATTTGAGTTATTGTGTCCTGTTAGTGTGTTTAGTACAGGGTGGGGCGTAATGGAAAGGCGTTTTTGGAACGGGTAGTACACGTAACGGTGAGTGAGTAGAGGGGAGCGGCTAAGGTAATTCGATTTAGGATGAGTTACCATTTAGTTCATAATGGTTATCTGGACAAGAGAACACCGTGCGTTCGCAATTGAAGAGTATTTAAAATCGGTAGAGTCTGTCATTGTCGTGTAGCGGCGCTTTCGCCAGCGCTTCAACATTGCTCGCAACGCTTCAGTGTCGAAACGTGACACAATCATCCGATGGGTAAAATTTCAGAACGACTGCATCAGCAATGGATCCGAAACCTCAAGATCGTACCAGAAGTGTAAGGACACCAGTTTCCGTGGAAAGGGTGAGACAAGCTGTAATTCAAAGCCCAGGGCGCTCCGTCCGATAACAAGCTGCAGCACATCAACTGAGTAGTTGAACTGTTCACAGAATTTTGTACCAAGACCTCTACTTTCAAATTTAGCAAATTTGTGTATCTACGCAGAAGGCGAATACATTGATTAATAATAAGGGTCAAAATTAATACTGTTTGTTTCTATTTTCAAAAAGCTCGGTTATTTTTGGAATACAGGATGTATATTCATTGAATTATATTTGAAAGTTTCGTCAGCACTGATCAAATTTTCTTTTCAGCCCATAATGATGAGCCTCACCGTGGCTGGGATGTTCAAAGAATTGAAGAGCGGACACAAACAACCTCCAATCAGATCATTCCTTAGGACTCTGATCATTGTACCAGCCGGTTCTGGTTATTGCATAACCAACGATGAACTGCATATAACTAATGCAACAGAAGACCAAGTCAAGGTGAGGGAAAGTAGTGATTCTGCTAAAAACTTTATCATTATATAACTCATACACCGTCAGGAAATGTTTTCGAAGTTTTAAAATAACCTATCGATAGGAGTGAGGTATGCGTAACTCAGATATTTACGCAGAAAATATTCCACCTTGAGGGTTTCTATTTTCAAAATCAAGAAGTTTTTGTTCGATTCTGAAGTTCAAGGTATTTCCATACCAAATTTCATCGAAATCTGTTTAGCGGTTCAGCTGTTAAACCATAACAGATAAAGTTACGTTTAGAAGTTTAATAAGTAATGATGAAGTAAGAGGTATGGGCCACGCAAACTACTTCTTTGCCATCGTCAATACTTCATTTGTTAACAATCAGCCTTGAGGCTGCTGGAGAAAGGTTCCAGGTTCCTTCTGGCAAGAATTCGGAGTGCACAACACCGCGATAATCAAAGAAAACAGTCACCATTACCTTGACTTTTGATCGGCTTTAACGTGGATTTTACGGTTTCGGTTCAGTTGGAAAGCTGCATTCCGAAGCTTGTTGACTGGTCAAACTCGTAAACCCATGTTTATTTTTGAAGAAAATTCAGGTCTTTTGAAATTAGTCGAGCGGCAACACGTTTCATGCCCAACCAATCGTTTGAAATGGTACGAATGGATTCGTGAGATACAGAAAGTTCATTGCCCATGTCTCTCAAATTTAAATGACGCTGTTGAATGCACTGTACCACTCATATGCACGTGTTTTTGATAAAGTTGATTCACCATAAGCTATCTGTAACATTTTCAGCGATTCGGCACACGAATTTCCATTTGCAATACTAAATTTGAAACAATTTCTTGTTCGATGTTTTTATTCATTGTAAAAATCGCAAAGCACACTTGTGCTCAAAACTCCGCGTTAGTATAGAAAACAGTTATGTCAACTTAGCAATAATAAAAATTTTGACAGTCGTTTCAAGGGGGGGACCGACTTTCGACGCCTAGATTTGGTTGTTTTTCGTGAATTTTTACATAGGGAAGGAATAAACAGAATATTTTTTAAATTTGGGAGTATTTTATTCATGCTTTGAAGCAGACTTGACAATTTTTTCAAGTAATTTCCGCCGGAAATAGTGTTGTTAGATCGTGCTGTCCATGGACTATTGCCATCGGAGTGTTTGATCATATTAAACATATTACAGTAGATAATTTGAAAATTTTCCACAAATACAATAAAGCTGGCTCGGTGGCATAGAGGATATGATGCTCGTCTCCTGCGCAGAGTTACCTGGGTTCAGTCCCCACAAAGTCGGTGCGATTTTTCGGATTCTGGGAATCACTTGAGCATCTATTTTTCGGAAGAGATGTAAAGCCGTCGGTTGTGTCTAACAGATGTGTTGGATATTAAAGATCCTTTCTCTCGACACGAGAGGGGTTCGGCAAAATTCCCGGGTTAGTGAGGTGATAGAATTCCCCGGCGTGTCATTGGCCGAAAGGCGGAAATGAAGCATGTTAAGGGAATAACAAACAAACAAATACAATAAAAGATGACAATGAATCTGTTGGAAAGTTTGGAAATTAACAAAGTTCTGAAAACCCAAAATTCACCATTCTCAACAGTGAACTATAATTGAATCGGTCCCCACTACTCAACATTTAAAATAGGTATAGTTTGTGCATTCTTTCTTACAACTGTTAGTTCCAGACACTTGAAAATTACGTAGCTGTTGAAACCGTTTCTGTGTATCAAAAATAAACATTGTGGAAATCAGACAAAAGAGTTTCATTTTATTTGTATTAAAATAAATTTCCATAAAATAAACCCATCAACGATATCATTAATTCGTGGAGAGTTTATCGATTATTTAACGGACACCATCATCAATTAGGTTAGATTAGGTTAGATTCATGCAGTTAACCAATAAATATACACTAATGTCGTATAATTTAATTTGCGAAAACATATTTATGTTAATAATTGAGATAGAAACTATCCTGTCTTTTCACTTGGACAAATTTTATCAAAATCGGTTGAGTAGTTTTAGAGTTTATCTGAAATATACATCGTGACACCAGATTTTTATGTATTTAAGATGGATTTTCACATTATTTCGATGAACATTGTAACTATTTTATTATTTCAGACTTTCAAATCGACCCCACTACCTCCTCCTGCGATAATAGTAACATCTCCATCAATAAGTTCTCCTGTTGCACCTGCTGTGGTCCCAGTAGTTCCTGTGGCAAATGCAATCGATGATGCAACGAAACAACAAATGGTACAAGCACTTGCAACGAGTTCTGGAATGAATCTCGAGTGGTCAGCCAAGTAAGATTGCTTTTATTGAACTGTTTTCTTCACGTTCAGAAGTTGAAAATCATATTTTTTAATTCATAAAAATTTTACTTTCTTATAGATGTTTACAAGAAACCGAATGGAACTTTGAGAGAGCTACATTAGTTTTTAATGAAGTTCACAAACAAGGTGGAATACCTGCTGAAGCATTTGTAAAATAGCATTTATAGTAATTAAATAATTGTATATAAGAATATTTGTAAATTTGTTTTATAATAATTACCAGTTAATTTTACAAAATTTTCATATTTGTTTGATATTTAATCGTTTACCGTGTAAATATATTTTCATACTAGGTTTTTGACTATATTTGATATTCAAGAATAAATGGAACTTATTTTCTATCTTTGACTTTTATTTCTTAATTTTGGGGAATATTATAAGGAATATACAGTGTGCATCAAGAGATAAACCCAAAAGGGATCATAGGGAAGTATCATATGTTGATGAAATACAGTAACCTCGCGATAAAGTTAACCCATAGTTTAGGGCTGTTCATACTTTCGACCAATAAATGTATGAATCAATTAAAAACACATTAAATATTCTTCAATTTTTATTAGGGGTGTAGATAAATTTTGAATTCATCAGTTTAAATACACATATATGTTTGTTTGGTTTTCCTTTAATGTGCTCTGTTTCTGCCTTTCGGCTAATGACACGCCGGGGAATTCTGTCACCTCACTAACCCGGGAATTTTGCCGAACCCCTCTCGTGTCGAGGGAAGGGATCTTTAATGTCCAACACATCTCTGTTAGACAGGACCGACAGCTTTACATCTCCTCCGAAAGATGGACACTCAAGCGATTCCCAGAATCCGAAAAATCGCACCGACTTTGTGGGGATTGAACCCAGGTAACTCTGCGTAGGAGACGACCATCATATCCCATACGCCACCGAGCCAGCTTCACATATATGTAGTTACTTGAAAACTGAAGTTATTTTAGTTTGAATTGGTGGAAACTGTGATAAATTACAATTACTGCTCTTTGCTAAATTCGTTTTAAAGTCACATGTCACAGACATCAACATTCTCTTGTTCTGTTCCATATATTTAATACTCTTATTGAGAATGATGTCAAATAACAATCACTTAGATCTTGACAGAGAGGTTTGTAAAAGAGTAGCATATTCAGCGGACGATGAAGAATGCGCAAGCGTTGGTTTCATTGATTTTAATTGGTTGACGAGTGACAAGTGGAATCGAAAGACAAGTCTAGCAATTTTATTGCTTAAAAATTACTGACCTAGTTGTTGAGTATTTGTGGTTGACAAACGTTCTCAAAATAAATACAACTCTTTGATTTTTATAGACAATAATTTAGAGGAAGCAGATGGTGTTTTTGAGGAAGTGCACAAAGTGCTTCTGAAAATATATCACTAAGTACTTGTTTAAACATTTTTATTAATTTATTCAATAACACATTTTCACATACCTATATCATATCGTTTATTCTTTGTTTTTCTAGATTTCCTATTATCTTGTTGCTGATGAAATAGTGGGGCATTTTGACGCAAGCGTCGTGCAGACCATATGCTGTTATAGCTAACTCTCTCAGCATAAACAAAATCACATAAGTTTTTCTCTCATATCTTGGTGACTCCTGTAATAGGGAAAATTGGTGTGAAGCCGCGATGTAGGGGTACAATTTTGATAGCTGCAATAGCTTCGGACTGGGAAATTTTTTGTTGTGATATAGTCCAATCTTCACAGTCTCTATCTTCATAAATATCACTCTGATCTGCTCCCAAGTCAGTCTCATTATTTAACCCATTTGGTCCCACTTTACTCAAATGGGACACTTTATGAATAATATTACTAGAGATGTATAATTATGAAATTTGATACAAAGTCAATATGAAGAACTTCTAAGATACATATTAAGATAACTTGTGTGTTTATTCAATGGATGGCTTCATTTTATTTTTCGTAAAATGGAGATTTGGAATGTAAGATTTTGTTGTTTAAGCTAGAGTTGTCTATGCCTGTTGTTTATTTATTTTTTTGTTTCTGAGATTGTACACATTTTCTCAGGTATGTAGTTCAATACTTCATGTAAATAATTAGAAATTACTTTTATTTTTTCATGTTTTTGCTCGTAAAAATCTTCGAAAAGCTGATGAATGAAGATAATTTAAAACTTATAACAATTACAATTACGAATCATATTAGAAAACTTTATACATGGAAAAGTCCAGGCGATAAGTTCCGAAACCAAATTGACTATATCATGATGAGAACTAGATGGAGATCTTCGGTAACAAACTGCAAGACCTATCCGGGAGCTTGTTGCGGTACAGACCATCAACTCTTAACAGCTAAAATACAGTTGAAACTCAAAACACCCGTGACGAGAAAGCCTGAAAAAAGATTGGTCGTAGGGCCTGGAAACAGCTTCCAAGACACTTTGAGGACAACTAAGCCAACTCTGATAGAAGAAACAACTCCGGAAGAAGAATGGACAGAAATAAAAAACTGGATAAGAAACGCCGCAGAGACAGAACGTTCAAAACCTCCTCTCAAACGAAAACATTGGATCTCTGACTATACATTGAAACTGGTCGAAGAAAGAAGAAAAATTTCAAATAAAGGAAAGGTTGATACTAACAACAAGAAAGCCTTCAAAGAGACAAGCGATGAAATTAAGAGGTCATGTAAAAGAGATATGCAAGTTCATAGCCATTCTAACCAACCACGAGATCTTTTTCGAAAAATTAAATACTTGACCCGAGAATTCAAACCAAAAACATGGCCTATAGAAGATGAAAATGGTAAACTTGTTACAGACAGAGAAGAAATAGCAGAGACTTGGAGGATCTATTGCGAGAAACTCTACGCCGAAAACGAGGAAATTAATGAACACGAAATAAAAGAATACGAAGAAGAACCTTTCATACTGCAGAGCGAAATTACGTCAGCTATCCATAAACTTAAAAATAACAAATCTCCAGGCAACGATAAAATAACATCCGAAATACTAAAAGGAATAGGAGAAGAGGGCACCTGAAGCCTACACCACTTGTGTAATAAAATATGGAAAACAACACAATGGCCAAGAGATTGGACACAAGGCACAATTATCACAATTCACAAAAAAGGGAGTAACAGAAAATGCGAAAACTACAGAACGATAACACTTATTTCACATACGAGCAAAATAATGCTGACAATAATCAACGAAAGACTGAAGAACTTTTTACAACACCAAATCCCGGAAGAGCAAGCAGGATTTGTTAAAGGAAGAGGGACTAGAGAGCATTTGATAAATTTAAGGCAAATAATAGAAAAAGCTAGAGAGTTCAATATACCCCTATACATATGTTTCATTGATTATAAAAAAGCTTTCGATAGAGTGAAATGGAATAAGTTGTGGATCGTTCTAGGGAATATGGCTGTACTGGATCACTTGTGTGCCTTAATCATCAACCTATATAATGAAACCAGGGATACTGTGAAAATCAATGAAATACTGTCATCAGAATTCAAACCAAAGAGGGAGTGAGGCAGGGTGTATTCTTTCTCCTCAGTTATTCAACATATACACTGAATACATAATGAGAAAGGCATTAGACGGATGGAAGGGCGGCATACCAATTAACGGAAGATGTGTAAATAATCTGAGATTCGCGGATGATACGGTCCTCCTGGCAACAAGTGAGGAAGAACTGACTGAGCTTGTTAGCAGAGTGGAGAGAGAGTACGGAATTTGGCTTGGAACTGAATGTTTCTAAAACAAAAATCATGATCGTGGACAGGATGAACAACAATCAACCAGAAAAAAGCAAATTGATAGGTTTGATGTAGTGCAAGAATATCTTTATCTGGGATCCTTGATAACAAACGTAGGAAACGTAGAACGAGAGGTTAAACGTAGATGCGAACTAACCAAGGTAGCTACGAAAAAATGAATAAAATTTGGGCCGATCGAAATATCGCTATTTCCACTAAAACCAGGCTTATGAAGTGCCTCATCTTTCCAATTCTCACATACGGCTGCGAATCTTGGTCCTTCGAATGAACGAAAGAAGAAAAATCGACGCGACAGAAATGATGTGTTGGAGAAAGATGCTTAACATCCCATGGACACAACGCCGAACGAATACATCGATTCTAAAGCAACTCCGCATAAAACAAAGACTTTCGAGTGCAATTCAACTCAAAATATTGAGATACTTCGGACACATCATGAGAAGAGGACCAGAGAATTTGGAAAAATCATTATCCAGGGAAAGTAGATGGAAAGAGAGGAAGAGGAAGGTCCCCAACACGATGGATGGATCAAATTACAGAAACAACAGGCCGACCCATGCATTCTCTAGTTGTAATGGCACAGGATAGAAAGGAATGGAAAACTTTCATTGATGACATTTCATTAGTCGCTACATCCTCAGGAGAGGATAAAGAATGAAGAGAGAACAATTACAATTATATGCAACTCAGAAAAACAATCTTTCGTTTTGTGTTACTGCACGTGATTCAAGATTTTTGTCGGAATATTATTGTTTAGTGGATATCATAGGGTACGTAGGGAACGTTTGTTTTGGAGTGCAGATGAGGATCTGTCTTTACCATTAGTGTCCAAAATTATGTCAAGAAATCGCTTTCAGGAAATAAAAAATTCTAGCATTTTGCTTATGAATGAAACCAAATGTACAAAGTTATACTTCTCATAGAAATTCTGAATAGAAACTTTCATTCTCAGTTGTATATAGATGAAGATTTTAAGTTTACCAATAACGTTAGTGATGCTAATAGTTTTCTGCTTGGGTTTCTGAATAATACCTTTAAACTACTTGTTATTAATTAATATTCGTTTTAAAATGTCAAGATTTTCAAGGAATCTTGATATTGGTGTATTTATTATGGACATCTAGTTTTGTAGTGCTTTTTCCTGTTATGCTCATATAAAGTTTGTCATCAAAGTACATATAAATGTTAAAATTGAAGAATTACATTAAAATTCGATCTTTATCTCCAAAATATTTTATATAAACAAAATTACATATCGTTTCAAATTGGACACTTTTTATATCAAATTAATGTTCACTTGAAAGGAATAAAGGGCTGGAATCTGTGAGCAGCTGTCAACTCTAATCTTGATATAATATTTGTGATAAGAGCACTTCTATTACCACAGGTCTTTGGCGCTACTCTCCTCCAACATGTTTTTCCCTTTGTCATACAAGTATAAGGAACTCGGTAGTAACATGGATCGTATGGAGGATGTTCAGGACAGAATTTATTGCATACTTTACAAATATTCTCACCAAGACGCATCGTACTACTTAGCGTGGTACTTTTTAGTCCCTAATATTAACACTGCAAATTTAGTTAAAGCATATACTGTCAATGTGACGGTACTTAATGCTCTTGAAATTGTTTGCACAGACTTCTGTTTTTTTTTGTACAACTCATTCGACAAAAGGAATCATATTTCGATTCGTTTGAATAAACAGGGTGTTTCCATATGCCGTGAGCTATTTCATGTGGTGATTCTTCAGCTAAAATGAGAAAAATTTGTTTTGAAAGTATTGTTGATTTATTTTGTGGAAATCCATCTTAGGTGGGTAAATGATACACTACATTTTATCAAATTTTCACTGTTTATTGTTAAGGTACACGACTAGTTTCGAATATCGCTTCATTTTCAAATACATTACAGTTTTGGTATTTATTTTACTGCTAGGTTTAGGCGGAGGGGATGTTATAATACATTAAGTAATAAGGAATTATTTCCATTTGATTGATTGTTGTGTGTTTGATAATGTGGGTTTTTTCTCATTTTGTTAATTTCCAAACGCTCCAGGAGGTTCAATTTCTTTCCTTTATTACAGATATGTAGTATTGTTGGATTTTCAGAATTTATAATATGATTTGTATTTGTGATGTTCGAAAGAAGAGGAATTTTTGTCTGTATGTGTATGTAAATCTGTAAGTTTGATCCACATAACATGCAGTACATTGACAGCATTCGATTTTGTACACTCCAGATTTCTTCAATTTATTCAGGCTTTTGAATAAAATAATAATTTTCCTAGGTTAGATACACTGGTGAAGGCAGTGTTTTATATTAAATTTGGAAGAATAATTCTGTATTTTAGGGATAAATGTCCTTTATAACTCAGAGATATATATTTGGCTTTTTCTTTTTCTTTAATGGGGTATAAAAATTTCGAAATTATTATATTTGTTAATTAGTTTTTCAATCAATTGTGTTGGAAAATGATTGCTCATGGTTATTTGATTAAATTAATTTCTGACTTAATGTTTATCTCTGATCTTGGTACTGTAAACGCTTTGTGGATCAAGTAGTTAAAGGCTGCAAATTTATGATTGGGGACTAAATGAATCAAAAGGAATTATGCCATCTGTGAATGTGTCTTTTCTGAATATTTTAAAACTGATATAATTATTGATTTTAATTATGGTTAAGTCTGGAAAGTTAATACAATCGTTCGATTTAATTTCGGAAGTAAATTCAACTTTTTATTAATTGTGTACCTGAACAATAAATAGTGAAAGTTTGATTTAATACAGTGAATCATTTTTTCATTTTAAATAACTTCTTTTCTAGGGCTTTTTTTCTATAATTGCGAGAAATTTTTGCATGCATTTTCGTTTCATTTATTGATTTATTTATTCCAATGAAAGTGAGATTTGCAGAAAGGAAGAATATATTGATTATGCCATGCTATCTTTTCATGTGATTCACAACACGATTGGTGGAAAGTAAAATAGAGGAAGATTTGGAGAGTTTCGTCTTTAAAAATTTTATTCTCACGGGTTCTGAAATCTCAATTTTCAAGAGCGATTCTGTGGTGTTACCATTGATGGAATGCAATATCTATCTTATTGTATAGAAGCCTAAGTTTAATGTAAAGAGGACTCAGAAGGATGTTTTTGGGTTCTACAAGAGGTCTAAATTTAACATTTTGAGATCCTGGTTGAAATACATATCTTTCTGACCAAACCTTTGTTATATAATGCTGAGTTGTTGCAAGACTCTCCCATAGACAAAGAAAATAGCAATATTTTTGTATTTCTTTCATCATTACTGAATTGGCAACTGGTATAGAGGGTTTTAATTTTCCATTCAAACTGTATTTAGACGAATCTACAAATAAATGCCACTCAGAGGGGAATGCTCAACATTAAGTTGCTGCTGTAAACCATCAGTACTTGAACACGAACAAACATTTTTCTTTTCTGAAATTTCATTGGTAATAAGTTTTATTCCAAGAAGTATCTTCCAAAACAACGTTTAGCAGATTCGAAGGTACCATTGGCACTGGTAAATCTGAATTATGAGGAACAAGTAGCATGGCAGATCGCAAACTTGGATAGCCCATCTTGCGCTTTGCCTTTTTGGAATACCCTTCAGTCTTTGTTGTTGTGGGTTCTCGTCATACCATAAGGTCTCGAAAAGGCATGTTTTTTCTCTTCCCATTCATCCAATGATAGGCTACAACTAACAGAGCACACATGGGGAACCCACTGCTTGTCTTGATCTCCAATTGAAACACCAGAATATAGGAAGTAGACTTTTTTTAACATTTGCAGAAAATGGCCTGGCTCGTGGTTTCTTCATAAATTTTCCACAAATATAACCTGCAAATGTAAAATGATCTTATTGAGTTATGGAAAAATGGTACGTGTTTGGGATTTAGGAATGTTCTTCCTATTATTGGAAGAGTATTTTCATTTGAAAAATAATGATCTGCTTTGTGTTAAGAAAATCTTGTTGACCACTGTTATCGTTACAAGTCGTCAAGACTATCTGTGCGGTTGAGATTCTTGTAAGATGCGTGAAGAACAAAAGAGATAGCAAGCGGAGGAAGTAAGACGAATAATACGTTCTGCAATGAAATGTCAAACAGCTATCATGGTCGGCGTAAGGGCTTTTTGGAAAAATTATCCCTTCTAGGCATATGGCATCTCAAGGTACTCGATCATATTAATTTCCATTACAAAGAAGTAGTAGTAGTAGTAGTATATATTTGTGACATCAAAACTCACATGTCATGTCATAGTTCTTAACGATACAAAATATAAGTGCTCAAATGAAACAAACAAACCGGTCAAATAGAAAAAAGTGTCAATAAACATCCTCGAACAAATCACAAAAGAGAAACAAATAAATGCACAAAACGAAAAGAAACGCAGAACTACAGGTTTTTGTCCATAAACTTTCCTCAATTAATATTTTCTTTACAATCTTAATAAATCTTCCATACGTAAGTCTTTTCATTGGAGATGGAAGCTTGTTGTAGAAAATGGTACACCAGTAGTTGGACGCTAATTGAGTTCTTTCCGATCGATGGTATGTGGGCACTAATTGATCTCTATTCCAGGTGTTGTATTGGTGAACTGTAACCTGGGAGATGAATTTGTCTGTATTCTGTCTTACATATAAAATACAGGACAAAATGAACACCGAGGTAACGGTCAAGATTTTCTCTGATCTGAAAATTGGACGACAGCTCTGGTGTTTGGGGACACCACAGAGTGCCCTTACTGCTGCTTTCTGCTTTGCCAATATCCACCTAAGAGTAGTAGCATTACCTCAAACAAGAATCCAATACGTTGCCAATGAATGGAAGTTAGCATAGTAAGTGAGTTTGCAAATTCTCCTTGACGTTATCTGTTCAATTCTGCGAATCGTAAAAATAGCTGTTGACAATTTCCTGAGTAATATGAATATATGTTCGCTCCATGTGAACTCACTGGTCAAAGTGATTCCCAACAATTTAAGACAGATATATGTTGACCCTTCCTTATGAGTGCTTATGACTAGTCTTTGTGTTTTCTTTAAGTTCAATTTTAGTCCGTTAGACGAAAACCACTCTTCCGCATGTTTCATGCACTCCTCGGTTAGAGATTGAACTTTGCGTCGGGTTGTCGCGATGTTTAGGAAGATAGCATCATCAGCGTATAGACTAGTGGTAGCAGTTGGTATATGAAGAGGTAGGTCATTTATATAAATTAGAAAAAGAACTGGTCCTAATATTGAACCTTGTGGTACTCCAGTTTTAACGTCTTTTTCACTAGATTTTTGTTTTTTCCATTCGACAACCTGCGTTCTATTCGACAAATAGGACTTATATATCGAAAGGGCATTCCCTCTAACTCCACAATACTCCATTTTATCAATCAATAAGCTTCGAAATATACTGTCAAAAGCTTTGTTGAGGTCATATGCCAGTAGTTCCGTAAATTGGTGTTCGTCCAAAGCCTTAACAATCGCTTCGACGAGGTTGATAAGTGCTGTTGTGGTAGATCTAGCAGAATAGAAACCATGTTGGCTGTTATCAAGTACGTTATGTTTTTCGAGAAATACCACTAGTCTTCTTCTTAGAACCTTCTCAAAAAGTTTAGAAAATATTGGCAGCAAAGCAATAGGTCTATAATTACTACTAATTGCCACTCTTATATATGGGAATCACCTTCGCAATCTTGAGTTTATCCGGAAATACACCCTCCTGCAAACATAAATTGAGAATCCCAGTCAGTGGCACTATCACCACTGGCAATAGTTGCTTCAACAAAGGAACTGTCATGCCATAAATGTCAGACGAAGTCCTGTTTTTGAGATTGTTCACAATATCCTCCAATTCCTCTTCTGTTGTTGGGTAATTGAACAGAGACCCAGACGATCCGATAATCTGAGTCACATAGTCAGCACCAGTTAGACTACAGGAAATTTTCGAGGCAGGGATTTTTCTAACTGAACCTTCATAATAAGTACTATTGTTTTCTCTTTATATTCAAATTTTCAAGAAAACCTGGAATCTGTACAACAGGATGAAATATAGCAACTGAAGGTTGAAATTCAATAGGGATTTGATGCAAATGATTAGTAATTATGTTTTTCCTGAATACCTAGTATCTTTGTGATACCTCGATGGGTTAATATGGGATTAACGACATAACAAAGAAAACGCAAATTTAAAGAGGTAATAATGATAATACAAATTCATTGATAATGGTAAAACTCTATTTATCTATATAATTTTTGCAAACATTTCAAATATGAAACACAAAATGAGTCAAATTACGAAAAAATAAAAATTTTCTGTCAAATAGTTCTTCATCGGAACTAGAAGACCCGCTGTTGCTGTCATTATCTACTGCTTGCAGAGTAATTATCAATTTTCTGATTTCCACTGATCTGAAGAATACGAAGGGAAAAACTCACCACAGGGTTTTCCACATTTTTCATTGAGAAATCAACATTCCTGTCAGTTACATAAACTTTCATGGCTGCCCAAACTTTTTCAATCGGGTTTAAGTCAGGACGATATGGGGGAAGTCTAAGTACATTGTGGCCCTGATCAATCAGGAGTTTGTCAATAGCATACGTTTTATATCTTGGTTTGTGCAATTTAATAATTAGATTATAAAGTTCTGCTCTGAGCATCCCATCTGCGTAGGCAATATTTCGACGTTGCAGTCACTCTTTCATTTCTTCTTTTCGGGAAGCCATGCTCCATTTTACAATTGGACTTAAAGGCCAGATATGCGTTTCGTACGAATCCACATTCACTACCGGCGTTGGTCCTTTAGAAACAGGCTGTCGTAGGCCGTCTTTGTCTCGTCACTCCGATACTTCTTGTGTGTGTGGGGAATGAATATATGTTTCGTCCATGTAAATTATTGGTCTCTTTTCTTGACGGTATCGTTTGATGCTTCTTGAATAATTCAAACGTAGTTGCTGTATTTCCATTTTCCATCCATGGGTAGCTACCTATTTGTTTGTGGGTACGACGTAAGAATTGACGACGAACCTACGAAGCAGAGCTGAATCGAAGTCATCCAGATCTGTTTTCTTCGCTGATTTTCTTCTCATTTCATCGGTAGTTGAAAAACTGTTATTTTCGCCATCTTCAATCTTCCTCATTTCGCTCGAAAGTTTTTGCACAGTGCGCAAACCTACTTCTGTAGCGATAGCTACACGTTCTTGAACCTTTTTCAAAGAAAAAACATGTTCATTCTGCATCCCTTCTCGTTTCATGAAATGAATGACATTCGCAATTATTTCCCTGGATTACCCACTCAATTTTTACCCTGTCAAATTGGAAACGAACTTAGAAATATTGAAATGAAATTTGTAAGATTCGGTTCTGTTCGCTTGGCTCTTCTTAAAGCTTCAAAGGTTCATTGGGAAGTGAGCTCTTGGCCACGTGACCAGCAAAGTTAAGGCGCAACAAGGGGAAGGGCTACTTCACCCGCACAGATATTCTGCTCGACCCGTACCTTAGTAACGCTAGGTAGGTTACAATTTGGCGAATGCGCTGGGAAATACCTTACTGTAGAAACCAATGAATGTATTAATTCTAGGGTTCGAAAATAATTGAAAAATTAAATTTTGAAAGTTTTATGAATTGATTGTTCTTCTAAATCCAAAGCTAGATACAAGCAACTGTGCAAGATAACTCTCACTCAGTAAGTAGGCCGGGCAAGGTTGGCACTATCATTCGATATTATTTATTTATGATACGAGCCAGAAAAAATAGATTGAGTTCTATTTTTATTTAGAATATAAGTATTCAACTTTGATCTCTACCAAAATAGGTGCTGTAGCGCATTGATATCACCCTCTGTGATAATTAAAAATAAAAATTTTCTGGGAAATCTGATGATGAGAACGACCAAGCTGATGATGAGAACGACATATTTTGTTAATTCTTTTTTTGTTGTTCCTTTATCGATATTAATAAAATATATTGGCAATTGGCACTGAAATTCGGTAGATCAATGATTGTCAGTCAGATCAGCTAGTAATGAATAAGATAGAAGAGATTTGAACATTTAAGTTGAAATATAATTTGAATCATTGCAGCTTCAATTCTGATATTTCCTTAAGAAATCCCCCACATAGAAAATTCCTATTTCAACAAACGGGAGGCGAGAATATCTTCAACAAAAGTTGTGGTAATTCTGGATAATCCAAGTGTATAGAACTTCCAATTTCCCGGGAATGTTCTTCCTCAGTTTTGAAATTCACGTAATGAAATAACATAATTCTAATAGCTGGTATTTGAAGTGCAAACACATTAAACGGTTTTCGCTCCTTGTAAACGTTTGCGGCTTTCACAATTCTCGAGGGTATTGCAAGTTTGATAAAGCAGAATAGAACAGAGCGTCTGTTTCGATCGGGGTTGATGTGTACAGCGCGGTCATGCGCTGTGCTGCGCACCAGCGGCTATCCGTGTCTAAGGGGTTCAATGATAGCTTTTGCGAAAGAAAATTATAATAATTTCTGCCAGTTTTGTCATATTCTCGCCCATGGGTTTTCAGTTTAGTTTGGAGGTTTTCATCTTTTTCTGGATTTCTGACCATTATCGGTTTCAGTACAATCCTATTATGAGCGATCCACAACACTTTATTGAGTCCAAATTTGGTTAAACTACTGGGCTTTCCACTTTTTGATAAATTTTGGTAATTTTCCGACCTACATCCCCCCCATTCCAAAAGTAACCGAACTTTAAAGAAAATACAAAAAAACAGTAATAATTCCGATACAAATCTCTTCTATTAATTATTGTATTCACCTTCTGCATTTTTACACAAATTTGCACGCGCCAATAGGTTATCAAACGACTTCTCTATCTCTCATGTAAAATATTACAACAGATGGCACTAGTAGTACTGTTTTTCAAACAGTTCGGTTACTTTTGGAATAATAATAATAATAATAAAGTTTATTACAATTGATTTCATATACAGAGTAATAAACAATGAAAAAGCAGAGGCTTAATCATTCTGAAGAATGTCTCGCCTGTTCGCGTTTGAGATAGGTATATTTTGTTAAATATAAATTTATAATAACTTCATTTGCGTGGAATGTTTTTTTTCTATTTGAAAGTAAAGTTAGTTTCACAGCGCGTAATTACGAAACAAAAAGTCACTATGTTTCTTGAATTGTTCGTCACGATAGGTTTTTTCTCACATTTTAGATATTTTTTCCTTCTTATTTTTTTTTTAAGTCACTCAATTTCTGAACTCAGTATTTAAGTTAGGCACTCTCGTTGTTTATCCGCTGATTAATTGAGTTGTCTATTTCTGTTCTTCCGGCATAAAGAATTTACTTTCTTTTCGAAACAATTGTAGTTTTTCAAGATTCGCAAGTCTACTGGTATACGCGAATATACTCGTGTTGCCAGATATTTGCTGGATCTTTGTCCTATTCTTTTATTCGAGAATGGTGGGTGTATTTAGATATTTTTTTCCGATGTTATTCTCCATGGTTTAGCTTATGATATCTATCAAAGTAGTTCCTATTGGATATTCCAACATGCTGTGTACCCCTTTTCCAGTGCTGGCATTTTGTTTGTCCTTGAATTGACGCCCTTTAATCGACTCTTTCAATCTTGAAAACAGTCAAAAGTCGCAGGAAGTTATATCAGGACTGTGCTTTGTCAAATATTGCTGATATATCTTCAGACAAGAAATTCCCAATATTTGAACACATTTAATCAACAAACCACACAATAGTTTTAGGCAATCTCAAAGTCCTCCACAAATGCAATAAGGGAGTAGAATTAATCTGTTGGAAAGTTTAGTTTTGAAATCATAACTATAAGCCCATGATTGTAAATATGTATATTGCTAACAGAAACGAGACATTTCCTGAAATAACTCTTCTAAATTGTAACTGTTCCTCTTGTAAAGTGAATCCTGAATATGACCCCAAAGAAAAAATCTAGTGGCGTCAAGTTAGGGGAACGAGGCGGCCATCTCACAGCATAGGGCCTTCAGTCCCTATCCAATTATGTCCAAAATTCAAATTCAATAGATCAGTCATGGCTTTTGTTTGGTGGGAAGAGGAACCATCGTGATGAAAAAAATATTTGATCTTTGTGCTAACGGAAGTTGATCGAGAAATCCTTCAATGTGATTAAATATCCCATCGCTAGTGATGCGGACTTCATCTATCCATATGACTTCTCTAAAAAAGTCTGGGCGTTCTTGGGTCTTTTCTAGATACCAATTGCAGAAATTTTGTCGGCGGGGGGGATCCCCTTGTAGAGTTTCAACTGGTTCTCCTTCAGAATGCCGAGCCCCAACGTTTCGAAATTCCTGTTTCTGCTTCTATTTGTTTACTCGAAATGAAGATTTGGCCGTTACAGCACCTATCACTTCGACCGTTACTTCCTATCTATCACTTATATGATATTTTTATTTCTTGATTTTCTGAATGAGCCACTATTGATAAGATTCTCTTTTATTCTTCGAAAAATAGATTTATTTGGCTGGTGCCTTTCAGGATACAAATTTAAATATGCTTCCACTGTTTCTGCTGATTAATACTCACTAAGAATAACATATAACATTCCATCATATCGAAGTTTTCATAATTTTCATATTTATGATTTCTATTCTGCATCATGAACCAACCAAAGTCTCAGGTTAACAAATTCTTAAATGTAATAGTTGGAACATACAACTAACAAGCAGCTATTTCGATATACAATAAACATTAATACCTATTCTGAAACTGGAATCGTAAGTGTCAAACTCTAAGACCACAGTTAATTACTATGGTCTAAATCGAATCAAACTATAGAAATAACCATGATCATAGATAGAATCTTTAAAATCTGTGGTTTTCAGTCATAGAACAATATGAATCGTTGATAGGCATGCACCTAATCAATGGAATTGTGGCAATTTCAGGTTTTTCTCTGAAAAAAGGTATTGGATGCAATAATTGACTACAAGTGTTATATTACTGCATCCAATAGGGGTAAAATTTCCTATGGTTCGTATATAAAAAAAGCATGTTTGCATTATAACTCGAAAACCTCTGAGCTAATAAAAATTTTTTTCACAGCACTGTAGTTTATTCAAAAAAGTGCCTGTAGAATGTCAAAATTATTTTTTCTTTTGATGAGGAGCGAGATATCCGCAAAGGACGATTTTCCCAAAATTAGAGAAATTTTGAATAAGTCCAGAACGGAAAGAGATATCAGCAAAATTTTGGTACCATTACACCAGTCCCTGTAAATAAGATCGAGAGAGTAGGGTTCATTTTTCTCTATCTGCAATATTTCACATAGCGGCCATACAAATACATTGAAATTTGCCCACCCTGTATTTTGACAATGTCTTGATAACTTCAAGATGATGACAGCTTGCGTAACTCATTTCAGGCCTGTTTTTTAGATCCAATGTCCGATATAATCGACTCAAACTAAAATTTTTGCCTAGTTCTCTAAATTATCCTTTCCCTGAGTTTCCTCCACCCCTGCTTTGACGTTCAACCCTACCGAGCATACTCGCGTTTTCCCGATCCTCCGGCCTTTGGTACAATGTTTACAGGTCTAATAGGTTCACGTTACTACGCGTTCTTGTGTTGGTAGTGCATGTTGGTGAAGAAATGCGTATCATAAAGACTGATTGAATATCTTTTCACGTTCTCTTTTTCTATCTCGAGAACTACATGTAGCATCCAGTAATTAATGTACACTTTATATTTGAGACAAAGGTAAAGTACGATTTTTTTCATATCTTATTCCAAGAATATTGAATTTGATTTGTTTACTTTGATATATTATAGTTCGATTGACAATTATGCATGAGTTTTTATTCGTTTGATCGTCGAGAAATTGCTAGAAATTATTTTAACTACATTGAAATCCGATCACTCATTTTTTTTCTAAAATCTGATATACAGGGTGTTTCCGTTTCAATCTGCCAAAATGCATAGAATGATAGAAAATCTTAAAATATTGACAGTTTTCACAAGAACATACCCTCTCTGACCTGTCGTTTTCGAGATACAGGCTGTGCAATTTTTTTGATATCAAACTAAATTTCGACATTCGAGTGTTTTTTCATTAGCTAGACGAAAGCTTATTAAAAATTTGTAGGTTGCTCTACAGGGTGATATATTTTTCGGTGTCATGTCGTCTTTTTTCCCCCAGAACTTTTTTGCAGCACGCCACTGACCACATTTTCTGATATTTTCGAATTACTCATTCAATTCAAAAACTTTTTTGTTGCCTGCATTTTTTTGTATCTGTCACCGTACTTGAGGAATACATTAAAATAAGATTTATGTTCCGAACTTAGCAATAGATTCTGGTACATTTTCGTGTCGAAACACAAGTCCAGGTTATTTCCATTTTAATCTACCAAACTTCACTGGTCGACCGTGACTCTCAAAACAAATTATGCCTCAAAAATGTTTGTTTTGCCATAATACAGGGTGTCAAATTTCGAATTTTCAATAGGAAAAATTGCTATAACTTCCGTAAGTTCGAACATATTTCTAAACTTGATATTTTGATCTGCAAGAATTGACTTAGCATGAAACTAGTGGCGTAGGATGATTCTGTTTTTTTTCCATGCGACACATGATGTTTGAGATCAACGTTCAGCAGTTAGAGTCTATTACTCAGGAGGGATTTCTTCTAAAACAGTAAAATGGCTGTAATTTCTTTGTCATACCCAGTTGAAAACCAGAAAATTCGGACATATTATCCAGGATAATTTTTTTTACAATGAGAAACCAATGGCGAAGCATATTCCGGAGCGATTCCCCCTTTTAAGCAAAATCAATACTCCACTGGAATTTATCAGAATTGATCAACCTATTGAGCAATCATCATTTCTGAAGAAGAAAAGAATTTTTCCTCCTTTAAGCCTTTCTATCACGAAATTTTTATGATAGCACTACTGTCAGCTCTTATGATTTTCACGAGTTGCAAGTGTATCATTTGTTTATTTGCGGTCCATGGTATTGAACCACAGTCTTATCGAAATGATGAAAAAAAAGGGAAGTACGTTTTTATTATAAGTTATAAAAAATCATTTAACACAGAACAAAGAAGAAAATATGTCCAATAATCTTAAGCTGTTAAAGAAACCGTTCAAAGTGTGCTCCATTCTGTTGAATGCATGATCTACATCTCTTCTCAAGCGACATTATAGATTTTGAGATTGCATTGCCGATTTTGCCGCGCAAGAAATTGCACCCATCCATGATCCTCAACGTTTCGACATCATTTACATTTGTTGCGTACACGAAGTCTTTGAGTGCGCCCAGACGAAAACATCCAATGGGTTCAAGTCTGCGGATCGCGGTGGCTATACAACAGGTCCATTCTGAGGAACATCATCATGAATACATCTTGCTATCCATCTGTTGGGGTAGTTTTCGTCTAGCCAATTATGAATTATTCTCGCATTATGAGGACCAGTCCCGTCCATTTGAATCCACCCATGCCTTTTTTGTTCTAACGGTTCATCTTTTAATACACGATATCATGAACTATAGACCTATATCTATCTTAAGTGTCTTTTCCAAGGTTTTTGAAAGAATAGTGTTTGATAGAATGATGAAGTACCTAGATAAATTTCAAATACTTGATACTGCACAACATGGTTTCAGAACCGGCCGTTCGACTCAAACTGGAGAATTGCAGTTCGTGGAGTTCGTCTATCGTTGCCTTGATAATGGTCAATATGTTGCTGGATTATTCTTTGACTTGTCTAAAGCGTTTGATAGTCTTGCTATCCAGTTTATATTGGATAAATGTTATAATCTTGGATTCAGAGGCGTGTTCTTGAACTGGATTCGTAGTTATCTGGAGGACAGAACTGCCTCAATCAGGGTTCACGACTCGTTCTCAAATGAACAGTACTGTAAATTAGGAGTACCCCAGGGTTCTGTCTTGGGGCCACTTCTATTTCTGTTATTCATCAACGATCTGCCACCAAATTTGAAAAAAATATTCTACAGAAAATCTAATATTCGCAATTTATTATCAAAATAATCTGGTTGATACTGTTCGCTGATGACTCTTCCATAGCTATTACTGCTGAGACTCTTGAGCAGCTTCAAAAGTTATGCGAGCTGCTGGTTGAGAGTTTCGTAGAATGGTGCCATTTTAATGCTATTATGATCAATGTCAACAAGACGGAATGCATTTAGTTCACTCTGTCGTCTTGTGATCAGGGTAGCATAACAATAAGGTATTGAGATACAGTCATCTCTTCGAAGGACACCACTAAATTCCTCGGCGTTCACATCGATAGGAATCTGAAGTGGAGTGCACATATCGATGCGATTTGTAAGAGGCTGAATAGTTCCTATTATGTCCTAAATAGAATCAAGAGTTCACTACCTCTAAGTTCCCTTGTGAACATTTATTACAGTTTGGTATATAGTCACCTGTCCTATAATATCTTACTGTGGGAAATTCCTCAGACGTAGGTAGAGTTTTCATCATCCAGAAAAGAATTCTACGAATGATGTTCGATACAGCTCCACAATCTTCAAGAAGAATGGTATCCTCACATTGGCGTCTATTTTCACGTTGAGATGCCTCGTTTATATTAAAGAGAATGAAAGTAACATGACTAAACTTTCTAACTTTCATTCCCACAATACTAGAAATAAGGAAACATTATGTATCCCTAAACACAGACCTTCTAGATTTGAAATGTCGCCCTGTACCAGGGTATCAGATTGTTCAATCATCTTCCACGGCATATACAGGGTCTAAGTGTAAATAGATTTAAGGTAGCAGTTAAGAATTTACTTTTAGCAAAATGTTTTTATACTGTGAATGAGTTTCTATGTGTTGATTTAGATAATGTCTAAATGTCTTTTCTATTGACCTGTCCTATACATACTTGTGATGTCTTAAGGATCAATAAATTATTATTATTATTATTATAATAACTCTGGCAGTTCGTTTTCCAGAAAATCTAAAAAGTTACCTGACCTAACGCCTATGGATTCTTATCTTTGGGGAACGATGAAAGATAAAATTTATTCTGAACCTGTGACTTCAAGATATGATTTGCATAATAGATTGCAAAATGCTGTCATGCAGTTGAATATGGAGGAACTGAGGCGAGCCATATCACACATGTTATGTGTCGAGGCTGGTGTTGAAGGAATGAATGGGGCATGTGATATATATCTGTTTTTGATACCAAATACACTTATAGTTCGTATTTGAAAAAAACACAAGTTTGCAATTTTTCGTATACGTCCCTACATTTCACTGAAAAAAGTTACCTCTTTTCACCAATGAGTTTTTCTCGTGAATCGAGCTCGAGAAAGGGATTTTTTCTATCTACAATATTTCACAAAGCTGCCGTACTAACATCTAATGTATTCCACCCTATACACTTTTCCAGAGTTGAAAGGGGTACCAATTTTTAATTTGGAATACAATGTATACGAATTAAAAGACTGAAAATTTTCTTCCAGCTTTTCCGGAACGATAAATTCGGATTATTTTTCGCCAGAAAACAAATTGGGTGATTATCTCTTGGCACATCGCCAACATGTAATTTTTTTGGGGTCTAATAAGTCTAATCAAGTGTAATTAATGTTTGGTAGTGCGTATAGGGACTGCCCTCAAATTAATTGCAGCATGTTAACGACCTAGCACTCTGGTCCCTTCTGTTCTTTCACGGTTCAAAAGGGACAATTATTCATTTAAATTTATATCATCCTGGATACAATTGTTAATTGCTTTTTAATAACACCATTTAGGAAAACATACTGTTGAAATATTGATAGTTACTCAAGAATTATAAACTGCAACAAGAAAGGGATGTACCTTGAATTTATGCTTAGTTGAAATATCTAGTAAGCGGATTTTTCCAAATACAGTACAGGGTGGGGTAATGGAAGGGCGTTTTTGGAACGGGTTGTACGCGTAACGTTGAGTGAGTAGAGGGGAGCGGCTGAGGTCATTCGACTCAGGAGGAGTTACCATTTAGTTCACAATGGTTATCTGGACAAGAGTGAGACAAGCTATAATTCAAAGCCCAGGGCGCACCGTCCGAAAACGAGCTACAGCACTTCAAATGAGTACTCGAACCGTTCGCAGAATTGTATACCAAGACCTTCGCTTTCATCCCTATAAACTCATGGTTGTCCAGCACTTGAATGAAGAGATTGTGCACAAAGCCAGCAGTTTGCTGAGAGAATGCATATGATTATCGCAGATCAAAATGAACCAGTGATAATATTGAGTGATAAGGCTCATTTTCATTTGAGCGGTTCGATTAATAAACAGAACTGCCGATATTGGGCAGCAAAAAATCCCCGCGAACTGCATCAATCCCCACTTCACAGTGAGAAAATCACCGTTTGGTGAGATATGAGTCTCGGTGTGATGAAATTCGGTTTTTGTTTTATTGCAATTGAGCAACAGTTGTAGGATCTATAAATTGGGGATTTTTAATGGAATAGCCAATATATTCTTCCAGAAAATTGTTACCAAAATCGTGATGACCTTGTATAATGTCTTTTAGCACTGTATCCCAAGCAGGTTCAATCGTATTCACATTTGGCGATTGAGCAGGACAAGGTAATATATTGAAACGAAAATGAAGTAAAATAGATTTTATATTATTATATATTTAACTTACTTATATAGAGACTAACCTGATTTGATATTAACTAGGGGAGAGGCATAAATGTCTAGCTGGGTATTAAGGGTGATTTCACTTTTACAAAGTTTATTGATTTCCGAACATCCAACAGATTCATTTTCTTTCTTTATTGCAATTGTGAAAAATTTTGATATTATACAAGGTGATTCAGGAGGAGAGGGAGATATTTACGGTGGTGGTAGGCAATATTCCTAGTGTGTCGGAATGATACATCTGTTGCACTTACGCGACTCCATTTCGCCCATACAGGCTCTTTAGTCTGAACTGGCTGAATTTTCTAGATATCGTAACTCAGAAATCGCTTGTCCGATTTGAATGAAAACTTCAGGATTGTCAGTGACCTAGTAGACCAACTATTGGCAGAGAAAATTTGTTTGTATGTAGTAACTATAAACGTGTTATAACTCTCTTATCCTGGAACATAGAAAATGTTTCCAAATTCACATAATAAATACGAAATGTCAGTTATTTATTCTGGTACTTTTGTTTTTTCCTCAGTATTAATATCATTTGAATTACTCTTATGTAATGAGTGTTTATTGTTGCTAATCGTTCGATTTTTTCTGAAAAACAATTTTGCCAGCTGACAGATTTTGCCTTTTCTATTGTCCAATCAAGAATATGCAGATATGGTATTCATTTATGGATTATGCAACGGAAATGGCAACAATGCGAATGGAAAAATGGGAAAAACCATCCATATCAATATCAAAAAGTGCAGGAACTCCAAGAAAATGACTACATACTACATACCTCCGTCTGACCTTTTGCCGTTGGAGCGTTGGACATCAGCTACATGTGTATAGAATATTATTTAGCGATGGGGCCAATTTTACGAAAAGCGGTGTATTCAATTGGCGCAATTCACATGAAAGGGCCACAGGAAAATCCTAAACTAACACGCCAAAGCCATTTTCAACATAGGTTTTCGGTGATTTTTTGGTTGGTCCTCACTTCTTCGAAGAGAAAGGAGACATTTACCTAGAATTACTTCAGAATACGCTACCAAATTTCCTGAATGGAATTGAAATACGAGGAATCTACGCTATATATATATATATATATATATATATATATATATATATATATATATATATATATATATATATATATATATATATATATTTGGTCGCGGTGGACCGATAAGTTGGTCACCTTGATCACCGGATTTGAATCCGCTTGATTTTTTCTCATGGAGCTATTTGAAAGATCATGTTTATCGAGTTGAAATACTATCAAGAAAACATTTGATCCAAAGAATTACGGATAGTTGTGAAATTCTAAGAAATAATATGGACCTAATTCGAAGATCCAATGGTAGCATTGTAAAATTTGCAAGAAAATGCATTGAGCAAAGAGAAAACCATTTCGACTACCTGATTTGAACCGACTATGGCTAAGCTTAGTTACCCGAGTTTGTATTTCATTCTAATGCTTTTTCTATGCGTTATTGGATGAATTTGCAAAATTTGTTCCTTAATAAAAACTATATGAGAAAAAACTATCATTCGCCCGAATTATCGTTATTTTCTTGGATAACTCTAAAGTGTTGTTAAAATGATTTCTTTTAAGTAATGAATTTTTTCTTTTCTCCTGAACCTTAGAGGTGTGATAAGGAGAATGTGTTTCATATGGTCTCAAACGATCTCACACTGGATCACACTGGATTACACTGGATCACACTGGATCACACTGGATCACACTGGATCACACTGGATCACACTGGATCACACTGGATATTTTGTTTGAGCACTATACGGAATGTTGTTTTTCGATTTTGTCCCTACGAACCAAAGAGTCAGAGAACAAATTGAACGAAAACATATTTTTGCGAAGTATCAAATTTTTTCCACACAATACTCAAGGTGTGATAAAAATGTGTTTTATGCTGTTTGGATCATCCATATTTCTAGTTTACAAATATCTGTTAGTTTTTTTATTCCAGTAATACACAGGGTATCATTTGGGAATTTAACGGAAAAAAACAATTTTTTTCAATCTGGCCTGGTTTGGAAAGTGATGAAATAGTTCGTATGATAGACATCATCAATTGAATTCAACGTTGAAATTTTCATCCAAATCGATCAAGTCGTTCAAGAGTTATGAGGCAAGAAAAATCTACCTCTTTCATAAAAAACACTCTGTATAGTCCGAAGGAGAGCGCAATGATTGAGAAAGAGTTCGATTCCGATACACCGAGAGCGTTTCTTACCACCCCACATAATATCTCCCTCTCCTCCTGAATCACCCTGTATAATGTTATTGAATGTTTTGTGGTTTTTTTATTATGTTGGAGAATTATTGTCCATCCTATCTGTCCAACATAATCTACCTTACACTCATTGCAAGCAATTTTTAAACTCCTGATTCGTGGTTATTTTAAATTTAAAAAACAGATAGCATAGTTTCAAATACTCAAATAACTTTTTATTTTGTATGTTATTTTTTTTCGGTTAATTATTGTCACAACATTCTTGGAGCAGTATAGATTACTCAATTTGTTTGAAATACATTCTAATTTTGAATATTTTATTGAGTCTTTTTTTCGTTGCAGAATGCCGAAATTTTGGAAGATTTTTACGTTTCTAACATCTCTTATTCTCATCGGTGCTTCTCCCTGCAAAATAACAGAGTACGAATGTACGAACAAGCAGTGTATCTCAACGAATAAAGTTTGCAATGGCATTCCAGACTGTACAGATTTCAGTGATGAATTTGATGGTTGTTCGGGTGAGTATATCTATAACAGCTTACTTACGTAACGAAAATTTCGGTTTGATGATCATAGCGAGACCCGCGGAGGCAGATATTACGAGAGTTGTAACGAATGGAATGAAGATTATATAACCGATTATTCAGGGAAAATAAAGGTTCAGTTATCATCTCCTTGTCTTCTTTCGTTCATATTTGTATTGAGATTTATAAGCAACTAGCTGACCCCGCAGACTTCGTATTGTCTCAATCGATAAGTGAAAAACCTAAACTTTTGTATAAAATAAACTTGAAAAAAAAACGAAAGGAATCCGTAATTAATAAAAAAAATGTTCGGTATGAATGAAGTTTTATTATTACTTTCGATAAAGTACACATGATGTTCCTTAGTTACAAAACAGAGTTTTCCTGAAATACTGGCTATTTATAAGGTTTCAGCTTGATATTGACAGACATACAGTTATGATACAGTCGGTTAATCGATTTGAAGCTTTCTGATAACCTACTTTTTTTTTCTTGAGCTTTTTTGAGTGATAGAGAATTTTGCGTCAGAATTTCAGACAAGTCATCTTCCTATAGAGATGTTTCAAGTGGCGTGCCCCAAGGATCGGTCCTCGGTTCTGTGTTGTTTCTAATATACAGGGTATTCCAGAATAAGGTATCACTCTCTCGAAATATGATAGATCTCGTCAAAATAATGCCACAAATTTATATGAATTTTTTTCCTAAAATGCGTCCTTGCAGAGATATTTAATTCTAAAGTTTAAAAAAACAAATTGTTTTTTACGATAAAATCTCTGTATTTCAACGGAATTTTCTTAAATTCAAGACATTGTTTGAGAGAATAGTATTTTATAAGATGTTGTTTTTGGTTTTTAATTTCGTCCCATATGCGCACAGGGTGAACAAACACTTACACTTTTTACCCTCTAAGTTTTCAGGGTATAAGTGTTTTCAAATTAAATTTGTGGATTTTTTGAAGATTTTACATCTAACCTAATCTTACTACATAGACACTATTTACATTATCTGATTAAATTGATAATAACTAATTCTTATGCAAGGTCTAGCTATTGTTTTTTTAATATACCGAATTTTTCTCTAGTGCAGCATATCTCTATTTATTCCGTAACGTTACGCCTAAATGTGGTGGAGGACCATCGTGCATAAACCACATAAGGTGTGATACTAAAAAAGTTAATAATATCTTGCGAAATATCACCCTTTTTCCTTAATTGGCGATACACATTTACGAAAGTATGCCAATTAGACACAGACATTGTGAGTTGTTATAGACATCGTCCTCGACTCTTATCTCAATATAATTATAATAAATATAATAATAATAATAGTATGAAACAAATTCTAAAGAATACAGTGAAATGATTGCGCAAGATAAATACGATACCGGAGAAATTTAATTTCATTACAAGATCATCACTTTCAAATCTTCCTCCCCTCGATCCAAGACAGGGAAACATTAGATCCTTATTGCCTCAATTATAACTTCGCAGCAATTTAACAGATCCCAGATGAAATATTTCTGACAGACCCTGCCCCCATACGAATTCACGTCTAATATTCCAAAATTCATGAATATTATCACCATTCAGTTTAGAAACTTTGCGCCGTTTCGAAAGTTTGAAGTTGGGGCAATCCATGCATAAATTATAAAAATTTAATCTTGATTAATACGACCAAGCCGACTCTCCTCGATTCGTCACGTTCACGGGGGACCTCTGTCGTAATTCACACTTTTCAAACTAAATTTTTCCCATTTCCGCGAGAAAATGTTCACGATCAGGACACTTACACTTTTAGTTAACTTTATCGTTCATTTTTTTGGGGTAGATTCGAGTCTGGCACGTCTAGGAGAACCGAAAATATCCACAAACGTTTGGAAAATTGGTTACCTGTTAGATAAGATATCAAATTTCAATATTTTATTCAAATATAATTAGAATGCAATATTGTTTCCTTTAGAATAGTTCCCTTGGGAAGTCACACAGCGCTGGAGTCGCTTCTTTCAATCATGATAGCATTGCTAGAACTTGTATACTTGAATAGCTTTTAGATAATCGGTTACAGCTGTTATGATGTTATCAAGTGTGCCAAAATGAGTTCCCTTGAGGGGATTTTTAATTCAAAAATGATATGATGATAGGCCGGTACTAAGTGATCTTTGATCATCATACAGTGATTTTGGTTTATTTTGTAAAGAATATCACAAGCGTAATAACTATTTCGATATTTCTATCATCTTAGACGTTGGCAAATTGTAAATTAAAACTAAGATTCGGTTGTACAATTTGTCTTAAATATAGAAAACAGGTATGAATTATAAAGAGAGAAAAAACAACAAGTTTTCTTTTATTGGAATATAGATAGGTAGTCAAAGGTACATTCATAATTATTTGAAAATCCCAAATATTGGGGAATCATAGGTCTGTGTTGTCGTTAAGAAGGGTAAGATTGTTTCTATTGTGTTCAGCTTTGAAAATTTCCAGAGATTCTAGGTAGGTGATTGGGTTCATTGCTTTTCGGAGCACGATGAATAATGTTAAGATTATCTATACTAGGAAAGCGGTGGTTGTTATAAAGGCAATACTGTTCAATGGTGTCACTCTTGTTTTTACAAAAGGAAGAGTGATGTTCTTTGTATCTAATGCGAAAAGATCTTCCTGTTTGGCCCAAGTATACAGCGTTACAATCGCGGCAACAGAAACCGTAGACTCCTGAATTGTCTAATTTGTGAGTTTCGTCTTTGGCATTGAAAAATAATTATGATATTATACATGTAGGTTCAAAGGCAATTTTTATGTTGATACTTGACATTTGATTTGCAACTTGCTGTGAAATTGGACCAAAATAAGAAATGAAAATCGGCTATTTAAGCTAATAGTGTTTGTTTTTCAAGAACTATTTTGTCTATTATGGTTAGGGGGTAACCGTTATATCTGGCGATAGTCTTCATGATGTAAATTTCTCTGTTGAAATTTTCAATGGAAAGTGGCAATGAAAATGCTGTATGAACCTTTGAGTTAAAAACGGCTAGTTTATGTTGCAAGGGATAAGAAGATTCATGAGGAATGCAAATATTTATGAGAGTAGGTTTTCGAAATATATCAAATGCGAAAGAGTTATTTTTTCGGGAAATGGTTAAGTCTAAAAAATTTATTCGATTGTTTATTTCTATTTTTAACTTGAAATTGATTTTTGGGTGGATATTGTTGATGGAGTTCAGAAAAAGATCAAGTTGTCTTGATCTACCAGTGAAGCACGATAGTACATCATCAAAATAACGATACCAAAAAATTATTTGTGAAGCTCTGGGATTTTAAAGAATTTTTTCCTCTATTTGACTCATGAATATTTCAACAAGAAGTGGAATTAAGGGAGAGCCCATAACAAGGCCCCAAGACTGTTCAAAAATTTGTTATTAAATTGGAAACAGTTTTGTTGAAGACGAAGGTTGAGAAGAGAAATAAAATCAAAATAATAGGATTGATATGTGAACGGTCGAAAACGCTGGAAATTAATGGTAGACATTCATCTCTGGGGATATAATAGTACATATCGTCGACGTCTAGTGAAAGTAGAAAAGCATTTGTAGGTAATATAACATTTTGTAGTTGGGAAACCGCTGTATTTTGAAGAAATGAGTTCATTTTTGCGTTGTATTCGTCACGGGGATGATGATGGTGGCATTGGATTCATCCGCTTTTGTGAGGATCGAATAATTTCCTTCGATCTTTCGTTTTATAGAACTGATGGTATTGTAAGGATATCCAATCGTCCCTGGAGCCGACCCTGTCACCGCCCGGAGGAATGCCAAATTGCCACGCACTTTTGAGAGAATTCGGGAAAGATCTAAAAACTACCAGCGCGCCGAAATACTAAGAAACCAGGTTACTGTTCAGAGAAGTCTCTTAAACGCAGATCTAGAACAAAGCGGAAGATTCTCAAAACCCCGTGCTTATATATAAGAAGAGAGCGCGGAGCGCAGAGAGGAAGTTTGAATAAAAAGCGCGGACAAAGTGTTGGAAATAAACTAAGCAGTATCTATTGTGTCATAGAAATTAGTTATAGAAGTTAATCGTTTAGTTTAGTGTTTTAATTGTTGTTTAAAAAAAATTAGTTTTTGTAACGTTGAAGTGTTTAATTTGAACCCACCAATAATTTCAAGAATTAAGAAACGTTCAGTATGTTTGGTGGTGATATCCTGTTTAAGTTGAGTGTAATTCGAAAGAGTTTTGGAAATTGTGGATTTGGTATAATTGGTATCGTCTAAACTATTCAAGGCGATTGTGGATTGAACCGCCAGAATTTAACTCAGGAGAATGTTACATTATACTTCCCTTAATAGCCAACTCGAAATCAATAATTCTCCCCTGCTTAATATTGAAGGAAAAACTATATATTGTTATCTTTATTGTACCTAAGTTAGTATCCATCACTTAAAAATGACCAAAGGTTCAGAACCAGTTATGTATTAACAAATAAACGTGGAAAACTGGGAAAAGCCTTTTTTCTCTGTCATACTTTTCTCAGTTCGTTGATTTGCTCTTGTATCCGCTTCTTTCCTAGTTTGGGTTCCCTTTCTTAGGTTTGGAATATTTTGCATATGTGAGATGAGATTATCTAAAATCGTTACATCTTCACATATTTTCTTTCTTTAATTCGTTTATGGCTCTATTTTCAATGTTGATGACATCTTTCACTTTAGCATTGTTGTTAATTTTATTTAATGAAGGTTGATTTTCATTATTATTTCTCCTTGTTCTTCTGTTCTGCATTTTTTGGGCTATATGCTGTTTATTTCTGTTGTTTATTCTAATCTTTTCTTTTATTATATTTTGTTTATGTTTTCTTTGGTATTATTATTATTTTTAGCCAATTCCAATCGAGCCACGCGATTTCACCACTAAGATCTTGTGGAGTAAATTTCTAACTGATATCAAACTGCCTATTTGCTAAACCAGTAACAAAACGTGCAAATTCATAAAGAAAGTGGGACCTCATTCCATACGCTGTTTAGGAATTACAGAGAATTTTTCTTAATATACTTGTATTTGTTACAATCTTCGTTTAATTCAGATACATTCAAACATCATGACTAAACCGTTTGGGACTGCGTATATAATTGAGTTGTATAATTCTACTAAATGTAGTTCTGTTACAAACATAATGAGAAATTGGCGAAGTAATAGAGACAAACGATATCTATCTGGGAATTTAGGTCAGTTCTACTAAAGCGTCTAACTTTCGCGACGTGCTCCGACCATACTGATACTGGAAACATTGTGTATTCAAACTGTTGTGCTTCAGAGATAATAGAAATGCCATTCTCAGTATAGACATGGAAAACAAGGAAATGAAGTTGGAGAGATTAAGTTCAACCAATTATATGCAGTGAGGGAAAATATATATTTGATTTCAGTGAGAAGTTATCAGCGAATATTGAAAATAATAATAGATTTTAGGGGTTTTATTTTCTTTAGAATAAGGCTGTTCCGAATATGTCTTCGTGGTTAAATATAATATATGGTTCAAAGTTGAAGTAAATTGTATTTTATACTTTCACCATTTTTATCTTTACAAACACGACCGGTTAGAAAAAGGGGTAAAATTCACTTTAGAGAACAGTAAATTAAATCAACTAAAGAAATGATTGGAGTCCTAGCCTATAGCGTTCCACAGTAACTGCTGGGCGAATGCCTCCCCTTCTGTTTTTAATACGCATATAAATAAAATCAAGGGAAAACTCTAGATAGGACTAGACTGGCTTTTATACTTGTACTTACAAGTTTACAAAAAGAAATAGCGAATGGGCAATACAAAAAACTTTTGCTAATGTACAAGAATCAGAAGGGGAAAACAAATATTTTTAATAATAAAAAACTACTCCTAAAAAGAAAAAAATTGTCAAATAAGAAAATCTAATATGCCCACCAACTTAAACTTATCAAAAGCTATTTAACTGACAGAAAACAGGTTGTCTCCATAAATATTGATGGGAAAAACATCTCAAGTGAAAGAGCTGTTGGAATGGCCGTTCCCCAAGGCAGCATCTTGGGACCACTACTCTTCATAATATACACTAAGTGTTTGCTTGAGTACCTGGAAGTTACTTCTTTTAGGTCCATATTATATGCTGATGACACTAACATCCTTACAGTATCTAATACCACGGATCTGGCAAAGACAAGTGCAGAGTAGGCTCTCAGTGCTGTACATGACAGGTGCTGAATAGAAAGAAGATCGAATGCCTACTATTTCAAACAACTAGATCCAAATGAAATCTGCCTGATAGAATTCGATGTATAGATGAAAGTATTTTAATCAATGAAAATGCTAAATTCTTGGGAGTTCACATAGACAACTATTTAAAATGGGACTGTCATATAGAAAAGCTCAACTATAAATTAAAATCGGTAATATACTGTCTAAATATATCCTTGAACATCAGTTAGACTTTGATACTCTCAAAATTGTTTACTATTCAAACTTTCAATCACTTGTACAATATGGAATAGTCTTCTGGGGTAACTCCTAACACAAAAGTGGGCTTTGAGAACAATTCTTTCTCTTAAATACAGAAAGCTGTCATCCAAGATGACAGCCTTTGATCTAGAATGAATCTGTTCCATTTTTCTGCACTAATACTTGAATGGCTCAGGGCGATTAATAGTCTCTTTTATTTTTCAGTAGATCACTCTGTATCTTCTACAGTTTTCAATCAAAAATGAAAATTCTTTCACGGGGATGCAGACAAAGAAAATACCTTTCTTTCGAGGTATCACTCGACCCATCTACCCTCTTCCAAATTCTCAAGGGTGGTCACCCCTGCTCTAGGGGTTGAAATTCGAGACGAGGATGGTACTTGATGATGACTGCCATTGATCAGCATGGATCTGTTCCATTTTACTTCACTGAAACTTGAATAGTCTCAGGGAAATGGTCTTCCTATCTTTCAGTTGCTCACTCTGTATCTTTTACAGTTTTCAATTAAATATGGAAATTCGTTCAAAGCGATGTAGACAAAGATACCTTTTGAGTCATCACTCGACCCATCTTCCGTATTCAAAATGTTCAAGGATTGCAACCCCCGCTTAGGAGGTTAATATTTCAGGCAAGTATTGTACCCCAAAAGATGTCCCCCTTGAAACAAACATTTACCTGTTTTTGCGTTTTGATCAGAAATGAATACCTTGGTAGATATAGCCTCTGTTTAGTTTTCGTTGAAGCACCCTGTATATTATATTAGGCAACTCTACTTGGGATACCCTAAATAGACGCCTTCACAATCCATACAAGACAACTTGCGAACTCCAGTATTGTCAAATATATCTGTTTCATCTTTACTATTGATAAATTCTTGGGAAAGTTTCATGTGGTTTGGAAAACTACTTTTTATGATGTTTTGAGATGATATGTGCAATTTTTTCGCTGATACGGTCAAAATATGTATATTAGTATTAGTTGATTCTTATTATACAAATATTATGGTGCAGTTTGTGTTTATTTCTTTCTGATTATTCCGTTTATTATATTTGAAGGGTCACCATTATTCGTAGCTATTTATTTAATGGTTGACACTTTCCTGGACATATTTCCTTCGGATAATGGCAGAGCGAAAATCCTGTTTTCAACTTCAGTTCAATACTTGTTTACAGCTGAAGATGGTCGAGAGACCGAAATTGCAATCCTTTGTCACCTTTGTCGCAAAAGCGTCTCATTTCATTTTACTTTAAAAATGAATTTCCATAAAATGAACAAAACATCAATACTAACAATTAGAACAGCTTGTCGAGCAAAATTGGTGAACATGTACTATCGATTACAGATGAAATACAACAGAGTGTCCTTGAATTCGTGGTTCAACAAAGAGTGTCTGAAGCGGAAAGTGATTCCTAATTAAGTTCAAAATGTGTATTAGTAAAGAAACAACCTGTAAAATTAAACCAAAAATGGAACTTCTCTGGCTCAAGGAAGAAATTAAAAAGTGGTATAAGATACGATAATATAAAACTTGAATTTCAGTTCAGGACGAATTATTTCAATTTAACATAATATAATTTGAGTGCCTTGAAATAAAATTGAGACTTATGAAGAAAATTACGAAAACCTGCATAAAAACTATCAACCTTAGAAAACAAAAAAGAAAAAAACAGAAGCCTCAGCAACCCATGATCCAAACAGATGTTTTCGAACGATCAAATATCACTTTTTATCCTAGATTTATAAATCTATCGAACAAATTCTTTGATGAAGTTGAAACGGATCTGCTGAACAAAGGACCAAAAAAAGACAAGAAAATAACCGGAGTGCAAGCAGAGTTGGCCATCCAAAAACATAAAGATATCATCACCAACCCAAGCCTCCATAAACACAAACTCACAGAAATTATCAGAAAATCTGACATAAAAACTATCAATCAGAATCAGTTGAAAATAATAAAGTCCATATCAAGCAAAATCCAAGCCAATGATCTCATAATGTCTAAAGCTGACAAAGACAGTATAGTATGCGTCAATAAAGACCTATACGAAGAAAAGATGCAGGATGTACTGGAGACAATGGATATCACCGAAATACCAAAAGATTCAACCAAACTTTTCACAAAAGAAATCAAAGAAGAGTTAAGTTTGTCAGAAGACCTAGCACACACAGAATGGGAGAAGAGGAAACTGATTCCAATGAATGTTCAAGCTCCAAAAATGTACGGATGGATTAAACTATATAAGGAAGAAAAATCTGCAAGACCTGTAGTGTCATAGATAAACATATTTCTCATCAGGTAAACTTCTTCTTCTTGAATAAAAAATTTCTAGACCTCTCGAATTTTCAAGCACTATCTCTAATTCTGTAGATCTCATACATAAACTTTCAAATCTCACAATCTCCCAAGATATTAAGTTAGTCTCTTTCGATGTCAAAAATATGTACCCGAACATTTTAATGAATGAGTGTCTTCCCCTTGTTACAGATATCTTATCCGAGTCTAACACACCGCCATATATCACTAATGAATTTAGCAATCTTCTTCAAATATGCCTATCTCAAAGTTACTTTCAATTTCAATCTAAATTCTTTGAACAAAATTCAAGTCTTCCAATGGGTTCACCTCTACTAGCTGACATTTTCATGAATGATTTAGAGAAAAATTCAATATTAAACACAGATTTCGCTATCAAACACATTACTTTCTAGTACAGATATGTAGATGACATTTTAGTTGGTTTTCGTGGTTCAAACAGACAAATTCAGCAATTTTTAAATTTCCTGAACAAAATACATTGCCGCATCAGCTTCACTTCTGAATTAATAACTCAATTAATTTCCTCGACTTAACCATTACAAATTCAAATAACCAACTCACTTATAAAATTCACAGAAAGGAAACATTCACAGACGCATCGAGTCAAATGGACTCGTTCAGTCATTTAAGCCACAAACTAGCTGCATATAACTCCATGATTCATAGAGCTTACTCTGTTCCCCTTTCGACAGAAAATTTTCAAACTGAACTTAATATCATCAGAAAAATTGCCTCAAATAACAACATACCACAACATTTTCTAAATACAATCATTAAACGCAAAGAACAACGTATTACCTCTCAATTACTATATAGCATCGTAGAAACCCCGGAAAAAAGATACACTAGTCTCAGATACACCGGCGAACTCTCTAACAAAATCAGTAACTACTTTTCCAAATTGAACATAACTACTTCATTCTCAAGCGGCCCCAACTTAAGCAGATTATTATTCAATGCCAAACAAAAGAACGATAAATTCAAGCAATCAGGAATTTATCAAATCAAATGCAATGAATGTCTGGTAGCCTATGTTGGACAAACAGGGAGAAGTTTTAAAGCTAGATTCAAGGAACATATTTTCTCAGATGAAAATTCGCCAATATTTGAACACATAAAATCAACTAACCACTCGATATCATTGAACAATCTTAAAATCATTCATAAATGTAACAAAGGGAGAGAGATGAATTCATTGGAAAGTTTAGAGATTATCAAACTATGTAAAAACCCACAATTTATTACCCTCAACAGCCAGCTAGAGCATAATGCATCCCCACTACTCAATATTTAGGATAAATTTCATTCTGTACTTGTACTTGCCTATTCATGTATTATATTGTTATTCAATAATTTGATTGAGAAGGTCGTTACTTGATGAAAATCGATATACATATTTTCAATGAAATAAAACTGAAGTATTCAGATTTTCACTATATTAACAAAACTATGACCGGTTTCACTACACTGTGGCTTCATCAGATAGATACAAACTAATGAACAGAGTTATTCCTTATATATTAGTCTTATTTACTACTTAATATTACAATAGGTATAAGTACAAGGGGTATGTTGGAAAACCCATCGGAGTTGCTTACTTTATGAATTGAAAAGATTGAGTAAAGGAGAAGGATTTAGATCTAATTGACTATTAAGTAACCTACCTGAATTCTTTTCTTTGTTGATCTCTAAAATTTGCAATAGATTGAGTTTTTGTCTATTATTTTCATTGTGTAAAATTTTGAAATTATCTAATGAAGCCACAGTGTGGTCTAGTTTTGTTAATATAGTGAAAATCTTAATACTTTAGTTTTATTTCATTGAAAATATGTATATCGATTTTCATCAAGTAACGACCTTCTCAATCAAATTATTGAATAACAATATAATACATGAGTAGGCAAGTACAAGTACAGAATGAAATTTATCCTAAATATTGAGTAATGGGGATGCATTATGCTCTAGTTGGCTGTTGAGGGTAATAAATTGTGGGTTTTTACATAGTTTGATAACCTCTAAACTTTCCAATGAATTCATCTCTCTTCCTTTGTTACATTTATGAATGATTTTAAGATTGTTCAATGATATCGAGTGGTTAGTTGATTTTATGTGTTCAAATATTGGCGAATTTTCATCTGAGAAAATATGTTCCTTGAATCTAGCTTTAAAACTTCTCCCTGTTTGTCCGACATAGACTACCTGACATTCATTGCATTTGATTTGATAAATTCCTGATTGCTTGAATTTATCGTTCTTTTATTTGGCATTGAATAATAATCTGCTTAAGTTGGGGCCGCTTGAGAATGAAGTAGTTATGTTCAATTTGGAAAAGTAGTTACTGATTTTGTTAGAGAGTTCACTGGTGTATCTGAGACTAGTGTATCTTTTTTCCGGGGTTTCTACGATGCTATATAGTAATTGGAAGGTAATACGTTGCTCTTTGCGTTTAATGATTATATTTAGAAAATGTTGGGGTATGTTGTTATTTGAGGCAATTGTTCTGATTATATTAAGTTCAGTTTGAAAATTTTCTCTCGAAAGGGGAACAGAGTAAGCTCTATGAATCATGGAGTTATATGCAGCTAGTTTGTGGCTTAAATGACTGAACGAGTCCATTGGAATCGATGCGTCTGTGAATGTTTTCTTTCTGTGAATTTTATAAGTGAGTTAGTTATTTGAATTAGTAATGGTTAAGTCGAGGTAATTAATTGAGTTATTAATTCAGAAGTGAAGCTGATGCGGCAATGTATTTTGTTCAGGAAATTTAAAAATTGCTGAATTTGTGTGTTTGAACCACGAAAACCAACTAAAATGTCATCTACATATCTGTACTAGAAAGTAAAGTGTTTGTTAGCGAAATCTGTGTTTAATATTGAGTTTTTCTTCAAATTATTCATGAAAATGTCAGCTAGTAGAGGGCTAAGAGGTGAACCCATTGGAAGACTTGAATTTTGTTTGAAGAATTTAGATTGAAATTGAAAGTAACTTTGAGATAGGCATATTTGAAGAAGATTGCTAAATTCATTAGTGATATATGGCGGTGTGTTAGACTCGGATAAGATATCTGTAACAAGGGGAAGACACTCATTCATTAAAATGTTCGGGTACATATTTTTGACATCGAAAGAGACTAACTTGACACTACAGGTCTTGCAGATTTTTCTTCCTTATATAGTTTAATCCATCCGTACATTTTTGGAGCTTGAACATTCATTGGAATCAGTTTCCTCTTCTCCCATTCTGTGTGTGCTAGATGTTCTGACAAACTTAACTCTTCTTTGATTTCTTTTGTGAAAAGTTTGGTTGGATCTTTTGATATTTCGGTGATATCCATTGTTTTCAGTACATCCTGCATCTTTTCTTCGTATAGGTCTTTATTGACGCATACTATACTATTGCCTTCGTCAGCTTTAGACATTATGAGATCATCGGCTTGGATTTTGCTTGATATGGACTTCATCAAAGAATTTGTTCGATAGATTTATAAATCTGGGAAAAAAAGTCATATTTGATCGTTCGATAACATCTGTTTGGATCATAGGTTAGGTTAGATTTAGATTCAGACTTATTTTCATATTAATTTTATATTCAAGGCACTCAAATTCAATATTATGTAAAATATGAAATAATTCGTCCTGAACTGATTTAATGTGAAGTTTTATATTATCACGTACCTTATACCACTTTTTAATTTCTTCCTTGAGCCAGAGAAGTTCCAGTTTTGATTTAATTACAATTTTGAGAGTATCAAAGTCTACCTGATGTTTAAGGATATTTAGACAGTATATTTCAATTTAGTGTTAATTTTTTCTATATGATAGTCCCATTTTAAATAGTTGTCTATGTGAACTCCCAAGAATTTAGCATTTCCATTGATTAAAATACTTTCATCTATTCATCGAATTCTATCAGGCAGATTTCATTTGGATCTAGTTGTTTGAAATAGTAGGCATTCGATCTTCTTTCTATTCGGCAACAATTGGTTTCCATTGCACCTGTCAGGTACAGCTCTGAGAGCCTGCTCTGCACTTGTCTTTGCCAGATCCGTGGTATTAGATACTGTAAGGATGTTAGTGTCATCAGCATATAATATGGACTTAAAGGAAGTACCTTCAGGTACTCAGGCAAATCGTTAGTGTATATTATGAAGAGTAGTGGTCCCAAGATGCTGCCTTGGGGAACGGCCATTCCAACAGCTCTTTCACTTGAGATGTTTTTCCCATCAATATTTATGGAGACAACCTGTTTCCTGTCAGTTAAATAGCTTTTGATAAGTTTAAGTTGTAGGGAATATTGGTTTATTGTATTAGATTTTCTTATTTGACAACTTTTTTCTTTTTAGGAGTAGTTTTTTATTATTAAAAATCTTTGTTTTCCCCTTCTGATTCTTGTACATTAGCAACAGTTTTTTGTATTGCCCATTCGCTATTTCTTTTTGTAAACTTGTAAGTACAAGTATAAAAGCCAGTCTAGTCCTATCTAGAGTTTTCCCTTAATTTTATTTATATGCGTATTAAAAACAGAAGGGGAGGCATTCGCCCAGCAGTTACTGTGGAACGCTATAGGCTAGGACTCCAATCATTTCTTTAGTTGATTTAATTTACTGTTCTCTAAAGTGAATTTTACCCCTTTTTTTAACCGGTCGTGTTTGTAAAGATAAAAATCTTAATACTTTAGTTTTATTTCATCGAAAATATATTGCTATTCACTTGAAAATGAGCGTAGGGTCGAAACTGGTCGTGATTATTGAATAAATTGTGGAAAAGTGACAAAAGTGTCTCATCTCGTTTTACTTTATTTCATCGATACACTGTAATTGTTAAATTGTTTCCTGTTACTCAAAATTACAAAAATTACAAAATTAGATGATTGAAGGCTCTCCAACAAGTTGATTTTTGTTAATTTTGTCATGAAAATATCGATGATAATATAATACTATGTCAGTTTGTATACATAGTCCCTTACAAGCTAAATAATATGACACCCAAAGTAGTACCCATGAAGTACTCCATAGGACAGATTTCAAATCAAAGGTGCACATTTTCTAACCAATACTTAATGTTTTCTTTTCGTGTGAATTCCTTTCTCCGACAAACTCAACAGGATGTCAGGCATACCGATGTATCTCCTCCAATTTCAACTATGTAGGTTCAGCGCTTTTAGTTGCTCGCTTTTCTTTAGCTACTCAGTCACGGAAGACGTAAATTCATCTCTGGCACGCCAAGTATTCATTTCGCTTCAGTTATTCGGAATTATACTGAGCAAATCTACGCCTGTATCGAATCTTAGGAAAACGGTGAGAACGGCAACCTGTTCAATAACCGATTAGATGAGAGAAAGCAAAGACCGTAAACAACTTGTTCGGCTTACAATTCTAATTGAAATACCGTAGCCCTCTTTGTCCGTTCATCTCGTAGCCTGGAAGCTTGGAATATTGGTATTCGTATAATCGTTACTAATTCTATTACCATGCCAAACTTCGGTTCGGAAATTCAGTAGCCGAACGTTATAAACTGCCGAATGTATTCAATTATCGATGATTATTTTGCGCCAAAGGGGTCAGCCGGTTATTTAAGCTCAGTTCTGTGTAATTTGCTGAACCCGATATTTCGTTTATCAACGTAATAGAATATATTATAAAGGTTTGTGTACTTTGGAAATTGTTTGGTCTAATGCAAACACCTCAAAAGAGACCAAGAAATATCGATAAATTTTATCAGAAATATAAACACCTCAAAAAAGTCTAGGGAACACTTCTGAATATCGATATATCGTATCCAGAACGATCAATATGGATGATTTTTTTAAAGAAATGAACACCTGCATCAATTTCTCACCAAATTATGTAGAGTGCCGCAACAGATTTCATTTTTTTTCTATAAAATTCTAAAAATGCAGCAGATGCGACGCTGCTTTATAATCATTTCATGTATTCAGTGTTTGAAATCAGTTAGTTGGCACTTTGTTTCTGTTGTAAGCATAAATAAAAGATTCAAGTTTTGTGATTCGACCATGAAAAGACGACATTTGACTAGAGAAGAGATGTTACGAGCCATTGGCATGCTCCAAGCTGGGAGCTCACAACGGGAATTATCCAGGGTTCTGGGAAGTAGCCCAAGTGTCATAAATCGTAGCGTAGAAGAACGCCATACAGGTCGTTTCAGGACTACTACAGTCGCCCAAGACCGATTTTTGGTTTTACAAGCCCGAAGAGATCGTACTACCACAGCATCTCAATCAGCTCAAGAGCTATCACGAGTTCATAATGTACAAATTTCCGACCAAACTGTGAGAAATCGACTGCACGAAGGTCAACTCCACTGCAGACGTCCTTTAAGAGTTCCACAACTGACCCATGGAAATCGCGCTGCTCGTTTAGCTTGGTGCCAAGAACACGTAAACTGGGATCAAGAGAGGTGGGCCACAGTTCTCTTCAGTGATGAATCTAGATTTAGTTATTATACCGATTCGGGAAGAATTCGAATATGGAGGGAACCTGGAAAGCAAAACCTCCACCAGCATGCTCGAGAAGTTATTAGACAGGGAGGCGGATCAGTGATGTTTTGGGGAGGTATACGCCTCGGTGGAAGAACTGACCTCGTTTTCATACAGAACAACCTCACGGGAAATTCTTACGCAAACGAGATAGTTTTACCTGTAGTGGTACCGTATCTCCAAACAATGGGTCAAAATCCACTCTTCCAACAAGATAATGCCCCTCCTCATCGTGCAAGAGTTGTCTTGAACGTTCTTGAAGAGAATGATATCGATCTTCTACCGTGGCCATCCTGCTCCCCAGATCTGAATCCCATCGATCATGTGTGGGACACCCTAAAAAGAAATTTCCTGCGTCAAAACGTCTTCCATCATGAACAAGAGCTTCGATTAGCAGTTCAGAAGGCTTGGAATGAATTAGGCCAAACGTAATAGACAATTTAATATTGAGCATGCCGCGACGATGCCAAAGTGTCATTAATAACAGTGGACCTTCTGGGTACTGAAAAATATAAGTGCTTCCATATCGTTTCGAAAATATTAGTTCAGGTAAACACAATAAAAACAATCTTACCCTTCTTAACAACATAGACTTATGTTATTCCCCAATATTTGGGGAATAATTTGGAAATCCTAATATTTGGAATTTTTAAGTAATTATGAATGTACCTTTGAATACCTATCTATATTCCAATAGTAAAAACTTGTTGTTTTACTCTCTCTTTATAATTCATACCTGTTTTTCCATATTTAAGACAAATTGTACAACTGTTTCAATTCACAATTTGTAAACATCTAATGATGATGGTTAAATATCGAAATAGCTGTTACGTTTGTTAATTAAATAATTTCCAATCTAATTTTGTGATATTCCTTACAAAGTAAACCAAAATCACCGTATGGATTTTTAATAGTGAAGAAATAATTAAAAACAAATTTTATGTCTTCACTTTAAACTACCACATGTCAGAAAGGAGGGTCTTAAGAAAAAAGTTATTTGATAAGAAGTACGAAAATGCCTGTATATTCTAACCTGCCTACCTTAAAGGCAACGTAAAAATCTTGATCGCTATTACTATGATGAACGTCTTTGAAAAAGACTCTCCTCAAAATAAAATATTCTTCTAACGAATTCGAATTATACGAATCTCACAATTTAATATAACGACGTGAAGTCAAACAGAACCGAATAACTTGAATGTTTGAATATAATTTTCCTTTCACAATCTCTCAAATCCGAGATGTTTTTCACCCTCAAGTGTACATTTCGTTTTCTGTGTTATTTATTGAAACCGATATTTTTCTTTACAGTCTGCAACAGCACGTACTACGGAGAGGTGGGCTATACATATGAATTGGAAATTAAAATGCCAACAGAGAGGCAACTGCCTTTTTTATGTTTCTTGAATTTCACAGCGGCTGGTGGGTCGTTCGGAGATCTTATACAGGTAATGTTTTCTACTGCTATTTATTGCTCCCATTTTATCGCTATTAAATTGGCTGGGATTTTAGGGCATTTGTCGTACTTTGAGAATAAGGGTTTTTGTTCGAGGTTATTTTGTCTGCGTTAGAAATAATTGTATCTATACAATCTCATTGTCTGTGAGCATCAAGTAAGGTTTAGGATATTCACGAAACTAGATGAATCATGAGAACGTCGGTATATACAATTGATGGAAAATTATAGTAGGGAGAATAGCAAATATGAATAGAAATTCCTAAATTGACGAATAGCTTAAGGAATCTTTAGGAATCTCAAAAAATTTGTTTGAGAGATTTTGCAACTACGATGTTTGTTTCGACATTTTCGTAATTGAAACATTTTCTTTTCTAACACAGAGAAACTCTACTTCGAAACTCAACAGAAGACTGATCCATAACCTCATTTTTATGTTCATTATGGTAAACAACACGGTTCAGGTATAAAATTCATTCCAAAAACCGTCCCCTCATTACATTTATTACGTGCAAATTCTTTTATCAGAAATGTATTTTCATTTCACAATAATGATCTACTTATGCTATGAAAATCTTGTTATCGTTACCTTAGTTACGTTAGGCAAGTAACGATTTGGCGAATGCGCCGGGAAATACCTCACGGTAAAAACACTTCATGTGAATGTATTAGTTCAAAGTGAAAATAATTGAGAAATTGAATTTTGAAAATTTTGTGACTTAATTATTCCCATAAATTCAAAGCCACATACAAGCAACTCTGCAAGATAACTCTCATTCATTCAACGCTGGCACTCATCACTTCGATATTATTTATTCACGATAGAGGCCGAATAAATGGATCGAGTTCATTTTTTATTGAAAATTTAAGTATTCAACTCGAACCTGTATCAAAATAGGCACTGTAGCGCGTTGATAGCAGTCTCTATGAAAAACTAAAAATGAAAATTTTCTCGACTTCAATAGCTCTAATACCGAAACTTAATGCGCTAAGTAATTAGCGCACATAATCCAAATTTATTCAAAAGAAGTTTAGATATGTTGAAGAATAATTTTTTCATAATCCCTAAGGAATGATTGAGAACAATCGAAATGAAAATGCTACTCATCGAAATTGAAATGAAACCGAAAAATATAACAGTCCACAAAAACCAATCCTTTGGAATTATTTTTCCAGTAAGCCAGAGGCATTCCCGAGAACAATCAAAACGAAATGTAAGCTCATAAGAATTGAAATAATATAACAAAAATTCAATAAACTCAAATAATATCAAAATTCTTCATAATTGTGACAAAAGAAAGATAATTAATCAGTTGGAATGTTTGGAAATCTATAAACTTTGTGAAACCCAATTGAAATCAGCCTTAATAGCCAGCTAGACATTAATACTTCTCTACTAGTTAATATCAAATTAGGTTAGTATCTACCATATACAGGGTGGGGCGTAATTTATTATTATTTTACAAAAATAACGGCAGAGGACAAGGTCCTTTAGAAGCTCAAAACAAATCAATATGTACTTAAATTAAATACGATACAAAATAGTGTGTTTAGCTCTTCTGACACAAGCTTAAAGACAGGATGAGTACGTAGTTGTAAAGTACGAAGAATTATGCGAAAAGAGTTTGGTCAAGTCCATTCTTAAATAAGTTCAACGATTAGGCATCCATAACCTCTACGCCTAAGCTGCTCCAAGAGTCTTATTTGAGAATAAGTGTTGGCGAAGCGTTGTCCTGAACACCTCCTTTTGTAACTTCAGCCCATGAGCCCCACAATCGTGCATCAGTGTTAGGCGTGAATATGCTTGCCAGATTGGCATAGTCGGTTATGAGGTCTCCACGAAGCCTACGCTGTCAGAAAGGCAATGTTGGAGTCGCGTAGGCGATCATTATAACGCGGTAGAAGGACATTCGTATAGCACTGCGTTGTAATTTTTGCTAATAGGTCCAACAACGGACCCACATAAGTTTCATAAAGTTTTATGGAGGAACTAAAGGAGACTTCGGCAAACGACTGTCTGATTAGGTAGATCAGAGAATTTGCACCTTTAAACACAGAACTGATGTGAGCAGACCAGGACAGGTCACTGTTGACAGGTACTCTTAAGTCCACGCAGGAGGAGACTGGTCTTAACGGTGCACAATACAGATTGTAAGTTGCACATGGATTGTTTTTCCCCAAATGCGTTCGTGCGGTATTATACTTTGATCATGCGAAGATGCTGCGTTTGAGGACAGAGCCAGCATCATCTACACTCTTAGGAACACTACGCTATAAAACATTCCTAGCCCATTTCATTCTGTCAACTGCCTCGATGGCCACATTATCAGCAGCTTGAACTGATTTGGAGGAAACTGGGATACTTGTGGAATACTACTACTAATACTAATACTACTAATGGAAGGGCGTTTTTGAAATGAGAATAACTCAGCTGTTTTTCAACGTAGAACATTTTTAGTTACGTAAAATGAAAGCTTAAATGTTACCATTTAGTGTAGAAAAAGTAAAAAGAAACATGTTCTGAAGATGACATCAGTCAGATGACGTCCGTGTTCCACAATGCATTGCTGTAATCGATTCTCAAAGTTTGTAGCGTTCCCAAAATTTTAATCATTCGTAGATCGGGTAATTGTGAAGTTATACATGTTGTGACATCTGTTGGCGTGAGTTGGGACCATAAACCATGGTAAAACATAAATGGAAGAAGTCCATACTGCCGGTAGACAACTCTTGACGGTTGAACGATCATGCGTCCTGATAGAGGAGGGTTGCCTGGTACTCTGCCTACTTCCTGCCTGAACGTCGAGAAAGGTGGAGTTGAAAGATAGATCTGAGGAGTCGGATTCGGTCTCGAAAATTCTTTTAATACTGTTTTGTATTTCTCTGATGAGTTGGCGTTCACGTAGTTAGTATATAGTAATTCATGATCGTATAGTTATGGGCTATAATTTCGAACCATTCTTGGTATGTCGAGACTTTTATTCACCTTTCATTTCTTCATTGTTTCGTGACCTTTTTAGCCGCTTTTGTATGGTCTTTTCGTGCACACATTTTGGAAAAAGTTTTGGTACGAGGTAGAATTACCCTGAGGTCACTAAAGGTATTGTATATATATATATATATATATATATATATATATATATATATATATATATATATATATATATATATATATATATATATATGTAAATTGAGACCAGAAGAATTATTCAAAATCCGTAGATCAATGAATAATCCTTCCTGACAAGAGCTAGTTCCCAAATCTGCCTGCCATGCACGCAACCCCAAGATCCACAATAGTGCAACTAAGCAGGATGCCGAGAAACGAAGCGGCAGACTGCAGTTTCGCCTTTATTAGAAGCTCATCAGTGTCGCATATCGCTTCTCAGCATCCTATCAAGTTACATCGGGTACCCTATCTATTCCAGAAATTCCTTTCTGGAATCGATAGTGATACCTATGCTGTTATGGTGGTGTTTATTGTTTCAAGTGGGTTGTACCTTTTATTATTATGTGTAAAATGTATGGCATATGTACATACATATTAAATAAATAAATAAAATAGATATAGAAGATATTTACTATTCTCTTGAATCCAGATATGGGAAAATGTCCCAAAATTTCATAATCAAAGATTCGAATCGCTGAATGTGAAGACAAGTCTTGTAAAAATTCAATTATCGAGGCTTTTATATAAATATATTATTAAATGCTCGACGCATTTCGATACATAGTATCTTTATGAAGAGCGAATTAATACTACAAATATATCTTACTAACAAATTTTTATATATACTAAAGAGGCAATCCACTCAGAGCTATCCCTACTTGAACTAATGTTTAGGAAATAAATTTAATAAGGGTGAGTTATTTATGTCTAACTGATCATTAGGAATTTCAGGTGAATACCTAAATCTGTTAATTTAAAGTACTTTCAGAAGGTTCAGTTTATACCTCTATTCCTGAATGTAGGATTTTAAATTCTGAATTGAAAGGGTGACCATTTTCCCTAAGATGATTTGAATAATTTGAATGGGTTTTCGATTGATGAAACTGCGTTTATGTTCAGAAATTCTAACTTTAAAATTTTCTGAACTGATAAAACAATTGCAATCTGCACAATCCAATCAATAAACACCTGATTTATTTTCTTTATTAATTGGGGATTTATAATTCCTGATAAATGAACCTAAATTTGTTGATGTTTTGAACGCTATATTTAAATTTGAATTTTTAGAAGGGATTTCATATTATTGCTAATATTGCCTATATATGTTAAACTATTGAATTTCTTGTCTTAATGTTCACCGATTGGATATATATGATGTAAAGCTAATTTTGTTTTTTCTATGTAATATGCTGCTGACAAAATTTGCATCATAACCATAATTTATTGCGATCTGTTTTATCAAATTCAATTCTTTGAAATAATTATCATTAGACATCGGTGTGTTCAAGAGTCTATGTATATAACTATTAAATGCTGCAACTTTATGTTGGTTATGTTGGATGTGCCGATGTATAAAGAATTGTGATATCTCTATGAGAAGGCTTATGATAAATTGAAAACTGGTGTTTATTATTTGATCTTGTTATTGTTAGGTCTAGGAAGTTGACCGAATTGTTCTGTTCTATTTCAGAAGTGAATTTTATTTTTGGGTGTAGGTTGTTCATGAAATTTTCGAATACAGTGAACTGTCTGTTTGTTTCTGTGAAACACACAATAATGTCATCGACGTATCGATACCAATATAGGAAATGTTTACTAAGCGGGTGTTTATGAAAAGTTTTTTCTATGTTATCCATGAAGATTTCTGCTAAAAGCGGGTTTAAGGGGTTTCCCATTATAAGTAAATAATCGTTAAATAGAAAATAATTTTGAGATATGCAAACATCTAATAAAGCCATAATGTCGTAGTTAATTCGAGGATTCGTCATATTTTGTGTTAACAAATTATTGATTATATTATACGGATCTTTCGGTGGAATACTTGGAAACAAATTCTTGACATCAAAAGAGACTAACTTTGCATTAGTTGGAATGACAATATTTTCTATTTTTCTCATCAAATCATTTGAATTACGAAAAGACGGTTTAAAATTACAAGTCTTGTATGTTGTATGGAGACTAAGAAGATACTTATGAAAGTAAGGCAACTGAGAGATAATTCATTGTGTTTATAATATTTCGCTCCATGGAATAAAAAATTAATATTAATTATGCTGTAGATCAAATAACAAATTGTGACCTACTTTTTATTTTAAATCCCAAGATGTGTGGTTTAAATGAAACCTAGATATTCATAAGCATGGTACAAATAGCAATTAAGGAATTTTATTACTTAATAACTTAAAATAAAAAGGACATAAACTCATTCTACAAACATATAATTTTATGTTTCTAACAACAGCAAAAAAACCACACAATTTATCCTCAAACGAAATATAACGCCGTGAGATATTCAACAGCATTAAGTTTATATCACCCACAATTCAGCATCCCCCATATGAGGTTTGCATTAATTTCGGAGATTTTCATTAAAAAAGTGGAGCAGAATTTTTCAGATGTTATTCCAAGTTATATTAATTTCGCTTGAAGAAAAATATTTAATAACTCTAAATAAATCTGCTCGGAATTTAATAACACGGTGTTTGCAGACGAATATAAATTCCGTTGATAATAGTGGCACACCTACATTCTGGATGAATTCCGAAAATATGTTATATGTATAATTCAATAGGATGGAATTACTCTTGTGGATCGAGTTTTCATAAGGAAAATTGTAGCTAAAATATTATACAGGGTGTTGCATAATAGTATGTCGTTACGGAGCTATAGGGTGTTGAAATTTCCGGAAAAAATTGGTTTTTCTTCAAAACTCCTGCAGTTTTGAGATAATCAGCCAAAATTTGGAATGCAAGCTATTTTTTATAGCCTCCATCATTACACGTCCTAGATTCAAACTAAAATTCACAAGGTGTTTTCTTTTCCGAGGCCATGTCTCCTTTTGCCCTTTCAAACTTTTTTACAGTACGCCACTGATCAGCGTACAATCACTTTTCGTCGTCTTCCTTCAATTTAGAAACTTTTTGGACACTTGTGATTTCTTCGTATCTCCAACCGTTTTCGAGTGTAAAATTATTGAATTTGAATTATTTGAATTGTATGTCATTCGTCAAAAAAAAATAATAGAATTACTGGATAGGTATGCCCAAAATTTGCTTTCATTTTGATAGCTCGTCTTCTGAAACTCAACTCATACTTATTCAATATCAAACTAAAAAAAGAATAATTAAAAACTAAATAAATTGCTGAAAGTGTCCTCCACTTGCAAGAATACAGGCCTCTGTTCTTCTTCGCATATTATCACGCACTCTTTGAAATATTCCTGGGGTATTTTTTATCGTGTCACAAGAGGTTATTATTCGATTTCTCAATTCTTCTACAGTGTTCACTGGAGTGACATATATTAAAGCTTTGAGATATCCCCATAAGAAAAAGTCTAAACTATTTAGGTCTGGGGACCTAGGAGGCCATGAATCTGACCCACTCCGACCTATCCATCGGTTATTGAATGTATTATTCAAAAATTCCCTAGCTTCTATACTAAAATGTGCTGGTGCCCCGTCATGCATGAACCACATTATGTTTCTCACCAAAAGTAGCACATCCTCGAGCAATAAATGTGACTCCTCCTCAAGAAATTGCCGATGAGCGGGACCATTTAGTCTGTTAGGCAAAATAAATGGCCCAATCAAATAACTTGCAATTATTCCAACCTAGACATTTAGTGAGAGTTGATCTTGATGATGAGATTCTTCAATCAAATGGGGTTTTTTCTCAGTCCAATATTAATTATTGTGAAAATTTGTGATAGCAGTTGTTGAAAAGTTAGCTTTGTCTGTGAACATTATTTCACTATTAAAATAAGCATTTTCTCTAATTTTATTCAAGAACCATCGGCAGAAATTCAGTCTTGAAGGAAAATCTCGAAGAGTTTGGACGCGTTAAATATGAAGCGGGTACAATAAAAAGTCGTGGAGAATTCTACAAACTAGAACATGTGAAATATTCAACTGATTCCCAATTCTTCTTGTACTCACTTGAGGATTCAAATCAATACAATTCAAAACTACTTCCTCAATATCTGGAGTTCTCATAGTTTGAGTTGCACCTTTTAAATGATTATTTGCAGTGAAAGTACCAGTTTCCCTCAACCTTCTGTAGATATTCGAAAATGTTCGCCTGTCTGGAGTTACTCGATTGGAAAAGCGCACCTGATGTAATCGCCTAGCTTCTGTTGTGTTTCAGTCAGCCAGACTGTACATGTAATGGATATCACCCAATTCGGCGTTAGTAAAATTAGCCATTTTTTCTTACAGCAATAACTTCAAAAGTCTTAAAACTAATCGTTAATTTAATGAACAATTCGAACAGATACTGCAACTTCAGCAACGATCAAAATAAATGAAAAAAATCAAAGCCTACTAGTAATTTTTTTAATTAGAAGTGCTTTCAATTCAGCGAATGCATACAATCGTTTAATAGTTTTTTTGCTCGAGAACAGTTGGAGATACGAAAAAATTACAGATGTCAAAAAAGTTTCTGAATTGAACGAAGATGACGAAAATTGATTGTATGCTGATCAGTGAAGTACTGCAAAAATTTTGAAAGGGCAAAAGAAGACTTGGCTCCGGAAAAGAAAACACCTTGTAGATTCTAGTTAAAATTTAGGACGTATAATGATGGAGGCTGTAAAGAATAGCTTGCATTCCAAATTGGGGCTGAATATCTCAAAAACTGCAGGAGTTTTGAAGAAAACCAATATTTTCCGGAAATTTCAACACCCTGTAGCTCCGTAACGAAGCTTTTGCGGACCTATGTTTATATGAACTTTTTTTCTTAAAATTGCACCTAGATTCACCCCCTAAAGTTGTGACATACTATTATGTAGCACCCTGTATATAATATAATATTTTCTTCAAGAATCGTTTATGCTGATGAATATACAGTGAAGAAAAATTATCGACATATAATCAGGCTGTCTTCGAGTATTAAGATCGATTGCTGAATTTCGTAGGAATATATTATTTACAGACGATGCAGGGTTTCCGCGGGAAGATATAATGAATTTCCATAATAATCACGAGTATGCTGATAAATGCCTCATGAAACAATTGAGCGTAGCTGCCAAGCAAAATTGATGTGGATGATTTATGAAAAATAGAACAATTATCAAAATGAATTCTATATTAGGGTAAATTTAAATTTATAAAGGTACTGCAGGAATCAAATTGTCCATTTGTACCTGTAATGCCAGCAACATATCTGAGCCAATAACTGTTGCGTTTCGTCAATGGTAAATTTCCGAATTAAAGAACTATATATATTTTTTTTTGAGAAGAGAGGATTTACAAAAACTTGAATAATTGAATTTACAATAAATGCTTATATCTATAATTTTGATGTGTGTCAGAAAAAACACAAGTTTGAGCTCAGGAAATGTAACAGGGGAACCATACTATCTTGTATATGATTCAATAAACGAGTGAAAAAACCTGAGGAAAAAATTCGTTTTCCTGTCGCTATTGCACTAGCAATAGCTTGTCTGTTTATGTTGTGTTAGTGTCGTGTGTACATAAAAAGTACCAAAGATTTTTCTGCTTAGCCGCTTCATTCTCTCTTGCATTCCATGATTTCCAAACGAAGACAAGGGTGAAAGGAAGGGGGTTTGGGACAGGAATCTGTAACAATGGAAAAAGAAAACCAGCAGAAAAATATTTCAACAACCATACTTCTTATATGTCTAAAAAAATCTAAGAAAAGGTTTTACATAGGAAGCAAGGTCATGAAAAGGACTAAGGAGATAATAAACAAATACATAACCTGCGATATTTCCTCAAATTCCATCTCTGTTTGACCGAGAGAGCACCGATGGCTAGGTTAGGTCTTCCAAGTGAGGCCGTTTATGATCTATAGATGTTTTAAACTCATTATGGTCCCAATAATCTGGGTTGACATCACCCATATATTATTTCTTCGAGGAACTTGTCAATTTAAAGAAAAATTTGCGAAAAAAAATACTATTGAACTCTTGTTGCTCATGTAAATTTCATCATTGACGTAATGAATTTGTTCCAAACATTCCAAACATAGTTTTATTTAATTAAAAAATATATATTAATTTTCACTAATTAATGACCTTCAGTTGAAAACACAAAGAAACAGATTTCTACACTTTAATGTAAAAGTGAATTCCAGAAGTGTTTTCAACCCTTAGCAATACCTTTTGCATTTCTGAGAGAGATTCCCTATTTCCAGATGAATAAAACATAAAATAAGTATTAATAAATCAACAATAGTATGAGAAGCTTAGGCCCTAAGTTCGAAATAACGTTTTCGCCACAGATTTATCTAGTTCCAGATGGAAACGTTCAAGCCAGCACAAATATATCCTACTGACAATAGAATAAAACAAATCAATACTGATAGGGACGAGACAATGAACTAGTTGGAAGATGTTCCTGACAAATAAGACGAATGATATAGTCTATGGAGGAATATAGACTTGCTTTCGAAAAATTGAAAATACTTCTAGAAATCCAATTTTTAATTGACAATATTTTGAATAAATATAATATCTTAACCTGATGTTATTTGACTGTGGCTACTTCGAATAAAGCTCAGTTAGAGTCATAGGGCGTAGGTATGTTCTTTAAGTGTTTCTAACCAGCAAGAATAGTGATTTTCCTTTTGTTTAAAAAAACAAAAATTATTCATAAAAAAACTCATTAAATTGTGGATTTAATGAATAATTAACAAATAAACATTGTGAGTTGAACTGAACAATAAAAATTACTTTTATTTTGAGAAAAACTTAACTTGCTTATCCTCTATCGTCTAGACAGGAGCTTGCTGTCCCAATGGAACGATATTCAATCCTAGGGTACGGTATTCCTGCAACAGTAAAAAATTCACCCCAAGGGTACGGTAGTTTTTTATTGACGGTAATATCTTCACCCCAAGGTACGTTCTTGATCAGTTCAATCTACGGTAAAGAATTCACCTCAAGAGTACGGTATTTTCTCAATCGGTAATGTATTCACCACAAGGGTACGCTAAAAGATTTCAAAATAATAAGCCCTACACAATAAAAAAGTGCAAACCACTTCGTGATTTATTCAATGAATACTAGGAAGAACGAGATGAATCAGTAGTCTAGAACTGATGCAAGAAAATATGGTCAACCGTTAAATGATATAAAAAAAACTATGAAACCAAATTACGGTAGCTATGCAGTATCATCTAACCGATTTATTACTAAATTCAAGCAAATGTTGAAACGCTAATCATCATCATCATCAAGCAGCTCGTTCTGTCCACTGCTGGACATAAGCCTCCCGTAAACTATGCCACATCCTTCTGTTCTGTGCCGTCTGTATCCAATTCGTCTGGACGCGTTTTATATCGTCAGACCACCTTGTTGGGGGACGTCCTATACTTCTTTTTGCTTCGTGTCTTGGTCGCCATTCTAGAATTTTCTTGGTCTATCTTCCGTCGGTGGTTCTTGCCAGATGTCCGGCCCATTTCCACTTAAGTGTGGCGATCCTACTAATTGCATCCTCAACCCCACTTCTTTGCCTGATTATGTCATTTGATATTCGGTTTCTAAGGTATAATCCGAGTATGCATCTCTCCATGGCACGCTGGGCCACTCGAACTTTATTGGCCGATGTCTTGGTCAGAGTTAAAGTTTCCGCGCCGTAAGTCATGACAAGCAACACACACTGGTTGTAAACTTTTCGTTTCAAACAAATTGGGATATATGATTTTAAGATATTGGTCAGTTTACCAAACGCTGCCCAAGTAAGGCCAATTTTTCTAAAGATTTCACAGGTTTGGTTGTCTCGACTTATTTTGATTTCATGTCCAAGATATTTATAGGCTTGGACTTGTTCAATTCAGCATCACCTATCTGAATATTTCCACTTGTAACGAGATTGGTCATATATTGTGTTTTAGACGCGTTCAGCTTTAGTCCAACCCTTTCAGAAGCTTGTTTGAGCCTTTCAAGCATTTCTTTTGCATCTCCTATGTTGTCGGATATGAGGATGATGTCGTTGGCAAACCTAAGGTGGTTCAAGTATTCCCCATTAATATTTAAACCCATATTGTCCCAGTCTATCCTTTTGCACATATACTCGAGTAGGGTTATAAAGAGTTTTGGCGAAATCGGATCTCCCTGTCGCACGCCCTCTGTATTTCGAATGTTTCTGTTTTGCGTGAAGTTTCACACAAGCTGTGGCATGATCATATATGTACTTTATCTGTGCCATGTATCGATGATCTATGCGACACTCAGCTAGAGCCTCTAACATTTTACGTTGGTTTATGGTATCGAATGCCTTTTCATAATCTACAAATATGAGAACCAGGGTTTATTGTATTCGAGGCATTTTTCTATTAAGGTTTTAATAGTTTGTAGATGATCATTCGTACCAAATCCGCTTCGGAAACCAGCCTGCTCGTAGGGCTGGTAGAAGTCAACTTGACTGTCAACCTTTTGTAATAATTTCCATATAGAGTTTGTATATGTGCGATAAAAGGCTGATGTGTCTATAGTTGTTAAGGTCAGAGATGTTTCCCTTTTTGTGCATTATTGAAACGCTAAGTTTAAGCGAAAAATTGTAGCTAATTTATTAAACAGCACAAAAATAAATGCTGGCTAGAGCGTAAAATATGAAAGCAGTGTTCAAGCTGAAAGAAATGAAATAAAACATAAGTAAATGAAATTATAGCAATCAAACAACAATTTCAATAAGCTGGGAAAATTAATAGGCAGTTTGATCTAATATTCAGTACAGAACAAGAAAGATACTCCCCTCTCAAAAGATATCTATACTTAATCGGATAAACTGCAATCCGATAATTAGACCCGGAAGGAAAAGAAAGTCTTCATCATAAATGTCACGCTGGCTATCAATCGTCAATAAGTCTCGTGTCGCTACGAATATCCCAGAATTACAAATGCAGTGGCGTGATTAGAAGTTACTAGCAGGTTTAGAGTGGAATGAGAAATAGAAACGTTAATCTAGAATACCGTTTCCGAAACTATGTCAATATTAACGCGAAGTACTAATGAATTATGATAGTCAAAGGAAATGAGTGAATGATAACGAGAAATGACTGATTTCTCGTTACAGTGGCTAGGAATTTTTGATATAAATTCAGTCGAAAAAGTATAGGGAATTAATTATTTAAGAAATCTACTTAAAACGATTACCAACATTCGTTGTAGCTATTACAATTGTTTTTTATACCGACGCAGAGTTTGAACGCGATCTGTCATTTAGTTTGTTCACAGCGCTTGATTTTATCAGTTCTCACGAGTGTGTTTTGTTACTTATACAGGGTATTACATATTAGTATGTCACAACTTGAGAGGCTAAATCTACGTGCAATTTAAAAAAAAGTTCATGTAAACATAGGTCCGCAAAAGCTTCGTTATGTAGCTACAGGGTGTTGAACTTTCCGGAAAAAATTGGTGTTTTCTTCAAAATTCCTACAGTTTTTGAAATATTCAGCCCAAATTTGGAATGCAAGAAAAAAAAAGAAAACAAGGTGTTTTATTTTCCGGAGCCATGTCTTCTTTTGTCCTTTCAAACCTTTTTGCAGTATTCACTTATCAGCGTACAATCAACTTTTATCATCTTTGTTCAATTTAGAAACTTTCGACAATTGTAATTTTTCTCCCGACCGTTCTCGAGCAAAAATTATTAAACGATTGTATGCATTCTCTGAATTTGAAGCGATTTAATTAAAAAAATGACTAGTAGGCTTTGATTTTTTCATTTTTTCTCATTTTGATAGTTGCTAAAGTTGGAACCAGTGTCTGTTCGAATTGTTTATTAAATTAACAATTAGTGTTAAGGCTTTTGAAGTTATTGCTGTAGGAAAAAATGGCTAATTTTACTAACGCCGAATTGGCTGATATCCATTACATGTACGGTTTGGCTGACAGAAACACAACAGAAGTTAGGCGATGATATCAGCTGCGCATTCGAAATAGAGTAACACCAGACAGGCGAACATTTTCAAATATCCACAGAAGTTTGAGGGAAACTGGTACTTTTACTGCAAATAATCATTCAAAAGTTGCAACTCAAACTATGAGAACTCCAGAAGTTCAGGAAGCTGTTTCGAATTGTATTGATTTGAATCCTCATGTGAGTTCAAGAATAATTAGAAATCAGTTGAATATTTCTTTTTTTATTGTGCCCGTTTCATACTCGACGCGTCCAAACTCTAATTCCTCGAGATTTTCCTTCAAGACTGAATTTCTGCCGATGGTTCTTAGATAAAATTAATTTTAATAGTGAAATAATGTTCACAGACGAAGCTAACTTTTCGAGAACTACTATCACAAAGTTTCACAATATTCATTATTGGGCTGAGGAAAACCCCCATTTTATTGCAGAATCTCTTAATGAAAAACAATTTTCACTAAATGTCTGGGTCGAAATAATTGAAAAATTATTTTATTGGGCCATTTTTTTTGCCTAACAGACTAAACGGTCGCGCTTATCGGCGATTTCTTGAGGAGTTACCTTTATTGCTTGAAGATGTGCCACCTTTGGTGAGAAACACAAACACAAACACCAGCACATTTCAGTATAGAAGCTAGAGAATTCTTGAATAATACATTCAACAACCGATTGATAGGTCCGGGTGGCCAGAACCATGGCCTTCTAGGTCCCCAGACTTAAAATAGTTTAGACTTTTTCTTATGGGGATATTTCAAAAGTTTAGTTTATAACACTGCAGTGAACACTGTAGAAGAATTGAGAAATTGAATAATAACTTCTTGTGACACGATAAGAAATACCCCAGGAATATTTCAAAGAGTGCGTGATAATATGCGAAGAAGGACAGATTCCTGTATTCTTACAGATGGAGGACACTTGCAGCAATTTATTTAGTTTTTAATTGTTCTTTTTTCTAGTTTGATATTGAATCAGTATGAGTTGAGTCTCAGAAGACGAGCTATCAAAATAAAAGCAAATTTTGGGCATACCTATCGAGTATTTCTATCATTTTTTTATTTAGTGAATAACATACAATTCAAATTCAATAATCTTTCACTCGGAAACGATTAGAGATACGAAGAAATCACAGATGCCAAAAAAGTTTCTAAATTGAATGAAGATGACGAAAATTGATTGAACGCTGATCAGTGGCGTACTGCAAAAAAGTTTGAAAGGGCAAAAGAAGACATGGCTCCGAAAAAGAAAACACCTTGTAGATTCTAGTTGAAATTTAGGACGTGTAATGATGGAGGCTGTGAAAAATAGCTTGCATTCCAAATTTGGGTTGAATATTTCAAAAACTGCAGGAGTTTTCAAGAAAAACCCAATTTTTTCCGGAAATTTCCATACCCTGTAGCTCCGTAACGTAGCTTTTGCGGACCTATGTTTATATGAACTTCTTTTCTTAAAATTGCACGTAGATTTACCCCCTTAAGTTGTAACATACTATTATGTAACACCCTGTATAATGGATAAAAATATCGAGCGCAGAGTTGTCTCAAATTTTGTAATGCAAATAGAATTTAGTATACGGATTCGCTGAAAATGTTACAGAAGGCTTACGAATTCATCAAAAACACGTGATTATGAAAGGTACAGAGTATTGGGAAAGGTAGTCAAAGAATTTTCTGTATCTCACGAATCAATTCCTACCATTTTGAATGATTGTTTGGGCATGAAACGCGTTGCCGCTTGACTAGTTCCAAAAGACCTGGATTTTATTCAAAAATTGAATCTCGTAAAGGTCTCTAAAGACTTGCTAAAACGAGTAAATTCCGACCCGACAATCATGAAACGCATTGTTTGTTTGTTTGTTTTTCCTTTAACGTGCTCTATTTCCGCCCTTTCGGCCAATGACACGCCGGGGAATTCTGTCACCTCACTAACCCGGGAATTTTGCCGAACCCCTCTCGTGTCGAGGGAAGGGATCTTTAATGTCCAACACATCTCTGTTAGACAGGACCGACAGCTTTACATCTCCTCCGAAAGATGGACACTCAAGCGATTCCCAGAATCCGAAAAATCGCACCGACTTTGTGGGGATTGAACCCAGGTAACTCTGCGTAGGAGACGAGCATCATATCCCATACGCCACCGAGCCGGCTTGGGTTAGATTGTAATTGGTGAAGAGCCATGGGTTTAAAAGTTTGACATGCAAACCAGTCAAGAAAATTCTGAATGACGCCTTCCAACTGAACCGAAACCGAAAAAAATACGTCAAAGTTTATCAAAAGTCGAGGTAATATTGACCGTTCTCTGATTATCGTGGTGTTGTGCAACGGAATTCTAGCCAAAAGGTCAAACCGTGAATAAAGAATATAATCTGAGCGTTTTGCGGCGTTTAAGAGAGCCAGTTCGTCGAAAAAGGTACTACAATAATGCAGACATCACAAATCAGTCTGGTTGTTCATTATCTGTAAATTGTTATTTAAAGGGGATTAGAAAATTTCACTTGATTCTAGGTACTAGAGTTTTCTTGTTGGAGTATAATTCAGGCTTTTCAAATTATCAGTACTAGGAAAATCGTGCTCATTTTGGATGCTGAAGTTGCATTAATTAAGTGAACCAATAATCAGGTTCTGTTTATCAATGAATACTATAAGCCATCCATTATTTCCCTGAATACTCGAATACAATATCTCGTTCATAAGCGCCGTTATATGTCAAAGTGTGGAAATCAAATCCCGTAAGGCTTAGAATATCTGGGAACGGAACACTTGCCGATGATAACATTCAGTTCATCTTGAAAATACCCCGTCGAATGCGATGCTCTTAATCAACCACCTAATCTGATTTTCGATAATCTCGGAATCCTTCATTCCGGAAAGTTTTCGCAGGAACTTATCTGAAATACGCGTCAAGTATGAAGTAAAATACGACCTTTCTAACAGTAATTTATTACCTGAAGACATTCATGTCGAAAGGAATCAAGAAGCCATTATCAGAGGAGGTTAATTGAGACTGAATTATATGACAATTATCGTCATGCAACTCTTGAAAAAATCATATCAATTAGGAGAATGGAATGCAGCCTATTGCACTTACTGCAGATGTAATTTGCATTGAAAATGTTTCGATTGATATGTCAGGCTATACAATACAATGTATCCTCCAGTGATTCTTCAGCAGCTTGAAGAAATGTTTCTACCCACGTAGTATGATATCCCTCAGAATTTTGTAGATGAATTAAGTAAAAAGAACCAGCAAAATTAGGATCCGAGTTTGTTTGTTTGTTTGTTATTCCTTTAACGTGCTTTATTTCTGGCTTTCGGCCAATGACACGCCGGGGAATTCTGTCACCTCACTAACCCGGGAATTTTGCCGAACCCCTCTCGTGTCGAGGGAAGGAATCTTTAATGTCAAACCCATCTCTGTTAGACAGGACCGACGGCTTTACATTTCCTCCGAAATATGGATACTCGAGCGATTCCCAGAATTCGAAAAATCGCATCAACTTTGTGGGGATTGAACCCAGGTAACTCTGCGCAGGAGATGAGCATCATATTCTCTACGCCACCGAGCCGGCTTGGATCCGAGTTTGCTATCATGAAATTTCTACTCGATATTAAAAGTGGTGGATCGATCTTTGTCAATATTTATTATATGAAATACAGAAAGATGAATAAACATCTACTATCAGTATTCACTGAACGACAATTATGAAAACTAAAACCACAAAAGCATTACAATTCTAATAGAAACAATATATATATATATATATATATATATATATATATATATATATATATATATATATATATATATATATATATATATATATATATATATCTTTTGAAAAGATAGGATTTACAAACATTTGAATAATTGTATTTACAATAAGTGCTTATATCTATAATTTTGGTGTGTGTCAGAAAAAACACAAGTGTGAGCTCAGGAAATGTAACAGGGGAACCATACTATCTTGTATATGATTCAATAAACGAGTGAAAAAACCTGAGGAAAAAACTCGTTTCCCTGTCGCTATTGCACTAGCAATAGCTTGTCTGTTTATGTTGTGTTAGTGTCGTGTGTACATAAAGAGTACCAAATATTTTTCTGCTTAGCCGCTTCATTCTCTCTTGCATTCCATGATTTCCAAAAACAAGGGTGAAAGGAAGTGGGTTTGGGACAGGAATCTGTAACAATGAAAAAAGAAAACCAACAGAAAAATATTTCAACAATCAAACTTCTTTATATGTCTAAACAAATCTAAGAAGAGATTTTACATAACAAGCAAGGTCATGAAAAGGACTAAGGAGATAATAAAAAATACATAACCTGTGATATTTCCTCAAATTCCATCTCTGTTTAACCGAGAGAGCCCCGATGGCCAGGTTCAATCTTCCAATTGTTGCCGATTATGATCTATAGATGTTTTAGAATCATTATGGAACCAATAATCTGGGTTGACATCGCCCATATATTATTTCTTCGTGAAACTTGTTTAATATAAACAAAAGTTTGCGAAAAAATTTTGTACAGTCGTATGAAAAATATGACAAATGTCATATAAAAACAATGAAATATATAATGAAAATATGAAGATCAAAATAAACAGGAAAATCAATTCCCACAACAAAACAGAAAAAAAAATGTAAATTCGAGATCAAACAATACATTAAGTTGTAAATAATTCTGAAAACTATTCAATAATTCACAAGTCACAACACCCAAATAAAATCCAAGTGCCATAAACGCAAAACAAGCCGGAAAGACTAACAAAAAAATGGAAGAACAAAGTTAATGCTGGTGAAACTAAAAGTTAGCTATTTGATTAAATATTTCCTTCTCACTGTACCCTTTCAGAAGAGAGAGAAAGAGAGAGAGAGCACAGAACACTAATCTCAAGAATAATCGGAAGCTATACGGCAAATTCGGCACGGACCTTCCTCCAACCATTCTCTACCGGAAAAAAAAATTAACAAAGAAAAAGGAATTAGGCTTAGCTCATCCGTCCATATCCAACCTCCTGCCGTCCATATCCAACCTCATTATCAGAGAACTGCAACTTTTTAATTTGTGTGGAGTATTTATAAACGGAAGGCTAGAATTCACTGTGTGGTTATTAGAATTAGGTTTGATCTAAAAGTCCCTAAAATATTTGGCAAATACATCAACAATATCTCTTCCTTCAGTTGGACTGCAATTTGATATATCATGTTATTAGGAATTATTTGACCATTCTCTTATCTGAAATAAAACTTAATAGTTTTTAGGTTCAAATATTTATTAAAATCGAATAAGAAATCTGTATCTTTTTAAATCAGTTTTAATAAATTGTTTAGATATGGTACATAGGAATTTAATGAAACTAGTCCTTGCATTATTTTAAATTGACACAGCAAGAAGAGGCTGGCCTTAAGCTCTTAACAGTATTTTTGTAATACAGAATTTTCCATAAAAAATGTTCTGCTTTTAGAATAAATGGAAAACTACAACCTTTTGGACTATCTGTTAACGTTAACAAAACTAAAAGTATGTTTTGACCCGAAAATAGAGATCAAATCTCGTAAGAGTATTATGAGAACACATGTTTTGATAATATGATTATCAATTATGGAATATAATATTTCATAAAATTAATAATAAGCAGATTATTATTCAATGCCAAACAAAAGAACGATAAATTCAAGCAATCAGAAATTAATCAAATCAAATGCAGTGAATGTTTGGTAGCCTATGTCGAACAAACAGGGAGAAGTTTTGAAACTAGATTCAAGGAACATATTTCCTCAGATAAAAATTCGCCAATATTCGAACATATAAAATCAACTAACCACTCGATATCATTGAACAATCTTAAAATCCTTTATAAATGTAACAAAGGGAGAGAGATGAACTTGTTGGAAAGTTTGGAGATTAATAAACTATGTAAAAACCCACAATTTATTACCCTCAACAGCCAAGAGCATAACGGATCCCCACTACTCAATATTTAGGATAAATTTCATTCTGTACTTGTACTTGCCTACTCTGTATTATATTGTTATTCACTTAAAAATGACCGTAGGGTCGAAACCGGTCGTGAGTATCGAATAAATTGTGGAAAAGTGATAAAAGTGTCTCATTTCGTTTACTTTAATATTTCATAAAATTTATCAACATAATGATTTACAATATAATGGTTAATTATGTTACTCCAAGAAACGGCTGATGTTGTTTAGTGTATTTGTTTAGGTGCCATTAATAAGTTCATTATCCTCTTCCTTCAATTCAATGAATTTTTTTCAGATAACATTCGAGTCCTTCGCCGTGGGAACATTCGAGTCCTTCACTACTGACGGCTGTCCGGACGGATACATTTCCATCGCAGAAGGCCATAGAGCTAATTCAGGTGGCAGATGGTGTGGTAGTGCCTGGGGATACAGCGTTTACTACAGCGAAACGTCGAATGTAAACATGACACTTATGCTGAACAAGTTTTCGCAACAGGTAGGTGATGAATCAGGCACCATCGTGAAAATGTTTCCGTCTGTTACATCTAACGTTTCGTGTAAAATTCACATGCAAATATTAACATTCACGCCTGTGTTGATAACGTTGTTTCGAAAATATTTGAATGTGTACAGCGGAGGGAGAGTTGAATAGAAATGTTCTGTAGAATTAATGAAACTGTCACTGAGGAATAATAAACGAGAAGAATGAATATATGTCTGAAAAGAAATTGAGTGGATTTAGACGTTACTACTTGGTAGTAGGTCATGATTAATAAAACACTAATGAAAATTTACAATATTTTTACTACCAAAAAATATGAATAAATCATCGGACAGTGTAAAACTAACATACAAAGTTCAGTCTAACCTAACATCTAACCTTCTTCCTAGGCCTACTTATTCATTCATAAATATGAATCCTAGCCCGCCACGATTGTATGGTCTTATAAAAACCCACAAAGAAAATGCCTCGTAAAATGAAAAACTGGCGAAGTTGTTTCATTTTTTACAAGTCGCACTTACAAGTTAGACAAAGAATTGAATATGATATTCAAAACATTAACAAACTTTAGTCCGGAGCATACAATTAAAAACTCAATTGAACTAACCCAAAAATTGCAAAACTTCACTTTACCATATAATTCATATTTCGTTAGCTTAGATGCCGATAACAGGTTTTCAAATATTCTGAGAAAAAAAAGTATCAATTTAACTTCCGACATTTTAGAACAATTACACATCTGCCTTGCAAAACAAAAACCGTGTAAGTCAACACACTTGGTTTTCGAGACACACCACTGGATTCCACGAAAAAAGATGCTTCTTTCAGATTTGAAATATATCAATCCGTTGAGAATTTATGAACAGTTACTTTTTAGGAGGCAATGCTTTTTTGAATATAAATTATAAAATATCAATCGAAAAACTAAGTAACTTTTTCATTTCATAGTTAAAATATATCAATATTACATACATTTGAATTGTGGAGGCCGTTACTTGATGTAGATCCATGATGTGAATGAGATAAAAAACACAAGGTTTAACTTTAATCTACACTTTATTTGAAAAAATTCGACGACGTTTCGCTGACACAGCAGCTTTATCAAGAATGACAAACAGAATGAAGAGTATGGTATTATAAATATAATAAAAAGTTAAACATCATCAAACAGATATCCATTAATAATTCATATAATCCGGATATGATAGATCTAATCATTCGTAAAAAACTATATCAGAAAGCAATAAATGAAGTATATCCTATTCATAAAGACTATAAAATATTCAACAGTTTAACATTCTGTGGTTCTGCAAGTACAAATATTAAATCCTTTCTCGTCAAACAAAATCTTAATATAACTTTCAAAACTTCTAATAACTTAGGTAAACATATTAAAAATAATAAATCTCGTGTTGAAAAATCAAGTAAATCAGGAATCTATAAACTCAATTGCGGTTCTTGTGATAAAATTTATATCGGTAGGACCTATAGGAGTTTTGGCATAAGAACATCTGAACATAAACGTAGCTTCGATAAAAATAAATCTGATTCAAATTATTCAAACCACTTAATAAAAGAAAACCATTCATTCAATAAAAACTTTGACATATTACATATAAAATCAAATAGTTTAAAATTAGATCTCCTAGAAGCATTAGAAATAAATAGATACAAACATTCGGACAAGCTTTTGAATGAGCAGGTAGATGTGAATTATTCACCCCTACTTAACTTGTTTAATTAGTTTTTAATAACCTTTCATACTAACTGTACAATGGCTCGGTGTGGGTTTTTCCTGTTATTCATCCAACTTGTTTCTACGATTTGTTTATGATACCATACTCTTCATTCTGTTTGTCATTCTTGATGAAGCTGCTGTGTCAGCGAAACGTCGTCGAATTTTTTCAAATAAAGTGTAGATTAAAGTTAAACCTTGTGTTTTTTATCTCATTTAATATTACATACTTCTCAGAAGATCTTGATCTTTCCAAATATAGAACCTAGTATGTCTACTTACTCTACTTGAACAGGAGGACTTTGGTGTAGGTAGATACCTGCGAGTGAGATATTCAATAACTACAAAACAAGAACTTAGTAAGTCAACTTACTGGCAATGAATAGACAAATCCTCCAAGAAAGTATAACGTCTTACCATATGAATTGAATAACCAACACCAATCAGAATGCAGAGTAAAATCACATGATTTCTTATTTCGCGTACTTAAATCATATTAGTGTGGTGGTTCTGCAGTATGTCTTTTAACTACGATACGGAGGAGATGTAATCAAGCTCTTTTTCAGTGCTGCAATAATGATTTCGCAGAGCGAGTGTCTTCTCAAAATGGCACTCGAAACGCGACAGGTCGAACTTCATCTAGTCTGTAACCTGTTTCGCCAATGGAAATTATAGTCCATCGAACGGAAAACAGAAGAGAAAACTTGTTGATTTATTAGCAGTTCCACCTGAAACAAATACCGAAAGCTGCAAAAAAAGCCGTTTGTATTTAAATGATGGTGATATCTGGTGAAAACCAACAGAATTTGAACACAGCTTAATTCTAAAAATAATAAAAAATTAAACACTACATCAGCTGAAAGAAAGATTGGAATGCCGTGATTCACTAGAAAATACTGATGGCGACGTGATTAATTTAATAAGAATTAACAGTACTGACCAAACTGAACCTAATATTTCAGAAGATAATGGAAATCGAAGTTGAAGAAGACCAGTTACCAGCAGAATATGTACCTGAATCTGTACCAGAATTAGAGAATTAGAGAAACAGAGATAGAGTTACTTCGGATTAAACAAAAAAAAACGAACTAAAACAAAGAATTTACTTCCACCATGTCCAGACAGTTGTAGAAAAAACTGCTCCCAAAATATCTTAGAAGAACAAAGAAGATTTATTTTCAGTCACTTCAACTCACTAAACTTTGGAGAGAAAAGACTTTTTATTGGAAAATACCTCAAGAAAATGCCTGTCAAGATCTACAAAAGAGACGTCGTTGGCCACAAGGAGCACTCTATAGTTTATACTTTACTTTTAAAACCAAACACAGCAGAACAGAATGATGTTGTGCTGAAAGACACCGAGGAGCAGGAAGACACAAAGCATAATGAAGTTATAGATCAAATGGAGAAATCGCAGAAAAATCTATCGATTTGAATAAAACAATGAATGTAGAAGGGAAAGACTTTAAAACAAATAAAACACAAACCGTATACAAAACAATGTTTTATTATTAGAAAGGTATTCCCACAAATAAAGATCTGCTTTGTGTCACGAAAATCTTGTCGATGAGTGTAATTTTGGTAAAATTTCAAGTCTTTCCTCTATTATTTATTCATATAATTCTCATTTATTCTGCAAAAATTGTACATTTTCATCATGCACTCATTACTCGACAAAATATTCAGTAAAACATTAATATTCGATAGCTATCATCATTTTCTTAACGACACATAAAAAAATTTGTAAGGTCCAAATACCACGAATATAGCTTTCAGGAGAATTCAAGCATAATAGCATCAATAAAAAAATTCTAATCCAATTTTACTCACGCATGAAATAGTTCAATTACCATTACCTCACACTAAGTAACGCAGCTCCGGATCTAAAAAAACACCGATAAATCAAATAGTGTTCAGACGAATACGTCAGTTCTAATGAAGATCAATCACTTTTGTCCGATTTCTTGCTGGTTTTAGCCACAAGTTGGGCCTTAATGGTTCGCATGGGGACTAATTAGATCAAGAAAGAGTGAGTCATTTTAAAATGGTTCACTCTTTCTACACTGCATGCCAAAAACAGGCGGAAATATAAATGAACATTTTAATTTGCTTCACCCTTTTATAATTAATATCGAACTAAATATCATCTGTTGTGAATAAATGAAATCATATTGTATAAAAGTATCATATCTGATGTAACAAAAAATCCTAAGAAACATTTGCTGCCAAAGTACTGGAACTCAACATCAATCAGGTGTAACAATAAATAACAAATTGGCGAATGCGCCAGTGTAAGTCCCATGTGAGAAACACTAATCAATGTTCTAGACTTTTATAATTAGGAAATAGAGATGGATATACTAACATTATGACAAGGTTTATATTCGATAATAATTGAATGGGAGTGGGTTGGAAAAACGGCCCAACACAGCGTTTAGTATTCTTACTTCTGCAAAATTTTCAACAACTTATCATTTTTTTATTCTTGACTCTTGGGAGTAGGAGATGCCTATCATACCCCAAGTGTGACCGCCCAAGATAATTCAATGTGTATGTTCACTCGCTTCTTGAAGAGGGGAAAATTGTAAGTTATCGGAAGATGTTTGATAGGAGAGACTTTCACAGCACACTAGCTCTGTTGGACCATCTACTGATGAGAGTTTTTCGCAAGTCTGGTTTTTCTTTGAGACTGGATTCTTATAGGAACCAATCCTTTCGATCTTTTGAGATAGCAAGAGCATTGCATATTGATGCAATGCTCTTCGATTGCTGATATCCACAAATGCGTAACTGAAACAGACGCTTAAGAACAGATTCTATGTCTAGAGCACTTTACTTCAAAACAATTCATGGTATTCCATCAAGACCCACCTTTCTTACAGTCCAGTTGTTGAAGAACGCGCCTTAGACAATCGATTGAACAAGTGGGATGATTGATGGCACTGCGTTTGATGTATCTAAGATGGAATTTTGCGAAAATATTTTTGCAATGGGATCTGCCCTTAGTTTAGGTCTGGGGTGCTCAAACTTGAATTGCTGGCGATCTACCTCAATATTTTTAGACTATTTACGATCGACTCTGAGAGGCTTCAAGTATGTGTGATGCAGAGCTGTCGTACATACACGATACACCCTATCTACCTATCTACCTAGGTAGGGTGTACCGTAGCATATATAGATATTAGCTTTCCGCACAATGTACATTATTTTAGTCAAGCTTTGGGTTAGGTTGAGTAAGGTTCTTCTGTAAAATGTCAATGAAAAGCTCATAGTTATTCAAAATTGCGAGTTTATTGGTTGTTTCAAGTGACTTTGGATGTTTTCATAAGATGCTACGTAACCACTGAGTGCTAATCACAAGCATGATGAAATATGATCGTCAGTTAGTCGATTGCGATATTTTGACTTAATCAAAGCTGGAAAGGATGAGTTGTAGAAGTTGTTGCTGTCTACTTTTGCTTTAAACGTAAACTCACGAGTTCCAATAATCTGCTCCAAGAGTCGTTTAGGTTTACGTTTACACATATAGCGATACATTTCGAATGTTATTGTTATTGAGATAAGAAAGTTTTCAGATTACCGTTTCAGAAAAAAAAAGATTATCATAAAATTTGCAAAAGAGAAACTCATAGAGAAGGTCGTTAATTCCTATAGTTCATTTAGTGAATGACTTTTTTATTCGGAAAGAGAACTTTTTCACAGATAATTCGAAAAATGGGTAATGTTATCGTTCCATTTCTACCACTTCATTCACTCCAGAAAATTTCTATGCAAATCTGCCGAAAGCCTCCGCTGATCCATTCCCGACTTATTCATGGGCGTTGACCTGTGCCCCGTTTCAGGAAATTGGGCACTGGGATTTATAAAGGGCTGACAAGGCGGTTATTTTCCTTCATTTGCTATTACCCTCGTCAACCGCGTGTTAAATGGATGGTCTGGTTTTCATTACGTGCGTGTGTCTGAGATGAAAGATGTTTCAATCCCTAGCAGTCTGCTCTGATTGCAACTGTCCATTTTTCTAGTTTTGAATAGTGTGAAATTAGGAATATCGATAAAATCAGGGAAAATGTATACCAGATTTGCGTTGACTAAAAAATCTAGTTTTTTGGTTAAAATTGCAATATGAAATATATACAGGATGTGCCAAATCGGTCGATCGTGAAGACAAAGCTCACAACATATTTTTCATGAATAGTATAGTATAATTTGTAATTAATTGATAAATAAGTTAAACATATATACAAAAACAATAAGAGCAATATACTATAATCAATAAACGATAATATACGATAATTATCTAAACAATTTCTTATACAATCTTGAAAGATATTTTCCATATATTGCTCCAAACTATACAGGGTGTTTCCGAATAAGATGTCATAAATGAAGGATGCGAATCCCTGAATGATTTGAGCAAGAAAGTTCGAAGAACCAATGGTCAAAAAATGCTTCGTTGCCGAGATACAGGGTGTTAAAGTTGAGAAAATTTTTCGATTTTCTCTCGATAAAACCTAGACTTCTCAAGATTTCGGGCTCAAATTTTCCACATAAGCTATTAAACACAATCTGAATCACCAGGTGAGGCAAACTTTTGAAACAGTATACAGGGTGATAACAAAAATTTTCATGGGCCATGTTCCATTTTGAGATACCCTTTGGAGATACCCAAGGTCGCCAGATTTAAACAGTTTGGATTTTTTTCTTATTCAAAGTGAAAACTTTTCTGTTCCTTGTATTTTTCCGTACATCTGAAAACTTTGGTTTGATCCCCTTGTGAATACAAGTTCTTTTAAGAACCACTAGATTGGTAGGATTGAGAAAGTAATAGAATTACAGCACCATGTGACGTCATCAGAAATACCCCAGAAAGAATATTTCAGAGGGTGCAGATGTCACTAATATGCGGAGACGAGCAGAAGCTTCCATGTATTCTTTCAGGTGGAGGACATTTTCAACATCTTCTTATTCCAACCCAGATTTGTTCTGTTTGTTCAATTTTGTTATGTTTTTGCATCATTATGAGTTTTATGTTATTGAAAATCATTCGCGATTATTTATGTTGTTTATTCATTTACTTGTACTCAGCTGAGGATCCTCATTTATACACTCAATAAATGATTCGATTAGGGAAGCGTTCTTGATACAAACGCCTTGCGTGCACATTTTCTGAATTTCAAAGATTATTGGTTACTACTTACAGAATTCAAACTCACAATCATTGAAGTGTCAAGTTTTTTTCTATGATCAGGCAAAATGATATCACCCTTTATACTTTTTCATAAATCCTACCAATCTAGTGGTGACACGATAGATCTTTTCAATGTGAACTTCGGTGAAATTCATGAGGATCAAGATGAGCACAAATTATCCGAAATGAATGAAAAATCCGTTTCTGAAAAATATCTTCAAGCTTTCAATACGGAAGGGGTACTATACGATTACTTTTCTTGATTAATATCTCGAAAATGGTGGCAGATACGGAAAATACAAGGAACAGAAAAGTTTTCACTTTGAATAATCTGTTTGATTCTGTTTTCAGAATATACCAGTAGCGCACCACAAAAAGTTCAGGGGCAAAAGAGGAAAATGCACGTGAAAAATAACACCCTGTATACTGTCAGGAATTTCTGCCTCATTTTGTTATAAACATACAATAAGGAGATATCTGATGTAAATTTTAGCTCAATTCCTGAAAAATTGCATCAGTAATTAAGATAATATCTCCATGGCTTCGATATGGGAAAACTATTGGATTATTTTCAATAATTAATATCTCAGAAACAGTGATAGTTACGATCAAAATGCAGGAGTCAAAAAAATTTCAAATTGAATGATCTATTCGATTTTATTTTTTGTTAGTGCCAGTGGCGTACCAAAAAAAAGTTCCGAGGGTAAAAATGGAACATGGCCCATGAAAAAGTATCACCCTGTATACTGTTTCAAAAGTTTGCCTCACCTGGTGATTCAGATTGTGTTTAATAGCTTATGTGGAAAATTTGAGCCCGAAATCTTGAGGAGTCTAGGTTTTATCGAGAGAAAATCGAAAAATTTTCTCAACTTTAACACCCTGTATCTCGGCAACGAAGCATTTTTTGACCATTGGTTCATCGAACTTTCTTGCTCAAATCATTCAGGGATTCGCATCCTTCATTTATGACATCTTATTCGGAAACACCCTGTATAATGGAGGTTTTATTAATTTTCTACGCAAACTTGTCTTGATTTGGTCTTCTTATGACAAATGGAATTTTATTGTAGAGTTTTGGTCTACAGTAATTAGGACTTTTTTGTGTTTTTTTCGTTTCATGTGAAGTTACTTTGATTTCTTTTGATTGTGATGGTTATGAATAAACACATTCAAGAACCTTTACTGCCGAAATGGTGAGTATTTCTTTTTTTATAAAAGCTTCTCTACAACTTATCTTTTCCACAACCCACAGAGTTGCCTTGAAGCCCCTTTTCATTTAACAAAAACGTACTGTGCAGAAGACGACGTTCCTCATCGAAAAGTCACGACGCTGTAGCAATAAGCGTATGCTGTTGTAACTGTCTTATACTTATTAACTCTTTTTTAACCCTTAACTGGTGACGTGGTTGAAAGAGGACGTAACTGGTGACGTGGTGATATTCGTGACACCAATATTCTAAAATTCTGTGAATTTTTATGTTCGTACTTTTTGATGATTTGCTTTATGAGTTTTATTCTTTACTCTTTTATCAAAGTCCTGATTATGTTAAAAGAGCCGGAGATGATAAAAAAAGATCACAATTGGGGCTCAATGTTATGGGAGGTAAAAAATGACAAATTTATAGGCTTTTGGTTTATTCGCCCAGAACGAAAGCATATCGAAAAAACAATACTTTTCATTCAGAAATCATTTTTGAACAGAATTTCCAACACGAAAAAAATTCTTTTCGCAAAAAACTCTTAAAATCCAGCATTCACTGGCGCTGGGAACATGGCCCGCAAATTTTTATTTGGCAGCTAAAGCAAATTGCAACGCCACAAAATTTGCATGGTTCGTTTTTTTCAGAATTTCTTGGATATATTCCACAACGTTTTTTTTTACAACTAGGGAATATGGAAGAAGGGCCGGACAGAGAAGAAATCGGATAACAACACCCGTTGATGATCGTTGGCTTCGTTTAACTGTACTAAGAGTTCGTCACTGTACGGCTAGTATGCCACAAAATGAACCTGCAGTTTCCAGAAATGTGCATATTTCATTGCAAACTGTTAGGAACAGGCTCAGAGAAGATGATATCAGACCAAGGCTGGCATCTACCGGCCCTCCTCTCACCAGAGAGCATCGAGTTGCAAGACTTTAGTTTGCGAGGGAACATGCAAATTGGGGTGTTCCAGAATGGTCGAATATTCTCTTTTCCGACGAGTCCAGGTTCTGTCTAGTATCAAATGATAGACGCATGCCTGTATACAGACGACCTAAGGAACGGTATCAGCAATGCAATATCCGGCAAACCGAAAACTTCGTAGGGGGCTCAGTAATGGTTTGGGGAGGCATTTCTTTCCATGATCGAACTGAGTTAGTCCTAGTGAATAATGGAAGAATGACAGCGGCCAGATATCGCAGATATCCTTGAACCCCATGTTGTACGCTTCGGCCCATTGATTGGCGAAAACTTCATTTATATGCATGACAATGCTCGGCCTCATGCAGCTAGAGTAGTTATAGAATTTCTGCAAAATGCCGAAATTGATATTTTAAGATGGCCAGCCAGAAGTCCCGACTGGAATCTCATAGAACATGTTTGGGACAACATGGTGTGGCAAACTCAGCAACGTAGGATGCCTTGTAGAACACTCCAATAACTAGAAAATCTGCTTCCTGAAATTTGGAACTCAGTGACTCAAGAGTACATCAAAAATTTGTTTGAAGGGCTTCCAAGACGTATACTGGCAGTAATTAGGGCCCAGGGAGGAAACACCCGACTTTGAAAATTATTAATTAATTTCTTCGTGAATGTTTGAAGATGGTAGAATTTTTTAATTTTTCATTAACTCGAAAATTGTTAATATTTTCCATCATAAACTCATCTCTTTTGAATGATATCTTCTTATTTTATACTGAAAGTTACCAAGCAATTCTTGAATGACAAACCTAAAAGTTTATATAGTATTGCCGTAAAAGTAGGGTGATGCGACAATTTTTGTGGGTATATTGTATATTAATTAGATACAAGTATATTAAGGGATGTGATGAACTTCAACTCAACGTTACAAATTTGAGAAGAATATTAATGATATTTTTGAATGCTTGCAAAATTTACTTAAACACGATAAAAGCAGGGAGCATGTTTTTGACGAGATTAATATTTTAAAACAGCAATTCAGTTTGAGCTTTGACGGAAAAAAGTCTATAAGTTATTCTCCAGAAATGATTTTGCATTCTTTCTTTAATATACACCCAGTCTACTGCAAGCTATTCTATGTTGAGAGAAAATTTGATTTTAACATTGCCTCACCCAAAAAAATTCAAAAATTACAGATTCCTTGAAAATTTCAGCTAATATGCCAGAAGAAAATGAACATTTTCTCAAAGGAAGAGTTAGTCAGTTAAATAGCAGGGAGAAATATGTTATATTTCAAATGGATGAAATATATATAAAACAAAAATATGATTATAAAAATGGTAATATTTTGGGACATGCAGAAAATAAAAATTCTTTTGCAGCTGAAACAGTGGTGACATATTTAATTTCTTCAGCGTTTGGTAAATTTAAGGATGTTGTCACCCTTTTTCCAGTACATAACGTCACAGAGGAAGAGTTGGCAGAAACGACCACCTCCAAGTTTATGTACCCACTTTAAGATCAACATAAAACTTTTTAACTTATACTGTGCATATTTTTAAGAACATCAGAAATAACTGGATAAATCAAAAAGTTAACGAAAAGAGTTTTGTTTTTCCAAAGTTTCATCAAGACGAAAATCTGATGAAACAGTTGTTTGATTTGAGAAACTTATATAAAAAGAATCTATCTATATATTATTGAAAACAGCTTCTGAATTAAATTATAAATCCAAAAAACAGAGACTTCTTACTGTACTTTAACTCATTTACCTATTGTTGTTTTCAGTTACCTATTTCTACTAAGATCATTAATAATTTTCTTACACATTTCTCTGTCATTGTAAGTGCATGTATCCAAGTGTTTTCATATTATAGTATCATTTAAATGCATGCGAAATGAATTTAAAATACCCGCGCCGTATAAACTCTGTGCTAGTTCAATGTCGAGTAACCCTGTTAGTGTGACGTCATGCGCTGTTGCCACATGAGTAGCTCCGGCCTTATATAGAGAGGGGCCGTACACAACGTCGTCAGTTAGGGGTTAAAGTTGTTTGTTTGTTTTTCCTTCAACGTGCTCCATTTTTGCCTTTCGGCTAATGACACGCCGGAAAATTCTGTCTCTTCACTAGCCCGGGAATTCTGCCGAACTCCTCTTGTGTCGAGGGAAGGGATCTTCTTTAATGTCCAACACATCTCTGTTAGACAGGACCGACGGCTTTACATCCCTTCCGAAAGCGATTCTCAGAATCCGAAAAATCGCATCGACTTTGTGGGGATTGAACCCAGGTAACTTTGCGCAGGAGACGAGCATCTTATCCTCAACGCCACCTAGCCGGCAGGGTTAAAGTTCTTACATGCATATTTCTGCTGACATCTTCTTTATTATTTCATGAGTATGGGCTTGTTAATTCATTCTTCTATCTATGGTTAGACCCAATATCATTAAATTCTTATATTCTTTCAATAAAAAGTGTGGGTGTTGTCGCACGAATCAGATTCAAAGATAACTTATTGCTCCACTTCTTTTAAGGCTGATATGGTGGGGTTGATACATAGGTAACATCATGTGCAAAGGAATCAACACTATTATTCAATGCTTCAGTTTTCAGATCATTGATGTATAAAATGAAAATCATAGGTCCTAATATTGATCCACACAATTTGAAATTTTATCTTCCGATGAAGTTGCGTCGCAAGAGATTTTTTCAGAAAAAATGATGTAAGTTCCTCTAAATTTCTGAATCTGATATATTTTACCAGAGCGTCAGTGTTCGAGAACTTCGGTAATGATCTGGGTTGCTTTGAAAGGTATGAATACGTATGGCTCGACGACATAGCGTTCAGTATAAGAGTGAAAGGCATTATCAACGTCCAGACGTTGTGTTAGTAGTTGTGACCGATCAAAATATGTCAAGCAGTTGGAAAAAAATTAAGATTTGCGAATGAGAAGAGTAGTACTGTTTCAGAGAAGTTAGGTTAGATTATAAACGAGTTGTTAAATTGGTTTTTAAAAAAGCAAATGTGCGAAGAAAGGAGCGAATGTTGAATTCAAAGCCTATTGAAGATGAGGCTTCAACAAGCACTGGAAACATAAAATTTATTTTGAAAATAATGTTAGTGAAGTTTTAAGAATGACAAATCTTTATGTCTTATTTTTAAGAGACAAATTGCTACTGCTGAATATCAGTCTGAATTGAAAGAGCTTTTGAAAACTGCCAAGCAAGAAAAAAATTATAAAGTACTTAAAACCATTGCCTAAGCCTGAAGGTAATATTTGAATTTGGGATTCATTCGTCTGAAGAAGCTACGGTGTAGTGAAATGCGTTAAGAATCACAATTATCAAGTAAAATTCCTAAAACACATTACTTGTTTTTATTACTGAAGTTAATAGTAAATCAATATGGTCGAAAGTTTCAATTGAATTGATTTTTTCATATAAGCATTTTTTATTTTGTCACTTCAGAACGTCTCTCCTATAACTCATATAAATTACCATTCCATATTCAAGGATTCTGCATTTGTGGTATATTTACATATATCTCGCGAATAAAGAGGTTATACTGTATGATTTATTTCTCGTAAGAAAATGAATTTTTGAGTCATAAATATCCATCTTGCACATTCAGTGATAAGAAGAAAATTTTTAAGTATAAACTTTCGAACAGTTTCGAACTTTTTCAGGCTCCACAAAGTTTGAAACTACAGAGATGATATTACACCAGCAATGAATAACATGCGAGTAAAATATCTCAAATCTTTCTCCCGAATGACCATCTTTCACTCGTTCTCGACGTTTCTCTACCGTAACTCAAACTTTGGAATCATTTTAGGACAGTTCTGGATATACTTTCGAGTTCAAACTATCCTATAAATTTCTGCGACTAAGTGACGCCAGAATACGCTATGGAAATGCCACCAGAAAATCTTATCGGGGAAAACTTGCTGTGGGCACGTACTGCGACCGACTTTTGGAAGGATGTTCTAAAAGGTCCTGTAGGATACAGTCGCCGAATTATCCGGGAATTTATCCGAGGAACGTGAGTTGCCATTTCAAGGTCAGAGAGCGGAACGTCCCACCTGGAAAACACGCTCTCATTTCCGTCAGACAAGCGAATTTCCATTACAAGGAAAATGTGCCTAAGTTTGACAATAGCGACAAAGCTTTCAAGTAAGTAACGCCTGACGTGATTTTAATTATATTTATTTACAGCTTGTCATCAAATAACAAATGTGTTATCATATTCATTTACAGGATGTTCTATTTTGGTAAGTTTTGCAGGGTTTCAGGGTTAAAAGCTGAGAAAGACTGATATTTTCAATTAAACTAAAGATGTCACCAAGATTTGCTGAGGTTGCCATGATTTCTGTGCCAACTATTGATTTTTTTAAAGGTCTTTCAATCTTTAAATTCAAATAAAACAAAGTACGTGTGATATATCCAGAAACTTTTAATTCATTTGAAAGACCTAGCGCTGCCATTACGCATATAACGTCATTCTAATGTTCGCCACGACTTCTCTGAGTGGAGCGCATCCATAATGTTCAATTTGACCGATAGCTTGGGTTATGTTGACTTTGGGGGCCGCTGTGATTTGTGGCTTATTTGCATAGATCTGTGACTTCAGAAAGTCACGATCTCGGCGGCCAGTTCGCATCACCTCTACGTGAGATGACCATGATCTCAAATCGCTGGTTCAGAATATCCAATGTGTGACACGTAGCACCGTCTTGTTGAAACCACATATCGTTAGTGTCCACATCATCCAATTCAGGCCAAAAAAGTTCTATAGCGATCGCCATTGATAGTAATATCCTGACCAACGTAGTTCTCATAATGGGTGATGACTCCGCCAGTCCAAAATCCGCACGAAAGTAACTTTTTCGGGATGAATGGGATGCTCTCGGATCCCACGTGGATTGGTATCATCCCAAATTCGATAATTTTGTTTGTTCACGTACCCTTTCATCCAGAAATGGGCCTCATCGCTGAAGATGATATTTCGACGAAAATTAAATGCCAACTGTTCCAGAGTTCATTAAAAAAACACACGTCGCTCTCTATTGTCGTTTACCTTCAGTTCCTGTGTCACTTGAAATTTGTACGGGTTCAGGCCTAAACCACGACGAAAATTCGCCAAATTGTGGTCGAATTCTCGAATTCTCCTGCACATTCTCACGAACAGCAGCGATGTTTTCGGCAGATTCGTTTCTTCAACGTAGGAATATTGGTCGATCTTTAACTGATCCAGTGATATCAAATTTATCCACCACATTGAGAATAGTCTTCCCGGTAGGACGGAACACCCATTTTGATAAAACAATTTTATTATTTCTACGTATTGTTGAATGCTGCATCCGTCGATGGCAATTTTACAAAACAGACTGAATGAATGACAACTAATTTGACAGACGTAGCTTCAACAAGATGGTTGCTTTCAACTGTCAAATTTCGGAAGTATTGAAAGACCCTTTAAAATATTGAAGTGTTGATAATTTCAATAATGTTGACATTTATTTCATACATGAAATTGAATAAAACGTAAATTCCAAAGTCTGAGAAATAAGAAAATTCAGAACTCCATACCAAAAGTAACATTCAATAAAACAATCGAAGAAAAACACTTGGCTTAAATTTTACAAGATATAACGATTAGAAATATGTTTGAAGTTTAATCTAATTTTCAAAACCTAGAGAAAATTGAAATAATACAATTATACCTAAGAAACAGGTGAGAGAAGTATAAACAAATGGAAATCAAGCTGGTGGTTATTGATGGGTAGATTATGTTTGTGAGCTGATGAAATTCTTACGAATTCCAATAGATCTATTGGATCTCGTAAAAATTTCTTACTTTTGGTTAATGATAAATAAAACACTTGACAAAGTTTTCACAAGAATATATTAAAATACTCGACATATGTTTTAGGTTATCAGCCCGTTATCAAGAGTAATACAATACTGAAAAACAAAATTACTCTTTGGTTATTACAAATTGGCTGGTTTTTCCCACGAGCAGACGTGATTTCCATCATCTCAAAAAAGTCCTTCTACTTCCCTTCGTTACCTGGATTTATAAATTCATTTCTCTCGAAATTTATGAAATGATTTTTATCTATACAATGGTCAAGGAAACCAGTAGAATTTTGTTTTGAATATTGGATCTTTTATGTTCTTTAATTATCTTCTCGATACATCTTTCGGTTCGACCTATACAAGGTTCTAGTATACCTAGGTAAATTCGAATATAAGGTAGAGCTATTAGTTTTCAATATATAGGCTGTTGTTTTATGGATTTGGTTCGAATTTCCTAATAGCAATAACTCTTGAACGGATAGATCGATTCCTCTGATATTTCGTAACACAAATACATGAATGTTGTTAACAATACTGTAGACAAAAATTAAATTCCAGGAACAAACAGAAAAAATGATTTTTTTTCCTGAAAATAACTTATATGGCTTTTGAAGAACACGATCTTACTCAGCAAGAGTTGCTTTGAAAAATGAGCATCCTGCTAAAACTTTCGCATTCCACTAAACTTTTATATAGAGGTAATACTTCAGCTAATCCTATCCCCGCAGAATGAAGTCCAGGAAGATTTACAAGAGCGTATTCCGAAAATCATTCTTCAATTTTTTTATTGAAAAAACACAGTGAGCTCTTTGCAATAGTTGCTCTCAATTAAAGCAGTGCATGACCACACAATTTCTAAGAGACATTTGGATCAATATTTAGGAGATAATGAATGCATCTTCAGAAGACATCAATCGGAGACGAATTTTTCAAAATTAAAATGAAAAAATTCATTTGAGAAAGGAAACATTAAAACAGATCAACCACTAAAAAACAAGAAATAACTAACAAAAAATTAATTTAAAAAAAAATTTTAAATATGCGACATAGGTCACAACATTTGTTCCGATTGTTTCGAAAAGAAAGTCATGTAGCAACAATTTCTCTACAAGATCCGAGAACAGATGTTGTCGATAGGTCAACAACCATTTGTTTACCGCAAGTGGTTAGTAAGTTTAAAGAAACCAACCCCCAACGGCAAATCATCTTTCGCCAAGACAATGAAGCTTACTCACAGTTCTGAAAACAATTGAATATTCAACGCAAGAAAACAGAATTGTCACATCATCCTGCATACAATCCAGTCCCAACGATTTTTTTAATTTTCCTAGAATCAAGAGTCTTCCAAGTGGCCACTTCGAATATAGCAGCAAACTATCGAAATAATTGCTTCCAGGATTGGTTTGAACGAAAGCAGAAGTGTATAAATATTCGCGAAGAAACAATAAAAAAAGTTCTCAATTGTTTAACTGTAGCTCTATATGCAAAACTTACGATTATTATGATTTCCTCTTAGTTTTTTCAAATTGAGATAAAACCCGGAACGTTTTTATTCATTATATTTTGTGAACCTTTTTTTTTCTACAATTTCTTCATTGTACATCATCTTTCTTTCAGAATATGGGATCAATGTAACATGATGCAAGATTATATAGAAATTTTAGACGGATGGGGACCCAGCGCAACAACTTTGGCGCATTTGTGTAGTGGAGAAACTATACCCCAAATAGTAAGCAGTGGACCAGAACTGATGATAAAATTTCACACCTCACCTTTCGGTAACCCTTTCCATCCACTGCCTCTCTCATATCTACCAGGATTTGAATTGGAAGTTGAAGTAAGTATGAAAGTGAACATCCACAAACTCTAGAGTTATTCAATATTGCTCCTCAATTATATTTTTAGTTAGTTCATTCGCCCTTTATCCATAACAACCATTCAAAGAATCACTCATTTCGGCTGCACCAACACTATTTGCACCTCTTCTTCTTCTTCTTCAAGCCACATTGAAATTTCAAAGTCCAGTTCCACACATTTATTTTTAAAGCAGCATCACCACCCAACACATATACCATCTCCTTATCAATGTTTCTGGCCTTTAATAAACCTTTTCTCACAAAATTATTTATACGGCAATTTTATCCATTTGAAAGACATATGAAACGTCTATTTTAGAAAGCTTGTACACGAAAAATGAAATGATATATCGACTTCGTGTGCCTTCATAAGATAGAATTACACTGGTCTACAATGGTTTTGTTGCCCTAGATATGAAAATGATTTTGGGTCTATTTATGCACACAATTCGTGAAACTATCAATGATTTTGTAGGATTTGCTCTGATTTCTTTTTAAATCTTTATATTCATTTTACATAACAAAATAACAGATATATTTATAATGTCAGTTATGTTTTGAGAAATTCGTATACATCGAAGTAAATAAAGAGGAAAATGTCGAAAATATATTTCATATTTCCATAAAACGCCTTTTATGAGCTTTTCTTCTATAATTTTCAGGGACAATCTCTTTTCAAAGACCAGCAGTAATCTGCCATCATGTGACAATCCCATCGACCTTGATACCTTTCTTCCATCACTTTTAGATCTTGATGAAACCGCTCTCCTGTTCCTCACTATAATTTCCTAAATTATCCGGAAATTTATCTAGATGATTGCGGAGATAGTGTAACTTAATACTCATAGCTCCTAAAGTCTGAAAGTTTGTCAGCATATTTTGCACAATTTCTTCATAATTTGCTGCTTTATGGTTACCTAGGAAATTTTCGACAACCAACACAAAACTTTTCCAAGCTTTACTTTCCGGAACAGTCATAACTTTGATAAAATCTGAGTCTTTCATCAATTGCCGTATTTGAGGACCATCAAATATTCCACCTTTCAATTTTTCCATACTAAGCTTCGGAAATTTTCTGCAAATGTAATTAAAACAATTTCCGTCTTTGTTCAACGCTTTTACAAATTGCTTAATCATACCTAACTTAATATGTAATGGTGGAAGTATGATTTTGTCTCTGCTCACCAGCGGCTCCTTATTACGTTGGCTTTACCGACAGTTAAAGAATTTCTTACAGGCCAAACATCTTGTTCCCAATGAAGTTGCTTTGCTCTACTATCCTACATACAAATAAAGCAAAGGTATTTTGTATATCCTCTTTGTTGGCCAAGTAAAAATTAACCATTTTTAAATCCACACAGATCGGCCATTGATGCTCAGAGTATTTAATTTTCTCTAAACTAATTTTACATTTTCATATTCTTCTTTGAGTTTCGTTGAATGGGCAATTGGAATTGATGCAAATTTATTTCCATTGTGCAATAAGACGCATTTTAAACTTCTTTTGCAACTATCAATAAAAAGGCGCCATTCAGTAGATTTGTACTCTTTTAAACCCATGTCTATAAGCAGCTTCGCGATATCATTACAATACACTAATCCTTCATTTTCACTAAAAATTGTAATAACTCTTTTCTCGCGTTCTGTATGTTGTAATTGTTACTGTTGATGCCAATAAATGTTTTTCTTTCAATCTTGAGGCTAACAGTTCTGATCCTTGTTTTGATAAATTGAAATCACGTATTAAATCACTGAGTTCATTTTGAGAAAATAACTTTGGCGTAGATGTTTCACCTTCCCATTCACTTCCACTAGTAGATGGTCCTGATTTCTGTGAATTTGGTAACATCATTGTTTCTGAGGGCATGCGAATTACTTTTGAAATGTATATGGGCCGAGGGAGATTTTCACTGTGTAGAACCGGACATTTCGTAGACTGTAAGTCTGGGTATCTCCACGTTTGATTTCGATTAAAACCTTTAACATCTACTACGCAAAAGTAACAATCATCTAAATGATTCGTAGACTCCATCCAGATCATAGGAATACCAAAGTCTAATCCAGAACGTTCACCTTTTTTCCACAACCGTAAAGACTCAACACAGGACTTACAAACTTTACTAGGAACCCATGGTTTACCTAATTTGTCCATTTTGAAACCAAAATATTCAACATAAGTCTCCTTGACAAAGTCTGTGATATTTCTTTTTGTTTTTTGGTATATAAACACCGCAAATATAACAAAATAAATCACTACAATATTTACACTTTCTTCGTGACGAACTCATATTTTAGACTAGAAGACAAATATATAAGAATGGACATTCAGTAATTGAAACAAAATATTAATCCATGACACTTTATCCAGATTTACGTGTATATGTACTTCAATATTGTCAAATAACTGAGATCTCAGCTGTTATGTGGAGCAAGGGGTCTGAGAGTGGGGATCAGGTGATGTTTGTATGCGCGAAAAAGTTGCGCAGAACCCTAATCATGACTGGAAAATTAAATTTTATTTCTAACAAGCTTATAATTGTTTAAAATATAAGAAATGCAAAATCATGAAAATACGAGCACATTGAGAACTTTCATGAATATATTCGTAATCTGGGCACTTGAAAACATAAAAATTTGCGATGATATCCAGGGCAACAATAAAAAAAATTTTTTGTAGAGCTGTGTTATCCTTTTAATACAGTAACAAATTGGTTTTTGATGCTAGAGTATAGGTATCGCTCCCAGAACCTCGTGGTGGTAATACTGGAACTGCGCTTGAAAGGTATATGGGCCAAGGATGACAACTACTTGAATGGACAAATTTTGAGTATGTCCTTTCTTGCTTTTAATCTTCTGCTCCCTTTTATTCGATTGACAATTTCGGACGTACATTGCTACCTTTCAAGAAGTTCATGAGTCTCTACTAAAATTACATACAGGGTGATTCACAAGTGATCTAACATAATTCAACTGTAGTTAAAGTATACCTGTGAGAGATGATATTTGCAACAAAAAAGATTGTGTTTTGTTTTTCTCTCAAAAATATGTCAAAAGGTCGCAATAAGGATGTCCCATTTAAAAATCGAAAGTTGGAATCGTTTCCGGCATAACCGTAAACGAAATGTTAATGTCATCGAATTCAAAATGTTGTCTTCTATCTGATTCCTAAATTTCATTACAATATTCCAAATAGAAAAAAAGTTACAGGGGTTGCTCTAGTTTCGGTTACACCTGATATATGCTAAACTATTGAATTTTTTGTCTTGGTGTTTACCGATTGGATAAATATGTTGTAAAGATAATTTTCGTTTTTCTTTCAGAATATGCTGCTAACTGAATTTGTATCATAACAGTTATTTATTGCGATTGTTTTATGGAATTCTATTCTTTAAAATAATTTTCACTAGACATCGGTGTGATTAAGAGTCTATGTATATAACTATTAAATGCTGCAACTTTCAGTTGGTAAGGATGTGCCGATGTATAATGAATTGTGATATTTGTATAAGAAGGTTCATGATAAATTGAAAATGGTGTTTATTATTTGATCTTATTTTTGTTAGTCTAGAAAATTGATCGAATTGTTCTGTTCTATTGCACCAAAAAAATGAATAAAAATCAAAAAAATTAAATTCACTTCTGAACGAATAGAACAATTCGATCAGTTTTCTAGACTAACAAAAACAAGATCAAATAATGAACACCATTTTCAATTTATCATAAACCGTCTCATAGAGATATTACAATTTATAATACATCGGCACATTCTTACCAACATTTAATAGTTATATACACACAACCAAATTTATATGGAATCAGCCAGTAGCTTGTATTACCTCCTCTTACCTTGATACAAGCTCGAATCCGTCTAGGCATGCTTTGGATTAGGTTTGCGACCTCCTCTGTAGTGATATTCTGCCACTCTTCTGTGGCGGCTTGAATGAGCTGTTGTGGGGTTCTTGGATTATCCTAGCGCGATCTAATTTTCCTTTTGAGATCATCCCATAAATGTTCAATGGGATTTAGGTCTGGAGAGTAAGCTAGCCAGTCCAAAATAGCGATTCCCTCTGTTTCAAGATAATATCGCGCGAGGTTGCTGGTATGCAGAGGAGCATTATCTTGCATAAAAGTGAAATTCTCACCAGAGTTTCACTATGGGCTCCGGCACTAGGTCCACGTAATTTCTAGCCGTTACACTCGCAGGAAACGAAATCAAATCTGTTTTGCCTCCCAGCATAATGCCACTCCAAAACATCACATTGCTCCATTGGTATTATTATAACCCGAATCCGGCAGTCATCTGATCGAACACCAATTCTGGTGCTCGATACACCAATTAAGTCTGTTAATTTTTTGTTGTCTGGTTAGCTCTGGAACTCTTAGAGCCTTCAGCTGAATAAATCCTTGAACGAAGTCTTTGACGTATCGTTTCGACTGAAACACTGATGCTTATTGCTTCCAGAAATTGCCTTTGGAGTATGGGGTCTCTTCATGCAATTTGGCACGAAAAGCGATCTTGTAATTCAAAAATGATTTTCCTACGACTTCTTCTAGGCCTATTTTGCAAAGATTGTAGCTCCACGTATCAGGCGTAGGTTTTTGAAATCACCCCCTGTGATACCACTATTGTGGCCCTTCTTCAACGAGAGCAATTATTCGACCTCTCTGCACGTCGGACAATCCAACGTTAGGCATTTTCAATTATGATTATAGGCTTTTTAAATTTTGAAATTCAGAGTTTCAAATCTCAGAATACAATATTCTGAACATGTGGTGATAATTCAACATTCCTTATGATACTATCCAATTTTTTACAACGAAAAACTTCATTCTTCACAAGTAGTCAAAGATCCATGGTTAATAACGATCAATAAGTGAAATACCGAGTGATTCCATATAAATGTAGTTGTGTGTACATAGACTCTTAAGCACACCGATGTCTAGTGAAAATCATTTTAAATGAATTAATTAGCTTTACAACATATATATCCAATTGGTGAACACCAAGACAAAAATGTTCAATAGTTTAACATATATAGGTAACATTAGCGACGAAAAAACTCAGTTAATTATTTTTAAGCAGTGCACAATATCATCGACTCGTTGTTGTTTTCGATCAAAAGTAAATAAGCGCTGTACGCATTTCGTACAAAGCTTTCGCATGTCCAAACATTCTTTCAAAATAACACCAACATATTCCTTGGATATCTTCAGGTTCTCAGCTAGATTGATCTATGTCAGTTTTCGATCATTCAAAGCAAATTTGTGTACTTTTTAATGTTTTCATCGATGACAGCCTCTTTGGGACGTTCAATGCGTTCATCGTCTTGTATGCTCACCTCAACTCGTTTAAACTTTGCAAACCACTTCTCCACCGTTGATTTTCCTGGTGAAGAGTCCGAATAATATTTATCAAAACGAATTTTGGCTTCAACTATATTTTTTTCATCAAAATGCAACGTTTAATCATGACACGGAATTGTCTTTCATCCATTCTCCCAACAAAATAACAATAGTTGATTCACTTTCAATGCTATATCTCGCGAACCAACGGTCGGACAGTTGGAAACTTTTTACACATGTCTAGTTGAGGTATGTAGTAACTGAAACCCATAGTAACGCCATCTTAATATCAGCCTACGAACTTTTCAGCTCACCTAGTAAGCGCCGATTCAAACTCGAGGTGTACTCCAACTACAGTTAAGCTAGTACGATCCCTCGTGAATCACCCTGTACACATATATAGCAATTCACTTGTTCTGTTCTTGTTCACATTTTCTTTGAATTCCAGGTATTCTACGTGAAGAAAGAATCACCCAGCTACATAGAACACGGAAAAAAATGCGAATTCCTCGTAACAACATTCACCAGCACAACTGGAATTGTAGAAAACCCATTGCATTCCCTCCCACCAAACACAACTTGCAATTATCACTTCCGTGGGCAATCTAAAGAGATAATATGGATTTCTTTCATCAAATATCACGTAACGAACGAAAGGTCAGATTTCAATACAGGCGATTGTGACGTACAGCTTCAAATTTGGGATGGCGACATGAAGAACGAAAATACAGTGCCATTGATTGGTCAGTTCTGCAAAGATGACAAACCTAAGTTATGCGACCATACTCTGCTGAAAAATTCATCGAGAGAACCAAGACCCTGTGGACTTGCTGAAAGTTATATTTCTTCTGGCTCAGATTTGACCATATCGCAGTCTATAAGATATGGGAGTGTATTGTATCCTGTAAGTTTTGTACTCCGTTATGAATTCATAGATTTAGGTCAGGAAGGTGTACAAGTTAGCAGAAACCCTTGTGATAGACTTCTGAGAGGAGAAAGTGGAAGAATATCATCGCCTAAAATTACTTTTCTCTACGGCAGAGGTGGACAACAGGATCTAAGCTGCACATATCATTTTGAATCTTCTGAATATCAAAAGTTGAAAATAACTTTTTCCAAGATGGGATTTGGTAATAAAGAATGTTTTTCTAGCTATAATGCAGATTTAGATAGGTGGATTTGTAATATAAGGTCTTACAGCAATGGTATTGCTAGTATAAAAATAGCAGAATATCCTTGGTCGGACATAGAAATCACCAGAGGGTGCTTCTGTAACAACATAAGTGAACCTTTAACAATCATCACTAAAACTGCAAGAAAAGTAATGATTACATTTTCTGTGAGTAACATGTTAATGAATGAAGATTACAGAAGTTATTTTTTTGAAGCCACTTACGAGTATATACCAATTCAAAACGAACCAAATTGTATAAACATCTGGAAATTGAGAAAACTCAAAGGATCCAGTGGTGAAATCACAGTTAACAACAATGATTACCACTTGAAGACAAGCGAAGATAATCACACGATCACCTTTTGCAATCAGCAACCCTGGCTGATTGAACCTGAAGATGCTTTAAACAATTTTATCTATTTAAAAATAAGGGAACAGAAAAAGTCGACCCACGTTTATGTCCTAGTCAAAATAGAATACTGGTATATCCTGGGGGTAAGAACGAAGATGCACATATCATTTGTCCGTTTCACAGAGACCCTTCTGACGTTGTTGAGTTATTCTCTGAAGGTTGGAGCATGTTCAGTTATAGGAAGAATCATAATAAACATTCGAGGAGTTTTGTGGTGGAATTTTTGCAGAGGGAGAGAGGGAATTTCATCATTACGTGGATGGAAATTTCGAAAAATCCAGCTTTGAGTATTCCTAGTTCCCTACTGATGATAAGACCTCCAGAATGTCCGCATAGGTGAGTATAAAATTGATAGTTATAACCTCCTTGGATATTTCACTCTTTCGACTATTATACTTCAGTATACTGCAAGGTTTGAGTTTCTTAGTTACGAAGACAAAATTCCCTAACATATTTACATACCAGTCCGAATTCACTGTCGCTGTGACTTCATTCTCCTCAAAAAACCAGGTACCAATAATTCCACCTGAGGAAGTTGCACACAACACTGGGACTTTAGGTGAATGTAAAGGCTTTTGATGCAATGTCGAGGACTTTTGTCAGCCCAGTACTGCATGTTCTGTGTTCCTCGGAGAATTGAAATCACGTTCAGAAAGTTCCTACACAATCGCCATCTTGTATGGATGCAAATGAAGACCATCATGGAGAATTCGTCTCACAGAAAAGGTAGACGCATGTTTACGTGCAGAACACCGTAGTGATCGCAACATTGAAACTCTCACTTCCTCAATGTTCTCAGGTGATCCAATGGGCCGAGGGACTCCAGTTCTTCGTCTTGTCGCACTTCAGTTTGTCTGAACGTAGTGCTATGCTAGCTCATAACTATTCAAAAATAATTGTTTTTCTTGTTCACAGTTGTCCAGAATTAGGAGCTTGTATCAGTTCTGAGTTATGGTGTGACGGCCTTAGACATTGCCCTTCAGGAAACGACGAACAAGAGGCTAACTGTTCCATAAGAGGGGGATTTCGTATATCAATTTTCAACTCAATAGCTCTTACTTCTGTAGCGCTAGTTATATTAGTAACAATTTCAGTGATGACTTTTTACATGTTCAAACACTGGAGGAGAGAACAGAAGAACGTGATAGTAACCGTAACCGAACACACGTTCCTCGAGTTTAAAAGTGGTTTATGTTGAAGCAATCATTTTGTTACGAGTAGAATTTATTTTAGAATAGACATGTATCCTATTTTTATGAATGAACATTTGTGATTTCTAGTACAAGGTTCTATAACTATCGACTGACAATATTATATCCTGTTGTACGTACTGAGTACATAAATTTTATGGTCAATAAATATTTAATGACGAGATTTAATTTTATGGATTTTGAACTGGTGCTGTCTATAACATATGATAATTTCTGTACTAAACCCAAGAAAATTAATTATAGTGTGTTGGGGAACATTTAAAATTTGAATTTAGTGTTAAAATTTTAAGCTAATTTACCTGTGGGGGTTGTAATGTATGAAACAAGTTCTTTGTGATTTTAATGAGTCCATACATTTAGGGGAGTTGAGATTCATGGGTTCATTGCCAACAGTAAGATGCCAACTATTTATTAAATTAACTATAAAACATAACCGGATTTGGAAACTTGTATTCCCCATTATAGACAAAGAAGTTATGAAGGACATTCATCCACTCAAATACAGAATTATTTTTCCAAATTTAATATAAAACTGCCTTTACTTGCGTACGTAAGCTAGGAAAATTATAGGGTGCGCCAGAGAAAACCGGACAATTTTTTTCCATTATAACTTTCGCAATTTTAGAGCTATATCATTCGTTCTTGTTTCATTAGAAAGCAAAAGGACTAGGCTTTTCAGAAATTGTATCCAAATTTCACTTTCGGTAAAATCCAATATGGCTGACTCATTCAAAAATGAGCAATCTTTCAAGATCGCTAGAACGTTTTTTTCACTAAAAAATTCAGTCGATAATTCAGTCTTTTCTGTACAATTTGACATATTGATCTTAAAAATATTCCAAGAATTAGTAAAAAAGTAGCGTGAACAATTTTTTTCATTCTGATTTTCAGCTGAAATCGAAATATTTTTTTCACCTCATGGCGTTGGCACTCTTGAAGATGTTGTGTTTTTAATGGATGACAAAGAACCATTTTTCACTAAAACCAACCTAAAATTTGATTTCCTTCGAATTCAAAATGGCCGACTTCCTCAAATATTAACAATTTTCCCTAAGCATTAAAAAGTTTTGTGGTCGTAATGACTCAACTGCGTAATTCAATCACTAGACTGAACCTTACCCATCATTTTGAGGGATCTAACTCGAATATTGATTCAGAATTGTGCCAAATGTCGTCAATAATGTTTCTCTTTTCCACCATTAAATTCACATCCCGTTGTGAAACCTCTGAGCATAGACTGCATGCATTAACTCTATGATAAACAAAACATAATGAAATGTTATCGAGTTTTAGAAGACATCTGGTTTGAACTTGTTTTTGACGTTTGAAATTTTTAACAATGGTTTTAACAAATGAGCATAAGCGTTTCATTGAATGTTTATTTGTACGTGCCTATAATGCTAGGCAAATATTAGGCCAATTTTGAGCCCCTATTTAGAAGAGAAGTACAATCTATGATCTTGAGGAAAAATTTCGGACAACAGGGTCATTAGGAAGAAGATCAGGATGACTGTTTCCCAAATATCTCAGAGATGCCAACTGTTAAAACACCTGCGAGAATAATAATACGACATGATTTCATTCAACAAATTACATGAGTAAAACATTCAACTAAAAGAATCAAGCACTCAGAATGGAATATGACCTCCATTGGCATCCACAACCATCTGCACCCGTCTTCTCCAGCTCTCAATGGATCTCGAAATTACTTCTTGATCAAGATTGTTCCAACATTCTTGAACTGTTTGCCTCAGCTCCTCACAATTATTGAAAATAATACCATTTTTAAACACCATTTCTTCCAAATGACCCCACAGGAAATAATCGCACGGATTAAGATCGGGACTATTTGGGGACCATTGTTCTGGTTCGATGATATCCTCTACGCGTTGTCTTGAATAATCCATAGTATAGTGACTGGTATGACATATGGCTCCATCCTAAAATCAATTGAAATAGATTTCATTTAGATACATCTAATTTGGGACACCCTGTACACTGACGGCTAGTTGAAAGTAAGTAGCGTTTTTTTGTGATAAACTACAGGTTTTTCATTTCTTGTCAGAAGAATATGGAAAAAATTGTATTTGTCAATTGAGTTTGTAATACAAAAATGTAGAGTTGACGCTTGAAACAGATTATGAAAAAGGCGAGTACCTGTGTTTTAACAGTTCTAGCTGCACCAGTACCTGGTCCTCTTCCTAATGACCCTGTTGTCAACACCAAGATTAAATTCGAGTTCAAATCAGATGTCGTCTAAAACTCGATAACGTTTCATTATTTTTTGTTTATCATAGAGTTATTGCATGCAGTCTATGTTCAGAGGTTTCACAACGGGAGGTACATATGATGGTGGAAAAGAGAAACATTATTGACGACAATTGGCACAATTCTGAATCAATATTCGAGTTAGACCCCTCAAAATGATGGGAAAGGTTCAATTCAGTGATTGAATTACGCAGTTGATTCATTACGCCGCAAAAACTTTTTTAATGGGCGGTGAAAATTGTTAATATTCGAGGAAGTCCGCCATTTTGAATTCGAAGGAAATTAAATTTTAGGTTGGTTTCAGTGAAAAATGGTTCTTTGTCTTCTTAGAACATTCATGAAAAACACAACAACTTCAGGAGTGCCAACGCCATGAGTAGAAAAAATTATTTCGATTTCAGATGAAAATCAGAATGAAAAAAATTTTTCACGCTATTTTTTACCAATTCTTGGAATATTCTTAAGATCAATATGTCAGATTGTTCAGAAAAGACTGAATTATCGACTGAATGCCCCATTCGAATTTTTTAGTGAAAACAAAACGTTTCAGCGATCTTGAAAATTTGCTCATTTTTTAATGAGTCAGCCATATTGGCTCCATACAATTTCTGAAAAACCTAGTCCTTTGGCTTTCCAATGAAGCAATAACGAATGATCTAGTTCTAAAATTGCGAAAGTTATAATGGAAAAAAATTGTCCGGTTTTCTCTTGCGCACCCTATTCGCAGGGAGCACGACGAAAGCGACATCTGATGGTAGCGTAAAATCATGCTCGGCAATGGTATGACATGTGAAAGATCCGTATAAATAACACTGAATTGTTTCAAATAATGAATTTAAAAATAAATATGTGTTATAAAATCTGCGATCGTGTTTTTAAATTGAAAAACTCATTACGATGGAAAAAGTGTGTATAAAAATTAAGGAAAAAATTCTTTGAAAACAAGCTTTTATTTAAATGCGCTAAAAGAAAAAATAAACTTTTGCACTAAAACTTTTACCGTTAATTCATAACGTCATTTCAAATTTAACACATTTGACACAATTTATATGTTATAATATAAAAGCTTGTCCGAGATATAAGTACTCGTATTTACTTTATCAGTTTGAAATATTAACAGGTAGGCATAACATATAAATTGTGTCAAATGTGTTAAATTTGAAATGACGTTATAAGTTAACAGTAAAAGATTTAGTGTGAAAGTTAATTTTGTTCTATTTAGCGCATTTAAATAAAGGGTTGTTTTTAAAGAATTTTTAAACTTAATTTCATTTTTAGTTATTCTTGGCAATCTTTCATTTGGTACCCATATTGTAGGAACGAATAAAAGAAAATTATGCGCCATTTCGTTTTGCATTAAGAATAATTGGTCCACCGCCTTGTTGAATTTAGAATGACGTCACATAGTTAATCATGCATTGTCATCCAAACTCAACGTGTATACAAAATTTCAGCTCAGTTGGTTGAGATCAAGTGCCTTAAAATTGAGTTGTAAGATTTCACCCGAACATACAAACATACATACATTGCAAGTTAAATAAAAGCTTGTAAATATGTTTATAAATAACTAAAAGGAGTTTTAGAATCCCATGGGGTTAACCTGTGAAATGTAAACAAATTTAATACATGACAACTGCAATAATGAAAATTACAAAAGTGTTGATTGTTAATATGATTTTCAGAAATAAAATGAAAAATTAATGGCAATGTAATTGCGAATCGTAATTTGAACATACATTACCCTAGTTGCATTGTTACTGAATAATGTTACACACTACTTTGTTTTTTCTTTTAACATCATTTATCCATTTATTTCTTCCATCCATTTATTTCCACTTGGCCACTGGAAATGTGTAAAATTTACATTTACTGTTTCTAGCTGTATTTTTGCAATCAACAACACAACAACTATTATGGATAATTTTTTATTTAATGTTTACGTGTTTATTTATGATAAAAGCATGATTTAACGATAATTTGACCACATCGAGCGCTGTGATCGATTCAGCTGTCCCCACTATATACTCCGCTCCCTGCCAATATTATTTAATTCGAAAGCCAAACTGTAGAATACAAAATCGACTGCAGTGAATGTACTGCATGCTATGTAGGCCAAAGCGGTTGAGACTTCCAGACTCATTTCAAAGAGCATACATATACAGACAAAAATTCCTCCGTTTTTGAACATATCACAAATACAAATCATATTAAAAATAGTATATATATGTGATAAAAGAAAGAAATTGAACCTCCTGGAGTGTTAGAAAACTAATAAAATCCCACATTATCAAACAATCAAGATTCAATTAGTTGGAAATAATTCCCCATTATTTAATTCATAATAACCTCCTCTCCTCCTGAGGTTAGCTCTGATATCAATACCGAAATGTAGTATAAAAACTCGAAAAAGTCAAATTCGAAACTAGTCGTATAGCTAAACAATGAAGAGTGATAATTTGATAAAATATAGTGTATATAGTGTATCATTCACCCATTTATCACAGAATCAATGTCGTAGGCTGGAATTTGTGGTTTCAGGACTTGTTAGGATCAAATTTTTGAAGCTGAATATTTCCGACTTTGAAAAGATTGGGATCGTGCTGTCCTGACTAATTTGTTTCAGAATTGTTTTAGGAAACACCTCTAAACTTTATCATAGAGATAGAGGGTCACTTTGTATATGTAAAATATTGATACACGTGGTGTTCTGTAAATTAGGTTAGTCAAGGACTTCTTGACAATTATAAAACCCTGAACTATTTACGAGGTAGATATGGGGCCCTCAGCAAACCAATCATTTTGTCACCAAGCATATATTCTCTGGTTCTACGAACCATGAGTTGAAGTACCATAGGCGTCGCTTGAGAACAACATCTCAAAAATTGTTTCCATTAGCTCATGGCAAAAATTGTAGTTGTCTTCATTCACCACTCCGACGTTTCTGAAGTGGTAATTCAGAAGGCAATACGCTAATAATTCTCAGATCTATTATAGACAAATTGAGAACAAGTGCTCGTTAACGTGTCATAGGAAAAGACAAAACACATACCCTGTTGTAAATTCCTTCATTGGAATTTTTCTTGATCGTTTATCTTATTTTTTTTTAATTTTTAAATGTGATCCGTGAGCCTTAAACGTCATTTAAAAAATCTGTATTCATATCAGAGTTTAGTGAACATAATTGAAAGGGTGTTCCGTTGATACTTTTCACCTTGAAAGATAAGAACTATTTTCAATGAAATAAAACTAAAGTATTTAGATTTTCACTATATTAACAAAACTATGACCGGTTTCATCACATTGTGGCTTCATCAGATAGATACAAACTAATGAACAGAGTTTTTCCTTATATATTAGTCTTATTTTCTACTTGTATTTTGTGTTAGAACACAAAATACAACAGCTTAACTTATATTGGTAATCCTAGTCTGAAATTAAAATCATTCCTCCCACATTATAATTTCAATATAGCATTCCGAACTGATAATTCTTTAGGCCGACATATCAAAAACTGCAAATCTAAAATTGATAAAAGTAATAAATCCGGTGTTTATAAACTGTCCTGCGGGGATTGTTATAAAATTTATATTGATAGAACTTTCAGAAATTTCAAAGTTAGATTATCCGAGCACAAACGTAGTTTTAATTATCATAAATCAGATTCCCATTATTCTAATCACTTACTCGAAGAAAACTATAACTTTAATGATAATTTCAAAATTTTACACAATGAAAATAACAGACAAAAACTCAATCTATTGTAAATTTTAGAGATCAACAAAGAGAAGAATTCAGGTAGGTTACTTCATAGTCAATTAGATCTAAATCCTTCTCCTTTACTCAATCTTTTCAATTCATAAAGTAAGCAACTGGGATGGGTTTTCCAACATATCTCTTGTACCTATTGTAATATTAAGCAGGAAATAAGAATAATATATAAGGAATAACTCTGTTCATTAGTTTGTATCTATATGATGAAGCCACAGTGTGGTGAAACCGGTCATAGTTTTGTTAATATAGTGAAAATCTAAGTACTTTAGTTTTATTTCATTGAAAATATGTATATCGATTTTTTTTGAATTTGGGAGGCTTTTACTTGGTAAAATTCCATTATCAATAATTGCGATTCGTAACGCGTTTCAAAAACAAGTACTGTGTTTTAAGAATTTTACTTAATAATTGCGATTCGTAACGCGTTTCACTTGTAATGCCAACGTAGGTTAAGGTGTTGAATTTTGTTTCAATTTATCGACAGGGTAATTCAACACCTTAACCTACGTTGGCATTATAAGTGAGAAACTGAAATCATTCTTAAGTAGCAATAATTTCAACATAGCTTTCCAAACTAATAATAATTTAGGCAAATATATAAAAAATAATAAAACCAAACCAGGTAAAAACAATAAATCAGGTGTTTATAGATTGAATTGCAATGACTGTGATAATTTCTACATTGGTAGAACACAGAAATTTTAATATTAGAATATCGGAACATAAACGCAGTTTTTCAAATAAAAATCAGATTCAAATTACGCGAATCATCTCTTGAAAATAATCATTCTTTCGACCAACAGTTTGAAATTTTGCATACAGATAATAAATATTGAAGGTAGATCTTTGGGAAACTTTAGAAATAAATAAATACAAACACTCAGGTAGTCAAGTCGATTTAAGCCCTTCACCTCTATTGAATCTTTTCGGGGAGCAATCTATTCCTTAATTTTATTGGATATACCTGTCATAAATAACCACTTAAGAATAAGCAACCAATAAGCTTTTAATTACTCAAGAACATTTATAGTTATATTCTCATTTACATTTTTCTGCATAATCATTCGTCTGAAGAAGCTACGGTGTAGTGAAACGCGTTACGAATCGCAATTATTAAGTAAAATTCCTTAAAACACAGTACTTGTTTTTTATTATTTATATCGATTTTCATCAAGTAACGACCTCCTCAATCAAATTAGATAAGGACTACCCTAATGCTGCCAAGTAATAATACTTGAAATAATATTGAAAAATTGGTAAGTAAAAGTAAAAGACAGAAAAACAAAACTTTTTCAAATTGCTTCACCATATCAGCTCTTCAGTGTATTTCATAATAAATATATTTTCAAAAAATGTGCGTCCTCATGGTTATTCTTATATCTTATCAAAGATTTCCCAATCATGTGATAGTCTGGTGGTCAAACGACCGGTGAGATCATTGGTTCTCCTTTCAATGCATTCAAAATATTTTTCGCAGCTCTTTCTGCCATAGCATTTCTTGTTTTCCATGTTGCACTGCCCAAGTGAGGAATGATAACTGAAAAAAAATTTATTCAAGAATATTATCTGTTTTGAACAAGCAATGATCATCTATCAATAGATAATCGTCCAAAAGAAACTAATTCTGACTCTATTTTAATCAAGATTGTCAGCGATAAGAGCTACAGAAAGAAATCAATGTTCATCAATATATTTTATGATCAAAAATAAAGCTTAATGTTACCAATCGTTGCTTGAAAGTGGTTGCAGCCCAAATCGGTGATTACTATTAAGTTCTACTCACCGCAGTTTGAAAGGCGGAGTAACTCGTGATCTGGAGGTAATGGTTCAGGAGTCATAACATCCAAACCAGCAGCAAATATCTGTTTCTCTTTCAAAGCCCGTACAAGATCTGGTTGATTCACGAGAGCACCTCTGCTCACATTAACAAAGATAGATGTTTTCTTCATCTTCGAAAAAGATTCGGCATTGAACATTTTATCAGTTTCTTTCGTTAAGGGCGCGCTACATATGACGAAATCGCTGTTTTTCAATAAGGCGTCTAAGGAGACAAATTCAGCACCAATAGCTTTACCTGTAAAGATCAATAAACATCAAATCTAAATATAGGAAGGGGAGAATGTTGATGAGTAGGTAACAATAATGGAGCAGTTTTTTCCAATTGTTTTGAAGAATGAATGATCACATATAGTTGCTAAGTGATTCAACCAGAGCTGAACAGAGTCCTACTTACCTTCTGGTTTTTCTTTATGTCCTGTGTATAAAATTTTGGCAACATTGAAACATTTAACCCTATGTGCAATCGCTTGTCCAATGCCTCCTAGTCCTACAATACCAATGGTAGCTCCGCTAACGTCCTGACCTAACAACCATTGCGTTCCATTTTTATGGGACCAACTGCAACTGAAATAAAATGTGAATGAACAAAAATTTTCAACAAATTGACGATCTTTTTTCCATTAAATACTTTGTAACGCAAAAGTGTCGAATCAGATATTACTATTGCTGGGTAAAAAAGGCAGTTGGGATAAGCACGATGCCAAATTCAGGAAAACAATATGTCGTTTCGAGCACGATATAACCTGATGCATTCGAATAACTCAATATGAAGAAGTCCGGTGACCTGGTAGGTCGTTCAATAGCAATTCATTTTCCTAGATATATCAAATCGAGATATTTTCTAATATTTCTTGAGTAAGAGAGCAGGATTCCATCTTGATTCCTGGACAAGGCATAGTAGGTTTAGATGAAGATGAAGTACCATCAAAGCTAGTAAAAGTTCAAAACGCGAGATGGTCATACATTATAGGGTTTCATAGAGTTTAGGAGCTTGAAATTCAAGCTTCTGATGATCAAAGGTTTGACTTGACTTGATTTTGCAACCCAAAAGCTTGACTCGATATCAAGCTTTTTCAAGCTTTTTGAAACTTGAGTCTAAATTTAAGTTCACTTGCTTATCGCTTGTTGCCGTACCCGCACAGGAGCAATAGAAGTAGGTAGTATCCCTAGCTATACAAAATTCTTGAATTTGCTATTATATCTATTATATCTAGTCAATTAGTGACGCAGCGCAACAAGTAAATATAAAAAGCCCCGCGAGTGAATTTAAAGGGTTAATTTAAAGAAAACAGGGAATTAATCCACCAGCACTCATTAAAAAATGTCAAGAACTGCTATATTCGACAACAACACTCAACAAAATATAGATGTTTCCTACAACTCACAATAGATTTCATTTAATATAGAATTTAATTTCAAATGAAATGATTCTTTCGGAGGTTTTCTTTATGTTTCGTTAAAAACTCAATAATTCTTGTAAAATTTATAGAAAACTGAAAGAAATTTATGTAGTGTCGTTACCTAGCGTCCAGAAGTGTAAGTACAGTATAAGCTTTTATTCGTGGGGTATATATTCTGCTTTTCTCGAAGTCCGGTAGCGGGTTCACCGTCTTGGTCCATAGAGGGCGACCCTCGTATGTATAATATGTACGAGATGCGTCTTTTGTGGAACCGTTATGGTACCCCGATGTAGTTGGTTAGGATGCTGAGAAACGATATGCGACACTGATGAGCTCCTAATAAGGACGAAACTACAGTCTTCTGCTTCGTTGCACTATTGGGGGCTGCTTGCATGGCGGACAGATTTGGGAACTAGCTCTAGTCAGGAAGGATTATTCATTGATCAATGGATTTTTGACTAAGTTTACATATGTAGACTACTCACGAAGTTTATCGGGAATAAAATCTAACCTAACCTATAACTTCCCCAATTATTAAGTTAGAGCTTTCATTTTAGATTCTTTGGAATTGAAAAGGATGATGGAATACAAGAATTGTCATCAAATTTCATTTTCGGTACAATTCAAAATGGTCGAAGGTACACTACATTTTCAAATAGCTGTATTTTTTTTCGTGGAATATTGAATATGATCCATGAAATCAAAAAATCAATTCTTTTTGATTATTATCAGGGATTAAACAAAAAAACCATAAAGAATTGATAAGCGAAGGACGAAATGAAATTTGATGACGAGCCTTGTATTCCATCATCCTTTGGGATTCCACGAAGAAATATTATATGGGCGATGTCTACCCAAATTATTGGGTTCATAATTAATCTAGAATCATCTGTAGATCATAATCGGCATAACTTAGAAGACCGAACCTGGCCATCGTGGCTCTCTCGGTCAAACAGAGAGGGAATTGTTTTGTTGAGTTTGAATATTGAAGGGATTTCCAAGGATACATGCGATTAAACTTCAAAATTGGCAAGCAAGAGTGAGGTGGAAGTAATTATGCTTCAGGAGACTCACACTGCGACGGAAGAACATCTTCGCGAAAGAGGAACTATAGCAGGTTATGTACTTTTTGATTATCTCCTTAGTCCTTTTTATGGCCTTGCTTGCTATATGAAATCTTCATCATTTTCTCAGATTCAAGTGAGTTTAGACTTATAAGAGTTAGGTATATTTGATGAAATACTTTTCTGCTGGTTTTCTTTTTCCATTGTTACAGATTTTTCCTGTCCCACACCCTTTTTACCCTTGTCTTCTTGAAATTATGGAGTGCAAGAGAGAATGAAGCTGCTAAGCTAAAAAAATTTATGGTACTTTTTTGTACACACGACACTAACACAACATAAACAGACAAGCTATTGCTAGTGCAATAGCGACAAGGAAACGAGTGTTTTCCACAGGTTTTTTCACTCGTTTTTTGAATCATACGCAAGATAGTATGGTTGCCCTGTTACATTTCCTGTGCTCATACTTTAGGGGCAATCGTAGGAGGCATGGTGCGGGTTTCGATGTCAGATTGAGGAACATGCATGGTCTATTTTTTCCGCTGGTATTCTATTTGTTCGCTTGTTTTTCACGATTGTGTTTTCCTGACAAACACCAAAATTATAGATATAAGCATTTATAAATACAATTTATTCGAATTTTGTAAATCCTCTTTTCAAAAGATATATATATATATATATATATATATATATATATATATATATATCATCTAAAATGAAAGCTCCAACTTAATAATTGTTGAATTTATAGGTTATAAAAGCAATTACGGTTTGTCGTGGACTACCTATATAATACAATTTCCCAAAGAAATTAGTTTCATGAATATAAGTACTTGAAAACTTGTCTCTCGCTGAATACCTAAGGGTTGATGTGAATTTCAGTAAAAATTTCCATAAAATAAGTCCACCAATAATACCAAGCTGATTTTTCAATGAAATAGAGCTCGAGAATATTTTAATTTTATGATCAGAACAAATCTGATGAAAAATTTGAAGAGGTTGCAGTTCTTCCCCATTTCCTGAAAAAGTGAGTGAATGAAAATCTACTGATATTAAAGGGTGTTGTTATACTAAAAATTAGCAGAATTTCAAGAAGGTTGTTTGTTTCGCTTGTACAGAAAAAATAAAGAACCCAATTTTTCGTCTCCACATCGACTAGGTGAATCTCGAAAAAAGGCCTTAAGAAAAAAAGGAATTGGGAAATATGTTCCATTTATCTGAAGAATTATAATTTCAAGTAGGTCCGTATATTAAATAAACAGTCTGTATACTAGAATATACCTTGTACATAAACGTTTTTGCTTAATATTCTGGGTACACAAATTCAATACTATTTCTCTGAACTATTATTCCATGTAAATAATTTCATTTTATTTCTCGAATGGGTATTTACACTCATCTAATATTGTTATATGTGGCATGGGAAATTTAAGCATCGCGTCATATTTCATGGAAAATAAACCTTGTATTACCAGGAGAGGTGATAAAACTAAATCATTTAAATTCAAGAGAGTATCGATATTCTTGACTGTATCGACTTGTAGTTTTCAAGGTTCAGTTGTTAAGGTTACAATGGTTGAAATTAATAGTGTTGATTCGTTTCGAGTATTCATTTCCGTGTATTTTTTAATATCTTTAAGTGGAGCTCATTCTGTCTCCGGTGATAATAAAAATACACCATCGTGTCCTTTTAGACAATTTTCGTGTAGTGATGGAAAATGTATTCCAGCCGCGTTGTTTTGCGATGGACAAAAGGATTGTACAGACGGTTCAGATGAAGATAGTGCTGCATGCTCAAAAACTTCGTGTGAAAAAAACGAATTCAAATGTGTATCAAACAGTCAATGCATTCTAAAACATTGGAAATGCGACGGAAACAAAGACTGTCCCGATGGTAGCGACGAAGAAAACTGCAATACGTGTGGCCCAAATCAATTCGCTTGCCGATCAAGTTCAGGGCGATGTATTCCAATGTCATGGCTGTGCGACGGTACTGAAGATTGCTACGACGGACGAGACGAAAAAAACTGCAATAGAACTTGCCAATCCGATCAGTTTACTTGCGGAAATGGAAAATGCATAAAGAAAAACTGGGTCTGCGATCTGGATAACGACTGTGGCGATGATTCCGACGAAAAGAATTGCGTACCTGTTAATTGTGATCCTATGAAAGAATTTTCGTGTTCTATATATCGTTGTATACCCATCGCCTTGAAATGTGATGGTAAGGAAGATTGTACGGATGGTAAAGATGAATTGAACTGTAGTAAAAAAAGTTGATCGAGGTTGTTGAAATTGATTCGCATAAATGTTTCCATTATACATGAAAAAGACTGTTATTTAAAATAATAAATATTTATACACTAATGTTCGATTTTTCTAATATGTAACTTATTTATCTCAAATCAGCCACCCTGTATATATTTGATGAAACACGTCCAATGATTTTATTTGGGACCTTTTTGATATACACGGTGCTTCAACGAAAACTAAACAGAGGCTATATCTACCAAGATATTCATTTCTGATCAAAACGCAAAGACAGGTCAATTTTTGTTTTAAGGGGGACATCTTTTGGGGTACAAAACCTGAAATATCAACCCCCTAAGCGGGGGTTGCAATCCTTGAACATTTTGAATAGGGAAGATGGGTCGAGTGATGACTCAAAAGAAAGGTGGTATCTTTGTCTACATTGCCTTGAACGAATTTATATTTTTAATTGAAAACTGTAAAAGATACAGGGTGACAACTGAAAGATAGGGAATACCATTTCCCTGAGACTTTCAGTGAAGTAAAATGGAACAGATCCATGCTGATCAATGGCAGTCATCATCAAGTATCATCCTCATCTCGAATTTCAACCCCTAGAGCAGGGGTGACCACCCTTGAAAATTTGGAAGAGGGTAGATGGGTCGAGTGATACCTCGAAAGAAAGGTATTATCTTTGTCTGCATCCCCGTGAACGAATTTTCATTTTTGATTGAAAACTGTAGAAGATACAGAGTGAGCTACTGAAAAATAGAGGAGACTATCTATCGCCCTGAGCTATTCAAGTATTAGTGCAAAAAAATGGAACAGATTCATTCCAGATCAAAGGCTGTCATCTTCCGAAACACCATTCACATCTCAAATTTCAACCCCTAGAATAGGGGTGACCACCCTGTGTTATTTTTAAAGCAGAATATAGGTCCAGTTATTTATAACCTTCGATAGTCTTCTCTATTTTTCAGTGGCTCACTCTGTATCTTCTACAGTTTTCAACCAAAAATGAAAATTCTTTCACGGGAATGAAGACAAAGATATTACCTTCCCTAATTAATGATTATACAGTGCAACAATATTTCAATTTTTGTTTCCTTAATTTTTACAGGACCAGCTTCTATATATTCAAATTTTTCTTTGATACAGTTCATTTCAGTCACAACAATGCAGGTGGTTAACATTAAAGCCCATAACATCAAAAATTCCAAGATTTATTTTCAACAAAAACTGATAAACGCAACAGCATCGTATGCATCAGTAAAGACCAATATAAAGAAAAGATGTATGATATATTAGAAACTCTGAACATGATGAGAAAACATAAAGATCCGACCAAATCCTTCATAACAGACATGAAACAGAGATTGAAACATACAGATTACCTAGCATCTACCGAATGGGAAAAAGGAAAACTAATTCCAATGAACGCTCAATCTCCAACGTTATTGGGACTAATAAAACTGCACAAAGAATAAAAATGCTAGCGCTAGCTAGGGCAGTAGAATCATATATACACCCTCAGGTAAATTAGCAAAGTTGTTAAATCAGAAATTTATTGATCTCACAAAGTTCCGTTCCAACCATATCATCTTGAACTCTATTGTATATTGTACATTGATCTTGTACAAGAACTTTCAGAAAATAGAAGTAGATCTAAAGATTTTGTTTATTTAAGCAAAATTCATAGAGGGAGTTGTAAAAATAAAATTTCTGATTGTCATTTAACAGAATTTAGCAGATGTAAGATTATTATTTCTTTTAACCTTTTCTGCCACTATAAAACAAAACTAGAACGAGTATCAGAAAAGTATTCACGAGTACACTCAAATAACACAATTTAATCTTTTGGGATGGCTATTTATCTATAGAATGTTTTTCTTATCCAATTGACATGGTTGGTTCAGTTTCAAAAATTACTTACTCCTCAATAGCTTGTCGACCTTCAATATATCTTCTGGACGCAGCTAAAATCAGTAATACTGCTATGTCTGCCACGGCATCATCTAACACCCCTGGTGTATTCCCAAACTTGATACCTCTCTTTTTTAATTCTTCAACGTCAATGTTATCGTAACCAGCAGACATGGTACCAATCACTTTCAACTGAGGTCCTGAAATGAAACTTTTCATAAAACATCTCAATTTCGATGGCTCATCGCTTACCTGCTTTATCCAGCATTTCTTTATCCAGCTGCAGATGAGATGACCACAGCATAGCATCTATTCCTGGAATGTTTTGCAGAATTTGTTCTCGTTCAGCTTCACATACTCTCACTTCACACCTGTAATATCGAGGTACAAACAAAATTAAAATCATTTGTTCCTACGAAAATTTATATATATATATATATATATATATATATATATATATATATATATATATATATATATATATATATATATATATATATATAGAGGAGAGAGAGAGAGTTACACTACCTAGACATCTTGGAGGTCGTGGATTAACTGATTTGAATAATCTTCAAAGTAAACAGATTTTTCATTTACGTTCCCATTTTCATGATAAATTACATGATATTGTTGTTGCTTCAGATTATAACCTTACACCTCTGAACTTGACAGTGCAAAAGGTAGATTTTGATATATTTGATGATAATTCTAAAAGAGAAAGTTGGATGCTGAAGGAATTACACGGAAAGCACCCTAAAGAATTGAAAAATGATTATATTGATGAAATCGCATCGAATAAATGGTTAGTTTCTGGAGAATTGTTTGCTGAAACAGAAGGCTTGGCAATTGCGATCCAGGATCAGGTTGTTTTCACGAGGAATTATAGAAAACACATCTTCAAACAAAATATAGATGATTCTTGCCGTAGATGTTTCTGTTCTTCAGAAACAGTTTTTCATATATTATCATCTTGCTCAGTCCTTGCTTCAACAGATTATTTATAAAGACATAATGCCGTCGCTAATATTATTCATTTTAATCTAGGAATTAAACAGGACCTAATTCCCAAAAGAAAAAAAGTTTACAAATATGAACCTGAGATTATTTGTGAAAATGACAAATATAAACTTTATTTTGATAAAACAATTCTTTGCAACAGTACTGTAAAACACAATAGACCAGATACCATTCTTACTGATAAACAGAATCAAACAACATATATAATTGATATTGCTATACCCGACACACATAATATACAAAATAAATACAATGAAAAAATTTCTAAATATATGATGCTTGGCGACGAGATTGAAAAATGTGGAAAATGAAAAAATTTTATTCTACCGATTATTATTTCCACAACAGGTGTTATTCCTAGGAATCTTCACAAAAGTATTGAGATTTTGGGTCTGAAGAAAAATTTGTTTGAACAGTTACAAAAGATAACAGTCATCAAATCTTGTAATATTCTTCGTAGGTTTCTTTCCGAAAAAATAATGAGGTAGAGTCATAGGTTTTCTTTAGTTTATACTGCTCAGAATCTCATTTCATATTTTATTTATTTGTTTATATAAATGTAATATAATTATCTGACAATTTCATCGATCGATGAAGTGGTGAACGATCTATTCGATCTATTCTTATATAGCAGCACCTTCTTTCAAACTTTCAAAATTCCTTAACGACTTGCTAATAAAACATTGCAATTTTAAATCTGAATTTTCAGTCAAAAATTGGCAATATCAAAAGTACCATTATACCACCTAATTCCAAACTCATTTCTGTCGACGTTAAAAATCCATTCCTCAAAATTCCTCCGAAAGATATGTACTACTTAGTTGAAGAATTATTAGAAAAGAATCATGTCAATACGATCATTAAATCAAATATTCTTTCATTATTACAAATTTGTTTAGATCAGAATCATTTCCATTTCAATAACAAGTATTATACTAGTGAAGACGGCTTGATTATGGGCAATCCGTTAAGTCCTTTGTTAGCACAAATATTCATGAATAATTAGAGGAATTAATTCATAATCATTCACTTAGTAAATATTGTTTATACTGGTATCGCTATGTAGACGATATCATTTTTTGCTTCACAGGAACAGATAGACAGTCAAATATTTTCGAAAATCATATAAATTCATTACATCCAAAAATTGAATTCACAACCGAAATAGAAAGACGTAACAATTTCGAATGAAAATGGAAAATTCAACACCTTAACCTACGTTGGTTATTACAAGTGAGAAACTGGAATCATTCTTGAGTAGCAATAATTTCAACATAGCTTTCCAAACTAATAAAAGCTTAGGCAAATATATAGAAAATAATAAAACCAAATCAGATAAAAATAATAAATCAGGTGTTTATAGATTGAATTGCAATGACTGTAATGATTTTTACATTGGTAGAACACATAGAAATTTCAATATTAGAATATCGAAACATGAACGCAGTTTTTCAAATAAAAAATCAGATTGAAATTACGCCGAATCATGTCTAGAAAATACTCACTCTTTCGACCCACAGTTTGAAATTTTGCATACAGATAATAAATATTGGAAGGTAGATCTTTGAGAAACTTCAGAAATCAACAAACACAAACACTCATCAATGAACAAGTCGATTTAAGCCCTTCACCTCAATTGAATCTCTTCAGGTAGCAATCTATTCCTCAATTTTATTGGATATACCTGTCATCAATAACCACTTAAGAAGGACCAACCCAATAAGCTTTTAATTACTTAAGAACATTTGTATTTATATTCTTATTCTTATCTATATATAGTTGTCATAATTTCCTGTACATTCATTCGTCTGAAGAAGCTACGGTGTAGTGAAACGCGTTACGAATCACAATTATTAAGTGAAATTCCTAAAAACACATTACTTGTTTTTATTATTAAGATCTTAGTCAATCGTTTGAGTTTTTCATTCCCAACACACGGACAGACATAGATGTTACAACTGTATAATACTCTTGATGAAAATAATGAAAATTTTTAAAGAATAAAACCGTCAATTCTTTATTTTCAAATACAAGCTTATTTGTCATTCAAAATGGAATAATTTGGAAGTTGTGTATCTTAATTATAATTGAAAACTTGACTTACTCTGACTTCAATAAATCATGAGCTATTTGAGGTATTGTGTTATTCGCCACTAAAACTTTGAATTTTCCCATGATCAACGAACAGTTGAAGTTATGTTTCCAACTGAAAGTGCAAGAGAAGTATATAAATATAAAGTTATAACAACACTTCAAGATAAATCAAAAGATAAAAAATTCTTGTTTACTTGCTTTCATATTGCTCTAATAAAATCAAATCTTAGATAATTTCACCTATTTTTCAGATAACATGATAAACCGAAGTAACATACGAGATAATCACAGTAATAAACAAAAATAAACAAACAGATTTACCCACTAGACTGTTTTGAAATGATGAAACATGTCGCAGAAATTCTGATGGTGAAGATTATTACTGAAAAATTTCTCAATTATAAAATTCATATATTTTATAAAATTTGAAATCAAAATCACTTCGAAGCATCGAAAATTATTTGATATATGTCATTGGTTTGCTAAAATATACTTCTGTGCTAATGGAATTCAGGAAAGGGGAAATAATATATTCTGTAACTGGTTTAGAATGAAAAATTTCGATACGAGTGAAGAAAAAACCACAAGTATAGAGTTTCTTCATTCTCACCGAGTAACAGACTGTATTTTCTCCACGACCGCAAAGTATAAATTATAAATAAATTAAATCCGAAAGACAATAAAACTTATTATTATATTAAGACATTTTGACAAGTACTGAACAGTTCAGCACTTATCGTCAGCTAAAGATGGTCGAGAAATTGTAATCCTGATTTTCAATAAATCTCTTGTGATAGTTTAATATATAGTTTGATTTCTTATGATCATCATGATGAACTGTCATGTAGTAACGGGGAAAAAATTTGTCTCACATTTACTGTTGCTTTTATGATTGAACAAATTTTCTATATCGTTGAGGATTTCCATTTTTCAATAAATCACCAAAAATGCAAGTAAAACATTTTCAGTTTTCTTTTCTTGTTGCCAATCTCTGAACAATGCATAAAACCAGCAGGTTCTCGATTATATTATTTGCATAATGTGTAATTTCAGGTGGAATATATTCAAGTTCTTTATTTATACACTCGATTTTTCAGTCATAATCTTATTTGAAGAATAACTTATTCGAAGATCATTATTATGATGTTGACATTTATATCTGACACTGACGCTGTTTTGAAATTCATGGCAATTATGGAATAATCATTCCGTATCTGGTTATAGAATGAAAATACATGAAAAACACATAAGAGTCAAGTGTTTTAGAATAAATATTCAAACTTGAGTGAGAATGTTTAAATTATCAAATTCAAAGATGGTCGTGGAGACAACCTTTTTCTAGTCGCAAAAGGAATTGTAGATGCTGGATGGCCTAAAGTTTATTCTTCGATTCTGCTTTTATCACAACAATCACATCAGAACGTATTCCAAATAGCCAAACGCTGTACGATTGTATATTGATTGTGATACAACTTCGCACAGTTGATAAAGAACTTGAATTAGGATGTGGTGGGAGAAGTGGCTATGGAGGAAGGTTCTTAATGTAATTCCACTACTAAGGCTTCAAGTTCTTTTCTTTTTCATTCTTTGTAGTCGTTTGCCCGTTCTCCTCCACCATCTACTCGCTTCGTTAACCTCCCTCACTATGACATTTATCATATGTTTAAGACGACTGTCAAAATTTTTTTGCAAATTTTTCTTTGAATCAAACAAGAATGACGAAGAAAAAATATATGGGAGATGTCAACCCAAATTATTGGGTTCATAATGATTCTAGAAGATCTATAGTTCATAATCGGCATCACTTAGAAGACCGAACCTAGCAATCGGGGCTGTCTCGGTCAAACAGAGAGGGAATTGTTTTGTTGGGTTTGAATATTGAAGGAATTTTGCGAAATTATACTTCAAAATTGGCAAGCAAGAACGAGGGAGTGATTATGTTTCAGGAGACTCACACTGCGACGGAAGAAAATCTCCGCGAAAGAGGACATATTGCATGTTATGTACTTTTTGATTATCTCCTTAGTCCTTTTTATGGTCTTGCATGCTATGTAAAAACTTTTCTTAAATTCAAGTGTGTTTATACATATAAGAGTCAGGTATGATTGTTAAAATATTTTTCTGCTGGTTTTCTTTTTCCATTGTTACAGATTCCTGTCCCAAACCCTTGTTTTCACCCTTGTCTCCGTCTAGAAATCATGGAGTGTAAGATGAGAATTGACGCTGCTATTGTTGTTGTTGATTGAAATCTTCAAAACCGATTTTGTTGCTGGGTTTTCTACTCCGTCCGATTCATTAACTCTTTGGAAAACTGAATGGAATGAATTGAATGAAATTGTTTTTGATAAGTTCCTCATACAAGATTCTCTCCAAAAAATTTCCTGCTTTAAGTCTCAGAAAAGAGATTTGATGTACCATAAATCGTTTAAGAACAAGTAATGCGCGTTTTTGAATGGATTTGTCCGAATGGCAATTGTGATGGGGCTGAGGAAACTATAAGTTAGTTCGTCTTGGGGTATCCTATATCTTGACATCCAGATGTTGTGCACTCGGAATACTGGCCAGCAAATCAAACGGTAAATAAAGAATATTACTTAATTCGTCGGAAAAGTCCAGATTTGTGGAAAGAAAACTCATGGATTTTGCACTACTATAATACACCATGTCACAAGGCTATCATTGTGAATGAATTTCTAACCAAAAACTCAACAAATACCATCGAACAACCACCGAGTTCACCTGATATGGCTCCGGCTGACTTTCTTCTTTTTCCAAAACCCAAATTACCACTTCGAGGAACCCGTGTTGAATTGCAAGAAGATAAAAAGAATTCGCGGAGAGAATTCGATTCTGGAAAAAGCGTTTGAAAAATGTTTGATGGGTGGATTATTCATTGGCGTAAATGTATTATATATATAATTTGTGTTTCATTGACCAATTCCCGGTAATTTTGACAGAACGTACATATCGTATCAAATTCTTTTCTTGTTTGGGTTCAAACATTAAAATTAAGTATTACAAACAGGATATTTTTCTGTTGTTTTTCTTTTTATTCTTCAAATTTTTGATTGGAAAGGACAAACATCTTTTATATTAGTGTTGAGAAACAAGTTGAAAAGGCACTTGAACATAACGTATACGACTGCCCATTGTCATTGAGTAGGTAGAACATGAGTTCATCATTCAGCCTTCTATATTTCCAGATATATCTTACATTCATAAATATTTTCGTATCCATTCTAAGGTAATTTGGGGATACTTGCATTTCCCATACTCCACATACTAATTTAGAATCTTTTTCAGCGAACTATATTGCCTAGTTATCAGTAAGTTTGAAGTGACTTGAATTCATAAAATACTGGACAACTTTCTGACGTCATCGATAGTAAATTGACCTTCAAATAAGTTTCAAGCATTCATAACTTTAGAGCATCCGTTCTTATCACTGAGAGAGATGAAACATAACCTAGGTATTCGATTTAATTGATGAAATTATGATAATTACAACTTAAACATAAGAGTATTGAAAAACAGATATTGAGATTATGACTATATAAATCAATAACTGCTATTTTCATAATTCTTCATGAATAAATGAATATTTACCTTGTTAACACCTGAAACTATTCACAGCACAAGATAAACAATATGATCATGTAAATGTTTTCACGTTTTCATAGATTTCTGTTAAAATTGTTTTCTTCAGGCAATAATAGTCAGTTAGAAGATTTCTTTTAACAGTTCAAGTTCACTTGTTAGATGTCGCTGTCATATCAAAGTATTTAAAATAAATTAAACTAGCTATAGTAATTAATACTTCAATGGAATGGTGATAGAAAAATTGAGGCAGACGTTTCGTTCGAAGCTGAAAAAATTCTTACAATGTTACCAATCCGACTCTGCTGCGTTGAAATTATTAACTGTAAAGGGTTGGTTCTTTTGGTCCACACCTGATGTATTATTTTAAACGTAGTCACACACTTTTCCCATCTAACATTCCGATAGTTTCCCGAACGAAATTTTTTCTGGGAAAGTCAAACTACTCATTTACACCACTCATCACTCCATGATTGGTTAGATTTCGGGAACAGTCTGCAATCTTACACTAATTGAAGAATCTAGAATAGACTCTTGGTACAGACCAGTGGAACTCATCAGTTCGGGTCTATAGCGAATGCACTCAGCAGCATCACCTAAAGCAAAGGTAGATCTTTTTTCAAAATGTTTTCGCAAAATTCTGTTTCAGATACATCAAAGGCATCCTACATGTTCAATCGAATTTGTCTGAAGTAAAGTCTAGAGTGCATACGCGTTCTTCAACAACTAAACTGTAAAAAAGCAGTGGGTCATGATGGAATCCCACTAACTATTTCGAAGAAATGTGCTCCAGAGTTAGCACCTATTATTAATGGTCTGTTTCCAGAGTGTTGGGAGGTTGTCTGAGTACAACCGATACCAAAGAAGGGGAAGAAATGCCTTCCCCAGATTATCATCCAATTGCATTGGTGTCCATTATATCGAAAGTATTGGAAAGAGTGATAAACGATGAGCTCATAAACTGTACTCTGGTGTCCTCATCTTCTAGTCAGCGTCCTATATCTGCTGATGAGTCACACCGACAAAGATACCAACAGAATATATCGCTGAATACTGACATGGAGAAGATATCACAGTTGGGCTGAATGAATTCGGTCTATTTCAAAATGAACAAGACGAAATCAACAGCGTTCTTCAGAAAAATCAGTGCTGCAGAACCTCCTTTGATGATGCAAGGAGATCGATCACGAGTGATCACCACTGATGCTTTTCTTTTGTACAGGTACTTTCATGGTAAATTTTATGCAGAATTGAAAGGCATGGTTCCGGAAATAAACCAGTTCCGAAGAAAAACGTCACGTGCCTCTCTCTATAAAAATGCCTTTGTTTACAAGACAAGTATGTAGTGGAACTGCTTCCATCGAGCATTTCGCAGATAACTTTCAATTTGACCGAGTGAACACACATCAAATATTTTTGGGTGGCAACATGCATCGCCTCCTCCCAAGAGTTAAGAATAAAAAAAATTTCACTGGGGGCCTTTAGGGTCAAGCAGTGAATCATCAAGGGTCAAAGCAACAATGTCATGAGACGTAAGCAACATTCCAAACGAATTTATTCAATATCAAATAACAGGTGTTAACATATTTTGTCCCTTCAATGCCAACAAGATGTTTTGTGCCGTTATTGCAGCCATTTTATTAGTGGTCCTCCAAGTTGCTGTACCCAAGTGAGGGGCAATAACTAAAACCAATATAAATTAACCTAAATCGTTCATCTTAAGTTATTCTTCATACCGCAATTCGGAAGACTCAGTAACTCATGGTCAGAGGGTAACGGTTCCGGTGTCATCACATCAAGTCCTGCAGCAAATATCAAATTTTCTTTGAGAGCCCGAATCAAATCTGGCTGGTCAACAGAACCTCCACGACCAACGTTAACAAACACTGCAGTCCTTTTCATTTTGGAGAAGAGCTTGTAGTTGAATAGTTTTTCAGTCTCTTTATTTAGTGGTACACAAGCAAAAATGAAGTCGCTATTCTTTATAAGCGTATCCAACGGCACGAAATCAGCACCAAGGGCCTTACCTGAAATGATAATGTAATCATGTACTGAAATTTTCATTAAGAACTGTGAGAAGTGAGTGGTGTCCCAAATGTTTTGTGGGCTGTGATAAAGAGAATGTGTCATCTCTTATGACTCCTCAGTGTTCATTAACAAGAAATTCGGTAAACTCACTGGTTGAAATCATCAAGAAAGACCAAAAACTACTTTGATAATGTTAATTGATGAAATTAAAGCTTTCAACTCACCTTCCTCTTTCTCTCTGTGTCCAGTATAAAGGTATTTTCCAACCTCAAACCCTCGCAACCTTTTCACGATGGCTTGACCAATACTTCCTAGCCCCACGATGCCAACTGTTGACCCAGAAATTTCGACTCCAAGTAACCATTGCGTTTTATTTTTCGAAGACCAATCTGAACTAGAAATAACATTTAAATTTTACAAACATGAACAGACTGAAGGACAGAATTGTTCCCCCAAAGCGATCATTACCTAGAGTCTTACTTTTGAATAGCTTTTCTTCCTTCGTTGAGTCTCCTAGATGCCGCCAGAGCCAACAAAACAGCCTGATCTGCCACAGCGTCACCCACGACGCCGGGTGTATTACCGAATTTAATTTTTCTCTTCCTGAGTTCGTTTGTATCGACATTATCGTAACCTGCTGACATGGTTGCGACAGCTTTCAACTGAACTCCTGCATATGAAAAGAATTTGAACAAATCTTATAGTTTTGAAATACCTGTGCATTACCAGCATGATCCAAGAGCTCTTTATCAAGTTTTATATCATATGTTGCCCAAAACAAAGCATCCTCCAACTATGTTCTCCTGAATTGTTATTCTATCTTCTTCGCATGTGAAAACATCACACCTGTTTACAAAATCAATTCGGCTTAACAAATTACGAAAATATTACTGACTCAACTTACTCTGTCTCCAGAATCTCCCTTGCAATTGGTGGAATTGTGTTGTTGGCAATGAGAACTTTGAATTTGCTCATATTGAAGCTGCTTTTACTAAAAAGTTTGACAAGATTTACTCCACAAATTCTTTTAGTTTGTGTTGCAATTAGTGACCGTAAAAGATTCATTTCTCAAACATATTTGCCTGCAATAGAATAAAAATATTGGCTTTTTGTTGAATATGTTTCTGGAAAGTTTTGTATAGTTATTCTGCTGATATAAATGAGGAAGTTTGTTATTTATTCACGCAGAATAGGCTCAACGACTTTGGTATTTCGTTGATTATCATATGAAATTGCTGTGGATACCAAGAAACGGATTATAGAATCTATTGACTTGAAATTTGACGTAGAAATACCAAGAACTTGAGGGGCGAAGACAACCTCTTTTCTATAATTTGATTGAGGAGGTCGTTACGTGATGAAAATCGATATACATATTTTTAATGAAATAAAACTATGCTATTTAGATTTTCACTATATTAACAAAACTATGACCGGTTTCACCACACTGTGGCTTCATCAGATAGATAAAAACTAATGAACAGAGTTATTCCTTATATATTATTCTTATTTACTACTTAATATTACAATAGGTACAAGTACAAGGGGTATGTTGGAAAACCCATCGGAGTTGCTTACTTTATGTATTGAAAAGATTGAGTAAAGGAGAAGGATTTAGATCTAATTGACTATTAAGTAACCTACTTGAATTCTTTTCTTTGTTGATCTCTAAAATTTCCAATAGATTGAGTTTTTGTCTATTATTTTCATTGTGTAAAATTTTGAAATTATCATTAAAGTTATGGTTTTTTGGAGTAAGTGATTAAAATAATGGGAATCTGATTTATGATAATTAAAACTACGTTTGTGCTCGGATAATCTAACTTTGAAATTTCTGAAAATTCTACCAATATAAATTTTATTACAATCCCCGCAAGACAGTTTATAAATACCGGATTTATTACCTTTATCAATTTTAGATTTGCAGATTTTGATATGTCGGCCTAAAGAATTATCTGTTCGGAATGCTATATTGAAATTATAATGTGGGAGGAATGATTTTAATTTTAGACTAGGATTACCAATATAAGTTAAGCTGTTGTATTTTGTGTTAGAACTTTTGTACTTGGAAATACTTCCTGTATTGCTTTTTGAATTTTTTTGCGTGAAATCTTATTCGCAATCATAGTGGGACTGTAACCGTTATTGACAGCTATTTGTTTCATTATATTTAGCTCATTTAAGAAATTATTTTGTCACATTGGGATATTAATGAGTCTGTACCATACTATTGTAAGCTGCTAATTTATGTGGATAAGGATGTGTGGATGAGCTGTGAATAGTAATAGTAAAAAACGCTTTAGAGTATGCCAAGTCTATAATACCTACCAACCAAAAATATAAACTTTTCATTGACAACCCGCAATCACCGAAACTTTACTCCCTCCTCAAACTCCATAAAACAGGGCATCACATTAGACCAGTAGTTTCATATTTTCAAGCTCCAATTGCAAAACTTTCACGATTTCTCATAAACATCATTCAACAGTACGCTAATTTTACACCTAAACTCTCAATAAAAAACTCTTCAGTCCTAATAAATAAAATTCAGCACACGATACTACCACCGAACGCTAAAATTATGTCATGGGATGTAGTAAATCTCTTCCCTAGTGTTCCACCTAGTGATACAGTGAAACTCATCAACAACGCCCTTCAAATTAATAAAGTAAATCCGATAATTCAATGAGAAATCTTACACCTTTTAGAAATTTGTTTAGAACAAAATTATTCTGCCCTCTGCTCGCTGAAATTTTTATTGATAATATTGAAAAAACTATCCAAGAACATCCGTTATTCAAACACTTCATTTATTGGTTTAGATATGTCGACGATATCATTTGTTGTTTCACTGGCACAAACAGACAATTAGAGTCATTCAAAACATTCATCAACAAAATTCACGATAATATTAAATTCACTTTAGAGATAGAAACAGAAAACTCCGCTAACTTTCTGGTTTTAACTATTACTAAAATTAATGGCAAACATGATTTTTCTATTTTTATAAGCCATCGCATACAGATATTACTATTCACAGCTCATCTACACATCTTTATCCACATAAATTAGCAGCTTACAATAGGTTGGTACATAGACTCATTAATATACCAATGTCGCAAAATAATTTCATAAAAGAGCTAAACATAATTAAACAAATAGCAGTCAATAACGGTTACAGTTCAACTATGATTGAGAACATGATTTCACGCAAGAAATTTCAAAAGGAAGTATATCCAAGTATAAAAGTTCTAACACAAAATAAAACAGCTTAACTTATATTCATAATCCTAGTCTAAAATTAAAATCATTCCTCTCGCATTATAATTGCAATATAGCATTCCGAACTGATAATTCTTTAGGCCGACATATCAAAAACTGCAAATCTAAAATTGATAAAGTTAATAAATCCGGTGTTTATAAATTGTCTTGCGGGATTGTAATAAAATTTATATTGATAGAACTTTCAGAAATTTCAAAGTTAAATTATCCGAGCACAAACGTAGTTTTAATTATCATAAATCGGATTCCCGTTATTCTAATCACTTACTCGAAAAACCATAACTTTAATGATAATTTCAAAATTTTACACAATAAAATAATAGACAAAAACTCAATCTATTGGAAATTTTAGAGATCAACAAAAAAAGAATTCAGATAGGTACTTAATAGTCAATTAGATCTAAATCCTTCTCCTTTACTCAATCTTGTCAATGCATAAAGTAAGCAACTCCGATGGATATTCCAACATACCCCTTGTATTTGTACCTATTGTAATATTAAGTAGTAAATAAGATTAATATATAAGAATAACTCTGTTCATTAGTTTGTATCTATCTGATGAAGCCACAGTGTGGTGAAATCGGTCATAGTTTTGTTAATATAGTGAAAATCTAAATAGCATAGTTTTATTTGATTGTAAATATAAACCTCTTTTATATTCAAATTTCCACTGCTAGGAATTGTGAAATGGGACTTGAATGTTTGTATGGAAATTCTTTAGGTTTTAAGATATTTAAGAACTCGATTATAAAACAGAAAATTAATTTTCAATATTTTTACTGGAAATATAATTCTGAATGTACAAATATTAGGTAGATTTGTGTTGCGTCGCAGCCAAACACCTGTCGCCTTTGCGAGCGAACAAAGCCTTGAACATAGACCAGTTTTGGTTGGTTAATGAAATGGAAATTGTTGAAAATTGAATATACTCTCAATAAATTGAGCAACGGAGGTTGATCTTGAGAACTGCTGTACCGATTTGGCGATTTTTGTTACAAATTATTTCAAAATTCAGGTTTTCGTTGCGATAAAGAAGAAAAGTTTATTTGGAAATAGCGAAATTCAGGAAAAATTGATCCTCTTTATACTAGGAATGTTTTGTCTGTACTCGAAATTATAATTCACGATTTTCTTCGATTTGTTCGTTACTGTGATTGAAGAAAACTTTTCACGAGAAAAAATTTCGGGACATGACATGAAATCAGAAAATAAGCGAAGGAACAAAATCCAATCGATCAAAGCTCGTGGTAAGAACGAGAAAGTTAGTTAATTCTATTTTTCCTTTATTATTTATGATTTTGAACGAATTTTCTGATTTAAAAAATTCAGATACAAAGATTATTAGAAAAACCAGGAAAGCGGCAAAAATTACAATTTTTTATGCATTATCTATCAAAACTTATAGGGACAACATATTTTGTTGATTCTTATGTTTACTTCGTCAATTGTCACTCATAACTCATTTGAAAAAAAATGTAATATCTAGAAAAAAACAGGAAATATATACTGAAAAAGTATCCGGAAATTCTAATTTAAATTGCCCAAGTTGAGTATTTTGAAGAATTTTAAGTTTCTGTTTGTTGGTAGGACTATCCTTAATTACTATGCCAAACATTAGCGCGATCTGTCAACTAGTTTTTTACGACAACTGTTGAAACCAGACAACCTCAGTGGTACTATGCGAATTTTGCAATGAAGAACAAAGAGTTTATCTCGAATTTTGTGTTTTGAACGAAATTCCGTATGCTGAATCATTGCGAATGCTGGAAAAGGCTTATGGAGTCCCTGTTTCATCGAAAACCCAAGTGTACGAGTGGTACAAAACCTTCAAAGACGGGTCGGGAGATCGTCGAAGATTTGCCTCGTTCCGGACCACCTTCGACCTCTTCAATCGACGATAACGTCCAAAAAATGAAGGAAATGATTCTCGAAAATCTTCACGTCAGTGTTAGAGAGATAGCTCGTGATCTCAACATCTCTCGTGAAAACGCTCGTTTGATTTTGGTGAAAAAATTAGGCATGCGGCGCATTCCGATTTTCTTCGAAAACAGTATCAAATGTAGGTAGGTGCAGACATGCTGAAACGTGCGAATTTTGATCCCACGTTCATGGGACGGAATATAACTGGTGACGAGACATGGGTCTTTGGATACGACACATTAACAAGCCAACAATTATCGTAATAGGTGGGAAAAAATGAGTCAAAACTAAAAGAACCTCGCCAATGTCGTTCGAAAATCAAGAGAATGCTGATTGTTCTCTTCGTAATTCGTGGTGTTCTTCATCATAGTCAAACGGTCAATTAGGACATCTATTTAACCGATTTGAATGGTTCACCTGAAAATATTCGCCATAAACGGCCAGATTTGTGGCAAAACCGTGAGCCACGGTTATTCACGACTTTAAGACAAAAAACTCGATAATTACCATAGAGCAGCCGCAGTATTCGCCTGATCTAGCACCGTGTGACTCTTTTCTTTTCTCCAGACTGAAATTGTCGCTCCGGGAAACCAGACTTGATTCCATGAACGTCATAAAAGATAATTCGCAGAAGGAGCTGAAGGCTAACGTTGACACATGTGTATCGCTTCAAATGGAGTATATTTTGAAGGAGATTCAATGAATATTAAAGTAGATTAAGATTTTTGCGCTTTATTTCAAATTTCCGCATACTTCTTTGTCGCAGTGTATGTATGTATAATATAATGCAACATAGACTAGTTTATTTTGGGGTTATAAATCTATTCTTTCATGCTTTTTCTATATACCTCTTTCGATAGATCTAGAAGTTTTTCATCCAAAATAATATTGGAACCAACAATAATATTGATTCAAAGATTCTTAACCTACTTTATATTTTAAGTAGGCCTAAAGACCTCGTCTCTCTCTCCACTAGGTACTCATTTTCATTATAGAAAGTACGCAAATCATGCATTATGGCGATGTATATTTGTACTTACAGTTTCTTCTTTGTTAAAAAATTTTATAAAATAAATGAGACTTCGATGAATCAAACAAATTTCTATGAATGATATACTTAAACTTATTTTTCGAAAAAACAAATCGTCAACCTTCAGCAAACAGCTGATCCACAAGGGCAGACAGCAGTGACGCTGTCCCTATTTCTGTGATAACTAGTTTTCCATCTGTCAATGGGTCCACAAAACCTCTTAACTTTTTGTAGTTTTCTACATAAATACTGAATCTTTTAAGTTATTATTACTGTTCATGAAATCAATCTTGAACAAGTAATAATTAATACCGTTTGAATTATCTTTCCATCTTTCTAACATACATAAAATAATAATGGAGAAAATATAACGCATATAGCTCACAGAATGGTGTATTTCGCATGAAAAACAGTCCGTCTGCTAGCGCCCTCCTTAATAATAGACTACATGTGCGGTACTATATCTATAAGTGCAGTGTTCTGCACTAATACGACAACATAATAAATGAATTATTCTGATATGGCACATAGATGACGTGTGAAATTAAAACAATCTATGATTTTTCGCTGACATAAGCGTAGACATGAACAGAAAGAAAGGGTTTTACTCATTTTCTATATTCCATAGTCTAGAGTTGATTATTGAGTCAATGAGAAATGAAAAAATTGAAAATACGCCCAATTATATATCAATAGCATTTCTATATATGTTTTCACAAACCCATACATACATAAACACAAAGTATTATAAATGTTCATTCTACTTCGGCTTGTCTTTTCAGGAGCTAACAATATATGCATGTTTCGTTTTCAAATCGAAGGAATGGGGAGTAAACATCTATAAAAATGACTCCTACACAAGTAACACGCATTTTGATTAAAATTTTTAAAGAGTATAGCATGCTTTTTTCAAAATAGAAATGTAAAATTGAAAATTCAAGTTCAGAAAACAAATTTCAGTTTTAAAATGCAATCCCTGAGTTTTCCTCCAAAAATATATTGAGAAAACAAGAATAACTTTACTTTATATATATATATATATATATATATATATATATATATATATATATATATATATATATATATATATATCTGTTTCAATTTGAAGTTGTTTTTCATGTAGCAGAAAACCTAATGTAAATTCCTTAGTTTCTTCAAATTTCTAATAGATGAGCTGAAGTTAGTGAGAGTTATTGATTTTTTTAAAATATATTTTTATTTTCATTATAGTTTTGAGTATTTTTATAATAAATAACTGGAATTTTTGTGTACCACGGAGTAGACTGTCTTAACATCGATTCGAAAATTTCTCCCACGTAGGGGTTAAACTATTATATTGCCAATTTCATTGAAGTCACCCCGTACAGATTCTGAAAACAAAAAAACAGTAGCAGTTATTCAAGATGTGTATTTTTTTTTAATAAATGAAAAGATCTCACGAAATGAAATATTAGATCAAGATGGTTTTTATGACATTGATTCACATTGGAATAAAGGAACTGTTACTACACTCTCTTGAGAGTATTTATGGATATTTGTCCTTTGTTTAATACGGAGAAACAGGGCGGAAAAATTCAGTGTTTGTATCAACACTATTACTATATTTAGCATTTCGAATGATAAAAAGACCAATTTTTCTTTCTTTTTCAGATGAAAAGGAGGAAAATCTTCGAAAGATGTACTCCGGGAATGAGGCCAATGTCAGATTTCTACCGACTAAAAACCTCCATGTATAAATAAAAATGGTAGAAGATGGGGGAGATTGACCTAAGTCAAATACGCTTTCACAACCAAGGGCAACCCCCAAGGCACATACCCATACTTAATTCTTCACAAGTAATTGCTCTCGACTTATGACCAGGAACAGAAAAATCTTCGAAAACGTACAACATGTCTTCAGATTTCTATCCCATAGTCTAAAGATCCCATGTTGAAAGAACTTGATTGAAGTTTTTAGGAATATTGAACTCAATATGCTGTCACACTACAAGGGGAGGTAGGGGGGCGATATCTTAAATATTTTGTCTAACCTGACTAAATAAGAAAGATAGAGAAGAAATCAAAATAATAACTGGGGCATTGGGAACAATCCGTACTGAAAATTGTAGATATTTCGTCACAGAAAACATGTGGCTTATATTTTTCTGTCCACTTATAGCAATAATAATAGTAAATTATGCATTACTAATAAGGAAGAAACAACCGGGGCCAACCGACCGATTCTTCAGGTCTCTTCATGAAAACTATCCTTCCATAACCCACATCTATACCTAATCGTGCACAGATGTCTGCTCATGTTTCTTACAAACACCCGCGGATTGGTACTTTGGATTTTCGTTTCATGATGAGGATTATAAAAATCTTCGAATAGATGCAACATGTCTACAGAGTTCCAGACCGCAGGCTATAGCCTTCATACAGGAAAATATGCGTTAGATGGAAAGATTGAGCTCAACATACTTTCACTGAGATTAGGCTTGAAAACTTAAAAAAATATTCCTGTTGAGAGATGAATTCTAAAATGTTTCATCTTGATGGAAACTTGCTGATGATTAAAGGTGAAACGTTTTTCTCCGTCGAACGCTCAAATACGAATGACTCTGACGTCCTGACGTCGAATATGAATTTATTCTGTGACGTAGTCGAACATAGAAAGTTGTGAGCAAGAACATGGCCCTACGCATTAGTTGACGTGAAGGCAAGCAATTTTGTTGCAATTATGTCAGAAAAATTACCTATCTAATACTGGTATCCGGAAATTCATAAAACAAACTGTAGGATGTGATATAATGAAAATTTCATATGCCATTGAGAATTGAAGGACATGGGATGACATAAATATTGTTATCATTTTTCAATGTTGCTTAAGCAACAAGTCACACAATGAAAAGATTGAAATGTCAAGTGTAGCTTAGTATAATGCATGTTTCAACTTAAATTTGACCTCCCCTTCTAACTCTAGACAGTTTAATTCTAGCGAAAAAAACGAGACAGAACAATTTTTAATTCGTTGTTGATTCAAAGCATGTGAAATCAATACCACACCATTGGCACCCCCAATTCAAAATTAGTTATTTGTTATACTTGCTTGCAAATGATTATCGCTGATGAAAATGAACCAGTGATAATGATGAGTGAAGAGGCTCATTTTCATTTGAGCGGTTATTAAACAGAACTGCCGATATTAGGCAGCAGAGAACCCCTACGAACTGAATCAATCACCACTTCACAGTGAGAAAATCACTGTTTGGTGGGCTATAAGCCGTCTTGGGGTAATTGGACCGTATTTTTTCGAGGATGAGAGAAGGGCAATCGTAACTGTAAGCTCTGAGTGATATATTTTCATGCTGGAAATCTTTTTTATCCCAGAATTGCAACGACGAGGAATGAACAGAAGAAATGTTCGGTTCCAACAGGATGGTGCCACGACACATACAGCCAGAGCCTCAAGGGAAGTTGTGGGTCGCATCTTTCTTGGTCATGTAATATCTCGTTCTGAAGTATCGGAATATGTTCAATCCACTGTATAAGAAAATGTACGCTCATGGATTATCATTGTAAGATATCTGTGAAAACTTCTGAATCCATCTGATATTAGTAATTGAAAACAGAAATTTATAGTATTCTGTATTATCAAGAGCCTTCCATGAATTCCACCTCAATCTTTCAATCCTGAACTATCCTAACCAACCGGAATTGGCGATTCTGGTTGGCTTAGAAACTTCAGCCAACTGTACGGGGAGCGTTGTCGTAGTATATACTTAGTCAAAGCATCTACAATATATTTTGTAGTTTATGGCGCCCTCACTAACTATAACCACTGTCTCTCTTTAGATTCTCCCACAAAATAGTGTTTTATTGCCAGCTACTAGATGGCAGCAAGATATAACATTGTAATACATACTCTCTAGATGGCGTTAGGTGTTTCATTGTACCTAAATAGCTTGAGAAGGAAAATGAAAATAGTTAGTTATTCACGAAAGTTTTGAGACACGTTGAGTGATTTCAATATCATCTGTGATTTATTCCACTGCAAGTGAATATTTAATTTTTCAAGATATTCTGCCCGTTAATGAATCGCGAATATTTCTAATATGAATTAATTTAATTTGCACATGCACTGTCGTAAGTCTGAGTGAAGAAATTCTCCAAATTGCTGCTTAAATTTGCCCCAAATTTCAATATAGTCGAGACAAAAACAAGCCCTGAAATTCTTCCGATTATTTTGCTAATTTTTTTATTTCAAAGCCTCGGTTTTTCAAAATGGTAGTTCACAAGGCCAGATTAATTTTGAAGCTGATACTACATCTGGAAGGACAATATTGACAGTGGCAGTTTACACGAACAGATTGATTTGGAAGCTGATACTACATCTGGATATTGAGATAATGGACAGTCGAAGGCCGTGGTAACTTCTATTGGAAAAATTATGATGAACCACGAGAGAACGATTAGAGGTACACCAAATCTACTGAAATCCAATCTAGTAACCTTCTGAGTAGGATCATGTATGAAGAGCTTGAAAACATCAAATTCACTCCATTTTCCAAAAGGCTAACGCAAATGTGTGCGCAAACCAAGAGACCAAATGGGTGTCCGAGCTTTCAATCTCAAAACAGGTGGGCGAGGTTCATGAGTACTGGAAGAGATACTTCCCCACTTCTTTTTCAATGTTGATGTTTTGCGGATATGCGGAGGAATTATATTGCAGAACACATGTACTCAGGGAATTGGGGTTGGACTAACGCTACCATTTATGATTCTCATGGCATAGGGAATCAATTCTATGCACTACTCAGCCAAACAGAACAACATTACGCATCTGTAAAAAGGGCCAGCGCAAAAGCAGCAACTATCTAGAATACAAAAAAAAAATGAGTAAATTCATACTATTGCAAAACCCTGCCAAGCACCCAACAGATAGGACCCCATCCAGAGTGCTACCTACCAAACACCCTTCGAACCACAACTATATACACAAAATAATATCTGAACTTAACCTCAGCAACAACCCTAACACAAAAAGTTTTCTGGGACACGTCAAAATAGATCATTTTAAGAATTTTCTTTTTTTTTCTTCAGACTAATTCTATCTTCAAAAAATATGTCTATCTGGTGCAAGTCTGAATCTCTAAAGAGAGGGTAATTTTGGCTACTATTGGTATTTTTGAAGGGAACAAAGAATTCATAACTCTACAATATGCTGGGAACATAGAGACGCGCCCTCGGCAGAACATTATCACAATGCAAATTGTCGCCAAACATCTTATGCATCAACAGTATGTGGTTGATTTTTCTTCGCTTTTCAATTGATAACCCGAGTGCCTTAGCCGGTTCAGAATGTTTTTTTGCGGGTTATCTGATACCAGCAGCGAATATTTTCTGGATTCTTTCTAACTCAGATATGTAGGAATTTTATTCGACACATCAGATCATAGACGCATCATAGACTGAATACATATCCATGGTATAGGGCCAGAAGAGAATTCGAAAATGGTACATATTGTCTATTGATATAGCCCAACATTTTGTTGCAGGGCTTACAATCAAGTCAATGTGGGTATCGCATATAAGTTTACTATGAAATATTACTCCCAGGTCTTTGACAGAATATTTTGGGGCAACAAGCTACTATGAAATTTGTATGGAAAATATTCGACATATTTATTTTTACAAAGTTTGTTAATTTACAAACTTTCCAACACTTTCATTGTCATCCCTGTATTGCAGACAAGGAGAATTTTTGAATTATCTAATGTAATTATGTGATTTGTAAAATATTGTCTGAGAAGAGTTGTTCCTTGAACCTCTATTCAAAATTGCCACGTGTTTGTCCCACTTAAGCGGTTGGGCATTCATAACATTCAATTCTGTATATTCTAGACTGTTTGAATTTATTAGTTTTTTGTTTGTCATTGAATAGTAATTTGATTAGGAAGGAAAATGAGGTTGTTAAATTAATCTTGGAAAGATAATTGCTGATGTTATCAGACGGAGGGCCAAAGTAAGTTAAACAAGCATATTCATTTTCTGGTTTGTCTATATTGGAATATAGTAATTGAGAAATTTGTTTTTGTTCTTTAAGTTTAATAAAACTGTTTATGTGGAAGATAGGGTATTATTATTGTAACGATTTTCTTAATGATTTTGATTTTGGTATGAATGGATAGTTTATGTGTAATGAAGGAATCCATTGAGAATTTTGAATCTGTTAATGTTTCTTTTCTATGTATATCTATATACAAGCTCAACGGCGAAACTTGTTCTGCATTAGAGGCAATAAATGAGCAGATTTATGATTTTATTGAGTTCAATTTTCCATTAGGATAATAAATATAAATGTTACAAATTTCACTGATTCTGTGGTGGCCATGTATTTTGGTGCATGGACTACACTCTTCAGCACCTTATGATAGACGACACTTTTCTCTTTATTTCCAGGCGTAGGAACAAATAACACAGATGTTCTTCCGACCCATGAACGAGATATAATTCACTAGGAGAAAAACATGAATTTTCTAGATTCAGACTACAAACTCTCAATGATTGGCCTTGTGATTTGTTGATGGTCATGGCAACTGCAAGACGGATCGTTTAAACTCCAACGGAATGAGAACTGCTTTATCTTCGTATTATTCAGTTGTTCATCTCTGAGGTTTGCTCGACGATTTCGCATTGCTAGCCAAACCGTTTCACGGGCTGTCTCCCTTTCCTCTTGTGATTGAGATACAAGAAGTCATATTAACGCGGCGCTTTTCACGTGTTCTTCTTCAGTTCTTTCATTCGCAATATTTGGAATCCGTTCATGATAATGTCATATAATATAAGCTAATAGAAACTGGAAACTAACACATCAACTTTAAAATCACAGATAGTCAAATTCTCTACCATACTTAACCGTAGACAACATTTCGTTAAGCTGTAAGTTGGGTCTTGATATTTCATGTGAGTTGCGTCGTTTTCTTACTCTATGTCTGTTGCGTTTTATATGACATCCCATGGGAACGGGATGAAAAGTATTCTGTGTCATCTTCTGGTTTTAAGCTACCTCCTTACCAATTTTCAGCCAAATCGGTTCAGCCGTTCTTGATTTATAAAAAGTGTGAGCAACACTACTTTTGTTTTTTTCTTTTTTATAGATTATTATCAATTTCAGTGATGGTTATGTCAAGGAAATTTAGTGAAATGTTGCGTTCAATTCGAGCAGTGAAGGTTATTTTATTATTAAAATATTTAGGTTCTGTAGAAAATGGACTTTTTGACAGCTTGAGCCTTGAAAACCTACAAGAATATCATCAATGCATCTGTACCAAATTATAACATGTTTTTGTGCTAAAATATTATTCATTTGAGATCTTTCAATATTGTTCATAAAAATATCTGCTAATAAGGGGATAAGTGGGGAGTCCTGGGAAAATTTTGATTCAAATTAGATATAACGAACAAACAGGACTCTAAACGATGTAAAATTCATCCATATGGTGTAGTGAAGTGTTATTTTGGTTGAATATTTCTTTTATCAGAGGCGGACGTTCATCTGTTGAAATGTTTTTATATCAAAAGAGACTACCTACATAATTCAAAATGGTGTATTTCAGATGAAAGAAGCTTGCTAATTTACCTGCAGGCGTATTCATGTAGGATACAACAGGTCAGGCAGAGTTTTTCTCTTTGTGTAGATTGATTAAACCCTATATTTTTAGAGTTTCTTCTTGTTCCATTTTGTATGTGCTGAATAATTCGATTGTTCTAATTCTTGTTTGATTTAATGAATTGTTTTGTGGATATTCTTGAAATTTCTATTACGTCCAAAGTATCGCTGATGTCTTATATTTATTCACATCGAGATTCAGAGAACATCTCTCCTCACATAACAAATCCGCAATTTTTGTACATATTAGATCGCCAAATCACATTAGATAATTCAGAAAATCCCATAAATGCTATAAAGGGTTGACAATGAATCTGCTGAAAAGTTTGTAAATTAACAAACTTTGTAAAAACAGAAAATTCACCACTTTGGTTAGTCAACTAGCATTGAATCACTCCTCACTACTCAACATTCTGAATAGGAATAGTTTAGCCATACTTTCACACAACTGTCAGCTTTGGACACTTGAAAATGACGTAACTGTAAAAACCGATCATGTGTATTTAGAATAAACATTGTGGAACTCAGACAAAAATGTTTCATTTCATTTATATTTAATTAAATTTCCATAAAATGAATCATTCAACAATATCATTAACACACTGGTTTATTGACAAGATTCAGTTAGGCTCTCTACTTCATATTGAGGTACGAATCAATCTTGTGGACTGTGAATTTCATAAAAGAGTTTCAAGTCGTCAGCAAAGAGTAATAATTCACATTTCTTGAAACAATTAAACAAACACGCGGTATCTACGAATGACACCAGATATTTGTTGACGGACGTGTGGCGCTTTGGATAGTCAGAGTTAACACCAATAATATTTATTAATTTCTCTAGTACGTAACATTAATGTGGCTTCGATCGCCTCCGGTTTCCTCCGTTTCCAAAATGCGCTAAATTCACTTCTTTTGTTACACGAATTATAGGTAAAATTGTTGTGAACCTTATTTTAATTATCGGTGAAACCGACCCTGCACACAAAAATAACAACGTCTCTTCAAAAACGACATGTGCAAGCAATAAACGAAACGGCAAAATTGATCTAGTCCGCTACTCCATACTCAGGCAACATCATTTACAACATACGAATCGTATAAAACTGTCACGATGACTTGAATTAGTCGTGATAACTTCAAGATATGAAAAGAGAACTTCATAAAAAAATTTACGCAGTGAAAATCGCTCGCGATATCTATAATTAGTGCAACTTTTTCCTACTCGAATATATTACTATGGATGCCAGGTGTCAAAGTCATCGAGAGGAAGCAGTAGATTGTTGAATCAACATTAGAGATAATAACATAATGATAGTAATACTCGTGTCAGGGACGTAATTGATAGAAACTAGAATCCGAGTTAGTTGTTTATGAGATTGATGAAAACAATGTTTCTGATAATAAAGCCTATTCGGTAAAGAAAAACAGTTTTCATTTCAGCCACCTAAGTTTCTTCAAACGTCTGTTGAATTATAGAATAAGATAAGATATAAAATTGAGTGGGGTCTGATTAGCAGGCCTGTCACTGCAATCCAGTGGTCATTGTGACACACTATGTTCTAATTTTCATCTACAAGCTCCATTTTTCTCGTAAGGGGAATGTGTTTTGTGGTTGACATTTCGATGAGCTCAGTTAGCTTCAATTTGTTAGATTCAAGTTCCCCAAGCCTGATTCTGATCTTCTCACATAGTCTACATGAAGTGTCCTCAATCAACCCTTACTTTATCAAGTGATTTCTGAGGTAACAGTGTCCCGTTAATATGGTTAGTTAGAACTCTCATGTTCAGCCTCGATGTGGAAGGTCTACTGATGGTAAGTCGAGAGTGTCTGAGATCTAACGTAGGTCACAAAAGTCGTGGGAAAAAATTCGAATAGATAAATTAATTACTGAAAAAAACTGATTATATCATTAGGATTTTACCTCATATCTAAACTCTATATAATCTTATCTTCTGAAAGATTCTCTGTCTCGAACCTTCTTCGTTTTGGGCTTTCCATCCATTGTCATAGACTTTCCTTGTCAGTAAACCCCAAAAACTTTATATTGGCCTTGCTTGTGCAACGTTTGGCGGGTTATCTCCGCGATGTACAAATAGGATGTTATTATCCTCTAACCAATCTCTCGTAACTCGCCCAAAATGGACGCCATGTCTGGCCAAAACATTATTTCGGCATCAGCGCGATAGGTATTGATGAAATCTAACAGTTTTGGGAGACAACTTCCAGTATACAGGTTTGCATCAACAGTTTCGCCTCTCACGTGCCCTACATATGGTCTTGAAACCCCAGCTTCAGAAATAGGACACCAAACCAAAACCTTGTCTCCAAATTTTTTCTTTGTTTTGAATTTAATTTTACCTCGTTTCGACAGTCCTTCAGTCGACCACTTTTTGGCAAATTCAAGCATGGTATTCCTCGCTCGCCTTCACTTATTATCCGATAAATAGTAGTCTTAGAAATATTCTGACCACGAAAAATGTTGATGATTTCACGCTTAGGAATTCGCCCAACTAAATTGTAAATACTTCTTCAAAGTTCTAATTGGTAAGCCATTTTAGGGAACTTATTCAGACTTTAACAGAAGGAATACTCAATTTAAATCATAAATGACATATGTTGATCACGGCAACTAGATTTTCTACGAATTGCGGAAACTATGCATGAAAAACTTTTTCCCAAGACTTTCGTGACATACGTTATAAGGCTTAGCCAGATCTTCCTTGCATTCAGGTCTAACCACCGGTTATTTTCCATCCTTGCAAACTGTAGTGGAATTCCAAACCTAGGCTCTGGCCCAGTAAATCCCAAGGAGGTTCCTCGAGCGGCCAATGAGTCATTGCCCTCAATCCCACACATCAGACTCTCCTGTGCAGCTTGGCTATCGGTAATGGTTTTAATTCTCCTACCTATTTAAGGATATACGAATTGATGAATTGGGTAGAAATGGAACAAGATTTGACTTTCTCTACTCCATTCGGGGCTCTTAATTTGCTTAGATGATGTTGAAGGCTTTTCAAATCCTTTTTGTAGAATCTTTCCTAATGCCCTCGAATTACGCCTCTTTTTAGGAGATGACTACCAAATTTGTTGAAATTTCTGTCCTTCCAGCTATGTTTTCATGTTTGGAAACAAATAGAAATCACTGGAAGCCAAGTCAGCTTGTATGGTGGATGAGGAAGCATTATCTCGGATCAAGCAAATTGCTTACTTGAAAATACTAATGGTATAATGTAGTCCTTAACTTCTCTTTGGTCGCGGGAATCTCCCTATCTCGGACCACTCTGATTGAAGAATTGGGAATTCCTCGTCCTATTTTATCGTTCTACAGAGATTCTCCGTTTTTCTCGTTTGTTCCTCATGTTTATCCCAGCTGGTCCTGGTTTAACGTTTGATGGAGATAAATAATTCAACATAACGTTGAAAATGCCGCCCATGAAGTAAAAGAGCGAAAAAGCTTGACTTTGGAATTAAAAATGAAGGTGACAAAAACATATCATGTTCTGATATCGGTAGGTTGTAAAATTTTGGTTGTTTTTCATGGCTCAAATAGACAATCAGCTTCATTTTTTGAACTTCCTTTTCGTTAAAGTTGAATCTAATAACTCCATAAATTTTTTCGATTTAACGTTAGCAAACATGAACAATATCCTAACTTATAAAATCTATGGAAAATAATCGTTCACAGACGCAACAATTATGTACGGGTCGACGAGAATATCTGTGCGGGTGAAATAGCCCCTCCCCTTGTTGCGCGTTAACTTTGCCGGTCACGTGGCCAAGAGCTCAGTTCTCAATGAACCTTTGAAGCTTTAAGAAGAGTCAAGCGAACAGGACCGAATTTTGCAAATTTCATTTCAATATTTCTAAGTTTTGGTGAGGATGGAGTTCGTTTCCAATTTGAAAGGGAACAAATTGAGTGAGCATTTCAGGGAAATACGAATGTCATTCATTTCACGAAACGCGAAGGGATGCAGAATGAACCTGTAATTTCTTTGAAAAAGGTTCAAGAAGGTGTGGCTGTCGTAACAGGAGTAGGTTTGCGAACTGTACAAAAAATTTTGAGCGAAATGAAATGAAATTTTTTCAACTCCCGACGATTATTTACATATTTCTGTATGTAATGGGGTCTTCAATATATTCAATCACAGAATAATAGGCCTTATTCAACAAAAATTCTTTAATTCTTCTTCCAAATTCAACTTCACCCAATTTTTTAATTTCTTTGGGCAATCTATTATAAAGGATTGTTGCCGAATGAATAGGTGATCTCTTGTGAAAAAAAGAGTGTCTTTCCAGCCTTATTAGAGATCCATATCTGGTCTCATATCAATGATAAATAGATGACGTTGGCATTCCCACGGACAAACGTTTCATGTACAACAGAGATTTGTAGAGGTAAATACATGGTAGGGTAACGACACGATTCTTCTTTGCAGCCATTGCTAAGTTGTGTGGGATCCAACGCGAACAAATCTTCTTGACAGATATATATATATATATATATATATATATATATATATATATATATATATATATATATATATATATATATATATATATATATATATCAATAAGACTTATCTTGGAGAAATAGATGAGTTGAGGTCCTCTATGTTATAGTCCCCAATCACACATAGAGAGTTCAAATTCCAAAACGTTCTTGTTGTTACTGCTGCATATAAAGAAAACCTCTATTTCAGCTTCGGATGTGTATTTCTGGACTCCAGATAGAAGTTATATCATCTCAACCTCTGAGTTCAACCTACGAGTCTACGAGAAATCTAACCTACCTAGGAATTTCTGTCTACGAGTCTCCACCTAGGACCTATATTTTTTATATAGGTCACTACATAGTATTCAAGATAAAGATATATCTCTAATTTTCACTTGAGAATTTTGATATAATTTAATTATTTCAAGTACAATTAAAGAGGATTTTCAAGAACGACTAATTAGTCCAAAGGTCGGCAAAGAGAAGAAAGTCTGGAGAAGATTCAGAAACCGGTAAGCATACCATCCCATAGCCTGATTATGCGCATCAGACTGTTAACCAGTGGCATGACACAGATAGAGGGTTGACTGGAACCAAGTGTTTTAATTCAAATTGTGACGTGATTTTAGCCCGTTACAGTTCCACTTTTTCCAAGCTGCATTTTTCAAATGACTTTAAACAAAACAATTCACTCGTACGTCAAAGTGTTTTGAGTACATTTACGTTGAAAAATGTCAAAATACACGACGCAGTTGTCGGATGGAAGCTGTCAACGGTAAAAGTGCCGGAGGCGCAAAATTTGATTTAATAATGTCGGTCCACTTACTCATGAAATTAAACATCATTTTCCAAAATTGAAAATAACCTCATCATCGGCCCAAATCAAAGCAAATTATTTTTTGATAAAAAAGAGAAATTCAAACAATCTGGTATTCACAAAATCGAATGTAACGATTGCTTTCAGTTTATGTAGATAGATCCAGCAGAACATATATCATCAGACAAAAATTAACCAACGTTCGGACACATTTAATCACAAATCACACAATAGTTTTAGAGAATCTCAAAGTGTTCCCCAAATGCAATAGAAGAAGCAGAATGAATCTGTTGGAAAATTTGGAAACCCCACACTAAACTATACAACTTTCAATAGCCAACTTGAAATCAATAACTCCGCTCTACTTTACATTTAAAGAAAATATATCGTGTAATCTACCTTAGTTAGTATTGAAAATGACTGAAGGGTCAAAACCGATCAGGCATTAACAAATAAACGTGAAAAACTCTTTCATATTATGTTATTTTTTATTCGTAATAATTTTTTATAATCCAATATGCAACGACGTTGCTATATTTTTCATGTTGGCAACAGATGCATCGCCGTCACATCGGTTTTGTCTACACCTTTCCAAGCAACATTCCGTCCCTGAGAAATAGGGCAGATAATAACCCAATGATGATACCGGGTGTAACCAACGTAGGCTGTGTTTGCCCAAACGCAAACCTGGCAAGTGAAGTTGAACGCACAGGTGGATGACACACGGACAGGTGTAATCCATCTGCTTCTGCGTTCGCTCTGTGTTTCATTCGCATCTGCTTTGATGCCCCCATTTTCTGTTCTCCGACTGCACGCTTAATAGCCAGCATTAATCTTCACTTACAAATTGCGTAGATTATGTGGCCAGGCGCGATAATGTATATATTTTATTTATTTCACTCATAAATTTTATGCCTTCCGTGTATTCGCTTTTGTTGGCTTTTGAAACCGGACACGATATGTGTGAGGTTATTACAAGTGAAATATTCTTTGTTTGGAAATACTCTTTGTTGTTTCTTTCGCGAGTCCAGTAACGACAATTTTTAATTTTTTAAAGGTGTCGTACTCACAAAGGATAAAAACTTGTATAGAATCATTTTGACTCTTTCTTCAGGAACACCTGTAGATATAGGGTTTTAATTGAACCGAATATTCAGGTCGGCAATCTATTCATTGATTTATTTATGCAAGTATTTGGGATACAACAGACAGAGTCCACAAGAGTATCCACAAGATAATTAGGAATTAAACTATGTACCTAATTAATTATTAACATAACAATGAGCATTCAAGGAAACCAACAAACAGAATGTAGTGCTGAAAAAAGAAAAACAAACAAAAACCAAAACAAGAATAAATCCTAACTCAACAAGAGAAATAAGTAATAATAATTCAGAAATAAGTTCCTTGCAGACCATTAATCAGTTCACATCACATATATATATATATATATATATATATATATATATATATATATATATATATATATATATATACTACTACTACTAACTAGGTGGAAACGCGTTTCTTTTAGTATATTCTTCAATTACTCTAAGGAAACCAACAAACAGAACAAAAAAAAAAACCAAAACAAGAATAAATCCTAACTCAACAAGAGAAATAAGTAATAATAATTCAGAAATAAGTTCCTTGCAGACCATTAATCAGTTCACATCACACACATATATATATATATATATATATATATATATATATATATATATATATATATATATATATATATATATATATATATATATATATATATTCTACTATATAACAAACAGAATGTAGTACTGAAAAAGGAAAAACAAAAAAAACCAAACGAATAAATCCTAACTCAACAAGAAAAATAAGTAATAATAATTCAGAAATAAGTTCCTTGCAGACCATTAATCAGTTCACATCACACACACACATATATATATATATATATATATATATATATATATATATATATATATATATATATATATATATATATATATATATATATATATATATATACTACTACTACTAACTAGGTGGAAACGCGTTTCTTTTTAGTATGTTCTTCAATTAGTAAAAAGAAACGCGTTTCCACTTAGTTTTTTGAACCACTCATAAAGAAAAGAATACATGAAATATACAATACAGAACAAAGGAAATAAGAAAAATAGATTTTAAAGACATGTGCCTCACTTATACACCCTGACTGTTACAACATCAAGATTGGACATAAACCTAACAACTATTGCAAATATTTTTCACCACTCTAAGGCCAAGGGTGAAACATGAGAATAAAACACACTGTATATACAAGGTTAATTGTGGAGCGTGCTATATCGGTAATACTGAACAATACTTGCATAAAAGAATATACCAACACGACTACTCCGTTAGATCTAATTAAAAAAGTACCGCCCTAGCGAAACATAGCATTGAACAACTACATAAATTTAATTTTGCTGATGTAGGATTTCTTGCACCTGAAAGCAACAAAGGAACATTCTAGAAATGATCGAAATCCAAAAAGAACTTAAGACAGTGAATTTAAGAACTGACGTTGACGGATTCATGAATGTCTACAGTAATCTGATAATTTGAATACACCTTTTAATAGACTGCTGCAACCAGTTATACTCAAATATTAATTGTTATTGCTTGTTATTGTTGTCTTGATTTTTGTTTTGTTTTACCAGTGATGATAATGATGCCAAGAGAGAATGTGTAAGGTGAATAGCTTTTAACGTAAGAATTGTATTGTGTTTTACTGAGAATATGATTTTTGTTGATAATAATTGTGCAGAGATGAATGTTTTCTGAAGATGGCCCTGTGCCGAAACGCGTAAAAACACTCTGCAAATTATAAGTTTTTAACCTCAAACACTTTCCGTTCTCTTAACGCCGATTCCCCAGTAAAACCATTTGTTTATTTTTGAAGAAAGGGTTAGCAAATAAAATTCAACAATATATATATATATATATATATATATATATATATATATATATATATATATATATATATATATATATATATATATATATATATATATATATATATATATATATATATATATATATATATATATATATATATATATATATATATATATATATATATATATATATATATATATATATATATAAATCAATTGTTGTTCGTTAGTCTCGCTAAAACTCGAGAACGGCTGAACGGATTTATCTTATCTTGGTCTTGAAATGTTCGTGGAGGTCTAAGGAAGGTTTAAAAGGTGAGAAAAATTCTAATAATTGCAGAAAACCATTAAAATAGTCCTTTTTATTTCCCAAACGTTTTCTAAATAAAATGTAAAGTCAAAAACTTTATTGCTATTAAATAAAGTTCATATTAAATTATAATCATTCACTGCTGTCTAAGCAATGTAGGTGTGATCCTAACGTTGAAGAGTCGATTTGCAATATATTACCGCACAAAGTTCAATTTCAATAATATCTATCAAATCAGTCTTCGCGTGCGAGTTGGATGATCTGATGTCAAGTTCGGAAACTAAACAAAAGTGAATCGCTAACGCGACGAAATTGCATAGTCACAAAATGTAATAGATCATTGGTAGTACTGATTTTCAATTTGGTCACTTAATTTTAACTAACTTCAGTTGTTAATGATTGATAAACCTTAAGTTTTGTAACAAATTAAATTTCTGAACGCAACCATAATAGTTGGCATTAGATTGTCATGTGAACTAATTGGTAACTCTACCTGAGTCGAATGACCTCAGCCGCTCCCCTCTACTCACTCACCGTTACGTGTACTACCCGTTCCATAAACGCCTTTCGATTACGCCCCACTCTGTCCAAATGTAACAAGAAAACCTATCGTGTTAAAACTTCTTTCTCACTTTTGTATTTGGATAAGTTCATTTTACCATGATATGCTATACAAGCTACATTCACGACATTTTCTTGTCGGCCAGTGTCATTAATCTGCAACAGAAAAAGAGTTTGCGACAGTATGGATCCTTGAGGCACTTCTGCATTAACCTGAAAAGTTCGACTACCACCTGAATCGATCTACTGATGGGAAAGTCCATATGCGAATAGTTTATTCATCAAAGTTGCGTGTCAAACCCTGTTGAAGGCCTTTTTGATATCAAAAGCAATGACTATTCTATTGATCTCCACAAATGCGAAACATATACAAGGAGATAACCAGTTAAAGACTTATCTCTAACCTAAGTTTCTAGAAATATAAACTCTAAATTTACAATCGTATTCGACATTTCTAGCATAACTTTTGAAGGAGGAAGTGTATTATATCGGCAGCATCAGTCAACACCATTATTTGCAAGAAATTACTTTTGTTTTCTTCTATTTATAAAGACCTAATTTCGAACGTGGAATATTATCCGATGAAATGCCAGCCGTTCTTCTTTAATGCTATGGGGAAAGCAATAATAGCTAGCGCAATATTTAAACACCTGGTGCCATACATAAGCATTAGCAAATGATGCTGTTTGTTGGCGTCAGTTGTTGCGAAGTTGAAATATATCCGTTAGTTATGTTCAATCTTAAATTGGAATCTCGAGTAAAATATCGTACCCTTCAACTTTCACATAACATTGAGCGGGTGGGTGATTCTATCGTTAAAATGCAGTCGAAGTTCCGGAGTTTCAACCTTGTTTTTTGAATTATGGGACGTGCATTTGTAACCATCATTCTATAAATTCTCAGGAACGAATGTTTATTACTTTATTTACTTGAATAAATGAAGAGATCATTGCATTTCAGTAAAAAATATATTGTTTATCAAATTTTGATATCATGCAGAAACATTATTGGAGGAAGCACCCTATGTAAAATCGATAATCATTCAAAACAAAAATGGAAATTATTCTAGGTTCCTAAACTCTTTTGTGTCGTAGAACCCTTGTCATGTTTTTCGGTTTTCGGTAGACCCCCTACTTACCTGATATTGATTTTTTGTAAATTTCTAACTGTAGTGTCAAAAAGTTAAAGTAAAAACACATGTCAATTTATACATTTATTAATTGACTTAAAATTAATACTAGTCAGATGAAATTTTGTATCTGTTATATAAAATATACGTATAAGTGAATATTTTTAGTGAAAAGGATGAACATGATGCTTTAATAATAAATTATCAACATTTGGCGTCAATTTTGTAAGGGTTAATCTTAAGTCCTCGGCTAATGATGTCCAGTCTTTTTTTCGATTGGTAACAGCGCTGAACCCCCTTTCCACTAGGTATGACGATGGGAGGGAAATTAAAAAATTTCCTCGCTATATTCCATAATACGGGATAAGTAACGGGTATGTTGTTTTGCAGCCATAATCCGTTTTTAAACTGAAGTTTCAGTTCTTCGTTTGTACTAAGTATACTATCGTGGACCCCCATTTTTCATTTCACAGTCCCCAAATTTGTTTTTCGCTGTCATAGACCCCTAGGGGTCGATATAGACCACTTCGGGATTTATTACTCTACGCGTAATAAATCTTTATGTGACAAGCAGACAATATCAGATGGCTGACGGATGAAAATGTAACCCAAAACCGGAAAAATTGTATACACCAAAGAACTAGATCATATTATGGATCCCATGATAGATCCTGTTATAGTGAATTTAGGTAATGAAGATGAACTGTAAATACTTTATGAAAATATTGCAGCTTAAAATATATACGAGCATTTTGACAAACATTTATTTGATTTTTACAATTTTAAAGTGAAGAAAGAAATTGAATTTAGAACTAGACGTGTATAAAGTCATGAAATTATTGATAAACATTGTTTAATATTCATGGGAAAATTTAGCCTAAGTCTACTAAAATATAAAATAATTTACTAAAATTATTGAGTTATCTGAAATGTCATAAACATTATTTAATTATTATATATTTTAAAGTATAGAATTAAGCGTATATTGAGTATGCATAAAATTCATGAAGTAATTATTTTTGGTAATCGTAACTATCTAGATATTCACATTAAATTATTACCGTTTTCAAATACATTACTGTTCAATTGATTCAATTTTATTTTCGAATGAAACCCTATAACACATATTCCTCTATGTTACTGACTACAATGACTAAGTGGGAAACAACATCAATACCTCCCAACCGACTCTTGATGTTTCAACGGTGGCGCAAGCCATTATGTCTACGACCACATGATCCGAACTCCCTAGGAAAAGCATGAAGTGGATCCCAGAAATGAATGCCTTCATTATGCGTTCCTATTACAAGATTACAAACTCAGAATCGGAAATGACAGCATACATCTTGCGTTCGTAGAAAAATATCCGGAATTACAGAACATATCCGAGCAGAGAATTTCGGAATAACAACGTGCTGAATAAGTTCCAGTAGAAAAAGTCCAAATACACAGACCTTGCTATTGAGATCAAGCAGATCATAAAATTGATATTGTTGTTGTTGATAATCAGATGGACTAAGACAGAACTGGATGATATTCAAAGGCAGACCCGAACGATGCTGAGAAAGTACAACAATCATCATCCAAAATCGTCTGTGATAAGAACAACTTTGAAACGGAAAGAAGGAGGAGGCGGATTAATAGATGTTGAAAATTTACACACCGAACATATAAAAAATCTTAGAGGATTCTTTTCTGCAAAAGCTCTCACTTCTGACCTCCATAGAGTGGTATCGTTGGCTGATATACACCTCTAAATCTTGCTACCAGAGATGACCTGCTGAATCTATCGTTCCTATAAGATACTGAAAAACAAGAGCAATGGTCAAGAAAGGAATTGCATGGACGACATCACCATGAGATTAATCAACCACACATCGACAAAGAAGCCTCCAACAAATGGTTAATGAAAGGAGAATTATTCGCGGAAACAGAAGGATTCCTTATGGCCATTCAAGACTAAGTGATCGCTACAAACAACTACAAAAATTTATTATTAAGGACGGAACAATACAAACAGATAAGTGTAGAAAATGCCATATAAGATCGGAGATTATACAGCATATTACGTCCGGCTGCGAACAATTGGCCAATAAGGACTATCTTCACAGGTATAAACAAGTGTGCAACTTTGTCTATCAGAAACTTGCACACAAGTATGGACTTCTGAATACCTTCCAGTCATATTACGAGTATCAACCGGCGCTCGTATTGGAAAATGAGTCTATCAGATTATACTACGATAGGCCTGTTATCACTGACAGAATGGTAACGAATAATAGGCCGGACATAGTGGTGTATGATAAGAGAGCCAGAACAGCAATGCTGATGAATGTCGCCATACCGAATAATAACAACGTGCTGAACAAGTTCCAGGAGAAAAAGTCCAAATACCTTGCTGTTGAGATCAAGCAGATGTGGCACCTCGATAAAATAGATATCGTTCCTTTCATCATTTCTTCGACTGGGTTAATAACCAAAAGTTTCCATGATAGCCTTAAGAAATTAGAATTACTGAAGAATACTTACGTAGAAATGCAAAAAGCTGTAATTCTCACTACATGTAGGATAGTAAGAAAATTTTTGTCCAGTATATTGTAATCGAGCCTATTAACTTTGATTGCTGAATCTGGGAAAGGCAAATTATATCCAGCTAAAAGCTGAGATAGTGCACAAGTCCACGATAATAATAATAATTCCATTTTTAAACTAACTTGTCAAATTTGACAGTTTATTGTGGCTAAAACACAGCAGGCATGAAACTGAAATCTTGGATTCATTTTAACAAATTAAAGAGTTAATTTTAGTTGTTTAACTAGAACTACTTCGAAATGTGTAAAATTTCATGAATTGTTAACAGATCTATTGGTTCACACGTTTTTAACTGGTATATTTTTTTCGCATTATATCTAATATATTCATCCGAAAAATATTTAGAGTTAAGGGAAGAGTTATAGGATTTAAGTCATTAAACCTAAAAAGCTTGTAGCAGACACGTCGTAAATAAATTTTTATTATAATTATCTTTTTCATTCTGAGTCTGCAGAGAATATCAAGAGAAAAGAAAGAAGTCTTTTGTCACTGATATGCCAATAAATCACGTTAAGCATCATAGATAAAAACAATAACTCCTTAAAGAAATGTTTTGAATATCGTTCACACCATAAATTATTTTCGCACCTCAGAAATTGTTATTTCTAATTATTACGTCGAAAATGATTAATAGCATATTTAATGGGACATGCAATTCCTTGAATTTGAAATAATATTGTGTTCTGTCTTCAACCATTAATTTTTTATATCAAACTTAAGCTTGTTTATAGTTAGGGACTTCTTTGCGTGTTGACAGCTGATAATTTATTCACTAGAAATTGTATTAGCAGACTAATTGACGTTTATCTCCTTTTATCCTGATTTGTGTGGGAAATATCTCGACAAATTTTAAAATGAAGATGTCTTTGAGGACAGATTTGTATATTATTAATTTCAATCATTATAGGAAAAATAACTAGCTCATAAAAGAAGTATGCCATATATTGCTTTGAGGAATAAATATTATTTTTGTATGTTAGTCGAGTTATTAAAATAATGAACTATCGGACAGATTTTAATGCAGTAGAGTATCAGATTTAGATTCATTTCATGATTATTTATCGATTTTCAAATTTTTATAGGTGTCTACTTCAAAATCCAGTCTGTGATGCATTTTTCTTATGTACCAATTCAATTTGAGATTTCTTTATGATTAGATTAGTTCACAAACTGCATTAAAATCCGCCTTGCTGCGTAAAAATCGAAAGTTCATTCCTTTAATGTCTCTAGTAGAATAATTTACTTTGGCATATTAATTAGATTTGATTAATTAAACCCAGACTTCATCACAAAAATTGATTAGAGAACGGAGGTGCGTTTGCGTAGTCTCTGCAACTATTGGATCTAGTATAAAAATTGAGAATACATTACTAGCGAGTAATGATTTTTCATTGAATTCTGAATATCCTTACAATCTCGAATGATTACCGAAACATCAAATTACGTTCACTTACCTTTGAAACTTCAAATTTCTGCAATAAAAATAACGTAGATCATATTGTGATATTCCAAATATACAGGGTGTCTACTATACAAGGTGCCAAACTTCAGTAGATGATAGTACAAGTCATTTTCAACAAAAATGTCCTACAACATTTTTCGAAAAGTTGATAATTATACAGTTATTAATTTATTACCTCTTGTTTGCACCGTTATTAATTTTGTATTTACCTGTTCATATATGTATGTATTTTAACTTTAGTTCAGTACTTGTTATCAACTTAAGATGGTCGAGATACCGACACTGCAATCCTGAATCTCAATAGACTTTTGTGGTAATATAATAATTTTTATTATCATTTCCCATCTCTAAACAGGGTGTCTACTATAAAAGGTGCCAAACTTCAGTAGGTGATACTACAAGTTATTTGCAATAGAAAATGTTCCATAACATTTTTTTGAAAAGTTGATAATTATCGAGTTATTTAACACTTCTTGATTTTACGAAATTTTTTGCTTCTCCCAATAAAAACAATTTCTCTGTTACTCTTACTGCTACATCAAACCTGACCATACCATCGGAAAGAGCGTTGAATTTGCTATAAGATCGGTAAGTACTAATGAAAAAAAAATTTGTATACCGGGGGTTGTAAAAGGCTAAATGAAAAAATTGGGAAATGAACAAAATTAGTGGTATTTTCTTGATAGCTGTACCACTGAAAACTGATCTATAAGTAGCTGTTTTTTTTGGTAAAAACTATTACATTTAACTGGCTTTCAAATGGAAATCTAACCTTACCTAACCTAACCATCTCGAATGATTACCGAAACATCAAATTACGTTCACTTACCTTTGAAACTTCAAATTTCTGCAATAAAAATAACGTAGATCATATTGTGATATTCCAAATATACAGGGTGTCTACTATACAAGGTGCCAAACTTCAGTAGTTGATAGTACAAGTCATTTTCAACAAAAAATGTCCTACAACATTTTTCGAAAAGTTGATAATTATACAGTTATTAATTTATTACCTCTTGTTTGCACCGTTATTAATTTTGTATTTACCTGTTCATATATGTATGTATTTTAACTTTAGTTCAGTACTTGTTATCAACTTAAGATGGTCGAGATACCGACACTGCAATCCTGAATTTCAATAGACTTTTGTGGTAATATAATAATTTTTATTATCATTTCCCATCTCTAAACAGGTTGTCTACTATAAAAGGTGCCAAACTTCAGTAGGTGATAGTACAAGTTATTTGCAATAAAAAATGTTGATAATTATCGAGTTATTTAACACTTCTTGATTTTACGAAATTTTTGCTTCTCACTATAAAACAATTTCTCTGTTACTCTAACTGCTACATCAAACCTGACCATACCATCGGAAAGAGCGTTGAATTTGCTATAAGATCGGTAAGTACTAATGAAAAAAATTTGTATACCGGGGTTGTAAAAGGCTAAATGAAAAAATTGGGAAATGAACAAAATTAGTGGTATTTTCATGATAGCTGTACCACTGAAAACTGATCGATAAGTAGCTGTTTTTTTGGTAAAACTATTACATTTAACTGGCTTTCAAATGGTATCTCAACTTTCGAACTAACTATTTTTCCAGCAATATCATGGTTAATAAGAACATAAAATTCGAAAACGCAAATATCTTATATTACTTAATGAAACATGAACAGGAACTAAAAAAATTAATGAATCATAATTTCACGAAAGAGACTTAAAACTATAACAGGTGTTCAAAATGTCTTCCTCTTTCTTGAATGCACTTAACTCATCTTTTTCTTAAACCATCAACTACTCTTTGAAATTCAATGTGTTTTTGACTCATTTAGTTGCCACAGATTCGAATCCTCTCAAATAATTCTTCTCGAGTATTTAACGGAATTCTATGAACATTAGCTACGGTGTAGTGAAACGCGTTACGAATCGCAATTATTAAGTAAAATTCCTTAAAACACAGTACTTGTTTTTCATTATTGATAATGGAATTTTACCAAGTAAAAGCCTCGCAAATTCAAATCTAAATATTTTTATTCGTTTTAAAATCAAGTAGTACAAGCCTTCTGTGGTTTATTCTTTTACGATTCTTTTTCTAATTTTCTTCTTCTAATCCGAGAAAAATTAATTATTCCTAGTTTCTTTAACATTCAATATCCAGATATGTTATTTATTTATCGCTCATTATTATTGAAAAGTCATTTGTGGAATTGTTTAGACGCTCCGGTAAAACGAAAAAATTAGTTAGCTGAAAAGTTGATGTACCATTTGAAAGCCAGTTAAATGTAGTAGTTTGACCAAAAAAAAAACAGCTACTTATCGATCAGTTTTCAGTGGTACAGCTGACAAGAACATACCACTAATTTTGTTCATTTCACAGTTTTTTCATTTAGCCTTTTCCACACCCGGTATACAACATTTTTTACCATTAGTACTTACCTATCTTATAGCAAATTCAATGCTCTTTCCGATGGTATGGTCAGATTTGATGTAGCGTTAAGAGTAACAGAGATATTTTTGATTTTATAGAGAGAAGTAAAAAATTTCGTAAAATCAAGAAGTGTTAAATAACTCTATAATTATCAACTTTTCGAAAAAATGTTATGGGACATTTTTGTTGCAAATGACTTGTACTATCACCTACTGAAGTTTGGCACCTTTTATGGTAGACACCCCGTATATATCTAGTGATTGAATCAGGCAGTTGATTCATTAAGACCGCGAAAATTTTTTAAATTTCACTATTTGAAAGATTTCCGGTCATATAATCTGCGAATTTCAGGGTCTTCGCGCTAAATATCGTATGGACACTCTGTATCTTAGATATAAATGATGTCCTCCATGTCCCTGTATGCAAAACAAAAAAGACGGAAGTCTTATCAAATTTTCTCAATGTTGTAGTCTTGCCAAAGTAAAATAAATCAAAATTCAATATCTTCTTCCCCAAAACAAACAACTCATATTCGTATCAATTCTTATAAATCATGATACCTCAAAGGCCAGGACGAATAACTCGGCCTTCATTTTTTCTTGAACTTCCACGGATTGCTTAGAATTCCCCACGCCCACGAAATTGTTTACTGAAATAACATAAACGGTGAGAAGTCAATGTTGTTTAGACTGAATATCATTTTCGATATCTTAACAATCAGGAAAGATAGTTTTATTTACTCATCGCTTGACATTCTTTCCATTACTCGGTCTGGCTCCTTTTCAAAGGTGAAGATGACGTCCAGGTAGTAGATTTGAACTAAGGCGTCGCATACACGATAGATCTAGTTGATAAAGGTAGACACGTAGCAGTTGAAATGATTGAAAACATCCACAAAATAGTGGTGTAGAAAGTGATTGTCTATTGGGTTATCAAATGAGGCCATATACAAGCTTTTATATTCTGTTAAAAAAATACCGGGAATTGATTTTTCAAAAAATCTGCTTGAAACAATAGGCATGACGAAAGGTTTTGAAATCCTCTTCCGTAATGCGGAAACACATCTACTGTTTACAACAAAACCTTTATTTCGGTAATAAACTAAAGTTTAAAGCCATTTTTATAATAATTTTTAAATATTGCACGAAAACAGCTCACCGTGTCATGGCGTCGTGTGTGACGTCATACTTACGTAAACGTCAAATTTGTTTACGCGCAGCTAGACAGCAAAGTAAATAAACGTAGCGTATTTCTTATGTTAAAAATGAATTCTAATGTTTATAAGTGGTGTGCAGTACCTCAGTGCAAAAATAAATCAATAACGACACCCAACAAGGTGTTTGTACATATCCCATACAAGAAAATAATAAAAGGTAAATGGTTAAAGCTTGCACGGCGAAACACGAACGATGTAAAGACAAATTCGCCACTTTATTTCTGTGAAGATCACTTTGATGTAAGTGTGTTATCATGTATTGATAGATTTTCAACTTAATGTTTGTTTGACGTGAAAAAGTTGAAATGTAGAGGCTATAGAATAATTAGTCATTTATTGAGGTAATGTTTGTGTTAGTCTTGGTTATCATTCTTATTATCAATTTTAATTGTTACCTCTGTAGTTTTCAGTTGCCAAATGATATGGAAATTTATATGAAATACCATGTGATGGGGTCTGTATCACAAGTACGTATAAAACCAGGATGTATGCCTACAAAATTTACTTGCCAACCAGACAGGAAAACACAAACATCTAACACAACAGAACGACCCTATATAGTTGAAAAACGAAGGATGATGATTCTTGAAGAGTGTGAAAAGCAATTTGAAGGAAGTACTATAGTTAAAGAGCAAGTTCAAAAGAAATTGCATCTTGTAGTTCAGGTATAGTTTACTAACTTATTTATTAGAATGTTAATTCAGTTTTATTGCATACATTGTTGGTATACTTAGGCCCGTATTACAGATTATCTTTTATAGCCGTTTGTACAAATCTCAAGAAATGATCTACGTTATAGATTCATTCGGTGATACTGGCTATAAAACTACATAGATTTTTTGTTACCTTGTAATTTTTATTTGTGTTCATAATTAGAAAATTGCACTTAAATAACAAAACATTCTTTTTACAGTTCAGCAGAATGTTGAAGAAGATCCCCAATTACCACCAAGAAAGTTGGATAAAGCAATTCATGTACGCATATGTAAAACATTTAGAAGTAAAGCTAACCAAACAAAAGTTAATTTGGTAAATCAGATGACATCACCATTGAAACCATGTATATTTCTACATCACCATTTAAAATCAAGCATGATGTTAATAGTAACCCATCAAGACCAAGTATAAATGTTTTGAGTATGTATGTTAGGTGATAACTCTAAAATAGCAAACATATACCTATACTGCAAAGGAGCTAACCTCAAAATAATGACAAGTTTATTGTAAAAATAACCTATGAAAGTAAAACAAAATAATCTTCTACGAGTTTAAAACGAGTCTGATTACTACTTGGTCATATTTGTATCTAGTGTTAAAGATCAATACAAATAAAATATACTTACAAAGACGTTTTCACTTTTTTAAATTCGGACGAGCATTCTTCATTTGTTGCTAGGAACTCGCCCAACATCAATAAATCGATCCCGTGCAAATTTGGGCTGTTTGCCTTAACAAAGCCTGATTCCACTGTAACAGATAGATTCATCTTGTAAAGTCGATAAATCACAAAAACAAATATAAAATTAATCGTAACGTGCAATCAGTAGTCGGTAATCAAAACACAGTGAAGCTTACATAAGTATGACGTCATGCGCTGTGATTGCTTTTCAGTCAAAATGGGCGATTGCAGTATTTTACTTTCTTATTTTATTGAAAATCTTATAAAAAACAATTTTTTAAATAAAACTAAATCAGTTTCTTAAATCCATTGAATGTGTATTTTCCCCTAAAGTCTTTAATTCTTTGATTATGTTATGCTATCGTCCCGAATATTGTTACAATTTTTGTTGTGCTTAGTTGGCGTAAATATTTTCTATACTGACGAGGAGTTTGAACACGATCTGTCGTTCACTTTTGTTTGCAGTGCTCGATTTTGTCAGTTCTCACAAGTGTTTTGCTATTTTCACAATGGATAAAAATATGGAACAAAGAATTTGTCTCAAATTTTGCATTGCAAATGGAATTTCGTATGCCGAATCGATGTTGATACAGAAGGTTTACGGCAAATCGAACTTATCGAAAACACGTGCATTCAAAAGCGGCCAAGATGTGGTGGAAGATTATCCTTGTTCTGGTCGACCATCAAGCAGCTTCAATCGAAGTTATCATCGATGAAGAGAAGGAAATTATCATTGAAAATCGTCATTCAAGTTTGAGAGAGATAGGCAATGAACTTTCAGTATCTCACGAATCATTTTGAACGATTGTTTGAGCATGAAACGCGTTGCTGTACGACTGGTTCCTAAAGATCTGAATTTTCTTAAAAAATTTCATCGCGTAAAGGCGATTGAAGAAGATTGTTAGAACGAGGCAAAACCGACCCCATATTCATAAAACGCATTGTAACTGGTGATGAGACATGGGTTTTTGAGTTTGACGTGCAAACCGGTCAACAAGCTTCAAAATGGCGCCTTCCAATAACTGAACCGAAACTGAAAGAACCACGTCAAAGTCGATCAAAAATGAAGGAAATGTTGACTGTTTTTTTTATCATCGCGGTGTTGTGCATTCGGACTTCTTGCCACAAGGTATGACGCTAAATAAAGAATATCGTCTGAGTGTTATGCGTTATTTGAGAGAGTAAATTCGTCGAAAATAAAATTCCGACCAAAAACTCAACAAATATCATGGAACAACCACCGGATTCACCTGATATGGCTCCGGCCGACTTTTTTCTTTTTCCAAAACTCAAATAACCACTTTGAGGGAGCCGTTTTGAATCGATAGAATACATACAAGAGAATTGGCGGCGAGAACTGAAGTCGATGCTGGAAATAGCGTTTGGAAAATGTTTTGATTAATGGATTTGGCGTAAATGTGTTATTTCGGAAGGCAATACAATAAATTTGGATGAAAAATAAATATTTTGTGTTTCATTGACCAATTCTCGGTACTTTTTCAACAGAATGTATGATAGCTTAAAAAGTTTACCATCTATATTGACTCCATGTAACTCTCGGTATACTTCAGAGGATACCTGTTAGGCGGCGCCACTAACGAAGAATCATAACCTTAAAATCTGAATCTAATGTTTAATTCTCAAATTTTTTATGTTTCCTTCAAACTATTTTTATAATTTGAAAACAATGAAAAGTTCTGTATTTCATGATTTCATACAAGGTAGAATCTTTTCATAATCAAATTCTGGTGTGTTCTTGTGTGTCCCCTTTAAATCTTCGGATCGAGATCGAGCGAGGAGGCAACAGGTGTCTCGGTCTGACCCTCTGATTCCCCGCTCCCACACCTAACAGGTGCCACTCTGCCGCCACCGCTCTCGCGGTAAAATACAGGTGATGGTATCTATCGAAACGGACAGAGGTGCGGGACGCGTTTTGTATTACCGAAGCTTGTTAAGACGGATAATTATGTACCGCGTCCAAAGCGCAGTACAATTAAGAAACGTCCGATACTTTTCTTTTCTAATTGGCCTACTTTTCAGCCGATCATTAGCCCGGAGGATGAATTCATTAATGCTGGAATTTGCCATAATTAGATAATTGTTGCTAGTTTTTCTAACACTTGGTTGTTGTAAATATTTTTGTTTGAAATAGGAGAGCTGCTAGAAAGATTGTTGGCATTTGGATGTTTTCATTTTTCATTCTGAATTCAAAGTGTTGTGTGCCTTAGTGAGCACTTTTTGAAATCTTACTTTTGTGATAAAATATCAATAGATGGATGGTTCACAACTACTTCATATGGTCGCTCCTCTCTTCGGCAAGGAGGAGTTGCTGTTTTATATAAAGACAACAATTTCCTCGTTTCGGAACAAATTAACTCATATTCATGTGAGTTGCATTGTGAACTTTCAGCTGTACATAGTTGTAATATGTTTTTATCGCTCATTAGATCGTGATTCTAATGTGTTTTTACCAATAATTGAGGAGGTTTCAAAAAGATTCAATGTTTCTACTAAATTTGCTTTATGTGGTGATTTCAATGTTCATTTTAATGATATTCCGGATAAGAATGCTGGTGCATTGTGCGATTTACTCAACTCTTTTGGACACCATTCATTAATTTATGAACCAACTAGGGGTCCAAATTGTTTGGACAATATTTCTCTGAATTTTTCTCCTGTTTGTGAAAAAGAAGAAGTCTTTGAATGTGAGTTTTTAAATCACAGAGCACAGATGGTTAGCTCTGACATTCCAGGGTACGCTAGGTCAACAGAAAGGTACAAGTTCAGGCCACTCACACAACAGGGTTTCAATAATTTTCATTACAAATTAGAGTACCTCAACTGGGACGTCATACGTGATGATCGGATCAGTGTTAAGGATGCTTTTCATGCATTCCATGATAAATTTGTTGAATCGTATGAACAGTCATTTCCTGAGAAGGAGGTTAGGTGCAGCGATGGCAATTCCGGATCAAATTGGTACACACAGGAACTGATGTATATTCGTGATCAGCTGAATTTGGTTTCAGAGCTTTTGACAGATATAAAACAAATAATCCTAGACTCTTGAGGACTCGTCTTAGGGTGAGATACAAATTGGAAATATATCAGGCAAAAATTAAATATAACGTTAATAAAATTCTCAATTCTTCCATCAAAGCTGAAACGATGTGGAGTTTAATTAATACTGAAAGAAATATTCCCAAGATGGAAACAAAATCAAGTATCAAAGCTAATGAGTACAACAGCTATTTTACATCTATACGACATAAAATTTGCTCCAAACAACCTGAGTAGTAGTGATGTGTTTTCAAAAGAAATTATCACTAATACAAAGTTCTCATTCAGGAAGTGAGCTTTAATATTGTGAGAGATACAATTAGATGTTTGAAAAATACTTCAGAAGGGTTGTGCTCGCTGTCCCTGTTTCTGGATTTGTCAAAGGCGTTCGACTGTTTCTATCATTCAGATATTTTGTGGAAGATGGGTCCCTAGGGTTTTGATGATGACATTGGGAAACTTGTACATTCTTTTTATGACAGAGGTCACAGGTAGTGTTCTCGAATGGCAGTTGGTCGGATAGAGATCCTGTTACCCTCGGGGTACCTCAAGGTTCAATTATGGGGCCTTCTTATTTATAATATTCATTAATGATTTTCCATGTTAACTTTCCAATTGTCTGTGTGTACTATTTGCTGATAACACCACTGTCTATGTTGGCTGTGGTTTTGGGAAGTGGAGGAGATGTTTGGGACGGTACAGTCGAGGGCCTTGGAGGTTTTTCGGAAAATGGCTTACGCGTGAAAGACAACAAGACTGAGCATATGTTTTGGACTGAGACATGGTGTTGAAAACTCAAGTGTCAAATTTCTGGTATTTACTTGGATACAAAGCTTACCTGGGATGTTCACTTTAAGTCAAGAGATTACTATGATCTATCTATCATATTAGTTGAAAAAGAATAATCTAACCTTATCAGCCAACGATACCACGCTTTTCATGAATAACATAGAGAATATAATTTTTCAATCACCTTAGCTTCTCATATAATATTTTGGTGTGTTAACGATATTTTTGCGTGTTTTAATGGTACTTCAAGACAATTACACTTTGTTCTAAACTTTGTTGATAATATTCATCCAAAATTAAATTTAAACTAGAAAAATCAACCATCAAATTGATTCCTTAGATTCATCTATTTTTAGACTAAACAATCTTCTAACCTTCGATATAGTATATTGTGAATCTACCTACACAGACATTTGCATTCCTTCTGATTCTTCTCATTCCATTCAACATAAATTAACTGTTTTCAATTCTCTGATTCACAGTGCTTTCACATTACCTTTCTTCATTACAAATCTCAATAAAGAAATTTTATTAGTTAAAGCCTATAACACTTTTATCCTCAAAATAGTTCTGAAAGCCACACATATATTTCCCATTAAACTATTTCGGCCCAATCATCAAAAAAATCGCTAATGACATCCAAATCAAATCAATGTAAAATTAGCCCACAAATCCACAACCAAACTATCAAATATATTCTTGAACGCCGATGATAAAACTCAAAATTAGATAATTCAGGAGTGTATAAACAATTGATAGTATTGATGATTTATTTATTTTATGGAAATTCATTTTTAAAGTAAAACGAAATGAGCCACTTTGTCATGGAGGTCAGAAGTGAGAGCTTTTGCAGAAAGAAAATTCTCTGAGATTTTTATCTGTTCGGTGTGTTCTTTGTCGAAATTGTCGTCCATGTATACCACATCCGCTTCAAAGTTGTTCGTATCACAGACGATTTTGGATATCATCCTGTTCTGTCTTAGTCCATCTGATTATTCCAAATGAGTTAAGCAACACTGGAATGGCGTAGGTGTTAATTGCCTTGACTAGATTCCCCGAGTTCAACATCGATTTCAGCACAGTCTTCAGACACTGACTGTATTCTGAACGAATCTTCTCCTCTGATTGTTTTGGGTCAAACAATCTGGCTTGTTGGTATCCGAGATGTGTATGTTTCGCCATCTCTTATGCACTGTATAATATCACCGTTTGGAAGTTGTGTTTCACCATCTATGACTTTCCCCCTTTGAATGTTCAGGGTCTTACATTTGTCAATCCCGAATTTCATATGAACATCTGCCGAGAACTTATTGACAGTTTTAAGCAGATCATCCAATTGCTTCTTGTTCGAAGCATATAATTTGATGTCATCCATATACAGCAGGTGGGAGATTGTATGCTGGTCCCTCTGTGTTTTTATCCTAAATCCGTATCCTGTTCTATTGAGCATTGAAGACAATGGGTTCATAGCTAAACAGAACCATAGTAGTCAAAGAGTCTCCTTGAAAAATTCCATGACGTCGGTTTTAAATGACTTATTGTTCATGTTATTATTATTATATGCGAAGCGCAAATTGGAATTTTTTTTCATCTTATATCTTCCAAGGTCCTAGAGTGATCGTCACTTTTCTAGACCATTGATCCTGTCGACCATTTTGAATTGTACCGAAAATGAAATTTGATGACAATTCTTGCATTCCATCATCCTTTTGCATTCCAAAGAATCTAAAATGAAAGCTCTAACTTAATAATTGTGGAAGTTATGTTATGAAAGCAATTCCGGTTTTTCGTGGATCACTCTATATATTAGTACCCAATGTTAATCTCTAATATCTATTAACCTGTTTTGTTAACCCATTTTTCTGTACCTGTATATGGGATAATTGCTAACTTTGTATTTGTTTTTAGTTCCATCATAAACAGTGATATTTTTCACTTAGTAATATTCGCAATCCTCAGAATGTCAATTACATATCACATAGTAACGGCCGTATCTCGCTTTCAGCAACTAAAATGATTTTTTCATTGTTTCGTGACTTTCAAGCAAATCGTTTAACTTTAGCCACATCGCTTCAGCCTCGGCAACACTCTCCCAGCCAGACCTTGCTCTCGGGTACAGCCCAGAGAGACGCGTAATACATTAATGGGGCGCGTATCGTACCCGGATCCGTGGGAGAGTGTCTGACTATCGAAGAGGACAACCGGTAGGCCGGCCTGGCCTGCCTGCCTGACCATATAGAGCGCGGCCTTCTGGCGCCAGATGTTGATCTGTGGAACGAGCGGAGATGCTCCGGTTGAGATGCTTAAAACAGAGACGAACAGAATTCCACACATTTTAGTGGCGGATATAAAGCGTAATTATTGGGGCATCAGTCGGTACAACGCTGAGTTGTTTTCATACTTTTCTGGAAGAAATATCTTTCATTTTGAGTTTGTGAACTTATATAACCTTCTATGTCACGTATTTTTCACAAGAAAACAGTAAAAAATGGAATTAAAGCTTAAAAACAAAAGAACATCGATGTTCTTGGAATCACGATGGCTGGATATTATAATCAAGTAGATAAGGTAGTAAAATACCCACAGGTGCGAAAAGCATCTGGATGGAGACGGGCTAGAATCACCTTTTGCTAGAAAGACTGCAAGGACATCTTCGAATAAAATACGTAGCAACCGGATATTAATAAGCGGGTTTTGAAAAGACACCTGCAAAAAAATGACACATAAAATGCAGAGTATAAGAGGAAACAGACGTTGACAGAAAAAAACATCTTATATTCGTTTTCTTCGATATTCAAACATTTAAGTCTGTATTCACTACGTTCATTCATAATTTATATTCCAATAGAAGACTATTTCTGAGAATTGGTCATGAATTGATTGGTATAAGATTAACTAACATTGGAGAACCCCAAGGCAGTATTTTGTCACCTCTTTTATATATAATATTGTACCACAAGTTGGAGACTACCTTCTCTAACCCAGCATTGAAAGTTCTGCAATTTGCAGATGATATTTGCATATACTGCTCAAACAAAGACCTTAATGCAGTTCAACAGATCCTAGATACTGCGAGCAGAGAATTCAACCAATTCCTGAACACAAATGGTCACGAGATGTCACCTTCTAAGTCAGCAGTTTGTACATTCACTAGGAAACGCACCCAACTACCAGATAACTTGAATTGTCACTTCCTCATAAAACTTCCGTGAAATTTTTGGGAATAACGTTGGATCGCAAGTTAAGTTGGAAAGATAATATTTTGAACACTCTCAACCGTGCAGAAAAGAACATTCAATTACTGAGATTCATCTGTCATAACAAATGGGGAGCCGACCAACTCATCGCCCTTAATTTTTATCGATCATTCGTAAGATCAGTTATTGACTATGGTTGTATCTTCTACGGATCAGCAGCAGACACTTGGCTTCAAAAGTTGGATACTCTACAACATAAGGCGCTGAAGATCTATTTCGGCTATCTCAGAAGCACACCTAATAATATTGTACTCGCAGAATCAAACGAAATGCCTCTCAAACAACGGAGAGATTTGCTGACTCTCAAATTTCTCTCGAAAAAACACGCCTTTTCTTCTCCACTTATGGTCAAGATTCACAGCTTATATATTCTAACACTCACATCAAAATATTGGACTATCAAAAAAGATCCACTCTTGATAGCGAATTACGACCTATTCATGGAATATAAAGAAAGGATCACCACATTGGACAAACTAGTCATGTATAAAATGGATTTCTTCAAATTACGAGATGTAGAAAATATTCATGTTCCCATCTACGGAGAAATGACGGCAAATGTCGATTTTCACCGACTGATAGACTCACGCTTCAGAAATTTTCATCACCTGTACACGGACGCCTCCAAACAAGATAATAACGTCGGTTGTGCTATTTTCGACCCCTTACACACCTCTCACTCACTGTTTCGACTCGGCAATTATTTCTCAATTTTCTCGGCAGAACTTCTAGCTCTTTGTAGAGCATTAGATTACATTCTATCGCACATCGATACATTTTCCCCAAAAAATTTCCTGATAATATCAGATAGCCTGAGCAGCCTAATGAGCTTGAAGAAATGGAAATATAACACAAACTTCAGTCTGACTCATAAAGATATTTTAGAAGCTTTGTCCCGGCTATCTGCATCAGGCTGTACATTCGAGTTTCTCTGGGCTAAGGCCCATTCAGGAATAGTGGGCAATGAAAATGTTGATTCCTTGGCCAAAAAAGCGGCATTTCTCGACCCCATCCACCTTCCTTCCGCCATGTACAACGATTTTCTCCCCCTCTTTAAACACCTCACAACTTCAAGATGGAAAGAAACCTTCAAATCCAACCCAAGCGGACAGTTCTATAAATCAATTTAACCCTCGCCGCCACATTTCTACTGGTTCGATAACATATTTGATGAAGTAGACAAGTCTGATCCCATTAGGAATTTTAAACGAGATTTTATTCGTACTATCTCTAGAATGAGAAGTGGTCACGCTTTCTTTCCGAAATATCTTCACAGAATGAAATTGAAAGATAACCCTCTTTGCTCATGTGGGGAAATAGGAACTTTAAACCACCTTCTGTTTCAATGTAATAACAATGTTCGAAATATTCAATTGCTATGCTTAACCTTGAGTAAAATCACCAAACTCCATCAACCATATCAGGCTGAACAGATTCTTGCACTCAACAACAACAAAGTCTACTGGAAAATATACAGATTTTTAAAGAAATCTCATATTAACTTATGAACAAGCACGGGTTGGGTGGCTGTTCGGTCTGAGCTCTCAGAGGCCCAGGTCGAGAGGCTGTGTGTGTATTTAAAAACTCAATAGTCAACGTTTCATCATTAAATGTATCGTATAAACAATTATCCTTCTGGACTTATGTCTAACGACAGTCCAAACCCGGAGGATCGGGATGGATATGCGCAGATAACTTCCGTGCCTGCCTCGATCTTCCTTCAAATAAAAAAAAAAAGTCTCTATTAATCACGTAGCACAGAAATGAAAATCTTTAACATATCCCTTAACTTAAAAAAATATTGTTCTAGCACTTCAAGCACTTTAACACTTATTCAAACAGAACGGAGGGTTCTTTCACTCTCTTTATACACCCATCGATGGTTTCTAAGAATTCTGACCCATCTTCAAAAGATCAATATCATTAGGTCGAACCTGCGTCGAAGTCATGCTGAGTTAACAAATTTGAATAAGCCTTAAGTGAGCCGGTCTGGCGCCCATAAGTCGGGGATGCTTTTAAAAATTAAAATATAATAATGGCAATGGGCTGAAGGTCGGACATATTACAATAGAAGTATATATACAGGGCGCGGCGACAGAAAGGCCCAATAACTACGAAACTATTAGTTTCAGAACAAAACTCAAAAATAGGTCGATTGTTGTTTGGTAGGGGATATGCTTTAGCATAAGTTGTCTGTCTTTAGCGCAAGGGTGCTCAACATTTTTAACCCTCCGTCGGGCGCAATACGAAAAATCACAAGAAATGGCGCAATGTATCAAAATGATCACACATGGTATATATGGAAAAAACACAATGTAAGTGAACTGATTTATTGAGAAACTATAAAATGTTGCAAAATGAACTGAAAGATATAAATATTAATGAACGAAAAAAAAATAATTGTTGGAGTGAAGGGCTAGAAAATCAGTACTACACACTCCACAAAAAGTGTCTAAATGGGTCAAACAGACGATTTTTTACAGTTATATTTGGTAAATTTACGTTTATTTCCCGGGCCTGCACAATCTTCACATCTTTTTCTCTTCATTCCAGTTGTTTCTGGTTCTTCGTGTTCATCATTTCCGGGAGTTTGGTAGATTTTCAATTTATTTTGTAAATTCAGGGGCATTCCCAACGTTAGCTCACTTCTTCTTGATAATTGTGGTAAAACAAGTTCATGGGATAATTGTTTCAAGAATTCTTTTCTTCTTATGACTTTTCGATCATTTCCGAAATAAATGACTTTGGCATTTATACCACTCATATTGAGAATAGCAAAAAAAATTACCATAGGCCAACGTCGGGTGTTTCGTGCGACATTGTACGAAGCACACAATTGATCGCATTTCGTTTTATTATAAAACGTGATTATCTCTGGTTTTTTTATCTGTGGTGGTAGGATCTATAGCTCCACTATTGTGTAAGGTTGATACAAGAAGAACACATTTTCCCTTTTTCGGCACATAAGATACTAATGTGCAATCTTTTTGAAAACCAAAGATGCTGTTGTAAATTGGTCTCTCTTTTGTTGACACGAACTGGGAAGGAATTTCCCTCTTATTTTTTCTTAGGGTGCCAACGAAAGACAGCTTTTTTTCTTTTAATTCTTTCAGTAATTTTATACTGCTGAACCAATTATCGGCAGTAATATTTCTACCTGAGCCGAAAATTGGTTGTGATAATCTGTTGACCACATCATGTGGTTTGTTGCTAACACAATACTGGCCTTGTGGCTGCGAACCGGCATAAATTTCTAGATTATATAAATAAAAAACTTGTGCATCAACTAGTGTGAAAATTTTTAAGCCATATTTGTTAGGTTTACTGGGGATGTACTGCTCGAAGGCACACCTTCCCCTGAATCCCTCAAGTTTTTCATCTATAACAACATTTTCCTCGGGAGAATAACATTTCTGACAGTTTTTTACGAACAGAGAAAAAATCAGTTTATCTAGGATTTTCCGTTCCTCGCGTGTGCTCTTGTCGTCAAATCTCAAACATCGGATGATGAATTTGAAGCGTTTAATGCTCATCACTAGGTGAAGTTTTTCTATACCATCGTTCTGACTTCCCCAAAGGTCTTCTAAACTCTGCCTGTTCCCCTTCCAGATGCCAATCAGAAATAATAATCCGATAAATGCTTTGAGTTCAATGAGATCAATTGAAGTTGCATCTCTTGCACGTGAAAACGAGGATTTTATACTATCAATGTATTGATTGGTTGATTGGACAATAATTTCCAGGATTTCATCGGACACAAGTTGACTCCAACATTCTAATGGCTACGCGTAGTTTTCGCTTCTCCTATAACTCCTGGCAACCTCTTAGTGATGTTGTGTGCTTGACGACGACCTTCAGGAAAAGCGCTAGAGAACCATTTTGTCTCCTTATCTCGTCCCATGTAGTAAGTCTGATTTTCTTGGAAATTTGTACTCTCGATTTCGTCCTCTTCATCACTTGTATCAGATTGTTCAGTCTCGGAATTCTCTTCACGCGTTTCTACATTGTCCTCAGCATCTGTATCACTTTCATCTCCGAATTCTTCTTGACCTTGATCGTCTTCATCATCCCACAATAATTTTTGAATTTCGTCTATATCCTTAGGATTATTCAAATTGAACTTCCTTTTACGATCCGCCATTTCGACTACCTGTTGAGAAAAAACATTTAATATTATGAGATCGGGCGCAAAATATCAATTTGATATCAGATGAAAATAATTCAGTATTTAACAATTTTGCTTCAAAAAAACACTATACATACTAACAAGATAAGGTTTACAACTCACCTGAGATCAAATTTTGGAATTATCAAGAAATTTCAAAACTTCGCGTATTCGGGCGCAATGATTCAATTTGATATTTTCAAGACCACCGTCGTTCACGAAGGCACTCTAGAGACTGAATGTTGCGTATGAGCGGTGCGGGTTATAACTAGAGAAGTCATGAGAGTTGGGTTAAACAACCGCTCCCACTCAAATATTCTGTTGAAAAGTATTTCGGCGATATCATTTTGATGCGCCCGACGGAGGGCTAATAATGGCTGGAGTTAGAAAGTGTCTTCCAAAGGGTGGTTTCTTTTTTTTCAATTCCTAATAAATGGTGATTTTTTATTTTTCTTCTCTGAGGTCAATAATCAACACGATATTTGGCAAGTTTCCACCTCGGGCCTTTTTAGAAATGGTAATTTCCTGTAGAATACTTTTCATCTCATTTTTGCATAATTGCGGTGGTATTTCGAGTATAACAGGTCGGATATCTTCTTTGAGTACCTCAATCATTGCTGGAGCATTAGCATAGACTTCAGCTTTAACGCAGCATTATTAAGGAAGCCAATTCACGTTTCCATTGCGAGAAATCAGACGTTCAGGAAATAGTTGTTGAAATGGAACCAATGTTTCACCAGCTGTGTGGCACGTTGCGCCATCCTGATGAAAATGAACACCCTGCAAGACAAGAGCATCCAGTTCGGGCCAAAAGTCAGTTAACATCGCTCTGTAACTATTTCCATTCACTGAAACGGTTACGCCAGTATCAAATCGGTTTTCGGAACTCCAAATGCGGCAGTTTTGTTTATAGACATACCCTGACAATTAAAAATGGGCTTCATCACTCAGCATAATTCGGTTCAAAAAAGAAGGATCTCGACTATTCATTTCCAGCGCCCAATCAGCAAATATACGGCGTTGCTCGTGGCCAGTTGGGTTAACTGCACTTTATTACATTACATTACATTGGAAGGGGTCGCTTGGCTTTACAAGCCTTTCCGAACTGCGACCAAGTTGGTCTTTTATTCGTAACCTTTCTTTATTCATTTCCCTGTAAATCTAGTTTCCTTACAAAATTAAGAATCTCCCTGGGAGCTTTCGCCTTTACTTCGTGCGGCTTTAGCTTGTTGTTACCGAAGTGTATATGTCTTTGACGGACAGTTTTGCGACGCAACTGCAAAGAATATGTTTGGCAGTTTCATTGCCCTCTTTACACATTCTGCATGTTGCCGTTAGCGATTTGCCCATTTTACTGAGATGGTATCTCAGTGGGTAATGTCCAGTAAGGAAGCCTGTTATAGTCCTCAGCTCGTCCCTAGAGAGATCGAGAAGCTGTTTGTCTTCTTTGGCGAATAGTCAATGAACTTTTTCGCTTGACTTTGGCCTGGAATTTTCTTCCAGTATTATTTTGCCAAATCAGTCAGCCATTTTTCGTTTTTCAACATCTAAGTGTCATCACCTCTTTCGTCTAGAAAAGCTTTTATTTCGGGCAATAATTCTTGAAACCTTACTAGGAATTTTCCGCGACTCAACCACCTGACGTCCGTGTGAAGAACTAAATCAGTGTGTTCAGCTGACTCCCTATCTTCCAACTGCAACTTAAAGAGCCGCCGTTGCAAGCTACGTACACGGATGGAATTCACAATTTTGTTGCAATGCCCATAATTTCCTCCGTGTTCAAAACTTTTGGACACAAAACTTGTTGATGTATAATGCAATGGAATAAAAAAATTGAAAGGGAAATCTTCATTAGCTCGTAACAATGCCACAAAACTGTTTTGGTTTCCAGTCATTGCTGGTGCTCCATCGGTTGTAATGCACACTAATTTATATATTGGTAGCTTGTAGTTTTTTATGAAATTGAAGAAAATGTCATATATACCTTCACCAAGGGTCTTCCCCTTCAGAGGAATGATTATCGAAAATTCTTCCTTAGCCAACATGTCATTGAATACCATCCAAATGAAATTTCGTCGAACTGTAAAAAAAAGTATGTACATTTCATGATATCATGTTTTAGTTTATCTGCCACTTCCAGACTCATGACTTCAATACGCCTTGTGACAGTCGGACGAGTTCTCTAATAGCAATAATGGTTTCTTGTGTTTCGCCAAGATATTTTGAATGACGCGATCGTAGCAGCTTTTGTATTATTTGGCTGGTCTTCTGATTATGGTTTGTTCTTTTTTCAAACAAGATATCAATTCACGTACTTTCCGTTCTCTTAATTCACTCTGTGGCGAAAATCCTTTTCATAGTTTTTATGAACCGTTTTATGTTGCCTCTCTAAGTTACCACGCTTAGATATTGCAACTGACGCACGACAAATAAGACAAATGCACTTATCCTCCACCATACAAAAGAAAAATTCTTCCTCCCAATCGTTATTAAAATGATACGTCTTAGATTTCTTCGCTGCACTCATTTTGTACTATTTAATAATAAACTTTGTATCGACGTAGGACACCTTCAAGTTACAATTCAAAATGACTCCAATTCATGCAGGCGTAACATTTATATCGGCGTGAACGAAAGTCACGAATGTTCCCGTCAAACGCGCCGCCCGAAATTTCTAGAAAAGCGGCAAGAATGAAAAACGCGGCTTTTCTTTGACAAGTACCGCGCGTTCCTTTGATAAAGCCGCCTTTTGGTCTAGCAGAATGTTATTTTATTAGGTAATAAATTTTTGTAGTTTAGTTACTCACTTATTAAAAATTTTTTTCTTCTCGAGATCTACTCAAAAAGCACTCACGATCGAAAGTTTGAGCACCCCTGGTTTAAGGGAACTTTATGTTTGTCTCAATAATTTATTTTAGATAAAATCAGGGAAAAAAATGTGGAATATGAGTAATGCGGAAACATTTTATACACCTATTCAAGTTAGTAGTTATAGATACTGATGAATCCATAATAAGGACGAGATTGAACGCTGAGATGATTAGCAACCAAAACAGCAATTTCCTCTACTGCAAAAAACCATGACCGAATTTCGGATATTTAATGATCCACTAAAGCAGAAAAAATTCAGATTTCATAAAAGTATACCGTGACGTTCGAATAAACACAAATGTCCGTTTTACTGTTATTTATAGATTCATCATTGATGTTCTCTTGTTTATCGTTTTTTCCGCGATGTAACGATTTTTTTCGTTCGTTAATGTAAGTTTTCGGCTTCCGTTTCCTGTTTGATTTGAATTTAAGACAGCAGTCGATAACATCTGGCTTGCTGTCTTCCGTCACAAGTGAAATGTTCGGCGGTATAGGGTTATTTTTACATTCGCATATGGTCCCTTCTTCCGAAAGGAAGAAGCTTTACGTTTATTGCGGTAAGCATTGTAGAGTATAGGACTCCTTTCTACTAATAGAAATGGAAATGATTCCAATATTTCCCATTGACGTTTGTCTTTTAACAAATGTTCATTATTTTATAAGGATGCTGAACTCGACTTAGACACTCTATCAAAAAAGTACCGGAAATAGCTGAATGAAACAGAATATTTATTATATTGCCTTCAAAGTAAGCCTCTTCCGAAATAATACATTTACACCAACGAATAATACAACCATCGGAAGATTTTTCTTCGGCCGGAGTCGTATCAAGTGAATACAGTGGTTGTTCGATGGTATTTGTTGAGTTCTTGGTCAGAAATTCATACTTATCTCTATGGTTTAATCACAAGTTGGATATGAGAAGAATGAAAGAGCTAAGCGTGTACTCTATGAAGAGAATAGCATGCAGGTTGTTTTGAGCGCAGTAGACTTTTTGAACATCTGTTGAAGATTTCGATTAAGTGAAGTGCTCTGAGCACAAATGATAATATCGCAAATGAATCTTTTCTTGTGAAGAAATTTCGATACACCTTGAGAGTTTTGATATTTAAGTTTCATTGAACAGCAAAGAATCTAATTTTGTGTTGAAATTTGCATATTTCAATGTCTGAATTTCATCAACAGCATGTTTATTGCAAGAAATACCTAAACCCCACACTAATTTCAAAATTTTTTGGGAAATCTCCATCGGATTTTTGAAAAAAAGGTATCGTTGTAAAGCCTATTCGAGTGGGAACAAAACACGTGAAAAAGATACAGGGTATTACATTTGAAAAAAAAAAGTTTTTCATGTTTTAAAAATTTCATTTTCGCCGGGTTACTAGGAACACTCGGTATAGAAAATTTTTTTTTTCTTCATTTGATAATAAGGTACAACACTTTTACCTCAAAAAAAAAAAAATATCATGCGTAAATTATGCGAAATTGACATTTGAGAACTTTTGAAAAATTTCCGAATTTCCGAAATTATCGATATTTTAAATAATTTAAAATCTACCGATAGTTGTTTGGGCACAAAGTAGATATCGTTAAAGAGAGCATCAAAATTGTAATCAGAATATGATAAAAAATATAAGACGTGCCATTTAAGAAAATCTATGTTTATCCTTGGAGCAAAAATGGTACACCCTGTATGTACGAAAATAATTTTAAAGAATGCACATATATTTATAAAACAATAATCAGAAAAATTTCTATCTCATATAGTTTCCGAGATATAGAAGTTCGTCCTATTGACTCACCCGGTATATAAGGTAAGTTCTGTAGCTGTTAAGTTAAGAGTTGCAATTATGATTAGTTCGTTAAAAAGTAGTTGATAGAGCAACTAAAATAATTTTCAGAACATTCAAACGAGAATCCCGAAGGGAATATTGCTAACTATACAATGATATTCAACTGGATAGAATAAGAGTTGGTTACAGTGCCGTAAAGGTAATATGGGTATGAAGGCTATAACCCTCTCGAAGACTAGAGAAATCAGGAGGGTAAAATGAATAATAATCACTACCAGTAGCCCACAAGATCCTTAATCAAAACTTATCTGGTCGTTGTATGGTTCTGGATAAATAGGTGAAATACCGTCTTTCTCGTTCTCCACAGCAATAGATGGAACGTCAAATCTACAGGAGAGCTCTGAGTATGTCCCCTGCAGTTCTTGGGTCTTTGTAGCAGGAAGGTAAGATGGTTGAATCCCCAAATTAGGTACTTTTAGCCAGTGAATGCATAGGTGGCAGTGAAGCAAAGTGAGAGTGTTGAGAACCAAACTTGAAAGAAAAAGAGATTTGGAATGTTACGGGATTTGATATAAATCCACTAAGTGATACTTGTTTCTCGCACGTATTATTCAAATTCGCGTAATTTTCCGTTTACTTGAAATTAAATCCGCATAAGCGATCACGTTTTCTCACCATCAGAAAAAGTGAGTTATTCAAAAAAAGTGAGTTATTCAAAAAAAGTGTCTCCTCTTTGTGTCTATTATTCCTAAGGGAAATTCAACTCATCCTTTAAAATTCTAGTGGATCAACCTTGAACTGCTGACCTTACTTCCTGTTTTAGTTTTAATTCTGGTTGTTCACCAAAATTTTACCTTTTATGCTCTGAAAAGCTCAAAGGTTGACATATCTCAACTCAGGTTATGTTGTTGTGTATTTTAAAACTATGTTTATTCTTGGAATTCACTGAGAGTATTCAATTTCCAATTTTTCTTTCAGATCTCTCGTACCCTGGATGCCATTATTAATCGATAGTAAATAAATAGCACTAATCTACTGTAGCCTTACTCTTTACAGTGCCTCTGGGCTCTACTCCCACAATCATGCAAGCAGAAACACTTGCTGTAAACCTTTGCTGCCAGGAGGGACTACGAAGGAAACTCAAAGGGGCAAAGATTTACATTTTAACGGACAGTCAAGCAGTGATAAAAGCTCTAAACTCTTGCAGTTATCGGAGCATCTCTGTCTGGGAATGCCGTCAATCCTTGAAGCAACTTGCTGAGGGGAACAAACTTTTCCTGTGGTGGGTGTCTGGCCACGAAGGTATACAAGGAAATGAAACCGCTGACGAACTGGCCAAATCAGCTGCTGGAATCCCACCCATCGGTCCTGAACCGTTCTGCGGTCTAAGTAAGCCGCACAGACGACAGGAACTGGAACGATGGGAAGAATCTAGCAAAAAAGAATACTGGAGGAAAACTCCAGGCCAAAGGCAAGCGAAAAGTTCATTGACTATTCGCCAAAGAAGACAAAACAGCTTCTCGATCCCTCTAGGGACGAGTTGAGGATCATAACAGGCCTTCTTACTGGACACTGCCCACTGAGATACCATCTCAATAAAATGGGCAAATCGGAAACGGCAACATGCAGAATGTGTAAAGGGTTACGAATAAAAGACCAATTTGGTCGCAGTTCGTAAAGGCTTGCAAAGCCAATCGACCCCCACGAATGTAATGTACTGTAGCCTTGAAATGTATTGATGTTTATCAGATGAATAAAGAGCTTCAACCTATGAATAATTTTTGCTACCTTATAGCCAGCACGGAATTAGTAAGTTTTCAAAGTGTTCAATTTTTAGCCCGTAACATTCTTTTCACGAATCAGGCCTTTTTAAACGAATTTGTTTTCTCAACGCCGCATAACGCTCAGGTAATATTCTTTATATACCGTTTAACCTTCTGGCAAGAATTTTGAGTGCACAATACCGTGGTAGTCAAAGAAAAAACAGTCATCATCACCATGACTTTTGATCGACTTTGACGTGATTTTTTTCGGTTTCGGTTTAGTTGGAAGGCGCCACTTCGAACCTTGTTGTCTTGTTTGCATGTCAAACTCATAAACCCATGTCTCATCACCAGTTACAATGCGTTTTATGATTGTGTGGTCAGAATTGACTCGTTTTAGCATATCATTTAACCTTTACGTGATTCAATATTTAAAGAAAATTCAGGTCTTTAGAAACTAGTCGAGCGGCAACACATTTCATACCCATACAATCATTCAAAATGGTTGAAATTGATTCGTGATACCCTGAAAGTTCAATGCTTATCTCTCAAACTTAAATGACGACTTTCAATTACAATTTATTAATTTTATCGATGTTAACTCCAGTTGAAGATGTTGATAGTTGACCGGAGCGATGCAAATCTTTCACCACATCTCGGGCGCTGTTGAATGAACTGTACCACTCGATTTACTGTAAGCCTTCTGTGAGATTTTCAGCGATTCGGCACACGAAATTTCATTTGTAATATAAAATTTGAGACAAATTGTTTGTTTGATTTTATCCATTGTAAAAATCGCAAAAAAAACTTGTGGAAATTGACAAAATCCAGCACTGGGACAGAATGTATGTTCGTATCACTTGATTCTCGTCTTTCATAGTTATAAATTCTCCGTGAAAACGACTCGAAATGAAAGGATAACGAATCCGTTCCTTGAATTTTTCTAATTTTTTCCTAAGCTTTCTATCCATGAAAATTCCTGTAGTTTTCAACTAATGCGTTTGCGAATTCATTAATTTTTTATTCATAGGAATTTAAAAAGTCTAATGGTGACATTAGCAAAGCAAGACTTTTCACTTAAAAAAGGATTACACAATACCTGCGAATTTCGTAACAGCTGTCTGCGAAACATTGTCAGGTTCGTGTTCCTAATCGGATTCAAACCACAATCAGGATTTAATCTATGCAAATTCGCAAAAACGAAGAGACACCATTCCTAATTCGGCATTCGTAATCGTATTTTCAAATTGCTGTTAAGGAAAGTGAAAGTCGCGACATTTGCATACTACCTGAATATCATTATTCAAGTTGGAACATCTGCTCGATGTTGCTTATGCACTGGCTAACTAACGGTTTAATCCGGCGATAAATTAATCATAGCTTTCTTTGAAGAAATTTCCTTACTGATTTACGCAATATACTTGTAGATATGCGCTTCGATTTATGACTCTTTGGTACACTGCGGTTTGTAGATACATTTCTTACACTAACGGTGCGCCAGAGAAAACCGGACAAATTTTTTTCTGTTATAACTTTCGCAATTTTAGAGCTAGATCACTAGTTCTTGCTTCATTGTAAGCCAAAGGACTAGGTTTTTCAGAAATTGTATCGAAATTTCACTTCCGGTGAAATCCAACTCAATTGCGGTTCTTGTGATAAAATTTATATCGGTAGAACCTATAGGAGTTTTGGCATAAGAACATCTGAACATAAACGTAGCTCCGATAAAAATAAATCTGATTCAAATTATTCAAACCACTTAATAAAAGAAAACCATTCATTCAATAAAAACTTTGACATATTACATATAAAATCAAAAAGTTTAAAATTAGATCTCCTAGAAGCATTAGAAATAAATAGATACAAACATTCGGACAAGCTTTTGAATGAGCAGGTAGATGTGAATTATTCACCCCTACTTAACTTGTTTAATTAGTTTTTATTACCTTTCATACTAACTGTACAATGGCTCGGTGTGGATTTTCCTGTTATTCATCCAACTTGTTCTACGATTTGTTTATAATACCATACTCTTCATTCTGTTTGTCATTCTTGATAAAGCTGCTGTGTCAGCGAAACGTCGTCGAATTTTTTCAAATAAAGTGTAGATTAAAGTCAAACCTTGTGTTTTTTATCTCATTGAAATCCAATATGGCTGACTCATTCGAAAATAACCAATATTTCCAGATCGCTGAAACGTTTCTTTTCTCTAAAAAATTCGAATGAGGCACCCGATAATTCAGTACCCTTGAACAATTTGACATATTGATCCTAACAATATTCCAAGAATTGATGAAAAGTAGCGTGAAGAATTTTTGTCATTCTGATTTTCAGCTGAAATCGAAATATTTATTTTTCATGGATGTTCTAGGAAGACAAAGAACCATATTTTACTAAAACCAACCTAAAATTTGATTTCCGTTCGAGATAATCCATAGTATAGTGACTGGTATGACATCTGGCTCCATCCTTAAATCAATTGAAATAGATTTCATTTAGATCCATCTAATTTGGGACACCCTGTACACTTACGGCCAGTTGAGAGTATAACGTTTCTTTGTGATATAGTACTGGTTTTTCATTTCATTGACAAACGTTGTCAGAAGAATATGGAAGAAATTGTAGAATTCCAAAGAAGATTTGAACCAATAAAATTCATCCAAAAAGCTACTCAATTTCTCAACCGTTCATTTTCAGCTGGTGGGTAGGGATTAGCTCTGGAACTTTTAAGGGCCTTCTGCTGTATAAATTCCTTGAACGAAGTCTTTGACTGATATACTGATGCCTGTTGCTTCCAGAAATTGCTTTTGGAATATGGGGGTGCGACGTACTAGGGTCTCTTCTTGAAATTTGGCCCAGAAGCGGTCTTGTTCTTCGGAAGTGATCTTTCTACGACTTCTTCTAGGCCTATCTTGCAGAGATTGCAGCTCCACGAATCGGGCGTAGGTTTTTGAAATCACCCCATTGTGGCCGCAATATTTCTCTGTGTCATCCCTTCTTTAACGAGAATAATTATTCGATCCCTTTGCACATCGGAAAATCCAACGTAAGGCATTTTCAATTATGATTATAGGCTTTTTCAAATTTTGAAATTCACAGTTTCAAATCTCAGTGACGACTGAATACAAGATCCCCAACATGTGGTGATAATTCAACATTTCTTATCATACTATCCAGTTTTTGTACAACAAAAAAACTTCATTCTTCACAAGAAGTCAAAGATCCATGGTTAAAAACAATAAATAATGTGAAATACCGAGTGATTCAAATAAATTTGGTTGTGTGTACAAATGAATTATACGGATAACTGATTTAAATTATAAAACTAAATAAAAAACTATGTCTGAATGAAAGTTCTTCAGCATATGGACAAAGGAATAGCCTTTAAATTCTATTATATTAGACGAACGTTTTAAATCATATTGGATAAATGGAATGTCATCCTGATATAAAGAATACGGAAATCTGGGAGAAATTTGACATAGCGAAATGTATCTTAAACATAAGAGAATCATTTGAATTTTGGAGGCTTTTACTTGATAGAATTCCATTATCAATAATAAAACGAGTTATGCTTGTTTCAGTAATTTAACTGAATATTTTCGATTCGTAACCCGTTTCGCTACACCGTGGCTTCTTCAGAGGAATGAATGTACAGAAATTATAACAACTATGTATAGATAAAAATAAGGATATAAATACAAAATTTCCTAAGTAATCAAAAGCTTATTGGGTTGATTCTTCTTAAGTGGTTATTAACGACAGGAATATCCGAGAAAATTAAAGAATAAATTGCTCCTGAAGAGATTCAATAGAGGTGAAGGGTTTAAATCGACTTATTCATGAATGAGTCTACCTGAGTGTTTGTCTTTGTTGATTTCTTTAGTATTTTATTATCTGTATGTGAAATTTCAAACTGTGGATCGAAAGAATGATTATTTTCTATTAAATGATTTGCGCAAATAAAATAATCGCCAAATCTAACCAACAATATGAAATTTTACATACAGATAATGAATATCGGAAAATAGATCTTTGGGAAACTTTACAAATCAACAGAAACAAACAGTCTGGTGGACTCATTAATGAACAAGTCGATTTAAGATCTTCACCTCTATTGAATCTTTTCAGGGATCAATCTTTTCTTTAATTTACTTGGATATACCTCAAGTGTGCCGGAGTTTTAGTGGAAAAAACCTAGGTAATTTTTGCAGAGTTTCCCAATTCGCTAATAACAATAACTACGTTGGCGATGCAAAATTTTTATTCATACTTATAATATACTGTGATCATAAAAATATCAGTGTGATGTCAAAATTCCATTGTTGTTAATTATCGACATTGCGAATTAGTGAATTCAGTTTTGAGTATGAATCAATACACTCAAAATGAAAAAGTCGATATGCTCTTTATTTATGGAAAGTGCAGGCGAAATAGCGTTCAAGCTGAACAATTATACAGAGAGCGCTATCCGGAAAGACTAAATCCGAATAGAACCTATTTCTCTAAAGTTGAACGAAAATTTCGTGAGGTGCAATCTGCTGAAGAGGAGAATTTCGTTATCGACGAAGATACCGAAATAGACGTATTGACATTTGTTGATATTAATCCAACCACATCAACAAGGGAAATTGCCAAGCAGCTTAAAATTAGCCACCAAAGTGCATGGAAAATTTTGAAAAAAACTCAAGTATCGCTCATTTAAATATCAACTACACCAACCCTTGTATGTTAACGATAGTGTTAGGCGACTCTAGTACTGTGAAGAATACCTTAGGAAAATTTAGAGTGATTCACAATATCCCACAAAGATTTTATTCAGTGACAAATCGCGTTTCACGAACAATGGGATATTGAATAGGCAAAATACCAGGTACTGGTCGTAATAAAACGAGCACAGATATTGAGATGAAATTTTTCAAGAACGTTTTGGGTTCAATGTCTGCATGGGGATGATGGGAAGATATTTAAAAGGGCCTATAAATTTTGAAGCTTCATTGACAGGGGAGAGATATTTGGAATTTTTGAGAACCCGAATACAAGGTGAATTGGACTAGTTGCCATTGGCTATTGTGATCAAAATGTATTTTCAACAAGATGGTGCACCTCCTTACAACACACGGGAGGTCTCACGGTATCTCGATCAAATTTTTCTCGAAAAATGGATAGCTACAAATGGTTCCATATGATGGCCAGGTTTGAGTCCACTAGATTTCTTAATGTGGGGCCATTTGAAGAATGAAGTACCAAACATCTGTTAGAACCCAACAAAAATTAGAGAAACGTTTGAGACGGGCTATTGCAGGCATTACAGTCCAACAGTTAAATAATATCGTTAGGGGAACCATCAATTGTATGCGATGTTGTGTTCGTGAGAATGGTGGTTTTTGAACATTTATTATAATTATTTCGTTTTTGATGTTCGTTCGCTCTTTTGTCATTAACTTTGACATCCCATAAAAAAATTAGCAGATATATTTTAAATAATAAAAAACAAGTACTGTGTTTTAACACCGTAGCTTCTTCAGACGAATGAATATACAGAAAAATATAAATGAGAATATAACTATAAATGTTCTTGAGTAATTAAAAGCTTATTGGGTTGCTTCTTCTTAAGTGGTTATTTATGACAGGTATATCCAATAAAATTAAGGAATAGATTGCTCCCCGAAAAGATTCAATAGAGGTGAAGGGCTTAAATCGACTTGTTCATTGATGAGTCTACCTGAGTGTTTGTATTTATTGATTTCTAAAGTTTCCCAAAGATCTACCTTCCAATATTTATTATCTGTATGCAAAATTTCAAACTGTGGGTCGAAAGAATGATTATTTTCTAAGAGATGATTCGCGTAATTTGAATCTGATTTTTTATTCGAAAAACTGCGTTTATGTTCGGATATTCTAATATTAAAATTTCTATGTGTTCTACCAATGTAGAAATTATCACAGTCATTGCAATTCAATCTATAAACACCTGATTTATTGTTTTTACCTGGTTTGGTTTTATTATTTTCTATATATTTGCCTAAATTATTATTAGTTTGGAAAGCTATATTGAAATTATTGCTACTTAAAAATGATTTCAGTTTCTCACTTGTAATGCCAATGTAGGTTAAGGTGTTGAATTTTTGTTTCAATTTATCGACAGGGTAAACTTCATTAAATGCGATTCTACTTTGTTTTTATTTAAAATATTATTTATTAGTTTGGGATTGTAACCATTATTTTTGGCTATTTGTTTAATCAAATTTAGTTCTTTGTTGAAATTTTCTGGTGATAATGGGATGTTAATCAATCTATGAATAAAACTATTGAGTGCTGACATTTTATGTTGATATGGATGACACGACGAGTTATGTATTATAATATCTGTATGTGACGGCTTATGGTAAATTGCGAAAACATGTTTTCCATTTTCATTCGAAATTGTTGCGTCTAAGACCAGGTAAAAACAATAAATCAGGTGTTTATAGATTGAATTACAATGACTGTGATAATTTCTACATTGGTAGAACACATAGAAATTTTAATATTAGAATATCGGAACATAAACGCAGTTTTTCAAATAAAAAATCAGATTCAAATTACGCGAATCATCTCTTAGAAAATAATCATTCTTTCGACCCACAGTTTGAAATTTTGCATACAGATAATAAATATTGAAACGTAGATCTTTGGGAAACTTTAGAAATCAATAAATACAAACACTCAGGTAGACTCATCAATGAACAAGTCGATTTAAGCGTTTCACCTCTATTGAATCTTTTCGGGGAGCAATCTATTCCTTAATTTTATTGGATATACCTGTCATAAATAACCACTTAAGAAGAAGCAACCCAATAAGCTTTTAATTACTCAAGAACATTTATAGTTATATTCTCATTTATATTTTTCTGTATATTCATTCGTCTGAAGAAGCTACGGTGTAGTGAAACGCGTTACGAATCGCAATTATTAAGTAAAATTCCTTAAAACACAGTACTTGTTTTTTATTATTTATAATGGAATTTTACCAAGTGAAAGCCTCCCAAATTCAAAAGATATATTTTAGATAAAATCTTGTATTTTCGTGATAGGAGATGTTGAGCTAAGCAAATTGTCACTGTTCATGGCCTTCTATAACGAAAGATGAAAATTGCAAAAAGAAAAAGATTGTTTTTTATTTTTATTCCAAAAATATGTAAAAGGTCGTAGGATTAGATGAACAATTAAAATAAGCAAAAAAACGCAGGGTGTCACATTTGATAATCGAAAGTTGATTTCGTTTCCGGCATGATCGGAAACGAAATGTCAAACATATTAATTTTATCAAATTCAAAATGTTGTCTTCTATCCGATTCCCAAATTTCATCAAAATATTCCAAATAGAAAAAGAGTTACAGGGGTGGCCCTAGTTTCAGTACACCAGGTATATGTATTTTATATTTTGTCAGCTAGAACATATCTCCTATTAACCCTTATCAATTAATATTTCATATATACGGTTTCTGTATTTGCAACATATTCACAGAACATATACCCCGCGAATAAAGAGCTTATACTGTACTAATTTTCATTGTTTATGTTTATGGTGAACCTACTTAATATAGTGAAAATCTAAATACTTTAGTTTTATTTCATTGAAAATATGTATATCGATTTTCATCAAGTAACGACCTCCTCAATCAAACTACTTGATCTGTCCACAAAAACAAAATTGACCACTTTATGTGTGACACCTTGTAGAAATTTTCGAAGAAAACCCTTGAACAAATCCGATATTAACTTATTACTTTTAAACAATTCATTATAGGAAAATATACATCCCTGCATTGAAAACCGAAGCACTTTTCAAATTCTTCTTATTTGTTTTAACATATCTGGAGTATGTCACATCCTGAAAAAGAGTAAATTATTTCAATTACATCTATTTCCTCTCAAATACAGAATTCCACAAACACACAGATCATTTATGATAGCAATAAAATACCCCAACCGATTTCTCCCATTACACGGAATAATTAACACAATTCTTGACTTCTATTCTAAAAACGCATCTTGACTTGGCAAGGTGTGATTCAGGAAGCCAGTTGCGACTCCTTTCGTAATTATCGGAACCAGCTGTTTCCGAAAAGAACAAAAGCCAAAAAGATGCACGCAGTCTTCGCTAAAGAAAGAACAAAGAAATTCCACGAAATTCCACAGTTGTTATATTATTTTAAACACATTCCCTCCGAAAAAAACTAGATTCAATCTCAAGCCTATGTTCGACTCGAATGTGTAAATTCTAGATTTCGATTCGATAAAGTATCTTTATTCCAGGTTGCATAATTGGACAGGTTTATCTAGAAAGGTGTTCTTTTTTTCGATACAGATGGCCTCGTTTATGGTAGACGTTGAGGAAGACGCCAAATGGGTTTTTATTAATTCATTTTATGTACCCTAGATTTTATAACTCGAGATTATGAGTGTTCAACGAAAGGGCTCTTGTTTCGTGACAGGTAGATTTGTTATGTTTATAAGATCAATTATTTTGCTTTGAAGAAGCCGACATTAGAGGACGCTGCGAAGAACCATAATACTTTTATATTCTCAACTCTTGGAAGGAGGTAATGCGTGTCGTGCGACTGATGTGGCCGCTCAAGATAATTTTATTTGTATTTCACTCGCTTCTTAAAGATGGCGAAATTGTAAGTTGCTGGTTGGATCGTCTGCTGATGAGTCTTTTAAGCGAGCCTGGTTTTTCTTTAAAACTGGATTCTTTGTGGAACCATGCCTTTTAGTTCTTTAGAGCATTTACGATGGAGGTACCTGTAAAAAAGAGGAACATCTGCAACCAGCCACCTTTGAGCGAGAGACTAATGAAGATTTAGGTGCGGAGCCCCACATATGGGAACTGTATTCCAGATCAGGCCTCACCTGTGCTTTGTATAAAATCATAAGTTGTGACGGCATGAAGCACCGCTCAAACCAGAATTGAAAACTGAGTTTAGCAGAAGCAGATTTGGTAATGATCATGGCATGTTGACTGTGGAGTTTGGAATGTGCTCCATGCCTGTACAAATAACTTCAGTGTTATTTTACGTCGTTTTCCTTGTGACATCCTTGAAGTAGTCCCCATGTGATCCAACAGCACGCCCCCAAGGCCTTTCTAGTTTTAGGAGCACTTCTGATATCGGATTGAAAACGTACATTTTATATCGTCAAATCGGCGCCCTTTAAGAAAGCTATATCAGAAATGTACTTTGTTGAATACTGAAGTGAGATGTTATCGTGCTGAAGCAATGAATCGCTCCTTGCCTTAAGTTTAAGCCATTTCCTCTCAAAGCTTCGAAATATTATTATTCGTTCATTGTATGTTGTCCAGAACCATGCACTAGACTATTTTAATAACAAAATAGTCAACTCTAGATCGACAATACTTCAGGAGAAGATTAGTTTTTGCATTCGGATCATTGCGGAAATACACATTTATCACTATTTTTTGATGTTCATAGATTGGAAGATGGAACTTCAAGGTTATTGTCTGTTTTACTCGTTGTTTAGTGTGTGGGTTACTATCAACAGATGTGCAGTCATCTTTGGACCATTAGTGCCAACACTTTATTTGAGTTTTAGCCACATACTCATTTCCAAATGATATCTTGATCATTTCACAGTTCCTGCACAACTCCCTTCTAATTTTTCTCAATGAATGATTTATGTATTTGTCCTAATAATTTCTGTTGATGAACAATGACTTCAAGAAGCACAGTACTTTTTCATTCATACTTCTTCTTTTTCAATCCATTTCCCCACCCTATTATCAGCTCCACAAATTGGGTTGGAGAAAGGTATAGACTCAGTCTCACGATTATTTGTCCTGTCTCTTTGTGTATTTTATATATTCTGATTCAGGGGCGATTACTGGGCGTGCTGCAGTATTCTAGTTCGGAGCTATCTCACCCCCTAGAACTTTTCAACCTTCTTTACTTCTTATTTCTTCCGTATTTCCTTCATAAACACCTCAAAAAAGTCTAGGGAACACTTCTGAATATCGATATATCGTATCCAGAACGATCAATATGGATGATTTTTTTAAGAAATTAACACCTGCATCAATTTCTCACCCAATTATGTAGAGTGCCGCAACAGATTTCAGTTTTTTTTTATAAAAAACTAAAAATGCAGCAGATGCGACGCTGCTTTATAATCATTTCATGTATTCAGTCTTTGAAATCAGTTAGTTGGCACTTTGTTTCTGTTCTTAGCACAAATAAAAGATTCAAGTTTTGTGATTCGATCATGGAAAGACGACATTTGACTAGAGAAGTGATGTTACGAGCCGTTGGCATGCTCCAAACTGAGAGCTCACAACGGGAAGTATCCAGGGTTCTGGGAAGTAGCCCAAGTGTCATAAACCGTTTATGGTCGCGTTTCAATGAAACAGGTAGCGTAGAAGAACGCCATACAGGTCGTTTCAGGATTACTACAGTCGCCCGAGACCGATTTTTGGTTTCACAAGCCAGAAGAGATCGTACTACCACAGCATCTCAATTAGCTCAAGAGCTATCACGGGTTCATAATGTACAAATTTCCGACCAAACTGTGAGAAATCGACTGCACGAAGGTCAACTCCACTCCAAACGTCCTTTAAGAGTTCCACAACTGACCCATGGAAATCGCGCTGCTCGTTTAGCTTGGTGCCTAGAACACGTAAACTGGGATCAAGAGAGGTGGGCCACAGTTCTCTTCAGTGATGAATCTAGATTAAGTTCGAAACGGTATTTCTCATTCAGAATGAGAGATTTACCACCAACCTCAGTAGCAAGGGCAGTTACATTGATCGAGGAAGGGCGCACCTACCGCTCAGTTGGTACCATGTTGGGTGTCTCGACGTCGGTTATCCATCGAATCTACCGACGTTACAGGGAAAGTGGATTGTACGTGAGGAGGCGATGACAAGGAAGAAATCGGGCAACCCGCGCTATACATGACCGTTTCATCGTCAATCAAACCATAAGAAATCTCCGTCTTACTGCTGTTCAGGCACGTAACCTTTTACAAGCAGTGGATAACATTAACGTCAGTGTGAGGACAGTCAGAAGACGATTAAATGAAGTTGGTCTGAGATCATACGCGTAAGCAAGAGCACCAAGACTCGATAGAGCCCATCGGGTAGCAAGATTGGCGTTTGCTAGGGAGCATGTAGCATGGACAATCAATCAGTGGAGACGAGTTTTATTTAGTGATGAGAGCCGATATTGTGTGAATTTCGTGGATGGTAGAGATAGAATATGGAGGCATCGAGGGGAACGGTACAATCAAGCGAACTTCGCAGGAACTGAGCAATACGGTGGAGGGTCAGTTATGATATGGGGTGGCATATGCTTGGGAGTACGAACAGAACTGGAGATTATTGGATCAAATGCCCATCGGTATATAACAGAAATCTTGGAGCCCCATGTTGTGCCTTTTGTTCCTTACATAGGGAAAATTTCCTTTTATGCACGATAACGCGCGCCTCATACTGCGCGCATAGTGATAGAATATCTCAATGAAGTTGGGATCACACGAATGGACTGGCCGTCGCGGTCACCGGATTTAAACCCGATCGAACACGTTTGGACATTCTTGGAAGAAGGGTTCGACAACGGAATCCAGGCAACGTTGAAGAGCTGACATTGGCTTTGGTGGAAGAGTGGGACAACATACCTCAACAGATGATAGACAACATCATTGGGAGTATGCGAAATCGTATGCGCACTGTAATAAGATCTCGGGGGTCATACTCGCTACTAAAATCAAATGTTTTTTTTGGGTCATCATGAACATTTTTCTCAACATGTTCATTTCATTTCACGAGTGTACCGCCAGGATACACACCTGCTCTCAATTTTGGACAGGAATGATAATTATTATAGAGTGTCACACAAAAAAATTCAAGAATAAATGTGCAAAATCAACGATTTTTCCAGTGTACTTCGAGTTCTCCCGGAGCGTGAAATTGGCCAGTGAATTTCAAAAATTTTCATTTCGTTAGATTTCCGCTTCTCTAATTTTGATTTTATTTTTTGGCTAACCTCCGATGTTATGCACCTACGCAAGATTAAAAATAAATTCTTGAAATTTGTGACTTTTCGCTTCAAATTGGATATCTCTTGTAAAAATAGAGATAAATGCATAAAACAAGAAGGGCGTTACTGTAGGAAGATGTGTCTTGACAGACCATGATATTGTACGTTTCAACTCGGACCACGAAATTCCACAGGGTGTTACGAATTTTTAAAAAAAACATTTTCAGTTTTGCCCCCGTATAAAATTTTTTTCGAATTTTTTTTGTTTTCTCTTATAATTTCTACAAAGCAGAAGAGTTGATCTATAACTTGCCGAAAAAATCATCTAAATCGGTTGAGAATTAGGAAAAATATCGGACTTCGAATTTGGTTAAATTTTCGAGTGTTCCGCTAATTTTGCCTCCGAGTGTATTATCCATTGTTGATATATCTGATCGAAATCTGCTTTGTTGTGGTATAAGTATATTTTGTTTTTCTAATGTCTATAAGAGCCAGTTATTTATGATCTTTTCCAATAATTTACTCATGGCACATGTTAATGAGATTGACCTATATGACTCTGGGGTAGTTTTGGAATTATTTTGCTTCAAAATAGGGATAATGATAGATTCTGTGTAGTTATTAGATTTTATATGTGTTACATTTGCTTCAAAAGGAAAACTCGCACTAATGGTGAATTGCCACTAAAACGCAATGCCTTATCAATTCAATTTGAATCATCCGAAGATTTGAAGAATAATAAAAGTAAACGAGGAAGTAAAACTTTGAGAAATTTTTGTGAGTCAGCTGTAAAATATAATGCTAATGATAATATCCTGGGCGATTTATATTTTTCAAGTTTTAATAGACGAATGTACGTGGTAGTTATATGAGTCAGCAACTGTAAGAATTATTTCGGTCAGTGATTGCAGTGGGCTGGTATAATATAATGTCAATTTTTATCAGGTTGCAGTACATTGCTTTGTGTCAAGAGTTGAAAGGTTTTCCCAACTGGTCAAACAGATTCCACTAAAACGTTTTAAAAACTTTTAATAATACAATATTCACTACGTTTGTTTCAAGAATGGAAGTTTGAAAATCTAGATAATAGTTTTGTCTAGCAAAATTATTGTATACTAGCTGACCCAGCGATAGTTCTGTTGAAATTAATTTAAATCTTCAGTTTTCAGTTGGCAAAACTGTTTTCTATACTGACGTGGAGGGTGAACGCGATCTATCATTTAGTTTGCTTACATATATAATTTTTTCGGTTCTCACAAGTGTGTTTTGTTAATTTTATAATGGATAATAATACCGAACAAAGAATTTGTCTCAAATGTTGTATTGCAAATGGAATTTCGTGTTTCGAATCACTGAAGATGTTTCAGAAGGATTATGGTGAATAGATTTCATCAAATACACGTGCATATGAGTGGTATAGTGCATTCGCCGAGCAGCAGCCGAGATGTAGAGGAAGATTTGCCTCATTCTAGTTGACCATCAACATCTTCAACTGATGTAAACATCGATAAAGTGAAAGAAATAGTAATTCAAAAACGTCATTTGAGTTTGAGGGAGACAGGCAATAAACATTCTGTGTGTCACAAATCATTTCGTACCATTTGAAATTATTGTTTGAGCATGAAACACGTTGCCGCTCGACTAGCTCCGAAAATCCTGAATTTTCTCAAAAAATTAAATCGCGTAACGGTCACTACAGACATACTTGATCGAATAAATTCCAACCCCACATTCATAAAACGCATTGTAACTAGTGATGAGATATGAGTTTATGATTGTGACATGTAAACCATTCAACGACGCCAAAGTCGATCAAAGATCAAGGAAATTTACGGTTTTCTTTGATTATAGCGGTGTTGTGCACTCGGAATTCTTCCCAGAAGGTCACACAGTGGATAAAGAATATTATCTGAGAGTTATGCAGCGTTTAAAAAAGCAATTCGTCGAAAAAAGACAGATTTGTGGAAATAAAATTCATTGTGAATGAATTTCTGACCAAGAACTCAATAGCAAATTCCATCGAACAACCACCGTATTCACCTGATTTGGCTCCAGCCAACATTTTCTTTCCCAAAACTCAAATTACCATTTCGAGATACCCCGAGATTTCAAGAACTGAAGTCCGTTCCAGAGAAAGCGTTGCCAATTAAAGGTTTTCAGAATTTTACATAAATACAAGTTCCATCCGAACAAAGTTGAATAAATTCATGCAATTAATGATAACGATTTGGCTCAGAGGCAGAAGTATTGCAGAATTATGGCCGAGAGTATCAACAATAACTCGCCTTTCTCGTACAACATTACTTTGTTGCGTCCACCTAATTGCTGTTTATCCCAGGTAATTTGAAACATTCACCATTACGATGTGCCCATTTATGCTTCAATTTGATGTATCCACAACCACATTGAATTTTTGAAATCAGCCCATCGTTTTTACCCTTATGCCCAGTTGGCGTATTCTATTCGCCAACCTCGTGTCTAGATTGTGCCAAGGCTGAAGACGGCGCCGTATCGCCGCCGACGCTGCCGTTTACAAGCGCCAGACTCGCGAACACCTGGCAAAACGTTCGACCACTTTTGTCACACGGTCTTTTTTCTTGTCTTGCGACCAGAGCATCGAGTTCCAAGAAACACCCACTCTCCATGGACTCATGCTCCGTAACTGCACAGCAATGCACATTATTGCAGAGGCGTTACATTTTACGTTTTTGCGAATGGGATATAAGATGGAGAACAATGGCGGAAGTAGGCACTTGAATTACTAACAAGTGAACTCGAGTTTAATGTCACATATGATGGGAGGTCACGACTTCGTGTTCTAAGATGACGACGAAAATATGAATCTGCAGAATTGTATTTCAGTCTACTCGAACAAAAGTCTATAAGCCTACAGCTTCTTCCATTATGTTAGTTACACTCTGTTTTCACATCAATGAATACATCCTATCGGAAAAGTATTACCATTTTGTTGTTATTAAGTTGGCACAACTGTTTTCTATAAAGACGCGGAGTTTTAGTTCGATCGGACTATCTTCACAGGCATAATCAAGTGCGCAACATTATCCATCAGAAATTTGTACACAAGTACGACGCCCGTATTCGAAAATGAATCAGATTATAGTACGACAGGCCTGTTATCACTGACAGAATGGTGACGAATAATAGGCCAGACATAGTGGTGTATGATAAGAGAGCCAGAACAGCAATGCTGGTGGATGTCGCCATACCGAATAATAACAACGTGCTGAACAAGCTCCAGGATAAAAAGTCCAAATACACAGACCTTGCTACAGAGATCAAACAGATGTGGCATCTCGATAAAATAGATATCGTTCCTGTCATCATTTCTTCGTCTGGGTTAATACCCAAAAGTTTGTATGATAGCCTTAAGAAATTAGAATTGCATAAGAAAACCTATATCGAAATGCAAAAAGCTATAATTCTTAATACATGTAGGATAATGAGAAAATTTATGTCAAGTATATTGTAATCAAGCCTATTCCCTTTGATTGCTGAATCTGGAGAAGATAAATTATATCCAGCTAACAGCTGAGATAGTGCACAAGTCCACGGTAATAAATAATAATACTGAAAATGATCATATTTAAAGTTTGCACATTGTGCATTCGATCATAAATATTACGGAAACTTCAGTATAGGGGTTGGGAGTTTCTTAAGGTTGACGAAGATAGTGGAACTGTGACGTCGAATATTTACCAAGACGTTGACGAATTGAAGAAATAATGACTTGAAATTTCATAGTACAGAGTTCGATAACATCATCATCAATGAATTGGATGCCAAAAGTCTTAAGCCTTATGACGAAAAAGTACATCGCGAAAGATATATTTCACAAGACTGAATTCAACTCAATTTACAACTTTCAACAACCTCTTCGTTTTCAATGCTGAAGTCAATTTTCATGACTTCATGTATTATTGTGTGTTATAAACTCTAGCCAAAAGATCAGACAGTCTTCCAGAGTTATAACAAAACTTCATGACACTTTGAAGGGAGCATTTGATTTTCAGCGAACCAGTTGTTGCACTATTCGTGTAATTTTAACCAAAATCACGCCAATTACAATCCATCAGCCACCGAATTCTCCAGAATTGACTCGTCGTAAGACTCTTCTCAATCAAACTAAAAGCTCCTTATAAAACGTATTTCGAGGGATCCTATATCGATTTAGATCAATTAATTTGCATTTGTGATCTTATAAATAAATACGTGAAACTTCTTGGTCAAGGTGGCATAATGATGTCTCCTTGTAACTATCAAACTCGAATCTTGAAGACTTTCGACCACTATGTTCACTTCACGACTTTACGATAGTTACTTTACGACTTGAATTAATAAAAATTAATTACATCTTAATATCTCCGGTCCTCCAAATTAACTAATTAATTAATGTCGATGCGATGAATTATTGATTTTTCCACCCGGAAATTATAATTTGTTATTATTAACCTCTTTGGAATAATTTATTCTCAGTTCTTAGGAATTGTTAGATCGATATCTTTATGTAGAAGTCATTGGCGAAGTGAAATATTATTCCATTTATGAACTTTTGGAGGTTGATACCAGATAAAGATTTGATTTGATTACAAATAGAAAGTATTATTGATTGTTTCATTTTGTGAAAACCATCTTAATAGGGTAAATGATACTATATTTTACTATTTGTTCTCTAAGTACACGATTAGTTTCGAATATTACTTCATTGTTTATACTAGATTACAATTTCAGTATTTATATTGATGCTAGGCTCAGAAGGGGGTGAGGTTAGTATAGATTAAGTATTGGGGAATTATTTCCATCTAATCTTTTATTAAGTGTTTGATAATGTGGGTTTTTCAAATTTTGTTAATTTCCATTTCCAGTGATCAGATATTCAGTTTTTCCAAGGCCCTAGACATCCGTCAACTCTAATGTTGGAAGATTCTTGCACAAATGTTTATGAAGAAAATGAAAATTACTCACCTAGATCATCTCTACAACACTAGGTGCAAAGAAAATAAGAAAATAAGTAAAAACACCAATATTAGAGAAAAGAATAGGACAAAGATTCAGAGCGTATTTAACTCCAAGAATTTATTCTCAAGTCCCGAAAAAAATTAAAGAGGTTCGAACATATAAAATATTTGGAAATAGAGTCCAATTGGATCCTTGGTGTCGGTCTTGAAATGTTCGAAAAACTTATCAATCAACCATGTGAGAGAATGTGTCAGTTCCTAAGTAATATGACTCAATCCCGCAAAATGATCATCGTTTCCCAAAAATATGACTTATTTTTCCCTAATGACCGGTTTTTTGCAAATGTGATTTTTTGAACCCGAATGTGACTGTGAATCTTGAATTTAAATTGACTATATTGTACTAGTAGCCAATGCGAGATATCAGTGCATCAAATTCTCATTAGATGTATTTTCTTACTTGCAATGGTTGAAATAAAGTTTAATGTTATTTATTATCGTGGACTTATGCTCTATCTCAGCTGTTAGCTGGATATAATTTAACTTTCCCAGATTCTGCAATCAAAGGGAATAGGCTCGATTACAATATACTAGAATAAATTTCCTAACTCTTTTACATGTATTAAGAATTACAGCTTTTGCATTTCTATATAGATATTCTTATGCAATTCTAATTTCTTAAGGCTATCATGCAAAGTTTTATTAACCCAGTCGAGGATACGATATTAACCTCAATAGCAAGGTCTGTGTATTTGGACTTTTCTCCTGGAGTCGAGGATGGCGACATCCACCAGCATTGCTGTTCTGGCTCCTTATCATACACCCCTATGTCCGTCCTATTATTCGTCACCATTCTGTTAGTGATAACAGGCCTATCGTAGTATAATCTGATAGAGTCATTTTCCAATACGGGCGCCGATTGACACTTGGAATATGGCTGGAAGGTATTCAGAAGTCCGTACTTGTTTGCAAGTTTCTGATGGATAATGTTGCACATTTGATTCTGCCTGTGAAGGTAGTCCATATTGGCCAGTTGTTCGCATCCGGACGTAATATGCTGTATAGTCTTCGATCTTATATGTGATTTTCTGCACTTATCTGTTTGTAATGTTCCGTCCTTCATAATAAATTTTTGTAGTTGTTTGTAGCGATCACTTGGTCTTGAATAGCCATAAGGAATCCTTCTGTTTCCGCGAATAATTCTCCTTTCATCAACCATTTGTTGGAGGCTTCTTTGTCGATGTGTGGTTGATTAATCTCATGGTGATGTCGTCCATGCAATTCCTTTCTTGACCATTGCTCTAGTTTTGCGGTATCTGATAGGAACGGTAGATTCAGCAGGACATTTCTGGTAGCAAGATTCAGAGGTGTATATCCCTTATCAGTAAACGATACCACTCTATGTAGGTCAGACGTGAGAGCTTTTGTAGAGAAGAATTCTCTTAGATTTTTTATCTGTTCGGTGTGTAAATTGACAATATTTATTAATCCGCATCCTCCTTCTTTCCGCTTCAAAGTTGTTTTTACCACAGACGATTTTGGATGATGATTGTTATACTTTGTCAGCATCGTTCGGGTCTGTCTTTGAATGTCATCCAGTTCTGTCTTAGTCCATCTGATTATTCCAAATGAGTAAAGCAACACTGGAATGGTGTAGTTGTTAATTGCCTTGACTAGATTCCCCGAGTTCAACATTGATTTCAGCACATTCTTCAGACGCTGACTGTATTCTGAACGAATCTTCTTCTTCGACTGTTTTTGGTCTAGCAATCTGGCTTGTTGGTATCCTAGATATTTGTATGTTTCGCCATCCCTCATGCACTGTATAATATCACCATTTGGAAGTTGTGTTTCACCATCTATGACTTTCCCTCTTTGAATGTTCAGGATCTTGCATTTTTCAATTTCGAAATTCATATGAACATCTGCAGAGAACTCACTGACAGTTTTCAGCAAATCATCCAATTGCTTCTTGTTCGAAGCATATAATTTGATGTCATCCATATACAGCAGGTGGGAGATTATATGAAAGTTCCTATCTGTTTTTTATGCACTATCTCAGCTGTTAGCTGGATATAATTTACCTTTCCCAGATTCAGCAATCAAAGGGATCACTTGGTCTTGAATGGCCATAAGGAATCCTTCTGTTTCCGTGAATAATTATCCTTACATCAACCATTTGTTGGAGGCTTCTTTGTCGAAGTGTGGTTGGTTAACCTCATGGTGATGACGTCCATGCAATTCCTTTCTTGACCATTGCTCTTGTTCAGTATTATTATTATCGTGGACTTATGCACTATCTCAGCTAGTAGCTGGATATAATTTACCTTTCCCAGATTTAGCAATCAAAGGGAATAGGCTCGATTACAATACACTTGACATAAATTTCCTAACTATCCTACATGTGTTAAGAATTACAGCTTTTTGCATTTCTATATAGGTATTCTTATGCAATTCTAATTTATTAAGGCTATCATGCAAAGTTTTGGGTATTAAACCAGTCGAGGATACGATGACAGGAACAATATCTATTTTATCGAGGTGCCACATCTGCTTGATCTCAATAGCAAGGTCTGTGTATTTGGACTTTTTCTCCTGGAACTTGTTCAGTACGTTGTTATTATTCGGTATGGCGACATCCACCAGCATTGCTGTTCTGGCTCTCTTATCATACACCACTATGTCCGGCCTATTATTCGTCACCATTCTGTCAGTGATAACAGGCCTATCGTAGTATAATCTGATAGAGTCATTTTCCTATACGGGTGCCAGTTGATACTTGTAATATGGCTGGAAGGTGTTCAGAAGTCCGTACTTGTGTGCAAGTTTCTGGTGGATAATGTTGCACACTTGATTATGCCTGTGAAGATAGATTATAATTATTATTATTATTTACTTTTCTTTTTTATTATTCGGGGAGATGAGTTCATTAGACGTATTTCTTTCTCTAGTTTGGATTAGTTTCTTGTGCAGCTTCCTATATCCCCTCTGTCCGATCATAATTATAATTTTGATTTTGTATTCAAGGGAATCAAATTATTTGTGATTACAAATAACTTTTGAATTTGGGAGGATTTTACTTGGTAAAATTCCGTTATTAATAATAAAAACAAGTACTGTGTTTTAAGGAATTTTACTTAATAATTGCGATTCGTAACGCGATTCGCCTGAAGAAGCTACGGTGTAGTGAAACGCGTTACAAATCGCAATTATTAAGTAAAATTCCTTAAAATACAGTACTTGTTTTTCATTATTACAAATAACCTAATAATTTGTAATGGTTTTCGTAGTTTTCCCCTTCAGGACATTTCTTCTTGTAATTACTCTCTTTGTGTTAAGACTACAAAACTTCTGTAATTCTGAATTTTAAGCACTTTCAATGAATCGATTTGCTTATTTCTGGAGCTTCAAATTTTGTTGTGAAATCGTCTTGTTCTGTTTCTATCTCTCTAAGAACTGCGAAATATCTATTGAGACTTAAAAAATTACTGGAAGTGGAAACATATGCGTTGAACACACTTGCGCTACGGTCATTAAATTGTCAATTGGGGGCCTACCCTAAATTAATTCAGGTAATCAGGTGCTCCGAAAAGTCTTCAGGTGGCTCGAGCAGACCCGCAGTCTTCAACCAGCTGTCCTGACAAAAAAGCAATTTAAGAACAAAACCTCGCGAAATTACAGAGATGGGTTCGTTTTATCTTCAATAGGAGCAACCCTTGCTACTGAAATACCAACATGTGGCTTATACGTTTTGATTTCATGAATTATCCTTTGACAATTTGACATTTCAGATACTTTCCCCTTGGAATAAAATCGAAACAGACGGTTGTTTCATTATATCATAATGATATGTTTCAAAATGTTCTTCAAGTGAGTTTACCAATTTCTAAAGCGAAACTAGGAATTCTGCTTTGATTTATTCAACAAAAATGAAACGCAATTTATTAAATCATGGAGTTATTTAGTAAACAATAAATTACACAAGTCTACACTTATTTTCCAGTGTTCTCATTTCAGTCATCATCCAAATAAGATGATTTTCGAAGTGTGCCGATAACGAAAAATACTGTTTTCCATCTAGAAGCTGAAGTTTGAAATATACTTCAAGATTACAGTATAAGCGAACAATAACAAACAGATGTGAGAACGTTAAAAATTCCAACACTTGAGGAACATCTTTCGTCGGTCCGTGAATCACATCAACGATACAGAATGAGCGAAATAATCCCGTTGGAAATGGTACTCTGGGCCTCTTTTTCCAGGATAAAACCTCTTGTCGGTAAATATTTGATAAGACAAATATTTTCCGCGATAAACTTCGCGAGGGGTCTACATATGTAAACTTGAGACAAGAAGAATTATTCAAAAATCCGTAGATCAATGAATAATCCTTCCTGGAATCTTTGGGGTATCTCTTCTTTGTCTTTATTATTATATTATCTTCAGGCTTAGGTCCAAAAATCTTTGTAATATTTCCTTGCTTGGCAGTTTTCACAAGCTCCTTCGGTTCAGACTGAAAGGCAGCAGTGGCATTAGCAATTTGCTTCCATAGGCTGTGAATTCAACGTTTCGTCCAAGTCGGTTTCAATCAAACCTTCATCTTGTGATTCAAGCAACAAGTTGATTCTATCTGTTTGACCCCAGTTCGTTCAATTCCCTTCGCAACTTCGGCAATGTTTGCAGTTAAAGTTTGAATTTGAACAGATTATTTCTCAATTTTCGCAGCTAGAACAGGTCACAGTTTTTTCCAGTATGATTTCAATGTGTATAGGTTCAGTTATTCAACTAATTCTCTGATGTTCATCCAGCATTCCATAACATTTCTATAAGGATCACATTCCATATTGTCCAATATGATTTTGAAGGTGCGTCTGATGTAATAGAGCTTAAAGACCTGAATCATTCTTTGGTCCATGGGTTCAAGCAAAGGCGTCGTGTTGGGAAGTAAAAATGTCACTTTTATATTTGGATGCATAGTTTCAAGTTCGCGAGGATGACCTGGTGTATTTTTTTTATGCGCGCTTCCAAGGAATAGGCGAACGTGTTACACCACATGAGTGGTCCTTGGGAAGAATTGAGGTGTCTGTGTACTCGCTTCTTGAAGATAGCCAAACTGTAGGACGTTGAAAAGATGTTGGACTGAAGCGAGTACCAGAGCCCACCGGAAGGAATTCTTATAGAGAGAGGTTCGAGGGGTCGTTAAATGTACCGCCATATGACGAGAATTCCTTGCCAGCCTAGTGTTGTGGCAAAACATGAGGTCTTTCAGCTCCTAGGAGCATCTTCCGTGAAAGTATCTGTAAAACAGGGAACGGTCAGCAGTTGTCTCCGGGTGGTCGATGAGGCGCACAGCCCATTTTTACACACTATCCAACATCCGCAACGAATGTTTGTGCGCAGATCCCCATACATGGGAACAATATTCCAAAGCAGGTCGAATCTGCGTCTTATATAAAAGCAATAGCTGAGATGACGTGAAGTATCGTTTGGCTCTGAAAAGAAAACTACGTTTAGCTGATGCCGACTTAGCTATTGCTGATACATGTTCATGCCAGTAAAACACGGAACTGACCGTTATTCCGGGAAGGTGCACTGAATCTTTGGATGAAATTTGTTGGCCTTGCATCATTAGTGGAGGTTCTCCAGCGGGGAACTTTCTAAAAAACGTAGTTGCTTGTGTCTTGCTCGCGTTAAAGCTCACCAGGTTCAACTGACCCCACTCAGATATCCTCTGTAAGTCAGAGTTTGAGCTATTAATTTGTTGACATCTCTGACGCTGAGATTCCACAGCTGTAATCTGCCGCAGACTACTGAAAGACGAAACCAGGGTACAATCGTTTTCAAAACCGAAGATCTTGTGCTCTGTAGATGGCAAAAGATCTTTTATCTGCAACAGAAACAAAGTTGCCGAAAGAATCGATCCCTGAGGTATTCCTGCTTGCAACTGGAAACAATCAGATGTTATACTGTTGACCGCAACTTGTATTGATCTATTTGAAAGAAAGCTACTTATCCAACCCCGCAATTTTTCGGGAAACCCATAAGCAGCAAGTTTATTCAACAAGGCTGCATGCCATCGAAAGCTTCACAGATGTCGAGGGCTATTGCTCTAGATTCCCCATGCTTTTCCATCGTTCATGTACAAACATGAGTGACGTAGGCGAGCAGATCTCCTGTCGATCTTTGCCTTCGAAAACAATACTGACGATCTTCAATAATTCCCTGCAACTCAAGATATTTGATGAATTCATCATTTATGACTCTCTCCATCACTTTGGACATAATGGGAAGAAGTGCAACAGGGCGGGAGTTTTGGGGTAAGGACTTCTTTGCTTTCTCTGGGATCGGTTGAATTCTCACTACTTTCCAGCTGCTCGGAAAAGTCTGCCTTTCATAAGAAATCTGACACAGATGGTTAAGAATGGGTGCCACTTCGGGAGCACACTTTCTGCCATGGAAGAATTTGTAGGTGGAATTTTCGGTGGTATTACGTTAGATGAATCTAGCACGCAATTTTTTGAGAACAAGAGAGCAAAGAGGTCGTCTTTCTCTTTCGGAGATGCTATACTTCCGTCTTCTCTGACAAGAAGACTTCAAGGAGTTTATTAGTTACCCCTTCGTTGAAATTGGCCTTTGCTCTTGCGGTTGTCAGGTTGCATACGTTCCGTATTCGCACGAAGGTTGTTCTTGTTTCTTGTGTTGTATTTATCTGCCATGACTTGTAAGCTCTGCTCTTGGCTGCAGAGGCTCTTTCGCAGTCTTTGTTGAACCATGGCTTTTGTGCTGTTGTTCTTTTCATGGAATGAGGGATGTAGAGATCCATTCCTGCATGAATGATTTCTGCAACAGATATAGTGCACACATTGGTGTCAGGATCTGAGAGGCAAACATCACTGAATGGGAAGCACGAAAAGAATTCACGCAGCTCATCCCAATTAGAACGGTTATAGTGCCAAATGCGTCTGGGAGGTTTAGGTTCTTGGTTTAGCGACAGCACAATGGTTCCTGTAGCAGATATAAGGTTGTGGTCTGAGTTGCCTAGCAGTGCTGAGACATCCACTCCAAAATCATCTGGATCTGAAATCGAAAAGAGATCCAAGGTGTTCGGGAAGTCGGTTGGGTGATCAGGTATTCTTATCGGTTCGTCAAATAGCTGCGTTAGATTATGGCTGATTGGGAAAGTTTCAGATGTGTCTGAATTCAATCCAATTTATCCCCTAGATACTGAAACAGCCTTGAGAAATGAATATCGTTAGGCGAGCGGTATAGACAGCATAAAAACAGTGTTTTATCGTGCAAACAGATTTTAAACCACGCAAGGTCGAAAGCGTCGTCCTCCATCGTGTCCTCTCTCTGGAATGCAACATCCGATCTGGCGAAAAGACAGAGGCCCCCTTTAAACCTAAATCTTGTATGTAACTCATACCTATTGAAACGTGAATACGTTGTGTCGGTTGTTTGACTTATTTGGGTTTCGGTTAGGGCCAGCACATGGGGTTGTGCGTTTGGCAAATGCTGGTGTACCCCAGTCCTCTAATATTGCAGTACTCTTTCAAGAGTTTGCTTTCTTTTCTAGAACGTGAATGAATTAGTGAATTCGCCGGAGGAGTGCTCGACTTACTCGCATTATGAACCTCTCGAGGCAGTCCCCACGAAGATCCTAATGGGAGATTATCTTAACTCCGGATGATTTTGTCCCAGAAGGACTAATCATGCTTCGTTGCCAATCCTTCCCACCCTGAAAACCAGACCATCCGCCAGATCCCGAAACTTAGTCACACAAGTGAACAATTCACGAGACCTATAGATGGATGTGGTATTATCAACCGGGCGACGGGGGTGAAGCCGCGTGGCACCTTATCTTATTGTCCAAAACAATTCCGGAACCAGTTACAGAAAATAGTGCTTGTAACCCAAGCTTTTCTATTAGCACTCCAAAACACTGGCAGGTTGTTCTTGTTATGATTTCTCAAAGCACGAGGATTTAACGATCTGGAAAGCAGTGGATTAATGACACAATCTCCAGATGCATTATAACATAGCAGAAGTATAACATAGCAGAAGTATCCTCCATTAGCTACTACACAGCTCGTAAAACAATTGGATATTAAGCGTAAGTAAACATAGAATTCAATTTCTAACAGGGTAATATACATAACTATAAAGATATCACAACGTTACAAACTTCAAGTAATCCAAGTATATGCCCCTACTTCGACCGCAGAGGATGAGGAAATAGAGAGTTTTTATGAAGATATCTCAATAGCTCAGAAGGATGAAAAAGCCCACTTCACTCTAATAATAGGAGACTTTAATGCAAAAGTAGGCGATGCTAAAATAGATAACCTACCGAATAGAGGAAAACATGGATTGGGCACGATCAACGAACGAGGAGAAAGATTATTAGACTACAATCAAAGTCAAAACCTATACTGTATGAACACTTCCTTCCAGAAACAAAGACAGCGGCGATGGACATGGCAGAGCCCGGACGGGAATACTAGGAATGAGATCGATTATGTACTAACGAATAAAAAACATATTGTAAAAGACGTAGCAGTTATCAATAAATTTAAAGTCGACAGTGACCATAGGTTATTAAGAGCAAAAATAGAAATCGTGGCCAAAAAAGAAAGAAACAAGCTGATACGTCCAAAACGCTTGCCAACAAATGAAGACCTAAAGCAAAATATTGTTCAATATCAATCAGAACTAAGCAAAAAACTAACACCTGAAGAAAACTTATCTCGACTAGACATTAACAGTCTTGAAAGAAAGATAACGGAAGACATACAAGTGGCAACAAAGACCATATGCTACAGGGCAAGAACAAAACCTAAAAAATTAAGCCAAGGCACGCTAAGGTTAATGGAAGAAAGGAAAGTAATGGATAGATTTAATCCAGAATACAGGGAACTGAACAAAGCTATAAGACGAAAGACTAGAGAAGACATACGAAATTACAACACAGACTATATACAACAAGTCATAGAAAACAACAGTAACATGAAAGTCTTAAAGAGAATTACTAACACCGGTAGACCCAGAATACATCAATTGAAAAACAACCAAGGTGAAATAAAATATGAAAAAACGGAGATAATACAAATTGTTGAAGGCTTCTATACTGACCTGTATTTGTCTAAGAAACCCAAACCTGAAACAACGAATCTTAGTAACATAACAAATGTCGGGACATGATTGAGATTAACATTGATGAAATACAACTAGCCCTCAACCAGATGAAAAACGGCCGGGCACCAGGTGAAGATAACATTACAAGCGAAATGCTAAAATTGGGAGGACAGGTCACTTTGGAAGCACTAAAAATATTACTAAATAAATGCCTAACAGAAGGTAGTGTTCCGGAAGGATGGAACAATGCACACATTGTATTGTTGTACAAAAAAGGTGACAAATTTAAGATAGATAATTACCGACCTATTAGCCTTTTACCACACCCTTATAAATTGTTATAAAAAATTATCACAAACAGATTGCCAAACAAATTTGACAGCTATCAACCGGCAGAACAAGCAGGGTTTCGCAGAGGATATAGCACAACAGAACACCTACAAACTCTTCGTACACTTATTGAAAAATGTCACGAATACAAAGTGCCAATACACCTAGCCTTTGTAGACTATAACAAAGCCTTCGATTCTATAGAACTGTGGGCAGTATTTCAAGCCCTCGATAATGCTAGAATATTTTCGAGATATAGAAACATCCTACAGAATATATATGAACGAGCGACTATTCAGGTGAGACTAGACGATGACATGCAAACCAAAAAAATCCCGATAAATAGGGGCGTGAGACAAGGCGATGTGATATCGCCAAAATTGTTCACACTTGCAATGGAGGACGTGTTTAAGAAGTTGGAATGGGATAGAAAAGGTATAAATGTGGATGGAAAATTCCTGAACCATCTCCGGTTTGCAGATGATATAGTTCTAATAAGCGATAACCTAGAACAACTCCACGAAATGATGCTAGAACTCAAAAGAACATCGGAAGAAGTAGGATTGGAAATGAATCTGACAAAAACTAAAATAATGACAACGGAGGACGCAATATTGGAAGTCGACGGCAATGTTATAGAGAAAGTGAATGAATATCTATACCTTGGACACACTATAAAGATAGGTAAAGACAATCAAACTGCAGAATTGTCAAGAAGAATAAGAATGACTTGGGCTGCTGTTGAAAACTAGGATTTGTCTTGAAAAACAAACAAATCCCCATTAACCTCAAAAGAAAAGTTTTTAATATGTGCGTTCTCCCAGTGTTAACGTATGGCATGGAAACCATGACTCTCACAATAAGATCTGCTAACAAACTTAGAACCACACAACGCGCAATTGAAAGAACTATGCTTGGAGTGAGCCTGCGGGATCACATACGTAATGAAGAAATAAGAAGGAGAACAGGCGTAGAGGACGTAATCACGAGAATAGCTGCATTGAAGTGGAGATGGGTTGGACATGTGGCAAGACAACATGATGTAAAATGGACTAAGCGAATAACTCAATGGAGACCACGCTTATACAAAAGGGGAGTGGGGCGCCCCCAGAGAAGGTGGCTGGATGACATAAAGGAAAAAGTAGGAAGAGGATGGTATAATATAGCACAGGACAGAGAGATGGAAGCTAGAAGGGAGGCCTATGTTCAGGAGTGGACAGAGAAGGGCTGAAAAAGAAGAAGAAACATAGAATTGTTACATCTGTCTGCATATAGTCCACAGATAAGTCCCAACAATTTTTTTACTTTTCCCATAATTACTGAGGCTGACTCCGTGGTCAAACGTTTAGTCTCTAAAAGAAGCTGTTGATGCCTTCTAAAAGACCATTTTAAATGTAGCATCAAACGATTAGAAACTATATGCAAAACTTAAAAGACATCCCTCGTAATTATTTAGTTATGAAAGCAGGGAACATTTATATTAAATCGACTAACCTAATGGCTTCTAAACGACATCGTTTAAGCAATTGAAAATTGAAAATTACATCAATGTCGTAATTTTTAGCACCTCAATTTATAGTTGGTTAAAGAAATAACTTGTTCGTGATTGAAATAATCAATTTGTCGAAGTGATAGCTTCTGTTTTCGATGTGTTCCACTTGCGAAATGAATTTAAAATATCCTTCAACTCGGATTATCTGGCGGTAAAAAGCCATTACGCTAAAATTATGTCATCGGCCAACGAATGAGGAAGCGACTATTTAACCCAAGATATTTCTTCTCTCGTTTCAACATCGTCTCAGACTGGGGGACACAATAAAACTATTAGAATAAAAATAGAAGCAGGTGTAGAAGTGTCCCAGAAATGCGATTATTTATAACTGCAGACCGCGTTAGATGCACAATGGGCTCAGTCGTTTGGCCAACAGCTTAGTAATTCAAACAAAAAAACTTCTTTCAGACAGAAACGGATTAGCTTCAATTTTGCACCAGCTTTCAAGATTCATTTATTACCAGAATATACATATTGGTAACAATAAATTTACGGGATCTATTCCATTTACAAAATGAAACCATGTTTACATTATAGTAAAAGACAATAACTAACAATTTCAATTAATATCACAATAATAATCCAGATGCAGATGCATAGAAACATATCCCCACTGAAGTAACAACTTAACAAGAATAAAAAACCAAAATTATCATGAACCAAGCAAACGATTTCTAAGATTTGAACCGATTCATTGAAAAAGTGAAAACATCAATATTAGCTGAGTTATTATTACACAACACTGAGCTTCTTATTAAAAAAAATGTTGTCTGTGAAAGGTGTTGCACCTCCGAATAAAAAAGAGTCCAGGATCGCGCGTCCCCCTTTGCGGAACTTTGAATTTTAAGGAGCCTAGTAAAGTAGGAGAGTACACATATCCATGAATCAACTTATGAAGGAAAAGTCGGCTTGACACAGTTCTTCGTGATTTCAGAGTTTGTATGTTCAACATTATTCTTAAATTGGCATACTCAGTGTGCTCCGAAGGCATATTCAGCATATATGCAATTATTCTCAAAAATGTTTTCGGGTGTTACGCCCCTCGGTGACCAAACAACAGAACCATACTCCAAGACACTTCTCACGAGAGAACAATACAACACCCTCAGAGTATCAATAGAAAAACCTTTAGAATTTGTGCGAATAAGGCCCAGGATCCTCAAAGCTTTACCCTTTATAACACTGATATGGCCATTAAAATTAGGTTGCGAATAGAGTAGGACGCCAAGGTCCTTGACACTTGATGTACGATTCAGTAAACAGCCGTGGAGCTTATAATCAAGATCAATAGCAGACCTGACACGTAAAAAGGTGATGATCAAACATTTATCAATATTCAAAAACATCCTATTAACTTCACACCAGCACTTAAGTCGAGCCAAATCATTCTGAAGCATCTGAGCCTCCTCTGCAGATGAAATGGAACAGTTTCAGATCATCCGCAAATAAAAGAAACTTGCTATGCAAAAATACTGAACCTATATCGTTTACGAAGAGGATGAATAATAGTGGCCCCAAGGGGGATCCTTGGGGAACCCCAGAGCTAACAGGAATAAAGTAAAAAGTGAAACCCCGGTACCAAGCAGATTGCATCCTACCCTTCAGGTAGCTACCCAACCATCTGTGCACCGAACCCTGAATACCCAGTCTATGCAATTTATCTAAAATTAAGTTGTGGCTGACATCTGTATAAATCGCATCAACCTACACCCTGTCATCCATGGAACTAGTACTGGCATTAATAAAGAAGCAAATTTGTTAAAGTAGACTTGCTTTTGGAGAAACCATGTTGTTCATACCAAAAAGTGGATACCATTATGTTGAAACCCATTAAGGGATCGGGGCGGGAAATCATCGAATATCTTTTCAGTGGAGGCATTAGAGCACAAGAACAGGCCTTACTAGATTGGCTAGTATTTTTTCGAATCCATGCAAAACATAAAAGACGAAAAAGGAGTTTAAAAAGCGTCATCTCTTATCGGCTTTTTTTCAATTTTGTTTTGCATTCTAAAGTGGTTTGGTGATTGGCCTTCATTTATTAGTGGTGATGCATAATTCATCTTTTAATTGTGAAGGGAACAGAATAAACTAGGCTCCTTAGGTGGATCCAAAAATAAGTAAAGGAATAATTCAAGCCAGATGGCCCAATTGCACATTCGATATACCCTTCGATCTATTCATCAATTTGAGTAAATCATATAAAGATGTTCTTTAACCTCCAAGTTTGAATAATGTGGAGCACCATGGTGTATATGTCAGTGAAAACTCTTCACAAAATTCTGGATGGTTATGTTAATTAAATGGCAATAGGAAAAACCCTATGAAAAATTGTCCAACTAAGGCGAAGATATTTTAACTTGGGGCTTCATCACGGTGGAGGATTAATCCAATAAATTATCGTTTATATTGGTTCAAGAACCAATACGAAACATTCACTCTTACGGAGTAACCTTCTCAGTTTGAACTTCTTGCACGTGGTAGAGATAAAGTAATTGGTATTTCATCATTACGTGAACATACTTTGGAATGAACTAAGTTGATAACCTCTGAGGGTTGGTAGAAGGCTTCTCAACAATGGCTTCTGAAATTTCTTGAACAAGAGTACGCGCGGTCCTAAAACGACTAGAGTTACGTTCATTTTTCTACCATAAGAAACAAAATGAGTTGAAAATAACCCGTCGAAGATTACTCACCAGCTTGCACTTGACAATTTTCTTCAATTGATTTCATGTTGTACATTACAATAAGTGAAAGAGAAAAACCTATGACCTGTCAAAAATCTAAATAACGTTCTTACAGAATAAGCTCTTTATAAATAAATAAAGAATAAATATATAAAAAATCAACTCAATGGAAGTTTTTATCATACTGATTAATTATTATCATCAAGCTCAGGCAATGGTTTGAGAAATTCTGTTAGTTATTTTGTTTGGCAGTTTTTAAAAGCTCCTTCAATTCAGATTGATATTCAGCAGTGGCATTAGCAATTTACATAATCACAATGCTCATTTGACATTCTTAAACCTTCACTAAGATATTTCAAATTAAATGTCACATTTCCAATGCTTGTTGAAGCCTCGTCTTCAGTAGCCTGTGAATTTAACATTTCCTCCAAGTCGGTTTTAGTCAAATCTTCATCTTTCGATTCAAGCAATTCTGAATGTCATTTGATTCTATCTGTTCGAACCCATCTCGTCCTATTTCATTCGCAATTTCGACAATGTTTGCAGTTGAAGTTTGAAGATTCTTTGTCATTTTCCGTAGTCAGCACAGGCCTTAGTTTTTTCCAGCATGATTTCAATGTGTATGGATTCAGTTCTTCCATTGATTCTTCGATTTTTTAAGATACATTTTGCTATGTCATATTTCTTCCAGCGTTCTATAACATTTATATCAGGATCACATTTCACATTATCCAATATGATTTTGAAGGTTCGTCTAATATAATTGAGCTTGAAGGCTTGCATTATTATCTCTGTCCGTAGGTTAAAGTCAAGACGTCTTGCTGGGAGGTAAAAATGTCACGTTTAAATCTGAATGCATAGTTTTAAATTTGCGAGGAAGACCAAAACTAGGACTGCTTCAATGTCTAAATTCCATTTTTACTAATAAATTTCAATTTCTGAAATGAAACAATTCCGAAACAAGTGAAAATAGCGCTTGTAACCCAAGCTTCCTTATTAGCACGCCAAAACGCTGGCAGGTTGTTTTTGTTTTGATTTTTTAATGCACGAGGATTTGATCTGTTAAGCATCAATCTCCAGATACATTAGAACATAGCAGCAGTGTAACTCTATCCCTAGCTACCTCAAATCCAGGAGCAGACCTTTTGCTTTTGGAAATGAATGTTCTGTTTGACATTCTTTCCCAAAACAGTGCAATTTCGTCTACATTAAATACTTGCTCAGGTTTGTATCCTCCATCTGCTATTAGGTTTGCAGACGGAACGTCTAGTAAGTGGTATTTGACAATATACTTTATACATTGAGTAATAAGGTCTCTTTACTTAAACATTTTGTTTGTTAACATTCTCAGAACCACCGACCGTGGCTAAGGCGGCTTGTGTCAAAGGATGAGACGAACCAATGCAGCGACGATCATTTGTCCATTTGAGGACGAGTTTACGAAGAATACCGAATCCTTTTTATGAATACATATGTATGTATTATATTCATATTCTATGAAGAATCAGTCGTCACCTCCGAAAACAATAAGAAACTTTATTAATATATGCGTAGAAGTTTACAATCTAAAGTCGAAGTAGGAATGACGGATATCGATGACCTCGACTCAGCAGAGGTTCTGGCCGACGCCTTTGCGGGCTGTTTCATGTCGGAGCCAGATGGTGACGAGATGCCCAACGTCCAAAGATCACCTGTGGTGATATATAGCCTGACACACATATAGTTCACACCAGATGTTGTGAAGAAACATCTCAAGAACTTGAAAAATCAATTCTCTCCTGGTTTAGATTGCCTGAGCCCCCTTTTTCTGAAGAGATTCTGTGTCTACCACTTTTGTTGATAATGTCACTTTCTTTCGAGAAATCGATCATTGATCACACCCATTTCCAAAAAAGGCGACAAACTGAATCCGCTCAATTATAGACCAATTAGTTTACTAACTGTCTGTGCCGTCAAAGATAATGGAATCGATAATTGTTGAAAAAATGACTGAATCCTTAACACACAATTATTCCCCATGAATAGCATGGAATTGTGAAGGGAAGATCCACTACCACCAATCTTTTTACTTGCCTGAATGACTGGACACAAGCCTACGAACGAAAAATACCAATTGATGTAATATACCTCGATTTTGCGAAAGCCTTCGATAGAGTGACAGCTAAAAGATTGATCCATAAAATGAAATTAGCAGGAATACGTGGGAAGCTTCTTCGTTGGACTAGCGATTATCTATCGGGTAGAACTTTTTCAGTGAGACTTGGTGGCGCTCTGTCTTCAGAACGGCTTGTCGTAAGTGGTGTACCCCAGGAGTCCATTCTTGGCCCTATTCTTTTCATAAGTTTCGTCAGTGATCTTCTCTTCATATAAAATCGAGTAAGTCATTTTACGCTGATGACACGAAGTTATACGCTAACACCCTCACAGACTCTATGAAACTACAAGAAGGTCTCAATGCAATTAACAGGTGGTGTAGTGATTGGCTTCTGCCTCTAAATATCGCGAAGTGGGTTGTCTTGCATATCAGAACTGGTAATCCTTCTGCTCCGTATTTCATCGACGGACGTCCGCTCAGTGTTGTGTATTCTCATGTATGTCTTGGTGTGATTATCAACTCTGATATCACTTGGTCTGAGCACATAATAAGTATATGCAAACGTGCTAACACTCTGATATATTTTGTTCGTAAATCCTTCGCTCGCATTTCGTTCTCTAGCTGCATAACACTGTACAAGTCGTGTGTCCGTCCGATTCTTGAATATTGGGGTGCGGTTTGGTGTCCAGTACTTGTCCGCGATCAAATTATGCTGGAGAGCGTTCTGATTCGGAAACATCAGATCCTCCTATGACGAAAGGCTGACTAAAGCCAACCTGTTAAATTTTGAGCAACGCCGTCTTCCTGATGATTTAATCATAACATATCGGATAGTCAAGCACAACTATGCCAACCTCAGGACACTTTTTGTAGAGATTGAGTATTCTCGACTTCGGCGTCGTAGTAGGAAATTGAAGAGGGAAAAATTTTTCACCCGCCAGAGAGAGAATTTTTTGGTTAATCGAGTGTTTAGTGCGTGAAATGGACGTCCTGGTGGGTTGTGAATTGTGACTCAGTTAACAGCTTCAAAAATAGAATTGACAGCACACTCTTCTGAAGTATTTTTTTTGTAATGGTTAATTTTTTTTTCCTATTCATTGGTAGCATTATTGTTTATCTGAAATTTGTTAATATTGGGCTTATATTGGCCCTGAATGATTATGTAATAATAATAATAATAATAATGTACCGAGAATAGAGAAATATTTAGACGCGAATATAGAAATTGGTACGCTTTTTTTTTTCCATCTGCGAATAGTGAAAACGTCAATGTAGGAAGCGCTAATAAGAATCTTTTACTGTATTAAACAACAAATTAGATTCCCAACGAAAACCTCTAAATTTAAATTCAATCCGTCACTGATAACAGAATCTATCAGACAGTGTCAAGAGAGAAGGAGACAGGCTGTTAAATAAAACACAACACCAGAAGCTGTGTATTGAGGCAAGACAAAGAAAGTCAAGTCTGGTGTGTTCGGCTATTTCTTGGCGTCACGCCGGCGTTTTCAGATGATACGGATCTCTGTTCGACTCTTCTCCCTTCAAGTTTCAAGCTCATCGCTCAAATGAAAAGCAGCCGATCTGTGAAATGGCCTCTTCTCGGAATACAAGCAATTATGCCTTTCAGATGTTTTGGGATCAACGGTTTCTACGAAATTTTAAACATATTCCAATAACATGTGCAAAAAAGGCAGACTGTTCACAGGATGATTTCAGTGCAAAAATTGAATAATTGATTGAATACTTTGCTACGAATACATTTTGCTTTAATTTGTTTCGTATTTTCACTTCAAAAATTAGAGTGGTATACAGGGTTCGCCATCTAATTTTTTTTTGAATTAGAGGTTATTCTGATTTGACAGAAAGTTTTATCATTCCGCTGAACGTGAATGGTTGGGTATACGTTTGAAGAACCCGTGAAAATAGTGCAGTTTTACTTTGAAAATCATGGTAATGTTGCAGAATGTGTGCAAAAGTACGGAAATGGAAAGAAAAGAGGCATCGTCAGCTTCGTATGAGCGGTTTCTTTTGAAAGAATCGAGAGAAACTGGCAACCCAACGCGTGATGAGACAAAAACAGTTGGCACAACCGAGACTATCGCTTCTGTTGCCGACAGTGTGCGTGAGTCGCCAGGAACATCAGTGAAGAAGCATCGTTCTCAACTATTGAACATTTCAGACACATCGCTGAGACGAATTTTGCGTAAAGATCTTGGTATGGCACCGTATAAAGTCCAATTGGTTCAGGAATTGAAACCAGTCCGTTGCGTTTTCACTTCGCCAGTTGGACTAACGACCACGAAAATATCATCCATGTTAAACGATTGTTTGGGCATGAAACGCGTTGCTGTTCGACTAGTTCCAAAAGACCTGAATTTTCATCAGAAATTGAACCGCGAGTTTGACGTCAACGTCAATCAAAAGTCGAGATAATGCTGACTCTTTTCTTTGATTATCGCAATGTTGTGCACTTGGAATTCTCATCAGAAGGTCAGACGGTTAGGTTAGATTAGATGTTCAATATTATTCATAAAAATCTCTGCTAAAAGTGGACTCAAAGGATTTCCCATGATCAAACCATTTTCACTACTGTAATAGATGTTGTTGAAAGAAAAATTATTTTGTTCAATGCAAACGTCCAACAGATTCAATATTTCTGATTTAATTATGTGGTTAAAATGATTCGAATTCAACATGTTTTCGATTAATATTTTGACATCACCTGGAGGAACACTTGGGTATAAATTCTCAACATCAAACGAAATAAGTTTTGCGTTCGGTGGTAGGTTAACGTTTTTTATGTTATTTATCAATTCGAAAGAATTTTTTATAGAAAATTTTGATTTGAATGAACAATAATTTTTAATGATATCTATAAGGTAGTGAGACAATTTCACGGCTGGGGCTGTAACGTAAGATACGACTGGTCTAACGGGGTTATTTCCCTTATGCAATTTAATGAGTGAATGCAGTTGAGGTGGTTGAGGGTTAGGTAAAATTTTCGAAAAAATTATTGATCACTACAATCGCGAAATGTGTTTTACTGTGTTAGCCTCTAGAATATTTATTTTTTGTGTCTTAATCTTGTTATTTATTTTGTTTTCAATTTTTTCTTAATTCGCTTTCTACTACTTTATTTTTCTCAGTACCCCCTTTCAATATTTTGTATAGTTTGTTCCGTTTCTTGATGAAATCAAGTAATTCACACATTTTTCAGTTATCGTCCCTTTAAGATGTATATTAAGATGATCAGGTTGATAGTTGAAAGTACCTTGTAGAAAATTCCATCGAACACCTATTACGAAAGACTAAGATTATCGAATAACCCAGTTGAAGCCTGAAACAATTATTTTATCGTAATTGGAAATTGAGATTGACGAAGTCACCTAATACTTCAGCTACCATTAAACGCCTGATCTCCAAAAGTCCTTGAGCTTTCTTGACGTCATTGATAAATTAATTTTTCTACATTGTAATTGAATTGAATCCGCGTGATTATCGACCGGAGAAACTTGGTTACTTTCCCAAGAGAACTTTTTTTACATCTTACGCCGAGCAATAAATATAACATATGGCTTATAGTTTCACAGATGTTTGGAACTTGTAATCTTGAATGATGTGACATTTATTGAACAAACAGGTCGGTTATCTGAAATAAATTTTCCGTAGACTTCTTCCTCAATATTTTACGCTGCTTCGTACTTTCAAGGATTTTTGTTCTGGAAAAAAAGGACTATAATATCTTGATTGACGTGAGAGATGGATGTCCCGCAAAAAAAAAAATTATTATCATTTTTAATGTATTCAATTCATATCATTTATCTATAAGGTGTATTCAAATGAAAAAATAACGAAAAATTTATAGGCTATTTGTCAAATTATGTATCGGACGAATACACAGAATATATAGTGTGTTTCAACGAGAATTTGTAGCGGAAAAAGTTGGGACACGCCTGTATTTAAATGGATGAGCATGTGAAGTCAAAATTCATTATAGGGAAAGTGGATCGAGTGACATATTTTCCGAGGGCTATTGTAAGTTTCTATTCAAAAAAATATCATTCTGAACGTTTAATATCATACAAACAGTTCATACACAAAGAAAGTTGGTATTTCAACGAAATTTTGATAATGCCAAAAACAAATGCTCAATGACCTTCTTCTACCTCGCTACAATAATACAAACGATTCTCGAGTTTTCTTGTAACATTTAGAAGAACTTCTGGTGTCAAAAGTCTTTATTCGGTGCCGATTCTTTTGCGCAGCTCTTCCATGTTTTCAGGTTATGTAGCATAAACTCTCGATTTAAGATGATCCCATAAGAAAAAAATCAAAACGACTAAAATCAGGTGACCTAGTTGGCTACTCAACCGTTCCTCTTCTGGAAAATGCTTTTGGAAACGGATCTTACATGACTAGTAAGGCAACTAAGACATTTTCGATTCAATGATACACCCAACATACTCGATCCTGACTAAGGACTCCGACTTGATATAGACATAGAGTTCCTACCACCTATTGCAAAATCTCATCATGTGTTGATAGCACATCTTTACAAGTATTCGTGGAGACATATTCCAAGACCAATCATTAGAAAGAAGTCCAAGTACCATCATACAATAGAATAAATGAAGAACTGTCAAAGGTAAATTGGAATACTTCTTTTATGGAATTTCGTTGATGCCTTTGTGTCGATTCGGACACGAAACATCAAAGTGACTCGAATTTATCAAAATAAAATAAAGCCATGAATTAACGATTGTCCCCTTAGAGCTATCAGACAGATACGATTTCTGTAGAGAAGGTTCATGAGATCTAGAGCCGAGGGAGATTATAATATCCACCAGATCTTCCCAAAAAAGCTCAGCCAAGATATTTCCACGGCTGGACATAACTTCGAGCGAAATCTCCGTGATTTTGAAAACTGTAAGGATCTATACAAATATCAAAAATCATTTCAACTCAAAGGTGAGAGACAAATTTGGAAATATTGCGAATAACTCAACAGAATTAGCACAGATACTAGCAGAGTGCTTTTCCAAATCTTATTCACTGAAAGTACCGATACAAAATCATATAACTATAGGTTATGTCGGAAATCCAACAATATTGGAGATCAGTTGTGCAGAAGGTTAGATTGAATCTAAGATTACCAAACTGCAAAACGATTTACCAGGACCTGACGAAATAACCGCGTCATTTCTGAAAATGTTCCCTGAATCTAACCTACCATCTCAGCCTTATAATGAATACATCGTTTCTTGAAGACGATTTAAAAAAGGAGAAGAGCTGGAGGCGTCCAATTACCGTCCAAAAAGTTTAACGTTTCTTTAGGGTAAGGAAGCCTATCATAGCCGATAAACTGATGAGATTTCTGATGGTGAATTTGATACTCTCTCCTCGTCGGCATGGTTTTATGAAGGAACTTTCAGTAGAGACAAATCTGATTCACTCTCTAGACGATTGGGCGGGGATACATGATCGTGATGTGCCTCTTGATATTGTTTACTCAGACTTCTCTAGAGATTTTGATAGAGTTTCTCATTGTGAAACTAGAACATTTTGGTGTGTGTAGAAATCTATGTATTGATTGTTTTTTGTTCGGGTTGGTGGTGCGCAGGAAAGACCGGTGATGCGTGGGGTTCCACAGGGGTCGGTATTGGGTCCCATTCTCTTTCTTGTATATACCTCTGATTTTCTGAAGAACAGTCGCTTAAGTTTTATCTCGTATGCTGACGACACGAAGCTTTACTACGACACCTCGTCATCCTGTGTCCAATAGGAAGAAGAATATGAAAGAGCTTACCCCCACTTACTCCTCTTGCACCGTCTGTGTCAACTTTCAAGCAGTTACTCGTTTCTGATTTCAAGACTTCAGTTCACACTTATCTATATGTGCGGTTGTCCTGTTATTGTGATTGAAATTTAGTTTTATTTTTTTATGAACTTGATGGTTTTTCCTCATTTTTGATGTTATTCTGCTGCTGTAGCATATAGATTTATAGATATCAGTAATATGGGTTTATTTAGGATACTCATCCAAATCCATTCTATTGTTTGATAATAATAATAATAATTATAATGACTGGAGAAGGATATTGACAATATTAGAGCAGAAATCGGTCCGCTCACAGAATTCCTGAGAAAGAGAAAACCCTCAAGGCGCTTGAAATCACATATACGCAAAATTTATAGGAAAATTGGTACGAACACAAAACACCCTGATCACAAACAACACATCGACGTGTATATGGACACTTTGAAACAGAAACTCTAAGCAAAAGCAAAGAGGCTTTCAAGATACGTCAAGTGTACTGAAAGGAAACACCAAAACCAAAGGTTTCTCCAAAACGCTACCAATTTTCATAAGGGAAATAACAAAACTGCGACCAACAATAACAGAGAAGTACCTGACGCACAGTGCTTGACCGACTATTGTCATCACTATGGTCGAACCCCAAAGAACACAATAGAGATGCGGAATGGATCACGAATGAAAAAGAACGCCTCGATATCAGACATATGGACTTTGATGGAATAACGGAGGAAGAAATCACAACAGTAATTAGAGCGACCAACAATTGGAAGGCCACAGGTATAGATAATATCCACAACTACTGGTACAAGAAGTTTGATAAGCTCCATGAAGCCCTAGCGAAACAGCTCACGTATGTTCTTCAACATCCCAAGAAAACACCCACTTTCCTAACGCAAGGCTTAACATATATGCTACCTAAGAGCGATAGAACACAGGATCCGTCTCAATATAGGCCAATCACTTGCCTGCCAACACCCTACAAAATACTCACCTCATGCATATCCAATCGAATATACCAACACCTTGACGACAACAATATATCAGCAGAGGAGCAGAAGGGATGCAGAAAGAAACACCACGGGTGCAAGGAACAACTCATCATCGATTCTGTGATAATGAAACAGGCACACGTAGGGCATCGCAATGTTCATTTAGCTTTTCTCGATTATCTGAAGGCATTCGATAGTACCGCTCATTCTTGGCTTGTTGAAGTATTGCAGATATACAAAATTCACCCAGCCCTGGTAGAGTTCTTAAAGACAACAATGACACACTGGCGCACGTCTCTGCAGGTCAACATGAACAATAAATCAATTAAAACCGACGAGATACCCATACGTCGTGGAATTTTTCAAGGAGACTCTTTGAGTCCACTATGGTTCTGTTTAGCAATGAACCCATTGTCTTCAATGCTCAATAGAACAGGATACGGATTTAGGATAAAAGCAGAAAGGAATTATCATACAATCTCCAACCTGCTGTATATGGATGACATCAAATTATATGCTTCGAACAAGAAGCAATTGGATGATTTGCTGAAAACTGTCAGTAAGTTTTCGGCAGATGTTCATATCAAATTCGGGATTGAAATTGTAAGACCCTGAACATCCAAAGAGAGAAAGTCATAGATGGTGAAACACAACTTCCAAACGGTGATATACAGTGCATGAGAGATGGCGAAACATACAAATATCTAGGATACCAACAAGCCAGATTGTTTGACAAAACAATCAAAGGAGAAGATTCGTTCAGAATACAGTCAGCGTCTGAAGACTGTGCTGAAATCAAAGTTGAACTCGGGGGGTCTAGTCAAGGCAATTAACACCTACGCCATTCCAGTGTTGCTTTACTCATTTGGAATAATCAGATGGACTAAGACAGAACTGGATGATATTCAAAGGCAGACCCGAACGATGCTGACAAAGTACAACAATCATCATCCAAAATCGTCTGTGATACGAATAACTTTGAAGCGGAAAGAAGGAGGACGCGGATTAATAGATATTGTCAATTTACACACCGAACAGATAAAAAATCTCAGAGAATTCTTCTCAGCAAAAGCTTTCACTTCTGACCTTCATAGAGTGGTATCGTTGGCTGATAGGGGATATACACCACTAAATCTTGCTACCAGAGATGACCTGCTGAATCTACCGTTCCTATCAGATACTGAAAAACAAGAGCAATGGTCAAGAAAGGAATTGCATGGACGACATCACCATGAGCTTAATCAACCACACATCGACAAAGAAGCCTCCAACAAATGGTTGATGAAAGGAGAATTATTCGCAGAAACAGAGGGATCCCTTATGGCCATTCAAGATCAAGTGATCGCTACAAACAATTACAAAAAATTTATAATGAAGGACGGAACATTACAAACAGATAAGTGCAGAAAATGCTATATAAGATCGGAGACTATACAGCATATTACGTCCGGACGAACAACTGGCAAATACGGAGTATCTTCACAGGCATAATCAAGTGTGCAACATTATCCACCAGAAACTTGCACACAAGTACGGACTTCTGAACAACTTCCAGCCATATTACAAGTATCAGCCGGCGCCCGTATTGGAAAATGACTCTATCAGATTATACTACGATAGGCCTGTTATCACTGACAGAATGGTGACAAATAATAGGCCGGACATAGTGGTGTATGATAAGAGAGCCAGAACAGCAATGCTGGTGGATGTCGCCATACCGAATAATAACAACGTGCTGAACAAGTTCCAGGAGAAAAAGTCCAAATATACAGACCTTGCTATTGAGATCAAGCAGATGTGGCACCTCGATAAAATAGATATTGTTCCTGTCATCGTATCCTCGACTGGTTTAATACCCAAAACTTTGCATGATAGCCTTAAGAAATTAGAATTGCATAAGAATACCTATATAGAAATGCAAAAAGCTGTAATTCTTAACACATGTAGGATAGTTAGGAAATTTATGTCAAGTATATTGTAATTGAGCCTATTTCCTTTGATTGCTAAATCTGGGAAAGGTAAATTATATCCAGCTACTTGCTGAGATAGTGCATAAGTCCACGATAATAAATGAAAACGCTTATGTGATCCGAGCTAGAAACACAATTAATACAATTCCAACAGAAATCGGTTAGAAATATTTCAAAAACAAAAAAGTCCCAAATTTAGTGCAAAATTTAAGAATATTCTACATTGTAGTAGTTGAAGATCCAGTTCAATTCTATTTCCTCCAGATCTATTTGCGGCAATACCAAGAATAGAAACAGAAATGACGACACTGAAGCAATAAAGACTGACGGATATGGCGTACAAGAAACGTCTCCAGATGTTTTACCGTAATCTAATAGTCAGTTAACCTAAACACAAAGTCAAGTGCACATCTGGAATTCTTTTAAATTGTAGGCGGTGTGGCGCATCTGTTCTGACACCAATTGTTTTCCCATTTCCGGAACCGGGTAGCCATGTTGTTGTCTGCAATAGAAACGCCAGAAGCGGCCCAGACCCCGATAAATAATCTCGTTGTTGTCTCCTAACCCATCCTGATGATTGTTTTATAGAATTAATGGTGAAGAATTATGTGGAGATGAATCTTGTTGCCAGATTGGGTCGTAACTTCGGTATTTGCGGCTTGGGTGAAACTTGTTTTGGCTTAACGATATAAGTTATATAGGTTCAACATTAATCTCGACTATCTTCCGTTTTCAACTCATTTTTCATTGTATGGATTTTTTTGTCCTCAAATTGTTTCCGGAATCATATCGAATATGTTATTTCCTCAGTTAGTTATGGTCGAAGGTGTTTGGTGATTTTTGTAGCATGTTGGACTTTCCGATCACCATATTCACTTTGAATTTCAACAAAACAGAAAAACATATTAACCGTTTTCAAAGCTTCGCGCCTCCTACATTCACGGATAAAAAATGAGACCCAATTCCTATACTCGCGGCTGAAGATCTCTTCATTCAGTATTGTCAAATCTATCAGTTTTATCTTCAGTATTTGAAAATCCAACAACCAATGTAAAAATTTTGTCATTCTTTCATCAATAAATTAGTGATAGTTAAAACATAGTAACTTGTTTTATTTTATTATTCATTATGATTTTTTATATATTTGTATTTCATTTTGTTAACTAGGAACGTATCCTCTATAATCCCATATAAATTACGGAACATATATCCCGCGAATAAAGAACTTATACTGATTTTTGAATTTGCGAGGCTTTTACTTGGTAAAATTCCATTATCAATAATAAAAAACAAGTATTTGAATTGTGGAGGCCGTTACTTGATGTAGATCCATGATATAAATGAGATAAAAAACACAAGGTTTAACTTTAATCTACACTTTATTTGAAAAAATTCGACGACGTTTCGCTGACACAGCAGCTTTATCAAGAATGACAAACAGAATGAAGAGTATGGTATTATAAACAAATCGTAGAACAAGTTGGATGAATAACAGGAAAATCCACACCGAGCCATTGTACAGTTAGTATGAAAGGTAATAAAAACTAATTAAACAAGTTAAGTAGGGGTGAATAATTCACATCTACCTGTTCATTCAAAAGTTTGTCCGAATGTTTGTATCTATTTATTTCTAATGCTTCTAGGAGATCTAATTTTGAACTTTTGATTTTATATGTAATATGTCAAAGTTTTTATTGAATGAATGGTTTTCATTTATTAGGTGGTTTGAATAATTTGAATCAGATTTATTTTTATCGAAGCTACGTTTATGTTCAGATGTTCTTATGCCAAAACTCCTATAGGTCCTACCGATATAAATTTTATCACAAGAACCGCAATTGAGTTTATAGATTCCTGACTTACTTGATTTTTCAACACGAGATTTATTATTTTTAATATATTTACCTAAGTTATTAGAAGTTTTGAAAGTTATATTAAGATTTTGTTTGACGAGAAAGGATTTAATATTTGTACTTGCAGAACCGCAGAATGTTAAACTGTTGAATATTTTATAGTCTTTATGAATAGGATATACTTCATTTATTGCTTTCTGATACAGTTTTTACGAATGATTAATTCCATCCATTTGAACATTAAATTCACGATAGAAATTGAACAGAACGATTCCATTAATTTTTGGACTTAAAATCACTAAACAAAATAATAATCATGTTTTTTCGGTCTTTCGTAAACCAACACATACTGATACAATTATACATAACTACTCATTACATCCAATTCAACACAAAGTTGCAGCTTTAAACAGCATGGTACATCGGTTACTCAATTTACCTTTATCAGTAGAAGATTATAATAAAGAGTTAAACATCATCAAACAGATAGCCATTAATAATTCATATAATCCGGATATGATAGATCTAATCATTCGTAAAAAACTGTATCAGAAAGCAATAAATGAAGTATATCCTATTCATAAAGACTATAAAATATTCAACAGTTTAACATTCTGCGGTTCTGCAAGTACAAATATTAAATCCTTTCTCGTCAAACAAAATCTTAATATAACTTTCAAAACTTCTAATAACTTAGGTAAACATATTAAAATAATAAATCTCGTGTTGAAAAATCATGTAAATCAGAATCTATAAACTCAATTGCGGTTCTTGTGATAAAATTTATATCGGTAGGACCTATAGGAGTTTTGGCATAAGAACATCTGAACATAAACGTAGCTTCGATAAAAATAAATCTGATTCAAATTATTCAAACCACCTAATAAAAGAAAACCATTCATTCAATAAAAACTTTGACATATTACATATAAAATCAAAAGTTCAAAATTAGATCTCCTAGAAGCATTAGAAATAAATAGATACAAACATTCGGACAAGCTTTTGAATGAACAGGTAGATGTGAATTACTCACCCTACTTAACTTGTTTAATTAGTTTTATTATCTTTCATACTAACTGTACAATGGCTCGGTGTGGATTTTCCTGTTATTCATCCAACTTGTTCTACGATTTGGTTATAATACCATACTCTTCATTCTGTTTTTCATTCTTGATAAAGCTGCTGTGTCAGCGAAACGTCGTCGAATTTTTTCAAACAAAGTGTAGATTAAAGTTAAACCTTGTGTTTTTTATCTCATTTAAAAACGAGTACTGTGTTTTAAGGAATTTTACTTAATAATTGCGATTCGTAACGCGTTTCACTACACCGTAGCTTCTTCAGGCGAATGAATATACAGAAAAATATAAATGAGAATATAACTATAAATGTTCTTGAGTAATTAAAAGCTTATTGGGTTGCTTCTTCTTAAGTGGTTATTTATGACAGGTATATCCAATAAAATTAAGGAATAGATTGCTCCCCGAAAAGATTCAATAGAGGTGAAGGGCTTAAATCGACTTGTTCATTGATGAGTCTACCTGAGTGTTTGTATTTATTGATTTCTAAAGTTTCCCAAAGATCTACCTTCCAATATTTATTATCTGTATGCAAAATTTCAAACTGTGGGTCGAAAGAATGATTATTTTCTAAGAGATGATTCGCCTAATTTGAATCTGATTTTTATTTGAAAAACTGCGTTTATGTTCCGATATTCTAATATTAAAATTTCTATGTGTTCTACCAATGTAGAAATTATCACAGTCATTGCAATTCAATCTATAAACACCTGATTTATTGTTTTTACCTGGTTTGGTTTTATTATTTTTTATATATTTGCCTAAATTATTATTAGTTTGGAAAGCTATGTTGAAATTATTGCTACTTAAGAATGATTTCAGTTTCTCACTTGTAATGCCAACGTAGGTTAAGGTGTTGAATTTTTGTTTCAATTTATCGACAGCGTAAACTTCATTCAATGCGATTCTACTTATACTGAATTCTCTTTTTGACACTTTTAGACATTTCTAGAAACCACTACCAAAAACATGATTACAACAATCTTGAGAAATTTGGAAAACAAGTATTCTTACGTGGCATTCGAAAATTCATTGTAAAAACCCAGTTCCTGTTGTCATATTCTCAAATTACTATCCCGTTCTACCTGTTCGCATGGACGATTATCATTTCCTGCTATTAATTTCGTTTCAAAGCTATCGAGTACTTCCAATTCGAAGCACGCGACTAATGGTAGAATTTCTAACGGCTCAAAATACCAACGGGTGAGATAAAATTGGCTACGTACTAATTTGTAAAAATAAATTTTCCGAAATATAAACATTATTTGAAAGGATGTAACTACATCTGTTTCTAGTCGCTCGTTGGCCGCGGTTTTGATGGATTTCGAATGAAAACATCTGTTCCAACTAGGAGATTATTATAAAAAAAGCCGTAAACCTCTGATGAATGGCCGACCGGTAGTAAAAACTGGTTAAATTGAATAAATATCGCGAACAAGTATCCACGGCCACATATTAATTTTCCTTGGAAAAACGCCAAGATATTTTTGTTGACGGTAAACGAGACTGTAATGCTTTAGAATGTGCGATACCGGATACACTGCCCATACATAGAAAAGATTGTACATCTCCAGATAAGTTGAACGGAAAGTATGATTAATATTTGTTATTTTTATCTTATAAATGTGTACCTATGCAGGGTCGGGAATTATTTCTGAACAAAATCTTCCAGCATAAAATACTCATTTATTACATCAACCCTCACAGCAGAGTGTTTCTTCTTCTTATGACGCCGTCTCCAAACGAAGGTTGGCGATCCAATTGGCAATAATTGTTTTCGACACTGCAGCTCTAAAAATTTCAGTGGACGTTCTTCCAAACCACCTCCGTAGATCTTTCAGCCATGAGTTCTGGCGTCGTCCAACTGATCTTTTTCCTTGGACTTTCCCCTCAATAATCAGGCGAAGGATCTTATATTTTTTGCCGCGCATGATGTGCCCGATGTACTGGAGCTTTCTTTCTTTGATGGTTCTCATCAACTCTCGTGATTTTCCCATTGTATTTAGGACGTCGATGTTTGTCCGTCTCTCCATCCAAGAGATACGCAATATTCTACGGTATAGATACATTTCGAAAGCGTCTATGCGTCTCTCCATTTCTGGATTAAAAGTCCAACTTTCACATCCATAAGTAAGGACAGGAAAAACATAACAACGAAGTAGTCGCATACGAAGCTGAAGATTAAGTCCGCGGTTGACGAAAAGGTCTCTCATGCCAACGAAAGTTTTACGGGCTTGTTCGATTCGAGATTTGATCTCTATTTTCGGGTCACTTTGGTCGTTCACCGTGGCTCCTAAATACCGAAACGAATGCACTTGTTCCACAGGTTGGTTGTTAATGCGTATTACAGCCTCCAGTGCTTGCTTAGAAAACACCATACTTTTAATTTTGTTAACGTTAACAGATAGTCCAAAGCGTTGGCTATGCTCTACAATAAGGTTCATGGCTCTCTGCAAGTTTTGAAGGTTGTTAGCTAGTACCACGGTGTCGATGAAGTGATTATTATATTATTATAATTTAAATTGATGATAATACGAAATTAAACTAGGTGTTATATTATCACAAGAGATTTATTGAACATCAGGATTGTAATTTAGGTCTCTCGACCGAGGATACTGGATCAGATGAATGGAAAGTTTGTTGGACCCCTTCACCGCCAGCAGAAGGCCAAAATAGGCAGTCATCTGATAGAGACTGTAGTGTCTTCAGTTTGTGCAATAGCTCGGTTCTAAGATATGTAGAGCCAGATGAAGTAGTTGGTGTAATTGGATCCTTGAAGAACACACAATCTGTTGGCATGGATGGTGTACCTGTAGCTGTCCTGAAATTTGTTGCTGAAGAGATTTCTTGCATACTGTCACACATTTTGAATCTTGTGTTTGGTAGTGGAGTCTATCCTGAGGCACTAAATACAGCTAAAGTCAGGCCCATATTCAAGAAAGGGGAAAAAACTAAAATGGAAAATTATAGGCCCATTGCTATTTTGAGTATTATTGATAAAATTCTTGAAAAACGGTTTCAGGAAGAGGACAACCACCATGAGAGCCATATACCAAGCAGTATCATTTGTTGTTGATCATCCAACAACTCCGGTGAGCCTATTGCTTCGAGGACTCTATCTACTAATAAAGGTGTGCCTCAGGGGTCTATTCTGGGACCTCTGCTATATATTGTTTACGTAAATCACTTACCTGAAGCAGTCTCAGAGGCAGTAGTGCAGTATGCTGATGACACGTTAGTGATGCTTTCAGATCCTTCGTCTGAAGCTCAGTAAGTAACAAACGCAATGTCTGAGCTTCTCTAACAATAGCCTTGAGGTTAACACAGTGGAAACGGAAATAATACAATTTAATTATGCCAAAAGGTTGAAAAAGTGACATATACTTACCAGAAAGGCGAAGTTGTCACCTCAGAAAATTTTCGGTTTCTTGGTGTTGTGTTGGATCACAGACTCACTTGGAGTTGTCATATTGACTATTTGGCGAAGGATTTGTCTAGGTACATTTTAACCTTGCGTTTTCTGTCAGCTCATATGAATGAAAAAATCGCCATCCAAGCATATAGGGCATATTTTGGGAGCCGATTGAGATATGGCATTGTTATATGGGGCAACTGATGTCACTAGACTTCTTATTCTGCAGAAAAGATGCTTAAGATCAATTTTGAGCCTGAAAAGCTGAAGACATCATTTTGAAGAGAGGCGGATTCCAACAGTAATAAGTCTATATGTTTTTGAGTCAGTAATGTTTGTTGTACGTAACATGGATCTATTCAAGGAGGGTTCCCATGAATATGAAACTCGAGGGAGAGGTGATATAAGGCCACCTTATACCAAGTTGTCTTATATTCAAAAAAGTGCACCGTACATGACTATAGGGATCTTTAACCACATTCCCAGGGAAGCGAGGAAATGGCCTCAGAAAAGATTGATAACTAGGATGCGTCACTATTTGTTGGAAAATCCATATTACGTTCTTGATGAATATTTTGCGGACGACCTAAGTGGTTTCTGATGAACTTGGATGTGTGAGGGTTGTGCATTTGTGTTTTATTTTTATGTTTTGTATTTCAATTGATGTTTTATTTATTATTAATTTAAATCCTGACACATCACACTGCCCCTTGGTATTTCGGAATTTGTCTTGCTGCTCGAAGTCTAGCTTGTCTTCCACGACCCTTAAAACCTGAATCCGGCGGTCATCTGAACGAACACTAATTCTGGTCTCATTCGAAAAAAGAAAATTTCGCCAATTCTCAATAATCCAATTTTGGTGCTCAATACACCAATTAAGTCTGTTAATTTTTGTTGTCTGAAAAAGAACATTAGCTCTGTAACTGGTTAGCTTGTAACTCTTGGGCTTGAACGAAGTACGTATCGTTTCGACTTATACACTGATGCCTGTTGCTTCCAGAAATTGTTTTTGGAGTATGGAGTGCGACGCACTAAGCTCTTCTTTTGCAATTTGACACAAAAAGCGGTGTTGTTCTTCAGAAGTGATTTTCCTATGACATCTTCTAGGCCTATTTTGCAGAGATTGTAGCTCCACGTATCGGGCGTAGGTTTTTGAAATCACCCCTGTGATACCCCCATTGTGACCTCTGTGTCACCCATTCTTCAACAAGAGCAATTATTCAACCCCTCTGCACATCGGACAATCCAACGTAAGGCATTTTCAATTATGATTATAGGCTTTTTAAATTTTGAAATTCACAGTTTCAAATCTCAGGACGACTGAGTACAATATCCCGAATATGTGGTGATAATTCAACATTTCTTATCATACTATCCAGTTTTTTACAACAAAAAACTTCATTCTTACAAGTAGTCAAAGATCCATGGTTAAACAATCATTAATGTGAAATACCGAGTGATTCCATATAAATTTGGTTGTGTGTACATATTTTCGCATTTCGGCTTTACATATAATCCGCTCTTTAGTGATGAGGTTGTGGCGTAGTTATGCTGTGAAGATGATAGTTTTCCTGCTACCATTGCATTATCCAACTCCAAGCATTATATGGAAATTTTCTAAGACTAAACAATGTTATGAATTTTGAAGTAAAAATTGTGAATAATATCTGAACTCACACATTGCAAAGATTCAAATTTTGGTCGATGTATGGTTTTCAATCTGAAGTCTACTGGTTGTCCATCACTCCATATTTTAATGATGTGCTCTCTGCCATTGTTCCATTTTACAAAAAACGCAATGAAGCGATTGCGAAAATTCAATTTGGCTTCGAGATTCTTATTTTTTTGTTTACATTACGAAAATTGAACACAATTTGCAGCTTCAGGGTAGAATAAAGAACTTCGTGAAATGATTTCCATTTAATTTATCAAACATCTTGAGTGTTAGGAACAAAACCTAATCATCAACCATGCCAAAGAGTTTTCTATTCTTTCAGAGAAGATATGTTAGTTTTTGAATTGTGGAGGCCGTTACTTGATGTAGATCCTTGATATAAATGAGATAAAAACACGAGGTTTAACTTTAATCTACACTTTATTTGAAAAAAACCATTCATTCAATAAAAACTTTGACATATTACATATAAAATTAAAAAGTTCAAAATTAGATCTCCTAGAAGCATTAGAAATAAATAGATACAAACATTCGGACAAGCTTTTGAAAGAACAGGTAGATGTGAATCACTCACCCTACTTAACTTGTTTAATTAGTTTTATTACTTTTCATACTAACTGTACAATGGCTCGGTGTGGATTTTCCTGTTATTCATCCAACTTGTTCTACGATTTGTTTATAATACCATACTCTTCATTCTGTTTTTCATTCTTGATAAAGCTGTTGTGTCAGCGAAACGTCGTCGAATTTTTCAAATAAAGTGTAGATTAAAGTTAAACCTTGTGTTTTTTATCTCATTTAAGATATGTTAGAATCAATTGGAACCGTATGATCAAAATATAAAGCATTAGCGGCAACTCTTTGTAATGTGCCAACTTCAAGCTTGCCTTTGGCTCACAATGGCACATATCTTCCGTCTTATCAAAAGGAGAAAACAACACTCACAGCATATCCAACAATACTAAGTCCACTGGTCAGTCAGCAACTGATTGAACCAGATGAAAAGGAAGCATCGCAGATTAGAATTTTCATTGGATTACACTCGTAAAGTGAAACATCCCAAATAAAATTGCAACTCAGAAATTGCACAGTGTAGGTGTTCTATTCGCGTCAGGAAAGTGGAAGTCGTCTCTGTTTGTGTAAACTCGTAGATATTTCGGGAAGGAAAGCTGCCCATGTGGTAGAAAGATACCGTACAAATTGAAAACAAATCTGTAAAACGTAATGTTAATGTGGGGCATCACATCTGTGCCAGAGAACACAGATGCGTAGCCGTAAATCAGAGCTTAGGTTGGAGCAAGTTGATGCTGAAGGGGGAGTTGGAAACGTTCGCACGGCGAACGCTGTTTGGACTAGAAGAGTACGCTCAATTTATCCGGTCGATTCAGTGGTGTAGATGTATAAGAATCTGGTAGAGTGAAAGCAAGCGTACAACGTTACTATTTTCATTTAAGCACACAATGTAATTTCCTTTTTTTTCATTATTATTTTCTTTATAACTTTTGAATAAAAGTTATGGTTTTGGGTTGAAATATTTTTATCCTGAATTTTCTTCTTGTTGATATTAATAACGAATATTATATTGTGACCTTTCTGCCTCTTGTAACCCACACCTTTACTGAAGTTTACATGTGTGGATATTTCCACAAAACGTCACATTAAAAAAATTTCGTTATTGTATAAATCCAATGAATTTTCTTAATTTTTATAATAAATATCCGATTGTGCATTAATAAAATTTCTATTTACATATAAATATATATATATATATATATATATATATATATATATATATATATATATATATATATATATATATATATACTCACGATCCCAAGGATTTGGCTGAGATTTTCGCTAATCATTTCACTACAGTTGCCGAATCTTCCTCAACAGTTATTATAAAGACTCAATGTCATCCTCATGTACGAAGTCACGTATGTTAGACACAACCTTTTTCTTCCACCCAGTCCTGGAGCATGAAATCCATGATGTTATAAGATCATTCAAAAACAACAAAGGTTCTAGTGTTGATTTCATCTCAGCACGAATTCTGAAGATGATAGGTACCGATATCAGCCGACATTTCGCTCATGTTATTAACCTGTCAATTAGCACAGGCGTATTTCCTCGTATTCTGAAAAAGCAATCGTCATTCCTATTCATAAAAAGGATGATGTACACGATATCATGAACTATAGACCTATATCTATCTTAAGTGTCTTTTCCAAGGTTTTTGAAAGAATAGTGTTTGATAGAATGATGGAGTACCTAGATAAATTTCAAATACTTGATACTGCACAATATGGTTTCAGAACCGGCCGCTCGACTCAAACTGGAGCATTGCAGTTCGTGGAGTTCGTCTATCGTTGCCTTGATAATGGTCAATATGTTGCTGGATTGTTCTTTGACTTGTCTAAAGCGTTTGATAGTCTTGCTATCCAGTTTATATTGGATAAATGTTATAATCTTGGATTCAGAGGCGTGTTCTTGAACTGGATTCGTAGTTATCTGGAGGACAGAACTGCCTCAATCAGGGTTCACGACTCGTTCTCAAATGAACAGTACTGTAAATTAGGAGTACCCCAGGGTTCTGTCTTGGGGCCACTTCTATTTCTGTTATTCATCAACGATCTGCCACCAAATTTGAAAAAAATATTCTATAGAAAATCTAATATTCGCAATTTATTATCAAAAATAATCTGGTTGATACTGTTCGCTGATGACTCTTCCATAGCTATTACTGCTGAGACTCTTGAGGAGCTTCAAAAGTTATGCGAGCTGCTGGTGGAGAGTTTCGTAGAATGGTGCTATTTTAATGCTATTATGATCAATGTCAACAAGACGGAATGCATTCACTTCACTCTATCGTCTTGTGATCAGGGTAGCATAACAATAAGGTATTTAGATACTGTCATCTCTTCGAAGGATACCACTAAATTCCTCGGCGTTCACATCGATAGGAATCTGAAGTGGAGTGCACATATCGATGCGATTTGTAAGAGGCTGAATAGTTCCTATTATGCCCTAAATAGAATCAAGAGTTCACTACCTCTAAGTTCCCTTGTGAACGTTTATTATAGTTTGGTATATAGTCACCTGTCCTATAATATCTTACTGTGGGGAAATTCCTCAGACGTAGGTAGAGTTTTCATCATCCAGAAAATAATTCTGCGAATGATGTTCGATACAGCTCCACAATCTTCATGTAGACCGTTGTTCCTGAAGAATGGTATCCTCACATTGGCGTCTATTTTCATTTTGAGATGCCTCGTTTATATTAAAGAGAATGAAAGTAACATGACTAAACATTCTAACTTTCATTCCCACAATACTAGAAACAAGGAAACATTATGTATCCTAAACACAGACCTTCTAGATTTGAAATGTCGCCCTGTACCAGGGTATCAGATTGTTCAATCATCTTCCACGGCATATACAGGGTCTAAGTGTAAATAGATTTAAGGTAGCAGTTAAGAATTTACTTTTAGCAAAATGTTTTTATACTGTGAATGAGTTTCTATGTGTTGATTTAGATAATGTCTAAATGTCTTTTCTATTGACCTGTCCTATACATACTTGTGATGTCTTAAGGGATCAATAAATTATTATTATTATATATTTAAGTTTTCACTAATAAAGTAGGAAAGTAGACTAGAAAATTCTGGAAAAACTGTAACATAGACTTAAGTATCACTGTAACTTATTATTCAAATTTGAAAACGCAACATTCCTTTCAATTTCGTTCATCATAATGATAGCAAAAGGATGAAAGGATATTATGAAAATTCTCTGTAATTTCCGAACACCATGAGAAAGAATTTGTTTCAAACTTTGTATTGCAAATGGAATTTCGTGTGCGTAATCGCTGAAAATGTTTTCAGACGGTGAATCGATTTTATCTGAAACACGTACATATGAGTGGTACAGGGCATTCAACAGTGGCCGACATGTGGTGAAGGATTCACCTCGTTCTGGTCGGCCATCAACATCTTCAACTGAAGTTAACATCGACAAAGTGAGGGAAGTGATGATTGAAAATCGTCATTTAAATCTGAGAGAGAAAGGAAATGAACTTTCCGTGTCTCACGAATCAATTCGTACCATTTTAAATGATTGTTTGGGCATGAAACGCGTTGCTGCTCGACTAGTTCCATTCATATTCATAAATTCATTAATAAACAAATTGTAACTGGTGATGAGACATGGCTTCATGAGTTTGACATACAAACCAATCAATAAGCTTCGGAATGGCGCCTTCAAACTGAACCGAAACCGAAAAAATCACGTCAATCAAAAGTCAAGGTAAATAAACAATATTACCTGAGCCTTATGCGGCATTTGAGAGAGCAAATTCGTTGAAAAGGCCAAATTTGTGGAAAGAAAACTCCTGGATTTTGCATCATGATAATCCACCATCTCATAAAGCTATCATTGTGAATGAATTTCTGCCAAAAACTCAACAGATACCATCGAGCAACTACCGTATTCACCTGATATGGCTCTGGCTGACGTTTTTTTTACAAAACTCAAATTACCACTTCGATAGAAGACAAAAAGAGAATTCGCGGATAGAACTGAAGTCAATTCTGGAAAAATCTGTATGAAAAATAAATATTTTGTGTTTCATCGACCAACTCTTGGTACTTTTTGACAGAATGTAACTCAATCAAAAACTGTAATATCTGAATAAAAACCTAGAAATTGATTGAGATTTTAGCAGGTCAGTTACAGTTCAATAAAACAAACTCTTGAAAATCAATCTTTAACTCTGAATATCTGTCTGCCTTACTAGCACACCTTCATCATAAATGTTCATATCTGAAAAATTGTTCCATAATAAAACGATTGTCATGGAACTACAAAAATTTTATGTTTCCACGGTTATTAACTTTGAAAAAATCCATTCCAATTACAAAAGATTATGGTCGCTGTGATAGAATTTACGATGCACTCATAACTTCTGATTATTATTACAGAGTGAAAGTGTCAAAACTGAAATTTGCACAATTTCAGTATTTCAAATTCCATTTTTGACAGCCAACTAACTATTAACGCAGGTTTTCTTCAGACACATATGCCAAAAAAAATGATGCTTTTATTGGAGCAAGCAGAACAGATTACCTAGGCTTGGGTTGTCTGATTCCATTGTTTCCAGAAAGATACACAGGAACAGAGGACTGGTAGTCATAAAGGAGACCTAGGCACGATCTCAAGCAACAACGGCGATCAATGACTGTTATTTAACCCTGCAGTAGACGCCTGATCTAGAATTACACTAAGGGACGCGTAGGGTCTCATGCCCAAAATAAATAATTTCTTATTATCTCAAAAAAATCTATTTTCCTTAAAAATTAATAAATATTATAAGAAAGAACCATAATAAAAAGGTCTATTAAAAAAATATTCTTTAAACGATAAAGAAAAAACAAAATTCGGAAATCATATGAACACCACATTTTTCGTATTCCTCAGTTGAACACTCTGTAGAAATTTTGTACACATTTTCGACAAAATGGTGAAGTATGTTCGAGGTATATATATTTCGTTCAAAATTGGCACGTATATCGAGTTTTCCGATCTTCGCAGAACGCGCACCTTCCCCGTTCATTTTCCACTCTATCTTCCTGCTCTGCTAATGGCGTGCCGCTAAGTTTAGCTACTAGTTGCCGAATCTCTCTTGGTACATTATATTACATTCCATTGGAGGGGGTCGCTTGGCTTTGCAAGCCTTTCCGAACTGCGACCAAGTGAGCCTTTTGTTCGTAACCCTTCTTTATTCATTTCCGTGTAGATCTATTTCCCTTACACAATCAAGAATCTCCCTGGGAGCTTTCGCTTTTACTTAGTGCGGCTCTAACTTGTCGCTACCGAAGTGTATATGTATTTGACGGGCAGTTGCGATCTGAGATGGTATCTCAAAGGGCAGTGTCAAGTAAGGAGGCCTGTTATAGTCCTTAGCTCGTCCCTAGAGAGGTTGAGAAGCTTTTTTGTCTTCTTTGGCTAATAGTCAATGAACTTTTCGCTTGCATTTGGCCTGGTATTTTCCTCCAGTATTCTTTTTTGCTAGATTCTTCCCAACTTTCCAGTTCCTGTCGTCTGTGCGGCTTGCTGGTATGTATGCCTTCGTGGCCAGACACCCACCACAGGAAAAGTTTGTTCCCTCAGCAAGTTGCTTGAAAGATCGACGGCTTTCCCAGACAGAGATGCTCCGATAACTGTAGGAGTTTAGAGCTTTAATCACTGCCTGACTGTACGTTAAAATGTAAATCTGTCCCCCTTTGAGTTTCCTTCGTAGTCCCTCGTGGCAGGACAGGTTTACAGCAAGTATTTCTGCTTGCATGATTGTGGGAGTAGAGCCCAGAGGCACTGAGGACGAGTACTTGGGTCCATATATGTCTGCTTCTGTTCCATCAATAATTTTTGATCCGTCCGTATACCAGACGGAGGATTTTTGGTCTAATTAATTTATTTTTCCCTTTACGATTGCTGTATTCTATGGACACTTTGAAGGGTGTATGAAAATCAAGTAGTTGGGGTGCTTCTCATAGCCCCTGTTATGCCCACGCACGCTAACCACTGCAGTTTTGGCAGCTTGTTTTGCGTAGTTATTTCTGATGTTTTCGTTCACCATACGAACGATGCATATGTGCCAATGGGTCTTATAACCGCTGTGTATAACCAGTAGGTTATTTTTGGCTGTAATCCCCAGGCCTTACCGAAGAGTCTACGGCATGCCCATAGGCACGATGTAGCCTTGGAAAGAGTTTTGTCAATGTGTGAATTCCAGTTGAGTCTCTGATCTAGGGTTAACCCTAAGATACTTAGCCTGTTCTCTGAGCTCTACTCTTCATATAATCCATTAGAAATTGCCGACCAAGATTTTTCAAAAAAATTTCCAAGGGAAATGGAATGCTGGTCCTGTGAGTTTGGTTTGAAAATGACACAGGCATTTATTCCCACTAATCTGACCTAACCTCACCACGGACCATCTACGGGTATTTCTCGCTGCACTATATTTCGCTGAAAGTTGATCCACTGTATCAACACCACATTTTGTGTCGTTATAAAATGTGATGATTTCCGGTTTTTTATTTTGACTTGTGTCGGCATCAATCGAATCATCGTGATGAAGGGTTGACAGCAAAATAACCTGTTAATTTTTCTTTGGTATATACGAAACGAAAGTCATGTCTTCTGTGAAAGCAAACATGCTTGATTTTTCAGGCCTCCTGATGAGGAATTCATTAGGAATTCGTCTTTTGTTCTTTTGTGAAGTACCGACAATGTCCAAATGATGATTCTTTAGTAAAGTGTGAGCAACTTCCAAAGAGGTAAACCAATTGTCCAAACTGCGATAAGAGCATAGCCTTTCTACAACATCAGAAGAGGTATTGCTAACCTAGAATGTACCAGCTGGCTGCTTTCCAGCATAAATTTCCATATTGTAAATGTGAAATGATTAACTGTCTGCTAAAGAAAACACTTTGATCCCGTATCTTGCAGTCTTATTTGGTATATACATTCGGAATCTGTCCTCTAAATGACATGAGCATCTCATCGAGTGTTGCATATTCACCTACAGTGTAATGTTTCTGAGAATTTCCACCACTTCTTCGTAACTCTGGTTCTAAATTGTCTTGAGCTTTGCGTTCTTCCCTCGTTGGAATATCGTCCACGAAGGCACCGCAATAGAAGCCTAAATCGTCTCAATGCCATTGTAACAAGAAATACGTCTAATCCCATCCCATCATTGGACCAAAATTCATAAACTGAAGTTCTGCCAGCATGATATAAACCCGTGATGTAGAGTAACCCAAAAAGTTTTCAAATCAGATATGTTTGTAGGTCTTGTATCAGATTCGTGTGAATAGTGGGTTGATATACTCTCAATATAAACATTAGTATTGCGCATTAAGTTTTCCATGACAGATTCGTCAAAAAAAGTTGCCAGCATTCTCTTGGAGATGAAGCGTTTCTAGCAACACTGATTACTTCAGGAAGTTTCACGATTAGTTGTGGGATTCTTGTTGTTACATTTTTAGTGGAACATTGTTTATTCTATCTCATCCCATCTTTTGATGTGATGAACAAATGAGCACGTTCTCCAACTTTTGGCAGAAGAGATTCTTGCGTTTTGATTTGTAAATCACATCTATAACTCCCAATTGAATGCAGTGAGCGTAGCATAGCTGGTAAAGAGGATTCATGAGTCGCCTAACCTTCACCATTACACTGGCCCCATGTGTAGTAACACCTACTATATCTTCATCTAATGACAAGCCATATTCTGATAATTTCTTCTTCAAAATAGTTATGCAACTCTCTGCAGGCATGCTTCCTACTATGCGCACAAGACCCAAATTCCAGAACATTTTTATTCTCTGAAAATGTATGAACATTCACATTCATGAAGCGCCTGTTTTTGCATGAAGTCCATTCATCGAAAGTAAGGCTGAATCTATGGTTATTCTTTCCTAGATTCATAAGACCCTGCGAAACTTTCATTTTCAAACTCATGCCAGATATTTTCTGCCTCTTCGTACCGGTTGGACGAGGTGGCCTTACTGACGCAGCATTGAAGAATTTGATGGAACCAGAGTCATGTTTTCTGTCACTTTTTTATGAGAAGTATCAATTTTGTGCTTGGACATTAAATGTACATGTAAGCCTTTGGGAAATCGTGCCGTTGTTTTCCAAATAGACTTACACAATTGGTACTGGGTAGTTTGTCCATCTTCTGCCCTCAAAAAGTATTTCCATACCTCTGATCCACTTTGAAACTCTTTATAAACTACCTTCGTTGTCATTTCAACACAAAACGAATAGACCGAGAGAACTTAAACACACAAGGAACTATTTTCAACTGTTATTGGAAAAGTTTATAAATCTGCAGATTGCCATGCACTCTGACACGTCCAGGCTCGTTAAACAATGACAAATTTACGACAACCGGAAAACGTCTCGTCTTACTCATCCACGCCACGTGTTGCCGCCGGGAATAGGTACATCGTTTACATAAGTCAACAACAACAAGTGAAAGCACTGAAAGCTAACCAAAATTGACATAATACCAATCTTGCAAGATCGCGCATGATTTTGGGTGCGAGATTGATCTTGCAGAATAGGTGCGAGATCTCGGTATTGCAAGATCTTGGTATAACGAGATTGCATTCCCTATTTGTCACCAAGAAAAGCTTTCGGTCATTGTTTTGGCCGATTGGTATGATGGCAGAATGTTGAAAAGACCAATGGTACATTATACTATGATTTTGATGGAGTCAAAGATAGCATGAGCCGGAAAAAATGTCACCCCATATATTTTGGCACCTACTAGACACATCTAATGAATTTATGAGTTGAAAAAGTTACCAACAAAAACAAAAAACCTGAACTTCATCACTCGAGAACGAAGAAATTTCTGCCATATGTTCATGGCCATTTCGTCAAGTTTTGCTCTAACCCCTGTAGAAATGAATAACTGCATACCTAAAACACCCTGTATTTCAACGTAACGGATTATCAAATTAAGATATATCGAAGCTGAAATACAATGCCTTTCGACGGTATAGATTACAGTATGATGGAATCTTTTAACATGAGAAATTAATATAAAAGAATCGTGCAGCGCAGGGTAGAATATAACTCCAACTCCAAGACATTAATTAGAAGCTAATTAAATGAATTCATTATTACCTTTCCCTAATATATATTGTGAAATCTTCTATGAGAGAGTGTCGAAAAAATTCAATTATCACCTAACATATTGTCCATTAAAATCAAGGTTGTTTCCATCCCATTTTGAAATACGTGAAACCCAGCATGGCTCACGAGTCAAGTTAATCGCAAGAAAAATCAATCTGCTCTGTCATCGCTGATCATTAGTGTTACCACTGACTCGGTTGAATAAAGAACCAGATGCAATGTTTGGATCTCGAAACAACCATATGGCTCCAATTAAAGAAGCAAGCAAGGCAACGTATGATTTTTCCAGGAATTAAGTAAAGGATAAGAAATAAAGGCCGAGCGACCAGATAGCAAACCAGTTTATGGTAATGTCGCCTGTCGGTAGCTACTTGAAAAGACGGGCCAATAAGATGTGCTATTATATGTGAGAAATTGATGTGATTAATTTTTTTCTTTTATAAACCAGGAAGAATAAAATTATTCACTATTTTCATCTGTAACATTGGAATTAAATTCTCGAAGTGTTGATCCCTGTTCCATTCGATTAGCATAATAGATTTAGATCTTTAAAATTGAAAACATTTCGAACGAATTTAATTGACATCATTCATTAAAATGATTAGTTGAATCAGGGTCTAATTTTTTTTTGTGTATCTGCTATCAAAATGAGTTTGAATGTTTTTTTGGAAGGTTAAACTACAGTTTTGTTTCGGAATTCCGTTTATTGGAAGAATTTTTCAGCTCAACATATTGTTTGTAAAGTGTGGTGAGCAAAACTTGAAATCGTTATCTAAGTCTTGGGCCATACATTCGTTACGACGATTTTGCGATTTTTCCTGGTGCTTTGTCCAAAATTAGAACAGCTTTTTTAAATAAGCTTCAACTTGTGGCACAAAGCGAAAAATTGCGCTTGTAACTCACGATTTCTTATTAACAAGCCAAAACACTGGCATGCCGTTTTTGTTTTGATTTTTGAAGCACGAGGATTAAGCGATCTGTAAAGGATCAGTGGTCTTATGACAAAATCTCAAAATGCATTAAAACATAGCAGTGTAAAGGTCGAGTGATTGGTTTATATACACAACACAACACACTGTTTTTTGTAATTAATATACAGGGTGTTTCCGAATAAGATGTCATAAATGAAGGATGCGAATCCCTGAATGATTTGAGCAAGAAAGTTCGAAGAACCAATGGTCAAAAAATGCTTCGTTGCCGAGATACAGGGTGTTAAAGTTGAAAAATTTTTCGATTTTCTCTCGATAAAACCTAGACTTCTCAAGATTTCGGGCTCAAATTTTCCACATAAGCTATTAAACACAATCTGAATCACCAGGTGAGGCCAAATTTTGAAACAGTATACAGGGTGATACTTTTCATGGGCCATGTTCAATTTTACCCTCGGAACTTTTTTTTGGTACGCCACTGGCACTAACAAAAAATAAAATCGAATAGATCATTCAATTTGAAATTTTTTTTGACTCTTGCATTTTGATCGTAACTATCACCGTTTCTGAGATATTAATTATTGAAAATAATCCAATAGTTTTCCCATATCGAAGCCATGGAGATATTATCTTAATAACTGATGCAATTTTCAGGAATTGAGCTAAAATTTACATCAGATATCTCCTTATTGTATGTTTATAACAAAATGAGGCAGAAATTCCTGACAGTATACAGGGTGTTATTTTTTCACGTGCATTTTCCTCTTTTTGCCCCCTGAACTTTTTTGTGGTGCGCTACTGGTATATTCTGAAAAAAAATTCGAATTCAATGATCAGGGAAATGATATCACCCTTTATACTTTCTCATAAATCCTACCAATCCAGTGGTGCAGATCTTAAAATGTGAACTTCGTTTGAAATTCGAGCTCAAGGTCTTCACAAATTGCCGAAATAACATGAAAAATATCTTCAAGCTTTCAATACGGAAGGGACTATACGATTACTTTTCTTGATTAATATCTCGAAAATGGTGGCAGATACGGAAAAATACAAGGAACAGAAAAGTTTTCACTTTGAATAATCTGTTTGATTCTGTTTTCAGAATATACCAGTAGCGCACCACAAAAAGTTCAGGGGCAAAAAGAGGAAAATGCACGTGAAAAATAACACCCTGTATACTGTCAGGAATTTCTGCCTCATTTTGTTATAAACATACAATAAGGAGATATCTGATGTAAATTTTAGCTCAATTCCTGAAAAATTGCATCAGTTATTAAGATAATATCTCCATGGCTTCGATATGGGAAAACTATTGGATTATTTTCAATAATTAATATCTCAGAAACGGTGATAGTTACGATCAAAATGCAAGAGTTAAAAAATTTCAAATTGAATGATCTATTCGATTTTATTTTTTGTTAGTGCCAGTGGCGTACCAAAAAAAAGTTCCGAGGGTAAAAATGGAACATGGCCCATGAAAAAGTATCACCCTGTATACTGTTTCAAAATTTGGCCTCACCTGGTGATTCAGATTGTGTTTAATAGCTCATGTGGAAAATTTGAGCCCGAAATCTTGAGAAGTCTAGGTTTTATCGAGAGAAAATCGAAAAATTTTCTCAACTTTAACACCCTGTATCTCGGCAACGAAGCATTTTTTGACCATTGGTTCTTCGAACTTTCTTGCTCAAATCATTCAGGGATTCGCATCCTTCATTTATGACATCTTATTCGGAAACACCCTGTATATTAACAAAATAACATAACACTCATTTATTATTTGCTTATTTAGAATTGTTGTTAGATGAATGCTTTGTTGAGAGCTGAATGATGAATGCTAAATGAATCTAAATGAATGAATCTGTATTGAATATAACTGTGACCTATACAGGGTTATGCAAAAGTACCGGAAATTGGTATTCCTACATTGTGAAGCATGAACAATGTTTCCTGTGTAGCCGGAAATGACCACAACATGAGTTTTTCAAATATAACACCCTATATGTTCATTTATTTTATATATGACATTTGTCATATTTTTCAAACGACTGTCAAAATTTTTTCGCAAATTTTTCTTGAAATTAAACAAGTTCCACGAAGAAATAATATATGGGCTAGTCAACCCAAATTATTGGGTCCATAATGATTCTAAAACATCTATAGACCATAATCGGCATCACTTGGAAGACTGAACCTGGCCATCGGGGCTCTCTTGGTTAAACAGAGAGGAATTTGAGGAAAAATCGCAGGTTATCTATTTTTTCTATTATCTCCTTAGTCCTTTTCATGATCTTGATTGCTATGTAAAATCTTTTCTCAGATTTGTTTAGACATATAAGAAGTATGATTGTTGAAATATTTTTCTGCTGGTTTTCTTTTTCAATTGTTACAGATTCCTATCCCAAACCCCCTTTCTTTCACCATTGTATTAGTTTGGAAATCATGGAATGCTATAGAGAATGAAGCGGCTAAGCAGAAAAATCTTTGGTACTCTTTTTGTACACACGACACTAACACAACATAAACAGACAAGCTATTACTAGTGCAATAGCGACAAGGAAACGAGTGTTTTCCTCAGGTTTTTTCACTCGTTTATTGAATCATATACAAGATAGTACGGTTCCCCTGTTGAATTTCCTGAGCTCACACTTGTGTTTTTTTTGACACACACCAAAATTATAGATATATATGTATATATATTTATTTTTAGATTCACAGGAAAAAACTTCCTTAGAAACAATCAAGAAAAATGCTTTTCCTCCAATGTCGTGTTCATGACAATAATTATTATCACCTAAATCAAATTACTCTCGAATTTATAATCAACGTGACAGGTTGACAATTATTGCCAAGTATTTGTTGAAGTTTGAACGAGAGAAAATTTTTTATTGAAACTATAGTTGTTGAAAATGAGTTCCATTCACCTCCTGACAATAACCTTATCGATCACTGAAATTTCTAAAAGAATTTTACAGGGTATCAAATTGATTTCTTCTGTTATGCGACGCCTTAAATCATCTAGATTGGCAAGTCTTTTTCTATAAACTTGCCATTTCAAGTGGCCCCATAAAAAGAAGTCCAGAGGTGATAAATCAGGTGACCGCGGGGGCTAATCGATAGGACCTCTTCTACCGATCCATCTTTCTGAAAAAACTTCATCCAGATAATTTCGAACATCTACCGCAAAATGTGGGGGAGCTCCATCTCGTTGGAACCATACAATATCAGCTGTCAAGGGCACTCTATTTTGGTTGCCGTCTTCGACCCATTATGAGAAGGCCACTTCCATTTTCTCTATTTCTGGATCACGACCAATCAACAGAGAAGTTGAAGCTACAGACGACCTCATTTTATCTTCGGATTTCTTATCGATCGTACAGCTGATTGATTAACATTGAAAGAGCGTGATGTGGATGCGAATGACTCCGCAAGGCGTAAACGATCAACCATTTCTATTTTAACTCTGTGCGTAAACACTGATTCTTTTCGTATTCAACCTGGTTTTTCAATTATTTTAGGCGACGTTATAAATTAGGTTAGATTAGACAACGGAAGAGACGTATTACTCGATCACAATTTTTGTAACGAATGGAACAATGAAGCAATAAAAAATGTAGATCGGCTTTTACCAAAGCATGGAACGTCTTATTAGCAGCATTCAACCATCTACTTAATGCATTGAATAATAAGGTGGCTTTACTTTAACAATTTGTTTGTTTATATTCTCTGGTACACCGACCGCAACGAAGGCGGCTTATGTCAAAGGAAAAGCCGAATCGATGTATCGACGATATATTTAAAAACATACTTTAGGCATAGTAGTAAAAAGGTCTATTTCATTTTTTTAATAGTCCATCTGACGACGCGTTTAAGCGATAACGAATCCTATTTACTAATACATAAAGGGTGCTTCAACGAAAATTAAACAGAGGCTATATCTACCAAGATATTCATTTCTGATCAAAACGCAAAAACAGGTAAATTTTTGTTTCAAGGAGGACATCTTTTGGGGTACAAAACATGCCTGAGATATCAACCCCCTAAGTGGGGGTTGCAATCCTTGAACATTTTGAATAGGGAAGATGGGTCGAGTGATGACTCAAAAAAAAGGTAGTATCTTTGTCTACATCGCCTTGAACGAATTTCCATTTTTAATTGAAAACTGTAAAAGATACAGGGTGAGCAACTGAAAGATAGGGAAGAATATTTCCTTGAGACTATTCAAGTTTCAGTGAAGTGAAATGGAACAAATCCATGCTAATCAATGACAGTCATCATCAAGTACCATCCTAATCTCGAATTTCAACCCCTAAAGCAGGGGTGACCACCTTTGAAAATTTGGAAGAGGGAAAATGTTGAAGGATAACCGAGATACGAGCGGTACTCGTGAATTAAAGTTTTTGAAAATCAATCTGTATCACGAAAACAAAGGGAGTCATGAAAGTTTTCTTGACTACATCCATTGTGTCATCAAAATGTAACAACACTTCATGTAAATTGCATACTTATATGTCTATTAGTTCATAAGTTACCATTCAAGTGGGAATGTTGGAATAGCGAATAAGAGATAGATACGGAAAGTTGGTCCCTTCTGTGTACCGAGATAAAGTCATAGGGACGCTGCAATATCGGTACCTAAACAGTTGTTTTGAAATTGAGAACATACATTTTGACAGATTCTTATTCTGGAAAGTTGTGTACAGTTTTACTTATATTAACACAAACAAGTCTTATCAAGGACTCTTAACTCTTAAGTCCTAGTTAAACTAACATATGTTTTAAAAAATTTAGTAGGTTGCAAATACCTAAAGATGAATAAACTCGATAATAAAAATTCTTTTTCATCTCCCTACCTTCTGATGATATGCTTTGGGTGTAATCACTTTGAACTTTACGTACTCAGATTCGAAAACTATAGACATTGACTTCCGGTTTTAGCTTGTATAATTCCCATTTACGCCATGAATGTCCGAGGAGACTCATTGAATGTAAATTATTATTCTTATTGTGTCTTAGTTGATATTTCGCTTTTTACAAGTTCAAAAACAGAGTTGTAATGAAAGGTCTTGATCCCAGTTCGATGTATTGATGAATTATTAACATAAATTTGCATTGAATCAATGTGCAACAAAATTTAATCAAGTCTTATGAAAATTCTCCAATATTATGGAGTTGATGTTATGGGTTGATGTGCATGTGACGAAGGCGGGGTCATTGGACCATTTTTAATTGAATATGTAATTTTTTCGTGACCGGAATTAAATGATGATACATAATTTAGAAACCACAAACTTCTTTGAGAAAGGAATCTGTAAAAAGGTTGAAAGTGTTGATTAGCCACCAAGATCTTGCGTTCTGACACATTTAAACTTCAAAATACATCTTGGGATTTAGAAACCAGAGATAAGTTTACAACAGATGGGAGAGATAGATGAGCATACTCGTGCGATTGACGAGTCATTATTTTGAGACATCAAACGTTTCGACAGGAGATTGGAGATATTCCTGCAAAGCCAAGAAAGAAATTTAGCGAATATTACCATTGATGAGTTCAAGTCTTCACCGAGCTGTCACCGAGTGAAGCCCGAGCATCAATATGTGCCACAACGTGCCGGGCCGTAGACCCAAATTCAATCGATTGAATTTTATTCTCTTTCAGTATATACGCATATTCTTATTCCCAGAAATAAGTAACTTCCTGATTTTCTAACAGAAAGATTAACTACTTATTTGTTTGCTTCTCCTAATCGTATTAACTTCAAGATTTTATGAAATTATAATGTTTTATTGTTCACGAAAGAAATGTTGCGGTTTAGAATGGCTGAACTGATTTGGTTACAGTATGCCAGGTCTGGAGGAGAAGTATGGTAACTCGGGAATATTGATATTCATACGGAGGACGTGTGGTGCCATACGGGATTCTTGTTGCCCTACGTTGTACCGACCCCAAAAGATCCATGTCGCATTTCAGAGTGGGATGTTATACTGGACCTACCAACTCGATGATTGGTCTGACATATGATTTGTGGAGCAGACTGCAAGTCCTAAGGTGACAGTTCGTAAAAGTTCTCCTGGCCATGGATACGCTTTTTGATGTTTTATTCACCACATCTTGGATGAGATCGGGTCAAGTTAAATCTTCGTTAATCAATACTCCCAAGGTCGCGATGAGAAGTAAAACTAGTTATAGTCATGCCATAGAAAGTATACCAAGTGGAAGGGCTGTTCTAACCCATGTGGACAAACCTACATGTATCCAAATTCAAAGGCAAGGACCAGTCGATACACCATTGACAGATGGAGTGAATATCCCGTTGGTGAGTGTCATCATTATCGAGGGGAGTATTGTAAAGCTTAGTGTCATCGACAAACATTAAGCGGTTAGACTGAATTGAAACAGGAAAATCGGGCAGTATACAGGAGACACCAGAAGATCGTGGGTTTCCAACTCTAATATAAAATTGCCTTCCAAACAAAAGATTTTCTATCCAATTCAAGAGGTTACACACTATTTCAGAACGTAGGAAGTCCATCAGGGCACTCTTGTTTTTCAACGTACTTATCTGTTTTCCAAAAACGTTATGCTGAAGGTATCATCACTGAGGTCGAAAGGGCACTGAGGAGTTTTGAACTGGAGGAGACGAGTTGTAGGTTCATCATAATAGAATGTTGAGAATGTCTCGGCAAGGAATCATCAGTTTCAAGCCCACTCGTAGTCCTTCGACCACCAGTTTATGTAAATATTCCCAAAATCAAAATATAAATATTTCCGTTTGAAATAAAGACATATATATTTCTCAGAGCTGTTAGTTGATTGGAAGACTACAATTTGTAGAATACTTTCGAAGTTGAGTAGCCTATGTTTATTCAGTTCCGTGAAATAGACAATGCATCTTTCCTCTCACACATTTGGTCCACGTGATCTGTTCCCCAGCGACGGGCGACCATCTGGCCGGTGGCATTCCGACGTTGTAGCACTACTTGTGCGGTATTATTTATGGCGCGACTGTGGCGCCAGCTGGCCACGGTCACTGATCTATCGTAGCGGCGAGGTTTGGTCCAGTGGCGCAGCGGCGCCTCTATCCTTGCAGATTTTCCGTCGGATCCTCTTTTCTTTCGTTCGTTTCCCCTCCTACTATGACACTTGCTATTGATGAGGGTAAGCTTGGGGGTTGCAAGATTGAGGGATGTCATATTCGAGTTGATATATGAGACCATATTCCACTTTTTCCGATCACATGAGACCTTCTGCACGAACCAGATTGGAAATACAAAATCCCCAGTGATTTGTATCCGACTCGAAGGACCAATATGCATTCGTCTTGAAGGACAAACGATTCTGAGGACTGGAATAAAGAAACGGGGATTCTTGCGATCCACATGAAATGAACTTACGGAGTGAAATGAATTGGTGATTTATTGTCTTATGATGATGATGAATGTCGAATTGCTATACGAGGGGTAGTTACATTTTGAGCCTTGGCAAAACAAAACAAAACGAAAATTTGACCTTTTTAATCATAAACTTGCTAAGAATGTTTAGTCTTGATGTTTTGTGTATGTTCAACATTCTGTACACTCATACAAACTGGGTTTAAGCGTTCAAGCTCAATTTATTTCGTAATTTCGAAAGCGCAAAACTGAAGTTTGAAAATATTTCATCGATTCCTATTGACGATACAGAAACACAACAAAATCTTTGAGAGAATATCTAATAAATTTTAATTTTTAAACTTTTCGATCACAGCTCAAGGTGTAGGTTAAGATTCAGTAACAAAGTCTTCAAGCACTTGTCTCTGCATCTGAATATTTTTTCAGGTGATTCTATTACATCTTTACGCCCCGTTCATACAACTCTATGTTGTGAAAAGTCTTCATGTTGTTATGTGACTTTCACCACTGCATTTTTCCCCTGTCTTGAATTGGTGATAAGCTTTGAAGTTTGCTATAGCTTTCTAATCTATAGGATATGATATTGATGTAGTGTTTGATGGCAGGAACTTCACATAAAGTCCCTCGGCGTTAAGTTTGGTTGGATTTCTTTATCTAAGAGTAATATAACTTGACGTTTGAGCTCGTATCACAGTAGAATTTGCCTGATGGAAAAAACTATTTCTAAATGGTATAAGTGAAGCTTCCAGTGGCATTACCACACAGCAGAAATGTAAATCGATCTTTCGCAGCTTTGAAACAGCTGGCTTGACGTTCTTCTTTAAAAATGAATGTTTGAATTGGCATTTCTTTTCCAATGAAGCCTGGTTTCGTCAATATTGAAATCTTAAAACTCGTCTGGAAACTCAGCTGCAGCTTGAGATTCCTTCAACATTTATGTGGACATTCTGAAGATTGTAAAGCTGCTTGAACCGATGATACCAGTTTTTGCAGGCACCACAAGTCAGAACTCCCTTCACCTTCTTCTGTTTTTAGCATCTCATACAAAGATTTTGCTTTTGTGTGTATGCGATTTTGACTCAGTGGTCTATTCTTCCTGTTTAAATATTCAATCTCTACTGCCAGCAATCTCCATCAGAACTTCTTTCTAAGATGGAGGATACCGAAAGAGGAAGTTTTTTGGGTTTGTGGCACTTGTCAGTCTTTCTACTTTCGTATGTTTAATTTCTTCCAGATGTTAAAAAATCGTTCTCACAGTCAATTCTGAGAGTCCAAAATCCCTACCAACTATAGTAGCTTTAGTTTCATTTCGCGTTCTTCTAAACACCTCAACTTTTAGTTCCAAGGTCACGCTTTCAACCTCTTTTTTCTACATAGACAGCATTTTTGATGTAGTATTAAATTTTGTATCTTCACCAATCGTTAATACACGACAGCCAGCTCAGATGAACATAAGGAACAAACGAAACAATCGAGGTAATCCCCATACAATGAAGTCGTAGGACGAGGAATTTCCAACTCTTCAATCAGAATGGTTATAGAAACATATGAGAATCGATTTCAACATCAGTTCTTGTTGAACGTGTGAATCGACATTGTGGGTGACTGCCTAATTGGACCAGTATTTCTACCAGGAGACTTATGGGGGAGGTGTACCGCTGCTTCTTGGAACACACGCTTCCAGAATTGTTTGGAGGATGTACCTTTGATAATAATACAAACGATGTGATTTATGCACGATGACACACCTGCTCATTTCAGTCAACTTGCTCGTGACCTCCTAACTTAAGAGTATGGAAATCGCTGGATTGGTCAAGCTTGACCTCAATTTTGGCCTGCACGGTCCCCAGACTTGAACCCCTTCGATTTCTGCCTGTGGGGTCATTTGAAGTCTTTGGCAAATGTTGAGGACTTAAGAAATAGAATCATTGCTGGGTGCAACTCTATAAGAACAGATCTTGGTGTTTAGGAAAGAGAGAAGACTGGAATCTTGCAAACTGAAGGAGGTCACTTTGAACAGCTTTTGTAATTTTTTAACATTTATTGGTGATACTCAAAAGTCTTTGTTTTGCCCGTGAATCAAACTTTTGATTTTCAAATATAGGTTACTTAATGATAAAAAAATACACTACGATGGTTCTTTTAATCGAATAGTAGAGCGTCTCAAGCGGCTTAGGAAAAATTTAAACTTAACTGCATGTTTCGATTGAACTAACACCCTATAAATCGATAACGAAGTATTTGCTGGCATGTTTATATGAACTTTTTTCATGAAATGACTTCAGCAATCACCTCCTTAAATATTGTCGTGTCTTTCTTAAGCAGGTATATGAGGTTTTGGGTCTGACGATTTTCCCGATTCATGATTATGAAATTTCACGAAATTGTGTAACACAATCGTTGAATAAAATAGACAACAAACAATGTGAAAACATTTCATATGAACGAGTTTCAAACCTCTTGCATGAGCTTTTCCACATGAGAGAGCTATTGTCGAGATGGCTGCCGCGTTAGTTGACAGTTTTCAGCTTTTTGAGCAAAATTCAGATGAGTTTCTGTTGAGTTGAAATGGGTTGACATTCTGGGATGCACAGGGAATAATCGTCATTGATTTTTTCTGAGAAGGAAAGACTATAAACGGATAGTAACACTCATCACTGTTCGTTCGAATGATAGGGAAATCAGAACAATGTGAGAAACGAAGAAAATTCTTCTTCACCTCAATAATACCCCTGTCTATTCTTCCGCCATTAAAATAGCCAAGCTGGTGTAATTAGGATATGAATAGCCATCTCACCCTTCACGTTCTCTTGATTTAGATACCAGTGATTTCTATTTGTTTTTAAACATGAAAATATTGCTCGAAGGACAGAGATTTTCAACTTCGAAGGCCCTTGAGAAAGTCTACTGCAAAAAGGGCATAAAAATATCCATCGTCGCTTATGAAAGTCTATAGTCTTGAAAAGACTATACACTAAATATAAATTACCTCGAAAAAAAATTGACACCCAGTAGTTAGAAGTGAATTCTTGTTTTATTTGACACATCAATAAACTCTAGTATGAATAAATGAAATTTTCATGAGATTATCTTTCTGTCTTATTCGCCAAATAACATCCTGTATAACATTCACAACTGGATATGACGTCAATAGAACTTTCGATTGTTCATTGAAGCATTGAAACTAACAGACGTTCTCAGCAATTTTTAATTTATGGTCTTCCAACGCAAGAGGAATAGTTTATGTTTTCGAAATTGTTTTAAGTTAGTCTCATGTAAATATATTTATATATTTCGCATACTTTCGATAATAAACTAACACTTTTCAACATCGTTATTCTTATCTGGTTGCATATTAATTGAGTATTGTTATTTATATTTTGACTATGTATTAGGTACACATGTAGATTTATCAATGCAAATAATTTATTTTTGTTTACAGACCGTCAAACGAAATCAAGACGAGTCATATCGAATGGCGTCTGTAAGTCATCAATAAACGAAAGTAAGTCTGCATAACATAGATAATATACTTTTATCTATATTAATATTGTGTGCATCAATTTGCATTGAAACAATTTTTCTCTACGATTTTAATCTATGAGAGTGGTCTGAGAAGTAGGAGCAGTTCACAAAGGATCCCGCACGCAATACATTGACTATTCTTTTCACACTCCATCAAATTTTGGTGAAAAATAATGCCACGCCTACTGATCTCAAACCCACATTAAATCACCATAATTGGTTTTTCATATACAAGATATTCTCGAAATGAGTTGTCTCAACGGAAATTCTTGAATCGTCGTTGTTGCTCGAATCGTCCTTGCCCAGGTGTCCTCCCATGACTACCAGTCTTCCTGTACCTGCGAATCATTCTGGAAATTTGAATTGTGGAGGCCGTTACTTGATGTAGATCCATGATTTAAATGAGATAAAAAACACAAGGTTTAACTTTAATCTACACTTTATTTGAAAAAATTCGACGACGTTTCGCTGACACAGCAGCTTTATCAAGAATGAAAAACAGAATGAAGAGTATGGTATTATAAACAGATCGTAGAACAAGTTGGATGAATAACAGGAAAATCCACACCGAGCCATTGTACAGTTAGTATGAAAGGTAATAAAAACTAATTAAACAAGTTAAGTAGGGGTGAGTAATTCACATCTACCTGTTCATTCAAAAGCTTGTCCGAATGTTTGTATCTATTTATTTCTAATGCTTCTAGGAGATCTAATTTTGAACTTTTTGATTTTATATGTAATATGTCAAAGTTTTTATTGAATGAATGGTTTTCTTTTATTAGGTGGTTTGAATAATTTGAATCCGATTTATTTTTATCGAAGCTACGTTTATGTTCAGATGTTCTTATGCCAAAACTCCTATAGGTCCTACCGATATAAATTTTATATAAAATTTATATCGGTAGGACCTATAGGAGTTTTGGCATAAGATAAAGCTGCTGTGTCAGCGAAACGTCGTCGAATTTTTTCAAATAAAGTGTAGATTAAAGTTAAACCTTGTGTTTTTCATCTCATTTACATTCTGGAAATAGTTGAATGGGACACCTCAAGCCTTTGGCCTATTCTAGTTAAGGGTCTTTCATCGGCAGGTTTCAGTTCCTTATAAAACGCCATTTTTTTGAAAAAAGTGATGATAGTTTTATTTAAATGCAAAGTATAAACTATTAGGTTAAGAATGCCTTTTTCAAATGGTCATTCTTTGTAGGAAATTGTTCATTAGGTTTTCGCTTAATTGCGATTATATTTCGCGTATAACAGACATAATTGTCTTTGAGTACCTCAACCGTTGCTGGAGCATTCTTTGCACGAGCATTGGCGTAGTCCCAAAGGAAAAAGTCCAATGGTGTTAAATAGCATGACATCACGTTTCCATTGCGAGAAATCACACCTTCAGGGAAATTATTGTTGCAAAAGAGTCATTGTCTCACGAGTTGTGAGGCACGAAGTGCCATCCTGTTGAAAATAAACACCCTGCAAGCCAAGAGCATCCACTTCGGGCTGAGAAAAGTCAGTCAACATCGATCTGTAATGGTTTCCATCCACTGCAAAGTTGCGCCAGGCTCATTTTCGAATGTGGCCCGATGACCAAGCCATTCCGTAACAGCGGTTTCTTGAGAAATCTCAATTTATTTCTTCAGTTTTATTTTTCACGTGGGCCAAGTCTAAACGTCGAATTTTGTTAGCATATGTCCGGATATTTCCGAAAAAACACGTCTTAAAAGTTAGTTGCACCTTAATTTAGTTATTATTTTGTATTTGACACAGTCATCGAAACGCGTTACAAATATAGTTTATTTTTCCACACAAATTGAGGAAAATGTGCAGTTCAAAATTATTTTTTCATGTTCACATACCCATTAAGCTGCAAAATGGTATGGAAACGAAAAAAAATATAAAAAATCTCGAAAGTTATTAAATTTAACACTGCGAAGGTAATCGGGTGGTAGTTAAGAAGTGATCTTCAAAAAAGTAGTCCAATTAGGACTCTCCCATTTTCCGAGTATAATTCTCGAATCGACTTCTCTACCTGAACGTCAAGGTTAGGCACGTTTTCGTCCTCAATCTGACAAAGTTTATTCAAATTTCATGGTGTGCGAGATATGTTTCAGAATGCAATTTTAATTTTTTTTTAAGATTTATTTATTCATTAATGACACTTGAGAAATAATTATAACACATTCAAATAAATAAAATATTTTCGATACATGCCTTGCAAGTAGAATGGTTGTCAGTTGACATCTTGACTTATTCAGAACAGATTGGAAGTGAGGTAACATTTCCAATACATAAAGGAACTATTGTGCGACATTCATTCTCCTCCACCTACAAAGCCTTTTAATAGCGAGTTCTCAAGGCGATTCATGGGAAGATTCCGAAAGTAAAATCATTGGATCAGATAACAAACCAGCCTGGACGCTACCATCATGAACAGTTACACCTTTCTTAAGCGAGCACACACGTTGAAGAAATGAGTGCAAAAGTATTTCAAGAAACTCTTATTGATTTCTTTCAGTCTTAATATTGAACGTCATCTACAACAGATGATTCAAAGACGTTTTTGCATCTATGTGTATCGTTATCTCGTTGTATCTATAATTATGAAGGGTAAGTGAAAGCACTATGGCTTATCACAGTTCTTGATTGATAATATCACCTGTTTCTTTTCTGGCGTTAGTGTTTCCCATTTTGAATATGTCACTCCCAACTTGAAGATAGTGACCAGTTACAGATATCTAGAATCTCCTTCCCTAGAGCAACCTAGTCTGAAGATGTTTCTGCCTTCTGCTGAATCTATATCCCATTGCCCCTTTGTGTCTCTTGTTCTTCCTGAAGATGGATTTAGCCCCTAACTTTTCGAAGAAGGTGACGTGGTTATCCAGATATCATTTCTGTAAGTAGCCCAGATTAACCATTTCTCTTCGAGTGTATATACACTGGTACTGATGAAGATCGAAAGTTCACATTCAAACAGACTGTGTTCGTTTATTTCTTTTCCTGATCGCCCACATCTGGTAGAATCAGAACCATTATTTTTTGTTATGACATAGAGATGTTTCCTTAGTAGACAATGGTTAATTAGCATGCCTCTTGTTTCGCTACTTTCTCGGTATCTCAGTAGCAGTACCTTCTTCTGGACTTCAAAACCTAATGCCGGAGTAACTACTCCAGCCGGAGAAAGTTAATGCAAAATTCGTAGTAAGGATAAATTCAAAATAAACACGTGGTCATATTAGGTAAAATAACTCTTTATTCAATTTTAAATTATATCAAACATTATTCTTGAAATAAATAAGGAAAATCGAACATTCAATTTACATAGAAAAATTTGAAGTCGTAATCTATGCCCCCCAACATTGATACATATTTTGCTGCAGTTTTTATGTTTGAATACTCCAAAAATTATCTGGCTAATCTGTAGCTTTCAGGTTAATCTTATAGGGTTCTGAATTTTTCTACCGTGTGGTAATTTGAGCTCTTGCTAGTATTGGTGATAAACTAGAAGGCTAGAATTATCATTCTTTGTCGCCTTTTTAGACACCTAATTTGTTTTGACATTACATCACAATGTTCGTGTCCCTCCATGAAACATACAGAAACCTTGATGGTGAAAGCGACCTCTCTCTGGACTTGATGACGTTCCCATGTCAGCTCAGTAAATACTTTATATCTTTGCAAGGGAAGTATTCGCCGCCTAACCTTACCGTATATTTTTTTTCTCAACTTTTGGGAGGAGGCAATGTCTGTCATGTGTGTGTTCATTCGCTTCTTGAAGAGGGCTTAATGGTTAAAGGAAAGATGTGCAATGAAAGAGTACACTAGCTCTGCAAATAAAATAATTCTCAGAGATGGAAGTGGCGTCTCCAGTTGAGCAAAGCCTTTTAGTTTCTTAAAGCATTCACCGTGGAAGTATCTGTAAAAACAAGAAAGATCAACAACCTCATTGTTAAATTATTGTTATAGTTTCCTCAATTATAGCATAACCTACAATCCCTGCACTAGCGGACCGATGATATTTATTTTAATGATGGAAGCACGAATATTCGACAATATATCACTGAACATATATTTAATATTGAAAGAATCATTACCTTTATCGCCGTAATTGTCGTCGCTATAAACAATTGCCACCACATTACAAACATGTAATTGTATTATTGTTTTGCAGCTATCCACGCGGATGCATCCTTTACTCAAGTAGAAGAGACAGATGTCGAACGCTGCAGAACGCGGTGGCAGATTTTGCCTCTTTGTCGCTCTTTCTGCGCTCTCGTTTGCACTTCAAGCCTTAAATGGAACGCCTCAGAGTGAGGTAACGCCGCATGAGTCATGTTTTTGGTGCGTGTAGCAGGCCCCATCGAATTATAAGACATTATCACGTCAAAAGGTTAAATAACGATAAGCTTAAGTCTTTCTTGGCAGAATATTGTAAATTCGATATCCCGAAAGAATCTACATTAAGAAAAACACACGACGAATGTATTTTCAGAACAACAATGAATGAAATCAGAGAAATTATAGGCGGAAATCACTTTCATGCTATTGTGGACGAAAAAACAGATGCATGTGGATGATACATAGTTAATTTGCTCATTGGTCCACTGGAAAACAATACTCTAAGTATTCATTCCAATAGCCTGTAAGCATCTTGAAAAAGCGAATAATGTAACTGTTACGAGATTCATACAAAATACATTGACAAATTTTTTCCTACCAAATGCAGTTCCATTAAACAAATTTATATTTTTTTTATCACATGCTGCACTTTATATTTTTATGGTGAAGACAGACCAAAATTCAAAAATATTTTATGAAAATGTAGTTCACATAACATGCTTGGCTCATGTACACTCGGAGGCAAAATTAGCGGAACACTCGAAAATTTAACCAAATTCGAAGTCCGATATTTTTCCTATTTCTCAACCGATTTAGATGATTTTTTCGGCAAGTTATAGATCAACTCTTCTGCTTTGTAGAAATTATAAGAGAAAACAAAAAAAATTTGAAAAAAATTTTATACGGGGGCAAAACTAAAAGTGTTTTTTTTTGTCAAAAATTCGTAACACCCTGTGGAATTTCGTGGTCCGAGTTGAAACGTACAATATCATGGTCTGTCAAGACACATCTTGTTGTATATTAACAACGTAAAAAAAGGTTTTCTCAAAGCTCCCCTGCGTATACAGTTATATAAAGAAAAATTGTCTGATCTGCAACTACCACCACAACTAGTATTGACCAGATGGGGAACGTGGCTCAGTGCGGCAGTTGAAATTTCGAAGACATCAAAACAATTATCAACGAAATATAAGATTCTTCCTCCTATGTAGTATCGTCCAAAACTTTAGTAGAAAATAAGTCTTGTATTCATCAAATTATAGCTTCATTTCTCATTCAATTTTATCTTTGAAAAAAAAAATACCAGCAACCTTAACCGATTTTGTAGGAATAATTGAGAAAATAGTTAGATATGACATTGGCAAAACTGTGTTCATTGATCTTGAAGGTTTTGACAAAATTCGAAAATTTTCCAACTTGGAAACCAAATTCGAAGAAAACGTGCTGCCCAAATTAAAGCATGCTCCTATCACCTTAGTAGGAGTAGAACGAAGTTTTTCTTTATACAGGGTGTTACATAATAGTATGTCACAACTTGAGCGGGTTAAGCTACGTGCAATTTTAAGAAAAAGTTTATATAAACATAGGTCCGCAAAAGCTTCGTTAAGGAGCTACAGGGTGTTGAAATTTCCGGAAAAATTGTTTTTTTCTTCAAAACTCCTTCAGTTTTTGAGATATTCAGCCCAAATTTGGAATGTAAGCTATTTTTTACAGCATCCATCATTACACGTCTTAGATCTTAACTGAAATTCACAGTGTTTTCTTTTGCCCTTTCAAACTTTTTGCAGTACGCCACTGATTAGCGTACAATCAATTTTCGTCATCTTCGTTCAATTTAGAAACTTTTTTGACACATGTAATTTTTTCGTATCTCCAACCGTTTTCGAGTGAAAAGTTATTGAATTTGAATTATTTAAATTGTATGTTATTCGATAAATAAAAAAATAATAGAAATAGTCGATAGGTATACCCAAAATTTGCTTTTATTTTGATAACTCGTCTTCTGAGACTCTTGCTGAAAGTGTCCTCCACCTGCAAAAATACAGGCCTCGGTCTTTCTTCACATATTATCACGCACTCTTTGAAATATTCCTGAGGTATTTCTTATCGTGTCACAATAGGTTATTATTCGATTTCTCAATTCTTCTACAGTGTTCACTGGAGTGGTATGAACTAAACTTCTGAGATAAGAAAAATTTAAACTATTTAAGTCTGGGGACCTAGGAGGCCATGGTTCTGGCCCACCCCGATCTATCCATCAGTTGTTGAATGTACATATTATTCAAGAATTCCCTAGCTCCTCCACTGAAATATGCTGATGCCCCGTCATGCATGAACCACATTATGTTTCTCATCAAAAGTGGCACATTCTAGAGCAATAAAGATAACTCCTCCTAAAGAAATTTGCCGATAAGCGGGACCGTTTAAGTTGTTAGGCAAAAAAAATGGCCCAACCAAATAATTTCCAATTATTCCGACCCAGACATTTAGTGATAATTGTTCTTGATGATGAGATTCTTCAATGAAATGGTGGTTTTCCTCAACCCAATAATGATTATTGTGAAAATTTGTGATAGCAGTTCGCGAAAAGTTATCTTCGTCTGTGAACATTATTTCACTATCAAAATGAGCATTGTCTCTAATTTTATCTAAGAACCATCGGCAGAAATTCAGTCTTGAAGGAAAATCTCGAGGAAGTAGAGTTTGGAAGTGTTGAATATGAAACGGGTACAATAAAAGGTGGAGAATCATCCAAACTAGAACATGTGAATATTCAACTGATTTTCAAGTTTTTTCTTGTACTCACATGAGGATTCAAATCAATAGAATTCAAAACTGCTTCCTCAATATCTGGAGTTCTCATAGTTTGAGTTGCACCTTTTAAATGATTATTTGCAGTAAAAGTACCACTTTTCCTCAACCTTCTGTGTCTGGTGTTACTCGATTTGGAAAGCGCAACTGATATAATCGTTTAGCTTCTGTTGTGTTTCCATCAGCCAGACCGTACATGTAATGGATATCAGCCAATTCGGCGTTAGTAATAATAAAAAAATAAATGAAAAAAATCAAAGCCTACTAGTCATTTTTTTAATTAGAAGTGCTTTCAATTCAGCGAATGCATACAATCGTTTAATAATTTTTTGCTCAAGAACGGTTGGAGATACGAAAAAATTACAAGTGTCAAAATAGTTTCTAAATTGAACGAAGATGACGAAAATTGATTGTACGCTGATCAGTGGCGTACTGCAAAAAAGTTTGAGAGGGCAAAAGAAGGCATTGTTCCGGAAAAGAAAACACCTTGTAGATTCTAGTTGAAATTTAGAACGTGTAATGATGGAGACTATTAAAATAGCTTGCATTCCAAATTTGGGCTGAATATCTCGAAAACTGCAGGAGTTTTGAAGAAAAAACCAACTGTAGCTCCGTAACGAAGATTTTGCGGACCTATGTTTATATGAGCTTTTCTTCTTAAAATTGCACGTAGATTTACCCCCTCAAGTTGTGACATACTATTATCTAACACCTTGTATAAATAAAGTCATAATTTCACTTCAGAAAATTTTGAAAAACATGTTATCAATTCAAGAGATCGTTATGCTTAAAATCGACCCCTTCAAATGATATTTATACTATACACATTTTCCAAAATTTTTTTCATATTCTCGAAGAATCATTACATATATATGAACATTTTTTCATATTTCGGCCTTACATATAATCCGCTCTTTAGTGATAACATCGTGGAACGGTCCATAGAAGTCTCAAACGAAATTATATTTATTTTAATTAATTTGTTTGGAAACGTTGGAGCATTTGCATCTGCTGTTATTGGTTTCGCTATCTTCATTGTAATCCTGAAGTGTATACCGAACAGTTTCCAACACAAAGGTTAGGAGATTGTGTGAACGTAATTATAAACAGCGGAATGCATATTGTTGCGTGGCCACTTAGGCGCCAACAGCCGATATAGACAGAAAATAGCTTACTGGGCTGCGTTAATGGTAGTAAAAGAGTAATTAATAGGCGTTTGCAGGGCCTGGATAAGGCTAGATTTGATTGCGGAACGTTATGCATAATGCCTTGGTGTCAGTTGATTTATATTTGAACCAGAGTTGCATGTTTCTAATGCATTGTGCGGAGGATTGTCTAGACACATTAAGTATTAATTATAAAAATCGCACAATGAACGTTGATTTATCATTGTGGATGATGACAGGGTTGATAAGTAACGCCCCATCATGAATTCATTAATCAATAATAAAATATGTGGATTTTAACTATTCCATACTGACAAGGAATACTACTTTTAATTTCACTGTGAAATTGTTTAATAATTCGTAAATTGGTGAATTGATTCCACCGTTACTACGTGATAGTTATTAGTTAATCATAATTATAATAAGAAATTGAACTATGTTATGCTATCACCAAGAGATTTATAGGAAATCAGGATTGAAATTTCGGTCTCTCGACCATCTTCAGCTGATAGCAAGTATTGAACAAGTTCAATTGAATACGTTCACTTTTTAGTTCTAACAATCGCTCATATAAAAAACACACTAAGTTTTGATACACTATTATGTACAAACGTACAATTACAAGTGTCAAAAAAGTTTCTAAATTGAACGAAGATGACGAAAATTGATTGAGCAAAAGACATGGCTCCGGAAAAGAAAACACCTTGTAGATTCTAGTTGAAATTTAGGACGTGTAATGATGGAGACTGTAAGAAATAGCTTGCATTCCAAATTTGGACTGAATATCTCAAAGACTGCAGGAGTTTCAAAGAAAAAACAAATTTTTCTGGAAATTTTAACAAATGAGATAAAAACACAAGGTTTAACTTTAATCTACACTTTATTTGAAAAAATTCGACGACGTTTCGCTGACACAGCAGCTTTATCAAGAATGAAAAATAGAATGAAGAGTATGGTATTATAAACAAATCGTAGAACAAGTTGGATGAATAACAGGAAAATCCACACCGAGCCATTGTACAGTTAGTATGAAAGGTAATAAAAACTAATTAAACAAGTTAAGTAGGGGTGAGTAATTCACATCTACCTGTTCATTCAAAAGCTTGTCCGAATGTTTGTATCGATTTATTTCTAATGCTTCTAGGAGATCTAATTTTGAACTTTTGATTTTATATGTAATATGTCAAAGTTTTTATTGAATGAATGGTTTTCTTTTATTAGGTGGTTTGAATAATTTGAATCAGATTTATTTTTATCGAAGCTACGTTTATGTTCAGATGTTCTTATGCCAAAACTCCTATAGGTCCTACCGATATAAATTTTATCACAAGAACCGCAATTGAGTTTATAGATTCCTGATTTACTTGATTTTTCAACACGAGATTTATTATTTTTAATATGTTTACCTAAGTTATTAGAAGTTTTGAAAGCTATATTAAGATTTTGTTTGACGAGAAATGATTTAATATTTGTACTTGCAGAACCGCAGAATGTTAAACTGTTGAATATTTAAATCGGAAATATTGAATCTGTTGGACGTTTGCATTGAACAAAATTATTTTTCTTTCAACAACATCTATTACAGTAGTGAAAATGGTTTGATCATGGGAAATCCTTTGAGTCCACTTTTAGCAGAAATTTTTATGAATAATATTGAACAGAAAATTCATACACATCCACTCATTTCCAAATTTCTTTATTGGTATAGATATGTTGACGACATCTTAGTATGTTTCATTGGAACTACTCGTCAATTAGACTTATTTGTTAATTTCATTAATTCCATCCATTTGAACATTAAATTCACGATAGAAATTGAACAGAACGATTCCATAAATTTTTGGACTTAAAAATCACTAAACAAAATAATAATCATGTTTTTCGGTCTTTCGTAAACCTACACATACTGATACAATTATACATAACTACTCATTACATCCAATTCAACACAAAGTTGCAGCTTTAAACAGCATGGTACATCGGTTACTCAATTTACCTTTATCAGTAGAAGATTATAATAAAGAGTTAAACACCATCAAACAGATAGCTATTAATAATTCATATAATCCGGATATGATAGATCTAATCATTCGTAAAAACTCTATCAGAAAGCAATAAATGAAGTATATCCTATTCATAAAGACTATAAAATATTCAACAGTTTAACATTCTGCGGTTCTGCAAGTACAAATATTAAATCATTTCTCGTCAAACAAAATCTTAATATAGCTTTCAAAACTTCTAATAACTTAGGTAAACATATTAAAAATAATAAATCTCGTGTTGAAAAATCAAGTAAATCAGGAATCTATAAACTCAATTGCGGTTCTTGTGATAAAATTTATATCGGTAGGACCTATAGGAGTTTTGGCATAAGAACATCTGAACATAAACGTAGCTTCGATAAAAATAAATCTGATTCAAATTATTCAAACCACCTAATAAAAGAAAACCATTCATTCAATAAAACTTTGACATATTACATATAAAATCAAAAAGTTCAAAATTAGATCTCCTAGAAGCATTAGAAATAAATCGATACAAACATTCGGACAAGCTTTTGAATGAACAGGTAGATGTGAATTACTCACCCCTACTTAACTTGTTTAATTAGTTTTATTACCTTTCATACTAACTGTACAATGGCTCGGTGTGGATTTTCCTGTTATTCATCCAACTTGTTCTACGATTTGTTTATAATACCATACTCTTCATTCTATTTTTCATTCTTGATAAAGCTGCTGTGTCAGCGAAACGTCGTCGAATTTTTTCAAATAAAGTGTAGATTAAAGTTAAACCTTGTGTTTTTATCTCATTTATATCATGGATCTACATCAAGTAACGGCCTCCACAATTCAAATTTTAACACCCTGTAGCTCCGTAACGAAGCTTTAGCGGACCTATGTTTATATGAACTTTTTTTTTAAAATTGCACGTGGATTTACCCCTTCAAGTTGTGATATACTATTATGTTACACTCTGTATAAAGCTGCAGAGAATAAATTCAATGGATTAAGATTTCCATGACAAATTGAAAATCAGAAAACAAAACACTCCAAAATTGATGAGAATAACAATTTTCAAACGTATCATGCTTACGAATGTCAAACAGATTATTTAGTTAATCAATTTAAAAATGTAGAATTAAAAAGCAGCTAGAATTTAATTTTTCGTTGTCTGGTTAGCTCTGGATCTCTTGTGGGCCTTCTGCTGTATAAACCCCTTGAAAGAAGTTTTTGACGTATCGTTTCGACTGATACACTGATGCCTGTTGCTTCCTGAAATTGCCTTTTGAGTATGAGTTGCGACGCACTAGGATCTTCGTCTTCAGAAGTGATTTTCCTACGACTTCTTCTAGGCATATTTCGCAAAGATTGTAGCTCCATGTATCGGGCGTAGGTTTTCTAAAATCACCACCTGTGATACCCCCATTGTGGCCGCTATATCCCTCTGTGTCTCCCCTTCTTCAACGACAGCAATTATTAGACTCATCTGCACATCAGACAATCCAACGTAAAGCATTTTCAATTATGTTTATAGTCTTTTTCAAATTTTGAAATTCACAGTTTCAAATCTCAGATACGATTGGGTACAATATCCCGAACATGTGGCGATAAATCAACATTTCTTATCATATTATTCGCAGGGAGCACGACGAAAGCGACATCTGATGGTAGCGTAAAATCATGCTCGGCAATGGTATGACATGTGAAAGATCCGTATAAATAACAGTGAATTGTTTCAAAAAAATGAATTTAAAAATAAATATGTGTTATAAAAATCTGTGATCGTGTTTTTTAAATTGAAAAAACTCATTACGATGGAAAAAGTGTGTATAAAAATTAAGGAAAAAATTCTTTGAAAAAAGCTTTATTAAAATGAACGATAAAAGAAAAAAATAAACTTTTGCACTAAAACTTTTACCGTTAATTCATAACGTCATTTCAAATTTAACACATTTGACACAATTTATATGTTATAATATAAAGCTTGTCGCGAGATATAAGTACTCGTATTTACTTTATCAGTTTGAAATATTAACAGGTAGGCATAACATATATATTGTGTCAAATGTGTTGAATTTGAAATGACGTTATAAATTAACAGTAAAAGATTTAGTGTGAAAGTTAATTTTTTTCTATTTAGCGCATTTAAATAAAAGGTTGTTTTAAAGAATTTTTTTAAACTTAATTTCATTTTTTAGTTATTCTTGGCAATCTTTCATTTGGTACCCATATTGTAGGAACGAATAAAAGAAAATTATCCGCCATTTCGTTTTGCATTAAGAATAATTCGTCCACCGCCTTGTTGGATTTAGAATGACGTCACATAGTTAATCATACAAAATTTCAGCTCAGTTGGTTGAGATCAAGTGCCTTAAACTTGAGTTGTAAGATTTCACCCGAACATACAAACATACATACATTGCAAATTAAATAAAAGCTTGTAAATATGTTTATAAATAACTGAAAGGAGTTTTAAGAATCCCATGGGGTTAACCTGTGAAATGTAAACAAATTTAATACATGACAACTGCAATAATGAAAATTACAAAAAGTGTTGATTGTTAATATGATTTTCAGAAATAAAATGAAAAATTAATGGCAATGTAATTGCGAATCGTAATTTGAACATACATTACCCTAGTTGCATTGTTTCTGAATAATGTTACACACTACTTTGTTTTTCTTTTAAACATCATTTATCCATTTATTTCTTCCATCCATTTATTTCCACTTGGCCACTGGAAATGTGTAAAATTTACATTTACTGTTTCTAGCTGTATTTTTGCAATCAACAACACAACAACTATTATGGATCATTTTTTATTTAGTGTTAACGTGTTTATTTATGATAAAAGCATGATTTAACGATAATTTGACCACATCGAGCGCTGTGATCGATTCAGCTGTCCCCACTATATACTCCGCTCCCTGCCAATAGAGTTTTTTAAAACTTCATTCTTCACAAGTAGTCAAAGATCCATGGTTGAAAACAATCAATAATGTGAAATACCAAGTGATTCCATATAAATTTGGTTATGTGTTTTTCGTAATAATACATAATTTCTTCAAGTAGATTATATAAACTTATTTATATTCATTTCCAAAATTATAAGAGCTGAATCTTTACGAATGATATTTTTACTACAAATAAAATTATTTTCCTTATTACTCAAATATTTTGTTATATTCAGAAAGGGACGCTGAGTTATCATAAAAGAATTCATAGCCAACAAGATCTTTCAAAATTTCAATAGAATCGCGCAACTAAGAATCCAATAATACAAAATTTATTGACAGAACAAATGCGATGTTGTCGAGTTCTTTTCAATATGATATTTTTTGTTAGTGATAAGCTCTTGTGAATGGCAACTTTGAAATTAACCAGAACAATGAGGAAAAACATCTGTTTCGTTCATGAAAGTTTTTATATCGAATTGTTCGAAAGTATCGATTGTCTGCCTTCTCAAAAGCGAGAAATGTTCGTTTCTAAGGTGATTTGTGGATTTCGTGTTACGTTAGTGAATTTTATGGGACTTTTGAATGGGAAAAAGTTTATCTTCGTGATTATACAATAAGCAGTCATTTGTCAAAAGTAGTCACAGTAAGTTTGCATATTTTCAATCCTTATCAAACTCTCATTTCTCAAATTGTCGATGTACTAGAATTATGCAATATTTATAACAATAATTGAAGAAAAATATTTCGGTTTTGATAACGAGTATGTTAAAAATGAAGTTGACTTGAAGTTAGTTACAGTTCCGATGATCCTTTTACAAGTCATTCAATTCTATGTTTTATTTTCCATTTCGGTGTTTGATATTGCATTATTGAAGATGTCAAGTTTATTACAAGAGGAGTAAATATTTCTGGTTATTTAGAATGAATTCATTATGTAACAAATGATTCTACGGGGTGTTACATAATAGTACGTCACAACTTGAGGGGGTAAATCTACGTGCAATTTTAAGAAAAAAAGTTCATATGAACATAGATCTGAAAAGCTACAGGGTGTTGAAATTTCCGGAAACAATTGATTTTTTCTTCAAAACTCCTGCAGTTTTTGAGAAATTCAGCCCAAATTTGGAACTCTTTTTCACAGCCTTCATCATTACACGTCCTAAATTTTAACTAGAATCTACAAGGTGTTTTCTTTTCCGGAGCCATGTCTTCTTTTGTCTTTTCAAACTTTTTCGCAGTACACCAATGATCAGCGTACAATCAATTTTCGTCATCTTCGTTCAATTTAGAAACTATTTTGACGATTGTAATTTTTTTGTATCTCCGACCGTTATCGAGCAAAAAATTATTAAACGATTGTATGCATTCGCTGAATTGAAAGCACTTCAATTAAAAAAAATTACTAGTAGGTTTTGATTTTTTCATTTATTTATTTATTTATTTTGACAGTTGCTAAATTTGAAACATTGTCTGCTCGAATTGTTTATTAAATTAACAATTAGTTTTAAGACTTCTGAAGTTATTGCTCTGAGAAAAAATGGCTTATTTTACTAACGCCGAATTGGCTGATATCCATTACATGTACGGTCTGGCTGACGGAAACATAACACAAGCTAGGCGATTATATCTGGTGCGCTTTCCAAATCGAATAACACTCTAGATAGTGGTGGAGCAGTTTTGAATTGTATTGATTTGAATCCTTATGTGACTACAAGAAAAATTGCAAATCAGTTGAATATTTCACATGTTCTAGTTCATGACTAAATCTGACTAGGTATGCTTTGGATTAGGGTTTCGACCTCCTTTGGGGTGATATTCTGCCACTCTTCTGTGGCGGCTTGGCTGAGTTGTTGTGGGGTTCTTGGATTATCCTGGTGCGACCTAATTTTCTTTTTGAGATTATCCTATAAATGTTCAATAGGATTTAGGTCTGGGACAAAGCTGGCCAGTTCAAAATAGCGATTCCCTCTTATCAAGAGAATGTCACGCAAGGTATCTGGTATGCGGAGGAGCATTATCTTGCATAAAAGTGAAATTCTCACCGTGGACACCTCGCCAGAGTCTCACTATGGGCTCCAGCACTAGATCCACGTAATTTCTAGCCGTTATACTCGCAGGAAACGAAATCAAATCTGTTTTGCCTCCCAGCATAATGCCACCCCAAAACATCACACTGCCCCCTTGGTATTTCGGAATTTGTCTTGCTGCTCGGAGTCTAGCTTTACTTCCACGATCCGGCGATCAACTGATCAAACACCAATTCTGGTCTCATCTGAAAAAAGAACACTTCGCCAAATCTCAATATTCCAATTTTAGTGCTCGAAACGGTTTAAGTCTGTTAATTTTCTGTTGTCTGCTTAGTTCTGTAACTCTTAAGGGCCTTCTGCTGTATGAGCCCCTTGAACGAAGTCTTTGACGTATCGTTTAGACTGATACACCAATGCCTGTTGCTTCCAGAAATCACTTTTGGATTATGGGATGCGAAGCACCATGGTCTCATCTTGCAATTTAGCACAAAAAGAGGTCTTGTTCTTCAGAAGGTCTTGTTTTTCTAGGCCTATGTTGTTGAGATTGTAGCTCCACGTATCGGGCGTAGGTTTTTGAAACACCCCCTGTGATACCCCCATTGTGGCCGCTATATCCCTCTGTGTCACCCCTTCTTCAACGAGAGCAATTATTCGACCCCTCTGCACATCGGACAATCTAACGTAAAGCATTTTCAATTATGATTATAGACTTTTTTATATTTTGAAATTCACAGTTTCAAATCTCAGTGAAGACTGGGTACAATCTCCCGAACATGTGGTGATAATTCAACATTTGTTATCATACTATCCAGTTTTTTTACGACAAAAAACTTCATTCTTCACAAGTAGTCAAAGATCCATGGTTAGAAAAAATCAATAATGTGAAATATCGGTTGTGTGAATACAGTGCGTTCCAACGAATATTTGCCACCCCTCTTATCTCAAAATGGATTGTTTTTGGTGGAAGAAGCTGGAACACATCACATTTTGAATGGATGCACCAATTTCTGAGTTTTTTCGGAGTATGGAAAATCAACCTTCTACCCTTAGCAGCACCTAAGTCAAAACTAAAACTCATTATAGGAGAAGTGTGTCGGGTTACATATCTTTGGAAAGGTCGTCTATTTCCCTGTTCAAAAATAGTTTCTTTATGAACATTTTATATCACACAGAAAATTCAAACACAACTGAAGTTTATATTGCAACGAAAATTTTCCACTCCCTCTGTGTCAAAAAAGAACGATTGTAAAGGAAAATTTCAATCAAATATTGTTGCACACGAATATCGAAATGTGCAGGAGTACCATCTTGCTGAAAACGTATCTCATTCTCTGAAAGAGTTTTTTCAAAAATTTATGTGAGTCGGGAATTATTTTAACAACTGCATATAAGTGTCTCCATTGAGAATACTCTTGATGAAGGAAGATCTTAGAATACTGCATCAATAAATTCTAGCCCAAACATTCAATTTCTGAGTCGATTGTAAATACTCTTCAACTGCGAACGCACATTGCTCTCTTGTCCAGATAACCATTGTGAACTGAATGGTAACTCCCTCTGAGTCGAATGACCTCCCCACAACTCCCTCACCGTTATGTGTACTATCCGTTCCAAAACCGCCCTTCCCCCCCACCTTATATATATTTTCTTCAATACAAATATTTCTATGAAAAGTATCAATTTGGCAACGAATTTCTTGTAATGTAGATCATAATTGTATACTGAGGAAATTGAAATATTCAAGAGATGCATAAAAGTATACGTTTGAAGCATGAAATTCAATTTTTTTCTCAATTCTCCCTGTATTATTGTTTTTATAGATGCAGAATTAAAAAGAAATTGGAAAATCTGATGAAAAATCTGAAACTTAAATAGGAAAATGTTCGTCACCTAGCTCGATATTTATATCTATATCTGGAAACGAAAACAAAAATAGAAGGTATATTTATCATACGAGAAACGTCATTTACTCCGTCAGAGGCAGATTAATCATTTCGATTAATATACAGAATACGTTCGTATTTATGAATCCATATGTACTTTATTTGTATTCATTTCTATATTACAATGAAAAACCGCAATATCTGAATAAGCAACGTTCGCCACGTGTGGTACATTGATAATGAAAACATTTCAATTAGTACATCGGGAACACTAGTAAAGTTAGTAAACATGATAACATGGAAAAACTTGAGTACCAGCTGTTGAATTTCTTCCGAATTAATAGTCACCTGTGTGAGGTCAGGTGGCGTTTATCATTAAGCTGCCAAACTTTCGCGTGAGTTCTCAAAAAAGTTGGTCGTTAAATTATTGATGTTAGATGCTAATTAATTAGGCACTTTTTTATTTATACACTTATTAGTTTTCAACACACTTTTATTATCTTCACCTGTATGTAAGTTTGTAACGGAATCTGCCAACTGCTTGTCGTTGATAGTTATGAAGAGCTAAGTTCAATGGGAGTTAGAACTGGGGAACATGAAGAAAGTGCATCAAATCAAATATTGATTCATCTCTAAGAAGTATGAAATTCTATTTTTCTCCACAATGTGTTTGACAAACTCGTGGTGCGTTTGATCAGACACTTTTAACTTGGGAAGCACGTGAGAAAATTCGCATAACTGTTAGGTTAATGTAGCGACGTTGTTCAACATGTCCATTACTTCTAGGTCGATGTTTTAATACTCCAGCAATGTGAATACTGCAAAGAAAGAAAAATTAACTTCCCCAACTCATGTCAGTCCTCGTTTTTAGAGTAGAATTTACTGGTAACAGATCGCAGCTATCTTTTTTCTTGTTTTCGCGTTATTCAGGATTTCTTGATTTTCAGGAATTTCTGCATGTGTCAATATCTCGGTTGCTATTTTATATTTTGATATTCTACGGGCACCTTTTCGATAAGAATGTAGGGACGTTTTTTGAAATCTATACATCGGAAGAAGTTATACGAGCAATAAAGCTTCAAAAAAATGGTAAAGCTATTGGCCCCGACGGAATCTATGCAGAGACGCTTAAGCTAATGACACAGCAAGAAGGGGCTGGCCTTAAGCTCTTAACAGCACTGTTTAATAACATCTATAGAGCCGGTAAAATCCCAGCAGACTGGCTCAAATCTGTGTTTGTCACCCTGCCCAAAAAGACCAATGCGACAAATTGCGATGACTACAGAATGATTAGCCTAATGTCGCATGTTCTGAAAACCTTTCTACGAATTATACATACTCGAATCTACACCAAATGCGAGCGAGAAATCGATCCAGTTCAGTTCGGTTTCAGAAATGGCCTAGGAACGCGTGAGGCTCTCTTTTCTCTTAATGTACTCACCCTAAGATGTAGAGACATGAATGTCGATGTTTACGCCTGCTTTGTTGACTATCGGAAGGCTTTTGACTGCGTTTCACATAAAAAAATGGCGGAAATTCTAAAAAATACCGGGGTTGATGCAGAAGACTTACGCATTATTACAAACCTTTATTGGCACCAAACTGCACAAGTGAGAGTTAATGGGCTAACATCTGAACGGGTAGCAATACGGAAAGGTGTACGTCAAGGCTGTGTGCTGTCGCCTCTATTGTTTAACATTTACTCAGAAGCAATATTCAAAGAAGCACTTGAAAACATAGACACAGGCATTAGAATAAATGGAAAACTACTTAGTAATATCCGCTACGCAGACGACACCGTGGTACTAGCTAACAACCTTCAAAACTTGCAGAGAGCCATGAACCTTATTGTAGAGCATAGCCAACGCTTTGGACTATCTGTTAACGTTAACAAAACTAAAAGTATGGTGTTTTCTAAGCAAGCAGTGGAGGCTGTAATACGCATTAACAACCAACCTGTGGAACAAGTGCATTCGTTTTGGTATTTAGGAGCCACGGTGAACGACCAAAGTGACCCGAAAATAGAGATCAAATCTCGAATCGAACAAGCCTGTAAAACTTTCGTTGGCATGAGAGACCTTTTCGTCAACCGCGGACTTAATCTTCAGCTTCGTATGCGACTACTTCGTTGTTATGTTTTTCCTGTCCTTACTTATGGATGTGAAAGTTGGACTTTTAATCCAGAAATGGAGAGACGCATAGACGCTTTCGAAATGTATCTATACCGTAGAATATTGCGTATCTCTTGGATGGAAAGACGGACAAACATCGACGTCCTAAATACAATGGGAAAATCACGAGAGTTGATGAGAACCATCAAAGAGAGAAAGCTCCAGTACATCGGGCACATCATGCGCGGCAAAAAATATGAGATCCTTCGCCTGATTATTGAGGGGAAAGTCCAAGGAAAAAGATCAGTTGGACGACGCCAGAACTCATGGCTGAAAGATCTACGGAGGTGGTTTGGAAGAACGTCCACTGAAATTTTTAGAGCTGCAGTGTCGAAAACAATTATTGCCAATTGGATCGCCAACCTTCGTTTGGAGACGGCGTCATAAGAAGAAGAAGAATATATATAAAAGAAAGTCGTGTTAGTTACACTATTTATAACTCAAGAACGGCTGTACAGATATGGCTGAAAATTGGTGGGTAGGTAGCTTAGAGCCAGGAGACGGACATAGGATACTGTTTATTTCGTTCGACAGCGTTCCCGTGTGACTTGAACGTATGGATGACAATTTGATTTCTGTAAGAAATCAATATTAAAAAAGGTGAAGTGAAACGAAAAGAAAAAAAAGGAAAGTTTATGATACTTTAATGAAGGTAATCGATGATGAAAATGGTGATTTATATTTCCTAGATGCCCCTGGTGGAAGACATTCCTCATGTCAGTAGTTTTAGCCAATGTTCGTGCGAGATCCAACATAGTGGTTGCAGTTGCTTCTTCTGGAATAGCAGCCACATTGTTAGAACGATGCCGTACGGCTCATTCAGCATTAAAACTACCATTAAATCTTCAAACTATTGAAGAACCAAAGTGTAATACTGCAAAAAACTCAGCAATGGCTAAAGTTTTATTGGCATCGAAAATCATCATTTGGGAAGAATGCACAATGGCGCAAAAACGTGTATTAGAAGCACTTAACCGAACATTGAAAGATTTAGGCAATGACTCTAGATGTTTTGGAGGAGCAATGATTTTACTATATGGCGATTTCCGCCAAACACTGCCAGCAATTCCAAGATCTACGGCTGCCAACGAATTAAACGCCTGTCTCAAATCGTCGAATCTATGGCGCTATGTGAAGAAACTGCAGGTAACAACAAACATGAGAGTTACGTTGCTTAATGATACATCTGCTGAAGATTTCTCGGAGCAATTGCTGACCATCAGTAATGGTCAAGTACCTGTCGATGAATCGAGCAGATTGATATAATTTCCAAATTTTGTGTCATCAAAAGACGAACTTATCAACAATGTATTTATATACATTATTTATAACTACAAAAATATTGAATGGTTGAGTGAGCGAGCAATTTTAGCTGCTAAGAATAAAGATGTAGATGACCTGAACTACATAAGTCAAAATAAGATCATTGGAACACGTCTTAAAAATATTTTTGAGAATAATATATGAGCGTATCAAATCGAAGTGCGAGAATTACGTAGGCGAGACTCAATTTGGTTTCCGAGCGGGTTTGGGGACTAGAGAGCCTCTTGTTGGTTTGACTGTTCTGGCCGAAAAATGTTTAGATATGAGACAAGATCTGTATGTCTGTTCTATTGACTTTCAAAAAGCTTTCGACCGAGTGGAGCACACATATTTAATCGACATACTGTATCAGATAGGTCTTGATAAAAAGGACATAAATATAATAAAGACCCTTTATTGGCAACAAACAGCATGTGTTAGAATCGGCAACGACTATACAGAAGATATTGAAATAAGAAGGGGAGTACGCCAAGGTTGCATATTATCGCCTCTGTTGTTCAATCTGTATTCAGAAAAAATAATGCAAGAAGCTTTATCGAATAGAACCGAAGGTCTGAAAATCAACGGTATGATATTAAACAACCTAAGATATGCAGACGACACTGTAATTTTGGCCCGAAGTGAAGAAGAATTACAAGCTCTCTTAAGAGCTGTGGGGCAGAGCTCTCGTCAAATGGGACTTGACTTGAACGCTCAAAAGACTAAAGTCATGGTGATCAGCAGAGACAAAAGAAACATACACATAAACTATAAAAACACTAGAATTGAACAAGTGAAATAAACAAAATATCTAGAAAGAATAATAAATGATCACGTGGATACAGACATAGAAGTTAAGTCTCGAATAGAACAGGCCCGCCAAGCTTCGATAAAAATGAAGGGAGCGATCTGCAACAACTCCTTGAATTTGCCATTGCGTGTTCGTATGGTCTACACTGCTCTATGGATGTGAGGCATGGTCACTCAAAACAAATACCATGAAACGACTTAGAGCATTTGAAATGTGGTCATATCGTCGCCTACTAAAAATACCATGGACCGACAGAGTAACCAACGAAGAGGTTTTAAGGAAATTGAATAGAACACCAGAAATAGAAAACATAATTAAAAGGCGGAAATTGACATACTTTGGACACATCGAAAGACATGACAAATACAATATCTTGCAATTTGTAATAGAGGGAAAAATAGAGGGCAAACGGGCTAGAGGACGTAGAAGAACTTCATGGATGAGCAACCTGCGTAATTGGACTGGACTTAATAGAGAAGAACTAATACATACTGCCAGAGATAGATGGAGATATGCCATGTTATTAGCCAACCTCAGAATCTGAGAAGGCACCAAGAGAGAGAGGAACAATGCATTCATTCAAATCTATTGACTGCGTCACAAATAAAGATGAAGCCACCAACTATTCAACTGAATTTTTTAACTCCTTGGATGTGCCTGGCTTACAATTTACGCTTAAATGTTGGCTCCGTAGTAATCATGCTTCGAAACATAAATCAACCAAAACTGTGCAACGGTACGCGTTTGGTGGTTAGAAAATTGATGAACAATGTAATTTACGCGACGATACTGAAAGGAAAATTCAAAGGTGAGGAAGTTCTCATTTTAAGGATCCCGATGATCCAAACCGATATGCCGTTTGAATTTAAGAGACTTCAATTTCCGATCCGTCTTGCATTTGCCATAATCATCAACAAATCACAAGGCCAATCCTTAAAAGTTTGTGATTTGAATCTAGAACGTCCATGTTTTTCTCATTGTCAATTATATGTGGCATGTTCACGGTTCGGAAGACCATCTGCGTTGTTTGGTTTTGCGCCTGATAATAACTGAAGTGAAGAGCAACCTATGTACTAAAATACAGAAATAATAATGAATGATTAATGTAGGTACTTAATTTTTTTTTGTATTTTTTCTAATAAAAAATAATAAATTCCAAAATCTGCTTATTTATTGCCTTTAAGGCGGAACAAAGTTCGTCAGGTCCGCGAGTTTAGTATAAAATTGTATTTTTTAAATATACATTCTATTTAAAAAGTGATGGGATTATTAAAAAAATCTGCTTAAGACGATTGTCAACATTTTTGTTGTTGTCAAGATCGGCAAAGTACAATGCGCGTTAAGATTTTTAGGTATAAATTTGAACGGACAACGATAGAGAATTTCTGAGCAGTTGCTATACCAAATAATTATTGCACATAGTGTATTTCACGACGTTCACTCCACGAGAGCTTTGATGAACTAACCATTTAAAGGCACTCTTCACTGCGCAACCTATTAGAAAGTCTATCTAAGGGAGGGGGAAACTCCAGATATGTTTGACGGACTTTGTTGTTTTTGAAGAAATGATTCGTATAGTTTTCACTGCTTTTCGGATTCAATATCGATCTTAAGCATATGAGTATGGGGCATTGTGGCCTGGTGTTGTGAATGGGTGTGCCATACTGAAGAGGGTAAACGAAACCGAAACTGCAGTCTATCGCTCCTATTCATGAGGTCCGACCGAACTGTACCACAACTGGGTGGATCAGATAACCTGCCTCTTCAGGGAGTGATATTTTACATTCTACGGAAGGTTGAATATCGTTCTCTGTACAAAAGCTTTAAGACAAATTCAATTTGCAGCTGTTGATTAACTAATCGCATATTTTTAAAGGATCATTTCGTCACACACATTAACCAACCAATGTTCCGAAGCAAGACATTTGAATTAAACTTTCCTAGCGTTATATGCTTCCTTATTGGAATACACGAACGCATTCCTGGCAATAATACAGCTAGTTAAAAATTGTATGGACCACAATCAAGGAAATGCGTGCTTCACTAAATATTTCATTAAGAATAAATTAATGAATATTTTTAATACGCGATTCGATTGAAAGCATTCATTAAAAATGGATAATATAAATGGCACCGGAGCGGAAAAAATCAAACAGCTTATAATGGTGTAATTACAAGAAGTGCAAGACGTAACCATTATTCCTAAACGTTGGGTCGGCCAACCAAATCTCCTAAAACGTAGTTACAGGTGCAGGGATTTTTGGAAGAATGACGGATCCCGTCTTGAACAGGGACGGCTTTACGTGGTTTTTAAAATCTTGTTGGAACCAATTTTGGAACACACACAAGTGGTAATTCTTGGTTCATTTTGATACTAGGTTTTGCGTATAACTTGTTCGTCATTTCTGAGTTCATCAGAAGCATTATTAATTTCTTGACTCAGCTGTTTCATAGAAGCCATTTCTTTATCATATACTTTCAATTGAAGGGCAGAAGGAAAGAATTTGTGTAAGAAAGGTTTAGGTTAGTTATTGTATAAACCTCTGAATGATTAACAAAATAATGTTTAACTATCTAACTCATACAACTCAGAAACCTATGTGTATACTTCAAAATGTGTTCAAAATTATTTTTAGTGAAAATAAAAGGGAATGTCCATACGGTTTTCCTGAAAACATTGCTAATTTGAAAATTGAGCTACAAGAAAGTTATGAATACTTGCACATAAAAATCTGAATAAATGAACGTCTCACTTCAAAAGTAATCTACTCATTTATGTAGTAGTGATGAAGAATATTGTTGAGCCTCTTTCGAACAAAATTTGCTTAGGTCCTATACAGGCTATTACATAAAAGTATGTCACAACTTGAGAGTGTAAATCTGTGTGCAATTTGAGGAGAAAAAGTTTATATAAATATAGGTCCGCAGAAGCTTCATTACGAATCTACAGGGTGTTGAAATTTCCAGAGAAAATTGGTTTTTTCTTCAAAACTTCTGGAATGCAAGCAATTTTTACAGCTTCCCTCATTACACGTCCTATATTTCAACTGAAATTCACAAGGAATTTTTTTTTTCCGAGGCCATGTCTCCTTTTGCCCTTTAAAACTTTTTTGCAATACGCCACTGATCAGTGTACAATCAATTGTCGTCATCTTCGTTCAATTTAGAAACTTTCTTGACATCTGTAATTTTTTCGAACCTTCAACCGTTTTCGAGTGAAAAATTATTGAATTTGAATAATTTGAATTGCATGTTATTCGCTAAATAAAAAAAAATTATAGAAATACTCGATAGGTATGCCGAAAATTTGCTTTTATTTTGATAGCTCGTCTTCTGGGACTCAACTTATACTTATTCAATATCAAACTAAAAAAAAAAGAACAATTAAAAACTAAATTAATTGCTGGAAGTGTCCTCCACCTGCAAGAATACAGGCCTCTGTACTGCTTAACATATTATCACGCACGCTTTGAAATATTTCTGGGGTATTTCTTATCGTGTCACAAGAAGTTATTATTCGATTTCTCAATTTAGTGTTCACTGGGGTGGTATAAACTGAACCTTTTAGATATCCCTATAAGAAAAAGTCTAAACTATTTAAGTTTGGGGAACTAGGAGGCCATGGCTCTGGCTCACCCCGACCTATTCATCGGTTGTTGAACGTACTATTCAAGAATTCCCTAGCTTCTTCTCTAAAATGTGCTGGTGCACCTTCATGCATGAACCACATTATGTTCCTCACCAAAAGTGGCACATCCTCGAACAATAAAGGTAACTCCTCCTCAAGAAATTGCTGATAAGCGGGACCGTTTAGTCTGTTAGGCATAAAAATGGCCCAATCAAATAATTTCCAATCATTCTGACCCAGACATTTAGTAAGAATTATTCTTGATGATGAGATTCTTCAATCAAATGGGGGATTTTTCTCCGTCCAATAATGATTATTGTAAAAATTTGTGATAGCAGTTCTCGAAAAGTTAGCTTCGTCTATTTCACAATCAAAATTAGTATTTTCCTATTTTATCTGAGAACCATCGGCAGAAAATTAGTCGTAAAGGAAAATCTCGATGAAGAGTTTGGACGCATTGAATATGAAACGGGTACAATAAAAAGTCGTGGAGAATCCTTCAAACTAGAACATGTGAAATAGTCAACTGATTTTCAACTTTTCTTGTATTCAAATGAGGATTCAAATCAATACAATTCAAAACTGCTTACTCAATATCTGGAGTTCTCATAGTTTGAGTTGCACCTTTTAAATGATTATTTCAGTAGAAGTACCAGTTTCCCTCAACCTTCTGTGGATATCTGGAAATCTTGGCCTGTCTGATGTTACTCGATTTGGAAAACGCAACTGTACATGTGATAGATATCAGCTAATTCGGCGTTAGTAAAATTAGCCATTTTTTCTTACAGCAATAACTTCAAAAGTCTTAAAACTAATCGTTAATTCAATAAACAATTCGAGCAGACACTGGTTTAATTTCAACAACTGTCAAAACAAATAAATAAATGAAAAAAATCAAAACCTACTAGTAATTTTTTTAATTAGAAGTGCTTTCAATTGAGCGAATGCATACAATCGTTAAGTAATTTTTTGCTCGAAACAGTTGGAGAAACTAAAAAATAACAGGTGTCAAAAAAATTTCTAATTTGAACGAAGATGACGAAAATTGATTGTACGCTGATCAGTGGCGTACTGCAAAAAAGTTTGAAAGGGAAAAAGAAGACTTGGCACCGGAAAAGAAAACACCTTGTAGATTCTAGTTAAAATTCAGGACGTGTATTGATGGAGGCTGTAAAATATAGCTTGCATTCAGAATTTGGGCTGCATATCTCGAAAACTCCAGGAGTTTTGAAGAAAGAACCAATTTTTTCCGGAAATTTCAACCCTGTAGCCCCGTAACGAAGCTTTTGCGGACCTATGTTTATATGAACTTCTTTTCTTAAAATTGCACGTAGATTTACCCCTTCAAGTTGTGACATACTATTATGTAACACCCTGGATATCCTCATATTCTCCCTTCGAAATGGGTATTAACTTGTTGTAGGGAGGCTGTGGAGGCCTGTCAGTCTTTGGTGTTCCTCCTTTTAAGGGATGACCCTATCAGGAAATTAAGCCCAATAGTAATTGAAACGGTGAAAAATGAGAAAGGGTTTCTCTTGATCAACTTTCAAAACTTTGATTGGCCTCGACCACGAAAGGAAAGGTTTTTTTTTCACGAGTTTAGAGAAACTTCAGCCAATTCGATCGGTAGTTCCACTTTCACCTTTTCGTTGAAATCCTCTTCTTAAACATCTTCAACGAAGGACCGCCAATTACACCAAAAAACTTAAATGAGACCCAAAAATACTGGCCGAAGCAGCACAAATTATTATTTTGTAAATGTTGTATCGACGTGAATTGAACAGTATCAGTCATGTTATGTGACAAATGATAAATAAGGTAACCTGATAATAAGCTAGCTCTGCTTCTTCATCTTTGTCTTTTGTAAAATGATTGTTCAATTCTCTCACATAGTTGCGAGGTCGCTTTGACCGTCGCGTGATGCTTTCGTAAAATTCCCTCTACTGAAAAGTTTGGTTTTACTACACGAGTGATGCAAGATCTCTGTGACTTCTACAGCCATCGTCATCCTGATTTTTCAGCAGATCCAGAAAACTAGTGGGTATCATCGGACATTATTTTCAAAATTTCAATGTCAAAAGACGTGGCGAGAGATGAACATCAAAATATTATATTAGGAAAATTCACTCAGTCTGAAATATAGGCGTTATTGACAAAAACTCAATGTCGGATGTTCAGAAAGAGTTGTGGTTGCACCATGAAGATCTAAGGAAATTTTATTAGAAGTGGAACCCCCTTAAAATACGTCGAGTACGTAGGTTGCCTTTTAAATGTTGCGCTGACAAAAAAGCAAGTAACTTAAAGAAAAAAAATAGCTTTATTGTTTTCCAAAGTATTCTCCATAAAATTCCATATATTTTTGCATGCGCCTAAACCAATTTTGAAACACTTTTGTCGCTCCGAATGAAATTCCTTCAAATAATAGTTTTGTAAGGCAAATCATAGTCGGGAGCTGTCAATAGTAAAAGTCCCAGAGGCGCAAAATTTAACAGGAAAGGCTACATAAACACCTCAAAACGGTCTAAGGAACACTTCTGAATATCGATATATCGTATCCAGAACGATCAATATGGATGAGTACCGCAACAGATTTCAGTTTTTTTTTATAAAAAACTAAAAATGTAGCAGATGCGACGCTGCTTTATAATCATTTCATGTATTCAGTGTTTGAAATCAGTTAGTTGGCACTTTGTTTCTGTTGTAAGCACAAATAAAAGATTAAAGTTTTGTGATTCGACCATGGAAAGACGACATTTGACTAGAGAAGAGATGTTACGAGCCGTTGGCATGCTCCAAGCTGGGAGCTCACAACGGGAAGTATCCAGGGTTCTGGGAAGTAGCCCAAGTGTCATAAACCGTTTATGGTCGCGTTTCAATGAAACAGGTAGCGTAGAAGAACGCCATACAGGTCGTTTCAGGATTACTACAGTCGCCGATTTTTGGTTTTACAAGCCAGAAGAGATCGTACTACCACAGCATCTCAATCAGCTCAAGAGCTATCACGAGTTCATAATGTACAAATTTCCGACCAAACTGTGAGAAATCGACTGCACGAAGATCAACTCCACTACAGACGTCCTTTAAGAGTTCCACAACTGACCCATGGAAATCGCGCTGCTCGTTTAGCTTGGTGCCAAGAACACGTAAACTGAGAATAAGAGAGGTCGGCCACAGTTCTCTTCAGTGACGAATCTAGATTTAGTTATTATCCCGATTCGGGAAGGATTCGAATATGGGGGGAACCTGGAAAGCAAAACCGTCTGCAGCATGCTCGAGAAGTTGTTAGACAGGGAGGCGGATCAGTGATGTTTTGGGGAGGTATACGTCAACCTCACGGGAAATTCTTACGCAAATGAGATAGTTTTACCTGTAGTGGTACCGTATCTCCAAACAATGGGTCGAAATCCACTCTTCCAACAAGATAATGCCCCTCCTCATCGTGCAAGAGTTGTCTTGAACGTTCTTGAAGAGAATGATATCGATCTTCTACCATGGCCATCCTGCTCCCCAGATCTGAATCCCATCGAGCATGTGTGGGACACCCTTAAAAGAAATCTCCTGCGTCAAAACGTCTTCCATCATGAACAGGAGCTTCGATTAGCAGTTCAGGGGGCTTGGAATGACTTAGGCCAAAATGTAATAGACAATTTAATATTGAGCATGCCGCGACGATGCCAAAGTGTCATTAATAACAGAGGTGGACCTTCCGGGTACTGAAAAATATAAGTGCTTCCATATCGTTTCGAAAATATTAGTTCAGGATTTTTTTTGTGTTTTACCCAATTTCGTCATTTTCAAATTTTTTTTTTATAATAGGTGCTTTGGAGAAGTCAAATATTATTTTGTTTTCTTGAGAATACATTATATACAATAATCCTAACAAAAACCGAAAGATTTCTATAAAATCCCTAGATTCCCTAGACTTTTTTGAGGTGTTTATATAAAGATCAGTGTGAAAGATTGTTTCGTATTAAAAATTGTCGAAGCTGTTGCGAGTAGTGAACCCGGTCCTGTCGCGTGGAAAAGTTTGTAGATTAGGGGTATATCCTATATCGAAGAGAGCACCTGCCAAAAGTCTACATTCCAAACCCAGCACGACTGTAACTTCTCACACTCGCAGCGCAGAGTCGAGACTGCTGGCGCCAATGTACGGCGCCTACTATCCGCCTTCAACCTTTTACAACACAATATCCATGTCGATTCAGTGTTCTTTGGACTTCTGCGTTGGTAACTCGCTCGTAAACTCGTGTACACGTCCCCGTTCTTGAAACTTGCACGCTCGTCCGTTCTGTCTTGCATCACGAATTGGATTTTGTGTATCAGTTCGGATAAAGTGTGTGGAATTTCGGAGTATAGTAATCTGATTTTCATTTTACGAATTATCTTTGAGTACAATCATAAACAGAAACTATACATAGCGTACGAAATAGCTATCGACTTGAATTTGACACATTTTAAATGAGTTTCGAAATATTATGACGAATGGTTATAGAACATCCAAGTGTTTATCAAAAGGTAAGCTGATTTAATTTTTTTTAATTTTTGATAGATTCCTTATCAACAGTTTTCACATTGTTACTCAATGTTATTTACCGTCATAAATTCTTTGTGTTTCCATTTTTTATATTCGTTGATTGTTCAAGTGCATTTAAGTTTCATAAAATACAACATATTTCTTTTGTAGATATTTTCATTTTATTTGCTTGTATATTCACGAAATTGTTAAATTCAAAAACTATATAATTGCTCAAAAACATCGAGAATAATTAGCTTAATTCCTATCTAGAAAAATGTGAACGTAAAAAAACACTTTAAGTACATTATTTAGTAAACGTTTAATCGTCAATAATTTCTCGCAATAACAATATCAATAATGTAGCTTACGTTCCACTTTATCCCATTCAATAAGTTGTAGCATTACACGACTTTAATTAATTATCATATCTTTGTAGAAAGAAAAATGTCGTCCGCACGAGAGGTAGATTTCGGTTCAGCAGGCGAAGAAGAATTCTTCGAAGACATCAATTCCCCAACCGATAACAGCGAAGACAGTGTCGAAGTCAAAGTTTCACCAATTTCCTCGAGAAATAAACGGAAGTGTACGGAACCGCGTAAAGTTCCAGAAAAATTCACTGGACCTTTGAAAAAACGAATGTGTTTGAAGGTGCAGTCAGAAAAATCAGAAAAACTAAGTGAAAGTGCTCCGTTTCGACCTTGGAGTCCCAAAGTGAAAAACCAGACTGAAGTGAAAAAGGAAGTGACGGTAGTGAAAATCGAGAATCACAACGTCGAGAAAGTCATTGAACCGAAATTTGTTGTTCCGCATTTTCCAGTGCTGCATCCGTATACCTTTCCTAATCCTGCGGAGATATCGAGAAGGCCAAATGGGTATTTTCGACCACCCTCGCCTGTACAGTACCACCAGGATGAACCTGTAGCTTTAATTAAGAAGTGCCAAAAGACTGAAGTAGTTGTCAAGAAAGAAATTGAGCCTGTAGCAAGTACTAGCACTGTTGAACCTCCAAGAGTTCCTTCTCATCCCCATGTTCCAACAATGACTTCCATGGAGACTGAAAGGATAATTTTAAGTAGCGCAGACGCTTTTCCAGCACTCAAAAGACCTGAGAGTACCTTGGGAAAAAGGGAACAAAGGAACTACAAAAACATGACAAGAGAAAGAAGAATTGAAGCGAATGCAAGAGAAAGGACTCGGGTGCATACCATAAGTGCTGCTTTTGACACTTTGAGAAAGTCGATACCTTCATACTCCCATAACCAGAAACTTTCCAAACTGTCGGTTTTAAGGATAGCTTGCTCGTATATAATGACTTTATCGAATATCGTCCAAAACGACGACCCCTCAAAAACAGCTGAAGGGGTAGAATTAATCACCAAAACCATTCAAAGAGAAGGAAAGCTTCGGAAAAAGAAAGACGATAACGATTAAAACCATTTTTGGAAATTCTTAAAAAGTGCCATAATTTTCGTTGGTCTTACTCCATTTTTATGAAATTTGAAGTATCGAGAATATTGAAAGTGCCAAATCAAGTGGGCGAAGAGATTCACCTGACACACTACGACAATAAATGACAAATGGATTTTTGTTCCTATATTGAAACTATCCAAAATATTTTGGAAAATTTTTTCTTGTCAAATTTCTGAATGATTGTGTGAACGTTGTATATAATGTAATGAAGGATCTATTTATTTAAAATATATACGAGGTTGTTGTTACCATGTGTTTCATTTGCATACGCGATTCTTGAGGACACGTACATAGGTACAGCCATTTGTTGTTGTGGAATAGCTGATTTATTGTATGAAATTGTGATTAAGTAAACGTTTTCGAAACAAAAGTCATCAAAATCGAGGTACCAAATATATGCATGTCATTGTTAATTATGAAAAAATTCGATATAAGGAAAATCTTATGTAGATATCCGAATCTGATAAAATTCACTGATAAGATTTTGACTTATTTCGTGTTCATCTTGAGTCAATAAATCGTGGAAATTGTAGATCATCAACATTCTATCGTATTCAATAATTATCAAAACTAAGAAATCGAATTTGAGACAGTAGATAAAAGAAATTTTGTACTTGAACATTATTCAAATATGAAGGTTTGATATTCTAGATCAATGTTTTTCATTTGGAAATTTTTTGATTCGGACATATGCAATCGCAAGCCAAGAAAGTTAAAATTAAGGCCATTCCATTGTTTACTCAAATGTGTTATTTCAAAATATTGATCTTGATTGATTTGAAACAACTTTGGGATGGTATACTGGATAAAAAAATCTAATCTTGACAAGTGGGTACTATTGGTATCTGAGACCTTGCGAATACTTGAATTAGAAAATCATTTGTGGGTTTGTAGGTGGGTGGTTAAATGTTACCACTTGGGGTGTCCTTTCTCTTCGATATGTGGGACTGGAAACTTTGGCGTTATCTCATACTAAACACTGCGCTTCATTACTTATCAAACTAAATTACCTAATTTCGTTCGCGTTTTATGAAATTGGTATTGTCAGGGGGGTCACACTGTATACTATATCCATATAGGGGCTCCATCTATTGACGATTTTCAGCATATCTACACCATGATATATTTACAATAAGAGAGGTAAAGGTACTTTTTAAAATGCTTCTCCTCTTAATTTCAATAATAGAAAAACTAATTTTGAAAATATGAATTTGGCGTCGATTGATTGATAGAATACTTGAATATTGATGAGAAAAAATTAGTAATAGGAAGCTATAACTTTAATAGAAAACTGCAACAGAAGAAGAAATCTATATGAAATAAACAATCTGTAGTCTGCCAGTTATTTATCCAAGCGACATCTATATTGAAGTATAGAAACTATTTGGTTTTATTGTACGAGGGTGAACTGATAATCTAGTCAACAAGTTCAAACTAGTGAAAAATAGTGATGTGATTAAATTTGAGTTGAAAATATGTGTGATGATGCCTAGACGAATATGCCGGAAGAATATATTGGTACATAGAATATTGCAAAAGTTATAAACGATGACAAAAATACAATTTTTTAAATCTCAGAAACCATTACTTTTCGAAAAATTAAAAAATGATATAAGCTCTCTTCGCAAAAGTCCAGTGTATGGACCTAAGTTAATTAATACTGCATACTATTGCATTATTTTTTGTGTGAAGTGATTATTACCTACTGCTCAGAATATGAATGATGAAATTTGCAGCAAATTTGTGGACATTCACATACAGTAAAAGCTCTTCATTCGCGGGGTATATGTTGCATAAATATGCAGCAAATATGGAAAACAGTAATTCATATGAAATTATAGGGATACGTTCTTAGCTGACGAAATAAGAAATATATATATATATTTATTATATATATAAATATATATAGGGGTTTTACCTCGACGAGTTGCCCATATATCTGTTCATGCAATCAAACTGATTTCATGAAAAAATATAAATCCACCACCCGGTAATTAATACCATTGCCAGGCAATGATTATAATCAAAACATATCCTGGAATAATTATATATTAGGATAACGTTAAATGTTATGAGAATATATCAATCTACCAGAATATATACATACTATAGCATCATCAGACAATGATATCAATGTACCAACGAGTAGTGTCAGAGGCTTTCTTCCCGGAAAAATCCAGTGTACGGACCTTAGTCAAGTAACACTGAATGTTGCTCATTAATAGTTTCCTTTGTGTGAAGTGGTGAACGATCGAATAGAATACTGCTCTGAATATAAATATGACAAAGTTGTCAGTTAATTATATTACATTTATATAAACAAATAAATAAAATATGAAATGAGATTCTGAGCAGTATAAACTAAAGAAAACCTATGACTCTACCTCATTATTTTTTCGGAAAGAAACCTACGAAGAATATAACAAGATTTGATGACTGTTATCTTTTGTAACTGTTCAAACAAATTTTTCTTCAGACCCAAAATCTCAATACTTGTGAAGATTTCTAGGAATAACACCTGTTGTGGAAATAATAATCGGTAGAATAAATATTTTCTTCATTTTCCACATTTTTAATCTCGTCGCCAAGCATCATATATTTAGAGATTTTTTCATTGTATTTATTTTGTATATTATGTGTGTCGGGTATAGCAATATCAATTATATATGTTATTTGATTCTGTTTATCATTAAGAATGATATCTGGTCTATTGTGTTTTACAGCTCTGTTGCAAAGAATTGTTTTATCAAAATAAAGTTTATATTTGTCATTTTCACAAATAATCTCAGGTTCATATTTGTGAAATTTTTTCTTTTGGGAATTAGGTCATGTTTAATTCCTAGATTAAAATGAATAATATTAGCGACAGCATTATGTCTTTCTAAATAATCTGTTGAAGCAAGGACTGACCAAGATGATAATATATGTATTCTGTATTGTATATTTCATGTATTCTTTTCTTTATGAGTGGTTCAAAAACTAGGTGGAAACGCGTTTCTTTTTAGTAATTAAAGAACATACTAATTTCTGCAAACGCAAAGAACAACGTATTACCTCTTAATTACTATATAGCAATTCCTCAAATAAAAATTCGCCAATATTTGAACACATAAACTCAACTAACTTTTCGATATTATTGAACAATCTTAAAATCCTTCATAAATGTAACAAAGGGAGAGAAAATGACCGTAGGGTCGAAACCGGTCGTAATTATTGAATGAATCGTGGAAAAGTGTCTCATTTCGTTTTACTTTGATATACAACGTGTTCCATAAAAAACAACTAGTTTAGCCTATCACTTGTAATTATAATTGTACCCCTTAAGTAAATCTGAATTTCGAGTAAAAATTGTGCTTTTCACCAATGCTTTATGTTGAAGGAAATCAATCGTTGTCTCGAGAACAAAGGAAGCCATGAAAATTTTCTTGCATCCATTGTTTTATCAAAAAGTAGAAACATTCCATGTAAACTGTATACTTCTATGCCTATTAATTTCGAAGTTACCATTCAGGAACAACGAATTGGAGACATCTTGTACAAACTTATCAAAATTACATCAAAAATCATTCAAATGTTCATCTTGTTAATTATAAATGTATAATAAAGTTACAAAAATTGAAGAAATCGTAATTTCGATTCCGATTGAATTAACGGTAGGAACACAACATACTTACAAGAAAAGATATTGAGGACTACAAACTTTAAATATAGAAAATTATAGTTGATATACCCAGATGAGAAACGAAATAAATACAAAACTGATGAGCAACTATTAACTTTCATGGATTACAGAATAATCTCTGATTATCTATCGACAATCTTTAAATGCAATTTGTAAAATCCGCAATAGATAAAGTAAATTGTAAATAGAAAAATAATAAGATAAGATTTTTCGATTACACTAGGTCACGGTTCTTTGTTTGAGTACAAATTACAAATTATTTCAAAAGTGAATCAAGTACTTTTTGCAATAATCATTGTCCAGAGTTGCAAAAGAACTATCAGTGATAAAAGATACTCAACACAGCAAAATTTTCATCTATATAAGCAGAATGAGTTGTTTTACTAGCATAAAACACACAACAAATTTTTCTAGAACAACTCAGGTAAGAAAAATTTAATATTGATTTTATTTATTGATCGAATGCAGAAAAAAATCATTACTTTATTGTAGACATTTCAAGATGGAAATAGTATTTTTGCTAATGGTTTTATGTCTGATATTAGCGCATGCTTCCACCAGGCAAGAACTCCAAGAACAATGGAAAGATTTCCAGGTACTCTTTGCCAATCAGTGTAATATTAATATTAACAAATATCCTATTCCAGATTAACTACAGCAAATCATATAAATCCCCAATGGAAGCGAGGCAACGTTTCTTAATATTCGAGGAGAATTTAAGGAAAATCAAGGAACACAATATCCGTTTCCAGAAAGGACAAGTGAGCTACACCAAAGGAATAAATAAATTTGCTGATTGGACTTCAAGGGAATTCTTGGATTATGTAAATCAATACAAAGTGTCCGAACGTTCTCTAAAGGGCTCTGAAGTGTTTACAAACTCAAACTCTTCGTTGCCTTCATCAGTTGATTGGAGGACTCAAGGATGCATCACTGGAGTTAAAGACCAAGGGATATGTGGGTCATGTTGGGCGTTTAGTACAGTGAGTATCTAAACTTTCATTTGAGTCTTCTTGAATCTTAATAACGTTCATTCAACAGACCGGTTCATTAGAGGGCCAACTCTATCTCAAAAAGGGCACACTCATTTCACTAAGCGAGCAAAATCTGATAGATTGTTCTTGGGCTGAAGGAAATGCAGGATGTGGTGGAGGCTTAATGAGAAGTGCCTTCGACTACATCACGAAAAACGGATGTGAAAGTGAAAACGACTATCCTTACCGAGACTTTGATGGTCGATGTCGTTTCAACCAAACAAAAAGTGTGGTAGCAATCAGTGGTTATGTTGAAATCAACCAGGATGAAACAGATCTTCAAGCTGCTGTTGCCAGTATTGGTCCAATATCAGTTGCTATTGATGCTACAGCAGAATTACAAATGTACTCTGCAGGTATTCTTGAAGATGATTCTTGTTCAGCAGACTCCTTGAATCATGGCGTCCTACTTGTTGGATATGGAAGCGAGAATGGTGAAGATTACTATATAATCAAAAATTCCTGGGGTGTTTCTTGGGGGGAAAAAGGATATTTCAGGTTAGGGAGAAAGGGTTCAAATCCTTGCGGCATCAAACAGGATGCATCATATCCATTAGTGATTTAATATTGTAATATATATTTATGATTGTGCCAATTTATTTTGATTTATATATTTTTTAATGTTAATAAAAATGATGAAGGTACTTCAATCTTTCTTTTGCCATCATTTTGAACATGACAATACCATTTAGGATAGTTTTAAGTGTTGAGTGGAGACTTTAATGAGTAAATAATAGGGAATTCTGAATTTTCAATTCTAGTCCATGACGTCGAATTGATGTTCCTGGATTTTGACAAACATTATCACGCACTGTTTCGACATAAATGTTTGAATGGTGTATAGCATCACCAATTGGTCCTGCTTTCATGTACTTTTCAGTTATTATACTCACAGTTGATGGAGTAGAGTGAATATTCCAATAATGAGAAATATTAACTCACATAGGTTTTCAAATATTGTTCAAAAGTTCATTCAGGTAATTTTCATACCAAAATGGTACCAATTTCGAATATCGAATAATTTGAGCGAGGCAATACATTTTTTTAGAATAAAAAGATGATTCAATGGAATTTAATTCTGTTATTAAGAATTTGGAGTGCAAGTTTCACATAAGTATCAACTACAAAAACAATCCCTGATTGATGAAGAATCATTTTTATTAGGGCAAATTCTTCTGTTTTCAATTGGTAGTTTCGCCTTGTTCATTCTATTTTTGTCTTCAGTATTTGGAAGGGGTTTTTGTTGTCTTGGTGGTACCAACCCGTACCGTTTCTTGTATTCCTAGAAATATAGTTGATATTTGAGTTAATCGAATAGCCAGAAGTCACAAGGTTCTCAGTCAGGCGAATATGGTGGCTGAAGAAGCAGATTTCAATAAGCTTCCCCAAGTTGCAGGATGATTGCGTCACATAAGAGTCGATCATAAGTCAAAGTAATGTTGAAATATAAACATTTTGTGTTTCATTGACTAATTTCGGTATTTTTTGACAGAATGTATAATTCTGACCTAATTTTCTATTCCTATAATTTTTTCCTGAAAACTTTTCTAGGATCAGAACAAACAAAACATAAAAAGGACTCACACATTTCTATCGTTGGATTTGTGAGTTATTAACTGGTAGATTAATCTCAAATTATGGCAATTTTATTCCTGTAAACTATCTTTCGGTATTAATGAACATTCTGAAAAAATCAAACCAAATCGGTTTAAGCATTTTCAAATGAAGCACTTACTAATGAACATAAAGTATGTTTTGAATATTTCGAAATTTGACAATTACAAATATCAATCAATATCACATACCACATGAGTATCGTGATCGTTAGTATATTGCAACCCGTTGAGTATTCTACAGAATTCTTCATGATGACAGAATGTACTTACCATTATTGTTGCTTCTATGGGATATGTTGGTTTGCTATCGGCTTTCTGCTTGTTTAGAACCTCTTCGCCATATTTCAGAAACTTTTCGTCCTTTTCTGGAAAGTCGTTCCACTTGAAAGAATCTTCCTTTGCTTTTTTCTCAGCTTTTCTGTTATTATTCTCTCTCTGTAATCAAATGTCATGAAAGATACCAAAAATTATCAGATTTAACTCTTTGGGAAACAAAATCTAAACAAGAAACTGCTAATTCGATATTGAAAACGTTTTAATTTCGAGGCAATATCATTTATTTGCCTAAGTGACACTTACAAGTCGACAAGTATATCTGTGAGGTTGAGATTGTGATAAGATGCGCGAAGAACAAAAGAGATAGCAAGCGGAGGAAGTAAGATGAATAATACGTTCTGCAATGTAATGTGAAATAGTTATCAGAAACGGCGTAAGGGCTTTTTGAAAAATTATCCCTCTTAGGCATATGGTATTTCAAAGTACTCGATCATTTTAATTTCTATAACGAAGAAGTCACAGACTCATCATCAGCAATACTACAGGAAAGTTTCGAGGCAGGAGTTTTTCTAACTGAACCTTTACAATATGTACTATTGTTTTGTCCTTTCTCCAAATTTTCAAGAATACCGGGATTCTACAATAGAATGAAATATAGTAATTGAAGTTTGATATTCAATAGGGATTTGAGGCAAAGGATTAGTATATGTTTTTCCTAAGTACCCTGTATCTTTGCGATACCTGGATGGGTTTATATAGGATTAAAGACATAACAAAGAAAACGGAAATTTTAAGAGGTTATATGAGGACGAATGATTCGGATCCTGGTTGTCAGTTTAATAATACAAATTCATTAAAAATGGTAAAAACTCTACCTATCTAAACAATTTTTGCAACAATTCAAATATGAAAGACAAGATGAGTTAGATAACGTCTGCTTGCAAAGTAATTATGAAATTGTCGATAAGGTCATCCAGCATAGGTCTTGCTCCATAAAAGATCGTTCAATTTTCTGCGTATTGTCGCATAATGATTCCCACTGATCTGGAGAAAACGAAGAGAAAACTCACCACACAGTGTTTCCACATTTTTCATTGAGAAATCACATTCCTGTCAGCCACATTAACTTTCATGGCTGCCCAAATTTTTTCAATCAGGTTTTAGTCAGGGTGTTATGGGTGAAGTCTAAGTACATCGCGGACTTTGTACAAATCGACATTCACTTAAGCGTTCAAAATTATCAGTCTTGATCCTTTTGAAACAGGCCGACGTAGGCCGTCGTTTGTCTCGTCACTCCAAGCCTTCTTGTGTGTGTATGGGATGAATGAATATATATTTCGTCCTTGTACGTATGTATGCTTTATTTATCATGGTTACAATCTTTGATTGCTAATGATAAGGTCAAATAATTGATCGATGAAGCCTGAACTACGTGATAATTGATATTCATAATGAATAATAAAATAAAACAAGTTACTATGTTTTAACTATCACTAATTTATTGATGTAAAGAATGACAAAATTTTACATTGGTTGGATCGGTTTCGGACATACGTCCATTATCAACAACAAGCTAATGAAAACTGAATACTCATGTAGAATACAGGAAATACCATCAATAAAATGCTAGTACAGATCACAGTAACTTGAATAATGGTGATTGGTAGGTAATTAAGTCTACCTGGTCGTTAAGGAGCTTAACCCTTTCTACTCTAGATGCCTTGAAAATTTCCATCGATTTAAAGAAATTGAGTTTATAAGATTTCTCACAGGAATGAAGAATTTTTAGCTGTTAAAGTTCTGGAAAATGATGACATTCATTCAGACAATGTGCAGCTAAAGCTGAATCATAGTTCTGATGTAGGAATTACTGGAAATGTTCTTTGTATCTAGCCTTGAAAGAGCGTCCTGTTTGACCTATATAAAAGGAATTCAACTCAGAATGTTAATTGGTATACTCCTGATTTTTCGAATTTATCGGTTTTATCTTTTGTGTTGAAAAGCAGGCCTGACAAATTGCTAACTGGTTTGAATGCAATATGAACTTTTTTACTATCTGACAAAACTCTAGCAACCTGTTCTGACGTCTTCCCAAAATATGTTAGAGAAATAAGTTTTTCGGCCTTTTCTCTCTTGGATTGGGGATATATCATGTTGAATGTGTTGTTCCGTATTTTTTTCGATTAACTAAAGTCTCTATTGCTTTTATATCGAAGCCGTTGTTCTCTGCTATTAACATAATGGTGTTAAATTCTGATTTTCGGTCCATGTCCGATAAATGCAAAGAAATCGCTCTGTGAATCATGGATTTGAAGGCTGCTATTTTTTGAGAATACGGGTGAAATGAATCTATGGGTATGACATTATCCGTGTACGATGGTTTTCTGAAGATATTAATTGATAAACGGTTACTACTCTCCCGGGTAATTGTTAGATCTAAGAAATTGATTTTACTATCGACTTCTGTTTCTACTTTGAACTTAATTTTAGGATGAATGTCATTAATGAAATTCAGGAAGATTTCTAGTTGTTTATTCGTTCCAATGAAACAGGCTAAAATGTCATCAACATATCAGTACCAAAATAGAATATGCCTTTTCGTCAAAGGTGACGTCATAATTTGTCATTTTTTAAAATGAATCCTAGAATTCCTAGATTATATGGTCTCATTAAAACACATAAAGAAAATAACCCCATTCGTCCAGTGGTGTCATATACTAATAGTCCAACACAAATACTTGCTAAGCAACTAAATACCAAATTCAAATCAATTTCAGATTTTCATTCACAATATAGTATAAAAAATTCATTAGAATTATCGAATAAATTAAATAATTTCCTCATGCCACCAACCGCAAAATTAATATCATTAGATGTACATAATATGTTTTCGAATATACCTGCAACAGAATGTGTCCCCTTAATATCAAGTATTCTAGAGGCAAGAAATCTCATCGTGGTTTGTAAAGATGAGTTAATTTCTCTGTTTGATTTATGCTTGACCCAATATTATTTTCAGTTCAATAATAAGATATATTCACAAATTAATGGTTTAACTATGGGTTCACCCCTCAGTCCCTTTCTATATGAAATTTTCATGTCTAATTTGGAAAACACTAAAATTATGACGTCACCTTTGACGAAAACGCATATTCTATTTTTGTACCGATATGTTGATGACATTTTAGCCTGTTTCATTTGAACGAATAGACAACTAGAAATCTTCCTGAATTTCATTAATAACATTCATCCTTAAAGTTAGTTCTTAGATCTAACTATTACCCGGGAGAATAATAATCGTTTATCAATTGATATCTTCAGAAAACCATCGTACACGGATAATGTCATACCCATAGATTCATTTCACCCGTATTCTAAAAAAAGCAGCCTTCAAATCCATGATTCACAGAGCGATTCCTTTGCCTTTATCGGATATGGACCGAAAATCAGAATTTAACACTACTATGTTAATAGCAGAGAACAACGGCTTCGATATAAAAGCAACAGAGAGTTTAATTAATCGAAAAATTCGCAACAACACATTCAACATGATTTATCCCCAATCTAAGAGAGAAAAGCCCGAAAAATTTATGTCTCTAACATATTTTGGGTTGCAATTCCTTTTATATAGGTCAAACAGGACGCTCTTTCAAGGCTAGATACGAAGAACAACTCCGGTCATTCCTACATCAGACATATGATTCAGCTTTAGCTGCACATTGTCTGAATGAATGTCATCATTTTCCAGAACTTCAACAGCTAAAAATTCTTCATTCCTGTGATAAATCTTATAAACTCAATTTCTTTGAATCGATGGAAATTTTCAAGGCATCTAGAGTAGAAAGGGTTAAGCTCCTTAACGACCAGGTAGACTTAATTACCTACCAATCACCATTATTCAAGTTACTGTGATCTGTACTAGCATTTTATTGATGGTAATTCCTGTATTATACATGAGTATTCAGTTTTCATTAGCTTGTTGTTGATAATGGACGTATGTCCGAAACCGGACCAACCAATGTAAAATTTTGTCATTCTTTACATCAATAAATTAGTGATAGTTAAAACATAGTAACTTGTTTTATTTTATTATTCAATGATAAGTCAATTGAAAATACCTAGTTAAATAAATAAAAAATTTAGATTACTCAGTTAAAAAATACATAATTCGAACACTAACATACATACAAGGAAGTGATAAATATTAACACAAAAATTTCGCTGGTGGTACAGGCATTTTTCACATAACAATTCTTTAACTTTAACTTCGAATTTTTTAGTTGTAAGCTCTCTCCACTCCAGAGGCAGCTTGTTATAATAGTTTATATTGGGAGAATTCCTTTGTGAATTAGCCAATCTGTATCTTGGTGCTATTAGAAAATCTTTCTGTCTTGTATTTTTCTGATGGTTGAAGCTATGCGTTTTGTAGTCCCTTAAGTTGGAATGAATGTTTATGTGAGTGGCGTATACGTACAATGAAAGAAGTGTCAGTATACTAAGTCTTCTGAACACAATGTGCACGGTATTCAGCACGAGCGATATACGTACACTTTTTTTTGGAGTTTGCAGATTCTCTCCATTGTTGAACAATTGCCCCATAAAGAAACCCCATAAGCCATGACCGAGTGGAACAGGACAAAGTAAAATGGTAGATTAGCCTCATCATTTCCCATATATTGAAGTCTTCTAAGCAAGAACACCACTGATGACAATCTAGGGACCAACTTGTTGACATGCTGTCCCCACGTTAAATTGTCGTCTAAAGTAATACCTAGTATTTTAGCTGTCTCGCCATTTGAGAGTTTAGAACTATTTGAAATCGTCAACTTTTGGGTTTTTTTCTCTGTATAATTTGAGAGAATTTGCTCTCAACCATAGATCAGTACAATGCATGGCAAAATCACAAAGTTCATTCGCGAAGAGGACGCTGCCTACTGGTTTCAAGTGAGATGGTAAGTTGTTGATATAAATCAAAAAGAGCAGTAGCCCCAGTACAGAGCCCTGGGGTACGCCTGTTTTCATAAACATTGTTCTCTTTTCTTGACGGTATCGTTTGATGCTTCTTAAATAATTCAAACGTAGTTGCTGTATTTCAGGTTTTTCCTGCATATTCATTCTCATCGAGAAATTTTTGATGGATTCGCTTTAAGGTGGGTACGATTTTATCGACGTAAGAATTAGCGACGAACCTACGGAGCAGAGCTGTATCGAGGTCATCGAGATTCTCTTTTTTCGGGAGTTGAAAAAGTGTTATTTTCGCCATCTTCAATCTTCTTCATTCAGCACGAAGTTTTTTGCACAGTTCGTAAACCTACTCCTGTTGCGACAGCTACACGTTCTTGAATATTTTTCAAAGAAAAACAGGTTCATTCTACATGCCTTCGCGTTTCATGAAATGAATGACATTCGCAATTATTTCCTTGGATTGCCCACTCAATTTTTTCCCTTTCAAGTTGGAAACAAACTCCATCCTCACCAAAACTTAGAAATATTAAAATGAAATTTGCAAGATTCGGTCCTGTTCGCTCTGAGCTCTTGGCCACGTGACCGGCAAAGTTAACGCGCAACAAGGGGAGGGGCCATTTCACCCGCACAGATGTTCTTGTCGACCCGTACATACATACACATTCACTTAAAAATATATTTCGTAGTACATATAGCCATGCGATAATAAATATGGACACTACCTGTTGTTCCTGAAGCATTTCACCGAATTTTCTCACGTTTTCTCTTTTTTCTTCTTCCTTGATTCTATCTTCGTTTCGCATAATTTCTGTACATTTCATTCTGTTGAGCATGTCCCACTTTCGATTTTGTTCTTCACTTTCTTTCCTCTTTCTATTCTTATTTAGAGCATCTTCGTAGTTTTCCTTTCGATCTTTTAAGAGTTTGTCATGATATTCTTCTTTCTTTCGGAATTTCAATGATTCCCTGCAATGATTCTTTTTAAAGATCGATAACGGCTCTAAGAAATTTTGAAATATGGCCAAATTTCAAAGAGCTGATAGTAGTAGTTATTATTATTATTATTATTTGGAGTCACTGCAACTGTCACTGTCTTTCAGCGAAATAGCAACGAAAGTGAATTTATAACAATTATTCTAGAGTTGTTAATGAAAAAATTAACATGGCAGTCTTCTACTTGTGAAATAAGTCACCGAATGATTATTGTTTCCAACGTACACATGAAATTAATCAAATTCTTACACAAAAACTTTGATAGGTATGGGACAAAACAAGATATAAAATGATCCTGATGAATGTCAAATTTGACACTCTAGATTTTTATTGTTGTTTCTATCTGATTATGAAAAAAGGCACCGATTGTTTGAGTAAAAAATTGTAGTAACTATGAAAATGAAACTGTCTCTATTTCATGGGGTTTGAGGAATCTTTCGCTTTTATTCATTTGCACCCTGTATATAATCAATAACAATCACAAACAAATTCTTCGGTAAAAAATTGACTTCAAAGAGCATTTTCAAACGTTTTATGTGAAGGAAAACTTACGCTGCTTCAATTTCGGCTGCTGCTTTTGCTATCCGCGTATTTTCGTCACCTCGTTGTTGCTCGTAGATGTCTACTAATTTCCTACATGCTGATTCCTGATAATCGGTCATGCGTTGAATTTCCTGTGAAATTTTTGAAAGTTATTGTTATTTTTATTAATTAAGGCTCCAGGTGTGTCGGTAATTTCTTTCTGGTTCTTATCGCCGGCTATAAGTATACAGGGTGTTACATAATGGTATGTCTTGAGGGGATAAATCTACGTGCAATTTTAAGAAAAAAAGTTCATATAAACAGGTCCGCAAAAGCTTCGTTACGGAGCTACAGGGTGTTGAAATTTCCGGAGAAAAAATTGTTTTTTTCTTCAAATTCCTAAAGTTTTCGAGATATTCAGCCCAAATTTGGAACGCAAGCTATTTTTTTCAACCTCCATCATTACACGTCTTAGATTTCAACTAAAATTCGCAAGGTTTTTTCTTTTCCGAGGCCATGTCTTCTTTGCCCCCAAACTTTTTTGCAGTACGCCACTGATCAACGTACAATGAATTTTCGTCATTTTTGTTCAATTTAGAAACTTTTTTGACGCTTGTCATTTTTTCGTCTCTCCGACCGTTCTCGAATAAAATATTATTAAACGATTGTATGTATTCGCTGAATTGAAAGCACTCTAATTAAAAAATGGCTAGTAGGCTTTAATTTTTTTCATTTATTTATTTATTTTGACAGTTGCTAAAGTTGAATCAGTGTGTGCTCGAATTCTTTATTAAATAAGCGATTAGTTTTAAGAGTTTTGAAGTTATTGCTGTAAGAAAAAATGGCTAATTTTACTGACGCCGAATTGGCTGATATCCATTACATATACGGTCTGGCTGACGGAAACACAACAGAAGCTAGGCAATTATATCAGGTACGCTTTCCAAATAGAGTAACACCAGACAGGCGAACATTTTCAAATATTCACAGAAGGTTGAGGAAACAGGTACTTTTACTGCAAATATTCATTTAAAAGGTACAACTCAAACTATGAGAACTCCAGATATTGAGGAAGCAGTTTCGAATTGTATTGATTTGAATCCTCATGTGAGTACAAGAAAAATTGGAAATCAGTTGAATATTTCACATGTTCTAGTTTGGAGGATTCTCCACGACTTTTTATTGTACCCGTTTCATATTCAACGCGTCCAAACTCTACTTCCTCGAGATTTTCCTTCAAGACTGAATTTCTGCCGATGGTTCTCAGATGAAATTAGAGAAAATGCTCATTTTAATAGTGGAATAATGTTCACAGACGAAGCTAACTTTTCGAGAATTGCTATCACAAATTTTCACAATAATCAATATTGGGCCGAGGAAGAATCTCATCATCAAGAACAATTATCACTAAATGTCTGGGTCGGAATAATTGGAAATTATTTGATTGGGCCATTTTTTTTTGCCTAACAGACTTAACGGTCCCGCTTATCGACAATTTCTTGAGGAGGAAATACCTTTATTGCTCGAGGTTGTGCCACTTTTGGTGAGAAACATAATGTGGTTCATGCATGACGGGGCACCAGTACATTTTAGTGGAGAAGATAGGGAATTCTTGAATAATATATGCAACAACCGATGGATAGGTCGGGGTGGGCCAGAACCATGGCCTCCTAGGTCCCCAGACTTAAATAGTTTAGAGTTTTTCTTATGGGGATATCTCAAAAGTTTAGTTTATACCACTGCAGTGAACACTGTAGAAGAATTGAGAAATCGAATAATAACCTCTTGTGACACTATTAGAAATACCCCAGGAATGTTTCAAAGAGTGCGTGATAATATGCGAAAAAGGACAAACGCCTGTATTGTTGCAGGTGGAGAACACTTCCAGCAATTTCTTTAGTATTTATATGTTCTCTGTTTTAGTTTGATATTGATTAAGTATAAGTTGAGTCTCAGAAGACGAGCTACCACGATAAAAGCAGATTTTGAGCATACATATCGAGTATTTCTATTATTTTTTTTTATTTAGCGAATAACACATAATTCAAATTTAATAATTTTTCACTCGAAAAGGGTTGGAGATACGGAAAAATTACGAGTGTCAAAAAAGTTTCTGAATTGAACGAAGATGACGAAAATTGATTGTACGCTGATCAGTGGCGTACTTCAAAGAAGTTTGAAAAGGCAAAAGAAGACATGGCTCCTTGTGAATTTCAGTTAAAATCTGGGAGGTATAATGATAGAGGTTATAAAAAATAGCTTGCATTCCAAATTTGGACTGAATATCTCAAAAACTGCAGGAGTTTTGAAGGAAAAACCAATTTCAACACCCTGTAGCTTCGTAACGAAGCTTTTGACATGCTATTATGTTACACCCTGTAGAATGTTGAGATTTAACAATGTGTTATTTTATTAAAAAATCTCTAAAAATTACTATTTGCGAGATTATCGCAATGTAAACACATTGAAGAATTTTCATTCAAGGAACAATATTCAACCTTCCGTAGAATGTTAAATATCCCTCCTTAAAGGAGCTAGTTTTCCGATCCACCCTTCATAATCACCATCAACCGGGGCCACACAGCAGTGGTACAGCACGGTCAGCTGTGATAAATAAGACCAATGGACTGCAGTTTCGGTCTCATTTGACCTCGTCAGCCAGACAGATCGACTGTTCCTTGGCAGCACCTTGACCATGTAGACCTGCTCCAGTCTGTATAACAAATAGGAGCCCTCCAGTAGACGGTCCATTCCTGTCTGCTAAAAATGATGATTTGGTCTTACCATCATCACATATAGCCACTGAAGTTACTCTGGGAAAAGACCCCATTTCTTTCCATAGGTCATTGATCATGTCCATCAGAAATGTCTAGCCTTGTGTATTGTGGTTTCCAGGTGCGAATTCCACGTGAGCTCAATAAGGTAACCCCCAGATATTTTGATTCCTAGGCAACCGGAATCAACACTACACCAAGGATAGGGGGAGACACAAATATCCTCCATATCCTGGTGAATTGTACCAAAATGATTTTGTGGGGGCTTATGCTAAGTTTTCACTCACAAACCATCCCTGGATAGCTGATATAGCTTCCTGAAGTCTGTCGGAGACATCGTCGTCATCTTCGACTGATAAAATGACTATATCGTTAGCGTACGCTTGTTCATAAACATCCAATGCGCTGATTATTGCCAGAAGATTAACTACTAGCAGGGATCACAATAGAGGAGATAATATCTCCCTGATGTCAGCCCCTGCCAGCCGAAAACTGTCTACTTCCCCTTTCAGGGAAGTGTTGATCACTCTGGCATTTAGAATGTTGCTTATGCATTCAGCTATAATATTCGGTACTACTCTAGCTTTCGCAGCCGCGCATAGTGAACTAGTGGAGTCAGCATGAAATGCACCCTCAATGTCCACGGCCCAGAGACTAAGTGATCCTCCTGACTGGGTTGTTAAGTGCCAATTCAATTCATTTACCTTTCCGAAAGGCGTATTGATGTTCTCCCAAAGGCTTCAGCTATAATACATCGGTTCTGATGAATCCATCTTAAACCTTCTCCAGGGTGTTTAGAACTTAATACATGAGGTCGGCACGATTTAGTTTTGGAATAGACTAATCGAAATGGATCAGAAAGTTAGGTCGTTGATTTTGAGTATGAATCTTAGATGTCAGGGGTGGCAATTTTCTGTATTAACATGATTTTGGGGACTTTGATTTTGTCCAAAAGTATTACGTTTATCATTATTATTTATTATTTATTCAATATCTATGAGTACCATTTTCATTTCGGTTATTCTCGAGCTTATCTTAGTGCCAGTGGATTACTGGAAAACAATTATTCAACATATCTAAACTTCTTCTAGACAAATTTGAATTTTCGATTTTGTGCTTTAATTTCTAGGAATGGAAAAAACGAAGTCTTACTTGCTTCTTTTGATCTCGCCGCGTACATTCAATTTTATGTTTAGTGTCTTTGTAGATCTGACAAACGATTTCCATTTCGGCGTCTTGTTTTTCATGACTTTCTCGTTCCTTCATGACGCATTCTCTGCTGTTCTTCAACGTTTGAATGGAAGAATGCTTAGCTTTGTCGAACTAGAACAATGAGGTGTTGTTATATACGCCACTGGTCGCGAAAAATTGAAAATTACGTCTTCTTGCGCGTTCTTCCTTATGATTGCTAATTCTTCTTGTAGCTTGATTATGTCTGATTTTTCAGCCTCCAGTTTATCCGTCTCGTGTTTGTCTTTATGTTTTTGTTTTTCGCTTATTCTGAAAGAATTCATGAAAAATCATGGTGAATGTAGATGAGTGTTATCTGGTGTGCCACGGACAAACTATGCTAATAGAAGAAGCAGCAATCTTGACATATTGAATAGGCAAAAGTATTTCTTGGTAGAATTCTACTTAATGTATGAATGTAGTTGCTGCTTCAACCGCTAGGTGGCAAGTAAACGCAAGCCAGTACCTAAATTATGTTCAACAACGATAATAGTCGATATATTTTCTCAATTTAAGGAAACAATGTTCACATTTTCACTATATTCTTAATCTTCTGACGTGTTTCACCATATCATGTACATTTGGTCCCACTGTACACAAATGGAGACATATATATATATATATATATATATATATATATATATATATATATATATATATATATATATATATATATATATATATATATATATATATATATATATATATATATATATATATATATATATATAAAGACAAAAGTGAAATTTGATACCTAGTTAGTATAGACTTCTAACATACATACTGAGTAAGATAACTGTGCTTTTATGAAATAGATTCTTTGACAAAATTATCGCATCAACCTACTTTTACGATAATACTATATAAACTTTTAGGTTGGTCATTGAAGACGCTTGGTGACTTTCAGAAGTGTAAAATAAAAGATACCATTCAAATGAGATGAGTTTATGAAAATATCAACAATTTTCGAGTTAATGAAAAATTGAAAAATTCTACCATCTTCAAACATTCGCGAAGAGACCAATCAACTAGCATCGAATGGTTACTAATCATTTTCAAAATCGAGTGTTTCCTCCCCGGGCCCTAATTACTGCCAGTATACACCTCGGAAGTCCCTTAAACAAATTTTGGATTTACTCTTGAGTCACTGAGTTCCAAATTTCAGAAAGCAGGTTTTCTAGTTGTTGGAGTGTTCTACAAGGCATTCTATGTTGCTGAATTTGCCACCCCATGTTGTCCCAAACATGTTCTATGGGATTCAAGTCCGGACTTCTGGCTGGCCATCTTAAAATATCAATTTCGGCATTTTGCAGAAATTCTGTAACTACTCTTGCTGCATGAGGCCGAGCATTATCATGCATATAAATGAAGTTTTCGCCAATCAATGGGCAAAAGGGTACAACATGCGGTGCAAGGATATCTGCGATGAATCTGGCCGCTGTCATTCTTCCATTATTCACTAGGACTAACTCAGTTCGACCATGGAAAGAAGTGCCTCCCCACAGCATTACTGAGCCCCCTCAGAAGTTTTCGGTTTGCCGGATATTGCATTGCTGATGCCGTTCCCCAGGTCGTCTGTTTACAGTTTACAGGCATGCGTCTATCATTTGATACTAGACAGAACCTGGACTTGTCGGAAAAGAGAACATTCGACCATTCTGGAATACCCCAATTTGCATGTTCTCTCGCAAACTGAAGTCTTGCAACTCGATGCCCTCTGGTGAGACGCAGGTCGGTAGAAGCCACCCTTGGCCTGATATCGTCTTCTCTGAGCCTGTTCCTAACAGTTTGCAATGAAATATGCTCATTTCTGGAGAGTGCAAGTTCATTTTGTAGCATTCTAGCCGTACAGTGCCGAACTTTTAGTGCAGTTAAACGAAGCTAACGATCATCTACTGGTGTTGTTATCCGATTTCTTCCCTGTCCGGCCCTTCTTCCATATTCCCATGTTTCGTGGTACCGATTAATTGCTCTTGAAATAGTGCTTTGGTTAATATTCAACAAGTTGGCCATATAACGTTGGCTTCGCCCCTCATCTAGAAGTGTTACAATTTTTACCACTTCATGATCACTCAAATAGCGTCCAGAACGTGCAGTAGCCATTACAATAATTTCAAAGATTCGAAAATCAACAAGAAACACACAAAACTTGCATTAATTTAGCGTGAAAACTGAAGAGAAATTGAATGAATACTGATAGTCAAATGAACTCATTCTTGTTTCAGACGTGTTTGATATCATATAGAAACAAATGTTACTACATAGATAAGATTTTTTTTCCCCTCGTGTGTCCAAAAACATATGTTGAAAAAGTTTTTTCGCTAGTATTTTGCTGCTGTCGTCGATTGGGTTAGATTATGCATTTCGCTGATGATTCAAAACTTGATATAAATGATGTACAAAGTTAGACCTCTTATGGAAATTCTGAATAGAAATTTTCAACAGAGGGGAATTATTTTTTATTACTCTGTATGTATGAAAGCAATTGTAATAAACTTTATTGTTATTATTATTATTATTCATTCTCAGTTGTCTATAAATGAAGCTATGATCTAATATTTGGGTCATCGTTTTGCAAAACATTTTAATAGAGGAAAGCCTATGCGATTTGGCTTTAAAGACTGGATGATCTGGAGCTCCATGGAATTGTTAAAAATTTGAAACCTACTGTGGAGTAAGACCATTACTGTTACCGGAGCTCTAAAGCCGTTTTGGAACTATTAGAATGTGTATTTTAGGGCAACAGGGATCATTAGGGGTGATCGCCTCAAAAATAGCCCTTTATATCATCAGTTCCTTAAATGAAAAAAGAACCTGAGTGATTCCAATACATATACTGAATACCTATTCGGGGAAAATTGGAAATGATCTCCTTCATTGATCTAAGTAACAGATTTCACCAATGTAATCTAAATGGCACATCTTCCTTTCAAATGTACCAAGGCACCAAACGCATCAGTTTGTGAATATGGTGAAAATTTGAATAGCCTTGTTTGAAAAAAAATGAAAAAATTATTTCCAAGATTATCACAAAACTTACTGCCCTTTAATAAAATTTTGATTCTCTATAGCTTTCATTCTTCTCACACACAACTCCCTCTCCTTGTTTTTATTGAATGTAGCATCCTCCTCAATTATTTGTTGTTCGTATTCGTTCCAATCTTTGATTTCCTTTTCTTTTTCTCTTTGTTTATGCTCAATATGTTTCTGGTTGGCGTATAAACATTCAGAGTAGAGCAAACTAGAATTTATATCTCTTTGTGCTCCTCTGGTTAAAAATATTGTTTTTGCCATTTCCTCGTTATATTTCTTTCGCTCTTCAGCTTGACTCTCTAATACTTTGAAATATTGTTCTACACGATCGTCTTTCTTCTGTGCGAGTCTTTGTTCTCGAGCTGTTTCTTTTTTCTTCCTCAGGTTCTAGACGGTTGAAATCAAACTTGTATCATTTAGATTCGATAAACACTTCTAAATAGTTTGGGAAACAACTACAAATATCGATAAATCACTTCTGAAGATTACTTTCTCGGAATTCCTACACAGGTTTAATAGGATTCAGGTTTGGTGGGTTATATTTGGCCATGGTTGCACACTGCATTTTAGTGAATTTCGTTGGGTGGGAGAAGTATTATTATTATTATTATTATATTTGGAATAAGAAACAGAGGTCTGAGACCTATGGATGCTTCAAATTAGAAATTAAGAGATTGAAATCGCAGAAGCAACAGCGAGAAGAAAGTGAGAAATCAATTGAATATGTAAGTCTTACATTATTCAAAATTGACTAGGTATTAGTGATAAAGCTAGACCAATAAGTGCATTTTTAGAAGAGAATCTTAGAAGAAGTTACAAATATATTTATATAGGAATGCACAAGTAAAAATTAAATATTTCACTCTTACATTAGCGGTGAAAAAGACCAGAGATCAAATCTGTTTCTAAACGCATTGACAGATGGCGCGTATATAATGTCTTAAGGCAATTTATTCCACGTCTCAAAAATCCCATTTGATGAGAAATGCTGCCTTTGGGATGTCTGGAAACTCCATATAGTTTCTGCCTGTGACAGCGGAGTTGTTCATTCTGATTAAGATCAAATAACCCAGAGAGATCACAATTGAACATGTTGTGGAGGGTTTTATATCTGACTATCATGTACAGCAGAAGTCCTAGATGATAGTTTTTAAAAGTTCTCCTGAGCATGGTACGTCTTTTGATGCTTTATTCAACACATCTTGGATGTGATCGGACGATGTTAAAACTCTGTTGATCATGAGCCCCAGGTCGCGATGAAAAGTAGTACTAGTTACAGTCCTGCCATCGAAAGTATACCGAGTGAGAAGTTGATCTTACCCATATGAGAACCCTACATTTATCCAAATTCAAAGGCAAGGACCAGTCGATACAGCACTGCCAGAAGGAGTAAATATACCGTTAAAGAGTGTCAGCATTATCGAGAGGAGTATTGTAAAGCTTAGTATCATCGGCAAACATTGAGCAATTAGACTGAATTGAAACAGGAAGATCAGCAGGTAATAGAAGAAAGAGCAGGGGCTAGAACAGACCCCTGTGGAACATCACTAGAGACAGGTCGCTGAGAAGAGCGTGAGTTTCCGAGTCTAACATACAATTGCCTTCCAGAGAGAACTTTCTATCCAATTCAAGAGGTTACCTCTGATACCAATATGTTCCAGTTCAGCCAATAAGCGTTTTATAGGTACACGATCAAAAGCATGGGAAAAATCCCAATAAGTGATGCCAATTGCAATACAGATCCCATGTTGTGTTTCAGGAATCAGATCATTCGAAAGAGCAAATTTCAGCACTTCTTCGAAAAAGATTTTTCACATATTTCTCCTGCTATGGACACCAAACATATTGGACAGTAATTAAAGGAAGATAAATTGTCACCTTTTTTGTAGAAGGTTGTCAAAGATGCTAGAAACCAATTGCTTGGAAGGGAGTGAGAACGAAGTGATTCAGAAAAGATGGTAGAAAGTAGATGAGATAGACTGTGTACTCAATGTTTCAGGACTTAAGTAGAAAATCCATCAGGTCTTGAGGCAGTGTTATTTTTCACCTATCTAACTATTTTTCAACCACGTTAGGGCTGAAGGTAACATCATTGATGTCGAAAGGGTACCAAGGAGTTTTGAATCGGAGGAGAGGAACTGTAGGTTCATCACAGTGGAATGTTGGGAATGTCTCGACAAGCAGTTTTAAGCCCACTCGCACTCCTTCGACCTTTCCTTATTGCAAAAGTGAATACGCTCCAATGTAGGGATGTAAGGTAGAGATGCCTAATACCACGAATTATTTATGACGTCAATATATCAATATTTACAGGTGTTGCCTAAACAAGCTTTCACACACAATTTGGTTATTACCTCAACAGAATTCTCCCAGTTATCAGTCATTGCTCTAGTTGCATCTCGTAGATACTTTTTGTAGCGTTTCTCTTTGTTCAATTCCTCATTTATTCGGTTCTTTCGGTCCAAATGACTGGTGATTCTATCAAAACTTTTCTACTTGCATGTAGTGCAAGTTTGTGTTCTCCTGAAGGTCGCCCTGCCTCAGAATAATATCTTGTTTCCATCTCAAAAAAATCTTACAAAATCCAAAAAAAATCAGATTGATCTGACTTGTATTACATGGAAATGACACTGTCACAATTTGAGTTGATGTGACAATTGATAAAAAACAATGTTTACTACCTGAAAATTTTATATAATCTTAAATACATATATAATAATTCAATTACAGGAAAACATCCTTAATTAAAAATTCCATTCTTTTCGAATAGATATCTAACATAAAGAGTATTCCGACTTCAGTTATTCTTTTTCATTTCGTGACAATTATTGGTCTTCTTGTCTAGCTCAACGAATTTCTTTTCTAACTCAGGAGGCAATCCTTTATATTGAAGTGGATAATGCAACTCAACTGTTGATTTATGGATTGGGATTTCTTTTCTTCTTATGAACGCTATTGGCTGTTTCTTCTTATACTCCTGAAATGGAAGCAAATATTCGGTATTCATTCGAAGAGGTCTTTATTTTGAATAAACACAAACAAGAATCTCGTTTTTAAGAATGAAATTAGAGTAAAATTCATTGTTGGTCTACATACAATACAATACAATATAGGAGTGAATTTTCAGTATTATTATAAACTAGTTCAAGAAAGTTAGACACACAGTAGAAGCTCTTTATTCGCAGGGTATATGTTCCGTAAATATTCCGCAAATGGAGAAACGATGAATATGGTATGGTAATTTACTCACAACCAAATTTATATGGAATCACCCGATATTTTGAATATGACCTCAGGGATTTTGGAGATATTTCAATTGGAAAAAGAAATAAATTAAGGTTTATTTCAAGAAAGAAACAAATTAAAGAAAATAAGAGACTTTCCGTATGTAGTAAAAAATAGAAAATTGTTTTCTCACGGAGTAGGTGTTTTTTCTCGACATCAGTAACTTATATTACCTATTCTTGCCTAGACACAAGCCTGAATCTGCATAGGCATGATTTGGATTAGGTTTTCGACCTTCTCTGGGGTGATATTCTGCCACTCTTCTGTGGCGACTTCGATGAGCTGTTGTGGGGTTCTTGGATTCCCTTGGCGCGATCTAATTTTACTTTCGAGATTATCCCATAAATGTTCAATATGATTTAGGTTTGGAGAGCAAGCTGGCCAGTCCAAAATAGCGTTTCCCTCTGTTTCAAGATAATGTCGCACGAGGTTGCTGGTATGCGAAGGAGCATTATCTTGCATAGAAGTGAAAGCCTCACAGGGGGCACCTCGCCAAAGGTGGGCTCCAGCACTAGGTCCACGTAATTTCTAGCCGTTACATTTGCAAGAAACGAAATTAAATCTGTTTTGCCTCACAGCATAATGCCACCCCAAAACATCACACTACCCCCTTGGTATTTCGGAATTTGTCTTGCTGCTCGGAGTCTAGCTTGTCATCCACGACCCCTTAAAACCCGAATCCGGCGATCATCTTATCGAACACCAATTCTGGTCTCATCTGAAAAAAGAACATTTCGCCAATTCTCAATATTCCAATTTTGGTGGTCGATACACCAATTAAGTTTGTTAATTTTTTGTTGTCTGATTAACTCTGGAACTCTTAAAGGCCTGCTGCTATATAAACCCCTTGAACGAAGTCTTTGACGTATCGTTTCTTCTGATACACTGATGCCTGTTGCTTCCAGAAATGGCCTTCGACGTATGGGGTACGACGCACTAGGATCTTTTTTTGCAATTTGGTACAAAAAGCGGCCTTGTTCTTCAGAAGTGATCTTCTTACGACTTCTTCTAGCCCTATTTTGCAGAGATTGTAGCTTCACGTATCGGGCGTAGGTTTTGATACCCTCATTGTGGCCGCTATATCCCCCTGTGTCACCCCGAGAGCAATTATTCGACCCCTCTGCACATCGGACAATTCAGCGTCAGGCATTTTCAATTATGATTATAGGTTTTTCTAAATTCTGAAACTCGCAGTTTTAAATCTCAGTGATGACACAGTACAGTATTCCGAACATGTGCTGATAATTCAATATTTCCTATCATACTAAAAAACTTTACTCTCCACAAGTAGTTAAAATACATGGTTAAAATCACAATAAAGTGAAATACCGAGTGATTTCATATAAATTTGGTTGTGTGTATTGCACTATATACCTGACGAAATGTTGACAATCTCAGAACCAAAGATATTTAGAGAAACGAAAAGCACAGTCAACAGTTGAAAATCTCTAATGTTCCTGTTTTTAGAAAAATCAAATGAAGTCATTTATTTCATGAACGCACAGTTATCTTACTCAGTCTGTGTGCGTTGACGCAAGCAACTACGTTTTCTAGAAAGTTCCCTGCTGGAGAACCTCCTCTAACGATATCGTGATTGCATCCAAAGATTCGATTCACCTTCTCGGATCAACGATCAACTCCAGGTTTTACTGACATGAACATGTATCAGCAATAGCTAAGTTGGCATCATCTAAACTTAGTGTTCTTTTCAGAGCCAAGCGATACTTCACGTCATCTCAGCTGTTGCTTCTTTGTAAGATCGGCTTTGGAATATTGTTCCCATGTATGGGGATCTGCGCACAAACATTCTATGCGGATGTTGGATAGTGTGCAAAAACTGTGCTGTGCGCCTCACCCGTAGATCACCCGCGATCTCCAACCGCTGGCTCTCAAAAGACAAGTTGCTGACCTTTCTCAGTTTTAAAGATACTTCCACGGAAGATGCTCCAAGGAGCTGAAAACTCATGTTTTGCCGCAACACTAGGCTGGCAAAGAGTTCTCATCATATGGCGGTACATTTAACGATCCTCGAACCTCTCTCTATACGAATTCCTTCGTTTACAGAGCCGGTGATCTGTGGAACTCGCTTCAGTCCAACATCTTCCCAACATCTTACAATTTGGCTCTCTTCAAGAAGCGAGTAAAAAGTCACCTCAATTATTTCCAGGCTCTCACTCATGTGGTGTAACAGGTTCGTCTATTCCTGGGAAGCGCGCATAAAAAAATACATCATCATCCTCGAATCAAAATCTGTTATCCGCGGGTTTTTGGGGTAGGTGAAGAAGAATACGAGGAGAACAAGAGCTTGCGGAGTACCTAGTGCCTGTAGCAGGTGTTTTGAAGGTCTTCTGGAGTATTATGACATAGAATTTGCCCACACTCATTACTCGGTGGTTTGTTTGTGACGATATTTGTATTCCGCTACCTCGAAAACCCCCGAGTAACAAGTTTGGACCAATTTCATGACAAATTGTCATAATAGCCCTGAGGAAGACGTTTGAAACACCCACTGCGGGCACTAGGTAGTTCGCAGGCTCTTGCCGACCTCCTATTTCTATTCAGAGATCTTGAAAACTCTCGAGTAACGAGTGTGGGTCAATTCAATGACGAATTCTCATAATACTCCTGAGAAAGACTTCGTATTCATGTTCAGCGATCCCATTACCCTCGTGTAAGAGCTTTGATTTCATTTTCACGAATATTTACGGATTCTCAAATTTTTTTAAACTGTCTACTTCGAAATGCAAAATGGAATTTCTTCACGATTAGATTAGTTCACAAAGTTTCTAGAGATTCTAACGAATCCAATCCACCAGAGGATTAAAATTCGTCTTACTGCGCAGAAAAGTCGAAAGTAAGGTTCATTTTTGTGCTGTGAAGTCTCTACTACTAACTTTCTTGCAGCAGTTGATACCTTAGAATTCGTATAAAATTAAATTACCCTTATTGCCTTCTTGATGGGGTAGGTTTGCCAACCCTTCTCCTGGGCAAGGGTCAGGAGTTCTTCGGCATACTCAGCGAAATTATCGTCTTGTTGTGCGAAACTGGTGAATATGTAATCGTCCTCCAGCTTCTTCTCGTTTTCATTGAAGACCTTCTGTTCAGACTGAAACATAAATCGCATTTTCCTGAACTGAACACATTCAAATTTGAAGCAATCTTCAACAAGAATTTTTTCAAAAAAAAGATTGAAAAGGTGGGGTCAGATCGTCTTACTGCTTGATTTAGTAATTCCTTTCCATAATTCTTCTTCTTTTTCATCTCTACCTCTCTGTTAAATTCATCGAAATACTTCATGGCTTCTACTTTTTTGTACCGTTCCACCATTTCCATACGCTTGAGTTCTACCTCTTCTTCTTCCTTCAATTTGTTTCGTTTTAGATCGTCGTGATAGTTTTTAATTTTATCTTGGGCCTGGCTCTTGATAAGAGCATTCTTCTCCTCCATTTTCTGCTGATACCTAAAGGAAAAAATAGTAGTAATGCTTATTAGTGCAGTGAAAATAGAGGTAAGACCGAGAAATGTGCTCATTTACGCCTAGTGTTACAAGGCAAAGAAGAGAAGTGGAACCAGGTATATCTGTTTCTTTCAATGCCTCCAGATAAAGTAGTCAAGGGGATCGTGGAGGCCAAGCTACAGGACCACCTCTACCAATCCTTCTATTTGTATATGCTTGATTCGAAAGATTCCCTATTATTAGTCCAAAATGCGGAAGTGGGATCACCATGCATGCATCAATCAGAGTTTTCTGCAATTAAAGTATGCTTGAGAATTCGATCTGTTAGATAGAGTTACTGGCCTTAACAATCTGCCATCATACCAACCGGACCATACATTGATAGAAAACTTTTGTTGGTGGCTACGCTAAATTGTCTTATGAGGATTATCGTCAGACCACACGTGATATTATCGGAAATTCATTATTTCCTCTTGCTTAAACCCTGCTTCAGCACATATTTGTAGTAGCTATTGGCAAAATTCAAGGCTTTTGGGTAGATCTTTTTCTTCGAGGGCTTCAATCATCAGGATGTAGTTGGGTGTGATACACCAACCAGTAGACATAGAGTTCTTGGATTATTATGGACTTCATGCAAAATGAGTTTTTCATTTATCAGTATCCTGGTCCAGAATTTTCCTGGTCAAAACCATGCGGTTGCAAATAACGAACGACCAATGAAAATTAAAAATTTCTTTGAAGGAATGTTTCTGTTGGGAAAAGCTACAAGAAAGAGTTTTAGGGCTTCAGCTGCTTTACCACCAGATGAATATTAGCCAATTCTTCGATAGTACACTTCTGTCTAACTTCTCATAATATCGAAAATTACGTATTATTGATAGAATTCAAATTCAGTTATGACAATGTATGTATATTACTGTGGATAGCAGCAAGATTAGGTTCTACTCAAAAGTAAATTGAACGAACATTCTGATATTCAAAGTCAAAGTGAAATAAAAACTATCTCAAAAGCTATCTTCCTATTTTCTGTGAAAATTATGAGGACAATTCCGATCTATCATATCACGGATTATCGATCTTCACTTCACTCTATTCATAAAACGCGTGCCTTCTCATGTGAATCATTCACAAAAAAGTTTTATTATTAATAATTGAAAGATCTTTTCAATAAATGTTCTCAAAAAGAACAGTTGTGGATCAAAAATAGCACCTTGCTACTGCAGGACACATTTCATGAATTGATGAGTGAAAAAATTCCTTTTATGCAAAATGGAGCTAGATCCCTTGAAAACTACAAGAGGTACCAACAAAAACGTGAAAAAAATTAAACGTCAACACCTTGTACCTCGAGAATGAAGGACATTTGGACATATGTTTATGAGCATCATTTTCTTGATTCTGATGAATAATCTCCTAAAGGAATTAATAGCTGCATACCTGCATATATGATTATATGATAGATTAATATCGATATGATAAATCCAGACCTATAATCTCAAGGAAGAACGGACGTTGGCCAAATTGCCTGCACTTCTCCTCTAAAAAATGATACTTCTTCTTCAATTTACTCACATTTCTTTTCTTCTGCGTACTCCATTTAGATATATAGTTTCTTCACTCGGTTCAATTTTGGGAAGTTGTGATTGATATTCTACAGAAATGGCAACATTTCTATTAATTCTTTCTTCGGTATCCTGAAATGTAATGTATCATTGAGATCTTTAATTTCAATTATTTTTTATCACAAAAATTGAACCTACTGTAATTCATAAAGAATGATACGAAAATTCTGATCAATACAGTTCCTCCGAATATCCCGACCAAAAGTGTATCGGAAAGTTATGATGGTGTAGTTCAAATGTACTGATATCGCTTTGTAATTGTTCGATTTGGGGCGTATTGGTATCCTAAATTTCCCCTCCATTTTCTTCCACAATTAAACAGAGAAATTCTTTATTATTATTTCGTTTGGTGACACATAGTTTCTTGTTTTATGGTAGCATATGGAAACACCAGATAACTATCGCCGAATTAGGTGTTTCTTGCTTAGATTATTCATAACTTTCCTAACAATATGTGCTGTATTGAACAAAACTACCTCTTGCATTATGTCTATGTGGTCTTCGCAGATTTTCTCACTGGCTTCGTAAATGGGGTTGAATATTAGCCCCGTTGCAACAGTGACAATTAGTATCTTTACCAATTATGTTCCATAATCGCTGAACTTTTATTTGAAAGTCATTTGAGCTTTTCCTCAGTTTCATTTTGACGGATATAATCGGATGGTATAATGATAATTGGAATTTACTCTACTAGAACAACCATATAGTAAACTCATAGTAGGTATTATATGAAGGATCTGTCAAGGAAGCACAGGAGATGTCTGAACTTGCCATGCCCCTTCACTACCTGTGCCAGGAGACATGCATTAGTTCGACTGCCTTCGAGTGCCAACCTTGAACAAGTTTTACTATGCTGTCCTGTTAGCTTGTTCCCCAGCCTTGCCCTAACAACAGAAGCTGAGATCCCGATAGCAGGCTCAGGTCCTATTAGAATACTCTTAGCTACCATAGAGGTAGGCATGCCTTTTCGCCTTTCGCTCTTCCAGACCACCTTAGAAGTAATCCTGTGAAGGGGATCTCAAAGTAGCTTAATTGTCTGGCTTTGAGAACAACCTTGTATCGTTATCGTCTTAGACTTTTATATGTTTATTTAACACGAGGGTGACACATCTTCTGTCTCTCCTGTTCTCTTTCTGGTCTTCGAGCCATGTAACAAATGCACCCTTCATCTGGAAAGGCACCCTTTCTTTGCTCCCACTCTTACCTGGATGGGATCTTATAAGCGAAGTGGTACATTGGTATGGTTTTATACAAGTTCCTCTAGAAGAGGTGGTCGCTGTTAGGAGCTACAAGAAACAGGGTATGTCTAGAACGAGTAACATGCCCTCCGTCCTTAGCCTATGAGAAGTAAATATTGTACTGCTATTGAGATGCACCTAACGCAGTAGTAGGTGTATTTCTTTGAGCACTTACCACATTTCTTAACATCGGATGGTATAGCCACGCCTATAAGTATATCTATTATTCTTTTGTTTTAGACTATTATATTTGGTTTGTTGTCGGAGATGACTTTATCCGATTGGATTTGAGTAACTCATATGGTGGAGAGTATCCACAACCGGATCTGGGGCATGTTCTATGTGAGCCTAATTGACCAAGATTATTTTTATAATTCTTGGAAGGAGGCAATACCTGTTATGCCACAGGTTCGAAAAGACATATGGGAGGCTTTGTGGCACTGTGTTCGATGTTTCTAGAACAAAATTTTGCGAAAACATTTATGTTAAGAGATCCGTCTTTGTTTTAGGTGATGATGCTATAGAACCGTCATCTCTGATCAAAGGCGGGAAGGATGACTTGCCAAAGCTGTTACTGATTACCTTAGACCAAATCTGACGAGTTCCACTGGTCTGCTCCAAGAGTCTGTTGGAATTTTCTTCCAATTCTTATAACCTATGATTTCAATTGTGACAGTTTTGTGACAGTGTTTAGTGCAGCAAGGGGATGCTTTTTTCATAAAGTTTGATATGTAGAGGTCCATGTCTGTAAGAATAACTTCAGTGACAGACTCAGTGCAGATATTGATGTCAGGATCCGAGAAGCAGACGTCATTAAATGGAAAAGACGAGAAAACAACCTGATACTAGATGATGTATAGTTTCTTTATGAGACTGACGAAGTTTTTATCTTGGGTTGATGCCAGTTAGCATGATAGTAGCCTTCATGTAATTTGTTGTTGGCAAGCTGTTATCAGAGCTTCTATGTCTGCCTTCAGGCTGGCACATTTAATATTTCCTTGTTTCAATGAAGCTATTCTCATCTTCATTACCATTATTTTTTTATTGGACCTATTTAATTATGATTGACTATTTTACTATTGTTGATATTATTGCAACGACATTACCTTCTTACATTGAGCTCTCACAAGACAATCTCTGGCAACTCTTGCATTCTTGATTACTTCATTCACCTTATAAATTTCTCTCTCTTCCTGTTTTTCGAATAATCTCTTCATTCTAGCATTTTCCGCAGCTTTTCTCAGGAGATTAAGAGCTTTTCTTCTTTTCTCTAAATTCTGAAAAATAATTAAAATCTAGCTCGAAGATATTTTTGAATACCTACCTCTTCAGCTTTAATTTTCTGCATTCTTTGCCATTGTAGTTCCATCTGCTCCAATTCTTTTCTTTCTTCACTCATTCTCTCAATATTCTCTTGTTTTTTCCTGATTTCATTTTGTTTGACTCTGCAAGAATGACTTGATATGTACAGTTGGTATGCATGGACCACATGAGGTTAAGGAATTGGGCTTTACATATCACTTGAAATTCTCATAGAATCAACGAAGATGAAGTGAAATATATTCTATATTTATTTTCACAAATACGACCAGTTTCGACCGCCAGGTCATTTTTAAGTAGTCAACTACAGGAAATCAACTTACTTATATAGGATACTAGCCTGATTTGATATTAAGTCGTGGAGCGGTATTGATGTCTAGCTGGCTATTAATATGTGAACATATAAAAGCCAGGAAATATTCAGTAACGTTAAATAATATCAAAATTATTTATAATTGTGACAAAAGAGAGAAAATGAATCTGTTCGAATGTTTGGAAATCAATAAACTATGTAAACAGTACAATCACCTTTTATAGCCAGCTAGACATAAATACCTCTCCACTATTAAATATCGAATTAGATTAGTTCCGTATAAGTTCATATCCAGTAGTTGACCACTTGAAAATGACCTGACTGTTGAAATTGGTAGTGTTTTTAAAAATAAAATTGTGGAAAGTATAAAATATTACTCATTCTCATTCTCATAGAATAATATAATTATAATCAATTAATTACATGATAAGTCATAAAGGAATTTTGACACTGTAGCTTTACAATGACAAATACAACATGAATATTTACATACAGGGTGCTTCAACGCTTGAAACTAAACAGAAGCTATATCTACCAAGATATTCATTTCTGATCAAAACGCAAAAACAGGTCTATTTTTGTTTCAAGGGGGACATCTTTAGGGGTACAAAACTTGCCTGAAATATCAACACCTTAAGCGGGGGTTGCAATCCTTGAACATTTTGAATAGGGAAGATGGGTCAAGTGATGACTAAAAAGAAAAGTGGTATCTTTGTCTACATTGCCTTGGACGAATTTCCATTTTTAATTGAGAACTGTAAAAGATATAGGGCGAGCAACTGAAAGATAGGGGCTATTCAAGTTTTAGTGAGATAAAGTGGATCAGATCCATGCTGATCAATGGCAGTCATCATCAAGTACCATCCTCATCTCGAGGAGTACCCCTAGAGCAGGGGTGACAACCCTTGAAAATTTGGAAGAGGGTAGATGGCTCGAAAGAAAGGTATTATTTTTGTTTGCATCCCCGTGAACGAAATTTCATTTTTGATTGAAAACTGTAGAAGATACAGAGTGAGCTACTGAAAAATACAGGAGACTATCTATCGCCCTTCGTCTTCTCTATTTTTCAGTGGCTCACTCTGTATCTTCTACAGTTTTCAATAAAAAATGAAAATTCTTTCACGGGAATGCAGACAAAGATAATACATTTCTTTCGAGTTATCACTCAACCCATCTATCCTCTTCCAAATTTTCAAGGATTGTCACCCCTGCTCCAGGGGTTAAAATTCGAGATGAGGATGGTACTTGATGATGACTGCTATTGATCAGCATGGATCTGTTCCATTTTACCTCACTGAAACATGAATAGTCTCAGGGAAATAGTGTTCCCCGTATTTCAGTTGCTCACCCTGTATCTTTCACAGTTTTCAATTGAAAATGGAAATTCGTTCAAGGCAATGTAGACAAAGATACCACCTTTCTTTTGAGTCATCACTCGACCCATCTTCACTATTCAAAATGTTCAAGGATTGCAACCCCCGCTTAGGGGGTTGATATTTCAGGCATGTTTTGTACCCCAAAGGATGTCCCCCTTGAAACAAAAATGTTTTTGCGTTTTTATCAGAAAATAATATCTTGGTAGATATAGCCTCTATTTAGTTTTCGTTGAAGCACCCTGTATATATAGATTAATTGGTAATCGATTTTGTCACAAACACTATTTGATCAGCATAACTCAACTGTAAAGAAGACCAGAATAAGAGCAGCAAAAGAAAAGTGTGAACCCAAATGGATTCAGCTAACGTTTGCTGAAAATTATTGTTGTTTTCAACTTTTGACTACCCAACTATTGAGTCTCAGAACACAAAAGAATCAGAAAAGAGACGAAACAATGATTTCAAGATGTCTTTTTCGTACTCACTGATTCCAGACTTCAGCTTTGACTTGCTCCGCTTTGCATCTCCGGTATTCCTCCTTCTGTCTGTTCAACATTTCGGCGGCTTCAGCTTGGCGTTTCAGTTCTTCGTTTTCCTTCGATTCCAATTCTTTCTCTTTCTCTCTGATCTTTTCATTCAATTCGATTTGTTTCTGTCTCTCGTGCAGAACTTCGGCGTGTCGAAGGGCGCAAGTGAGTTCAAGGGTGGGAGTTTTATTTATAACAGCCTCTCTTTGATATTTTCTTATGATTCTGTCGCGTTCTGCTTCTTGGTCTTTTCTTAATCGTAAAGATTCTTGTTTATCTTTGTCGTCTTTTCGTTTCTTTTCTAGCGCCTCCATGCGTTTCAGTGCCTTCTCCTGCAATCAATTTATCTTTGAAAAAAAGGTGGAAATTGTTCGTACAGAAAAAAATGTGTATTCTATCAAATGAAAATTTACCTTGACAGGAGCTTCACTTGTCATGAGACTCAAACTTAGTTTTTTCATATAGTTAAGATATGCCTGGTGTTTTTCTTTTGCTTCTAAATCTCGTTTTTTGACTGAAAGCCAGTCTGTTATCGAATTCCATTTTTCCTTTGGAATGAAGCATATTTTTTTCTCATTTTCCATTATTTCATGTATTGAATCGTTGGTGTTCTGAAGCATTCTAGTCGTTGTATGTTTGTTTCTTTGGTTGTCTATGACGTTTTCAATATATTTATCAGTTTTGTTTGATCGATGTTAGGTAACCATGGTATTTGTTTAGAATTGATTCATGATTGAATGACAGAAACTTATAATTACAGTTCTCTGTATTTGACATTAAAAGTGATATTTTCTGAATGCCTTATTTTTATTTGAACAAAATGGTGCTTTTCGCAACTGATGACGTAAAGGAATATCATCAATGATTTTGAAAATATGAAAATAAATAATGGATGTTATACAGGTAACGGAAGGGCGTTTTTGAAATGAGAATAACTCAGCTGTTTTTCAACATAGAACATTTTTAAGTACGTGAAATGAAAGCTTAAATGTTAGCATTTAGTGTAGAAAAAGCGAGAAGAATCATTTTCTCAAAACGACATCAGGCAGAAGACATCCGCGTTCCGCAATGCATTGTTGTAGTCGATTCTCAAAGTTCTGCATCACCCGCTCTAACAAATCGGTGTTGATTGCCCTAACTTTTCTTGTGATGGCTTCTTTCAACTCTTTCGAGGTTTATCGATGTACATCTTAGCTTTTAGGTTTCCCCACAAAAAATAATCACAAGCAGTGAGATCCGGGGAATGAGGAGGCCACGGCACATTAACAAAACGAGAGATTACATAACTTCCATTGAGGCTCTGGCTGTGTGTCGTGGCACCATCCTGTGGAAACCAAACATTTCTTCTGTTGATTCCTCGTCACTGCAATTCTGAGATAAAACAGTTCTCTCGCATAAAAACATATGGCTCAGAGTTTACAGTTACGCTTCAATCACCCCAAAACGGCTCATAGCGCACCAAACGGTGACTTTCTCATTGTGAAGTGGGGATTGATGCAGTTCACGGGGGTTTTCTGCTGCCCAATATCGGCAGTTCTGTTTATTAACAAGACTGCTTATATGAAAATGAGTCTCATCACTTATAATTTTCATTGGTTCATTTTCATCAGCGATAATCATTTGCATTCTCCTGGCAAACTGCTGGCGTTGTGCAAATTATTTCATTCAGGTGCTGGACAACCATAGGCTTATAGGGGTGGAAGCGGTGGACTTGGTGTAAAATTTTTAACTCATTTGGATTGCTGCAGCTGGTTCTGGGATGGATCGCCCTGGGCTTTGGATTACAGCTTGTCTCACTCTTTCCACGGAAGTTGGTGTCCTTACACTTCAGGGACGACATTGAGGTTTTGAATTCATTGCTGATGCAGTCGTTCTGAAATTCTGTACCCATCGGATCATTTTCTCACGTTACTGAACTGAAGCGTTACGACTAATGTTGAAGCGTCACTGTACGACAATGACAGATTCTCCCGATTACAAATACTGTTCTACAGCAAACGCATGGTTCTCTCTTGTGCAGCCTGTATATCTTTGTGTTAACTACCGAACGTACTTTTTATCTTTTCTTCAATGGCATACAAGATTTTAGAATGTTTGTGATTTATAATTGAAGTGGAGATTTGAAATTCGCCATGCAATATTTTCTATTGATGGTAAGTCGACACAATTGTTTTCCATGTTGACGAAGAGTTTGAATGCGATCTGTCATTTATATTTTTACAATGGATAAAAATATTGAAAGAATTTGTATCAAATTTTGTATTGCAAGTGGAATTTTGTGTGTTGAATCGCTGAAAATGTTAGAGACAGACGGCGACTTCTTCAAAAAAATGATGTCGAGATGTGGTGGAAGATGATGGTTATTGAAAATATTCATTTGAGAGGAAAATGCAATGAACTTTTCTTTCAATTTTAAACGATTGTTTGGTCATTAAACGTGTTGCTGCACGACTAGTTCCAAAATATCTGGATTTTTTCGAAAATTGAATCGCTTAAGGTCGTTGAAGACATTGAACGAGTCAATTCCGATCCGACATTCATTAACTGGTGATGAGACATTGGTTTATAAGTTTAACATGTAAACCAGAAGCTTCGACGGTTAATAAAGAATAATACCTGAGGGTTATGCGGCGTTTGAGAGAGAAAACTCTTCGAAAATGGCCAGAGTATAAAGAAAACTCATGGATTTTGCAACACGATAATGCAGCATCCTACAAGGCTATCATTGTAGATGAATTTCCGACCAAAAACTTTAAGAAAACCATCGAACAACCAACGTATTCACCCATTCCTAAACTTCAAGAGGACTCAAATGAACTAGTCAAGTATTGTGAAAAGAATCAGCTATTCCTAAATTCAAAAAATGTTCAACAATAATTTTCACCAGAAATCAAACAATCTTCACCTTTCCTTATGAAATTGATAACAATACAATGTATTGAAACGTGAGTATTCAGCTTTAGATTTTGGCGTCACATTCGACTCTAAATTAATTTTTGGTTTGCATATAGATCGCATAGTGAGCAGTTGTAACCGAATGTTGGGTTTCATATTCAGAAGTGGTTAAGATATCAAACTAGTTAAATCCTTCATTATTTTATATCATGCTTATATTTGTAGTAGGTTGAACTTTGCATCTGTTTTATGGAATCCCCGTTATAAATGTTACTCTCATCGTATCAAAAGTTTTCAAAATAGATTCATCCGATTTTTGTGTCCTAGAATTAATTTCAATATTGTTGATTACGACTACGCCTCTGCTCGAAGATAATTGAATATTTCTTTCCTTGAAAATCGTAGAATTATTTCTGATATTTTGATTATGTTCAAAATCTTGAACGGCTTGCTTCAAGTACCTGATATTCTACAGGAGATAGCTTTCAGCGTTCCCTCCAGAATACTGAGGCGTCATGAGCTTTTTTCCATCAAGTTCCGTAATACTAACAGTGCTCAAAACTCTCCACTTGATGGAATTGTTTGTTAGTGTAACCTGTATCCGAATCTTAATTTGCTCGGGATTCCTCTAGTTTCGTTCAAGAGGAACCTTCGATTGATGTTTCGCTATTTATAGTATATTGAAAGGTTATGATTATTTGTTGAGTTTGATTTCCTCTTATTTTGATTGCTGTGCATTTTTGCATTTGTTTTGTTACTTACCTGTTGATATCTATTTGTGTATTTAGCAATAATTCTGACTAGACACTTTAATTCAAATTGTTTCAGTGGATGTCGTTTTGGCCTTGGCCGTGTACATTCCAATGTTATAATAAATAAATAAATAAAATGAATGAAATAGCAGCGTTTTGTGGTCACTTCCTAAATTTTCACAAAGACTTTCAAATAGTCGAGTATTTAATGCACTGTTCTTTACGTAGTTGACTACTGTAATACATAGCTTTAAAACAGCATTGAGTTCGTTTGGAAGCGTTTTTGCTGCTAAGGCTTGACGGTGAATAAAACAATGAATCTCAATCACGTCAGCATTCTTCTGGTTGACTAACTGCACAAAGCCTGAGCGAGAACCGAGCATTGAAGGAGCACCATCTGTGCATACATCAATAAGTTTTTGCCAAGAAAAGTCGTGTTTCTCAAAAAAGTCTGATACTGCTTTCATCACATCTACAGCTTTAGTAGTGGTCACCAGCTCAGTAGAAAACATCAGTTCATCCTTCATTCTTTCATTTTCAATGTAACGAATATATACAATCAAATGAGAACATTGTGCTACGTCTGTACTCTCGTCAAGCTGGATAGCAAAAAACGGGGATTTTTTTATTACATCAACCACCTGGTTTTTAATGTTCTCGGTCATATTCAATTCGGAGTTTTAGGGTGTTGTCTGAAAGTGGTATTTGTGATAGCTTTTGCCTACTATCAGTTCCAAGGACAACATCGGATGTTTTTAATAGAAGAGATAATTCATAAGAAGCTTCAAGCACTTTTAGAGATGACTGAGCAGCAAATCCAGTGCTATCTAATTTCATGCGCTTTAAAATCTAAGATTCTGCAGCGAAAAACTCTTTAGGTTTGTCCTTTAAAGAGGCATGTTTGGTTGACAAATGACTCAGAAGACGATTGGGCCCCATCGCGTCATGGCTTAATACTTCATAGCAAATAACGCACTGAAGGTGATCAACATTTTCTTTAAGCAAGGAAACAAACTCATATTGAATATGATCGTCAATATACGTGCGTTTCTTTGCCGTGTTCATCTTCTTTGATTCAGCTTCACACAGAACTACAACATAAAAACAATAACTCCAATTTAAACGGCGCAACAATTATAGAACACCCACAATGCAGCAAACATGCTGACTGATATTTCACGGAAATCCCTGGGCCAGAACGGACTAGTTACAACTCAAGCACTGAACAAACTGCAAGGTTATTGACATTGGACTGAAGATGCGGGGGGGTGGGCGAGAAGGGGTGCGGGGACACTCGCACTCACACCAAGGCCAAATACGGCCGTTGCCGTCAAGGGTGACGGTTTTGAGAATCTTGAACTCTTGTGTGCTTAGTAGTTTTAAAAACTGTAGCCTTCTTTGATGAAGTTTACAACTTTATTGAAACTTCAGAAAAACAATTATGAAAACTTAGATAGACTTTATTTCAAAGATTTAAAGTAATTATTTTTGTAATTTTTTTATTTATTTCATTTGGGTGTCACGCTCCCCCTGGACTTTCTCCACGCCCCCCAGTTTGGGAACCCCTCTTCTGATTGGACCTTCAGCGTGGACATCCTGTATTTTCATTGTCAAATTAAAATTGTAAATAACAGAGACGGAGTTACGGGTGTTTTTACTCTTCAAGACTTTTTTCAAGTTTCTTAAATGTTAATAAATTTTTTTTCCATCTTTTTATTTTTTAATATAAGGTTCTGGCACATTTTTCTCTAGGCATTATTACATTGAGCTATCATATATATTTTCGAGTACAGTATCATTATTTTTCAACGGACGATTTTGAGAATGAAGCTTAAGTTTTGAAATTATTCGCTAAGAACAACGGCTACGAACCAAAATTAATTGATACCTTAATAAGACAAAAATGACATAAACTTATGTTGCAGAGCATTTATCCGTTGCATACTGGTAAATCTAACAGGAAATTTCCAATTAACTATATTCCTAATATTAGCAACAAGATATGTAACAATTTACACAGAAATAATATTAACATCATCAGCACTTATAAAAAGAATTTGGGTTCATTGTTAGTTAATACTGAAGATGAAACAAAATTAGTGCATAAAAGCGGAGTATATAAAATACACTGCAGTGAATGTGAGACATTCTATATAGGCCAAACCGGAAAGTGCATCGAGAGTTGAAGAACATAAAAGATCTATTCCCCAAAATAAAAATTCTATGAGTTTTTCGGACCACTGCATCAACAAGAATCAATTCAGATTTCGAGAATATCCAACTGATGCACCCAGGTAATAAAGGAAAATGGATGAACATCTTAGAGATTATTGAAATTACGACCGCTCATAGGAAAAACCAGCCAATTTGCAACGACCAGTCAGACCTCAATTTACCTCCTGCTGTGAATGCTGTTATACATAAGTGAAATCACTCATTTTGAATTAGTATTGTATTACTCTTGATAATGGGCTAACAACCCGAAACATATTTGAGATAAATATCTGTGAAACCTTTGCCAACTGAGAAACCAATCATTTATTTTTTTTTGGTTTGTCCGGAATTGAATTGTTTATATTGTATTCGATGTCGCACCCTGTATACTCCATAAAATTTATTTCAAGCTCATGTAAAAAAATCAGAAAATCCATTAGAATAAACATAGCAATATAAAAGTATATTCATTAATACCAACCAATATTCCACTCGATATAAATAATAAATTATAAGATAAAAATAAATCATTCATACAATTAGCATACAAATCTTAACATAAACTGTTTAGTACAGAACATATATACTTAAAATGAATAAACTTTGCATAAAGAAAGAAATATGTCACAAATAAATATTTAAAAATATGTTTCCTCTTCTCCATCATATTGCTGGTAACTTCACTGGTAATCTCACTGAAGATGATCCTGTGTGAGAACTTGTTTCGAAATATGAATTATCCAAAGGGAGATTATTTTGAACGCAATATTTCTGAAAAAAAGGGAAAACGGTCAAAAAACTTCAAACTTGGCGAACATTTGTTCACTGATATAAAATTTCTTCCATAGGTGAAGCTAATCGAAAACTGAAAATTTCATCAAAAGCTGATCGCCTTTTTGTTCTACACTGGAAACCAGGATTCAAAAGATAGAATACTGAATTGTCTTTTTATTTCGTTCGTGGATGGAAAAATTTTCAAAATAAAAAACTCTGGGCGATGACGAAAGAAGTCAAACAAATTGCATAAATTATAAAATTTTATGCACTCTCGATCATGAGCTAGAGAAATGATCTATTAGTTCCATTTTTTCTTAATTTTTAGCCTTAGAAAAAGTGAACAAATTATAAATTTTTTTCGTTCACAACTAATGGCTGGAAAAACATTTTTCTTTAATTCATTTTTGTTTTGTCCCTTGAACTTCACTTATAACCCAGTTGAAAATAAAAAAAAAAGCCTGGAAATTTATTGAAAGTAAGGCAGTATCAGTCGGGTCAGCAAGTAAATATTAAATAGGACGTTTGTCATTTGAACATTGGGTATATTCAGTTTTATTATACACCTTCCGCCAAAAGTCCGTGCCGCCCTAGGTATTTCTGAAAAGGGAACATATATGAAAAAATTTTGTATAAATAATTCCTCTTGTATAGCGTTCATGAGGTCTTGAATTGTCAGGAGTGAGTTTTCTCTATTGATAAGTGCCCTCGCGACTATATCACACATGCTCGATGGGATTCATGTCTGGCGAGTTGGTAGGCCATGGCATCCTTAGTATATTTCGTTCTTGAGGCACTTCTGCCACTATTATTGTTGTGGGGGTGGCTTGATGGTCCATAAATGTGAATTGATGTACAATTTCGTTTCGCTGTTGAAGAACAATTGGTTCTGAATATTTACTGTATAGCTGCTACCCATCATTATTTGTGATACCTGAATGAGTGGAGTTCGACGACCATACATTATTCCTCCCCAAAATATAACGAATCCTTCCTCAAAAGGACCAACCTTCCTGATCGTTTTTGTATGCTTGGCTCCCTTCATACTCTTTCTGGATAATGCCACCAATGCAAATATAGGCTGGTCTGAAAAAAGCACATTTTGCCATATAGTCCCGTGCCGATTCTAAACGCTCCGTAATATGCTTCGGAAGTAGCCTTGGTACTCTTAAATGCCTTGTGGTCTGGGAAATAACCCTTCGGTACCTTCTCAAAAAATGAATTCGAGCTACCAGAACCGAGTTCCTCCTGTTTCGGCGAACAAAATTGGCCGCTCGAGGAATAAGTTTGCGATTTACCGGACGGAGCCTAGGCTAGGAAGTCCCTTGGAGACTTCAGGGATGAAAAGTAACCAGTGGTTGGACCTATCGGAGCCTCATAGCTCTCAGATACTCTCGGCTTTCTACCAGTGTACCTTCCATTGGGAGAGCCAAGGCTTAGCCTAAACTCTCAAGGCTAGATCTGAAACTTCTAGCTACCATATAATCAGGGTAGTGTAGCTTCAAAAATCACCTAATAAGTTAGAATTAATCAGGGACACTTCGAGTAGACTATGTGATAAGGAGACAGAGTCAATGAAACACGTCATGTACGAGTGCTCAGATGAGGACAGAGTTAGGCTTGAAGCTGACTGAGCTCATTAAGCTCTCATCCACACAGCTTATATCCTGATATAGAGCTTGTTGGACAAATTTAGGACAGAGCGTGACACAATGGACCACTAGGTCACCTAGCTGGGCTGTTTAGCAACCCTCACTCATTTCTCTATATCTATCGAACTATGGTATCCCTTTCAGAAACCTGGGAGCGACGACTTTTGGCGGTATATGTATCTGTCCTCTCGAATGAAATTCTACTAGATTTCGAGTACATTGCATTTTTTCCTGAAAGCTAAATTATCAGAACAATTTCAATGGAAGATATAATATCTAAAACGTTTGGCTCACCTTTATTTCCCTTCTTATGGTATAATCATTCCTACCACTACTTCTTACTTGATCAAGAATTTCTTTGGCATAAGAAAAGAATTTTTCATCTTGTATCGCATTCAGATCTACAGTTAGAATTTTGGTTGCTTCTTTCGATTTTATTTCCTGTTTCTCGGCCTGCAGAGAGATTGGCATTTAAGAAATTAAACTATGTATTATGCTATCAACAAGAGTTTATTTACAGGATTGTAATTCCGGTCTCTCCATGTTCAGCTGACAAGAAGTACTGAACTTACGTTGGAATACATACATACATAAACTTGTAGATACAAAATTAATAAGGGTGTAAACAAGGTATAAACGAATTGGGTTAAAAATTGCTATTATTCGAAGGTATCAAATATGGACGAACAAGCAGAATTTCCTCAAAAAAGCATCTATATTCCGGATAGTAATACTCACTAAACTAATCAACAGGGCTGTAAAGTTGCTCACGTAGTTATGCTCTTCAAGAGGGGAGACCAAACTTAACTGGGAACTACAGACCAATCTCACTGCTCCCTGCTTTGTCTAAAGTATTCGAAAGGGTAATTTTTGAAAGAATGTAACTTTCCTCAATGATCATAATATCTTAACAATCTGTCAACATGGCTTTCGAAGGAATAAATCGACTCAATCAGCCATTATGAGTTTCGTCAATTTCCTCCTTGAATGCTTGAATAGGAATAAAAAATGTATTGCGGTCTTTATGGATCTCACTAAAGCTTTCGACTTGGTGGTACACGCTATATTGATGAATAAAATGTATTCTCTAGGATTTAGAGGAGCAACACATGACATAATAAAATCATACTTATTCAACCATTATTCAACATTATTATGCAGCTTGTTGAGATTCATGGAGTTAAATCCTCTCTGCTCGACATAAAGTGTGGTGTCCCGCAGGACTCCGTTTTAGGGCCTCTGTTATTGCTTTTATTTGTCAACGATATGCCTGACATTGTTGGTGACCCTGGTAATTTGATTATGTTCGCTGACGACACTACATTGCTCGGTGCGGATCTTGATCAAGCACACTCAAAAACGTTCAAAACTTACTCAATAAATTTTCTATCTGGTTTGATGCCAACAAGTTACTTTTGAACATATCAAAAACTGTTTTAATTAACTTTTTACTTAAAAGTTTAGTTCAAACAATCCTTGTAGTCATCTATTGAGTGAAAAAAGTAAATCCATTCGGCACAAGTTCCTAGGCATCACAATCGACAACAGCCTAAACTGGCACGAACATATTGACCAGCTGTTTAGTGTCTTGTCTCCACTTTGTTTTGCATTGTACAGATTGAGGCTAACGACCAACAGAGAAATATCTATCTTTCTATCATGCATATTTTCGTTCTAGACTTAGTTACGGTATTATATTTTGGGGTGCTTCTGATTATTGCGACAGGGTTTTTAAATTACAGAAGAGAGCCATTAGGAATATTGTGGTTATATCTAGGCGTACTTCATGTCGCAATTTTTTTCGTGAATTACATATCTTGCTTCTCGCTAGTATGTATATATTTGATATTGTAACTTACGTAAAAGTTAACTTAACTAGCTTTCTACCCAATCATTTTCATCACAATTACCTAACCAGGGGATCAGATCTATTGGTCACACTATCTCAGACTCTATCAGGATATGAAAGAGGTTCTGGATACATGGGAGTTAAGCTCTTTAATGCACTGTTTGCACACTAAATGTTTCTACTCACTAGATGAATTTTTTCCAATTGTTGGCTTTTCTTGTGGACATGTCTTATACCTCTAATTACTTACTCAAGTATTGTTTATTATCGTGGACTTATGCACTATCTCAGTTGTTAGGTGGATATAATTTACCTTTCCCAGATTCAGCAATCAGAGGAATAGGCTCGATTACAATATACTTGACATAAATTTCCTAACTATCCTACATGTATTAAGAATTACAGCTTTTTGCATTTCTATATAGGTATTCTTATGCAATTCTAATTTCTTAAGACTATCATGTAAAGTTTTGGGTATTAACCCAGTCGAGGATACGATGACAGGAACAATATCTATTTCCTCGAGGTGCCACATCTCCTTGATCTCAATAGCAAGGTCAGTGTATTTGGACTTTTTCTCCTGGAACTTATTCAGCACGTTGTTATTATTCGGTATGGCGACATCCACCAGCATTGCTGTTCTGGCTCTCTTATCATACACCACTATGTCCGGCCTATTATTCGTCACCATTCTGTCAGTGATAACAGGCCTATCGTAGTATAATCTGATAGAGTCATTTTCCAATACGGGTGCCAGTTGATACTTGTAATATGGCTGGAAGGTGTTCAGAAGTCCGTACTTGTGTGCAAGTTTCTGGTGGATAATGTTGCACACTTGATTATGCCTGTGAAGATACTCCGTATTGGCCAGTTGTTCGCATCCGGACGTAATATGCTGTATAGTCTCCGATCTTATATGACATTTTCTGCACTTATCTGTTTGTAATGTTCCGTCCTTCATAATAAATTTTTTGTAATTGTTTGTAGCGATCACTTGGTCTTGGATGGCCATAAGGAATCCTTCTGTTTCTGCGAATAATTCTCCAGTATTGTAATATTATTATTATTATTACATAAACATATAGATACAAAATTAATAAGGGTGCAAATAAGAGGTACTAAACAAATCGATTTAAAAGTTAGTATTATTTAAAGAAATCAAATGTGGTCGAACAAGCTGGACCAGAAGATTATCTCTATGGGGGAGAGTTCGTTGAAGAATTTCGATGAATTTTGAGAAATCTAACTTTCGCTCTTTAAGTATTCTGTGAATAATTTTAAGTTAATCTATGGGTGAAAAATGATGATCATTTTCGATACAATGTGAAACGAAAGTGGATTCGTCGGTTCTCTGGTTATTGTAATCTGATTGATGTTCCTTGTATCTAGTTTTGAATGAACGATCAGTCTTACTTATATAGACGCCTTCATCATCCATAAACGACTAGTTGTAAACTCCAATATGGTCAAATCTATCAGTTTTACCTGATTGAAAAATTTTTGAAAGTTTTGAAACTAACTTTGTTATGCTGTTTCAAAATGACATTTGCAATCTTTTCGCTGGTATAAATATGTTGATGAAATGTATTAATCTGTATTAGATGATTCTATACGTGGGTTAAGATTATGATCTGCTATTTGTGTTCTTAGCTATTTCTTTAATAGTTGACACATATTCAGATAATGTCCCCATGAAACATTGAATTAATCGCAGCGTATTAATGAGATTTTGGGTGTGTTCAGTCATAAGGGATGCCTATATCGAGAGACCGAAATTGCAATCCCTTGTGAAAGTATAATACTTAGTTTAATTTCTAATTATTATCATGATTAAGTATTACGTAGTAACGTTGGTATCAATTTACTGTTTGAATGGTATTTCTTCAAATTTTACTCAGTCGAAAGTAGAATTTCACCAATTCGCATTCTATACTTACAATTTGTTTCTTCCATTCTTCCGAAAATTCGATAGCCTTTTTCCTATTAATTTTTCTTTTTTCGTCTTCGTACTTTCGTAACTCTTCTGCCGCTTTCAAGCGTTCAGCAGTGTCAAACAAAAAAATGCTATGCTCTATTTCTTCCTTTTGTTGGAGTTTTTGCCTTCGCAGTTCCAGATCATCCAGTTTGTCTTTGATCTGCTGCTGTCTTCGATCTTCATTTAGTTTCTGCTCTTTTAGGTATCTTAAAATTGGATGGTAATTATTCTTTGTAATGTGTGTTCGAAAAGTTTCGACACCTATATAAAATTTTATAAATTGAAACGAATCGTCAAAAAGTATGTATGCTGTTAGGAAAAAAATTAGATAAATATGAATCTATACAGGCTGTTTCAGATATGCAGGCATTCATTTCTACATGAGATTGTTCATCAAAAAACATGATGAAATTGTCCATGGACATGTCCAAAAATGCGTAGACATAGTAGTGAATGAATATTAGCCAATTCTTGAAATGTGCACTTAATGCTAAATGTTCAAAACACCAAAAACTATGTATTATTGACAAAAATTCTCAAGAAGAAGCTCGTTCGGGTTATCGATCCTCAATTCACTTGATGAGCCTTTCAGAATGCTTTAATCGTTCATTTCTAGGAATAAGGCAAGCATAAAACTCAGAGGAAAAACAGAGATTTAAAAAATTAGGGAATTCTTCAGAAGTCTTGTGTATTAGGTTGTTATATATGTATGTATTATATGACCCCCAACTTTGCAAGAACCATATCTATTTTATAAGATACTTTGTCAGCGGTTGTTATGAATTTTGTGGCGCCAGTGATGCCAAAATGTGAGAGAACCATATGTATTTTATAGGGTACCTTGTGCAGGTCAATTCAGCCAGTGGTATATACTGGGTGATTCACCAGTGGCGCGGTGCTCTGTAGCTTGTACACTCTTGAAGATTTTATTTTTGTTCGAACGGTATTGAATTTAGGAAGTAAGAATCTACTTCAGCAATATTTATTTTGCAGTGAACAGGGTGTCCTAATTTTCTATAAAAAAATCTTGGGTGGTTTTTTCAGATTGGAAGACCACTTTTTTGTTCAAGATTCAGGAGCGACCTAAGCTCTGCTATAATATCTTTAAGTAAAAAGTTTTTTTGGTGAGTAGTTTCATCACAATATTTTTTTCCGTAAAAATTCATGAAAATAGGCTCTCACATCATCGCATGCTGCTTCGGCCAGAGAGGATGAATACTTTTTTCCTTTCGGTTTCTTATTGCCCAAGGATAGTTTTATTGATGAATTGAAATAGATTATCCTCATTTTATACAGGAGTGACTCAAAAAAATTATTGAATATTGTAATTTTAAAAATATCATATCTTGTTTTTTCAAATGGAACACCCTGTATTTTATTATTCATGTCAACGCATAAAATATTGTGCTATATTTTTGCAGAAGTAACCTTATCTTTATCTTCGACCATTTTCGAAATATTCGATTATTTGTGAAAATTTTTGATGAAAATTCTACAAACCGTATCGAACCCATCAACATGCATCATTATTCGTACAGAAGTTTTTTTTGTTGTAATGATTCAAGTAGTAAAAAATGAAACATGAACAAGATAATTCTTTTAACTAATGATAAAATCAAGATGATTAAAACGCAAATCGATGTATGTGTTGACATTTTTGTGCCTTCTGTCAGGCGTCCGGACATATCATATTATGCATTTTAAATGGTGAACTTATCAGTGTTTCGTTATTAAACATTGTTAAAGTGAGGTTTGAACCTAATTTTCTCAATTGACTGCCATGAAGTTCTAAAGAAGAAATGGTTGATATGATTTTTATTCTAGGTGAGTGTAATAGAAATTGTTTGTTGTTAAGTAGAGTTTATGCACGAAGGTTTCCTGATGAGAGGCATCCCGATGCAAGATGATTTGAAAAAATTCTAATTAGATTCATCGAAACGGGTAATATCGCTTACAAAAAACATGGAAAACCAAAAACTACTAAAGCTGAAGACAAGCAGTTATCAGTTCTGTTGACAGTGACAGAAGACCCATATAAAAGCCAAATAGAGATTTCTCAGTTAACAGACATAAGTCAAACTTCCGTCCAGAGAATCTTGAAAGTGAATAAATTTCATGCATATCATGTACAGCTGCATCAGGAACTGAACAATCAAGACTATGAAAATCGAATCAATTTTTGCAATTGGGCAAGTGACAAAGTAGCGGAAAATCCAAATATGTTTAGCAGAGTTCTTTTCTTGGACGAGGCAACTTTCCACAAGAATGGGCTTGTTAACAGGCACAACTTTCATTATTACGCCACGGAAAATCCACACCACATGAGACAAATAGATCACCAGCATCGTTGGTCCTTGAATGTATGGGCCGCTATAGTAGATGGATATCTAATTGGGCCGCACTTTTTCGACGGGCCCCTCAATAGTGAAATGTATTCAGATTTTCTGAAAAATCATCTACCAATGTTATTTGCCGATGTACCAGAGCATATGAGACAAGATTTGAGGTTTCAACAGGATGGAGCTACGGCACATTACTCACATCAGGTTAGGGAGCATTTGAATCATGTATTTCCAAACAAATGGATAGGACGTGGTGGTCCTGTTAAATGGCCAGCTAGGTCTCCGGACCTTACAAGTCTAGATTTTTTCTTGTGGGGTTATATAGAGGGCATCGTTTACCAGATTCCTTCTACAACACAGTTGGATATGAGACAGAGAATAGTCAACGCCTTTCAGTCAGTTAATCCGCAAATGTTGTCGAGAGTTCAACGGTCTTTCCTCAGAAGGATTGAGTTGTGTCTACAAAGAAACGGTCAACGTTTCGAACACTTATTGAATAGTTCAACACCTTGTAGATCATCTCACCAAGAACCAATCTATAACGTATTTCATACACGACTACCTTAAAATATCTCCATTTCTCTGATCAAGTATAATGATATGTACTAATAAACTCTTCTTTGGCTACCTCTGAATTTATTATATTAGTTTATTTTTTATTTCGAAAATGGTCGAAGATAAAGATAAGGTTACTTCTGCAAAAATAGGGCACAATATTTTATGCGTTGACATGAATAATAAAATACAGGATGATACATTTGAAAAAATCAAGATATATTTTTAAAATTACAATATTCAATAATTTTTTTGAGTCGCTCCAGTATAAAATGAGGATTATCTATTTCAATTCATCAATAAAGCTATCCTTGGGCAATAAGAAAACGAAAGGAAAAAAGTATTCATCCTCTCTAGCTGAAGGAGCATACGATGATGTGAGAGCCTATTTTCATGAATTTTTACGGAAAAAAAAATATTGTGACGAAACTACTCACCAAAAAAACTTATTACTTAAAAACATTATAGCAGAGTTTTGGACGCTCTTGAATCTTCAACAAAAAAGTGGTCTTCCAATCTGAAAAAACCCAAGGTTTTTCTGAAGAAATTTAGGACATCCTGTTTACTTCAAAATAAAATGCTGAAGTAGATTTTTACTTTCTAAATACAATACCGTGAAATCTTCAAGAGTGTACGAACTACAGAGCACCGTGCCACTGGTGAATCATCCAGTATAGGTCACAGTTACAATCATTCATTCTATCAGCATTCATCATTCAACTCTCAACAACGCAAATAAGCATTCAGTTACCAACAATTCTAAATAATCAACTAATACATGAGTGTTATGTTATTTTGTTAATATATATTAATTATAAAAACTAGTGTTTTGTGTTGTATTTATGAAACCAATTACCCGATTACATTCGATTGAGATGGAGAAGTCGTTTGACAACCTGTTGGTGCGTGCAAATTTGTGCATTATTGCAGAAGGCGAATACAATGATTAATATTGTATAAGATTCTTATCAGAATTAATACTGGTTATTTCTATTTTCAAAAAATCGGCGACTTTTGGAATGGAGGATGTACATACGTTAAAAGTTATACTCACTAACTGTTCTTATTTTTCGAATCAAAATTTCGGAATGCTTACAATTTCTCCTGTTTCTCTGTATAATTGATGTAGTTTATGTTCTCCTGCTCTTCTATGGGCTTTATTTTCTGCCTATATATAATTGCCGATTTCGATCTTGCATCAGACACTTCTTTTATTTCCTTGAAAAAAATTAATTCGATCGTTAGTGGCTTGTGGTTCTCCCGATAACTTAGAAAGAAAGCTTTGTTGCTTCATAATTGACAATTTCGAGTGACATAGTAAAAGGTGAAGGTAAAGGGATTTTTCATTTTCTTCAGTCAGTCGCAACAGGTAACAAAGCAAAGTTTCTGGTAACTTGATTGAAATTAATGAGGAACTAAATGATTATTTCAACAAAATTGAATTTCAACATTTCATTGGTGAATAGATTGTGCTCACTCAATACCCTCTTGATTATAATAAGCGCCTTGCGCTTTCAAATGGAAATTGACTCATTTCCTTTCAAGCACGGCGCTCGTGTGGGCATCACTCTAGTTTTGTCCCATTGCACTTGCCTTGATAGATTGCGTTAATTGTTGATTGTTTTATTGGAAATATAACTGTCTCAAACAGTGCACAAACCGAATTTTCTTTCACCTCAAATACTTTATTTCATTCCAAAATGTTTTTTACCATACCTGCTTATACTGTTGTGTTATTCCAGTCCTTCTTTTCTGATAAGTCTCATTGAATAACGAACAAACATTCGAAAGTTCCCGATTTTCAGCTTCCAGAATATATTTTCTCTTCTGATTTTTTTTCCTGTTATGTTCAAGCATTTTATTCATATTTTCACTATAGCTTCTAGACTGAAAATAATTAAGATAATTTGGTACATAGCTCACAAAATATTCTTGTAGATCAATTTACTCTTTCTATTTCAATTTCTTTTCTTTCTTTGATTTCCTCTTGAAGTCTCGCCAGATCCTCACATTCTTCTTTTAATTGTTTTCGTTTTTCAGTCGAATTCCTGTCTGATTTTCCTTTGATTCTAAGAAAAAAGTAACAATATTACATTTGCAACATACACACATGACAAAAATTAAGAAGTGTGGTACTATAGTCGTATTGAGTGATGAAAAAACTACTGTAAATGATGAATCGAAGAATAGACACTGAATTTTTTTACTATGTTTACTAAGAACAAAGAAATTAAACTTAAAAAAAAGAAGTCAGACTTTAAAGCTGTTTGAATTGTGGAGGCCGTTACTTAATGTAGATCCATGATATAAATGAGATAAAACACAAGGTTTAACTTTAATCTACACTTTATTTGAAAAAATTCGACGACGTTTCGCTGACACAGCAGCTTTATCAAGAATGAAAACAGAATGAAGAGTATGGTATTATAAACAAATCGTAGAACAAGTTGGATGAATAACAGGAAAATCCACACCGAGCCATTGTACAGTTAGTATGAAAGGTAATAAAAACTAATTAAACAAGTTAAGTAGGGGTGAGTAATTCACATCTACCTGTTCATTCAAAAGCTTGTCCGAATGTTTGTATCTATTTATTTCTAATGCTTCTAGGAGATCTAATTTTGAACTTTTTGATTTTATATGTAATATGTCAAAGTTTTTATTGAATGAATGGTTCTCTTTAATTAGGTGGTTTGAATAATTTGAATCAGATTTATTTTTATCGAAGCTACGTTTATGTTCAGATGTTCTTATGCCAAAACTCCTATAGGTCCTACCGATATAAATTTTATCACAAGAACCGCAATTGAGTTTATAGATTCCTGATTTACTTGATTTTTCAACACGAGATTTATTATTTTTAATATGTTTACCTAAGTTATTAGAAGTTTTGAAAGTTATATTAAGATTTTGTTTGACGAGAAAGGATTAAATATTTGTACTTGCAGAACCGCAGAATGTTAAACTGTTGAATATTTTATAGTCTTTATGAATAGGATATACTTCATTTATTGCTTTCTAATACAGTTTTTACGAATGATTAGATCTATCATATCCGGAGTATATGAATTTCTATAAAAATTCTTTCGAATTGATAAATAACATAAAAACGTTAACCTACCACCTAACGCAAAACTTATTTCGTTTGATGTTGAGAATTTATACCCTAGTGTTCCTCCACGTGATGTCAAAATATTAATCGAAAACATGTTGAATTCGAATCATGTTAACCACATAATTAAATCAGAAATATTGAATCTGTTGGACGTTTGCATTGAACAAAATTATTTTTCTTTCAACAACATCTATTACAGTAGTGAAAATGGTTTGATCATGGGAAATCCTTTGAGTCCACTTTTAGCAGAGATTTTTATGAATAATATTGAACAGAAAATTAATACACATCCACTCATTTCCAAATTTCTTTATTGGTATAGATATGTTGACGACATCTTAGTATGTTTCATTGGAACTACTCGTCAATTAGACTTATTTCTTAATTTCATTAATTCCATCCATTTGAACATTAAATTCACGATAGAAATTGAACAGAACGATTCCATTAATTTTTGGACTTAAAAATCACTAAACAAAATAATAATCATGTTTTTCGGTCTTTCGTAAACCAACACATACTGATACAATTATACATAACTACTCATTACATCCAATTCAATACAAAGTTGCAGCTTTAAACAGCATGGTACATCGGTTACTCAATTTACCTTTATCAGTAGAAGATTATAATAAAGAGTTAAACATCATCAAACAGATAGCCATTAATAATTCATATAATCTGGATATGATAGATCTAATCATTCGTAAAAACTGTATCAGAAAGCAATAACTGAAGTATATCCTATTCATAAAGACTATAAAATATTCAACAGTTTAACATTCTGCGGTTCTGCAAGTACAAATATTAAATCCTTTCTCGTCAAACAAAATCTTAATATAACTTTCAAAACTTCTAATAACTTAGGTAAACATATTAAAAATAATAAATCTCGTGTTGAAAAATCAATCAGGAATCTATAAACTCAATTGCGGTTCTTGTGATAAAATTTATATCGGTAGGACCTATAGGAGTTTTGGCATAAGAACATCTGAACATAAACGTAGCTTCGATAAAAATAAATCTGATTCAAATTATTCAAACCACCTAATAAAAGAGAACCATTCATTCAATAAAAACTTTGACATATTACATATAAAATCAAAAAGTTCAAAATTAGATCTCCTAGAAGCATTAGAAATAAATAGATACAAACATTCGGACAAGCTTTTGAATGAACAGGTAGATGTGAATTACTCACCCCTACTTAACTTGTTTAATTAGTTTTTATTACCTTTCATACTAACTGTACAATGGCTCGGTGTGGATTTTCCTGTTATTCATCCAACTTGTTCTACGATTTGTTTATAATACCATACTCTTCATTCTGTTTTTCATTCTTGATAAAGCTGCTGTGTCAGCGAAACGTCGTCGAATTTTTTCAAATAAAGTGTAGATTAAAGTTAAACCTTGTGTTTTATCTCATTTTTAAAGCTGTTCTAGTTTTGGATAATGCACCAGTGATTAGTGCACATCGTTCGTGCAACTTCTAATTGTGTTTCGCTATCCCCAAGAAGTCCAACTGCTCTGTCCATAACTACTAAAAAATTTGAAAAAGAACGAACGTTTGACTTGGGCATACGAAAAACTTAAATAAACATTCACAACCACAAGTCTTATCTAGAATCAATATAACTCACTGTTCCAACTGAAATCTTTGATATAGTTTCGATTTTTCCCTAATTCTACATTGTTTTTGCTCTTGCTCTTTGTTGAAGAGCTTAACATCTTCATAAACCAGATCGCTCCATTTCTTTTCTTTTGCTAATTCTTGCAGACGTAGCTTCTCCTTCATTTTTACGATAGCTTCGTTTTCAGCCAGAACGTGAGTTTCCACAAGGGCTTTAGATAGCGCTAATGTGGGTGTATATTGAATAAGAGCTTTTCTTTTGGATTCATTGACGTTTTGTAGACGATTTTGCCTTTCAAATTCTTCGAAATATTTCATTTCTTTTTCCATTAATTGACTTAACTGCTGTTTTCGAATTTCTTTGTTGTCGTCTTTCCTTTTTCCGATATTCTGAAAAATTTGGAATGTTTGCTTCATGTATAATAGGAATTAATAACAGTCTATTACCATTAGTGAGTCAGGCCATTCTTCAGCCATCTTGGTAGACATCTGCTTCAAGTGCCTTCTGTGCTCTTTCTCTTGTTTCATTTTGTCTTCACGAATTTGTTTTTGGTTCAGTTGTCGTATCATGTTTTCATACCTCTCTTTGGACAACTCCAAAATTTCATCTTTATGCTTCATTTCTTTATTGGTGTCTACATTCATAGCGTAGAATTAATCCAGGAAACTTAAGTAATTCTCAAAATATCACAAAAACGTTCAAAATACAGATGTAAACAATTTTTGTCAAAATATTCTGACAGTCATTGTTTTCTTGTTACGTGATCACATAAACTGAAATCGTTAAGATGCATTTATAAGATGAAATGCCTTCTATTAGGAAGATCTTCAATGAGTTAAGAGAAGAATTACAGATCAGTGGCACCTCAAGCTCAGCTATCAGCGCATCAGATAGTCGTGATCGAAGAGGTTTAATTTTAAAATTAAATCGTAAGATACAGGTAAATTTAAATTGTTCGTAAACCACTTGGGGTATTGAGGTAACATTTCAGGGGTGTCGAAAACTTTCAAAGACGCATAACGTTCAATACGAAACAATATTTTGGACTCACCAGTGGCGCGCGTCTGAGATTATTCTCGAAGGAAAAAGTAGGACGCTACTGATTTTAAAAAAAATCAAAACTATTGTTCAATGTTTCAATCATTTTTTAAATTTCAAACCCAAGTCATAACTCTAATTATGTATGAATTTATTGCAAAAAATGGATTGACATTGACTGTTATGAATCCGAAAGCTCCAATTTTATATTCATTACCTAGAATTCACAAGGTAGATTGAGACGTATTGTTTTATAATGTAAGTGCTCCAGCTACTAAATTATGTAAATATTTGAAAAACATTTTACTTCCTCCAACATCCTAATTAAGAATGTATTTTTATGGAAAACATATGTAGATGATATTTTCTGTATTTGAATTGGCACAGACAGACAACTCAATAGTTTTTACAGTTTTAAAATTTTTTAATGAAGAACTTTGAACTTCTTAGACTTGTCGAATAGTAGGCCTCATGACTCACTCGCCTTTAAAATTGTGTCAAATTGAGTGCTTTTCATTCATTTGTACACAAACTGCTTTCTATTCCTTTGTCAACTGTCGATTTTGAGAATGAAGTTCAAGACTTAAAATTAATCGCTAAGAACAACGTCTATGAACCAAAATTAATTGATACCTTTTTTTTCGGTGAAGGGAAATATTTATGGACACCCAACGCTTTGACTCTGTCACGTCGGGTATAGTGGTACTCCCACCATCAGCATTTGAAGGAGTATACCCTGCTTAAAACCCCCCCTGTTTTCCAAGTTATGCATGGGTACCGCTTTTACTTACCATTACAGTCGTTTATTCTCTTTCCGTACGTCTTATTCCTTCCTTTTCATTACTTCCACAGCATACCTATTGACACCCAGCCAATTTTCTTGCGACTCCAGCATACAGTTAACAATTATGTTCTCGTTCACCACCCTTCCTATTTTCTTGTTCATTTGCCTTCTATGTTCTTTCCATCTGACGCACTCGAAAGCAGTATGCTGCATCGTATCAATCTTCTTACAATAGCGGCAATGAGCTCTCGCAGCCTTACCTATTCTGTGCAGATAGAATTGGAAGCATTCATGTCCCGAGATCAGCTGAGTGATGTGGTAATCTACCTTTCCATGCATCCTGTTGTACTAGGGGACCAGGTTCGGTATCAACCTCCTTGTCCAAGCTCCCTTCGTTTCTAACAACCATCTTTCCTGCCATTTTTCCACTGTGATTATTCTTTCCTCAGCCTGTTTTCCTTACCAATCACATAAGTAATGTTTATCTCCTTTGCTAACAGATCTAAAGGTATCGTTTCTGCTATTACCTCCAGCGCTATTGTAGAGACAGTTCTGTAGGCGCGGGATATAACTATGGCCACTTTCCTTCTTAGGCGTTCAGCCATTATTTTGTACTTTCACCATACAGGAGCAGCATATAAGAAAATTGAGTCCACTACACTGCTCAGAATTTTCCTCTTATTTTGGCCTCCTCCGCCAATTCTGAGCATCATCCGGTTGATGGCTACGGCCGTTTCACCAGCTCTGACTGCTCTCTGAATAATATGTTCTCCAAAGCTCAAAATCCTGTCCAACACCACTCCCAGGCATTGAAGGGGTTTTTCCTGGAGTTATTATAGCTTCCTCCACCACCACCTCTATATGTCCATATTTCTTTCCTCCAGATAGGAGTATAGCTTCCGTCTTCTGGGTTAAGACTTTGAGGTCTCTTGTTTTCAGGTGAGCAATTATTTTCTTTAGGACTCTGTTAGTTTTTTCCATCAGTTCTGTCTCTGTGTTTGCCGTTGTCAGTACAGATAGATCGTCAGCAAAAGCAGTATTTTCACACCCTTGGGCAGGTTCAAACTCAAGATCCCGTCGAACAGAATATTCCATAAGAGAGGCCCAAGAACCGAGCCCTGTGGTACACCACAAGTAATGTCATACTCCACACCCTCATAGCTGGACCGTCTCTCTTTCAGGTAATTTATGGCAATATTCAGTAAGCGTGGCGACACTCTTCTATTCTCCATTTTCTCGAGAATAATATGCCACACTGCTGCATTGAATGCATTTTCTATGTCCAGAGTCACCATAAGACAGAACTCTCTTGTTTTCCGAGTTTGCCTCTTCTCTCTCTCTGCAGTTTCGACAACACACCTCATAGCTTCAATAGTCGATCTCTCTTCCATAAACCTAATTGTGAGCGCGATAAATCACCTTTATTTTTCATTGCTACCTTAATAAGATAAAAACGACATAAACTTTTATTGCAGAGTATTTATCCGTTGCATACTGAGAAATCTAACTATTTCCAATTAACTATATTCCTAATATTAGCAACAAGATATGTAACAGATTACACAGAAATAATATTAACACCATCAGCACTAATAAAAAAATTAGGTTCATTGTTGGTTAATAATAAAGATAAAACAAAATTATTGTTTTTGTATATAAAATACATTGCAGTGAATGTGAGACATTCTTTATGGGCCAAACCGGAAGATGCATCGAGAAGAGAGTTGAAGAACATAAAAGATCTATTCTCCAAAATAAAAATTCTACAGGTTCTTCGGACTGCATTAACAAAAATCATTTCATACATTTCGAGAACATGGAACTCATGCATCCAGGTAATAAAAGAAAAAGGATGGACATCTTGGAGATTATTGAAGTTATGTCCGCAAATAGGAAAAACCAGCTAATTTGCAACGACCAACTAGACTTCAAATTTACATCTTATTGTGAATGCAGTTATACATAAGTGAAATCACTCAATTTGAATTTAGTACTGTATTACTCTTGATAATGGGCTAACAACCCGAAACATATGTCGAGTATTTCAATAAATATTTGTGAAACGTTGCCAAGTGATAAACCAATCATTTATTCATTATGTTTCACCAAGTGTTAAACGGGAATATTTTTCAAGAAAAAAGCTCTCTTCTTTGAGCGTTGCCAAGTTTTTGAGTTAAAAGATGTTGGAATGAAAGAAAAGAAAATAAAGTTCATTAATTTCATTGTACGATACGTAGTCTTCGATTAAAATGAGTAGTTTATTTCTTTTTATCGTTAAATGAACTATGTTTGAAAATCAAAATTCCGAATTCTTGTCAGAAGGTCCGACGGTAAATGAAGATGATACCTGAACGTTATGTGGCGTTTCAGAGAGCAAATTCGTCGGAAAAGCTCAGATTTGTGGAAAGAAAACTCATGGATTTTTCACCATGATTTCTGACCAAAAACTCGAAAAATACCATTCAACAACCACCGTTTTCACCTGATATGTATCCGGTCGACTTTTTTCTTTTTCCACAACTCAAATTACCACTTCGAGGTACCTGTTTTGAAAAAAGTGAATCGCGTCGAGAACTGAAGTCGATTACGGAAAAACCGTTTGAAAAATCTTTTGATGATCAGATTATTCATTGGCGTAAATCTCTTAGTTCAGCAGGGGCCTACTTTGAAGGCGATACAATGAATTTGGATGAAAAATAAATATTTTATGTTTTATTGGCCAATTTCCGGTACTTTTTTGACAGAATGTACAATCATTATTTCTTCAGTTCATGCTCTGTTTCACCCGGACCATATGCATATTAACGGGTAAGATAGGAATCTAGCATTCCTAATCATAAAGTTTATTAATTTATTCAATATTCTGCAACCTCTATTGGATATATACTTCGATGGCGATTAGTTATATTTGTATTTTTCTCCACAAGTAACTGGTTAGCGATTAAACGGTATGCGGTATGCAAAAGTAGTAGGTGGCTATGGTCAAGGCGTTCTTGACAGAGAACGTTTTGAATGTTTCTGACCAAGTAAAGTTGATCATAGATGAAAGGATATATGGGAGTATCGAAACATGTCTGAAAATATTTTTTATTGAAAATCTTGAGATACATTACGCCAATAAATTAACGCAACAATTCGAAAATTCAAATTTCTTTAAAAGAAGGTCAGATATAGTGGAGAATTTTATTTTCAGTAACCAATAGGATTAAGGAATGCTTCAGTATAATCGAATTGAAAATGGTCTTTATAAGAATTGAAATAATGAAAAATGTAAGTATTGTAAAACCAGTTAATATTGAATATTTCCATTCCTGGTCAACACGTGATATCTATGAATCATAGAAAAATTCAATGATCTTATAGCATTCTAATCAATTTCGTTTCAATTTTCGATTATTGTGTTCCTAATATCATTTATGGTATATGGTTGGTTTTAAGGGTTTCTTAATTTTCTATTGGGAGTGTCCCAGACGTGCTTGATGGGATTGAGGTCTGGTCTCAGTGAGTGTAATCTTGAAGCTAGTGTCTAACGATATGATCTTAGTAAGGTCAGGCATTGTCATGCTTAAACAAAAAGTTTTCACCCACGTTTGCCGTAAATGGGACAAAATGTTCTTCCACAATATCTGTAACGTACTTTTGAGCATTCAGAGTTCCATTATTTAGGATGACCAGATCCTTGGAGGTCAAAAGTCCTGGTGCAAGTTCTGTGAAGGGCCCAGTACACGGACTCTGCAAGAGATACGTTAGAGATTCCTGCAAGAACACAGTTCCCAGCAAAAAGCCAAAAATTACGCAAGAACGCTTATCAATCTTGGGCGATTCGGTTATTCAAGCCATTTAAGAATGCTAGAGAGGATGCCATTATCCCTGCCTTGCTACAGCTACAAATCGAAGTTACAGCCTAAACCCTTCAGACCTATAAGTCTGATGTCTTTCGTTCCGAAAATCCTGGAGAAAGTGCAAGATATAGTTATCAAGACCCAGTTGCTATCACTGAAGCCTCTGAGTGAACATCAATATACTCTTCAAAAATTAAATCAACTGAACTGGCACTTAACAACCTAGTCGGGAGGATCACTCAGTCTCAGGACCACAAGTAAACTGTAGCCGCAGCCTTCATGGGCATTGTTGAGGGTGCATTACATGTGGCCTCCAGTACTTCACTATATAGTGCTGCAAGAGCCAGAGGAGTACCAAATATTATTGCGAAATGGATAAGCTAAATGCCAGAGTGATTAGCACTTCCCTGAATGGGGAAGTAGTCAGTTTTGTGTTTGTCCCTGCTGATGACTATCTGGCAATAATTGGCGCACTGGATGTTTATGTTCAAGCTTCATTCTGGCTATCGGAGATGACGATGATGTCTCCGACAGACTTCAGGAAGCTAAGTCAGCTATCCAGGGGTGTTGTGTGGGTGGGTAACTTAGCAGAAGCCTCATAAAACCCTTAAGGTATCATTCACCAGAAAAAAGAGGATACTTGTTTCTGCACCGAACCTGGGTGGAGTGTTCAATTGGAAGAATATATGAGGTTACCTTGGATAGTAAGCGCACCTGGAAAACACAATATACAAGGCTAGATATTCTTTATGGGCATGTCAAATAACCCGTGTCTTGCTCCTAAGCAACTTCATTGGTTATATATGATGGAGGTGAGACCACGTATCACATAAAGCTGCATTGGTTGATGGGAGTGCAGCCGTAAACCAAGCCCAACTCAAGCTCTCTAAACTGCAGAGAACGGCCAGCATGATGATTACTACAGCTTTTCGCTCTACAGCTCCTTCCGCCATGGAATTGATAATGGACCTTGCCCCTCTTCACCTAGTGATTAGAGGAGCAGCTAGATTAGCTTTCCATAGATTCCATCACCTTTACCGAAATGGAATAATTATGTTCAGCTTCTTGTCCGGCATTTTACAGTCTGAAATCGAGGACAACGAGCTGCTGAGTATGAAGTTTGACATAGCAATACCCAAAACTAACATGGAGGTACCATTCCAGATCATCATTCTCAGCAGGCAGGCATGGACTAGCTACAAGGACCGTCTACTCGAGGGCTGCTGTTGTTACACAAAGGGCTCCTTATGTGCTGCGATTAGAGCTGAACCTCGAACTACGACACGAGGCCTCAAACCAAATTCCCTGAGATGTCGTATCATTTCAGTGCTAATTTGCACTTCACTGTTCTTACGATTCTGCATTTAAAGGTGCCTAGCAGTAGCGAATTCGATGTAGTCTTCATCCAGGTTTCACAGTTCAATGGGACCCCCAAACTTTCTCTAACACCACTGCCAAATTGTCAAGAAGAGCCAATGACACTACTTGCAAAAATTGATCAACAACTACTCAATATGCGATGGTGTCTTGCAAAATCTCAATTCGTTTCTTTCATTTTATTTCTCATGGGAGGAATATATTCGTCTAGAAAAAACATTGAATTTTGTTGGCATATATATGGACGTAATAAAAAAAACATGTGTTCTAATTAGTTGCCTACCAAAAACAAAATTTGAAATATTAAAATTGTGCGCTAATTTCTTGGCGATGTGTTCATGAAACTTGAAGACTACCTGATTACTACTGCAGTTTTCGCACTGTATATTTCTTAAAATTTATGTTCATTGATGGAAGTAAGTCATTGATTGTTAAGTGTTGATTCACTCTGTATAAGAAAGGGTTAATTGGAATATCGGAAATATTCAATTTATTTTAATTTCACAAATTTCTACATTGGAAAATCAATATTAAGTAGCTTAAATCAATATGAATATTTGACAAATACATCTGTCATGTGTGCTTGGCTTAAGCACCATACCAATAGAGTGTTTACACAGCGTCGTGTGCCGGGTTCCTAAGCCTTTAGGCGAGGAGAACTCCTTAGGAGACGGAGCACTAGCTTCAGTAGCTTCGGAATCGGAGTTAGCGAGTTAGTCTCAAATCAGATCTCGGCATGAGCAAGCCTATCTTTATCGTTTCGGTGAAGCCGCGGTCACGTGTATTTACGTAGCCGTCAAAATGACAAGTGGGACTCGTGAAAGTGCCATATGGATTTTCTGTTTGTTCGTTGTTCTATCGTTATTCGTTCACAATACTTCAGCCCAAGGTGGGTAATTATATTGTTAGTTTATCTATATAAATAAAAATTAAATGTTATTAACTTGTAAGCATATTACTTGAGAACAGTTGGAGCGATTTGTGTATAGGTTTTTGGAAAAGCGTATTGGAAAATTGAAGACTACTGGATGAATTGAAAGAGTTTTTACTTTGAAGAATCATGAAGGAAAGGCGGAAACTTTGGGACAGACTACATAAATGATAATCTTCGTCTTCACTTCGAATTATATCTGTCAATTGGAATGTTATATTTGATTGATTTTCGTTTTGTTATTTTCGTTATGGTCCGGGAAGTTTTTGGCAAAATGGAGATAATTTAAAGGAAACTATTGAGAATCAGACAAGCTCAAGAATAAAACTCTTTTTCTTAAAATGAAAAATTCAGAAAAGTTACAGGGGAAAGTGAAAAATTCCGACAAACTCTGAACATTTTTTCATTAGTTTATTAGTGGCAATATGTAATTTACACAATTTTCCTACTAGATTATGAATTGCTTGTGTTGGCGTTAACGCTCTTAAAGTTGGTACCACCGATTTTCTGTAGTAAATTTGAATTCTTTTTAAGCGTTCATTGTTCGTGTACCTTCTCATGATGAAAATGTCGACTTTAATGAATATTTTGACAGTGACAGCTCGGTAGTTGGTCTAAGGGTGCGTTAGCAGTGAAAGTTTTGAAGTTATGAAACACCCCTAATAAATCACGACATTGCAGCATCAATTTATAATTATATAGTGAGTAATAAAATATAACAATTTAAAGTTATCAAAATAATACCATAGCCTACTAGAAATCATTTTGAAAAATTTACATCTAGCTAGTTAAGTGATAGTTAATAATGATGATAATAAGAAATCAAACTATGTATTATACTACCATATTCAGCTGACAACGAGTACTGATTTGAAATACATTCAAACATAAACAGGTAGTTTACAAAGTTAATAATGATGCTAACAAGATATCAAATATGGAAAAATAAGCCGAGCCATACTGGTCATTCAGAAGTTTATCTCTATGGGGAGTTTGTTGGAGTTTGAAAATTTCAATAGATTCTAAAAAATCCAACTTTCGTCCTTTAGGTATTTTGTGAATGATTTAAAGTTTATATATCAGTGGAAAGTAATGACCAATTGCGATACGATGTTAAGTAAAAGTAAATTCGTTGGTTCTCTGGTTATTGTAATCTGATTGATGTTCCTTGTATCTAGTTTTGAATGAACGACCAGTCTGATCTATATAAACGCCTTCACAATACATACAACACAACTTGTGAACTACATTATTGTCATCTATGAGTTTTATCTTTAATGTTGAAAAATTCTTGAGAGTTTTATGTGGGTTTGGAAAGCTACTTTTCTTGAAATGACATTTGCAATGTTCTCGCTGATAGACCAAAGTATGTTAATGAAATGTATTTATCTGTATTAGTTGATTCTATTCGTGGGTAAATATTATTATATGCTATCTGTGTTTCTATTTGATCATTCTGTTTATTATATTTGGGGAAAACCATTGACATATTTTCTCCAAAGTTGATGACATATTTTCTTCAAAGTATGAAGAAACCTCATATATCATTAAATTAACCGCAGAATGTTTATGAGATTTTGGGTATGTTGAGTTCATAAGAGATGCAAATATCAGTAAAGATGGGTTTGCTATATATATCAAAACTTAGTGTGTTTTTTTAGGAGTGATTGTTAGGTCTAAAAGTCCCTATTTTGAATCCAATTTTGGGATGAATGCTATTATTATAAGTTAAAATGGATCTAGTTGTTCAGCGGAACCTATGGAACATGCTTGTATATCGTCTACATATCTATACCAAAATGTATCTCTCAGATATAATAAACGGAATTACCAGAAAAAACAAACACAAATAACATATTATAATATTTACCTACGTATTGAATCAACTAATACGTTTCATTAATACATTTTGGCCCTATCAGCGGAATGATTGCAAGTTTCATTTCAACACAGCATAAAATAGTAGCTTTTAAAATCCACATGAAACTCTTCCAAGAATTCTTGATTAGTCAAGATAAAACTGATCGATTTGACAATACTGGACTTTACATATTGAAGCCGTTCATATATCATATATGTAAGACTGATCTCTCATTTAAAACTAGATACAAAGAGCATCAATCAGATTTTTGTTTCTCGATAAGGATCGGAGATACCAAAGACTATAAGAGGAAAACTAAATGTTTCCAAATGAAATGGAAAAACGATCTTGGTATTCAGAACTTACCAGCGGCGCATCGCAAAACAAGAGGATCAAAATGACTCTTGCAAAAATATCATCCTGCTGAGTTGTTGACAGTTTGATATGTGAAGTATCAAGGAGGTCATATTCTTTATTAAAACCACCTTAGATTTCATTCAATTAGGTTTTCTTTTTCGTTCGATTCAACTTTCTGGAAGAAGAGCCATACATATTTATTTTTCATATCGTTCAGTTAAGTATCTGAAAAACAAATGTTAAATATTTATGCCATATCTGTACAGAGTGTCCCATCTTCCGTTTCAGTACGGCCGCAAAGAGAAATCCACCAAATAAAGAAGAAATATCCCTCATCTGCGTCCACATTTTGAAGGAAATTCATTGGCGAAGACGAATTTTAGTTGTCTTCTTTTGTTTTTGAGTTATTCCGGGTTTTTCGATTTTCCAGGATTTCAGTATATACCTATACCGGGTGTAGCTGAAACTAAGGCCACCCCTGTAACTTTTTTTTCTATTTAGAATATTTTGAAGCAATTTGGGCATCGGATAGAAGGCAATACTTTGAATTTGATTACATATATTATTATGTTTGACATTTCTCTTCCGATTATGCCAGAGACGATACCAAGTTTCGATTTTCAAATGGGACATCCTGTATGTTTTTGCTTATCTTAATTGTTCATCTCATCCTACGACCTTTCGACATATATTTGAAAGAAAAAACAAAACACTTTTCTTTTGCAATTTTCATTTTTCGTCCTAGAAGGCCATGAATAGTGATTATTGGCTTATCTCAACATCTCCTATCACGAAAATACAAGATTGTATATAAAAATTTAATTGCTCATTTTTTACGCGGTATCAAAGTTATAAATTTCAGTTTTTCCTCAAAAAGTAGATTTTCTTCTGAGACAATCAAATCGGGCCACCCGGTATTACAGTTAAGAATAGAGTGACGTGAGTGGTTAGAAAAAATGCTGCTTCGGTAATACTGGGTGGCCCGATATGGCTGTCTCAGAAGAAAACCTTCTTTTTGAGGAAAAACTGAAATTTGAAATTTTGAGACCCCGTGAAAAATAAGCAATTGAAATTTTAGTTACAGTCTTGTATTTTCGTGATAGGAGGTTAGATTAGTTAACAGCTGAGCCAATTATCACTGTTCATGGCCTTCTAGAACGATGAAAATTGCGAAAAAAAGGTTGTGTTTTGTTTTACTTTCAAAACAATGTCAAAAGGTCTTAGGATGATATCAACAATTAGAATAAGTAAAGAATACTGTGTTTCCCATTTGAAAATTGAGAGTTGGTATCGTTTCCGGTTATGCCGGAAATCTCAAACATATTAATGTTATCAAATTCAAAATGTTGTATTCTATACGATTCCCAAATTTCATCAAAATATTCCAAATAGAAAAAAGTTACAGGGGTGGCCCTAGTTTCGGTATTTCCGAGTTAGGTAAACACCATTTTGATATTCTACTGCCACTTGTAGAATTTGATTTTATTTTTATTTATTTACCATAAATAATATCATGACTTTTTACAAAAAAACGCTATGCAAAGCGCTGTAATCCTGCAGAGATAAACAAGGTTATCTGTTTCAGGTCCGGCAACTAACTTATCAACTAACATTGCATATTTTGCAATTATAGAACATAGAATTATGACTTATTCAAATGTTTGTGTTATGAATTATAATATCAACTTATGATTTCTCAAACGTAAACTAAAAAAGGTAGAGTATTTTTTCGGTTGCTAAATATTTGTAACATGTCCGGCAAATTTCTGAAGAATGGGAGTTTTTTCAGAAATGAAATTCTGGTGGTTTCATCTAGTATGCTTGAAGCGAAGACCTCGTGCTGGGAGATGGAAATATCACTTTTCTATTTGGATGCATAGTTTTGAGTTCGCGAGGATACATTGTCCAACACAGCTCTAAAGTTTCAATTCCTGTTCTATTGAGCATTGAGGACAATGGGTTCATAGCTAAACAGAACCATAGTGGACTCAAAGAGTCTCCTTGAAAAATTCCACGACGTATGGGTATCTCGTCGGTTTTAATTGACTTATTGTTCATGTTGACCTGCAGAGACGTGCGCCAGTGTGTCATTGTTGTCTTCAAGAATTCTACCAGGGCTGGATGAATTTTGTATATCTGCAATACTTCGACAAGCCAAGAATGGGCGGTACTATCGAATGCCTTCAGATAATCGAGAAAAGCTGAATGAACATTCCGATGCCCTACGTGTGCCTGTTTCATTATCACAGAATCGATGATGAGTTGTTCCTTGCACCCGTGGTGTTTCTTTCTGCATCTTTTCTGCTCCTCTGCTCTGCAATTAATATTTATTATCGTGGACTTATGCACTATCTCAGCTGTTAGCTGGGTATAATTTACCTTTCCCAGATTCAGCAATCAAAGGAAATAGGCTCGATTACAATATACTTGACATAAATTTCCTAACTATCCTACATGTATTGAGAATTACAGCTTTTTGCATTTCTATATAGGTATTCTAATGCAATTCTAATTTCTTAAGGCTATCATGCAAAGTTGTGGGTATTAACCCAATCGAGGATACGATGACAGGAACGATATCTATTTTCTCGAGGTGCCACATCTGCTTGATCTCAATAGCAAGGTCTGTGTGTTTGGACTTCTCCTGGAACTTGTTCAGCACGTTGTTATTATTCGGTATGGCGACATCCACCAGCATTGCTGTTCTGGCTCTCTTATCATACACCACTATGTCCGGCCTATTATTCGTCACCATTCTGTCAGTGATAACAGGCCTATTGTAGTATAATCTGATAGAGTCATTTTCCAATACGGGCGCCGGTTGATACTTGTAATATGGCTGGAAGTTATTCAGAAGTCCGTACTTGTGTGCAAGTTTCTGATGGATAATGTTGCTCACTTGATTATGCCTGTGAAGATAGTCCGTATTGGCCAGTTGTTCGCATCCGGACGTAATAGGCTGTACACTCTCCGATCTTATATGGTATTTTCTACACTTATCTGTTTGTAATGTTCCGTCCTTCATAATAAATTTTTTGTAGTCGTTTGTAGCGATCACTTGGTCTTGGATGGCCACAAGGAATCCTTCTGTTTCCGCGAATAATTCTCCTTTCATCAACCATTTGTTGGAGGCTTCTTTGTCGATGTGTGGTTGATTAATCTCATGGTGATGTCGTCCATGCAATTCCTTTCTTGACCATTGCTCTTGTTTTTCAGTATCTGATAGGAACGGTAGATTCAGCAGGTCATCTCTGGTAGCAAGATGTAGAGGTGTGTATCCCTTATCAGCCAACGATACCACTCTATGGAGGTCAGAAGTGAGAGCTTTTTCTGAGGAGAATTCTCTGAGATTTTTTATCTGTTCGGTGTGTAAATTGACAACATCTATTAATCCGCGTCCTCCTTCTTTCCGCTTCAAAGTTGTTCGTGACACAGACGATTTTGGATGATGGTTCTTGTACTTTGTTAGCATCGTTGGGGTCTGCCTTTGAATGTCATCCAGTTCTGTCTTAGTCCATCTGATTATTCCAAATGAGTAAAGCTACACTGGAATGGCGTAGGTGTTAATTGCCTTGACTAGATTCCCCGAGTTCAACATTGATTTCAGCACAGTCTTCAGACGCTGACTGTATTCCGAACGAATCTTCTCCTTTGATTGTTTTTGGTCTAGCATAGCAATTAATATTATTATTATTATTATTCAAAAACCAATTAGAATGCCAAAATAGTTTACTACTAACTTCGACAGCATCGCCGATATTGGCAAATGCTGAAATCCCTCAAAATCGAGACATTCTTTCTTGATTTGGATAATAATTGGTTACCTATCTAATCTTGTTTTTCGGTTTGGAAAAATACAAAATGCTAATAGCTAGTACATTTTCTTAAAAAACATCAATCGAAAAGCGTTTCTCCCTACCCAGTACATCATTAAAACTCAAACGTAGCCGATATGTAAGTTGAAAAATATGTGGAAAATTTTCAATATTCCAATTAAACATTACTTATGAAGTTGTTAAACCTGTGACAAAATAATTAGTATCAATTAATTCTCTTTCGAATGACATGTAAAATATTTGTCGAAGGTTTCTTAAAATTCTTCACACGATGCTGATGATTTCATTGTCATTACTCTAATAGAAATTACGAATCATTTATAAATAACAAAATGAATCTATTGATATTCATAGTTTTCCCATCATGCTATGTCGTTCAGATTATTCATTTTATTCCTTACTGGAAGGCGGTTGCACGTGACAATATTTCTACATGAAATCGATAAGTATTTCATTAATTTTTAAGATCCTACAACTTCTTGTATTGATTTAGATAATGACGGTAAGGATAAAATAGACACGAATAACTTAACATTGAATATTAAAGAAGATGGCAATTCAAATGGATCAATACAAGGGTTGTCCGAAACGAAAGAGAAATTCTCATTTACTTCAGAATTTTTTTTCATTCATTGATTTCAGTGTTTTTCTTTCTGGGGTCTAAATGTCACCATTTCGGTTCAAAAAATGCCTGAATTTAATTTTGAATGTCTTTGAAATTGACCTAGTTGTTTAGTCTTTCCTATAAAACACGCTAGTGTGCCGTGTACGTATCTATACCCAAAATGTACTGAAGTTGTTATTGAATTTGAAATAATTCTGTTGTAGACACAACTTAGGCAGAAATATGAAATCATTTTGTACAAGCAGATTAACTTGTGATTTGTTTAAGATGTCTAAGACCAATGGAAGGCATTCGTTTGTTGGAAAACATGTTATCTACATCCAAACTAATGAAATATGATTTCGTGTTAATTCAACTAAACTTTCATTGAATATTCAGGTGTGACAAAAGATTTATAAATTGGGCTGTTTGTGAATGACACTACTGGACATATTTGAACATTGCCTTTGTGATTTATTATTAATCTGTAAAGTTTTGAAAGCCAGGGTGGTTGTGCCTACAACAGAATTAATTCAAATTCAATAACAAATTTTAGGAACAACCTCACTGTCTACCGATGGGATCACCATTGAGTCCTTTACTAGCTGACATTTTCATGGCGTCTATTGAAAATATTATATTCAATTCCTCCAAATCAAAATTAGTACATTTTTGGTATAGATATGTAGACGATATACTAGTATGTTTCATGGGAATCGCTAGACAACTAGATTAATTTTTAACTTACACACAACCAAATTTATATGGAATCACCCGATATTTTGAATATTACCTAAGGGATTTTGGAAAATTCCAAGGATTGTTAGAATTGATCCTTTTTGAGATATTTAAATTGAAAAAAGAAATATGTGCTTTTTCGCACATGTATGTTGTTAAAATAGGCAAGTACATCTGAACAGCTTTCTCTCAAACACTGGGGTAAACTTTTAAGTACTTTAACCAAAATGATGGGTTGTCCATTTTTTCAAAATCGTATCTTGCTGCAGAGTCATTTTTTATTTCTATTCCCTCCTCTTACAACTCTTCTGGCACCAACTGTCCATGTTGAACGGGTCCGTTGATAGTTTGTAAAACTCTTCTGACAAGTTAGGAAACTACCTGCTGAACTCCTTGAGGTTCTCCAAATGGTCAATTATCAAGTTTTTCAAAAGCGGTCTTTCAAAAACGTCCTCAAAACATGCTTCTTCTGAGACTGACACTACTTTGTTGAAACTTGAATATTTGCTGGGGTTCATTGACAATTTACGTAACAAACTTGTAGTTTCTCAAAGTACATCTTGATGGCATCCCGATGTGTTACTATATTTGAGTCTGCACCTTGCAGTCTCAGGTTTAGGTGGTTTAACGTGTCAAAAAGTCTGATAAATCGGCCAAAATCACTTGGTTACTGGGTTTTTTGAAATCTGTACTTTTGTTTCTGCAGTGCCAAAAACGTAATCACTTCATCACGCAGCTCAAATAGTCTTCCCAACATATTGCCTTTTGATAGCCATCGTACTTCTATGTGAAATAGCAGCGTTTTGTGGTAACTTCCTTAAACTTCACAAAGACTTTTAAACAGTCGAGTATTTAATGCATTATTCTTTACGTAGTTGACTACTGTAGCACATAGCTTTAAAACAGCATTCAGTTCGTTAGGAAGCATTTTTGCTGCTAAGGCATGGCGGTGAATAAAACAATGAATCCCAATTACGTCAGCATTATTCTGGTTGACCAACTGCACAAAGCCTGAGCGAGAACCGAGCATTGAAGGAGCACCATCTGTGCATACACCAATAAGTTTTTGCCAAGAAAGTTCGTGTTTCTCAAAAAGTCTGATACTGCTTTCATCACATCTACAGCTTTAGTAGTGGTCACCAGCTCAGTAGAAAACATCAGTTCATCCTTCATTCTTCCATTTTAAATGTAACGAACATATACAATCAAATGAGAACATTGTGCTACCTCTGTACTCTTGTCAAGCTGGATAGCAAAAAACGTGGATTATTTTATTGCATTAACCACCTGGTTTTTAATGTCCTCGGCCATATAATCAATTTGGCGTTTTACGGTGATGTCTGATAGTGGTATTTGCCAACTATCAGTTTCAAGAACAACATCGGCTGCTTTTAAAAGGCACGGTTTAAGAAGCGTTTCACCAATAGTGTGAGTTTTCTTTTCCTTAGCAATAAGAAGAGATAATTCATAGGAAGCTTCAAGCACTTTTACAGATGACTAAGCAGCAGATCGAGTGCTATCTAACTTCATGCGCTTTAAATTCTGAGATTTTGCAGCTAAAACTCTTTAGGTTTGTCCTTTAAAGAGGCATGTTTGGTTGACAAATGTCTCAGAAGACGATTAGGCCTCATCGCGTCATTGCTTAATACTTCATAGCAAATAACGCACTGAGGGTGATCAACATTATATTTAAGAAAGGAAACAAATCCATATTGAATATAATCGTCAATATACTTGGGTTTCTTTGTCGTATTCATCTTCTCTGATTCAGCTTCACACAGAACTCACACAACACAAAAACAATTACTCCAATTTAAACGTCGCAACAATTATAGAACACCCACAATGCAGCAAACACGCTGACTGATATTTCACGGAAAGCACTGTGCCAGAACGGACTAGTTACAACTCAAGCACTGAACAAACTGCAAGGTTATTGACATTGGACTGATGATGCGATGAGGATGGTGGTGGAAGGGGTGAGAGGATACTCGCACTCACACCAAGGTCAAACAGAGGTATCGGTACACACGGCCGTTGAGGTCGAGGGGGACGGTTTTGGAACCTTGAACTCTGGTGTGCTTTGTAGTTTTGAAAACTGTAGACTTCTTTGATAAAGTTTAAAACTTTACAAAAACAATTATGAAAACTTTATTTGAAAAATTTAAGGAAATTATTTTTGTAATTTTTTTGTTTATTTCATTTGGGTGTCACGCCCCTCCTGGACTTTCTCCACGCCCCCCAGTTTGGGAAACCCTGTTGTAGAAGATGGTCGCACCTCGATCGCAGTTTCTTTGTTAACATATGTTTTTGGACATATGAGGGGAAAAAAATCTTATCTATGTAGTAACATTTGTTTCCATATGATTTCAAACACGTCTGAAACAAGAATGAGTTTATTTGACTATCAGTATTCATTATATTCCTTTCAGTTTTCACGCTAAATTAATGCAAGTTTTCTGTGTTTCTTGTTGATTTTCGAATCTTTAAATTTATTGTAATGGCTGCTGAACGTCCTGGACGCTATTTGAGTAATCATGAAGTGGTAAGAATTGTAACACTTCTAGAGGAGGGGCGAAGCCAACATTACGTGGCTATCTTGTTGAATGTTAACCAAAGCACCTTTTCAAGAGCAATTAATCGGTACCACGAAACAGGGGAATATGGAAGAAGGGCCGGACAAGGAAGAAATCGGATAACAACACCAGTTGATCATCGTTGAGTTCATTTAACTGTATTAAGAGTTCGGCACTGTACGGCTAGAATGCTACAAAATGAATTGCACCTTCCAGAAATGTGCATATTTCATTGCAAACTGTTAGGAACAGGTTCAGAGAAGACGACATCAGACCAAGAGTGGCTTCTACCGGCCCGTGTCTCACCAGAGAGCATCTAGTTGCAAGACTTCATTTTGCGAGGGAACATGCAAATTAGGGTATTCCAGAATGGTCGAATGTTCTCTTTTACGACGAGTCCAGGTTCTGTCTAGTATCAAATGATCGGCGCATACCTGTATACAGACGATCTGGGGAACGGTATCAGCAATACAATATCCGGCAAACCGAAAACTTCGGAGGGGGCTCAGTAATGGTGTGGGGAGGTATTTCTTTCCATGGTCGAACTGAGTTAGTCCTAGTGAATATTGGAAGAATGACAGCGGCCAGATACATCGCAGATATCCTTGAACTCCATGTTGTACCCTTTGGCCCATTGATTAGCGAAAACTTCATTTATATGCATGATAATGCTCGGCCTCATGCAGCTAGAGTAGTTACAGAATTTCTGCAAAATGCCGAAATTGATATTTTAAGATGGCCAGCCAGAAGTCCCGACTTGAATCGCATAGAACATGTTTGGGACAACATGGTGTGGCAAATTCAGCAACGTAGAATGCCTTGTAGAACACTCCAACACCTAACATCTGCTTCCTGAAATTTGGAACTCAGTGACTCAAGAGTACATACAAAATTTTTTGGAGGGGCTTTCGAGACGTATACTGGCAGTAATTAGAGTCCGGGGAGGAAACACTCGATTTTGAAAATGATTAGTAACCATTCGATGCTAGTTGATTGGTCTCTTCGCGAATGTTTGAAGATGGTAGAATTTTTTTAATTTCGAAAATTGTCTATATTTTCCATCATAAACTCATCTCTTTTGAATGATATCTTCTTATTTCACACTTCTGAAAGGGTGATGCGACCATTTTGTGGGGAGTGTATTTAATTGATGAATGCAAAGTATCAAAAAGCGAGGAGAAAAATCTTGATTCTCGAAATGCCACGCAATATCATTAAATCATTGTGAGGTGTTTATTTTGCACCGTTTAATTATTTTCTCGTGTGATAATCGACCGTAAAGTATCCCAGTTGGCATCCATGCTATAGAACATTAATGTCACCCACATGTATGAAATTTGATTTGCGTTTATGCAAATGAATCCCGATACACAGATACCCTTTCCATTTTCCAACGTTAACTCTGCAAGTATCATCAAATAGGAATGCAAAACGAACAATTGAAAGGAGAAAACTCAAATGACACAGGACACATTATCAAGTCGAACCGGCTAAGAGAGGTTTATGCACCTACTTTACAAGATTATGCAAATCTCTGAGTTGCTGGACATAAATTATTTTAATTGCTGGAAGGTGGAAAGTGGGGTTTGTCCACAAACCTAAAGACCACCCGAAAGAACTTATAAATTAATCGAAATTAGTGTCCAACGACCGATGAATATTCATTACCTGCAAACTTCAGATTGAACTTCGAGATTATCCAAAAGTTGATTACTCAATTCTGAGAATTTTTGCATCGATGATTGAAGCAGATAACGGCTCAATTTGGTCAAGGAAATATGATATATTTTTTCTTGAATAGATAAAGAATTAATTGATTTATTTTGTGTTAATTGATTATTATGATCAAGTAATTATACAAACTGTTTTGACTTTCACTTTTTATTAATTCTGTATTACTTAATTACCAGTTTCGAAGTACATTCCACTTTCAGTAAGAAAAATTATTGTTATTTATGAATTCGGTGTGGATCATATAAATTGGGATCACTCTCCTCGTTAAATCTTGAACTTGTCATCAAAAAGTGATTTGAAAATTTCCTCTGATTCTAGGTAATTGAGTTTTATACCCTTTGGGGCATTGTTTCAGCGTATGCTTTGATTCCATAGACAATTTCAAGCCCTCACTAATTTTCAGTTCGAATACGATGTTTTTTTTATGAAAATTGATTAATTTTTTGTATCGTTATCTATTCATTGAATTTGTATTTCATATGATTAAGAAATGAGCTCAGTATTTCCCTAATTCATAACGCCCAGTCCAAGAAGTACACACAACCAAGTTTATATGGAATCACTCTGTACTTCACATTATTGATTGTTTTAAACATGGATATTTGACTACTTGTGAAGAATGAAGTTTTTTGTTGTAAAACAACTGGATAGTATGATAAGAAATGTTGGATTATCACCACTTATTCGGGATATTATACTCAGTCGTCATTGGGATTTGAAACTGAATTTCAAAATTTAAAAGGCCTTTAATCATAATTGGATATGTCTTACGTTGGATTGTCCTATGTGCAGAGGGGTCGAATAATTGCTCTCGTTGAAGAAGGGTGACACAGAGGATATATTTATTTATTTATTATCAAGATATACATTCTTGAATAATTATATATACGGGTTTATCCCCATTCATTTACAAAGTCTTCGAATAATAGAAAATCGAAAATAACAAAATATCGAACAAAAGTTTAGAAGCAGAAAGTTATACATAATAACGATATAATAACAAGAATAAATAACTGAAACAGTTATGAAAGTGATTCAAAATTTAGCTGCTCTATTAGCAAACAACCTCGATACAGAAACAAGATATAAATGTAATATACGGAATACAAACACAATATAATATTCAAAAACAGCTCATAATTTGAGATTAAAAGTTGCAAAAGAAAACCGAAAAATCAAGCTACAACAGCGATTACTGCATTGAGTTATCGGATTAATTGAAGTACTAAATCACAAAGAAACGGTCCTATTTGGAAAGAAAAGAAAGAGGGGCTCTTTTCTTTATATTGTCAATATGAGTATTGAAACTGATATTCGTATCAAGCACTACACCGAGGTCTTTCACTGAATCGGTCCAGACCAGAGCAAATTCATCCAGGAAGTACTGGTATCGAGCAGGCTAACGCACACGAGGGAAAGTTATGACAACGCACTTAGCCGGATTCAGAAACATACGATTGAGACTACACCACACTATTAGTCCTCTTGCAGCAACAAAGCATCATTTGGCGTAGATACATGAATACACTTTCAAATCATCAGCCAACAACAAGAATTTAGTGTTTTTGAAAACATCAGAGATGTCATTCACAAAGAGAATGAATAATAGAGGTCCCAAGTGCGATCCCTGTGGTAGACCTGAAGCAACTGGAATGAAATATGAAGTGAAACTCCTATACCCCACAGCCTGCACGCGACTCCTTAGGAAGCTGTTGAGCCAATGGAGCATTAATCCCTCTATACCTATCTTGCGTAATTTCTCAATTAACAAAGTATGGTTCACCTTGTCGAACGCTTTCGAAAAATCTGTGTAAATTGAATCAACCTGCCGCCTGTCCTTCATTGCAATTGTTATGTCATTAATATACAAAAGTTTGTAACTGTGAATTTCCCCTTTGAAAAGCCAGGAGCCACTGACTGAATACTAATCCCTCTATAACTAGCCACATCACCTTCATCACCAGATTTGAAAATAGGTACCATAAAGCTATTCTTTCAGTAAGACGGAAATTCACCAGCACCCAGAGAAGAATTGTACAGGTCCGTCAGTGGAGAAACCAAAGAGAAGATGCACTTCTTCAACACTTCAGATGGTATGCTATCTGGGCCCACACTAAAGTTCATTTTTAGTTTCTGTATTCCCTCGAAGACTTCACATCAATCTGCTGCGATATCCTACAGTCATTGAGATTTATTTTTTCATCAACGTACGTCTCAGCAGAAAAATCCGCAAAAATATCAACTATCTCACCTCCATCAGTGTTACTCCTGTGATGTTCATCAGGATAATGCACTCTGCCACAAATCAATCAAAACAATGCCAAAATTGAACGAGTTACTTCCCCATCTAACCTTATTTACCAGATATTTTCCCCAGCGACTTTTTTCAGTTATAAAAATGGCAACGAAGAAATTATTGGTCGCTATAATCGCTCCCTCAAAGGTGACTATTGAATAAGAAAAAGTGAATTTTACCAGAAAAATGTGTTATACTATGTAAGCCTACGAACTTTCAGCTCACCTAGTAGTTGCAGCACTAAAACGTCGAAATCTATACACCCTGTACACAAAGAGTATTTTTCTATCCACTTCATTGGCTATTTATCGATATCAAATCCTAGAAATTAATAAACTTAAACGAAGCTCTCGTTTTGTTTCACAGAAACCTTCACTGAGAAATTGCTTTGATCTATAAATATTCACAAAACCAATTACTAGCTTACTTCCTGATTGAAATGTCACGATCATTATATTTTCATCGGTTCACTTTGATTTTCAGCTAAGTTGTTACATAGCTGCCAACAAATTCCATGAACTTTCAGGAATGCAGAAAGACGCGAACGAAATCGAATAATAACATTCTCATAAAAACGAAATGGGTCGATAAATTTCTTGAATCTCCAATATGTGTTGGCATATTCATATACTCGGACAGAAACAAGCTTTGGGCAGTACTCTGGTCGTTTAAAGATCAGAGGTTTAATGGTTGAAAGTGAATTTATATTGTTAACGATAGTCAATCAAATTGGCTGTAACTTGGTGCTGCATTTATATCAACATCTATTTGAATTAAGTATTGGTTTATATGTATTAAAAATTGAAATCTTTAATGCGTTTCAAGAAGAGTATACATGATAATATCTTTCTCTCTCGAACATCCTTATGGTGGCTATATTGAATTTGTTGTATAAATCTACTTGTTAAATTGTTACTCTAGGGAGTAGGCGAAACCTGTCATGTCACAATTGTAGCCGCCTAGGTTTGGTAGAACGTCCGAAGACCTGGTTTTCTTTGGAATTAGTTTCTTTCCGGACTTGAGCCTTTCAGTTCTTCAGAGTGTTAACTATAGAAGTATCTGTAAAAGAGGAAGATCAGCAACCTGCTGTTTTGGAGCGAGAGGTTGGAGATCACTGATTTTTTCTGGACACTATTTAATAGATGTAATGAGATGCCCGACGTTCAAAGACCACATGTGGAAGATAGCCTGACACACATAGAGTTCACACCAGATGTTGTGAAGAAACATCTCATGAACTTGAAAAGTCAATCCTCTCCTGGTTTAGATGGCCTGAGCCCCCTTTTTCTGAAGAGATTCGCTGATATTCTGTGTCTACCACTTTCGTTGATAATGTCTTTTTCTTTCGAGAAATCGAAGGTGCCATCAGCCTGTTAAAAAATCATCCATCACACCCATCTTCAAAAAAGGTGACAAACTGAATCCGCTCAATTATAGACCAATTAGTTTAGTGTCTGTGCCGTAAAAGATAATGGAATCGAAAATTGTTGAAAAAAATGACTGAAATCTTATTAATCCAACAAACCATTATTCCCCATGAACAGTATGAATTTGTGAAAGGAAGATCCACTTCCACCAATCTTTTGACTTGCCTGAATGACTGGACACAAGCCTACGATCGAAAAATACCAATTGATGTAATATACCTCGATTTTTCGAAAACCTTCGATAGAGTGACAGCTAAAAGATTGATCCATAAAATGAAATTAGTAGGAATATGTGGGAAGCTTCTTCATTGGACGAGCGATTATCTATCAGGTAGAACTTTTTCAGTGAGAGTTGGTGGCGCTCTGTCTTCAGAACGGCTTGTCGTAAGTGGTGTGCCCAAGGGGTCCATACTTGGCCCTATTCTTTTCGTAATTTTCGTCAGTGATCTTGCTCTTCATATAAAATCGAGTAAGTCATTTTACGCTGATGACGCGAAGTTATACGCTAACCCCCTTACAGACTCCATGAAACTAGAGGAAGATCTCAATGCAATTACCAAGTGGTGTAGTGATTGGCTTCTGCCTCTAAATATCGCGAAGTGCTTTGTCTTATATATCGGAACTGGTAATCTTTCTGCTCCGTATTTCATCGACGGACGTCCGCTCAGTGTTGTCTTCTCATGTTGATCTTAGTGTGATTATCAACTCTGATCTCACATGGTCTGAGCATATAATAAGTATATGCAAACGTGCTAACACTCTGATATATCTTGTTCGTAAATCCTTCGCTCGCCTTTCGTTCTCTAGCTGCATAACACTGTACAAGTGGAGTATCCGTCCGATTCTTGAATATGCAGGTGCGGTTTGGTGTCCAGTACTTGTCCGCTATCAAATTATGCTGTAGAGCGTTCAGCGACGTGCCATACCCTCCTATTACGTTAGGCTGACTACAGCCAACCTGTTAACTTTTCGCGGAGACTTAATCCTGACATATCGGATGGTCAAGCACAACTATGCTTACCTCAGGACACTTCCTGTAATGAATGAGGATTCTCGACTTCGGGGTCATAGTAGGAAATTGAAGAGGGAAAAATTCTTCACCCGCCAGAGCGAGAATTTTTTGGTTAATCGAGTGTTTAGTGCGTGGAATGGACTTCCTGGCGAGGTTGTGAATTGTGACTCAGTTAACAGCTTCAAAAATAAAATTGGCAGCATACTCTCCTGATGTATTTTTTTTTTGTAATGGTATGTCACAATAGACCACTGAGTCACAGTGCCATTAAGCAGCCCTTACTCATTGTCTATATCTATATCTTGAGTTTAGATAGTCACTGGTTTATTAATGAAATATTACTTTTAATAACACCCCAAAGAAAAAAGTCTAAAATGGCTAAATCAAAAGATTTCGAAAGAGATTTGATTGAAAATATATATTATAGCGTTGCAACCGCAAATGGACTTTCTACAATACTCTTCAATACTTTCCGTTCTTTGATCTTTCATCTGCCTACTCTCACTCCCAACAGGTTATTTGCCTAATTTTAAAAAATGTTTTCAAGTAAAAATAGGTAGAATTTTGTTTATAAGAGAACATCTTTCTTCATAATTCTTTCATACAACAAAAATCTTTTCATCTAATATGTTTCGTTTGTTACAGATTTGATGTGTTGTACACACGCAACTGGTTCTTGTAGAAATGTTTGTGAAAAGGTAAGAATAAAGATTTTTCGAAAAGGAATTATAATGAATGTAATAATTATACGGTCCTGTATTTATTTTAAGGAGGAAATATAAAACATATCGAGATCTGATTCGCAATGCTTCATAATAGCAGGGGTTCCCAACATGGGGGGCGCACCTCCCTGGGGGGATTTCGGAAAGTCCACGGGGTGCGTGATACCCAAATGAAATAAATAAAAATATTAGAATAATAATTTCCTTAAATCTTTGAGATAAAGTCTTTCTAAGTTTTCATAATTATTTTTGTAAAGTTTTAATAATGTTGAAAACTTTATCAAAGAAGGCTACAGTTTTTTAAACTACAAAGCACACAAGACTTCAAGGTTCTCAAAACCGTCCCCCTCGACGGCAACGGCCATGTGTACCGATATCTACGTTTGACCTTGGTGTGAGTGCGAGTATCTCCTCACCCCTTCCACCACCATCCTCATCGCATCATCTTTCCAATGTCAATAATCTTGCAGCTTGTTCACTGCTTGAGTTGTAACTAGTCCGTTCTGCTACAGTGCTTTCTGTGAAATATCAGTCAGCGTGTTTGCTGTATTGTGGGTGTTCTATAATTGTTGCGACGTTTGAATTGGAGTAATTCTTTTTGTGTTGTGTGAGTTCTGTGTGAAGCTGAATCAGAGAAGATGAACACGGCAAAGACACGCAACTATATTGACGATTATATTCAATATGGGTTTGTTTCCTTGCTCAAAGATAATGTTGATCACCCAAAGTGCGTTATTTGCTAAGAAGTATTAAGCAATGACGCGATGAGGCCTAATCGTCTTCTGAGACATTTGTCAACCAAACATGCCTCTTTAAAGGACAAACCTAAAGAACACTGGATCTGCAGCTCAGCCATCTGTAAAAGTGCTTGAAGCTTCCTATGAATTATCTCTTCTTATTGCTAAGGAAAAGAAAACTCACACTATTGGTGAAACGCTTGTTAAACCATGCCTTTTAAAAGCAGCCGATGTTGTCCTTGGAACTGATATTAGGCAAAAGCTATCACAAATACCACTTTCAGACAACACCGTAAAACGCCGAATTGATGATGGCCGAGGACATTAAAAACCAGGTGGTTTTTTTGCTATCCAGCTTGACGAGAGTACAGACGTAGCACAATGTTCTCATTTGATTGTATATATTGAGGATGAACTGATGTTTTCTACTGAGCTGGTGACCACTACTAAAGCTGTAGATGTGATGAAAGCAGTATCAGACTTTTTTGAGAAACACGAATTTTCTTGGCAAAAACTTATTTGTATATACACAGATGGTGCTCCTTCAATGCTGGGTTCTCGCTCAGGTTTTGTGCAGTTGGTCAGCCAGAAGAATGCTGACGTGGTTGGGATTCATTGTTTTATTCACCGCCAAGCCTTGGTAACAAACACGCTTCCAAACGAACTCAATGCTGTTTCAAAGCTATATATTACAGTAGTCAACTACGTAAAGAATAGTGCATGTTCAAAAGTCTTTGTGTAGATTTAGGAAGTGACCAAAACGCTGCTATGTCATACAGAAGTACGATGGCTATCAAAAGGAAATATTTTGGGAAGACTATTTCCCAAAATGATGAAGTGATTACGTTTTGGTTTTCAGAAACAAAACTGAAATTGTTGCGGAGTTCAAGAAACCCATTCTACATAATTTTGACACGAGCAATTAAAATTGATGCAAGTGTTCACTTCTCAAATATAGTAACACATCATGCCATCAAGATGTACGTTGAGAAACTACAACTTTGGATACGTAAAGCGTCAATGAACCCCAGCAACTATTCAAGTTTCAACAAAGTAGTGTCTGTTTCAGAAGAAGCAGGTTTTGAGGACGTTTTTGGAGGACCGCTTTTGAAAAACTTGAAGATTTGAAGATGTTTCAGAGAAAGCTGTTCAGATATACTTCCCTATTTCACAACATACATGTACGAAAAAGCGTTTTGAACTCAAAACCAAGTACCGCAGCAAAGTTGATGTCGAAAGTGACCTACGTTGTGCTTTGTCTGAAACTCAACCCAGGATCTGTCAAGTTATCCAGAATATGCAAGCGCACCCATCTCACTAAATTACATCTTATGTTTTGTTTTTGTAAGTAGGTAGGATAGGTTAGGCCTAATGCTTTATCTTCGTTAAATTGAAAATGTATCTGTATTGCAATGTCAAAATTTGTATCATTAATTATAATCGTTTTTCATGTAATACTTGTTTAAATTTTCATCATACATACAAAGGGGGCGTGGGAGGGTCTCCAAATAACCAGAGGGGGCGTGGTACAAAAAGTTTTGGAACCCCTGATAATAGCAACAATATAAAAGAAAATACAAAAAGTTACTTTTTCATCTACATTTTAAGTTTACTTAAACTGAGCTGAAGACTTTTGAGGTTAGGTATAATAATTCGTTTATATATATATATATTTTCAAATTGTTGCACACAAATATATAATATTCGAAAATAAGAATATATATATATATATATATATATTTTTGAAAGTATATATCGGTCGATCAAAACACAACAATTTGAATATATATATATATATATATATATATATATATATATATATATATATATATATATCTATTTTTTGAAAAGAGAGGATTTACAAAAATTTGAATAATTGTATTTACAATGAATTTCCACCTGAAGAAGGTTCGCGTACTCGGGTAACACCCTGTATAAAAAGTGAGAGTAGAGAATTAAAAAAAATTACGGTGATTTCTACGAATTGTCTATCGCTCTATTTTGAACATTGCGCAAAACAAGAGCTCTCGAATGAAAATACCATCTAAAATATTCGAGTAATCTCATGGCTGCTATTTTCATCCAGATCCGTGTATGAGAAATCGAGCACTGGATTTAAATCGGCATAATTAAAGAGATGATGGGACTTTTCGAGCTATTTATTCACAGGAGAATGAAAAAGGAAACAGTCGATCCAGCTTTGGCGACGAATTGTGACTGGCTTGAGGCCAAGTATGTATTTCCGTCCTCACGTTAAGTTCTTGAACCTTTGTCGCGAGCCCTGATCATATTTATTATGACATATCTGAAGATTATAAATTAAGCGAATATAACGATTTATATATAGAAATGGCGGTGGAGTCATATGGGTAACTATTAGAAGTTGTAACAGTCCGATTTCTCGAATTAATCATTTATATCTCTTAAACTCAGTTTTCATAATTTTGTTAATAATTCAATCTCATTACATCAAATACAACTATCTAGGACGTAGGTTCTAGACGAAGATCTCACACACTGAGATAAAGGGACTCTGATCTAGCTAGGCATAGGTATTAATAGCTAGCCTTTCTATAATTGAATCTCATTAAACTTCATTATTTGAAATATTTCTCTAATTTAAGGATATTCTAGAAACTAAACCATTACAAAGTTGCGAAAGAAGTCTATCTGGGCTATACTCTCGAAACAGTCAATCTTGATTTTAGCCTTTGAATTAATTGGTGCCCATTTATGTTATTATTTGATATAAATGTTTCCTCAACTTCTAGTTTCAACAATTTGTTCACTTTGTAGTTTTACTGGGTTTTTAAATTCTGAAATTACATATGATTCAAAATTTTGATCCAATATTCAGTGAGACGGGGATTCAATTTTGAGTTAGCTTCTGAAATGTCCATTTGATAACAAGAAATGAAACTATACGAGATATGTCAATTAAGTTCGCGGAAGTTGGCAATGCAGCAGCGTTCGAATTGGTTCCACTAGGAACAGAATTCATTTCCGCATCAGCCTGTGTCTGTTTCGTGTTGATCAGTTATATATTTCGTGTTTTATTGTCCTTTGAACATCGACCTGTGTTGACCCACCGTCGTGAAGATGAGTGATAAAATAACTGAGCAAAGAATAGTGATTGAATTTTTAATCCGATTCCGTTTGATTTTCTGAAAAATCAGCTGTCTACGATTGGGCAAAGCGGTTCAGAAGTGGCAGAGAGTCAGTGGAGGATGATCCACGCGAGGAAGCTCCCTCCACCACTCAAAACGCACAAAACCTCGATCGGCTGGAAGACGAGTTGGGCATCAACAAGGAGACGATCCGGCAGATGCTACACCAAGATTAATGAATGCGTAAGCTGCGTGCGAAAATGGTTCCCAAAGAGCTCACAGTTGAGCAGAAAGAGCTCCGATTGTCAATCTGTCAAGACATAATTTCTCGAATTGACGAATGTTATCACTGGTGACGAGTCGATTACGACCCTGATACCAAAAGGCAGAGCATGCAATGGGTAGAGAAAGGGAGTAAGCGCCCCAAGAAAGCCAGAATGTCAAAATCGATAGTGAAATCTTAACTCATCCCATTTTTCGATATTAATGGAGTTGTACACAACAAATACGTTCCAGCAGGTCAGACAGCCAACGCAGTATTCTACATTGAAGTTTTGAAACGTCTGAAAGCCCGTGTGTTTCGTGACCGTTACCACCGTAATAATAAGGCCTGAGCGCTGTAACGTATCATGACGTCACACATCTCTAGTAGTCATAACAAGCATGCGAAACGAAAGCCGGTGTAATCGAAAAGCCTGTGCATGTCCTTTTGTTTTCTGTATTTCATCCGAAAGTAAGTGTTTCTAGTGCTTAATTTATATAGTAATGCATTTATAAGACATCAGGATACAGTATAGTGCTGTGTGTTTACCGAATAATTCGCGTCAATTATAAATTTGAACGAATTTCAGTGAGGTGAATTGTGAATGAGGTTAGAAAAGCGTATTAGTGTACAGTTAAACTTTTCGTTTATAAACCTAAATTTTTTTGATATTTTTATTGTGAGAGTGTTAGTGCCTTTGAGATATTATGCCGTTCAGGTGTTGTGTGCATGGTTGTTCAGGAAACTACGGTTATGCAGATGTACCGAAAGTGGCGGTATTTTCCTTTCCGGAAGATATCTGTTTGAGAGGTATATGGTTGAAATCTATTCCTCGAGCTCATTTTCAACCGTCGAAGTACAGTGAATTACATTTTCAAACAGATGGCTTAATCAGGGATACTAAAAATTTTGATAAAGAAACTGGTAAGTACTCTACTGTGCCAGTAAAACGTCTTCACTCGAAAGAAGGGGCAGTACTAGCTAGAAACATGAACTATGTTTTGTTGGAGAAATTTCAGACAGACTCTTTGGAACATAGGTTCGGAAAATATAGACAATTATCATATTTCGATAAGGCAGTTATACGAATCTGAAAAAAAACTGAGAATTCAATCGCTTTTATCATTAACGTCTCTAAATTTTGGCAATATTTCTATAAAATGCTTTTGGGAAAATTTTGACCTTTGTCGTGAAGAAGAGAACTTTTGTGATAATTCCATTCAGCCAGATATGCATCTCGACGAAAACGATTTCGAAAAAGTTCAATTTGAGATGCCAGTTGTTACTTATTTGGCAGGATATTGCAGCTATAAGGTAATACGAAAAATTAAATGTGAGTTTTGTAAATCGAAATTAGTGTTCGACGAGGTAATGGTTGTCGAAGAAAATTATAATTTGATAAAAAATTTGAGCCGTGGGGCTCTATCTTTTCCACACGATATTGTAGTCCGTTTGGTTTTAGTTAATTACGTTTTATTCAAGAAATTAATTGAAAATTTCGAGGATGAATTCTTGAAACTCAATTTCAAGAAGGATTTTTTTGTGAGTTTTGTTATCAATTATTGGATGACAAATGAAATTGAAAACTATAGGTTACCTACTTGTGAAACCCACAGCCCGAAATATATTTTGAAATTAATTATAGTAGGTACAACAAATACTCTTTTGAAGAATTATTGCGGGAAAACGAATGATGGATTGGGAAAGAACAAAAAAAGGAAATTGGATACAGTATCGAATAAATGAGTATCTGAGTATCCTGAATATGTTCTTTTCTATATTTTCCCAGGCAACCTTGGTCTTTTGTGCTAATGCTTTTTCAAAATAAGAATTACTAAAAACTGAAAAATAACAAAAAAATGTTTTCAATGTTTTTAAAAGTTGAAGCGCCTACGAACGCCCGGCTGGGTAGTGTATCGAGCTAACGCGTTATGACTACTAGCGAGACGGTGCGGTCCGAGCGCTCAGGCCTTATTATTACGGTGGTAACGGTACAACCCGAATTGGGGGAGCGCGGATGAGTGTTTTATCATGATAATGCTCCAGACCACTTGTCATTCGCAGTTCGTGACTTTTTAACCAAAAACGTCATTCCAACACTTTCACACCCTCCTTACAGTCCAGATCTGTTCCCACAGTTGAAGTCGTACCTCAAAGGAAACAGATATGACAGAGTTTCGAAAGTCCAAAGCATCACGACGGCGGTTATGAGGGGCCTATTTTCGGGAGGGTTCAGGGGTGCTTCTAACAGTGGGTTCAACGGTGGCGCCGGGGCATCGAAGTCGAGGGAGACTATTGCGAAGGAATTTTCAAGTATTTATGTACATTCCGGACCGTCCGGGCACTTTTCCGCGAACTTAATTGACACACCTCGTATATTATGCTATCACAAGAGATTTATTAAAAATCAATTACGGTCTCTAGACCATCTTCAGCTGCAATAGAATTGAAATAGTTACATACATAAACAGGTAGTTTTCAAAGAATTATGTTAAAAACAGTTATTATGCAAATATATAAAACATAGACGAATAAAACGGGCCATGCGGCTCGTTCTCGTTGAGGTTATCTTTATGGGGAGTTTGTTGGAGTTTGAAAATTTTGATGTATTCTAAGAAATCTAAGTTTCGTCCAATAAGATCAAAAGTCATGAAATATGGGAAATTTTAATGAATAAACTAAAAATAGACCGGTTCTGGGTCGTTTCAAAGAATGGTTTCCACAATTTTCCATTTGTCGTGGTGGGTTTTTCAAAAAGGTCCTGGTTATCTGCTTTACCCCGATTTCTCTACCACGGAAACAAAATTTTGAATAGCATTCCGATCGATATGAACCAAGCTCCTAATCTAGTACTTTTTGTTTCATAATTCCATCAAGTTAAAGGTAATTTTTAATATATTCATATCTCTAGAAGCATCCTTTTTCTAAAGGAAGTTTATGCGAACATACGTACGGACTAAGAACGATAAAAGATACGGTCACATCCGGTCACGTGACATAGCAACTTGACACTTCTCTCTTTCCGAGTATAAGTGAACCGAGTGGGTGGTAATTGTCCAATAATTTATTATTGAAAAGGCTGGTAGAGCGAGGGCATACATTTGCAATGTTAATGTTTTATAATTACTCATGCATGCAGGGTATCTTGTCGTTCTCTCAAGATATACTGTTATTACACTACGGCTTGAATTCGTTGGTGTAACTATACTTTATACATATGTCTATTGTATTTGTTACTGTTTCATTACATTCTTGTCTTGTTGATTTGTTTAGATATCTGCAGAGGTGTGAATTTATGTTTCAAGTTGAGTTTCTGAAGAGGAAGAAATATTTTATTATCGTTAAGCTTAAACAAATTCTTTCCCGTTTTTATCTGACTTCGTGTGAAGCATCTCGGACCTGAGAATTCTTTCATGCTTCCGGTGTTGAAAATTTAAACAATGAATTTATACGACAGACATAATTGGTATTCAGATATTCACATAACCTTTCTTGTAAACAATTTCAATACCAATGAAGATGAAGTGAAATATATTTCATGCTTTCCACAATTTTATTCAATCCTAGAAAAAATTGTCTTTGAACAGATGCTCGTTTTTTTGCTGGAGAACAAGATAATCCCTTCAAACCAGCATGGTTTTAGTCCCGGTAGATCAGTCATGGCGAATCTCCTTGAGTGCATTTCATCTTGGATCAGATCTGTGGATGAGGGGTAGCTCGTCGATATCATTTACCTTGATTTTTCTTAGGATTTCGACAGGGTTCCTCAATGTCGTCTTACTCAAAAATTGAGCAGGAACATTTTTTATTACGATGCCTTTCAAATAACCTTTCTCCTAGAGAGTTGATCTCTGTTTATCATGCTCTTTTTCACAGTCACCTTAAATATAGTATTATTTATATATATATATATATATATATATATATATATATATATATATATATATATATATATATATATATATATATATATATTTATTCTGAAAAGAGCGCATTTACAAAATTCGAATAATTGTATTTACAATAAATGCCTATATCTATAATTTTGGTGAGTGTCAGAAAAACACAATCGTAAAAAATAAGCGAAGAAATAGAATACCAGCAGAAAAAACAGACTATGTCCGTTCCTTAATCAGGCATCTAAACTCGCCCATGCCTCCTACGATTGCCCCTAAAGTGTGAGCACAGGAAATACTATCTTGCGTATGATTTAGTAAACGAGTGAAAAAACCTGTGGGAAAAACTCGTTTCCCAGTCGCTATTGCACTAACAATAGCTTGTCTGTTTATGGTGTGTACAAAAAGAGTAGCAAAAATTATTCTGCTTAGCAGCTTCATTCTCTCATTGTCATCTGGCACTCGATGATTTCCAGGACTTCTTCAAAGAAAAACAGCAGAAAATTATTTCATCAAACGTACCTAACTCTTATATGTCTAAACTCACTTGAGTCTAAGAACTCAATTAATGCTCCTCTGTTTTTCAATAGGAAACATCTCATACACCTTTTGGGAATGAAGCCCTACATGGGTGTAGCCCTTGTCTTATCAACATACACCATGGAAAACTAATCTCCTAAATAGACTTCAAGTTCTCTACGCAGTTAATGAAATTATCTGAAATGGAATGAATTTCTTGAAAACCACCCGTAAAATGGTAAATAGGACAATCGAGGACTAAATGTCTTATAGTTTCTTCAGATGCGCCACATTCACATGCCGGACTTTCTACAGTATTCCATTTGGGCAACATACTATTATTACGACCATGTCCTGTCCTGAGACGGTTTAATGTACACCAATTTTTCCTACTTATATCGAAACCTGCAACCCTTTTGGAAGGATCCTCTTTGAGAACTTTATGGAAAACATCAACTTCCTGCCATTCAGTTTTTCAAAGATCAACAGCCCTCACCCGTGTACGCAAAAGTCATATATATATATATATATATATATATATATATATATATATATATATATATATATATATATATATATATATATATATATATATATATATGTCCCAAAAAATAAAAAACGATAGTAGGGCCTACTTTTGTCCTGTAATGCCTTGACTTTTCGCAACCCCTTCATAATGTTATTTTGAATTGCTTAGATTCTAAATATTCCCACAGAAAATGATAAATATTTCGAATTTATATCTTCTATAAGTAACCAGCACACGCATTTGTATGACTCGAAGCAACAACACAGTCCAAAGAACAGACAGAACGCATAGTTAGACATAAGCTTACGGAAATTCCCTCATTGTCTATTTCGAACGCACCAGAGACGAAGTTGAATATTGAATTTAAAATAGCTAATTGAAGATAATATGAGTCTCCAGAAAGACGCGGTCAAGGAACTTAATTTGTCGACTCAGTTAACTACTTAATTTTATTCCTTGCCTTATCTGACGACTTAGATGTTGATTATTTTTACATCTTGAATGCTCCTTTTTCAGAACACACGAGTGTACATTTTAGTGAGTAATTGGTCCATAATTTCGTTCCAATTTGATGTATTGAAGAAATATTCATGAAAAATTCTAGATGCAAATTCGCTGCATGTCTTAGAATTATTTTCAATACACAGGGTGTTTCATTTAAGAGATTCGTTTCTTATCATTTTTCAATATGTAAATCAAAAATAAGATGAGGTTTCTTCAACTATGTTGTGATTTTGGAACCTTTGGCGTATGAACAATGAAGACACTATATCACCACTATACCAAAACTTTAACCTCAACTCTCGACGCGCGTTTCGCTAACTAAGTTAGGTTATTGTGTAGTATATTATCATCTCCTGATGATGCTAACTTAGTTAGCGAAACGCGCGTCGCGAGTTAAGGTTGAAGTTTTGGTGTAGTGGTGATATAGTGTCTTCATTGAGGTTTTTCAGATTAGCAAAGTTAACCGTTCTCGTTCTACTGGAATAGTCTCAGATTTTCAATTTTAATTTAACTTATTCTCATCAACCTAAATATCAATGAACGATAAGTAATTTTGATATTTATTTATTTATTTATTACAAATTCAGGTTGCCAACAATACAATGTACCAAAAACAGCATCCACTACATACAAAATGAAAAAAGTAATCAACTGATAAACTATATATTTTCAATGAAATAAAACTATGGTATTTAGATTTTCACTATATTAACAAAACTCAGATAGATACAAACTAATGAACAGAGTTATTCCTTATATATTAGTCTTATTTCCTACTTAATATTACATTAGGTACAAGACAAGGGTATGTTGGAAAACCCATCGGAGTTGCTTACTTTATGAATTGAAAAGATTGAGTAAAGGAGAAGGATTTAGATCCAATTGACTATTGAGTAACCTACTTGAATTCTTTTCTTTGTTAATCTCTGAAATTTCCAATAGATTGAGTTTTTGTCTAATATTTTCATCGTGTAAAATTTTGAAATTATCCTCAATCAAATGATAAACTTTATCAAGTTTTATCAAGTATCAGCAATGCAATATCCGGCAAACCGAAAACTTCGGAGGGGGCTCAGTAATGGTGTGGGGAGGCATTTCTTTCCATGGTCGAACTGAGTTAGTCCTAGTGAATAATGGAAGAATAACAGCGGCCAGATACATCGCAGATATCCTTGAACCCCATCTTGTACCCTTCGACCCATTGATTGGCGAAAACTTCATTTATATGCATGATAATGCTCGGCCTCATGCAGCTAGAGTAGTTACAGAATTTCTGCAAAATGCCGAAATTGATATTTTGAGATGGCCAGCCGGAAGTCCCGACTTGAATCCCATAGAACATGTTAGGGACAACATGGGTGGCAAACTCAGCAACGTAGGATGCCTTGTAGAACACTCCAACAACTAGAAAATCTGCTTCCTGAAATTTGGAACTCAGTGACTCAAGATTACATACAAAATTTGTTGGAGGGGCTTCCGAGACTTATACTGGTAGTAATTAGGGTCCGGGGAGGAAACACTCGATTTTGAAAATGATTAGTAACTATTCGATGCTAGTTGATTGTTCTCTTCGCGAATGTTTGAAGATGGTAGAATTTCTTAATTTTTCATTAACTCGAAAATTGTTGATATTTTCCATCATAAACTCATCTCTTTTGAATTCTTATTTTACACTTCTGAAAGTTACCAAATGACTCTTGAATGACCAACCTAAAAGTTTAAATAGTATTGTCGTATGAGTAGGGTGATGCGACAATTTTTGTTGGGAGTGTATTTAAAGCCAAACACAATACAGACAATAATCAAATATTACTTAACGACTTGACTGATATATGTTTTTTCCCAATATTTGGAATTATTAAGTAGTTCTCATCTCATGTATCAGTACTCAATGTTAATTTCTAATTTGTACTTTACCTGTTCTGTTAACCCATTTCTCTGTATCTTTATTATAAGAAATTACTAATTTCATATTTCAGTTTTAAACTCATATTTGTCTGGTGATAAGCGAAAGCGCGTAATAGCTATAACGTTGAATAAACTTTTCTTTCTTAAGCAGTGATATTTTTTACGCAATATTCGCGATTTTCATTTTGTTCGAAATTGAATTTAAGCAACCAAAAAGCTTTCCTTGAATAAAAACGCATAACAGAAATAATATCCACTTCATACAGTGAAACATAGACGCCTTGAACGATTAACTGAAAACATCTGGATTCATGACTTCATAATTAAGTTAACACATCGTTTTCAAGTTGACCATATGGTGTATCAATACTAAACGCTGTCGAGTATGGACTAATGGGTTTATTTTGCAAATGCAACTGGAGAACTGAAATTCGAATAAGGATGCAAAAAATACACAAAAAATTATTCAACGAAAAAGGAGATTGAAGCACAAAAATAACCTTACTATCGATTCTTGTTTAAGATACCTTTTGCTATGTCAAATTTGTTCCAGCATGATTTGTTTCGTCATCCACAAAAAGGTGATATGTTTCGAGAAAAAATGTTCCCGGTTTAAGTATAAAGCCTCTAAGTGATAAAAGATCGTCCAGCAGAATTGACGCAATAAAGCCCCTTAAAGTTTATTTAATTATAGTTTTCGAAAGTCTTCTAGAAGTGGCTGAAGATAATTTCTTTCACATTGATGCAAGACATTAAGCGAGTTCCCTCTTAACGTCTGTACAAAATTTTCAATTTATTTGTGGAATTATTATTTGGCATGACGCTTTATTTCATATAAATATTGTCAGAAAACAAATGCAAAGTGCTACAATTAATATTAAAGTATGCCAAACCTACCAAAAAAATTTAGTTGATCACTTCCAGCAATATAGATCTGACCAATTCAAGAAATTCTTGTGTATCTTGTCGAAATTGAAAAGACTTTCCACCTCTACCAACGGTTGAAGAAATTTAAACCAAAACTGTTTGACTATGAACACCGGATGAGACCCTCATAATCCAGAAACCGTCTTTAAAATTAGTTTTTCTTAAAATTATGGATCAAACTATAAGCTCTCTAAAAACCAATTTGACTTATTAAATGAGTATGATATTTCCGGATTTTTTAACGACATATTCAAATTAAGTGATAGCGATCTTTTAAAACATTGTTCTATTCTTGAAGTTCTATTCTTGAAGAGCGACTGACGATCTGTTTAACGAAATTAGAGCGTTAGAGTTGTTTTCATCACCTGATGATACTGACCCCTTAAGTATTTTACAATATATATTTGAGACCAATTTAATCTCCACCTTTCCAAACGTAAGCATTTCACTAAGAATTCTTTTGACATTGCCTGTATCTGTAGCTTCCGGCGAGCGATCTTTTTCAAAGTTAAAAATCATTAAAAATTATTTAAGATCGACAATGATTCAAGAAAGATTGTGTGGGCTAACAATATTAGCAATTGAACAAGAAATTTTTGACGGTATAAATTTTAGCGATGTTATTAATGAATTCGCAACAGAAAATCTCGGAAAATATTGCTACTACAATAGCTATCTTTCATTTTTCTATTGCACCTAGACCTAGCTATCATTTTTGATTTGAAAACGAAGTTCCCTAGGTATTTGTTATTAGAAATATCTGCATATTTTTTAAAATATCTAAGTATAAGTAGAAAGTAGTGCTTTCTTTTCCTTTACTTTCGCCAAAATCCTTTTTTGCACACAAGCGCCGGTAGCCCTCACGGGGGCCCTGATGGTGGTAAAGTTGACATTGGTAAGAAAACAGCGTAGCACTTTCATCTTCATTATGATGATATTAATCTCTGCCTTCTAGCACTTGTTGGTATACTTCACAAAAATCACTTGAAATTGAATGGAAAGTCATAATCTGGAATTAAAAATAAGGTTTAACATCTATTGAAACCGGAAGTGATAATATTGATAATATTCCAATTCGCGAGAACATGAAGTTCATTCCTGAAATTTCACTCTAGAAACATGAGGATGGACACTCTGTATTATTTCGAATATCTTGAAATATGGAAACGATGAAGTACTAAAATTAGGGGAAGTCGATACCATCAAATTCCACTCGAACAAACAAACGAGAATTTATTAGTTTACCATTTTAAATCACCGAGGTGATGTTTGTAGCGGCGATCGATTAACTTCAGTCTTAGATCTTTTGACGTTCACAGTTTCGAAAAGATCAAAGAAACGACGACTTCGACGGGACGACTTTCAAAGGCGCTTCGGGAAATTTATGCCACTAGTTTTATAAATATTTTCGTGGCATCTCTTTGTAGGCGTTGCGTAATATTTAGTGATGTTTTCATCGTCGAATGCCTTCATATTATTTATGAAAAAACTGGATTGTCTTTGAGATTTAACTCCTGTTGTATGGACATGCTTTTTCAGCGCTAGTTGCAGGAAACTACTGATTATTGCAAACAAACTTCATTATGTGGTACAATGGAGTTTTATAATAAAATGTACTTTCAAGGTCTTTAAGTCAGGTATTTGGTGGGAATATTGGTACTTCATATTAATAAATTATTTGAAAAAAGGGAAAATACAAGAAGTTGGCTTCACGTTAAACGAAAACTTTGGATTCAAGAATATGATACGTGCACAAAATATTGAATCACCTCATAGAAAAAATAAAGGGACATAAGCAAAAACTAAGAGTGTAAAGTCGTTATATATTCTAATCATGATTTAAAAGAATCACAGCATTCAGAAAAAAAGTGACTCTAAAAAGGTATAGCAGACATCTGTTTCGTTTCCACTCTAACTATATTCTTATTTTTCTACATTTCCATACGATTCATATTTGAATTTTTCCATTTATTTTCATTTACTTTCAAATTAAGAGATTACACTCGTCGCGATACTTCTTATGTGAATTACATCAATCAGATTGCCTATTCACAGGTTCCCTCCTTCAATTCCTTTCCATATCCACAAGTCATATGGACTTGATGGGAAGAAAAATGATGGAGAATGGAAATGCAAGAACACATGTGAAAGATCTTTAAACAGTTGCTATACATACGAATTCGAGTGCGCTCAAGAAGATTTTCCGATACACTGTGTTACGAAGAATTTCGAAATTAATCAAATTAGTGACTTTACTCTCGCATAGATCCCTCATTTTCCTATAAGTTTTCATTTGGTAAGTCTCAATCTTAAATTCCTTTTCATTTACACAATTTGCTTGATAAACGCTTTCAGTCAAAAGGCTCAGAAGAAAGAATCTCCTCAACTTTTACAGTCCTCTTAAGGAGACACATCAACATTCTAGGAATTTATTAGTATAATTTTTTCGTGGTGTGAATTGTTTTTCTACTTTAAATAATCTACGTACTCAGAAATCGAGGATATGAAACGATAGATAGAATTTCAAACTGGAGGATATATTCTGTCAAAATAGTATCGGGAATTGAACATTTAAAAAATCTACTTAAAACGATTGTCGAAATTTTTCTTGTTGCTACTAAGTTGGCACAACTGTTTTCTATACTGATGCGGAGTTCGAGCGCGATCTGTCATTCATTTTGTTCATAATGGTCGATTTTGTCAGTTCTCACAAGTCTGTTTTGCTAGTTTTATAATGGATCAAAATATCGAACGAAGAATTTGTTTCAAATTTTGTATTGCAAATGAAATTTCGTGTGTCGAATCGCTGAAAATGTTACAGAGAGTTTACGGTGAATCGAATTTTCCAATTATTTTGCAAGAAAAAGCTCTCCTGACATTTTTTCGCAAGACGATCAGTTTTTTAGGAAAAGAAATGTTGAATTGAATAAGAAAAGAAAGTCCATACATTTCATTATACGACACGTAGTCTTCGATTAAAAGAACCATCGTAGTGTATTTCCTTTTATCATTAAATAACTATGTTTCAAAATCAAAAGTTTAATTGAAGCGCTATACAAAAAAAATTTTGAGTACCACCAATTACTCTTGAAAAATCACAAAAGCTGTTCAAAGTGAACGCCTCCAGCACGGATGCAAGATTCCAGTCTTCTACTCATTGATTGTCGAATTGTCTCAAAACACCAGGATCTGCTATTATCGTGTTGCACTTAGCAAAGATACCATTTGTTAAGCCCTAAACATTTTTCATGGGGGTAGTGTAAACAAAAGACTTCAAATGACCCCACAAGAAGGAATCGAGGAGGTTTAAGTCTGGGAACCTTGCAGGCCAAATTGAGGTCCACCTCGATCATATTTTTGAGTTAGGAAGTCACGAGCAAGCTGACTAATATGAGCAGGTGCACCATCGTGCATAAACCACATCGTTTGTCTTATTCCAAAAGGTGCATCCTCCTAAAATTCTTGAAGCGTGTGTTCCAAAGAGTAGCGGTACACCTCCTTCGTAAGTCTCCCTGGTAGAAATACTGATCGAATTAGGCAGTCACTCTTGTCTTGAATTATTATTACAAGAACTTCATTTTCCAGCTCTACCGTTCTTACTTCACTTGGCCTTCCTGCTTCTTCTGTAATGTATCTGTACTCTGTTATACACCACCTGTCACTTTTTCAATTCTATGTTACGCCTATGATTTGCTATAGGAATTAAACGAAGAACAAATCTAAATTATCACTTCGGACTTGGACCACCTATCTACTATGTCATGAATTTGTCCAGGTTATCATATTACGTGGCATAACATGTAAAATCGAGCCACTCAGAATATTTCAATGGTGCACTTCTTAGAATAAGGGAACTCCAGAACTTTCAAAAAGTAGAGAATTCTTTATAATTATTTCAACTCAACCATGAACTATGTGGCGCCTGTTGACCCCACACTTTACGAGAACCATATGTATTTCGAAAGATACTTTGTCCAGGTCAATTCAGTCAGTGGCATATATGTGTCACAGTTATATTGATTAAAAAGATTCGCTCAGACTCATTCATTCAGTTCTCATTCTTTCAATATTCATTCTACAGTCAAGTTGAGTTCAAGTTCAGGGTAATTGTCATAACGACGACTTACAAATATACATATTCTCCTGTGATCTATAGTAGTGAAGTGTGGAAATTAATGTAAGTGTGTACATGTATTAAGCTTTTGTATTTAACAAAAAGAATTTGACTGATTGAAACCCGCAATTGCACTTCTTATAGACGTGGATGAACGCTTTCAAAAGTTTTTCTTTTTGAAATTCAAATTCAATAGATTCAAAATTATTAGAAAACAGAAACACTCAAATGACACTGATGTTAATCTAGAAAACTTTTCAACTATATTTCACTTACAAACCGAACGTCATGAAGAAATTGTTAAAAAACGTTTTTCTCGAAAAATAGGTAGAAAATTCGAAAATATATTTTATTCTTGAAAAAATCAGATGCGTCCTAGTTTTCTCTTTGAGAATAACCTGCGTTGTGCTCATACGCGCCGCGCCGCATTGGAGAGTGCTATTGTTTCGTATTGAAAATTATGCATCTTTGAAAGTTTTCGATACTCCCAGAAATTTACCTCGATATCTCAAGTGGTCTACGAAAAATTCGAATTTAATTGCATCTTTCCATTAAACTGCAACATCCTGTAAATAAGTAACGAAATAATTCCGAAACTATGTATATAAGAACTTTTTTCATGAATTTACTTCAGCAAACACTTCCTTGAATATTGCTGTCTTGTTTGAACACCCAGTATATTGTGACTACTGAATTGAGTTCGAATTATTATTCCCCATTTTTCGCTTCATAAAATTCTTTCACTTTCTTCCCTTACCGTGAAATATTTGACACTACACATAAAGCGAATATCTAAAGCTTCTGAATGAAAATTCCCAAGCTTTGACGTGGGTGATTTGAACCCTGATTGTGAAGCATTTAGTCTTGAATTACTAGACCATCTTCGAACCATTCTGTGAACATAAATACGGCAGGTATGGGGTCTATTGTACGAAAATCGAATATGTCACTCGGATAGAACGGAAACGTGCAACTATTGAATTGTTCAAACTCAAATGGGATTAGTGAAGGTATGATTTTAAAGCACATTGAATTTATAACTAGGCAGCTGTGATGAAAAGGAAGTTTTAAATTGGTATATATTTTATTGAGAGATTAGGGATGTGTAGAAAGATTTGAAAATGTCTTGGCCATGGGAAATTATAGATAATTGATAATGATCACTTAGTTCCAGAGTATTAAACACGTGTAAATGCTTTTGTTAGCTAAGGTACGATTACAATCAGAACAGACGTTTCTGGGAAAGTCTGAAGACGATAACGATAGCGACTTCTCCAAATGCTTCTACACTTCACTAACGAAAACTTCGGTGGTGCCAATGTGGCCCAGAACAAAGATATAAGTATTTGAGAAGCGTCGATCTCGACCCCAAGTGAATTTTAGGTGTATAATCTGCCATGGTCAATGAAATACAAAATATTTACTATCCAAATAATGAATTTGGATGAAAAATTAATATTCTGTGTTTCATTGACCTTCGCCCTCAAAATAAACCCCCTTCCGACTTCAGTTCCGTAGTGATTCTCTTTTATGTCTTCTATCGATTCAAAACTGGGAAGTCGAAATGATAATTAGAGTTTTGGAAAGAAAAACAAGAAAAAAGTCAGCCGAAGCCATATCAGGTGAATACGTTGGTTGTTCGATGGTATCTGTTGAGATATTGGGGTAAAGTTCTGGGAGTAGTGAAAACTTTCAAAGATGCATAATTTTCAATACGAAACAATATTTTGCACTCTTCAATGGGGCGCGTATGGGCACAACGCAGGTTATTCCCAAAGAGAAAACTAGGACGCATCTGATTTTTTTTTCGAGAAAAACGCTCTTTTAACAATTTCTTCATGACGTTCGGTTTCTAGAAAATAGTTTTCTAGATTAACATCGCTCTTTCAACATTTTCTTCATGCATCGACGAATGAAATATGCATTACGAAAATACATTAGAAGCTCGGCGGTTGTACATTAAAAATTTCCAAACCGTATTGTTCCCGATAGAAAAACTTTTGAAAGCGTTCATCGACGTCTATATGAAAAAAGCACATTGAGATGATAAGAGGTGTAATGTGGTCGGGTTTCAATCAGTCCTTTTTTTTTGTTGAATACAGAAGCTTAATACATGTAAACACTTACATTAATTTACACACTTCACTACTACCCTGAACTTAAACTCAACTTGACGATAGAATGAATATTGAAAGAATGAGAACTAAATGAATTCGTCTGAACGAATCTTTTCAATCAATGTAACTGTGGCATATATATGTCACTGGCTGAATTGACCTGGACAAATTATCTTTCGAAATACATATGGTTCTCGTGAAGTGTGGGGTCGACAGGCGCCACATAGTTCATGGTTGAGTTGAAAGAATTATAAAGTATTCTCTACTTTTTGGAAGTTCTGGATTTATATTTCCCTTATTCTAAGAAGTGCACCATTAAAATATTCTGAGTGGCTCGATTTTACATGTTATGCCACGTAATATAATAACCAGGACATATTCATTACATAGTATATAGGTGGTACAAGTCCGAAGTGATAATGAAGATTTGTTCTTTGTTTAATTCCTATAGCAAATCATCGGCGTAACATAGAATTGAAAAAGTGACAGGTGGTGCATAACAGAGTACAGATACATTACAGAAGGAGCAGGAAGGCCAAGTGAAGTAAGAACGGCAGAGCTGGAAAATGAGGTTCAAGATAAGAATGACTGCCTAATTCGACCAGTATTTCTATCAGGGAGACTTACGGAGGAGGTGTACTGCTCTTTGGAACACACGCTTCAAGAATTTTAGGAGGATGTGCCTTTTGGAATAAGACAAACGATGTGGTTTATGCACGATGGTGCACCTGCTCATATTAGTCAGCTTGCTCGTGACTTCCTAACTATGATCGAGGTGGACCTCAATTTGGCCTTCAAGGTTCCCAGACTTAAACCTCCTCGATTCCTTCCTGTGGGGTCATTTGAAGTCTTTTGTTTACACCAACCCCATGGAAAATGTTTAGGACGTAAGAAATGGTATCTTTGGTGAGTGCAACACGATAAGAGCAGATCCTGGTGTTTTGAGACAATTCGACAATCAATGAGGAGAATACTGGAATCTTGCATCCGTGCTGGAGGAGTTCACTTTGACAGGTTTTGTAATTTTTCAAGAGTAATTGGTGGTACTCATTTTTTTTTTGTTTAGCGCTTCAATTAAACTTTTGATTTTGAAACATAGTTATTTAAAAATAAAAGGAAATACACTACGATGGTTCTTTTAATCGAAGACTACGTGTCGTATAATGAAATGTATGGACTTTTTTTCTTAGTCTTATTCTATTCAACATTTCTTTTACTAAAAAACTGAGCGTCGTACGAAAAAATGTCAGGAGAGTTTTTTCTTGTAAAATAACTGGAAAATTCGATTCACCGAAAGCATTTTCAGCGAGTCAGCACACGAACTTTAATTTGCAATACAAAATTTGAGACAAATTCTCCGTTCGATATTTTTATCCATTATAAAACTAGCAAAACAGACTTGTGAGAATTGACAAAATCGACCACTGTAAACAAAATAAATGACAGATCGCTCTCGAACTCCGCATCAGTATAGAAAACAGTTATGCCAACTTAGCAACAAGAAAAATGTTGACAATCGTTTTAAATAGATTTTTAATTTTACAAACTCTCGATACTATTTTGACAGAATATATCTTCTAGTTTGAAAATCTATCTATCGTTTCATATCCTTGATTTCTGGGTACGTTATGGATTATTTAACGTAGAAAAACAATTCACATTGGTAATGTGTCAAAATGCATTCTAAATACCGGTATACGGGGGTGAACCAAAATGCTTTATTTTCAAATGTAGAATTTTTGAGCTAAATTTTGTCATGAAGATACACTTCAGTATAAAGCCATCTTCAAGGACTAGTCCTTGATTCATGGCACTGGCTGTGATAAACAAGTAAAAGAAAACGAACAGAAAGTTATTAAATACTGATTAGCAGGTGTTAGGTTAGGTAAGATCATCTAGGGATGAGGCCAAACGCAAATATAAACGCACAAGACCTGAAACACACTGGAACACTTACAAAACTCTCCGGAATTCAACAACTAAATTAATCCGTAAAGCTAAGGTAAGTTATTTCTCCGAAATGCTGAATCACCAAAATTCTAGTCTATTGTGGAGACAATTGAGATACATCAATATTGGACAAAAAATAGGGCACAGATTCCTAAACAATGCTCGGATATTACAAAACTCAATAAATACTTCCTAAATTCTTCGTCCGAACCTGTTAGTCGCAGAACACTCGATATTGTGAATTTCTATACCAATAACAGTTATTGCGCATTTTCAGAACTGCGAGATTTTTTCTTGGTTCACGAGGTCCTGGTAGGAAAATGTATTAACGAGATCAAAACTAATGCTTGTGGTATAGATGAGATCAATATTCGCATGTTGAGATTGGGTTGCCCCATTGTAATAAAATACATTGTTCATGTAATAAATTCTTGCATCATTGACAACTGTTTCCCTAATTTATGGAAAAAGGCTGTAGTATGCCCAATCGCTAAATCTCACTCAGTAAGCGAGTATAAAGATCTACGTCCGATTAATAATTTACCAACCCTTTCAAAAGTTTTTGAGAAAGTTTTGTTTTACCAGATGACGGAACATTTGAATAGTTTGGGCGTAATTCCCGAGGTTCAATCAAGTTTCAGGGCAGGTCATATATGCATAACTAGCTTACTTAAGATCACCGATGACATTCTGACAGCTACTGATCTCGGCTGTATAACTATGATGGTCTTATTAGACTTGTTAAATATCCTCCCACTTCCCTGTGGCCCCGGTTAACGGTGATTATGAAGAGTAGTTTGGAAAACAAGCTCCTTCAAGGGAGGATATTTAACATTCTACGGAAGGTTGAATATCGTTCCTTGAAAAATAATTTTCTTCGATGTGTTCATATAGGCAGGTCATAGTTGCACAACTAGCTTACTAAAGATCACCGATGACATTCTGACAGCTACTGATCTCGGCTGTATAACTATGATTGTCTTATTAGACTATTCCAAAGCATTTGATACCATCTATCATGATATACTTGTAGCGATTGTGTCCTTCGTTGGCTTTTCTGGAGGTGAAACAAATCTCATCAAGAATTATCTGTCCAACAGAAACCAACAAACAAAGATCTGCGACAGTCTATCTAGTACTTTGCCTGTTACTGCTGGTGTACCCCAGGGTAGCATTTTAGGTCCTCTACTCTGCGCTTTATACTCACAGCTTTAAACGCTACTTGAAACATTGTCAGGTTCAGTTTTATGCTGATGGCACGCAACTTTATCATAGTTGCAGCCCTGAGAACACTAACGCCGTTAGTGAGGTACAGGAAGATCTTGATAATATTGTTAGATTATCCGAGATTCATAGATAAAATATGAACCCTAACAAGACCAAAGCTATTCTATTCGGCAACGAAGTAAAGTGTAATCATTTGGGAGATATCATGAGGCTATCTATCGGTGGGGAGTACATCTCAATTGTTAAGTCAGTTCGTAACCTGGGTCTCATTATGGATAATTCATTTATATGTGAGTATTCTACGTCTTCTGTATCCACATAGACAATCACTGCCTCTAAAATTGAAAATATCCTAATGAAATACCCTTGTGCTATCCAGTTTCAATTATTGCTCGCAAGTTTATTATTCTTGCCTTGATCAACAAACAATGTACACGATTCAGAAGAATCAAAACTCCTGTTTGCGTTCCATTTATTTCTCAAAACAAAAAGTTACTATATGCGAGATTTCGCAATGTGTTGACACATCGAAGAAAATTATTTTTCAAGGGACGATATTCAACCTTCCGTAGAATGTTAAATATCCTCCCACTTCCCTGTGGCCCCGGTTAACGGTGATTATGAAGAGTAGATCGGAAAAGTAGCTCCTTCAAGGGAGGATATTTAACATTCTACGGAAGGTTGAATATCGTCCCTTGAAAAATAATTTTCTTCGATGTGTTTCATTTATTTGTTGCGGAAATTTGACCGAATAAGTCACAAGTTGGTGGAAGCAAAGTGGCTCAATATGACCAATAGATTTCACTTAGCAGCGTTGATTTTATATCACAAAATGATGATTACCAGGAAGCCTTCCTATTTGCACCGGAAAATCACTTTTAGATCTGATGTTCATAGTCTAAATACCGGAAGTAGAGGTCTCATTTCTCCTCCTATGCACAGACTTGTCATTTTCGAGAGATCTTTCTCGTTCGGCATCTATAAACTCTATAATGAATTCATAGCTGAATACTACAGGTCTTCATCTGTACCCTCGTTTAAGTCTCGTGCTTAGACGATCTTATTCGCAAAACAGTGTGTGCGCCTTAACTGATTGCAGTTCTGTCATAATTATTTTCTTTTTCAAATTTTTGTAGTTGGTTTCCCGAAAAGGGTTCGCTTAATAATAAATGAGATAAAAAACACAAGGTTTAACTTTAATCTACACTTTATTTGAAAAAATTCGACGACGTTTCGCTGACACAGCAGCTTTATCAAGAATGAAAGTCCAAAAATTAATGGAATCGTTCTGTTCAATTTCTATCTATAATTAATTAGACTTATTTCTTAATTTCATTAATTCCATCCATTTGAACATTAAATTCACGATAGAAATTGAACAGAACGATTCCATTAATTTTTGGACTTAAAAATCACTAAACAAAATAATAATCATGTTTTTCGGTCTTTCGTAAACCAACACATACTGATACAATTATACATAACTACTCATTACATCCAATTCAACACAAAGTTGCAGCTTTAAACAGCATGGTACATCGGTTACTCAATTTACCTTTATCAGTAGAAGATTATAAAAGAGTTAAACATCATCAAACAGATAGCCATTAATAATTCATATAATCCGTATATGATAGATCTAATCATTCGTAAAAACTGTATCAGAAAGCAATAAATGAAGTATATCCTATTCATAAAGACTATAAAATATTCAACAGTTTAACATTCTGCGGTTCTGCAAGTACAAATATTAAATCCTTTCTCGTCAAACAAAATCTTAATATAACTTTTAAAACTTCTAATAACTTAGGTAAACATATTAAAAATAATAAATCTCGTGTTGAAAAATCAAGTAAATCAGGAATCTATAAACTCAATTGCGGTTCTTGTGATAAAATTTATATCGGTAGGACCTATAGAAGTTTTGGCATAAGAACATCTGAACATAAACGTAGCTTCGATAAAAATAAATCTGATTCAAACTATTCAAACCACTTAATAAAAGAAAACCATTCATTCAATAAAAACTTTGACATATCACATATAAAATCAAAAAGTTTAAAATTAGATCTCCTAGAAGCATTAGAAATAAATAGATACAAACATTCGGACAAGCTTTTGAATGAACAGGTAGATGTGAATTACTCACCCCTACTTAACTTGTTTAATTAGTTTTTATTACCTTTCATACTAACTGTACAATGGCTCGGTGTGGATTTTCCTGTTATTCATCCAACTTGTTCTACGATTTGTTTATAATACCATACTCTTTATTCTGTTTTTCATTCTTGATAAAGCTGCTGTGTCAGCGAAACGTCGTCGAATTTTTTCAAATAAAGTGTAGATTAAAGTTAAACCTTGTGTTTTTATCTCATTTATATCATGGATCTACATCAAGTAACGGCCTCCACAATTCAAACGCTTAATAATAGGTAATATTATAACTTTTTTTTGTACATCAGGGTTTGAGTGGAAGAGCAGAGTGTGCCCATGGCAACTCTCTGAACTCCGCCCTGTGATAATGAAATGAATTGTAATTTGTTTTCTTCCTTGTCCTCATGAATTGTTCAATAAAGTCAATTATTAATCCTCAAGCTCTTATCATGACTCGAGTACGTCTTGGCATACCTTCATGGTCGTTGGAACGCCTTGTATATCGACATTAATAATAATTCGAGAAAAACACACACCAACTAATAGACATTTATAAAACGCTATGACTCGATTAGTTTTTCAAACGATTTCATTAACGTAACCATCTACATCAGTTTTACTCTATAATAAACGTTGCTCAATTACCTTAATTTATTATTTATTTATTCATCGTCTTACACAAACAACAATCTACTGCTTTATAAACAAATCATAACGTCGATGATTATCATAAAAATTCTATCCCAGGAAATTGATAAGGTCCAACTCTATTAAAAATACAGGCACACTTGCGGATGTTCCAAGCACCTCATTCTAGGAAAACCACAACAGTGTAGAAATTTAAATGGTAACATTGCATACATAATAATGTCAGAATGACGTTTAAAATTCAACGAATGTGTTGGCGGTCATTTGACGATTCTGGTAGAGTCTGGGAAATTACTGTGAAGAGTTCTGGGTAAAGTAGCTTTGAAGGTTAATACTTTATTTTATTCAATTCAGAATCGACACAACCGTTGAGATGTTTATCGAATTATCTCATCGTATGAAAAATCAAATGACTGTTATTTATTTTATTTGTGACGCTATACTAACATACGTACATGGCCGAGGCAGCGAATTGCACACTTCTGAATCAAACGTATAATCTGAAGAAGAACTGTTGGCAATATGTTGGTAATGTTTATTCCAGAAGACCTTAGAGGTGTCCGCACTTAATTTTTTCTTTATATAGCTTGCTATTTCAGATAGATTTTTTTAGCTCCAACTATACACATTTCGCACTGAATTTCAAGTTAACAAAATTTAAGGTTACGTTGAAGTACAGTCTATTGATTCATAATTGTTGCTTGGTTATGGCTTTCTACTAGGCAATTGTCAGCTCGATTTGGGAGACTTTTGCTTATTGATTTTCTTGTGTGTGTGTGGATTCTGTTAGTCTCGTTGTAGTAGGAAATTATAACACATGCACAGAAGGAAAATATTGAGGGCATATTTAACTTGAGCATTATAGTTTCATTTTGTTGATCCTCAAGAAGTCGATTATCACCTTGTTCACTTCTTCATTCAAATTAGCTGAAATTATACTGGGTGATTCACCAGTGGCGCGGTGCTCTGTAGCTCGTACACTCTTGAAGATTTCATTTTTGTTCGAACGGTATTGTATTTAGAAAGTAAGAATATACTTCATCAATTTATTTTGCAGTAAACAGGGTGTCCCAATTATCTATAAAAAAATCTTGGGAGATTTTTTCAGATTGGAAGACTATTTTTTTGTTGAAGATTCAAGAGTGTCCTCTTGTATGTTTTTTTGGTGAGTAGTTTCGTCACAATATTTTTCTTCCGTAAAAATTCATGAAAATAGGCTCTCACATCATCGCATGCTCCTTCGGCCAGAGAGGATGAATACTTTTTTCTTTTCGTTTTCTTATTGTCCAAGGATAGCTTTATTGATGAATTGAAATAGATTATCCTCATTTTATACAGGAGTGACTCAAAAAAATTATTGAATATTGTAATTTTAAAAATATCATATCTTGATTTTTCAAATGGAACACCCTGTATTTTATTATTCATGTCAACGTATAAAATATTGTGCTATATTTTTGCAGAAGTAACCTCATCTTTATCTTCAATTATATTCGAAATATTCGATTATTTGTAAAAATTTTCGATGAAAATTCTTCAAACCGTATCAAACTTATCAACATGCATCATTATTCGCACAGAAGTTTTTTTTTCTGTAATGATTCAAGGAGTAAAAAATGAAACCTAAACAAGATAATTCTTCTAACGAATGATAAATTCAAGATGATAAAAACGTAAATCGAGGTATGTGTTGACATTTTTTTTATTTGTGCCTTCTGTCAGTTGTCCGGACATATCATATTCTGCATTTTACATGGTGAACTTATCAGTGTTTCGTTATTAAACATTGTTAAAGTGAGGTTTGAATCCAATTTTCTCAATTGACTGCCATGAAGTCCTCCAAAGAAGAAATGGTTGATATGATTTTTATTCTGGGTGAGTGTGATAGCAATTTTTTGTTGGCAAGTACAGTTTATGTACAAAGGTTTCCTGATAAGAGGCATCCTGATGCAAGATGCTTTGAAAAATTTCTAATAAGATTTATCGAAACGCTTACGAAAAAAATGAAAAACCAAAAACTGCTACAGCTGAAAACAACCAGTTATCAGTTTTGTTGACAGTGACAGAGGACCCATATAAAATCCAAAGAGAGGTTTCTCAGTTAACAGATATAAGTCAAACTTCCGTCCAGATAATCTTGAAAGTGAATAAATTTCATGCATATCATGTACAGATGCACCAGGAACTGAACAACTATGAAAATCGAATCAATTTTTGCAATTGGGCAAGTGGCAAAGTAGCGGAAAATCCAAATATGTTTAGCAGAGTTCTTTTCTCGGACGAGGCAACTTTCCACAAGAATGGGCTTGTTAACTGGCACATTTTTCATTATTACGCCACGGAAACTCCACACCTGAGACAAATAGATCACCAGCATCGTTGGTTCTTGAATGTATGGGCCGCTATAGTAGATGGATATCTAATTGGGCCGCACTTTTTCGACGGGCACTTCAATAGTGGAATGAATTAAGATTTTCTGCAAAATCATCTACCATTGTTATTTGCCGATGTACAAGAGCTTATAGGACAAGATTTGTGGTTTCAACAGGATGGAGGACCGGCACATTACTCACATCAGGTTAGGGAGCATTTGAATCATGTATTTCCAAACAAATGGATAGGACGTGGTGGTCCTGGTAGATGGCCAGCTTGGTCTCCGGACCTTACAAGTCTAGATTTTTCTTGTGGGGTTATATTAAGCGCATCGTTAACCAGATTCCTTCTACAACAGTTGGATATGAGACAGAGAATAGTCGACGCCTTTCAGTCAGTTAATCCGCAAATGTTGTCGAGAGTTCAACGGACTTTCCTCAGAAGAATTGAGTTGTGTCTACAAAGAAACGGGCAACATTTTGAACACTTATTGAAATAGTTCAATACCTTGTAGATCATCTCAACAATCTATTACGTATTTCATATACGACTACCTTAAAATATCTCTATTTCTCTGATCAGGTATAGTGATATGTACTAATAAACTTTTCTTTCGCAAACTCTAATTTCATTATTTTAGTTTATTTTTTTTATCCCGAAAATGGTCGAAGATAAAGATAAGGTTACTTCTGCAAAAATATGGCACCATATTTTATGCGTTGACATGAATAATAATAATATACAGGATGTTCCATTTGAAAAAATCAAGATATGATATTTTTAAAATTTCAATATTCAATAATTTTTTGAGTCACTCCTGTATAAAATGTGGATAATCTATTTCATTTCATCAATGAAGCTATCCTTGGGCAATAAGAAAACGAAGCGAAAAAAGTATTCATTATCTCTGGCCGAAGGAGCATGCGATGACGTGAGTGCCTATTTCTATGAATTTTTATGGAAAAAAAGATATTGTGACGAAACTACTCACCAAAAAAAACTTATTACTTAAAGACATTATAGCAGAGTTTAGGACACTCTTGAATCGTCAACAAAAAAGTGGTCTTCCAATCTGAAAAAACCTCCCAAGATTTTTTTATAGAAAATTGGGACACCCTGTTCACTTTAAAATAAATAGCTGAAGTAGATTTTTACTTTCTAAATACAATAACGTTTGAACAAAAATAAAATCTTCAAGAGTGTATGAGCTACAGAGCACCGAGCCACTGGTGACACACCCAGTATATATCGACAATGGCATAGGCAATTTCATCTTACAACAAATTTGATATAAATTGATAGAAGGTACATGATTAATTGGGCATTCTAAAAATATATGATTGAGATCTTCTATAGTTCCATATTCACAAAAGGAATCATTTCTCAATTTTAAATAAGTGCTACCCGGTCAAGCAATGGCCTTTGCGCATTATTATTATTGTGGTGATATGTTTTCTTTCTTTGTATGTGAATTTAGAGAACTATGTTTATTTGGTACTCTGGAGTATTGATATCCTTTTTCCATTTAGATTGGAAGCTATTATTCAATGATTCGCGTTTAGTGGCCACAATTTATTGAACATCAAACCATTTGTTTGGGGACATTCAACCCTCTTTCGATATTAGCTAGAATGTCAGCTTCCTCATTCCCTGGAGTGTCCTGGAATCCATACTAAATATATATCAAATCCGTTTTCATTCGCTGAGATTAGTAATATTTTAGTTCTAAGGGTCCAATAGTCTGCTTGAGTATTAAATAGGCATTCATTAATTTTCTTCATTGCACTTTGGGAGTCGGAAAAAATTAAAGGTCTTTTTTATGTTTATTAATAATTACTTTTATAGCATCACTGATCGCTATAACCCTGATTTACATATACAGGGTGCTTCAACGGAAACTAAATAGAGGCTATATCTACCAAGATATTCATTTCTGATCAAAACGAAAAAACAGGTCAATTTTTGTTTCAAGGGGGACATCTTTTGGGGTACAATACTTGCTTGAAATATCAACCCCCTAAGCGGGGGTTGCAATCCTTGAATATTTTGAACAGGGAAGATGGGTCGAGTGATGACTCAAAGAAAGGTGGTATCTTTGTCTACATCGCCTTGAACGAATTTCCATTTTTAATTGAAAACTGTAAAAGATACAGGGTGAGCAACTGAAAGATAAGGAAGACTATTTCCCTGGGACTATTCAAGTTTCAGTGAAGTAAAATGGAACAGATCCATGCAGATCAATGGCAGTCATCATCACGTACCATCCTCATCTCGAATTTCAACCCCTAGAGCAGGGATGACCACCCTTGAAAATTTGGAAGAGGGTAGATGGGTCGAGTGATACCTCGAAAGAAAGGTATTATTTTTGTCTGCATCTCCGTGAACGAATTTTCATTTTTGATTGAAAACTGTAGAAGATACAGAGTGAGCTACTGAAAAATAGAGGAGACTATCTATCGCCCTGAGCTATTCAAGTATTAGTGCAAAAAAATGGAACAGATTTATTCCAGATCAAAGACTGTCATTTTTGATCTAAATGAATCTATTCCAGTTTTTCGCACTAATACTCCAATAGTCTTGGGGCGATAGTCTTCTCTATTTGATACTTCACTTTACACAATCGGATGAAAACCAGTACTGGTGGCTTAACGTAGAAAAGTAGTAGTGGTTAACTTGATGAAAATTGATACACATTTTTCAGTTTAATATAACAAGGTATAATATAGAAAAAAAAATCAAAAATATCTACGTCTTCATAATATTCTTCTTTTCCATTCCATTTTTTCTATTGCTGGATCATGAACAATTTTCGCTGACAGTAGAGTTGAAGCTACAGAGTCCTTATTTTATCTTCCTATTTTTTTTATCGATCGTACACATGATTCGTTGACATTGAATGAGGGTGATATGGATGCAAAAGATTCTCCAAGACCTAAAGGATTAAGTATTTCTATTTTCACTTCAAGCGGTTATTTGGTATGAATGTTTTATCAACTTCTAGTTTTGACAATTTGTCTGCAGTGTAGTTTTAACGTTTTTTCAGATATTTCGAAATAACATATACTTCAAAAATTTTCACACAATAATCAGTGGATGGGGATTAATTTTTGAGTTAGCTTTGGAATTGCTCATTTACTTTAATAGTTTAATGTGGGAATAATGTAGAAGGAGCTTTTACTATATCGACATTCAACTAGTGGCGCCATCTATATATCAGTATGCAAGGCTAAAAATACGATATTTCATATCACAAATGCCAATATACTTTCATTACCCAATAAATTTTATATATCTTTCAAATTAATAGTTAAATAATACATAAAAAGATCGTCCGTTTTAATCTAAGTATGTCAATAAATATTCAAACAAGCTAAATCTCCAATGAAATAATAATTGGAATAATGCGTACTCCCATTTGCTTTTGATCTTTACTGTTTATTTGCCCATTTCAGATTCATAATGGCTTCCTAGTAATCGAGTTTATGATCGTTTCATTATATGTTTACTTAATAAGTAGTCTCTTTATAGCCTTATGATAATAATTACGATCGGTTCGCAGATAAAAGATAGTCTAGTCCCATTATGAATGCGCAATAAATTGAAATTGAGGTTATGGTACTTGACTGTGAGAAGTGACAGTTTAATACAATGGAGAACTACGAAGATTTATTCTTCAGATAAATAGTTGTAAACGTAAAGTTGAAAATGCGAGACTGTGCTTTCAGATCTTGTATGATTTTCCCAGGAGGAAACAATGAATTGCTAAATTATTCGGTTTTCCCAGGGGCGGTACACCTCAAAATGACCATCTCGGCAATTAATCTTTTTTAATGACTCTTGGAGAATATCCATAACACTGTTTGTGTTTGGTGACTTAATCTGTTATATCTGAGAAATGATGAGATGGGAGTATCAGTATATTCATTTCGGTATTCAGGTCTATTGATTAGTCATACGGTTCACTTGACTTACTCAAAGTCAACCATATCAAAAATACGAATGGCTCTATACTGGACCTTCTGTTCACCCGATTGGACATCATGGTATACCTAGCTGAACACGTCCTCATGCCATTAGACACTCATGGGGACAACCTGAGTATGAATTTGAGGTTCCAGGTTTTATGGCTTTAAAATTGAAATTCTCTTAGGTGACTTATGATTTTGGGCGATGTGACTATAAGTCATTAAAAAAACATCTCAATTTCGTGGATTGGGGTTTATACTTTGATCATCCCATTATGGAGTGAGAAAAATGTATTATTTATATCAGAGAATCCTACATGGTTTACACCAGAAGTAAAAGCTTGAATACACAGGAAAAACTAGCCCCTAAGAAATACAAATCAAATAAATCTGATGCTAATTACATAGAGATAACTCCAAACAATTTTGGAATTTCATAAATAAGTGGAAAAAGCACTTTTCTCTTTCTTCTTTGATGTTTTTGGGTACTATAACAGAGGAAGGACTGGCCAATTTATTTGCGCTCTAGTTCTTAGAGAAATTACTTCAGCTTTCAGTCCCACAACTTCTGTATATGGTACAACTAAGTAGACAGTTTTCCCATTCATGTCGATGAGGTGAGGGATAAATTGGCAAAAGTAAGTTCGAAGTTGACTAGTGCGCCAGAAGGTTTACCATCCTCATTTTTATGAAACACGGTGGAATCCTTAGCAGAACCTATTTAAAAACTCTTTAACATGTCTCTTCTATTGGGGTGAAATCGAGATCTAGATGTACTGGGTGATTCACCAGTGGCGCAGTGCTCTGTAGCTCGTATACTCGTATAGATAAAAAAATCTTGGAAGGTCTTTTCAGATTGGAAGACCACTTTTTTGTTGAAGATTCAAGAGCGTCCTAAGCTCTGCTATAATGTCTTTAAGTATTAAGTTTTTTTGGTGAGTAGTTTCGTCACAATATGTTTTTCCATAAAAATTCATGATCCAATATCATCGCATGCTTCTTCGGCAAGAGAGGATGAATATTTTTCTCCTTTCGTTTTCTTATTACGCAAGGATAGCTTTATTGATGAAATGAAATAGATTATCCTCATTTTATACAGGAGTGACTCAAAAGATTATTGAATATTGTAATTTTAAAAATATCATATCTTGATTTTTTCAAATGGAACACCCAGTATTTTATTATTCATGTCAACGCATAAAATATTGTGTCATATTTTGGCAGAAGTAACCTTATCTTTATCTTCGACCATTTTCGAAATGAAAAATAAAAATAAAATAATGAAATCAGAGGTAGAGAAAGAAGAGTTTATTAGTACATATCATTATACTTGATCAGAGAAATGGAGATATTTTAAGGTAGTCGTGAATGAAATACGTAATAGATTGGTTTTTGGTGCGATATTCTACAAGGTGTTGAACTATTATAGCAGATTTTAGGTCGCTCCTGAATCTTGAACAAAAAAGTGATCTTCCAATCTGAAAAAACCACCCAAGATTTTTTTATGGAAAACTGGGACGCTGTTTACTGCAAAATAAATTGCTGAAGTAGATTCTTATTTTCTAAATACAATACCGTTCGAACAAAAATGAAATCTTCAAGAGTTTACGAGCTGCAGAGCACCGCGCCACTGGTGAATCACCCAGTATAACTGCCATATGTAATTCACCCAAGTGGGTAATTCAGAGAATGTGCAGAATTATTGCCCCATCAGCATACGTGATGTTGTTCCGAGGATTTTTGAAGGCATCATCAAGGATAGGTTGACTTTTCGTATTAATCAAAATCATTGGAGAGCAGCATGACTTTAATAAGGTACGCTCCATAGCCATTAATATGGTTCAAAATGTCCAATTCATATTATGTTTTCCACTTAAGGAAACTCTTTTTTAAAAATATTTATTTGTTTACAAACTAGGTTAATGGAGCTATTGTCCGACTGAATAATATAAGACATACAAAGATAATTTAACGTAGTTCTCCAGGAAGCAGCTCCTCCAGGAACGTAACTCCTCCTTTCTTAGGGAAGAGTTTTGGAAGGTAAGAACAAAACTCGTTCTTTGACTTGGTCTGACAATTGACTCAAATCACGTGGAACACTCGGAGATTCTTCCTCTGGATTGTTTTCTGGTACTGCATTTCTTCGACGCTATCTTGAACTAATTTTCCAAACGATTACCATAAAAATTATGATGTATACGGAAGTGGTCAGGTAAAGATGTGTATAACCTGACCCTTCATTCTCTTCTGAAATCGGTTGGAGTTTCTCGATTTCCTTCTGAAGATGGTGTAACTTATCCAGTGAGATTTGGGGGTTTTCTTTCGGGTAAAAATAGCGTTATTAAAGAAAGGTGCCTTTTGTGTTGGTATAAATGAAATCAACTGTTTCAATGCTGCATCCATAGGGAATTTGGATGAGGACTGCTCTCCTGAGAATTGTGACATCTGTTTTTTCGCAGTTTATCCTTATTTTTGCTTCTTCCGGGAAGATATAGTGGCTGTCATCAACTTCTTCTACAAAAGATTTCTTCACTTTTACTGGCACTATTTTGCAGTCAGGAACAGCGGAAGAATTTTGGATCTGAAAATAAACTACTTTCATTTCGCTGGTCATCAAAATGTGTTATTGAAATATTTTTTATTGTCGGCCACTCGTTACTGTCGCTCAAAGAAACAACTTTGATGAAATGCCAAATTTAAGGAATTTATTCTGTGCCCAATTCGGTTCAGCCGCATTATAATATTCCTTCAGTAATATCATCGACGTAAATGTACTCACTAGAAGAGGTTATATGACAAGCGCAGGTTTATGCTCGGTCTAGAAAAACGACCTACACTTGTGAATTTGGAGTTGGTGCAATCAACCCCTATTTCCAGCATCCCCAACTCAAAAATCATTCGATCGAAAATAGGTCAAGTGGCACCTCGTTGGAAAGGTATTTCAATTTTCTCTTCGAATTTGGTATTTTCGAAATTCAAAATCAGCATACAGGGTGTCCTGGAGCAGGAACACTGAAAACCCAAATAACTTTTTGAAACTGGTTCATTTCGGTATAATACGAGAACATGTTTATGTTTGATTCGAGAATAAGACTCTCTTGCGTGAATATGGAATTTTGCAATCAATCTCTTCCATTCAGCATCCCCAACTCAAAAATCATACAAGTGATTACAGGTTGAGTGGCAAAGTTCAGAAAGATTTTTCTATTTTCTGAATCACTGAGGCATTGGTTTCAGTTTGGCAATCGAGGTTTTCTGGCGTGAGGATCAGGATGAGGGGATGATGGAGAAACTGATTGGATGCTCATCTAAACAGGAAAACGAGATTTATTGAACTTGTATTCAATTGAAAACAAAAACTAACTTGATTATTACAACAATTGTTCAAAATGACCTCCGCCCACCTCCATACAGTTATACAGACGATTTTCGAACTCTCTTCTCACATTAGCGAAAACTTCAGGAGTCAAAAGTCGGCATTCTGTGATAATCCTCATCCGCAGCTCCTCCAGGTTTTCTGGTCTTGTGGCATAAACTTTAGATTTTAGATGGCCCCACAAAAAAAATCTAGGATTTAAATCTGGTGACCTGGCTGGCCACTCAACAGGTCCTCTTCTACCAATCCACCTTCCTGGGAAATTTTTCGTCTAAATATTGGCGCACCCGAGCATCATAATGCGGAGGAGCACCGTCTTGTTGAAAACGCATTTCGTCCTCAGAAAGAGTTGGATCGTTCTGTAAAATTTCTGTCAATCTAGGATGTATGTGTTCCTCTAACAACTGTAGGTAGCCATTTCCATTCAGATTACCCTCAATAAAGAAAGGCCCAACTAGATGATTGCCAAAAATTCCTGCCCAAACGTTCAACTTCTGAGGCCTTTGCGTGTGGGCCTCTCTAAACCAATGAGGATTCTGTGTGTCCCAATATCGACAATTATGTCTATTCACTTCACCACTGAGCATAAAGGTGCTTTCATCAGAAAAACAGATGTTATTCCGAAAATTTGGATTAGCGTTTAGGTTTTCACTTAGATTTTCACAAAACTGTAAACGACGATCTGGATCATCTTCGTTTATTTCATGCACTAATTTTACCTTGTAGGGTGAAATTTGTGATGTTTCACGATTCTATGGACAGTTGTAGCTGATACCCAGTCAGACGAGATAGTTTTCTGATCGAAGTAGTATTCTCCATTTGTAGATGACCCACTACTGCCACTTCCGTTGCCTCATTTCTGACAGGACATGCCACTTCATGTTTTTGTTTGCCACCGAACCGTAGCTAGGAATTTGTCATATTACGCATATATAAATTGAATAATAAAGGTGCAATAATAGATCCTTGTGGAAGACCATTATTGAAAGTGCGTAATGAGGATAGTAATTGATGTCACTAGATTAGATCAAGGAACATCCTTGAAGTCATCATAGTTTAACATCATAATAACTGAAACAACAATAAATCATGAAACTATCAACCGTTCAAGAGCTATTACTAGAACCAATTCGTAACCTGGCATCTAGTCATAACATTAATTAAGTTGTTTGCATTCTTTACCATTCACGGCATAGACGAACCGTCGAAACTTATTCATTATTGTCTGTTTATATCTTTTTTCAAATACGTTACTAATTAACTCTTGTCACGTCTTCGTATTTATATTTTTACACGCGGCGTGGTTCGAAACAGATATAAAACTCGTTTAAACAATGGAATTTTATAGAGACAGGTAGGATAACATCTTCATTTTTATGCCTTCTTCGGTGACAACTTTGTGATAACTAGCTGACATAAAATGAATTTTTATTACAATCCGGTCAGTTTTTTACGATGACATAGTTCTCTGGAAATTTAGATTTGACCGGAAGATAGCGTCATTCAGACGATTTGTGCAACACCAAATTGGTTTGACGAGATGTAATAATATTTGCGGAATTTGCAGTTTTATTATTTTATATACAGTTTATCTCAAAGTAATCGGAATTCTTCAGAAATAAGGAAAGAAATGTTTTTCTTGACAAAATTCTTTCACTTTAATATTATATATTATTATCATGTATTTTATCTCTTCTTGCTTCGATACACTGTTTTGCATTGTTAAATAACAATTCGAATGAGTTGTTGGTACATGCCTTCTGATTGGCCGCAATGTCAGCAAAACGCATTCCTTTAATTGGCAAAAGACAGCATTTTTGTTGCAGTTCCTGTATTGTCTATCGACAAAGATATTCTACATTTATCTATCGAAAGTAACTCAACATTAATTTGATTGAGGAGGTCGTTATTTGATGAAAATCGATATACATATTTTCAATGAAATAAAAATATGGTATTTAGATTTTCACTATATTAACAAAACTGTGACCGGTTTCACCACCCTTTAGCGGTTAAATCCTTTGTATCTCGAAATCCTTTTTAAGTCGAAAACTCATTAATTCGAATTTTTTTGCATTTCCCTTGACATTCGAATTATCGAGATTCCACTGTAATATCCCTTCTATTATGGTACCTGGCATTTTGAGGTTGACCAGCATAATGGTGGTATATTTAGAATGGATTCTAAAGCGCTGGTACTAAAAATATCTTCAATTCGAGTCAGTATAAACTTGAGTTTGTACTTCATGTTTACGAGTTTCATAAAAACGTGTAATACTTTATGGACCATACTATGACACGGCAAATAGAATGTCAAGAACAAAACGAACGTTGCAGTTTGGCTTCTACTCGATTTTACTATAATTTTCAGTATGAGTTTTCAAGGAAACTTTCAGTTGTGAAAGTATTTCGATTCGTTTATTCCATGTTGAATGGGTGAATGGTATATATAGTTTGCACCTAAAAATTAACGCACAATTTCATTTTTCAAATTTGGTTGGCAATTATTTATGAACAGATGTTTTTTGTCGGATATGTACGGACATATATCAAAAAAATTCGATGTTTTTATTGTTTTCTTTCATGAAAAATAGATTGGCGAAGTACTAACACATATACCAACTGCTGAAACATATTTTTCAATATTTGTCTGAAAAACCATCACTGCCAATGACTATTTCTTTATAAAGTCTCCACAAACCTCCATTAAATTTTTTCGGTATACAGAATGCGCCCCAAACTCTAGTCAAACTTTGATAGATGATTTCTGAGAAAATTGGACAGAACAACACAATCCTGATCTTTTCGAATTTGGAGAAATTCAGCTTCTGAAATTTGATCTCAAGAGTCCCTAAATCACAATTTTCAACATATGAGAGCGTTTCTGTGGGCGTTACCATTGATGGAATTGCATGCACATCTTGTTGTAAAGGAGGTTACATTCGCTACCATAGTAAAATGATTATCACGAATGTTGAGTTATATTTTCAATGAAATAAAACTATGGTATTTAGATTTTCACTATATTAACAAAACTGTGACCGGTTTCACTACACTGTGGCTTCATCAGATAGATACAAACTAATGAACAGAGTTATTCCTTATATATTATTCTTATTTCCTACTTAATATTACATTACGTACAAGTACAAAGGATATGTTGGAAAACCCACCAGAGTTGCATACTTTATGAATTGAAAAGGAGAAGGATTTAGATCTAATTGACTATTGAGTAACCTACCTGAATTCTTTTCTTTGTTAATCTCTAAAATTTTCCATAGATTGAGTTTTTGTCTATTATTTTCATTGTGTAAAATTTTGAAATTAACATTAAAGTTACGGTTTTCTTCGGGTAAGTGATTAGAATATGGGAATCTGATTAATGATTATTAAAACTACGTTTGTAATCGGATAATCTAACTTTGAAATTTCTGAAAGTTCTACCAATATAAATTTAATTACAATCCCCGTAAGACAGTCTATAAACACGGGATTTATTACCTTTATCAATTTTAGATTTGCAGTTTTTGATATGTCGGCTTAAAGAATTATTAGTTCGAAATGCTATATTGAAATTATAATGCGAGAGAAATGATTTCAATCATGAAAATTTCAGCGAGTAGAGGGCTCAGAGGTCTACCCATGATTAAACCTTATTTACTAGAATAACATACTCCATTGAGGTTAAAATAATTTTGTTCTGAACAAATTTCTAAAAGGTGTAAGATTTCTGATTGAATTACCGGATTGACTTTATTAATTTGAAGAGCGTTGTTGATGAGTTTCACTGTGTCACTAGGTGGAACACTAGGGCAGAGATCTACTACATCGCATGACATAAGTTAAGCGTTCGGTGGTTCTAAACTTATGTCATGGGATGTAGTTAAATCTCTTCCCTAGTGTTCCACCTAGCGATACAGTGAAACTCATCAACAACGCCCTTCAAATTGATAAAGTCAATCCGATAATTCAATCAGAAATCTTACACCTTTTAGAAATTTGTTCAGAACGAAATTATTTTAACTTCCGTGAAGTAATATATAATAGTAAAAAGGTTTAATCATGGGTAATCATCTGAGCCCTCTACTTGATGAAATTTTCATGGATAATTTTGTAAAAATTATCCTAGAACATCCGTTATTTAAATACTTCATTTATTGGTTCAGATATGTCAACGATATCATTTGTTGTTTCATTGGCACAAACAGACAATTAGAATCATTCAAAACATTCATTAACAAAATTCACGATAATATTAAATTCTGGTTAGAGATAGAAACAGAAAACTCCATCAACCTTCTGGATTTAACTGTTACTAAAATTAAGGCCGAACATGATTTTCCTATTTTTCATAAGTAATCGGATACAGATATTACTATTCACAGCTCATCTACACATCCTTATCCACATAAATTAGCTGCTTACAATAGTATGGTACATAAACTCATTAGTATCCCAATGTCACGAAATAATTTCATAAAAGAGCTAAATATAATTAAACAAATAGCAGTCAATAACGGTTACAGTTCTAGTATGATTGAGATCATGATTTCACGCAAAAATTTTAAAATGCAATCCAGGAAGTATTTCCAAGTATAAAAGTTCTAACACAAAATACAACAGCTTAACTTATATAGGTAATCCTAGTATGAGATTGAAATCATTTCTTTCGCATTATAATTTCAATATAGCATTTCGAACTAATAATTCTTTAAGCCGACATATCAAAAACTGCAAATCTAAAATTGATAAAGGTAATAAATCCGGTGTTTATAGACTGTTTTGCGGGATTGTCATTAAATTTATATAGGTAGAACTTTCAGAAATTTCAAAGTTAGATTATCCGCTTACAAACGTAGTTTCAATAATCATTAATCAGATTCCCATAATTCTAATCATTTACCCGAAGAAAACCGTAACTTTAATGTTAATTTCAAAATTTTACACAATGAAAATAATAGATGAAAACTCAATCTATGAAAAATTAAAGAGATTAACAAAGAAAAGAATTCAGGTAGATTACTTAAAAGTCAATTAGATCTAAATCCTTCTCCTTTACTCTATCTTTTCAATTCATAAAGTGAGTAACTCCGATGGGTTTTCCAACATACCCTTAGTACTTGTACTTAACGTAATATTAAGTAGGAAATAAGAATAATATATAAGGAATAACTCTGTTCATTAGTTTGTATCTATCTGATGAAGCCACAGTGTGGTGAAACCGGTCACAGTTTAGTTAATATAGTGAAAATCTAAATACCATAGTTTTATTTCATTGAAAATATAACTCAACATTCGTGATAATCATTTTACTATGGTAACGAATGTAACCTCCTTTACAACAAGATGTGTATTCAATTCCATCAATGGTAACGCCCACAGAAACGCTCTCATATGTTGAAAATTGTGATTTAGGGACTCTTGAGATCAAATTTTAGAAGCTGAATTTCTCCAAATTCGAAAAGATCAGGATTGTGTTGTTCTGTCCAATTTTCTCAGAAATCATCTATCAAAGTTTGTCTAGAGTTTGGGGCGCATTCTGTATACCGAAAAAATTGAATGGAGGTTTGTGGAGACTTTATCAAGAAATAGTCATTGGCAGTGATGGTCTTTCAGACAAATATTGAAAAATATGTTTCAGCAGTTGGTATATGTGTTGGTAATTTGCCAATCTATTTTTCATGAAAGAAAACAATAAAAACATCGAATTTTCTTGATATATGTCCGTACATATCCGACAAAAAAACATCTGTTCATAAATAATTGCCAACCAAATTTGAAAAAATGAAATTGTGCGTTAATTTTTAGGCGCACACTATATATACCATTCACCCATTCAACATGGATTTTCACATAATGAACGAATCGCAATACTTTCACAACTGAAAGTTTCCTTGAAAACTCATACTGAAAATTATAGTAAAATCGAGTAGAAGCCGAACTGCAACGTTCGTTTTGTTCTTGACATTCTATTTGCCGTGTCATAGTATGGTCCATAAAGTATTACACGTTTTTATGAAACTCGTAAACATGAAGTACAAACTCAAGTTTATACTGACTCGAATTGAAGATATTTTTAGTACCAGCGCTTTAGAATCCATTCTAAATATACCACCATTATGCTGGTCAACCTCAAAATGCCAGGTACCATAATAGAACGGATATTAACACCATTTTTATGGAAAAAATTCAGGGAATGATAGACATTAAAGCATTCGACATTTTCTCTTGTATTTCTGATATGCAATTCTTCTTTAAACGAGTCTTAAAATGCAGGTTTCTCTCGTATGTTTAAATACGTGTTTTTCATTTTAAAACACAGTAAATATATGAGTCAAAACGACATTTTCTTAAATAAATTGCATAATAAAGAAACGTGTGGGCTGTTGTCTGACGTAAAAAATCATTAGTTATTGGCAAGTTAATATACATATACAAGAACAGAGAGATACTGATTCACAAAGTGCTCGAAGAAAAAGAATGAATAGCTTTTCTCACGCTGAGCTCCACATGGTGCCAGAATTCGGCGTAGACGACTGCTACGTCTTTTATAAGTATTTGGGATCTGTTATATGTCAAGTGGAAGCAGATTATAATCAATCTTTCATTCGAGATTCCACCGGAAAGGATGTGGATGAAGATCTCCCATTTTTAGTTGTGTTATATGTATCCCACCAAAAACATTCTGTTAAAAACTAGCCAAGTTTCGATGGAGTTGCTTGTTTATCTCTGAAAAGTAATGAAATCTAGACAGTCTAAGGTTTCTTACTGCTATTTCTTTATTATTATAGTTAATCTTGTGTGATTTGACCGTTGAACATTCTTTATACGTTAGTGGGTAGGTACAAGTCAATTTTGTTTACACGTAATGTTATATCTGTTGTAACTACCTATGTTTGTTAACCCTGCAGTAGTCGCGCCCTATTCTGTAACATTAGCAGTCGCAGTGAGTCTTAGGGACTCCAAATTTCGACAGTGCATAATTAAGGAAAAAATGAGCCTTTCGCTGAATAAAATGCAGTATATGAAAAAACGTTTATTATTGAACATAATTGTATTGCACTTTGTTGGAATTAACATCAAACTCAACATGAAATAAAATTCTTAAAAATATGTCTAAAACAATAGTGAAATTGAATCTTCAGTATATATGCTTTTTACACATGTTGGTTGAAGTTCTCCTCTGTACAGAGACAGCACCAAATTTTGGCGTGTTTTAGACATACAAATTTTTTTGCATTTTTGGCAGTAGTATCTTGATTTATTTTTATTTTTGTCCTAGAAACAATATTTTCTGATATTTCCCGTCATTTCTAATTGCTGATCATTATTAGCTGATGTACCAGCAACTTCTTGCCTTCTCTGTTGAACTGCTTGGGGTGCATTAGTTTCTGTTGCACGCAGCTCAAATGAGGATCTAATAAATCCAGAGCTATTTTCTTCAGAAAATGTCTTCTCTTCAAATCATTTCCAGGATCTTCATTGTTTGCAGTATGATCAACTTGACTATTTATTCCTGTCATATTCATCAGTTCATAGAAAATCACCATGGGCTAACGTCTAGATGTTCTTGTTACGTTGTATATTGCAGAAAGCTCGTCCACTGTATCTACACCCCCTCTCGTAGAGTTATGCACTGTTATGCAGACTCGATATCATCAGAACGTTTTTGTTTTTCTTAGGTACATAGGAGAGTATGGTCATATTTTCTTGGAAACCAAATATACTCGACGTGATTAGACGCTGTTTCGTTTTCCCTTCTCTTGGTAACTCCCTTTTATTTTTTCTAATTGTACCAACATAAGTTAACTTATGCTCTGAAAGTAACTTTTTCACTAGAGCAACAGAGGTTAACCAATTGTCTCCAGTTAGATTTCTTGAAGTTCCAGATATTGGTGACACCAAACGCTCGCCAATTGCTATTGTCATTTTTGCGAAAAGTTTGATTCCATGCTTATTTGGTTTCAAGGGTATGTACTGATCTAAACTGTCGTCTTGAATATCGTCATCTTAGCCTCTTCCCAAAGACGAAGTAATCTCCTCTGTTGCTCTTCGTAACTCATATTATACTGAAAACAAAAGATAAATGAAGTAGAATTATAATTATATTTCATTTCAGCAAAAGAACTCACCTTCAATTCTAGGTACACAACTGGTCGCGTGGAGTCTAGGAGACTCTTTGATGCTCTAGCTGCAACACGAGTGACACTTCCAAACAAACTCACAGAGTATACTAAACTGTTGACGAAGTCAGGAAGGTACTGAGTGGCGCGACGAGATATTTGAAAGTATGCGGAAATGCTCGCTAATAGTCGGAGGGCTGAGTCTGTCAGACGTAGCGCGACTACTGCAGGGTTAAGCGAGATAAAAGCCCATACTGGTATTGGTAATTCAAGTGTCTTATTTTAGGCTGTTGTTGATTGTGCAACACATGCATTCAGCGTTAACAATGCTGACTTCTGCTCTCTTCTTTTTGGAGCATCAAATCGGCCACCGATATAACATAAAATAGACGTACAGAACTTTTATTTTCCAAGTGGCAATTTTCCCTAGTCAATAGGTAGCGGTTCTGGGGACAGATTGGTGCAATGGTGTCATAGAGCACCTGATTTTGTACCCTTGTGTACCTTTCAACTATAATAATAAAGAAATCGCAGAAAGGAACCTTAGACTTGGCACGGCTTTTTCTAGATTTCATTACTTTTTAGAGATAAACAAGCAGTTCCATCCAGACTTGGCTATTTTTTGGTGGGATTTCACTTCTTTTTGTAGAAACGTGGGCATGTTGGTTTATTTCATTAGATTTTCTTATTTGACATTTTTTTTTCTTTTTAGGAGTAGTTTTTTTAATATTACAAATCTTCCTTTTTTCCGGTTCTGATTCTTGTACATTAGCAACAGTTTTTCGTATTGCCCATTCGCTATTTCTATTTGTAAGAACGTATGCTATAGGCTAGATTAAATTAGAAGATGTGTCCCACTACGCTGGATTTTTGCAATGACAGTCGATTTTTTTCAGCAGAGGCCAGCTGAGGGTTCTTCATCGGATACTTCAGACCTTCGGTTTTCGACATCAAACGAAGTGACCCACCAAGTTGAATATTTTTTGTAAAGGCGGTATGTCGATCTCTAATAGTTTGATTGGGCTCTTGTGTTTTCTAATCAGGGCACCAGGCACTCCAAATCTTCGATTATCCTAGTTTTATAGTTTTTCCTTCATGTTGCCATTAAACCCTAACTCTGTACCAAATTTCAGCTCTCTGTGTTCATGAGAAGTACTAGTTCTATTCTGATGATCATAACTGAGTGAGCGAGTGAGTGTCATAAATGCGAAACTTTGCTTTCGCTTAACTTCGGAACTAAATGACCTACAGACTTGAAAATTCGGATATTAAGTATGTGATTATAGCTTACTGGATGACGAAAATTTCTGCGTTCTGGTCTCATCCAGAAGTTCTCAAATAGAGCCTGAAAATGCGGCGAAATGGTTCCAGTAAAGAATTGTACGACAGTGTTTGCTTTGCGCTCGACTTGACGTGCAACTGATTGATTTGTGCAACGATTTTCCGTAACGACAGCAAAATAAATCTAGTTACGAAAAATTGTTTTTACTAACTGTTTTGACACCCATTCTGACATTTTGGAAATATTTCTTACCACTACAGCAAAACTTTAACCTTAACTCTCGACGCGCGTTTTGCTAAGTTTTGGTGTAGTGGAGATATAGTGTCTTCAATGTTCAAGTTTGGAGGATTCTCCACGACTTTTTATTGTACCCGTTTGATATTCAACGTGTCCAAACTTTAGTTCCTCGAGTTTCCTTCGAGACTGAATTTCTGCCGATGGTTCTTAGATAAAATTAGCCATTTTTTTTGCCTAAAAGTAGCTCCGTAACAAAGCTTTTGTGAACCAATGTGTATATAAACTTTTTTCTTGAAATTGCACGTAGATTTAGCCCCTCAAGTTGTGATATACTATTATGTAACACCCTGTATCTTCTCGGCTCAGGTGCTTGTGGGGTTTTGCCAGCCTTGCCACCCTATAGTTACGCCCCTGCGAATATCATCACAATAAAGAAGTACTTTGAATAATTTAACTTCAAACTTATTGTTAATTTCAATTCAGTGCTGTATGTAATTTATGGTGGAGTGTACTTTTCATCAACACAACTGATGATGAATTGTCAGTTTGAAAGTGAAAATTACAAAAACACATTTTCAGCGAAAGTTACGATTGCTTTGTAACTCAAACGTTTATGTTCACGCAAACAATCGTTCATTGGAAACGAACTATTTAGTGAGGTGCTTCATAAAAGAGGAAATGTTACCTATTTGTCTTTCAACCGGGACTGAAATAACTCAAGCAGCATATGTTGTTCCGTCACTTAACTGCCAGAATGTGAGCCCGAAACGTTACAACACTTCAGTTTCAGCTATTAAACATTTTGAACTCATTGAAAAGGTTCCCAGAATGCTAGACGTCTCACAACTTATGCATTGTTAACGAGCACGAAAGGAAGATGAACTGAATTTGCCTCTTCTGTCAAGAGTCTCGTGTTTTTTGTTGAGAGATTCTCTTTCAATTCTAGATATTTCGAATTGTTTTACTTGAATTTAAACTTGATGAAACATATTAATTTAAGGATACTGCAAACATTATAGAAACAAATTGATATTAATGATATTAATCATTCCCGCCAGCAATCCCTTCATGACGCCAAAATAAAAGTCCCTGTGACTGTATAGCCGCGTGGAACAAATTCTTTGTGGATAATTCCTTTATAATCGTAAAAATAAATCATCATAATCCTAACTTGATCTCTTCAAGCAACTTTTTCTGGTTTTCCGTCATCCAAAGCTCTCCATTCAGCATTTTGCCGCTTTGTTTTGGGCTCATACTGAAAACACCACGTCTTGTCACCAGTTACAATCGTTTTCAATAAGTGTGGGTCCTTTCGAACACCTTTAATGATGTTTTTGCTATGCTAAGCTCGATCAAATTTTTGGTCGTCGGTGAGTTTGTTTAGTACTAACCTCGAATTAACCTTCGTAAGGCTCAATACTTCAGTCAAAATGCGGTATACAGGGTGGGCAAATTTCGACGTATTTGTACGTCAGCTTTGTGAAATATTGTAGATAGAGAAAAATGAACCCTCCTCTTTCGATCTTATTTTGAGAGACTAGTTTAGTGGTGCCAAAATTTTTCTGTTATCTCTTCTCGTTTTGTGAAAAATGGTCCATCGCGGATATCTCGATCATCATCAAAGTTACGTAAAAATAAGTTTGACATTCTACAGGCATTTTTTAAAGTAGAATACAGAGTGAAGAAATTTGCTTCAGCGGTTTTCGAGTTTTAATGCGACCATGCCTTTTTTCAAATATAAAGCATAAAAAATTTTACCTCTATTGTATGCAGCAATTTTTTGCCTTTTCAGAAATATACAGGGTGCTTCAACGACAACTAAACAGAGGCTATATCTACCAAGAAATTCATTTCTGATCAAAACGCAAAAACAGGTCAATTTTTGTTTCAAGGGGAAATCTTTTGGGGTACAAAACTTAGATAGGGAAGACTATTCAAGTTTCAGTGAAGTAAAATGGAACAGATCCATGCTGATCAATGGCAGTCATCATCAAGTACCATCCTGAGCTATTCAAGTATTAGTGCAAAAAAATGGAACAGATTCATTCCAGATCAAAGGCTGTCATCTTCCGAAACACCATTCACATGTCAAATTTCAACCCCTAGAGTAGGGTACTTGAATAGCTCAGGGCGATAGATAGTCTTCTCTATTTTTCAGTGGCTCACTCTGTATCTTCTACAGTTTTCAATCAAAAATGACAATTCTTTCACGAGGATGCAGACAAAGATAATACCATTCTTTCGAGGACTGTCATTGATCAGCATGGATCTCTTCCATTTTACTTCACTGAAACTTGAACAGTCTCAGGAAATAGTCTTCCTATCTTTCAGTTACTCACCCTGTATCTTTTACAGTTTTCAATTGAAAATGGAAATTCGTTCAAGGCGATGTAGACAAAGATACCACCTTTCTTTTGAGTCATTACTCGACCCATCTTCCCCATTCAGACAATGTATGATTTCATGATCCAAATTAATACGAGTAGTGTCGTTAAATGAGGCTTTCTACAAAAATCCAGTGTACCCAGTTTCCTTTGTGTGAAGTGGTGAACGATCGAATAGAATACTGCTCTGAATATAAATATGACAAAATTGTCAGTTAATTATATTACATTTATATAAACAAATAAATAAAATATGAAATGAGATTCTGAGCAGTATAAACTAAAGAAAACCTATGACTCTACCTCATTATTATTTTCGGAAAGAAACCTACGAAGAATATTACAAGATTTGATGACTGTTATCTTTTGTAACTGTTCAAACAAATTTTCTTCAGACCCAAAATCTCAATACTTTTGTGAAGATTTCTAGGAATAACGCCTGTTGTAGAAATAATAATCGGTAGAATAAATATTTCCTTCATTTTCCACATTTTTTAATCTCGTCGCCAAGCATCATATATTTAGAAATTTTTCATTGTATTTATTTTGTATATTATGTGTGTCGGGTATAGCAATATCAATTATATATGTTATTTGATTCTGTTTATCAATAAGAACGATATCTGGTCTATTGTGTTTTACAGCTCTGTTGCACAGAATTGTTTTATCAAAATAAAGTTTATATTTGTCATTTTCACAAATAATCTCAGGTTCATATTTTTGAAATTTTTTCTTTTTGGGAATTAGGTCATGTTTAATTCCTAGATTGAAGTGAATAATATTAGCGACGGCATTATGTCTTTCTGAATAATCTGTTGAAGCAAGGACTGAGCAAGATGATAATATATGAAAAACTGTTTCTGAAGAACAGAAACATCTACGGCAAGAATCATCTATATTTTGTTTGATGATATGTTTTCTATAATTCCTTGTGAAAACAACCTATATATATATATATATATATATATATATATATATATATATATATATATATATATATATATATATATATATATATATCTTTTAAAAGAGGATTTACAAAATTTGAATAATTGTATTTACAATAAATGCTTACATCTATAATTTTGGTGTGTGTCAGAAAAACACAAGTGTTAGCTCAGGAAATGTAACAGGGGAACCATATTATCTTGTATATGATTCAATGAACGAGTGAAAAAACCTGAGGAAAAAACTTGTTTCCCTGTCGCTATTGCATTAGCAATAGCTTGTCTGTTTATGATGTGTTAGTGTCGTGTGTACATAAAGAGTACCAAAGATTTTTCTTCTTAGCCGCTTCATTCTCTTTTGCATTTCATGACTTCCTAAAAAAGGGTGAAAGGAAGAGGGTTAGGGACAGGAATCTGTAACAATGGAAAAAGAAAAATATTTGAACAATCATACATCTTATATGCCTAAACAAATCTAAGAAAAGGTTTCACATAGCAAGCAAGGTCATGAAATGGACTAAGGAGATAATAAAAAAATACATAACCTGCAATATTTCCACAAATTCCTTCTCTGTTTGACCGAGAGGGCCCCGATGGCCAGGTTCAGTCTTGCAAGTGATGCCGATTATGATCTATAGGTGTTTCAGAATCAGAAAAAAAAAGATGTCCCCCTTGAAACAAAAATTGCGTTTTGATCAGAAATGAATATCTCGGTAGATATAGCCTCTGTTTAGTTTTCGTTGAAGCACCCTGTATTACAAAGTTTGTTACTTCACCAAACATCAAATAAAAAACATCGAAATATTAATAACTGGAATAATTCCTACGTTATCTGGTGTCATCTGAAAATAATAAAGCATAAATTCGTTGGGGACATAGATATTCAATTACAACACGTCGCGCATGAATATATCCACGAAACAAAAAGCAATCTACAAGGCCAAAAATGGTGGGTAAATAATTTGACAGATCGGTGTGTGTTTAAGGCCGTGCTTCTCTTCGGGGTGTCATACCTGCTGGGTTCTATTACATTTGTCTTTGTCTCCTGCGGAATGACCATTTTAATCATATTTTATCGTTCAAGTTTTGTTATCCCATCTTCTTGTCTGAATATATTAGCCGAGGTCGAATTTGTTGCACACTGGGCATCTTTATCCGTGGAATTTTTTTTGTGTTTCTTTCCCCGTTCTACCTGCAGCAATAAAAACAACTTTATTACTTGCGTGGCTGAAATATAAGCTATATGGTTGGACAGTTTGTATTGGCATATTTTTTCCCACTTGGCTATGCAGAAATGGTATATCAATTCTGAATTGAGGATTTTAATATGTAAATTGCTACATAACAAATGTTGTGACACAAATAAACACTTCTATAGAAAAACGTACAAATGGAACTGATCTCATTTTTATATGACAGGAAACTCTCACAGATCAGAGATCATTCAATTAATAATATCCCATACCAGCAATTCTGATGATTGAGTTATGAAGACTGATATTATAGTCGATTTGGTAAAGCCGTAGAGCAATAAATCTTTAGGTGACAGGATAGTCATAGGCGTGCTACTCGGATAAAGGTTAAAAAGTATTATTAAGTATATTCTCCGAATTTAACCACAAGAAAGGTAACACTGGTCTACAATGGTTTTGTTGCCCTAGATATGAAAATGATTTTGGGTCTATTTATGCACACAATTCGTGAAACTATCAATGATTTTGTAGGATTTGCTCTGATTTCTTTTTAAATCTTTATTTTCATTTTACATAACAAAAATCGTAAAACAAGAAACAAAATAACAGATATATTTATAATGTCAGTTATGTTTTGAGAAATTCGGATACATCGAAGTAAATAAAGAGGAAAATGTCGAAAATATATTTCATATTTCCATAAAACGCCTTTTATGAGCTTTTCTTCTATAATTTTTCAGCGGACAATCTCTTTTCAAAGACCAGCAGTAATCTGCCATCATGTGACAATCCCATCGACCTTGATACCTTTCTTCCATCACTTTTAGATCTTGATGAAACCGCTCTCCCTGTTCCTCACTATAATTTCCTAAATTATCCGGAAATTTATCTAGATGATTGCGGAGATAGTGTAACTTAATACTCATATTTGCTCCTAAAGTCTGAAAGTTTGTCAGCATATTTTGCACAATTTCTTCATAATTTGCTGCTTTATGGTTACCTAGGAAATTTTCGACAACCAACACAAAACTTTTCCAAGCTTTACTTTCCGGAACAGTCATAACTTTGATAAAATCTGAGTCTTTCATCAATTGCCGTATTTGAGGACCATCAAATATTCCACCTTTCAATTTTTCCATACTAAGCTTCGGAAATTTTCTGCAAATGTAATTAAAACAATTTCCGTCTTTGTTCAACGCTTTTACAAATTGCTTAATCATACCTAACTTAATATGTAATGGTGGAAGTATGATTTTGTCTCTGCTCACCAGCGGCTCCCTTATTACGTTGGCTTTACCGACAGTTAAAGAATTTCTTACAGGCCAAACATCTTGTTCCCAATGAAGTTGCTTTGCTCTACTATCCCACATACAAATAAAGCAAGGGTATTTTGTATATTCACTTTGTTGGCCAAGTAAAAAATTAACCATTTTTAAATCCACACAGATCGGCCATTGATGCTCAGAGTATTTAATTTTCTCTAAAACTAATTTTACATTTTCATATTCTTCTTTGAGTTTCGTTGAATGGGCAATTGGAATTGATGCAAATTTATTTCCATTGTGCAATAAGACGCATTTTAAACTTCTTTTGCAACTATCAATAAAAAGGCGCCATTCAGTAGATTTGTACTCTTTTAAACCCATGTCTATAAGCAGCTTCGCGATATCATTACAATACACTAATCCTTCATTTTCACTAAAAATTGTAATAACTCTTTTCTCGCGTTCTGTATGTTGTAATTGTTACTGTTGGTGCCAATAAATTTTTTTCTTTCAATCTTGAGGCTAACAGTTCTGATCCTTGTTTTGATAAATTGAGATCACGTATTAAATCACTGAGTTCATTTTGAGAAAATAACTTTGGCGTAGATGTTTCACCTTCCTATTCACTTCCACTAGTAGATGGTCCCGATTTCTGTGAATTTGGTAACATCATTGTTTCTGAGGGCATGCGAATTACTTTTGAAATGTATATGGGCCGAGGGAGATTTTCACTGTGTAGAACCGGACATTTCGTAGACTGTAAGTCTGGGTATCTCTACGTTTGATTTCGATTAAAACCTTTAACATCTACTACGCAAAAGTAACAATCATCTAAATGATTCGTAGGCTCCATCCAGATCATAGCAATACCAAAGTCTAATCCAGAACGTTCACCTTTTTTCCACAACCGTAAAGACTCAACACAGGACTTACTAACTTTATTAGGAACCCATGGTTTACCTAATTTGTCCATTTTGAAACCAAAATATTCAACATAAGTCTCCTTGACAAAGTCTGTGATATTTCTTTTTGTTTTTTGGTATATAAACACCGCAAATATAACAAAATAAATCACTACAATATTTACACTTTCTTCGTGACGAACTCATATTTTAGACTAGAAGACAAATATATAAGAATGGACATTCAGTAATTGAAACAAAATATTAATCCATGACACTTTATCCAGATTTACGTGTATATGTACTTCAATATTGTCAAATAACTGAGATCTCAGCTGTTCTGTGGAGCAAGGGTCTGAGAGTGGGGATCAGGTGATGTTTGTATGCGCGAAAAAGTTGCGCAGAAGCCTAATCATGACTGGAAAATTAAATTTTATTTCTAACAAGCTTATAATTGTTCAAAATATAAGAAATGCAAAAATCATGAAAATACGAGCACATTGAGAACTTTCATGAATATATTCGTAATCAGGGCACTTGAAAACATAAAATTTGCGATGATATCCAGGGCAACAATAAAAAAATTTTTTTGTAGAGCTGTGTAATTATTACATAGATATATCAAGAAGAGTTCTTGAAGTAGTTTTATCATTTGTATGCATCAGTTAGTAGTTAGTGAAAGTGTTTTGTTCATTTCACAAATAACGGAAACGTTTTTTAATTTCACTCTTGTTAAACGTGCTAAAAATATACCACTTAAGTGAAAAATTAATTATATTGAATATAAAAGATACTTTAGGCATCAAGACCATTTATTTTCGATCGATCTAAATGTTAAAATGTGCTCTGAGCTGACGGGAATCGGACAGTCCACAATATACAAGCTTCTCAAGGAAAGACAATCTGAAAATGGATTTATAGTGGTACCTCTAAAAATTTCCCCAGAAAGGCCCCGAATGGTTATTGATGAAGACTTAAGATATACTAGTGAGCCCATTAAGATCGCATTTTATATCTAAATAGCCAATATACCAAACGTCTAATAAACTGAACGCCTTCATATCCAACCCTATCTATACTCTTATTATATTCACTTCATTATTCATATTTTTACTTAATAGTTCTTTATGTTACATGGAAATCTCTCATATATTACCTCAGTCATCCTTAGGGTAACGCAGCTACCAGTATTGTTTTATGGATACTGACTCATCAACCACACAAATTTCAACACTATTCACTATCATCCTAATTCAAAGGGATACATTCAATTTGAAAATCTCAACTTTCTCCAATTGAGCTAGTATAAGATGAAATTAAAAACATGCTGGAAAGACGATATTCAATACTGGCAATTATTGAAAATTGCTTCATGATTAGAATATTTTCTTCTAAATTGTTCGATATTAATACATATTTGTTTATTGCAGATATCACTCGTAGATTTAGCAGCTAATAGTGGATTAAGGAATCAAACGATTTTGGAAGTGCAAAAATTCTGTTCTGTGCAATTGGTAAGTACAGTTCTATATTAGAAAAAAAAATTAATATGAATATAAATTTCATCCGAACCAATTATATACGGTACGGAAACTAAACGATACGTATTGCGAAGTTATTCATTTCTGGTCAAAAAGCAAAAACCGGTAAATTTTTTTTTTGGAGGAGGGGATCAGATGCGTATACCCCCCAATTTTTTTGAGCAGGTTATGTCGAGTCTCACCTCATTCGAAACCTCATTGTGTTACAAAACTTGTGTTTCCACCCCGGTTTATATCGAAGCTGGGTTAATACGCCTTGACCTGATGTGAACCGGTCATAAAACTCTATCTCGGACAGACTGACCGAGAAAATTGGAATTATCTCTTCAACACTCAGTACAGTAACATCTCATTCTACCAACATTGTAGTAACGCCCAATAGTCAATCATACAAGAGTATACTTAGTTACATGTACAAATTATCATATTAGTGTTGTGATTTCATTGTACAGGGTGCTTCAACGAAAACTAAACAGAGGCTATATCTACCAAGATATTTATTTCTGATCAAAACGCAAAAACAGGTCAATTTTTGTTTCAAGGGGGACATCTTTTGGAGTACAATACTTGCCTGAAATATCAACCCCCTGAGCGGGGGTTGCAATCCTTGAGCATTTTGAATAGGGAAAATGGGTCGAGTGATGACTCAAAAGAAAGGTGGTATCTATTTCCCTGAGACTATTCAAGTTTCAGTGAGGTAAAATGGAACAGATCCATGCTGATCAATGGCAGTCATCATCAAGTACCATCCTCATCTCGAATTTCAACCCCTGGAGCAGGGGTGACAACCCTTGAAAATTTGGAAGAGGGTAGATGGGTCGAGTGATAACTCGAAAGAAAGATATTATCTTTGTCTGCATTCCCGTGAAAGAATTTTCATTTTTGATTGAAAACTGTAGAAGATACAGAGTGAGCCACTGAAAAATAGAGAAGACTATCGCCCCAAGACTATTGGAGTATTAGTGCGAAAAACTGGAATAAATTCATTTAGATCAAAGATGACAGCCTTTGATTTGGAATTAATCTGTTCCATTTTTTCGCACTAATACTTGAATAAAAATGAAAATTCTCAGGCAGACGATACATCACTATCACTCGAGCATCTACCCTCTTCCAAATTGTCAAGGGTTATCACCCCTGCTCCAGGGGTTGAAAGTCGAGATGAGGATGGTACTTGATGATGACTGCCATTGATCAGCATGGATCTGTTCCATTTACCTCACTGAAACTTGAATAATCTCAGGAAATAGTCTTCCTATCTTTCAGTTGCTCACCCTGTATCTTTTACAGTTTTCAAATTGGAAATGGAAATTCGTTCAAGTCAATGTAGACAAGGATACCACCTTTCTTTTGAGTCATCACTCACCCATCTTCTCTATTCAAAATGTTCGTGGATTGCAACCTCCGCTTAGGGGTTGATATTTCAGGCAAGTACCCCAAAAGATGTCCCCTTGAAACAAAAATATTTGGTACTTGTTTAGTTTTCGTTGAAGCACCCTGTATACAAATGTGTGAGATTGGTGTGGCCAAGACGGAGGCGTGAGATTTTCGATTGCGATTCGCGATTTTTGAATAGACGAACCATTTATGAAATAACGGTTTCACTTCGCGTAATTTCGATTCGCACTGGTTCCACTGATCTTGCCACTGTGTAATATAAGTTTTTCAAGTCAGAACTTACAACACTGTTGATGGTTTTTTCATCCTCTGAAATAGCAGCCTGGCTTGCGCATTTGTCAGCTTCCTCATTTCCTGAGATGCCTATATGTGAGGGTGCCCAGATGAATATGACTTTAATGTTTGAGTTATCAGCAATATCTAGTTGATATCGGATTTCTTGAGCTAAAGGGTCCACCGAGAAAGAGTATAGTGCAACCTACCGAAGACACTTCAATCAACCCTCAACCCTACAAACAGTGAAACTTTGTTGAACTACCCAAAAATTACAAATCTATATAAATGTATATAGTTAATCACTATTTTTGTAATGTCGCTAATAACGTAATTGGTTGAGGGGACAATATTGTCTTTTTAAATGAAAAAAAATGTTCTACGTCGAAGAACAGCTGAGTTATTCTCTTTTCAAAAACGCCCTACCTTTATTCCCCACCCTGTATATCTCGAGTAGAAATATTTTTTAACTTGAAGGGTAACTTAACCCTTTTAAGGATTTCAACGGAATGGGTTTAGTATCGCAATTTGTTTCACCCTTTACGGAAATTGATATCGAACTTGAGTTATACAAAACTTTGTCGAATACATCGCTGCAATAGAAATGGTAATAGCATTTCGTAGTGACGTAACCTTAAAACAGTTTATTTCATATACAAAACGTATCCGGTATATAAGTAAATACAAATATTCACTCCTATGTTGTATTGTCTTGAAAGTGAAAGCGTTATTTACTTCCTCTTATCCTCTTATTTGTGCGAATTTTCTTTCTCCAACATGAAGTTTATTGAAAACAAATACAGTAATCGACTTACAAATGAATATTTGGATGTTTAAGAAAATCTTAAATTGCTTCAAATGTTTTGTATCGTGATTTATAGAAAATCTGAATATGGCACCAGACAACCGTAAGTGTTGAAAAATGGATTGCAGTTTCTCAGATAAGTTTTATATCTTAACAATATCCAGATATTCACTTCTTTCCCAGAATATAGACGTAAAATTATACAATCCTTATGACAGTTCATGTATCGTCTCACTCATCGGAACCACTTAAAAACAATTAAGACCCCCACGGCCATTCAAGAGTCCAGACTGTTTGTCAACCAGAAATTGATGTATGTGTTGCTGGAACACGGTATTCCGAAAAGTGAAGGGAGATACAAGATAGATGTCATCTTTATTGGAATAAATTTCAGGAATTCCGTGTTGGGTTTCAACAATAACTCAACCGTATCTTGACACGAAGCTCTTAGATAATGTGCTGGAAGATGGAACAACATTTTTCATTATCTGAAATTGATTAATCGACTACTGACAAATAGCTGACGCTTGACTAGTCTTAAAGTCAATTCGTTGGAATAAGCTTTAGTTGCTCGAATATGTTTTATTCGAATTAGGAGAACAACATATTGAAAGGTACATCGACCCCCTATTTACGAGAAATTGGACAATGCTTAGCTATCTACTTTGATTAATGAATTCGCGGAGCAACATACTTTATCACTAATGACAAATAAAAAAAACGCGATTTTGAATGTTCAGTTTTCAAAAAAACATCTATCACTTTATTCTTTGTGAAAACTTAATATTGTGCGGAGATTTTTGCAAGTGGACTGCTTCGTTTAAAAGTGGTCGTACAAGAATTGAAGACGATGCACATAAACAACATCTAAAAACTGTATCAACACCAAAAATCTTTCAAAAACCACGAGATATGCTTATGGAAGATCGTCGATTAACCGGGACAGACTTAGAAGAAACTGTAAACATTCCATGTCACAACTTGAGGGGGTAAATCTACGCAATTTCAAGAAAAAAGTTCAAATAAACATAGGTCCATAAAAGCTTCGATACGGAGCTACAGGGTGTTGAAATTTCCGGAAAAAATTGGTTTTTTCTTCAAAACTCCTGCAGTTTTTGAGATATTCAGCCCAATTTGGAATGCAAGCTATTTTTACAGCCTCCATCATTACACGTCCTAGATTTCAACTGAAATTCACAAGGTGTTTTCTTTTCTGAGGCCATGTCTCCTTTCGCCCTTTCAAACTTTTTAGCAGTACGCCACTGATCAGCGTACAATCAATTTTCGTCATCTTCGTTCAATTCAGAATTTTTTTTGACCCTCGTAATTTTTTCGTATCTCCAACCGTTTTTGAGTGAAAAATTACTGAATTTGAATTATTTGAATTGTATGTTGTTCGCTAAATAAATAAAATAATAGAAATACTCAATAGGTATGCCCTAAATTTGCTTTTACTTTGAAAGCTCGTCTTCTGAGACTCAACTTATACTTATTCAATATCAAACTGAAAAAATAACAAATAAAAACTTCATAAATTGCTGGAAGTGTCCTCCATCTGCAAGAATACAGGCCTCTGCCCTTCTTCACATATTATTACGCACTCTTTGAAATATTTCTGGGGTATTTCTTATCTTGTCACAAAAGAATATAATTCGATTTCTCAATTCTTCTACAGTGTTCACTGGAGTGGTATAAACTAAACTATAAAGAAAAAGTCTGAACTATTTAAGTCTGGGAACCTAAGAGGCCACGGTTCTGGCCCACCCCGACCTATCCATCGGTTGTTGAATGTATTATTGAAGAATTCCCTAGCTTTTCCACTAAAATATGCTGGTGCCCCGTCATGCATGAACCACATTATGGTTCTCACCAAAAGTGGCACATCCTCGAGCAATAAAGTACTTCTCCTCAAGAAATTGCCGATAAGCGGGACCGATTAGTCTGTTAGGCAAAAAAAGGCCCAATTAAATAATTTCCAATTATTCCGACCCGAACATTTAGTGAGAATTGTTCTTGATGATGAGATTTTTCAATCAAATGGGGTTTTCTCAGCCCAATAATGATTATTGTGAAAATTATTTCACTATCAAAATGAGCATTTCTCTAATTCTATCTAAGAACCTTCGGCAGAAATTCAGTCTTAAAGGAAAATCTAGAGTTTGGACGCGTTGAATATGAAACGGGTACAATAAAAAGTCGTCGAGAATCCTCCAAACTAGAATATGTAAAATATTCAACTGATTTCCAATTTTTCTTGTACTCACATGAGGATCAATACAATTCAAAACTGCTTCCTCAATATCTGGAGTTCTCATAGTTCGAGTTATACCTTTTAAATGATTATTTGCAGTAAAAGTACCAGTTTCCCTCAACCTTCTGTGGATATTTGAAAATGTTCACCTGTCTGGTGTTACTCGATTTGAAAAAAAAAAAAGCGCATCTGATATAATCGGCTAGCCCCTGTTGTGTTTCCGTCAGCCAGACCGTACATGTAACGGATATCAGCCAATTCGGCGTTAGTGAAATTAGGCAATAACTTCAAAAGTCTTGAAACTAATCTTCAATTTGATAAATAATTCGAGCAGACAGTGGTTCAACTTTAGCAACTGTCAAAATAAATAAATAAATGAAAGAAATCAAAGCCTACTAGTCGTATTCCAATTAAATTGCAAAATCTAAGTGGAGACATGCCCTGATCATATCACAATCGACGGACTTAAAAATATCATAAACCTCATCCAGAAGCAAGATTCTATCGACGTTGTGACTAATATTACGATTAGCCATTGACCATGGTCTTTCAGCCAAAGATGCTATAGACTTTTATGGTACCTAAAAAGCACAAGTTTTATTCATCAGCATGGTGTGTGAATTAGAAAAAAAAGGGAAAAGAAAGTTTCATCTTCTATCCCAAATGTCTTTTATAGGGTATTTAAAATTGATCTTTCGGCAAGGACGTTTGATGCAGAACTTATTGATTCGCCTAGCTAAAGTCTTAGTCTGTCTGGTACTGGTTGTACTCTGGTAGCAGCGTAGGAAACAGTTCTGAGGGGTTGTGAAGCGGTTGTTTGGATGAGAATTTTAGTAATCTTTCGGACAGGTGTTTTCTGCTGAGTATTCTTTTTAAAATTGGGTTCCGGCTTTTTGCCATAAAAACGCTTCATAGTCCTAAAGAGGTCGACAGGTCATCTTGTGAATTATGTCTGCTATTTTTCTAGAGATCTCTTTCTGCTTGAGCGTAAGGGAACGAAAATGGTTAGGCCGTTTCGGTTTTCATGTTCGATGAACGCTGGTTGAAATTTAGCTTACTGTCAATGGTAATGCCCAGGTTCTTGTGAACGCACGTTGTGATGGAGGAGTGAGATATATTTTTAATTCTGTGGTGAAAGATGACAAGCTGACTATTGCTTGGGTTTGGGTGCAGTCTCCACCTGTTGAACCATGTTGTAGATAGTTAGCAGTTCAATTGTGTTCTGAATGTTGTTAGAGTGATAAACTATTACTGTATCGTCGACATATTGTTAAATATAGCTGATGATGTCAAACTCTTCAAGATTTTTGTGGTACATATCAGCACAATGGAAATAATAAAGGGTAGAAGAAAAAGGAGAACCTTGCGGCAGACTCTGTTCTGGAGTAAATGATGAAGACAGCTGGTTCGATATTTTAATTTGAAACATGTTGAGGATAACACCTATGACATAATCAGGGCAGCTAAAGCTGTAACAGAGAAAATTTTTTTACTGGTTAAGCCTCGAGAAAAATGAGCAATGAGACTCAATTCAATAATTGTCACTGAAATCTTGGAAGAAAACTCAAGGAAGCTCTACTCAGATATTAGTTACATATCACAATTATGGTACACAATGTCACAAATGCTTCTTTATATATATATATATATATATATATATATATATATATATATATATATATATATATATATATATATATAGTCAATAAGACTCATCTTGGTGAAATAGATGAGTTGAGGTCGTCTATGTTATAGTCCCCAATCCCTTAGGGAGTTCAAATTCCAAAACGTTCTTGTTTTTACTGCTTCATATGGGGGAAAACCTCTATTTCAGCTTCGGATTCATGTGGATTTCTGGACTCCAGATTATCTCAAAATCTGAGCTACACCTACGAATCTCTATCTACGAGTCTCCACCTAGGACCTATATTTTTGATATAGGTCACTACACAGTATTCAGTATAATTTTCTCTAGAGAACTTTAATATACTCAAATTATTTTAACTACAATTAAAGAGGGTTTTCAAGAACGACTAATTAGTCCAAAGGTCGGCAAAGAAAACAAAGCCAAAATGAAGAATCTGAAGCGAAGTTGGTAGCACATGCACATATCATCTGATTATGCGCATCAGACTGTCAACCAGTGGCGTGACACAGATAGAGGGTTAACTGGAATCAGGTGTTTCAATTCAAATTGTTGTGACATGATTTTAGCACGTTACAAAGCAGAATAATTTATAGATCAAACTACTTATCCAGAATGTCAAATGCCTTAGTTATATCCAAGAAGAGGGCTGCACCCCTTTTACCATTCAATTTGCTTGCTTGGATGTTATTTGCTAAAATAATTAACCGATGGAGAGTAAAAGATTTTTGTTTGAACCCAAACTGATAATCTTTCCAGAATTATTTTCTCGAAATTTTTCCCTACATCAGACAATAGAGTAATTGGTCTGTATTCAGTTTTGAGTGGTCAAGGCTTTCTTGGGTATAATGATTACAGTTACCAATTTCCACACTGTCGGAAAGTAGCGATTGGTCAAACAGTATTCGCACATTTTTATTATATAGGAAATCGTCGTCCAGGTTTTTGAGAGGTTATGGAGTCGTATTTTTGCCTTTGCCTAGAATATCGTAGCACTCTTTTTGTTCCACTAATTTATTAAATAATCATTTATCTGGACAATTATAAATTTCTCCACAACTATGGGGATTGAGGGAAACATATTGATGGAACGAAGGTCACTGTTGTTTCCTTAACCTTGGGCGGAGACCTAATCAGTGACAATTTCTAGAATTCAGGAAATAACTGGGTATCCAAAGAAAAATTATTATATTGGTCATATAGGAAGCACTTGTTTGGGTATGTGTCCTTTACTTACTTACATTTTAATGATATCTGTTCAAATCCACAACGTTAAAAACCACTTTCTGTTTTAATTCTGGAAGAATTCATTCGAATTTAACAAACGCTTTCCATTATTTTCTGTCAGCCGGAATATTTTATTTCCAACAGCTCGGTGAAATATTATACTCTTTCCCGAACGAACATTATATTTTTCGATGCTGTTATTTTCTGTAGAAGTCAAGTCCGTTTACACTTGATAAAATGAGCGCTGTAACTCAACATAGGTAGACGTTCGCCTGTGTGATATTTTATGCGTGGGCCAGTGTGAAATAAAACATCAGTATAGATGCTATCAATTTTGTCGTTTCAATTAATAACGTCCTTTTCTTTCAGACAACGTTTTGGGAGTGCCTCAATGCCACATTCAGAGGTGAGTATTTCAAAATAATTCATCATGAACGTTTAGATTTAATCAAATGAGAAAGTTGAGATTCGAAAAATGCATTTGAATGCGACAACGTAAGAAAATAAACTGTTCCATGGAAAGTATTCTGTATATCATTGATATCGAGAATCATCATTGTATTTGAATTGTGGAGGCCGTTACTTGATGTAGATCCATGATATAAATGAGATAAAAAACACAAGGTTTAACTTTAATCTACACTTTATTTGAAAAAATTCGACGACGTTTCGCTGACACAGCAGCTTTATCAAGAATGACAAACAGAATGAAGAGTATGGTATTATAAACAAATCGTAGAACAAGTTGGATGAATAACAGGAAAATCCACACCGAGCCATTGTACAGTTAGTATGAAAGGTAATAAAAACTAATTAAACAAGTTAAGTAGGGGTGAATAATTCACATCTACCTGCTCATTCAAAAGCTTGTCCGAATGTTTGTATATATTTATTTCTAATGCTTCTAGGAGATCTAATTTTGAACTTTTTGATTTTATATGTAATATGTCAAAGTTTTATTGAATAAATGGTTTTCTTTTATTAGGTGGTTTGAATAATTTGAATCAGATTTATTTTATCGAAGCTACGTTTATGTTCAGATGTTCTTATGCCAAAACTCCTACCGGTCCTACCGATATAAACTTTATCACAAGAACCGCAATTGAGTTTATAGATTCCTGATTTACTTGATTTTTCAACACGAGATTTATTATTTTAATATGTTTACCTAAGTTATTAGAAGTTTTGAAAGTTATATTAAGATTTTGTTTGACGAGAAAGGATTTAATATTTGTACTTGCAGAACAGCAGAATGTTAAACTGTTGAATATAAGTAAATCAAGTAAATCAGAATCTATAAACTCAATTGCGGTTCTTGTGATAAAATTTATATCGGTAGGACCTATAGAATTTTGCATAAGAACATCTGAACATAAACGTAGCTTCGATAAAATAAATCTGATTCAAATTATTCAAACCACCTAATAAAAGAAAACCATTCATTCAATAAAACTTTGACATATTACATATAAAATCAAAATAAGTTCAAAATTAGATCTCCTAGAAGCATTAGAAATAAATAGATACAAACATTCGGACAAGCTTTTGAATGAGCAGGTAGATGTGAATTACTCACCCTACTTAACTTGTTTAATTAGTTTTATTACCTTTCATACTAACTGTACAATGGCTCGGTGTGATTTTCCTGTTATTCATCCAACTTGTTCTACGATTTGTTTATAATACCATACTCTTCATTCTGTTTGTCATTCTTGATAAAGCTGCTGTGTCAGCGAAACGTCGTCGAATTTTTTCAAATAAAGTGTAGATTAAAGTTAAACCTTGTGTTTTTGATCTCATTTATATCATCATTGTAATATGGAAACTAAAACATTGTTGTAATCTTAGTTCCATTAAGAGATCTTGAAAATAAGTTATAATTACCGAATTGTCATTAATTTTTCCTTCAATTAATCAATGATTCAAAAAGAACCGAAGTATTTCTCCGTAATATATTTGCGTTACAATAACCAGTATTTTCTAGAAAACGGCATGCTATGAGGTACATAAACTAGCCACTAAAGAATGGAAAACAGTATGGCAAAGACTGCATGTTCATAATAGAAAGCATACCATCTGAGAGTCTAACTGCCAACAACGAGGCACGATAACTCGGGGCCCATAAATTTTTACCGGTGGACACCGTAACGTCTGGTCGCAGAATCTGGTAGCCTCGTATCGCACACATCTGCATGCCTTTTCTACCTCCCTGGCTGAAAGCTCACCCCGTCACGATCATCACGACAACTCGGACTTTACGATGCTGATTAGTAACCAACGAAAATCTTCGACATCTTCTCATTAGCTCTTACAGAATGTCTACCACGAATTAATTAAATTTATAGCGTGAAATATACACTTGAAACGCGATTTCTTTGTAGCATGTGTGTTCCAAGTTTAAAGAATGACCAAATATTCAAATATATTAGATACACTTGCATTTGTCGAACTGAATCAATATAATCATGTGAAGAATAGTAACGATAAAATTCTTGACTTAGTCTTGTGTAATAAAGAAATTGTCTCGAATATACATAAAAGTGCTCATCCGTTTGTAAACGAGGACACACATCATCCCACACTGGAGTTTATAGTTGCCTTGTCTAAAGAGAAGATGATGAAAAATTCGAAAATTCAAAGTTTTTATTACGATTTTAGAAATGCAAATTATGAAGCTGTTAATGCTTCATTATCGCTGGTGAATTGGGAGTTTCTGCTCAACAGCAGTTCTAAGAGAATTGATGAAAATCTGGATATTTTTTATGAGAGAATCAATGACATAATCGGTTCTGTTGTTCCTAAGAAAAGAGTCACTAAGTGTTTTCCTTCATTCTTTTCGAAAGTTACTATTGCTACAATAAGAGAAAAGCAAAAATTTCATAAAAAATGGAAAATTAATAAAAATGTCAATGATCTCAATATATTCAAACAGCTTCGTGCTCATTCGAAGGAACTTATTGAACTTGATTTGAATAAATTCACCTCTAACATTGAGCGGAAACTGCCAACGAACAGCAAATCATTCTGGAAATATGTGTCTCTGGGACGGGGCGGCTCTAAACTATCTCTAGAAATGAGGTATGGGGATATTTCTTCATCAGATGGAAAAGAGATATGCAATCTTTTTGCCCGTTATTTCGAGAGTGTATATGTTCCTGTAAGTCAGCAGCGTAGTCGTATTGTAACTGTTAAAAACTGCAACAATGATGTACTATCAAATATTCACATTGAAGAAGAAGAGGTTCGAGAGGTCCTCTTATCCCTTGACATGTTGAAGGGTTCAGGTCCAGACAGCATTCCACCAATTTTCCTCAAAAATTGCGCTCACAAATTAAGTAAACCACTGCATATTTTGTTCAATCAGTCTCTGATTAATGGTGTATTTCCAAAAAAGTGGAAAGAGTCCGCCGTTGTCCCAATTTTCAAAAGTGGAGATAAAAATGATATTTCTAATTATAGACCTATTAACAAGCTTTCGATCATTGCTAAAGTATTTGAACGTATAATTTATAAGTATCTTTTCTCTCATGTGGAAAATTTCACGGATTTTTTAAGGGTAGGACTCTGGAAACTAATTTGATCGTTTATAGTGAGTACCTGCAGAGTGCAATGGATTCTCAAATTCAGACTGATGCTACTTACACAGATTTTTCTAAAGCCTTCGACAAAATAAGTTTCGATATTCTCATTTTTAGACTAGCCGAAGCAGGTGTAAGTGGTTGGTTGCTTGAGTGGATCCAATCGTATCTACTGAATAGGTCACATGTCGTTAGTTTAAATGGTTTTAAATCTGAATCTTTCATTAGTACTTCTGGGGTACCGCAGGGAACTCATCTCGGTCCTCTTCTTTTCTTAATTTATATAAATGACATAGATAAATGTTTCCGGCATTCCAGATTCTTGCTCTATGCAGACGATCTGAAAGTTTTTAGATCTATCACATGCTTAAGGGACTGCCTTGATCTTCAACTAGATTTGAATAACTTGTTTGAGTACTGTAGAAGACCAATTATTTTGAATTTAAATAAATGTTTCACGATAACTTTTACTAGAAACTATTCCCCTATCACTTTTCAGTACTCAATTGGAAATTCATTGCTGCGACGTGTGTCCACGGCTTTTGATCTGGGTGTCACTTTCGATTCGAAGTTGCTCTTCGATGCACACATAGTTCAAGTCGAATGATGGATTATATTTTCAGGAAAAGTAAGGAATTTAAATATGTAAAATCACTTATCACTTTATATTATGCTTACATCTACAGTAAATTAAATTTTGCCTCATGTATTTGGAACCCTCGTTATGATTGTTATTCCAACCGACTTGAACGCATTCAGAATAGATTCATACGGTTCATATGCTTCAAAACTAACTCTGTTATCCTGAACCACTACTACGCTCCTGCCCGTAAATATTTCAATTTATTGTCACTTGAAAATCGTAGAACTATATCTGATATTTTGGTTTTGTTTAAAATATTGAACTGCGTATTTCAGGTACCTGAGATCTTGCACATGGTTACTTTTAATGTTCCTATGAAATCATTGAGGCACCACGACCTCTTCTCTATAACTTTTAGAAAAACTAATAGTGCACAGAACTCCCCTATCGATAGGATGCTACGTGTCTGCAACACGCATAGGAGTATCAATTTGTTTGGGGTCACATTGGCCTCTTTGAAGAGAACATTACGCTTGCTCTTTACTGACTGATATAAAATTCATTCAATCGTTCGATATTGTAATATTCATTTTGTATTTCTTTTTTCATTCTTTCTGTGAATACAACTCTCTATTAATGTCTTATGTAATACTTTTTTTTTAGAATACTAGATTCTATGTAACTAATATTCATTTAGTGAATGTCATCTTGGCTTCGGCTGTGGACATTCCTTATATTGTACTCAAATAAATAAATAAATAAATAAATGTTGCGCCCCAGTTAGTTTTTTTGTTAGATTTATACTTCTGTCGATATCATTTCGTACAAATTTGAGTGTCATTGTCATTGGCATTGTAATTTCTTGCAGAGTCATTCAAAGTACTTTTGTAATCTTCAACTGGATACGGAAATCTTTGTGTCGACGTCTACACTCCTGTGTAGTGGCCGAAGTAGGCCATTTTCAGCACTTACTATGATCGCTTGTGTTTTATGTTTCCTTAAAACATATAAAATTGATCAAATTTTCACACAAAATCTGTGGAGATACGGAGAAAATGTAGGCTATAAAGAAAATCATGAATTTTTTTTAATTGCCGTTGCGTATTGAAAGAAGGTTATAGAGTTAAGAAAAGACACGTGATCTAGGAAAAAGTACCATCCTGTAGATTTTCATAATTGTTTCTATGATCTGATTATATAGATTTTGAAAAGGCATCGAAATTTGAACTGAATATCTGAAAAACTGTAGTCATCTTAAGAGAAAATCTAAGGTTTTAAACACCCTGTATTTCGGTAACGAAGCGTTTGCGGACATCACTTCATGAAAACTTTTCGTCGCGAATGGATTGAAGAATCACCTCGCCAAATCTTTCACATTTCATTTACAAAAAATAATGAATTATAAAAAAAATTTAAATTTCATCATTATATCAATAAATGTTGATTTGAAAACTGTACAAATCATCACCTTTCGTGCCAAATTCATAATTTGTTTACCATCATTCCTACTTACTTAGTCGATCATTCAGGGATGAAATCAAACATCAATACGGTACAGGTGGATAATCAAATAATCTTCAGCATGGTCAAAGGGTAGCTTCGTTCCTTTGAGAACTCCTTCAAGTTGACTTCGTTGTGCTCCAAATGTACCTTGAAATAACATAAAAAATTATCAACTTCTGAAGAACCCAATTCATTTTTTCTGAAATCCTCACAAAGCAATCTCTTGAATATTCATATCCATTTTCTGTTAACATTTCCTACCAATCTACAAAGTATCAATGAAGAAGAATACCAAACACTCAATGGTACTAATTCGGATATTAAATAAAATTGAGTTGAATAGCCCCTTCTATTTTAATTATGTGAATATATCTCTCTTAATCATCGAGAAAGCAAATTATACTTGGCAAAATGTATAAAATGTTATTGGGTGATAACGTAGCTAGATTCGCCCAACGTTCAAAATTAATTAACAGCTCTGTAAACACAGACTTGCTTTCGTACAATTATATTGAACGAGTCTTAGTTAGCATTCGAACTCATCTTTTACAGTTCACAACGTTTAAGATTATACATTTGAGTACATTATAGTCGTACGTTAATGGATTTAATTTTATGCAGGGTATCTGGAAATCTTTATGTCAAACTTCGAGATGTGGTTCTACAACTAAAAATTCCATCTTAAATTAGATTATTTGAGCTTCTTTTGATAAATACATTTAGCTTCCATAACAGTATACAGAAAAGCTTTGATCTGAAGTACTTATGAAATTTTAGACTTATGAAATTGTGAGTACATGCAAGTTTTTTCATGCCAATCACAACGAATGTTGTTTATAACTATACTGGGTGGCTCACCTCGATTGCGACGGTGATTAAACATATTTTATTTCGCAATAAGTACGTAGTGCTGTAGTGACTACCAACTAAAAATATTTCATACTATATAGGTGTTCCATAATAAAGTTATTTATCAAAGCTATGATTTAAATGGGACATCCTATATTTTGATTCATTTTTGCCTTTGTGCGGAAAAATGCAGGTGAGTTCCATATACCTATATTCAATAGATTCCGTGATATTTGACATTTTTTGAAATTTGAGGACCTCAATACTGATTTCAAGACTTCAGATGTACTAATATTGTGATAGTAATGATTGTTGCTTGAACATATAACACATTTTGTTGATCAATGTAACACAGAGTGTTTGAAAACGATTTTTGAAGTTAAGTCTCATTCAAATCTCATTTCACCGTTTCCTTTTCAATTGGCATACTCTATATCTAAATGGATCAGTAGGTGGTATAGTTTTTTAAGGCGCCTGGGAAGAATTTAGGTGTCTATTTACTCGCTTCTTGAAGAGGGCCAAATTGTAGGATGTTAGGAAGATTGTGGACGGAAGCGAGTTCCACACCTCACCGGTACTGTAAACAAAGGAACTCTTATAGAAAAAGGTTTGAGGGGTCGTTAAATGTACCCCTATATGATGAGAACTCCTTGCCAGCCTAGCGTTGCGTCAAAACATTAGTTTTCTCGGAACAAGGTCTTTCAGCTCCTTGGAGCATCTTCCGTGGAAGCATTTATAAAACAGAGAAAGGTCAGCAACTTGTCTTCTGAGAGCCAGCGGTTGGGGATCGCGGGTGATCTCCCGTTTGTTTTTGCACACTATCCAACATCCGCAACGAATGTTTGGGCGCAGGTCGCCATACATGGGAACAATATTCCAAAGCAGAGCGAATCTGCGCCGTATATAGAAGCAACAGCTGAGATCACGTGAAGAATCGCTTGGCTCTGAAAAGAAAACTAAGTTTAGCTGATGCCGACTTAGCTATTGCTGATACATGTTCGGAGTTGACCGTTATGCCGAGAAGGTGCATCGAATTTTAGGATGCAATTTGCTGGCCTTGCATCATTAGAGGAAGTTCTCGAGCGGGGACCTTTCTAGGAAACGTAGTTACTGGCGTCTTGCTCGCGTTGAAGCTCACTAGGTTCAACTAACTCCAATCAGATATCCTCTGTGAGTCAGAGTTCAAGTTGTTAATTTGTTGACATCTCTGATGCTGAGATTCCGCAGCTGTAATCGGCCGCAAACTACTGAAAGACGAAACCAGTGTACCATCGTCTGGAAAACCGAAGATCTTGTTCTCCGTAGATGACAGAAGATCGTTTACCTGCAACAGAAACAAGGTTGGCGAAAGAATGGATCCCTGAGATACTCCTGCTTGTAACTGGAAACAATCAGATGTTATACTGTTGACCACAACTTGTATTGATCTATTTGACAGAAAGCTACTTATCCAACCTCGCAATTTTTCGGGAAGCCTATATGCAGCAGCTTTATTCAACAAGGCTGCATGTCAAACTCGATCGATTGCTTTATGTATGTCGAGGGCTATTGCTCTAGATTCCCCATCCTTTTCCATCGTTGATGTACAAACTTGAGTGATGTAGGCGAGCAGGTCTCATGTCGATCTTTGCCTGCAAAAACCATACTGACTTTCGTTAATAATTCCTGCAACTCAAGATATTGGAAGACTTCATCATTTATGACTCTCTCCATCACTTTGGACATAATGGAAAGAAGTGCAACAGGGCGGTAGTTTTGGGGTAAGGACTTTTTTCCTTTCTTTGGGATCGGTTGAATTCTCGTTATTTTCCAGCTTCTCGGAAAAGTCTGACTTTCATAAGAAATCTGAAACAGGCGGTTAAGAATGGGTGCCAGTTCGGGATCACACTTTCTCAGGACGATTGGTGGTATGTTTAATACTATTCGAATGGTACCTAGATTCCTCTACCTATTTTCAACGGTTTCGAAAGTATTCGAAAATTTAGCCAATTTTATCGAATTTCAGGAAATATTACAATTTTCACTCCAATTTATAGCTTTACATTTATACTGGTTTATTCAAGAGGAGAGTATAATATTTTTTCACTTCATGTAATTCAGTGAATCAAATAATAGAATTATATATCAGCGATGTCAACCCAAATTATTGGATCCATAATGATTCTAAAATATCTATAGATCATAATCGGCATCACTTGGAAGACTGAACCTGGCCATCGGGGCTCTCTCGGTCAAACAGAGAGGGGAATTGTTTTGTTGACTTTGAATATTGAAGGGTTTTTTGCGATTATACTTCAAAATTGGCAAGCAAGAACAAGGAAGTGATTATGTTTTAGGAGACTCACAGTGCGACGGAAAAACATCTCCGCGAAAGAGGAAATATCGCAGGTTATGTCCTTTTTGATTATCTCCTTAGTCCTTTATATGACCTTGCTTGCTATGTAAAATCTTTTCTTAGATTTGTTTAGACATATAAGAGGTATGATTGTTGAAATATTTCTGCAGGTCTTTTCTTTTTCCATTGTTACAGATTCCTGTCCCAAACCCCTTCCTTTCACCCTTGTCTTCGTTTGGAAATCATGGAATGCAAGAAAGAATGAAGCGGCTAAGCAGAAAAATCTTTGGTACTCTTTATATACACACGACACTAACACAACATAAACAGACAAGCTATTGCTAGTGCAATAGCGACAGGAAAACGAGTTTTTCTCAGGTTTTCTCACTCGTTTGTTGAATCATATACAAGATAGTATGGTTCCCTGTTACATTTGCTGAGCTCACACTTGTGTTTTTCTGATACACACCATAATTATAGATATAAGCATTTATTGCATTTATTGCAAATACAAGTATTCAAATTTTTGAATATATATATATATATATATATATATATATATATATATATATATATATATATATATATATATATATATATATATATATATATATATATATATATATATATATATATATATATATATATATATATATATATATATATATATATATATATATATATATATATATATATATATATCAAATTTTATTACAGACTAAATTTCAATGAAGCGATTATGCTCAATTCCGTCAATTCGCGTTAAATTAATTGAACAATCGACATCTCTGTATCATATTCCTTGTACTCAATTGGTACCTAACCTAATCCTAAGCATTCTAATGATGCTGTTTAATATTTGGGGTTTAATATACTTGGTATCTACAAATTCGTGGAAAATATCGTTGTTGACACCTATTAATACTATGAGGAAGGAAAATATTATGTCAGTTTAGAACAGAAAGAGTCTCGAGTATGTATCAGTGCATAGTGTTCACAATTTAAGTTTTGCTATTTGATACACATTTCAAAATGGGGACTTATCCAATACAAGAGCGAATTGATATAATTTTTGTCATCGGCGAGTGCCAACAAAACTGTTTTTTAGGGTCATGAAATTACTCCAAAAGTTACCCGAATCGAGGACATCCAGACAGAAATTCCCTACAAAAACTACTGCAAATATTTTGGCGAACCGGCTGCGTAGCTTATTCAAAAACGAAAAGAAAAAAGCTGGTTGACAAAAGATGAAGAAAATGAAATAACAATTGCGGCGAACGTTGAAAAAGTACTATTCACCAGAAGACTGGCGATGAAACTTTAGTATATTTAGTAAAGGACCCTTTAAATATAGGGTATGCCATTTGAAAAAATAGTGAAATGAGATTCGTATGAATCCCGTGTACCATAGATCAACAAAATAAGTCGTATGTTCGAACAACAACAATTACTATCACAGTAGTTGTACATCTGAAGCTTTGAAATTTTTTTTTAAGTCCTCAAATTTCAGAAAATGTCAAATATTTCGGAAACAATCAAAGATAGGGATAGAGAATTTTGAGCAAACTCAACTTCAACTTTCCTCGTAAGGTCAAAAATGAAACAAAATATAGAGTGTCCTATTAAAAAAATCATATTCATTATTTATGAAACACATGTATAGTCTAAAATATTTATAGTTTGTAATCACTACAGCAGTACATATTACTGCGTAAAAAAATTTAAAATCATGTGATGAGCCACCCGGTATATTCTCTTGATTGCACTGAGTAATCAGCAGCGAATTTATGACTGTAGACTTTTATGACAAGTATAAACCTTTCTCAAAAATCACAAAGGTGTATTCTGAAACGATGTAACCGATTCTCGGTTATTCAAGGCGTTTCAATTTTGTAGTCATGCCTCTGCTTACGGGTTCGAAAATAAAATAATTAAAAGTTGCAGTTCGGATATCATCTACACTCGGTTAATGAGGCAAACAGTAAAAAACCGCAAGAATTTAATTGATATGGGTTCACGCGTTCTTGGGAAACGGCGTATTGGAAAGAAGGGAATTCGGATAATTTGGAACTTGTGTTAAGTGTCTTATTACTTCATTTTATGTGCGACCATGTGGCCTTCTCTTGTCTTCATTCTCGTTGAACTCGGTCGAGATATAGCAAGTAGCTTCGTTGAGGAATTATAAATACACTTTCCAGATGATAGTATATACAGGGTGTCGCTTGTGGAACAAAATCTTGCATTCTGATTTGATCCATATCTTCTGTCCAGAGATAACTGCTCTTCGAGCCGCATAACTGTTGTTGTTGGTCTTGAGTTTGATGTACTTTGGACACACTTCACTCTTCAAACACGTGGTTAAAAACCACAGGTTTTGGGATGTTATGGCATTTTTAAGTAACAACTTAAAATACCAAAGGGCCAAAAAGCTTGTATTCGCTTTCTTCAACATTTGAATTGTGGAGGCCGTTACTTGATGTAGATCCATGATATAAATGAGATAAAAACACAAGGTTTAACTTTGATCTACACTTTATTTGAAAAAATTCGATGACGTTTCGCTGACACAGCAGCTTTATCAAGAATGAAAAATAGAATGAAGAGTATGGTATTATAAACAAATCGTAGAACAAGTTGGATGAATAACAGGAAAATCCACACCGAGCCATTGTACAGTTAGTATGAAAGGTAATAAAAACTAATTGAACAAGTTAAGTAGGGTGAGTAATTCAAATCTACCTGTTCATTCAAAAGCTTGTCCGAATGTTTGTATCTATTTATTTCTAATGCTTCTAGGAGATCTAATTTTGAACTTTTTGATTTTATATGTAATATGTCAAAGTTTTTATTGAATGAATGGTTTTCTTTTATTAGGTGGTTTGAATAATTTGAATCAGATTTATTTTTGTCGAAGCTACGTTTATGTTCAGATGTTCTTATGCCAAAACTCCTATAGGTCCTACCGATATATATATCAAAAAGTTCAAAATTAGATCTCCTAGAAGCATTAGAAATAAATAGATACAAACATTCGGACAAGCTTTTGAATGAACAGGTAGATTTGAATTACTCACCCCTACTTAACTTGTTCAATTAGTTTTTATTACCTTTCATACTAACTGTACAATGGCTCGGTGTGGATTTTCCTGTTATTCATCCAACTTGTTCTACGATTTGTTTATAATACCATACTCTTCATTCTATTTTTCATTCTTGATAAAGCTGCTGTGTCAGCGAAACGTCGTCGAATTTTTTCAAATAAAGTGTAGATCAAAGTTAAACCTTGTGTTTTATCTCATTTATATCATGGATCTACATCAAGTAACGGCCTCACAATTCAAATGTTGAAGAAAGCGAATACAAGCTTTTTGGCCTTTGGTATTTTAAGTTGTTACTTAAAATGCCATAACATCCAAACCTGTGGTTTTTAACCACGTGTTTGAAGAGTGAAGTGTGTCCAAAGTACATCAAACTCAAGACCAACAACAACAGTTATGCGGCTCGAAGAGCAGTTATCTCTGGACAGAATATACAGGGTGATTGACGTACATAGCCTAACTGTAGCTAGACTACACTTAGGGTGTTCCAATCGGCATAGAATTTTCTAATCGCAATAACTTTTGAACGCACAGACCCATTTCCTCAATATTTCGTACCACAAATAACATGGATGCTAATAATACTGTTTGTAAACGAAAATCAAATTTCAGAGCCGGACTGAGTTTTTTCTCTAAAAAACTGAATGAAAACCTTGCATGTGACTTTTCGAGAACTATTGCACACGATCTGAATCAGCAACAATTGCTTTAAAATTAGCCTACTGCGAAACTGTCGCATTCCACTAAACTTTTTTATTGAGGTTTGATGTTTTGGAAAAAATTTCGCGATCACCAAATGTAACTTGCATTCCTACTAACAGTTCAGTAGAATTTCTGTCCCAGAAATACACATAACCAAATTTATATGGAATCACCCGATATTTTGAATTGAAGGCTAAAAATATCGAACAAAGAATTCGTCTCAGATTTTGTTTTTTAAATGGAGTTTGGTGTACCGAATCGCTGAAAATGTTACAGAAGGCTTACGGTGACTCGACATTATCAAAAACTCTCATTCACCATAACCCCTAAATCTTTCAACCGATTCTAGTCAAATTAAGTACAAGGCATCGAGAACGTTCTTGAAAATTAATGAAAAATATACCCTTTTGCCAGAATGTATAATGAACAGATAAATAATTCGATTGGGAAATGTCTGGAAATTCAGTGAAATTTGTACAAAGAGAACTCAGTGCCCTACATAATACCCCTCCTTAAGAAGAGACACTTAACGTAATTTCGCAAATCATACAAGTATGCGAAACCTATACGGATACGGCGTCAGTTGGTATATGTGCCTACCTTAATAGGTAGGAGGCGAAATCATTGTTATTTGTACCTCTGAATTCCATTGTTTTTCAAGTTTCCCTTTTAATAATACAATGCGAAGTATTATATAACATAGGTAGGATTCAATGGGACGCCGAGTACCACGGAAGGAACTGATTTCGATAATCTGAATAAAATGCCGGAGAATAATAATACAAAACAACTGCATAAGGAGATTATTACAAATTGTTCGAATAGGATGTGGGCGTTTATGGACGTCAACGGTCGTGTCTGTTTCGCATTAGATATTGCCTTATTTTCATTTAGACTGTAGTTCTGATAAAACTTTACAGGGTGTTCTGTACAAGCCACCCTGTATACGTTCTGTCAAAAAAGTCAGGGGAATTGATTATTCGAAAAATCTGCCTACAACGATTGTCAAAACTTTCGTTGTTGCTAAGTTGGCACTATTTGTTTACAGTGCTCGATTTTGTCAGTTCTTGCAAGTGTGTTTTGCGATTTGTATAATGGATAAAAATATCGAACAAAGAATTTGTCTCAAATTTTGTATTAAAAAAGGAATTTGGTATGCCGAATCGTTGAAAATGTTACAGAAAGCTTACGTTGAATACTCGGACACCCTTCTTGTTCGCCAGATCTGGCTCCGTTCGACTATCATCAACTGGAAAAAAGTTCTAAGGTTCGTAAGTTTTCTCCCAACGATGAGTTGATAAAATGATTGGAGGCGTAGATATGACTAAAGAATGGATTATATGTAAAATACATATTTTTAGTGCTCTTTTCTTTCGTTTATTTCAACTCTTATCAGGAACACCCTGTATAGGTACATATTTTCATATTTCAGCCTTACGTATAATCCGCTCTTTAGTTTTGACAATAAAATGAGTTGTCAGAAAAATGAAACAACAGGAAAAAGCGAGAACGACGTATTAATATTCTTTCAGGAACGACTTAATTATTCCCTTAAAAAATTAATTAATGGCTATACTACCACGTGTATGTTTACTAATCATACAAAATATGCATCCCGTGATGGTCTTTCTTCAATCAGAATATATTCGCCCAACAAAACACACAAGGTGGTTTAACATATTGAACCTGGAGCAGAGGTCGTCTTTACTATACGTCACGACTACCTGCCTACCCAAGAACAATGAAACACGATCATATTACTTTATTCCCCATATTGTATATTGTGTATCTGGTGGAACCATGAATTATGAATGAAACAGCCAAATACACGATCACGATCTACCAACAGCGACGATGTTATGTGAGATAGAAACGATATATCGAAATAAAACTGAGGTTGTAGGTTATCTCTTGAAGATAAACTCGTATAAGTTAGAAGCATGGACTACTGATATATTAACGCTTTTGAAATTTTTATTAATTCATTTTCATGGCCGAGAGATCAGTTCTTATCTCTGCTTCAAGAAAGTTGGAAATTCTAAATTCTAAAAAAATTCTAAAGGTCTAATTCAAGACCTTCACCATCCCAACCCTCAAAATTTATTATTGTGAAAGTGGCACAGAAAGTTTCCCGCTTGTACTGTCAAAGTAATTGTAGTTTATAACCATAAATAATAATTATCATCTTCAGGCTTGGAAAAATTTTGTAATTCATTCTTGTTCGGCAATTTTCAAAAGCTCCTTCAATCCAGACTGATATTCAGCAGTGGAATTAGCCATCTTCCCCTAGAAAATGTGACTTAATAATGAAGAAGCCTTAACTGTATAGTGTATTTTGAAAAACAAAACAGACCTCTGAATGAAATTTATCCTACAGTAAAATCAAAAGAAAAACTCAACTTAAATCTCTTATGAATGAAATTGATTTCAATATAGCTTTCGAAACAATACTAATCTGAGCAAATACTTAAAAACAATAAAACTAAGTCCGATAAAAATAATAAATCCACTGTTTATAAGTTGAACTGCAGCGATTGTAATAAGTTCAATAATTCCAGTAAACATAGAAATTTTATTACTAAAATAACAGAAAACTAAACGAAGTTTTTTCAAATTAGAAACCGGACTCAAATTATGTAAACCATCATGTGATCATTTTCTCAACCCGAAATTCGAGATGTTATACACAGAATAATAGATCTTTGGGAAATTGTAGAGATTAACAAACACAAGCATACAGAAAATATTATCAATGGACAAATATATCGTTATCCCTATTGAATCTTATCGTGGAACAATCTCCACAATAGACTTTATGGATCAATGAGTAATATTGATGATTTATTTATTTTATTTATATATATTTTCACGAAGATGCAGTGGAATGTAGTTTCTACTTTCCACAATTTTAATTTTACGAACAAGACCGAAAAAGCTAAGGAGCAAACCAAATCCTTCTAAACAAACATAAAACAAGGATTGGAACATACAGATTACTGTATGATTCCAATAAACGCTCAATCTCCAAAGTTACATTAGAAATCAAACTGCGCAGAGAAAAGAAATCCGATATATTGTTAAATCAGAAATTTTTTGATCTCACAAAGTTATATTCCAAACACACCATTTTGAACAAATACTTTCTAGACTCAAAAACACACAATATCTTATATTATGTATCCAAATACTGCAGCAGATGAATGTCCTCCGATAATCAGAGAAATATTTTCCAAAAATAAGGTGCTGTGACATATTAATATAATACAGGTGTACGCCCCAACAGCAGATGAGTCCGATCAAGAGATTGATAATTTTTATGAAGAACTTGGCAACGTACTAAAAAAGCACTCGAAAACACCATGCAACATGGGGGATTTTAATGCTAAGATAGGGAAAGGACGAGTAGAGAATATTGTAGGAGATTTCGGTCTTGGTCAAAGAAACGACAGGGGCGAGAGATTAATTCAGTTTTTTAATAATATGTGGTATAGACTTCCGGATAGGAGATTATACACATGGACATCACCTCAACACACTAAGGAACATATTGTAAGAAATCAAATAGATTTCATCCTGATAGATTACCGGCATAGAAATAATAATATTCTCTCTGCAAAAACCTAGCCAGGGGCAGATATTAAGTCAGATCACAACCCTGTAGTTGTCGTAATAAAAATAAGAATGAAAAAGACACTCCAACCAAGTGTAAAACCAAGAATCGACCCCAAAGTGCTCAAAGATCCCATTATAGCCGATATAATATCTCAAGAACTGTCCAGTAAAACAGATCAAATCGAAATATCTGGTAATGTAGAATTTTCTTGGCAAAATTTCAAAGAGGCTATTATATCGACAGAACAAAGCCTTATCAAACATCAAACAAGGAAGCCCAAGAAAGAATGGATGACACCAGAGATTTTGGACCTTATGGACGAAAGAAGAAAACACAAAAACACAGATAAATACAAAAATATAGATAGAGAGATTAAACGAAGAATTAAACAAGCCAAAGAGAAATGGTTTTCTGAGAAATGCCAAGAAATAGAACAACTGCAAGAACGACGACTTTCAACTCTATAAGAAGATTAAAGAGATCACTGGCAACATTAGAAGGAGCCCTACCAACTTGCTCGTAGACGACAATGGAAAGATTCTAACAACTCGAGAAGAAAAACAGGACGCTTGGAAATTATACATAGAAGAACTGTTTTCAAGTACGAGAACAGATAACTATGAAAATGATAATTAGGTAGAAGAAGGTCCCGAAATTTTGAGAGCAGAAGTAGAAAAAGCCGTGAGAAAATCTCCAGGTCCAGATAACATTAGAGCCGAATTTTTAAAACTGATGAATGATGAAGCTATTAAAATGCTTACCAGCCTATTCAACATCATTTACAACTCTGGCAAGATACCCAAAGATTGGGAAAAATCAGTTTTTGTACCCATACCCAAAAAAGCCAATGCAAACAAATGCTGTCAACATAGAACAATCAGTTTAATGAGCCACGTCTTAAAAATATTTTTGAGAATAATATATGAGCGTATCAAATCGAAGTGCGAGAATTACGTAGGCGAGACTCAATTTGCTTTCCAAGCGGGTTTGGGGACTAGAGAGCCTCTTGTTGGTTTGACTGTTCTGGCCGAAAAATGTTTAGATATGAGACAAGATCTGTATGTCTGTTTTATTGACTTTCAAATAGCTTTCGACCGAGTGGAGCACACATATTTAATGGACATACTGTATCAGATAGGTCTTGATAAAAAGGACATAAATATAATAAAGACCCTTTATTGGCAATAAACAGCATGTGTTAGAATCGGCAACGACTATACAGAAGATATTGAAATAAGAAGGGGAGTACGCCAAGGTTGCATATTATCGCCTTTGTTGTTCAATCTGTATTCAGAAAAAATAATGCAAGAAGCTTTATCGAATAGAACCGAAGGTCTGAAAATCAACGGTATGATATTAAACAACTTAAGATATGCAGACGATACTGTAATTTTGGCCCGAAGTGAAGAAGAATTACAAGCTCTCTTAAACGCTGTGGGGCAGAGCTCTCGTCAAATGGGACTTGACTTGAACGCTCAAAAGACTAAAGTCATGGTGATCAGCAGAGACAAAAGAAACATACACATAAACTATAACAACACTAGAATTGAACAAGTGAATCAAACAAAATATCTAGGAAGAATAATAAATGATCACGTGGATACAGACATAGAAGTTAAGTCTCGAATAGAACAGGCCCGCCAAGCTTTAATAAAAATGAAGGGAGCGATCTGCAACAACTCCTTGAATTTGCCATTGCGTGTTCGTCTTGTTAAGTGTTACGTATGGTCTACACTGCTCTATGGATGTGAGTCATGGTCACTCAAAACAAATACCATGAAACGACTTAGAGCATTTGAAATGTGGTCATATCGTCGCCTACTAAAAATACCATGGACCGACAGAGTAACCAACGAAGAGGTTTTAAGGAAATTGAATAGAACACCAGAAATAGAAAACATAATTAAAAGGCGGAAATTGACATACTTTGGACACATCGACATGACAAATACAATATCTTGCAATTTGTAATAGAGCCATGTTATTAGCCAACCTCAGAATCTGAGAAGGCACCAAGAGAGAGAGAGACACATTGCTGATGAGTTTTGTAACCTTCTAAAAACCTGCCTATCAAAAAATTACTTTCTATTTTAATCAAAATTTGATCAACAAACATCAGGACTTTCCATAGAATCACCTCTTAGTCCCCTTTCAGCCGATATATTCATGGATAACTTAGAAAGAAGAGCGAAAACCTAGCGAAAAAATATATAGTGTTCTGGTAACGATATGTACATGATATTTTGGTAAGTTTCCAGGGTTTAAACAGACAATTTGATGAAATTTTGCAATTTCTGAAAGAAGTTCATACTAACATTAAGATAACAGCAGAAATTACTAACACGATAAACTTTTAGACCTGACAATTACAAAGTCGACAAATTCATTTATAGCATATACAGAAAAGAAACCTTCACATACTCAAATATTCTCATAGACTCTTTCAGTCACTTAAATCACAAGCTAGCAGTTTTTAATTCAATGATCCATAATGGCTTCTCCATTTCTCTGTCACCGACAGACAAATTTGAAATAAATACTATCAGAAAAATTGCCTTTAATAACAAAATTCCTCCGATTTTTATACACAAAATTTTCCAACATAAATGAAAACATCACATAATACAATTATGTATCATATTCCATGAAAATACTCCCTTTGAAGCAAACGCTAGTTTTTGCTAGCCTGGTCCTCCCTTCAACAACTTGAGCAACTATTTTTATATATTTAAAATAACCACCTCTTTGTGAAGTGGTCTAAGATTCTTTTCCCTATATCCCAAGCAATCAATTCTTGCTAGATACCTCTTTTCGAAGGTGCGCAATGTCTACTCAGCTTTCATTCATTTCAGATATCTCCAGGGGTGAAAACTGGTCTGGGAGATACTGCTGCAGGGTTCCAAACAGCGAAAGCTGCAGGAAAGCTTGCATCACAGCAACTTCTCCGTACGATTTAGCCCAAGGATGTAGACAGAGCGATGAAATAGCCTTCTTCGGCTGCTTGGATCGTCAGAGAGAAGGCGACAGTTGCTGCGCCAACGCCAGAACTAACGATTGCAAAGAGGCTTGTTTGGATATATTCAGGAGTAGGTTGAGTCCAAGCGATTACCAAAGGCAGAGAGTCAAAGATATTTGTGATACCACTAGTCCCGACGTCAGCGCGTGCATCAAGGATTTCGTACAAGTTACTCCAGTCAATCCCAAGAAACGTAAGTTACGCTTTTTGAACTCTTGAAGTCTTTTTTGATTTCGTCGTATTCGCCACGACGTTTGGGTTTGTATTTGTGCTTCGTAGGAAGTATAAGGGTTTCAGAAGATTAATGAGTCTATGGCAAGATAGAAATGTGCATTAGTATGAACGGAATATCTTTTTTGCAGTTAGTCATTGCTGTGATATGTCAAATAAAAGTAAGTGTCGGGATACTTGTAGAAGAATACTTTCAACGACTGAAACAACGCTGCAATCGCTATTGGATGACTTAGAAATAGGAGGATGTGGACCATTATTGCTGCAGGTATGGACAATTTCAACTTTCAATACTTGGGTTCCAAACCCTGAACCCCTATTCAGTTATTCAATAAAAGACGAAAGTGTAACTTTGGCAAGCTCTTTAGTTTTTAATGAATATATAAATCAGTTCTCTCTTTGACATTTTTGATAATATTTTCTCTCCACTTTCAGGATTTCTTTTGGCAGTGCTTCTTCCAATCACCAGAAACACCAACAGCTTCCGTTGGAGGTTCAATAATATCCAGAGTAGGCATCGATAGTGCTAAATGGCACTGTTGCCAGCGAGCTAACAATCCCCAATGTCAAAGATTATGTTCGAAGACTTTCAGCAAATCTTGGATTACTTACTGGAAGGAGTTTCAAACGAAATGCTTGACGCAACTGTCGGAAGAGAACCTACGAAACTGCATCGATGAAGGTATGACAAAAACGGGTATATCAACCTGATAATAATATTCAGTATTTTTATAACTTGAGATAGATTTCTAGGCAACAGTTCAGAAATACTACATCATGGTCTAGAGTTTTCTCTTAAAAATTTTTCCCACTTGCATTTTTTAAATAGATATATGTTCTGTTGGTTAAATGAACTTCGAATCGATGTCATTATTACCTGATAAATAAATTGATGTTTGTATTTATAGAAATCCTAGGAATATTCACTCATTAACAAGGCATTTGGTGGTAATATCGTTTTGTGAAGTTTGATTTGAAAGAATCTGCTAAGTGGACTATCAGCTCAGAACAGACTCTTGTGGAAGGCCAGCAACAGTCACTGATGATGACATTGTGAAGGCTATGAATTCAACACTCATAAAATTGTATTTAGTATGGGGTGATCTGAATGACAGGTAACACATATTAAGTTGGACTGTTGGATTTGTGCAAATAACTATATTCGTTGAAACTCCTTAGATGGGATGTTCCGAGAGAAGTACCAGGTCCTTCACTTCATCCACAAAAAATTTATTCGAAAACCATAATTTAGCATAAACAAATCGCTAATATCCGATAACGCAGCAACACAAATATCAAAGACAACAGTTATGTTGATAAAAATGATAAGATATAAGATATTTACTCAAGCGGCAGCCCTGCTACTGCAACCTAATGGTTTATTGTAGCATACTTCCTTAGATTTCACCCACAAGCTCCATTCAAGGTTAAATGCTTAGTGGTTTGGAGCTTAATGGTTTCTGCCTAGAGAGTGGCCCAATGTTATAGCAGTTAAAACTCCTTGGTCTAGCCTGGGCTCTCTTAGAGGCAAGTTCACTGATGGAATGTGTGTCTTAATCTTCTACAGCTCATTCAGTGTTCTCGTACTTTCAGATCCATCTACCGATTATTTACCATACTTTCAGGAGGATACCGAGTCCAAGCTTCGACCCAGTGAGTCGCAACGTGGGTGATCAATGCATTCACCTTTTTATGACCCTCTGTAGCTCATATCAGAAGCATGTTCTCTTTCCCCACTCTGGCAAGGGTTTAACGACATTCCTGCACCATAAGCGACGTGACACGTAAAGCCAATGCTTTTAGCGCAGCTTAGCTATTCGTAATGATTTATTTCCCTTCGGTCAATCCCCTCGAGTGCAAAAAAGAAACACACTGGTCAGCGGGGAATATTTTGTCTGATTTTGGCAATTCTCAAACCATATTCACCAGCTTCAATTCTTTGAAGCCGCTTTTGAACCAACAGGAGCTCCCAAGGCTACCGTACCGAATCTGGACCAATTCAGATACAAAATCTGCAGCTCTTATATTCTCCAATAGGTATCATTAGTTCGTGACATTTTCCAATTGATTATTCAAGCACGATTGTTATCGAAATTCACAAATACTACTATTATATGCAATTTATTTTTTCCAGTTGATGAGCCTTGCGAATTGGGTTGCGACGGTCTCAGTTTCTGCACCAACTTCAACAACAGACCAACAGAACTATTCAGATCGTGTACCACCCAAGCCGACGATGCAGCGAGAAACGACGTTAGTTACTGGCAAATGCAAAACCAGTTCTCCCTATTTGGCCTCAATCTCCCTCTGAAAAAATCATCGTCTTGCACCCCCAGCCTTTGGCAGGCTGTAGCTTGCACCTTAGAAATCAAACCATGTTCGCGGCATACCCACACCACACAAATCTGTCGAAGCGATTGTCTCGATATTTTGTCTCAATGCGTGGACTGGACCGAAATGGATTTGGAACATACTGCGGATTCGATTTGTTCGGGAATATCGCCGCAGAATCCGCTTGCTCCTTGTATAAGTCTTCAAGATTTCAACACGCCTTCAGAAAATGTTCCTCAGAGAATAGCAGCTCAAGTATCGTCTCCGTGCAAAGGTGATCCTTGCGAAGCCAACGAAGTCTGTATTGTCAACAACAAATGCGCACATGGTACTCATTGCACGCCCTATAGATGCGAATTGGGATGTAAACTTGGAAACGTTAGTGAATACATGGTGCCTCATGGTACTTACGTGAGAATTCCGATTCCGAATAATCCAAGAGGATGCTTGAAGATCTGCAAATGCAACCGAGGGAGAATTGAGGAATGTCAGCCTCTGCTTTGCGTTTCTCTCACGCCATGTCTTCTTGGAAGCAACCAGCAACCCCACGGATCTTCGTTTGAAATCGACTGTAACCATTGCAGTTGCTTTGCCGGAGAAGTTATCTGCAGTAAGAGACAGTGTGAGACTAGTGCCTTGACGGGGAGAAATGCAGCATATACGACTCTTCCATGTAATTGTCCGCCACATTTTATACCTGTTTGTGGAAGTAATGGTAATTCTTACCCATCGGCATGTTTGGCAAAGTAAGTAGAATTCAGTTTTCACCAAAACATATGAAAGACAATTTTTTTTCTTATGTTGTTGAGAGATGTTCTTATCTCAAAGTTGTTACTGAAGAAAATTCCCTACAGACCTTTCAGCTATGTGAGTATGAGTATCGGCGAAATGCTGACTATTCCGTCGATTAAGATTTCGAACACAAAAGTTTATATTTCCTATTTTAGAATGCAGAAAGAACTCTTACAAACTCTTGATCTAAAGGGGTAGAATTTTAGAAAATGAATAGCTTTTATCAGTTCTTGAGGATCAAGGTAGATAGATATAAAACTGAGTCCTGCCAATGTGACCCAGTGGTCTATTGTGGCACACTCTGTCCTAAATTCTACCTTCTTGTAAGGACTATAAGCTTTCTGTGTCCTTGATCAATCTCAAGCTGAATTAGAACGCTCAAGTTTAGCCTAGACAGTTCTTGGCTCTCGCAGTATAAGCCCACTGCTGTCAAGCTAATACTGTGAAAGACCGTAACTTTAGGTCCAACCATCGGTTATTTTCCATCCTTGCGGACTCCAGGATAATTCTAAGCCTAGGTTCAATTGAATCCCAAGGGTGCTCCTCGAGCTGCCAATGGATCGGCCCATATTTCTTCCTCCCAGTTCGAGATATCAAGGTATATATAAAATTTCATCGGTTTAGCTGCGAAAGCATACCAGACAATTCCTTTTTTCAATATGAAAGTGCCTCTTCATCGTTTATCAAGATCTTACTGAGTTACTTTACAGGGTGATTCCTGAGTACGCACACCTACTTCCTTAATTGAAATGAGGAAGATTTGTTAAAGAACATTCTTCTTTAGTTCCTGGAGATATGGCTGCTCATGTACTTTTCAATTTCGTTACAAATTAAAAAATCAATCAGCTTTAGAAACAGCAGAAATCCTCAGTTCAACAACAGCTCCCCTTTCTGAAAATGTATGAAATCCGCAACCCTTTCTCGTTTTTTTTATTAGAATATTTTTGAAAAGTACAATTTGGCCATGATAATTTAATTTTTATGTTCTGTTATAGAAGCAATCAAAATTTCACGAAACTCTCCTTGTAGCCCACTTGTGCCTTCTGATCTGAAAAATATCAACGTGGCATCCTCTCATTATGTTCTGTGCTCTTTAATATGAATATAGATGAATATAGAATTAGGGGTAGCAACCGACATTTTAAAATTAAAAAAGAACTTGAACTAAAACGACCAACAAAAATTTTCATGAAGGAATATTCAAAAGAGAATGAGTTTTCTTTGTTTATATGAGACGTTAACGAACACTTGTTCTCAATTTGACTACCCCCACCACCCTTTTGCCTGACATTCTCAAGGGCACGCCCCAAAACTCGCCTAAGCTAGTTCTGTTTCGGCCGTAAGCAAGACTTACGTCGTCGGTTTTGTTTTTGTGGCTTATTATGTTATCATGTCATCAGAAGGAGAAGAAAACGAATCTGTTTCCACAAGAAATAAAACAAGCATTTGAATGGCGCCTTTTTAGAGTGCAACGATGTTGCTATCAATCAAAGAAATATCGTATCATCCTCCATATGACATTATAGTTTTACTTCAAAATATGCCCTACTGAAATATATCACCCCATTTTATTTATTTTATTTTTATATACGTATTTTTTCTAGGTGCGCAATGTTGAGTGACTCTAACATTGATCTATTGCCTTGTCAAGACCCATGTAAGACGCAGAAATGTCCAATTGGTTACAAATGTGTTCCCAATCCAAAAGTCTGTCTTTCATTGATGCACAAGCCATGTACCCAGTTTATGTGTGGTAAGTTGATAAATTCAAGGAAATTGCAGAGTGGAGCGAATGAATACAGATCAGAGAGTAAAATGGCGAAATTAAACAATTATAGTGAAGCGGTTACATCTAAAGTTTCAATTATACTCTATAGAAGTGCAAAGGGAGAGAGAATTACGATTTTAGCTTAGGTTTGTCGTTCTCATCGCTGTGATACTGCCTCAGCGGAATGCAAAAATAATGTTAACGTCAACTTGTGTTGAATTTGAACAAGTATTCAACCAGATCTCGAAAGAAATGATGGGATTCTTCGGGGAAACTCCCGATTGGTTAATCAAACGAACATTTATGTATCTGCGTATTAGAAAATAACAATATCTCCAAAGAAGAGAGTTTGAGGAGAAGAAAGATTGAAATGTTGCTTCTTTACTTCTCACTATGATCTTCACTAGGATTTGGACATATCTTTGATATTTCCTTGTGCTCTTTGTTCTTGCCTTCAACAAATCTCGCAGCTCTGATCTTCGCTTCACTCTATGAATACATTTGTATGTATCTCATCCAGAGCTAGTTCTTGAGTCTAGTAATCAAGTCAGAGGATCGTGAACATGAACTTCAATGAGGGTTCGTAGTGTTGCTAAAGTGTATTTTGAGTTTAGTCTCATTTTGGACTACAAAAATTATTCTTCTTGTTAGAAACCTGACTGTCTCCATCTTGGAAACATTGATTCAAGAAAGTATGTTTTACGAATGTGAAAACAAAGTGTTGGAACCATATATTTCCTAGTTCAACAGATGTCATGGTTACAAAATTTCAATTGGTGCTTCGTGATATCGAACTTGTAGATTTTCCTTTCGAAATACCATAGTTTTGTCGAATATCAAAAAGTGCTGCACCCTAAGAGATAAAAATGCTGCAGTGGTCAAACAGGTTTCATTATTTTAATGCTATGTTCCTTTAAAACTAATTATTTTCCTAAAATAAGCCATTTTGTTGATTTAAATGTTGTCCAACTTGTTGCAAATGCAACATTCAAGATGTTTCAGCAACCCTTCGCGAATATGATCAGTATGATCTTGTGAATGACCATAGTTGTAAGTTCCTTCCAAACTATATTTGTAACTTGTCAATTCAAAGAATGTTTAGCAGTCTACGCTAGCACCACATGTTTGGATCTTCTGCTTATCTCCTTTCTTGAAAGTCCAGACCTTCATACCATATAATAGTATAGAAGAGAGCATTTTTGTTTTCGATTCCAATGGAAGATCACGGTTTTGAAGAATTTGGATTTTTCGTTTATGCGCTTTATTACTTTTATTACATTGATGTAGATCCAGGTGTCAGGTATTCATAAGATCTACTTTCTTTCTATTGCATTATTATTTATTGTACTTCTATAATTATTTTAAGGTGTAGTGGGCTCTTTGATATCATAATGAAGTTTGTTTTCTTTTCTTAAATCATACTTCTTATATTCATCTATTAGTTTCAGAAAATAAGCCATTGAATCTGTAAGGGCTACAGATGTCGTAATTTTTAGGCGTTACTACTAAAATCAAAATCAAAAAAACTCTAATCACTTGGATAAATCATAGCTAAATCTTGATTCATCAGAAATGAAATATATAACCTTAATTTTTTTCAGTGGATGGTGCAACCGACTGCAAAGGTCTTCCAGACGATCCTGTTTGCGACACAGACAACAAGCAGTACCCAAACTCCTGCTTCTTAGCCCACAGTAACGCCAGATTGGGATACAGAGGACCGTGCCTTCGAAACTGTCGTAGCAGCGGACAAGTGTGCGGTATAAATGGCAGAACGTACTCGTCAGAATGCTCAGCGTTTGCTGATATGGTTTCTGTGGATTACCAAGGACCTTGCGTAGCCGTGGGGTTGATAAGTGACAGTAAAACACCAAGGTGTCCCAACGTAATATGTAAAGAACTATCAAATCCGAATTGTCTTGGTATCACACCACCTGGAGCATGTTGTCCGATTTGTGGAGGTGCATTGCGGTTACTTTATTCGCGAAAACAGATAGATAGGGCTTTGTATGCCTTGCAAAATCAAAGTACTGACTCCTTAACGTTGAACGCTTTGCTCAAATCGCTGGAGAGACAAATTCAGGTCGTGCAATGTACCCTTAGAGGTTATCTCACAGTTGAATTAGACATATTTGTAACAGTTCAGAGCACCGAAAAGAATCCAACGCTTGTTCAACTTGAAGCCTGCGTGAGAGAAGCCGAGAAGCTAGCTAGCCTTATAAATTTACAGAGCCCTAGGATAGCAAGCGAATTGAGTCTAAGCTCACTAACTTCAGCAAAAATTGTTCATACTCTGGACACATCCGGCTTCTCTCCTAACTCGAACGTCCCATCCATTCTCTTAATGTTCGTAACAGCAATATTTGCATTGCTCGCTAGATGAAATTTTTATAATTCAAAGATTCGAAAGTACCTGCCATTTTTCTAGACCAAATTTTATCGGAGGACCAAGTCTTCAAGTTGTGCTTTAATTACCGTGAAACAATTTCAATGTGCCAAAACTGTGACGATGTCATGAGAATCTTGAATCGTGCGCCTGAAACGAATTTGATTGCCTCTGTGATAAGAAAATATGTATAGAACTTAAGATTTATTCTCTATATTCGTGGTAGACGAAGTAGATATTGATATCGACCCATTAGCGCGTATATACTTTGAAATTTTATACTGTACCTTTTTGAATGGTTATATTTTAATGTATTGCTTATTGAAGAGAGTGGACAGATAAACAATGAAAAAATGCGCATCATGCACCCGATACGTGGTAGAACTAAAAGTTTTCAAAATCAATGAATATGAAAAATTCAGGGTGAAGGACAGAAATGGTATAGAACATCTCGAATATTTCAAGGGGTCCGTCTTGGATATCGACGTCTGGGCCTGTGGCTTTTTGTGTCCCCATTCCTCGTAACTACATTCGTTGCTTCACCCTACAACAAAGTGTCTGGTAGAGCGGAAATATAACACACTTTCAGCATTTTCGCAACCACTTGGTTACGCCTGAGGCGGTTTCACCGGGGAATTTTTGGTTCTTCATCTGATTGAGCACAATTTTCAGTTCATTTGTATCCATTTCAGGAATGTCTTCAGAACCGGTATTAAGAATATGTCTTAATATATTTCTGTTCTTGATTTTCAGAACTATAAGGTTTTTTGTAAAATTCTTCAATAACAACTACGATTTCTTCCTTCTTGCTGACCAGGGTACCTTCAGAGTTCTTTATTTTCGTCATTTTAGTCCTTTAATTTGATGTTTTTGTTGCTTTCAATAGTTTCTTTAACTAGCTGTGTCTGCCAATCTCTCAGGTCTTTCCGAATACTTCTGTTTATTTCCCTATTCAATGTTTTATAGCTGTCATCTTCCCGACTTGTTTTTCTCCATTTTTCTATTGGATGTCTGGTGTTTTGACTGATTTTCCCTGTGTTTTTCTGAGTACTGCACGTCTTCTTTGTTGCTACTTGTAAACAACTTGTTATCTTCTGAGTAAGATCATCAATTTCTGCATCTCCCAAACAGTCTGAGTGTTGTAGTTTCGTCGTGACAGCTTTTTCGAACTTTTCTCTATTTCTAGTGAGAACCTCTAAAGTGCCTTGTGTTTCTTCTTCCTCTTTTTGGTTCGTCTAAATTTGGTGTCGAGATGGATTGTAACTCTTGTTTATTATGATGAAATCGATTTCATTTTTTACTTTTCCATCAGGACTTTTCCAAGTCCATCTCCGCGTTTCCGGTTTTTGAAAGAAAGAGTTCATACAATAGAGATCCTCTGTCTTGCAGAAATTGATGAGCATTTCTCCCCGAGAGTTTTTCTCACTAGAACAGAATCTGCCGAATTAACTAACTCTTGCATTCAAAATGGCCATTATTTTCCTAATATTGATAAATTGAAAATTCTACACATTACTCCGAAGGAAAGAAAATTCAATTACATAGAATTTGTGAAAATTTTCAAATCACTTTTTTTTGACACCTTTCAGATGATGAACGACCAGACTGATTGATTTACGTCCCAAATTTTCGATCTTCGTCCCTTTCAATAGTTGTTAAATACCTGGTTTTTCAAATCCAAATATTTATCTATTCATATATATCGAGTGTCCATGCGAGATGGGACATTAAAAGTATATGGAGAAAGGAATTTCCGATTGGAAAATCTTTTTTTGTAGTCTTGAATGTTAAGTACCCATAATATTTTCAATGCTGTAGCACTTCCGGTTATACCGGAAGTTGACACCATTTTGTTACTTCAAATGGCAAAACGTATGCTTCTATTTTTTTTATTGCAGAAAATAATATTCTGAATAATCTTTCCCATATCATTGCCACCGGAAATCAACCGAATGGAGGCTATGAATTTTTCATTCGGAATTTTGTGACTTTTGGTTGACATCATGAAAAAACATGCATTCAGCGAGGTATTTTTGGTAATTCGAAGATGACATTTTTGACAAGTAACTGATGTATCTGAGAATACCTACTAGAAAATAAGAAAAACGAGACTCAGATTCAATGCACTTCAATAGTAATTGATTTCACACTTTTTCTCTCGGAATTTTGAACAGAATTACTACCTTGATGGAGATTTTGAGATGGGTCTCTGCGAATTTCTGGGATAAAATAACACTGTATTCATCCACGGTGATTTGGCAAGACAGAATGAATGAATGACAAGATGGCCGTTTTCATTTGACAAAGTCCCTATTGAAACACCCTTTAGGTTTTTATACTGTCCGACGATGAAGGAGAGTTCGAAACTGCGGTAACAATAATCTAATAATTTAATCAATTTGTTGGTAGAAACATATTCCATTTGTGTTGAAAAAAATTCATGCTTTTCAAAAGAAAATCAAGAATTTTTCACGATCAATTTTACAATTAATCTGAAACACGCCGAACGAAAGTATTACTAAAAATAAGAGGATACAGTAATGGCCAATATGATAACCCAGAGGTCGTGCATATTTGAACCGCACATAACATAAAAGAGTGGTAGAGATTATAGTGCTTAGAGCACTAAAACCTAAATGGAACGAGCTAATATTCATTTGTTCATCCCCGGTTAACAACAGGAATGCCTCGCACAAAAAATGGATATTTCCATATTTACACAGGATTATACTCCAGGAATTTCCAGGAATTCATGAACCTCGGGTATTATATATACATTTAAAATTATATCTATTTTTCAATGTTGAAGAGAAATACGTGAGTTTTCGAAAGGTTCAAATATTTCACGTAAGATTACTGTGCCATTTTTGGAGCGCTAATGGGTTGATAAAGTTAAATATTGTATAATTGTTCTAATTTTTTAAGCTTTCGAAGTACCAAAGAAAAATGTTACAAATACAAATAAGAAAATATCGTAGACTAGACAACAAAAGTAATAGATAATATATTGTCATATAATGTATATAAATGTATATATGATTATGATATGTTTGTACTGAAATTTATTTATACTCTCTAGTCGTAAGATGAATTAAAGTAATGCCTTGATTATTTTTTTTTCTTTTCGATAATACCCAAAACCGAGAAGCTTCGTTTTACGAAGAAGAAAAAGCTGTCTCTCCCAACTTAATTTAACATAATTTTTACTGTGGGATTATGAAGAACTCATACAAAGAACCTTCAAAGAAGCATCATTTACTTTTGAAAAATGACGAAGAACTACGTGAAGTGTTGACCTAAAATCCTGAAATTTTCAACAGAATAGATAAAATATAATAGCACTCCAGAGAAAAATTCAAAATAAGTTAGCGTTTTTTTCAGTGGATTTCTAAAGTCATAACATAAACAATTCGTCAAATTTAATTAATTGCGTGCAAAACAAAAACATTTGCGTGTAAAGAAATATATGGAGATACACGTTATGTCAAAAAGTTTTTTTATATATATAGATACTCGCGTAAGGAAACTGAATCCTATTATGTCTCGACGACACCGCGAGTACCTGAAAAGGAGAGACGGTTAATAATTCGCTTGAAGGCTAGCAAATAGTCTTGGGGAAATACGTTACGTGGAAGAGAGTTCCAAAGTTGCGCTGTTCTGTGGAAAAAGGCTTTCTGGTATAAAGACGTTCAATGTGTCTTAATTTCAACCACGTAAGAATGGTTGGCATTAGTTTGGCGAGTTGGCCCTTGGAACAGAAACGACCGGAGGATTAAGCATAGAAATCTCCTCAAAGCATCTTCCATGAAAATACCTGTAAAAAAAGGGAGCTCACCCACCTTCCTGCGATGTTCCAGTAGAGGGATAGAATCTGTAAGAGCACAGTCACCGATCAACCGAATCGCCCTCCTCTGTATGGAATCCAGGAGTTTCAAGGTGTGTTTACGGGCAGAATCCCACACGTGGGAACCATACTCTAAAACGGGACGAATTTCAGATTTATAGAGAGTTAGAAGTTGAGTCGGAATGAAGTATCTTCTGGAAGGATACAGAAAACCCTGTTTTTGCAGTGTTCACAACATGGTCGTGCCATGACAAACTCACTTCGATGGTTACCCCAAGCATTGTTATGGAGGAAGTGAATGAGATAGTCTCGTTGTTCATTACTACATCTGGTACAGTATTGTTAACCTTCCTAGAAAACAAAGAAGCTTGAGTTTTGCTAGCATTGAACTCCATCAGGTTCGCAGAGCCCCAATCGAAAATTGCCTTCAAGTCAATATTGATTTTAGCACACTGTTGCAGACGTATTTCGTCTGTAACTTGGGATGAAAGAGGTTTTCTCGACCAGAAGGATGCGTGGAGTGTACTGTCGTCCGCAAAACTGTGGATCTTACAACCTGTAACAGTAAGTAAGTCGTTTATATGAAGTAGAAAAAGGGTTGGTGCTAGACTCGAGCCCTGAGGCATACCAGCATTAATGGCAAGTGTGTCAGATGTAACTCCATTCAAGACCACACTGAGAGATCTATCTGAAAGAAAGCTTGAAATCCATAGGCATTGTGTTGAGATAAGCCATATGAGGACATCCTGCCTAGCAGACTCCTATGCCAAACCCGGTCGAAAGCTTTTGAAATATCGAGAGCCACAGCCAAAGTCTACCCAAATTTCTTTATAGATCTCTTCCACATGTGCGTAACATAGGCAGGTAGATCTTCTGTGGACCTCTGGTGCCTGAAACCACATTGACGAACATTAATGATACCAACAGAGTCTAAATATTTGATAAGCTCGATATTGATAGCTTTTTTCATCACTTTGGAAATCACAGGTGAACGGGATATTGACCTTAAGTTAGTAGGGTTGGTTTTTTTCCCTTTTTAGGAATTGGTTGAATTCTGGATGTTTTCCAGTTTGTAGAGCAACTGCCTTTATTATAGAACATAGTGAAAAGTCCACAGTGAATAGGTGTCAATTCACAACCACATAATTTCAACTACAGAAAACACATGAAGTACCGAAAATCTGCTTGAAACGAGTGGCGAAGTTGACAACTCTTTGACGCGGAGTTTGAACGCGATCTTTCATCTAGTTTGTTTACAGTGCTCCGTTTTGTAAGTTCTCACAAGTGTGTTTTGCGATTTTTAAAATGGATAAAATGTCGAACAGAGAATTCGTTTCAAATTTTGTATTACAATTGTAATTTCGTGTGCCGAATCGTTGAAAATGTTACAGAAGGCTTACGGTGGATGGACTTCACCAAATCATGTGCATGAGTGGTACAGTGCATTCAACAGCGAACGAGGTATGGTGGAAGATTTGCCTGGCTATGGTCGGTTATTAACATCTTCAACTGAAACTAACATCCATGAAGTGAGGGAAATAGTAATTGAAAATCGTCATTAAGTATAAAGTATACACACAACCAAATTTATATGGAATCACTCGGTATTTCACATTATTGATTGTTTTTAACCATGGATCTTTGACTACTTGTGAAGAATGAAGTTTTTTCTTGTTAAAAAAACTTGATAGTATGATAAGAAATGTTGAATTATTACCACATGTTCCCTGACATGCCATGTAATCATTTTTGATGGTAAATTAAGAAAAAAAGAAATATTTTGTACTCAATGGTCACTGAGATTTGAAACTGTGAATTTTCAAAATTTAGGCCTAGAAGAAGTCGAAGGGAGATCATTTCTGAAGAACAAGACAGCTTTTTCTGCCAAATTGCAAGAAGAGACCCTAGTGCGTCACACCCCATACTCCAAATGTAATTTCTGAAAGCAACAGGCATCAATGTATTTCGTGGACCTAGTGCTGGAATCTGGCGAGATTCTCACTTTTATGCAAGATAATGCTCCTCCGCATAGCGAGACATTATCTTGAAACAGAGGGAATGGATATTTTGGACTGGCCAGCTTGCTCTCCAAACCTAAATACTATTGAACATTTATGGGATAATCCAATAGGAGAACTAGATCGCGCCAGGATAATCCAAGAACCCCACAACAGCTCATCCAAGCCGCTACAGAAGAGTGGCAGAATATCCCCTCAGAGGAGGTCGAAAACCTAATCCAAAGCAAGCCTAGACGGATTCAGGCTTGTATCAGGGCAAGAGGAGGTAATACAAGCTACTGATTTCGAGGAAAAACAGCTACTCCGTGAGAAAACAGTTTTCAAGTTTTGTACTACATGCGGAAAGACTCTCTTATTTTCCTTTATTTGTTTCTTTCTTGAAATAAACCTTAATGCATTTCTTTTTTAACTAAACTATCTCAAAAGGATCAATTCTAACAATCCTTCAAAATTTCCAAAATCCCTGAGGTAATATTCAAAATATCGGGTGATTCTATATAAATTTGTTTGTGTGTATTATACTCCATTTCGTTAGAAATATCTATTTTAATTATTGTCTTTTCAAGATTAAGTTGACGTTACTATCGCATACTCAATCGTCTGAAAGACGTCGGACTATAAATAAATTTTAGTAAAATCCTTGAATTTGTTGTTTGTATTATTTTACAGGATTCCAAAAGCTTTCGATCATATTTGTCAAAGAAAATATGCACCCCATTAAGCTTTAAAGGATTCCCTTGTTATTCGGAAAGACAGGATTATTACTTGATATCATCAACAAGCTATACTTCTAAGAGTAACTGTGGTTGCATATATGAGTACAAGTTGCAGTTCTCCCTTTCTTACCGCTTCAATTTCCTCAGATCCTAATACAAATTTCATAACACGTGGGGTAAGATGGCCTCGATCTATATAAATTATTAACCAGAAAATACGGTTTTTTTCTTATCTTACATTCATTTAATTTCAATAAGTTTTCTTTTGAGTGGAAAATTTATATTTGAACTTATTCATGCACTTACTTCTTTTAAGATTAACGCAGTTTTCAAGGGAAAAAAATTCCATATTGTGTACCACATATCTCTTTTATATATCAGCTTAGAATTAGATGATGGCAACGCGGACTCGTTTTCTTACTTCTTCGATCTCCTGACCTCCTAGTAGGAAATCAGCAACACGTGGGGTTAAAATGGCGGCTACTTTCAACACTTTAAATATAATTTCAATTGGTCCCAATGAACTAAATGATATATATTTAATAAATTTTGCACTACATGATTTGAAAATATTAAATTTTATTCTCAATCTTCAATATTTCCGATGCCTTTTCAATTGAAAAGATTAATTGAAGTGAGAGGAATTTTTTATGATGATAATGTGAATTAAACTATGTATCACAAAATATTTATTGAACATCAGGATTGCAATTTTGGTCTTTCGATCATATCAGCTGACAACAAGTACTGAACTGAAGTTGAAAATACATAAACAGGTAGATACAATATTAATAAGGGTGCTAACAAGAGGTGATGAAGTAATTATGATAAAAGTAAGTATTATTCAAAGATTTCAAATAGGGACGAATAAGCCGAATAAGATTACCTATAAGGCGAAAGTAGATTCGTCGGTTCTTTGGTTATTGTAATCTGATTGATGCTTTTCGTTTCTAGTTTTGAATAAACGACCAGTCTGATCTATATAGATGCCTTCATAATCCATACAGAAAGATTTTGAAATTCCAGTACTATCAAATCAGAACAGTTTTAGTTTTACCATTGAAAAATTCTTTGGAGAGTTTCATGTGGGCTTTGAAAGTTACATTTTTATGCTATTTTGAAATGACATTTTCAATATTCTCGGTGATAGGGCCGAAATATATTGATGAAATGTATTTATCTGTATTAGTTGATTCTATAAGTGGGTAAATATTATGATATGCTGTTTGTGTTTGTTTCTTTCTGATCATTCCGTTTATTATATTTGAGGGATAATTGATAATTGTTCTCTGCTATTTCTTTTATATCAGACACTTCCCTGGACTTTTTTTCCTTGGATGGTGGTAGAGAGAAAGTGCATTTATGAGATTTTGGGTATGTTGAGTCATGAAGGATGCAGATATCAGTAAAGGTGAGTTTTCGATATACAAGGTGTACCGATATAATTGGGCTGAGGAAAACCCCCCTTTGATTGAAGAATCTCATTATCAAGAACAATTTCCACTAAATGTCTGGGTCGGAATAATTGGAAATTATTTGATTGGTGAATTTTCTTTGCCTAACAGACTAAACAGTCCCGCTCATCGACAATTTCTTGAGAAGGAGTTACCTTTACTGCTCGACGATGTGCCACTTTTGTTGAGAAACATAATGTGGTTCATGCATGACGGGGCACCAGCACATTTCAGTGGAGAATCTAAGGAATTTTGGGGTCGGGGTGGCCCAGAACCATGGCCTCCTAGGTCCCCAGACTCAAACAGTTTAGACTTTTTCTTATGGGGATATCTCAAAAGTTTAGTTTATACCACTCCAGTGAACACTGTAGAAGAATTGAGAAATCGAATAATAACCTCTTGTGATAGGATAAGAAATACCCCAGGAATATTTCAATGAGTGCGTGATGATATGCGAAGAAGGACAGAGGCCTGTATTCTAACAAGTGGAGGATACTCCCAGCAATTTATTCAGTTTTTAATTGTTTTTATTTTAGTTTGATATTGAATAAGTATAAGTTGAGTCTCAGAAGACGAGCTATCAAAATAAAAGCAAAATTTGGGCATACCTATCGAGTATTTTTATTATTTTTTTTATTTAGCGAATAACATACAATTCAAATAATTCAAATTCAATAATTTTTCACTCGAAAACGGTTGGAGATACGAAAAAATTACAGGTGTCAAAAAAGTTTTTAAATTGAACGAAGATGACGAAAATTGATTGTACGCTGATCAGTGGCGTACTGTAAAAAAGTTTGAAGGGGCAAAAGGAGACATGGCCTCGGAAAAGAAAACACCTTGTGAATTTCAGTTAAAATCTAGGACATGTTTTGATGGAGGCTGTAGAAAATAGCTTGCATTCCAAATGTGGGCTGAATATCTCAAAAACTGCAGGAGTTTTGAAGAAAAAACAATTTTTCCGGAAATTTCAACACCCTGTATCTCCGTAACGAAGGTTTTGCGGACCTATGTTTATATGAACTTTTTTTCTTAAAATTGCACGTGGATTTACCCCCTCAAGTTGTGACATACTATTATGTAACATTATGTATGATTCAACTTTATTTCAGTACTTGTTGTCAGCTGAAGATGGTCGAGAGACCGAAATTGCAATCCAGATTGTCAATAAATTCCTTGTTTAATTTCTTATTGTCATCATGATTAACTATCATAAAGTAACGACGTCAATTAACCATTAAAATTATTTCAATGAAATTTGAATTGGTACACAAGTATAGGTATGTTATTTCTGATATTTAAGAACGGTAGTTATGTGAAACACTGTATTTGAATTTGGGATTTGAATTTGGGAGGCTTTTACTTGGTAAAATTCCATTATCAATAATAAAAAACAAGTACTGTGTTTTAAGGAATTTTACTTAATAATTGCGATTCGTAACGCGTTTCACTACACCGTAGCTTCTTCAGACGAATGATTATGCAGAAAAATGTGAATCAGAATATAACTATAAATGTTCTTGAGTAATTAAAAGCTTATTGGTCGCCTCCTCCTAAGTGGTTATTTATGACAGGTATATCCAATAAAATTAAGGAATAGATTGCTCCCCGAAAAGATTCAATAGAGGTGAAGGGCTTAAATCGACTTGTTCATTGATGAGTCTACCTGAGTGTTTGTATTTATTTATTTCTAAAGTTTCCCAAAGATCTACCTTCCAATATTTATTATCTGTATGCAAAATTTCAAACTGTGGGTCGAAAGAATGATTATTTTCTAAGAGATGATTCGCGTAATTTGAATCTGATTTTTATTTGAAAAACTGCGTTTATGTTCCGATATTCTAATATTAAAATTTCTATGTGTTCTAGCAATGTAGAAATTATCACAGTCATTGCAATTCAATCTATAAACACCTGATTTATTGTTTTTACCTGGTTTGGTTTCATTATTTTCCTAAATTATTATTAGTTTGGAAAGCTATGATTATTGCTACTTAAGAATGATTTCAGTTTCTCACTTGTAATGCCAACGTAGGTTAAGCTTATGAAATCGCAATTACCATAAGCCGTCACATACAGATATTATAATACATAACTCGTCGTGTCATCCATATCAACATAAAATGTCAGCATTCAATAGTTTTATTCATAGATTGATTAACATCCCGCTATCACCAGAAAATTTCAACAAAGAACTAAATTTGATTAAACAAATAGCCAAAAATAATGGTTACAATCCCAAACTAATAAATAATATTTTAAATAAAAACAAAGTAGAATCGCATTGAATGAAGTTTACCCTGTCGATAAATTGAAACAAAAATTCAACACCTTAACCTACGTTGGCATTACAAGTGAGAAACTGAAATCATTCTTAAGTAGCAATAATTTCAACATAGCTTTCCAAACTAATAATAATTTAGGCAAATATATAAAAATAATAAAACCAAACCAGGTAAAAACAATAAATCAGGTGTTTATAGATTGAATTGCAATGACTGTGATAATTTCTACATTGCTAGAACACATAGAAATTTTAATATTAGAATATCGGAACATAAACGCAGTTTTTCAAATAAAAAATCAGATTCAAATTACGCGAATCATCTCTTAGAAAATAATCATTCTTTCGACCCACAGTTTGAAATTTTGCATACAGATAATAAATATTGGAAGGTAGATCTTTGGGAAACTTTAGAAATAAATAAATACAAACACTCAGGTAGACTCATCAATGAACAAGTCGATTTAAGCCCTTCACCTCTATTGAATCTTTTCGGGGAGCAATCTATTCCTTAATTTTATTGGATATACCTGTCATAAATAACCACTTAGGAGGAGGCGACCAATAAGCTTTTAATTACTCAAGAACATTTATAGTTATATTCTCATTCACATTTTTCTGCATAATCATTCGTCTGAAGAAGCTACGGTGTAGTGAAACGCGTTACGAATCGCAATTATTAAGTAAAATTCCTTAAAACACAGTACTTGTTTTTTATTATTGAAACACTGTAGTTAGAGAAAAATAACTCCCTATCTCCGTCCTTGAATTTCAAAGGAAATTCATTAGTGAAAACGAATTTTCAAGTTGTTATGCCAATATTTCAGTTGCATCATTTAACTGCTTTGATATTTGAATTTTCAGTGAGAAAAGCTAGTATTTCGCATCGTATTATTCGCAGCTGCGTCAAAATGACTAGAAAAAGATGAATGAAAATTTCTGATAAACAATTTTCAGGTGCCAATCACGTAGCCATGTGAGCGTGAAACTAATTTCTGAAAATATGGAGCAATCTCCATATTCATTAAACCTCCAAACGTGTATTTATGAATTTTGTTCGCGTATTAATCTTCCTACGTAACGTCGAGTGATGTAAAAGGATAAATACTTTTTTATACAGGAAGAGCTCGTGCGAAAATTGATCGTTGTTTTGATTTTCAGTCTGGTTTCAGTGTTCAAAACAACTACTCCTTCATTTCCAAAGATTGATTGACAATTCGACTAATAACACAGTGTAAACGACAGAAATTTTATTGGGGAAAGAAGCGCCTAATTTCTCAATATAATCTGCTCTCAACTCGATGTACGAGGGATGTCTTTTAGTTTTGCATATACCGCGTGTAACTGAAATTAGGACCACTCCTGTAACTTTTTTTCTATCTGGAATATTTTGATGACATGACCTATAAAATCCAAAAAAAAATTAATCATTACAATCGAGTAATTTGAACTTAAAAATCAGAATTTCATAAGGATAAACTAAACTGAATAAACCAGCCTAGCATAATACAACTAACTCAACAAGTATCTATCCAGTCTATTCTTGAAGCAGTTTATCGAAGGGGCATTCACTACATCCTCAGGAAGGGAGTTCCGAGTGTTAAACACTCTATTTGGAAGGAATGCTTCTCTACAGGTGGTGCGATACCGCTTATGTGTCAGCTTCAAACTGTGACCTCTCAGGTTGGAATTCTGAGCCAGTTGGAGAATATCTGCGAGATCAACAGAGAATGATGGATGTAAAATTCGGTAAGTGTTCACTAGGCATCATCTCTCCAGTCGGTCAATCTGGGACATGGTCGATGAATTCCATATGGGAGTGCGCGTTGAACTGATTCAATAAGATTCATGTCTCGAACAAGAACAGGCGTCCAAACCGAGGAGCAAAACTCTATCTGTGGTCTTATATAAGTTTTACAAACACGCCGCTGTATCTAGGGAAGTCTTCGAAAACACTTTTTGGAACAGAAACAATTTTTCTCTGGCATTATAACAGATGTTTTCTATGTGGGCTATCCATGTCAGATCCTTAATCATTATTACTGCCAGATCATTATACTTTTCGACAGTTGAGAGATGCATTCCTTTGATATAGTATGTGTGTTGGGGATTATTTTTACCGATATGCATCACCACATATTTTGATGCATTTAATGAAATAAGTGCCAACTAAATATCTCATTAAGAGTTCGAATACTGATATGCTACGTTTTCTCCATCGTGCTATATGGCGTTGAAGCATGGACAATGACGGAAACAACACAAATAAAAATAGGTAAAAAAACTTTTTAAATTAAACGGTTTTATGTTAAACATACATTGCACTGTTTAAGATAAATGTACTAAAACCAAAAATAATAAAATAGACACAGTCGTGGGAATTATAAACATATGCATAGACTAGACTAAAATAAAACCGTGGGGCACGTCAATTGTCTACAAATTATCGACTTAATGTGCGATAGAAGAATCGTTTAATTCGTCGTTAGGCAGTTGGCCCGCAGACGGTGAGAAATTATTTACTATTTTCTTGCTCATGGAAATTCTAATAGTTATACACTCCATGTAAATAAAAGAGATGTTTTAACTAGTTTATCGTTGGACATTCACACTGCTGGCTGGCGAGGAATCGTTTCACTGCTTGTTGTTTGTCTTTAATCGACAAAACATATGACAAAAGTACTACTCGCTCACCACTATGAAACCCTAAAACTCGCTTATAATCGAGCTTGCTAGCTTGTTTCCACATTCTAGCCCTACTTATCACACGTCCATCGTTGTCGGTTGCACAACTGCCTAATAATTATAGTGTAACATTACAAAACAAACATTTTAATCAACGATTGTAGACAATTGACGTGCCCCACGGTTTTATTTTAGTCTAGTCTATGCATATGTTTATAATTCCCACGACTGTATCTATTTTATGGTTTTAGTACATTTATCTTAAACAGTGCAATGTATGTTTAACATAAAACCGTTTAATTTAAAAGTTTTTTACCTATTTTTATTTTCTAGTTTTTAGTTTTTATTTCGCATTCTTTTAATTCATTTAGTGCTTCATTATTGCAAGGTTTCTTGCCCGTTAGTTTATTGCAATCCAACTCCTCTATACGTAGTCCCTGCAAAGATCTTACTCTACTAAGAGCCACGTAGGCTTGACATGTATACAAATTGTGTTAATAGCATTCTCGAATGCCTGCAGATTATTAGCTCTGCATTGCTGGGTACGCTCTCGTTGTTTACTTAACCTCGTATCGAGATGTTTAAGCGTTTCTGAACCCAACTGCTGTCTTTGTCTTTCACGGCTTTGTATTAATCTAACTTCATATTCTTCAGGCGTTTCTGACGCTACCATCTGTGTATATTGCTCCCGTTGTTTTGTTAACCTGGCTTCATATTCTTCAGGCGTTTCTGACGCTACCATCTGTGTATATCGATCGCGTTGTTTTGTTAACCTGGCTTCATATTCTTCAGGCGTTTCTGACGCCGTCATTTGTGTATATCGCTGACGTTGCTTTTTTAATCTGGCCTCATATTGCTCAGGTGTTTTTGACGCTAATTGTTCCCGTCGTTTCTGTAATCGACTTTTTCTATCACCTTCACTTTCTTTAGCTCGTTTTGCTTGATACTTTTCTTTCGCTTTTTGAAGCCTTCGTTTACGTTGTGTTGCAGTTTCTGTTTTATTTATGTTTGTATTTTTTATATTTTTTTTACCATTTTGTTCCCACGAGTAATGGACATTTAAACGGTCGACCCCCCCAGAGGTCCAATAAAGGGGCAAGGCTATGTACAACAAGATGCGCCTGAGTCTTGAGGGGAAAACGCTAACGACATATCATTTTTATCCACCCTAATGCCATACAGTTCTCGGCGCGTTTTAACCTTTCACCTTAACTTGGGTGGTGTACCGCTAACGACGTATCATTTTTAGCCACCCTAACGCCACACAGTCCTCAACACGATACAAAATCTTGACTTGGGTGGTGAATTCAGGCTGGATACATTGTATTCTACTGGTTGAGCACTTTCATTTGATACCCATATTGATAGGATTGATAAAACCTACGTTATCCGCCATTTTGTAGCGGCCGCCATCTTGGATTTCAATTTTTTATAGTATATTGTATTCTGATTGTTGAGCCCTTTCATTTGATACCCATATTGATGGGATTGATAAAACATAAATTATCCGCCATTTTGTAGCGGCGGCCATCTTGTATTTATAATGATAATGAATAAATATAATTGTATTGTCACCAAAATCCAAAGTGTATACAAAATTTCAGATTAATCGGTTGACAGGAAGAGGGTGAAATTTGAATTACTAAATTTGACCCAAGAATAAATAAAACAAACGGGGTGAGCTAAATAAAACCGTTTAAAAAGAATAGAATCGTTCGAACTTTGGTGCTATCGTAGAATGCTCAGAATATCTTACATGAGTCATACGATAAACGTAGAAGTTATGCAGAGGATGAGAAAGGATCGAGAACTTGTGCAGATAATAAAAGAAAGAAAGACGCAATATTTCGGTCACATTATGAGAAACCAAAAGTACGAACTGCTTCAACTTATCATCGAAGGAAAAATCAATGGCAAAAGGGGACCGGGAAGAAGACGCAACTCCTGGCTTAAGAACTTACGACAATGGATTAATATGAGCTCTATAGAATTGTTCAGAGCTGCAACAAATAGAATAAGATGGGCAAATGTAATCGCCAACGTCCTTAAGGATAAGGCACCGTAAGAAGAGAAGAATGAAATAAGCCATTTTCTGCTTCACTCCATAACTCTGTCATGAGGGGTTTAGAGTATAACTTGGAGTCGTCTGCATACATCGAACACGTGGAAGAAAGAAAGCCTGGGAGGCTAGAAGTATATATAAGGAAGAGTAAAGGGCCAAGGACTGATCCTTGGGGGACTCCACTTGTCACCGGATGCATATCTGAATAGGTTTCATTCATTTTAATCCGTAAACTTCTATTGCTTAGAAACCGCTACATTATAGTAGCTGACAACCGGTAAGCATAGTAATCACAATGCAAGGAATCAGTATTTCTCAGGAACCTGGCATTTATGAAACACCCTGTATAATTATGGAGATTCTCAATAGTACCATAAAAACTCCGAAAGAGATAATAATAATAAACTGATGCTGTTCGCAGGATTTCATTCCTGGAAAACAAACTATTCTAATATCAATTTCATCATTTTTTTGGTCTGCCCTGTATATGGAGCCAAGTTTATAGTTGCATACATTAACAGTCTTATGATCTCTTAGTGGAAATTTCTTCTGTTCAAGAATATCCCAAACATATTTTACGGTTGAAAAAGTGAAGTTGGCGAAAATTCGCTTCAAATTCATCGAACTCAAACAGCCTGTATATCAAGAACATCTGAAACAAAGAATTCAGACTCATACGGACACACAAACACTCACACTATCCCTTCGTATTACAATTCAATGATGTTTTTATTTAAAAAAAACTAACCTAACCCAAGAAATATTTTTTTTTCAATGTTCGGCCATTCATGAAATACCCTGTATACTCAAGGATAGTCACAGTTGTGTAATATCTAGCATAAGAACGCTTTAAGTGAAGATTCAAATAAATTCATGTCGTTCTGTAGTTTTCCATCGAAAAAAAAACTGAGATATTCCATTACACTGGTCTACAATGGCTTTGTTGCCCTAGATATGAAAATGATTTTGGGTCTATTTATGCACACAATTCGTGAAACTATCAATGATTTTGTAGGATTTGCTCTGATTTCTTTTTAAATCTTTATTTTCATTTTACATAACAAAAATCGTAAAACAAGAAACAAAATAACAGATATATTTATAATGTCAGTTATGTTTTGAGAAATTCGGATACATCGAAGTAAATAAAGAGGAAAATGTCGAAAATATATTTCATATTTCCATAAAACGCCTTTTATGAGCTTTTCTTCTATAATTTTTCAGGGGACAATCTCTTTTCAAAGACCAGCAGTAATCTGCCATCATGTGACAATACCATCGACCTTGATACCTTTCTTCCATCACTTTTAGATCTTGATGAAACCGCTCTCCCTGTTCCTCACTATAATTTCCTAAATTATCCGGAAATTTATCTAGATGATTGCGGAGATAGTGTAACTTAATACTCATATTGGTCCTAAAGTCTGAAAGTTTGTCAGCATATTTTGCACAATTTCTTCATAATTTGCTGCTTTATGGTTACCTAGGAAATTTTCGACAACCAACACAAAACTTTCCAAAGCTTTACTTTCCGAACATTCATAACTTTGATAAAATCTGAGTCTTTCATCAATTGCCGTATTTGAGGACCATCAAATATTCCACCTTTCAATTTTTCCATACTAAGCTTCGGAAATGTTCTGGAAATGTAATTAAAACAATTTCCGTCTTTGTTCAACGCTTTTACAAATTGCTTAATCATACCTAACTTAATATGTAATGGTGGAAGTATGATTTTGTCTCTGCTCACCAGCGGCTCCTTATTACGTTGGCTTTACCGACAGTTAAAGAATTTCTTACAGGCCAAACATCTTGTTCCCAATGAAGTTGCTTTGCTCTACTATCCCACATACAAATAAAGCAAGGGTATTTTGTATATCCACTTTGTTGGCCAAGTAAAAATTAACCATTTTAAATCCACACATATCGGCCATTGATGCTCAGAGTATTTAATTTTCTCTAAAACTAATTTTACATTTTCATATTCTTCTTTGAGTTTCGTTGAATGGGCAATTGGAATTGATACAAATTTATTTCCATTGTGCAATAAGACGCATTTTAAACTTCTTTTGCAACTATCAATAAAAAGGCGCCATTCAGTAGATTTGTACTCTTTTAAACCCATGTCTATAAGCAGCTTCGCGATATCATTACAATACACTAATCCTTCATTTTCACTAAAAATTGTAATAACTCTTTTTCTCGCGTTCTGTATGTTGTAATTGTTACTGTTGGTGCCAATAAATTTTTTTCTTTCAATCTTGAGGCTAACAGTTCTGATCCTTGTTTTGATAAATTGAGATCACGTATTAAATCACTGAGTTCATTTTGAGAAAATAACTTTGGCGTAGATGTTTCACCTTCCCATTCACTTCCACTAGTAGATGGTCCCAATTTCTGTTAATTTGGTAACATCATTGTTTCTGAGGGCATGCGAATTACTTTTGAAATGTATATGGGCCGAGTGAGATTTTCACTGTGTAGAACCGGACATTTCGTAGACTGTAAGTCTGGGTATCTCCACGTTTGATTTGGATTAAAACCTTCAACATCTACTACGCAACAGTAACAATCATCTAAATGATTCGTAGGCTCCATCCAGATCATAGGAATACCAAAGTCTAATCCAGAACGTTCACCTTTTTCCACAACCGTAAAGACTCAACACAGGACTTACAAACTTTATTAGGAACCCATGGTTTACCTAATTTGTCCATTTTGAAACCAAAATATTCAACATAAGTCTCCTTGACAAAGTCTGTGTTATTTCTTTTTGTTTTTTGGTATATAAACACCGCAAATATAACAAAATAAATCACTACAATATTTACACTTTCTTCGTGACGAACTCATATTTTAGACTAGAAGACAAATATATAAGAATGGACATTCAGTAATTGAAACAAAATATTAATCCATGACACTTTATCCAGATTTACGTGTATATGTACTTCAATATTGTCAAATAACTGAGATCTCAGCTGTTCTGTGGAGCAAGGGGTCTGAGAGTGGGGATCAGGTGATGTTTGTATGCGCGAAAAAGTTGCGCAGAAGCCTAATCATGACTGGAAAATTAAATTTTATTTCTAACAAGCTTATAATTGTTCAAAATATAAGAAATGCAAAAATCATGAAAATACGAGCACATTGAGAACTTTCATGAATATATTCGTAATCTGGGCACTTGAAAACATAAAATTTGCGATGATATCCAGGGCAACAATAAAAAAAAATTTTTTTGTAGAGCTGTGATTATCAATTTCACGATTTTTCATGGTCTTCCAATGCATTTATCAACACTTATATGACCATCATTAATTACCATCAAACCTAAACAGCCTGCATCTCAGAAACGAATCCATTTAGGTATGTTCTTTATTGCAGAATTGTAATCAGGGTGTTTCTAAGTACAATTGACGAAAATTTGGTGAACTTTCACTGAATGCAATTTTTAGTGCATTTTGTGCGTGGTCCTTTACTTGGTGGGCTTTTTACAAATCCTTATACCTGGCCCGATATGTGCACCACCGGGTTCTAAAGGCTCGATAAAGTTTAGTAGTTTTTGAAGCCAAAATCCTGAATTTCATGAATCCAAAAGAATATTCATCAAATTTTTCTAATCAAGAATATTTCGAACATCCTAATTCTTAATTGTTTCTTTACTCAAACCAATCAAGTTGATTGTGGAGAATAATCGTCGTCTTGTATTGAGGCGAATTTTTATTGCCGTTGATGTGGACACAAAGTGTTCCAACTCAGTTTGCTAAGGGGTGGCCACGGCGAGTTTATAACAATTGATATAGACAGGTGGATAAGGGCGAGAGTAACCCCTGAGCCTCGAGGAAAATCGTGCTTATCCGACTTGCAACGAGTTGGACCAAGTGTGGGATGGAATTTCAGCGAGTTTCCATACTCAACTCGTTCCTGGAATGTTTCAGTTTCGTTTTCGTTCCCGCGTTACGCGCAGTTCGTGTATCCTGAATTCGTCGCGCCAACATTAAAAATTCAATCGGCACTAAGGTAAGTTTTAATCCCTTGATTCTGATTCAACTCGACTGAAAATCTCCAGTCGATTCCGATAATATAAAAACGTGTATATGGGATTCACAATTGACGAACAAATTTCGAAATATCGTGTTTAATCTATGAAATTTCTTATACCGTATGTCACAAAAATGTTGGCACACAATTCAATCCTGCGAAATATTCGATAACGATTAAGTTTGGAATTGGTATTGGAAATAATAGTTCACCTATTAATGATGCTGATGATATATTTATTATGTGGAATATCTATTTCGTGTATAATGAATAAGAAAAAATTTCATTATTGTCAATTTCCTGCGATATTCGATTTATTTGTTAATACACATTGATCTTCCGTCATTTTCAAGTGTTAATACACAACTGAATACTAACTAATGAACAAAGATGATTACAAGATATATATTTTTTTATTAATGTTAAGTAGGGGAATTATTGATTTCAAGTTGACTATTGAGGTAGTGTATTGTGGAGTTTTCCTGGGTGTATTAATTTTCAAACTTCCCAACAGATTCATTCTTCTTCCTTCTTTGCGTTTATGGAGGAGTTTGAGATTGTCTAAAACTATTGTGTGGTTTGTTCGTTCAATATGTTCAAATATTGGGAATTTTTTGTCAGATATATCCTCTTTGAACTTTCAGAAAATTCCTACCAGTTTCATCTATACAGGGTGTTACATAATAGTATGTCACAACGTGAGGGGTAAATCTACGTGCAATTTTAAAAACAAGTTTAAGGTACATGAGGCTATTAAGGCCTAGCTAAGGAAATTTGTTATAAAATAAATACTAAAAGTATAATCAACTAGATTTATTAAGTAATCAGTCCTTTAGTTAGCAACTACAAAATTAAAACATAAAATAGCAACTTCTGCATAAAATTTAAATAAAATTTAACATTGTTTTAAACGCTCTCAATAGGCCTTATTAAAATTAGGTAGGGTAATAAGGCCTACTGCCTAAACTTATTAGATAATCAACTTAAACAACATATTTTGGTACTTGAGATCAATTATCACTCAGTCAAAGGCACAACAATACTATAGCAGTCTGAGAATTAAATTAGTACCCTCGTCTAGCATCCACCAGGGCACATGAAGACCTCAATATCATCCACTGACAAACCGACACACTCCTCGTGATACCACTGGAAGCATTGAGAGCACTGCCTCATGTCATTCTTACGATTTTCTTCACAGGCATGACAGTACCAACTCTCTTGAGTGTCTGCAGCGTCGTTGGATCTAGAAAATCCGCTAGATGACTTTCTTTTATTTGCTTTTGAAGTTTTATGTTGTTTTGAGTCCCTTTCTTTATCTTGTTTTGCTTCTTATGTAATTTATTTTTATTTCCTGCTTTTTTTTCTTATCTTCGTCATATTTATCAAAAAGATCTTTAGTAACTGGAGTCCCTCGATAATTAATAGCCTTGCGTCGCACAGTTGGTTTTTTTCTTGAACCTTAGCAGGTGTGGGCATGAGATCATGAAACCCAAATTTTGTTTGATCTTTTCTCTGCCTAGTCGAGCAAGCGGCACATCGTTCTCTGAATCACTTGAAGAAGTTCCATAGATTTGGTGATAATAGCTGCGTTTTGCAGTTGATTGGTCTGGGGTCTGCTGATCCGATAATACCTCTGATACAAACTTGACTGGCGACCTAAAACTTGTAGATGGACCAGGAATCGCAGAATCAGGTCGGGAATAATCAGTCACATTTTCTTTTTCGACATCAGGAGGATTTGACAGAGACCAACTATCAGCTTCTGGAGTCTCATACCTAGCATTATTCTCATTCTCATCTACAAGATTAGGTGCTAACACCTCTGTCAAAATTGATGACGATTCGCATTCCTTATTTCTCATCCTAGTAGTATCAAGAGCTTGCAAGTTTCCTGTTCACCAACAGCAGGCGCAGGGACTTCTGTCAAAACTGAAGGAGCGAAGGCTGTTTCTGGAATCGTCTGTGGGTTGAAAGGGTACAAACCAGTTGCCTTAAAACCACTCGTGATGTTGCTGTGAGTCATACATTTGGACCATACGCTTGAAAGTATGACGTTGAAGCGTGCTTTTGTCAGCTTTTTGTCTCGGTTTTGATCCAAGAATGCAAGAACTTCAGCATCCCAATAGTGCTCGAATGATCTGTAGACGGCTTTGTCCAGAGGCTGCAGTTCATGGGTGGTATTCGACGGTAAGCAGTATAATGATATATTAAGCGATTCTGATACATCAACAATGGAAAGGTCTAAATGGCATGCTGCTCCATCAAATATTAACAGGCACGGTCCTGGACTTTTGTATCTAGCCAGATGTATTAAAAATTCTCTGAAAAGCTCGTTTGTCATGTACCCCTTTGCAGACTTCTCAACCAAAGAACCAGGAGGCAAATTGTCGTACAATTCTGGTTTCAAACGTTGACCCTTAAATATCACCATTGGCGGTATGGCAGTACCAAGTGCATTTACACATCCTGCAATAGTAACACTTTCTGCGTGTTCAGAAGCCTGCAAATGAACTCTCTTTGCTCCTTTTTTGGCCAAAACACTTTGCTGGTGGTGAATCGTTAAACGGCATCCTTTCTCATCCATGTTATATATTCTTTCGGGGTGATCTCTAAGGTCCAGTTTATCATAAACTTCATTCAGTTTTTGAAAGTGATCATCCACAATAAACTTATTAAGTTTTTGGGCTCTGGCCGGGTTCATGAACTGTGCTTTTCTTAGAGATATTTCAGGATGTCTCTTCATAAACGCCTTATACCAATCTTTACCAGCGCGTTTCGCAGTCTCATCAAAATTGTGTTTTATGTTATTTAGCACGCAATATTTATACACCAACCGTCGTAGTATTCTTGGAGTGACAGGTAAACTTATTTCTGCATACCTGATTATTCTCTTCACAAGATCAGCTTCCTGTTCGGGACTTAACACAGGCTTACGACCCAAACTTTTATCAAAATACCACTCTGGAGATGATTTCTGATGGTTCTTCTAGGAATTTTGTATCTTACTGCAGCCGCATACGTACTCATAGTTCCTCTCTGTACTGCGCGAACAGCTGAGGCTAGATCATCTTGTGACCACAATGCTCGCTTAGGAGGCATCGTGATCGTACTGTGAACAATGAATTAATAGCTGTTTAAATTGACATTGAAAAAGAATAAAGATACACGTGAGACTAGAAGCCTAATGCTCATTTTCTTCAATATCCGTAATTCTTTATTATCCATAGGTTAGGTATATATCTACGACAAACGACCGAAATAAAATTACCTTAAAAATAACAAGTATAGGTATGAATAAAAGCCAGAAGTATAATAAGGCCTACTACAAAATTTTAGAGGCCTTATTACCCACCGACTAGGATTTTTGTAAAACGAAATAAATACAATTTGGAATGTATCACGTTAATTAATAAGCCAATGTGGGACAAGCGTAAAATAACACTAATATACTCAGTGATTGCAAGTAGAAAAGTATAATAATATAGAAAATACTTATATGTTACCGGGGCCAATATTTATAAAAACGTGACGTGCAGCTACTCACGACAACGTTCAACTCGCCACTGACGGGAGGGTTAGGTATCAACGTTTGCCGCGTAGTGGCGCTTTGCACTTGTTATTATGCATGTGTGCGTGTGACCTTGAGTACAAGATCGTATTTTGAACAAGATTTTTGATGTTTAGGCCTTATTAGCCGACAGGCCTTAATACCCGCATGTACCTTATATAAACATAGGTCCGCAAAAGCTTCATTACAGAGCTACAGGTTGTTTAATTTCCGGAAAAATTGGTTTTTTCTTCAAAACTCCTGCAGTTTTTGAGATATTCAGCCCAATTTGGAATGCAAGCTATTTTTTACAGCCTCCATCATTACACGTCCTAGATTTCAACTGAAATTCACAAGGTGTTTTCTTTTCGAGGCCATGTCTCCTTTCGCCCTTTCAAACTTTTTTGCAGTACGCCACTGATCAGCGTACAATCAATTTTTGTCATCTTCGTTCAATTCAGAAACTTTTTTAACACCAGTAATTTTTTCGTATCTCCAACCGTTTTTGAGTGGAAAATTATTGAATTTGAATTATTTGAATTGTATGTTATTCGCTGAATAAAAAAAAATAATAGAAATACTCAATAGGTATGCCCAAAATTTGCTTTTACTTTGGAAGCTTGTCTTCTGAGACTCAACTTATACTTATTCAATATCAAACTAAAAAAAGAACAATTAAAAACTAAATAAATTGCTGGAAGTGTCTCCACCTGCAAGAATACTCCTGGCGTAATTCTTATCGTGTCACAAGAGGTTATTATTCGATTTCTCAATTCTTCTACAGTGTTCACTGGAGTGGTATAAACTAAACTTTTGAGATATCCATGGTTCTGGACCACCCCGACCTATCCATCGGTTGTTGAACTCCTCCTCAAGAAATTGCCGATAAGAGGGAACGTTTAGTCTGCTTGTCCAAAAAAATAGCCCAATCGAATAATGTCTGATTATTCCGACCCAGAAATTTAGCGAGAATTGTTCTTGATGATGAGATTCTTCAATCAAATGGGGGTTTTCCTCAGCCCAATAATGATTATTGTGAAAATTTGTGAAAGTAGTTCTCGAAAGCTTAGCTTCTTCTGTGAATATTATTTCACTATCAAAATGAGCATTTTCTCTAATTTTTTCGGAGAACCATCGGCAGAAATTCAGGCTTGAAGGAAAATCTCGAGGAAGTAGAGTTTGGACGCGTTGAATATGAAACGGATACAATAAAAATCCTCCAAACTAGAACAGGTGAAATATTCAACTGTTTTACAATTTTTCTTGTATTCACATGAGGATTCAAATCAATACAATTCAAAACTGCTTCCTCAATATCAGGAGTTCTTATAGTTTGAATTGCACCTTTTAAATGATTATTCGCAGTAAAAATACCAGTTTTCCTCAATCTTCTGTGGATATTCGTAAATGTTCGCCTGTCTGGCTTGGAAAGCGCTCCTGATATAATCGCCTCGCTTCTGTTATGTTTCTGTCAGCCAGACCGTACATGTAATGGATATCAGCCAATTCGGCGTTAGTAAAATTAGCCATTTTTTCTTACAGCAATAACTTCAAAAGTCTTAAAACTAATCGTTAATTTAATAAACAATTCGAGCAGACACTGGTTCAACTTTTGCCGATAGAATGCTAATGATTATCGTTGATAAAAATGAACCAGTGATAATGATGAGTATTGAGGCTCATTTTCTTTTGAGCGGTTCGGTTATTAAACAGAACTGTCGATATTGGGGCAGCAAAAAACCCCACTTCACAGTGAATAATTCTCATTTCAAAAACTCCCTTCGATTACGTCCCACCCTGTACAAGTATCGACCTCAAGCATACGCGAAAAGCTTTCTACAATATTTCACTCAATATCTATCCAGAATTTTCCAGAAATGCCTTTCCAATAAATCATGAAGATATATCGACAATTCAAGGAAGGATAACAATACACAGCGCAAGCAGCGGTTCGATGATTTGTGGAACATGAACTTGTGTTTTCAGAATTATACCTCTTTTCGCATATAACGGACGTGAACTTTTCGATATTAAACTGACGCAGCAAAATATACCCTTAAAACAGAAAATTCAGAGTAATACAGGGAAATGTGGTAAAGTCTTAATGAGGAATAATCCGATTGAATGTTCTGCAGCCAAATTTTGCGAATTCACCAAATTGAGGAGGGAATTCGAATGTGGCTGTTTTTAGAATGAATTTTCATTCTGATTCGATTCGATTGTTAAAATTGTGAAGAGTGAAAGAGGAAAGCAGTTATTCATTGTCAACAACTACAAATTTTCCTTATAAAGGAAAATATATAACATTTATTTCATCGCCAATTTTTATATCTGGATAACAGAATTGCACTTTTCATGACTTATGCCACTTGATGTTTACTAATTTAACGTTGCAGATTCTGAATATACCATCATTTGTTAATAATAAAAACAAGTACTGTGTTTTATGGATTTTACTTAATAATTGCGATTCGTAACGCGTTTCACTACACCGTAGCTTCTTCAGACGAATGAATATACAGAAAAATATAAATGAGAATATAACTATAAATGTTCTTGAGTAATTAAAAGCTTATTGGGTTATCACCAGAAAATTTCAACAAAGAACTAAATTTGATTAAACAAATAGCCAAAAATAATGGTTACAATCCCAAACTAATAAATAATATTTTAAATAAAAATAAAGTAGAATCGCATTGAATGAAGTTTACCCTGTCGATAAATTGAAACAAAAATTCAACACCTTAACCTACGTTGGCATTACAAGTGAGAAACTGAAATCATTCTTAAGTAGCAATAATTTCAACATAGCTTTCCAAACTAATAATAATTTAGGCAAATATATAAAATATAATAAAACCAAACCAGGTAAAAACAATAAATCAGGTGTTTATAGATTGAATTGCAATGACTGTGATAATTTCTACATTGGTAGAACACATGGAAATTTTAATATTAGAATATCGGAACATAAACGCAGTTTTTCAAATAAAAATCAGATTCAAATTACGCGAATCATCTCTTAGAAAATAATCATTCTTTCAACCCACAGTTTGAAATTTTGCATACAGATAATAAATATTGGAAGGTAGATCTTTGGGAAACTTTAGAAATCAATAAATACGAATACTCTGGTAGACTCATCAATGAACAAGTCGATTTAAACCCTTCACCTCTATTGAATCTTTTCGGGAGCAATCTATTCCTTAATTTTATTGGATATACCTGTCATAAATAACCACTTAAGAAGAAGCAACCCAATAAGCTTTTAAATACTCAAGAACATTTATAGTTATATTTTCTTTTATATTTTTCTGTATATTCATTCGTCTGAAGAAGCTACGGTGTAGTGAAACGCGTTACGAATCGCAATTATTAAGTAAAATTCCTTAAAACACAGTACTTGTTTTTTATTATTGATATTGGAATTTTACCAAGTAAAAGCCTCCCAAATTCAAATCCATCATTTGTTTTCTAATAGCTCTTGTTCATCAGATTTTATTAAAAAGCATATACTTACCGTGACAATTTGTTGTTAATTACAAAATATTGATTTAACTTGATATAATATGGCATCGTCAAAAGAGATTCAATGAATTATCATTTTTATTTCATTTGCGGAGAGTATACATTCAAAAAATATAGTTTAAATGTGACAGAATTCGTAAATGACACTCACAAAAATAACTTTGGGCTTTATCTGAAAATGCGTGATAAGTCTTGGGTTCTTCAAAAGGTTTGTTCTACGTTTATGGGTAAATAAGAAAAGAAACTACTATGATCTGGAAAGAATCCGTTAGCTACCATGCTGACTGTTATTTTTGTTTGTTGAACATAACTGGTGTTAACCGAAAGGATCCAGTCAAATAAGAATGTGCTATAACTTCTCATGTACCTCAAATTGATGTTTTACAGTGGGAGTTAATTGAGTTTAGTGTTTAGTATTCATTTATTATACTTAATACACTTCCCATAAAAACTGTCGCATCACCCTACTGTCACGAATATACTATATAAACTTTTAGGTTGGTCATTCAAGAGTCGCTTGGTAACTTTCAGAAGTGTAAAATAAGAAGATATCACACAAAAAAGATGAGTTTATGATGGGAAATATCAAAATTCTGCCATCTTCAAACATTCGCGAAGAGACCAATCAACTAGCATCAAATGGTTACTAATCATTTTCAAAATCGAGTGCTTCCTCCCCGGGCCCTAATTACTACTAGTATACGTCTCGGAAGCCCCTCAAACAAATTTTGCATGTACTCTTGACTCACTGAGTTACAAATTTCAGGAAGTAGATTTTCTAGTTGTTGGAGTGTTCTACAAGGCATCCTATGTTGCTAAATTTGTCACCCCATGTTGTCCCAAACATGTTCTATGGGATTCAAGTCGGGACTTCTGGCTGGACATCTTAAAATATCAATTTCGGCATTTTTCAGAAATTCTGTAACTACTTTAGCTGCATGAGGCCGAGCATTATCATGCATATAAATGAAGTTTTCGCCAATGAATGGGCCAAAGGGTACAACATGGGGTTCAAGGATATCTGCGATGTATCTGGCCGCTGTCATTCTTCCATTATTCACTAGGACTAACTCAGTTTGACCATGGAAAGAAATGCCTCCCCACAGAATTACTGAGCCCCCTCCGAAGGTTTCGATTTGCCGGATATTGCATTGCTTCCCCAGGTCGTCTGTATACAGGCATGCGTCTATCATTTGATACTAGACAGAACCTGGACTCGTCGGAAAAGAAAACATTCGATCATTTTGGAATACCTTAATTTGCATGTTCCCTCGCAAACTGAAGTCTTGCAACTCGATACTCTCTGGTGAGACGCGGGCCGGTAGAAGCCACCCTTGTTCTAATATCGTCTTCTCTGAGCCTGCTCCTAACAGTTTGCAATGAAATATGCACATTTCTGGAAAGTGCACGTTCATTTTGTAGCATTTAAGCCGTACAGTGCCGAACTCTCAGTGCAGTTAAACGAAGCCAACGATCATCAACTGGTGTTGTTATCCGATTTCTTCCCTGTCCGGCCCTTCTTCCATATTCCCTGTTTCGTTGTACCGATTAATTGCTCTTGAAATAGTGCTTTGGTTAACATTCAACAATTTAGCCACGTAACGTTGGCTTCGCCCCTCCTCTAGAAGTGTTACAATTCTTAACATTTTATGATCACTCAGATAGCGTCCAGGACGTTCAACAGCCATTACAATAAATTCAAAGATTCGAAAATCAATAAGAAACACAGAAAACTTGCATTAATTTAGCGTGAAAACTGAAGAGAAATTGAATGAATACTGATAGCCAAATAAAGTCATTCTTGTTTCAGAACTGTTCGGGATCATATGGAAACAAATGTTACTATATAGATAAGATTTTTTGCCCTCATATGTCCAAAAACATATGTTGACAAAGAAACTGCTTAATCGATTGTGGAATTTAGAATACTAGATGATGCGACAATTTTTGTTGTGTGTGTATGAAAGTGTTTGCACAGGTCAGTGGGTTGATTACAATACATATCAAAGGACAAAAAGAACAACTGGATTTGTATGAGTAAAACCTCAGATAAAATACGAAAAGTAATTATGAATGTAATCAATTTAAAAATGACCTGAATCAAAATAGAATGAGAGTACATTGAAATACACATACACGATAAAAATACTTGAATACAAGTACAATAGAAACCTTCAATGGTAGACAATAAAAATTCACAAAAAGTTGACATTATGAAACTCATCAACTGAGTATAAAACCTCCCGGCTTTTTCTTGAAACCGTCCGATTCGAGACATATTAGGGAATCGGGCAGCCTATTGAAGAAATCAACAGCATGAAAATTTAAAACTATCTGTGATTTACCGAAACGAAAGGAATCTTTTCTTATATGAAATTTATTTCTTGTGTTGTGAGAATGAACATCAGAGTTTATTTTAAAAGTTGCTAAGTTGCTGCGGACATACACTAGACACTCAAGTACATAAATAGGAGGAAAGGTAAGTATGCTAAGCCGCCGGAAGGTGCTCCTACAGCAATCCCTGTAGCCCAGACCCCCCAACACCCTGACAGCCGTCCTCTGGAGACGAAACAGTAATTCACGCCCAGAACAACCACCCCACACTACCACACAATATCTAAGGGAACACTCGATCAACCTCAGAATCATTGGAGAAACAGATGAAGCCAACGTCTAAGAACATATACATTCTTACTTATCTTAGAAGCCAAACACTCAACATGAGCATTCCACGACAAAAGTTGAATTTGAACGAATCTGTTCAAATACTTCAAATTGTGCATTTCATATAATAATATCAAATTTTTTGTGCTTATATCGTAGGACCAAATTCATTTACAAAGGTTCTTAAAATCATCAGGACCGAATTTACCTATGATTTAACCGGTAGTGCCACGTCTGTTCTACCTTTATATGCGTTATTTACAGCACCACCTCCTAGTACAATTGAACCAGAAATCTGTATGGAATTCTCGCATAACACTTTGTGGAACATAATGAATTAATGATAGGTTTATCACTTTGCCAAGGTTTCACAAATATTCATTAAAAATACTCGGCATATGTTTCGGGTTGTTAGCTCATTATCGAGAGTAATGCAATACTAAATTCAAAATGAGCGATTTTATTTATGTATAACGGCATTCACAACAGGAGGTTGTGAACAAACAAAAACAATAGGGAATTAGCAATTGTTAAAGGTAACACTATTACGATTTTAGAAACTGATATGTATATTGAAAAACAGAAAGACTATTTATTCCAGAAACATTTATAGAATTACATGTTGATCCTACTAACAAATTTCAAACCTAAGTCATATATCTAATTGAAAAGTGTAGGAATCTATTGCAAAAAGATGGGTTGAAATTGACTGTTATGAATCCGAAAGCTCCAATTTTATATTCATCACCCAAAATTCACAAGGTAGATTGTCCCATGAGACCTATTGTTTCATATGCAAGTGCTGCAGCAACTAGATTATGTACATATTTGAACAACACTTCTAAATTTGATACAATACAATCCAATTTACCCAAAACAAAATTAACCAATTACTTGAAAACTCTAAAAATTCCAATAAATGCTAAATTAGTATCCTTTGATATAAATAATCTATATTCATCTACACCCTGCCGTGATGTTCAAGCCACAATTAATCAACAACTTCAATCCAATAGTACATTAAACCCCACTCATATAGAAGAAACTATGTCAGCTGTAAACTTATGCCTCCAACAAAGTTATTTCAGGTTCAATAATAAAATGTATCAACAATTAGATGGTTTGCCTATGGGTTCCCCATTGTCTTCGTTATTAGGTGAAATATTTAAGACAAATTTAGAAAATAGTTTCACGTGCCAGACAAGTTGTTTTCTCTCTATGTCTTTCGTGATATTGTCCTCTACGCCCATCTCCCTTTTTATCACTTCATTTGGATCATGCTCTCTTCTCTATGTTCTAGAATATCTTCTAAGTACGTATACCTCCACCGCTTCTAATCTTGATTTGAACCTTTCTGTGAGCCTTCATGTTTCTGATCCATATAAGAGTGAACTTTTCACCATTGCTTCATACACCCCCATTTTTCTACCTTTTGTAATTTCTCCGCTCCAAAAAACACTATGGATTATGTTATTCATAAATATTTTTATCAATTTTCTTCGTTCATTTGTTAATACACGACAAGTATCGACCCTTCGGTCATTTTAAAATGCTGAGTACTTATTGAGACACAAAGATGATTACAAGATATATTTTTTCGTAAAGTACAGGGAACTTATTGATTTTAAGTTGGCTATTGAGAGTAGTATAATTTGGGGTTTTCTTGAGTTTACTAAATTTTCAAACTCTTCAACAAATTCATTTTTCTTTCTTTATTGCACTATGCAATGAACTTTCTGTATCTAACGAATCAATTCGTACCATTTGAAACGATTGTTCGGGCATGAAACGCGTTGCCGTTCGAATAGTTTCATAAGACCTGAATTTTCTTCAAGGATTTGATTAAGGAGGTCGTTACTTGATGAAAATCGATATACATATTTTGAATGAAATAAAACTAAAGTATTTAGATTTTCACTATATTAACAAAACTATGACCAGTTTCACCACACTGTGGCTTCATCAGATAGATACAAACTAATGAACAGAGTTATTCCTTATATATTAGTCTTATTTCCTACTTAATATTACAACAGGTACAAGAGGTATGTTGGAAAACCCATCGGAGTTGCTTACTTTGTGAAGTGAAAAGATTGAGTAAAGGAGAAGGATTTAGATCTAATTGACTAATCTAACCTACCTGAATTCTTTTCTTTGTTGATCTCTAAAATTTCCAATAGATTGAGTTTTTGTCTGTTATTTTCATTGTGTAAAATTTTGAAATTATCATTAAAGTTATGGTTATAATTCCAATAAAGCATTCCAAACTGATAATTCTTTAGACCGACATATTAAAACTGCAAATCTAAAATTGATAAAAGTAATAAATCCGGTGTTTATAAACTGTCTTGCGGGGATAGTAATAAAATTTATACTGGTAGAACTTTCAGAAATTTCTAAGTTAGATTATCCGAGCACAAACGTAGTTTTAATTATCATAAATCAGATTCCCATTATTCTAATCACTTATTCGAAGAAAACCATAACTTTAATGATAATTCAAAATTTTACACAATGAAAATAACAGACAAAAAAATCTATTGGAAATTTTAGAGATCAACAAAGAAAAGAATTCAGGTAGGTTACTTAATAGTCAATTAGATCTAAATCCTTCTCCTTTACTCAATCTTTTAAATTCATAAAGTAAGCAACTCCGATGGGTTTTCTAACATACCTCTTGTACCTTTTGTAATATTAAGTAGGAAATAAGACTAATATATAAGTAATAACTCTGTTCATTAGTTTGTATCTATCTGATGAAGCCACAGTGTGGTGAAACCGGTCATAGTTTTGTTAATATAGTGAAAATCTAAAAAAATTAGTTTTATTTCATTGAAAATTAACTTCAAGAATTGAATCGCGTAAAGGTTGCCGAAGACATGCTAGAACGAGTCAATTTCGACCTCATATTCAAAAAATACATTGAAACTGGTGATGAGATATTGGTTCATAAATTTGACGTTCAAACCAGTCAACAAACCAAAAAACGACGTCAAAGTCAATCAAAAGTCAAGGTAATGTTGATTGTTTTCTTCGATTATCGCAGTGTAGTTCACTCGGAATCCTTGCCAAGTCAGACGACAAAGAAACTATATTTCCTAAGCGCTATGCAGCGTTTGAGATAGCAAATCCGTCGAAAAAGACCACATTTGTGGAATAAAAACTCATTGATTTTGCACCATCACACAAGGCTATCATTGTAAATGAATTTCTGACCAAAAACTCGACAAATACCATACATACAACCACCGTATTCACCTGACATGACTACGACCCACTTTTTCCTACCAAAACTCATATTACCACTCCGAGGTATCCGTTTTGAATCGATAGAATACATAAAAGAGAATTCACAACGAAAACTGAAGGCGAATCCGGTAAAAGCGTTTGAAAGATGTTTTGATGATTGGATTATACGTTGGCGTTGAAGTATTATTTCGGCAGGCGCTGACTTTGAAGACGATACAATAAATTTGAATGAAAAATAAATATTTTGTGTTTCATCGACGAATTCCCGGTACTTTTTTAATAGAATGTATTTTTCGTTTCTCTATTGGTCCCCCAATTATCCGCTATAGAAACTGGATCATCCTGTATATACTAGAAAGGAAAAGGTAGAGAAACTGCCTCATAGAATACAAATGCCTTAAATGTGAAAAAGAACACGACACGAAGAACAGTAAAAAACGAAAACGACAAAGTGCGCAAATTGTGAAGGACAGTATCTCTCTTATTTCACATGATGCAAAACGAATTCGAGCATTCTTGCAATGAAAACGATCACGAAAACATTCAGGAAGGCAATCACCTAGATCAATTACAGGCAAAAAAGACTGAAAAAATAATAGAAAAAAAGCAGAAATCGACGAAACTTTTTAAACTAAACGATTAAGACAAGTCGGCTTTGAGAGAATAACGAATGCAAGCAAGAAACAACAGATGGTGTTCCTAGAAGATCAAGTACAAATTATTTAGTATTTTGAACGAAAACGAAAATGGGAAGAGGATCACAAAAAAGAAGAATATTATATTCACTTCTTATGATTTTATTGGTGAGGTGGATTATCCAACACCTGCAGTAGATCACGTAAAACAAAGAAACATCAACAGAAACAAGAAGACAAGCCTTGAAAAAGGACAAAAGGAATGATTTCCAGTTCCCATCAAAAGTCCAGAGATCACAGACTCGACATCCCTCTATAAGACTTATTGTATTTTTAGTTGCATATCTTATGTCCAATTAAAATACCTTCGTTGCGATATTTTGATCTTAAATATTTCAAATTTTCGATGAAGAGTATGAAAATTCGATGAGGAAATATTTCACCAACTACAACAGAATGAATTTCACCCAGAATATAATATAATAGTTAGTCACAGCATTTCAACATGATGTTAAATCAAGTGCGCCGAAATTCTACCTCGTCCCGAACTTGTACAATCTAATTCAATTCCATTAAATCTGAACTGAATCGCATAACTGGTTTTCGAGATTCAAAGTTCTGCCTAGTTCGTGGAAATTAATTCGATTCCACGACAGCCCACTAATAAACATGTAATTGTTTCCAATTTTCGGAACTTCTGTATTACACCATTCACCCTTGATATTATAATTTCGTAGTTTAATGCTGAAATTAACATCTGGTGCGATAGAGTTACACTGAAATAATATGAACCAGGAGATAAATATTCAAAAATCCTGTGTTATAAGAACTAATATGATTAATATTATATTTCGGATTTTGTTTGATATTTGTTGCGAATTTATTATTGTTGTGGAAGCTCCGATAAAATTAAAAATGTTGAGTGAATGAATTAATTGAATTATAATAAATTTAAAATGTTATAATGAATATACAAATAAGGCGTTTCATGTGATTCACTTTATATTGCGCTGTGACAGCGTCGACTCTCAATCGGTTCCATGGTGTAATGGTTAGCACTCTGGACTTTGAATCCAGCGATCCGAGTTCAAATCTCGGTGGAACCTTAAACTCAAACTTTTTTACCATTCTTGTTCCGCTCAATCCTATAATATTATTGGGAATGATAGTATACCATTAAATAAATTCATTCTTATAATTGAAATATACCACATTAGTTTTCGAAGATTAATATATTAATTTATTGATAAACAAAGCATGACGATCAATTTTTATCTTTATTTGTTCTCAAAATTTTGAATAGGAAAAGGATCGTGTGATACCTTTTTGAAAAGGTGATTCAATTCTTCATACACCCACGTAATTATTAACTTACAATCGAGAATTGTTTAGAAAAAATCCAGGTTTTCATAAATCCGTTATCTCTGAGGAAAACATTTCAACTAAATCGATCTGATTGAATCGGAAAATTTTATCTTACATATTTAGGCGTTTTCTTATCCACCCCCTTCCTCTATCTATCAACTACCACGAAGAAAATTTTTATAATGTGAAATTGGTTCTGTGATACCTCATTAACAATATCAGTCTGCTTTTTGAAGTGATTCGAAAGATTGCCTAACATTGCTGACTTTCTCGATCAATTATTTCTCGTAGTTCTTTCATCGATTCGGGTAGCGTAAAATAGACTTCAGACTTGAGATAGCCACACAAGAGGTAATCTAGGGCATTAGATCGGGTGATCTAGCAGGCCATTCTATACAATGATCCGAAAAATAATGCACAATTATTATGATAGGAAATTAAACTATATATCATACTATCATAAGAGATTTATTGAAAATCAGGATTGTAATTCGGTCTCTCGACCATCTTCAGCTGACAACAAGTACTCAACTAAAGATACAAAATTAATAAGAGTGCAAACCGGAGGTAAAAAACTAATTATGATAAAAACAGGAAAAGGATGGGCCATTTAGAATTTGAGAATTCATTTCGCTATAAAAATGATACTAGTAGACATTTTACCGAAATTATTTTTTTATTGGTAAGACCAATCATTGACATTTATGAATGAAACGCAACATCCTCAAGATGGCTGTACTGGCTTGTTTTACACTACCCCATTCGATCTATCCAATTTTTCAGTAAATTTTCGATTGTTGAGGCCTCTATTCCTTCATTGGCAGCTTTGATTTCGTATTCAAGGCCGCAATAGACTCGGGATTGTTTGTGTAACACTCATCTTTCACGGCATCCCACAGATAATAATGTAACGGTGTTAAATCGCAGCTGCGTGGTGGCCAATAGACTTCCGAATTTCGGCTGATTATTCGGTTTTTTAACACAGTTTCCGAAAGACCAAGTGTATCGTTGGCTGAGTGACACGTAGCGCCATCCTGTTGAAACCATTTGTCATCCTTTTCAACTATATGGAACAAAAAAGCATGGCACGGTAATGTTAGCGATTGGTAATGGCGGCTCCTTGCTCATTTTCAAAGAAAAATGGGCCTACGATGCCTCCGGACCAAACCGTCACGTGTTGAGGATGCATCGGTTTCTCTACGATGACGTGTCGTTTTTCTGAGCCCCAAATGCGGTAATTTTGCTTGTTTGCATACCCTCCGAGGCAAAAATGAGCCTCATCGGAAAAGAAGATTTTTCGGTAAAAATGCTTATCTTCCGCCAAACGATCGCCCATTGAGCGAAGCGAAATCGCATCGGATGATCATCAGGCTTCAGTTTTTGAACCAATTGAACATTATGAGCCTTCATACCGAGGTCTTTATGCAAAATTCGGCGTAAAGACGTGCGTGAAATATTCAATTGTTGCGAACGGTGACGAGTTCGTGCTGATGGCTGTTCGACAACACTTTGGGCAACAGTTGCAATATTTTCCTCTGAACGCACTGGACGAGAACGTTAGCGAGTTTCTTTGTTCAATAACGTGCCACTTTGACGAACTCGTTTCACAAATTGATCCACAAACTGAATTGATGGCAACCGAAATATTTCGCAGATTTCAGTTTGAGTCAAAGACGCAGAACTTTGGAAGTTTCAAGATAGGCCACCCACTGGCCCTTCAGAATAATATCTCCATGGGGGTTTGTTGCAGTTTGAAAATTTCGATAGATTTCAAGAAATGTAACTTTCGTCCCTAGGTATTTTGTCAATAATTTTATGATTGATCTATGGGTTGAAAATGATGGCCATTTTCGACACAATGTGAAGCGAGAGTAGATTGATCGGTTCTATCGTCATTGTAATCTGATCGATGCACTTTGTATCTAGTTTTGAATGAAAAACCAGTCTGACGTATATGAACGCCTTCATAATCCATACAGGACAACTTGTAAACTCCAGTATTGTCAAATTTATCACTTTTATCTTCACTATCAAAAAATTCCTGACAGAGTTTCATGTGGATCTTGAAGACTACTTTTTCAAGCTGTTTTGGAATGACGGTTGCAATCTTTTCGTTGATAGGGCCAAAATATGTATATCAGTATTATTTGATTCTATACATGGGTAAATATTATGATATTCTATTTGTGTTGGTTTGTTTCTGATCATTCCGTTTATTATATTTGAGAGATAACTATTATTCTTAGCTATTTCTTCGATAGTTGACACTTCTTTGGACATGTCCTCTTCGGATGATTGCAGAGAGAAAGCCCTATGAATGATTGAATCAAACGCAGCGTATTTATGAGATTTTGGGTGTGTTGAATCATAATCATTAACTATTTGAATGCCTCATTATGTTGATAAATAACGTTACAAATAAATTTGGTTTTTATCGATGATGACCGTTATGGAGGATCAATTGTCATAGTACTCCAGAGGAAGACGTTTTAAACACAGGAGACCACGTACTCTGCAGGCTCTCGCCGATCTCGTATTCGTATTCAGTGACCCCAATAACCCCCCGAGTAACAGATTTGTATTCATTTTCAGGATTATTTACTGATTTTCAAATTATTCTTGATTGTCTACTTGAAAATGCTATTCTGAAATGCATTTTTCTTATGCACAAAGGCAATTTGGGATTTCTTCATGATTAGATTACACACAACCAAATTTATATGGAATCACTATGTATTTCATATTATTGATTGTTTTCAACCATGGATCTTTGACTACTTGTGAAGAATGAAGTTTTTTGTTGTAAAAAAACTGGATAGTATAATAAGAAATGTTGAATTATCACCACATTTTCGGGATATTATAGTCAGTTGTCACTGAGATTGAAACTGTGAATTTCCAAATTTAAAAAAGCCTGTAATCATAATTGAAAATGGCTTACCTTCGATTGCCGGATGTGAAGAAGGGGTAACACAGAGGGATATAGCGGGAAGAATGGGGGTATCACAGGGGTGGTTTCAAAAACCTACACCCGATATATGGAGCTACAATCAGATCACTTCTGAAGAACAAGACCACTTTTCATGCCAAATTGCAAGAAGAGACCCTAGTGCGTCGCACCCCATACTCCAAAGGCAATTTTTGGAAGCAACAGGCATCAGTGTATCAGTCGAAACGATACGTCAAAGGACTTCGTTCAAGGGGTTCATATAGCAGAAGGACCTTAACTAACCAGACAACAAAAAATTAACAGACATAATTGGTGTATCGAGCACCTTCTTCTTCTGAGCGTGCCTATCCGTTCCGGATGTTGGCGATAAGCAAAGCAATTTGTACTTTGTTGACTGCTGTTCTAAACAGCCCTCTTATAGACATAGAAAACCAAGTTCTGAGGTTTTTCATCCAGGAGATTCTGTGCCTTCCAGGCCCTCTCTTGCCTAAAACCTTTCCCTGTAGTATTAACTGGAGCAGACCATATCTTTTTTGATTCCTCATTATGTGTCCGAAATATTCTAATTTGCGTTGTTTAACGATGTTCATTATTTCGGTCTCTTTTTGTAGTGTTTCTAAGACTCTTTTGTTGGAAACACGATCCACCCAGGAAATTCTAAGAATTCGTCTGTATAGCCACATCTCAAAGGCTTCAAGTTTTTTTGTAGATGCTTCCGTCAGGGTCCAGGACTCGGCACCGTATAGAAGCACAGACCAGACATAACATTTGAGTAGTCTTAGTTTGGTATGTATATTAAGATCTCTACTCTTAAATAGGTTTCCCATTTTAACGAAAGTGGCTCTTGCTTTTCTATGCGGCATTTTATTTCCACAGAGTGATCCCATTGCTCATTAATCGTAGTGCCCAAATATGTGTAATTAGTTACTCTTTCAATTTGTTGATTATTAATTACTAGTTGGTCAGGAGGTGTATTTTGTTTGCTAATTACCATGAATTTGGTCTTCTTGATGTTAAGAGACAATCCGTACTCAGAGCTAGCTTTAAAGACACGATTCATCAATTCTTGAAGACCTTCGAGAGAATCAGCGAACACAACAGTATCGTCCGCGTAACGTATATTGTTCAATCTCTGTCCATTAACCAACACTCCAGCATCCACATTTTCTAGTGCTGTGTTAAATATGTGTTCTGAGTACAGGTTGAACAAAGTGGGGGATAAGACACAGCCCTGTCTAACACCGCGTCTTATATTTACATCTTCTGAGTAATCACCATCGACTCTAATATTTGCTGTTTGATGCCAATACAGATTTATTATAAGACGCAAATCTTTCTCGTCGATGCCGATTGTTCTTAAAACCTCTATCATTTTATTGTGCTGGACCCTATCGAAGGCTTTTTGGTAGTCTATAAGACAGACGTATACATCACAACCAACATCCCTGCATCGCTGGAATAGGACCTGAATAGCAAATAAAGCCTCTCTAGTTCCTAGTGCATTTCTAAATCCGAATTGTGTGTCTGATATATGTTCCTCGTATTTATTATATATACGTTTGTGAATTATCTTCAGAAATAATTTGAGTAGGTGGCTCATGAGGCTGATTAGTCTATAGTCTTCGCATTGTTTTGCACTGGCTTTTTTAGGTATTGGAATAAATGTGGACTTTAGCCAGTCTCGAGGAATATCTCCGGTGTCGTAAATATGGTTAAATATATTTGTCAGCCATTTTATTCCGTCTCCGTCCAGCAATTTCAGGAACTCGGCCTGAAGGTCATCTGGTCCTGGAGCCTTTCCATCCTTCATCTGTTCAATGGACTTGTGCACTTCGTCAGAGGTGATGGGTGGACCCGCGTCAGCGTTGATTACTGGTTCGCTATCTCTCTCATCTTGAAACAGAGTGCTGATATATTTCTTCCAGGTATTAATTCTCTCGTCTCTATCTATGATGGTGTTGTTGTCTTCATCCAGCAGACGGCCAACCATAGGTGTTTTGTATAGGCCACTTAATTCTTTGACTTTACGATGCATGTTGAAACTATCATGTCTTTTTTCCAGATCTTCTATTTCTAAACATTTTTCTCGAGCCCATGTTTCCTTAGCTTCTCTTATCTCTTTCCGGATCCTTTTTTGAATATCTTTGTATTTATCCTGATCTTTGTCTTTTACTTTCCGGCGTTCTTCCATCAGACTTAGGATTCCATCAGTCATCGAGCACCAAAATTGGAATATTGGGAATTGGCGAAATGTTCGTTTTTTTGGATGAGACCAGAAACTATGAGCAGCAAGATAAATTCCGAAATACCCAGAGGGCATTGTGATGTTTTGGGGTGGCATTATGCTGGGAGGCAAAACAGATTTTATTTCGTTTCCTGTGAGTGTAACGGCTAGAAATTACGTGGACCTACTGCTGCAGCCCATAATGAGAGTGGCGAGGTTCCCACGGTGAGAATTTCACTTTTATGCAAGATAATGCTTCTCCGATTACCAGCAACCTTGCGCGATATTATGTTGACGCAGATGTAATCGCTATTTTGGACTGGCCAGCTTAATTTCCAGACCCAAATCCTATTGTACATTTATGGGATAATCTAAAAAGGAAAATGAGATCGCACCTGGATAATCCAAGCACCCCACGACAGCTCATCCAAGCCGCCACATAAGAGTGGCAGAATACCACCCCAGAGATAAACCTTAATGTATTTCTCTTTTCAATTGAAATATATCCAAAAGTATCAATTCTAACAATCCTTCGAAATTTCCAAATATCCAAAATATCGGGTGATTCCATATAAATTTAGTTGTGTGCAATTCACAAAGTTTCTAGATATTCTCAACGAACCGAACTGCATTTGAATCTGCCTTATTACGCAATACCTCGACTACAAAATTATTGTGAACACCGCTATCCTCTATTTTTTATATTAACAAAAATACAATTTGAACGCATCTAAAATGGGACATCCTGTACATTAAAAATTTAACATTTGCGCATTTTTGACACGTTCATAGTTTGAAGGATACGCTGATCTCCACTTACTGTAAATCCTACTGGAGACAATTCTTATTTCAATCACAAAGTTATCAAATATTTCTCACCCTGAGAAACCCAGTAAAAGGAGAGATTTACTTCAGTCGACTGACATTTTGATAAAAATTTCCAGTGATAACCTTAATGTCTCGGTAATTGAATCTTCTCTTCTGGTTGTAATCGGATTAAGTTTGAGGGTCTCGTAACTTTGAGAGCTCTCTCAGGTAAAATGAAATCAGAGAAATGAAATTGGTTCACTCCCAAAAGATACGAAACGAAGATTGGGGAACGTTCGACACATTAAAGTATTCGAAGTGATCTAACGGCGGCAAGATATTTTCTGATTTATTTGTATTCCATTTGCTAGGACCAATGTTGAATGTACTTAACGCTTGAACTTCAAATATGTTGTTTATTTTACTGTATAAGAACTGTGACGTTATAGAAAAACGAAACTTTGTAATTTCGGGATCGTTTAGCTGCAGCAATAATTTCCGATAGTGACAGTTTCGACTCGGAGATGCTACGATGTTCGTTTGAGTTTCAATTATCAAAAATTATTGCATATAAAACATGTATATGGTATTAAATTAAAAATTTCAAATAAATATCACCTACCTTCACCTCCACGAACAATTAATCACGTTCAACCTTGGGCCGTGTCCACGACATATCCACAAATTGCTCATTTTCTCTCTGGAACTAGAATTCATAGTTATTCTCAAGAATATCAGCTAATTTCAGGAACAGATTTTTTGGTTGCATGCAAACTATAATTTTTTGGACCTTTTTATATATTTTATCGATTCAAATCACAAAATATCACATGTCGTACTTTTTGTACAATTTCTACACCTTGCGCGACGTAACACCGCACTTCATGAATTAGCGCATCCACCAAATTTAGCGAAAATATTAATGCCTTTCTCGAACCCCATTGTAACATCGTTGTGGATCAAGATAGAATTCTGAATTTCAGTAATCGTGAAAATTACCCATAATGCGCAAATTGCATACTATTATACCTTATAGTTTATGGCCTATCCTTAGTCGAAGTTGTTGATTGTGTGATATACTGGGTGATTCACCATGGGCGCGGTGCTCTATAGCTCGTACACTCTTGAAGATTTCATTTTTGTTCGAACTTTATTGTATTAAGAAAGTGAAAATCTACTTCAGCAATTAATTTTGCAGTAAACAATAGTTTTCTTATTGCCCAATGATAGCTTTATTAATGAATTGAAATAGATTGTCCTCATTTTATACAGGAGTGACTTATTGAATATTGTAATTTTAAAAATATCATATCTTGATTTTTCAAATGGAACACCCTGCATTTTATTATTCATGTCAACGCATAAAATATTGTGCTATATTTTTGCAGAAGTAACCTTATCTTTACCTTTGATTATTTTCGAAATATTCGATTATTTGTAAAAGTTTTTGATGAAAATTCTACAATTTACCGTATTTTTTTGTAATGATTCAAGTAGTAATAAATGAAACCTGAACAAGATAATTCTTTTAACGAATGATAAAATCAAGATGATTAAAACGTAAATCGAGGTATGTGTTGACATTTATTTTTATTTGTGCCTTCTGTCAGGTATCCGGACATATCATATTCTGCATTTTACATGGTGAACTTATCAGTGTTTCATTATTAAACATTGTTAAAGTGAGGTTTGAACCTAGTTTTCTCAATTGACTGCCATGAAGTTCTCCAAAGAAGTAATGGTTGATATGATCTTTATTCTGGGTGAGTGTGCATCCTTATGCAAGATGCTTTGAAAAACTTCTAATCAGATTTATCGAAACAGGTAATATCGGTCACAGAAAACATGAAAAACCAAAAACTGCTACAACTGAAGACAATTAGTTATCACAGTGACTGAGGACTCATATAAAAGCCAAAGAGAGATTTCTCAGTTAACAGATATAAGTGAAACTTCCGTCCAGAGAATCTTGAATCTTGAAAGTGAATAAATTTTATGCATATCATGTACTGAACAATCAAGACTATTAAAATCGAATCAAATTTTGCAATTGGGCAAGTGACAAAGTAGCGGAAAATCCAAATTTGTTTAGCAGAGTTCTTTTCTCGGACGAGGCAACTTTCCACGAGAATGGGCTTGTTAACAGGCGCAACTTTCATTATTACGCCACGGAAAATCCACACCTCATGAGACAAATAGATCACCAGCATCGTTGGTCCTTGAATGTATGGGCCGCTATAGTAGATGGATATCTAATAAGGCCGCACTTTTTCGACGGGTACCTGAATAGTGAAATATATTTAGATTTTCTGCAAAATCATCTACCAATGTTACTTGCCCATGTACCAGAGCATATTAGACAAGATTTGTGGTTTCAACAGGATGGAGCACCGGCACATTACTCACATCAGGTTGGGGAGCATTTGAATAATGTATTTCCAAATAAATGGATAGAAAGTGGTGGTCCTGTTAGATAGCCAGCTAGGTCTCCGGACCTTACAAGTCTAAATTTTTTCTTGTAGGGTTATATTAAGGGCATGGTATACCAGATTCCTTCTACAACACAGTTGGATATGAGACAGAGAATAGTCGACGCCTTTCAGTCAGTTAATCCGCAAACGTTGTCCAGAGTTCAACGGTCTTTCCTTAGAAGGATTGAGTTGTGTCTACAAAGAAACGGCCAACATTTCGAACACTTATTGAAATAGTTCAACACCTTGTAGATAATCTCACCAAAAACCAATCTATTACGTATTTCATACACGATGCCTTGAAATATCTCTGATCAAGTATAATGATATGTACTAATAAACTCGTCTTTCGCAACCTCTGATTTTATTATTTTAGTTTATTTTTTTATTTCGAAAATGGTCGAATATAAAGATAAGGTTACTTCTGCGAAAATATGGCACAATATTTTATGCGTTGACATGAATAATAAAATACAGGATGTTCCATTTGAAAAAATCAAGATATGATATTTTTAAAATTACAATATTCAATAAATTTTTGAGTCACTCCTGTATAAAATGAGGATAATCTATTTCAATTCATCAATAAAGCTATCCTTGGACAATAAGGAAAAAATTATTCATCTTCTCTGGCCGAAGGAGCATGCGATGATGTGAGAGCCTATTTGCATGAATTTTTATGGAAAAAAAATATTGTGACGAAACTACTCACCAAAAAAACTTGTTACTTAAAGACATTATAGCAGAGTTTAGGACGCTCTTGAATCTTCAACAAAAATTAGGTCTTCCAATCTGAAAAAATCTGTCAAGATTTTTCAATAGAAAATAGGTACACCCTGTTTACTTCAAAATAAATTGCTGAAGTAGATTTTGACTTTCTAAATACAATACTGTTCGAACAAAAATGACATTTTCAAAAGGTACGAGATACAGAGCACCACTGGTGCAGCACGCAGTATACAGGGATGATCAAAATTCTTTGGTAAGTTCAATGGTTACATTCTACAGAAGGCACATGAAGCTCTAAGAGTTTATACCGGTCAAATTTTACCAATTTTTGAGCCTCTCATTCCAAAACCACTTTTGGAAACCCATAAATGGAAAAGCTGTGATAACATTCACAATTATTGGAATGTGTAGACAAAGTAAAAGCACCCGATTCATCAATAATTTCATTAAAGATCCACACTCTGAAAAAAGATTCCACATAGAAGCTAGTACATACTTTCTATCAATGGTAAAAATTCTTTGAAATGTCACAATACCATCCCATCACGCCTTACAATATTATACAAGATCTTGAAGTATTGTATCACTGTCATCCTAAACAGTCACACTGACTGTCGCAAGGAGTAGCTAATCATTGTTTCTGTGATTCTCAATCATGCACAAAAAAAAAAGAACAGAGAGTTGTCAAGTCGTTTTATAGATTACCAGAATTTGTATGATTTTTATCGATAACCATCTTTCTTGAAGATACATAAAATGCATACAGTATAAGTTCTTTATTCGCAGGGTGAAAAGAGTATAGGATAGAGGAGAAACAGTTAGCAACATCTGGTTTTCAAGCTGTTAAGTATTTAGTTTAACAGCTTTTTCGGGTGCGGAGGAAAGAGAATTTTCGAAATGATGATAAATGATATCTGCGCTTAGGTAAGTAATCGTTTATTTCATTATCTCAAAACGTAATCGTTGAAAATTATTAATTCAATGGTGAAATTAAGAGAAGAATGGTTCGTTGTTATGAGAAAGGTTACACCAGAACACACAAACAGGATAAAATCATTCTTTCTTTAATTTTTCTGGTTTTCACGGAGTCTTATTCAGTAGAGAAGCTGAAACTCGTATACTACAGTTTTTTATTAGCTCTTATGGGCTGTTTCTCTTGGATTCTCTTTAGCAGGATATATGTTCCGTAAATATGCAGCGAATATAGAAACCGTGAATATGGAATGGTTATTTCTATGGGATTATAGGGGATACGTACCTAGGTGACAAATAAATAAATATATAAAAAAATCAACTTGATTGAAGTTTTCGACAATATTGATCAATAATCATCTTGAGGCTTAGGCATTGGTTCGATGAACTTTTTGTTTTTAAAAGCTCCTTCATTAGCATTTCTTCTCTAAAGAAATCACCAAACTCATTTGCCATTCTTAAACATTCACTAAGATTTTTCAGATTAAATGTCACATTTCCAGTGATTGTTGAAGCCTTGTCTTCAATAAGCTGTAAATTTAACATTTTCTCCAATTCGGTCTCATCAAATATTCATCTTACGATTCAAGCAACTCACTTGATTCTACCTATTCTAACCCATCTCGTCCTTTTCCGTTCGCAATTCCGGAAATGTTTGCAATTTGCACAGATTCGTCGTCACTTTCCGCAGTCGAAACGGGTCACATAGTTTCAACGCATATGGGTTCAGTTCTTCCATTGATTCTTTCATGTTTAAGATACATTTTGTCAAATTTCTTCCAGCATTCCATAACATTTATTAACAGGATCACATTCCATATTAACCAATATGATTTTGAAGGTCCGCCTAACGTAATAGAGCTCAAAGACCAGGAATATTGGTCCATAGGTTGAATCAGAGGTGTTGGGAGGTAAAAAAGTCACTTTTTTTCAAATAAGCTTCGATTTATGAAACGAAACAATTCGTGAACTAGTAACAAAACTAGGACTTGTAACCCACGGTTTCTTAATAGTACGGCAAAAAACTAGCAACTCGTTCTTGTTTTGATCATTTAATCAAGGATTTACGATCTGTGGTTTTGTTAGACATTCTCTAGGTGGATTAAAACATATTTAGCAGTATAACTAAATGCTTTGCTGCTTTATGTCCAGGGACAGCCTCTTCGCCTTTGGGAATGAATGTTTGGCATTCTCTTCCAAAACAGTACAGTTCCTTCTGTATTAAATAGTTGCTCAGGTTGGTATCTTCCATCAGCTACTAGGTTTGCAAATTCTTCTAGATATCTTTCTGCTGTATCAATATCTGCAAATGCAACTTCTCTAACGATTTGAATGCTATTGTAGCATCTTTAAACCAACCTTCCTTGGATCTCCCAAACTGGAGCTGACAGAGCTTATTATGCTCTCGCCCACTAATTTTCTAATCTATGAAAAAGATGGAGCTTGGAGGTGAAATTTAAGGTGGAGTGTGCCACAAAAGACCATTGGATTACAGTGGCGATGTAATAATCAGTCAACACTCAAATCTTTTCATATATATTCTTTAAATGAGATAAAAAACAAAAGGTTTAACTTCAATCTAATCTTTATTTGAAAAAATTCGACGACGTTTCACCGAAACAGCAGCTTTATCAAGAATGAAAAACAGAATGAAGAGTATGGTATTATAAACAAATCGTAGAACAAGTTGGATGAATAACAGGAAAATCCACACCGAGCCATTGTACAGTTAGTATGGAAGGTAATAAAACTAATTAAACAAGTTAAGTAGGGTGAATAATTTACATCTACCTGCTCAAAAGCTTGTCCGAATGTTTGTATCTATTTATTTCTAATGTTTCTAGTAGATCTAATTTTAAAATTTTGATTTTATATGTAATATGTCAAAGTTTTTATTGAATGAATGGTTTTCTTTTATTAAGTGGTTTGAATAATTTGAATCAGATTTATTTTTATCGAAGCTACGTTTATGTTCAGATGTTCTTATGCCAAAACTCCTATAGGTCCTACCGATATAAATTTAGAACACTTGGGTATAAATTCTCAACATCAAACGAAATAAGTTTTGCGTTAGATGGTAGGTTAACGTTTTTATGTTATTATGTTATTATTATATAAATAACATAAAAAACGTTAACCTATCACCTAACGCAAAACTTATTTCGTTTGATGTTGAAATTTATACCCAAGTATTCCTCAGATGAAGTCAAAATATTAATCGAAAACATGTTGAATTCGAATCATGTTAACCACATAATTAAATCAGAAATATTGAATCTGTTGGACGTTTGCACTGAACAAAATTATTTTTCTTTCAACAACATCTATTACAGTAGTGAAAATGGTTTGATCATGGGAAATCCTTTGAGTCCACTTTTAGCAGAGATTTTTATGAATAATATTGAACAGAAAATTCATACACATCCACTCATTTCCAAATTTCTTTATTGGTATAGATATGTTGACGACATCTTAGTATGTTTCATTGGAACTACTCGTCAATTAGACTTATTTCTTAATTTCATTAATTCCATCCATTTGAACATTAAATTCACGATAGAAATTGAACAGAACGATTCCATTAATTTTTGGACTTGAAAATCACTAAACGAAATAATAATCATGTTTTTCGGTCTTTCGTAAACCAACACACACTGATACAATTATACATAACTACTTATTACATCCAATTCAACACAAAGTTGCAGCTTTAAACAGCATGGTACATCGGTTACTCAATTTACCTTTATCAGTAGAAGATTATAATGAAGAGTTAAATATCATCAAACAGATAGCCATTAATAATTCATATAATCCGGATATGATAGATCTAATCATTCGTAAAAACTGTATCAGAAAGCAATAAATGAAGTATATCCTATTCATAAAGACTATAAAATATTCAACAGTTTAACATTCTGCGGTTCTGCAAGTACAAATATTAAATCCTTTCTCGTCAAACAAAATCTAAATATAACTTTCAAAACTTCTAATAACTTAGGTAAACATATTAAAAATAATAAATTAATAAATCTCGTGTTGAAAACTCAAGTAAATCAGGAATCTATAAACTCAATTGCGGTTCTTGTGATAAAATTTATATCGGTAGGACCTATAGGAGTTTTGGCATAAGAACATGTGAACATAAACGTAACTTCGATAAAAATAAATCTGATTCAAATTATTCAAACCACTTAATAAAAAAAACCATTCATTCAATAAAACTTTGATATATTACATATAAAATCAAAAGTTTAAAATTAGATCTCCTAGAAGCATTAGAAATAAATAGATACAAACATTCGGACAAGCTTTTGAATGAGCAGGTAGATGTAAATCATTCACCCCTACTTAACTTGTTTAATTAGTTTTTATTACCTTCCATACTAACTGTACAATGGCTCGGTGTGGATTTTCCTGTTATTCATCCAACTTGTTCTACGATTTGTTTATAATACCATACTCTTCATTCTGTTTTTCATTCTTGATAAAGCTGCTGTGTCAGCGAAACGTCGTCGAATTTTTTCAAATAAAGTGTAGATTAAAGTTAAACCTTGTGTTTTTTATCTCATTTATATCATGGATCTACATCAAGTAACGGCCTCCACAATTCAAATATATTCTTTAATTTTTATTCTCATCTCTTGGGAGGAGGCGAAGCTTGTCATGTCACAGCTATAGCCGCCCAAGGTTTGATGTATCCTCGCTTCTGGAAATTGTAAGTTACCGGCAAGATGTTTGATGGAAGCGAGCTCCACAGCAATAGCAGCGAGCCTCTTTTATATTGAACAGCACTCGCGAATTCACGAATCTAAACCCGTAGATGAGAATGCTTTGGCTTAGCTTGCTTGAACAAATTACAATATATCGATAGTTAAACAATTTTGAATGCATTTTCAATTGACCCAACAACTAATAACGCCCGAAGCCTTTCAAATCCAATCCCTCACATCCTTTATTTACGCACAAACTTTCTTCGTAATATGGGAATCAATCATATCCGCCTATTTAATTACACCTTCAATACATAGAGCCTAAGATTTAATTGAAATGGAATTTGACCGACGATTCGGAATAATGAGAAATTCGAAATTATCATTATGACACGTAGAGGCTGTAAATAACTTTTACTTGCGACTATTTTTTTACGTGAATTACACACACAGAGTAAGAGGATCATGGGAAAATGAATTAATGTATATGCGATAAGCACGAGATCTACCGGAGTTTCTAAAAGATAATTGTCGAGTAGTTACCGTTAGAAGAATGACCTCTACTCACGTTGTAAACAAATCTGAGATGTTCTTTTAATGAGTGCGTGAGCGGACATCGAAGATAATTTGAAGAGATATAGTTTTTATTAAATTTCACTAAGAACTTTATGCTTAGAAAATAGTTCTAAAAGTAACGTGAATAGCTCGCTGATCCAAGAAAGTCAATCTTTCACTTAGTGTAACCCCTAAATTATTCTAACAGTCTAATTCAATCAATATTTCTTTATTCTCATTTCATTGCTATACAGGGTGCTTCAACGAAAACTAAACAGAGGCTATATCTACCAAGATATTCATTTCTGATCAAAACGCAAAAACAGGTCAATTTTTGTTTCTAAAGGCACATCTTTTGGGGTACAATACTTGCCTGAAATATCAACCCTCTAAGCAGAGGTTGCAATCCTTGAACATTTTGAATAGGGAAGATGGGTTGAGTGATGACTCAAAAGAAAGGTGGTATCTTGGTCTACATTGCCTTGAACGAATTAATATTTCTAATTGAAAACTGTGAAAGATATAGGGTGAGCAACTGAAAGATAGGGAAGACTATTTCCCTGAGACTATTCAAGTTTCAGTGAGGTAAAATGGAACAGATCCATGCTGATCAATTGCAGTAATCATCGAGTACCATCCTTATCTCGTATTTCAACCCCTAGAGCAAGGGTGACAACCCATGAAAATTTGGAAGAGGGTAGATGGGTCGAGTAATAACTCGAAAGAAAGGTATTATCTTTGTCTGCATTCCCGTGAAAGAATTTTCATTTTCGATTGAAAACTGTAGAAGATACAGAGTGAGCCACTGAAAAATAGAGAAGACTATCGATCCAAGACTATTGGAGTATTAGTGCGAAAAACTGGAATAGATTCATTTAGATCAAAGATGACAGCCTTTGATGTGGAATGAATCTGTTCCATTTTTTTGCACTAATACTTGAATAGCTCAGGGCGATAGATAGTCTCCTCTATTTTTCAGTAGCTCACTCTGTATCTTCTACAGTTTTCAATCAAAAATGAAAATTTGTTCACGGGGATGCAGACAAAGATAATACCTTTCTTTGGAGGTATCACTGACTCCATCTACCCTCTTCCAGATTAAGGGTGGTCACCCCTGCTCTAGGGTTGAAATTCGAGACGAGGATGCTACTTGATGATGACTGCCATTGATCAGCATGGATTTCTTTCATTTTACTTCACTAAAACTTGAATAGTCTCAGGGAAATAGTCTTCCCTATCTTTCAATTGCTCACCCTGTATCTTGTACAGTTTTCAATTAAGAATGGAAATTCGTCCAAGGCGATATAGACAAAGATACCATCTTTATTTTGAATCATCACTCGACCCATCTTCCTATTTGAAATGTTCAAGATTGCAACCCCGCTTAGGGGTTGATATTACAGGCAAGTTTTATACCCCAAAAGACGTCCTTTGGAACAAAATTGACCTATTTTTGCGTTTTGGTCAGAAATGAATATATTGGTAGATATAGCCTCTGTTTAGTTTTCGTTGATATATATATATATATATATATATATATATATATATATATATATATATATATATATATATATATATATATATATATATATATATATACAATTTAATAAATCATATTCAAAAAGGAATAAAGAAAGAATTTTGCCTTTTGGTTGTCCCCACAAACGTGTCCGCAAGGAACAACCGGCAAGACAATAACAGCATACAACAAAAACAATATTATCAACAAACAACAATAACAACAACCATTATCCAGTGGTTTTTTAAGGTAAGTATATTCGAGCTTTAAGTTCATGACGGTTATGAGCTTGGCTAAATGTCGTTACATATCTCTTATACTTTTTTTTGAATTTACAATCCTTTACATGTATGGGCAGAAGGTTAAATAGTCTTGGCCCGAGAAAAAAGTAATTTCTTTGGCCGATACTTTTCATAGCAAACGGTTCTATTATGTTATCCCTGTGGGTAGATCTTGTTCCGTGGTTATGCTGCTGTGACACCATATTATGTTTATTTCGATATTGATAGGTAAGTAAGGATACAGCAAAAAGCTGTGTGACATCGAATTTACTGGTGACAAAATACAACAGATCACCAGGGTAAGTATTATCTTTGTTTGCTAATATCTTAAGTAGCCTTCTTTGTATAACCTCAACCTTAGTCAGATATAACCGATTCAGCCCTCCCCAAGCTATCCCATACCGCAGAATGGATTTCACCAAACCAGTTTACATCATGAGTTTATGTTTCAGACCGAGTATATTTCTGAAAAATCCAAACTTATACATAAGGCCCCAGCTTGTGGCATATGCTCTCTACGTGGTGATCCCAGCGGAGGTGAGAGTCTATAACGATACCCAAGTATGTGACTTGCAAGGCTTTCTTTATGGTTACAGTTTTGTCTTTGGTATTGATCTTAAGAGAGTCATAACGAGGGAGATTACCCTTGTGACAGAAAATGGTAAGAATATGGTTTTTTTCATAATTTAATGTGAGTAGATTGTAATTGAACCAGTTGAATATTTTTTGTCTTGTTCGGCTTTGTTTTTCAGCTTATCCCATGATGCTTCTCTGTAGATGATCGCAGTATCATCTGCGAAACTCACAATCTCGCCTTCTGTTTCCATATAGAGTAGGTCGTTCATGTAAATAGTAAACGAAATTGGGCCGAGGACTATGCCCTGAGGTACCCCATAACTGATGTACTTCCATTCACTTTTTACCCCATCGATATCAACACAGTTTTCTTCCACAGAGATAACTCTTCAACAGTTTGTAAGCAATTCCTCTGAAGCTTAAACCCCGCAAAACGCACAACAAGTTAGAGTGACAGCGCGCCTTGAACTCAACTATCAGTACCCTAGCACTTACCAATCCAGTTAGCTTGGAGACTGCAACTGACCCTTAGAAAGTGGCTTGTATATTTGCCGATGAATTCGAAAACATGTTTACAGATGAGGGAGGTAACTACCAGCACTGGCTAACAACACTAGACCAGAATATGAAATTACGACCATCTTATTCAACCCTGAAAACGTCCAGAAAGCAAATCTAGATATTGAAACTGACTTTTGCCCTGGCCCTGATGGCATTTCAACTGCGTTCCTTCGGAAATGCCCCGCGTCGCTACCTGCTCCATTTTCTGCTGCCATTCAGCAGTTCTCTTACCAGAGTGGGAAACTGCATATGTTGTACCGATCTTCAAGAAGGCGAGCAGGTTGACAGCCAGCAACTACAGACCTATAAGTCTTATCTGTATCACTCGCAAATGTATGGAAAAAATCATTGTCCATGAGCTTACCACATTCTTACTCTAGTACCATGGTTTCTTGCCTTATAGATCAACAGTAAGCAACCGTTTGACTTTTCTTAATAAATGGACTAAATCATTTGATGAAAACGACCCCACTGACATCGTTTACCTGGACTATGAGAAGGCTTTTGATCGTGTTCCACACAAGATACTGTTGCTGAAACTAGAGCACTATGGTGTGCGGGGTAAGCTTCTGCAATGGATCGAGAGCTTTCTAAGGGGTCGGAGATGCAGAGTGCTAGTCAGTCAGTCCTTTTCTGATTCCTACACGGCCGATAGCGGCGTGCCCCAGCGTTCGGTGCTTGGCCCGTTGCTTTTCCTGGTGTACATAGCAGACTTAACCCAACTGATTCAATTGGTGAAGTACTTCTTTGCAGATGACACAAAAATATCCCCTGGTTAATCCCAATATGCTACAAGACGACCTCAACAGATTGGAAGTATGGACTGATGTTTGACAGCTTCAATTTAATGTTGAAAAGTGTAATGTTCTGACCTCAAGTGGGAAACCCACATAGCCCTTATTGTCAAAAAAGCAAATAGCTCATTGTTACTGATACAGAAAGTCTTCATAAGAAGGTCAGTCGATACAATATGCAAACTATACAAAACCTATATAAGACCACTTTTGGAATATGGACAGCAGTTGGAACCCATACTTCATAAAGGATGTGGAATTAATCGAAAGAGTTCAAAGAAGAGTGACAAGAATCCCCACAGAAACCAGGCAGCTACCCTATCTCCAGAGACTTGAAGTATTTGGCCTGCCAACTCTCAAGCACAGAAGACTCAGAGGTGACTTGATCGAGACATTTAAGATACTTCACAACCACTTTCATGTTGAAGTGGACATACGCCATCACAGCTCTAATACTATCCTCAGAGGACACGGCCTTGGATTGAAGAAAGAAAGATGTGCTAAACTTCCACGAAAGAACTTCCTCAGTAACCTTATTGTGTATTCTTGGAATGGACTCAGTGAAACCACAGTGACTGTCCCGTCGCTGAACACCTTCAAGAATAGACTCGACAAAGAGATGGAGCTACGAGACCTTAGTCTGGTGCTCTACTTCTGACCATGTTTTCCATCCTCCATATGTGATCAGAATGTGCAATCTGCTCTGTGATAGACATACTGTGATGTACTTAGTTTTTGGCAATGAAAAAAAAATTGTATGCAGTTTCATCGGATTTTTCCGCCCACTGCTGAACTCTTATAATAATAATAATTAAAGTCAATTAATTTGTATATTACTGTCAATAAACAATAAAAAAACTATACTGGTCCTTCGATCTTACAAACGCTACTTTTGTGTTAAGATTCACTCAACACCAAGGTGGGCACTTTCCCAATTCTTTTACCTTGGTCATAGTCCAAGAGTTTTGCAGAATTTCAAGTTGATTTGTTTTTTCATATGCCAAAAAAAACTCAAAAACCAGATTTCATGTTTTCACGTTGAACAATCGTACCAAAAAAGTTATTCGACAAATCTTCCCCATTAAGCTGATGAATCATTAACAAAACTAAAAACGCATACTTGAGAAGCTCCCTGTAAACATCACACGTACTAACATTCTCGGTAATTAATTCTTCACGTGTCTTAATCCACCACGTCCTTCCTGACAAAGTCGATACATAGACGACGTAACCGTGACTGACTAATGAAAATCACGCCATCCCCAGAGAATCATGCGTTTATGTCGCTTCCTTGACCTGTCTTGCTGAAAATAGATTTTCCTGCAAGATAATTTCATTTTCGTCAATAATCTTTCAAGAACATCTGCCCTTTCAAAGAGGGCAATTACGGGCCAATTCAGATGACGCCACGAAAACGCGAACGTCTTCAATCAGATTACGATGTACAGAAATATTTTTCCATTTCGAAAAAGGTAAATGGAGGCGAGAGAACCTAATCTTTGACTGAAAAGAATTATTGTGATGAATCTTGCTAATGTAAATGTATTTTTCTACTAGTTGATACGACAGACGTTGATATGTCCAAATGTCAATAAATTTTCGGGTTTTTTTCAATCTCAGTTGAGTTGTTAATGAATTTATCAGAATAAAACTATGCATGTTTCAGTAGAAAAAATATATACAGTGGGTCCCAATTAAAACGAACTCGGCTGGTTTGTGTTTTCGGCAAATTTCCTGAAACTAGTCAATTTCTGATTGGGGGGAAACATTTTTTGTTATATGTTCCGCTCTTTCCCAATCAACCCCCTACCTCTGGCAGCTTCTACACCAAATGTTTGAATAGGGAAAAAGGGTACATTTTAAATTAACATTTAACGAATAGAATTGAAAATTGTTTGGAAAAAATTTAGGTTTTCTTGAATTCGTTCGATCTCCGCGTGAGGAAAACATTCGATCAAAATTGATTTCAGCGAAACAGAAAATTTTTTTTAACGTTTGCGTAACAATGAGAAAAGGGTTGTGTCATAACTTATAATAATGGATATCTCATTCTCAATATCAGTTTGCTACTTCAAGTGCCTTTAATTAAAGTAACACTTTTTCTCATTCTCAAGTTCCCAATATCAGTCTGATTTTTCAAGTGCCTTCAGTTAAAAAGTAACACTTTTTTCTATTCTCAAGTTCCCAATTCATTCTGCTTTTTCAAGTACCTTTAGTTAAAAAATAACAATTTTTCTTATTCTCAAGTTCCCAATATCAGTCTTCTTTTTCAAGTGCCTTTAGTTGAAAAGTAACACTTTTTTCTATTCTAAAGTTCCCAATATCAGTCTGCTTTTTCAAGTGCCTTTAGTTAAAAAGTAATACTTTTTCTTATTCTCAAGTTCCCAATATCAGTCTGCTTTTTCAAGTGACTTTAGTTAAAAAGTAACACTTTATCCTATTGTCAAGTTCCCAATATCAGTCTTCTTTTTCAAGTGCCTTTAGTTGAAAAGTAACACTTTTTTCTATTCTAAAGTTCCCAATATCAGTCTGCTTTTTCAAGTGCCTTTAGTTAAAAGTAATACTTTTCTTATTCTCAAGTTCCCAATATCAGTCTGCTTTTTCAAGTGACTTTAGTTAAAAAGTAACACTTTATCCTATTCTCAAGTTCCCAATATCAGTCTTCTTTTTCAAGTGCCTTTAGTTGAAAAGTAACACTTTTTTCTATTCTAAAGTTCCCAATATCAGTCTGCTTTTTCAAGTGCCTTTAGTTAAAAGTAATACTTTTCTTATTCTCAAGTTCCCAATATCAGTCTGCTTTTTCAAGTGACTTTAGTTAAAAAGTAACACTTTATCCTATTCTCAAGTTCCCAATATCAGTCTTCTTTTTCAAGTGCCTTTAGTTGAAAAGTAACACTTTTTCTATTCTAAAGTTCCCAATATCAGTCTGCTTTTTCAAGTGCCTTTAGTTAAAAGTAATACTTTTTATTCTTATTCTCAAGTTCACTTTATCCTATTGTCAAGTTCCCAATATCAGTCTTCTTTTTCAAGTGCCTTTAGTTGAAAAGTAACACTTTTTCTATTCTAAAGTTCCCAATATCAGTCTGCTTTTTCAAGTGCCTTTAGTTAAAAGTAATACTTTTTCTTATTCTCAAGTTCCCAATATCAGTCTGCTTTTTAAAAAGTAATACTTTTTCTTAAGTGACTTTAGTTAAAAAGTAACACTTTATCCTATTCTCAAGTTCCCAATATCAGTCTTCTTTTTCAAGTGCCTTTAGTTGAAAAGTAACACTTTTTTCTATTCTAAAGTTCCCAATATCAGTCTGCTTTTTCAAGTGCCTTTAGTTAAAAAGTAATACTTTTTCTTATTCTCAAGTTCCCAATATCAGTCTGCTTTTTCAAGTGACTTTAGTTAAAAAGTAACACTTTATCCTATTGTCAAGTTCCCAATATCAGTCTTCTTTTTCAAGTGCCTTTAGTTGAAAAGTAACACTTTTTTCTATTCTAAAGTTCCCAATATCAGTCTGCTTTTTCAAGTGCCTTTAGTTAAAAGTAATACTTTTCTTATTCTCAAGTTCCCAATATCAGTCTGCTTTTTCAGTCTATTTTTTTTTCAAGTGTCTTCAGTTAAAAAATGGACACTTTTTTTCAAGTTTTTTCTATTCTTTCCCAATATTCTCTTTTTCTTATTCTCAATATCAGTCTGCTTTTTCAAGTGCCTTTAGTTAAAAAAGTAATACTTTTTCCTATTCTCAAGTTCCCAAAATCAGTCTGCTTTTTCACTTTAGTGCCTTTAGTTAAAAAGTAACACTTTTTTAATCTCAAATTCCCAATATCAGTCTGCTTTTTCAAGTGCCTTTAAGTTAAAAGTAACACTTTTTCCTATTTTCAAGTTCCCAATATCAGTCTGCTTTTTCAAGTGCCTTTAGTTAAAAAGTAACACTTTTTCTAAAGTTCCCAATATTCTCAAGTTCCCAATATCAGTCTGCTTTTTCAAGTGCCTTTAGTTAAAAATAACAATTTTTCTTATTCTCAAGTTCCCAATATCAGTCTTCTTTTTCAAGTGCCTTTAGTTGAAAAGTAACACTTTTTTCTATTCTAAAGTTCCCAATATCAGTCTGCTTTTTCAAGTGCCTTTAGTTAAAAAGTAATACTTTTTCTTATTCTCAAGTTCCCAATATCAGTCTGCTTTTTCAAGTGACTTTAGTTAAAAAGTAACACTTTATCCTATTCTCAAGTTCCCAATATCAGTCTTCTTTTTCAAGTGCCTTTAGTTGAAAAGTAACACTTTTTTCTATTCTAAAGTTCCCAATATCAGTCTGCTTTTTCAAGTGCCTTTAGTTAAAAAGTAATACTTTTTCTTATTCTCAAGTTCCCAATATCAGTCTGCTTTTTCAAGTGACTTTAGTTAAAAAGTAACACTTTATCCTATTGTCAAGTTCCCAATATCAGTCTTCTTTTTCAAGTGCCTTTAGTTGAAAAGTAACACTTTTTTCTATTCTAAAGTTCCCAATATCAGTCTGCTTTTTCAAGTGCCTTTAGTTAAAAAGTAATACTTTTTCTTATTCTCAAGTTCCCAATGTAAGTCTATTTTTTCAAGTGTCTTCAGTTAAAAAATGGACACTTTTTTTATTCTTCATTTCTCAATATCAGTCTGCTATTTCAAGTGCCTTTAGTTAAAAACTAATACTTTTCCTATTCTCAAGTTCCCAAAATCAGTCTGCCTTTTCGAGTGCCTTTCGTTAAAAAGTAACACTTTTTTTTAATCTCAAATTCCCAATATCAGTCTGCTTTTTCAAGTGCCTTTAAGTTAAAAGTAACACTTTTTCCTATTTTCAAGTTCCCAATATCAGTCTGCTTTTTCAAGTGCCTTCAGTTAAAAAGTAACACTTTTTCCTATTCTCAAGTTCCCAATATCAGTCTACTTTTTCAAGTGCCTTCAGTTAAAAATGGACACTTTTTTTATTCTCAATTTCTCAATATCAGTCTGATACTTCAAGTGCTTTTTGTTAAAAAGAAACAATCGTATGTTATCGGAAAGATGTTCGATAGAAGCGAGTTCCACAGCACATTAGCCTTGTAAACAAAAGAATTTTTATACAGAGATACGTGGCGTAGCTAGCTGGACCGTCTGATGATGAGAGTTTTTCGCTTGCTTGGTTTTTCTTTGTAACTAAGTCTTTCAGTTCTTAAGAGAATTTACCATAGAAGTACCTGTAGAAAAGATAAAAATCAGCAACCTGCTTCCTTTGAGTGAGATGCTGGAGATCACGTGTGATCTCTGGATGGTCGATGAGGCGCTCTGCTCTCCTTTGGACACTATCCAATACTAGGGAGGTGACAAGCATAGAACGCTCTAATAGAAATGAGTACCTATGATTGCTTCAGTGGTTTGAAACTAAAAATGGATTGAGATGTTTCTTATAAAGAATGAAAAGTTATGCATGTTTCAAAAATTCACAAAGTATTGAAACGACTGAAACTGTTTTGATGCTCATACACTAAGTATCAGTTTGCTCAAAAGGTGCATTATTTTAAATAATTATTAATTTATTCAACATGCACGGATCACTTGGTTTAAATTTAACAGTATACCTATTCTTAGGTGACTAATATATATCTAACTGCCATAGCTAAATAACAAATTTCTTCTTGAAAAGTCAGATTCATAACAGAACGCCGAGAAATTATCATTCATTCATTAATGCTTTCAGTATTTTGATAGCGACAGTCTTCATAATATGAACAATAAAATATTCCACTAATAGTCCGGAACTGTATTGTGAGTCGAAGGCCATACACAGATAACCCAGGAAAAACGGAGGTCCCAAATGATGCTACATTGAAATAGAATTAAAATATATTCATATACAGGTATCAAAAACGTTTATTTCTTATAAAAAAGAAACCATTTTTTGCAGATGGGGAAAATATATTTCAAGATCATTTCAACGGTGCCAAAAGATTTTATTACATAATTTATACACACTGTTTGTGCAGTTCGAGCACAAATCATTGAAAAACATTATACAGGGTGTTGTATCGCTCCAAACACAATTTTGTACATTTATTCAGTCCGGTCCTGAAATTTTCACAATTTATGTCCCGCTTTGGATAGATCCTGCAAAGGTGATCCTGTGTGCCGAATTTCTTAGTATTCGATGTAACAGTTGCAGAGTTATGAATTTTTTAATATTAGGCGAAATTCAGAAAACAGTTTGTATATCTGAAACGAAGCTTCTCAGGGTGTTAATAGGGGGGTGTTTCGAATTAACCTAAGTCACATCTATCTTCCCTCGAGCCATGTAAAGCTTCATGTGATACACCCTGTATATCTGATGGTAACTTTTTCTCCATTGTCCTTCCTTTGTGTGAGTTCATCAAGCAGCTTCCGGAGATTTCTATGGGGTCATCTTAAATCATGGAAAAGACAGAAGAAACGTCATCGAATGCAAACTTTTGACACCAGAAGATCTTTAGAATGTTATCACAGATTCGAGAATCGTTTGTATCATTCTATGGAGGTAGGAGAAGGATGAGCATTTATTTTGATTTTTGGCATCGTTAGTTTTTACGCACGGTGAAAAATAACCTAACTAATCTATCTAGTGCGGACCTAAATGCCTACGCAAAGTTAATTAGAACTGAAAGGGTTGTACCATCAGCGTGAAGAACAGCCATTAAAATATTCATTCGAAAGGCTTCTTTAGCTTGCAAATCGTTGTGTTAAAGCGGATGGAGACTATTTTGAATTAAATAAACTTGATCTGATCAGTCCATCTAAAAATAGGTGTGGAAATTCTCGTCGAAACCCACTGTATAAACCTCTAGTACTAATTCTGCGATTACAATTCCGCCCTCACTCTTTGTTCAGAAATGAAAACTTTCGCATTTATTGAGTCTATTTAGTTTTTGCTGTCGCATCTTGTGTAAATTGTTGCCTTCGTGATTATTCTCTGCGGAATATCTTGTACGGCACACTTCTCCCCACATAACTCCACACATTTCTAAAATACAACAGAAAAACGTACACAGATTATACAGTTACACGAATCGTAGAAACGAAACCTTGCAATATTATAATTCTTCGATTACAACGTGAGAATTTAACTTTCCACAGAAATTGCAGAAGTTTTGATTCGAATTTGTTCTAGACGATTATTATAATTAGAACGAATCGGGACTTAGTCTTGGATGAAAGTGAAAGTAATTCTCAATATTGGTTAGGATTCGATTGTTTTACGGCTCTTTTAAACAAAGCTTATAATTCAATTATGAAAAATATACGGGAAAACGCTTCGGAAAAAATCTACATAAAAAGTATTAACTTCCTTTGTTTCAGTTGTTATAACAACTACTTCCCAGATATTTAAATTTTATATAATTTGATTAAGTTTGTAGGATATACTTCGAAAATCCTGTTATTTGTATAATCATTTCACGGATTAGTGATCTTGCTGAAATCATTTTCGTCTACCTGGATGATTATGTTGGTGTACCAGTATTCTGAATAACGGAAGTTAGCTAATACCAATTCGTGGCGTTCTGTAATTACGATGCATAATTCAATAGTGAACGTTTGACAACGGGTGGAGCCTTCATTCTAAAAACTGCTTTGAGAATTTCACGCTTCATGTTCGATATCGTGATGTCTTTATTCTGTTGCTCGATTAACTGACAGAGAAATAACCTCAAACTAAATAGGTAGAAATATACACATCGTCGGCAAGCACTAGAAGCTCCAGACAAGACACAAAAGTCTTCAAAAGTATTAACCCTGCACCTCGCTCCGCACCGATGCAAATTCTTGGATATTTTTGCACCCCCACCACTTGAATCCCGATTATTTACCTTCCTAAAATCACGTGTATTATCCTAGTACTGAGTTTGAATTTTATAAGTGAAGGAGTGCCGGCTACAGAAATTTTTGCGGAGTGAGAGTCCGCGCGCGACTCTGATTGTTACAAATATCATCAAGATCAACAAGGAGATACCAGAAGAATGGAGAGAGAGAGCATAACAATACCCATATACAAAAAAGGCGTGAAGACAAACCTAGCAAATTATAGAGGCATCACACTCGTCAACTCTGCATCGAAACTACTCACTAAAATTCTATCGCAAAAGATATATGACAAAGTAGGTGTGTCTGAAGAACAACAGGGATTCCGACCAAATAGATCAACAACGGATGCAATTTTTATATTGCGGCAACTGGTGGAGAAAACCATAGAGTTTGACAAACCGATGTTTATATGTTTTATAGATTTGGAAAAGGCATTCGACAGAATTCGAATGAACGATGTGATCACTATCCTTAGAAATAAAAACTTAAGCAATGAATATATAAACATAATCAAAGAACTAAATAACTCTAATAAGACGAAAGTAAAAACTACACAGGGACTTACAAGCGAGATCAAAATTAACGCAGGCATTAGACAAGGTGACAGCCTCAGCCCATGTCTATTTAATTTAATCATGGATGAAATAATAGCAGGTGTTAACCAAATGAACCAAGGCTATAGGATGGGTAACAAAACTATGAGAATACTGTGCTACGCAGATGATGCTTTACTAATAGCCGAGAATGAGGACGACCTACAACGCCTATTACAAAAGTTCAAAGTAACAGCAGAAAAATATAACATGGTAATATCAACACAGAAAACCCAATCGATGGTAATAGCGAAAGATCCAATTAGATGCAAACTAGTAGTGAACGACCATATAATAGAGCAAGTTTCACACTTTAAATACCTAGGAGTAGAAGTATCGAGCGATAGGCAACTATTACAAGAAGCAAAACAGCAGACAATGAAAGAATCGAGAATATCTGGCTTCCTGAGAGATGTAATCTGGCGGAATAAGTACATAAGCACAGAAAGCAAAGTCCGAATCTATAAAACCTGTGTGAGACCCGTGATGACATATGCGGTTGAGACAACAAAAACAAAACAACTAATGAGGACAACAGAGATGAGAACACTAAGAGCTATAAGAGGTATTACACGCAGAGATAGAATAAGGAATGAGGATACGCTAAGGGAGCTAGGTATCCAGCATGTGGTGAGGTGGACAAGAGCACGTCGACGCCTATGGAGAGATCACGTAGACAGAATGGGCCCCGAACGTATGGCGAAGTGGGCAAAAACACAAAAACCCAACACTAGAAGACCCATAGGAAGGCCGAAAAAGCGATGGCATGAGTGCTGGAGCTCCGGTTCGCAGCAGGGGCTGTAACAGAAAAACAGAACATCGTCCTATTTAAAGAAGAAGAAGAAGAAGAAGATAAGAGTGTTTGTTTTTATATTTTCCGGCTATTCGTGTTTGATCCTGCAATGAATTATTCTCACAAAGAGGAACAGGAAAGATTGCAGCGTTTGTTAGATGAGTCTTTTTTATCCGATGACGATGAGAGTGATACCTATGATGATTCTGAAGATGAAAAGAAGCCGGATGAAATAGAATGTGATGCGGCTAACAGAGATAGCGAGCAAGATATTTCCGAAAATGAACTCGAAATTTAAGAAACGGAAGTAAATGAAGGTCCAAAATTTGCAAGCAAAGATGGCAAGACAATGTGGCTGAAACATAAACCGACACAGACTAAAAGAACTCGATCGGAAAATCTTGTAACACAATTGCCTGGTACCCGAAGTCCGACTAAATGTCTGAAAACGATGTACGATATATGGAATTACTTTTTTCCCGATCAACTACTGAATATAATAGTTGATAATACCAATATACATTTTCAACAAACTCCCATGAATTACTCCCGTGAAAGGGATTCGAAATTGACTGAAATTAAAGCACTCTTTGGATTGTTGTACTTGGCCGGAGTACTGAAAACTAACCACTTGAATACCAATAATTTGTGGAAAACCGACAGAACTGGTGTTACAATGTCTGAGCGGCGTTTCAAATTTCTTTTGAGACACATTCGTTTCGATGATTTGAAAACTAGACGGTTGAGACTTGCCCCAATCAGAGATGTTTTTGAGATCTTTGTTGATCAGTGCAAAAACGGTTTTACTTCTCTTCATTATGTAACTGTGGATGAAAAGCTAGAGGCCTTTCGTCGACGATATGCATTTCGTCAATACATACCTAACAAGACTAACAAATACGGCATCAAAATATTCGCGCTATGTGATTCAAGAATGTATTACACGGTAAATTTGGAAGTTTATGTTGGAAAACAACCTCCAGGGCCTTGTGAAGTCAGCAATTCTCCACAATTTGTAATGGAAAGAATGTGCGAACCAATAAGAGGAACTGGAAGAAACGTAACTGTGGATAACTGGTTCACAAGTTTTGATCTTCTGGAAAACATCAAGAAAGATTTCAAGCTCACTGTGGTCGGAACTATCAGATAAAATAAGCGAGAGTTGCCACTTGATTTTTCTTGTCCTGTGAAAAGACGAATAAAAAGTTCAATGTTCGCTTTTCACAAAAATGTGACACTCGTTTCTTATATTCCAAAAAAAGATAAAATGTATTACTCGTCTCTAGTATGCACCATGACGACCAAATTGATGATACTACTGGAAAACACAAGAGGGAGGAGTTGATATGTCAGCCAGTTATGTTCTACATACAATTGTGCACGTAATACGCGACGTTGGCCAATGGTTACATTTTACTCTCTGTTGAATATTGGTGGCATAAATTCCCTCAACATCTTCAAGAGTAATAATCCGAATTCAAAAATCAAGCGTAGGAATTTTCGAGTGATCTTGCTTTTGAGCTCATAAAAACCTATGTGGAGGTTCGAAGGCTGTCAAAGAGCCTACCAAGAAGCCTTACTACAAGAATGAATGAAATCCTCAAAAAGGAGAATCCAACTGAAGAACAATTGGCGAAGCACCAACGACTAGAGCTGACAGAAAACCAACGAGGACGATGTGGGGTGTATGATAGGGTGATGAACAGACCCACGAGATATTTTTGGAAGAGTTGTAAAATATTCTTGTGCCTTGAGCATGCCACTTTAGGGTGTTCGGAATGCTTCCAAAACAATCAAGAGGATGCCGATTGAGTTTGTTAATCTATTCACTTTTTTCAGCTTTTTTAAAAATGAAGTTGAAGTTTTTTTATATTTTTCTTTGTGTCCCTTTTCATCTTGTTTCTTCTTTGTTGTTACTCAAATACAATTAATGCTTCAAATACTTTGTTCTTTTATTATAAACCTTTTAAATGAAGAAAAAAAATAGAAAATCGCGGCGCAGACAACAAAAAATTAACAGACTTAATTGGTGTATCAAGCACCAAAATTGGAATATTGAGAATTGGCGAAATGTTCTTTTTTCGGATGAGACCAGAATTGGTGTTCGATCAGATGATCGCCGAGGTAGTGGAAGACAAGCTAGACTCCGAACAGCAAGACAAATTCCAAAATACCAAGGGGGAAGTGTAATGTTTTGGGGTGGCAAACAGATTTGATTTCCTGCGAGTGTAACGGCTAGAAATCACATGGACCTAATGCTGGAGCCCATACTGAGACTCTGGCGAGGTGCCCATGGTGAGAATTTCACTTTTATGCAAGATCCTCCGCATACCAGCAACCTCGCGCGACATTATCTTGAAACAGAGGCAATCGCTATTTTGGACTGGCAAGCTTGCTCTCCATACCTAAATCCTATTGAACATATATGGGATAATCTCAAAAGGAAAATTAGATCGCACCAGGATAATCCAAGAACCCCTCAACAGCTCATCCTAGCCGTCACAGAAGAATGACAGAATATCACCCCAGAGGAGGTCGAAAATCTGATCCAAAGCATGCCTAGACGGATTCAGGCTTGCATCAGGGCAAGAGGAGGTAATGAATATAGGACTTTGTTCGCATTTTTGTATCCGCGAATAGTGAAAACGCGAATGCAGTTGGCCGAATAAGGAGCTTTTACTGTATTCCAATTTATGTAACTCTCTACCAAAGGAATAGATAATACAGAAAAATTTCGTTTCTTACACAGATCCACCGATTGCTTGGGTTTTTTGAGAGATAATTTACAATGTTCTCAGTGAGACGAAGATTTGTTATCACTTTCACTGTACCTGTAACTTCTTCTAATGATCCAAAGACAAAACAATTTCTCTTTCAACGTGTATTACCACAAGTAAAATTTTTAATTAAAAATCGTAAATCTCAAAAAGACAAGAAAATTGTCTGTATGCTATATTCATGTACTATGAATTTCTCTCATACACATTACCATATTTCAATCTTTAATCAAAAAGGTACAATCAGTTAATTTGAATAATTACTTCATAAACTTGATTATCTGAAGTTCAATTCTTCTACGGGTCAAGTATATCGGTAATCTTCACGATATGACGATATGATGACCAATTCTAGAGTTTGGAATTAGAAATTAGCAGGCGATAATTAATCTGTCACCGACAGATATATTGCTGTGATGATTTACAGTTGCTGATTCTTTTATATTTGCCGTGGTCAGTTATGGTTGTTATCCGGTATTTAGCGCATTTCTATATATCAATGTCAGTTTCACTCGAATAATAAATGATAATTAACAATTGTCGAATGTCTAAGAGGATGTATCCATCTAATAAATAAAAATGTTTTGTATTAATAATGAATATTTATTGTTTTCCTTTCGTCACAAAATTTTTATACGGAAAAAATTAAACTTTTTAAGTAGAGAGACTTATTCTCGACGCAAATCAATAATCAAAGTTTTATAAATCCTCTCTTTTCAAAATATATATATATATATATATATATATATATATATATATATATATATATATATATATATATATATATATATTTTTACCCCGACGAGTTGTCCATATATCTGTTCATGCAATCAAATTGATTTCATGAAAAATATAAATCCACCACCCGGTAATTAATACCATTGCCAGGCAATGATTATAATCAAAACATATCCTGGAGTAATTATATATTAGGATAACATTAAATGTTATGAGAATATATCAATCTACCAGAATATATACATACTATAGCATCATCAGACAATGATATCAATGTACCAACGAGTAGTGTCAGAGGCTTTCTCCCGGAAGAATCCAGTGTACGGACCTTAGTCAAGTAACACTGAATGTTACTCATTAATAGTTTCCTTTGTGTGAAGTGGTGAACGATCGAATAGAATACTGTTTTGAATATAAATATGACAAAATTGTCAGTTAATTATATTACATTTATATAAACAAATAAATAAAATATGAAATGAGATTCTGAGCAGTATAAACTAAAGAGAAAACCTATGACTCTACCTCATTATTATTTTCGGAAAGAAACCTACGAAGAATATTACAAGATTTGATGACTGTTATCTTTTTAACTGTTCAAACAAATTTTTCTTCAAACCCAAAATCTCAATACTTTTGTGAAGATTTCTAGGAATAACGCCTGTTGTAGAAATAATAATCGGTAGAATAAATATTTTCTTCATTTTCCACATTTTTTAATCTCGTCGCCAAGCATCATATATTTAGAAATTTTTTCATTGTATTTATTTTGTATATTATGTGTGTCGGGTATAGCAATATCAATTATATATGTTATTTGATTCTGTTTATCATTAAGAACGATATCTGGTCTATTGTGTTTTACAGCTCTGTTGCAAAGAATTGTTTTATCAAAATAAAGTTTATATTTGTCATTTTCAAAAATAATCTCAGGTTCATATTTTTGAAATTTTTTCTTTTGGGAATTAGGTCATGTTTAATTCCTAGATTGAAGTGAATAATATTAGTGACGGCATTATGTCTTTCTAAATAATCTGTTGAAGCAAGGACTGAGCAAGATGATAATATATGAAAAACTGTTTCTGAAGAACAGAAACATCTACGGCAAGAATCATCTATATTTTGTTTGATGATATGTTTTCTATAATTCCTCGTGAAAACAACCTGATCCTGGATCGCAATTGCCAAGCCTTCTGTTTCAGCAAACAATTCTCCAGATACTAACCATTTATTCGATGCAATTTCATCAATATAATTTTTCAATTCTGTAGGGTGCTTTCCGTGTAATTCCTTCTGCATCCAACTTTCTCTTTTAGAATTATCATCAAATATATCAAAATCTACCTTTTTATATATATATATATATATATATATATATATATATATATATATATATATATATATATATATATATATATATATATATAAATCAAGTTACTCGAATGATACAGCGTTGTGTATGCAACAATTATCGTAATTTAATTATGAAAGAACTAAAATATGAATAGAATTTTCCAAATCAACTGATAACTGTACATTCTATCTAAAAAGTACTAGAAATTGATCATAAAAAATCTGCTTGAAACGATTGTCATAATGTTTGTTGTTACTTAGTTGGCATAGAAAGGTGTTGGAGCTGGTGTCTACGGTCGAGGTGCCGCAAAGGAACAGTCGATCTGTCTTGGTGGGCATGCGACTGTCTTTCAAGCAGAACTATTCGCCATTGACCACTGTGCTAACCTCTTGCTCGCAGGGGGATTAACAAATAGGTCAATTAAAATCCTCACCGATAACCAAGCTGCACTGAAAGCATTGGCATCCGATACCTGTATTTCACTTATGGTGCAGGAAACTAGGAGAGCGGAGCAGGCTCCGTCTAATATGGGTTCTTGACCACTCGGGCATTGAGGAAAATGAGAAGGCGGACTCATTGGCCACTCGAGGAACTAACCTGGAGTTCATAGGACCGGAGCCTAAGCTCGGAATTCCCCTGGAAGCTGCAAGGATGAAAAACCACCGACGGCTATACTTAAGGATACGTGAGCATTGGATGAGCCAGGTCTCAGACACGCTCGACGTGACATGAGTACACTTCCACTGCAAAAGCCAAGGCCTGGCTTAAACCCTCTAGGTTGAAACTGAGGGTTTTAACTGCCATATTAACGGGGCACTGTCGCCTCAGGAATTACCTAAATAAATTAGAATTGGTTGAGGATCCTTCATGTAGGCTATGTGAAGAAGATATAGAATCAATGGAACATGTTATGTGCGAGTGCCCAGCTGGGGATAGGGTCAGGATGGAAGAACTTGGATCTTGCAAACTGAAGCTGACTGAGTTTATTAAGCTCTCACCCACGAAACTCGTATCTTTTACGAGAAGGCTGAAGCTCGTGGATAAAATTTAGGACAGAGTGTGTCACAATAGACGCAGTGGCCGGCTTGCTAGGCAGCCCTCACTCAAAAGATAATATCTATCTAACTTGGCATAACTGTTTTCTATACTAACGCAAAGTTTGAACGCGATCCGTCACTTTGTTTACAGTGCTCGATTTTGCCAGTTCTCACAAGTGTGGTTTTCGATGTTTATAATGAATAGAATTATCGAACGAAGAACTTGTCTAAAATTTTGTATTCCAAATGGAATCTCGTGTGCCTAATCGCATAAAATAATACAGAAGGCTTTCGGCGTATCGATTTTATCAAAAACACATGCATATGAGTGACCTGAATTTTCATCAAGAATTGAATCGCGTAAAGGTCGTTGAAGAATTCATACGACGCATTGTAACTGGTGATGAGACATGGGTTTATGAGTTCGATATTCAAACCAGTTAACAATCTTCGGAATTGGGCCTTCTGATCGAACCGAAACCATAAAAACCACTTCAAAGTCGATCAAAAGTTGAGGTAATGTTGACTGTTTTCTTTGATTATCGTGGTATTGTGGACTCGGATTTCTTGCCAACAGTGAATAAAGAATAAAATTGTGCGAATACGATTATCCATCATGATGAGAAAACCAATGAATTTCCAACTGAAATGAAGTGTTCAGAATGTGTTATGTTTTCAAATTTTCGAAAGATTACTCAATTACTACACAAAACTTTTGTTGTTTTTTAGTTTAGTTTCATTTAGAGGCCTATTTTCAGCGTTGAATAGAAATTATAAATAATGAAGATAGAGTTCCGAAAGTTGAAAGTATGTCCTAGAAATTTGCCCTGCTTTGAGATATTATTTTATTTTCTTAATTATTAATCGTTTCTGAGGTAATGGCGGAAAACTAAATATCTTTTTTCATCTTTAATTGTTTAAATTTTTTGCTATATCGCCATATTCCACGATTTAACATGTCGACTTTACTATGGACATTGAATAGGAGTAGAGTTCATCTTTCAATAAGTTGCCATTAGTGTTGCACATTCAATCGTCTGAAAAAGATTCTGCGTAGTGAATCACGTCACTATTCAATAAATGTTTAATACTAATCCTATTGGAAAAACCAAAATTTTCAGGAATAATTAAAAATTCATTCATCTAAATTGATATTGTTTTCACTGAAAAGAGAACGTACTCAAGTCAGCGCCTGTTCCAATTTCGAAACATTTTCGCCAGTTACCTTCGTTCCCCGGTATTCAATTTGGTCAGACGCAGTTGCTGTTTGTCTCATGATTTCGACAAAGAGACGAACTATGATGGGGGTCTGAAAAGTTACCGAAGAATGATACACAACATTTCTACTGAATATTTTTTTTATTGTTAAACATACGCACAACTATATTTATATGGAATCATCCGATATTTAAAATGTTGTCTCAGGGATTTTGGAAATTTCGAAGGATTGTTAGAATCGATCCTTTTTTAGGATATTTCAATCGAAAAAAGAAATAAATTAAGGTTTATTTCAAGAAACAATTGAAAGAAAAAGAGAGACTCTTTCCGCATGTAGTAAAAAATGGAAAATTGTTTTCTCGAGAAGTAGGTGCTTTTTTTCCGACCTCCGTAGCTTGTATTACCTCCTCTTGCCCTGATACAAGCCTGAACTCTTCTAGGTATGCTTTGGATTAGGTTTTCGACCTCCTCTTGGGTGATATTCTGCCACTCTTCTGTGGTGGCATGGATGAACTGTTGTGGGGTTCTTGGATTATCCTGCCGCGATCTAATTTTCCTTTTGAGATTATCTCATAAATATTCAATAGGATTTAGGTCTGGAGAGCAAGCTGGCCAGTCCAAGATAATGGCGCGACGTTGCTGGTAAACGGAGGAGAATTATCTTGCATAAAAGTGAAATTCTCACCATGGGCACCTCGCCAGAGTCTCATTATGGGCTTCAGCACTAAGTCCACGTAACCTTTAGCCGTTACACTCGTAGGAAACGAAATCAAATCTGTTTTGCCTCCCAGCATAATGCCACCCCAAAACAGTACACTGCCCCCCTTGGTATTTCTGAATTTTACTTGCTGCTCAGAGTCTAGCTTGTCCTCCACGACCCCTTAAAATTCGAATCTTGCTGTCATCCGATTCTGGTCTCATCCAAAAAAAGAAAATTTCGTTTCGACTGATACACTGATGCCTGTTGCTTCAGAAATTGGGTTTGTAGTATGAGGTGCGACGCACTAGGGTTTCTTCTTGCAATTTGGAACAAAAAGCGATCTAGTTGTTCAGAAGTGATCTTACTACGTCTTCTTCTAGGCCTATTTTGCAGAGATTGTAGCTCCACGTATCGGGCATAGATTTTTGAAATCACCCCCTGTGAAACCCCCATAGTGGCCGCTATATCCCTCTGTTTCACCCCTACTTCAACGAGAGCGATTATTCGACCCGTCTGCACATCGGACAATCCAACATAAGGCATTTTCAATTATGATTTTAGGCTTTTTATATTTTGAAATTCACAGTTTCCAATCTCAGTGACGATTGAGTACAATATCCCGGATAAGGGTGGGAGGAGTTCCTATTTTATTGGAATTACAGATGCTCGTGTCGATTTCAGGTGGTATCAGATATCAAGGGGGGATTGAGAGAGAGAGAGAGAGATTGTGATTTTGTGAGATTGATACTCAGTTATTGGAAGAGGAGATTGTAAGGTTGATTGCAGACGTTTGGATGGGGCATTGTTATGAGCAAAACAATTAATAATGTGAAATACCGAGTGATTCCATATAAAGTTGGTTGTATGTAGTCTCGTTCTGAATATACACTTTTCTCAGCGATGTTCCTATCTCTGTTACCCGTCCAAATAGTACTCGGCGTATTTTCTTTACTATAAATGTGACAGTTCATTCACAAGTTCTGCTTCAAGCTTGTCATGTAATGATGTGTAGTATGCTCCAGTGTTATTATTTCTTATTAGATGATCGATTGAAATAACTCTCAAAAACAGTCGCCATCGCTTTCTCTGCCGAAAAAACACTTTTTGCTCTGTTTGGAACCGGTTCTCCCATTGCAGGCCATTACTTGGACAGTATTTTTGTTTTAGGCGTGTGATAGTTTATTAAAGTCTTATCTCAGTCGCCAACTTGCGGATTTCGCGTTAGAAATGTACATTCGAACACGTTTTTGATTTGATGTGAGCAAACGCGATACCCAACGTGCCACAGCTTTCTCATGAGTAAATGTTGATTAAATATGTGACAAACACGTTATTTTTACATGTTTATAAACTCTGCTATCTCTCTCACTTCAATTCGATGGTCGTCTAGGACCATTTGTTGGGTAACTGTCAAGATATGAGTCATGAAAATTCACCAGAATTTATGCACGAGTGCTACCATCGTCACGTACTGTTCCGAAACTTTTTAGATCGTCTTCGTACTGTGCTTTCTTGAAACCTCTTCAATTCAATAAAATATGTCAAGTCTCGAAATGTAGCAACATCTCAATGAAAGCCTAGTGAGTTTCTATGGGTGCACCAATTCAAAACACTTTGTGATGAATTGATACCAAATTAGTTACGTTGGTTAGTATCGTTTGTGCTTTCCGCTCAATGACTTAGCTGGGACCTTACTGAGACTATAGGTTCTGATGATGCGAAAATTGCGATTGAATCCTAATGATCAATGAAATCGTTATTTCACTGTTGAAAAGTGCCACTGCGTTATGAAAATTGTATTATAATTGCTTCGAATATTCCCAAGATGAAACCGAGTCATTGTCAGTCGTAATGCTTGGAACAATGTTGATGAAGTAAATGGTGATTTCAGAGAGATGAAATCGAGAGTAAAATTGCATTCCCGTGGATTCAGATTTTCTCTTTAAGATGAAACAATACCGTGATCTTTTGTCGCCTAATGTTTTATTAATTGTAGAGTGAAGCATTACAGAAACATTAAAATACAGTATTTGTGATTGCTTTAAATAATGCGATTTCAAAAATAACCTTTGATGGTATTTGGATGAATACTCTGTGACAAAAAATTATCCAGAAACTCATTTAAATTGATTGATTATTTGTAAATATTTCTTAATTACTATGTCTTTTTCGACAAATTTTTCTTATCACCATGCAGTAAAAAATATACAGGGTGGCTCCTTTGAGATGAAACAACCTGTATTTAGGAAGATCTCTCCGTATGTTGCTCTCTCGTATTCGCAAACAGGTAATGAGATGTTATTCTCAAACATATTTTATAAAGGTTCATTTCTCCAACAAGCACTCATCGTCTCTTTTATGTCTTCTATAGATTGTCTGTTTCAATATAACGTTCATTTGATAGAAACAATTTATATTGTTTTCTCAACGTAACATTAAATGTAATATCTGGAAGTTATACTGTGCTTTTAGCTTTACGACATTAGAGCTTTACTTAGATGAAAATATACGTCGCAGAGCTTAAAGCCTTTCGACCTTTCGTATTTCCGTCTTCGTCTACAAAGTGTCATATTTTTCTTTCCTCATAACTAGCGTATAAATTACTTCAATTAAGTAATTCCTAGAGGAAATCTCAAAGCATATGAGATTTCTTACTTCCATTAATGAAAGACTAATTACCGTGTCTATGTTAGGCGGTATTTCGTTTTAATCAAAGATCCTATTACATGAGAGAGTGCTTCCATGAATTTATATACGACTGAAAATGATACTTTAGCTAAGGATATGTTTTGTTTCAGAAGATAGTGATAATTCCGAGAAGATGAATCTGATAACATGGATTGTTCATCAATGCAATTATCATTCTTCTTAAAGAATTTTAATTTTTCGTCAATATTGATGATATTGATGAAATTGGTGACAAGTTTATTTTATGGAATCCATTTCAAAATATGAAAGGAAAAACACTTTTATCAGCTTTCCACGATTATTTGTTGCAATACAAATTTTGAGGAATCAGATGAAATACAAGATAGTGTCCTCAAATTTGTGATTCAATCAAGAGTGCTTGAAACGAAAAGTGATTCCCAACTATCAAGTTAGAGTTTTGTGTCACTAATAGAACAATCTCCATAATCAAACTAAAGATTGAACTTATGTGGTTAAAATAACAGATAAACAAATGTTATAAGGTACGTGCTAATTTGAAACTGTACGTCAAACCATAAAGATGAACTTATCCACAAATTGAAAGGAATTGCTTAGAGTTCAAAATGGAAATGCAAATAAGCATAATGTCGAAAGATAAATATGAGCACCTTTACAGAAAACTCACAAAACCAAATTCATCTATTAATTCAGAGACACATGACCTAACTTTCTATTCGAGATTTGTAAACCGTTATCTTGAACAAAGTCCCTAAATTCACCCCAAAATCTAACAATATTCAAGGAAACAAAGAAATAATGAAATATCCAGATACTCAAAAATGTCGATGAAAATTCTACGGGGTGTTACATAATAGTATGGGGGTGAATCTGCCTGCAATTTTAAGAACAAAAGTTCATATAAACATAGTTCCGCTTCGTTTAACTGAAATAAGAGTACAGCACTGTACGGCTAGAATGCTACAAAATGAACTTGCACTTTCTAGAATTGTGCATATTTCATTGCAAACTGTAAGTAACAGACTCAGAGAAGACGATATCAGACCAAGGGTGGCTTCTACTGGCCCGCGTCTCACCAGAGAGCATCGAGTTGCAAGACTTCAGTTTGCGAGGGAACATTCAAAATGGTCGAATGTTCTCTTTTCTGACGAGTACAGGTTTTGTCTAGTATCAAATGATAGACGCATGATATGTTAAGATGGCCAGCCAGAAGTCCCGACTCGAATCCCATAGAACATGTTTGGGACAACATGGATTGGCAAATTCAGCAACGTAGGATGCCTTGTAGAACACTCCAACAACTAGAAAATCTGCTTCCTGAAATTTGGAACTCAGTGACTCAAGAGTACATCCAAAATTTGTTTGAGGTGCTTCCGAAACGTATACTGGCAGTAATTAGGGCCCGGAGAGGAAACACTCGATTTTGAAAATGGTTAGTAACCATTCGATGCTAGTTGAACTCGAAAATTGTTGATATTTTGCATCATAAACTCTTTTGAATATCTTCTTATTTTACACTTCTGAAAGTTACCAAGCGACTCTTGAATGACCAACCTAAAAGTTCATATAGTATTGTCGTAAAAGTAGGGTGATGCGACAATTTTTGTGGGGAGTGTATTCGCTTATTTTTAAAGAAGTTTTACAATAAATTGGATTGAACACAATAATGTTCGTCTTTCCTTAAAATTTCGCTATATTTCAGATACCAATATTGTCTATAGAATTCTTCTCACTGTTTTCTTCATTTTCAATGAATCTATGTCTGGAATGCATTTCCTTCCAGAGAGTATATAAAATCCAAGTAAAATCTTCATACGGAATTAGGAAAACGTAATTCACGTTCAAAGACGTAACGGTCACAGACACAGATAAGTGCATGCCAACGGCTGAAATTACAGTGTCACTTTCACCTCCTTGGATTGGATGTCGGCGTTTACAGTGAATTAAACTGTGTAAAACCAGCATCAAGCCACCGTCGAAACGTCAAGTAGAGCGTGCACCTACTTAAGCTCATAGAATAAAGTTCACTTCTCATTTGACTGCCGAAGAAGTAAGCATGCACAAATAACTTGCTTGCTGTTTGATGGTGGATGAAAAATTCTGTGATTTGTGAAAGTGACAGTTCTGCTTTATATCCCCTGAGGATTTATTGAAGTTTTTTTCTACTAGTTGGCTGATTACTTAACTACTAATTGGATATTTCATTAAGTTCCGGAAACGTCAATACGTGAAAGGTAATTGATTTGGTTTTTTATTTTATCGGAAATCGATATTGGCAACGATGAGTTGATTTAGGATTTGTTAGCTATTAAATCTGAGTTTCTTAATTAATGAATGGGGTAGTCATCATCCCTATTGACAAATGTTAACGGTAGAATATAATTCACGGAATAGTTTCATACTCAGTTTTTATTTCTCTACAGGGAAGTTCACCTTTCGATTATTTTTTAAGTCAATCATAATATTTTGCATACGATTTTTTTTGCATACGACAAAAACATCAAACAGACTGTCGTTCTAAAAGTTTAATTATCGTAGAATATCTGTAACTGGAAGTGGGATCAACCTTCTTGTTTTAAATAATACACCTTATACGTTACCGATGAATCTTTATACTCCTTGAAAGTTTCGAGAATATACAATACTCAGTATGTTGTTTATTCCGGTTGAAACATACACACAACTAAATTTATATGGAATCACTCGGTATTTCACATTATTGATTATTTTCAACTATGGATCTTTGACTATATGTGAAAAATGAAGTTTTTGATGAAAAAAACTGGATAGTATGATAAGAAATGTTGAATTATCACCACATGTTCGGGATATTGTACTTAGTCTTTACTGAGATTTAAAACTGTGTATTTCAAAATTCAAAAAAGCCTATAATCATAATTGAAAATGCCTTTCGTTGAATTGTCCGATGTACAGAGTGGTCGAATAATTACTCTTGTTGAAGAAGGGGTGACACAGAGGGATATAGCGGCCACAATGGGGGTATCGCAGGGGGTGATTTCAAGAATCTACGCCCGATACGTGGAGTTACAATTTCTGCAAAATAGGCCTAGAAGAAGTCGTGGGAAGATCACTTCTGAAGAACAAGATCGTTTTTTGGAAGAAGAGATCCTAGTGCGTCGTATCTCATACTCCAAAGGCAATTTATGGCGAAACGATATGTCAAAGACTTCGTTCAAGCCCTTAAGGCTCCTCAAAACCCGCATTCGGATTTTGAGGACAAACTAGACTCCGAGCACCAAGACAAATTCCGAAATACCAAGGGGCCAGTGTGACGTTTCAGGGTGGCATCATGCTGGGAGACAAAACAGATCTGATTTCGTTTCCTGCGAGTGTAATGGCTAGAAATTACGTGGACCTAGTCCTGATGCCCATAGTGAGACTCTGGCAAGGTGCCCACGCTGAGAATTTCACTTTTATGCAAAATAATGCTCCTCTGCATACCAGCAACCTTGCGCTACATTATCTTGAAACAGAAGGAATCGCTATTTTGGACTGGCCAGTTTGCTCTCCCGACCTAAATCCTATTGAACATTCATGGATAATCTCAAAAGAAAAATTAGATCACCCCAGGATAATCCAAGAACCCCACAACAGCTCATCCAAGCCGCCACGGAGAGTGGCAGAATATCACCCCAGAGGAGGTAGAAAACCTAATCCAAAGCATACCTAGACGGATTCAGGCTTGAAACAGGGCAAGGGGAGGAGATATAAGCTACTGAGGTCGAGAAAAAACACCTACTCCGTGAGAAAACAATTTCCTATTTTTTACTACATGCGGAAAGTCTCTTATTTTCTTTTATTTGTTTCATTCTTGAAATAAACGTTAATTTATTTCTTTTTCAATTAAAATATCTCCAAAAGGATCAATTCTAACAATCCTTCGAAATTTCCAAAATCCCTGAGGTAATATTCGAAATATCGGGTGATTCCATATAAATTTGGTTGTGTGTATTATACTGGCATGAGAAAAGAATATGAAAAACTTAAATTTTTTCATGAAACAATATTCTTTTCAGTGAAATCATTAACGAATCCCTTTTATGAATATACTACTGTATTATACAGTACTAGTTCACCAGTTGAGCTTGTATTTATACATCCAACGCATTATATACTAAACGCCTGATATACTTAACGCCTAATATACGAACTGCATAATATACTAAATGCCTAATATACTGAACGGTATTTCATATCCAACTCTATCTATACTGAACGCCTTATTATAATCACTGCCAGTCATACTTAATTGCTTTCTATGTCATACGGTGCTACTAAAATATAAGTTTAATCAAGAAACGAAAAACAAAATGTGAAAATTATAGAAAATTGACTGGGAGTCATATTTTTGACTAATTGTAAGGTATCCTTTGTTGATTTAATGTATATCCGAAATTTGTCACTTCTCTTTCATCATATTCTTCAATGCCTTCATTAATACTTGGAAGTGATACATTCATTAATGAGAAATAAAATCAGTATAATGGTACCAAGTACTTGGTTTTATTTCTATATTGAACTCATTTGAATTCTAAAGGAAACTAGTTAATTGTACCATCATATTTACTTTTTTTTTATTCATGACGTATTGTGATATCCAAATATCTAAATATCTTTAAATTGAGTGTCATCAATTTTTCAGTTCATATTGTTCGAAAATCAGAATGAAGCCATTATCGCAGGCCGATTTTGGAAAGGTTAACCCTTGTACAGGGTATCCCTAGTTAAGTGGCCTATTAGACGTTTATGGATAACTAATAATGCTATCATTCTGAAATTTTGCGAGATGATTCAGCTGGTCCGAATCTTTATTTCTAAAATATTTTTACCCCAATGGCATTTCCGGTTATACCGGAATTTAATTTGAAAAATCTCAATGACGGCCAAGAAAAAATTAAAAGTTCTTTAAACCATTGTCTAAGTCTGAAGATAATAATTGATCATTATAATATAATAATAATAATAATAAAGTTTATTACAATTGATTTCATACATACAGAGTAATAAACAATGAAAAAGCAGAGGCTTAATCATTCCGAAGAATGTCTCGCCTGTTCGCCTTTGAAATAGGTATATTTTGTTAAATTTAAATTTATAATAACTTCATTTGCGTGGAATGTTTTTTTCTATTTGAAAGTAAAGTTAATTTCACAGCACGTAATTATGGTCAGAAACTTCAATTAAACAGATTACGTATCCCTATGTGAATTACTATTCCATATTTGCAGCATATTAGCGAAACATATTCCTCACGAAAAAAAGCTTATACTGCTATAAATATATAATATCAACATTTAGAATAGAATAGTATAGAATAGAAAAATGTTTATTGAGTAATAAAATAAAATTACAAACAATGATTATTAAACAATAATAATCGAATAAAAATATTCGCTGAAAGCGTTCTTCCATATTACCAAAAATAAAAACATTCCCTGTAATACAAGATTGAACAAACATAGTAAATTATTTTAGTCATACATGAATCATTAAAAAACACATTGAGACCTGAGGGCGAGTTCTTTCATTCAGGAAACTGGAGGATGAGGAGATATTCTTTGTATTTCTTTCTGAAGGTTTTTGTTGAGGAACTTGCCAGTTCAAAGAAGAGGGGATTATTAAGCATCTTGACACAAAAATACGAGAAAGTACTTTGGAATCCAGAGATGTAAAATATTGGTAGTTGAAAAATAGAACCTCTAAGGTTTAACACATGCATTTCCCGTCTAATGAACATCATATCAGGAAGATATTCTGGGAAATTCGATTTCCAAATTTTTTGGACAAGCAGACCAAGATATTTTATGAACGAACACAGAAAGTAAAACGTTTACTGGCATTCTGCGCCAGTTATTTTTCTCCTAATATCAAGGTTCAAATAAGTGTAATAGACCACACTGCAATAATCCAACTGAGGAAGAACATTTGCTCTGACAACTGTGGAGAAAAGTTTTTCAGAAATATTTCAGATTTTTTATTCAACATTTTCTGGAACTCAATGTGTAAAGGCAGCAATAAACATTTTATATTATATACTTAATAGCTGCTTCTCAAGAGAAATCTAACTGTTCTGGTATCTGAAAATTCATCGATTTTCAAACTATAATCAGAAGATTTTCTACTCTACATCAATCATTTCCCGGAGCTTAAGAATCAACAACGAACTGAGCCAGATAAGCTGTCTTAAGATTTCCTTGAATGTTTATCGACAGATAGTGATTGCATTACAATATTTCAAACATACCGGTTCAATTGACCTTAATGATAATATATATTGAAATCTAAATGATTTCACAATTTCTTCATTTCTTTCTTAGTGCATTAGAAGTTCATTTTCGCCATGCACTATAAACTCTACTTGTAAGTGTTTCCTTTCAAGACCTCTTTATTCTCTTTCATTCTTCTTGATGATCAATTAAACTCAATTTTATCAATTGACAACCCGTAAATTTGGTGAGCTCACCCATTGTTGAACTTGTTGATGGTGTTCTAAATGACTAGCCCATACTTGTTCATAGCAGGCTTTGAACACGCTCCATAATGAGCGTCAACAATTGGAGTAAAGACATTTTTATTTATGGTTATTGTTTAACATAGAGGTCTGTTATATTTCTCAAGAAAATATTTTTATTATTAGGTATTGCAATTTCAATAATAATGAGATATTCTCAAGAAGATCGAATATATATGATAATGATATTTTGTGAGGATGATAAGACATTAAAACTATGTATTATACTATCACAAGAGATTTATTGAAAATCAGATTGCGATTTCGGTCTCTCAACCATCATCGCTGACAAGTATTGAACTAAAGTTGAAAATACATACATATACTTATAAATCGGTAGGTACAAAATTAATAAGTGAGATAAAAAACACAAGGTTTAACTTTAATCTACACTTTATTTGAAAAAATTCGACGACGTTTCGCTGACACAGCAGCTTTATCAAGAATGACAAACAGAATGAAGAGTATGGTATTATAAACAAATCGTAGAACAAGTTGGATGAATAACAGGAAAATCCACACCGAGCCATTGTACAGTTAGTATGAAAGGTAATAAAACTAATTAAACAAGTTAAATAGGGGTGAATAATTCACATCTACCTGCTCATTCAAAAGCTTGTCCGAATGTTTGTATCTATTTATTTCTAATGCTTCTAGGAGATCTAATTTTAAACTTTTGATTTTATATGTAATATGTCAAAGTTTTTATTGCATGAATGGTTTTCTTTTATTAAGTGGTTTGAATAATTTGAATCAGATTTATTTTTATCGAAGCTACGTTTATGTTCAGATGTTCTTATGCCAAAACTCCTATAGGTCCTACCGATATAAATTTCATCACAAGAACCGCAATTGAGTTTATAGATTCCTGATTTACTTGATTTTCCAACACGAGATTTATTATTTTTAATATGTTTACCTAAGTTATTAGAAGTTTTGAAAGTTATATTAAGATTTTGTTTGACGAGAAAGGATTTAATATTTGTACTTGCAGAACCGCAGAATGTTAAACTGTTGAATATTTTATAGTCTTTATGAATAGGATATACTTCATTTATTGCTTTCTGATACAGTTTTTTGCGAATGATTAGATCTATCATATCCGGATTATATGAATTATTAATGGCTATCTGTTTGATGATGTTTAACTCTTTATTATAATCTTCTACTGATAAAGGTAAATTGAGTAACCGATGTACCATGCTGTTTAAAGCTGCAACTTTGTGTTTAATTGGATGTAATGAGTAGTTATGTATAATTGTATCAGTATGTGTTGGTTTACGAAAGACCGAAAAAACATGATTATTATTTCGTTTAGTGATTTTCAAGTCCAAAAAATTAATGGAATCGTTCTGTTCAATTTCTATCGTGAATTTAATGTTCAAATGGATATCTCATTTATATCATGGATCTACATCAAGTAACGGCCTCCACAATTCAAAAAATTAATAAGTGTGCAAACAAGAGGCAAGAAAATGATTAATAACTATTAAACACATTAAAAAGCGAAACCCTGGACGTTGCAGGGAGAACGCTAGCATAATGAAAATAAGACACAAATACAAAATCACAACCCTAAATAGTCTGACAACTCTTACGAATAAACAATATACCTCCTCGAAGATATGACAACTAGGTAGTCAAACCTTGTATGAGGAGCTTTAAGTGCAATTGCGGATTCGGCGGCCAAGGTTTCTTTTTCTTTCATGTTCTTGGATGAGATATTAGGGTTGAATTTGTGCCTTCTCTCTAACAGACTACGTTCAGAAGATGATAAATGAACATCTGATCATATAACTCTACTACTAAATGATCTTACGGATCCGTTATTCTGAATATAATAATAAATAAAATCTCTTGTGGTAGTATAATACATAGTTTTAATTTCTTATAATCATCATTGTTAACTATAGCGTAGTAACGACGGAATCAATTAACTATATATTTGATGAATGTTTTCAAAATTGTCTTCTGGTTTCAAGGTTTTTTGCGCGAAGATACCCTGACTGGAATCATCCAAATGAAAGGGTATTCAAAAGATTGATTGTAGCATTCAGAGAAGCTGGAAGTGTTTCATACCCGAAACCAAATAAACAAAAACCTCTGACAGGGAATGAGAAGAATGAGTTGAATACTCTTGCAGCCGTTACAGAAAATCAACAAATAAGCACCAGAAAATTTCCGAATTAATTGTAATAACTCAAAGTAGTGAGTCAAGAATTTTGAGTAGAAACAGACTTCATCCTTACAATTAATCATTTCACCAAGAACTTCTCGGCGGGGATTTAGAACGACGCCTGGAATTTTGTGACTGGATGCAGAATAAGCTTCTGCTTCTTGACTTCGTTATGTTTTCTGACGAGTCCACATTTCATAACAACGCAATTGTTAATAGGAAAAATCTTCATGATTAAAATAATGGAAATTTACATTTGACTAGAACGATAAATGCACAATACAGGTGGTCAGTGAACACGCGGGGAGCAATATTAGGAGCTCCGAGGGAAATTTGAATGGTAAAATATTTCTTGATTTTTTCATGAATGCATTGCCTGAGCTCTTGCAGAATATGCCTTTGAACGTTCGAAAACAAGTGTGAGTGAAAATGCACGGTGCTCCGTTACATTCATAGAGTAGTGCGTGGATATTAGAACGAATCTTTTAGAGATAGATGAATAGGTAGACGGAGTTCTCAAAATTGGCCACCGAGATCACCAAATCTCACTTGCCTTGACTTTTTTATGGGGTATGTGAAATATGAGGTATATCAGATACTGTGAACATCTGAGCACGTGCAAAACCAAATAAGGGCCTCTTTTCGTAATATTACCCTTGTGATTCTAGAGAATACCAAAAAATCGTTCAAAAGAACCCTTTATAATTTCTCAGACGGTTGCAGTGTCAATTATCCTTTGTGTTGAATTTTTCAATAATGTTTCACAGAAATGAAATGAAATAAATAATCGGTTCATTAAATCATCCATACCGATGAAGCTAAATTTCGATTTATCATTCTTCGCTCTCATAAAGTATCCCAAATCGAATAAGGATCAGATTTGAGGAAATATAATTTTTTCAGAAAAAATTGGAAATGGATTATACGAGGTATGTCAATTAAGTTCGCTGAAAAGTGCCCGGACAGTCCGGAAAGTACATAAATACTTGATAATACCTCATATTCCTTATCAATAGTCTCCCTCGAGTTCAATGCACCAGTTGAATCCACTGGTAGAAGCACACCCTGAACCCCCCCGAGGATAGGTCTCTGAGATACGCCGTCGTGATGCTTTGGACTTCCTAAACTCCGTCATATATGTCTCCTTTGAAGTACGACTTCAACTGTGGGAACAGATGGAAGTCACAGGGGGCCATATCTGAACTGTCGGGAATGTGGAAGTGTTAGAATGTTGTTTTTGGTTAAAAAATCACGAACTGCGAATGAAGCACCCATCCGCGCTCCGCCAATTCGGGTAGTACATGAAACGCCTTCAGAAGTTTCAAAACTACAATGTGAAATACTGGGTTAACTGTCTGACCTTCTGGAACGTATTCCTGGTGTACAACTCCATTAATATCGAAAAATGCGACGAGTAATGATTTCACTTTCGATTTTGACATTCTGGCTTTCGTCGGGCGCTCCCCTTCTCTATCCAGTGCATGCTCTGCCGTTTGGTCTCAGGGTCGTATTCGAAAACCCACGACTCGTCACCAGTGATAACATTCGTCAATTCGAGAAATCATGTCTTGACAGATGGACAATCGGAGCTCTTTCTGCTCAACTGTGAGCTCTTTGGGAACCATTTTCGCACACAGCTTACGAAATCTAACCTAAATCTTCGTGTAGCATCTGCCGGATCGTCTCCTTGTTGATGCTCAAATCGTCTTCCAACATTCTAAGGCTTACCCGTCGGTCTCCGAGCACCCGCGAGCGCAGCAGATCGAGATCAATCATCCTCCACTGATTCTCTGCCTCTTCTGAACCGCTTTGTCCAATCGTAGACAGCTGATTTTTTCAGACAATCTTCTTTATACGCGTTGGTTAACTGTTTTATAATTTTCACCGAAGCTTCGCCGCGCTTCACCAAAAATTTAATCACTATTCTTTGCTCAGTTATTTTATCACTCATCTTCAACACGGTGGGTCAAAACAGGTCGATGTTCAAAGGACAAATCAATGCGAACGCTGCAGAATTGCCAACTTCCGCGAACTTAATTGACTTACCTCGTATCTTCGAAACCGTATGCAATTTCTTCTTTTGGATGGATTTATTCGACATTTTTTTATGTTCACCCTGTGTGATTTTGTCAATATCGAATAATTCTACATAAATAACCAGTTCTTCGAGAATGTTTATATTCCTTAATTGATTAATTTTACGTGATTCTTATAGCTACAGGAAGAGTTTGTAAAGGATGTTGAAATTTCATTAAAATTCGAATAATTCTCAAACATTTGGATTTATGTGTATCTTCTCTTAGAAAACCAACATTATTTTCTTGTGAAAAAAAATTATACAAAACATGGGGCATCACTATTGAAAAATCATAGGTCTGATATAAATCTCTGAAATTGGACAACCTGTATAGTCGAAAATATTTTCAACTCGTAGAAATTGATAATTTGCACAAGGAATGTGGAGAAACTATACCTAAAAATCAAACTACAGGAGATGAGAATAAATCTATGGTGACTCACCCTGTATATCTTAATGTCACAAAAAACCTGATGTGTCAATTTTTTCAATGATATATTATTGTTAAGTGGCCACAGTACATTCAAACTTTGATATTAGTTTTCGTGTCACAAAAAAAGGTTTAAATTTTGTTGACCAGTCCCCATATTTCTCTACGAGCAAGAACTGTTGTGTGCGGAACGAATTGAATATTTCATTTCTCCATTAAAAATTTCGCACTTTCCATCAAGATAACACAGATAACCGAAATCAACCCCCAAAATATACCTGGAAATATATTGAAGCATCTCTAAATACTGTGTCATTCATTTGCTTCTGAGATAGCTCGAAACTGGGTAAATTGATTGATGATTATCGAGCACCCTTTTGAATTAATAAGCGTGAGGCTTTGTGCCTTCCAACGACGATTGACTCTTCACGAAATTGATTTCGTAGCTCCGACAAAGAGGTTTGTTAACTCGATATTCAAACTTGAAAGCTACGTTAATAACAGTCGTACTTGCTATCAGCTTCTATATTCTTCTTTAGCTGAAAGCACTCTGCAGAAAATTGTGTTCATAAAGAAAATATCAGCTTTTAATAACATTAATATTTAATATGGAAGTTAGTAATTTATCGTACTAGAATAGAATGGTTATCGATATAATACAACTATATTACCTTGCAAAGTTTCAACGTTGTTGCCACTAAGTATGAAATCAATATTAATTCATGGTATCTGTTTCAAACAACAAGTTTGATATATAAAGGTACTCTGAACAAAATATCACAGAAAAGTGGCCGACAAACAGCTTTGAAACATATCAAATTACTAAAGGCTTTATAGATGTTTATAATAGTAATCTTGAAAAGGACATAGACTTTCCTATTAAGACGTCACATTTTGGTTTTCCAATCAAAATACTTGTTGGTAATTAATGAAAATGAATTTCATTTCAAATGCAAGTACAATTGATGCCATTAAGTATTGTTGAAATGCGCGCGTAGAAAGCGCTGGCTGAAGTAAATAGTCTGGTCCTAATTTTCCATGATTCGAATACAGGGTGTCTGCGATATAGTCCATTAGAAGGATGTTGGGAACGAGCTTATCGATTAATTTCAAATTTTGGGATAAGAAGGAATGAATATTCATCTATAATTTACAGTTGCCTTCAGGGCAGAACCACTTCCGGTTATACCGGAAATCGACCACAACTTTTCTTTTTCAAATGGTAAATGGTGAAGCTTAGAATAATTACTATGGACATCTGCTGGAAAAACGTGATGAGCCTTGGATTGCTCGAAAGGTTTGTAACACGCGTGTTCATACGTTCATGGACAAGTGAGAAAACGAAACTGCTATGACCGAAAAATTTGCAGAAAACAATTCAGAAAATTACAAAGAGTCTTAATCTCACTCAAATCTGAGGGAATTTTTCTGGGCAAGGAAGATGACACTATAATTACGTAAATTTTGATTAAAAAATGATACCTCAATGGTAGAATTTAAAAATACACCAAGCTATTTAAAATAGCTAAGGTGTAATAGATATCCAGTATAACCGGACTGGAAACCGCCCAGAAAACAATTGCAAATTGTAAATCAAGGTTCATTCACTTCAATGCCGAAATTTGAAGTTGATTGATAAACCCTCCAGATAATAGGCTTTTTACCGTGGATGCCCTGTATAAGACTCGATCGAAATATCTTGTATTGCGCGTTTGATATTAATTTGTTGTTATTTTAGCGTTGTTGGCTAGTTTTCATAGAGCAGCGATTTAACTTAAACCCAAAGAAAAAATCTAAAGGGTTAAACACGCATAAATGAGATGGTTATTCGTGGGGCCATATTTCCATTGAAACGCTGCGCCGTCCTGTTGAAACAACATATCGTCCAAGTACTTAGCCTCGAAAACATCCCGATATCATAACCCAGTAGAGATCGCCGACGATAAATTAACATGCTTGAACCGTCGAGCATTACGTTATCGAGATATTATGTAATGCATATACAATTCAGAATTTTCGCACCGGACATTCAAAAGTACCACTTGTTGGTAGATCGGAAATTACCATGTTTAACCAACTTCATCGCTGCAGGAGTCAAGGAAACCCAGAAAATGTAGTAGTTTAAAGAAATAAAGTTTTGCGATAATGATTGATGTGCCATCTACAATAATACAAAATGGAGCTCACATTTTATTCGCTGATTTTGAGATTAAATTGAGTACTGCAATATATCAATTCAATATCTTGGCGACATTTTCGATCATATTCCGGTGGTGGAATTGATGGAAATATAGGGTGCGCCAGAGAAAACCGGACAATTATTTTTCCGTTATAACTTTCGCAATTTTAGATTTACCTCAATGGAAAGCCAAAGGACTAGGGTTTTCAGAAATTGTATCGAAATTGCACTTCCGGAGAGATCCAATATGGCTGACTCATTAAAAAGGAGCCATATTTCAAGATCGCTGGAACCTTTTTTCTTACTAAAAAATTCAAATGGGGCATTCAGTCGACAATTTCGTCTTTTTTGAACAATTTGACCTATTGATCTTGAGAATATTAAAAGAATTGGTGAAAAAGTAGCGTGCAGAATTGTTTTCATTCTGATTTTCAGCTGTGATCGAAATATTTTTTTCACCTCATGACGTTGGCACTCCTGAAGTTGTTGTGTTTTTCGTGGATGTTCCTAGGAAGACATAGAACCATTTTTTACTAAAACCAACCTAAATTTGATTTCCGTTCGAACTCAAAATGGCCGACTTCCTCAACTAATAATCATTTTCTCCGTGAATTAAACAAATTTTCGCGTAATTCTATCACTAGATTGAACCTTTTCCATCATTTTAAGGGGTCGAACTCGAATATTGATTCAGAATTGTGCCAATTGTCGTCAATAATGTTTCTCTTCTTCACCATCATATCCACCTCCTGCTATGAAACCTCTGAACATAGACTGCATGCAATAACTGTATGATAAACAAAAAATAATGAAAGGTCATCGAGTTTTAGACGACATCTGGTTTGAACTCGAATTTTATCTTGGATTCACTTGTTTTTGAACTTTCAAATTGTTAACAATGGTTTTAACAAATGGGGATAAGCGTTTTATTAAATGTTTATTTGTGCGTGGGTATACTGTTAGGTAAATATTACGTCAATTTCCAGCCCCTAATTCCAAAAGAAGTACAATCTATGATCTTGAGGAAAAATTTCAGACATAAGGAAGAAGACCCTGGTGCAGCTAGAACTGTTAAAACTCGCCTTTTTCATAATCTGTTTCATGCATCAATCCTACATCCGAAATAGAGGAACCAGCTTGACTGTTTTCCAAATGTCTCAGAGATGCCAAATCTCAAAAACCTCTGTGAGAAGAATAATGAGACACGATTTGGGTCTTGAGTAGTTTTGGAGGCACTATAATTTTCAATTGACTCAATTGTGAATCAATATTCGAATTCGACCCCTCAAAATGATGGAAAAGGTTCAATCTAGTGATAGAATTACGCAGTTGATTCATTATGACCGCGTAAAATTCTTTAATGCGCGGGTAAAAATTGTTATTACTTGAGTAGGTCGGCCATTTTGAATTCGAACGGAAATCAAATTTTAGGTTGGTTTTAGTAAAATATGGTTCTTTGTCTTCTTAGAACATGCATGAAAAACACAATAATTTCAGGAGTGCCAACGCCATGAGGTGAAAAACATATTTCGATTTCAGCTGAAAATCAGAATGAAAAATTTATTCACTCTACTTCTTGTGCAATTCTTGGAATATATTCAAGATCAATATGTCAGAACCCAATGCTTTGGCTTCACAATGAAGCAAGAACAAATGATCTAGCTCTAAAATTGCGAAAGTTATAACGAAAAAAGTGGTCCGGATTTCTCTGGCGCACTCTATATATTTCAATAAATTGACGCACTGGCGCATAATTGAGGATTCTCTTGTACATATAAAAGCACATCCAGTTCTTTATTTTTCATTGAATGTACGTTCAAAGACTTTGAATTCCGATGGTTCCAAATTTTCTCAAATACGTCTCCCGTCTTTCAAAATTTCTCGACGTGTGGCAATATTTTATCGGGAAAATGCCTAATATGAAGACGTACGGCATAGTTGAAGGTTTTCATACATTCCGAATAAAACTATACTGCGCTAAGAAATTGACGCACAAAATTGATAATTCAATCTATTCAGAATTTTTTTCTACTAACCCACCAGCACCAAGAAATACATGAGGACAATCGAAATGAAAATGGTACTCATAGAAATTGAAATAATACTAATAATAAAAAAATGTTAAAATCAAAGTCACTAAAAACTTGTTAGTACTGGATATTTCCACCCTTAGCGGGAAATACTGTATGAAATTAACGGTTCATACTCCAAATCAATGAACCTATAGCATTCGGATCTATTTCGTTCCAAATTTCGATCCGTTTGTTCCAAACCTCATTCACAATAGCTTGATGGTTTTGCTGGTTTCTTAATCTTCTATTGAGAATGTCCTTGACATGTTTGATAGGATTGAGATCTGGATTTGACGCAGGCCACTGCATGGTGATCTCGAAAGTTCCAAACGATATAATCTTGGTGAGGTATTAACGATGAACAGATCAGTGCAGGCGTTCAAAGAAATTTCTCTCTACACCATTATTGAACCTCCACCAAAACCAGAGATAGGTAAAACGTTGCACTGGGCATATCCCTGGTTTCCACGTATGTAGACTAGAGAACGTCGATCATCTGTGAACAAAACCATTTCCCTGTCAGCTTCGTTCCAATCGACATGTTCCTTGGGCTTCGAGCTGTAGACGTAGTATCATTTTAGTGCTATTTTGAACTCAACTGTCCTGTCAAAGCTTTATTTGTAGGTGCCTAGCAGTAGAACCAACGAAACTCTGATATGAAGCTCTGAAATGGGACACCCGATATATTCGAAGATAATTGTGAAATATGAAACGGTTCAAGATCTACCTTACTTCCTTTCACACCTTTTCGCTCATTCCTTCGATTCCGAAGCTAATAAATTGTTTAGTTTTTCCAATTTGGTTTCAGTAGAGGATGAAAGTGCGTTGGACGCCATTCTTGACTTTGATGATCGGAGAATATGGTGTTTTGAGGGTAGGCGAGTTGAAATTTTAATTGTTCCTGGACCTCGATACTGTTTGGTAATCTAGAGGTATACACTTCTTCTAGTTTGTACTCTCATTGATTCATACTTCTCAAATCGATATCAGACAGTTCTTTATAAAGGCAACTGGTTTAATAGGAAATTGATCTCTCTGGGTGTCCCCCAGGGCTCCGTGTTCGGACCATGGTTGTATTTGATTTATGTGAACAGTTTTCAACTTTTCTTAGCAAATATACTACAGTGCTCCTTGCAGGCTACAATATCAGTGGCTTCCTCAAGTCCAACCTATGTCATTTGACACCACAGCTTCAGCACATTCTTCGTGATTATTACCCACAATTAAAATTTTCACGAAGACAAACGTTACTCACAAAAATTATCCATAACAGGTGTTATCAATATTTCGTTCTTTCTTGCATAATCTCAATTTATTTCCTTAATTTTATTTCTTATGAGGGGAAAATGACAAGAAAAAACATTGAATGTTGTTGGCGTATGTCCGGATATATCCGAGAAGAATAATGTGTTAATAATTAACTGACCACCAAACATGAAATTCGAAATATTGAAATTTCGCGTTAACTTCTTGCCGCAGTGTATATTAATGATAATAATAATAATATCAAATTGGTGTATATTCTCCATGTTTTCATTGAAACTGTAAAGAATAAATACTCTATTATGGAAGCTCCTATTTTCGTTCTCGTTATCAGTGATAATTATTTGCCCTATTCGTAATTTATATCATGATAATTTCTGTGTTCTTGAACGTCGTTGTTCTCAGTGCTGCTGTTGTTCTCTTAATTGAACGTTTTGATTTCTTTTGTTGCAAAAGCATCGTATTCCTCAGATTTGAATTAATTTATTATATTGTTGAGACTTTTCATTATCTTATTCGCTCTTGTCTACATTCTGTGCTTTGAAATAGGACTTTGGAATTTCCTCTATGTTTTCTCATTTCTTTTCCTGCATTTAAGTTATGTCTTTGATTTAAACTTGTTCTCATCTAAATTATATTTTTTCATATCTGTTAGATTAAGTTTATTTTATGGTTGAATAATATCGAAAATGCATACGAAAAGTACATTCTGTTGAAAAAGTACCGAAAATTCGCCAATGGAACATAAAATATTTATTTTTCATTCAAATTTATTGCATCGCCTTCAAAGTAAGCTCCTCCAGAAATGTTACATTTACACCTACGAATAATACAATTATCAGAACATTTTTCGAACACTTCTTCAAGAATCGACTCGAAGTGGTAATTGGAGCTTTAAAAAAAGAAACAAGCCGGTCGGAGCCATGTTAGGTAAATACGGTGGTTGTTCAATGGTATTCGTTGAGTTTTTCGTCAGAAATGCATTAACGATTGCCTTGTGATATGGTGCATAATAGCGGTATAACATTTTTGAAGAAAATTCAGATCTTTCGGAACTAGTCGAGCAGTAACTTGTTTCATGCCCAAACAATTGTTAAAAATGATATGAATTGATTCGAGAAACACAGAAGGTTCATTGCCTATCTTTTTCAAATTTAAATGGTGATTTGCACCCCATCTCGACTGGTGTTGAATGCCTGATACCACTTATATCCACGTGTTTTGTTGAAGTCTATTCACCGTATGCATTCTGTAACAGTTTAAGCATTTCGGCACATTGACAAATTCGAACACTGTCAACAAAATAAACGACAGATTGCGTGAAGAGACCGAATCATTAGTTCATCCAACAGATGTGACAGTATTCTGGCAATTCATCGATGATAAAATGGAGAACATGTCGGCGCCAACAGCCACAAATGAATTAAACGACAAAATAGTCAACACAGTCAGACGGGAAAAAAACAAATTCTGTCCGAAAAATGAAAAAGAGTAGAGAATAAGTCCAGAAACTAAGAAAAATGGAGAAACAAGCCTAGCGATGTTAACACGGAACCACATGAGATGAAGGATATCAATAAGGATATATCGAAAGCTATTCGGAAGGACATAAGACAATACAAAAATAATAAAATATTCCGAACTAGTGAGGAAAACAAAGGTGTGAAGATCATGAGGAAAAAAATCCCAATTGGCCAGAAATATTTTAGCTTAAAGATGAGAACGGTAGTATTAGTATATATATTCTTTTGAAAAAGAGAGGATTTGCAAAAGTTCGAATAATTGTGTTTACAATAAATGCTTACATCTATAATTTTGGTGTGTGTCAGAAAAACACAAGTGTGAGCTCAGGAAAATGTAACAGGGGAACCATACTATCTTGCGTATGATTCAATAAACGAGTGAAAAAACCTGAGGAAAAAACTCGTTTCCCTGTCGCTATTGCACTAGCAATAGCTTGTCTGTTTATGTTGTGTTAGTGTCGTGTGTACAAAAAGAGTACCAAACATTTTTCTGCTTAGCAGCTTCAATTCTCATCTTAAACTCCATGACTTCCAGACGTAGATAAGGGTGAGAGGAAGGGGAACAATGGAAAAAGAAAACCAGCAAAAAAATATTTCAACAATCATACCTGACTCATAGGTCTAAACACACTTGAATTTAAGAAAAGATTTCACATAGCAAGCAAGGCAAGTATAGTAACGGATAGAGATAAACTAGCACAAATAGTAGAAGAATTCTACACAGCCCTATATAAGTCTCAAATAGATCAGACAAGAGAGCAACCACTACAAAAGATAAAAAACCGAAAAAATACCCGATATATCCTATGATGAATTATACCACGCACTTCATAAAATGAAAAATAACCACGCTCCTGGACAGGATGAGGTGGAAACGGAGGCTATAAAGCTGGGAAGACTGATAAAGAAGAACCTAGAACTCGTCAATCTATGCCTACATAATAAGAAAATCCCAATCTCATGGAACGACTCATTTACGAAACTGCTCTATAAAAAAGGAGACAAGACAAGGCTAGAAAACTACAGGTCAATCATCTCTACAAGTTGTACACCAGACTTCTTACAAATAGACTAGAATCGAAATTTGAGCTCTACAAATCAAGAGAGCAGGCTGGATTTCGAGCTTGTTACGTCACTAACGACCACCTACAGTGCTTGAAAAACTTGATCAAAAAAACTGTTGATTGTAATAGACCTTTAGTCCAGACATTTGTTGATTTCCACAAAGCGTTTGATACGGTAGAATTAACGGCCATTATAATAGCATTGAATGAATGCCGAATCGACCATCTTTACACGAATGTCATCAAAAATATAAACAACGACGATCAACTTTCACTCCCAGACAAAGAAAATCAAAAAAGGAAGAGGCGTGAGACAAGGTGATACTTTATCGCCTTAACTATTCATCACTGTCCTATAGTATGCTCTCAAAAAGTTAGAATGGGAAAACAAGAAAGACTCAATCATCTCAGATTCGCCGACGATATCGTACTCTCTGACAATCGCTATTATGATCGAAGAACTAAAAAACGCAATACAGGCGGTCGGACTGAGGATAAATTTCGGAAAAACAAAGATGATGACCAATCTAGTCCCCAATAAGCTATTAAGTATTGACAATAATCAGATACAAATGGTCCATAGCTACATATATCTAGGGCATGAAGTGAGGATCGATAGAAACAACCAAACAGCAGAACTGCTCAGAAGAACAACATATTAGGATAGGCAGCATATGGCAAACTTCGTGATGTCAAGAGCGATATTTCGATCAAACTGAAGAGAGACGCTTTCAACATGTGTGTTCTACCCGTTCTAACCTAAGCATCGGCCCGAAAACTACAAAAAACACAACGCAGGATGAATCGATCGATGCTGGGGATAAGTCTAAGAGACAGAATTCGAAACGAGGAGATTCGCAGAAGTACAGGTATGGATGATGTTTTGGAGAGAATGACAGGAGCTAAGTGGAAGTTGCAGGAGCAGATAAGCGAAGTCGAGGCCGACCTTCAACCAGATTGACCGATGACCTGAAAAGAATCCACACCAACTGGATGGCAACCGCACTGAATAGAGAAATATGGGAATGCCTTAGGGAGGTCTATGTTCAGCAATGGACAGTTCAGGGCTGAATGATGATGATGATCCTCTGAAGATGACCACCGCAGTAGTGGACGAATCGTTAGTGGAAAATCTAACTAAACCACTACCAATTCTCCGGGAAACCATGAGTTTTATTGGCTGCAGTCACGAAAGCATCCAACCATAATAATTTTGTTATTTTACATAATGAAACATTGGAAATAAACAAACAGAAAAATTACGAAAATTTATTCGATACTCAATCTCTGCAATTCTCAAAAAAAGAATTTTCCACTTTTATCTGCGGTTAAATGTGTCATAAATTTGTTAACACAGTGAAAATTCGAAAATTATTTTATTTAGATTAGTTCGACAAGAGTCAAACATATTATGTTTTTGTTTTTCGAATGGTAAACTTGATGAATGTATATAAGAACTTTAAATAACCAAATTATAGTTTCTATTACTGTCGAGAATACATGAAATTTCTCCCACAAATTCATTACCTTTAATTTTCATCAACAAATTACCGTACCGGCAAATAAAAGATTTCAAGTCAACAGGAACCAATTGTAGGTTTCTATTGATGTCAGAACAACATATGGCTCACGAGATCAAATCTAGGTGAACGCGTATGATTTTAATTGATAATTTCATACTCTCGGTTACCGTTAAGAACATACCGAGAATTCTTTATTGTCGAACACTTGCCGTGGTATGGAGCTCTCTTAAATTCAATTTTATTTGGAGATAAAATCCCGGCTATAATGAAAAGTTTTCAATTTTGTCGCATAGTCTAGTTCACGAGTTCACTCTGGTGATAATTTCAAATGAAATTGGTTTCGGAATAACGTATAGAAAAATATATAGATACTTCTACCGTCTATACACATTAAGTTTCAGTATACAATTCAATGATCCACAGAGCATTTTTATTGTCTTTATAATGAGAAAATCTTCCAAAAAAAAATGAAACCATCAAACTATTAATCAGAATAACGGCTTTGATTGTAGTTTATTCGACGAAATATTCAAAACGGAAACAATTACATATAGCTTTCAGCAAAATATATATACAGAGTCCCATAGCTAACCAAATTTTTCAAAATTCGTTGAAATGACGCTTTCCTGTTGAGTTATTGTAAAGATGGCCGACGAAGAGTGTTTTTTCGACCATAACTTGTAAACGATTCAGAGAAATGCGAACGAATTTTCGGATATGTTTCTCATTTACTCCTTGATAACAGTTTTTTGACAGTGGCAAATACGTTATTACGTATGTCCGTTTTTTTCTGGAGGAACGGTTTCTGTTTCATCCCAATCTGAACACACTAATAAGGTAGATGCAATTGAAGATTCGTCCATCCAAGAATTATTTCATGAAAAAGCTTAGTAGGCTTAGTAGGCAGGCACCGTAATATTTCTCTTTCTATTTTTATCAATCGAACGATAAAAATGGATTGCACTTTTCCGGAATATGAAGATATACATTTTAATGTACGGCTCTGCGTCTTCAAATGATTCAAAAGTAAGAAGATTATACTCAGAGCATTTTCCAAACAGAAGGCTCCTCGATAAGAACACTTTCAAACGGGTTCAACGACGATTAAGAAAGACAGGTATGACCTCAAAAAGTTTGTACCACATAATTGAGTGAATAAATTATCCTCATTCGTTTCCGCATCCTCTTTTTCAAGGAAGTTTCATGAGAATGGTTAGAAATGACACGACAATGACAGCCTATCCCGATTTTAAATACTCTTCAACTGCAAACGCACGGTGCTCTCCTGTCCATATAAACATTGTGAACTGAATGGTAACTCCTCCTGAGTCGAATGACCCCAGCCGCTCCCCTCTACTCACTCACCGTTACGTGTACTACCCGTTCCAAAAACGCCCTTACATTACGCCCCACTCTGTAGATCCGGTTACGGAAGATCCATCTATTAGTATGAAAAGAGTATCTGCTAAATTTAACATTTCATTATGAATGGTTTCGAGGATTTTTAGAGAGCAGATGCTCCATCCGTTTCATCTTCAGAAAGTTCAAGCACTTAGTGAAAACGATCATGCAGCCAGAATTGGCTGCTTGAGAACCATCAAAACGACGCAGAGTTCGTAAGCTCCTTCCTATTCACCGATAAAACGAATTCCCCAAAATGGAGCCCGAAATCAGTAACAGTTCCCAATGCTCAATGTTTGGACAGGAAAGATTGGTAACCATTTAATTGGGCATTTCGTTTTACCGCCACGATTGGATAGAGAACTCTTCCTGAACTCTCTGCGTAATAATTTGGAAGAACTTTTAGAAAATGTCTCCTTACATGTTCGAAGAAACATGTGGTTCATGCAAGATAGTTACCTCATTTCTGCATAAACGTGCGTGAACACTTGAACAATACGTTCCAAAACCGTTGGATAGGTCGAGGGGGACCTGTAGCTTGGCCACCGCGTTCGCCTTACCTGAATCCATTGACTTTTTTTCTATGGAATCACCTCTAAAAACAGTGTATCTGCTATCCCCATCAATACTCGTGAAGAACTTCAACAGAGAATAGAGTTCCATTGTCAACAAATGAGAAAACAAAAGGGGTTATATAAAAGGATTCAACGAAATTTAATAAAACGTTCAAGAAAATGCGTTGAAGTACATGGTGCTCATTTCGAACGTTTGCTCTGAGTCGAAATACTATCATAGTTATTTACTATAAATTAACATCAGTTATTGTGTTTGTTATTTTATTCGTAGGTATGTGGCATGATTGAAATTGGGATGAAATTCGCGGCATCCAACTCACTATATCCAAGATGATGAAAGTGCCTAGTTGATCGATTCAAACGTCGTGGCGCCTGTTACACTATCAGCTAATCTCCTTGGTGTACATTAAATCGCCTTAGGACAGGACATGGTCGTAAAAATAGTATGTTGTTCAAACGGAATACTTTAGAAAGTCCGACATGTGAATGTGGCGCAGCTGAAGAAACAATAAGACATTTAGTCCTCGATTGTCCTATTTACCATTTTACGGGTAGTGTTCAAGAAATTCATTCCGTTTCAGAAAATTTCATTAACTGGGTTAACTTTAAGTCTATTCAGGAGATTAGTTTTTTAATCTTGAGGTGATTATGGGCTACATCCTCGAATGGTGTATGAGATGTTCCCTGTTGACAAACAGCGGAGCATTAGTTAAGTTCTTAGATAAGGCTAGGACTGCTCGCCCTTAGTGTTTTTTTCCTATGGTGTATGTTGATAAGGCAAGGGCTACACCCATGTAGGGCTTCACTCCCAAAAGGTGTATGAGATGTTCCCTGTTGAAAAACAGAGGGCATTAGTTAAGTTCTTAGATTCAAGTATGTTTAGACATATAAGAGTCAGGTATGATTGTTGAAATATTTTTCTGCTGGTTTTCTTTTTCCATTGTTACAGATTTTTCCTGTCCCAATCCCCCTTCCTTTTCACCCTTGTCTTCGTGAAGAGGTGCTGGAAATCATGGAGTGCAAGATGACAATGAGAGAATGAAGCTGCTAAGCAGAAAAATTTTTGATACTATTTTTGTACTCTCGACACTAACACAACATAAACAGACAAGCTATTGCTAGTGCAATAGCGACAGGGAGACGAGTTTTTTCCACAGGTTTTTTCACTCGTTTATTGAATCATACGCAAGATAGTATGGTTTCCCTGTTACATTTCCTGTGCTCACACTTTATGGGCAACAGGGAGGCATGATGCGAGTTTAGATGCCTGATTAAGGAAAGGGCATGGTCTGTTTTTTTTGCTGGTATTCTATTAATTCGCTTGTTTTTTACGATTGTTTTTCTGACACACCAAAATTATAGCTATAAGCATTTATTATAAATACAATTATTCGAATTTTTGTAAATCCTCTCTTCTCAAAAGAATATATATATATATATATATATATATATATATATATATATATATATATATATATATATATATATATATATATATATATATATTGGGATGAAATAAAACCGTTACCCCAAAAAAATTAGACATATTTAACGTTGTAACGCATTAACGAAGATTTGCCATAGTGTATGATAAAAAGTGTGCGGATAAGCCCATCGTCGCTTCGCAGATGTTCTTACATCACAAAAATCAGATCAACTCACTCAAACGACTGTTCTATATCATCTGCGCATCCAAAATATCTGAAACTTTGATGAATAATTGTCAACAGACGAACAATGAAAATTCACTAGCTTTTATTCACGAGTGCTGCCATCTTTACATTGAATTTCACCAAAAAAATGTGTTTTACTATGTTAGCATACGAATTTTTCAGCCCGCATTTTATCTGGTTTGTCCAATTTCAATATGGACATATTCATGAATACTAAGGTACATTGTACTTAGTTTCATGATATCAATTTATTTATGGGTGATAAAACATAGAAGAAATGTCTTTCGTGCTTCGATTAATTCAGTTCAGTTCAGCTTTTGTAAAACAAAAGCATAAAATTAGATAAATTTGAATATCTAAATCGTTCCATTTTTCTATTACCCGCAACTGTGTCGTCGATATTCGCACAGTCTCCGAGGAAAAATCGATCAACCTGGCAGAACTCATCCCGGAGGTGCAAATAATGGTTCACATCACCCTAACTGAAAATGACCTGGCGTGAAATCAACAAATTGAGTTGTCTTAATTCCAGAACTCGTTGGAAAACTAACGGAATTGAATCCGTCACTCGGTAGAATCCAGATGCTCATTTCCTCTGGAGTGAACAACAACTCATTGCTATTCCTTTCCCGTTTGAAATATGCAGACTCCAAGTGGGCGAGGGATTTGATGATTCTCATCTTTTCTTGAACAACCAGAGAACTTTATTGGAGTAGAATGCGTTCAGAGGTTTGTTAACCTGACTTACTCAAGGCATTTGACGCATTGTTAGCATCCTTTTTGTTCTCTGAGACTTTAGAATGAAATGTTGAGGACTTTTCTATCCGGATTTCAAAAGAGAAAGATGACTTTTATTCTTATTCGACGGGAAAATTTATTTATCCAGAAAGATCTGTTGGAAAACATCAAATGCAAATTACCAAGATTTAGTTGAAACTTATTGGAAGAAATTGTGTGAATATTAGGAATAATAATAGTGCAAGAACATATGGCTGTGGGGGACCATCATTGAGAGTGATTGAGAGTGCAAAAAATTACTTACTTATCCAAATTTATTCTATTGCCTTCAAAGTAGGCACTCGGGTACCTCGAAATGGTAAATTCCAGTCTTGGAATGAGAAAAATGTCGGTCGGAGCCATATCAGATGAATACGGTGGTTGTTCGATGGTATTCCTTCCGTTTCTGGTCAAAAATTCATTCACAATAACATTCTTGTCAGAAGGGGCATTTTCGTGGAGCGAAATCCGAAAGATTTCTTTCCATAAAGCTGGCCTTTCTCGACGAATTCAGCTTTCTCAAACGCCATACAACGCTCAGGTTCTTTATTTAGCGTCTGATTTTTTGGTAAGAATTCTGAGTGGTTTTTTTGGTTTCAGTTTAATTAGAAGGCGCCATTCCGAAGTTTGTTGACTGGTTTGCATGTGAAACTCATAAACCTATGTCTCATCACCAGCTACAATGCGTTTTATGAATGTGGGGTCGGAATGTTCTAGCATCGACCTTCATTGTGATTCAATTTTTCGAGAAAATTCAGTTTTCGTGTAACTAGTCTAGTGAGAACCGGTTTCATGCCCAAACAATAGTTTTAAATGGTATAACTTGATTCCTTAGACACAAAAAGTTCATTGCCAATTTTTCTCAAACTTGTATGACGATTTTCAATTATCATTTCCCTCACTTCATGGATGTTCAATTCAGTTGAAGATGTTGATGGCCGACCAGACCATGGCAAAACTTGCCACCTGCTGTTGAATGCACTGCACCACTTATATGTATGTGTTTTTGGCAAAGTCGATTCACCCTAAGTCCGAATTCAGAACCAGTCGTAAAAAATAACCACGCTTTCTTATTTACAGCACGACGATTTAACGACCTGTAAAGCATCAGTGGTATAATGTAGCAGTGTAACTCGAAACTTTGCTGCCTTAAATCCTAGAGTTTTCGTTTTTGGAAATGAGTGCTTTTCTTGGCATTCTCTTTCCAAACAGTGCAATACAGCAAACATTGAACGAAGTTGAGGGAATATTGTGAATAATAATGGTGCACGAACAGATTCCTGTGGAACACCATAATTGCGAGTGCCATAACAACTAATTTCTCTCTAACAAATATAAATTATTTCATAAAACTAAAAGGTATTAAGCTGAAATTTCAATAATCTTAAAATATTTCAAGAAAATAACGTTTGAACGAAAACATTCACGTTAAAGAATTCCACAAATTGTCATACAAATTCTTCTGTCTCACTCTGATATGACACGGGTTGCGATTATTGCATCCCATCAGAATATTCAAATTCCTTAGTTTACTAATCAGCAATGATTTATAGATGCGATAAAATTAAATCATCGAACCAAAAAAAAACAATTAGAAAGCATAAAGCTGTGGAATCCGTTAAGCTTCGTTACACCCCGATTAAGGTAAACTTGAAACTACTCATCTAAATCTAAATTTGGTAATTTACAATGGAAAATTGGAAAGCTTATTATTATAATTAATCGATTGTGTCTCATGTTTATGTACCAGGTTTAGTCAAAATGAAACAACATTTAAATTTTTCTTAAAATCATCATAAAATCATCGAAACCAAAGTTATGATCTATGAAAGCACATATTCAACAACTTTGTCATAAATTCAATTGACGAGGCTTTTACGTGATAGAAATCCATTCTCACAAATACAAGTAAACGATGATTTCTACTAAAATATTTTATTAAATGCTCGACGCGTTTCGATACACAGTATCTTTATCAAGAGCGAATGAATACTACAAATATATCTTACTAACAAATTTATATATATATATATATATATATATATATATATATATATATATATATATATATATATATATACTAAAAGAGTAATCTACTCAGAGCTATCCGTACTTAAACTAATATTTAGGAAATAAATTTAATAAGGGTGAGTTATTTATGTCTACCTGATCTTTAAGAATTTCCGGTGAATTCCTAAATCTATTAATTTCAAGTGCTTCCAGAGGGTTGCGTTTTATACCTCTCTTCTCAGAATGTAGGATTTTAAATTCTAAATTGAAAGAGTGACCATTGTCCCTAAGACGAATTGAATAATTTGAATAGGTTTTTCCATTGATGAAACTGCGTTTATGTTCAGAGATTCTAACATTAAAATTTCTTCACCGGCGAACTCTCTAACAAAATCACTAACTACTTTTTTAAATTGAACATAACTACTTCATTCTCAAGCGGCCCCAACTTAAGCAGATAAAATTATTCAATGCCAAACAATAGAACGATAAATTCAAGCAATCAGGAATTTATCAAATCAAATGCAATGAATGTCAGGTAGCCTATGTCGGACAAACAGGGAGAAGTTTTGAAGCTTCAAGGAACATATTTCCTCAGATAAAAATTCGCCAATGTTTGAACACATAAAATCAACTAACCACTCGATATCATTGAACAATCATCTTAAAGTCCTTCATAAATGTAACAAAGGGAGAGAGATGAATTGGTTGGAAAGTTTGAAGATTAACAAACTATGTAAAACCCCCATTTATTACCCTCAACAGCCAACTAGAGCAGAATGGATCCCCACTACTCAATATTTAGGATAAATTTCAATTTGTACTTGTACTTGCCTACTCATGTATTGGGGTCGAAACCAGTCGTGATTATTGAATAAATGGTGAAAAGTGACAGAAGTGTCTCATTTCGTTTTACTTTACAGATTCAGGTACATATTCTGCTGGTAACTGGTCTTCTTCAACTTCGATTTCCATTATCTTCTCTGAAATATTAGGTTTACTTTGGTCAGTACTGTTAATTCTTCTTCTTCTTCTTATTCTTTTAAATAGACCTATTGGTCTGTTGCTTACCGAAGCCGTCTCTGGATGGTTTCTTGCGAGGTGGACTGCCAGCTTTCCTGCCACCTTTTTGGGGGTCTTCCTGGTGGGCGCTTTCCATGTGGCTTGCTCTCCATCATTATGCGAGGTAATCTGTTTTCGTGCATTCTTCGCACGTGCGCATACCATTCTCTTCGTCTTTGTCTGCCCCATCTGACTATGTCTACTATGACGCATTGAGCTCGTATGTCAGTGTTTCTTATCCTGTCCAGGATAGTTCTTAGGGTTTTCATTTCGGCCGCTTGTAGCATACTTTTAGTTTTGTTTGTGTCTTCGCGTGCTTCTATGCCGTAAGTCATGATAGGTCTGATGCAAGTCTTATAGATCTTCACCTTGCTATCTGTTCCCATGTGCTGGTTTGACCATATCACATCTCTAAGACACCCTGACAGAGCTGCTGCTTTAGTTATGAGACTTCTTACTTCCTTCGCCGGATCGTGGTAGCTGCAGATGTCCATGCCTAGATATTTAAAGACATTGAATTGCTCGATTGGTTTGTCTTCCACAACCACTTGACAGGTTCTCTGGAGAATGTCATGGCTTTGGTTTTTGATATTGAAATTACCATGTTGAGTTGTTGGCTGACTTGATAGAATTTAAGAAGCTGTCTCTGAACATCGTTCTCCGTTTCTGCTATAATAGCTGCGTCGTCAGCATAGCAGACCACAGATATTTTAGAGTGGCCCATTCTGTATCCCAAATCTAAGGATGTGACTTGTTGTATTATTTCATCCATCAAGAGGTTGAAAAGGAAATGGCTCAGGCTGTCACCCTGTCTAATTCCGCCTGGTGTTTTTATGTTAGGTGTAGTATGTTCGCCTGACTTGATCTTTGTCACATTTCCGGTGTTTAAGTTTTTAATTAGTTTGGTGATTTGGGACGGGGACTGTCTTTTCATTAGAATTTGTAGGATGTCTGTCAAGCGCACTTTGTCGAATGCCTTTGTTAAGTATATAAAGCAGATGTAAGCAGGCTTGTTGAACTCTATTGATTTCTCCTTTAGTTGTTTCATTATGAAGAGAGCGTCCGTTGTTGATCTATTTGTTCGAAATCCAAACTGTTCCTCTCTATTCTCGATACGTGATTACAGTTTGTCTTTCAGGATGCCAGTTAGCAGTTTCATGGACGTACTTAGCAGGGTTATACCCCTGTAGTTTTCAGGTGATGTCTTTTGCCCCTTTTTGAAGATAGGAATAGTGATGCTGCTGCGCCATTCTTCGGGAATCGGTGATGTGTTTGAAATTTTATTGAAAAGAGTTATCAGCTTCTCGGTGAGTTTCTTTACCCCATATTTTAGCAAATCGTTCGGGATGTTGTCTGTTCCCGCGGCTTTCCTGTTTTTCAACTTTTGTATTATTTTTCTCAGCTCTTCCTCTATTATCAAAACATCATCTGGTGTTTCGTCTTCGTTCACTAATGTATCAGTTGTTTCTTCATCTTGGTACAGCTCTGTAAAATATTTTTCCCAGATGTCAGGTGATATGATTTTCGTTTGAACATATTCATTTACTGGCTTTTTCCTGTTTTTCAGCATCTTCCATACCTTTCTTTGGGCTCCACAAAGGTCGGTAAACTGTCTCCAGTTAATTGTTCCTATTAAGGTAATCATGTTGCCATCAGTATTTTCTAGTGAATCATGGCATTCCAAACTTTCTTTCAGCTGATGTAGTGTTTCATTTTTTATTCGTTTTAAAAATGAGCTGTGTTCAAATTCTGTTGGTTTCAGTTGGTTCAAGAGGAACTGCTAATAAATCAACAAGTTTTCTCGTCCGTCTTCCGTTTGATGGACTATAATTTGGGTCCGCATCCCAATCATCCATTGGCGAAACAGGTGACAGACTAGATGAAGTTCGACCTGTCGCCGTTTCAAGTGCCATTTTGAGAAGACGCTTGCTCGGCGATATCATTATTGCAGCACTGAAAAAGAGCTTGATTACTTCTCCTCCGTATCGTAGTCAAAAGACACACTGCAGAACCACCACACTAATATGATTTAAGTACGCAAAATAAGAAATCATGTGATTTTACTCTGCATTCTGATTGGTGTTGGTTATTCAATTCAGAGGGTAAGACGTTGTACTTTCTTGGAGGATTTGTCTATTCATTGCCCGTAAGTTGACTTACTAAGTTTTTGTTTTGTAGTTATTGAATATCTCACTCGCGGGTATCTACCTACACCAGAGTCATCCTGTTCAAGTAGAGTAAGTAGACATACTAGGTTCTATATTTGGAAAGATCAAGATCTTCTGAGAAGCATGTAATATTGATATATTTTAACTATGAAATGAAAAAGTTATTTGGTTTTTCGATTGATATTTTATAATTTATAATCAAAAAAGCATTGCCCCCTAAAAAGTAACTGTTCATAAATTATCAACGGATTGATATATTTCAAATCTAAAAGAAGCATCTTGCAGACCTTTTTACGAGGAATCCAGTGGTGTGTCTCGAAAACCAAGTATTTTTGTTTTGCTAGGCAGATTAGTCCATTTGACGAAGCGTTTAGAAAGGATACCGAATCCTATTTATTAATGCATACGTATGTACCGAGGTCCGGGAATCGTAAAAACGCGAATGTAGGAAGCGCGAATATGGAACTTTTACTGTACGTACAAACATTCCTCTTGAATCACTCTGTTATTGAGGAAGTCGCATTAAAATCCGTGGCATAGTTCGAAAGATCTAAGCGTACAGCCGTCGGAAACAACTTTGTTCTATACTATGCATGGAAGTTCAATCAAGCGTTCAGTACACGGTGATATTCTCCTTACAGTACACGAATTTCTCCTAGCAAATATGTGTGATATACTTGCTTAGCACGAACGTTCAATACACCACGATATCGATTCGACAACACGCAAAACGACCAAACAGCCCCAATAATTACTCCGCAATGACCTTGAATCTCATAGAAAGTATATTATCTCAGATCTGTTAACAACTACGCCATAAATTATCGAAAACCACGACCTACACCCACAACAGTTACGTAGCTTCCTGAATCTTTTTTTTTCCTTTTACTTTCGGAATATTCAACTGCAGTCGAATAATTTATTCGGAATATTCACGTAACACTGAACGAATTCCATTTCGCTGTGCAAATTCTTTAATTTGATACGAAATTATGCGCGAAGGCTACTTTCACTTCGAGTTTTAGCGTGAATATTGAAATGAATATTTTCCAGTTTAAATCGCCACTTACAATGTGAGTTCATATAGCCATGAACTTTTATTGAAAACACAACAATTTCTGATTTCTATAATCAAAGTTGTCTATTCTCTTCAATTTATGTGGAACCATTTCAAGAAACATACAGTGTGAATGGAAAGATGGACATACTCTTGTAAAAATGAAATAGATTCGGTTGTAACTATGTGATATGTAATTGACATTATGAGGATTGCGAATATTACTTCGTAATGAAATTTCACTGTTTAAGATGAAAAAGTTTATTCAACGTTATTGCTATTTCGAGCGTTCACTCATCATCGAACAAGTATGAGTTCAAAACTTAAATTAAAGTTAGCATTTTCCTTATACAGGGTGTTACATAACAGTATGTCACAACTTGAGGAGGTAAATCTACATGCAATTTTAAGAAAAAAAGTTCATATAAACATAGGTCCGCACGAGCTTCGTTACGGAGCTACTGGGTGTTGAAATTTCCGGAAAAATTGGTTTTTTCTTCAAAACTCCTGCAGTTTTCGATATATGCATCCCAAATTTGCAATTCAAGCTATATTTTACAATCTCCGCCATTACACGTCTTAGATTACAACTGAAATTCACAAGGTGTTTTCTTTTTCGAGGCCATGTCTCATTTTGCCCTTTCAGACTTTTTCGCAGGACGCCACTGATCTCGCAATCAATTTTTGTCATCTTCGTTCAATTTAGAAACTTTTTTGTCACTTGTAATTTTTTCCTAACTCCGACCGTTGTAGAGAAAAAAACGATTGTATGAATTCGCTGAATTGAAAGCACTTCTTATTAAACATATTACTAGTAGGCTTTGATTTTTTCATTTATTTATATATTTTGATAGTTGCATAAGTTGAACCAGTTACTGCTCGAATTGTTTATTAAATTAACGATTAGTTTTGAGACTTTTGAAGTTATTCCTGTACGAAAAAATTGCTAATTTAACTAACGCCGACTTGGCTGATATCCATTACATGTACGGTCTGGCTGACGAAAACACAATAGAAGCTAGGTTTCCAAATCGAGTAACACCAGACAGGCGAACATTCTCAAATATCCACAGAAGGTTGAGGGAAACTGGTTCTTTTACTGCAAATAATCATTTAAAAGGTGCAACTCAAACTATGAGAACTGTAGATATTTAGGAAGCAGTTTTGAATTGTATTGATTTGAATCCTCATGTGAGTACAAGAAAAATTGGAAATCAGTTGAATATTTCACATGTTCTACTTTGGAGGATTCTCCACGACTGTTTATTGTACCCGTTTCATATTCAATGCGTCCAAACTCTACTTCCTCGAGATTTTCCTTCAAGAATTTCTGCCGATGGTTCTTAGATAAAATTAGAGAAAATGCTCATTTTGATAGTGAAATAATGTTCACAGATGAAGCAAACTTTTCGAGAACTGCTATCATATCAATTTTCACAATAATCATTATTGGGCTGAGGAAGAGGAAAACCCCCATTTGATTGAAGAATCTCATCATCAGGAACAATTCTCACTGAATGTTTAGGTCGGAATAATTGTAAATTATTTGACTGGGCCATTTTTTGTTCCTAACAGAATAAACGGTCCCGCTTATCGGTAATTTCTTGAGGAGGATTAACCCTTGTTGCTCGAGGATGTGACACTTTTGGTGAGAAATATAATATGATTCTTTCACGACGGGGCACCAGCATATTTCAGTGGAGAAGCTAGAGAATTCTTGAATAAAACACTCAACAACCGATGGATAGTTCGGGGTGGGCCAGAACCATGGCCTCTTAGGTCCCCAGATTTAAATAGTTTAGACTTTTTCTTATGGGGATATCTCAAAAGTTTAGTTTATACCACTCTAGTGAACACTGTAGAAGAATTGAGAAATCGAATAATAACCTCTTGTGAAATTTCTAGTTTCTAATTGTTCTTTCTTTTAGTTTGATATTGAATCAGTATAAGTTAAGTCACAGAAGACGATCTATCAAAATAAAAGCGAATATTGGGCATACCTATCGAGTATTTCTATTAAATTTTTTATTTAGCGAATCACATACAATTCAAATAATTCAAATTCACTAATTTTTCACTCTAAAACGGTTGGAGATACGAAAAATTACAAGTATGAAAAAGTTTCTAAATTGAACGAAGATGACGAAAATTGATTGTAAGCTGATCAATGACGTACAGTGACGTACTGCAAAGTAAAGAAGAAGAAATTCGTCTGAAGAAGCTACTGTAGTGAAACGTTACGAATCGCAAAAAAATTCCTAAACGTCTTGTGAATTTCAGTAAAAGTCTAGGACGTGTAATGATGGAGACTATAAATTCAATTCAATTTGTTTTCCGGAATTCTACATTTTCCATAAACAAATAGTTACAAAAAAAACACACTCGGGCTCCAAGAGAAGCGCGCTTGTGTGAAAGTGTACAAAACACAAAAACATATAATGATATTATTCCCCCTATCAACCATTACAAAAAAAAATTATTGATAACCCCAGTAGATACAATTCAATTGAAGTGCCCCCTACAATCGCCTATAATAATACAACAATTGTACTTATAAAACTTAAACGAATGAAATATAATCGACTGACATACAAAACAACAATTCTACCAGAAATCTAGAGCGAACAATGTGAGCACATGTGGCAAAAACTGAGAAAAAAACATAAATATTGTCGAATTCATTCATTTGAACAATATCAATAATCAAAATATTCAAAAAGGGCAATTCCATGAACTCCAAGACACCAACAGGGCTCATTCATATATTATAAAAGATCTAGTTTTGAGCAGAGTGATTACGAGCCCACAAAATCTCCGGACTTGACAGGCCTCCGAAAGACCTTCCAAAAATCGAAGCAGCTCAGAAACATTATTCGCATCACAAAAACTCCCGAATATTGCCATCAATGGCGGGCATTCAAAAAACAAATGATCAGACGTCAGAGTCCTGTTCATGATACATACTATGTATATTTCACCGAACACAATTTTATAATATACTCCCTGAAATATATATATATATATATATATATATATATATATATATATATATATATATATATATATATATATATATATATATATATATATATATATATATATATATATATATATATAAATAGCTTGCATTCCAAATTTGGGTTGAATATCTCATAAACTGCAGGAGTTTTCAATACCCTGTAGCTCCGTAAGGAAGCTTTTGCGGACCTATGTTTATCTTAACTTTTTGTCTGAAAACTGCGTTTATATTAACTTTTTGTCTGAAAACTGCACGTAGATTTACCCCCTGAAATTGTGACATACTATTGCGAAACACCCTGTATACCGAGTGTAACTGAAACTAGGTTTACTTCTGTAACTTTTTTTCTATTTGGGATATTTTGATGAAATTTGGGAATCGGGTAGAAGATAACATTTTGAATCAATAAGTTTGACAATTCATGTCCGGTTATGTCGGATTTTCAAATGAGACACTCTGTATTTTTTTGCTCATTTTAATTGTTCATCTCATCCTACGATCTTTTGACATATTTTTGAGAGAAAAACGAAACACAATCTATTTTTGCAATTTCCATCTTTCGTTCAAGAAGTAACAGTGACAATTGGCTTAACTCAACATCTCCTATCACGAAGATACAAGATTGTATCTAAAGATTTAATTGCTCATTTTTTACGGGGTGTCAAAGTTTTAAATTTCAGTTGTTCCTCAAAAAGTAGGTTTTCTTCTGAGACAACCATTTTGGTATTAAAGCAGTATTTTGATATCTTTTTTGTACCACTCACGTCACTCTATTCTTAACGGATTTTCTGTAGTTATTAAGCTAATAAAATATAATTCAATTCCTAAACATTTATTTCAGTTAAATTTTCATCATCAGTAATCAGGACTTCCTCCACTTGCTCAACTTTGTGCGTTGGTAGATCGATACAAGGATCTGCGGGTTTTTCAAATATTGAATATGGTACCATGGTAGTAGGAATGGGCCAAACTTCATCCTGGTACGTATCAGGGACCACAGGATTCCCATAAACGTTCACATACTCAACTAAGTTCTTTAAATATCTCGTCTGAACCAGGAACTGAAGCAGATTAATCTCAGGGAAGTAACTTTTCAACACATCCTCGTAAATGCTACTATCGAAACTGAACGAAGGCTCTTTTTCTCCATGCTTCGTATCCACAGATTCTGCATCCTCCTCGTATTTCTTCCTGATATCGCGAATTTCCCTGCTCAACTGATACACCTTCTGAACGCAGTTGAAGATGTATCTTCCTGATTTTTCCATGTCGCATTCTGGGTCGATTTTTTCCAAAAGTGTGGCAGGTCTACCCGGTATCTCCAACCATTCGTTGATGAATCTCTGATTTATGTGGTTCACGAGTATAACTAATTTCATTTTAGAAAACTTTCTGTAAACTTCGTCTTCCATTAGGAGATAGAAATGCTTGTTGATGCTGTCTTCAGATCCTTCGAGCATGTGAACGAAGTATTTTTTGTAGTGTAGAAATATGCCTGGAACGTACGGATTTATTTGATATGAACAACTCGATAATCTACTGATTGATTTTGGTATAGCAGTAATCAATCAAATTACAAATAAAATCATGAAAAAATTTTCAGTATTCACTCGAGTGAACAACATTCATTGCTAACCTACGAACAACTTGTATGGGAATATAACAATGTCAAACCAAAAAGAATATTATCACTAACTTCAGGGATTTAATTGCTACCAAAACGAAAAGGATACTTATAATTCCTTCAGTTAAATACCTGTGAGAGGTTCATCGTTGTAGCTACCATTAATCTCCTTCACAATGTCTCTAAATATTTCCGACACTTTATTAAATTCTTCGGGATCGAACGAATGTTCTCCCAAATAAATAATTCGGTTCACGTATATATGTTTTCTCGCTTGTTCCAAATTTTCGCTGATGGTATCGAACAGAGAATCCCTAGCAGGCTCGGGAACGCCCAAAACAATTTGATATTTTCTGGATCTGGGTTTATTTCTTCTGAAAAGTCTGGCAGCCATTTTACTCTGCACGATAAAATATCAAATAAGTCATGTTTGATCGATGTCACGTTGTCGTGGCGATCTAGACTAGAAGTAGTAGAGAAAGTACGGGGGGTGATCGGAAAAAAGGTAAGCATGTAAGACAGTCGAATACCATTATGAATGAAATAATCAAAACTTGTTTCTACGTATTACGTTTTTACGTATTAATAACTGATAATAATAATAATTTCTCAACGGAAACTCCTGAATATACATGTAGGTACAATGTATGAGTAATCACACTTTTTAAGGTTAGATCTAAAATCTGAGATGCTGCCTGTGAAAAAATTAACATCTCTCACATAAATCACTGTGCCTCATGTTCTCGGAAGAGAGATCAACGATCATAGTTTGAGCGATGGAAGACGAAATTTAAAATGGTATGTCTGATAACTCTTGATGGAACTCGAAGAGAAGAAATCTTTGAAATGTTTGAGGAGTTTATGTAAGAGTTCATCACCTTGAAGGTAAATAAGATAGCAAGATTGGATTTACGACAAGGAAGACGTGGCGGGGAATGGCCTTAGTAATGCTCATATCTATTGGCGTCAAAAAAAATTTCGGCAAACGGCGGTATGGACGTATCCAGGGGGTGCAGGGGAGTCAGCTGACTCCACCTTAAGGAGGAGGAGTTAGATTGAAGCAATAATAAAGAAATTTAAGATTTTAATACTCGGGAGGAAGCAGCCCCTTTCTGATGGCACCCAGCCTCTGACGTCACATGCGTGCTTATTTGTTTGAGAGATATTTTATATTGAACAATAAACATTTATGTGAATATTGAGTCGTGAAATGATCGAACTATTCTAGTTCAGACTTCCTAGAATAATCCTGAAATATGACAAAAATAAAAAACCATTCACCAAAGCCGGCGTAAAAAATGCCTGGCCGCAGGTAAACAATGTCTTTTTTTTGGGATTGCCCGCGTTAGAGACACCTGGCATCGCCTCGAACCTTCGAGATGATTTTCTTCCTGAAACTCATTTGTTCAATCGAAAAACAAGATACTATATCGATAAAGAAAATATACCGTTTTCCATTTTCGTTTAATATTTCTGTTCAACCTGGTTACGGTTTGATATCTTTATTAAGTGTCAATACCAGACCAGAAGTTTTCATATAAACAAAATCGATGCCGTTCCCATTTCCAGTTCTAATAAACAGTGAAACGTATCAGATTACATTCAATATAATACGTTCTTACTCAAAACCATGAAGAAGGAAAAAGGGTGATGAATTTGCCGTTATTTCTATGATTATCGTCATTAAAATTGTTTATAACACTTTCCGGGCACTGTATCTCTTTAATTATACCGAGAGAATGAAGTCGTAAACGTTTTATTTCATATTATGGGTAAATGTCAAATACGAAATGAAAATGGCAACTGGGCCATCAATAAGTTTATGATTTCCTGTATTGAGTTTATTTTTCGATCTGATTTAATTATTTTATTATTTTTTTTTCTTCCAGGCTCACATCATTCTCGCAATGAAGACGAGTAAAAATTTCGAATGTAACAGAAGTGAAATGAGGTGAAATTGTCGAAATGATAGAGACTTTAATAAGCGTGTTTGTTTACAAGAGGACTTAAAATATTCAGTGAACATGAATAAGATATTTATAACCGTTTGCGTTTTAGCTATAGCTAACGCTATTAGGGTACCAACAAAATGGCCTGATGGGCGAATGCAACAAAAGAAATATCTAACACCAATAAACCACGCCAAGTATCATCACAGGATACCAACACATCTTACTAAATATGATTTGAGGCAGCATAAATCCAAATTTAAGAGAAATGGTCCACTAGGACGAAAATTAGCATATAGAAAAACTCCTTTTACACCATCCCCGGTTCCAGGAAATGTATGGTTTCCCATAGCACCTTATAGCATTAAAACGAATCTAGGATATATGCAACCAAAACCAAATGTGACTTTTAACTTAAGACAGTACCCTAAAGACTTCTACACCAGGGCCTCAAGTGAATACGTGACTAGCAGAAGTTCTCCTTTATATAAAAATTATAGGGATGATAAAACTTACGAGAGGGAGGACGACAGGGATGAAATCATTTCTGAGAATCCTCCTAAGATCCAAGAAGCCCCAGAAGATTTCACAAGTGACCATGAAGTACCTCTTGATATTCCAACAGCTCCAATATATCCTGGTGAAGGTGAATGGGCAAAACCTGGAAGAAAGCATAAGCCATTTGTTGTTAAACATAAATTTACTGATTTGAAAGAAAGTTCAGAAGAAAATCCTGATGGCTATGAAATCTTCGAGCAAGGTAAGAAACTGTTCGACAAAAAACGTTCTCAGTATGAAAATTCACCTGCAAGACTACCAAAAGAAGAAATATATTCACAAAATACCCGAAAACCAGAAGACGATGAAGAAACTTCAGAAGAGCATGAAGAAGCTACAGGGTTCATACCAATGACACTGTATGCACAAGTTAGAAGAAGTGAAAACGAAGAACACTTACCAAGTAACTCAGAAGATTCCCACGATGGTAGACTAAAGGAAGTTATCAGAGACTCCAAAATCCAAACTGTATACACTGAAGAAGGCTACGAAGATAGCGCTTACGACCACGCTGGCCACGAAAAAGAAGCTGAGGAAGCGCAAGGTTACAAAGAATACAATGAGGAGGAGCAGAAAAACAAAAAACCCCACAAGCGTTTAAAAACCAAATACGCAAAGGACCAAGAAGACAACGAAAGCAGAAAGGTATTTCAAACAACGAATGTACCAGAAAAACCAAAGAAGTATCCCATGAAGAACAAGAATAAATTCTCGAAAACCAAGGCGACCAAAACGATGAAACTGAAAGAGAAGCTCGATGGTACACAAATGGAAATTACAAGTGGGGTGAAAGTAATGATGAATCCTGACAGTTCTAACAAAACTGAAGAAATTATTGAGATTTTACCTGAAACTGTTAAATATACGGAATCTAGTACACCTAATGTTGAGACTGAATTCAATTTAGCCAAATTAGGAAATTTAACTGCCTCCAATTTCACTGAGTCTCCTACAAATGAAGCTGTAGAGACACACGGAAGGAAAAAACGTTTTACTAATGATTTTCCAGAAATAAACGTGGAAAAAGATTTCACCAAAGATATTGTGAAGAATATTATACCAGAATACAAAAAACAAGGTGAAGGTAACAAGTATCCATACTATGATAAAAAATTTATACATGAAGATTCACCAATGAAATACGCTGAAAACTTGGCAAATATTCCAAAAAAAACTGAAGGAAGAATGGCAATTTATGATAATGCAAACGGCGTAGAATGTCCTGAAGTTGATGAAGACATAGAATCTATAGCAAAACAAGTAAAAAATATAGAACAAACCGTAAACGACGGAGAAAAAATCGAAGAAAGCGAAGAAGATAAATCCCCCAGACTAGGAAAACTAGGACAACGAATCGACTGTTTCAAGAGAAAATACTTCGGCGATAATCCATTAGATAGTCCTTTCTTCAAAGAGAAAACCATAGCACCAGTTCCACCACTCTTCAAAATTTTCGAAGAGAAGAGCGCTGGTTTTCAAAGTCACAATTCCAACCTCAAACCGATATCGAAACGATCTGGCGCTACTGGAGATTCAAGATTCAAAAAATATCACAGCAAATTCTCAATTCAAAATATCAAGAATAACATCAGGGAAGACCCAGCTATAGCTACAAACGAGAAGATTCGAAATCTCTTGACTAACTCAGAAAACGAAGAAATAGAGTCTAAGTCAGTGATGCCAGAAGAGGTTGGCTCAAGGAATGTTGTATCAGACGTTGAAGTCATCAATGTCGATGACTTTCGAAGCATAAATCATATAACAACTGAAGCTGTGCCTGCTTTGCTAACTACTCCAGATTACGCAGCAAATATTACGCCCAAACATATTTATGATCAAATTGAGTTGCTGGAATTTCTTCCGGACCATACAACTGAAGTTTCTAGAGTCACGAAGAAATATGAACGACAAGGTAAGATTATTAAAGAAGCCACCATAAACTCTCCAATTCCAGAAAAATTGCAGTTGAAACAAAGTAAAATTCTTTATTATCCCAAACGGCGACAACAGATTCATCGCAAAATTCCTCGGCAAACTTTCGATATGAACAGTTACTTGTTATATCAATCTGGAAGGAAGAAAAACAATGTTCAGGATTCCTACCAACCTGATACTAAAGTACCTCAAAACGATCAAATAATGCCTTTCGAGCAACTAAATGTTTTTGCAGACGTTCTCAATAATATCAAGAATGGAACAAATGATCCATTAAGAGCATCTTCATCTTCTTACCAAAAACCCATAAGGATAAACAGTTACCATAACACCATTAAAATGAAAATTCCCTCTAAAAAGGTACATATAAGAACATCAGAGCCATCAAAGTATTTAAATGACAGAAACTTATTTTATTTGACTTCAACTACTACTTCTACAACCACTGATCATCCTGAAAGAGGAATTGTGAGATACTCTACCACCGAAAAAGATTTTTACGACGACGAGTATTCCGATATTGACGAGCAACAAATATTTGGGCAAAAGAAAATTTCTGGAAAGAAATCAACAACAGTTTTACCTGTAGAAGAAGACGACCAAGACCTTAATGACGACAGTGAATCATCTGGTTCTCACGTTGAAGAAACAAGTAATATTCCAGTCGTAGAAGAAACGACTGAAATTCTTGGTCTGGTTCCACCTTCAAAATGGAAATATAGAACGATTTTCCAACCGGTACAAGAAATTTCATCGGAACCAGAAGTCTCTGAAAGCGAAGCTATCAACACGTATTTCGTTGTTGGAATGAAACCACCATCCACCAAACAAAAAGTATTCAACTACAAAGATTTTCAAAAATTAGCTGGCTCAAAAGGATTCAGCAGGTTCCAAAAGATCAATCATAGAAGAGGAAAACGAAGTCCAAACAGAAGATCGTATTTCGAGGTTATTCGAGGACAAACTCCCGAAATAGTTGCTGAAAAACCAAACGACGACGATGACGACTACGTTCCTCATAGACCTAAGAATTGGCACTGGGACGAAAACTTGAAGAAAATCATTTACGATAAGCCGCGAAAGGAAGAGGAAGAAGATGAAGAGGTGATTGAGGTAGAAGAGGAAAGGGTAACACCTAAAATTGTACAAGAGAGTACGACTAGAAGAAGCTTTAAACCAACTACACCAAATGGTCCTTCTTATGTCGACTTCGTGAATATTCTGAAGAAAAACGAAAACTACGTGTTTATTCCAGATCCCACAACGACTAAAATGGGGATCACAACTGAAAGTAGTACTCCACCAACAACTAAAAAGCTTGAACCAACAAAACCTCCAGAATTTTTAAGTGTAATATCAAAAATAAGACAGAATGAATCTTATAAATTAATAGAAGATAAGAAGCTCAAAGTTACTACTACCACCACCACAACAGAAGCACCTGAGGAATCTGAAGAAGTTGAAGACACAGAAACAGCTTTGAGTAATATACAGAATTCTCCTGGAAGAGGAGCTGTTCAAATTGGTCATAACTTAACAATTTTTGATGTAAATGATTTTTTACCTAAATTGAAATCGTATACACCAAGAACTTCAATTGATTATTCTAAATACAAAACTATCCAAAGAACAACTGCTAGACAACAAACTACGGTTACCCCTGAGGAATTAACAGAAGATATAACCACTCGTCCATTAGCAGATGAAGGAACTGAAATCACCAAACCTTCCACACAAGGAAAACTAGAAATTTTCGAACTGAATACAACACCATCCAGTACCGAAGCTGCTAGTTCAACTACAGCAAAACTTCAAAGAGTAAGAGGAAGAAGACCCATTTCAACAACGTTGAAATATTCTGCTACCACGAATTCCAAAGAAGACGTAGTTATTGTAACTGCTACAAAACCCAAACGGGTGTATCCAAGAAGAAGACCGTCTCACATAAGAACTAGAAACACTACAGAAAAACAAAATGAGGACGCAACCGAATCACAGAAGGTTGTAGTTAGAAGACACAATTCCGAAAGCGAGAGACAACCCAAAATTATCTCGCTAGAGACGATTATTATGTTGGATAACAACAGAACAAAAGCCGATAATGAAACACAAAAAGAACCACAATCATCCCCGAGTAACATTCAGTCCAAAGAAATTTCTGTGGATGATATTTTGAAAAATATTAATCAACTCAAAGAAATAAATATAGAAGAAATTGTACCCGATTACACTTACGAGGAGAAGAATACTGCAGACGACTTGGTTCTAGAGGAGCCAATTGAGGAAAGGCAAGATTACTACGTCGATGATATTGGGGTGGGGTTAGACCATGGAACAGCTACAACAAATAAGAAACTTGTGATTTCTAAAGATAAGGGAGGAATGTATTATTACACTTCTGTTTGATGATATTGTAAATAAATATTATATATTTGTGTAATTAATTAAAAACTATAATTTTTATTGTTTTTTTATATCCTAGAATGGAATAGAAATAAATCGAAGTACATCAACTACAACTATTTCATTGTTATATTCTCAATTATTGAAATCGCAGAACTTCCAAAATAGGAGAAAATAGGAATTTCCTGATTCCGTAAGCATTGGAATAACCCGCTTCAGCTCTTTTTACAATGGTACCTGCAACGTAGGATATCTACAAATCATCAAAACACACGAACAGCGCAACATCTTAAATATTCAATTGGTAACTCATTCAAAGCAATCCCACAACATTAAACAAGATATCACAATCAACCAGTGTTTTGATTAAACAAGTCATAAGAACAACTAATCAAGTAAACATATGTCTGCGATTTCAATAATTGAAAATATAATAATGCAATTTTTCCAAGTGCAAATTCCACGTGAGCTTACTATCCAAGGTAACTGTAACTAACACTCCCAATAGTGATCGGGTAAGGAAAAAATCTCCACCTCTTCCTAGTGAATGGTAACACAATAGTTTTGTGGGGGTTTCTTACCCTCACACCACAAATGGATAAATCAAATAGCATCCTGAAGTATGCCGCAGACGTTGTCGTCATCTCCGACAGCAAGCGTACGCTTGTACATAATTATCTAATGCCCCGATTATTACATGTGGTCATCAACCTGCAGGCCACAACAGAGATAATAATACTCCTTCCTGATGACAGTCCCAACCAGTTACACAATTGACTAATTCCCCTTTCAGAGATGTGATGATCACTCTAACAATAAAATTAGGTACTTCTCTGGCTCTCCCAGCCCCGCATACTGAACTAGTGTTTATGAAGGCTGCAGCTGTAGTATCCTTGCGGTGCATCGACTGAGTGATCCTCCTGATAAGGTTGTTAAGTGCCCAATCAGTTGATTTACATTTTTGAAAGGCGTATTGATGTTCAATCAGAGGCTTCAGCGATGTTACCTTGGTGCTGAATCCATCTCACACCTTCTCCAGGGCTATGAGTTCTTCTGTTGAGTTTCTAAGTGGTTCTCTGTGTGTAGGCAAGAAAGTGTTCTTACTACGAAAATGTCGGGACAAACGCGCCACAGTGTTATATTTGTGGCAAATTTATGGTGAAATCACGAGACAGGCCATTTTATGAAAATGTTAAAACAAGCCTACTTCCTTTATGTTGGTGTTTCAGTTGGAGACAAGCAGTGGGTGCTGTGTTAGTTAAATCATTGAAGCACTGAATGAATGCGAAGGAAAAAGCATCCTTTTGCAGTCCATACGGTAAGCAAGAATCCACAAATCATTGAGGCGATCGCTATTTTTGCCACCTCACAAAGACTGAAGGGTATTCCAGGAAGACGAAGACTGTCCAAATTTGTGGTCTACCATGCAACCTGTTCACATTTATAGATTCGTTTCAATACAGTCAAAAAGCTCGAAAGCTTTATACTAGTAGCCATTTATTGGCAATAAAAGGAAATTATGAAAATATGAGCACTGTTTTGGATAAAATAAACCACAAGTATAAATGGCAAATATGTGGGGACATGAAAGTTATGGGAATTTTAGTGGGACTTCAGAGATGATTTGTTCTTAATATTGCTGCTTTCTTTACATATGGAACAGTCGTGCAATAAGTCAGTATTATATAACAAAAATTTGACCGGAAAGAAATGAATTCCAACCAAGATCTCAGAATGTTATGTTTAGACCTACGGTAGACCCCAAAAACCTCCTTCAGCCTTCTCTTCATACTAACTTGAGCTGATGAAAAACATTGTGAAGGCTATGAATAAAGATGGCCATGGATTCAAATACTTAAAAGTTAGGGAATACCAAATTGAAGGAAGGCATTTTTTGTGTACCACAAATCAGAAAAGTGCTGGACGTAATAATTTTACAGAAAAGCCTACCTACATGTCAGGAACTCAGAGCATGAAACTCATTTGTTAATGTTGTAAGAGGATTCTTGGGAAACAATAAGGATACAAACTTCCAACAGTTAGTTAATGAACTTTTAGATGTCCGCAAATCGCCCAGTGCCCGCATGTCATTAAGAATTGATTTGCCCCATTAACATTTGTCATTTTTTCCTGAAATTTCAAGGTGTCGGTGACGCCAGGTTAAAAGAATCCATCAAGAAGTTGGGACAATACAAAATCGCTTTCATGAATAATGAGATCCATGAATGATGGGAGATTTCTGCTGGATTTTGGAAAGAGAAGATATGGCCCTCATAAAAGGCAAAAATGGATTTCAAGTCAATACTTTCAATCTTTGTGTTTTTCTTAAATGAAGAATACGTTTCATGGGTGTAAAAATAGACAAAGTCATTGTATACTATTAAAAAAATTCAATAATATTCTGTGCACGTTACATATTGTAACATTAAATGTGGTTCTATAGATGTAACGAGTAAACCATACGTGTTACAACTTTTTTTTCTCATTTTTGTCTTTGGATATACTTCCATTCTACCATAATATGCTATTCAGCTTTATGTTACATTCACAACAATTTTTTATCGGCCAGTGTATCTGGTAAAATTGAACTGTCCAGGAATTTTTATAAAGACAGAGCAGAAAGAAATTATGAATATTGGTCCTGATATTACACCGGTATTTTTATGAATCGGACGAATTCGTTTCTTTTTAAATTGAGTTCGCGAATTGGGTAGAATTATAAACATGAGCGAAAACCTACAGGAAGAGCCAAATTAATTTTTGAATCATAGTTGAAATTATTTCAAACAATAAACCATAAAGGAAATAATATACTCTAAACTACTTTGCCTGGCGCATGCACCATTTTATGATCCTGAAGAGTAAACAATTACAGTTTTGTATTTACATATATTTAATCCTTTACCTATATGCCTAATATCTCTTCCCCCAATTTTGCAATACTCTCTGACATGTATATGTGTGAATCCGACAAATCGTATGAATTTGAAGATCAATTAATTCAATTATGTATGATATCGTGTTATAATAGTTTCGACAAACCTCTCCCCGGAATCACATTAAAATGTACTATTATCAATAATAATAAAAAAAAAACAAGTACTGTGTTTTAAGGAATTTTACTTAATAATTGCGATTCGTAACGCGTTTCACTACACCGTAGCTTCTTCAGACGAATGAATGTACAGAAAATATAAATATAAATGTTCTTGACTAATTAAAAGCTTATTGGGTTGCTTCTTCTTAAGTGGTTATTTATGACAGGTATATCCAATAAAATTAAGGAATAGATTGCTCCCCGAAGAGATTCAATAGAGGTGAAGGGCTTAAATCGACTTGTTCATTGATGAGTCTACCTGAGTTTGTATTTATTGATTTCTAAAGTTTCCCAAAGATCTACCTTCCAATATTCATTATCTGTATGCAAAATTCAAACTGTGAGTCTAAGAGATGATTCGCGTAATTTGAATTTGATTTTTCATTTGAAAAACTACTTTTATGTTCCGATATCCTAATATTAAAATATCTATGTGTTCTACCAATGTAGAAATTATCACAGTCATTGCAATTCAATCTATAAACACCTGATTTATTGTTTTTACCTGGTTTTGTTTCATTATTTTTATATATTTGCCTAAATTATTATTAGTTTGGAAAGCTATGTTGAAATTATTGCTACTCAAGAATGATTTCAGTTTCTCACTTGTAATGCCAACGTAGGTTGAGGTGTTGAATTTTGTTTCAATTTATCGACAGGGTAAACTTCATTTAATGCGATTCTACTTTGTTTTTATTTAAAATATTATTTATTAGTTTGGGATCGTAACCATTATTTTTGGCAATTTGTTTAATCAAATTTAATTCTTTGTTGAAATTTTCTGGTGATAACGGGATGTTAATCAATCTATGAATAAAACTATTGAATGCTGACATTTTATGTTGATACGGAAGACACGACGAGTTATGTATTATAATATCTGTATGTGGCGGCATATGGTAAATTGCGAAAACATGTTTTCCATTTTCATTCGAAATTGTTACGTCTAGACGTTACTCAAGAACATTTATATCTATATTCTCATTCTTATTTTCTGTACATTCATTCGTCTGAAGAAGCTACGGTGTAGTGAAACGCATTACGAATCGCAATTATTAAGTAAAATTCCTTAAAACACAGTACTTGTTTTTATTATTGATAATGGAATTTTACCAAGTATAAGCCTCCCAATTCATGAAAATGTACTATGCTTTTATTCTTAGCAGAATCAAAAGCATAACCTAAATATTTCAAGAACAACTGTTGGCATTAGATTGCATGACGATGATTTTCACACCAGATGAGTGATAAAGAACATCACGCAGCTTGATTAGATTGGTACCAAAATAATAATGTAATAGTGGCGATTTATTTATCTTCAAATTATATACAAGACAAGTCGAAAGACCTCAATTAAAATACTAAACAAAGAAATATATCTCATATGGAGAAATTTCCAAATATTGTGTAATATTTTCTTCTGTAACAATTTTGTATTTCTTATCTATATAATTTTCAGAATACTGTTTTAATATGTTTTGCTGCTTTTAGGTTAGTTTAGATTGAATAAATTTTCCATGCAAGTAGAACATTTTTAGAAAAGGAGTAAGTTTTATTTTCTTGTTGCCAATCTCTGAACAATGCATAAAATTTTCGTTTTCATATTTTGATTTTTGCAGCAGCAAGTTCTCGATTATATTATTTACATAGTTTGAAATTTCAGGTGGAATATTGTCAAGTTCTATATTTAATGCACAAGAGTTCTCACTCATGATGTTAATTGAATAAGAACTCTTTGAAAGATAATTATTATTATGTTGATATTCACATCTGCCACTGACGTTGTTTTGAAATTCATGGCAATCGATGCCGTTTTGTTCAATTACGGAATACTCGTTCCGTATCTATTATAGAATGAAAATACATGAAAAACACATGCGTCAAGTGTTTTATGATAAATATTCAAACTCAAGAGTGAGAATGTTTAAATTTTATTATTAAAAATGATTTCAGAATTATTACATTCAGTGATGGTCGAGGAGAAAAATAATATCCACTTTTCTTTCAGCTTGAAAATGTACAACAAGAGATTACATCAAAATAAACTCGTGTTATTTTTTCAGCTCCGAAATGTAAAACTGCAACTGTATCCGATGATGAGGCTGTACGCTAAAAAGAAAATTTTGCCCTCGTGGAGCATAAGCCCGGAGGATCCCTGGGGCGTATTCAGGAACATACGATCGTCGGAAAGTCCCCAAAGCGAACCGATGAATCCCACTGGGGGATCGTTTGTACAATCGGTGGTCTCGGAGCAGAAGTCAGACAGAACTAACGGTAGGAGTATTATTTTTATTCCCATGCGTATGAAAGTCCACTTAGTATAGCTGAAAATTATACGTTTCACGATGGTTGTCTCGTTGTTTTGTGTTTCGGGAAATATACGTCGAGGGAGTTTTATCTTACACTTTTATTTGAATACGAATTGAGTTTTACATTCACTATCTGACAGGGTTTCCTGTAGGAGTACATTCTGTCAAAAAGACCGGAAATTGGTCAATGAAACACAAAATATTAATTTATCATTCAAATTTATTACATCGCTTTCAAAATAGTCCCCTTCTGAAATAATACATTTACATTATCAAACCATTTTTCATACAATTTTAGTTCTGGCAGCGAATTTTCTTTTATTTCTTCTATCGATTCAAAACGGGTAGCTCAAAGTATTAATTCAAGTTTTGGAAGAAGAAAAGGTCTGCCGAAGTCAAGTCAGTTGAATAAGGTGATTGTTCGATGGTATTTGTTGAGTTTTTGGTCAGAAATTCATTTATTTACTTATTTATTGTTACAAAACATAGGAACCCCTACAGGATAGACCCAATTATCGGGGTTCACAAAAAATGATAACAGAAAATTAAACAGAAGTGAAACTGTCATACGAAATGAAAATTATAACTTTCATAAAAATTCAGGAGAGAAAAAAAGACTCACTAAAGACTACAGAATCAAGTAAAATATTATGAAAACTAAAAACTACTACTAATGAGATATGCAATAACATTTTTTTGAAAGAAGAAAGAAATTCATGAAAAATATCTATACTGGCAATATGCCAATTGTACAGATGCATAATTCGCAAGAAAACAAAATGAAAAATAAACTAGTACGGCCCTTCGGAACATAGACGAGTGCATTTCGACGACTAGGTTACAAGGAAACATTGAAAGTGAGATAATTAACAAGCGGAAAACTAAAAGAATGATATAAAATTCGATAAAGAAATACAGCGTCGAAAAGGACTCTCCCCTGCTCCAGGCTTAAAATTTTGTGATGACGCAAACTTAATTGATAATCATGGTTAAGACTGAAAAATCTAAAGTTGAAACTTTTGACAAGCTTTCTCTTGACTCGTTCAATTCTGTTAATATACTTGTAATAGTGAGGGGACCTAACAGGTACAGTATATTCCAATTACTCCTCACCAACGAGAAATATAGCATTTTTAAAGACCTTGGAACACTGAAACATTTAGTAATTCTTAGGACGAAACTATTTTGAAAGTCTTAGAAACTATATGATCAATATGATACTCAAAGGACAACTTAGAATCAAGATATATACCAAGATCCTTAATTTTGTTTACCCACCCAATTACAAGCCCATCAACAGAAAAAATAGCATCGAAGACATTCTTGTAAACTTTATATGCTTGACAAAAAGAAAAGTCTGTCAAGATCACTCTGAAACCGCAAAATATCATCCTAGGAGCGAATAGCACTACACACTCTAAGATCGTCGGCATATAAATCATGTTTTGTATAAAGAAAACATTCCGAAATAACATTAATGTAAATTGAAAATAAAAGGGGACCCAGATGTGACCCTTGAGGAACACCAGAGGTGACACGAACGAAACCGGAATAAGTGCCATTGAGTGCAACACACTGCAGTCTATCCGACAGATACGATTCTATCCATATCAGTGAGGACCCCACCACACCAAAGTCCTCTAGAACCCACAACAAAGTTGCATGATGTATCTTATCAAAGGTCTTAGCCATATCTGAGTAGATGGCAGCAACTTGAATACCATCATCAAAATTAATACTTATGAAATGAACGCGAGGAGATAAATTAGTTAACACCGACCTACCTCTGGAAAACACATGTTGAGATTGAATCAACTTGGAACTGGATGAGTGAAAAAATTTATCAGTTACTATTGCTGCAAAAATTTTACCGAAATAACTTAGAATAGAGACAGATCGGTAATTACTTACTTCATTTTTCTTGCCACTTTTGAAAATAGGTATGATCTTTGCCACCTTCCACTTATCTGGAAAGAAACATTGTACTAAAGATTTGTTGCAAAATAATAAAGATAGATATATATTGAAAATGAAAATAATTTTGAGAGGCAGGTTGCAAAATGTTTGGTTAATTTTTCTCTGGACTATCTTTGATTGATTTGTCGAAATGTTCTTCATATCAAAAGAAAATAATCTAAGATTTTGTGTTAAATATCCTTTCATTTTCAGAAATCATTTATTCAACACTGGTCCTCGGTAGCTGCGTCCTGATTTTTCTGTTCGTAGCAGCGCTGATCTTTATAAAGCGAAGAAGAAGCAAGAACAGTGACAAAACTGGATCGGTTCTAGTGTTTCCATCTAATCAAGGAAATACCCCACATTTCTTGTAAGTTCATAACCTGGTTCCCATAAAACACGTCGTGATATATCGAGAAACTGCCAATGATATGATGTAAAATTCCGGATAAAATATTATCTACGGTATGAAGTAATAAGATTTTATACGCTTGACTGGAGTGATAAAATTGAAATATCGGTTCACACTGATGTGTTTTATGGACAAGGCAACTACTTCATCGTGAGGTCAGACTTACGTGTATACTCCAGAAAAGTTATAGCTCAATTTTGTTCAAGTTATAAACCTTAGGAAAGTGGGATAAAATGTGAAAACCATTCACTTATGTAGCATAATATTGGTTTGAAAATTGCCTCAGTAATCAGAATGTTTTGTAGTTTATTCTTCTTAATTTAAAATGAAGTCCATTTCCTGTTTCAATATTGTCTTTGCAATATAACTCCTTTGATTAAAATATCTTAATCCCATCGCATTAGGTCAGATGCGTGAAGAAGATATCAAGTGAACTTAACCAACTTGTCATGAAGAATGAAGAACTTTGTTCTCTGATGAGAATTTTTCCAAGAGAAAGAGCTCAAAGGTTCTTTAAAATTAATCAAAGTACGGGTAGTTTCAGGGTTTGAGATTGTGTTCTCAGAAATCTTCAAATATTTGAGGGAAATTTTTAAGGTGGCGATTGTGATTTGTTTGCTTCAGGTATTTTTTTTGCAGATTTCGTACATGCTAGGTACTTTCCAATAAATTGTATCATTATGAACCCAACTAGTTGATGACTATTAGCAATAATTGGGGTCATTGACATGTACGTCCAAGCTTATGCTCACGACAGAGTCGTTTTGGCTAACGGAAATGACGATGATGTCTTCAACAGGCTGGAAGAGGTTACATCACCTATTCAAGTGTGGTGTGAGAAGGAAAACCTATTGTAAGTAAAGGTTGAAACACGTATCCCCCTCCAGATTCAGAGTGGAGTTTTTATTCTAGTTGCTAAGGGGTAAAATATCTTAGAGGTACCCATTAGAATAAGGTTGCGTGGAATTATTATGTAATACCTAAGTATAGACTTTCCCAATAGGCATATAAAATGACCTGAGGAAAGAAATGGGGACTGGACCCAAACACTCATGGTAGCATTGCTTGGTAGGAGTGCAACCTGAAATAGCAATTCCAATTCAAACTCTCTATATTACAGAGAACGAGATAATACTGAGCCTTGCTCACCTACATCTGTTGTTTACAGAAATGGCAACGACGATGTATAAATTGTGTAATATTTTACCTAGATAAGCTAGATATGGTTAGCTTCGTATCTGGTATTCTATAGACTGCAGTTGGAGCCAATGAGGTGGTGTGTCACTTTCAAGGATCATCTGCTTATGGTTTCTGCTTATTGAGAGGTGGCTTTGAAACTGCTGATGTTACGGTCGGGGAGTTGTCAAACAGTGTTTCCATCTATTTTAGCAGGCTTGCGACTGTTTTTCAATAGAAGGGGGTTGTAGAATCAACCCTTTCTAGGTTAGAGCTGGGCAACAGGCTTTATTTGATGTGGATCCAAAGCCATTGGGACGTAGAGGGCAATGCAAAGGTAGACTGCTTTCACTGGGCTGGAGCTAGAGCTAAGAATTGTTACTGCTACACCTTATAGTCCTAACTACCAAATTAGCACAGCACTGTCACTCCAGAAGTCATTTGAGTTAGAATTGATCGTGAACCCCTCATAATAATTATGTAAACGATAAGGAGGAAGAAACTTGGATCTCACAATGTAGAACTGAAGGAGCTCATTTAACTCACACTAATCCCCCAACATTAATAAGATGGATGAAGGTTGAAAGTAAAATATAAAGTAGACACCGATTAAAATAGTGGCGGGGTTGTCACTCCAGTTAATATCTATCTATCTACCCTTTGGAGACCAGGTATGAATTTAGAATCGAGCAGATATCGTAATAAGTCTGTTTCTTTCAAAATATTAAAGAGACTTCTCTATGTGAAATAAGAACTGTTCACAGTTGCTGTTAAGCTGATTGCGAATTAGTTGTCTGACAAATGAGTTCGGATTTTCGTTGGTTGTTTAGGTACTCTCCAATTGCCTTTCACTGGAATCTGTTGTTGCACTATTTATTGTACAATATATGAGTGATATTTCCACAACATCATCTTACAAGTTCATTAATTCCGACCATATTACTTTCCTTCGCCATGTAGCTTTGAAACCATTGTGTGATTTAATCTCCATACTTCTTTCGATGCGTTAGCTATTTGAAAAAGCGAGTAGAATAAAATTGTTGAATAAGTTTCTTTACAAAATCATACAAAGAATGTCCTTGGTACATGAATTTTTTGATAACATAGGCGTTGTAAAATTATAAAGTGCACGTAAAATTCTGTACGAAGAATAAATTATAAGTTTGGGAGTTAGGGCACTGGCATTCAACTAGAAACTTAAATTTGAAAACAAGAAAGGACACATGTGATTTTATTTTTCTCTACTCGCTCTATTGGGTATCACATAATAGTATGTCGCAACTTGAGGCGGTGAATCTATGTGCAATTTTATGAACAAAAGTTAAAAGGAAAAATTGGTTTTTTTCTTCAAAACTCCTGAAGTTTTTGAAATATTCAGCATATTTGGAATACAAGCTATTTTTCACAGCCTCCATCATTACACGTCCTAGATTTTAACTGAAAGGCCATGTCTCCTTTTGCCCTTTCAAACCTTCTTTACAGTACGCCACTGATCAGCCTACAATCAATTTTCATCATCTTCGTTAAATTCAAAAACTTTTTCGACACTTGTTTTTTCCCGTATCTCTAACCGTTTTAGGGTGAAAGATTATAGAATTTGAATTATTTGAATTGTATGTTATTCGCTAAATAAAATAAATAATAGAAATACTCGATAGGTATGCCCAAAATTTGCTTTCATTTTGATAGCTCTTCTTCTGAGACTCAACTTATACTTATTCAATTTCAAATAGAAAAAAAGAACAATTAAAAACTAAATAAATTCTGGAAGAGTCCTCAACCTGCAAGAATACAGGCCTCTGTCCTTCTTCGCATATTATCACGCACTCTTTGAAATATTCCTGGGGTATTTTTTATCATATCACAAAAGGTTATTATTCGATTTCTCAATTCTTCTTCAGTATTCACGGGAGTGGTATAAACTGAACTTTTGAGATATCCCCATAAGAAAAAGTCTAAACAATTTAAGTCTGGGGACCTAGGGGGCCTTGGTTCTGGCCCACCCCGACCTATCCATCAGTTGTTGAATGCATTGTTCGAGAATTGCTTCTCAACTAAAATGTGCTGGTGCCTCGTCATACATGAACCACATTATGTTTCTCACCAGAAGTAGCACATCCTCGAGCAATAAAGGTAACTCCCCCTCAAGAAATTGCCGATAAGCGGGACCGTTTAGTCTGTTAGGCAAAAAAAATGAGCCAATCAAATAATTTCAAATTATTCCAACCCAGACATTTAGTAAGAATTGTTGTTGATGTTGAGATTCTTCAATCAAATGGAAGTTTTCCTCAGCCCAATAATGATTATTGTGAATATTTGTGATAGCAGTTTTCGAAAAGTTAGTTTCGTCTGTGAACATTATTTCACTATCAAAATGAGCATTTTCTCTAATTTCATCTAAGAATCATCGGCAGAAATTCAGTCTTGAAGGAAAATCTCGAGGAAGTAGAGTTTGGACGAGTCGAATATGAAACGGGTACAATAAAAAGTCGTGGAGAATCCTATAAACTAGAACAAGTGAAATATTCAACTGATTTCCAATTTTTCTTGTACTCACATGAGGATTCAAATATCAATACAATTCAAAAAAAAGTCGGTAATTCAATTAACAATTCGAGCAGACACTGGTTCAACTTTAGCAACTGTCAAAACAAATAAACAAATGAAAAAACTCAAACCTACTGGTCATTTTTTATCAGCGAATGCATACAATCGTTTAATAATTTTTTGCTCTAAAACAGTTGGAGATACGAAAAAATTACAAGTGTCAAAAAGTTTCTAAACTGAACGAAGATGACGAAAACTGATTGTACGCTGATTAGTGGCGTACTGCAAAAAAGTTTGAATGGGCAAAAGAAGACATAGCTCCGCAAAAGAAAACACCATGTAGATTCTAGGTAAAATTTAGGACGTGTAATGGACAAAATAGCTTGCATTCCGAATTTGGGCTGAATTTCTCAAAAACTACAGGAGTTTTGAAGAAAAAACCAATTTTTTCCAGAAATTTCAACACCCTGTAGCTCCGTAACGAGGCTTTTGTGGACCTATGTTTATATAAACTTTTTTCTTGAAATTAAACGTAGAGTTACCCCCTCAAGTTATGACAATTAAGTAACACCCAGTGTACTATCATCAGAAGAATATTCCTTAAAGTTTCTTTAATTTTTCAGAATTTTTGTCAGTGCAAGATGTTGATGGTCAATTACTACGTTTGTTTTCTCGACTCATCGAAGTGTCGTGTCGCATATAAACCCTTTGTTTTCGACAGATTATAGTTACTAAAACTTTATTCTAAATTTTCAAGAAACTTGTATTATGTAATAAAATTCAACACATTTCGCATATCTTTTGAAATCGCCATGCATTAATGCATGAGAAAAAAAACTTACAATCAGATGACCTGCATGGGTATTCTTTTAGATTTATAAATATTGTATTTCTGGATGTAACTCAACTTAAAACTTTACATAGTAATATTTGAGTTCATTGAACTAATTCTATGTTTGCGAAATATTAATCATCATATGGAAATCAATATAAAAACGTAATTTTTCAGGACTAAAGACATCAATTTTAGCTTACCACCACTCAGGAGTTCGTCATTAGGAAATTTAAATGAGGCTTCTAATAGTATCGAAGATTCTGATGTGGATACGGAGTGTCTACTTCTACCTACAGTGCAGAATCAGCGTTCAAATTCCTTCAGTAAGTGAATTTATATTAACAAGAAACTTTCAATTTTAAAAACTCGATGTGCGTTTCCCCACCTGTATACGTATCACAGGATATGAAGATGTACTTACTAGGAGCTTACACTATTTAGATTTCTAGTTCTGAAGAACAAATTTGGACTCATTTTGTTTTCAAGTTGTAGTCAAGAAGGATTGTATCAGTTCTTTTAACCTTTAGTATCCGACAATAGCTTTGAAAATCTTATATCTGTTTGATAATGCTTTTCTCGAGATTTTCTCGAAAATTTCATCTCTAGAGGACGGAATAAAATGTTTTTGATTATCCGAAAATGTTCGAGGTGGTCTTTAGGCGGAAAGAAGCAATAATTTAACAGACATTGAAGGTCAATATTTATGGTTCTTACGTGCATTTAGAAGATACTTTTCCAATAAGGTGTATTATGACATTTCAAGCTATTGCAGGCTGGTGTCAGTCTTACCTCCCTTCACAATAATAATGATAATTGTTTATTAACGGAAACCTATGACTATACACACAAATGAGATTAAAAAGCACAAGGTTTAACTTTAATCTACACTTTATTTGAAAAAATTCGACGACGTTTCGCTGACACAGCAGCTTTATCAAGAATGACAAACAGAATGAAGAGTATGGTATTATAAACAAATCGTAGAACAAGTTGGATGAAACACAGGAAAATCCACACCGAGCCATTGTACAGTTAGTATGGAAGGTAATAAAAACTAATTAAACAAGTTAAGTAGGGTGAGTAATTCACATCTACCTGTTCATTCAAAAGCTTGTCCGAATGTTTGTATCTATTTATTTCTAATGCTTCTAGGAGATCTAATTTTGAACTTTTGATTTTATATGTAATATGTCAAAGTTTTTATTGAATGAATGGTTTTCTTTTATTAGGTGGTTTGAATAATTTGAATCAGATTTATTTTATCGAAGCTACGTTTATGTTCAAATGTTCTTATGCCAAAACTCCTATAGGTCCTACCGATATAAATTTTATCACAAGAACCGCAATTGAGTTTATAGATTCCTGATTTACTTGATTTTTCAACACGAGATTTATTATTTTTAATTTGTTTACCTAAGTTATTAGAAGTTTTGAAAGTTATATTAAGACTTTGTTTGACGAGAAAGGATTTAATATTTGTACTTGCAGAACCGCAGAATGTTAACCTGTTGAATATTTTATAGTCTTTATGCATAGGATATACTTCATTTATTGCTTTCTGATACAGTTTTTACGAATGATTAGATCTATCATATCCGGATTATATGAATTATTAATGGCTATCTGTTTGATGATGTTTAACTCTTTATTATAATCTTCTACTGATAAAGGTAAATTGAGTAACCGATGTACCATGCTGTTTAAAGCTGCAACTTTGTGTTGAATTGGATGTAATGAGTAGTTATGTATAATTGTATCAGTATGTGTTGGTTTACGAAAGACCGAAAAACATGATTATTATTTGGTTTAGTGATTTTTAAGTCCAAAAATTAATGGAATCGTTCTGTTCAATTTCTATCGTGAATTTAATGTTCAAATGGATGGAATTAATGAAATTAAGAAATAAGTCTAATTGACGAGTAGTTCCAATGAAACATACTAAGATGTCGTCAACATATCTATACCAATAAAGAAATTTGGAAATGAGTGGATGTGTATGAATTTTCTGTTCAATATTATTCATAAAAATCTGTGCTAAAAGTGGACTCAAAGGATTTCCATGATCAAACCATTTTCACTACTGTAATAGATGTTGTTGAAAGAAAAATAATTTTGTTCAATGCAAACGTCCAACAGATTCAATATCTCTGATTTAATTATGTGGTTAACATGATTCGAATTCAACATGTTTTCGATTAATATTTTGACATCACCTGGAGGAACACTTGTGTATAAATTCTCAACATCAAACGAAATAAGTTTTGCGTTAGGTGGTAGGTTAACGTTTTTATGTTATTTATCAATTTGAAAGAATTTTTATAGAAAATTTTGATTTGAATGAACAATAATTTTAATGATATCTATAAGGTAGTGCGACAATTTCACGGCTGGGGCTGTAACGTAAGATACGACTGGTCTAACGGGGTTATTTACTTTATGCAATTTAATGAGTGAATACAGTTGAGGTGATTGAGGGTTTGGTAAAATTAATTTGTATTTATCTATTGCTTTAATTAAAGATTTTGAGTCATTTATTGCAATTTTAATATTTTTCTGGAATATAATAGTTGGATCTTTGTTTAAAATTGTATAGTTTCCGGACGAAATGAAATTTACAGTTTTAAATAGGTAGTCATTTTTATTTAACGCAATAACAGTATTACCCTTATCTGCTTTTGTAAAATAACTTCATTTAGTTGAGATTTTTGTTTGATGGCCTTTGAAATATTTTGTTCTTTACTCGGTTTAAAGTCAGCTAATGATTCATTTTTATAGTGTTATATCGGTAGGACCTATAAGAGTTTTGGCATAAGAACATCTGAACATAAACGTAGCTTCGATAAAAATAAATCTGATTCAAATTATTCAAACCACCTAATAAAAGAAAACCATTCATTCAATAAAAACTTTGACATATTACATATGAAATCAAAAGTTCAAAATTAGATCTCCTAGAAGCATTAGAAATAAATAGATACAAACATTCGGACAAGCTTTTGAATGAACAGGTAGATGTGAATTACTCACCCCTACTTAACTTGTTTAATTAGTTTTTATTACCTTTCATACTAACTGTACAATGGCTCGGTGTGGATTTTCCTGTTATTCATCCAACTTGTTCTACGATTCGTTTATAATACCATACTCTTCATTCTGTTTTTCATTCTTGATAAAGCTGCTGTGTCAGCGAAACGTCGTCGAATTTTTTCAAATAAAGTGTAGATTAAAGTTAAACCTTGTGTTTTTTTATCTCATTTATATCATGGATCTACATCAAGTAACGGCCTCCACAATTCAAATATACACACAAACAAATTTATATGGAATCATCCGATATTTTGAATATTACCTCAGGGATTTTGGAAATTTCGAAGAATTGTTAGAATTGATCCTTTTTGAGATATTTCAACTGAGAAAAGGAAAAACCTAAGGTTAATTTCAAGAAAGAAATAAATAAAAGGGAATAAGAGACTGTTCTGACGATTTAGCGAACTATTTTTTATGAGGAGAAGCTGTTACAATTTTCCTATTTCATGCGGAAACCCTGCTTCTTTCTTTCGCAAAAATACTCGCATCAATATGACCGAAAATATATGATACGATCAAATAAAAAAAAGACTCACCAATTGGGTGTACAGGAAATGAGAGAGAGAAAAAAAGGAAAGCAATAACAGTTTTCGTTTTCCTGTAGAAGAATTTTCGCTCTCGTCGATAGGAAAATTTTCCATGACTCGGCACTTTTACACACACACAGGATCCGGCTTTACGTTTTGAATTGTGAAATATTAATTTTATTTCGTAATGAAAAGAAAAGTTTAAGAAAATGTGGTTCGTCTTCTTGCGTGCGTATTCTTTCTTATTGTAAATTGTGTTGTATGCAGTTTCTCTGCTCACTTGATATTGAGCAGTGTTGCCAAGGTGTAGAGAAGAAAGGTAGAAAGGAAGTAGGTAAGTCTAAATTTTGAAAAAAGATATTTTTAAACAAATATATGAAATTAAGCCAAAAGTTTGATTTGAGAACCGGCCACGACATGTGCAAGTGGCTGAAAAATAAAAGAAAATATACTGAATAATAAAATTTCGAATTGTTAATAAGAAAAATGAAAGTGGTAACCAAACAGAGACTCTCTCTGCATGTAGTAAAAAAATTGAAAACTGTTTTCTCACGGAGTAGGTGTTTTTTTCGATCTCAATAGTTTGTATTACCTTCTAAAAGCCTGAATCCGTCTAGGCATGCTTTGGATTAAAATTTCGACCTCCTCTAGGGGGATTATCTGCCATATTCTGGGGCGGCTTGGATGAGGTGTTGTGGGGTTCTTGAATTATCCTCGAGCGATCAAATTTTCCTTTTAAGATTATCCCATAAATTTTCAATGTGATTTAGTTCTGGAGAGCAAGCTGGCCAGTCCAAAATAGCGATTCCCCCTGTTTCAAGATAATGTCACGCGAGGTTGCTGGTATGCGGAGGAGCTTTATCTTGCATAAAAGTGAAATTTTCAACGTGAGCACCTCGCCAGAGTATGGGCTCCAGCACTAGGTCCATGTAATTTCTAGCCGTTACACTCGCAGAAAGAAATCAAATCTGTTTTGCCCTCCAACATAATGCCACCCCAAAACATCACACTGCCCCCTTGGTATTTCGAAATTTGTCTTGCTGCTCGTCTTCCACGATCCCTTAAAACCCGAATACGGCGGTTATTTGAACGAAAACCAGTTCTGGTCTCATCCGAAAAAAGAACATTTCGCCAATTCTCAATATTCCAATTTTGGTGTTCGATACACCAATTAAGTCTGTTAATTTTTGTTGTCTGGAACTCTTAAGGGCCTTCTGTTGTATAAGACCCCTGAAAGATGTCTTTGGCGTATCGTTTCGAATGGTATATTGATGCATGTTGCTTCCAGAATATGCCTTTGGAGTGTGGGGTGCAATGTAGTAGGGTCTCTTCTTGCAATTCTACTCAAAAAGCGGTCTTATTCTTCAGAAATGATCTTCCTACGACTTCTACTAGGCCTATTTTGCAGATATCGGGCGTAGTTTTTGAAATCACTTCCTGTGATACCCCCATTGTGGCCGCTATATCCCTGTGTGTCACCCCTTCTTCAACGAGAATAATTATTCGACCTACTGCACATTGGACAATCCAACGTAAAGTATTTTCAATTATGATGATAAGCTTTTTTAAATTTTGAAATTCACAGTTTCAAATCTCAGTGATGATTGAGTACAATATCCCGAACATGTGGTGATAATTCAACATTTCTTATCATACTATCCAGTTTTTTACAACAAAAAACTTCATTCTTCACAAGTCAAAGATCCAATGCGAAATACCGAGTGATTCCATACAAATTTGGTTGAGTGTCCATATAGGTACAGATAAAAAGCGATCACACTCTCTATAATGAAGAAACATTATTTGAAAGTGTATAAATTACAAAAATTATAATACATCATAATAATGAATTTACACAACACTATATATTTAGAGCGGATTGTTGTAAGGGGTAAACGCTGAGATGCTGTCTGCAAAGAGATCAACATCTCCCCAGAATTAACCTTGCCACAAATTCGAGGTGACTAACGACCGTCAATATTCAATATGTTGTTATCCTAACAAACTTTGGCAGACGCGAAGAAAAAAAGTTCTAAAATATGTTTATCAATTTGAAGGTGAGTAAGACATCGAAATAGGACCTACGAGATAAAATATGTGGCAGGGAGAAATGGCCTAGGTGATGCTCATAGCTATTGGCGTCAAAAATAATTCCACTCAGAAAACAAAATAATTCAATGAATGTTCTCTTCATTTTCTTAAACCCACTCATGTGTATGGCATACAGAGGTGACCATATTGTTCATCAGTACTCTATGATGGGACGAAAAATATGAGAAAGAAGATCTGATTTATAGAAATAGTAAATAGAACTGAGCAATTTGTTCGCGCTAGCAATTATAGAACCAATGTGCAGAGTAAAAGGGAATTTCGAGTCCAGATAAATACACAAATCATTGACGGAATCAGCCGTTTCTGATCTTCGCTTGTACGAACACACAAAAATCTTACAATCATCTGTAAAGACCAACAACTTTATAGTCCTTAAAACTTCCTTCTGATCATCAATAAATAAAAGGAATAATATTGGACTTAAGTAACAACAATTGCACAAAACACGCTGAGATCATTCAGAGAGATAATCACGCAAACATGATAAAATATAGTCATGAATGCTATAAAGACGCCCTAACTTGCATAATAATCCTGCAAACGGAATCCTATTGAATGTCTTTTAATATCAGTATATCAGAGAACCATCCTCAATACAAGAACTAATATAGTTATTATAGTATAAAAGATTGATCTCAGTGGACCTACCTCGCATGAAGCCATGCTGATTGCACACCGAACAGTAGTTCAAATAGAATTTTATCAAAAACTTCTGGGTAAAACTACTGATAGATATTGAACGATAATTTGCAATCTCAGATTCTGTAATATGGTTCAAGAAAAACATGAAATTGACGTGAAGTTTTACTGAATTCATTTCATTCATTACGCACGATGTATATTTATCTTATTTTCAAGGTTGCTATGGATTAGGCGTGATAGAACCAGCTCTGTACAAAAGCACTTTGGATTTGGATGAAATTCAGTGGCCGGAAGGCCATATTGGACGTCTTTGGTTCTCCCTACGATATGAACCATCGACAGAAAAACTTCTGGTATCACTTCTAAAGGCGAAAAATTTACCATCCAGGACTGTGGGAACTGTTAATAGTTGTGATCCATTCATAAGGTAAGTCTGTTTCTGAGAAGAAAATTCGATAAAATTCAAGTTATACGATATTTAGTCATTTCAGAAAATCGATATACATCTTTTTTGAATTGAAGATTTCCTTGTCTTCTCGGGTTTTTACGGAGACCAAAATATGGTGGCGCAACATGCCAAACTCGTGGCTTCGTTCTCGTCTCGGTTTCGAAACAAACGAACGCGATAAACAAATTTTTATAGAAATGAAAGTCCGGTGAAATTATCTCCTCCACTCGAGGAAAATCGGAGACCTTTTTCATTATAGCTTTTCCGGGTTTTTTCGGAGTCTTCGATTGATCGTTCCGAAATTTTTCCTCAAGATTATAGATTGTACTTCTTTTGTAATTAGGAGCTGGAAATTGGCGTAATACTTGCCTAGCAGTATAGCCACACACAAGTAAACATTCAATGAAACGCTGATCCTCATTTGTTAAAAAATTGTTAACAATTTCAAACATCAAAAACAAGCAACACCAAGATAAAATTCATGTACAAACCAGATGTCGTCTAAAACTCGATGACATTTCATTATTTTCTGTTTATCATTGATTATCATTGCATGCAGTTTATGTTCAGAGGTTTCACATCAGGAGGTGCATATGACGGTGGAAAAGAGAAACTTTATTGACGACAATTATCACAATTCTGAATCAATATTCGAGTTCAACCCCTCAAAATGATGGGAAAGGTTCAATCTAGTGATTGAATGACGAAGTTGATTCATTACCACCCGAAAACTTTTTTAATCAGCGGGGAAAATTGTTAATATTCGAGGAAGACGGCCATTTTGAATCCGAATGGAAGTTAAATTTTAGGTTAGTTTTAGTAAAATATGGTTTTTTGTCGTGTTAGAACATCCATGAACATCACATCAACTTCAAGAGTGCCAACGCCATGAGGTGAAGAAAATATTTCGATTTCAGCTGAAAATCAGAATGAAAAAATTTTTCACTCTACTTTTTTACCAATTCTTCGAATATTTTTAAGATCAATATGTCGAATTGGTCAGTAAAGACTGAATTATTGACTGAATGCCCCATTCGAATTTTTTAGTGAAAAAAGTCAGCCATATTGCTTTAACTATAAAATTGCAGAATAATATATCCCAGTGTATATCCAATTATATAATAATAATGTATCTTATGAATTTCATGAAAAATATCTTTAGAACAAAATTTTTTCCTTCACATGATGAAATCTACATGAACAACAACGGCTCAATAATATGTATTCATTGCAATCCTTTTGATTTTTTTAACACCCTGTATTTAAGAGAGCAATCGTACTTGTGGATAGTTATAGCTTTGTTTACAATCTCAAACACACCGACCGCGGTGAAGGCGGCTTGTGTCAAAGGAAAAGCCGAACCAATGCAGCAGTGATGTCGTAAATCATACTTTAGGGGTAGTATTAACTAGGTCTATTCTACTCTTTTATTATTCCATTTGATGACGCGTTTACTAACAATACCGAATCCTATTTATTAATACATATGTATGTACCGATGTACCGATTAGATCCGCGAAAATAGGAATTGAACAAAGTCTAACTCCGATTGGTTTTCTCATAACAGTTAATTGATACAAAATTCTTTTCCTTCAAAAACATGCATGAAACTTTTTCAGCAACGATAGCATAAACGATTGAAACATAGTATGAATATCAGATAACTATATTCGCTAAATATCTGATCTAGCCCATAATATGGAAAAAAAAGTGATAAAATTTTCTCGTACTAAAAGCCTTTCTCTGCTTTCCGGCACTCTCGGAACGTTACAATTTGTTTCCAACAAAGGAAAAAGCTTTTTTTTGCCATTTATATTTTCTCCAAACGGCGAGTAGGATCATAATGGAAATACTTTTCCACACGCAAATGTCTTACAGTGGAATACGCAGGAAAGTGTTGCGAAGAAACACAATATTGGTCTTGATTCATTTTCGTACAAATTGCGTTGAAAGCTTGTAGCATTTAAAGTATATTCATGATCGCGTGGTAGAACTCCGAAGTGCACCGTTATATTTAGTGAAGCGTCGTAGTGGAAGACTATGATACACGGAAATGAATGATTTCTCATTGAATAGGTTATTTACCTACTTATAACACTGGACAACGAAATTGCACTTTTCGTATTATGAATCACTTGATATATACTAATTTGACTTCGCTCATTCTGAATATACCCTCATTTGTTTCCTAACAGATCTTGTTCACCAGATTTTATTAAAAAACACTTAATGACCGTAATAATTTGTTTTTGAATTTTGGAAGCTTTCAATAGAATAATAAAAACAAGTTATGTTCTCGAGGAATTTTACTGAAAAATTGTTGTTTATCAATAATAAAAACAAGTGATGTTTATTTGACGAATTCTACCGAATAATTGTGATTTATCATAGATAAAAACAAAGGACGTTTTTTGAGGAATTTTAATGAATAATTGTGTTTTATCAATAATAAAAACAAGTAAAGTGTTTTGAGGAATTTTACTGAAAAATTGTTATTTATCAATAATAAAAACAGGTATTGGTTTTTGAGGAATTTTACTGAATAATTGTGATTTATCAATAATAAAAACAAATAATGTTTTTGAAGAATTTTACTGAATAATTGTGCTTTATCAATTAAAAAACAAGTAACATTTTTGAAAGAATTTTATTGAATAATTGTGATTTATCATAAATGAAAACAAATAATGTTGTTTCAGGAATTTCAATGAATAATTGTGATTTATCAATGATAAAAACAAGTGATGTTTGTTGAGAATTTTATTGAATATTTGTTTTTAATCAATAATAAAAACAGGTGAAGTGTTTTGAGGAATTTTACTGAAAAATTGTGGTTTATCAATGATAAAAACAAGTAATGTTGTTTGAAGAATTTTACTGAATTATTGTGCTTTATCAATAATAAGAAAAGTAATATTTTTGAGGAATTTTATTGAATAATTGTGATTTATCATAATAAAAACAAGTAATGTTTTTGAGGAATTTTATGGAGTAATTATGATTTATCATGGATAAAAACAAGTTATGTATTTCGATTAATTTCACAGAATAATTGTGTTTTATCAATAATAAAAACGAGATTGTTGTTTGAGGAATTTCACTGAATAATTGTGATTTATCGTAGATAAAACAAGAAATGTTGTTTGAGGAATTTTACTGAATAATTGTGTTTTATCAATAATAAAAACAAGTAATTTGTTTTGAGGAATTTCACTGAAAAATTGTAATTTATCAATAATAAAAACAAAATAATTTTTTTTTTAAATAATTTTACCGTATAATTGTGATTTTATCATAGATAAAAAAAAGTAATGATTTTTCAGGAATTTTACTGAATAATTGTGCTTTATCAATGATAAAAACAAGGGAATGTGAGGAATACTGAATATTTGTTTTTATCAATAATAAGACCAGGTAAAGTGCTTTGATTTTACTGAAAAATTGTGGTTTATCAATGATAAAAACAAGGAATGTTGTTCGAGGAATTTTACTGAATAATTGTGCTTCATCAATAATAAAAACAAGTATGTTTTTGAGGAATTTCACAGAATAATTGTGATTTATCAATAATAAAAACAAGAAATGATTTTGGAGGAATTTTACTGAAACATTGTGGTTTATCAATAATAAAAACAAGTAATGTTTTTGAGAAATTTTATGGAATAATTGTGATTTATCATGGATAAAAACAAGTTATGTTTTTCGATTAATTTCACAGAATAATTGTGCTTTATCAATAATAAAAACGAGATTGTTTTTGAGGAATTTCCATGAATAATTGTGATTTATCGTAGATAAAACAAGTAATGTTGTTTGAGGAATTTTACTGAATAATTGTGTTTTATCAATAATAAAAACAAGTAAAGTGTTTTGAGGAATTTCACTGAAAAATTGTGGTTTATCAATAATGAAAACGAGTAATTTTTCGTGAAGAATTTTACCGTTTAATTGTGATTTATCATAGATAAAAAAACTAATGATTTTGAGGAATTTTACTGAATTATTGTGCTTTATCAATGATAAAACAAATAATATTTTTGAGGAATTTTATTGAATAATTGTGATTTATCATAGATGAAAACAAATATTGTTTTTCAGGAATTTCAATGAATAATTGTGATTTATCAATGATAAAAACAAGTGATGTTTGTTGAGGAATTTTACTGAATATTTGTTTTTATCAATAATAAAAACAGGTGAAGTAATTTTACTGAAAAATTGGAAATTTAATAATTTTACTGAATATTTGCTTTATCAATGATAAAAACAAGTAATATTTTTGAGGAATTTTATTGAATAATTGTGATTTATCATAGGTGAAGTGTTTTATCAATGATAAAACAAGTGAATTTTACTGAAAAATTGTGGTTTATTTTACTGAATAATAAAAAACAAGTAATGTTTTTTGAGGAATTTTACTGAATAATTGTGATTTATCAATAATGAAAACAAGTAATGTTTTTGAAGAATTTTACTGAATAATTTTGATTTATCAATGATAAAGACAAGTAATGTTTTTTGAGGAATTTAACTGCATAATTATGATAGACAGTTGAAATTTACATCCAAAATTTGAATTCACAACCGAAACGGAAAGCAATAATTCAGTAAATTTATCAGGCGTAACAATTTCGAATGAAAATGGAAAACATGTTTTCGAAATCTACCATAAGTCGTCACATACAGATATTATAATACATAACTCGTCGTGTCATCCGTATCAACATAAAATGTCAGCATTCGACAGTTTTATTCATAGTTTGATTAACATCTCGTTATCACCAGAAAATTTCAACAAAAATTTAATTTAATTGAACAAATAGCTAAAAAATTGGTTAAAATCCCAAAATAATAAATAATATTTTGAATAAAAACCAAAGTAGAATGGCATTGAGTGAAATTTAGCCTGTCGATAAATTGAAATAAAATTCAATACCTTAACCTACGTTGGTATTACAGGTAAGAAACTGAAATAATTCTTTAGTAGAAATAATTTCAACATAGATTTCCAAACTAATAATAGCTTAGGCAAATATATAAAAAACAATGAAACCAAATCAGATAAAATAATAAATCAGGTGTGAATTGCAATGACTAATAATATCTACATTGGTAAAAGACAGAAATTTCAATATTAGAATATGGGAACATAAATGCAGTTTTTCAAATAAAAAATCAAATTAAAATTACGCGAATCATCTCTCACAAACACTCAGGTAGACTCATTAATGAACAAGTCGATTTAAGCCCTTCACCTCTATTGAATCTCTTCAGGGAGCAATATATTCCTTGATTTTATTGGACAAACCTGTCATCAATATCCACTTAAGAAGGAGAAACTCAATAAGCTTTCAATTACTTAAGAACAACTGTATTTATATTCTTATTCTCATCTATATATAGTTGTCATAATTTCTGTACATTCATTCGTCTGAAGAAGCTACGGTGCAGCGAAACGCGTTACGAATCACAATTATTCAGTACAATTCCTCAAAAACATTACTTGTTTGTATTAGTAATAATTTGTTGCTATACGATGATATTGACTTACTTTGTAAAGAATATCACAAAATTAGGTGAATGATATTTAATTAAGAAAGGTATTGGCCAAACATCCCTTAAACGCTGTTTAGTGGAAATTTAAATTAACCAAATTGGTCCCTAATCAATATGAAACCTTGAAGGATAACGAAATACCTTTTTGATAGTTGAAAATCGAATCGTTTTGAAAACAGGTGGATGTTGCTAAGACGCATAAACTCTTGCAAAATATCTGAATATGACGCGCCAAATATTTAAGAAAAATTTATTTTTCGTGAAGGTTCTTGAATTTTTCGACTGTTCTCCATACTAATTGAAAATCGCATTGATCGAGAATACTTAGTAAATTTAAATCAAGCTTATACAAAAATTGTGGAAAACATTTGTGTTCGTTTTCGGTTCATCTGCAATGTTTCTCAAATGTGTCACACGAAACCAACGAATTTGGGGCTCCTATACGGGGGTACTTACAAGTATTTTCATACTTTAAACCTTATATTGTATGACGGAAGAATAATAATGCAGAATTTAATTTCCAGATTACACTTATTGCCCGATGAGAGACGATATCTCCAGTCGAAACCGAAGAAAAAAACCTGCAACCCATATTTCGATGAAACCCTAGTTTTTCAAGTAAGTATCTGCTAGTACGAAAATGTTCCGTACCTGGAAAAACTTTTCGAGACTTCGAATGTAATGAAAATTTCACTTGATGACGTCTATTGTAAAAGTTGAAATTTTTCAAATGAGAAAAGTTTTCTTTGAACTTTTCCCCCTGCAATTCGGTTATTTAGTTATTAAAGCATTCTTTAGTACACTTTGGTCCCGCCTCGTTAGTGGGTAGAAGTTATAGTATCCAACAAGGTTTAGAGTTTCATGAATATCCAAGTCAACAAACTCCATTACTCTGAAATTGGTAGCAAGATTGTATACCGTTAACGAAATAAACGATAATCTCAGAAACTAATGCAGGATAATCGAATTGTTTCAAACTAATGAGAACAGACCTCAAAATAAACTACTCCAAGAAAATTAGGATATGGCGAATCCTTGATTGGTTGTTGTGAATTCATCTGTTTGTTTTTCTTGAATAGCATATGTGACATGTGCTACGAGAAGCGTGCTCACGAGCGAAAAGAAGTTTTCGAAAAATGCGTTTAAAGATAACGCCAATTGTTTCTCACTGTTGCTAAATAACTATAGCATCTTTTTGGATTGTTCTCCACTCTCCTCATCACCCTCGATGATCTAATCATTGTTTTAAATGTTAAGAAAACCTTGAAGGACATCACTGTTACTTTTGCTCAAAATTAATGGAATTTAATAAGTGAATTGCCATTTTTCTACAGGAACATTGAAGCAGTATAGTTTATCAATGATTATTAATGATTTTTTCATGTTACGGAAATTCATATTCAACAAATTTGAACTGAAAATATATTTCAAACATCTCACAATTTTATTTTTACAAACACGACCTGTTTCGAACGTCAGATCACTTTGGAAAGGATATAAACTTTTTCTCAAGATTCGTCAACATATCAAACAGTAATTTCAATGAGAAACAGATAACTTTATTGGGGGAAGTGCCAAACTTCACAACAGAAAACAATAGAATTAAATCAACTGAGAAAATTCGGCCCAAGCCGAACTAAATATTCAGAAGCACAAAGACATCATCAACAATCACAATCTCCATAAACATAAGATTGCTGAAATATTTAACGAAACCAACATTCGAACCAGAAAGCAAAATTACAATAAAATTCACAGAGATGATTTCATTTAATAAAAGGCAACTGCATCGTATGCCTCAGTAAAGACCAATATAGAGAAAACATGCGAGATATATTGAAAGCACTGGATGTAATGAGAATATTTATGGATCTGACCAAATTCTTCATAACAGAAATAAAATAAGGATTGGAACATACAGTTACAGAATGGGAAAAAAGAAAACTGGTTCCAATGAACGCTCAATCTCCAAAATTTTACGGACTGATCAAACTGCACAAAGAAGAAAAATCCGTTAGATCAATAGAGTCATATACAAATACACCTTCAAGTAAATTAGCAGAGTTGTTAAATCAGAAATTTATTGATTTCGTAAAACTCCTTTACAAACACACCATTTTGAACTGTACTGATATTGTACTGGCTCGAAAACACACAAAATCTTAAACTAGTTTCATTTGATACAAAGAACATGTATCCAAATATTCCAACAGATGAATGCCGTCCGATAGAGGAATCTATAAATGAGACGCTACCACACATTGCCGATGATTTTCGTAACTTTTTGAAAACCTGCCTCAAAATTATTCTCAATTTTAATAAAAATTTTAAGTTTTCAACTAGCAATAATCGCAGCTCGGATTCACCTCATCGGTTACAACAAGAGAAAAATAATTGTGGTCTATGGACCAAACGAATCAGTTAGTAAGAAAATCGAATTTTGGGAACAATTAACAAAAGCTACAGAAGAAGCAGAGGGCAGTATTTATATTGCAGGTGACTTTGACCCAAGAGTAGAACAGCAAAATAATAATAGTATTTATAGGACACTTTTAGGCAAACATGGAGAACAGACAAGAAATAGCAATGGGACAAAACTACTAGACTTTGCGGTAATGAAAAACTAGATAATTAGTTTCTTCGAACACAAGAATATACATAAATATACGAGACAAGTAGAAATTAGAAACGAGAAATCGATAATAGACTATATATTGGTAGAGAAAAGCAAGCTGAAAAAAATAGAAGACGTTAGAGTGAGAAGAGGAGCTGAAATAGGGAGTGATCATTTTTTACTAGTAGCTATATCAAAAAGGAACTGAAAGACGATGGTAAAGAGATATCAGTTGAAAAAAGATCGACTATGAATTGATAAAGGCTTACAAACTCACCTATCCAGAATACGCCAAAATTTTCGAGCAAACCATATCAAGGAAACTAGAAAATATAGAAGATGCAACAGACAATATGAGCACAGAAGACTTATGGAAGTATTTCAAAAGCACTCTTCTCGAATCTGTAAAAGAAGTATGTGGAAGCAGCAGAAAAAGAAATAACGCAAAACAAACGGCATGGTGGACAGATGCAATTAGAGAGGAAGTGAGAATTAGGAAGAGAGAATGGGCAAATTATCTCAACTGTAAAACTGTAGAGAAATATGAGTTATACAAACAAGCAAGAAAACGAGTGAAAGATCTAGTCTTGGCATCTAAAAGAAGAAAATGGGTAGAATTCGGGGAAAAATAGAAGCCGAGATCAAAGCAAACCGAACGCTATTCTATAAAATAGTTAAATCATGTAGAAGGAAAAAGAACTCTGACATTTATAACATCAAATAAAAAAGTGGAGGAATACTCATAGATGACAGGAAAGTAATGGAAAGAAGGAAGCAATATTTTCAAGAGTTACTTGGGAACGGAGGAAACGGATTAGAAGATAGTGAAGTTTGCATAGAAGAAGATGGTGACCAAGAAAAGATAACAGAACAGGAATTACAGGAAGCTATAAAACGCTCGAAAAATGGAAAATCCCCAGGCTATGACAAGATTACGACCGAAATGATCGAGAATATGGGACAATATGAAGAAGACGTACTTTTGAAAATATATTATGGGGTATGGCAAGAAGAACAAACCCCGGAAGACTGGCACATCTCAATGATAAACCCAATTTACAAATCAGGTGGCAAACATGAATGTAGCATTTACAGAGGAATCACGTTATTATGCACGGCTATGAAAATATATGAACAAATAATAGATATGAAGCTGAGGCCAATTATTGAAAGAACATTGGGAGAGACATAAAGTGGATTTCGAGGGAGGAAGAATTTTTCAAGATCATATATTCAGCATAAAGATATTAATGGAAAAATCTAACAGGATGAAGAAGAAAATATACCTAGCGTTCATGGGTTTGGAAAAAGCTTTTGATATGATGCCTAGACGAAGATTATGGGAAAAACTACGTAAAAGAGGAATCAAAGCAAAAATTATAAGACTGATAATAAATATATATGAAAGTAATGAAAATTGCATTATAAGCGGAAACAGGAGATCGCAGTTTTTCAAGACAATGGAGGGACTTAGACAGGGGGTGGGCTTAGTCCTCTGTTGTTTATAATCTTCATGGATGAAATAATAAAAAATTGCTCGACAGATGTGAGGAAAATCTATCTAAATCTGTAGTTTGCAATGTGCGTACAGTTGGACAGAGATATCGGAACTTCGAAACCAGATTTAAAGAACATTTATCCTCTGACAATAATCCTCTAATATCTGAACATAGAAAAACCACAAAACATTCAATAGTATTAGATAATATCAAAATTCTTCTGAATTGCGACAGGGACACGAAAATGAATCCGTTGGAATGTTTGGAAATTAATAAATTTTGTAAAAGTCCAAGTGAAATCTCTCTTAATAGCTATATAGATATTTATACCTCTCCACTACTTAATATCCAATTACGATTGTATTTATTTAAGTAAGTTAATTTACTGTAGTTGACCACTTGAAAATGATCTGGCGGTCGAAACTGGTCGTGTTTGTGAAATAGAAATAGTGAAAACTATAAAATATATTTTACTTCATCTTCCTTGAAAATGAATTTCTATAAAATGAATGAATCACCAAATTACTCATGAAAACGTTAAGAAGTACAAATGGGATAGCTCTTTAAAGTCCTATTATAAGTCGCTTATAAGTCACGCAATTTTCCCACTTCAAAATCGATAGAAACAAAAAAATTCGCCGATAGTGAAAATAACGAGCTGTTTTATCCTACGTTGTAAACTGAAATGCTTACAGCGGCAATGGTACATTTACAATAACCTCTGGAGTTTGGTAACAGATTTAAGCAAAGCAGATTTGTTGGCTCCATTACCAGACCAGGAGCTAACCTCAAAAAGTGTACGAGACGAGAAAGATAAGAAAGAAAAGCCGACGAAGAAAAAAAAGAACGAAGAGGAAGTCAAAAAGAGAGATCGAAAAAACTAAATTTCTATAAAACTTTTTGATATGATATTTTCTGATAGAATTATATTTTTCTCTGCATTGTACTCTTCTCTCTTTTCATTTTCAATTAACTCCTAAGCGACAAAGGACTCCAGTTTGCGCCATTTGAAGGAGCGGTTCAAACTATCCGAACCGAGGTAAAATTCAAAAAATAATTTCATGACACGTAAGCACCTTTTTCGTAGCATTGGTCACGATACAAAAAGAAAACCCTGTTCTTCTATAAAAATTTTAATCGGCTCTCAGAAGATTAGAACGTCGTATTAATTCACCACCTTATTCCTCAAATTCTCATAACACCCTTGGATTTTTTCAATCAAATATTCTCTGGAATATATTTCAACTGCATAGACACTGTCGTTTAGATAACCCCACAAGAAAAAGGCCAACGGGGTCAAATCTGTTGACCATGTGACCTACTTATCTGACATTAAACCTTGTTTTCGGAATAATAGAACGAACAGAACATTTATTTCTAATTTTTCTGTACAGGTATCTTCGAAAGAAATGACTGAGCGAATCCTTAAATTAACTGTCATAGATGCTGGAAGGACCAAGAGACGTTGCGAGATTGGACATATCACTTATCCTCTTAAAGATCTGGATGTTGGTGATGGTTCCGAGCAACAACTTTTCAAAATTGACTTAGAGAAAGTAAGTGACATAACTCGTATGAACAATGAATTTCAACTGGTTGGAAAAGAATGAATTTTATCTTTATAAAATGTTACAAATTATAACATATACGGTACCGAGCTAAAGCGCCTTTTATCTGGCGGGATTGGTTGATTTAGATCTAACCTAATCTAACCTACAATTTGCAATTGTTCTGTCAAAACTAACTAACATCGAGTTATGATCGTTTTGTCAACATTTTTGATATTACAGTGTCATCTTCTCTATCCAAAAAATTGATTCAGATTTAAGTAAGAAAAATTTGACAAGAAGATTGCTGTTTCAGAGGGAAGCGTACATTTCGATGCTCCTTTATACAGGGTAGTCAAAAATAACCTGTCAGTTTTATTCAACTAATTTCTCAAGAGAAACCTTAATTTCAAATACGAGTACTTATTTTTTAACTTTATTAGAACCGTATTTTTAATTACTATGGTTTGGTATTAAGTTTTTCTACACCTTAAATGGTTCATCAAAAACCTGCAGTTCCTCCGGAAATTTAATCATTAGTCCCTGGAACATAGAAACCGACAGAGTTGATTTAATTCTGATGCAAGTTTTTATGTTCCACAATGTTCTATATACGGTAATATAAATTTCGGCCTCAGTATCTGAAATAAGCAATTACACTAATTTTGTTTGTGTATAATTTTTTAGTTGAATAAAAAAAAAAGACACGCTCGGTTTTCTGCATTCCTCAGTATAGAAAATTCGTTGTGTTGGTGTTCAGATATTGATAGTTTAATGCAGCTACTTGTTTTGACCATTTTTCTTGTGAGTGGAGGTTATTTATAGCTGTGTTATTGCATATTGGAAATTTAAAAGCCTTTATACCAGTTGCCCATTCATTAACGATGATAGAAAGTTATGAAAATATGCGCAGTGTTTTGGATACAACAAGTATAAAGAGCAAATATGTGGGGACTTGTAAGCTATACGAATTTAGTGGAACTTCAACAAGGATTTAGAAAATTCTGCTGATTTCTTTCTCAATGGGACAGACGTGCTGTAAATCAGCATTGTATCACAGAAATTTTCTTAAAATGCTAAGTTTACACCTCTGGTAAATCCAATAAATATCCTTCTCCCTCCTTTTCACATTAAACTGGTGATGAATAAAGATGCCGAACGCTTCAAATAATTAAAGAAGTCGTTCCCTAATTGAGTGATGCCAAATTAAAGGAAGGCATTTTTATGGGATCACAAATCAGAAGGACGACGTTAATTTCACAGAACAGCTTACCAGTCAGAAAATCAGAGCTTGTAACTCATTCATTAGTGTTGTAAAGGATTCTTGGGCAAAAATATGGATGCAAACTACCAATACCACACATGTCATTAAAAATTCATTCATATTTGTCATTTTCCTGAAAATTTGGCAGCCGTCTGTGACGAACAAGGTAAAAGATTCTACCAAAACATTGAAACAATGAAAATTCGCTATCAAGAACGATGGGATTCAGTCATGATGGGTGATAACTGTTGGTTTTTGAAAAGAGAAGATATGACTACCCTTAAAAAACAAAACTAGAATTTAATTTGCATTTCAAGTCAACATTTCTAATATTTGTGTTTTTTCGAGAATAGAAACAGGTTCAAACCCATGAAACAGTATTCACTAAGTACAATTGAAAAAAAGATTAGGTATTAAGTAGATAGAAATAGAAAATATATAATAATTGAAAAAGTACAAAAGAAAAAACTACATCGAGAACAAGTCTCTTCGAATTTTTTTAGATCTTACTATGTTATTTGAAAAAATGCCAACATACTGATTAAATTCATTGCCCATGCGTAGCATTCTCCTTAAGGGTGCGTGCTTGGAATAGTTAGTTCTTTTGAAAAGAATGTAGAATAAATCATGTTTCCTCAAGTGAAAATTAGTAGAGTTGAAGAATATATTTTCCAGAATATATGGTGCAATAACCTCCTCAGCCAATACCTTCTGAAGAGTTAGGATGTCATTCATCTTTCTTCTGTCAAGTCAACCCCCTCCGCCACCGTTTAATCTGAATTTCTTCAATTCCCGAGATGTAAACTTTATACTGAGGATTCCATATAACGAAGGCAAAGTTAAGTTTACTGAATACGTAGGCATAGTAAACACTGAGAACAGAACTAGAAATTTTGAATATACGACATTGGCGGAGAGTGTACCCCCACGTTCTACTTGAAGAGCTGACTTTGCAATCAATGTGTTGATCGAAAACCAACTTTGAATCAACGATGGCTCAAAGATCTCGAATTTGTGACACTTTCATTAAAAAATTGTTATCTAGTTGATAAGAGAAATTGAAGGATTTCGAATTTCGAGTGAACGTGATCGTTTGACATTTTTTCAAATTCAGGAAAAGGCTATTGGTTTTGCAATACCCAGAAAAAAGCGAGAGCTCCTCCTGTACAACAAGACAGTCAGACAAGTTCCTGATGGTATAATAAATTTTGAGATCGTCAGCGTATAGTAAAAAGTTACGTTTTTCAAAAATATCTCATAATATTTACATATATGAGAAACAGGAGGGGACCAAGGTGAGAACCTTGTGGGACCCCAGATGTACAGCAATATGCCTCCGATCTATACTCAACACCAACAGCAACGTATTGTTGTCGATTTCGCACATAAGAGTCGATGCATCGCAAAAGTGAACCACCCACACCAACCTCCTCGACCCGACAACCAAGAATATTGTGACAAATTCTGTCAAAGGCCTCTCCGAAGCCGGTGTAGGCGGCATCCACTTGTAAGCCTTTCAACCATAGCACTCAAAATATGTCAATAAATTAGTTTAGATTTATCTGTTTTTGAAGAATCCATGCTGTTCAGGCATAATATGAAATTTGAAGAGAGAAAAAATATATTTGTAGATCATTGATTGAAACAGTTAGGCGAAGATACATAACTCGCTAATGGGCCTGTGATTTTCGGCATTGTTTTCGTCTCCACCTTTAAAATAGGTGTCACACTCGCGCATTTCCAACGATCCGGAAAAACCCCATCTTTGTGTGATGCATTGAATAAAAGAGAAAGAGATGTACATAATTCAGGGCAAGACTTTACAAAAAGAGAAGGTATTTCATCAGGTCCAGCTCTATTTTTCTTGATCAAGAGCTCTTATTGATTTCTCAATCTCTTTTGGAGAAATTAATGAAAGATGATTCCGAACCTGGATCAACGCGAGGAGTTGCTGCTACTGTGGCGGCATACCAAGCGAAAGAAACTAGCGAACAATTCACAGATTTCCGTGGCTCCATCAGCGGTTTCGTTATTATAGTGCATTGACGAAGGCGAGCTACTACCGAGTCGCTAAGAAGAAGAGATACTGAATATTCTTTTTGGATTCGTTTCGACATCTTTTTCGACATTTGAAATGAAGTTATTATAAAAGTATGTTTAGTGGGTGTAAAAGTAAATAAAGCCAATATATATTGTTGAAAAATCTTAAATAAATTTTTTTCTGTACAGGGTGGGCAAATTTCGATGAATTTGTACGGCAGCTATGTGAAATATTACAGATAGAGAAAAATGAACCCTCCTCTCTCGATCTTATTTTGAGGGACTAGTTTAGTGGTGCCAAAATTTTTCTGATATCTCTTTCCGTTTAGGACTTTTTGTAAAAATCGTCCTTCACGGATATCTCGATCATCATCAAAGTTACATAAAGATAAACATGCTTTTATCAAATACAAACCATAGGAAATTTTACCCCTATCGGATGCAGCAATTAAAAATTCATTACCTCTATTTATATCCCCAGGTGTCCATTTTAAGATCATAGTTATTCAGATCACCAGGTGATAGTTTTCTTGTTTGGTGGGAAGGGTCAACATCGTGTTGAAAAAATATTTGTGTCTTGATGCTGCACATCAATATGGCGTTGAGGATTTACATCGGACCACAAATGTTCATTACAGCCGTAATGCCGTCGTCAATGCCTCCTTTTTCAATTTTATATGTTTTCATAATTTTCAGGGAAACAACCAAAGTAGGTAATAGTTGGAGATTTAGGATACCCTCCAGGGCAGTAGTCGGGTTTTGTCTTCTTTGGCGAATAGCCAATGAACTCTTTTGCTTACCTTTGGCTGGAGTTTTCTTATAGCACTTAGACTGAACGGTTCAGGTCCGATGGGTGGGATGTTTCATTTCCTTGCGTAGTTATTTCTGACGTTTTCGTCCACCATACTAACGATGCATATGTGACAATGAGTCTTATAACCGCTGTGTATTTAGGATACCCTCCAGGGCAGTAGTCAGTAGGTTATTTTATTTTTGGCTGTACCTCCCAGGTCTTTCCGAAGAGTCTACGGCATGCCATAGGCACGATGTAACCTTGGAAAGAGTTTTGCCAATGTGTAAATTCCAGTTGAGTCTCTGATCTAGGGTTAACCCTAGATACTTAGCCTGTTCCGAAAATTTCAGAGTATGTACATTCAGAAAGCTTTAAGTTCAACTTTCTACGTCTTGTGAATGGAATTAGAATGGTTTTGTCTGGATAGATGCTGAGTCCCTCTTCAGCACACCATACACTTTTTCAGTCATAGAACAATATGAATCGTTGATGGGCATGTACCTAATGAATGGAATTGTGGCAATTTCAGGTTTTTCTCTGAAAAAAGGCATTGAATGCAATAATTGACTACAAGTGTTATATATTTATGGAAAGGAAGAAAACTGTTGCATCTAATAGAGGTAAAATTTCCTATGGTTTGTATTCAAAAAAAGCATGTTTGCATTAAAACTCAAAAACCGCTGAGCTAAAAAAATCTAAGACAACACTGTATTCTACTTAAAAAACACCTCTACAATGTCAAACTTATTTTTATGTAACTTTGATGATGATCGAGATATCCGCAAGGACGATTTTCCCAAAATTCGAGAAGTGCAGAATGGAAAGAGATATCAGTAGAATTTTTGCACCACCAAACTGGTCCTTGTGAATGAGATCGAGAGATGGGGTTAATTTTTCTCTATCTGCAATATTTCGCATAGCTGCCGTACAAATAGATCGAAATTTGGCCACTCTGTACACATTAATAATGGAACATTAAATGTGGTTGTATGAATTTAACGAGAAAGCCTTACGTGTTACAACTTTTTTTTCTCAGTCTTACATTTCGAAACGTTCTTTCTACTATAACTTTTCTTGTCGGCCAGTGTAATTAATTAAAGAACATCTTTCGGAAACATTGGCGAAACCGATGAATTCTTCGTTTGAATTATATTTTTTATAATTCGGTTCGATATAAGACACAATGACCTAAACCACGAAAAGTACCTTTCAAATTCAAAGAAAGTCACAATTATCAATTTCAATAGACGCGCAGTTTATTATGAATAAACACTCTATTCTCTTTATAATATTAGTGTAAATTATGATGTTTCGACAAAGCATTTGCTATTATAATTTTACAACTGAGCGCTTTGAAATAATCTGATTTATGTTCAGTTGAAATCTTTAGAATGTAATAGATAATAATTTGTATAGTTTGAACGTAGTATTTAATAATTGTGTTGCAATTCATGGTTTTCATCATTCTGATTGCTAAAATAGAAAAAATGATGTGGTAATGTAGGAATATTTTAGCGGCCATTGCCAGTGAGTTAGTAAATAAGTTAATAATATCAGAGTTGTAATAATTATTATTATTTATTATCTAACCTATGCGAAGAAGAATGAATAGCCTAGAATTTTTCAAGGATATGAACTTCCAATTTACAGTGAGTTTCTAGAATACGTAGACAAATTTTCTGGTGATTTCTTGGCTAAGATGAGCTAAAATTGTCGAAATATTCGTTTTGCTCTTCAATATTTTCAATTATTATTCCAAAATGTTTTAAGAGGGTAAATAAATTCCTTCATCATATTTTTAGATTATAAAGAAGATTTTTCGACTAACATTCTCGAATTGAAATCCAAAATAGAATGCAGAGCTCAAAATGAATTATAATCAACCTCATCTAGAGCTACGGAGAATCTGAATGAATCATGAGTTCATCATTCTTGTTCAGATTGCATTCCAAATTTGGGCTAAATATCTTAAAAACTGCCGGGCTTTTGAAGAAAAACAATTTTTCGGAAATTTCAAGACCCTGTAGCTCCGTAACGAAGCTTTTGCGGACCTATGTTTATATAAACTTTTTCTTAAAATTGCACGTAGATTTACCCCTCAAGTTGTGACATACTCTTATTTAACACCCTGTATAATATTGATAAGTTAATTTAAAACAGAAAATATTGTTGTAAATGTGCTTTTGCAGTGAAATTCTCAAATTTTTAATTAATAATATATTTTTTCGACAAATTTGAAAAAGAAATCGAAATCGAAACGTTATTGTCCATTTAAGGTACATCATCATTTTTCTGTGAATATTAAACACTAAAAGGAAAGAATTTCACAAAAATGATATGAAATCAAATTATATGAACTCACCCTGTATTAACTATAGTTCAAAACAGCTTTCTACCATTATCCCAAACTCAAAGTATTTTCCATTTAAAAGTCCCTTAAAATTCACACACATAACTCACGTAATCCACATGTTTTCAAAGGAACGAACAACTCACAGTTTAAATCAGAAAGAACGACAATCTATACAATCAAACACTTCAATATAAAAACGTATAAAAAACTGATGTTTTCTGCTTTGTTCTAGTTATTTTCAAAGTTGCCATTCACTAGAAATTTACACGTAAAATAAAATAATCAACTTAAAGAACTCGGCAACACTGCAAGCTTTTTGTCGATAAATTTTGCGAAGTTGGATTTCTAATTCGGTTGTTGTAAACAAAAAAGTTAAAGATCTTGTTGGCTATGAATTTCACCTTGATAACGCTGCGTCGGTAAGATATTTGAGGCAATAAAATCAGCTCGAATGTTTATGGAAACAATAATCTTTTGAGAAAGAGAAAATAGAATATTAGGATTTGTTGTGTTTGCATTTCCTATTATCAATTTGATGAAGTTAGGATCTTCTACGAAGGTGGGAATTATTAGTATAGTATATTTAATCAAAGGAACAGACATACCGAAATTAACTAGTAGAAGTTACAGTTGATTCAAATATTTGTTCAACACATTAAAACCATAATTCACTGACACCTCTATCTGTTCATTTAAAATAACACAAAACGTTAACTCTTTCTCGAGTTGAAATTGACAGACAACGAAATAATACAGTATCTAACACAGAAATCAAGAGTACATCACAGAAAAGGATTGCTTCTAGAAGTATCAAAAGTCATAGAAATTTCACTCTCAAAGTTGACGTATTGTTTCTAAGTAATGAATATTTTCGATGGTTAATTTTAAAGTCGATGATTATAAACCAAAATGTATATAAACATTGATTTAGTTGAAGAAATTTAATATTTGTTTCGTCCGAATTAGAAATATTTTTCAAGAATTTTCATTGTAAAGAACTTTGTTGGTAAAACAGGAACCGTTAAACGATTTTATTATAATTAACGATGTTGAAAAAACCTCAGTACTGTTAAATGATTTTTCATATCCTACGGGAACTCGTGAGTCACTGGAAACAGATATAAAATAGCCTAGAATTTTTTAAGGATATGAACTCCCAATTTACAGTGAGTTTCTAGAATACGTAGACATATTTTTGGTGATTTCTTGGCTAATATGAGGTAAAATTGTCGAAATATTCGTTTTGCTCTTCAATATTTTCAATTATCATTCCAAAATGTTTTAAGAGGGTAAATACATTGCTGCATCATATTTTCAGATGATAAAAGAAGATTTTTCGACTAACATTCTCGAATTGAAATCCAAAATAGAATGCAGAGCTCAAAATGAATTATAATCAACCTCATCTAGAGCTACGGAGAATCTGAATGAATCATGAGTTCATCATTCTTGTTCAGATTGCATTCCAAATTTGGGCTAAATATCTTAAAAACTGCCGGGCTTTTGAAGAAAAAACAATTTTTTTCGGAAATTTCAAGACCCTGTAGCTCCGTAACGAAGCTTTTGCGGACCTATGTTTATATAAACTTTTTTCTTAAAATTGCACGTAGATTTACCCCCTCAAGTTGTGACATACTCTTATTTAACACTCTGTATAATATTGATAAGTTACTTTAAAACAGAAAATATTGTTGTAAATGTGCTTTTGCAGTGAAATTCTCAAATTTTTAATTAATAATATATTTTTTCGACAAATTTGAAAAGAAATGGAAATCGAAACGTTATTGTCCATTTAAGGTACATCATCATTTTTCTGTGAATATTAAACACTAAAAGGAAAGAATTTCACAAAAATGATATGAAATCAAATTATATGAACTCACCCTGTATTAACTATAGTTCAAAACAGCTTTCTACCATTATCCCAAACTCAAAGTATTTTCCATTTAAAAGTCCCTTAAAATTCACACACATAACTCACGTAATCCACATGTTTTCAAAGGAACGAACAACTCACAGTTTAAATCAGGAAGAACGACAATCTATACAATCAAACACTTCAATATAAAAAACGTATAAAAAAACTGATGTTTTCTGCTTTGTTCTAGTTATTTTCAAAGTTGCCATTCACAAGAAATTTACACGTAAAATAAAATAATCAACTTAAAGAACTCGGCAACACTGCAAGCTTTTTGTCGATAAATTTTGCGAAGTTGGATTTCTAATTCGGTTGTTGTAAACAAAAAAGTTAAAGATCTTGTTGGCTATGAATTTCACCTTGATAACGCTGCGTCGGTAAGATATTTGAGGCAATAAAATCAGCTCGAATGTTTATGGAAACAATAATCTTTTGAGAAAGAGAGAAATAGAATATTAGGATTTGTTGTGTTTGCATTTCCTATTATCAATTTGATGAAGTTAGGATCTTCTACGAAGGTGGGAATTATTAGTATAGTATATTTAATAAAAGGAACAGACATACCGAAATTAACTAGCAGAAGTCACAGTTGATTCAAATATTTGTTCAACACATTAATACCATAATTCACTGACACTTCTATCTGTTCATTTAAAATAACACAAAACATTAACTCTTTCTCGAGTTGAAATTGACAGACAACGAAATAATACAGTATCTAACACAGAAATTAAGAGTACATCACAGAAAAGGATTGCTTCTAGAAGTATCAAAAGTCATAGAAATTTCACTCTCAAAGTTGACGTATTGTTTCTAAGTAATGAATATTTTCGATGGTTAATTTTAAAGTCGATGATTGTAAACCAAAATGTATAGAAACATTGATTTAGTTGAAGAAATTTAATATTTGTTTCGCCTGAATTAGAAATATTTTTCAAGAATTTTCATTGTAAAGAACGTTGTTGGTAAAACAGGAACCGTTAAACGATTTTATTATAATTAACGATGTTGAAAAAACCTCAGTACTGTTAAATGATTTTTCATATCCTACGGGAACTCGTAAGTCACTGGAAACAGATATAAAATATAGAAAACGATTGAAGGTAATCATATTTAATAATCTAGTCCTACCTACTTTTATTTTAGATTATTTGTTACAAAAGAAGGGAACAATTAATATGATTATAATTTTGGATAATTTTGTGGGTAACACAAAAGAATGAAAACCTGCAAATTTCGAGAACTCAAAATTTTCCCAATCCTTGATTATCATACTCAGTTTCATTTTCAAGAGTTTCAGATGTACTTATATCTTCATCAGAATTCTATATACGTTTTAATGCCCATCAAAATTAAATCAGACTGAATACGTATCTAACACGAATTTCATTCGAATAAAATGATAAATTCATTTCCTGTTCGAGTTGAAATCATGTTAATATACAAATTCAATCTCTGAATGAAAAGGTACATAATCACGTATTTATAGGATGGAAAATATTCGCAAATAATCCAATTTATATTGGAGCGTCGGCAATTGACCAAATTTCGTGTAAACACGTGAAACGTCTGTCAAAGGCGACAAATATGATTATTTTTAGTATAAAATGAAAAAATAATCATTTGAGGATGAAATATGCTGGGAATTGAGTAGTACGGTTTGTGATGAACTGTATACCGAGTGGGTATATTTTATGGCCGATTTTGAAATAATTTTTGCACAATAATATTCAGTGCCGTAGTGATTACAAAATAAAAATAATTCAGACTATACAGGGTGTTTCATAATATAGTTACATAACAAAGTTATGATTTTTTGAATGGAACACCCTATATTTTGTTTCATTTTTGAATTTGTTGGGAAAGAAGATAGTTTCCAGAATATTTGACATTTTCTGAAATTTGGGGATTGTTTGTGCCCTCATCATTGATTTCAAATGTTCAGATGTACAACCATTGTTGTTGCTTGAACATATGACCCATTTCGTTGATCTATGTTACACAGGGTGTTCGAAAACAATTTTTGAAGTTGGGATTAATTCAAATCGCATTTCACTGTTTCTCAAAAACGGCATATTCTATATCTAAAGAATGGTATATTTTAATACCTTTCGAATGATACCTAGGTCTCCTATACCGTTCAAGAAATCTTCCAATTTTTCAGTCCAATTTCCATTGGAACCGATTTTTGCTTCAAAAGAATGATCCGGATTATATGAAATCATTTCAAACTGCGACCAAGTTGGTCTTTTGTTCGTTACCCTTCTTATTCATTTCCCTGTAGGTCTAAATCAATCACAAAATTAAGAATCTCCCTGGGAGCTTTCGTTTCATTTCGAGCGGCTCTAGTTTGTCGTTACCGAAGTGTATATGTCTTTGACCGACGATGCAACTTTTTTGCTTGCCTTTTGCATGGAGTTTTCCTCCAGTTTTTGCTAGATTCTTCCCATCGTTCCAGTTCCTGTTGTCTGTGCCGCTTACTTAGACCGCAAAACGGTTCAGGTCTGATGGGTGGGATTCCAGCAGCTGATCTAGCCAGTTCGTCAGCGGCTTCATTTCCTTGTATGCCTTCGTAGCCAGGCACCCACCACAGGAAAAGTTTGTTCCCCTCAGCAAGTTGCTTCAAGGATTGACGGCATTCTCGGACAGAGATGCTCCGACAACTGTAAGAGTTAAGAGCTTTAATCAATGCCTGACTGTCCGTTAAAATGTAAATCGTTGCACATTTGAGTTTCCCTCCTGGCAGCACAGGTTTACAGCAAGTGTTTCTGTTTGCATGATTGTGGGAGTAGAGCCCAGATGCACTGATGAAGAGTACTTTGGTCTATATATGCCTGCTCATGTTCCATCAATCGTTTTTGATTCGTCCGTGTACCATATGGGGCATTTTTGGTCTAATTGATTCATTTTTCCCTTTACGATGGTGCGGTCTTCTATGGCCACTTCGAAGGGCGTGTGAAAATTAAACTTAAGCGGCATTATATCCGATGGTTGTGATAAGATTTCTGGCACTATGTAACCCAGAATCCCCAGGTGTCCCTTCAGATCACTAGGTGATCTGATAGTTTTTTGTGTCTTGGAGTCGTTATGCCGTCATCAACGCCTCCTTTTTCAATTTCATATGTAGAGGAGGGAGATTTGGGATTACCTCCAGGGCAGTAGTTGGGGTGCTTCTCGACTGGAGAAGGATATAGACAATATTAGAGCTGAGATCGGTCGCCTCACAGAATTCCTGAAAAACAAAAGGCCCTCAAGGCGCTTGAAATCCCATATACGCAAAATTCATAGAAAAATTGGTACAAACACAAACACCCTGATCACCAACAACATAATCTATGTGTAACATAAATTAACAAAATGTGTCATATGTTCAAGCACCAACAGTTACTATCACACTAGTTGTACATCTAGAGCTTTGAAATCAATATTGCGAGCACAATTTTGTTTCTAAAGTCAAATTTAAGAATATGTCAAATATTTCGGAAACCATTAAAGATAGTTGAACGGAATTTCGAACAAACTGAACTTCATTTTTCCTCAAAAAGTCAGAAATGAAACAAAATATAGGGTGTCGCATTTAAAAAATCATAATTTTGATAAGAAACTTTGTATTCACTATAGCACTACATATTACTGCGTAAAAAAATTTTTCAAAATCTATCATAAAATATTCCTAATCTTCGCCTCGAATGTAGTGAGACACCCGGTATACAGGGGGTGCACTATCTTATTAGAAGTGTTCAGAATAAATCTGAACTTTCCGAAATAAGTTCTCAAAGAGTTTCATGCCTTAATTTTCCCTTTCCATTCGCAGGAACCGCAAGAAATGAAGTCCGACCTAGGAGAACTCCTAATATCGTTGGTATACAACGAAAATCTAAGTAGGCTTTCAGTAACCATCATAGAAGCCCGTAGATTGAAGGTAAGATTCTGTAACTTTCTTTAACGATATCCAACATTTCGCGAAATTCATTTCAAGGCGCTTAATTCTGAATTGAGAAATTTTAATCTTTCGATCGAAATATATTTAAGTTCGCTACAAAAGCGTTCGACTACGTAAATTATTGAAATTTATTGAAATTGTACAACAGAGATTCGGTGCAGCATTGACCGGTAAACTGGATTTTGAGAAACGTTGCCTAAATAGAAACGTTTCCAAACTAGTTCTTACCCAGATGCATGCATCCGAAACTAATCGAGGTGGTTGTCCGTGACCAAAATAATCGGAAGGAATTGTTGAATAAGAGTCGTTCAACCGTATTTGGCGAGATTTATATTTTAGTATCTTTTTGTTTTTATTTATTATGACATATCTGATTTGCGTTTTTCAGAATGGTAAAAATGTGTTACAAATATTGTATTTTTCTGGAAGAATCGCCTTTGTTCTTCAACTAGCTGATCCGGCGAATTTCGTGCTGCTTAACAGTCAATTCTTTAATTTTTTAGTGTTTTTAAAACTTATTCTGCAATTCGGGACGTCGGGTCAGATAGTTAGTAAAAGTATAAAAAGAAAGTTGATATTTGAATTTGGAAGGCTTGGTAGAATACCATTATAAATAATAAAACAACTAATGTTTTTGAGAAATTGTACTGAATAATTGTGATTCGTAACGCGTTTCACTACAACGTAGCTTCTTCTGACGAATGAATGTACAGAAATTATGACAACTATATATAGATACAACTGAGAATATAAATACAAATATTCTTGAGTAATTGAAAGCTTATGGAGTTGCTTCTTCTTAAGTGGTTATTTATGACAGGTATATCCAATAAAATTAAGGAATATATTGCTCCCTCAAGAGATTCAATAGAGATGAAGGGCTTAAATCGACTTGTTTACCTGAGTGTTTGTGTTTGTTGACTTCTAAAGTTTCCTAAAGATCTACTTTCCAATATCTATAATCTGTATGAAAAATTTCAAACCTTGGGTCTAAAGAGTGATTATTTTCTAGGAGATGATTCGCGTAACGTGAATGTGATTTTTATTTGAAAACTGCGTTTATGTTCCGATATTCTAATATTGAAATTTCTAAGTGTTTTACCAATGGAAAAATTATTATAGTCATTGCAATTCATTCTATGAACACCTGATTTATAATTTTATTTGTTTTGGTTTTATTGTTTTTATATATTTGCCTAAGCTGATATAAGTTTGGAAAGCTATGTTGAAATTATTTCTACTCAAGAATGATTTCAGTTTTCCACTTGTAATGACAATGTAGGTTGAGGTGTTGAATTTCTGTTTCAATTTATCGACAGGGTAATAGAATCGGATTGAATGAAGTTTACCCTGTCGATGAATTGAAACGAAAATTTAACCTACTTTGGCATTACAAGTGAAAAACTGAAATCATTCTTGAGTATAAATAGTTTCAACATCGCTTTCAAACTATTGATAGCTTAGGCAAATATATAAAAACAATAAAACCAAATAAGATAAAAATGATAAATCAGGTGTTTATATTTAATAATTTCTACATTGGTAGAACACATAGAAATTTCATTATTAGAAAATCGAAACATAAACGCAGTTTTCAATTTAAAATCAGTTTCAAATTGCGCGAATCTATCTGAATCTCTTCAGGTTTGAAATTGTATATACCTAATTATCCATAACCACTCAAGAAGAAACAAACTAACATCAGGTATTCATTAATGAACCAGTCGATTTAGGACTTCACCTCTGTATTTATATTCTATATACCTGTTATCCATAACCACTCATATATATATATATATATATATATATATATATATATATATATATATATATATATATATATATATATATATATATATATATATATATATATATATATATAGGGGTTTTACCCCGACGAGTTGCCCATATATCTGTTCATGCAATCAAACTGATTTCATGAAAAATATAAATCCACCACCCGGTAATTAATACCATTGCCAGGCAATGATTATAATTAAAACATATCCTGGAGTAATTATATATTAGGATAACGTTAAATGTTATGAGAATATATCAATCTACCAGAATATATACATACTATAGCATCATCAGACAATGATATCAATGTACCAACGAGTAGTGTCAGAGGCTTTCTCCCGGAAAAATCCAGTGTACGGACCTTAGTCAAGTAACACTGAATGTTACTCATTAATAGTTTCCTTTGTGTGAAGTGGTGAACGATCGAATAGAATACTGCTCTGAATATAAATATGACAAAATTGTCAGTTAATTATATTACATTTATATAAACAAATAAATAAAATATGAAATGAGATTCTGAGCAGTATAAACTAAAGAGAAACCTATGACTCTACCTCATTATTATTTTCGGAAAGAAACCTACGAAGAATATTACAAGATTTGATGACTGTTATCTTTTGTAACTGTTCAAACAAATTTTTCTTCAGACCCAAAATCTCAATACTTTTGTGAAGATTTCTAGGAATAACGCCTGTTGTAGAAATAATAATCGGTAGAATAAATATTTTCTTCATTTTCCACATTTTTTAATCTCGTCGCCAAGCATCATATATTTAGAAATTTTTCATTGTATTTATTTTGTATATTATGTGTGTCGGGTATAGCAATATCAATTATATATGTTATTTGATTCTGTTTATCATTAAGAACGATATCTGGTCTATTGTGTTTTACAGCTCTGTTGCACAGAATTGTTTTATCAAAATAAAGTTTATATTTGTCATTTTCACAAATAATCTCAGGTTCATATTTTGAAATTTTTTCTTTTGGGAATTAGGTCATGTTTAATTCCTAGATTGAAGTGAATAATATTAGCGACGGCATTATGTCTTTCTAAATAATCTGTTGAAGCAAGGACTGAGCAAGATGATAATATATGAAAAACTGTTTCTGAAGAACAGAAACATCGACGGCAAGAATCATCTATATTTTGTTTGATGATATGTTTTCTATAATTCCTTGTAAAACAACCTGGTCCTGGATCGCAATTGCCAAGCCTTCTGTTTCAGCAAACAATTCTCCAGATACTAACCATTTATTCGATGCAATTTCATCAATATAATCATTTTTCAATTCTTTAGGTGCTTTCCGTGTAATTCCTTCTGCATCCAACTTTCTCTTTAGAATTATCATCAAATATATCAAAATCTACCTTTTGCATTGTCAAGTTCAGAGGTGTAAGATTATAATCTGAAGCAACAACAATATCATGTAATTTAGACGTTCTCTGTTTATCATGAAAATGGGAACGTAGATGAAAAATCTGTTTACTATGAAGATTATTCAAATCAATTAATCCACGACCTCCAAGATGTCTAGGTAGTGTAACTCTCTGAACAGCTGACTTTGGGTGGTGCTTATGATATTTACAGAGCATTTTCCTCGTTTGACATTGTAATTCATTTAGATCAGTTTTAGACCATTTAATAATTCCAAAAGAAGATGTAAGAATAGGAACAGCATAGGAGTTGATAGCTCTGAAAAGGTTTTTACTAGTTAAATAACTCTTGATGATAATTCTTAGTCTTTTGTAATATGAACTTCTAATAATTTCTTTAGTGCTGCTATGGTTAATTGTCTTCTCTTGACAAAATCCAAGATATTTATATGTATCTCCTTGATGCATTGGCTCGATTTCGATATTGGAAATCTTTATATAATTAGAGGTGATCTTTCCTTTTCAATAGAAAGATTTTTACATTTTGGAAGCCCAAATTTCATATGAATATCATTGGAATAGTTGAAAGTAATCTCAAGTAGACTTTTAAATGAGATCTGGTTCCGGCATATAATTTAATATCATCTAAATAAATTAAGTGACTTAATTTGAATTCAGTTAATAAACTCTTTATTTTGAAGCCGAAACTAGTAGCATTTAATTCATGAGATAATGGATTGAGGCAAAGACAAAACCAAAGAGCACTTAAAGAATCACCTTGAAAATGCCTCTTTTGATTGGAATTACTTCGGATTTTAACGATTGTTTTGAAATATTTAAATGAAGATTGGTTCTCCAATTTTTCATTACGAATTCAAGAAAATATATATATATATATATATATATATATATATATATATATATATATATATATATATATATATATATATATATATATATATATATATATTCGTCTGAAGAAGCTACGGTGTAGTAAAACACGTTACGAATCACAAGTATTCAGTAAAATTCCTCAAAAACATTACTTGTTTTTAAGGAAGTTAATAAGTCAATAATTACATTATGTTGAAAATAAAAATGATAAAACATCTAAAGTTCTTTTAATAGTAAAATTGTAACAATTAAAATTACAATTTCAGATTTTTATTATGATACCTACTTATTACATTTGATTGTTCTTCAATTATTTTAAATTAATTTTTGATATAATTGTAGTACTTTATGGTACACGATATTTTCTGTTTGATTACCTATCGCGTTCATTAGCTGGCGTTGAACGTCATGTTTTGGTAGATATTTGTGGCTTTCAGATCTACTAATATTATAGATGCTCTTCAGAGAGACTTTTACGTTTCAAGTAACATTTTATCACAGACAAATTGTGTTTGACTGATGTTAGGTTAGATTAGATATAAAAAAGTGTTGTTTCTACATTTTTTCAGGCAATTTTTCAAATTTCTCAGCATGAGAACCCTCCCTGTACTTCAACGAATATTCAAAAAAAAAATTAGGGAAATCGATTCAGCTATTTTTGAAATTTGCGCTTAGCAACGCATGCAGCGATTCATTTTTATAATATTGGTAGTTCACGCAGCAATCGTGGGAGTTACTATAAGTGCGAAACAGTGCAATTGAAAATTTATGTAGTCATAAAGGATTCTAACAATGAAATGCAATAATTTATTATGGCAAAGACACATTTTTTACACTATGAAACGGTTAAAGCTGATCGATACTGAATAATACACTAAAATATCAATTTTCCTCCGATACCTTCAATCTCATGACACAAGGTATATTTATGTGAAAGGTACAATGTATTCATACCAGTTTATTAACCCGAAAATCTAGTTCAGCTTTTGCGTAACATATTTTGTTTTTGAAGTGAGTGTGTTTCGAAACCAATCCGACGTGACGAATAAAGATTGACAGGTAAGTTTCCTTTTCTATAATTGATATATTTTATCGAATATTAGGGACGTATTACCTCATTCCTTTCTATTTTGGGCTGAGAAAATAACCGTGTGAGAATAATCATATGTTCTTGCATCAATAGATAATAGTCTGAATGGGAACTCTCTTATTACACGAACTGTTTTTGCTTATGAATAATTATGAGATATATTTGTTGGGTAGCTCAAATGGACTGTTTATTTTATTTTGTTAAAATCGTTCTAGATTCTCTAATTGATACATTTGACAGGCTTCTATATTGATCCCAACTTTAGAGCACAATATATATTAGTATCATATACACAGAACCAAATTTATATGGAATTACTCAGTATTTCACATTATTGATTGTTTTTAACCATGGATCCTTGACTACTTGTGAAGAATGAAGTTTTTGTTGTAAAAAACTGGATAGTATGATAAAAAATGTTACTCTGAAAAAATTGCATACTTGTGGTCCACTCGTATCGAATTTTTTCATTCTAGATAGAGAATACATTATTCTGGTATCTACCTTTCAGATATCTTACAGAAAAAAATTGTTGTTTGTCCTTATTGCCACTTTCTTACTACTACAAATGTAGCAGATTGCCCAATATGGTACACAACCAAATTTATATGGAATCGCTCGGTATTTCAAATTATTGATTGTTTTGAATCATGGATCTTTGACTACTTGTGAAGAATGAAGTTTTTGTTTTAAAAATAGTATGATAAGAAATTTTGGATTATCACCAAATGTTCGGGATATTGTACTCAGTCGTCATTGAGATACGAAACTGTGAATTTCAAAATTCAAAAATGCCTATAATCATAATTGAAAATGCCTTTCGTTGGATTGTCCGATGTGCAGAGGGGTGGAATAATGCTCTCGTTGAAGAAGGGGTGACACTGAGGGATATAACGGCTACAATGGGGGTGATTTCAAAAACCTACGCCCGTTACGTGGAGCTACAATCTCTGCAAAATAGGCCTAGAAGAAGTCGGAAGAACATCACTTCTGAAGAACGAGACCACTTTTTATGCCAAATTGCAAGAAGACACTCTAGTTCGTCGCAGCCCATACTCCAAAGGCAATTTCTGGAAGCAACAGTCATCAGTGTATCAGTCGAAACGATACGTTAAAGACTTCATTCAAGAGGTTTTTACAGCAGAAGGTCCTTAAGAGTTCCAGAGTTAACCACACAACAAAAAATTAACACACTTAATTGGTGTATCGAGCACCAACATTGAAATATTGAGAATTGATGAAATGACAGATTTGATTTCGTTTCCTGCGAGTGTAACGGCTATAAATTACATGGATCTAGTGCTGGAGCCCATAGTGATACTCTGACGAGGTGAACACGGTGAGAATTTCACATTATGCAAGATAATGCTCCTCCGCATACCAGCAACCAGCACGACATTATCTTGAAACAGAGGGAATAGATATTTTGGACTGGCCAGCTTGCTCTCCAGACATAAATCCTATGGAACATTTATAGGATAATCTCGAAATGAAAATTAGATCGTGCCAGGATAATCCGAGAACCCCACAATAGCTCATCAAGGTCACCACAGAAGAGTGGCAGAATATCACCCAAAGAATGTCGAAAACCTAATCCAAAGCATGCCTAGATGAATACAGGCTTGTATTAGGACTAGATGAGGTAATACAAGCTACTGAGGTCGAGAAAGAAGCACCTACTCTGTGAGAAACTAATTTTCAATGTGTTAACTACATTCGGAAAGAGTCTCTTATTTTCTTCATTTTGTTTCTTTGTTAAAATGAACCTCAATTCATTTCTTTTTTCGATTGCAATATTTCAAAATTAATCAATCGTCACAATTCTCCGAAATTTCCAAATTCCTTGAGGTAATATTCATAATTGCGGGTGAATCCATATAAATTTGGTAGTGTATAGAATTAACGATTTCAAGTTTACGACCGGTCGTCTGGATCTCAACTCTGAAAAATTTGCTCTACTTTCGGACACAACTGCTCGAAGTACGAGGGGTGGAAAAATTGGGATGGTAAAGGAAATATTATTGGAAATCGCAAAGTAACAGTGACATATCAAAGAGAAATAACTGAAAGAATTCCTCTTAATTGTGACTGCAAACTTGTAAAAAATTAAATCTTACAGTATTTGATTCAAGATTCAATATTCAAATTTATTATTGTTTCATACAAAGTATCTCAGTATATGCACAGGTCAAAATATATAGATATGTTGCCAAATGAAAAAATGCAATAATAACATAACGAAAACAAAACACAAGTGGACAACAAACGATCGTATTTATAAGAACAGATAAATAAATAGCATAAAAAACTAGTCATCCTTCCTTTCATCTTTCAAATCGAAATTAAAATTTTCTTTGATATTATAAAAAACTTATTTAATATAACAATTTTCATCTCATTTTCAAATTTCTTTATAGGAAGGGACCTATAATCGATGGGTAATTTGTTACAGAATTCATAGCGCAAAGAAAATTGAGAACATTCTGTGACTTATGAAACCGAACGAAACGAATGCAGAGATTGTCTTTGACTCGTGTATTATACGACTGAAAAACACTGTGCAACTCAATGTTATTAATGTTTCTATATGCAAAGATAAGACAGTGAAAAATAAAAAGATCTGGCAGTGTTAAAATTTCAAGTATCTTCACATGAATTCCTATACTTTACACCACCGACAATTATCTCTGCACGCCGCTGTAGTCTCTCGACTTCACCACCAACACCTCAGGCCAAAAGACCATATGTTAGGTGTTTTTAATACATAAGATGATACAGAAGTCCTCAAACTTCTCTGATCTGATGTATGTCTCAGACCGAAAATCACCTCCTCAGTCTTTTCCCGATTCATAGCCAACGCATTCCCCGAAAACTATTTCTAGGCCCTAGGTCTGCGTCCTCTCAAAAAGCCCACCAGCATCAGCAAGGTTAGGACACGCGACAGAAATAGTTGAGTGATCGGCAATTAAAGAACTCAGGCAATCGGTCATGTAATCAGAAAAGTCATTAATAAATATTAATATTAATAACAAAGGGCTCAAAACTGAGCCTTGGTGTACTCCGATTTTGACTCCCTTTCTACCTGACCAACTACCCTTCGCATAATAATAATTGACATATATATATAGCAAATTTGGTGAGAACACAAAATTATTGATGCTCACTTCGTCTGGATACATTCGGTCAAAAAAGTACCAGGAATTGATTATGTAAAAAATCTGCTTGAAATGCCAAAATTTTTGCTGTTGTTGGCACAACTGTTCTCTATACTAACGCGGAGTTTAAAATCAATATGTCATTCATTTTGTTAACAGTGCTCGATTTTGTCAGTTCTCACCAGTGTGATTTGCGATTTTTACAATAGATAAAAATATCGAACAAAGAATGTTCTATTGCAAATATCGTGTGCCGAATCGCTGAAAATATCACAGAAAGTTTTCGGATAATCAACTCCATTAAAAACATGTGCATATGAGCGGTAATGTTCATTGAACAGCAAGCGAGATGTGGAATATTTGCCTTGCTCTGGTCGGCCATTAACATCTTCAACTGAAGTTAACATTAATAAATTGAAGGTAATTTAAAATCGTCGTTTAAGTTTGAGAGAGATAAGCAATCACTCTCTGAGTCTTACGACTCAATTGGTACGTTTGTTTAGGCAAAGTAACAGTGACATATCAAAGAGAAATAAATGAAAGAATTCCTCTTAATTGTGTTAATTGCTCAAATGTCGGTTCTAGATGTATAATAAAAAAGGTAGATTGCCATTTGAAATAACAAAGTGATGACCCACTTCCAGTTTAACCGGAAATGGTATCACTTCGAAATATTTCATTCCAATTGGAAATGGCTAGTTATGGCCGCGTATAAAATTTCAGCTTAATATTGTAATTGGAACTCAAAATGTTTTTAACGGACGGTCCCGGTGGATATCCCTGTAGATACTAACCTAATTTACTAGCTGGCTATTAAAGTTGATTTCACTTGGGTTTTTACAAAGTTTTCTTACAAGTACAAATGGATGATTTTTGTCAGACGATAAATGCTCTTTAAATCTGGTTTCGAAATTCCTACCTGTCTGCCCAACATAAACTACCATACACAATGCAAGAAATTTCTGATATCTTGAATTTATTGTTTTTTTTTGTTTAGCATTGAATAAAAATTTGCTCAAGTTCAAACTACTTGAAAAAGAGATGGTTATTATAAATTTAGAAAAATAGTTTCTCGAGATAGGACCAGAGTTATTGAAACTAGCGTTTTTTTATGGAATATAATAGTTGCGTTATTTGCTGTTTATCTTACGTTAGAAGATTTTGTCCATGAAAACCTAGGAAATTTTGTTATTCAAGGCAATCTTTCTGATAGTATTTATTTCAATTTCGAGTCTATCGGTGACAACAGAATGGAACAGGCCTTAAGGATTATAGAATCATATGCTTAGGGTTTGTGATTTAAGTGATTGAATTAATACATGGGAATAGTTGAGTTTGTGAAGGTTCCTTTTCTGAAGAGGTTATAAGTGGAAGTGTTATTGTCAGATCTAGAAAATTTATTAGGATACTAACTTGCATTTCTGCTACAAACTTAATGTTGGTATTAACTTCATTCAAAAATTTATCAATTTGTCTGTTTGAGCCCCGAATCTTCATATCGGTACCTATATGTTTTTCCTCTGAGTCACTATTTTGTATTCTTTTTAAGTTATCCATGAATATATCGGATAAAAGGGAGCTGAGAGGTGATCCTATCGGAAGTCCTGATTGTTGGTAAAATTTTGATTGAAATTGAAAATAATTTTCAGATAGCAGATAACTTATCGGCAATATGTGGAAGCGTCTTAATTTTGGTAAATATTTCTCTGACGATAGTCCTTCTGATAAGAGGGCATTCATCCATGGAATATATGAATACATGTTCTTTATATCAGATAAACTAATTTTTTGTGAGTTTTCGAGCCTAGAAAAATTTTGTACAAGATCAATAGAGTTCAAACTAGTATATTTGGAACAAAATCTTCTGAGATCAATAAATTTTCGATTTGACAACTTAGCTAATGAACCTGAAGGTGAATCTATATATAATGCTTCGGTTTAGCGTATTTTTCTTTGTGCAGTTTTATTAGTCCGTATCCGTTTGAAGATTGAGCTTTCATTGAAATCAGTTTCCCTCTGTAACGATATCCAATCGTCCCTGAAGCCTACCCTGTCACCGCTCGGCGGAATTCCGAATTGCCACTCACTTTCGAGAGAATTCAGGGAAGATCTAAAAATTACCAGCGCGCCGTAATACTGAGAAACCTGGTTACTGTTCAGAGAATTAAGTTTGAATTAAGAGTGCGAATAAGCGGACAAAGTGAGATTGTGTTATGTAAATTGTTCAGTATACCTGTAAATAAATCGATTAGATTTTTTCTAACTTTGAAGTGTATAGTTTGAACCCACCAGTAATTTCAAGAACTAAGAATCGTTACACTTCGGTTCCATTCTGTATTTGCTATGTAATCTGTATGTTCCAATCCTTGTTTTATGTCTGTTATGAAGAATTTGGTCAGATCCTGAGATATTTTAAATTTTTTCTTGCATTTTTTCTGTATATTGGTCTTTACTGAGGCATGTGAAGCAGTTGCCTGTATCAGTAGATTTGTCAATGGCATCAGGTCATGCTAGCAAACTCCGGAGATGAGTGTGACTGTGCATGTTCGTTTCTGAGGAAATAGGATATCGCTTTCATCCTGCTCAACTGAGAAATCCTCTTCAAGTCTGAATTGAATGACATGCTCTGTTGGTATCTTTATCGGTGTGTCTCAGCAGTTATGCGAGACACACACAAGTTCTGTTTTTGGTGGAGTGGAACAGGAAAAGAGTTGGCGAGAGTTGGTGCCCTGGGGTACACCTGCGTTAACCAGAAAAGATTCATTCGTTACACCATCAACCATCACCTAAATTGATGTACTAAACACCATACACGTCATTTTTCTCGTGCCATTGAGATTTCAAGAAAAAGAAATCTTGATTTGCCTTGCGTTTCGATTGTTGATTTCCACAAAAACGTAACGTATTCAAGTTGGACACTAGTTGATCGTTGTCTACGGAAACTGTATTGTCGATCACTAATGAAACCCTGTAACTCGAGATATTTTATTAGCTCATCCTTTATCACTCTATTCAAGAATTTCGACATAATCGGCAACAATACGATTCAATTGTAATTTTGGGGTAGGTATGCCTTCACTTCCATAGGAATCTGTTGTACTGTCACTAATTTTAACAGCTCCGAAAACGTTTGGCTTTCATATAAATGACAGCTGAGGACGTTAAATCACAATACCCTTTAATCTTACGATTTGATGCCTTATCGATTCATTCTGGAGAGCTATCTTGACGAGGAGGCAATTTAACAACTGGAAACAGAGATAATTGAGCATATGAAGTTCGTAGGCAATTATGCTAGAACAGCATCAGACATTTTATCTAAAGATTTGAAGTAAACTTTTCATGCTTTATACTCGAATTTATTATACTTTACATAGATAAAATATCTATAAATTCCTTTCAACTGGAAGAATAAAACTAAAGTTCTTCTTCTTCTTCCTTAAATAGGACGATGTCCTGCTTTTCTGTTACAGCCCCTGCTGCGAACCGGAGCTCCAGCACTCATGCCATCGCTTTTCGGACTTCCTATGGGTCTTGTAGTGTTGGGTTTTGTGTTTTTGCCCACTTCGCCATACGTTCGGGGCCCATTCTGTCTACGTGATCTCTCCATAGGCGTCGACGTGCTCTTGTCCACCTCACCACATCCTGGACACCTAGCTCCCTTAGCGTATCCTCATTCCTTATTCTATCTCTGCGTGTAATAGCTCTTAGTGTTCTCATCTCTGCTGTCCTCATTAGTTGTTTTATTTTTGTTGTCTCAACCGCATATGTCATCACGGGTCTCACACAGGTTTTATAGATTCGGACTTTGCTTTCTGTGCTTATGTACTTATTCCGCCAGATTATATCTCTCAGGAAGCCAGATATTCTCGATGCTTTCATTGTCTGCTCTTTTGCTTCTTGTAATAGTTGCCTATCGCTCGATACTTCTACTCCTAAGTATTTAAAGTGTGAAACTTGATCTATTATATGGTCGTTCACTTCTAGTTTGCATCTAATTGGATCTTTCGCTGTTACCATCGATTGGGTTTTCTGTGTTGATATTACCATGTTATATTTTTCTGCTGTTACTTTGAACTTTTGTAGTAGGCGCTGTAGGTCGTCCTCATTCTCGGCTATTAGTAAAGCATCATCTGCGTAGCACAGTATTCTCATAGTTTTGTTACCTATCCTATAGCCTTGGTTCATTTGGTTAACACCTGCTATTATTTCATCCATGATTAAATTAAATAGACATGGGCTGAGGCTGTCACCTTATCTAATGCCTGCGTTAATTTTGATCTCGCTTGTAAGTCCCTGTGTAGTTTTTACTTTCGTCTTATTAGAGTTATTTAGTTCTTTGATTATGTTTATGTATTTATTGCTAACTAAACTTCTTGAGATAAATAATTAATCACTTTTATTCCTATCAATTCTTTTAATCGCATGTTCAGGAAGTCGATAAGTGAAGCTATTATAGGTTGATAAATTATTCTTTTGAAGGAAAAATATTCAACAGCTATAATCATTTCATTTTCCTTTCCGCAACTTACGTCAGAGGTTCGTCCTCATTGAATTATAAAATATCAGTTGAGAACTTTTAATTGTCGATACAGTTCAAGTCATGATTAGATATTAAAATGAAACCTGTGAATATATGACCAATAGAAGTCAAGGACAATTCTTGATTTCGGGCAATTTAGAATAGTGACAAAAGGAAAATAAGGATAATATGAAATTAAATTATGTATTATACTATCACCAGATATTTATTGAAAATAAGGATTGCGATTTCAGTCTCTCGACCATCTGTAGCTCATTACAACTACTGAACCAAAGTTGAAAATACATAGATACATATATATATATATATATATATATATATATATATATATATATATATATATATATATATATATATATATATATATATATATATATATATGGTCAAATATCTTCGCGATAAACTTCGAGTTTCTACTAAGACAAGACCAAAAATCGACGAGTTGCCCATATATCTGTTCATGCAATCAAACTGATTTCATGAAAAATATAAATCCACCACCCGGTAATTAATACCATTGCCAGGCAATGATTATAATCCAAAACATATCCTGGAGTAATTATATATTAGGATAACGTTAAATGTTATGAGAATATATCAATCTACCAGAATACATACATACTATTGCATCATCAGACAATGATATCAATGTACCAACGAGTAGTGTCAGAGGCTTTCTCCCGGAAAAATCCAGTGTACGGACCTTAGTCAAGTAACACTGAATGTTACTCATTAATAGTTTCCTTTGTGTGAAGTGGTGAACGATCGAATAGAATACTGCTCTGAATATAAATATGACAAAATTGTCAGTTAATTATATTACATTTATATAAACAAATAAATAAAATATGAAATGAGATTCTGAGCAGTATAAACTAAAGAGAAAACCTATGACTCTACCTCATTATTATTTTCGGAAAGAAACCTACGAAGAATATTACAAGATTTGATGACTGTTATCTTTTGTAACTGTTCAAACAAATTTTCTTCAGACCCAAAATCTCAATACTTTTGTGAAGATTTCTAGGAATAACGCCTGTTGTAGAAATAATAATCGGTAGAATAAATATTTTCTTCATTTTCCACATTTTTTAATCTCGTCGCCAAGCATCATATATTTAGAAATTTTTTCATTATATTTATTTTGTATATTATGTGTGTCGGGTATAGCAATATCAATTATATATGTTATTTGATTCTGTTTATCATTAAGAACGATATCTGGTCTATTGTGTTTTACAGCTCTGTTGCAAAGAATTGTTTTATCAAAATAAAGTTTATATTTGTCATTTTCACAAATAATCTCAGGTTCATATTTGTGAAATTTTTTTTTTGGGAATTAGGTCATGTTTAATTCCTAGATTAAAGTGAATAATATTAGCGACGGCATTATGTCTCTCTAAATAATCTGTTGAAGCAAGGACTGAGCAAGATAATAATATATGAAAAACTGTTTCTGAAGAGCAGAAACATCTACGGCAAGAATCATCTATATTTAGTTTGATGATGTGTTTTTATAATTCCTCGTGAAAACAACCTGATCCTGAATCGCAATTGCCAAGCAGCAAACAATCCTCCAGATACTAACCATTTATTCGATGCAATTTCATCAATATAATCATTTTTCAATTCGTTAGGTGCTTTCCGTGTAATTCCTTTTGCATTCAACTTTTCTTTTAGAATTATCATCAAATATATCAAAATCTACCTTTTGCATTGTCAAGTTCAGAGCAATTAATCCACGACCTCCAAGATGTCTAGGTAGTGTAACACTCTGAACAGCTGACTTTGGGTGGTGCTTATGATATTTACAGAGCATTTTCCTCGTTTGACATATGTAATTCTATTTAGATCAGTTTTAGACCATTTAAGGATACCAATCAAAGATGTAAGAATAGGAACAGCATAGGAGTTGATAGCTCTGAGGTTTTTACTAGTTAAATAACGCCCTCTATGGACTTCGGAATAATTCGTCTTGGCTCGATTTCGATATTGGAAATCTTTATATATATATATATATATATATATATATATATATATATATATATATATATATATATATAGACCCTACAAATATCCCTTTTACTATCTGAAATGGTGTTGGGTCTACAATATATTAACATTTCATGAAAATTCGATATATCAACAATATTGTTCATATATGAAATTTCTCCCATTCAATCTTCTGTCTTGCGATTGTTTTAGCCTCTGTTCAATTTTTGCCTTGTTGTCACAATATTTCCGCTATTACTCCATCCCATGTTTGTCGTGTCGTGGTCTACCTCTTTTCATCTTTCCGTTAGTCTTTGTCTTCCATTAACGTTTGGCTTGCCGTGTAGTATCCATTCTCTGAAGATGTCCCCACCAGCTGAGCTGCCTTTTCTCTATAAGTTTCAAAGTTGATTCAATTCCTTATTCCTTTCGTATGTCGATGTTCTTCAGTTTATCCCTCTTGTGACTCCCCTTACCCTGCTAAGATATTTCATTTCTACAGCTTGAATTTTACTTTTTCGGTTTTTATCTAGAACCCATGACTCACATCCAAAAGACAGTATTGGCCTATAGATAGATGTGAATACTTTCCTTTTTGTGGCTCTTGATACCTCTTTCTTCTTTATGAAATTATTGCTAATAGCATAATATGCCTTCATGGTCTTTTCGATCTTATCATTGATTTCAGCATCTTTCTTTCCTAATTCTTCGAGCTCAACTCCTAAGTACTTATATTTTTCCACTTGTTCTATTTTTGAGCTCTCTATCTGTATATTTATGTCTTCCTTTTCTGTTCCAATCATCATTATCTTAGTTTTTTCTTTGTTCATTTCCCTATCTCTCTTCTCTAATTCTCTGTTCCATATATTCAAGTTTTTCTGAAGACCTCTTTCATTGCTGGCCATTATCATTATATCATTCGCGTATGCCCCTTCTGATACTTCTACTGGCTGTAATCTTCTATATCCAATCTGGATTTTCCTCACTTCTGTCGAGCAATTTTTTATTATTTCATCCATATATAAACAATACTCCGATCTCCTGTTTCCGCTCATAATGCAATTTCTATCACTTTCATATATATTTATTATCAGTCTTATAATTTTTGCTTTGATTCCTCTTTTACGTAGTATTTCCCATAATCTTCGTCTAGGCACCCCATCAAAAGCATTTTCCAAGTCCATGAACGCTAAGTATATTTTCTTCTTCATCCTGTTAGATTTTTCCATCAATATCTTTATGCTGAATATATCATCTTGAAGACTTCTTCCTTTTAGAAATCCATTTTGTGTATTCCCCAATGTTCTTTCAATTATTGGTCTTAGCTTCATATCTATTATTTGTTCATATATTTTTATAGCTGTGCATAATAACGCGATACCTCTGTAGTTATAATATTCATGTTTCTCATCTGATTGTTATATTGGGATTATCATTGAAATCTGCCAGTCTTCCGAGATTTGTTCTTGCCATACCCTTTTATACAGGGTGACTACTATAAAAGGTGCCAAACTTCAGTAGGTGATAGTAGGAGTCATTTGCAACAAAAAATGTCCTATAACATTTTTTAGAAAAATTGATAATTATCGAGTTATTTAACACTTCTTGATTTTACGAAATTTTTTGCTTCTCTCTATAAAAACAAGAATATCTCTGTTACTGTTACAGCTACAACAAATCTGATTATTCCATCGGAAAGAGCATTGAATTTGCTATAAGACAGGTAAATACGTATGGTAACAAATTTGTATACCGGGTGTTGTAAAAGGCTAAATGAAAAAATTGTGAAATGAACAAAATTAGTGGTATTTTCTTGTTAGCTGTATCACTGAAAACTGAGCTATAAGTAGCCATTATTTTTTGGAAAAACTACTATATTCATCTAGCTTTTAAACGGTTTATCAACTTTTGACCTTACTATTTTTTTTACCAACAATATCATGGGTAAGAGTAAGAGTAAGAGAACAATTGATTTTCTTATCTATATAGGTCAATTTATGTTATATATATATATATATATATATATATATATATATATATATATATATATATATATATATAGGTGTTTCAACGAAAAACGAAAACTAAACAGAGGCTATATCTACCAAGATATTCATTTCTGCGCAAAAACAGGTCAATTTTTGTTTCAAGGGGATATCTTTCGGGATTACAAAACTAGCCTGATATATCAACCCCTAAGCGGGGTTGCAATCCTTGAACATTTTGAATAGGAAGATGGGTTGAGTGATGACTCAAAAGAAAGGTGGTATTTCCATTTACAATTGAAAACTGTAAAAGATACAGGGTGAGCAACTGAAAGGTAAGGAAGGCTATTTCCCTGAGACTATTCAAGTTTCAGTGAGGCAAAATGGAACAGATCCATGCGGATCAATGGCAGTCATCACCAAGTACCATCCTCATCTCGAGTTTCAACTTCTGGAGCAGGGGTGACAACCCTTGAAAATTTGGAAGAGGGTAGATGGGTTGAGTGATAACTCGAAAGAAAGGTATTATCTTTGTCTGCATTCCCGTGAAAGAATTTTCAGTTATGATTGAAAACTGTAGAAGATACAGAGACTATCTATCATTTCACATGTGGACGATGATCATACAGTATCACCTGTGAAATCAAAAAAGTTTCCTTTCAGTGAACTAATAAAAACGCATGTAAATGTGAACCCAACTCTAGATGCATTGCTCGCATATCGTACAACGAATGTTCAAAGATTAATGGAGTTACTATGACTGATAGTTTTATCGTTTTCTTTCAAGATTCATAATCCTTCATAATCATTCCAATGTTTCAGCTGCTCACCCAGTAATTTTGATGGAGAACGAAAACTTGCACACCATTGTGGAGACAAACAAAAATCCTTTCTCAGAAGGTTATAACTGGACCTATCTTCTGCTTTAAAAATAACACAGGGTGGTCACTACTGCTCTAGGGGTTGAAATTTGAGATGTGAATGGTGTTTCGGAAGATGACAGTCTTTGATCTGAAATGAATCTGTTCCATTTTTTTTGCACTAATACTTGAATAGCTCAGGGCAATATATAGTCTCCTCTATTTTCAGTAGCTCACTCTATATTTACTACAGTTTTCAATCAAAAATTCATTCAAGGGTATGCAGACAAAGATAATACCTTTCTTTCGAGGTATCACTCGACCCATTTACCTTTTTCCATATTATCAAGGCTGGTCACCCCTGCTCTAGGGGTTGAAATTCGAGATGAGGATGGTACTTGATGATCACTGCCATTGATCAGCATGGATCTGTTCCATTTTACTTCACTGAAACTTGAATAGTCGTCCCTATCTTTCAGTTGCTCATCCTGTATCTTTTACAGTTTTCAATTAAAAATAGAAATTCGTTCAAGGCGATGTAGACAAAGATACCACCTTTCTTTTGAGTCATCACTCGATCCTTCTTCTCTATTTAAAATATTCAGGATTGCAACCCCCGCTTAGGGGGTTGATATGTCAGGCAAGCATTGTACCTCAAAATATGTCCCCATTGAAACAAAAATTGACATGTTTTTGCGTTTTGATCAGAAATGATTATCTTGGTAGATATAGCCTCTGTTTAGTTTTCGTTGAAGCACCCTGTATATAGTTTAATTCCTCATTATCATCATGATCAACTATCACGTAGTTACGGCGGAATTAATTAACTATCTAAACTAAGAAAGCTCGTGTCAATTTCGGTGTAACAAGAAATGCCTGAAAGTTAAGAATATAGTTTGTCAAAACCAAATCTAAGTGTGAAAATTTTGGGAAAATATCTTTACTCAATCTCCATAAACTTCTGATAACCGTCTAACTTAGGCGCCCCCGTATATATTTCACTTTTTTGAGCAGTTTATATTAATCATATCGCCAGTCTTTTAACCAAGTGTTTTAACCGCTAAGCTTCGATTAAAATTAAGTTGGCGCACGTCTATATTGAATTTATTTCCCCACACTACTTCGCGGTTTAATATCGGTCGCATTCGGTCAAGAAATCGCGTATTCAGTTGTGTCCCATCTCGAGATGGCAAAGTTACCAGGCAACTTCAGCCTACCTCGTGTCGAAATGAAAAACGGTACCGGTAATAACGCGGCCGTGATCGAGATTAGCGACCCGTTTCTCATCGGAAGTCAAAATTCACCCTCGTTGCCGAAAACTCCGGCGGAAATCGTGAAAAGCGCCAGAGCCGCCTTCAGAACCGGCAAAACCAAACCGTTGAAATATCGGAAGAATCAACTCGAGGCCTTGTTGAGATTTTTCGAAGAGTGCCGTTTGGAAATAGAGGAAGCATTGTACGAAGACTTGAGAAAGCATCCGCAGGAAGTCAATATAGCGGAAGTTGTACTTGTGACGAATGATATACGGCACACTTTGATTGATTTGAAGGAATGGATGAAGCCTAAACGACCGTCGAAACGTTTAATTAATATCATGGATGGTATTGAAATATATAATGATCCGTATGGTGTAGTGTTGATAATTGGGGCTTGGAATTACCCCTTGTTGCTCACCCTGGGACCGCTTGTTGGTGAGTATCCTTATATAATATATAAAGTTTGTACAAGTGTTCCATTTTCGTAGATTTTTAGAATTTTCTTGATTATGAGTACAGATAGAACAAATATCATACTACTTTTTAATGAAACTAAAAATGCCATAGATATACACTGTGCCGAAAAATTATCGCACAATTTAAATAAGTAAGCCACGCTTCTTTTTTCATGTAAACTGATTATCACTACTTGTTTTTTTTTCGAACATAACTGTATATATTCCAACAAATTCGATGTTTTTTCTTCGTGCACATGTTTCTCTCATGATGAATAAAATGAATGAAATGTGATTTTGCAAGAAACCACCACTTTTTATGGGGTTAGGTTAGGTTAGTGACATGAAAAATTACAATTTTAATAATTTTTTTCCAATAAATTATTTTATTTTATAAAAGTAAGAACATAGCATCTTTAATTAAGTTTTAGACTTGACGACATGAATTTCAGAGAAAAAATTAATAATTTTAAAAGTAAGTAAGTAAATATACTGGGTGATTCACCAGTAGCGTGGTGCTCTGTAGCTCGTAAACTCTTGAAGATTTCATTTTTGTTCCAACGGTATTGTAAAAATCTACTTCAGCAATTTATTTGGAAGTAAACAGGGTATCCCAATTTTTTATAAAAAAAAATTGGGAGGTTTTTCATATTGAAAGACCACTTATTTGTTGAAGATTCAAGAGCTTCCTAAACTCTGCCATAATGTCTTTAAGTAATGTGTTTTTTTGGTGAGTAATTTCGTCATAATATTTTTTCCGTAAAAATTCATGAAAATAGGCTCTCACATCATCGCATGCTCCTTCGGCCAGAGAGGATGATTACTTCTTTCCTTTCGTTTTCTTATTGATGAATTGAAATAGATTATCCTCATTTTATACAGGAGTGACTCAAAAAAATTATATATTGATTATTTCGAATGAAACACCCTGTATTTTATTATTCATGTCAACGCATAAAATATTGTGCTATATTTTTGCAGAAGTAACCTTATCTTCATCATTTTCGAAATATTCGATTATTTGTAAAATTTTCGATGAAAATTCTACAAACCAATTCAAACTCATCAACATACATCATTATTCGCACAAAGTTTTTCTTTTCTGTAATGATTCAAGTAATAAAAATGAAACCTAAACAAGATAATTCTTTTAACAAATGATAAAATCAAGATGATTAAAACGTAAATCGAGGTATGTGTTGACATTTTTTCTTATTTGTGCCTTCTGTCAGGTGTTCGGACATATCATATTCTGTATTTTACATTGTGAACTTATCAGTGTATCGTTATTAAACATTGTTAAAGTTAGGTTTGAACCCAGTTGTCTCAATTGACTGTCATAAAGTTCTCCAAAGAAGAAATGGTTGATATGATTTTTAATCTGGGTGAGTGTGATAGAAATTCTTTGTTGGCAAGTAGAGTTTATGCACAAAGGTTTCCTGACACGAGGCATCCTGATGCAAGATGCTTTGAAAAACTTCTAATTAGATTCATCGAAACGGGTAATATCGCTTACAAAAAACATGAAAAACCAAAAACTGCTACAGCTGCAGACAACCAGTTATCAGTTTTGTTGACAGTGACGGAGGACCCATATGAAAGCCAAAGAGAAATTTCTCAGTTAGCAGATATTAGTCAAACTTCCGTCCAGAGAATCTTGAAAGTGAATAAATTTCATACATATCATGTACAGCTGCACCAGGAACTGAACAATCAAGACTATGAAAATCGAATCAATTTTTGCAATTGGGCAAGTGACAAAGTAGTGGAAAATCCAAATATGTTTAGCAGAGTTCTTTTCTCGGACGAGGCAACTTTCCACAAGAATGGGCTTGTTAACAGGCACAACTTTCATTATTACGCCACGAAAATCCACACCTCATGAGACAAATAGATCACCAGCATCGTTGGTCCTTGAATGTATGGGCCGCTATAGTAGATGGATATCTAATTGGGCCGCACTTTTTCGACGGGCACCTCTATAGTGAAATGTATTTAGATTTTCTGCAAAATCATCTACCAATGTTACTTGCCGATGTACCAGAGCATATAAGACAAGATTTGTGGTTTCAACAGGATGGAGCATCGGCACATTACTCACATCAGGTTAGGGAGCATTTGAGTCATGTATTTCCAAACAAATGGATAGGACGTGGACCTTACAAGCCTGGATTTTTCATTGTGGGGTTATATTAAGGGCATCGTTTACCAGATTACTTCTACAACACAGTTTGATATGAGACAGCGAATAGTCGACGCCTTTCAGTCAGTTAATTCGCAAATGTTGTCGAGAGTTCAACGGCCTTTCCTCAGAAGGATTGAGTTGTGTCTACAAAGAAACGGGCAACATTTCGAACACTTATTGAAATAGTTCAACACCTTTTAGATTTACAACGGATTTACTACAACCTAACACGTGATTCAGTGATATTTTATACGTACTTTTATCTGAAAAAGCCGGCATGTCCATCAGTCCACAAAGCTTGCACAACCCTTCATATCCTATTCCTAGTATTCTCATTGCAAAAATGAAGTTTCTATTTATTTCATAAGAATGCTCTACGTAAGAACAGGAAAGAATATATTCATTTCCACAATTATTACATGTAACCACAATTCTGAATCTCAGCCCACGTGTATTTTCTGTTTGAAACTGTACATTTCCATAACATTTTTTACATTTAACAAGAGTAGAAATTGCCATGAAATTTATTATTTGAAATTCAGTACTGCTATTTTGCGTAAATCTCTTCAGTGTTTTGTTTTAATTTTCTGAACATGTACTCTGGCACTTCCGTCACTTTTCGCTGGTTTCGGATTGAATACATTTTTTCTTTTCACTGAACGCGACTTAGGAATATTTTGAGAACTCTGAAGATCTCTTGAAACTTTTCTAGAATAACGCCCCATTATTAAATTCTTTGAAAAAAAATCACCAAAATCATACTGGCAACAAACATATAATTTTCAACACTAATTATACCTGACAATTGTAAATATATATAGTTGGATACTTATAAAGCAATATATATATATATATATATATATATATATATATATATATATATATATATATATATATATATATATATATAAACTTATGAGCCATGACACTAGAACTCGAAAACCGGTTAGTTACAGATGCTGCTAGCTACCTGCTCCCGAACGTTTCGGAGCACCCGAGAACCCTTCGTAAATAATCGAATAACTCCAGAAGTAATTGTCGAATTCACTTCAAATTTTATTATAAATTATTATACTTTGAGAAAATGAAAAAAATCGAATTTTTGAAAATTCTGACTACACCTAACCCCTTAATAACAGCACTTTTTGATCAATTTTTGTTAGTTTAGTCTTTTTGAAAATTTTAATTTTCGGTGAGAATGCAAAGCAAATCGTGAAAACCTCAGCAGATTGTACTGAAGCAGTGATGTAGATGATCTCAAAAAGTTGTGTGGTGTCGCAGAAAATTTTAGACAATATTTCTGCTATATCATCACGTTGACTTTTATTTATACTCAGTCATGTTTTGAGTGGAAACAACCCTTCAACTTTTTTTATCGAATCGTATCATATGTACGATGATTTTGGTTTGCTTTGTAGAAGATCACAAAATTAGGTGGAAAATATTTAACTAACAATACGTAATAGTCATTTCGCTATTTTCATCATTATCAGACGCTTACAAATTGTGAATTAAAACTAAGGTACAGTTGTACAATTTGTCGTGAATATGGAAAAACAGGTATGAATTATAAAGAAAGAGAATTTCTACTAATGGAATATACACACAACCAAATGTATATGGAATTTCAAAAACCTAAGCCCGATACGTGGAGCTACAATCTCTGCAAAATAGGCCTAGAAGAAGTCGTAGGAAGATCACTTCTGAATACTACATGTGGAAAGAGTCAGTAGATAAGCCCTTCTGGTCATTGTCGACAACTCTTCGTTTTATCTCTTCTTCTTCTCATCAGTTCTTATACAAAAGGTCAAAACAAGGTCACGGACAACCCCCCTATCGCCCTCTTCAAACAGAACCGGATGGCATGTGATCTAGCACGCTCCTAGCTTATCTACTCTTATTTTCTGTTATTTGTTTCTTTCTTGAAATAAACCTTAATTTATTTCTTTTTTCAATTGGAATGTCTCAAAAAGGATCAATTCTAACAATCCTTTGAAATTTCCTGAGGTAATATTCAAAATAAATTCCATATAAATTTGGTTGTGCGCAGATAGGTATTCAAAGGTACATTCATATTCAGTCGAGGCTTTTTAGGCCTAACGTCTTCTCTAACGGTACTTAAATACCACGTCAGTTAAAGGTTGGAACTGAAACAAATTTGTCAAATTGTGATTTTTCAATAAAGTAAAAATAAGCTAATTCCGCGAAATAATCAAAAACTATGCTGAATACAACAGAACATAAACATCATAATACTTGTACGCAATGCTCTTCTACCGTAGAAGATTTTGAAAGTACTGATGGTGAGAAAAAGGGTAAAACAGATTATATATCAAAATGACCTCAATTTTCTACTTCCCAGTGTAATAAATGGAATTCTGTTTGACTCAACCAGGCTGTGTTAAAAATAGAAAACATCCCAAATGTAGTCAAGCCATATAATTTATCAGTTTTAGAATTCTCAACTAAATTATAATGGTGAAGAGCTATTAATATTTTTGTTCCACGTTTTAACCACCCTATACCTCGAACTATGAATATTTAAGTTATATTGGTAGATCTAAAGATGAATTTATTATTATTTCCTGATAATTTTATATCGATTCTTTCAACAATAATAACTTCAGTTCGGCGTCAATAATGAAATTCATGCTCTATAATATTCTTGGACTCTATAGTCTATTTAGTAAAGAGTAATAAAAGCTCATTAAGTATGAAAATCCCTTAGAAATAAGGTACTTGAGCAAATTCAACCATAAATGTAATTTCTATGTTTTTGTCTTCTTTTTTTTTGCTTTGCTTGAATATTACTGTCTTCGTTTAACATTGTTTACTTTATACATCTAAAATTTATAGTCAGTAACGTAGACGAATATGTGTTTCAGGGATCTCTTCGAAAAAAATTGAATCAATTTAAAAACGATAATAATTTAATCTGAATATCTAGATAGTTACGTTTACCAAGAATAATAATATCATGAATTTCATGCATACTCAACTTACGCTCAATTCTATACGTGGTTAACTTGTTGAATGTTAACCGAAGTACTATTTCAAGAGCAATTAATCGGTACCACGAAACAAGGGAATATGGTAGAAGGGCCGGACAGGGAAGAAATCGGATAACAACACCAGTTGATAATCGTTGGCTTCGTTTAACTGCACTAAGAGTTCGGCACTGTACGGCTAGAATGCTACAAAATGAACCTGCACTTTCCAGAAATGTGAATATTTTATTGTAAACTGTCAGGAACAGGCTCAGAGAAGACCATATCAGACCAAGGGTGGCTTCTTCTGGCCCGCGTCTCACCAGAGAGCATCGAGTTGCAAGACTTCAGTTTGCGAGGGAACATGCAAATTGGGGTATTCCAGAATGGTCGAATATTCTGTTTTCCGACGAGTCCAGGTTCTGTCTAGTATCAAATGATAGACGCATGCCTGTATACAGACGACCTGGGGAACGGTATCAGCAATGCGATATCCGGAAAACTTCGGAGGGGGCTCAGTAATGGTGTGGGAAGGTATTTTTTTCATGGTCGAACTGAGTTAGTCCTCGGGAATAATGGAAAAATGACAGCGGCCAGATACATCGCAGATGTCCTTGGACCCCATGTTGTACCCTTTGGCCCATTGATTGGCGTAAACTTCATTTATATGCAAGATAATGCTCGGTCTCATGCAGCTAGAGTAGTTACAGAATTTCTGCAAAATACCGAAATTGATATTTTAAGATGGCCTGCCAGAAGTCCCGACTTAAATCCCATAGAACATGTTTGGGACAAGATGGGGTGGCAAATTCAGCAACGATGCCTTGTAGAACACTCCAACAACTAGAAAATCTGCTTCCTGAAATTTGGAACTCAGTGACTCAAGAGTACAACCAGAGTTTGTTTAAGGGGCTTCCGAGACGTATACTGGCAGTAATTAGGGCCCAGGGAGGAAACACTCGTTTTGAAAATGATTAGTAACCATTCGATGCTAGTTGATTGGTCTCTTCGCGAATGTTTGAAGATGGTAGGATTTTTTAATTTTTCATTAACTCGAAAATTGTTGATATTTTCCATCATAAAATGATCTCTTTTGAATGATATCTTCTTATTTTACACTTCCGAAAGTTACCAAGTGACTCTTGAATGACCAACCTAAGAGTTTATATAGTATTGTCGTAAAAGTAGGGTGATGCGACAATTTTTGTGGGAATTGTATCTAAGTACTAATTCCCTTTCTTGGGGTTAAATTCGAAGAGTATGTGTTCCGTTATTTCGTCATTTTCTAGGCAACCACGGCATTGCGTGGTTTCGATAGTCTCGTGACGTGTAGGTGTTTATTGAGTTGGTGTCCCGTCGAGAGGCCAACTACCATCTCAATAGACTTTTTATCGAGGGACAATATTACATTTACCCTCTTCTTTGATTGCGGCTCCTTTATGAGCCTTTTCGACTGTCTCAGTGCCGAAACGCGTGTCCAATAGTTCAGGGCCTCGGTGGTGTTCCAGTTTTGAAAGAAAGAAAGCACATGCGTCCATGGGATGGTCAGAATTCGTTCTGGTCCCATCAGCCTAACAGCTGTTGCCTTTTTGGCAAGGATGTCTGCTATCTCATTCCCTTCGATACCCTAATGGGCCTGGTACCAAAGCAGAGTAACTCTGTTTGTAGCACTAAGTTGTCCAAGTGCATGTAAACTCAGTCAGTCATTTGAATCATAAACTCGACACCTACAATTCGATGGTCCACAGAGCTTTTACTATCCCCCTCTCAATTCAAGATTTGGAAATAAAAATAAGTACCATTAAATTAATAGTCACCAACAACAATATACCAGCCTCTTTTGTAAATAAAATCATTAGACGCAAGGAACAATTCGAACATCACAACTATTTCATTGCATTCAAAAAAAACTCGAAGAAAATATGCTAGTTTCAATTATGTAAGCCCTTCTTCTCATAAAATGAAACATTATATTTTGAAGTTCAAAGTAATCACACCATTCTCCAGCGGTCCTTATCAAAATTTTGAATGCAAATTCAAAGAACATATGTCATCAGACAAGAAATCCACAATATTCGAGCACGTTCAATCAACAAACCACAGAATAATTTTAGACAATCTCAAAGTCTTCCACAAATGCAATAAAGGAAGTAGAATGAATTTGTTGGAAAGTGTGGAAATTAATGAACTTAGGAAGACCCCACATTATACTACTCTTGATAGCCAACTTGAAATCAATAATTCTCATCATCTCTGAACTCAAGTTGATATTCAGCACTTGGAAATGACCGAAGGATCGAAACCGGTGGTGTATTAACAAATAAACGTGGAAAACTAACAAAAGTGTTTTTTTTTTCACAAATTATTGTAGTTGTTGAAGAAAATTGTAAAGATGTGAAAATATATAGGGTGATCCATTCGAATCATCTGGCGCTGCTGATATATCTCAAAACATAACAGACTGGAATAAAAATGCCACCAAACTTTTGTTAAGGTCATTTTTTCATTAAACTTGTCCTTTAACCAGAACTAAGACATTCGGACTTTATATCTTGAAATCATTGGATGATAATTTTACTATTTCTTAAATCTTTGTTTTTGTGTATTATGTTTTTAATGCTTTGATGTTATTTTAGGTGCTCTGGCAGCTGGAAACTGTGTAGTTTTGAAACCAAGCGAGATATCACAAGCTACATCAAATCTTCTTTCTAAATCACTCACGAAATATTTGGATAAGGAAACCTTTTACGTGGTTCAAGGAGGTGTTCAAGAAACAACCATGCTGCTGGAGGAAAGATTCGATTATATTTTTTTCACAGGGTCAACTACTGTTGGAAAAATTGTGCATCAAGCAGCTGCTAAACATTTAACACCTACAACCCTAGAACTAGGAGGAAAGAGTCCATGTTATCTAGATGGAACAGTTGATATGGAATTGGCCACACGAAGAATATTATGGGGTAAATTCATGAACGCTGGACAAACCTGCATATGTCCAGACTACCTATTGTGTACAAAAAATTCAAGAACATTTTCTAGTGTCAGCAGAAAAAATCCTCCATGAATTCTATGGGGACCAGAAGTTTCCCTCTGATCTCAGTAAAATAGTAAGCGATAACCATTTTAAACGTCTGATCAGGTTCCTGGAAAACGCTGATGTAGCCATTGGGGGTACATATCTGGAAACGTCGAGAATCATAAATCCGACAATTTTAATCAATGTGAAAGAATCAGATCCAGTTATGAAAGAAGAAATATTCGGTCCTATCCTTCCCATTTTAACGGTGGAAAACTGTGATGAAGCTATCAAATATATAAATGATAACGAGAAGCCACTTGCTTTATATGTATTTTCAGAGGACAAGAAAGTGCAGAAGAAGTTTTTGGAAGAAACTTCCAGTGGTTCTGTTAATATTAACGATACCATTATGCAGATTTGTACGGAAAATTTACCGTTTGGTGGTGTAGGCTCTAGCGGAATGGGGGCATATCATGGAGAGGAAGGTTTCAAAACATTTTCACATCAGAAAAGTGTATTGAAGACCATGTTGTCGCCAGTAACTGAAATATTTTTGAAACCAAGATATCCCCCTTATAACGAGAGAAAAATAAACCTTTTGAATATGTTGGTTAAAAAAAGAAGGGGTATCCCTATTAGTTATATTTCGAATACTTTGATATTTGTTCTTGGTTTTGCATTGGCTTTAGGGTACCATAAGTTTCATAGTCACATTCAAGAAAAACACTGCTAGAATGATCATTTTATTTTTATGTAACTTTTCTTAAAACGTCAACTGTTCATGAAAGATGTAGAATGAAAGTAACTATGATCTTAATAGCTTTAAATTGAATCTAAAAGTTGAAAATACTAGTGTGAAAACATTTCTCCTTCAATTTAATCAGAGGGAAACATAAAAACACCTTTTTCAAAGTCTTCAGTATTTTTATAAAGAAAAAATACTTTTTCTACACTTTGCAAAAGCTGAACTCTCGAAACAGAAAGTTGCGAGATATGAAAATATTCGTATGTACAAGGTGGAACGATTTCGATGTTTTAGTATTGCAGCTATGTAAAGTATTGTGAGTCGACCAAAAACATGCGTTTTTTAAACATGAATTGAAGGTATCTACGATTTTGTTAAATAGAATTTTTTTTCCTATCTAAAAATATATCATGTGCATCACATGTTCTTATCTAGGTTGTGTTTCCATGAAGAACTGAGAATTGTATAATTTTCCTTAATTTTAGCTGGTAACTCTATGTTTATTCATGAATTTAAATGCAATGATTGAAATAGGACAATTCGAAAATGAATTTTTGCAGTGTCTTCTTCTTTAGGTGCCATCTCTGAGCGATCATTCGGCGGATTTCTTCTCGATTTTGGGCAAAGTGACAGAGTTGTTCGAATGTGAGGCTCATCCATGCCTTGATGTTGTGGTACCAGGACATCTCCTTTCTTCCGATACCTTGTTTGCCTTGAATTTTCCCTCCAATTATCAGTTAAAAGAGAAAGTATTTTTCTCCACGAAGAATATGCCCCATTTCAATTTTCCTCTACTTAATTATTTGAAAGAGTTGGGGGTCTATCTTCATAGCTGCAGAACCTCTTCATTAGTTTTTCTGCTTGTCCAAGATATTCGAAGCATACGTCTAAAGTACCACATTTTCGAGCCTCCAATAGATTCAGGGCGTTCATCTTCAAAATCCACGTTTCTACGCCATAAAAAGTGTGGAACACACATAGTAGCACTCCTAACCACACATAGCATGACTCTTGTTTCAATATTTGGATTTTTATAGTAGAGTGTTTTGTATTTACTGAAACTTGTCATAGAAGTGGCGATTCTTCTTTTGACATCGACATCTGGGTTTGTTTCCGGCTTCATGAGGCTACCGAGATATTTGAAGCTGTCCACTCTCTCAATATTTCTCCCTTCAAGATTTAATGCTGCGTCTAGTTGTCTATTTCTGCTCACTATCATTAGCAAATCTGTTGCGTACGTTGTTCACTCGATTTAGTAATATTTGAAGATCTTTTTTTCTGTGTTGTCTCAAAAAGTCCTTTCGAAAATGTGATCAGAATATAAATTGAAGAGCATCAGGGACGGGATACATTCTTATCTCACCCCCTTCCTTGTTGGAATAAATTGCGATTCTTAATTGTCGATCTTCAATTTGCTACCGACAGATGAGATATTTAATTTTTTTTTACGCAACACAATACGCAATGCTAGTATTCTGTAACAAACAAAATATGTTCCGTCTAACATGGAATCTCATTTTCAATGAACAATTCCATCTTAAAAGATGTAGTCTGTTGGATTCAAGAGTGGAATATATGGTGGCTACTGAATTATTTACTTCATGAAGCCTTCAGTTTGTGTGATATTTCATTGTCGTGAAAAAAACCTAAAAAGCCAACATTTTATTGGCACCAATCAGATATTTCATTTTCTATTTGTGAGATGAATTAACACTTAACTGTTTTACCAGAGTAAGTTTACACTATATTTCATTAATACAAATATTTCACATAATTTCGATATTCAGGAATACCAAAATTTAATAGTTGCGGTAATCTTAAAATTTTAGATTAGAAAACGTACAAACTCGAACGAAATATTTTTATAATTACGTTTTCAAAAATTATTCAATTATTATTCAATTTTTCTCGATTTGAGGGTAAGTATCCAATCATCAAATATTCAAACAGACTTTGACAAATTGAATAATAACGAAAAATCAATGGTTTCATAAAGTCGAATATGATATTTATAACTATTTGATTTATGAGATCGTTATGTGGTAGATATTTATATTAATTTGTTGTTTCATTGAATTATGGATGATCAAATCCTTCAGTAATGACAGAAAATGAAGCTTTTTACCATGCTTTTTTCTAACACAATATTAAGTTTGACTCAGTAGAAAGATTTTATGTATATCAAATCGTTAAATTTCAAGCGGAATTCTGAAGAGACCCCAATCCGCGAGTGTGGTGAAGCTGCGAAAACCAAATATTATTCAATCTTGAACTGTCTCAATATAAACTTTAGTAATATTTGAAGATGCTGTCACTCAGATCGAGTATAAGGATTATCGATCTTCAATTTGGTTCTTTGCGACCAATCAGACGTATATCTGTATCATTTAAGCACATAGTTTTCAACATTTCTAGAAGATGTTCATAGTTAATGTACTCAAAAGCTCTTCTAAAGTCAATAAAGCAAATGAGACGTACTGTCTCATGTCCCAGCATGGTTGAATTCAAACATGTACTGCAAATAGGGCATCTCTAGTTCCTAGCCCGTTCCTTACGTATCATCTCTGAGGAAATCTTCAATGGTATTCTCTATCAGATTCTCGTGCGTTTCCATCGCAAAAACCATAAGCATAGATCATATTAGCATATTCGTTCATACAAAAGGAATACATTTTAAATTCGAGGAATTTGAGGTTTCGAAACAATAATTATATATCGAAAAACTATTCTAAGATCAAAAGTAACTAAACATTCTTGATAGTCATTTTACCATCGCTACGAATGTCATTTTCTGTACAACAAGATATGTATTTCATTCTATCTATGTTGACAATACACAATGGCTCTCGTATATTGGAAATTATGGTTTGAGGAAACGTGAGGATCAAATTTCTGAAGGCGTGTCTTCAAATTGAAAAATATTAACTGTTCGTACTAATTTGTATTAGAATTGTTCTCAAAGTTTGTGAGATAAAAAACACAAGGTTTAACTTTAATCTACACTTTATTTGAAAAAAAAAATTCGACGACGTTTCGCTGACACAGCAGCTTTATCAAGAATGACAAACCGAATGAAGAGTATGGTATTATAAACAAATCGTAGAACAAGTTAGATGAATAACAGGAAAATCCACACCGAGCCATTGTACAGTTAGTATGAAAGGTAATAAAAACTAATTAAACAAGTTAAGTAGGGGTGAATAATTCACATCTACCTGCTCATTCAAAAGCTTGTCCGAATGTTTGTATCTATTTATTTCTAATGCTTCTAGGAGATCTAATTTTAAACTTTTTGATTTTATATGTAATATGTCAAAGTTTTCATTGAATGAATGGTTTTCTTTTATTAAGTGGTTTGAATAATTTGAATCAGATTTATTTTTATCGAAGCTACGTTTATGTTCAGATGTCTAAATACTATAAAATACTATAAATACTAAATACTATAAAATATTCAACAGTTTAACATTCTGCGGTTCTGCAAGTACAAATATTAAATCCTTTCTCGTCAAACAAAATCTTAATATAACTTTCAAAACTTCTAATAACTTAGGTAAACATATTAAAAATAATAAATCTCGTGTTGAAAAATCAAGTAAATCAGGAATCTATAAACTCAATTGCGGTTCTTGTGATAAAATTTATATCGGTAGGACCTATAGGAGTTTTGGCATAAGAACATCTGAACATAAACATAGCTTCGATAAAAATAAATCTGATTCAAATTATTCAAACCACTTAATAAAAGAAAACTATTCATTCAATAAAAACTTTGACATATTACATATAAAATCAAAAGTTTAAAATTAGATCTCCAAGAAGCATTAGAAATAAATAGATACAAACATTCGGACAAGCTTTTGAATGAGCAGGTAGATGTGAATTATTCACCCCTACTTAACTTGTTCAATTAGTTTTTATTACCTTTCGTACTAACTGTATAATGGCTCGGTGTGGATTTTCCTGTTATTCATTCAACTTGTTCTACGATTTGTTTATAATACCATACTCTTCATTCTGTTTGTCATTCTTGATAAAGCTGCTGTGTCAGCGAAACGTCGTCGAATTTTTTTTCAAATAAAGTGTAGATTAAAGTTAAACCTTGTGTTTTTTATCTCATTTATATTATGGATCTACATCAAGTAACGGCCTCCACAATTCAAATCTCAAAGTTTGTCATAAAACTTGGGGACACCCTGTATTCTGTACATTCGATATAAACCTGAACCCAAGTAATGGATATTCGCTATTTTTCGAAGAGAAAATGATTGATGATTTAAAGAAAACAATCACTGAGGAATAAAATATCCTCAATGATTTTCATTATCCTTACATGGTACACTAATCTTCTCATTTCCCTTTTCAAGAAGCATTGTTAAAAATAGAAATAGTTTCTAGTCTAAGTGTGTCATCGATTTTGTAAAAGTAGAAACACAAGCTAATACACATGGATAGTTATTCAAGTTCTTATGTAATAAATGAGATTCAATTCTCCGTGAAAATATCTCAACATAAAAATTAATGATTTGTAGTATTGCCTTAGGTACACTAATTATTTGGCGCTTCTCAAAGCGTCGTGAAATTCTAGTCAAATACAATTAGTTTAGGGATAAAATTTAGTTTCAGAATATACATGTAATTACTATTTAAATGTAAATACCAGTTTCTATAGTTATATAAGTTTCGAATGTACGATATTTTTATTTATTTAACTATGTATTGAGGGTATTTGGAATTCAACAATTCTCTCGATGTTATTTTCTTGAGTTGCCATTTCATTTAAATTATATTTTGTATGAGACATAAATTTATTTTTTGTATTGTTTACTCTAGAAATTAAGTAGTGAAATAAACTGAGATATTTCAATCGAAAAAGCTTATATTTATGTTAATTTCTACTGAAATGTTTACTTTAACCCATTTGATACCAATAATTTTTTTTGAATTGACTCATGATTTTTCAAATTCTAACAAAAATTCGACGGCTTATTAGGGTTCATGGACATTTAGGGTTTATGGACATTTTTGTTCGAAAAAAGTTTATTGAAGGTCAAACAAACAACCTAATAAGAGTATATGTGATATATTCAAAACAGTTTTAAGCATAAAGTAATATTACATTTGTCACATCTCCAACGTGCTCTGAAAGGATAAACTTTCCACCGTAATTCTATTTCAATTTTTACTGATTTCTTTGTGTATAATATTCTTGGGTGTAGAACCAGAACTGTTACTGGAGTGTGATGTTTAAGAAAAGCTCCACTGATAATGACGAGTAATGCCTCTAACAAACTAAACTAAATCGACTTTATCTTCATATCACTCTATGAATTTTACAAGCATTAACAGTAGCCACGTGTGGAAATAAACCACCACTTTGATCCAGGAGATTAGCATCCCTCATGAAAGTATTATATTTGGAAAGAAGTAGCTGTGGATCATCAATCTTTTGCTAATTGAAGACCATCTTTTCACTTTTGGCAGTGGTTTAACTGAATCGTAGTTCTCATTGTCACATATATATATATATATATATATATATATATATATATATATATATATATATATATATATATATATATATATATATATATATATATATATATATATATAGATCACCATTCAGGAGTATCACCTCCTTCTGTGCTCTACTTATTAGTTCTCTATCAAGTTCTAGGAACTCAGTGTTTTCTGCCAGGTGGTTCTCAACTAATCCATTCGTGGATATTATCAGTGGGAGAATTCTAACCGATCTGAGCTGGTACATTTCTTTTATTTCAAAAGCTAGATCATGGTACTTCGTTAGTTTCTCCGTATTCGCCTTGCTGATGTTATCATTCGCCGAGATGGTTATATCAATGATGGTATATATAGGGGGTTTCACCCCGACGAGTTGCCCATATATCTGTTCATGCAATCAAACTGATTTCATGAAAAAATATAAATCCACCACCCGGTAATTAATACCATTGCCAGGCAATGATTATAATCAAAACATATCCTGGAATAATTATATATTAGGATAATGTTAAATGTTATGAGAATATATCAATCTACCAGAATATATACATACTATAGCATCATCAGACAATGATATCAATGTACCAACGAGTAGTGTCAGAGGCTTTCTCCCCGGAAAAATACCAGTGTACGGACCTTAGTATATATATATATATATATATATATATATATATATATATATATATATATATATATATATATATATATATATATATATTTCCCATATTTTTCGAACGGCTGCCAAAATTTTTTCGCATCACTTGGAAGACTGAACCTGGCTTTCGGGGCTCTCTCGGTCAAACAGAGAGGGACTTGTTTTGTTGAGTTTGAATATTGAAGGGTTTTTTGCGCTTATACTTCAAAATTGGCAAGCAAGAACAAGGAAGTGATTATGTTTCAGGAGACTCACACTACGACTGAAAAACATCTCCACGAAAGAGGAAATATCGCAGGTTATGTAATTTTTGATTATCTCCTTAGTCCTTTTTATGACCTTGCTTGCCTTGTAAAATCTTTTTCTGGATTTGTTTAGACAGGTATGATAGTTGAAATATTTTTCTGCTGGTTTTCTTTTTCCATTGTTGCAGATTCCCGCCCCAAAACCCCTTCCTTTCACCCTTGTCTTCGTTTGGACATCATGGAATGCAAGAGAGAATGAAACAGCTAAGCAGAAAAATCCTTGGTACTCTTTATGTACACACGACACGAACACAACATAAACGTATAAGCTATTGCTAGTGCAATAGCGATGGGGAAACGAGTTCTTTCTTCAGGTTTTTTCACTCGTTTATTGAATCATATGCAAAATAGTATGGTTCTCCTGTTCAACAAAAAAATTTGAGTTCGGCCCTGCATTCAACATAGAATATCGAAATTGATCTCACCCAACTTTGACAGCATCCGAGATATTGGCTCATTCGAAATCTCTGAAAATCAGGAAATTTGAAATAACTCGAAGAAAAAAAAGAAAATAGCTGCAACCTGTTGTGACCAATGAATTTTTCTCGAAAATCGAGCAAGGACATGCAGGTGATATGTTTCTCTAATTGCAGTATTTGTACTACAAGTGACTTGTTTGCGAACATCCATATACATGTATATTTTTTAGTGAAATAAGACTACCCGGCTTTGTGGTCATTTTCTTTTCTCTTTCATGACGCATTTTATTTTCATCAAACCCAACATATCTTCTATATATTCTTCTAACACTAGATGGCAAAAATTACGTTAAATAATTGAAATTGTTGATATTTTGTCATCCTCAATATGAATGTGTGTGTTGAAAATATTCATAAATGAACAGCACCCAATCTAGACTATTCTGCCACTTCAAATTGATACAGGATTGTTTTGCCTCGACACCTGACTTCTATTGTTGCCTCCTACCGTGAAGGTATCATAGTGGTTCCGACGAAATAAACACCTCAAAAAAGTCTACGGAACACACCTATATCTTTAAAATATGAATTTGATGATTCGAATTTATAGAAATCTTTCGGTTTTTATTAGGATGTATTGTATATAATGTATTCTCAAGAAAACAAAATAATATTTGACTTCTCCAAAGCACCTATTACAAAAAACAAATTTGAAATTCGAAAATGACGAAATTTGGTGAAACACAAAAAAATCCTGAACTAATATTTTCGAAACGATATGGAAGCACTTATATTTTTCAGTACCCAGAAGGTCCACCTGTGTTATTAATGACACTTTGGCATCGTCGCGGCATGCTCAATATTAAATTGTCTATTACATTTTGGCCTAAGTCATTCCAAGCCCCCTGAACTGCTAATCGAAGATCCTGTTCATGATGGAAGACGTTTTGACGCAGGAGATTTCTTTTTAGGGTGTCCCACACATGCTCGATGGGATTCAGATCGTGGGAGCAGGATGGCCACGGTAGAAGATCGATATCATTCTCTTCAAGAACGTTCAAGACAACTCTTGCACGATGAGGAGGGGCATTATCTTGTTGAAATAAGTGGTTTTTGACTCATTGTTTGGAGATACGGTACCACTACAGGTAAAACTATCTCATTTGCGAAAGAATTTCCCGTGAGGTTGTTCTGTATGAAAACGAGGTCAGTTCTTCCACCAAGGCGTATACCTTCCCAAAACATCACTGATCCGCCTCCCTGTCTAACAACTTCTCGAGCATGCTGGAGACGGTTTTGCTTTCCAGGTTCCTTCATATTCGAATTCGATTCGATTTAGTTATTATCCGAATCGGGATAATAACTAAATCTATATTCATCAATGAAGAGAACTGTGGCCCACCTCTCTTGATCCCAGTTTACGTGTTCTTGGCACCAAGCTAAACGAGCAGCGCGATTTCCATGGGTCAGTTGTGGAACTCTTAAAGGACGTCTGGAGTGGAGTTGACCTTCGTGCTGTCGATTTCTCACAGTTTGGTCGGAAATTTGTACATCATGAACTCGTGATAGCTCTTGAGCTAATTGAGATGCTGTGGTAGTACGATCTCTTCTGGCTTGTAAGACCAAAAATCGGTCTTGGGCGACTGTAGTAATCCTGAAACGACCTGTATGGCATTCTTCTACGCTACCTGTTTTATTGAAACGAGACCATAAACGGTTTATGACACTAGGGCTACTTCCCAGAACCCTGGATACTTACATACTAATGTAGTCTTTCCATGGTCGAATCACAAAACTTGAATCTTTTATTTGTGCTTACAACAGAAACAAAGTGCCAACTAACTGATTTCAAACACTGAATACATGAAATGATTATAAAACAGCGTCGCAACTGCTGCATTTTTAGTTTTTTATAAAAAAAACTGAAATCTGTTGCGGAACTCTACATAATTTGGTGAGAAATTGATGCAGGTGTTCATTTCTCAAAAAAAATCATCCATATTGATCGTTCTGGATACGATATAATGATATTCAGAAGTGTTCCCTAGACTTTTTTGAGGTGTTTATGTCAAAACTAATGTCATGAGAGTATTTTTCACTTCAAAACCTGAAAGTTTCCTAATTTGAAATCTGATAAAAATCCGCAGCCATTCGTCATCGTGATATACCTGGTACGGTGGCAAAAGCAAGAATTGCCTTCGCAACGGGTAAAACTATACCCATCTCCTACAGGAAAACAGAACTTAGAAAACTTCTGAAATTCTTGCAAGACCTTCGTCCAGATATTGAGCAAGCACTATACCAAGATTTGAGGAAACATCCACAGGAAGTTAATATCTATGAAATCGAACCTTTGAAAAATGAAATAAGACTCATTTTAATAAAGTTGAAGAGTTGGATGACAGTGCAAAAACCTTCAAAACGTTTTATCAATTTTTTTAATGATGTTGAAATCTTAAGTGAGCCTTATGGTGTTGTTCTGGTAATTGGACCATGGAATTATCCGTTATATCTTTGCTTAGCCCCTCTTATTGGTGAGATTTTTTGAATGTTATTTTTTATCAAATATAAATCATAAAATCTCTACAAATCAAATCTATTGTTCATAACTCTGCTTCGTTTGTTTCTCTGTCCATTCAGTTCTTATATAAAAGTGAAACAAACTTCCTGGGAGGTTTTATTTTCACTTCGTTGGGGTCTAGTATTCCGAAATGTTCATGTCTTTTAGATTTGTAATTCCTCATTTTGTAATAGGCACTTCGTCCTCAGATAGATCAAGTAGTTTCATAGTCTTCTTAACTCTTCAATTCCCATGCCTATATTAAGCAAGAAAAAACCATGACCCATATGAGCCAATACAGATACATGTACACATCTCAAAAACAAAAAAAAAATATGCAACTACCCCATTTGGTTTTTATAGGGGTGTTACTTACAGGTGACACTAGGCGTTATTCCAATTACTCTTGCAGTATTTTCTTTATTTGTGTAGAAGTAAAATACCATTTATTTCAAGAAAATATTTATTTACGTGTAAGAACAAATTATATTAATGTAGTAGAAAGTTTATTTATTATGGAATAGATACCAAAATTTTAGGTGTAAAACGTTGTGGCACTTAACACACATTTTTCACGTACGTTGGTGACAATATCCGCTAGGAACAGTCAATCTCTGAATGGTTTTACCTACAGAACTCAATTCATTAGGCACTCTATGATGATGATGATATCCCTAAGTGGTGATACTCTGATAAGTATGACGATTCAAAATTGAAATATTCACCTAAGTGTATGTCACTCCATGAATTCATTGAATTTCCGTTGTAAGGCTTCTTGAGAGAGAAAATTTACAGTGAGTATATCTGCTTGCACGATTCTGTTGGATAAAGTATGTCCAAGCATGTTCCCTCATTCGTTTTGAATCTAAATGAGTACCAGATAGGGGATCTCTGCACTAATTGACAACGATGTCTTTTAGACCACCAGATATTATTTATATCGTTCTTGGCGCAGTAATGCTGCGTTGTGAGCTTGTATGTGAAGACATACTCCTCCAGGCTCTTCAACGTCATTCTCTGTATTTGAGTGGTCCTCTGACAGAAGTTGAATAAATGAGGCGAGATCCCCATAATTTTAGTTGAGATCTCTTAAATTAAAGAATTTTATTCAAGGAACAATATTCAACCTTCCGTAGAATGTTAAATATCTTTCTCTGAAAAAGCTGGTTTTCTGATCCACCATCAACACTTGTTCATGTCTGGCTGTCAACCCGTATACTTCACATCGCAAGTTGTCATTGTTCAGATGTGATCTCTTAAATTCTTTATTTCCCAATAGGTCTTCCACACGACTGTTGTTTTCACTTTTAGAGCCTTTCTTGCTACTGTGTTTTGAGTTGAACAAGCTCCCTGTTTCACCATTTTCTTCGTAGGACATCTATGTTAAAATACTGAAACTAAATCACCTAGGCATAGTACAAATATCGTTGAAATTATGCAGCTTTATTCTCAATTCAAAAGGAATAATATCAAATATTTACCAGACAAATTTTTATATTCAAGGTGCTATAGCAGCCGGTAATTGTACCATTTTCTGGCATCAAAACTCACTGAATATGTAGATAAGCACAGTGTGTACGTTATTCAAGGTTATACAATTACTATTTATCGCAACGCTACACACCGTGTCTGCAAGCAAGTTATCTGTCGAAAGACTAACGTTCCTTATTCATGTCTGGCTGTCAACCAGTATACATCACATAACAAGTTGTCATTGTTGAGAAGTGTTCTCTTAAATTCATCATTTTCCAATAGGTTTTCCACACGACTGTTTTTTTGACTTTATTGAAAGCCTTTCTTGCTTCTGTGTTTTGAGTTGAACAAGCTCCCTGTTTCACCATTTTCTTCGTAGGACATCTATGTTAAAATACTGAAACTAAATCACCTAGGCATAGTACAAATATCGTTGAAATTATGCAGCTTTATTCTCAATTCAAAAGGAATAATATCAAATATTTACCAGACAAATTTTTATATTCAAGGTGCTATAGCAGCCGGTAATTGTACCATTTTTCTGGCATCAAAACTCACTGAATATGTAGATAAGCACAGTGTGTACGTTATTCAAGGTTATACAATTACTATTTATCGCAACGCTACACACCGTGTCTGCAAGCAAGTTATCTGTCGAAAGACTAACGTTCCTTATTCATGTCTGGCTGTCAACCAGTATACATCACATAACAAGTTGTCATTGTTGAGAAGTGTTCTCTTAAATTCATCATTTTCCAATAGGTTTTCCACACGACTGTTTTTTTGACTTTATTGAAAGCCTTTCTTGCTTCTGTGTTTTGAGTTGAACAAGCTCCCTGTTTCACCATTTTCTTCGTAGGACAGCTATGTTAAAATACTGAAACTAAATCACCTAGGCATAGTACAAATATCGTTGAAATTATGCAGCTTTATTCTCAATTCAAAAGGAATAATATCAAATATTTACCAGACAAATTTTTATATTCAAGGTGCTATAGCAGCCGGTAATTGTACCATTTTTCTGGCATCAAAACTCACTGAATATGTAGATAAGCACAGTGTGTACGTTATTCAAGGTTATACAATTACTGTTTATCGCAACGCTACACACCGTGTCTGCAAGCAAGTTATCTGTCGAAAGACTAACGTTCCTTATTCATGTCTGGCTGTCAACCAGTATACATCACATAACAAGTTGTCATTGTTGAGGAGTGTTCTCTTAAATTCATCATTTTCCAATAGGTTTTCCACACGACTGTTTTTTTTGACTTTATTGAAAGCCTTTCTTGCTTCTGTGTTTTGAGTTGAACAAGCTCCCTGTTTCACCATTTTCTTCGTAGGACATCTATGTTAAAATACTGAAACTAAATCACCTAGGCATAGTACAAATATCGTTGAAATTATGCAGCTTTATTCTCAATTCAAAAGGAATAATATCAAATATTTACCAGACAAATTTTTATATTCAAGGTGCTATAGCAGCCGGTAATTGTACCATTTTTCTGGCATCAAAACTCACTGAATATGTAGATAAGCACAGTGTGTACGTTATTCAAGGTTATACAATTACTATTTATCGCAACGCTACACACCGTGTCTGCAAGCAAGTTATCTGTCGAAAGACTAACGTTCCTTATTCATGTCTGGCTGTCAACCAGTATACATCACATAACAAGTTGTCATTGTTGAGATGTGTTCTCTTAAATTCATCATTTTCCAATAGGTTTTCCACACGACTGTTTTTTCACTTTATTGAAAGCCTTTCTTGCTTCTGTGTTTTGAGTTGAACAAGCTCCCTGTTTCACCATTTTCTTCGTAGGACATCTATGTTAAAATACTGAAACTAAATCACCTAGGCATAGTACAAATATCGTTGAAATTATGCAGCTTTATTCTCAATTCAAAAGGAATAATATCAAATATTTACCAGACAAATTTTTATATTCAAGGTGCTATAGCAGCCTCTGATAAGTATGACGATTCAAAATTGAAATATGGTAATTGTACCATTTTTCTGGCATCAAAACTCACTGAATATGTAGATAAGCACAGTGTGTACGTTATTCAAGGTTATACAATTACTGTTTATCGCAACGCTACACACCGTGTCTGCAAGCAAGTTATCTGTCGAAAGACTAACGTTTCTTATTCATGTCTGGCTGTCAACCAGTATACATCACATAACAAGTTGTCATTGTTGAGATGTGTTCTCTTAAATTCATCATTTTCCAATAGGTTTTCCACACGACTGTTTTTTTGACTTTATTGAAAGCCTTTCTTGCTTCTGTGTTTTGAGTTGAACAAGCTCCCTGTTTCACCATTTTCTTCGTAGGACATCTATGTTAAAATACTGAAACTAAATCACCTAGGCATAGTACAAATATCGTTGAAATTATGCAGCTTTATTCTCAATTCAAAAGGAATAATATCAAATATTTACCAGACAAATTTTTATATTCAAGGTGCTATAGCAGCCGGTAATTGTACCATTTTTCTGGCATCAAAACTCACTGAATATGTAGATAAGCACAGTGTGTACGTTATTCAAGGTTATACAATTACTGTTTATCGCAACGCTACACACCGTGTCTGCAAGCAAGTTATCTGTCGAAAGACTAACGTTCCTTATTCATGTCTGGCTGTCAACCAGTATACATCACATAACAAGTTGTCATTGTTGAGAAGTGTTCTCTTAAATTCATCATTTTCCAATAGGTTTTCCACACGACTGTTTTTTTGACTTTATTGAAAGCCTTTCTTGCTTCTGTGTTTTGAGTTGAACAAGCTCCCTGTTTCACCATTTTCTTAGTAGGACAGCTATGTTAAAATACTGAAACTAAATCACCTAGGCATAGTACAAATATCGTTGAAATTATGCAGCTTTATTCTCAATTCAGAAGGAATAATATCAAATATTTACCAGACTAATTTTCATATTCAAGGTGCTATAGCAGCCGGTAATTGTACCATTTTTCTGGCATCAAAACTCACTGAATATGTAGATAAGGACAGTGTGTACGTTATTCAAGGTTATACAATTACTATTTATCGCAACGCTACACACCGTGTCTGCAAGCAAGTTATCTGTCGAAAGACTAACGCTCCTTATTCATGTCTGGCTGTCAACCAGTATACATCACATAGCAAGTTGTCATTTTTGAGATGTGTTCTCTTAAATTCATCATTTTCCAATATGTTTTCCACACGACTGTTGTTTTCACTTTATTGAAAGCCTTTCTTGCTTCTGTGTTTTGAGTTGAACAAGCTCCCTGTTTCACCATTTTCTTCGTAGGACATCTATGTTAAAATACTGAAACTAAATCACCTAGGCATAGTACAAATATCGTTGAAATTATGCTTTATTTCAATTCAGAACGAATAATATCAAATATTTACCAGACTAATTTTCATATTCAAGGTGCTATAGCAGCTGGTAATTGTACCATTTTTCTGGCATCAAAACTCGCTGAATATGTACATAATGACAGTGTGTACGTTATTCAAGGTTATACAATTACTATTTGTCGCAACGCTACACACCGTGTCTGCAAGCAAGTTATCTTTCGAAAGACTAACGCTCCTTATTCATGTCTGGCTGTCAACCAGTATACATCACATAACAAGTTGTCATTGTTGAGAAGTGTTCTCTTAAATTCATCATTTTCCAATAGGTTTTCCACACGACTGTTTTTTGACTTTATTGAAAGCCTTTCTTGCTTCTGTGTTTTGAGTTGAACAAGCTCCCTGTTTCACCATTTTCTTTGTAGGACATCTATGTTAAAATACTGAAACTAAATCACCTAGGCATAGTACAAATATCGTTGAAATTATGCAGCTTTATTCTCAATTCAAAAGGAATAATATCAAATATTTACCAGACAAATTTTTATATTCAAGGTGCTATAGCAGCCGGTAATTGTACCATTTTTCTGGCATCAAAACTCACTGAATATGTAGATAAGCACAGTGTGTACGTTATTCAAGGTTATACAATTACTATTTATCGCAACGCTACACACCGTGTCTGCAAGCAAGTTATCTGTCGAAAGACTAACGCTCCTTATTCATGTCTGGCTGTCAACCAGTATACATCACATAACAAGTTGTCATTGTTGAGAAGTGTTCTCTTAAATTCATCATTTTCCAATATGTTTTCCACACGACTGTTGTTTTCACTTTATTGAAAGCCTTTCTTGCTTCTGTGTTTTGAGTTGAACGAGCTCCCATTTTCTTCGTAGGACAATTATGTTAAAATGCTGAAACTAAATTACCTACGCACAGTACAAATATCGCTAAAATTATGCTATTTTAGAACGAACAATATCTAATATTTACCAGACTAATTTTCATATTCAAGGTGCTATAGCAGCCGGCAATTGCACCATTTTGAAACCTTCAGAATTGGCACCAGCTACTTCCAATTTTCTGGCATCAAGACTCACTGAATATGTGGATAATGACTGTGTGTACGTTATTCAAGGAGGCATGGATGAAACGAAGACTATTCTCAGCGAAAAATTTGATTACATATTCTTCACCGGTTCGACTACAGTTGGACGAATTGTCTATCAAGCTGCCGCACAGCATTTAACACCAACAACTCTTGAACTTGGAGGAAAATCACCTACATACTTAGATGATTCAGTGGATATAGATCAGGCGACTAGGAGGATCATGTGGGGTAAAATAATGAACTCAGGTCAGACATGTATAAGTCCAGATTACCTACTGTGTACTGCAGAAACTCAAAACGAATTTCTTAGATCTGCTTCGAAGATATTAATGGAATTTTTTGGAAACAAACCATTTCCTTCTGATTTATCGAAAATTGTAACTGAAAAACATTTCAAGCGTTGTATGAAATTCATTGAAAATAAAGAAATATCTATTGGAGGCCAAGGTAGTGATAAAGAAAACATTATGCGACCAACGATACTAACAAACGTAAAAACAACAGATCCTATAATGTCTGAAGAAATATTCGGTCCCATTCTTCCTATTGTAATAGTAGAAAATTGCGATGAAGCAATAAGGTATATTAAAGAACATGAAAAACCTCTTGCCTTGTATGTATTTTCTAGAAACAAAAAGGTACAAAATAAGTTTTTGAGGGAAACATCAAGTGGTTCAGTGAGCATAAATGATACAATGATGCAAATTGTCACAGAAAATCTACCATTTGGTGGTGTTGGTTTTAGCGGAGTTGGCTCTTATCATGGGAAGTTCAGTTTCGATACGTTTTCACACAAGAAAAGCGTTTTGAAAACGCCTATGAATAATTTTACGGAAGTTTTGTTGCAATGTAGGTATCCACCTTATTCGCAGAGAAAAATGGATTGTATACGATGTATTACAAAAAAAAGGAAGGGTATATCTTTGAAATATTTGAAGACTATGATAATATTTTTCTTGGCTTTGGTACTGCTTGTATCCTTGGTTATTTTTATATTAAGTTTTTGAATAAACAAATGAATGAATAATTCAGAGCATATTTCTTTTGGTATCGCCTGTTTTAAAACATTTCGACAATTTAAAATTTTTATATGCAATGATTGCTTATATAATTCAGATTTTCGTAAAACTGATACTTGGTATTCCTGGTTTCCTTATTTAGCTATTAAATTTGATTCCTGAAAATGTAAAACGATTGTCAAAATTTTGTTGTTGCTTTCGCGATTTTTTCAACGGATAAAAATATCAAACAAAGAAATTGTGTCAAATTTTGTATTGCAAATAGAATTTCGTGTGCTGAATTACTTAAAATGTTACAGAAATCTTAGGGTAAATCGACTTTATCGAAAACACGTGCATATGAGTGGTACAGTGCATTCAACAGCGGCAGAGATGTGGTGGGAAATTTACCTCGCACTGGTCGGCCATCAACATCTTCAACTAAAGTTAACGTATATGAACTGAAGGAAAGTAAATTTCTTGGTTTTCGCCTGGGCGGATAGACGGAATCTGCAGCGTACAGTTTGATCGAATATACCTATAATAATTTAAATGACGGTCTTCTTTCAGCAGCGTTTTTTCGACGTATCACGTGCTTTTGATAGCCTGAATATCGTTTTTATATATGACAAACTAAGCTCTATCGGCTTAAGCGACAATGAACTATCTTGCTTAAGATCTTATCTAGAAAACAGACGAATGAGAATAAAAGTAAACGGTGTTACATCAGCCAAAAAACATGATATCGATTCTGGCGTTCCTCAGGGTTCTGTGCTGGGAGCGCTGTTGTTCTTGATTTTCATTAACGACCTTTCTGAGTGCATCATTGAGGGTTACATAGTCATGTTTGCAGACGATATTTCTCAGCGCGGTCTCCTCGGGAGCTTCAGGATTTGGTGACCAAAGTTCCATGAATGGTGCTTCAAAAATAGTCTCATTGCAAACTTGGACAAGACTGTTATTATAAAATTCAACAACAGAACCGTTGGTGACGACATCAAGTTCAAAATTAATGATCACGAGTTGTCTTGTACAGAGTCGACTAAGTTTCTGGGGTTGCATCTAGATAATTGCTTCAACTGGGGTTACCATTTGGTGGCATACTATGCCATTGTGAAACTGAGAGCTACTTTGAATATGAAAGATCTCATTAGTGTTTATTATGCTCTTGCATTCAGCCACTTGAACTTCCACATAATCTATTGGGGAGGTGCTCCTAGTTGGTAAAGAATATTTGTAAATCAAAAAGATTCATTTGATTGATTTTGGAATTCCATATGGAGAAACTTGTAAAGTTGCCTTTCAATCGTATGAAATATTGCCTTTTCCTTGCATTTATATGTACAAATGTCTAATGTTAATTAAAAGAACATCCATTTATTATATAGGAATTGTAACTTACATAATTATCCAACTAGACACCGATATTCACTTACAGCTCTTAATCATAAAACTAGTTTGTATGAAAGTCCGACATATGTAGGTGTGAAATTGTTTAAAAAGTTGCCGACTGAATATTTTTTTTTGTTTTCCTTTAACGTGCTCTATTTCTGCCTTTCGGCTAATGACACGCCGGGGAATTCTGTCACCTCACTAAGCCGGAAATTTTGCCGCACCCCTCTCGTGTCGAGGGAAGGGATCTTTAATGTCCAACACATCTCTGTTAGACAGGACCGACAGCTTTACATCTCCTCCGAAAGATGGACATTCAAGCGATTCCCAGAATCCGAAAAATCGCACCGACTTTGTGGAGATTGAACCCAGGTAACTCTGCGTAGGGGACGAGCATCATATCCCATACGCCATCGAGCAGGCTAACCGACTGAATATAAATGTATGAATTTTAATTTGTTTCGTAAAAATTAAGTGTCTCATCCTCCAAGAAAGTTTTTACTCTATAGAGGAGTGTACAGGGTGCTTCAACGAAAACTAAACAGAGGCTATATCTACCAAGACATTCATTTCTGATCAAACGCAAAAACAGATCAATTTTTGTTTCAAGGAGGGCATCTTTTGGGGTACAATACTTGCCTGAAATATCAACACCCTAAGCGGGGTAACAATCCTTGAACATTTTGAATAAGGAAGATGGGTCAGTGATGACTCAAACGAAAGGTGGTATTTTTGTCCACATTGCATTGAACGAATTCTCATTTTAATTGAAAACTGTAAAAGATACAGGGTGAGCAACTGAAAGATAGGGAAGACTATTTTCCTGAGACTATTCAAGCTTCAGTGAAGTGAAATGGAACAGATCCATGCTGATCAATGGCAGTCATTATCAAGTACCATCCTCATCTCGAATTTCAACCCCTAGAGCAGGGGTGACCACCCTTAAAAATTTGGAACAGGGTAGATTGGTTTTATCGTTTTCTTTCAAGATTCATAATTCTTCATAATCATTCCAATGTTTCAGCTGCTCACCCAATAATTTTGATGGAGAACGAAAACTTGCACACCATTGTGGAGACAAACAAAAATCCTTTCTCAGAAGGTTATTACTGGACCTATCTTCTGCTTTAAAAATAACACAGGGTGGTCACCCTGCTCTAGGGGTTGATATTTGAGATGTGAATGGTATTTCGGAAGATGGTAGCCTTTGATCTATACTGAATCTGTTCCATTTATTTGCACTAATACTTGAATAGCTCAGGGCGATAGATAGTCCCCTCTATATTTCAGTTGCTCACCCTGTATCTTTTACAGTTTTCAATTAAAAATGGAAATTCGCTCAAGGCGATGTAGACAGAGATACTACCTTTCTTTTGAGTCATCATTCGACCCATCTTCCATATTCAGAATGTTCAAGGATTGCAACCGCCGCTTAGGGGGTTGATATTTCAGGCAAGTTTTGTATCCCAAAAGATGTCCTCCTTGAAACAAAAATTGACCGATTTTTGCGTTTTGATCAGAAATGAATATCTTGGTAGATATAGCCTCTGTTTAGTTTTCGTTGAAGCACCCTGTATGATGTACGATTTTAACTAGCCTTGATGTCTTTTCGTTTTCTAAATTTCATTCTATTGTATCTACGTACTATTATGTTGACGTGTAATTCCATTACTATATGGCTTCTTCCTAAATTAATTGATTGATTGATTGATTGAAATGGTAATTGAAAATCGTCATTTAAGTTTGAGAGACAGGCGATGAGCCTCCGGTGTCTCACAAATCAATTCGTACCATTTTAAACGATTGGTTGGGCATGAAACGCATTGCCGCTCCACAAGTTCTAAAGACTTGAATTTTCTTCGAAAATTGAATCGCGTAAAGATCGCTGACGATATGCTAGTACGAGTCAGTTCCCACCCCTCATTCATAAAACGCATTGTAACTAGTGATGCGACATAGGTTTATGAGTTTGATATGCAGATTAGCCAACAAGCTTCGGTATGGCGCACTCAAACTAAACCAAAACCGAAGAAAACCTCATCGAAGTCGATCAAAAGTCAAGGTTATGTTGACTGTTTTCTTTGATTATCGCAGTGTTGTACACTCGCCAGAAAGGCTTCATGAAGAAGCGGTCAGTAGTGACCAACTTACTCCAATTCTTAAATGACTGGAGTAATATACTGGACGAAGACTAATATATTTAGATTTCTCTCGTGCTTTCGATAGAGTTCCTATAATAAGACTTCTTTTTAAACTCAATCAGTATGGAGTGCGGGATAACCTACTAGGATGGATCGAAGACTTTCTATCGCAAAGAGAATTTTTCGTGCGTATTGGTGATTCTATATCTGATAAGGAGCCTGTAATTAGTGGTGTGCCGCAAGGCTCTGTATTGGGACCTATTCTCTTCCTCGTTTAAACGTCAGATCTTTTACAAAATTTGGAATCACACAGTTTGTTTCGTATGCGGACGACACAAAGCTTTACTGCAACCTAAATTCACACCATAACCAGCTGCAAAACGATTTTAACTTCATATTTAAATGGTGTAACGAATGGATGCTTCCTTTAAATGTTGATAAGTACTTCGTGCTTCACATTGGCAGGTCAAATTATACAATCAACATAAAGAAAGTCACCCAACATAACGATCTAGGAATTTTGATAACGAGCGACTTGAGCTGGTCTGAACATATCTCTAGTATTTGTAAAAAGGCGAACAGCAAATTGTTTCTCTTGAAAAAAGTGTTTCCTAAGGCCTCACCCACTGTGTTTGCAAAACTATATCAAACGTACATTCGACCCTTATTGAAATTTGGAGGACGGGTTTGGCATACTGACATTATACGTGACCGGAACTGGCTACGGCTACATTCGACCATCATACAATGACAGACTTAGACTCCTGGGAATGAACAGTGTTGAGGATAGACTTGTGAGAGGTGACCTAATTTTGAATATATGTTTACACTTAATTTGTGTATGCAGTACTGGGCGGAGATCTGCAAGATTTTGAATATATGTTTACAATTAACACAGACCAGCGTCTTAAAGGGTATTCTCATAAATTGAAGAAGGAAAAATTTCACACAAGAGTTCGGCAAAAATTTTTAGTGAGTCGCGTTTTCGACAAGTGGAATAACCTTCTAGCTTTAACTGTACACTCACCTTCCATGACCACGTCTAAGCAATCACTTTGTATCTAACATTTTGAGTTTCAGTTTGTAATATTTTCCTATTCTGTTGTTTTTTTCATCACCCAATGTTTCAATAACTGGAGAATGACTTCGCATTATTATTTTCAGTCTCTATTTGTTATATTTTGCTATTTCTACATTTTAGTGCTTGTATTTTCAATTATTTTTAGACAATTTATTCTTCATTTATGTAACCATGTTATTAATTCAATTTTATATGGGCTTTATAGAAATTCTTCGACCATATTACAATGCTATAATAATTATAATAATAATAATATTACCTGCGGCATTGGAGAGAGCAAATTCGTCGTAAAACGCCAGCTTCATGGGTTTTGCTCTTTTTTGACAGAATGTATGTTGTGTGTATTGAATGATGTGCAAATTTATTAAAAAAAAAACTGGTTTGCATTCGTTATGGTGTCTGGAAATTAGAGGATATTTTCAGAATATCTATACATTTTTGATATTCATGCATTTTGATTTACTCAGTACTGGTGGAACTATTCGTCAACCCGTCATACAAGCTGCTGTATTGAAAGTTTGATAGTTTAACTTAAGCTAGGCAATTGGTAATATAGCTTTCTTTTGTGGCTGCTCTGAAATGCTTGAAACAATTCGTACAAAATAATTCATTGACTACAATCATCACAACGGCAGATGAATTGACCGAAGAATTTCGGCATTCCTGTATCACAGCGTGCAGCATAACTGAGAGAACTTTCTGTTGTATATTCTTCTTCGATTTGTAGATAGATTTGGTGGATGAGCCAACATGAGCTCCGTGAAGATGGCACCGTAATGTTTGAGAAAATTAATGAAATTTAACAATACGTTTGACCACAAAACATTTTCGTTTGAATATAACAAAACGCAAATTTATTTTCGAACGGGCAGATATCGTTCTGGCGCATGCCCAGACTATCGAAATGCACGAATTTCTGAAGTGGCTTGAATTTGTTTCATTTTCAAAATAGAAACAACCCAAAATCTGTTAAAGCCGAGTTTATTATAAAAATATCGAAAAGTTGAACGAAACATTTAGAATTTCCATTCATTATAATCTTTCCTCATAGAAAAGATTTAAAAATAAGCTAGCGTACATATACAAAATGCTATTTCTCATGAAGTTTAAAATATCCATCGATTTTATTCTGAACCTTTCCCGATGCTGCCATCTGAACTGATTTGTCCTTGGGCCTTTTCAGGAGCAATACGTCTTCTATAGAAAGATCATTCATTTACAGTATCTGCATGTTTCACTTTTATTATACTATTTAAACCATCCTCTGAATCAGAAGATCCTCTACGTTTTCAATATTCCTTCCTAAAGCATCCTGTATAAGTTCTTCTTCAGTCAAGTCGATAACAAACTCTTTGTCTCCCACAGCCTAGTTGATAATGTTCTCAATGGTTACGTCATTTTCTGGATCGATGACCCTTAATGATTCGGCATTTTCTATGATTACACGATGTTTCTTCTGAAGCTCTGAGAGTGAAATATCATCTGATTCTTCTACTTCCGTTGTGTCATGCCACAATGCTGTCCAACTTTTACTAATATTTTTCGAAGTAATGGCTTTCAAAGATTGGGCAAGATTGTTCACGGCATCGTTCAAATTATACTGCTTCAAAATGGAAGTTATCTCTTCACCTTCATGCGAAATAATATGATTATGAAGGCGAAAAAAAACACAAGGTTTAACTTTAATCTACACTTTATTTGAAAAACTTCGACGACGTTTCGCTGACACAGCAGCTTTATCAAGAATGACAAACAGAATGAAGAGTATGGTATTATAAACAAATCGTAGAACAAGTTGGATGAATAACAGGAAAATCCACACCGAGCCATTGTACAGTTAGTATGAAAGGTAATAAAAACTAATTGAACAAGTTAAGTAGGGGTGAATAATTCACATCTACCTGCTCATTCAAAAGCTTGTCTGAATGTTTGTATCAATTTATTTCTAATGCTTCTTTACAGCCTCGGCTATCGTCCAGATACTCATTCGACGATCTGCATGCACAATTTGATTGACTTTGGTCACTGTTTCCGGAGCTCTCTCGACCTTCAGGAAGCGCTTAATCTACTCAAAATACTCGCGCGAGATGGAGATTTATTCCCGTCTGCCTCAGACGGAGTTTTATACAATTTAACGAGAAATTTGAGAGAAAAAAACACGTTCGTTTCAAACCGCTACTGCATAAATACTATAATAGTAACGAAAACGTGTATAGACAAGATATCTAGATAACCAATGCACTACTCGTTTTTCCCCACCACTCGTTTTTTTCCCACTACTCTAGGGCGCCCTTTAGGTGCACAGTCTCGTTATTTAATAGCCAGACCTCGTAGGCACAGAACGAGCATACATTTTCACCTTTTCCTTTATTGAAATTGTCGTTCGTCTCCTTAAAAAAGACGAAAGCCATGAATATCCTGCATTACTTGAAATATATGTTTTATTAGCATCACCAAATTTCCAAAACATTCAGTTTTTACCTGTTGCTCCTGTTAAAATTGTGATTAAATCTCAACTTTTCTACCAAGTTATAAGCAATGATGCGAACTTCGTCCCTAGTAGGAGCAGAACCACTCTGTTGTAACTTTATTATATGTTCTCCCAACTTCTTCTCTCCGTCTTCCTCTAGTGAGGAATCAAGGCCCAGACGTTTTTTTTCGAGACATTGTTCGTTCTCAATTTACACAAAAGAGTTGTTTTCGGGATTCTAAAACGCCTAGCTGCTTCACCCATCGCGATACCATCTTCATTGATACCATTGAGACCATTCACCAAGTTCTCAACATCCTATTTACTTCTAGCAGGCACGTTTTTTTATGTTTATTAATTGTAGGTATATCGGAAGAAAACATTGAAACTTCTGAATACATGTTCCATCTTTCCTTCCATCTAGTGGTCCATCAATCCTCAACTATTGAGGAGAGATAGACCACACGAATTATCAGCGCTTCGAATTATTTTCCTCTGTATTTTAATGTTATGTCACGTAACAAATATAACTTCATGAATATGCAATGAAAATGAGTTTAGACTAACCTCAAAATAGAACACGAAAAATGGATTTCCAATGTCAATAAATTTAATGAGTTCTCGAATAATTTTGAGCAGAATACAGCGGAATAACTGAATCGAAGCTTGCACGTATTCGCGGCGACAACATAACTGACATATAGGGCGGGAAGACGTTGCAATTCAGCAAGGAGGAAAAGAGTAATTTCAATCGGTCAGTCTCTCATTCCGACCCATCACTCCACGAATTACCCTATGTTGAAAAATAAAAAATATATTAAGACAAAATGTTCTGTCTCTGTTCGGTTTGAAACTTTTCAGACCACCCTCGTATTTATGAAGTTTAAGTGATATTCAGGATCCTACAACATTAACTTATATGAAAAACTTCTGGACCGGTCAGATGCTATTTTGTTATTCACAGTTCCCGTCTCACTTGTTTTACCTCTTACACATCTTTGATTTTAAACAGAAAAATTTGAATAAAGAATTCGAATTGGCACTTTTAAATGGCACGATATATCTTTCAAACAATCATTTGATAACTAGTGGATATCGAAACGAGATCACTGGTTTATCGGCGATTTTTTTGGTACTGATATATGATACTAACAAATTGAATACATATTTTAAGGAATGCTTCAGGTAGTTTAAGGTAGTGATTCAAGTCGTTATCTTTATGAGAATGGTGGTTTTGAATGTTTATAGGTCTTTGAACTGTCTGGAGAAAAAGACTTATCATGTTGAATTCTCATCAAGATCTTGCGATTTCAAGGTATACAGTTTCAATGCTGTGAACATGGCGAGATCTTCTTTGATATGAGCGTTAAGAAGAAAAACTAGTACTTCGTGTCCCATGAAAAACATAAAAATTAATGAATTCCAAGACTCGAAATGCAGTATTTCCGCCTCAAAAAAGAATATAAAACGAAGTTGTTTTTGTTGATAGTTATGGAATCGCCTATTCAAAAGCTTATCATTGATATCTAACCAACATTTGTGGGATCTTCTTTTCTACAGGCTGTCCCATCTCAAACAAGGCATTTTGTATATTTCCTTCCCCATAATGATTTGAAAAGTTGCACTTTTTTAACACAATTACCCCACCAGGTGACATTATAGGACAGATAACAGTGTGCCAGCGAATAATACACTCCTACCAGTCCTTTTTCATCCAGCGACGATCTAAGTTGGCGCACAGCAAAAGCAGCGCAGTTCACCTTCATACAGACGGCTCCCAAATGAGTCTGCCACGACATTATAGAGTCAACCTCTACCCCAAAAATCTGACCGTAGGAGAAGCTAAAGTCTCCGAACCGTACCAGATTAAAGTCCGTTCCTGAAATGCAAAATAATCGTCTTCGCAATGTTCAATATCAGGTCATTACGGAAACATTTGAATTTGGGAGGCTTTTACTTGGTAAAATTCCATTATGTTCGAATTATGTGGTTAAAAACATAACTTCGACAGCAAAATCATTAATTACAGACCACGAAAAATATAAATTCATTAACTCCAATCCAAAATCCCCTGAATTATATTCGTTTATAAAACTTCATAAACCTAATTACCCTATTAGACCTGTTGTTTCTTATGTAACGGCACCTTCTTTCAAACTTTCAAAATTCCTCAACGACTTGCTAATAAAACATTGCAATTTTAAGTCTAAATTTTCGGTCAAAAATTCATACGAACTAATTGCCAATATCAAAGATACCATTATACCACCTAATTCCAAACTCATTTCTTTCGATGTTAAGAATCTATTTGCCAACATTCCTCCGAAAGATACGTATTACTTAGTTGAAGAATTATTAGAAAAGAATCATGTCAATACTATCATTAAATCAGATATTCTTTCATTATTACAAATTCGTTCAGATCAAAATTATTTCCATTTCAATAACAAATATTATACTATTGAAGACAGCTTGATTATGGGCAATCCGTTAAGTCCTTTGTTAGCAGAAATATTCATGAACAATTTAGAGAAATTGTTTCATAATCATCCACTCAGTAAATATTGTTTATACTGGTATCGCTATGTAGACGATATCATTCTTTGCTTCATAGGAACAGATAGACAGTTAAAAATTTTCGAAAATCATATTAATTCATTACATCCACAAATTGGATTCACAACCGAAATAGAAAGCAATAATTCGATAAATTTCCTAGACGTATCAATTTCGAATGAAAAGGAAGACATGTTTTCGCAATTTACCATAAGCCGTCACATACAGATATTATAATACATAACTCGTCGTGTCATCCGTATCAACATAAAATGTCAGCATTCAATAGTTTTATTCATAGATTGATTAACATATCGTTATCACCAGAAAATTTTAACAAATAACTAAATTTGATTAAACAAATAGCCAAAAATAATGGTTACAATCCCAAACTAATAAATAATATTTTAAATAAAAACAAAGTAGAATCGCATTGAATGAACTTTACCCAGTCGATCAATTGAAACAAAATTCAACACCTCAACCTACGTTGGCATTACAAGTGAGAAACTGAAATCATTCTTGAGTAGCAATAATTTCAACATAGCTTTCCAAACTAATAATAATTTAGGCAAATATATAAAAATAATAAAACCAAATCAGGTAAAAACAATGAATCAGGTGTTTATAGATTGAATTGCAATGACTGTGATAATTTCTACATTGGTAGAACACATAGAAATTTTAATATTAGAATATCGGAACATAAACGCAGTTTTTCAAATAAAAAATCAGATTCAAATTACGCGAATCATCTCTTTCGACCCACAGTTTGAAATTTTGCATACAGATAATAAATCTTGGAAGGTAGATCTTTGGGAAACTTTAGAAATCAATAAATACAAACACTCAGGTAAACTCATCAATGAACAAGTCGATTTAAGCCCTTCACCTCTATTGAATCTCTTCGGGGAGCAATATATTCCTTAATTTTATTGGATATACCTGTCATAAATAACCACTTAAGAAGAAGCAACCCAATAAGTTTTTAATTACTCAAGAACATGTATATTTATATTCTCATTTATATTTTCTGTACATTCATTCGTCTGAAGGAGCTACGGTGTACTGAAACGCGTTGCGAATCGCAATTATTAAGTAAAATTCCTTTTAACACAGTACTTGTTTTTTATTATTCATTACGGAAACACCACCCAGCGAATGCATCAGTGGCACGTGACACAACCCCCGCAAGAGTGTCAGAAGTCGGCGCTGAAATCGCAATTGATGAATCATCATCCGTAGAATGTACAAGTTCAGATTCAGCAATATTCAGTTGTATACTCGGTTTCAAATCGTTTACATAAAAGATGAACAACAACGGTCCCAGCACCGACCCTGAGGCACACCAATGTCATAACTCCTCTCAGTCGATATGACATCTCCCATTCTTATCTTGAACCTCCTAGCTCTCAGATACGACATCAACCATTCAAGCGTGCAGCCCCTAAAACCAAAAGCACAGAGGTTTCTCTCCATAAAGTCTAAATTAAGTAAGTTGGCATTCACACAATAATTCGTAATTTTCTAAGTATGTGGTGAGTCTAGTGACCATTAATCGTTCGAAAACCTTGGATATATTGTTGAGGAGTGAAATAGGACGTTAGTTCCGAATCTCTAGAGGACTGCCCTTTTCATGAATGGACACAATTAAAGCAACCTTGAGTATTTCCGGAAACTTGCCCTTCAAAACAGACCGGCTGAAAATCTCCGCTAAAGGATCAGCGATCCGAGAAGAAATGGCTTTCAAGAGTCTCACAGGGATGTCATCTATACCACAAGAATTTTTATTTTTTTTTTTTATTTCGAGTATAACTGACTCGACTTCCGTGCGAGAAAAAATATGGAAATAAAAATATTTCAATGATCGATCGCCAAGAGTACATGTGGAGCGAGTCCTTCTGAGAAATATTGTACAAAACTTTCTGCAATTTCCTTCTCTTCCTCGATAATCCCACACCCATCTATTACCAAGTTAATGTTACCACTTCGCTTGTTACAATACAATCTATCTCTAACCAACCGCCAAAGAGTTTTCTATCTATTATTCGAATTCAGAATAGTCTCATTACAAAATTGTTTTCTTGAGTCACACACCAACTTATTATACTGTTTTTTTTTAGATCATACTTGATATTCATATAACCATGTTTTTGTCATGATCTATCTTCTTCTTGTAAGTTATAAATAATAATTTCATTTTTTTACTGACTCTTTCATTATTTGGTCCTCGGCAGAGCTACCCCCTAAAATATGATCCTCATACTTTGAGAGTCTTCCAATGGAGTGTTGACAATAGTTGAATACATACTTTACTTATTATCATCGTAATTCGTGAGGAATTTATAAAAATTTATTTAAGCGTCTGTCAGGGCTACTGTTCCAGTATAACATTGATAAAAACGTGAACTCGCTATCGTAGTTTCAATGTGTAAATAGCGATAACGTACAATTTCAGAATGAAGTGATATATATGTGAAGCGGCTACTCAAATCAGTTTATATTTTATTTATACCGATTATATATATGGCAATTAACGAAATTGTTGTTCATGTTATTGAAGGTGTTTACGGAACGAAAAATCGACCGCAAAAAAGCAGTAGTGAAGACGGTCATCTGTCCTTGACAAAGCTATAAGAGCAAGTTCAAGTTAAAGCACAGAAAAGGCGGTAAATCTGCGAGGTAAACTGGAAATTTTCGCCATACGAAGTCGAAGTAGGGATACCAGCTTATTCACGATCGCAAAGTGCTAGAGCAATAATAGTTATACGTCTATACGAGTGTAAACAACAAGAAAGCATTCGATCGCTTGAGTGTTGAAGTGCTTTCACAGACGCCGGCGATACTGAACTCAAACAATGGCTGTGAATAAAGAATCAGCGGTTATTGACATAATCCCAAGACCCATGAAAAATCCGAAAGAAGTCGTCGAGAACCTCCGCAAGAATTTCTATGCCAACAAAACTCGTTCGTTGAAATTTCGGCGAACCCAACTTGAAAATTTCATAAAATTTTTCGAGGATAACGTCGATGACTTGTGCGATGCCGTCTACAAGGATTTGAGGAAACCCAGGTCGGAGACGATCCTATGCGAGATAGACTTTACCATAAACGAAATAAAAAACTTGCTGTTCAATTTGAACGAGTATGCTAGTCCAGAGTATCCTGAAAAGGGGCTTGTTAACATGTTGGATGGTGTGGAAATACGTAAGGATCCTTATGGTGTAGTTCTCGTTATTGGATCTTGGAATTACCCTTTGGGTATTGCTTTGAATCCTATGGCAGGTACGTGATTTTTTTTGTGTATTATTCAAATTCCATTCGATTTATAATATATCATTTAATCACATTCATAACACCATAATCATAGAAGGTTTTCAAATAGAGATCTTATATTTAGAAATAAACTCCAGCTGCGTTGACTTTCAAAAACTTTTATTGGTAATTAGTTAACGAGAAAGATCAAAATTTGAATGAATTTCTTCTTCAGATCCTCTAGATTCCTTCTTCCTCCAATTTTTTTGCACCCAAGAACTTTGAGTGACCAAAACTTCAAAACATTAAAATGAGTCAGTCATCATTGAAAATATTCTAAGTCGTTGACCACCTCAGATTTGTTGAATAATTATTTTCTTAGAATTCCTTCGAGATTTTACTCTTGTGAAGGCATAAATTGAAGTATTTTGATTTTTTCTTTGTAAAAGAAGTAAGCAATTAAAATGAAATTCTACTAAAATCCTCAGTTTCTTATAGATTCTTATATCATCATTTTTCGTTCGCACACTCTTTCTAGAAATGGATGAATTTTTTTCACATTTTCAAATCTTAGGAAGAGACTAACTATGCCTCTCATGCCACAGCTGTGTCGTTCATGGTGATTTAATGAGTTTGTTCACTCGTTTCTTGAAGTAACCGAAAAGATTCTCCTTATAAACGAATTCTACAGTACACTAATTCTGCAACGAAAGATTTTTATGGAGAGAGGTACGTGGTGTTGCTAGTCGGAGCTGAAGGCAGATAAGAGTTTTCGCAAACCGGGTTCTTTCCGGAACCAAGCCTTTCAGTCCTTAAGAGTATTTCACAGAAGGTATCTGTGAAAGGGGAGATCAGTAACCCGGAGCTTCTGACCGAGAAGCTAGTCGATTGGATGTTCTGGTTTCTCCTGGACACTATCCAATAGATGTACCGAATATTTCTGAGTCCCATACATGAGAACAGTATTCCAGACCAGGTTGCAGCAGTGCTTTTTATTCCTTGTAATTGTCAGCTGTGATGGCGTTAATTACTACTTAGCCATGAAAAGACAACTGAGTTCAGAAAAAGCAGATTTGGCAATAGCCGACAAATGGTCATGCCAGCTAACTTCGGTGTTATTTGTTCATTATTCATTCATTTATTCTTCTTATTTTACTCTCGTCAGTTAATGAGCCGAAAAAGAAAAACAAAAAACAATGTGAAAAATATAGGTGAATAAACATAAGAAACTTACAAATCATGTATAATCTAACCTAGCAGATTTTTTATGAAATGAATCACTAATTTTGAATGGGAAAGTAAAGAAAAATTCAAAGTAATGACCATTTCTTTTTACACATTTTGACCACCTTTCTGGCAATTTGTGGATACCATAGAAATGTTCGTCTTTTCAAGCAAACAAATCAGACACCCGATTTTCGACTTCTGCATGAGAATCGAAGTGTACCCAGCCAATGCGTATCCTTTCGATGAAAGCAAATGGTAATAGAAAGGGGCCAAGTCTGCTGAATACGGTGGATGGGGTAGCAGCTCCCAGCTAAGTACTTTGGTTGTATCCTGAACCGATTTTGCTTTGTGTGCAGGTGCATTGTCGTGTTACATAATTACTTTGCTGTTTTCTGGCTCATTCTGGTCGTTTTTCGATCAATGCATGGTCCAAATTGATTATTCGTTGTCCGTAGCGATTAGTTTCAACAGTTTCCCCAGGTTTTAGAAGTTCATGATATACCACACACTTCTGATTCCACCAAACACAGAACATTGCCTTCTTCCCAAATCCATCTGTTTTTCCAGTGGATGTTGATAGTTGTCCCGCATCAACCCTAGCTTTTAGGATTCTTAAAATGAATCCAGTGACAGTTCGATGCAAAACCGAACTTCTGCCATGTCTTTAAAGCAAAATTTCACAAGTGTTTTTTCGGTTTACATTTGTTTTCCATTCAATTCATGTGGCACTCATTTTCCACATTTTTGGATCTTTCTCAATGCTTTCAAAGAGTCTGAAATTGTTTGTTGTGCAACATTTAACATGACCATTTATTTTGAACTCAAATTATCGTCTTCGAATATTGTTTGCAGTTTGACGTCTTCAAACCTTTTTGAAAACTGCATTTCCCTCATCAGTTTTTGCATGTTGCTTCTGATAGAACATGATCATCGTATGCCTAGACTATCATTCGATGCCACTCTGCAGCACTTTTCTTTAAGTGAAAACAATAATAAATTAAGGATTCCGCAAATCATCACTTTCCGGTACGAAATTTGACATTTTCAACAAAATGAAAAATGATGATGTTGGTGATGTCATGCTTACCAAACAGAAAAAATTGAGGGTCGTTGACAACAAATCTTGCCTACCAACAAATCTGTATATATATATATATATATATATATATATATATATATATATATATATATATATATATATATATATATATATATATATATAGGGGTTTTACCCCGACGAGTTGTCCATATATCTGTTCATGCAATCAAACTGATTTCATGAAAAATATAAATCCACCACCCGGTAATTAATACCATTGCCAGGCAATGATTATAATCAAAACATATCCTGGAGTAATTATATATTAGGATAACGTTAAATGTTATGAGAATATATCAATCTACCAGAATATATACATACTATAGCATCATCAGACAATGATATCAATATACCAACGAGTAGTGTCAGAGGCTTTCTCCCGGAAAAATCCAGTGTACGGACCTTAGTCAAGTAACACTGAATGTTACTCATTAATAGTTTCCTTTGTGTGAAGTGGTGAACGATCGAATAGAATACTGCTCTGAATATAAATATGACAAAATTGTCAGTTAATTATATTACATTTATATAAACAAATAAATAAAATATGAAATGAGATTCTGAGCAGTATAAACTAAAGAGAAAACCTATGACTCTACCTCATTATTATTTTCGGAAAGAAACCTACGAAGAATATTACAAGATTTGATGACTGTTATCTTTTGTAACTGTTCAAACAAATTTTTCTTCAGACCCAAAATCTCAATACTTTTGTGAAGATTTCTAGGAATAACGCCTGTTGTAGAAATAATAATCGGTAGAATAAATATTTTCTTCATTTTCCACATTTTTTAATCTCGTCGCCAAGCATCATATATTTAGAAATTTTTTCATTGTATTTATTTTGTATATTATGTGTGTCGGGTATAGCAATATCAATTATATATGTTATTTGATTCTGTTTATCATTAAGAACGATATCTGGTCTATTGTGTTTTACAGCTCTGTTGCACAGAATTGTTTTATCAAAATAAAGTTTATATTTGTCATTTTCACAAATAATCTCAGGTTCATATTTTTGAAATTTTTTTCTTTTAGGAATTAGGTCATGTTTAATTCCTAGATTGAAGTGAATAATATTAGCGACGGCATTATGTCTTTCTAAATAATCTGTTGAAGCAAGGACTGAGCAAGATGATAATATATGAAAAACTGTTTCTGAAGAACAGAAACATCTACGGCAAGAATCATCTATATTTTGTTTGATGATATGTTTTCTATAATTCCTTGTGAAAACAACCTGATCCTGGATCGCAATTGCCAAGCCTTCTGTTTCAGCAAACAATTCTCCAGATACTAACCATTTATTCGATGCAATTTCATCAATATAATCATTTTCAATTCTTTAGGTGCTTTCCGTGTAATTCCTTCTGCATCCAACTTTCTCTTTTAGAATTATCATCAAATATATCAAAATCTACCTTTTGCATTGTCAAGTTCAGAGGTGTAAGATTATAATCTGAAGCAACAACAATATCATGTAATTTAGACGTTTCTGTTTATCATGAAAATGGGAACGTAGATGAAAAATCTGTTTACTATGAAGATTATTCAAATCAATTAATCCACGACCTCCAAGATGTCTAGGTAGTGTAACTCTCTGAACAGCTGACTTATATATATATATATATATATATATATATATATATATATATATATATATATATATATATATATATATATATATATATATATATTCTTTTGAAAAGAGTGGATTTACAACAATTCGAATAATTGTATTTACAATAAATGCTTATATCTATAATTTTGGTGTGTGTCAGAAAAAACACAAGTGTGAGCTCAGGAAATGTAACAGGGGAACCATACTATCTTGCATTTGATTCAATAAACGACTAAAAAGACCTGAGGAAAAATCTTGTTTCCCTATCGCTCTTGCTCTAGCAATAGTTTGTCTGTTTATGTTGTGTTAGTGTCGTGTGTACATAAAGGGTACCAAAGATTTTTCTGCTTAGGCGCTTCATTCTCTCTTGCACTCCATGATTTCCAGACGAAGACAAGAGTGAAAGGAAGGGGTTTGGGACAGGAATCTGTAACAATGGAAAAAAAACCAGCAGAAAAATATTTCAAAAACCATACTTCTTATATGTCTCAACAAATCTAAGAAAAGATTTTACATAGGACTAAGGAGATAATCAAAAAGTACATAACCTGCGATATTTCCTCTTTCGCGGAGATGTTCTTCAGTCGCAGTGTGAGTCTCCTGAAACATAATCACTTTCTTGTTCTTGCTTGCCAATTTTGAAGTATAATCGCAAAAAACCCTTCAATATTCAAACTCAACAAAACAATTCCCTCTCTGTTTGACCGAGAGAGCTCCGATGGCCAGGTTCAGTCTTCCAAGTGATGCCTATTATGATCTATAGATGTTCTAGAATCATTATGGACCCAATAATTTGGATTGACATCATATTATTTCTTCGTGGATCTTGTTTAATTTAAAGAAACATTTTGACAGTCGTTCTGAAAATAATATAAAAAAAGCCTTGGCTCAACAGATATTACTCAATTTTTTGCATGAAGTTCCTGTTACTCAGATCCCTGACATGACCTGGAACTCTGTCCTAGAATGCTGGATCCCAGTTCTTGCTTCCCACACAAGATATCCTCACACCCTTGAAGTCAATATTTATATTATTCTTTCTTCTGATGTTATATTCGTGTTGCTTGCGGCAGATGTATTCATATAAATTCTTCTCAACATAGCTCAGACAGCAGAGAATATACATCGATGGCTATGTAAGAATTGTCATCTTGATGAAGAAAGGTCTGTCGTCGTTTCTATTGAGCTGCTTCGACAAAAGGCTCACGGCCCTTCTCTGCAATTTGAAAATACGATCGGTCTGAGAGAACGGTTCTCATGCGAGCAAGCCATAATTGTGGGTTTGAAAGAGCGCATGAAAAGCCATTAGGAGAACATCACAGCTCACACATTTTGTAAGGCTTCTCAAGAGGAATATTGATTCATTCAATTTAATCGTGACATCGTCTACATGCGCTTCAAAAGTTGAGGTGTTATCTAACCAATACTAGCAACCTTGCAGAGTCAGCGTCGAGATCATCATCATCTCCTCGATCAATATCTTGAAGTGTGAGAACAATTTCTTCTGTTTTGGCTCTATTCAATAACATCTATTCACGTTGAACCATCTCTCCAGGCGAACATCAGACTCTTTCATCTGAGTTGACAATGATGCATGTTCGTTTCTGAGGAAATTCGATGTCGTTACATGATTAGAGGAGGTTCTCTAGCAGCGACTTTTCTGGCGAGAGTTGTTGTTTGCGTCTTGTTCGTATTAAATTGGCTAAGTTCAAGCGGACAAACTCTGATGTCTTCCCCCAGTTTCAATTTATTGACATGCTCTGTTGGTATCTTTGTCTGTGTGGCTCTTCAGCTGTTATAGGACGCTGATTAAATTATTAGGGTGCAGTCGTCCGCATACCTAAATATCCTGTTCCCGCTGGAGTGAAGCAGTTCATTAATCTGCAACAAAAAAATAGTTGGCGAGGGTATATAGCCCTGGAGATCCCCTGAATTGACCTGAAAGTTACACCAGTTGTAAATATGTAAATTTAGATGTTGTTGAATAATGTGGAAATTCATAAAACATAAAACAAATTCATAATTTTGAGGTGTTATTCAAAATTACTTAATCGATGTCGGTTTTGCACAGATCCCAACAAATTCGAACATAATGTTCACTAATTGACCTAAGTAATTAGAAATAATTAAACTGTAATAAAGTAATGATTTTGCCGATGAGAGACAATTTTGGTGAATAATTTGAGAGTACTGAAAGTGAAAGTATGCTATGGCTCCAACGATTTCATATGGAAAATTTGTTTTCGGAATTATGTGTAGTAAAATATTACATTTTATTCATAGCAGCAGCATAATTACTATGAGTGAAATACACACATACATACAGAAACTATTATTAACTCAGAAAGTATGAAAATGAATAATTTTTCTCACATGTACACTTGAGATAATATTATACAAGTATTTAAATATTTATGTTGTGAATCATAAATTTTGACAATCGTAACAAGAAAAAATGTAACTGAACTATTTTAAGATAATTTCTGAAATTAAGTTCTTTATTCGCGAGAAAATAAAAAATAAATATATAAAAAAAGCAATTCAATTGAAGAATTTGATCCTTTTGATTAATCATTATCTTCAGGCGTAAGCAATGATTTGAAGAATTTTGTAATTTCTTCTTGCTTTGCAGTTCTTAGAAGCTCCTTCAATTCAGACTGACATTCAGCATTAACATTTTGCCTCCTAAAAATACGACTTCGTTCCATAGGCGGTTCAATTATCAAAAAGAATTCACGAAGCTCATTTACTATTCTAATATCTTAACTAAGACGTTTCCAGTGCTTATTGAAGCCTCGTCTTCAATAGGCTGTGAATTTATATTTCCTCCAAATCGGTTTCAATCAAATCTTCCTCTAACAAATCAAGTCACTCGATTATATCTGTACGAACCCATCTATTCCATTTGTCAGTCAGAATAAGCCACAATTTTGGGTTCAGTTTTTCCACTGATACTTTTATGTTCAAGATACATTTTGCTATGTCAAATGTCTTCCAGCATTCCGTAACATTTATATCAGGATCAGATTCCATATTATCCAATAAGATTTTGAAGGCTCGTCTCATGTGGAAGAACTTGAAAGCCTAGGTTATTTCTTGGTCCATGGGTTGAAGCAAAGACGTCGTGCTCGGAGATGAAATAGACACTTTTATATTTGGATGCATAGTATCAAGTTTGCGGGGATGACCTAGTGCATTGTTCAAAACTAGAACAGTTTTAAAGTCTTCTTCTTTTTTTTGAATAAGTTCGAACTTCTTAAATACTGGCAGGTCGTCTTCGTCTTGCTTTTAAAGCAAGGGGATTTCAATGACGTAATCTCCAAAGGCATTAGTTTAACTCTATTCTTTGCGGTCTTCCAGGGGCAGACTTCTCGCATTTAGAAATTAATGAGCACTCTTTTGGTTGTGGTTTTCGACCCATAGTGAGAACGTCACTTCCATTTTATCTTTTGCTGGATCACGATCAATTTTCGTTGACAGTAAAGTTGAAGCTACATACGACCGCATTTTATCTTCGGACTTTTTATCGATCGTACAGTTGATTCATTTTCATTTTCATTTTATTTATTATGTCTCAGCTACTGGTCATTGATATTGCATAATGCATGTGTACTATATTAGATAATCATGTTTGAATGAAAGAGAAATATGAATAAATTTTTCAAATACGGTTATACAGTTGCATTGTCTCGAGGAATTTCAGTAATTTATCAAAGTTTTGTGAGGACTCACCTTGTGGTTGTGGTTGAGAGGTCATCAGATGATGATGAGTCAATCTCGTGTGTCCAGTGCGTAGACGTCGAATGATCACTTTTTGTTTTCTGAACATGTGTAGTAATTTCGTGGAGGGTACTGAGGGTTGTATTTCATGCAGTTTGTTCTGAGATGAGTCCGACTTACGCTGCCATTTGTGTTGAGTGAACATGTCGTTTATTGACTCTAGTGATGCCAATGAATCAAGAAGTTTTTGTCGTTTGAACCACAGGTGGGTTCATTGGCTTCACAGCAAAGGCTAGCTGGTGGTGTTGACCTAAAAGCTCCGAGACACAGTTGATTGGGTAACATTGAAGAAGTGTGATATGTATGCAAACGATCAAGCATTTCTATTTTCACTATAAGTGATAACACTGATTCATTTTGCATCGAAACTCGTTTTTTAATTATTTTAGGCGACATTTTAAATTAAGAATGGAAAAATGAAACAATAATATACGAAAAGTGGCTAATACCAAAGAACAGGACGTCTAATAAGTGTTATTTAACAATATACTTTGTGCATCAAGTAATTAGACCGCTTTAATTAAACATTTTGTTCGTTTACATTCTCAAAAATATCGACCGCGGTGAAGGCGGCTTATCTTAAAGGAAAGACCGAAATAATGCAGCGAGGATAGATCCGCTATAAAGAAATCTTCAACCATGAATATAGTAGTAGGATTGCATTTTATTTATTCGTGAATAGTGAAAACGCGAATAATTAACTGTACGTTTTCGTGATCTTCAATGCAAACAGAGATTATAACGGTTCCATAATTTATTCAAAATTTTAAATCGACATTAAATACCATAACAAAAAGTTTTAGGTACTGTAATCATTCTGAAGCCCATTCTCTTGAATAATGAATGCCTCCTGAATCCTATTTTCAGCAATAAACTATTGATAATAAAGGTTTCAGGAATTTCATTGAATATTTTGTTCTTTTGAACAATTTTCTATGATGATTTTTGAATTATAAATTATTTTTGGAATAATTGTGAAAAACTGTCTTTTTTAATATTTCGAGCCATGAATAAATTCCTGAATCCTGCAGTTGATAAGTAAACGTCTGTGCAATTATTACCAAGCTGCGTCATTCGTTTGTTAACATTTGTTTTAATAAAAAACAAGTACTGTGTTTTAAGGAATTTTACTTAATAATTGCGATTCGTAACGCGTTTCACTACACCGTAGCTTCTTCAGACGAATGATTATGCAGAAAAATAAATAGAATGTTCTTGAGAATATAACTATAAATGTTCTTGAGTAATTAAAAGCTTATTGGTGTTTTCTTCTTAAGTGGTTATTTATGACAGGTATATCCAATTATTAGATTGCTTTGCAATTCTATACTATGTCACATACAGATATTATAATACATAACTCGTCGTGTCATTCATATCAACATAAAATGTCAGCATTCAATAGTTTTATTCATAGATTGATTAACATCCTGTTATCACCAGAAAATTTCAACAAAGAACTAAATTTGATTAAACAAATAGCCAAAATAAAGGTTACAATCCCAAACTAATAAATAATATTTTAAATAAAAACAAAGTAGAATCGCATTGAATGAAGTTTACCCTGTCGATAAATTGAAACAAAAATTCAACACCTTAACCTACGTTGGCATTACAAGTGAGAAACTGAAATCATTCTTAAGTAGCAATAATTTCAACATAGCTTCCAAACTAATAATAATTTAGGCAAATATATAAAAATAATAAAACCAAACCAGGTAAAAACAATAAATCAGGTGTTTATAGATTGAATTGTAATGACTGTGATAATTTCTACATTGGTAGAACACATAGAAATTTTAATATTAGAATATCGGAACATAAACGCAGTTTTCAAATAAAAATCAGATTCAAATTACGCGAATCATCTCTTAGAAAATAATCATTCTTTCGACCCACAGTTTGAAATTTTGCATACAGATAATAAATATTGAAGGTAGATCTTTGGGAAACTTTAGAAATAAATAAATACAAACACTCAGGTAGACTCATCAATGAACAAGTCGATTTAAGCCCTTCACCTCTATTGAATCTTTTCGGGGAGCAATCTATTCCTAATTTCATTGGATATACCTGTCATAAATAACCACTTAAGAAGAAGCAACCCAATAAGCTTTTAATTACTCAAGAACATTTATAGTTATATTCTCATTTATATTTTTCTGCATAATCATTCGTCTGAATAAGCTACGGTGTAGTGAAACGCGTTACGAATCATAATTATTAAGTAAAATTCCTTAAAACACAGTACTTGTTTTTCATTATTGATAATGGAATTTTACCAAGTAAAAGCCTCCCAAATTCAAACATTTGTTTTTGTTGAAAGGATATTTCTTTTCTAATGCACTCAAGTTTTTCTAGGTTTTTTCGTAAGTTATCCTCGATCAGAATGCAGGATTCAAGTCTTGTTAATGAGAATGCTCAAACATTCAATTATATTTTCTAGAACTAGTTCTTATATGGAAGAAACGGGAACATTACAAAACTACTTATGAAATCAATCGAATATGTGAGAAAAATAATTTTTTCAGAATAATTAAATCTACTGAGCGAAAGATTAACATAAATCAGTTCATCCGAGAAAACTCCGTAAACGAAAAGATTATATTGTTTCAAATTGAAGTCTGTGCAAAGTCGAATCTAAAAATGTTTTTGAAATACTGATAACTGACCATCAGCATCGGGGGAATTAATTAAGTTGATTCTATAGCAGTTGATCTTGAAACAAGATAACCTTTGTGAATATGACAGCGTTCTATTGAAAACTAAATCCTTTTATGAAGTAAAAGTAGTTTTAGATTTCAGAACAACAAGTGACGTGTGAAAGAATTCGAATATTTTGAGGATAGCATTAGACAACGAAAAAAAATTATTTCAAAATATTTTTTGTTTTTCATTCAAAATATATATGTTATTTGAGGAAACGCTATACTTAGAAAAGTGTAGAAACTATATTCTTTAATGCAAAATCGGTCTTTCCAAAATTATCTTATACAGGGTGGTGCGGTTTATATGGCGGAAATTTAGATATAGAAATAGAGAATCGAAGAATAATTTGAGTTTGCTATCCAGGGTGTTACATAATACTATGTCACAACTTGAGGGGGTAAATCTACATGCAATTTTAAGAAAAAAGTTCATATGAACATAGGTTCCCAAAAGCTTTGTTATGGAGCTACAGGGTGTTTGTTGAAATTTCCGGAAAAAATTGGTTTTTTCTTCAAAACTCCTGCAGTTTTTGAGATATCATTACACGTCCTAGATTTTAACTGAAATTCACAAGGTGTTTTCTTTTCCGAGGCCATTTCTCTTTTTGCCTTTTCAAACTTTTCTGCAGTACGCCACTGATCAGCGTACAATCAATTTTCGTCATCTTCGTTCAATTGAGAAACTTTTTTGACAGTTGTAATTTCTTCGTATCTCCAACTGTTTTCGAGTTGAATTATTGAATTTGGATTATTTGAATTGTTATTCGCTAAGTAAAAAAAAATAATAGAAACACTCGATAGGTATGCCCAAATTTTGCTTTTATTTTGAAAGCTCGTCTTCTGAGACTCCACTTATACTTATTCAATATCAAAGTGAAGAAATAACAATTGAAAACTAAATAAATTGCTGGAAAAGTGCTCCACCTGCCTCTGTCCTTCTGCGCATATTATCACGCACTCTTTGAAATATCCCTGGGATATTTCTTATCGTGTCACGAGAGGTTATTTATTATTCGATTTCTCAATTCTTCTACAGTGTTCACTGGAGTGGTATAATCTAAACTTTTGAGATTACCCCATAAGAAAAATTTTAAACTATTTAAGTCTGGGCACCTAGAAGGCCATGGTTCTGGCCCACCCCGACCTATACATCGGTTGTTGAATGTATTATTCAAGAATTCCCTAGCTTCTCCACTAAAATGTGCTGGTACCCCGTAATGCATGAACCACATTATGTTTCTCACCAAAAGTGGCACATCCTCGAGCAATAAAGGTAACTCTTCCTCAAGAAATTGCTGATAAGCGGGACCATTTAGTCTGTAAGGCAAAGAAAATAGCCCAATGAAATAATTTCCAATTATACCCACCTGGACATTTTGTGAAAATTGTTCTGGATGATGATATTCTTCAATCAGATGCGGGTTTCCTCAACCCAATAATGATTATTATGATAATTTCTGATAGCAGTTCTCGAAAAGTCAGCTTCGTCTGTGAACATTATTTCACAATCAAACTGAGTATTTTCTCTAATTTTATCTAAAAACCATCAGCAAAAATTCAGCCTTGAAGGAAAATCTCGATGAAATAGAGTTTGAACGCATTGAATATGAAACGGGCACAATAAAAAGTCGTAGAGAATCCTTCAAAGTGGAACATGTGAAATATTCAACTGATTTCAAATTTTTCTTGTACTCACATGAGGATTCAAATCAATACAATTCAAAACTGCTCCCTCAATATCTGGAGTTCTCATAGTTTGAGTTGCACTTTTTAAATAATTATTTGCATTAAAGGTACCAGTTTCCCTCAACCTTCTGTAGATATTTGAAAATGTTCGCCTGTCTGGTGTTACTCGATTTGGAAAGCGCACCTGATATAAGCGCCTAGCTTCTGTTGTGTTTCCGTCAGCCAGACCGTACATGTAATGGATATCAGCCAATTCGGTGTTAGTAAAATTAGCCATTTTTTTAAAGCAATAACTTCAAAAGTATTGAAACCAATCGTTAATTTAATAAAAAATTCGAGCAGACACTGGTTCAACTTTAGCAACTGTCAAAATAAATAAATAAATGAAAGAAATCAAAGCCTACTAACCATTTTTGAATTAGAAATGCTTTCAATTCAGCGAATGCATACAATCGTTTAATAATTTTTTGCTCGAGAACGTTTGGAGATACGAAATAAAAATTTCTAAATTGAACGAAGATAACGAAAATTGATTGTACTTGGTGTCAGAAAAACACAAGTGTGAGCTCAGGAAAATGTAACAGGGGAAACCATACTATCTTGCGTATGCTTCAATAAACGAGTGAAGAAAACCTGAGGAAAAAACTCCTTTCCCTGTCGCTATTGCACTAGTAATAGTTTGTCTGTTTATGTTGTGTTAGTGTCGTGTGAACATAAAGAGTACCAAATATTTTTCTGCTTAGCAGCTTCAATTGTCATCTTGCACTTCATGATTTCCAGACGAAGACAAGGTTGAGAGGAACGGGGTTTGGGACAGGAATCTGTAACTATAGAAAAAAAAACCAGCAGAAAACTATTTCAACAATCATACCTGACTCTCATATGGCTAAACACACTTGAATTTAAGAAAAGATTTTACATAGCAAGCAAGGCCATAAAAAGGACTAAGGAGATATTCAAATAGTACATAAACTGCGATATTTCCTCTTTCGCGGAGATATTTTTCCGTCGCAGTGTGAGTCTCGTGAAATATAATCACTTCCTTTTCTTGCTTGCCAATTTTGAAGTATAATCTCGCAAAATCCCTTCATTATTTAAACTCAACAAAACAATTCCCTCTCTGTTTGACCGAGATAGCCCTGATGGCTAGGTTCGGTCTTCTAAGTGATGCCGAATATGATCTATAGATGTTCTAGAATCATTATGAACCCAAATTTGGGTTGACATCTCTCATATATTATTTCTTCGTGGTTCTTGTTTAATTAAAAGAAAAATTTGAGAAAAAATTTTGACGGTTGATTCGCAAAGGTTTAAAAATTCATCTTAATTCCTGCCCACAGTGCTACAGTATTTAACAAACAATCGAAATTAACCTTATCTGGATTTTTTTCGAAATGGATTTCTGTTCTCGCGGCGAATTCTTTTTTATCTTTTATCGATTCAAAAGGGTACCTCGAAGTGGTTATTTGAGTTTTAGAAAAAGGAAAGAGTCTACCGGAGCCATATCAGGCATAGAAAGTTCATTGTCTATCTCTAACACTTTCAAACTCCGCCTCAGTATAGAAAACAGTTGTTTCAACTTAGCAACAACAAAAATTTTGCTAATTGTGTTTAGCACATTTTTTTAATAATCATTTCTCGGTACTTTTTCGATAGAATCTATATAGGTCACAGTTTTTTCTTAGCTTAGGCTCATATTGAAAATAGACCAGTAAATTCTCAATTAATTATATAATGGTAATTGTATAGGTAACCTTATTAGGAATTTATTACATAATTAATATTCAATCTAACGAATTACTTCTTCTATGCTTCCTGTCGTAGGCAGATACTTTCCTCGTAATTAACAATTATCCCAAACAAATAAATTATACAAAAAGCTGGCGCCCCACTTCTACTTTATAACATAAATTTTAGGCCCGATTTTGTTTTTGTAATCTGAATAAATTATATCAATTATTATTACGATTTACACATCGAGTTTCATATGTAGCCTCTTTTGCATTTTACTTTCCCACGCACAAATTACTGCATTATATTTCAGGATAGTTTTGAACGTTTATATTCGTGTAGGAAAGGTAAGCGTACTTCACTATTACATAATGAATAATACTGCAAGAAAGCACTTTGACTGTCTTCAAACGTTTTGCTTCATTTATGCGTGATACGCTCACATTGTTTATGTTTGAGAATTGAATACATAATTGCAAATGAATATTTAAGATTTTTTTAATTCAAATGATCCATTGAATTCCTTTAATTAACATATATATTTCACCTTCATCCATGCGGCTGATCTAAAGTTGTGGGTGATTGCAGTTCGGTACTGGCCGACAAAAAAATTGTTGTGAATTGAAGCTGATTAACAGATGTTGGTAAAATGAATGTATCCAAATACAAAAATGCGAAGAAAAAGGTGAAACACGTAAGGCTTTCTCTTTACATTTATAGAACCACATTTAAAATACATTGTGTATGGAAAGAAATATCATTTGAGTTTTTCAACAGTATTGAGTTCATTTATTTTTGCACCCACTAAACGTACTCTACATTTGAACACAAAGACTAAATATATTGACTTAAATTACGTATCAAATTGTATTTTCGCTTTTTATGAGGGGTTATATCTTCTCTCTCTTCTTTTTGTTATTTAATAACAAATTTTTTGAGCAGTCTAGAGGCCTTGCTATGGGCTCTCCTAGAGTCCACTTCTTGCTCAAATATTCATGAGTCATATAGAAGAAAAAAAATTTCAAAATCCTTAACAGACAATTTTTTGGTTTCATTTCATGATGTGTTTCACAGGTACATCAAGACAACTTGATTTCATGTTAAAAATAGAAACAAACAATCGAATAAATTTTCTAGACTTAGCCATTTCCCCTCAAAATAACTCTTTTGCATTTAATAAATTTCGAAAATCTACTTTTACATATTTTTGCATTCCACATTACTCTTCTCACCCCTTGCAACATAAACTAGCCGTTTTCAACTCGATGGTTCATAGAGCATTTTCATTGCCACTTTCTATTGAAAATATTAACAGAGAAATCTATATCATAAAATTATCTCTAGTAATAACGGCTACCCCCTACCATAGTAGACGTAATAGTTCTTAAAATACAAACACAGTTAGTTTACAATAGTATTCACCCCCATGTCAAACCGAATACCGATATTCAAAAATTCTCGGCCTTAAAATTTTTGGTCCAATTTCACAGCAAGTTGCAAATGAAACATCAAGACACAACATAGAAATTGCCTTCAAACTCATAAATTAGACAATTCTGGAGTATACGGACTGTGTTCCATAATTGTAACGGTGTATACATAGGACAGATAGGAAGGTCTTTCGCATCAGATACAAAGAACATCACTCCTCCTTTTGTAAAACAGAAATGACTCCACCATCACACAGCATTCCTAGATAACAACCACTGCTTTCCTAGTGTAGATAATCTTAACATTAGATAGAATCTCTGTAAATTTGCAAAGCTAAACACAATTGAAACAATCTTATCCTTGTTAAGGACAATACAGAACAATATTATAATTCATTCCTGTTTTTCTATATTTAAGACAAATTGAACAACTGTTCTCTAGTTTTAACTCACAATTTGTAAACGTAAATTAATTGAATATTCTCTACCTAATTTTGTGATATTCTTTACAAAGTAAACCAAAACCACCGTATAAAACACCATTTTATAGATCGGAACATAGTGTTGGCGAAAAGAGAAAAAATCAATAATAAATATCAATTCACAAAAAGAGATTCATGTAAATACTACCCCCGAGATAAAAAGAACGGTGTATGCTTACAATAATTGTATTACATTTGGCTGAGATATGGGTTTATCAATCGCAATAGAACGGGACTGAATTTTTCTGAATAAATTTTGGGATGTCTTTTTAGTCTGAACACTAATTAAAATCAACAATTGAAATGTGTGAGTTCTCTTCAAATACCTTAGAGTTTTGTTAATCGGTAATTTGGCTGGTGAAAATTTTCAAATAGTGTGAATACGTTAACTAAAGGTATAGTTGTAGAAATAAGTTTCAAACTTTAGGTGCTTGAAAATAATATGTGTGGGGAAAGTACATATATAGCTTTACCTTTTCATTTATTGGACTCGAAAAGAACTCTGTAATGTGCAAAGATCAATTCTACTTACTTAGGATTTGAAATTGGGAAAGATGTTTTACAAAAACTTAAAGTTTGTGCTGATTTTAGTTTGATGCAGATGAAAAGAATGTTTAAACGTTATTCATATTTAACTTTTATCCTTTCAATTTGAACACCTGATTGTTTAAGCGAAAAACTGCGTTGTAGGCCTTGATACGAACTAATTCTATTTTAATTAATAATAATACAATATTATCAACACTTCCGCCTTAAACTTGTTTGTGTAGTAGCTTAATCAGAAATAAAAACTGTGAAAAATAAATTATCTATGATCTTATGCTCGTCAATTATCAATACAACAGATAGTGGAATAAATGATTTGAAGTTGCTTTTTTAATAAGAAATTAACCTCATCAAGTTAATATTTAATACTCTTGTTCAAAGTTTTTTTTCAAAATTACTGATGCTATGAACTATGATTTCCTACAAATTGAAATATATCTAAATCATTCACATCTAATTACAATCTCTGAAAAAATTGATATTGTACAAAATAAAAGAGATTGATATAGATTAAGTTAACAATTATTATGAATTTGTCGTTAGTAACTATAACTGTGATAATATTCTTCTCCTTTTAACTTCAAATGATTGTACAGAAATTAGCGCAATATGGTTTATCTCCCAGCCATTACCTTTGAACGTAAGTAGTTCATGAAACGAAAGTAAAGGTCCCGCGATTACATAGCGTTCGTTACTTCCTTTTCCTTAAACTTCAATGTGTTGTCAATCGGTCAATCGCAGAACAAGGTTAACGAAACTGTTTTATTATGCATCATTTACATTGAATGAAGATGTAAATTTACAATTTTTACAGGAAAATATTTCATGACGCATGCAGATGAATATACAGGGTGTCTACTATAAAAGGTGCCAAACTTCATGAGGTGATAGTTCAAGTTATTTGGAACAAAAAATGTCCTATAAAAATTGATAATTTTCGAGTTATTTAACACCTCTTGATCATACGAAATGTTTTGCTTCCTTTTATAAAAACAAATCACAGCTACATCAAATCTGACCATACCATCGGAAATAACATTGAATTTGCTTTAAGATAATTAAATACTTATGGTGAAATATTTTGTATACCGGGTGTTGTAAAAGGCTGAATGAAACAATTGTGAAATTAACAAAATTAGTGGTATTTTCTTGTTAGCTGTACCACTGAAAACTGGTCGATAAGTATCTGTTTTTTTTTTGGTAAGAACTACTATATTCAATTGGCTTCTAAATGGTGTATCAACTTTTGAGCTAACTATTTTTTTCCAGCAATATCATGGGTGAGAGTAATAAAACATAAAATTCGAAAACGCAAATATCTTTTATTTTAAGTTCAATTAATGAAACATGAATAGGAACTGAAATAACTAAAATTAATGGATGATATTTTTACGAAAGAGATTTGAAAACTATAATAGATGTTCAAAATCTTTCAACTACTCTTTGAAATTCAGTGTGTTTTTGTTTCATTCCGTTGCAACAGATTCGAATGCTTTCAATTAATTCGCCCCGAGTATTAATGGGAATTCTATAAGCATTGGTCTTTAATGAGTCCCACTGATAAAAATCAAGCGATGTAAGGTCAGGGTTTCTGGATAGCCATCTCACCGGCCCGAATCGACCTATTTCGTTCCAAATCATCCAGTTCTGGACCATTCTAGAATTATGAGCCAGGTAGCCGCTCATCTGAAACCAAAGGTGCTGCCGAGTAGCGTAGATATTTCTTCCAGACCATTCATTATTTCGTTATTTAATAGATGTAAAAATTCGTTTGAATTGGGACAATCGCGAAGTATAACTGGCCCGACAAGCTGACCCTCCTTAACCCCAACCACACATTTACTCTAATCTCGTGCTGAGAGTGTGACACAATAGTTCCATGAGGATTTTCTGTATTCCATATATGGGAATTTCTCAAATTTAGAATTTCATCTAATCCCCACTCCTGTAATTTATTCATGTACCACCTACAAAATTGCAACCTCACCTCACTATCCGTTGGCAATAAGTCTTGAACCTAACTGAAATGATAGGGATATAAATTATTTCGCTTGAGAACTCTATGAACCGTGGAATGATGAAGTCTCAATGTAGCACCAATTTTCCGAGTACTTGTTGTAGGGTCCTCGCGAACAGCCTGCAATATTGCAGGTGCTGAGTATTACCACCACCTTCTCTAATTCTTCAACCACTGAATACACCAGTTTCACGGAGCGCCTAAACACTTCAACAAATGTCCTTCTGCAAGGTTGCTGTCTGTTTGGAAATCGCAATGCATACTCCCGCATTGCTGCCCTGGAATTTCCATTCGCGAAGCCTTAAACAAATAACAAATCTCGATATTCAATATTCGAGAAACTAGCCATGTTGTCTTTTTTTCGAAAAAGTAAATGGAACCGTAGAAGAAGAAAACAAATTTCAATTCATTAATTCCTTGAATGACAGTTCCTGTCAAATTCTAAATATTTTCATTTGTTTTAAAATCAAATAATACAAGCCTTCTGTGATTTATTCTTTTACGATTCTTTTTTCTAATTTCTTCTTCTAATTCGAGAAGAATTAATTATTCCTAGTTTCTTAAACATTCAATATCCTGATATGTTATTTATTCATCGCTTATTATTATTGAAAAGTCATTTGTGGAATTGTTTAGACGCTCTGGTGAAACTAACTCATTTGTGATCGAAAAATTAGAGAATTTAATCTTCTTACACCTAAGCTTACCCATGATATTGCTGGAAAAAAAATAGTAAGCTCAAAAGTTAGTTCACTGTTTAAAAGCCAGATAAATGTAGTAGCTTTTTCCAAAAAAAAAATAGCTACTTATCGACCAGTTTTCAGTGGTACAGCTAACAAGAAAATATCGCTAATTTTGTTCATTTCACAATTTTTTCATTTAGCTGGTACACATACATACATACATTTTTTTATCATAAGTACTTACCTATCTTATAGCAAATTCAATGCTCTTTCTAATGGTATTGTTAGATTTGATGTAGCTGTAAGAATAACAGAGATATACTTGTTTTTATAGATAGGAGCGAAACATTTCGTAAAATCAAGAAGTGTTGAATAACTCGATAATTATCAACTGTTCGAAAAAAATTATAGGACATTTTCTATTGCAAATGGCTTGTACTATCACCTCCTGAAGTTTGGCATCTTTTTCAGTAGACACCTTGTATATGTAAAATTAAGTAAGGGCTGATTGACAGCCCTACCGCTGCGACCGAGTGGTTTATTGTTCCATAGTCACCTACAAGCTCCATTCTTGTTGTAAAGACTATAAGCTTTAAAAATGAGATGTTAATGAGCTCAGTCAGCTTTAGGTTTTCAAATTCAACTTCTTCTTCCCGTAGCTGGGCATTTACATATGATGTGTTTTATTGAAACTATCTACTCTTCTTCATGAAGGGTTCTTGATCAATTCTAATTTATTAAGGTGATATATATAAGGCAATTGGAAATGTCAGGTCTAGCCTGGAGAGTTTAAGCCAAGCCTTCGCTCTCGCTGTGGAAGATCCACTGTTGATGGAAGTGTGAGGCTGAGCCAGTGTTCCTGTATCTTCAGGTACAAAAACCGGTTATTTTCCATCCTTGCGGTCTCCAGGAGAATTCAAAGTCTAGGCTCAGGTCAGGTGAATCGCAAGGCTGTTTATTAATGTGGTCTGGGACATACATCAGGCGGAGAATATATTTTTTTCCAGTTTCGCTAGGGTTAAACGATATTTCTGGAGAATAAGAGACATGGAAAGGTCGAATGATGATTATCATTGACTTATTTGCCAAGCCCTGTTCCTCAGAAGCATCACCGTACAAAGCAGTTTCAATATCATGAGCAGTTTTGGAGCCATCTAAGAACCTACAGGAGCCCTCAAGTAGACGGTTCATGAAACTGGCCTATTCCTCTTTGCTTGGAAGGATGATTTGGACCATGTAGGTTTTGGGTATTGCTATGTTAGACTTCATACACAGTATTTCGTCTTTCTCCTTCTGAGACGCCGGCCACGAAGCTGAACATATTTATCCTATTTCAGGAAATGTGAAGAAATTGTGATGTAGCCATTCTAGGTGCTCCTATAATCACCAAGTGAACAGGTGTAAGACCCAGAATCCGTTGCATGGCTGCAATAGGTGTAGAACGAAATGCTCCTGTGACATTCAGCAATTTAGAGAGCTTGAATTGTGCTGTATAGTCTCATGTTTAGCATCGTCTATTTTGTTGTACAGATGCGAATTCCACGTGATCTTACTATCGAAGGTAACCCCCAGTTAAACTGCTTCCTCTTCAATACGAATATAAACTCCTCTCCTCTGGGTCGGGACGATACGAATAACGCATGCATATTCACAATAAATCATTTAATTTTATTCATAGTTATGAAAAATTTGTTTTTCGTCTACTGTATAAACAGAAATGCCAACAGCAGAAATCGTCATGCAGAATAAACGAAAATTTCGGACCATGAGCTGAAAATTGAAAGTGACGAAAAAACTAATACACATGGAGATACAATTAAACAATTAAAATATCTGGTTGAAACGACTGTCATAATTTTTGTTTTTGCTAAGTTGGCGCAATTGTTTTCTATACTGACGTGGAGTTTGAACGCGACCTATCATTCAGTTTATTTTCAGTGGTGAAAGATTTGCCGCGTTCTGGTCGGCAATCAACCTGACCTGAATTCGCTCAAGAATTCAATCGCGTAAAGATCGCTGAAGACTTTCTAGAAAAAGTTAATTCCTACCCCATATTCATGAACGCATTGTAACTGGTGATGAGACAATGTTTTAGGAGTTTGACATACAAATCAGTCAACAAGTTTCGGAATGGTGCCTTTCATCTGAACCGAAACCGAAAAGACCATCTCAAAGTCGATCAAAAATCGAGGTATTGTTGACTGTTTTTCTTCCATTATCGCGTTGTTGTGCACTCGGAATTCTTGCCAAAACGTCAGACGGTAAATGAAGGGGTTCCTCAGGGGTCCGTGCTGGGACCTTTGTTGTTTCTTCTTTTCATTAATGATCTACCAGATCATATTATAGTAGAGATATTAATGCTAATCATTATTTTTGTTGATGACACTTCATTTGGTGTCACAGCGCGGAGTCCTGAGGAGCTGGCAAGTGCTTGTAAAAAGATTGTTAACTCTTTCAACTGTTGGTGTCATGATAATGCTCTAATTTTAAATGTTGGTAAAACTGAATGTTTGTTCTCTGGTTTGAGAAATGCTGGTGAGAGACATCTGATTGTGGACAGTGCTTTAACATCTAAATCATGCACAAAATTTCTTGGTATTCATGTCGACAGTGGACTGACATGGTCAGAACAGGTTGAGCATGTGTGTAGGAAATTGAATAAAGCTTATTTTGCTTTATGTAAAATAAAAGATTCGCTGCCAGTTACGTCCCTGATGACAGTGTATTACAGTCTTGTTCATAGTCATTTGTCTTATAATGTTGTATTATGGGGGAATTCAGTGGATGTAAATAGGGTTCTCATTCTTCAGAAACGAATTCTGAGAATGATGTTCAATATAAACCCCAGAATGTCATGTAAACCTGTGTTCATTGAGAATGCCATTTTGACATTTCCATGTGTGTATATTTATAGATGTTTAGTGTATTTAAAGGATAATGAGGCTAACTTTTCGAAACTCTCTATGTATCACGATTATGCAACTAGAAGTCAGTCAACTCTTCTCTTGCCGAAACATCGTACTTCAAAATTTGAGAACTCTCCAACATACCAGAGTATCAAATTTTCAATACTTTACCTCACCATCTGAGAGTTAAGCCTACAAAAGTGTTCAAATCTGTTCTTAAGTCTTTTCTTCTGAGTAAGGCATATTATTCTATTAAAGAATTTATGGAGGATGATACTCTCTCATGACATGTCCTATATACCGATGTATCTTGTAGGATAAATAAATATTATTATTTATTATCGTGGACTTATGCACTATCTCAGCTAGTAGCTGGATATAATTTACCTTTCCCAGATTTAGCAATCAAAGGAATAGGCTCGATTACAATATACATGACATAAATTTCCTAACTATCCTACATGTATTAAGAATTACAGCTTTTTGCATTTCTATATAGGTATTCTTATGCAATTCTAATTTCTTAAGGCTATCATGCAAAGTTTTGGGTATTAAACCAGTCGAGGATACGATGACAGGAACGATATCTATTTTGTCGAGGTGCCACATCTGCTTGATCTCAATAGCAAGGTCTGTGTATTTGGACTTTTCTCCTGGAACTTATTCAGCACGTTGTTATTATTTGGTATGGCGACATCCACCAGCATTGCTGTCTTGGCTCTCTTATCATACACCACTATGTCCGGCCTATTATTCGTCACCATTCTGTCAGTGATAATAGGCCTATCGTAGTATAATCTGATAGAGTCATTTTCCAATACGGGCGCCGGTTGATACTTGTAATATGGCTGGAATGTATTCAGAAGTCCGTACTTGTGTGCAAGTTTCTGATGGATAATGTTGCACACTTGATTATGCCTGTGAAGATAGTCTGTATTGGCCAGTTGTTCGCATCCGGACGTAATATGCTGTATCGTCTCCGATCTTATATGGCATTTTCTGCACCTATCTGTTTGTAATGTTCCGTCCTTCATAATAAATTTTTTGTAGTTGTTTGTAGCGATCACTTGGTCTTGGATGGCCATAAGGAATCCCTCTGTTTCCGCGAATAATTCTCCTTTCATCAACCATTTGTTGGAGGCTTCTTTGTCAATGTGTGGTTGATTAATCTCATGGTGATGTCGACCATGCAATTCCTTTCTTGACCATTGCTCTTGTTTTGCAGTATCTGATAGGAATGGTAGATTCAGCAGGTCATCTCTGGTAGCAAGATTTAGAGGTGTATATCCTTATCAGCCAACGATACCAAACAATCTTTGTCGAAAATTTGTATGGCCAGATTTGTGGAGAGAAATATCATAGATTTTTCGCCACGATACTGCACAAGGCTATCATTGTGAATGAGATTTTGACCAAAAACTTAACGAATACCATCGAACAACCACCGTATTCACCTGATATGGCTCCTGCCGCCTTTTTTTCTTTTTCCAAAACTCAAAATACCACTTCGAAGTGCTCGTTTTTGACACAATGTATTAGGAATTAAATCTCAATTTTCCTAGTTATTGCTTTAAGTTAATTATTTACAATGTTCAAGGAAATCTACAAGTTTTTTTAGTTAGTTTTTCATCTAGCACAAATAGTTATCGTCATCAATACATAATATGATAGTTAATTATATTTGATTAACAATAAGTGTTTTCTGAGTAAATCATCACTTCAATGAAAACATATTTTCGTATTTGTTTCATGGAGATCATTATAGAAATCTGTATTTCATCTGGAATAGCTTTCAAAGAAATCAATCAAATTTTAACTCTACATATTTAGAGAAGTAAAGGTATGGAAACAAACATTAAAATTCTGAATTTTAATATTCAATCGTTAACGAATAAAACGGGTCTCTTAGAGTATTATGCATGTAGGCAAAATGCTGATATTCTCTGTCTGGCTGAACATTGGCTCAAAGAACCACAAAATCATTTGACATTTTTGAAAAATTTTACAATGGTTGACACATATAATCGAAAGAATTTCAAAGGAGGAGGGGTCTTATTGCTGTCAATAATAAGCACAGATCAATTTCAATTAAACAATTAGCTGATTTCAATTTAGAAAAATTACTTGAAGTTTCTGGAATTTACTTACCAATTCGAAAATGGTTATTTTATCTACTCATCGATCACTTAAAGGAAATTTTGAAACCTACATAAATCAAATGGGAGAGATATTGACTTTTATTTTAGATAAATATAAAAATGTGCAATTTGTACTGGCAGGAGGTTTTAATGTGGACTTTCTGGTCATGTCCAGGGAACTCAAGAATATGTTTTCGACGTTTGGGACGTTACACACTTTCAATGAACCCTCTAGGAAAAATAAATGCATCGATAATGTTTTTATTTCTAGAAGATTACAACAATTTTATAAGGTCAAAACAGTTGAAACACATATGTCCGACCATTTTTCGCTGAGGATAGAACTGGATCTGCCGAATTCATTCAGTCAACATGATGATAAAAACAAAATCATCAAATATAGGAAATAAAAGAAGAAAGTAATTAGATGTTTCAACTGGAACTGCAAAGTATGGACTGGAAAAATTTCCTGGAAGAAAAAAATGCAGAACAGGCGTTTACATCTCTTCATGAGCTCTGGTTGCAGCTTTTTGATAAATACTATCCTGAAATACGGAAAAAAGTTAATAATAAACGAAAAATGCACATTAAAAATGAAGTATTGGAAGGACATAAATCAAGGTTAGATGCATTACAGATAACTGACGGAGTTCAGAGAACAAACGAATCTGCAGAAGCGTACAACACTTGCTAAAGGCAATATATCTCTACACTAGATACAATAAATGAGAATAAGAATGCTGAATATATCAAAATGCATCGAACAAGTCGAAGGCAATATGGGAGGTAATTCGCAGGGAGATTACTCCAGCAAAACGTGAAAACTTCGCAGAAGTAACCCCTAATGCTTCAGACTTCAATTAGTTTTTCAGGGATGTTGGTGCAAAGGTTGCTAAGATATTGGTTCTTGTTGATTAGTCAATTTCTGTTCAACAAACGATCGAGGTAGCCTAAAATCATATTACTTTTTCGATAGTTTAGAACTCGAGGTCAGAAAATTGATGACTTCATTGAAGCCTAAATCGTCGAGGGATATATATGGTGCAACGAATAATATTCTTAAGATGTTTGCGGATCAAATTGCTGTTCCGTTAGCAATAATAGTCAATAAATGTTTTAAAGATGGGTACTTCTCGAAGTAGCTCAAAATTTCCAAAATTATTCCTCAGCATATTGCCAGTGATGTCAAAAATATTTGAGATGACGGTCAAGAATAGAATGGTAGTATATCTTGATGAGATGAATCTTTTCAACAGCGCCCAACATGGGTACAGGAAGAATAGAAGTATAGTTACAGCAATACAAAGTGTCATTAATTTAATTCTTGAAGCTTTCGACAGAAACGAGAATGTATCAATGCTGAATTTCGATCTCAGCAAGACATTTGATAGTTTGCCTCATGTTATAATCTTGCAGAAACTGAGTAGCTTGAGCTTTCGTGGAAGAGTTCACAGGTTACTGAAATCCTATTTGAGTAATAAAAATCAGGTTGTGCACGCAAACAATGAAGTACCAGAGGTGTGGAGTTCCTCAAGGATCGATACTGGGCCCTTTACTTTTCCTAATGTATGGGAATGATATCTATATACAGAATGCAGCAGGTACTTGTCTCTGCTGCGATGATACATCAGTTATCATAAAGGGTAGTTGTCAGCAAGAAACTAGACATCTTGGAGGTCGTGGATTAACTGATTTGAATAATCTTCATAATAAACAGATTTTTCATCTACGTTCCCATTTTCATGATAAACAGAGAACGTCTAAATTACATGATATTGTTGTTGCTTCAGATTATAATCTTACACCTCTGAACTTGACAATACAAAAGGTAGATTTTGATATATTTGATGATAATTCTAAAGAAGAAAGTTGGATGCAGAAGGAATTACACGGAAAGCGCCTAAAGAATTGAAAAATGATAATATCGATGAAATCGCATCGAATAAATGGTTAGTTTCTGGCGAATTGTTTGCTGAAACAGAAGGCTTGGCAATTGCGATCCAGGATCAGGTTGTTTTCACGAGGAATTATAGAAGACACATAATCAAACAAAATATGGATGATTCTTGCTGTAGATGTTTCTGTTCTTCAGAAACAGTTTTTCATATATTATCATCTTGCTCAGTCCTTGCTTCAACAGATTATTTAGAAAGACATAATGCCGCCGTTAATATTATTCATTTCAATCTAGGAATTAAACATGATCTAATTCCCTGAAGAAAAAAATTTTACAAATATGAACCTGAGATTATTTGTGAAAATGACGAATATAAACTTTATTTTGATAAAACAATTCTTTGCAACAGAGCTGTAAAACACAATAGACCAGATATCATTCTTACTGATAAACAGAATCAAATAACATATATAATTGATATTGCTATACCCGACACACATAATATACAAAATAAATACAATGAAAAAATTTCTAAATATATGATGCTTGGCGACGAGATTAAAAAATGAGGAAAATGAAAAAATTTTATTCTACCGATTATTATTTCCACAACAGGTGTTATTCCTAGGAATCTTCACAAAAGTATTGAGATTTTGGGTCTGAAGAAAAATTTGTTTGAACAGTTACAAAAGATAACAGTCATCAAATCTTGTAATATTCTTCGTAGGTTTCTTTCCGAAAAAATAATGAGATAGGGTCATATTTTTTCTCTTTAGTTTATACTACTCAGAATATCATTTCATATTTTATTTATTTGTTTATATAAATGTAATATAATTAACTGACAATTTTGTTATATTTATATTCAGAGCAGTATTCTATTCGATCGTTCACCACTTCACACAAAGGAAACTATTAATGAGTAATATTCAGTGTTACTTGACTTAGGTCCGTACACTGGATTTTTCCGGGGAAAAAGCCTCCGACACTACTCGTTGGTACATTGATATCATTAGCTGATGATGCTAGAGTATGTATATATTCTGGTAGATTGATATATTCTCATAACATTATTCCAGGATATGTTTTGATTATAATCATTGTCTGGTAATGGTATTAATTACCGGGTGGTGGATTTATATTTTTCATGAAATCAGTTTGATTGCATGAACAGATATATAGGCAACTGAAACCCCTATATATATATATATATATATATATATATATATATATATATATATATATATATATATATATATATATATATATATATATATATATATATATATATATATATGTATATTCATGTTGTATTTTTCATTGTAAAGCCACAGTGGCAAAATTCCTTTATGACTTATCATGTGATTAATTGGTGATAATTATACTATTCTATTTTATTTTATTCAATCGATTCTTTCAAAAATTGGAACAGCTGACTAATACCATCATGGTCCCTACGGTACCTTGACTTATTGATCGAATAAAAACCCAAAGATACCATCACCCAACTTGGCAAAATTATTGACCCAATTCATTCATCAAGCAAACCAGTTGAATTTGAAATTCAATATATTTAACGCATCATTTATCAAGAAAAATCAATACATATCACGATTGAATTATCTATTTTACATTGCTACCTACCGCAAAACTAGATATATATTTTTTGGATATTTCTGTCTATAAATTCCCGTTTAGAAATAAGAAAAGTTTACGGGAATTTGATTTTTATTTTCGTAATAAATAATTTTGTCCTTCATGCGTTGAACAGTTTTGTTTTCTGCTCGAACGGAGTTTATAGAACCAAAATGAAATGAATCGTATGATATATGTCAAATATTTCAACGTCTCGCCTTGAGGAAATTAAAAATTAATAACTTTTTGACAAGGTGACTAATATTATTCTAATTTCTAAGTTATAATGAGTTTATTCAATCTGTTGTTTTGGGATAATCTATTGAATGTATCCATTTTGGATGCCCTTGCAGAAAATTCAAATACCCAACCGGTTATCGTCGTTACTCATCTTATATCCAACGAAAAATATGGTTTAGTTGAGAGGATTTTGTGACTCTACGTGTTGAAAGAAACCTGACAAAATTTTGATTCCCTTCATAGCGTTCTAAATAAAGGAGTTTCTGCAGAATGCATTTGTTTTAAATATATAGCTCCAATAATATTCAAGACTTCAGCATATCGGGAAAACAACATGATGGTATTTCAAAATACTACTAAGATGTGCAGTTCACACGCAGAATATTTGGTTCTACTCAATGTGCTTGAAAAACAGGTTGACTCCCAATTACATACGGTTGAAGACACATAACAACAGTGGACCAGCAAGAAGAGCAATTGAGAAAGGCCAACGCATATGGCTCAAAGAGGATATGAAGATCCAGTACAACAGGAGGGACGTTGCAAACATATATTTGAAGGTAATCCATACGGAATTATTGTTTAGATTGCACCCTGTTGAGTTTGATATCTTAGACTATGAATCCAGATACGATGTCAAAATTTTAATTCATAAAAGTTTCAGCAACAACAGAAAAAGTTGAATTCACTTAAATTCAAAATTTCTCCACCCAAACCTTCAACTGATAAATTTTCAGACCATAAATTTTTGAAAGATTCACTAATTTAACTGATACCGATTTTACACAACCACAAAAGATCTATTAGAAAAAGGATTCAAACATAATTTACATCCAAAACATAATAAAACTAATTTTGAACAGTTAGGCATAGACTCCGAAATTATTCTCAAAAACTCCAAAGATAATATTTTAGCCAAACATCAAACAGCAAAAATCATCAAAGAAGACTTTTCGAAATTATCACCTCATTGCAATTCCGATTATAAGATAATAAAACAATTCGTGAAAATAGTACCAAGAACGATTTAGTATTCCTAAAGCAGATAAAGGTAACACCGTCATTGCGATTAGTAAAACCGATTATATTTCTAAAACTGAAGAATTCTTAACAGCCGGAAACTATATAACATCAACTAAGGATCCTACCGCAAAATTTCAGAAAGTTGTTAAAAACATAATTTGACAGCAAAATCATTAATTACAGACCAAGAAAAATATAAATTCATTAACTCCAATCCACAATCCCCCGAATTATATTCGTTGATAAAACTTCATAAACCTAATTACCCTATTAGACCTGTTGTTTCTTATGTAACGGCACCTTCGTTCAAACTTTCAAAATTCCTCAACGACTTGCTAATAAAACATTGCAATTTTAAATCTGAATTTTCGGTCAAAATTCATACGAACTTATTGCCAATATCAAAGATACCACTATACCACCTAATTCCAAACTTATTTCTTTCGATGTTAAGAATCTATTTCCCAACATTCCTCCAAAAGATACGTATTACTTAGTTGAAGAATTATTAGAAAGGAATCATGTCAATACTATCATTAAATCAGATATTCTTTCATTATTAAAAATTTGTTTAGATCAAAATTATTTCCATTTCAATTACAAATATTATACTATTGAAGACGGCTTGATTATGGGCAATCCGTTAAGTCCTTTGTTAGCAGAAATTTTCATGAATAACTTGGAGAAATTAATTCATAATCATCCACTCAGTAAATATTGTTTATACTGGTATCGCTATGTAGACGATATCATTATTTGCTTCACAGGAACAGATAGACAGTTGAAAATTTTCGAAAATCATATAAATTCATTACATCCAAAATTGCATTCACAACCGAAATAGAAAGCAATAATTCGATAAATTTCTTAGACGTAACAATTTCGAATGAAAATGGAAAACATGTTTTCGCAATTTACCATAAGCCGTCACATACAGATATTATAATACATAACTCGTCGTGTCATCCATATCAACATAAAATGTCAGCATTCAATAGTTTTATTCATAGATTGATTAACATCCCGCTATCACCAGAAAATTTCAACAAAGAACTAAATTTGATTAAACAAATAGCCAAAATTAATGGTTACAATCCCAAACTAATAAATAATATTTTAAATAAAAAACAAAGTAGAATCGCATTGAATGAAGTTTACCCTGTCGATAAATTGAAACAAAATTCAACACCTTAACCTACGTTGGCATTACAAGTGAGAAACTGAAATCATTCTTAAGTAGCAATAATCTCAACATAGCTTTCCAAACTAATAATAATTTAGGCAAATATATAAAAATAATAAAACCAAACCAGGTAAAAACAATAAATCAGGTATTTATAAATTGAATTGCAATGACTGTGATAATTTCTACATTGGTAGAACACATAGAAATTTTAATATTAGAATATCGGAACATAAACGCAGTTTTTCAAATAAAAATCAGATTCAAATTACGCGAATCATCTCTTAGAAAATAATCATTCTTTCGACCCACAGTTTGAAATTTTGCATACAGATAATAAATATTCGAAGGTAGATCTTTGGGAAACTTTAGAAATAAATAAATACAAACACTCAGCTGACTCATCAATGAACAAGTCGATTTAAGCCCTTCACCTCTATTGAATCTTTTCGGGGAGCAATCTATTCCTTAATTTTATTGGATATACCTGTCAAAAATAACCACTTAAGAAGAATCAACCAATAAGCTTTTAATTACTCAAGAACATTTATAGTTATATTCTCATTTATATTTTTCTGCATAATCATTCGTCTGAAGAAGCTACGGTGTAGTGAAACGCGTTACGAATCGCAATTATTAAGTAAAATTCCTTAAAACACAGTACTTGTTTGTTATTATTTAAAACAACATGAACTCAATTCTCATTGCTAACTCGAAAATGGAATTCATTTTTCTGTCTCGTTTTAATGATCCATCAACAATGGATTTTATGGAATTTAATTTTGATATAAATGAATTGATACACTTTTGTTTAATTTCGTCAATGCTTATTTTTGATACACATGAACTATTTTGAAAAATCTATAATAATTAAGTAGTTAGCAGAAAAATATACAATTTTTGATACAGATACATTGATGATAGTCAAGTGGATTTCAAATCTGAAACAGTCAAAAGATCAGTTCTTATATTTCCTTAGTAAAATGTCAAAGAAAATGAATTTCACTGCTTGAAATCAACAATTCGATAAGTTTCCTCAATATATAGGTTGCGCCAGAGAAAACCGGACAATTTTTTTTTTTCGTTATAACTTTCGCAATTTTAGAGATAGATCATTTGTTCTTACTTCATTCGATAGCAAAAGGACTAGGTTTTTCCGAAAATTTATCGAAATTTCAATTGCAATGAAATCTAATATGGCTGACTCATTCGAAAATGAGCAATATTTCAAGATCGCTGGAACGTTTTCATTTTCACTAAAAAATTCGAATGGGTTAGATAATTCGATAATTCAGTGTTTTCTGAACAATTTGACATATTGATCTTAAAAATATATTATTGGTAAAAAAGTAGCGTGAAGAATTTATTCATTCTGATTTTCTGCTGAAATCGAAATATATTTCTCACCTCATGGCGTTGACACTAGGAAGACAAAGAACCATTTAGTACTAAAATTCGATTTCCGTCCGAATTCAAAATGGCCGACTTTCTCAAATTTCAACAGTTTTCCTGGCACATTAAAAAAGTTTTTCGCGGTCGTAACGATTCAATCACTAGATTGAACCTTTTCCATCATTTTGAGGGGTCGAACTCGTATATTGATTTAGAATTGTGCCAATTGTCGTCAATAATGTTTCTCTTTTCCACCATCATATGCACCTCCTATTGTGAAACCTCTGAACATGGACTGCATGCATTAACTCTATGATAAACAAAAAATAATGAAATGTCATCGAGTTATAGACGACATCTGGTTTGAACTCGAATTTTATCTTGGTGTTGCTTGTTTTTGGCGTTTTTCAACAAATGAGAATAAGCGTTTCATTGAATGTTTATTTATGTGTGGCTATACTGCTAAGCGAATATTACGCCAATTTCCAGCCCCCAATTACAAAAGAAGTACAATCTATGATCTTGAGGAAAAAACTCGGACAACAGGGTCATTAGGAAGAAGATCGGGATCACTGTTTCTCAAATATCTCATAGATGCCAAATGTTAAAAACATTTGCGAGAATAATGATACGACATGATTTTGTTCAACAAACTACATGAGTAAAAACATTCAACAAAAAGAATCAAGTACTCAGAATTGAATAATACCTCCATTGGCATCCACAACCATCCGCACCCGTCTTCTCCATCTCCGTATGGATCTTGAAATTACTTCTTGATCAAGATTGTTCCAATATTCTTGAATTTTTTGACTCATCTCCTCACAATTATTGAAAATATACCATTTTCATACACCATTTCTCCCAAATGATCCCACAGAAAATAGTCGCGCGGATTAAGATCGGGACTATTTGGGGGCCATTGTTTTGGTTTGATAATATCGTCTACACGTTGTCTTAGGTAATCCATAGTGTAGTGACTGGTATGACATATGGCTCCATCCTAAAATCAATCGAAATAAATTTCATTTAGATACATCTAATTTGGGACACCCTGTACACTGACGGCCAGTTGATAGTAAGTAAAAAAAAGTAAAAAAATGAAGAATTCCGAAGAAGCTATGAACGAATAAGATTCTTCCAAAAAGCTACTCAATTTCTCTACCGTTCGTTTTCAGCTGGTGGCAACTGTAATTATTTACGTCATACAACAAACAGCAATTATTGATATTATACATATATTATTCTGCATGAAAGTGAACTGAGGAGTTGACGCCTCAATAGTTGGTAACATATGATCCAGAATTATGTGACAATAAATTTCCGAATCTAATCTTATGCCTTGTTCTATAAAAATAATATTATTATAATATTATCATTACATGTCTGGAAAATTTTGAACCAGATATTTTCAATTTGTCTACGTGTTCTAAATCTATTTAATAAATTTCTGCATCGCTCTTTGACAGCTTTAGTCAATTGAAAATTATAGGGCCTCCGAAAATATTTGAGACCTAAATCGTGTCTTATTGTTCTTCTCACAGAGGTTTTTGAGATTTGGCATCTCTGAGACATTTGGGAAACAGTCAAGCTGGTTCCTGGAGTTCTGATATGGCTGACTGCTAATGCAGAAATTCGCTGAAAGTTATCCAGACATTGCCAATTAAGTTTTTTATACAAAAAATGTAGAGTTGATGCTTGAAATAGGTTATGAAAAAGGCGAATACAGTGTGTGTTCTAGCAGTTCTAGCCGTACCAGTACTTGGTCTTCTTCCTAATGACTTTGTTGTCCGAAATTTTTCCTCAAGATCAGAAATTGTACTTTTTTGTGATTAGGTTAGATTGGAAATTGGAGGGTGTTTCGAAAATGTAATTTGAGTTTTGGAAAAAAAAAAAGTTGGCTGGAGGCATATCAGGTGAATACAATGGTTGTTCTATAGTATTTGTTATTTGAATTGTGGAGGCCGTTACTTGATGTAGATCCATGATATAAATGAGATAAAAACACAAGGTTTAACTTTAATCTACACTTTATTTGAAAAAATTCGACGACGTTTCGCTGACACAGCAGCTTTATCAAGAATGAAAAACAGAATGAAGAGTATAGTATTATAAACAAATCGTAGAACAAGTTGGATGAATAACAGGAAAATCCACACCGAGCCATTGTACAGTTAGTATGAAGGTAATAAAACTAATTAAACAAGTTAAGTAGGGTGAATAATTCACATCTACCTGTTCATTCAAAAGCTTGTCCGAATGTTTGTATCTATTTATTTCTAATGCTTCTAGGAGATCTAATTTTGAACTTTTTGATTTTATATGTAATATGTCGAAGTTTTATTGAATGAATGGTTTTCTTTTATTAGGTGGTTTGAATAATTTGAATCAGATTTATTTTTATCGAAGCTACGTTTATGTTCAGATGTTCTTATGCCAAAACTCCTATAGGTCCTACCGATATAAATTTTATCACAAGAATCGCAATTGAGTTTATAGATTCCTGATTTACTTGATTTTTCAACACGAAATTTATTATTTTTAATATGTTTACCTAAGTTATTAGAAGTTTTGAAAGTTATATTAAGATTTTGTTTCACAAAGAAAAATATTTAATATTTGTACTTGCAGAACCGCAGAATGTTAAACTGTTGAATATTTCCATAGTCTTTCATGAATAGGATATACTTCATTTATTGCTTTCTGATACAGTTTTTTACGAATGATTAGATCTATCATATCCATCAGCCAACATTCTGCGATTCTCTTATAATCCTTTCTATATAGATCTAATCATTCAAAACTAATCCAGATTCTTAAATCAAATAAAGTGTAAATGATTAAAGTGTAGATTAAACCTTGAGTATTTGTTAAGTTTTTGGTCAGTAATTCATTCTCAATGATAACTTTGTGAGATGGTACATTATCCTGGTACTAACTCTATGATTATTTCCACAAATCTTGCCTATTTTGACGAATTAGCGTGTCAAACCCCTGTCGAAGATCTCTGAGATATAAAGCTTCTTATGCGTACACAAATGCGTAACGCTTAATATTCTCTCTAGATTCACAGGAAGGAATACTTTATGTTTCCTTTGGTTAATGCATTGAGTGCCTGTGAGTTTTTATGTTGGAGCAAATTGGAGAAAATCATAAGATAAAGTCAAAAAAATTCAAGAGTCACATTCAGTTTCTATCATAATTAACGATCTCTCATCAGATTAGCTAGTAATGTGAAAATATCATATCAACTCTAAGAATAGCTACATATATGTTCAATAATTTAGTATATTGAAAGTTATCATTTTTTGACAGGTGCCATAGCTGCTGGAAACTGCGTCATCCTAAAACCTTCCGAAAAAGCTCCTGCAACAGCCGAAATCATAATGAAACTTCTACCAAATTATTTGAACTCAGATTGTTATCAAATCCTCTATGGTGGCATAACCGAAACAACCGAATTGCTGAAACAAAAGTTTGATTATATCTTCTACACAGGCTCTACATCAGTTGGTAAAATTATTCATGCAGCAGCTACAGAAAATTTAACACCAGTTACTCTAGAACTTGGTGGTAAATCTCCAGTTTATATAGATAATACAGCAGATATGGAAATTGCTGTTAAAAGAATATTATGGGGGAAATGTATAAATGCTGGACAAACTTGTGTAGCTCCAGATTATATACTCTGCACGAAGCAGGTACAAGAAAAATTCTTGTTACACGCTGAACAAGTTTTAAAAGAATTCTTCGGTGGTAGTGTTAAAACATCGCCTGATTTTGGAAGGATTATCAACGATTTTCATTTTAATAGACTTGTGAAACTTCTTAAAGATGCCAAAATAGCTATTGGAGGTAATACTGATCCAAGCGAAAGATTCATTTGTCCAACTATCGTAATAGATGTTTTACCAAGTGAACCTTTGATGCAAGAAGAGATATTCGGTCCCATTCTGCCAATAGTTAATGTCAAAGACGTAAATGATGCTATTAAACTCATTAACGAACGTGAAAAACCCTTAGCTTTATATATTTTCTCACAAAATTCCAAAGATACAAAATTAATTCTTGATAACACATCCAGTGGAGGTGTTGCTGTAAACGATGTAATTTTACATATTGCTGTGGAATCTTTACCGTTTGGAGGCGTAGGTCACAGCGGAATGGGCGCTTATCATGGTAGACGTACCTTCGATACTTTTGTTCATCAAAAAAGTGTATTAACTAAAAATTTCAGAAAGATTCCTGAAAAAATTCAATCCATGAAATATGCACCTTACACAGATGGGAAATTAAAATTAATGCAGGCTGTACTCACTAAGAGAAACGGTATTTCATGCCATTTCTTACCACATTTATTTTTCTTTTTGTTTGGAGTAGCTTTAACGATTGGTACTTATTTGCTAGTGATGTATCTGAGACAGGAAAAACTATAAGAATTTAATGTAAATAATGATGGCTTAGAGGATAAAAATAAGGTTTTTTAGTTTGTCAAATTTATGTATTCTGTATCAGAAATAAACGCTTAAGTATAATTTGTATTTGAATGTGCAACCAATCCTTCAAGATTTATCTATTTTTCCAGGTAACTTGATGAAGAAATGTTCATTGCGAGCAATAATAATTCGAATAACCAAAAACACCAAGTAGATTGTGTTTCGAGTTCCATATTTTTCTGGTTTGCTAAAATATAAACAGGATATCAGCTCTTAAGGGTCTATTAAGTATCTGGGGTATCGGATTAGGTTAGATGTAATTGGTTTCAGAGCGCTACAACGTCTGGTTATACCAGACATCAAGTATAGCTTTGCTATTTCAAATGGTAACATCAAATCCCCAGCCTCAAGAAAATGGCGTACCCCAAGGATCCGTATTGTGAACAACACTGTTTATATTAGCAATCAACGACATCTTTTTCCACGGAATAAACGCTAAAATAACAACTACAATTCTACAGAAAACTATGAACGATCTTAATTTATGGAGTGAAAACATTGCATTCGGATTCTTCATCGCGAAAACCAAAGTCATCCGCTTCAGAAGAAAAACATCTCTGCAGCAAGTAACACCTTTAACACTCAACGGAACAATCCAACAAACAGTCAAGCATCACAGAATTCTCGGCATTACTTTCGACAATAAGCTCACAGAGAGCAGAGCATATCAAAGAATTGAAGTCTAACTGTACGAAGCGATTTAACATCATTAAGACACTATCACACTACTAATGGGGTGCAGAAGAACAAAGACTTTGCCGTGTATATATGTCTCCCATAGTAGCAAATCACTTTTGAAATCCCTGAATACAGTACAGAATACTGCCCTGCGTTACTGTCTAGGTGCTTTATTATTATTTATTATTATTCAGAACCAGTCCTGCCACAAGTCTATGCTGTGGAGCGAAGGAGCCTCCACTATGGCTTAGACGAAAAAAACTACTATCCTACTCAGCCAATTAATTAATGTACATAATCTTGTCCACAAACTCTTCACATCCCCAGTATTGCGCCCAGATGATAATCACTGCTCTACAAAAAAAATTTTTTTATTGTTGCCCTGGATATCATCGCAAATTTTTATGTTTTCAAGTGCCCAGATTACGAATATATTCATGAAAGTTCTCAATGTGCTCCTATTTTCATGATTTTTGCATTTCTTATATTTTGAACAATTATAAGCTTGTTAGAAATAAAATTTAATTATCCAGTCATGATTGGGCTTCTGCGCAACTTTTTCGCGCATACAAACATCACCTGATCCCTACTCTCAGACCCCTTGCTCCACAGAACAGCTGAGATCTCAGTTATTTGACAATATTGAAATACATATACACGTAAATCTGGATAAAGTGTCATGGATTAATATTTTGTTTCAATTACTGAATGTCCATTCTTATATATTTGTCTTCTAGTCTAAAATATGAGTTCGTCACGAAGAAAGTGTAAATATTGTAGTGATTTATTTTGTTATATTTGCGGTGTTTATATACCAAAAAAACAAAAAAGAAATATCACAGACTTTGTCAAGGAGACTTATGTTGAATATTTTGGTTTCAAAATGGACAAATTAGGTGAACCATGGGTTCCTAATAAAGTTTGAAAGTCCTGTGTTGAGTCTTTACGGTTGTGGAAAAAAGGTGAACGTTCTGGATTAGACTTTGGTATTCCTATGATCTGGATGGAGCCTACGAATCATTTAGATGATTGTTACTTTTGCGTAGTAGATGTTAAAGGTTTTAATCGAAATCAAACGTGGAGATACCCAGACTTACAGTCTACGAAATGTCCGGTTCTACACAGTGAAAATCTCCCTCGGCCCATATACATTTCAAAAGTAATTCGCATGCCCTCAGAAACAATGATGTTACCAAATTCACAGAAATCAGGACCATCTACTAGTGGAAGTGAATGGGAAGGTGAAACATCTACGCCAAAGTTATTTTCTCAAAATGAACTCAGTGATTTAATACGTGATCTCAATTTATCAAAACAAGGATCAGAACTGTTAGCCTCAAGATTGAAAGAAAAAATTTATTGGCACCAACAGTAACAATTACAACATACAGAACGCGAGAAAAAGAGTTATTACAATTTTTTAGTGAAAATGAAGGATTAGTGTATTGTAATGATATCGCGAAGCTGCTTATAGACATGGGTTTAAAAGAGTACAAATCTACTGAATGGCGCCTTTTTATTGATAGTTGCAAAAGAAGTTTAAAATGCGTCTTATTGCACAATGGAAATAAATTTGCATCAATTCCAATTGCCCATTCAACGAAACTCAAAGAAGAATATGAAAATGTAAAATTAGTTTTAGAAAAATTAAATACTCTGAGCATCAATGGCCGATCTGTGTGGATTTAAAAATGGTTAATTTTTTACTTGGCCAACAAAGTGGATATACAAAATACCCTTACTTCATTTGTATGTGGGATAGTAGAGCAAAGCCACTTCATTGGGAACAAGATGTTTGGACTGTAAGAAATTCTTTAACTGTCGGTAAAGCCAACGTAATAAGGGAGCCGCTGGTGAGCAGAGACAAAATCATACTTCCACCATTACATATTAAGTTAGGTATGATTAAGCAATTTGTAAAAGCGTTGAACAAAGACGGAAATTGTTTTAATTACATTTGCAGAAAATTTCCGAAGCTTAGTATGGAAAAATTGAAAGGTGGAATATTTGATGGTCCTCAAATACGGCAATTGATGAAAGACTCAGATTTTATCAAAGTTATGACTGTTCCGGAAAGTAAAGCTTGGAAAAGTTTTGTGTTGGTTGTCGAAAATTTCCTAGGTAACCATAAAGCAGCAAATTATGAAGAAATTGTGCAAAATATGCTGACAAACTTTCAGACTTTAGGACCAATATGAGTATTAAGTTACACTATCTCCGCAATCATCTAGATAAATTTCCGGATAATTTAGGAAATTATAGTGAGGAACAGGGAGAGCGGTTTCATCAAGATCTAAAAGTGATGGAAGAAAGGTATCAAGGTCGATGGGATTGTCACATGATGGCAGATTACTGCTGGCCTTTGAAAAGAGATTGTCCCTGAAAAATTATAGAAGAAAAGCTCATAGAAGGCGTTTTATGGAAATATGAAATATATTTTCGACATTTTCCTCTTTATTTACTTCGATGTATCCGAATTTCTCAAAACATAACTGACATTATAAATATATCTGTTATTTTGTTTCTTGTTTTACGATTTTTGTTATGTAAAATGAAAATAAAGATTTAAGAAGAAATCAGAGCGAATCCTACAAAATCATTGATAGTTTCACGAATTGTGTGCATAAATAGACTCAAAATCATTTTCATATCTAGGGCAACAAAACCATTGTAGACCAGTGTAGTGACACACTGAGACCAACATCTGTCAAATCAGTAATTCAAGCAACCAAGAATGTAGGAATATGCACTGACTCAATGGCATCATTCGACTCTATAAAAGATTTCTACACGAAACATATACTAGTTCAACAAGTACATGAAATTACCAATAATCTTGCAAGACACAACACTAAAACTATACTTATCTGGACACCATCCCACGTCGGAATAATTGGCGACGACACAGAAGATAAGTATGCGTAAGAAGCGTTTATGCCCCAATTACCCCGCGTAGACTTACACATAGTTGATGATGTAGAGCACATCATTGCCGAATGCCCTATGTGCTCTGAAAGGAGAAAACAGCACAACATCCGAGGAACGATAGGTACAATACTCAGCAACACCCGATAACTGAAGATTACTACCTCAAAGATATACAACTATACCATAGCATCTAGTCTTACAATACACGAAAAGTGTCATATATTTCATCTGAACACAAAATGTAATATTCAAATTACTCAAAATGTAACATACTGGTTCCCGTGTCAATGACCATGATGTCGAGACACGTAAATTTCTAAATAAAAAATTTATTATGGGTACAGTATAAGCTCTTTATTCACTGTATATTCTGTAAGTATGGTAACTGATATGGAATTATGGGGAACGTGATATAATAAAAATACATATATAAGATATTAATTAATTCAATTGAAATTTTTGACCATATTAATTAATTATTATCTTTGAGGAAATGGTTTAAAGAATTTTGTAATGTTTTCTAGCTTGGTAGCCCCATCCAGACTGATATTCAGCAGTGGCATCACCAATTTACTTCTTAAAAATAAATCTTCGTTCCTTAGACGGATCAATTTACAGAGCTCATTTTTTTTTATTAAACCTTCACTAAGATTTTTCAAATTATGTCGCATTTCCAGTGCTTGCTGAAGCTGTCCGAAGCCAGAACAGGGCACAGTTTTTTCCAGCATGATTTCAATGTGTATGGGTTCAGTTCCTCCATTGATTCTTTTATGTTTAAGATTTTGATATGTCAAATTTCTTCCAGCATTCCATAACATTTGTATCAGCATTACATTCCATAAAGCCGTTGTGTTGGGAGGTAAAAATCTCTCTTTTATATTCGGATACAAGTGTCAAGTTCGCTAGGATGACTGGTGCATTGTCCAAAGCTAAAATAGCTTTAAAGTCTAAATTCTTTTTAAATAAATTTTAATTCCTGAAACAAAACAATTCCGGAACCAGTCACAAAAAATAGCGTTTGTAATCCACACATTCTTATTAGCAGGTCCAAACACTAAAGCATCAGTGATTCAGTGACTTTATTTTCAGATGCATTAGATTATAGCAGCAGTGTAACTCTATCCTTTGCTACCTTAAATCTAGGCGTTTTTGGAAATAATGTTTTGTTTGGCATTCTCTTCCAAAACAAGGTAGTTTCGTTTTCATTAAATACTTGCTCAAGTTTGTATCCTCTATCAGAAACTAGGTTGCAAATTCACCTGGATATCTTCCAACTGTAGCAGCGTCTGTAGATGCACCTCCTCCAGCGATACTCTGCCCTGATTGTCGGACTTTATTGAACCAACCTTCCGATGTTTGGAATCCTCCACTATTACAACTACCACCAGGTTCTTTAGAATGTGCGTATGGACGCAAAATTAAATTCAATATCGATACGCAGATTCACTTTTCAGACGTAACAATCAGTCCTAGAATAACATACTAACTTTTGATATACACACAACCAAATTTATATGGAATTACTCGGTATGTTGAATTATCATCACATGTTTGGGATATTGTACTCAGTCGACTCTGAGATGGAAAACTATGAATTTCAAAACTCAAAACAGTCTATAATAATAATTGAAAATGCTTTACGTTGGATTGTCTTATATGCAGAGAGATCGGATAATTGAAGAATGGGTGACACAAAGGAATATAGCGGCCACAATGGGGATATCACAGATGGTGATTTTAAAAACCTACGCTCGATACGTGGAGCTTCAATTTCTGAAAAAAAGGCCTAGAAGAAGTCGTAAGAAGATCACTTCTGAAGAACAAGACCGCTTTTTGTGCAGAATTGCAAGAAGAGATCGTAGTGCGTCGCACCCCATAGTCCAAAGGCAATATCTGGAAGCAACCGGCATCAGTGTATCAGTCGATACGTCAAAGACTTCGTTCAAGGGGTTTATACAGCAGAAGACCCTCAAGAGTTCTAGAGCTAACCAGACAACAAAAAAATAACAGACCTAATTGGTTTATCGAGCACCAAAATTGGAATATTGAGAATTGGCGAAATGTTCTTTTTTTGGATGAGACCAGAATTGATGTTCGATCAGGTGACCGAGTAGCAAGACAAATTCCGAAATACTAAAGGGGTCGTGTAATGTTTTGGGGTGGCATCATGCTGGGAGGCAAACCAGGTTTGATATTGTTTCCTGTGAGTGTGAGGGCTGAAAATTATCTTGAAACAGAGGAAATCGCTATTTTGGACTGGCCAGCTTGCTCTTCAGACCTAAATCCTATTGAACATTTATGGGATAATCTTAAAAAGAAAATTAGATCGCGCCAGGATAATCCAAGAACCCCACAACAGCTCATCCAAGTGGCAGAATATCATCCCAGAAGAGGTCGAAATCCTAATCCAAAGCATGCCTAGACAAATTCAGGCTTGTATCAGGACAAAGGAGGTAATACAAGCTACTGAGATCGACAAAAAAACACCTACTCCGTGAGAAAACAATTTTCGATTTTTTTACTATATCTCTCAATTTCTTTTATTTGTTTCTTTCTTAAAATAAACCTTACTTTATTTCTTTTTTCAATTCAAATCTAATCAACTCTAAAAACAACAAATTATTCCAATTTTCTGTAACTCTCTTTTCTATTTGAATGAATGAATGGAATTTTTCCCATTTAATTATATGTTCTTATTCCTTGTCTTGTATTCTTGTCCAAAAGATAAGAAAAAGGTGAATTCTCACAATTGAACGATAGCCATTTAGAAACGGCACAACTAAAGTCTCTAATGAAGTAAAAGGTTTTCAACAAAAACATTTCTTTTCAATCAATAATGATGAAGAATGAATAAAACATCAACCTGTCCCTGTGTTCCCATAAAACTCAAAGATCAGTTACGTAATTCTTGCATTAAAAAATTAAAACCTGTTCAATGTCAAAGTTTTCATAAATGCTTCGAGTACGATCGAATTTTCAAGGGTTTGAAAATTAACCTACAGAACGATATATTTTCTTTCAATAACTTCATAAGAGTATGGGAAATAATGTAGTTTGTTTTTTGAACGAATAAGGAAGCATTTTTCAATAATTTTTCTGTTAATGATGTTGACACATTAAGGTTTCATACGATTTAAAGCATTAAATATAAATGTATATGAGTCCACCAAATGTAATTTTAATGTCTACCTTCTCATTAGCATTACTTTTATTACTGTTTTTGTATTCATTTTCTCTATAACTTGTTAACCTTGATCTTTTTTATTCTCATCCATTCGGCCTGAGGTCATCTTTGCCTGTTGTTTTTCTAATGGAAACAGTTTTGATAAATTGAAGATTAAAACTATTATTGATAGGTGGATTTAACGAATTCAAGTCATTATAGGAAACGGAAATTTGGGTAGAAGTTGATACCTCATTAATTAAAAATAATTGGCTAAATTCGCAATATGTTACAAAAAAACAATTCAACATAGATTGAAATCGATGTGAATGAACGGTTTTTAATTCGCAAGAAACTTGATGATTAAGGAATCTTTTTTTAGACTGAGTCAAATTTCCAGTTTCAAAATTCGAAAATATATTATTTGGTAAGTATTTCATAAAAAACACTGATCGCGATAACTATTTTGAGTTAGACTTTCATGAACTTTTTATTTCTTCAGATATGATGATGATCTCATACTTTTGATAGGTTTGACTAAAATGTTTTTCAGTTAGTACAGGGTGTCTGGGCTGAAGGATCCATTATATGTTTCTATCCATCAATTTGAAATTTGGAGATAAGGGTCAAAGAATGTTGATTTATAATTTGCAATTATAGGTACTTATTCGCGTTTCACTATTTGCACTAAGAAAAAATCGAACCCAATTTCTATATTCGCTGAAAACTATGTGAGTCCAATATCATTTTGCACTAATTGTACTAAATGTGATTTGTCAGAAAACTTGATTCGAAGTTTGCCATAAAATATTTTCATTCTTGCTACTGATTCCACTGTGGTGAATTTTTTATGTTTATAATCAATAGTAACTCTCGGTTCTGAAGGAAAAATTAGTAGAAAAATGCCGGAAGTTACAAATAATAAAATAGAAGAATTCTGAAGAAGAGGAGCTTTTCTTTTGTCTGGTGTTTTGTACAGGAGATATAGATACCTCATTGGAAGAGTTTTCGCTATGACGAAGCTTATAAAATATTTTATTCGGATACTTGTAAAATATTTTATTCGGATGCTTACTGATAAATTTTAACTGCTCTGTTGAAGCATATGGAACTTCTTTATAGAGTTTGAAATCTCGATGCTTCATGTGGAAAACAACGAAAGGTTTTTCTTGATTGACCGAGGGCAAAAGTCTCAACAATCCTAATGGGCTAAAAATATACCAGAAAGTTTTTTTCTCAATCTGGCTGTGCAAATTATCTACCTCTCGAATGCTACTATGACCGAGTTCCCTAAATTTTGGCATTATATCCTCGAGGGTTGAATGTTCCTTCAGGAATTTCAGTAGAGCCAAACTCATGATGAAATTTTTATTCTGCGGAACGCAAGAACCAGACCAAAGTAGATCGTTTACACCTTGGAGTAGTTTGCATTCATATCGCGCACCTTCAATGTTGATGAATCAACTGAACGATCAATAAAAAAATCTGCAGATAAAATGAGGTCATCTGTAGCTTCAATTTCTCTGTCAGAGAAAATTGTCCGTGATGTAGCAATGAACACAATTGAAGTGGCGAAAAAGAGTGTACCTGAATGGTCCAATTATCAAAATAGTTAGAGAAGCTGCATCTGCTGCAACAGAAAGATATCCAGAAGAATTTGCTGATGGAGGATACAAACCTGAGCAAGTATTTAGTGCAAACCAAACTCCACTGTTTTCAAAAGCGAAAAGTCTGCCACTGCATTGAAGGTAGCAAAGGATACTTTACATTGCTGCTATATCCTAATACATCTGAATATTGAAACATTGAACCACTGATGCTTTACAGATCTTCAAATCCTTTTGCTTTAATAACTCCAACAAGTACTATCTGCCAGATATTTGGCGTGCTAATAAGAAAGCGTGGATTTCAACTACTAATTTTGTGACTTGTTCCAGAATTGCTCTATTTCAGAAGTTAAAACATATTTGATACAAATGAATTTAGACTGTTAGAGTATTCGGGAATGGCCAAGTTTGACCAAGTGGTGTTCAAATTCAGATGAATTAAACTAGATGTCAAATATATATATATATATATATATATATATATATATATATATATATATATATATATATATATATTCAAACTAACAATTTACAAAACTGATTTCACAACCGTGCTATAAGTTAACCCTTATACTGCTTGTTTGATGTTGACCTCAAGGGTACTATTTGATGAATGTATGTGTGTATTGAAATATTCTCATATTTAAACATAGAATATTTAGGGAAAGATGGTCCATTCCGGAGTAAATGTACCTAGAAAGGGACATTACAGTGAAGAGAAAATCAGATATTTTAACATGTGTTCTAACATTTGCTAGTTGCTATAATTCCGTTTCTGGAAAGTTGGTTACGGTTTTACCCATGCTAAAACAATCTTAATAAAGACTTTGAAGCTGTTTCAGTTTAGGACAATGCCCGTACTTGAAACTATGCATCCAAATATAAAAGTGAGATATTGACCTCCCAACGTCTTTGCTTCAATCTCTCGACCAATGGAAGAACTAAACCCACATACTTTCAAATCATGCTGAAAAAACTGTAACCTCTTCTGTCTAAGAAAAATGACGAAGAATATGTACAAATCAAACTTTATCTGTAAACATTGCCGAAATTGCGGATGGAATTGGACGAAATGGGTTCGAACAGATAGAACCTGATGACATGAGTTGCTTGAATCGCAAGATGAAGATTTGTAACCTACCCAATTACTCGTAGGATGTAAACTAATGATAATGACTTCAATTAGAAAAGTTCACACCTTGTTGTTTACCCTGCTCTGTCGTTTAAGATGGGTCGTGGATTTTAGTTCCCTTCAAGCATCCAATATTGACAGTTCCTCCCCAATAAAATGAATACAATTTATTTAAAATTATCTATTTGATGAATACATAGGCTTCACAAAATTTAAGAAATGGACTTAAATTTATAGTGATGTTTTAGCACATAAAATGGAGAATATCTCATCAGATTGGTGGCTATCCAAAGAAAGATTGATCTCCTCTGAAAATAGTGAAGGTTGGTGGCTATCCAAGAAAAATATTGATCTCCTCAAAAAATAATGGAGGTTGGTGGCTATCCAAGAAAAAGATTGATCTTCTCTAAAAATAATGGAGGTTGGTGGCTATCCGAGAAAAATATTGAACTCCTCTAAAAATGACGGAGGTTAGTGGCTATCCAAGAAAATGTTTGAATTCCTTTGTCCTGCCCAAAATAGAGGTGTTGAATTTTTTCTCTCCAAAAAAAAATATGGCCAGTGCTCTGTCCTCTCCAAAAAAACATGGCTGGTGTCCCGTCGTCTCCAAAAAAAAATGGCTGGTGTTTTGTCATCTCCAGAAAAATATGGCTGGTGTTTTGTCCTCTCCAAAAAACTGTAAAAATTTTATATATCACCATGTGCTCGTGATACAAGTGACTTCTCCACTGCATTTATTTGAATTTTGAACAATTTCAACAAATTGAAAATGAAAAATAGATTAAATGAATATATAGATATACGTATAATAAGAAAATAGAATGGTTATTTAACACACTAGACTTGCAAATCAATAATAATAAGATCATGATAAAAAATTATCACTTATTTTCTAGGCCATTCAAATAAAGCCGAAGAGAAGTCAGCAAGTAATGAATGAAGTTAATAAGCAAAAGAAATATAAGATGAATATGAAAGGAATGAAAAACAATAAAAAAGCGATGTTGGGTAATGCTGAAAGGAAATGAACAAAGCAGTCAAATATTCCTATATAAAAATTAAGAATTAAGAACGTAGAAACCATAGATCCATGTTGTAAGTAAATGTGACCTAAAAAGAATATAAGATAATCAGAGATGGATATTCAGAAATCTATGTTGAGAATATTAATTTAAAGATGGAAATTGAATATAATTACTTAGTTGTGCGAGGGATCTAAGTTTTAATTCAATGTTTGCTCAATATTAAAAAAATAAAGAAATAAAGTGGATGATAATGGGTTATTACTTATCCCTTTTATTTTAAAGGGTTATTAAAAAAATCAAAAATCAATATGATTAATTACTTTCGAGTGATTTCAACGAAGTCTTCAAAGAAAATGAATGAACTCCGGTGTTCTCTCAGTTGTCATTCTTCGATAGTCGCCGATGGTAGAGGGGATTATTCAGGGAATGAATGGTCAAAGTGACTTGCACTGTATTAAACTTGCACCGTGTTAATACAAAGGTTATTCAGTTAAAGTAGTAGCGGCCACTAAGCACGCTACAGATTTGAATGAAACCTATTTTGAAAAAATTTTGAATTTACAGCCTATTAAAGACAAGCCTCAACGAGCATTGGAAAAGTGATATTCAAATGGATAAATCTTTGTGAATGTTTAAGAGTGACAAAGAAACTTGTGATTTCTTGATGAGAATTGATCCGTCTATGGAACGGTGTTATTTTTAAGAGAAAAATTGCTAATGCCACTACTCAGTATCAGTCTAAATTGCTTTTCTTAAACATTTTGTTAGTTTGCATAATACTTGACGCGTCGAACCAATGCAGTGGTAATATAATTTGAGAACATACTTTAGACGTAATGTAGGAAGCGAGAAAGAGCTATTAATGTATTGAGAAGTAGTAAGAAAAACAAAAACTATAGTAACCTCAAACTTATACATCTAACTATGCTGTACTTCTGCTGTTGTTCAGAAGGTCTTCGTTAATAGACCAAAGACCTAACTCCTGATTCATGACAAAACTCACATTTGAGTAACTCGTACTAGCTTTGTAATCTCTACCTTTTTTTTCAGTTTCAAGGAGACAAACATGACGCCTACGTAAGGGTTACACTCAATCAACATTACAGAAGCGTAAAAGAAAAACGCACAAGTATTGCCAGACCTTCAAGAGATGGGGAAGTCTCTTTCACAGAAGGATTTAATTTCAAATTGACACCGACTCAAGTCGACATCAGCAGCTTGGCCTTTCACGTATTTCAGGCTACATCTGGTTATGGTAGGGGTACGTGTGTTTAGGTGGCTTCTGCAATTTGTTTCTCCTTTCAATTTTTTCCTACTTTGAAGCATGAAATTCTGCTTTCCTCGTTCTCAGTATAGCTGCTAGATGTGATATTTTGTTTCAGTTTGATTTGAATATACCATTCTGAAATATGAAATTGAATATAAAACTGATTATTATTTTTTACATTATTAACTCTTCATGCCTATCACACCACAGCTGCGGTCGCCCAAGGCTATTTATTGTATGTGTTAACTCTCTTCATGAAGAAACCTGGAAGCTCTTCAGCACACAAGGCCTATAAACAAAAGAATTTTTATGGATAGACGTACATTGCGGTTCTAGTTTGGCAATGGCTGGAGAAATGATTATGCCAGCAAACTACAAAGTTGATAACAAAGAACAAGTTATATATTTTGAGGAATTTTACTCAATAATCGTGATTCGTAACGCGTTTCACTACACCGTAGCTTCTTCAGATGAATGAATGTACAACAATTATGACAACTATATATAGATACAATTGAGAATATAAATGCGAATGAAGTGACTGAAAGCTTATTGAGCTGCTCCTTCTCAAGTGGTTATTGATGACAGGTATATCCAAAAAAAATTAAGGAATAGATTGCTCCCTTGAAAGATTCAATAGAGGTGAAGGACCTAAATAGACTTGTACATTAATGAGTCTACCTCAGTGTTTGTGTTTGTTGATTTCTAAAGTTTCCCAAAGATCTACTTTCCAATATTCATTATCTGTATGCAAAATTTCAAACTGTGGCTGGAAAGAGTGATTATTTTTTAGGAGATGATTCGCGTAATTTGAATCTGATTTTTCATTCGAAAAACTGCATTTATGTTCCAATATTCTAATATTGATATTTCTATTGGTTCTACCAATGTAGAAATTATCACAGTCATTGCAATTCAATCTATAAACACCTGATTTATTATTTTTATCTAATTTGGCTTTATTGTTTTTTATATATTTGCCTAAGCTATTATTAGTTTGGAAAGCTATGTTCAAATTTATCGACAGGGTAAACTTCATTCAATGCGATTCTACTTTGTTTTTATTTGAAATATTATTTATTAGTTTGGGATTGTAACCATTATTTTTGGCTATTCGTTTAATCAAATTTAATTCTTTGTTGAAATTTTCTGGTGATAACGGGATGTTCATCAATCTATGAATAAAACTATTGAATGCTGATATATGTTGATATGGATGACACGACGAGTTATGTATTATAATATCTGTATGTGACGGCTTATGGTAAATTGCGAAAACATGTTTTCCATTTTCATTCGAAATTGTTACGTCTGAGAAATTTATCGAATTATTGCTTTCTATTTCGGTTGTGAATTTTTGGATGTAATGAATTTATATGATTTTGATCAAAATTATTTCCATTTCAATAACAAATATTATACTATTGAAGACGGCTTGATTATGGGCAATCCGATAAGTCCTTTGTTAGCAGAAATATTCATGAATAACTTAGAGAAATTAATTCATAATCATCCACTCAGTAAATATTGTTTATACTGGTATCATTATTTGCTTCACAGGAATAGATAGACAGTTAAAAATTTTCGTTACGAATCGTAATTATTGAGTAAAATTCCTTAAAACACAGTAGTTGTTTTTTTATTGTTCATTTAATTATCAACTACACCAACACCTGTATGTTAACGATAGTGATAGGTGACTCCAGGACTGTGAAGAGTACCTTAGGAAAATGAAGTGTGATCCACAATATCCCACAAAGATTTTATTCAGTGACGAATCATGTTTCACGAACAATAGGATGTTTAATTGGCAAAATACCAGGTACTGGTCGCAACAAAATGAGCACAGATATCAAGATGGAAACTTCCAAGAACGTTTTGGGTTCAATGTCTGGATGGGGATGATGGGAATAGTTTTTTGACGGCCTGTTCTTTCGTCATCATTAACATATATAGTTGGTAGCATTTGGAGCGTTTCGGTTAAAGATTTATAAAGTTTAAAACAAAACTCAATTGGATCTGTTCATAACTCATCTTCCGAAAAACGTTTTTGACATACAAATGTCATGAAATCAATGAAGTACCAAGTCATTCACCGGTATAATATTAAAATAGATGGCATAGATGAATGAAGGGTGCATAACCATTTTTTCCTCTTTTCTGCATTCAAAAATTTTGGGTTATGATAGGTTTGGAAGCTCCTGGGTAGGGGGTTGATAGGAAGATAACGAAACATGTAACAAAAAGTTTCTCCTTTCAATCAAATAACGACCTGTTCATGGACTAGCACTCCTAAAATGAAATTGAATTAGCAGATTTGTGATTTGGTCAAGGTAGAATTTATTGGATATCAAATACAACAGTCATTGATGAATAACAAAGACCAAACTTCAGGCCCTTATCATTTTTAACCTTCTGATTGTTCCAAAATTCGATTGCATTCTGTAAATCTATTTTTGAATACTTTTTCAATCTTGTATAATGGTCCAAACGTGCTCCTGACTCATTTTCGTTATTTTACAGATAAACTAATTGGAAAGTGTGTTTTGGGGTCCTACATGTTTGCTAGAGGGAAGGCGTTGATCCAATGGAATTCTGCAGTAGCAAATCCGATGGAGCAGAAGCAAGAATGGCATACCCTATGCGAATAGTAATAACTACAGAAATGTTTCTTATTTTAAATTTTACTTCATTTTGAACTAGAAGGAAAATATTGAATTGAATCAGGAAATATGAAAAGTTCTTGGAATTATTACAAATAACGTACCTGTCAAGATTAATAAGGTGTAAGAGCTATTTGAGTTGTTTCATTTTGCTGTAGAAAAAATGTTATACAACTAAGATGCAATTGAAATGACAAATTTCACAAGAGAATGACAAATGATCTTTCACTGATATTCTTGAAAAAAATTTTCCACTCTGAAATATATCCGAGGTGTTACATCCATGGACGTAGCCTGACTTCGAGAGAGGAGCTAGAGATCGGGGGTAGGGGAAAAAAGTTAACTGAAGGGTGGCTTGAGAAAATGAGAGAAATACTACCAGTTATTTATTCCTATTGGAACAAGTCGCCGAGCCTTCTTGGTTGTGAATTTTTGAAGAGCTATTTTTTCAAATTTAGCACTGCTTTTTATCGTTTTCCTATAAATGGAAATTAAAGATAACCTATTTAGTCGAACAGAGGTCACTATGGACCTTAGCCATGTTTTTATTCGGTGCATAGTACTGAATGTCCGATCGATTGTGGTCGTTGTACATGGCAGTACAAGCTACGTTAATATAGGCTGATATACGCCAGAAAAAATGCTGTATGCTGTAATGCAGTCACAAAATTGACTTCTATAACTTTCCTCCAAACCAATACTGCATCCATAACTCCATTTCACTGTAGAATGTCTTGATTTCCACACTCATATCTGCACATAGCTGTTTTTCCTCTTTGTATTGTTTTGGGATGTAACCTCTCCAGAGCGAATGTCAACTGTTGTTAGTGAAAACCATGCTGCAGCAACAACGGGTCTATGCACGGCATGGAGACGGCCACTCTCAAGTAGTCTGCTGTTGACGTTGTAGATACTTTGGAAGAAGAGTTTGTTTTCCGACTATTTTCGGTTGAATTATTTCGACCCTATTCTCTGCAGTAAGTTGTTGCACTTCGCCTTGTATTGGTGGTCACAATCATATTCCTAATGATAGGTATTTGATCTACGGATTTTCTTCTCAGTAGTAAGTTACATATCAACGTGAAGAGCTTGGACGATAGTGAAATAAGTGCAAAAGTAAGTCAGCGACTTGAAGAAAGACTGGAAGCTGCTGAAACATCTGAAACAACTGACGTTGAGCGCCAGTGGAGTGCTTTGAGAGAAGCGCTTACAGTCATCCAAGAAACCGACATAGGACTAACCAGCACAAAAAAAAAACAACCTTGGATGACTGACGAAATTCTTCAAATGATGCACGATAGAAGAGAACTGAAAACAAAAAACATCGAACGATATAGAGAACTGAACAAAATAATTCGACAAAAATGTAGGGATGCCGAAGAGCAATGGCTAATTAACCAATGCACAGAAATTGAAAATCTCCAAAAAAAGCATGATCTATTCAACATGCACAAAAAGATCAGGGAGATAACAGGAAGACAACACAAAGCTAACAGTGGAATGTTAAAGGGGGCCAACGACGAGTTACTGATCGGGTTCGAAGAAAAGCTGAAACGATGGAAGGACTACATTGAAGAACTTTTTGGGGAAGATCGAACGGAAAGCCCGCAACCTGAAGAATTTAATGAAACTAGTCCTTGCATTACATCGGAAGAAGTTATACGAGCAATAAAGCTTCAAAAAAATGGTAAAGCTATTGGCCCCGACGGAATCTATGCAGAGACGCTTAAGCTAATGACACAGCAAGAAGGTGCTGGCCTTAAGCTCTTAACAGCACTGTTTAATAACATCTATAGAGCCGGTAAAATCCCAGAAGGCTGGCTCAAATCTGTGTTTGTCACCCTGCCCAAAAAGACCAATGCGACAAATTGTAATGACTACAGAATGATTAGCCTAATGTCGCATGTTCTGAAAACCTTTCTACGAATTATACATACTCAAATCTACACCAAATGCGAGCGAGAAATCGATCCAGTTCAGCTCGGTTTCAGAAATGGCCTAGGAACGCGTGAGGCTCTCTTTTCTCTTAATATACTCACTCAAAGATGTAGAGACATGAATGTCGATGTTTACGCCTGCTTTGTTGACTATCGGAAGGCTTTTGACTGCGTTTCACATAAAAAAATGACGGAAATTCTAAAAAATACCGGAGTTGATGCAGAAGACTTACGCATTATTACAAACCTTTATTGGCACCAAACTGCACAAGTGAGAGTTAATGGGCTAACATCTGAACAGGTAGCAATACGGAAAGGTGTACGTCAAGGCTGTGTGCTGTCGCCTCTATTGTTTAACATTTACTCAGAAGCAATATTCAAAGAAGCACTTGAAAACATAGACACAGGCATTAGAATAAATGGAAAACTACTTAGTAATATCCGCTACGCAGACGACACCGTGGTACTGGCTAACAACCTTCAAAACTTGCAGAGAGCCATGAACCTTATTGTAGAGCATAGCCAACGCTTTGGACTATCTGTTAACGTTAACAAAACTAAAAGTATGGTGTTTTCTAAGCAAGCAGTGGACGCTGTAATACGCATTAACAACCAACATGTGGAACAAGTGCATTCGTTTCGGTATTTAGGAGCCACGGTGAACGACCAAAGTGACCCGAAAATAGAGATCAAATCTCGAATCGAACAAGCCCGTAAAACTTTCGTTGGCATGAGAGACCTTTTCGTCAACCGCGGACTTAATCTTCAGCTTCGTATGCGACTACTTCGTTGTTATGTTTTTCCTGTCCTCACTTATGGATGTGATAGTTGGACTTTTAATCCAGAAATGGAGAGACGCATAGATGCTTTCGAAATGTATCTATACCGTAGAATATTGCGTATCTCTTGGATGGAAAGACGTCCTGAATACAATGGGAAAATCACGAGAGTTGATGAGAACCATCAAAGAGAGAAAGCTCCAGTACATCGGGCACATCTTGCGCGGCAAAAAATATGAGGTCCTTCTTCTGATTATTGAGGGGAAAGTCCAAGGAAAAAGATCAGTTGGACGACGCCAGAACTCATGGCTGAAAGATCTACGGAGGTGGTTTGGAGGAACGTCCACTGAAATTTTTAGAGCTGCAGTGTCGAAAACAATTATTGCCAATTGGATCGCCAACCTTCGTTTGGAGACGGCGTCATAAGAAGAAGAAAAAGTTGCGATTTGTGAAGAGCCGATAATATTTGTATTTCCGGCAGCATTCACGATCTTTACAATTTAGAGAAGGCCTTATAACGAAAAAGCTCTGTACCCCTTGAACTGTAGGGTGCAAAAATTGCACGCCGTATATGCACAGAGGTTTTTTAACTTTGGCAGAATATTCCATCCACGGTAATCAGTCTGTAACCAACTTGTGTTGGAAGTTTCGCTTCGAGTTCTTAGCATCTTCCTAGAAGTCGTACCTTTCGGGCGTTTTCCAGCAGTATTTAAGTATGTCTGCTATTTCTTCCGGCTTTATAGAGTTACTTCAACCCTGCCAGTGCTTATTGATCGATCCTCGAGAGGGGGGAGGATATCAATTGCCTTCCTGGCTACGCCCATGGCTACAATCAACATTTAGAGATTCATTCACAGTCTGAAAAGGGTTCTTTATCTTCTCTTGTGGAAAGTTACATCTCATATTTGTCTACGCAATTATTTCTTCAACTATGATTTTTGTTGTAATATTACAAGATAAGCAGATAAAAAACAAATGTGTAGTTTGCTGATCAATGTTGTGATATCTAACTAAACTATGCCATCACTTTTGTAGTTCTCATTGACAATGTTCTTGGTTAACAGATTCGAGAAATAGTTCCTAATGGAGAACCATTCTCATTGAGTAAGGGACCATATACCATGTGTCAGACTTTGGGAAGACCAATAATTGATGTTGTATATAAACATTAAAGAAATGAGTTAATGTTTGATTTCTTACTTTTTCCATCGGGGCCACTAAGGAATGATTGGCCTATCATAAGTATTTATAAATTCTCACTGATGCGATTGAGAGTATTATTGTGATTTTTCTTGATATGTTATACTTTTGAGGATTCAACTCTATAGCAAAAATCTTCAAAACAAAAAGTTGATAACACTTATTTCAAACGTACGAATCATAAGACAATTTATTTCATTCAAATAGTCAATATAATTATACTTGGAATATATATAGTTTTGATGTATATCACTCCTATAAAACAAAAATCTTCTATATATAGGAGAGGTAACATGTTAACCAACAATACAATTATAGTTGTTTCATTGCCAATATTTCAGTGTTTTCAGTGTTCCAAATATTAAAGAATAAAACCTAGACTTAGTTTTATTTTTATATCTACACACATGATGAGAATGTATGGATATTTGGTTAGTTATTTAGATAATGGTATTGACAAATAAGGTATAATATGTATAGATTTTTGGGTAATTCACTCATTCAAGCCATTTAAGACTCTTGGGGAGAATGGCATCATGTCTGCCTTGCTATAGCAAGGGTGGACCTCCTTCTTCTATACAATATTCGGCTCTTTCTGTTAAGTCTGACCTGGAATGTTGTCTAACCTAACCGAAATGGATCAGACCGATAAATCTTTCGTTCTGATAACCCTGGAGAGGGTGTTACGTGGATTCATCTGGACCGAAATGTAATCGCTGAGCCTATGAGTGAACATCAACACGCTCTAAAAATATAAATTAACTGATATGTCACTGAACAACCTAGTCGTGAGGATCACTCAGTATCTGAACTGCAAGGACACTACAGTTGCAGTCTAATGGGGCTGTACTTAATGCATATGATCTTTTCGTGCCCTTCGCCTACTCCTAAACATCTTATTATCTAAAGTAAATTATTGAAAGATGTCAGAGACATGGCGATGACTCAGATAACTATAAAGGATCTCGGTTGACAATGAAGTGTTCGGAAGTGTTAGGTAGCATCAGCAATTAAGAATAAGGTTTGGTTTCGAGAATTCAAAGTTACCGTTTCCTTTGAGCTGAAGATTTATTGTTAAAGATAAAGAATGAAGAACGATAGAAGGATGGAGGGGCCAAAGGTTGTGTCTGGATGTTCTTGAGTGAATCTTCGGAAGTTTTACAGTTTTTAAATCTGGTTGAAACTACTGTGTGCACCTTTATGATTCTAATATGATGAAATACGTGTAATGATTCTCTGGAAATATTTCTGATATTAATGAAAACTATATTGTAAATGGTCGTGTTACTAGTATGCGAATGTACAAAATGCATGGGGTTAAAATATTTTCTTAACATTGTGACTGGCGCATCCGCCAATTTTGATGTGAAAGTTCATTGAATATTCTTTTTCAATTTTTTCGAGTAACCCGCAATGATGTGGGAAAATTCGTGATAACGGTAAACGATTTCTGTCTGTTAAATGAACGTCATATCAAATTTTGAAATACAAGTCGCTTTTGAGTTGTAGTTAAATTTGTGAATCTTAGGATTATGACATAAGAAGATTTAAAAGCTCTGATTCACTAGATTCATTCAATACAGGGTGTCCCACCGGTAGTTTTTAGATAGAAATTTCTCAGGAATGAATCAAATGAGATTCACGAAAATTTATTTTAGGGTAGCAGTTCTGATTGAGTTATGGCACATGATATCAGCCTAATTGGCGATTTCAAATCCGTTCTTAAAACTTCTGTATCAGCTCTAACAGAGAAAATATGTAACATGGTTCATTCAACAATAAAACACAATTTATTTAAAATTGATCTTATTTCATTGAATTTTTAAATTGATGAAAATTATTTTTGTTATATTTTCTTGCTAATATTCTAGCCAGTGAGCTGTTCTGAGTGCTCCAAACTAGTCAGTAATCTTGTGTGCTTTCCAGTAGCCTTGATAGCATACCTCCATAGTCGGAAGATTCTGGTGGAATCGCCCGCCCTGTTCTTCACTTAGATTACCAACATTAGCACTCTTCATTCAATTTGGGATCTTTTGGGGAAAGAAAAGAAACAATTTCCAAATTTATTAGAAGCTTTAACACATATTATGAGGAATATTTACAGATAAATGAGACGTAGCCACACATTGGTGATGAGTTTTGTAACCTTATAAAAACCTGCCTATTTCAAAATTATTTTCAGTTTCAATCCAAATTTTATCAACAAATATCAGGGCTTTCCATAGGGTCACCTCTTCTAGCCGATATATTCATGGATAACTTTTTAAGAAATGTAATATTGAATATCCACCTAGCGAAAAAACATATAGTGTTCTGGTACTGATATATAGATGATAATTTGGTAGGTTTCCAGAACTCAGACATACAAAATGATAAATTCTTGAAATTTCTGAATGAAATTCATATCAACATTAAGTTTACAGCAGAAATAGAAATTGATAACGCAATAAATGATTGGTTTATCACTTAGTTTCACAAATATTCATTAAAAATACTCGACATATGGTTCGGGTTGTTAGCCCATCTTCAAGAGTAATACAATACTATATTCAAAATTCTCAAAATCTATGAAGTTATTTTTTTTGTTGATGCAGGTCCGAAAAACCCGTGAAATTTCATTTTGGAGAATAGATCTTCTATGTTCTTCAACTCTCCTCGATGCATCTTCTAGTTCGGCCTGTATAGAATGTCTCACATTCACTGCAGTGTATTTTATACACTCCGTTTTCATCCAATAATTTCATTTTATCTTCATCATTAACTAACAATGAACCCAAATTCTTTTTATTAAGGGTGATGGTGTTAATATTATTTCTGTGTAATCTGTTTCATATCTTGTTGCTAATATTAGGAATATGCTTAATTGGAAATTTTCTGTTAGATTTCTCAGTAAGCAAACGAAAAATTCTCTGCAATGAAAGTTCATGACGTTTTTGTCTTATTAAGGTATCAATTAATTCTCGTTCATAGCCGTTGTTCTTAGCGATTAATTTTGAATCTTTAACTTCGTTCTCAAACTCGACAGCTGACAAAGGAATAGAAAGCAATCTATGCACAAATGAATGAAAAGCACTTTACTTTTAATGAATATTTCTGAAACTCTTGCCAGTTGATAACCCAATCATTCATTCATTATGTTTCACCAAATGTTAAGCGAGAATTCTATACATATTTTCAAAAATGCAAGCAACATTAAACTCGCAATATTCTTCAGATGGACATTACAGATTTAAAATGTGTAACAACCACCTATGGTTTAATAAACAGTGCCTAAAGTATAAAGTTTTTCCCAAGTACATGAGATCACTTGCAAACACAAATCGCATGAAACACAAACAGCAGTAAAACGGTTGGAACTGGAGAATATGGTACACTAGGAGAGTAATTTGGCTGCTCATCTTAAAGCAATACATAATGAATAGGTTTCTCACTTACATCCCGTAGCATTTGATCTTCTCGATCGAATTAAGAGAAGAAATCAAACACCTATGCCATGAAGAATACAAGAAACAACAGAATAAGTTGAAACACCTCATCAAAAACAATAAGTCTTGTTGACTTATAGAGAACCCACTCCAGAATTTCAATTTTACCCTAGAATAAAATTTTTTTTCAGATATTCTCTTCAATGAAAAAGAAAAAGGTTTGAAATATCGTCCCAATATAAACAATTTGAACGACTTGAAGATGTTAGCCGTTAACTCTGAGATAGCTCTTAGCTCAATAAGAGTTGTAGATAATAAAGCTTATAAAGAAGTAGTCTGTGCTAAATATAGAATGACCAAAAACGCTAAGGCAATTGTTAGATCCATACAAACAAAACTTAAAGACCATAATTTAACCCTTTGTAAAGCTGGCAAAGTTAACACTATTACGATTTTAGAAACTGATATGTATATTGAAAAAACAGAAAGACTTATTCCAAATTTGAAGAATTATATGTTGATCCTACTGACAAATTTCAAACTCAAGTCATATTCCTTCTAATTAAAAAGTGTACGAATTTATTGTAAAAAGATGGGTTGAAATTGACTGATATGAATCCGAAAGCTCTAATTTTATATTCATTACCCAAAATTCACAAGGTAGATTTTCATATGAGACACCTATTGTTTCATATTTGAACAACATACTTCCAAATTTGATACAACACAATCCAATTTACTCAATATAAAACTCTATAGAATTAACCAATTACTTGAGATCTCTAGAAATTCCGATAAATGCTAAATTAGTATCCTTTGATATAATTAATCTATATCCGTCAACATCCTGCCGTAACGTCAAAGCCACAATTAATCAACAACTTCAATCCAATAGTTCATTAAGCGCCATTCATATAGAAGAAACGATGTCGGCTGTAAACGTATGCCTCCAACAAAGTTACTTCAGGTTCAATAATAAAATATATCAACAATTAGATGGTTTACCTATAGGTGATATAGGTATTAAGTGAAGTATTCATGACAAATTTAGAAAATAGAATTTTAGTTCCTCCAACATCCTAATTAAGAATGTATTTTTATGGAAAAGACATGTAGATGATATCTTCTGTATTTGGATTGGCACAAACAGACAACTCAATAGTTTCTTACAGTTTTCAAATTATTTTTACCGATCGATTTAATTTACAATGGAAAATGAAAATAATGAAAAATCTTTGATTTTCTTGGACTTGTCCATTAGTAGAGATCATGTCTCACTCGTCTTGAAAATATACAGAAAACCAACCTATTCGGATACCCTGAATAATAATAGTAGTTCCCAATCCCAGATTATCAAATTGAGTGCTTTCATTCATTTGTGCACGGATTGCTTTCTATTCCTTTGTCAGCTGTTGATTTTGAGCATTAAGTTCAAGTTTTAAAATGAATCGCTAACAACAACGGCTATGAACCAAAATTAATTGATACCTTAATAAGATAAAAACGACATAAACTTTTATTGCACAGCATTTATCCGTTGTATACAGAAAAATCTAACAGAAAATTTCCAATAAACTATATTCCTAATATTAGCAACAAGACATGTAAAAAATTACACAGAAATAATATTAACACCATCAGCACTAATAAAAAGAATTTGGGTTCATTGTTACTAAATAAGTAGAGTGAGAGAGTGAATGTGAGACATTCTATATAGGCCAAACCGGAAGATGCATCGAGAAGAGAGTTGAACATAAAAGATCTATTCTCCGAATAAAAATTCTACGGGTTTTTCGGATCACTGCATCAACATAAACATCATTTCATAGATTTCGAGAATATCGAACTCAAGAATCCAGGTAATGAAGGAAAAAGGATAGACATCTTGGAGATTATTGAAATTACGTCCGCTCATAGGAAAAACCAGCCAATTTGCAACGACCAACTAGACTTCAATTTACCTCCTGTTGTGAATGCCGTTATAAATAAGTGAAATCACTCATTTAGAATTTAGTAATGTATTACTCTCTATAATGGGCAAACAACCCGAAACATATGTCGAGTATTTTAAATTAGCATTTAATTCGACGATCTATAAGGCCTCTTTCATTCCATTGAAAAAAATTTTTTCCATTTAGGAAATTCACGTGTCTCAACAGCTATGATCATTGACACGATGAAATTATACATTCATGTAAACATTAATTATATAGAAACAATAGAAAAGTATTGTAAAATAAAACAGAGATTATCATGTAACGAATCCAGTTTTCAAATTGATGAATAACAATGCAGACATTTCCAATAGCCAAAGAAGTCCTCCACCAATTCCACATTTTCTGAGAACACTTCAGATAAATACAGGGTGCTTCAACGAAAACTAAACAGAGGCTTTATCTACCAAGATATTCATTTCTGATCAAAACGCAAAAACAGGTCAATTTTTGTTTCAAGGAGGACATCTTTTGGGGTACAAAACTTTCCTGAAATATCAACCCCCTAAGCGGGGGTTGCAATCCTTGAACATTTTGAATAGAGAAGATGGGTCGAGTGATGACTCAAAAGAATGGTGGTATCTTTGTCGACATTGCCATGAACGAATTTCCATTTTTAATTGAAAACTGTAAGAGATACAGGGTGAGAAACTGAAAGATAGGGAAGACTATTTTCCTGAGACTATTCAAGTTTCAGTGAACTAAAATGGAACAGATCCATGCTGATCAATGGCAGTCATCATCAAGTACCATCTTCTTCTCGAATTTCAACCCCTAGAGCAGGGGTGACCAGCCTTGAGAATCTGGAAGAGGGTAGATTGGTCGAGTGATACCTCGAAAGAAAGGTATTGTCTTTATCCCCGTGAACGAATTTTCATTTTTGATTGAAAACTGTAGAGGATACAGAGTGAGCTACTGAAAAATAGAGGAGACTATCTATCGCCCTGAGCTATTCAAGTATTAGTGCAAAAAATGGAACAGATTCATTCCAGATCAAAGGCAGTCATCTTTGATCTAAACGAATCTGTTCCAGTTTTTCGCACTAATACTCCAGTAGTCTTCTCTATTTTTCAGTGGCTCACTCTGTATCTTCTACAGTTTTCAATCAAAAATGAAAATTCTTTCACGGGAATACCTTTCTTTCGAGGTATCACTCGACCCATCTACCCTCTTCCAAATTTCCAAGGGTGGTCACCCCTGCTCTAGGGCTGTAGCTCCCAGGTCTTTCCGAAGAGTCTTCGACATGCCCATTGGCACGATGTAGCCTTGGAAAGAGTTTTGTCAATGTGTAAACTCCAGAGTCTCTGATCTAGGGTTAACCCTAGATACTTAGCCTGTTCCGAAAATTTCAGAGTATGTTCATTCAGAGTTCAACTTTCTACGTCTTGTGAATGGAATTAGAATGGTTTTGTCTAGATGGATGCTGAGCCCCTCTTCAGCACACCATTCATTTACGATGTTAAGGGCTTTTTGCATCAGGTTCGATAAGATTCCATCATGCTTTCCCCTAATGATGATAACTAGATCATCAGCATCGCCTTGTGCGTTGAAGCCAGCGTTGGCCAGTTTTTCTAAGAGGCCATCAACAACTACTGACCATACTAGCGGCGATAGGACACCTCCTTGAGAGGGTACTTTCACTGCTGACACCGATATTTCGGTGTCTCCAAAAGTGGCCGTTATGATCCGGCTTTTGAGCATTTCTTTGATCCATTTGATGCTGGGTGTTTTGACACCCTTGTTGTTTGCACCATTGCTTATGGATGTATAGGAGGTATTATCGAAGGCTCCTCCAATGTCTTCAAATAGAACTAAGGCTATTTCTTTAGCCTCTAGTGCTCTTTACACTTCTTTGACTAGATCGTGTAGGGCATTAATTGTAGACTTGCCCGGTTGGTAGGCAAATTGTTTTTTATGCAGTTTTATGAAACTTCTCATATAGTTGTCGAGAATTTTCTTCATTGATTTTAGGAAAAATAAGGTTAAGCTTATCGGGCGATATGATTTAGGCTTATCTGGAGACCTCTTGCCCATTTTCGGTATAAATAATACTTTGACTTTCCTCCATGACTGGGGTATGTAGCCCAGTGAGTAGCTGGCTTTGTATATAGCTCTCAGACATGCGGCTGTATATGTGTTGCCTCTTTGCAACATGATTGGATAGATTCCGTCCGCCCCAGGTGATTTGTAGGATTTGAAGCTTTTGCTATTTAGGGTGAAGATTCGGCCCGCTAGATTTCTGCTTTCCCTACTGGAGCTATACAGTTCTAGCTCCTTTATTGTGCTATTGATGGGGAGTATTTTTGAGTCCGGGAAGTGGGTATTTAAAAGTACCTCAATCTTCCACCGAAGTCTTCAGAATACTCTGCTCCAGGCTCCTTAATGAGACCAAGTGCACTCGAATGGTCTTTGGCTGAAACCTTTTGAATTCGTGCAGCTGGGGCGAGATCATTAATCCCCCGCATTAGGGTTTCCATGATTGTCGTTTGGATTTCGAACTAACTTCTGCTGTGAAATATCAACTTGAGGTACGGGGGAAGTTCTGGAGCTCAGAATTCTTCTATGTCCGATTGTATGGAAGAATATCCCAATTTCGTGCTCACTAAGCACATATTTCTTTCTATAAACGTAGAAACGAAACGCACGTTCAACAAAACTTTGAGGAACCCAAGGTTCATCAGGTATTTCCAGTAGATGCTCAAAGTAATTTTTTAAGCTTCACTTACGAACTCTCACACAAACGGTATTCTTTGAATATATATCCTCCGCGAATGGAACAGATTTGATACATTCACAAAAACTCTTCTTGACTATGCCATATCAAATTATAAGAATTTTTTTCAATTAACAGCAAATTATTAAGGTAATTATATATTTTTTTAATTATCAGTATAACTCGAAAACAAAAGAATCAGCGACGTCTACTCGGTAAACATCAAGACGAAAAGTGTAATTTCATTGTATATTGTAATGGTTTATTTTCATTTCGCATTTAATTGAAGCTCTAACCGCTCACATTGAGAATAGCCGACACCAAGTTAAATAAACAAGGAACAAAATATACAATCTACCACTCAACATAACTCAATAATTTATTTTTATTTCTTTCATATATACAATAAACCATTAATCGAATTTACCTATCACTAGTAAAACCTTAAATTCATCTAATTTATTAATTATAATAATTATTTTCTATGAGAATCATCTACCAGTTATTTACAGTATACACAAAGTCCGATGATGAATTTCTAGAATTTATTCAAGTAAACTTTATTCAATTCATCGTAAAAGACTTCACAATAAGTTATGATAAATAAATGAAGATGAATGAAAATCAGGAAGCCAATTTAGATTAAAACAACTGTTGTACAATGTTGAACATACACAAAATTTAAAACTGAAAGAATACATAGGAAATAGCCTGAAATAGTGCTAATGATTTGCTAATTATATGTCATACAACAGCGAAAGAGGAATGCTAGTATAAATATAAATTACCAATAATTATGAATAGCTTAATACCAGAATTAAAACAGCAATTTATCCATTTGAGTCCAGCTCAATTACTTGGAATAAATTGAGGTTTTGCATGTTCAGTTTAATATTGAAATGATTTCAATTCTGATGTGGAATGGGCTTAATATCCTCAATTAATTAATTTTAATTAAGAATTTACATAGGTAATTACTTTAACCATCTTATATACTTAATTAATGTGTTGGCAAGTCAGAAAAGGAACCCTACCATAATGGAAACAGACCTGCTGAAAATATTCCAATGACGATGACTTTGAAATTGATTTATTAAAATAAATAAAATACTACAGAAAGTTACCATTTTCAAATTTCACCACAGACTAGAATCTATCAACTAAAAACCAAATGAAAAATCCCATACCAACTATTATCACTATTTTGAGGATATTGTAGTGAAACATAACCATCTTAGTGCAGGAGAATTTAATGAAAATGAATATAAATTTCTAATTGGTGATGTTAGCTTCTTTGATTAACCAATGTCTGAAATTATATCACAAATTTGCCTCTGATGATAAATAGTCTGAAATGAGTAACACTAAATATTGCTATGATTGCACATTTTTATCCAAAGTGATAAATTTGCAACTGCCTCGATAATCTCTGCAGATTAAAGATAATTTAAACCTATGAGATTTCTACTCAATTTTCAAAACACTGTCACAAGTACAATCAGTCTTTTAAACTGAATTATTAGCGATTTCCTAATAATTCTTACAAATTGAGTTTAAAAAAATATTTGAATATAGAAAAATTCAGTTACAAAAATACAGTGTAGAATAATAAACCAGAACGGTGAACACTTTCTACTGTTTGTATATTTTGGATATTATACAATTAGAAAATAACTATGCTAGGAATCTAATATTTGGTGATTTATCGCAGAAAATGTGATAGTGATATTAAAATCATTGTGAGTGATGGGAGAATCATGCTGCCTGATCCTGGGGATGCGTCTATACCACATACTTGCGGACTATACTCGTGGCAATGATTCTGAAAGTAAAAAAAACGTTAGTAATAATTTCATAGATAAAAAACATGAATTAAATTATATACAGTTTATCCCATTTTCGATATTTTAGCATGAAACACATTCTGTCAAAAAAATACCAGGAATTGCTCAATGAAAAACAAAATTTTTATTTTTCATCGTAATTTATTGTATCGCCTTCATGATAGGTCCTTTCCGAAATAGTACACTTACGCCAATGAATAATCCAACTATGAATTCAATCACTTTTTGACCAATGCTGTCTTTATTCGATGATCTTTTTATAGATAATTTATGGTTTGACAATGTAGTTTTCATTGTGAGCATTCGACATAATTGAGTATAATATGTTTATTCATCACATAATATGATGTTGTTTCAATTCAGTATGATCGTTTCATTTTTATTTTAGATTATACAATGAAGAATTTGATTGAGGAGGTCGTTACTTGATGAAAATCGATATACATATTTTCAATGAAATAAAACTAAAGTATTTAGATTTTCACTATATTAACAAAACTATGACCGGTTTCAACACACTGTGGCTTCATCAGATAGATACAAACTAATGAACAGAGTTATGCCTTATATATTAGTCTTATTTCCTACTTAATATTACAATAAGTACAAGAGGTATGTTGGAAATCCTATCGGAGTTGCTTACTTTATGAATTGAACAGATTGAGTAAAGGAGAAAGATCTAATTGACTATTAAGTATCCTACCTGAATTCTTTTCTTTGTTGATCTTTAAAATTTCCAATAGATTGAGTTTTTGTCTGTTATTTTCATTGTGAAAATTTTGAAATTATCATTAAAGTTATGGTTTTCTTCGAGTAAGTGATTAGAATAATGGGAATCTGATTTAAGATTATTAAAACTACGTTTGTGCTCGGATAATCTAGCTTTGAAATTTCTGAAAGTTCTACCAATATAAATTTTATCACAATCCCCGCAAGACAGTTTATAAACACCGGATTTATTACTTTTATCAATTTTAGATTTGCAGTTTTTGATATGTCAACCTAAAGAATTATCAGTTCGGAATGCTATATTGAAATTATAATGCGAGATGAATGATTTTAATTTTAGACTAGGATTACCAATATAAGTTATGCTGTGGTATTTTGTGTTTGAACTTTTTATATTTGGAAATACTTCCTGGATTGCTTTTTGAAATTTTTTGCGTGAAATCAGGTTCTCAATCATAGTTGTACTGTAACCGTTATTGACTGCTATTTGTTTAATAATATTTAGCTCTTTTATGAAATTATATTGTGACATTGGGATATTAATGAGTCTATGTACCATACTATTGTAAGCTGCTAATTTATGTGGATAAGGATGTGTAGATAAGTTGTGAAAAGTAATACCTGTATGCGATGGCTTATGAAAAATAGAAAAATCATGTTTGCCGTTAATTTTAGTAATAGTTAAATCCAGAAAGTTAATGGAGTTTTCTGTTTCTATCTCTAACGTGAATTTAATATTATCGTGAATTTGGTTAATGAATGCTTTGAATGACTCTAATTGTCTGTTTGTGCCAGTGAAACAACAAATGATCTAAACCGATAAATAAAGTGTTTGAATAACGGATGTTCCTGGATAGTTATTTCAATATTATCCATGAAAATTTCAGCAAGTAGAGGGCTCAGAGGATTACCGATGATTAAACCTTTTTACTATTATATAATACTCCATTGAAGTTAAAATAATTTTGATCTAAACAAATTTCTAAAAGGTGTAAGATTTCTGATTGAATTATCGGATTGACTTTATTAATTTGAAGGGCGTTCTTGATGAGTTTCACTGTATCACTAGGTGGAACACTAGGGAAGAGATTTACTACATTCCATGACATAAGTTTAGCGTTCGGTGGTAGTATCGTGTGCTGAATTTTATTTATTAGGACTGAAGAGTTTTTCTTGAGAATTTAGGTTCAAAATTAGCGTACTGTCGAATGATGTCTATGAGAAAGCGTGAAAGTTTTGCAGCTGGAGCTTGAAAATATGAAACTACTGGTCTAATGGGATACCCTGTTTTATGGAGTTTGACGAGGAGTAAAGTTTTGGTGATTGCGGGTTGTCAATGAAAAGTTTATATTTTTGGTTGGTAGGTATTATAGACTTGGTATACTAAAGCGTTTTTTACTATGGATTGAAATTTATTAGTTGGATCTTTATCAATTTCTTCATAACAACCTGATTCAATGAAATTTTGGGTTTTCAATGAATAATCTGCTTTATTTAAGGCTATGACTGTATGACCTTTGTCTGCTTTGGTGAATATGATATCTTCAGATGCGGACTTAGATTTAATGGACTTTAAAGTTGTATTTTCGAATTTCTTAGGTTGAAAAGTATTGAACTCTTTTTGAAGTAGTAACGCTGAAGAGTGTTTTAGGTGTTTGGCTTGTGGTGAATAATTTAGGGCTATTTCGTTTTCAACTCCTAGCAGATCGAAATGGAGACGAGCGTTATTTAACTCTAAATTTAGAGCTAGATCATTCGTTCTTGCTTCATTGGAAAGCCGAAAGACTAGGCTTTTTAGAAATTGTATCGAAATTTCATTTCCGGGGAAACCCAATATGGCTGACTCATTCGAAAATGAGCAATATTTAAAGATCGCTGAAACGTTTTTTTTGCACTAAAAAATTCGAATGGGGCATTCAGTCGTTAATTTAGTCTTTTCTGAACAATTGGACATATTGATCTTAAAAATATTCCAAGAATCGGTGAAAAGGAAGCGTGAAGAATTTTTTCAATTCTGATTTTCAGACGAAATCGAAATATTTTTTTCACCTCATGGCGTTGGCACTCCTGAAGTTGTTGTGTTTTTCATGGGTGATCTAAAAAGACAAAGAACCTTTTTTTATTAAAACCAAATTAAAATTTGATTTCCCTTCGGATTCAAAGTGACCGACATCCTCAAATATTAACATTTTTCCCCGCGCATTAAAAAATTTTTCGCGGTGGTAAAAAATCAACTGCGTAATTCAATAATAAAAAACAAGTACTGTGTTTTAAGGAATTTTACTTAATAATTGCGATTCGTAACGCGTTTCACTACACCGTAGCTTCTTCAGACGAATGATTATGCAGAAAAATATAAATGAGAATATAACTATAAATGTTCTTGAGTAATTAAAAGCTTATTGGTTGATTCTTCTTAAGTGGTTATTTATGACAGGTATATCCAATAAAATTAAGGAATAGATTGCTCCCCGAAAAGATTCAATAGAGGTGAAGGGCTTAAATCGACTTGTTCATTGATGAGTCTACCTCAGTGTTTGTATTTATTTATTTCTAAAGTTTCCCAAAGATCTACCTTCCAATATTTATTATCTGTATGCAAAATTTCAAACTGTGGGTCGAAAGAATGATTATTTTCTAAGAGATGATTCGCGTAATTTGAAACTGAAATCATTCTTAAGTAGCAATAATTTCAACATAGCTTTCCAAACTAATAATAATTTAGGCAAATATATAAAAATAATAAAACCAAACCAGGTAAAAACAATAAATCAGGTGTTTATAGATTGAATTGCAATGACTGTGATAATTTCTACATTGGTAGAACACATAGAAATTTTAATATTAGAATATCGGAACATAAACGCAGTTTTTCAAATAAAAATCAGATTCAAATTACGCGAATCATCTCTTAGAAAATAATCATTCTTTCGACCCACAGTTTGAAATTTTGCATACAGATAATAAATATTGGAAGGTAGATCTTTGGGAAACTTTAGAAATAAATAAATACAAACACTCAGGTAGACTCATCAATGAACAAGTCGATTTAAGCCCTTCACCTCTATTGAATCTTTTCGGGAGCAATCTATTCCTTAATTTTATTGGATATACCTGTCATAAATAACCACTTAAGAAGAATCAACCAATAAGCTTTTAATTACTCAAGAACATTTATAGTTATATTCTCATTTATATTTTTCTGCATAATCATTCGTCTGAAGAAGCTACGGTGTAGTGAAACGCGTTACGAATAGCAATTATTAAGTAAAATTCCTTAAAACACAGTACTTGTTTTTTATTATTGATAATGGAATTTTACCAAGTAAAAGCCTCCCAAATTCAAATGCGTAATTCAATCACAAGATTGAACCTTTCCCGTCATTTTGAGGGGTCGAACTCTAATATTGATTCAGAATTGTGCCAATTGTCGCCAATAATGTTGCTCTTTTCCACCATCATATTCATATTCCGTTGTGAAAGCTCTGAACATTGGCTGCATGCATGATAAACACAAAATCTGAAATGTCATCGAGTTTTTTGATGTTTGAAATTGTTAACAATGGTTTTAACAAATGAGGATAAGCGTTTCATTGAATGTTGGACAAATTTCGGACAACAGGGTCATTAGGAAGAAGATCAGAGGACTGTTTCCCAAATATCTTAGAGATTCCAACAATTACAAGAATAATAATACGACATGATTTTGTTCAACAGATTAAATGAGTAAAATTATTCAACAAAGAGAATCAAGTACTCAGAATGGAATATGACCACCATTGGCATCCACAACCATATGCACCCGTCTTCTCCAGCTTTCTATGGATCATTGAATGGACGTGGGCTATACTGCTAGGCAAATATTACGCCAATTTCCAGCCTCTAATTACAAAAGGAGTACAATCTATAATCTTGAGGAAAACATTTCGGACAACAGGGTCATTAGGAAGGAGATCAGGATGACTGTTTTCCAAGTATCTCAGAGATGCCAACTGTTAAAATCATCTGCGAGAATAATAATACGACATGATTTTGTATAACAAATTACATTCAACAAAAGAATCAAGTACTCAGAATGGAATATAACTTCCATTGGCATCCGCATTCATCTGCACTCGTCTTCTTCAGCCTTCTATGGATCTCGAAATCACTTCTTGATCAAGATTGTTCTAACATTCTTGAATTATTGCCTCAGCTCCTCACAATTATTGAAAATAAAACCATTTTTATACACCATTGCTTCCTAATGACCCCACAGAAAATAGTCGCACGGATTAAGATTGGGACTGTTTGGGGGCCATTGAAGGGACGCTTGCTGCCGAATAAGCTCCATTAATAGACGAAACTGATTGATTTGTAATATTGATTCGATTGTGCAAAGAAGTTTCTATGTATCCTTCTGCTGCTTAAGAATATTCCAGCTTCCATGTCTTTTAAGTGTTTTAATATCCTCAATTGCATTCACTAACGTTGTTGATGAACTACGACGGAAACAATGGCCAATATATTCTTTTGGATTGTTCAGATTTAAAAATGTGGTAATTTGTTAGGCATATTACCAAATTTATTTATTCTAATTAGTTGCAGTGTACATTTATTTTAATTAATTAATGAGAAAATTATCAGAGGAAGTATTACAACGTCTCAGAGCCCAATATTTCTTAAGGATAATTTAAAAATCCCCTTGTAAACTGTGTTGGATTTTCAGTTTCTGTATGAGAAATTGCAATAAGATTTCTATTTTTCATATGTTGAAATATCACTATCGTGTCTCACATTTATTGTTGCTTTTAGGATTGAATAAATATTGCTGAATTTTGAATTTCCAATTTTTGATGAATTATCAAAAAATTCAAGTGAAACATTTTCTTGTTAATAATCTCTGAACACTGCATAACATTATATATGAATTATATATAATTCATGGTGATTATTTAATTACGGAATATTCTTTCCGTATCTAGTTATAGAATGAAAATAGATGAAAAACACATAAAAGTAAAGTGTTTTGGAATAAATATTCAACCTTAAGAGTGAGAATATTCAAATTCTATTATTAGAAATGGTTTCAGAATCATTACATTCAGTGATTTTTTTTTAAAAGGAAGGGGGCACGTGAACATACTTTCCCACTCCCTTCCTTCCTTGACCTTATAGGCCATGGATTTGTCATTTACGACATTATTCCAACAGCGTAATTTGTGTAAACCAGATAAGGTACAAACACAATACACAACAGGGACTTCTTCACCACGGAGACGACCACATCCATTGATGGTAGTGGAGAAAAATTATTTAGTAGACAAACATTGGAAAACACCCTCAATTAACTACTAAATAATAGGGTAACTCCAGGGGAGTGCCCCACAATTGCGAAAAAAAAAATTTTTAGTTCAATAGAGTTCTTTTAATGAAATAATTACACCAGCAAAGAGAGTAAACTTTTATTATGCAATAAGGTGCATTTTTTTTGAATAACTATTAATGAAAATCTTCCTGCGACTTTCCACATAAATCACACATATTTCAAGTTTTTGTGCAATTTTCATGCATCTTGTTACAACGATCACATTTAATCCAATCATCTGACCGTGTGGTACTCTTGTAGTCTTCAAGGCACCCTGCACATTCATTTTCATCAAACTCATCGCCGACTTCATCACTGTCTTCTTCATAGAATACTTCGCCCTCCTCTTCGTCCGACTGGGGCTTAGGTTTTTCCAATTTCTTCGTACATTTTAATTTAGCTCCCTTTTTTGATAGACTTAGATCTCCGAAGTTTTCTCTCTTTCAATGAATTTGCCTTTTCCATATTTTCGGATGATGTTAACATTGTTGTGATACTTCTGCCTCTTTTCTTCAACCCCACAGAATTATGGGCAAAGGTGATATTACGTTAAGTATTTTGCCACCAGACAGTGGTAGATCAGGCGCCGATGATGGTCCAGGTTAAGTAGGTCGGCGATCAGAAAGGTGTTATGCCATTGGCTCAGTAACAACGTTAGAGAGTTTTCGAGGATCTGATGGTTGAGGTACTGTGCCAATGGAAGATTTAGCTGCATCAAAAACCGAATACGCATGTTCTAGTATAGATTCAGGGTTGTACGGGAAGATTCCGGTAGCTCTAAATGAAGAAACTGCGTTGTCAATAGTTGCAGCTTCAGACCATGCATCACCAAAGAGTTTTCCAAATTGTAGTCTGGTTATTTTTCTACTTGGATTCGTCTTTATATAAAGATGGCAAGCTTTGTTGAAAGAAAATTTCAGATATTTAAACACTCCTCGATCGAGGTAAACATAATAAAATTTCGTCATTACTTTCGGCTAGTTCCAATATTTCAGGGCTACAGTGTGACGTATATTCATCAACTATTAGGAGTGCTTCCGCCAAGACCTGTCTAGGTAAAAAATGCTCTCTCAGCCACAAATAAAAATATCAGCATTCACATAAGCTGATTTTTCATTCATGTAAACTACTGATACGGTGGGTATACCATCTTGCACCTCATCTTTTCTGTACTTGCCTTTGAACACGCAAACTGGAGGTAAAAAGCTCCCTCCTGCATTGCAACAAACGATAACCGCGATCGTTCCTCCTTTTTCGGCTGATGTAATTGCAGACACATCCTTTGATCCTTTTTCAGTTATGACGTAACCTACCTTGTTGTTTAATTGCAGACCTGTCTCATCCATATTGTAAATGGATCCCGACTTATCAAACAAGCCGTTTTCTTCCAATACTACGTACAGTAATTGAAAACAAGACATGGTTTTCTCCCTAGACATACCTTCAGCTCGGGCAAGTGAAACACCTTCGGCCTTTTTTACATCTAGATCTGGATCACGTGACATGAATAAATTGAACCAGTAGTATCCGGCCTTACCATTCTCCAGATTAAATGAATGCTTTAGTTTTAAATTTGTTGCAAAATCAAATGCCAAAAATTGAATGTCATCGCGAGTTGCAGCAAATCCTTTTTCCTGCAGTGTTTTAATATGAGCTACCAACTTCAACTCATTAGCTTATGCAAAAATTCCAGTTGGTCCCATAGCCTTTTTAGATGAGTCATTATTGTGGAGGTGGCACTGAGGTGTTCTTGATGGTATATTGAATACTCTTGCTGCCTAATTTACACCCATTCATTTTCTGACAGCTGTTGTATACGTAAGGGCATCTTCTGACCAGGAACCTCGAGTTGATTCCGGTTTTCTTATATACTCGGTAGACATCTATAAAAATCGAACTATAAATATATTCGTAATATTATGTAAAGGTACATTTTTGCTTTTTATATGTAAAAATTAATAAAGAGATATTCATTTCATAGTGAGGCATCTCAACCGAGATAGATTGTGTCATCTATCCCAAAACGATGGTTGAGACGCTTCACTTTATATGACATTCATCACGTCAATAATGTGATACATAAATCATTAAAACTTACCTTTTTATGGATCATTTTACCACAGCGTTAGCTACTGCATGTTTATACTTTCACACACTCACAAAGACTCATCAATAAGAGACATCTAGGATTGCTAGGCTACAACAGGTTGCCATCTCTCCCAGTGGGGTATCTCCCCCAGACTTACCCTAACAAAATCCTCTGATCATATTGTTTGCAGTGCTCTATTTTCCATTCGATATATGGTATATAAAGTGGATTATTGCAGATATAACTTTTTACATTTCCATTAACGTTATTACTTTTTCCATAAAAAAAAAGAATAGTTTCCTAAACTAGACTGTACACTAAAATTTTCTATAAAACTGAATACTGCGCAAGAGTAACGATGCTTTTAAAGTCTAGAGCTCTAAACTTCGTACCAAATTAAATTATTGGATGTTTCGATGCGGAACTTCAAGTATTAACAGTTTTAATTTGCATGAAATGTTTTCTTTTATGTCGCGTCGAAGCTGACGTTTGACGTAACAGTTTGGAGTTACAGCCATTGATTGGGGTTTTTATGGAGAATTCTATTAATTTTTTCACGCTTTTCGAATAGTTTACTATGAAATGTCACGTTACGACGAATTTATATTCAGAAATACATAGTGCGTCATTATCTGCTTTTTTAAACTAAACAAGCTCAGCAATAAATGTGAGTTATAGGATTTGCTATTATGTTCATATTTCATCAACAATTTGAATGAAAATGTCGAGTTTGATGCTTTTAGAATTTTCACACTTTCACATTTTGATTCTAGCATAGGACCGGACTCCGAAAGCTTATTGTATAGCCGAATGCTAAATAACACTCTGAGAAGAAGTATGTGTATATGAGGTTTATATAGGGTGCGCCAGAGAAAACCGGACGTTTTTTTTCCGTTATAACTTTCGCAATTATAAAGCTAGCTCATTCGTTCTTGCTTCATTGGAAAGCCAAAGGAATAGTTATTTTAGAAATTGTATCGAAATTTTACTTCCAGTGATATCCAATATGGCTGACTCATGCGAAAATGGACAACATTTCAAGATCAATATCAAGACACTAAAAAATTCGAATGGGGCATTCAGTCAATAATTCAGTCTTTTCTGAACAATTTGACATATTGATCTTAAAATATTCCAATAATTGGTGAAAAAATAGCGTGCAGAATTTTTTCATTCTGATTTTCAGCTGAAATCGAAATATTTTTTCACCTCATGGCGTTGGCAATGTTGTTGTGTTTTCATGGATGTTCTAAGAAGACATAGAACCATATTTTAAGCCTAACCTTAAATTTGATTTCCGTTCGAATTCGAAATGGCCGACCTGCTCAAATATTAACAATTTTACCTGCGCATTAAAAATTTTCGCAGTCGTAATGAATCAACTGCGTAATTCTATCACTGGATTGAACCTTTCCCATCATTATGGGGGGTTGAGCTCGAATATTGATTCAGAATTGTGCCAGTTCTTGTCACAGAGGTTTTTGAAATTTGGCATCACTGAGACATTTCGGAAAAAGTTAAGCAGGTTCCTGGAGTTCTGATAGGGCTGACTGCTGATGCAGAAATTCGCTGAATGTTATCCTGAAATTGTCAATTGAGTTTGTAATACAAAAAATGTAGAGTTGATGCTTAGAACAGATTATAAAAAAGGCGAGTATCTATGCTCTAACAGTTCTAGCTGAACCAGTACCTGGTCTTCTTCCTAATGACCCTGTTATCCGAAATTTTTTTCCTAAGATTATAGATTGTACTTCTTTTGTAGTTAGAGGCTGCGAATTGGCGTAATATTAGCCTAGCAGTTTAGCCACGCACAAATAAACATACAGTGAAACGCTTATCCTCATTTGTTAAAACCATTGTTAACAATTTCAAACGTCAAAAACAAACAACATTAAAATAAAATTCGAGTTCAAACCAGATGTCGTCTAAAACTCGATGACATTTAATTATTTTTGTTTATCACAGAGTTAATGCATACAGTCTATGTAGACTACAAAATGAACTTGCACTTTCCAGAAATGTGCATATTTCATTGCAAACTGTTAGGAATAGGCTCAGAGAAGACGATATCAGACCAAGGGTGGCTTCTATCGGCCCGCGTCTCACCAGAGAGCATCGAGTTGCAAGACTTCAGTTTGCGAGGGAACATGCAAATTGGGGTATTCCAGAATGGTCGAATGTTCTCTTTTTTCCGACGAGTCCAGGTTCTGTCTAGTATCAAATGATAGACGCATGCCTGTATACAGACGACCTGGGGAACGGTATCAGCAATGAAATATCCGGCAAACCGAAAACTTCGGAGGGGGCTCACTAATGGTGTGGGGAGGAATTTCTTTCCATGGTCGAACTGAGTTAGTCCTAGTGAATAATGGATGAATGACGGCGACCAGATATATCGCAGATATCCTTGAACCCCATGTTGTACCCTTTGGCCCATTGATTGGCGAAAACTTTATTTATATGCATGATAATGCTCGGCCTCATGCAGCTAGAGTAGTTACAGAATTTCTGCAAAATGCCGAAATTGATATTTTAAGATGGCCAGCGAAAAGTCCCGACTTGAATCCCATAGAACATGTTTGGGACAATATGGGGTGGCAAATTCAGTAACGTAGGATGCCTTGTAGAACACTCCAACAACTAGAAAATCTGCTTCCTGAAATTTGGAACTCAGTGACTCAAGAGTACATCCAAATTTGTTTGAGGGGCTTCCGAGACTATACTGGCAGTAATTAGGGCCCGGATAGGAAACACTCGTTTTTAAAAATGATTAGTATGTTTGAAGATGGTAGAATTTTTTAATTTTACATTAACTCGGAGATTGTTGATATTTTCCATCTTAATTACATCTCTTGTGAATGATATCTTCTTATTTTACACTTCTGAAAGTTACCAAGCGACTCTTGAATGACCAACCTAAGAGTTTATATAGTATTGTCGTAAAAGTAGGGTGATGCGACATTTTTTGTGGGGAGTGTATTTAAGATAAGTATAGTTAGCACACTCTTTCTCACAACTGTTAGTCCTAGACACTTGAAAATGACGTAAATGTCGAAACTGGTAGTGGGAATCAAAAATAAACATTGTGGAAATCAGACAGTGTTTCATTTTTTTATAGTAAAGAGAAATATTTTCACTGATGGTAGAAGTTGCCCGTAGACTGTCGATATGATACTTATTTGGTTATCAGCGTCCTCTTTTCTAATAAACACGCTGTTTTGTGTAAATATGCAGATATTTTGCAGGCCCCAACTTTGAAACGGATAAGTCAATTTGAATGAAATTAGTCACACTTTCTTTCTAGTACATGGGCGACCTTCCAGTCTTTTGTGTTTTTCTGTGACAGAAAAGGAAAAAATGCAAGATATAAATAAGATTAGAAATCAATTGAAAATATATAAAGAAATTCTTTGAATTGCTCGGAAAAAGAGTGTTAGGGGTAGATAGGATACGTTCTCTGAAAAACTACCACCCTGTTGAATTTCATAATTGATTTTGTGATTTAATTATCTCAAAAAGGCATCTATGTGCCAAATTTGAACTGAGTATCTGAAAAACTGTAGTTTACACCTTGTATGGATACTGAGCAAATCTTTCGTTTGATAAATATCAAATTTTTTTGGCAGTGAAACCCTAAATTTCCCAGCTCAGAACTGAATGTGTTCGATTTTATTCATATTTAAATGAATTGCCATCAGAAACATCATTAATATATCCTGTAGATTCACCCTGTATAACATAATTCATCGCTTTTGAATTCAACGACGTGGTTTCAATGGCATTGTTTCAAGTCTTACAAAATCAAAGTGTTAAAAATAGGCGTTCATTAGATATTCATTAAAGGAATAGAGTTCAGAAGAGCACGAGGCAGACTATGAATATAAAGCAATTAAGTGGGTCTAAATTGAAATATATGGACTCAGCCCTTCATTGTGTTTGGATTCAATATAACTGGTATAACTGCAGCGAACGACAGACATATCATGTGTTATTTCTACGATGTATAAAATTCATTTCGTTATTCAAGTTCCCAGCGGAGCGAAACCGTACCAAATGTTATGACGCAGAAAAATTCATTTCGTTTGAAATTTTCATTACCCCCAATAAAACGAACTTATGCCTTGAATCTCTAAGATTATAGAAATATCTAACAAAATCACGTAAATACCATATATTTGTATAAAATCGCGACATATTTATTCATACAAGTTTTATTATTTATGCCCTTTTTGTTCCTACTTTCATTAAAGCCAAAGATTTATTGCACTTCCTAAATGTTGAGTTTGATCGTAGCGTGCTTTGAATATTCCGTTTAATATTTTTATGCTACCAGTTCCGATAACTTTTATCACGTTGCCTTTATTTATTGACGGCGATTGTAGGAGAGCCTTAAAATTTCAGAGGCTCATATTTCACCAAGCAGTTATTTTTTGCTGTTAAAATGAACGATGGCAGTATGCATTATACATGCGGATTTTGAGAAGGTCCAGGTATACGATTTACCCCAAACTTGATCAATGGGGATGAAGCTGAATTCTTGATTTATGTGCCGAAGAATTTTGTAGACGGGTCCATTTTTCAAGATATAGTCCAGAATTTTCTTTTATCCGCATTTTCGCTCATCGAAAACCTTTCGTGAAATGAATTGAATTAATTACTATATACAGGGTGTCACAGAATGACATACATTCTGTCAAAAAAGTACCAAGAATTGTTTAGTTAAAGAATCTGCTTAAAACAATTATTAAATTTTTATTGTGGCTAAGTTGACACAACTATACTCATAAAAAGCATTGTAACTGTTGACGAGACATAGGTTTAGGTCGTCTCCGTGGTGCAGTGGTGAGAGGTCCCTACTATGACAGGGCAGGTCGCCGGTTCATTTCCGGCAAAAGGCCTGGGTGTAGTGTTTGTCCCTGATCTAATTTACACAAAAACTATACTGTTACACAAGTAAACGATGATTTCTACTAAATATATTATTAAATGCTCGACGCGTTTCGATACACAGTATCTTTATCAAGAGCGAATGAATACTCTACTACCTGATCATTAAGAATTTCCGGTGAATACCTAAATCTGTTAATTTCAAGTAGCTCCAGAAGGTTGAGTTTTATACCTCTATTCTCAGAATGTAGGATTTTAAATTCTGAATTGAAAGAGTGACTGTTTTCCCTAAGATGATGCGAATAATTTGAATCGGTTTTTCCATTGATGAAACTGCGTTTATGTTCAGAGATTCTAACATTAAAATTTCTTCCTATTCTACCTATATGAAAACAATTGTAATCTGCACAATCCAATCAATAAACACCTGATTTATTTTCTTTATTAATTGGAGATTTATAATTCCTGATGAATGAACCTAAATTCGTTGATGTTTTGAACGCTATATTTAAATTGCTAATTGCTAATATTGCCTATATATGTTAAACTATTGAATTTCTTGTCTTGGTGTTCTCCGATTGGATATATATGTTGTAAAACTAATTTTCGTTTTTTCTTATATAATATGCTGCTAACTAAATTTGCATCTTAATCATTATTTATTGCGATCTGTTTTATCAAATTCAATTCTTTGAAATATATATATATATATATATATATATATATATATATATATATATATATATATATATATATATATATATATATATATATATATATATATATATATATATATATATATATATATATATATATATATATATATATATATATATATATATATATATATATATATATATATATATATATATATTAAAAAAAAATAAATAATAATCATTAGACATCGGTGTGCTCAAGAGTCTATGTATATAGCTATTAAATGCTGCAACTTTCTGTTGGTAAGGATGTGCCGATATATAATGAATTGTGATATCTGTATGAGAAGGCTTTAGATAAATTGAAAACAGGTGTTTATTATTTGATGTTATTATTCTTAGGTCTAGGAAATTGATCGAATGGTTCTGTTCTATTTCAGAAGTGAATTTTATTTTTGGGTGAAGGTTGTTGATGAAATTTCGGCAGTGAACTGTCTGTTTGTTCCTGTGAAACACACAATATTGTCATCGACATATCGATACCAATTAAGGAAAAGTTTACTGAGCGGGTGTTTATGAATAGTTTTTTCTATGTTATCCATGAAGATTTCTGCTAAAAGAGGGCTTAAGGGTTTCCCATTATAAGTCTCTCATCACTTTTATAAAAAATCAATCATAATTTTGAGATATGCAAACATCTAATAAAGTTAAATAGAACATAATTTTGAGATATGCAAACATCTAATAAAGCCATAATGTTGTATTTGATTCGTGCATTCTTCATATTTTGTATTAACAAATTATTGATTGTATTATACGGTTCTTTCGGTGGAATACTTGAAAACAAATTCTTGACATCAAAAGAGACTAACTCAAAAATTGGAATGACAGACTAACTTTTTCATCAATGCATCATTCGTTCTTGACAATGATACTGTGTATCGAAACGCGTCGAGCATTTAATAATATATTTTAGTAGAAATCACTTCGGAAGGGCATCTTTCAACATAACCGAAACTGAAACAACCACATCAAAGTCGGCTAAAAGTCTAGGTACCTTCGACTCTTTTCTTCAATTATCGGAAAAGACAATAATTTCTATTTCTGCAACACAGGATTGGAGCCTGGAGCATTGTGTTTGAAAAGTTAGGCACCCCTTTAGGAGGATCCAATCACCTCTTTCACCTAGTGCATATGATACAGCCGAAATTTTCTTTGAAACTGACCAGCCGAACTTTTTTTTGTTTTTTATCTCATCTTCAACTTTCTTCAACAGCTTTTAGTAATATTTCAATTAACTGTAGACTTAAACTATGCGCATCTTGTAATCACAATTTGACCAGCTGATCGAGTCGTAGAGCTCAAATATTGATTTTATTTTATATTTTATCAGATACAGGTAGTCAATCAGTAATTTACCAATATCATTCTATTTGCTTTAACTCAGTCACCTGACCAATGTAGTTTACTCGTGTTGAAGAATAATTAGTTTCTTTGAGTCAATGGACTTTGATGTTTCATTTGTAGCTTCACGGACATCGTGACGATTTTTCGAGTAGTTAATCAAACGTGGTGACGCCGAAGGACTTTGAGTTGAGTTGTTTAGCCCACGCCTTCTCCACATGAGCACAGCTGGAGGCAATAAGTCATTCATTGAGAACTGCATCAAATCCCAAAGGAAGTTGGAATTTCAATATCTTTTCTTTTTTATGTTGTTAAATCTGATGCCGGGATGTAACCCTCTATTATAAATATTTATGATTGAAATATATACTTTTTCAAGTACCTTGATATCTTTTTCTTAGTTAACAAAAAATAAGGTGACCTTATAAGGTTTCATTTGTTCTTTTTGCAATTCGAAACCGTAAAAACTAGGACGAACTACAAATATCGTAATTATTGTACCGCTGAAAGTTAATTTCAGTTCGTTAATCCTGAAACAGTTCGAAAAAAAGTGGGTCAACATGATCGATTCATTTTCAAGTTATTCCAGTCGTTTATTTATCTTTTCAGGTACAAAAACATCCCTTGTTATCTGAACACAATCCCCATATCCACGAGACTTCACTGGCCGCTCGTGTAGCGAATATTGTTGACGTATAAATACAACATAATTTCAGGTTTCCAGTACGATTTAAATTATACGTTCAAAATAAACATTGCGTGTTTACAGTCGCCGTTGACCCATCGTATTCGATTAAATTCCCATGAAAATATTTATCTAAATCTTCGGTATTTGCGATCAGAAATTGTGTCCCCGTCGACGAACACGTTCGAAAATTGTCTGAATTTCCAGAATAAACAAGGAGGTATGTAAGAACGTTTCCGCTTTATGCGAATTCGATATTCGAAATTACTAATTTAATTTTTATTTATGTAACATCGAACACGAACTTCATGGATATAACTTTTTAACAAAGATGTAAGACAGCTGACTATACCAGGTGGGCTGAAGAGTTTGTATGTTTGTTTGTTTGTTTTTCCTTTAACGTGCTCTGTTTCTGCCTTTCGGCTAATGACACGCCGGGGAATTCTGTCACCTCACTAACCCGGGAATTTTGCCGAACCCCTCTCGTGTCGAGGGAAGGGATCTTTAATGTCCAACACATCTCTGTTAGACAGGACCGACAGCTTTACATCTCCTCCGAAAGATGGACACTCAAGCGATTCCCAGAATCCGAAAAATCGTACCGACTTTGTGGGGATTGAACCCAGGTAACTCTGCGTAGGAGACGAGCATCATATCCCATACGCCACCGAGCCGGCTGAGTATGTATGTAACATAGTAGAACACATTTTTTGGTGAAATCCAATTCTATTATTCAATGTAGTCCTTAGAGGGAGATACAGTGATTGCAGCGATCAATAACTTTTTCGATGCCATTATCATAATAAGATTTGGCTTTGACTACAATATATACGATAACCTGTTCATTAGTTTTGCATTTTTTTCCAACGAGATTTCTTTTCGAGACTGAAAATAGACAGAAAACGCTGGGAGCAAAATCTGGTGAATAAGATGGATGGGGAAGCAATTCGAAGCCTAATTTTTACAATTTTGCCATTGTTTCGATTGTACATTGTCATTGTGTTCAAGGTGCATTGTCTTGATGAAACAGCACTTCTTTATTCTCAAATGGGGCCTTTTCTTCGTGATATGGTCCTTGAATTGATTCAATAACTCAAAGTAGTAGTCGCTGTTTATCGTAAGGCTCTTTTTTAGGTAATCTTTTCTGCGCATCCCAGAAAACATAACCTTACCAGCTAACTGCTGCGACTTTGCGCGCTTTTTTTTTCAATAATAATAAATTTATCATCAAATTTTATCAATAAAGATCTCGCGAAGGTTATAAACCTGGGGTGAGCACAAATTAATTCAAAACAATTTGAGATCATATTATTAAACGATCTTCTGCCATCCATTGTACCCTGGTTTCGTCTTTCAGTAGTCTGCGGCCGATTTCAGCTGCAGCATCGCAGCGTCAGAGATGTCAAAATCAAATAACTTAAACTCTGACTTACAGAAGATATCGTTGTGGAGTCAATTGAACCTGCAACGCGCGAGCAAGACGCAAGCAGCTACGATTTCTAGAAAGGTACCCGCTGGAGACCCTCCTCTAACGATGCAAGGCCAACAAATTGCATCCAAATATTCGATGCACTTTTTGGGAATAACGGTCAACTCTGGGTTTTGTTGCCAAGAACATGTATCAGCTGACTGTGCATCAGCTAAACTTAGTTTTCTTTTTCAGAACCAAGCAATACTTCACGTCATTTCAGCTGTTGCTTCTATATAAAGCTCGGATTCGACTTGCTTTGGAATATTGTTCCCATGTATGGGGATCTGCGCCCAAAAATAAGTTGTAGAAGTTGGATAGTGTGCAAGAACAGGCTGTGCGCCTGATCGACCACCTGGATATCACCCGCGATCTCCTACCGCTCTCTATAAGAAATCCTGTATTTACAGTACCGGTGAGGTGTGGAACTCGCTTCAGTCCAACATCTTCCCAACATCCCACAATTTTTACCTCTTCAAGAAGCGAGTAAACAGACACCTCAATTCTTCCAAGGCGCCCACTTAAATAAAGTATTTATATACAAAAAGTATGAAAAAATTACAGGCGTCAAAAAAGTTTCTACATTGAACGAAGATGACGAAAATTGATTTTGAAGGAAAAAACAATTTTTTCCGAAAACTTCAACGCCCTGTAGCTCTATAACGAAGCTTTTGCGGACCTTTGTTTATATGAACTCTTTTTCCTAAAATTTCACGTAGATTTACCTCCTCAAGTTGTGATATACTATTATGTAACACCCTGTATAAGAAAATTGATAACTTAGTTTTTTAGTTTTAAACTCATACTTGCTTGATGGAAAGCTCGAAATAGCTATAACGTTGAATTAACTTTTTCATCTTAAACTGTGATATTTTTCACGTAGTAATATTAGCAATCCTCATTGTATCCTTTATAGAAACGTGATCAGAACTGTTCCTAGTCCAGCGACATTTTACTACCCACTCCTAAACGCACTTGCGATTCACAACTTATTATTATTAATTGAAAACTATTGATTGAATAATAATCAATGATTAAAATATACTCACTCTGATTAGAGCTGAAGACATTTGATCTAGGAACTTTCGACTGAATTTTTCTGCACCTTCTCCACATTGCTTCCGCGTTGAACTAGATGAGCATTCAAGGTATTCTTGGAAGGCACTGAAAATACAATCAAATTGAAATTTTCTCATCACTTTTTTTCAATCATAAAGGTCCTCATGTATTTGAACAAGAGTATTAGAAATATAGAAAAACTTTTACATCGAATGGATAATTATATGATAGAATTTTCAAGGTATTTTTCTGTCTGCTGCTGAGCTTAACAAAAACATGTTGCCATTTTAACAATAAGAAATTTACTTTAAAGTGAATTTTTAAACAAGTTGAACCATTGATAATTAGCACGACTTCCATGAACCATGAAATTCTTCGCTTCGTGGAGTCCTTTTTGAATACATGGTTTAATAAGACGTCAATATTTTTTTTTAATAATCGAAACTTTTCAAATATATTAATATAGTAAACATATGTTTTGGGTTATCAAGAATTGTACAATACTGCAAGACAAAGTGAGTGGTTTAACCCAAATATAACGACATTTACAACAGGACATAGACCGAAGTCTGTTCATTGCAAATGGGCTGGTTCTTTTTACGACCGGACGTGAGTTCCATCATCTCTAAAATGTCCAACTCCTCTTCACTACCTGGATGAATAAGATCATTTCTCTCGAAATCAATGAAATGATTTCAATCTATACAATGGAAGGAAAAACCAGAAGAATTTTATTTTGCATAATGGATCTTTTATATTCTTCAATTCTCTTCTAATACATCTTCCGTTTCGGCCTATATCGAAAGTTTCGGATTCAATGCAATGTTTTCAATACTTTCCGCTTTTATACAATAGTTTCATTTTATCTTAATGATAAATAATAAAATATAGTGACACCTACAGACACTGCTGAAAGATATCCAGAAGAATTTGCAAATCTAGTAACTGATTGAGGATACAAACCTGCACTGTATTGGGAGAGAATGACAAACAAAACAATCATTTTCAAAAGCGAAATGTCTGCCCCTGGATTTAAGGCAGCAAAGGATAAAGTTACCCTGCTATTACGTTCTGATGCATCTGGAGATTGTGTCATGAAACCACTGATGCTTTACAGATCGTGAAATCTTCGTGCTTTGAAGAATCAAAATAAGAACGATTTGTCAATCTTCTAGCGTGCTGATGAGAGCGTGGGTTACAAGCGCTATTTTTTATGACTCCAGAATTGTTTTTTTCAGATGTTGGAAGTTATAAAAAAACAATTTAGACTTTAAAGCTGTTGTAGTTTTGGACAATGCCAAGTCATCCTCGCGAACTTGAAACTATGTATCCAAATATGAAAGTGACATTATTACCTACCAACACAACGTCTTTGCTTCAACATATTTACCAAGGAATAAGGTAGTCCAGGCCTTTAGGTTCGAGCGAAAATCAACAACTAACAAAGCTGCGTTTCCTTTGCACCCTGTATAGATATTTTGATACATTTCTGAAGTATATAACGGTGTATTATTTTAAGGTGTTATCCACCAAATTTATCTCTTCGTTTATCAGAAATCTCCCTGTACACCTTATATTATGTAGACCCTTGTCTAGAGTATATCCATCGGATGGATTAGCTAGATAACCCACATCCTACCCACATTTTGTGGTCGCTCTATTCCATATGAAAGCCCAACTTCGAAAACTGTTTTAAATATTAATTTCAAGTAGATAAACAGAGTATCTGCGTCGCGTATATTCAAAGTAAATGCTCTTTATATTCAAGCTAATGAAAAATTAATGAGGTGTAGCCTCAGAGATTACGAGCTAGTGTAAAACTCAGCCAAAAATTTTAAATTAGAAAATCTACTGTGTAGGTCGGAGATTTTCCAGAAAGCTAGTATCGAAAAAAAGGTTAAAAAAGATGATTCACGAGTGTCCAACTTTTCTGTGCTAAGCGAGCTCTCTCAGGAACAAGTTTTCGTGGAAATGTTTGTGCAGGTAGAGGTATTCGTGTGAATACGATTATAATAAAAATTTAACTCCAATTGTGAATAATGAATGGAATATTTCGTTCTTCTAGTAGATGAAACGATAAGCATTGTTCCACTATCTTATTTTGAATGCTAAATGGACGAAGGCTTGGGTACATAGATTTAAATAATATATTCTAACACATTGATCAACATTTAATAGCAATCATATAAAAATGTGAGGTTAGGTTAGATGTAATTACAGTATTGAGTGATGCAAATTTTCTGGGAATGATAAATCAAAGTATAATATATTCGAAACAGGTAACTCGAAGTGTAAATTTGTGTTTTGGAAAAATAAAAAAGCCGGAGCCATATCAGGTGGTCACAAGGAAGTGGTACAGCACCCTGTGGCCCCGGTTAACGGTGATTATGAAGAGTACATCGGAAAACTAGCTCCTTCAAGGGAGGGTATTTAACATTCTACGGAAGGTTGAATATTATCCCTTAAAAATTATTTTCGGGATTCAGTTCTTGGAGAAAATTCAAGTGTTTTGGAAGTAGTCGTGCAGCAACGCGTTTCATGCCCAAACAATCGTTTATAATTGTAAGAATTGATTTGTGAGACACCTGTTTCTCTAAAACTCAAATGACGATTTTCAATTACCATTTCCTTCACTTCATCGATGTTAACTTCAGTTAAAGATGTTAATGTACGAACAGAGCGAGGAAAATCTTCCAATACATCTCACTGTACCACTCATATGCATGTGTTTATGATAAAGTCGATTCACAGTAAACCTTCTGTAACATTTTCAGCGATTCGGACACGAAATTTCATTTGCAGAATAGAAATCGAGACAAATTCTTTGTCGATATTTTTATTCGTTGTAAAAATCGCAAAATACACTTGTGGGAATAGACAAAGTCGAGTTCTGTAAACAAACTCAATGACAAATCGCGTTCAAACTCTGCGTCTGTATAGAAAATAGTTGTGCCAATTCAACAACAACGATTTGGACAATCGTTTCAAGCAGATTTTATAGATAATCCATGCCCGGTACTTTTTCCACAGAATATATGTATTCGACATCAACAAACACAAACGAAGGGTTTTCCTTCTTCAAAAAAATCAATAAAAATTGAAATTTCATCTGTCCTTTTAATATTTCAAACCTTGGAAGATATTCTGTTAAGTTAATTAGAGAATTAACAGTTGATATAGATCCTGAAAATCATGTATGCCTTCTACACAGCGCCAAAAAATTAACAAAATTTTTTTGGTCACAACTAATTATTAAAACATATCCTGTTTCGGATATGTCCGGATATATGCCAACAAAATTCGATGCTTTTTCTTTGTCCACATGAACCCCTTATGAAAATTAGCTTTTTTTCACAAAAAACCATTCACACAGCTTTTTGAAAATTTGAATTTTCGGTAACAATGCAACTCGAATCACAAAAATTCACCACAGCAGAATATATTGAAGTATTGGTGTTGGAAGACCAAAGTTGGACTTGAACAACAACAGGCCAAAGGCTTGGGGTGTCCCGTTCAACTGTATCCAGAATTATCCCTAAAGGAGATCTGGGCAAGGTTAAGCTGTAGTAACAACAGCGATCTATGAGTGCAAATTAGCACTGAAACTATACGACAACCTCCCAGGAAATATGCTTACTGCAGTAAATCTAAGAGCCGATTGAGTTTTGCTAGGGAACATGTCGCTTGTTTAAGTACCTACGGTGATCAAAATGGGATACTTCATCCTCCACAACATTAACTGGCTCTAGCACTCAAGTAGCACTGAAGCAGGAAGGTAAGCTGAGGCCTTTGGGATCAGCAGCAATTTGACGCAAGTTCTCGATAATGGTAATACAGGCGATTTTTCCAATATCTCGATCTTTTTCTTGTTCCAGATCCAGATGTTTTTTGTTTACAAGTCTCAGCACCCTTAGGTATCTCTGACCACTACTTCATTTCCGCTACTGTTAAAATCATACAGCTACGCTATAGAGATCCAACGTCTTCCAAGAAGATATGGTTTTATAATTATTATACTCGAACCAGTCGCGAGGAACTGAGTTTTTTTAGTCTTTTCCTCCTAATGACGTCTGGGTTTCAGATGCTGACATTTATGTCTGAACTGAATTTATTCTTGCAGGCATAGATCTCTTCATTCCAAAATCCACGAAAAACACCCACACAAAAGCCTTGGTTCACTGAAAACTGCCCGGAGGCTGTCCTAGTTAAAAACACAGTTTATAAGAACTGGAAGACGAATATAACAGATGAAACTAAAGCTAAATATGTGCGTTTGAGGAACATTTGTAACTCAATTGATAAAGCGAAAACCTACTTCAATGAATGAATTACGAGTAGACTTTTATGAAAGACCAGTGAAACTCGTGAATTCGGGTGTCTGCTGAAGGTAGTTATTCTTCCCACCTTTGTTTAGAGATGACGGTTGTATTGCATATTTATCCAGAGCAAAGGCAGAACTCTTTGCGAAAATGTTTTGGGACAATTCTGATCTAGATACATCAAAAGCAGTGCCACAAATCATCCCACATGTTCGATCGTATATCAGAGTCCGTACGGTAAAGTGCGGACTGAATTGAGTGGCTCTTGATGAAATACCACCAACTGTTCTGGAGGAATGGGCTCTAGAGTTAGCACTTGTTCTTAATCGTCTGTTTCTAATTTCGTATGAGAGCCACTTGTGTCCGGAGTGTTAAAAGTTGTTAGAGTACAAACAATTCCAAAGAAAGGAAAGACAAGGTTTGACTAGCAACCTTGGTGAATAAACTAATCGCATATGGACTTCTAGCAATTCCGCGTAATTCTATCTATAAAAACTCTTTTGTTTACAGCACTAGTTTGCTGTGAAACGCATGACAGGCATCCCCTCCTTCCAAGAGGATGAAATAACACAATAATTCTTGATAATAAAAAACATAAAACTGTGTTTTAAGGAATTTTACTTAATAATTGCAATTCGTAAAAATATAAATGAGAATATAACTATAAATGTTCTTGGGTAATTAAAAGTTTATTGGGTTGCTTCTTCTTAAGTGGTTATTTATGACAGGTATATCCAATAAAATTAAGGAATAGATTGCTCCCCCAAGAGATTCAATAGAGGTGAAGGGCTTAAATCGACTTGTTCATTGATGAGTCTACCTGAGTGTTTGTATTTATTGATTTCTCAAGTTTCCCAAATATCTGCCTTCCAATATTTATTATCTGTATGCAAAATTTCAAACTGTGGGTCGAAAGAATGATTATTTTCTAAGAGATGATTCGCGTAATTTGAATCTGATTTTTTATTAGAAAAACTGCGTTTATGTTCCGATATTCTCATATTAAAATTTCTATGTGTTCTACCAATGTAGAAATTATCACAGTCATTGCAATTCAATCTATAAACACCTGATTTATTGTTTTCACCTGGTTTGGTTTTATTATTTTTATATATTTGCCTAAATTATTATTAGTTTGAAAAGCTATATTGAAATTATTGCTACTTAAGAATGATTTCAGTTTCTTACTTGTAATGGCAACGGAGGTTAAGGTGTTGAATTTTGTTTCAATTTATAGACAGGGTAAACTTCATTCAATGCGATTCTACTTTGTTTCTTATTTAAAATATTATTTATTAGTTTGGGATTGTAACCATTATTTTTGGCTATTTGTTTAATCAAATTTAGTTCTTTGTTGAAATAAACCTCTTTCGAGGAATGTTGGAAATAGATTCTTAACATCGGAAGAAATGAGTTTGGAATACCATTATACCACCTAATTCCAAACTCATTTCTTTCGATGTTAACAATCTATTTCCCAACATTTCTCCGAAAGATACGTATTACTTAGTTGAAGAATTATTAGAAAAGAATCATGTCAATACTATCATTTAATCAGATATTATTGCATTATTACAAATTTGTTTAGATCAAAATTATTTCCATTTCAATAACAAATATTATACTATTGAAGACGGCTTGATTATGGGCAATACATTAAGTCCTTTGTTAGCAGAAATATTCATGAATAACTTAGAGAAATTAATTCATAATCATCCACTCAGTAAATATTGTTTATACTAGTATCGCTATGTAGACGATATCATTATTTGCTTCACAGGAACAGATAGACAGTTGAAAATTTTCGAAAGTCATATAAATTCATTACATCCAAGAATTGCATTCACAACCGAAATAGAAAGCAATAATTCGATAAATTTCTTAGACGTAACAATTTCGAATGAAAATGGAAAACATGTTTTCGCAATTTACCATAAGCCGTCACATACAGATATTATAATACATAACTCGTCGTGTCATCCATATCAACATAAAATGTCAGCATTCAATAGTTTTATTCATAGATTGATTAACATCCCGTTATCACCAGTAAATTTCAACAAAGAACTAAATTTGATTAAACAAATAGCCAAAAATAATGGTTACAATCCCAAACTAATAAATAATATTTTAAATAAAAACAAAGTAGAATCGCATTGAATGAAGTTTACCCTGTCGATAAATTGAAACAAAATTCAACACCTTAACCTACGTTGGCATTACAAGTGAGAAACTGAAATCATTCTTAAGTTGCAATAATTTCAACACAGCTTTCCAAACTAATAATAATTTAGGCAAATATATAAAAATAATAAAACCAAACCAGGTGAAAACAATAAATCAGGTGTTTATAGATTGAATTGCAATGACTGTGATAATTTCTACATTGGTAGAACACATAGAAATTTTAATATTAGAATATCGGAACATAAACGCAGTTTTTCAAATAAAAAATCAGATTCAAATTACGCGAATCATCTCTTAGAAAATAATCATTCTTTCGACCCACAGTTTGAAATTTTACATACAGATAATAAATATTGGAAGGTAGATCTTTGGGAAACTTTAGAAATCAATAAATACAAACACTCAGGTAGACTCATCAATGAACAAGTCGATTTAAGCCCTTCACCTCTATTGAATCTCTTCGGGGAGCAATCTATTCCTCAATTTTATTGGATATACCTGTCATAAATAACCACTTAAGAAGAAGCAACCAATAAGCTTTTAATTACTCAAGAACATTTATAGTTATATTCTCATTTATATTTTTCTGTATATTCATTCGTCTGAAGAAGCTACGGTGTAGTGAAACGCGTTACGAATCGCAATTATTAAGTAAAATTCCTTAAAACACAGTACCTGTTTTTTATTATTGATAATGGAATTTTACCAAGTAAAAGCCTCCCAAATTCGAACAATAATTCTTGCAAAATGATAAATATAATACCTTCTGAGGCTTTGAGACAGATAACACTGACCACGCAGTTTTGATTTACAAACTTCCAAATCTATTTTATGGAATTTTTCAAACATTCTCTGAAACAATCCTTTAAGAGAACATAGCGTTCAGCATCATTCGTTTTATAATTGCCAAACTGTTGCTCATTTTACGGGATGATATATGATACTAACGAGTTCATTATCAATCACGTGTATTGAATTAATATTTGGAAGTTGAAAACTCCATATACTCTGGTCTTTACTCGTTTTTTTCGTACTCCTAATATACTATTCATCGCAGGGTAAGTTAAAATGGCTCCATTCCATGCAAATGGAGATCCGTTTCACGCTAATTACGAGATGTAATAGAAACAACTGTTTTCCGTTTTGTTGTTACGTCATATACAAAAGATCCCTCGAAATACACACATATTCATGATCTAAGGATATCTATTTAAATAAAATGATTCACTGAAATGATTGTACACGTATATCAAGGTTTGTCTAAAAAAAACTAAAGAAAAAAAGAATTTTCTATTAAAATCAGATTTTTGAGTCAAGATTTGACGTGCCCCGAAATTCTAGAAGATAAAGGATATGCAGATCTCTAGGAAAATAGCGAGAGAGTTCACAATAATGAAGGCATCATTGTAAACGAATATGTTCATAAAATTCTTCAGAATGTTGTTGGAGAGGCAGTCGTCTGATCTAAATGCCATAAAATATGCATGGGATATTCTCCAAGAACAAGTTTCGGAAAATCAAAACTACTCTGCAAATAGGAAGCAAACCGAACAAGACAGGTGGACTTCAATTCCAGGACGAGCTAGATCATTTGTTTCGGAACATGCCGAAAGATGTTTCAAATACGCCAAACAATTTTTTCAGTGATTAAAGTTCTGCATTGCATTCATTTATTTTATCATTTGTAAAGTTCTTTTTTTCTTTTAGTTGCACTTGTATCAGCAGACATTTTGCAATCGTCTGAATGAAGAAACTATAATTCTATTTTCTTTTAAATTTTTCACAATTATCTAACCTGAATTCTAATTCATCCTTAGATTATGGACACAAGTGGCAGCAATATCCTTTCGAATAAAAGTTCTGAATCATTGAAATCTTTTACGACACCCTTAATAAAAATCAAACTCTCTGTTATAATACGAGCACCTATAATTAAAGACCGGATTTTATGCAAAGTGATTTGCATATTTTATGCATTTTTAATATTTCTGCATAAAAATCTCGCTATTAGCGTATCCTGTCTATTATTGTTCTCTTGCTCACACTTGGAGATCGACAGTGGGTTTTTCTACTAGGCTTAGAACGATTAGCAGGTGTAGAACAAGAGCCGTTCCCCATCACATCAAGTACCTTCACAATCATAATGGCATTTCTAAGGTGCAAAGAAATGCAGAATTTGGTCTTTATTTATTCTAAATTCTATCAATACCTTGAAATCTTTGTTATCATTCTTTCCTTGATTATAATAACTAGTTTGGAAATTCAGGATTTCTGAGTGAGCGAGCCCAACTGACGCCAAATGAAATCCCATTTTTATTCACGAGTATTCAGGTCACTCAATCATATCCCCTAAATTTCCAATACCAAATAGCCAAAAAATTCCAACTATCTCCCTATATAAAACGTCAGTTCCAGAACGCTGAGTTCTTAGTTCGTATTAACAAATCTAGTGTGTTTCTCTGTAATTTGTATACAAATTTCGCGTGCTGTCGATTGAATCTTTTTAATTATGCCGAAAGTGATATGAACTACTGCTAGTAGCCTTTCCTGGATCAGACCGTATCCAGAACTATGTTTTGAATGAAGCAATATTCTGCACTATATGCTAAAAAATTGTGAGTACTTCTAAATTAATTTTCAATATATTTCAAAGGCGCTACCAAGAAAAATAGTTCCATTTCGGACTTCTCCTACTTCAAATTTTCTTTTTTGATTTCAAATTATTTATTTCAATGTTCAATGTTCAACTCAAATATGGCGAAATATTAGATATCATTCGATAATATTTTACTTCTGTTTGCAGATCTCGTTCACAAGATAACCCCAAGTTGATTAATACGTTAGGACTGCTTTGCATGTCAGATTAATGAAGCAAATACAGGTTTGAGGCATGAGGCAACAACAGTTTGAACAATACTTAAAAGCTGTCTCAAAGAAACCAGACCAACAAGTTTTCAAACAAGATCTATGCCGAGCCTTGTTAGCTGCGGAAATTCTATTCAACAAATTGGCCAATCAACACTTCAAATCTCTTTGTGCAGAAACAATGCCACTTTCGGAAGAAAGTAAGAGAAAAAACTTGCATATTTCTGATAGAAAGTAGCATATATATGCACATACTTGCATATAATTCGGTCTCTATATATAATATATAATAAAAATATACGTACCAGCACACATCCCTCATTCCTTTATCCGCAGTCTCTCTCTTCCTCTTTTCGTACGTGAAAATGTCTGTATCCATAATTTCCTCGCGTTCCTCTTCAAGATTTGTTTTGGTTTGGATGTCATGCATCGCCTCCGCATATCTGGTGAAGCACACTTTCGTCTGACTTTCTACTTCTTTCATACAAGGAGCATAAGTGAGATATTCTGAAATATTAAATCACTTATAAACCGCATTTAAAAACACAGCAGGGGTCTATTCAAGTTTTGTATACTGAGACATAGATGGCGTTACTAAGCAATTCGAAGTTCTGTTAATCTAAAGAAATTTCAAACAACAACTGAACTGAAATAAAGCCTCATTACTGGTTGAAATGTGTCTTTGTGGTGTTTTATGTAATAATAAAATCGACATTTATCACATGACCAAATTGATACTATGGCCATCTCATCGAAGTATACTTAACTGTTTAAACTACGTGCGAAAGTTGATCAATAAGTCAGGTAAAAAGGCGATATTCGAACAACTAAATATCTTGAAAGTGTAAATGTGAAAATTCATAGTGTTGATTTTGGAACCTCTGTACTTCCAAGACGGTTTCACCGTCCTGCAACATGATAGGCATACGTCATGCAGCTGTGGATATCAGCAATCGCAAATCATGGCGAATCAAGGATTTGGTATGCAGCCTTAAAAAATAAACTAATCACATATGGACTATGCCTCACTGTTACACCACTTGAACAAGAAGAAACTTCTAATTAAACACCATTACGTCCCAACATATTCTTCCGATTTCGTAGCTGTAATGCTGGAGGAGTTATGATAGGAAATGGTAGTTCATCCACCGTATTCCCCTGACCTAGCTCCCAGTTCTACTTTTTCCAAAAATTGCTTTTTTGCAAAGGGTTTTTTGTTTGGGTTGGTGGTATTTCCAAGAAGCCTGTAATGAATGGGGTCCCACAGGGGTCGGTATAGGATCCCATCCTCTTCTTTATATATTCCTTTAATCCTATGATGAACATTCGCTCAGGTTTTACCTCATGCTAACGATACGAACCATTACTGCGACACCACGTCATCGTGTGTCCAACTTCAAAAAGATCTAGACGTCGTTTCCAAATGGTGTGAAAACTCGATATTGCCTTTAAATGTGGAGAAGTGTATGGCTCTCCATGTTTGTAAGTCAAACCAAAAATTCGTCTATAAATTGATAACATCAGCTGAGCGAAAGTGGATCAGCAGAGTGAATAGGGTATTATGGTCAGAAGAAACTTGAGCCCCCACATATCTGAGGTGTGTAGAAAAGCAAACGCGAAATTGTTTATGCAGAAGAAGGTTTTCACAAGGCTCCACCAAAAGTGTTCGCGGATCTGACTTATGTCAGACCTTTGGTGGAGTTTGGTGGTAGAGTATGGCATGCTACTCTAGTTAGAGATCCAAACTTATTAGAGTCGGTGAAAAGCCGGGTGACTGGGCTCGGATATGGTGCTGTTCTACCAATATACGAGGAACGACTTCGCATAGCAGGTCTAGACACCTTAGCTGAGTTGTTTGTACGGTGTGATCTAATTTATACCTATCTAATTCTCTGCAGAGATATCCGTGATTTTAAATCCATATTCACGCTCAATTTCAACCATCGCCTTCGTATGAACTGAAAGAGGAGAAAATTCGCGTCTTGATTTGACAACACTTTTTGATGAATAGAGTTTTCGACGGATGAACCAGTTTGCCAGCAGTTACTATTTTTGCACTGCCTGGGTCACTCGTTTTTAATTTCTAGACTTCAGTTTACGCCAACAATTACGTGCGGCTGTGATGTTACTGTTATTTTCGAAATTCATTTGCATTCTTTTTTTTTATGAACTTGATGGTTTCTCCTCATTTTGGATGTTATTCTGCTGCTTCAAATGCACACTTTTGTTCTCCAATCAACGATTTGTTGGTATATGTAATATGGGTTTATAAATGGATATTCATTTCAACCAATTTAATTTTTTAATAATGATAATAATATTAATTTATAACTTGGCGGTCGGAGATCCTTAAGTCATCTCTTGAACAAACTGAGCTCTTGTATCATTTTCACATGACTTATCAATTCATTATAAAAAAAAATATAATAGAAAATGTTCTTCCCAGATATTTACCTTCTTGGTAAGTACCGTTCTTGCAGAGTTCGTGAACCATCAAATTGGTACCATGAAATAGCTTCTTAAAATGTTTCCTTTGATCGTAGCTCATGCAACGACGGGTGTAAGCTCTAATGCATTTGAGAGCTTCCTGAAAACTCCTGCAAAATAAACCTTGATATTATTCAATGAGATTCTCACAAAACTATCAATTATATTATTACACAACAGTAACTATAGATAAACAAAAAGTTATCTGAGTTTTCATGCGAATTTCATTCATTAAAATAAACACTAGATAAACAGTTAATGAGAATACGTCACAATACTAACGAAATTCGTATAATATCTGATAAAAAGAATGGGTTTTGCCCTGTCTCATTCCGCGATATGCTAAATATATGTTGGTTAAATTCAATTATAATTTAAGCTAATAAAGATAAAGCATACCTCCATTTTTGTATACAAGAGACTCACGTCGAAATTTATTAAAATTTATATTTTGTTTCCAGTTTAATGTTTGATAAGAATTGATATTTGCGAGGTAATTATATTGTTGTATATACACTAGTAAAAGGAAAATGTGGCATGCAATTTGAACAGACTTGATTCGAGTTATTACACTACACAACAGAATTACACTTCTCGTCTGATGATTGACTTATGTCATTTGATGTTTACTACTTTGACGTTGATAATTCTAAATATACCCTCTTGAACATGAACATATCGAAACCAACAGCAGGAACGTTCATATAAATAGAAGGCCTTCACAAACTCTGACACAAAGCACTTATATACAGGATGAAGAGAACGAAGTTTCAAAACAAACTAGCAAACATAACGGCATCATCCCACAAGGAACAATACTGGAACCACTACTATTCAATATATACATCTCGACATACCTGAAACTCGAAGATAGCACAGTTTTCTGAAGATACGAAAATAGAGAATCGAAGTCAACGCAAAGCAGACAGTTGCAGTATACTTTGACCATAAAAACAGAAAGAAGGACACAAAGAAACCAAAAGAAATTAAAATAGCCAACCAGAAAGAGGACTAAAAAAACAAAGCAGAATACTTAGGAGAATTGATAGACAAAAACCTGAAATTTCTCAGGCAAATGGAAGAAAACGCAAAAAAAGCGGGGCAGCTGCAAGGATATCTATATGCCCTCCTAAATAAGAGCAGCAAACTGTCATTAGAGAACAAAATGAAAATCATAAAAACAATCATAGTAATAAGGTTCACAACAATGAAATTCTACAAGAAAAGAATATTACAAGAGATACTGAACAAGATAGTCAGAACGGCAATTGGGAGACCCTGGTACATATAAAATGAACAAATAGGACGAGAAGTCAATATTTTGGTGTTAGAAGAAATGATTGTCAAGAAGACAAAAACATTCTTGGAAAGAATGGTGAAACATGGAAACGAGGAAATAGAAAAGATAACCCAAATAAAGGCAAGGAAAACGGACAAACATAATATCCTTTTTCAGTGAAAAGAGAACGAAGAAAAATAAAACAAAAGGAGGATAACAGAGTTATCTTCACTCGAGCCTAAACCTCAGAGAGAGCCTAGTGACCCGATTCATTCTTCTTAAGGGGGTATTCTGGTCTAGAAAATCGAAAATATTAATTCTTTTTGCATAATTTCTGTCTGCTGCTTCAAAAGCAGGCAGAACAGCTCGTTTAGAAGAACTTCACGACATCTCGATTCTGAGAAAGAAGAAGGTCCAATCTATGGATATGGGATCGCCGATGAATCCAAAGTGAGTATTAAATATTCTACTAAAAATCTTGCTCAAACTTCAAACGCGTTTTTCTCAAAACTCCTTTTGTTGAGGTGGTTGGACACGACATCTCAAATTCTATCTGACATTTCTCAGAAATGTTGTGACAATCTTCTTTATACATCTCTTCATCACTTGGACTTTATTTGAAAAATTTTAATTTAAAGTATTTTAAAAAAATTCGTTAAGGTCGAAAAACAGAGCTGAAAATTTTTTTTTTCAAGTGGACGCCATTTTGTGAATTTTCTTCTTTTTCATTCGGCCAAGGTCCAAGAGATAGCGACATTTTTACTAATCAAGAATTTATTTGGTTTGTTCGATTTAGATCACTACAAGGGTTGGAATCATGTCAACCAGGGTGCATCGTTTGACTGGCAACCTCCCCTTCACCGGCCTGTCACTGGATGAATTTTTTCATATACTTTAAAAATCAATAAATATTGTATAAAAAAATGGATAGTAAAAAATTTTAAATTTTTTATCCTAGTTTGAAAAATACCCAAAAAGTAGGGCTCTAGACCAGAATATCCCCTTAAAATGAGTCAATAGAAAGAAAACATTAGAAAAAAGGCGAAAGGAAGACGAAGAGGCGAAAGGAAAGATATTTCGGTCGTCGTCAAAATTAAAAGAACACCACAGACTCACTGCTGTTGTTTACAAGTTGTAACTTTTATAAAGAAAACACTTCATTACCGTGATAAATTGCTGCTAATTGAAAAAATATTGATTTAACTTGATATAATTCGATATGACATCAAGAAGAATTTATGTGACTCACTCATTTTTCTTTCATTTTCGGAGAGTATATACAACAGTGAAAATGTGTATAAATTGATTTACTCACGAGGAAGGATCTTAGTATGGTTTCACTAGCAAACCGAACGTTATAATACATCACAACACAAAACTGCGGATGTCGATAACCAAATAGTATTAATACACCTGAGTTGACCTAATCTTTGTTAACTACTATAACTCTATAACTACTATAAGGTAGCTCAGCATTTATTTCGAGAAATCTTTATTTTTCTTCCAAATCAATTTCATCGCCTTCAAAGTAATCTCCACCAAATTCAATGTACTTATTCCAACGGATTTTTCAATCTTCAAAACAGTTTTTAAACTTGATTTCCGGGATAGCCTTAGGCTCTCTATTCAATGCGGCTTGTAACCCTTCTATATACTCAAATTGGTGTCCCCGGAGCGGTAGCTTTTACACTCTAAATGATGGCCTTCCTCAGGGATCTGTTCTTGCACCTCTTCTCTTCAATTTATATATGTCTGACATCCTTTCTCTTCTCTCTTCAAAGTTTATTTATGCTGATGATATTTTTGGTTTTTCGACACTATGATGGCCTTCCTCAGGGATCTGTTTTTGAGCAAACACTGACTTCCTATTTAGAAATTCTGAACATTTTCTTCAAAAAATGGCGTTTATGTCCAAATCCTTCGAAAACTGAGGTTTATTGTTTTCATCTGAATAAACATGAGAAGGATAGGCAACTAAGAGTATTCTTCAATCAATCACTATTAACTCATAATTTCACTCCAACATATCTTGGTGTAAAGCTTGATCGTTCTTTGACTTTCAAATTTCATATTGATAAATTATGTCAGAAGTTGAAAACAAGAACCAATATACTACATAAACTAGCTGGATATAAATGGGGGGCCGGAGTCTCTACTTGGCGAACTACTGTTTTAGCTTTGGTATATTCAACAGTAGAATATTGCTGTCAGGTGTGGTTGAATAGAGCTCATGTCAATGAGATTGATTCTCAGTTGAACTGTTCTATGAGAGTTATAAGTGGATGTATCAGTTCAATTGCGACCCCATGGCTTCCGGTTATTTGTAATATAGTTCCTTCCCATATTCGTAGGTAATTTGCTCATAAATCATCTTGGGATGAGTGTCACTCATTTTCAGAACTTTTTCCGATGATACACAATCTTCAAAATCCACCTAACCTGAGATTGAAATTTAGGAAACCTATTTGGTCGATATTTGGACTTTTTGCATACACGGTTAAAGGCTGTTGATCTTTGGAAAACTGAATGGTAGGAATTTGATGTGTTCAATAAAGTTCTAATAGAGGATCCTTCCAAAAGGGTTGCAGGTTTCGATATAAGTAAGAAAAATTGGTGTACATTAAATCGTCTCAGGACAGAACATGGTCGTAGTAATAATATGTTGTTCGGAATACTGTAGAAAGTCAGGCATGTGAATGTGACGAAGCTGAAGAAACAATAAGACATTTCGTCCTCGATTGTCCTAATTACCATTCTACGGGTATTTTTCAAGAAATTCATTCCGTTTCAGATAATTTTATTAACTGGGTAGAGAACTTCAAGTCTATTTAGGAGATTAGTTTCGAATCTTGAGTTATTATGGGTACACCCCCGAATGGTGTATGAGATGTTCCCTGTTGAAAAACACCGGAGCATTAGTTAAGTTCTTAGATAAGGCTAGCACTGCTCCCCCTTAGGGCTTTCTTCCTATGGTGTATGAGATGTTCCTGGTTGAAAAACAGCGGAGCGTTAGTTAAGTTCTTAGATAAGGCAAGGGCTACACCCCTGTAGGGCTTCATCCCCAAAATGTGTATGAGATGTTCCTTGTTGAAAAACACAGGAGCATTAGTTAAGTTCTTAGATTCGAGTGAGTTAAGACATATAAGAGTTAGGTATGTTTGATGGTTTTCTTTCTCCATTGTTACAGATTTTTCCTGTCCCAAACCCCCTTCCTTTTCACCCTTGTCTTCGTGAAGAAGTCCTGGAAATCATGGAGTGCAAGATGAGAATGAGAGAATGAAATTGCGTAGCAGAAAAACTTTTGGTATTCCTTTTGTACACACGACACTAACACAACACAAACAGACAAGCTATTGCTAGTGCAAAAGCGACAGGGAAACGAGTTTTTTCTTCAGGTTTTTTCACTCGTTTATTGAATCTTACGCAATATAGTATGGTTCTCCTGTTACATTTCCTGTGCTCACACTTTAGGGGCAATCGTAGGAGGCATGATGCGAGTTTAGATGCCTGATTAAGTATTCGCTTGTTTTTTACGATTGTGTTTTTCTGACACACACCAAAATTATAGATTTAAGCATTCATTATAAATACAATTATTCGAATTTTTTTTTACCCTTTGGGGTAATGTGTAGAACTTGAATTTTATCAATACTATAGAAAAGTGGCGATTTTGGATATAGTGATTAGCTAATGTTGAATCTTTTTTATATTTAACGAATGAAGTTTGATGTTCTTTATATCTTATTTTGAAGGAACGACATACGTCGAGGTATGAAAGGAATGAACTATCGATTTTTCGAATAGTAACACGAATTTTTAGATGCAGTTTGTTGCGATAGATTCATAGGAATCTCTAGAAATTCACGAAAAATTTGAGAAACGGTAAATAATCGTGAAAATGAATACAATTCAGTTACTCGGGGGTTGTTGGGGTCGTTGAACACTAAGCGATGTCGGCGACAGCTTGCGGAGTATCAGGTGTTCGCAGCGGGTGTTTTAAAAGTGTTCCTGTGGCGTATAACGTGTCAGATAATTGGCACAAAGTTTTCACTGTAGGGTTTATTCGTGACGATATTTGCACACAGCGATCTCGAAAACCCCCGAGCAACCAGTTTGGCCTATTTTATGACAAATTGTCATAATACTCCTGAGGAAGGCGTTTGAAACACTCGCTGCGGGCGCCAGGTACTTTACAGGCTCCTGCCAACCACTTATCCATGTTTCTCATGACTCCAACGCTCCAAACTACATCAAAATCCATCTCATTGCGCAAAAAAATGGATATTAAGGCATATTTATATGGTTTAATGTCTTGAATTTATTGCAGTCTGGCGAAGGTCTAAACTCCAGATTTATTTAAGATGTTCAGTCTGTACAATCCTAATTCAAATTCTTAAAGTGTAAATCATAATTGAAAACGAGGAAAACATCAAGTTTTCTTCAATCACTCTCTTAATTCCGGCAACAACTCATAACGGAAAATAATCAACTACTTTAAATTCAAATCAACTTCTACCTATTTTTATTCGTAAGAAATTTTTCCTTCGCATAATTTGTTTTCTTTCAGAAATTGAAAGGAAAAAAATCTGGTAATCATCAAGATTTAACGAAGCTTTCAAAACAGAAGTTTTCGAATTTTAACATTTCCTGAGTATCTTCAGGAAAGTTCATGAACGGATGAATAAATTTAATATGACTGTGGTCGACCAACGTCAATTTGCAGGCGGTTTTGGGATGGCGCGTACTCTCCTTATATTATCCAATTTTCTGAAACAATGGAAATGAAACTGAATTTCAACGGAAGCGCGAGAAACTCGCCTAGAAATTGTTACGAAGTAAATGCACATGATTTCGTTAAATACAGAAAACTTTCTGTCATCATGCATTCTACAGGAAATTCAGTTCATATGTTCTGTCGAAAAAGTACCGAGATTTGATCAATGAGCAGATATGAATAATTACAGACCTATATCCCTTATATCGTGTATAGCCAAACTAATTGAGAAGGTCATCAAAAAGAGGCTTATAAATTTTTTTGATAAATATGAGGTCATTAATAGTAATCAATTTGGATTTCTAAATGGTAGATCCACCAATGACGCGATTAGGAGGGTTGTGGGCGGCGTCTATGAGCTTCTGGACCAGGGACTGTTTCCGATGGCTGTTTTTCTCGATATTACCAAGGCTTTCGATCTTGTACCTCATAAACAACTACTGTGTAAGCTTGATAGAATGGGGGTGAGAGGTGTTCCTCTGCGTCTCTTGGCGTCGTATCTTTCAGATAGATGTCAGTGCGTCCGAATAGGTCAATCTGTAAGTGATAGTCAAAATGTGAAAATGGGTGTACCACAAGGTACTGTGTTGGGTCCTTTATTGTTTATATGTTATATAAACGACTTTCTTAGTTTGAGTGGTGTAGGTGAGATAACATCCTATGCGGACGACACGGTGCTATTGTTTAGTGGGAAAAGTTGGAACGCTACAAGGATTTAGTCCGTAAAGGGCTGATTTTGGCAGGAAATTGGATGAACAGCAATGGTTTAATACTAAATCAGAAAAAACTACTATTCTCCTTTTGCTAGAAGTACAGTTGGATTGCCGCATTTTAATAGTATAAGCTTTTGCATGGAATGCCAAAATCGGAAAATTGTGAAAAATTGTGGATGTGGAACTCAGGTTCTCTTTCTGCAATACACTACGAAGTATTTGGGTGTATACATTGACTCTACTCTCAGATGGGTGGATCAAATAAATAACATGTGCAAAAATTGCGTCCATTCATTTATGTTTTCGTATTCTGAGTAAAGTGGCTGATACAAAACTTTATTATCCGCCTATCACGGCTTAGTGAGTCCTATTTTGCAGTACGGTTGCATAGGTTGGGGAGGAGTATATGACAGACATCTTGATGGTTTGAGTGTAGTTCAGAAAAAATTATTAAAACAATCTACAGAAAACCATATGATTTTTCTACTGAACTTATTTTTCAAATGAGTGGCCTGCTAAATATTAGACAACTTTATGTAAGAGCTCTGTTGATTGATTGGTATTATGGTAAAATCAGTGTTAATCTATTATCACATAATTACGATACCAGAGGGTAGCACGCCACCTGAATTACGCCCACAAAGCATGTTTTAGAATAACACAGAGGTTTTTCACATACTATCTGAATAGAGTGTATAGTTTTCTCGACAGTCAGTTAAGAAATTCGTCTGTTTCAATACAAGTTTTTAAGAAGAGGGTTTTCAGATGGGTCCAAAGGGAAAGGTCTTTTATCAATATTATGTTCATTTGATATTCTGTTTGACTGGGGGAGCCTGTGGGGGAATTTATATTCATATTTTTATTTATATGTATGTATATTTTTATTTTTTTTTATGCATTATCTTTTTAATTTTTCATTTAAATGAAGCCTTTTAGGACAGCTATTCTTGGCTCGGGAAAAATTGTTGTTTATAAATTTTTGTTTTGTGTCTGAGATTTAGTTTAATGAGTATATTTAGCTGAGTGTTTTACTCTGATTTTTGTTTTCACATGTGTGTTGCTAACAAGGTTTTCCTTCTGCAACACTTCTACTCTGGATCTATGTATGTCAGAAAATGGGGATGCTATTGAATGTAAAGCATTTTTCCATTACATTTTTTAAATCATTAAATCATTTTAAATCATTTTTTAAAATGAAACACAAAATACTTATTTCTCATGCAAATTTATTGTATCGCCTTCAAAGGTACAACACTGTAACTTTTAACGGCGATGTCAAATCGACTGATGGTATACCGCGTTTGAAGCGTCATTTCAAGCAGATTTTTACTAAGGAACAGTACACACCACGCAAACGCTCTAAAACTGTTGAAATTCACATTCAATGAAACAAGTCAATAGTGAAACTCAACGTGCTTTCAAAAATGAATAAAGTGAATAAGCGCGCCTTCCAAGAGAAAATTTATCGTTTGTATGAAAGATTTACAACTGATCATGCTCTTGCAAACGCAAAGAGGCCAGATGAAAAGCGACCAAGGCGATCGAGCCAGTGTTAAGTAGTCACCAACATCCCGAAAACGCTGTTCTCAACAGCTCGGCATTTCCTGCTCCGTTTTTGTTTGTGTTTGTTTCCGCACAAGATTAAATTGATACAGAAATTGTTGCCTGGCCGAAAAGCCACGTCGAGTGGAATGGGCAAGAAGAGCCATCTAAATGGCTGAAGAAGACCAGCAGTTTTGGCATAACATTCACTCAGTTGGCAATGCTGCGGCAGTTGGTAACTCTGCAGCGTTCGCATTGGTTTCATTCGAAACAGAATTCATTTGTGCGTCAGCCTATGTAAGTTTCGTGTTGATTGGTTGTATGCTTCGTGTTTTATTTTCCTTAGAAAATCGACCTGTTTTGACCCACCGTCGTGAAAACGAAATAACTGACCAAATAATGGTGATTAAATTTTTGGTGAAACGCGGCGAAACTTCCGTGGAAATTATGAAACAGTTAAGCGACGTGTATAAGGAAAATTGCCTGACAAAATCAGCTTTTTACGATTGGGCAAAGCGGCTCAGAAGTGGCAGAGAGTCAGTGGAGGATGATCCTCGCGAGGGAGCTCCCTCCACCTCTCGAAACGCACAAAAGCTCGATCGGCTGCGCTCGCGAGTGCTCGGAGACCGTCGAGTAAGCCTTAGAATGTTGGAAGACGAGTTGGGCATCAACAAGGAGACGATCCGGCAGATGTCACACAAAGATTTAAAGATGCGTAAGCTGTGTGAAAATGGTTTCCAAAGTGCTCACAGTTGAGCTCCGATTGTCCATCTGTCAAGACATGATTTCCCGAATTGACGAATGTTATCACTAGTAACGAGTCGTCGGTATTCGAATACGACCAGAGACCAAAAGGCCCGTGCGCAGAGAAGGAGGAAAAGCACCCAACGAAAGCCATAATGTCGAAAATGAAAATGAAATCTTTACTCATTGCATTTCGAGTTGTACACCACGAATACGTCCCAGTAGGTCAAACAGTCAACGCTAAATTCTAAATTGAAGTTTTGAAACGTCTGAAGGCCGGTGTGTTTCGTCTACGACCCGAATTGGCGGAGCGTGGATGGGTACTTCATCTTGACAATGCTACGACCCTCTCGTCATTCGCAGTTCGTGATTTTCTAACCAAAAACGGCAATCCAAAACTTCCATGCCACTACAGTCCAAATCTGCCCCCCTGTGACTTCCATCGGTTCTCAGAGTTGAAGTCCTACCTCAAAGGAGACATATATGACGGAGTTTTGGAAGTCCAAAGCATCACGACGGCTGTTTTGAGGGACCTATCTTCGAGGGGGTTCGGGGTGTGCTTCCAACAGTGGGTTCAACGGTGGCGCCGGTGCATCAAACTCGAGTAAGACTATTGCAAAGGAATATAAGGTATTTTCAAGTATCTATGTATTTTCTAGACAGTCTGGGCACGTTTCCGCGAACTTAATTGACATACCTCGAATGCACAAGAGATTCAAGAGGTTTCTCTTCTCGATTTGAAAAAATGGTCATTGGGTCGTTTTTTTCGAAGATGATAATGGTCACATGGTTGCTGTCAATCAGAGCGTTCGCGCCAATTATTCTTCGAAAGCGTATGGCGGGCTACTGGTTTCAATAAAACGGCGTGCTACCACATACAAGCCGCACTACAATCGATTTTTTGGAGCAATTGTTGCCTGGCTTTATGATGTCGAATAATGGTGATTTCGATTGGCCGCCAAGATCACCAGATTTAACGTCTCCCGACTAATTTTTGTGGTAAAAATGAGATAAAAAACACAAGGTTTAACTTTAATCTACACTTTATTTGAAAAAATTCGACGACGTTTCGCTGACACAGCAGCTTTATCAAGAATGAAAAACAGAATGAAGAGTGTGGTATTATAAACAAATCGTAGAACAAGTTGGATGAATAACAGGAAAATCCACACCGAGAAATTGTACAGTTAGTATGAAAGGTAACAAAAACTAATTAAACAAGTTAAGTAGGGGTGAGTAATTCACATCTACCTGCTCATTCATAAGCTTGTCCGAATGTTTGTATCTATTTATTTCTAATGCTTTTAGGAGATCTAATTTTGAACTTTTTGATTTTATATGTAATATGTCAAAGTTTTATTGAATGAATATTTTATAGTCTTTATAAAGACTATAAAATATTCAACCGTTTAACATTCTGCGGTTCTGCAAGTGCAAATATTAAATCCTTTCTCGTCAAACAAAATCTTAATATAACTTTCAAAACTTCTAATAACTTAGGTAAACATATTAAAAATAATAAATCTCGTGTTGAAAAATCAAGTAAATCAGGAATCTATAAACTCAATTGCGGTTCTTGTGATAAAATTTATATCGGTAGGACCTATAGGAGTTTTGGCATAAGAACATCTGAACATAAACGTAGCTTCGATAAAAATAAATCTGATTCAAATTATTCAAACCACCTAATAAAAGAAAACCATTCATTCAATAAAAACTTTGACATATTACATATAAAATCAAAAGTTCAAAATTAGATATCCTAGAAGCATTAGAAAATAGATACAAACATTCGGACAAGCTTTTGAATGAACAGGTAGATGTGAATTACTCACCCCTACTTAACTTGTTTAATTAGTTTTTATTACCTTTCATACTAACTGTACAATGGCTCGGTGTGGATTTTCCTGTTATTCATCCAACTTGTTCTACGATTTGTTTATAATACCATATTCTTCATTCTGTTTTTCATTCTTGATAAAGCTGCTGTGTCAGCGAAACGTCGTCGAATTTTTTCAAATAAAGTGTAGATTAAAGTTAAACCTTGTGTTTTTTATCTCATTTATATCATGGATCTGCATCAAGTAACGGCCTCCACAATTCAGATAATTTTTGTGGGTTTATTTGAAATCAGGTTTACGACAACAAGCCAAAGACCCTAGAAGAGCTAAAAACTAACATCGGAAACGTAGGGGAAACCATGGGAAATGCTGCAAAACGGGCACAATCCGCCGTAGAGGCCAAAGGCGACCATTTACGAGATATCATATTCAAGAAATGATGTAAACAAATCTATTTAAACCCAATTAAATTATTAAATGAATAGAAACGAAGTTGTATTTTTTCTAATTAAAAATAAAATGGGCGCTTCGAATATGAGCTTGTAGACCCCTTCCGAAATAATACATTCACGCCAATGAATAATCCAATCATCAAATCTTCTCGAACGCTTTTTCCAGGATCGACTTCAATTCTCAGCGCGAATTCTCTTTTATGTCGTCTTTCGATTCAAAACGGGTAGCTCGAAATGGTAATTTGAGATTTGGGAGAAGAAGAAGGTAGGCTGAAGCCATATCAGGTGAATACGTTGATTGTTCGATGGCATTTTTCAAGTTATTGGTCAGTAATCCATTCACAATGATAGACTTGTGAGATGGTGCATTATCGTGGTGGAAAATCCATGAGTTTTTTCCACAAATCTGTTTTTTTCGACGGATTTGCTTAACTAATAAACATTATTTACCGTCAGACCTTATGGCAAGAATTCTGAGAGCACAACACCGCGATAATCAAAGAGAACAATCAACATTACCTTGAAATTTGATCGACTTTGACGTGGTTTTCTTGGTTTCGCTTCAAATAATTCATAAATCCATGTCTCATCACATGTTACCTGCGTTGTATGATTGTCTTTAGCGTCCTTTACGCAGTTTAATTCTTGAAGAAAATTCAGGTTCTTGGAACTAATGGATCGGAAACGCGTTTCATATCCAAACAATCGTTCAAAATGATACGAATCGATACCAATCCCAATTTAATCATGGATCTTTGACGACTTGTGAAAAATTAAGTTTTTTGTTGTGAAAAAATGTGATGTTTTAGGGTGGCATTATGCTGGAAGGCAAAACAGATTCGAATTCACTTTTATGCAAGATCCTCCGCATACCAGCAACCTCGCGCGACATTATCTTGAAACAGAGGAAATCGCTATTTTGGACAGGCCAGCTTGCTCTTCAGACCTAAATCCTATTGAATATTTATAGGATAATCTCAAAAAGAAAATAAGATCGCGCCAGGATAATCCAAGAACCCCACAACAGCTCATCCAAGCCGCCTCAAAAGAGTGGTAGAATATCACCCGTTAGGATTCAGGCTTGTATCAGGGCAAAGGGAGGTAATACAAGCCACTGATGTAGAGAAAAATACCTACTCCGTGAAAAAACAATTTTCGATTTTTTACTACTAGACAAAGTCTCTTATTTTCTTTTTCAAAATGAACCTCAATTTATTACTTTTTCCAATTTAAATATCTCAAAAAGAATCAATTCTAACAATCTTTCGAAGTTTCTAAAACCCCTGAGTTAATATTCAAAATATCGGGTGATTCCATATAAATTTGCTTGTGTGTATCTAAAGAGCTGTAACGGGAAACAGAAGGCTATTCTAGCGATGCTATGAAAAGAGACAGTGTTACTTCCCAAGAGAACTAATTTGAAGGAGACAATATTGCATTGTAACTATATTAGAATGAAAAATTGAAAACAAAACAGTCTCATCACTTTACTGACACATCTCGTATATATCGAATCCGATATAGGAAATTTCTGAATGAAAGTGATATTATATTGAATTATCTAAATCACTCAAAAAAATTTCAGCTTAGTCAAAGTTTTCGATCGAAAGAAATATGATACGCGAAGATACATTTCTAGCAAGTCTCGGATAATTAGGAACGACGAAGTTGAACATCCGAAATTTGGTAGAGATAATTGTCTGATAGAAAAAACGATTACTGATGTAAGTATACCCTTTCGAAGGTACAAAATTACTCGTGTGTAGTAATTTGCGACAATCCACTGAAGAAACATCAATCGGCACAGTACAGTTCGTTTTTTTCATTTCTCTGTTCTTGAAAGTTCCTAGAAAATTAACGCTACCATTTCGGACCGAATTTCGAGTGAAACGAACGAATTTTTTTGAAATGAAAAGCGTACATGTCTTGCAGAAACAAATAGGACAGATTCGATAAACGAAATCTTTCCGAAGATTAATTCCTTTTGAACAGTTTTATACTAATAATTAGTTATGAAACATCAATAGAGTCTGTCAGAACATTCAACAAATACATTGATATTATGAACGAGCCCGTCATACAACTTCTCTTCCATCTCTAGACAATCGTTGACAACTTACTGCGGAATTGAGTTACTTCAGCTTCGTTACTCGGAATCATATACAACGCTTGCGGTTTTCTGTCTGCATGCAACTGAAACTGATTCCTGTAATTCACAGACATAAATTTTGAAACTATTCTAAATACGGGAAGCTTCACGGGTTGATAAGGGCAAACATTTCTATAATTTTGCGAACACGTTCAGCATTATTTCCTTCGTCCGTACCAGGCTTTACAAAGTTAGTTTCACTGATTATCGTCTGTCACGTTATGGACTGTTTCCGGCCCAAATAAATATTGAAATATAAAAAATTGTTTGATTTCTTTAGATAGGATTAACAGAAGATTTTATGTTATTGAAAATGTTTTGAAGTTGCAGATCTTTCTCTTTTCAACGAGTATTTCCATGGTGAGTGCTCTGAAGATCTGAAAGGCTTAGTTACAGAAATAAACCAGTTCCTAAAAAAAATTCTATCAGCCGACGGTCCAGCTAGCTACTCCAAGTATTTCTCTCTATAAAAACATTTATGTTTACAGGTCTAGTGTGCTGTGGAAGTCGCTTTCATCGAACATCTTTCCGATAACTTACAATTTGGCCTACATACATGTTTGAATGCTTTTCATGCTTCATTCAGGCACATTACATTCGACACATTTTAAAAATTGGACGTGTGAATTAATACTTGAATTTTGTATTTCCGGCCCTTGACGTGGCCCCCAGAATCGATAAAGATCTGTTACAACTAAACACGTCCAAAGTTTAGAGCAATTTCTAGAATTGTAAAGTAGTTTCCAAAGTTTGTCGGCATGGGTTAATCAAAGTCAATTGGGGCTTGCATACTTAGACTTGGGTCAGGACCGATGGATATTGGGGAAGAACGTACTCGTTTAAATTGGTTCACTCCCCCCGGAGCACATCGGATTATTTCAGCCAACGAGCGACATTGATTTCGCTACGTAATTGAAACCTTTCAGAAATATTCGAATCTCCGGGGAAATCTCTAATGATTTCCAATATCTTTAACAGTGATATACACATTGCACGCGTTCAGCTTGGAATTTTTGATAAGAGATTGAATTTTCATGAACGGAATGATCCTGAATGAAATTGGTTGTCGTAATTGATAGTGAAGAGATTGAATTTTGTCATTTGGAAGAGAAACATAACTCTACATGATTATTAGAAATTTGGTAGTCATATGAGAAAGTTATGCATTGAAAGATTCGTTTTCGCATGTTCAATGACGGAAATTCGATGGTTTTTACGTCGAAACGATGTCACAACTGTAAAAAAAAGCTCACACTCTTCTTTCTTTAAAACTGAAAATACCAAACCACTTTGTAAACGACCTTATATTGAATCGCCACTAACGTAATCGTACATAGCTTAACTGTTAGAGTACCCTAGGTATCGTCGAGAGATTGAATTTTATTGTGAGACATAAAATTACACAATTATCAGAAATTTGGTTGTAATATGCGGAAGTTCCGCATTGAAATATTTGTTTTCGCATATTCTATAACGGAAGTTCGATGCTGTTTACGTCCAAACGCTGTCGCAACTGCAAGAAATGTTCACATTCTTTTTTCTTTGAAACTGTAAATATAAAGCCACTTTGGAAATGACCTTAATTCGAATCGGCACTAAGGATTATGATTATCCAGAGTAATCGTACATAGCTTAACTGTAGTTAGAGTACCCTAGGTATCGTGAAGGATAATCGAGAGATTGAATCTACACTATTATTAGAAATCTGGATTTCATATGCGGAAGTTCTGCATTGAAACATTCGTTTTCGCATATCTATGAAGGAAATTCGATGCATTTTACGTCAAAGCGCTGTCGCAGCTGTTCACATTTCTTGCAGTTGCAAGATAATATTCGAATTGGCACTAACGATTATGGTTATATCGAGTGAATTACGATAAACCTTACATAGCTCAACTGTAGTTGAGTATCATAGGTGTCGTAATTGATAGTCGAGAGATTGGATTTTGTTGTGGAATATAACTCTACATTATTATTGGAAATTTGGAAGTCATATGCGGAAGTTCTGCATGAAAAGATTCGTTTTCGCTTTTTACTTTAAAGCGCCGTTTCAATTACAAGAAATGTTCACATTGTTCTTTCGTTTAAACCGAAAATACAAAGCCACTTTGGGAAGGTAAGATATTCGTCTTTTATTGATGTCTTTTGAATGATACCTTCATTATCTCGTAAATATTAATTGAAATATTTCTCAGGATGTTTGTTTGATCTGGCCCTGCTTCAATTGACAGCAGCTCTTGAAAATGAATGGTTGTTGTGAAATTTCTATGGGATTGGGAAACATCCTGAGAGATAACCATACTGTATTTTTTCAATTAAAATATGGAAGAATAATTTTTTAAATACGCCCCTGTAATACTTCAATCTGTGGGGAGAGGATCAGGTGAAAGATTTCCCAGAACAAAAACGATATTGCTGAATCGTTAGTGGGAAGATGAGTTATAATGGGTGATCGAAAAGTTTTTTCAAAATAAAAAAAATTAATTATCCTCATAATCATACCTCAATTAAATCGTTATGTGGAATGAGACAGTTTTCGCAATATGCTCCATTTTTAGAGAAATTCTTGCTGACTAAGATCGCGTGTAAAAGTTTTCGAAAAAAAAGTCATGGTGTCGTTTTTTTCAGTTCAGCTCTAGAGTTTGATTTTCGTCCACCAACAGTATTGTTAACATCAGCCATGTTATTTGTGGTACGAAATATCAAGAAAATCGTCCTATGCGTTCAAGAGTTGCAATCAGAAAATTCAATCCAACTTTATGAAACAGCCTGTATATCGAATCGAATAGCGTTACGTTGTACTCTAAGTACCAATTTGAACTCCTCTAGGTGTATTCTAACTACGGTTAAGCTATGTACGATCACTCGTGAATCACCCAGTATGTATCTAACCCCGGCGCATCCGCCACTTTGCAGAGTTAATTTCAATCTGCGAAACACAATATAAAATAGAGAAAAAATTTAAAACAAATACTCACGGGCATGTCCGGTCCAGGTCCTCCTTGGTAGTAACGAAACTTAGTCCAGAATCAGTCAGTATAGACAGAGGTCGAGCGCACTGCATAAAAGCCGTGTTGCAATTCTGTTGCCCACGGACCTTGGTTGTTATTACTGCAAAAGGAAAACGATTGTTCAGGAAAATTGCAGGGAGTTTATTTATGATGTACTCATTGTCGACCACATACTGTAAGTAGAATTTGGGTTGCGAAAATATATTTACATATATATATTCACGTAGAAATATAGCTGTAAAATTGGAAATAGTTCTAATAGTTGGCAGTTTGAAAATATACAACTTTCCTGCGAAAAGAAGCCATTAAGGTTGGAAAAGTTTGGAGTATTTTCAAACGGCCTCCAGAATAACTTTAGCGATTGAAAACTATCATAACTATATCAAACTTTTCGCATATCCAAATTGAAAATATTTCAAAGTGGAAACAAATGTTTTTCGCTACCAAAAGGAGGAAAAGCCGCGATGAAATCCTATTAATGATTTAAAAATTGAGTTTTACAAAAGTATCGTTTTGCTGGCCTAGTTCTATGCACCTCTTCTAATTGACAAATTAATGACAGTCTCTTATTATACGAAGTTATTGACTGTGATAATTGCTCATTAAAAATGTGTTTTCCAATTCATAATTTAATCGTAATAGAGCTTTATGTCAGGGTATCAAAGTATATAAAAGCCGTTATAATATCTAATTAAATTCATTAAAACGTCTAAGAATACATGACAATTCTTAACGATATTAACCTTTGAACCATGTTTGTCTTTGTGATGAAATTAATGAATCAAAAAAGAATAGAAATTCGTAAAAATTGTAGTCGGACAACATCTGTCGGAGAAGCCAGTTTCCCAACAGAGTAAAATACGATTCGACATTTCATCGAAAATTACACGAGAAAATGCTGTTTGGTCAAATTCAAATCCATTTGAAGGAACGTGAAAATCTCATAGAAATCTTTGGGGCCATTTTCTTTCGAGCATTCTCATGCAAGCATAATTAAGGAGCTTTCTTTCATGTCTGACTATCAAAAGATATTTTTGCGAGACTGGTTGTGTCTCGAACCAATTATTCTTTCTCTGTGAAACGAAATTTCAGATTTGATAAGAAATGAAATTTTATGGCTGTGAGATACTCTCGAAATACCGACGGCGATGTACAGGGTGGGCAAATTTCGATATATTTGTACGTCAGATATGTGAAATATTGCAGATACAGCAAAATTGACCCATCTCTATTTTCAGGGACTAGTTTAGTGGTGCAGAAATTCTGCTGATATCACTTTCCGTTCTGGACTTGACATTCTACAGGCACTTTTTTGGGTAAAATAACTTGCTGTTCACAAATTTTTTTAGCTCAGCGATTTTCGAGTTATAAGGCAAACATGCTTTTTTTTAAATACGAACCATAGGGAATTTTACCCCTATTGGATGCCGCAATTTTTTTTTTTCAAAAGTATATAACAATTGTAGTCAATTATTGCATTCAATACCTTTTTTGCAGAGAAAAAACTGAAATTGTCACAATTCTATTCATTAGGCGCATGCCCATCAACGATTTATATTGTTCTATGACTGAAAACTACAGATTTTAAAGATCCTAAGTAAGATCATGGTTATTTCTATGGTTTGATTCGATTTAGACCATAATAATTAACTGTAGCCTTAGAGTTCGACAATCACTTCTACTTTTCATAAATCGAATTACAGATGAACATTAATTTTTTTGGAATTCGAAACTTGCCAACCCGAGGAATCTACGTAACATATGAGTCCATGCATTTTGCTTTGGTAATATTCTATTAGAATGAATAGAAAGTTATGCGAGCAAAAAAATATATTATTTTGAAAAACAAGACCTATGACATTAAACTTTCCTCAAACTCAATAATATTTTAGATCTGACAATAACAAAATCGACTAATAATTTCATTTATAACATCTACAGAAAAGAAATCTTCACAGATTCAACTATTTCCATTTCCATTCAATCATTTAAATCACAAACTAGCAGCTTATAATTCAATGATCTATAAGGCCTTTTCCATTCCACTGTAACCGACAAACTTTAAAGTTGGAATAGTACCAGTAAAATTGCCTTGAATAACAAAAATTCCCCCCTTTTATAGACAAAATTATCCAACGTGAAGAAAAACGTCAAAAAACACAATTAATATATTCGATAAAAGATACTTCCATGAAAACATACGCTCATTTCAACAACGCTGGCCCTCTCTCCAATAACTTGAGCAACTATATATATAGGGTGCGCCAGAGAAAATCGGACAAATTTCTTTCCGTTATAACTTTGGCAATTTTAGTGCCAGATCATTCGTTCTTGATTCATTGGATAGCCAGAGGACCAGGTTTTTCAGAAATTGTATCAAAATTTCACTTTCGGTGAAATCCAATATGGCTGACTCATCGAAAATGCGCAATATTTCAGGATAGTTGGAACGTTTTTTTTTCACTGGGGCCTCTAGTCGATAATTCAGTCTGTTCTGAACAATTTGTCAAATTGATCTTAAAAATATTTCAAGAATTGGTGAAAAGTAGCGTGAAGAATTTTTTCATTCTGATTTTCAGCTGAAATCGAAATATTTTCTTCACCTCATGACGTTGCCACTCCTGTAGTTGTTGTGTTTTTCATTGATGTTCTAGACAAAGAATAATTTTTTTCTAAATCCAACCTACAATTTGATTTCCGCTCGAATTCAAAATGGCCGACTTCCTCGAATATTGACAGTTTCCCTCGAGCATTTAAAAGTTTTCGTGGTCGTGATGAATCAACTGAGTAATTCAATCACTAGATTGAACTTTTACCATCATTTTGAGGGGCTGAACTCGAACATTGGTACAGAATAGTGCAAATTGACGTCAATAATGTTTCTCTTTTCCACCATCATATCCACCTCCTGCTATGAAACCTCTGAACATAGACTGTATGCATTAACTCTGTGATAAACAAAAAGTAATGAAATGTCATCGAGTTTTAGACGACGTCTGGTTTGAACTCGAATTTTTTCTTGGTGTTGCTTGTTTTTGACGTTTGAAATTCTTAAAAATGGTTTGAACAAATGAGGATAAGCGTTTCGTTGAATGTTTATTTGTGCGTGGCTTTACCGCTAGGCAAATATTACGACAATTTCTAGCCCCTAATTAAAAAGTACAATCTATGATCTTGAGCAAAAATTTCGGACAACAGGGTCATCAGGAAGAAGACCATGTACTGGTGCAGCTAGAACTATTAGAATACAGGTACTCGCCTTTTTCATAATCTGTTTCAAGTATATTCCATTCAGAGTACTTGATTCTTTTTGTTGAATGTTTTTACTCATGTAATTTGTTAAACAAAATCATGTCGTATTATTATTCTCGATATATTTTTAACAGTTGGCATTTCTGAGTTATTTGGAAAACAGTCATCCTGATCTTCTTCCTAATGACCCCTGAAATTTTTCCTGAAGATCATAGATTGTACATCTTTCGTAATTATTTTGTTTATCATAGAGTTAATGCATGCAGTCTATGTTCAGAGGTTTCACGATGGGAGGTGCATATGATGGTGGAAAAAAGAAACATTATTGACGACAATTGGCACAATTCTGAATCAATATACGAGTTCGACCCCTCAAAATGATGGAAAAGGTTCAATCTAGTGATTGAATTACGCAGTTGATTAAAAAGTTCCGCGAAAAATTGTTTAATGCGCGGGGAAAATTATTAATATTTGAGGAAGTCGGCCATTTTGAATTCGAACGGAAATCAAATTTTAGGTTGGTTTTAGTGAAAAATAGTTCTTCGTCTTCCTAGAACATTCATGAAAATCACAATATTTTCAGGAGTGCCAACGCCGTGAGGTGAAAAACATATTTCGATTTCAGCTGAAAATCAGAATGAAACAATTTATTCACTCTACTCTTCCACCATTTCTTGGAATATTTTCAAGATTAATATGTCAAATTGTTCAGAAAAGACTGAATTATCGACTGAATGCCCCATTAGAATTTTTCAGTGAAAAAAAAGGTTTCAGCAATCTTGAAATATCGCTCATTTTCGAATGAGTCAGCCATATTGGATTTCACGGAAAGTGAAATTTTAATACAATTTCTGAAAAACCTAGTCTTTTGGCTTTCTAATGAAGCCAGAACGAATGATCTAGCTCTAAAACTGCGAAAGTTATGACAAAACAAATGGTCCTGTTTTCTCTGGCGCACCCTATACATAACTTATTATTCCACACTGAACAAAAACGGACATATTCAAAAATTAGGAGTTTATGAAATATACTCATATAAGCAAGTACAAACTATTTATAAACTTCTAAAGTTGTACGAAATTCTAGCTGTGCTAGTCTTGTGTATTTTTTTTTGGAGCTCCACGTATTAGCTTCACCCGCAATCAAACGAAGAAGAATTTAATTTTGTGCGAGATCTAATAAAGCGTCTTTTTGTTTATTATACAACTGAAACGCCAAACAACTGTTTGTCCAATGCCATTCTGGCTTGTTTTAATTGAAAGGACATAAGGATAAAATTGGTCCCTGTTCGAAACTACGTGATCGCCAACTTTAATCACCGGGACAAAACTTTCATTGCTTTCATCTAGTTTTCCGGGGATTCGGGCCTAAAACCACACAATAAAGTATAATACTCCATTAAAAAGTTGGCCTGAGTTTTATCGGAGTTATGTTGGGGTTTCCACTATTTAACGGATTGGCTCGAGAATTTTCCACGTGGAGTATATGCTCAAGAGGCATGTACGTGGTATTACCTATTTTATGTGATAATATGTGGGCATTTCTGAAAACTACGGCCGGATTTGTTTTACCAAAAAAAAAATGGAGCTTGTGCACACTCATATGTAAGTTCAAATATCAACTGAAAGTTCTAATTCCACTCTTGCAATGCCATAGTTTGAATCGCATTTACTCTACAGGGTTGTCCTTAAGTACAACTCGAAACTTCTATAACTACAGAAATTCTAGACTATTACAAATTGAAAATTTGATAGCACTTTATAAGTCACAAATGACCGGACGACGGGAGTTGGACCGTCTTCCACCTCGATGTCGTTGTCTGCTACTAATATATAGGGTGCGCCAGAGAAAATCGGACAAATTTCTTTCCGTTATAACTTTGGCAATTTTAGTGCCAGATCATTCGTTCTTGATTCATTGGATAGCTAGAGGACCAGGTTTTTCAGAAATTGTATCGAAATTTCACTTCCTGTAAAATCCAATATGGCAGACTCATTCGAGAATAAGCAATATTTCAAGATCGTTTTTTTTAACTAAAAAATTTGAACGGGGCATCAGTCGATAATTCAGCCTCTTCTGAACAATTTGACATACTGATCTTAAAAATATTCCAAGAATTGGTGAAAAAGTAGCGTGAAGAATTTTTTTCATTCTGATTTTCAGCTGAAATCGAAATATTTTTTTCACCTCATGGCGTTGGCACTCCTGAAGTTTTGTGTTCTCCACAGATATTCTAAGAACGCCATTTTTTACTAAAACCAACCAAAACTTCGATTTCCGTTCGAATTCAAAATGGCTGACTTCCTCAAATATTAAAAATTTTCTCCGCGCATTAAAAAAATTTTTGCGGTCGAAATGAATCAACAGCGTAATTCAATCACTAGATTGAACCTTTCCCATCATTTTGAGGGGCCGAACTCGAATATTGATTCAGAATTGTGCCAGTTCTTCTCACAGAGGTTTTTGAGATTTGGCATCATTGAGACATTTGGGAAACATTTAAGCAGGTTCCTGGAGTTCTATTAGGGTTGACTGCTAACGCAGAAATTCGCTGAATATTATCCTGAAATTGTCAATTGCGTTTGTAATACAAAAAATGTAGAGTTGGTGCTTGAAATAGATTATGAAGAAGGCGAGTATTTGTGTTTTAATAGTTCTAGCTACACCAGTACCTAGTCTTCTTTATAATGACCCTAAATGTTTCCTCAAGATCATAGATTGTACTTCTTTTTTAATTAGGGGCTGAAAATTAGGGTAATAATGATGGGAAAGGTTCAATCTAGTGACTGAATTACACAGTTGATTCATTACGACCACGGAAATCTTTTAATGCGATCAAACTATTTTTCAAATGCAATTGCTCATTAAACGTTAACTGATTTTTTCGATTATTTTCATATGCAACATCCCTTAATGGTTATAAAGGGTTATCAGATTTACGCTATATCTTTTTAAGAGGTATTCTTTCTAATGGGATAAAATTTACAGTACTATTATTAGAATTCTGGATTTCATATGCGGAAGTTCTGCATTGAAACATTCGTTTTCGCATATCTATGAAGGAAATTCGATGCTTTTTACGTCAAAGCGCTGTCGCAATTGCAAGAAATGTTCACATTCTTCTTTCTTTGAAACTGGAATTATAAAGCCACTTTGGAAATGACCTTAATTCGAATCGGCACTAAGGATTATGGTTATACCGAGTAAATTACGAGTAACCTTATATAGCTCAACTGTAGTTAGAGTGTCATAGGTGTCGTAATTGATAGTCGAGAGTTTGGATTTTGTTGTGGACTATAACTCTTCATTATTATTAGAAATTTGGAAGTCATATGCGGAAGTTCTGCATGAAAAGATTCGTTTTCGCTTTTTACTTTAAAGCGCCGTTGTAACTACAAGAAATGTTCACATTGTTCTTTTGTTTAAACCGAAAATACAAAGCCACTTTGGGAAGGTAAAATATTCGTCTTTTATTGATGTCTTTTAAATGATTTCTCAGGATGTTTGTTTGATCTGGCCCTGCTTCAATTGACAGCAGCTCTTGAAAATGAATGGTTGTTGTGAAATTTTTATGGGATTGGGAAACATCCTGAGAGATAACCACACTGTACTTTTTCAATTAAAATATTGAAGAATAATTTTCGGAATACGCCCCTGTGATACTTCATTCTGTGGGGAGAGGATCAGGTGAAAGATTTCCCGGAACAAAAACGATAAATACCCATTGCTGAATCGTTAGTAGGAAGATAAGTTACAATGTGTGATCGAAAAAAGTTTTTCCAAAACAAAAAATGAATTATACTCATAATCATATCTCGAGGAAATCGTTAAGTGAAATGAGACAGTTTTCGCACTATGCTCCATTTCTAGAGAAATTCTTACTGATCAAGATCGTGTGTAAAAGTTTTTTTTTTCAGTTCAGCTCTGGAGTTTGATTTTCGTCCACCAACAGTATTGTTTACCTCAGCGATGTTATTTGTGGTACGAAATATCGAGAAAATCGTCCTATGCGTTCAAGAGTTGCAATTAGAAAATTCAAACCAACTTTATGAAACAGCCTGTATATCGAATCGAATAGCGTTACCTTGAATTCTGAGTACCAATTTTAACTCCCCTAGGTGTACCCTAACTACAGTACCAGGGGCAGCGCACCATGGAAGGTGCCACTTATTGCTCAAAAATATATATGTTCAAGAATCAATTTCGTATGCGAGCTGATGAAATATCAAAACTTCGTAGAATATGTTGATTTATAGTTTATATAAAAGGTTGGTTTAGTTGCCCAAGTGCTATTAGAGCTCCGAATCAAAATCTCAAATTCCTTCAAGACCAGATGAAATTTTGAAAAATTCCGTCGTTACTTCTACGAAATTTGCGAGCTACACACAACAAAAATATTTAACTGACAATACAAATAGTCATTTTGATATTTTTATCATTATCAGACGTTTACAAATTGTGAATTAAAACTAAGGTACAGTTGTACAAATTGTCGTGAATATAGAAAAACAGGTATGAACTTTAAAGAGAGAAAAAAAAACAAGTTTCTACTGGTGGAATATACACACATCCAAATTTACATGGAATCACTCGGTATTTCACATTATTGACTTTCAACCATGGATTACTTGTGAAGAATAAAGTTAGTTCTTGCAAAATCATCAAAATTCAATACATTCCCAAATTATTTCGGAACTATAAGTATAGTACATGATTATACAATTCCATCTGAAATTTGACGCTTCATCAGATGGTGATATAAAAATTGGTACTTGCAATTTGAAAAAATTGAGTTATTGCTGTTTGAAAAAGGCCTAATTGACAAAATCATACGAAAAAACGCAATAAACATTTGACATGTGTGGATTGCTTAAAAAATTCCTTGATCCCCTTCTATCCATCCAAGCAAAAATTGGGTCTGTAGTGCAAAAGATCTACGAGCTACAATTTTTTTAAATGTTCCTCAAAAATCGAGTTCATAACAAAATTAATTAATTCTGTCAAATGTTTTGACAGATAAATGCCAACAACTTGGGTATTTTATGCCTTGCTCAAATGTCGGTTCTAGATCTATAATAAAAAGGTAGATTGCCATTTGAAATAACAAAGTGAGGACCCACTTCCGGTATAACCGGAAATGGTAACACGAAAATATTTCACTCCAATTGGAAATCGCTAGTTATGGCCGCGTATGAAATTGCAGCTTGATATTGTAATTGGAACTTAAAAAGTTTTTAACGGACGGTTGTTATTATTTCGGAATAATGTTGAATTTGTAAATTTTTAATGGGTATTGAATTATATTGAGTTTGTTAATTGAGAAATTGAAATAATAAATTTTTCTATTATTAATTAATTAATTATATTTTCTTCCTATCCTCCTGTGTGACTTTGTTTTTGTAGAGTTTAGAGAAAAATAGATTAAAGCAATTTCATAGAGAATTTTATCTCCTACAAGATTGTGGCAATCTTAATATTTTGAGAATTTTTTTTGTGTAGTTTTAAAAATAACAATAAAGAAATTTATAGTTGAATTGGAAAAGGGATCCCTCTTGCGCCAGCTCAATTTTTGATACATCAGGCTCAAATTTTGGGAGAATTCTCTTTCGTGTCAAAGAAACTTTCAAGATATATTTGCTCGTTAAAAGAATTTTTCTTTTTTGTCATAGTCTGATGTTGAGGTTCGAGTGGCTTGCAACATTATTAAAATTAAGTTTAATTCTAGAATGTCACGTAGCTTAGTTCAACGATTTTAATAATCATCCTGTTTTGCAGCAACTGAACATAATAAACTATTTATTTCGATACCTCAAAGGAATCAATCAGGGCTTGCATATAGCCACTGCAACGAACTTCCCAATGTTGAATGCAGTATCGGGTTAATCCCTTTGTCTATTAAATTCCATTAGGATTACTCTTGATCCTATAGCATAACCGTACGCGAAAATCCATTCTGGAGTTTCCTCTGCCATAATCAAATGAATTAGCGTAGTGAACGTTATCAGGCGTATGCCGGCATACGTTCAATTGACTCAAGTTGTAACGTGCTCACGTAACCGTGTCGACACTATTGTCGAAGAAATTTACCCTGTCCCACACATGACAGGATTTGCATGATGAGACCCCGCATCTAGATAGCCTCGCACGGCTATTATGAGAGTTAATCAATTAGAGGTTACATTGTGCATGTCCGTGCCGCAATTGCTCACTAAACAGTTCTCGGTATGTTTATCAACTGACAATACAGATTGTATCAGTTGTAGAAAAGAAGTTATTTTGTGTTAAGTACACATTGAATCAATTATTACCATCACGTTTTGAAAAAGGGGATGATATAAAGAGAACGAATGAAAGCTCTATAGAAATCCAAGCTAACAGTGTCAACGACTCACTTATTGCCAAGACGAAATGACGAGTCAAACCGAACACTCCCTAGGGCTTCTTGTAATTCTAACTGAGGCCGCCCACAAACACACAAACACAAAAATGAATTTTTTATCTTCAACTTGTCTAATGGACCTTCGTATACATTATTAGTAGGAGAATATAGTTCTAGATCAATTTTTATTTCATTTTTGTTTGTGATGCTGGGAGACTCAGTATTTTGACGCACTTATTGCACCAAAAAATTTGTATTCACTAAAGTCTCAGACTTTCTATTTTATGTATTTAAGAACAGGGGAAAAATATAAGACTGCTCCAATATTTGGAATATCGCTTGAATATGAATTAATAAAGTAGGTTTTGTTTTGGATCAAAAGAAGAACAGAACTTATTGTTGTAAGTCAGCCGACGTTTCGACACCTTTATTGGGTCTTCTTCAGGGCAACTTTGGTGAAAAAACAACATGGTTCAAATAAAAACCGTCTCAGTGGTATTCTCAACAGCAACAACAAAAAATGTAGATGTATATATAAAATAAATTACATGGGTACAAAAAACATGAGATGTAAAAACAGTTAAAATGAATATATATCAAAATTACAGTACAACCTCACTACTGCGGACTATCGAAATGCCAGAATTTCTGAAGTTACTTGAATTTATTTCATTTTCACAATAGAAACAACCAAAAATCTGTTAAAGTCAAGTTTATTATAAAAACATCGAAATGTTGAACAAAAAATAGTTTCTATTATAAAACAGAATCAAATTATAGCATTTACATTCATCATAATCTTTCCTCATAGAAAATATAGATTTGAATTGTGGAGGCCGTTACTTGATGTAGATCCATGATATAAATGAGATAAAAACACAAGGTTTAACTTTAATCTACACTTTATTTGAAAAAATTCGACGACGTTTCGCTGACACAGCAACTTTATCAAGAATGAAAAATAGAATGAAGAGTATGGTATTATAAACAAATCGTAGAACAAGTTGGATGAATAACAGGAAAATCCACACAGAGCCATTGTACAGTTAGTATGAAAAGTAATAAAACTAATTAAACAAGTTAAGTAGGGTGAGTAATTCAAATCTACCTGTTCATTCAAAAGCTTGTCCGAATGTTTGTATCTATTTATTTCTAATGCTTCTAGGAGATCTAATTTCGAACTTTTGATTTTATATGTAATATGTCAAAGTTTTTATTGAATGAATGGTTTTCTTTTATTAGGTGGTTTGAATAATTTGAATTAGATTTATTTTTATCGAAGCTACGTTTATGTTCAGATGTTCTTATGCCAAAACTCCTATAGGTCCTACCGATATAAATTTTATCACAAGAACCGCAATTGAGTTTATAGATTCCTGATTTACTTGATTTTTCCACACGAGATTTATTATTTTTAATATGTTTACCTAAGTTATTAGAAGTTTTGAAAGCTATATTAAGATTTTGTTTGACGAGAAAGGATTTAATATTTGTACTTGCAGAACCGCAGAATGTTAAACTGTTGAATATTTTATAGTCTATGAATAGGATATACTTCATTTATTGCTTTCTGATAGAGTTTTTACGAATGATTAGATCTATCATATCCGGATTATATGAATTATTGATGGCTATCTGTTTGATGATATTTAACTCTTTATTATAATCTTCTACTGATAAAGGTAAATTGAGTAACCGATGTACCATGCTGTTTAGTTTTTATTACCTTTCATATTAACTGTACAATGGCTCGGTGTGGATTTTCCTGTTATTCATCCAACTTGTTCTACGATTTGTTTATAATACCATACTCTTCATTCTATTTTTCCTTCTTGATAAAGCTGCTGTGTCAGCGAAACGTCGTCGAATTTTCTCAAATAAAGTGTAGATTAAAGTTAAACCTTGTGTTTTTATCTCATTTAGAAGATATAGAATTTAAATATAAGCTAGTGTACATAAACCCCATGCTATTCCTTATGATGTTCAAAATATCCATCGATTTTACTCTGAACCTTTTTAGATGCTACCATCTGAACTGATTTTTCCTTGAGCCTTTTCAGGATCAATACGTCTTCTATAGGAAGATTATACTGTTCGGACCAAGTGATAATCAGGGAGAACGCATTGACAGTGTCTGCATGTTTCACTTTTACCATACTATTTAAACCATCATCTGAGTCAAAAGATTCCACAACGTTTTCAATATTCCTTCCTAAAGCATCCTGTATAAGCTCTTCTTCAGTCAAAATGTATAACACTTTGTTTCCACAGCCCAGTTGGTAATGTTTCCAATGGTTAAGTCATTTTCTGGATCGATGACCCTTAATGATTCGACAATATTTTCCAAATCATTTTCACTTATTGGACGAAGTTTCTTCTGAAGCTCTGAGATTGGAATACTTTCATATCTGATTCTTCTACTTCTGTAGTGTCATGCCACAATGCTATCCAACTTTTTCTAATATTATTTGAAGTACTGGCTTTCCAAGATTGGGCAAGATTGTTCACGACATGTCTCAAATTATACTGCTTCAAAATGGAAGTTATCTCTTCACCTTCATGCGAAATGATATGATTAAGAAAGCATTTTCTATACGACGCTCTAATGTTCTCAATTAAATTCTGATCCTTGGGTTGGAGAACGGCATTACAGTTGGGTGGCAAAAACATAACTCTGAAGTTTGGATCAGTATTAACCTCTTCCTCAGGTGGGTGCGATGGTGCATTGTGTACCAACAATAGAGCTTTAGAGGGCTTGTTTATCTTAGTTAAAAAATTCTTCACCTCGGGGATGAAAGATTAATTAATGGTCTGGTCATCCACCCTTTGGTAGCTGCTTTGTAGACAACTGGTAGTGAACTTCAGTTTTTGAATGCTCGTTGATTTTACGCTTTTCCCAAGACTAGTAACGGTAATTGGTGAGATCCAGCCGCGTTGCAGCATGGCATGCATGTTAAGCGGTCTTTTTACACTTTTCGACCTGGTGCTAATTTTACCCCTTGATGAGCCCAAGTTGTATCTGGTAAACATCTCCAAAAAATGGCCGATTCATCAGCATTATACACCTACTCTTTGCTTAATTCCATCTGTTCAACAACCAATAGAAATTTGTTCTTAAATGATATCACAGCGGAAACATCACTGGAAAGTTTTTCACCACAAAACTTTAAGAAACGAATTCCATGTCTAACCTTGAATTCATCTAACCAGATATTGGTATATATATAATAAGTAAGTATAACTGGTATAAACCAGTTATACAATTCGATATCCACATCAGGATTCTCTAATAATTTTTCTTTTTCCTACTAGGGATGTACCGAGGGCTCGGTTGGGCCAGCCGAGCTCTCGGTCGTGACACTCGGCAGTAATTTTGTTTGGCCGAGAGCTCGGTACTCGGCGTTTTGTGAAAACCCTTGCTCGGTGCATCTCTACATCCTACCTGTTCCTTTTCTCCATTTCAGCGCCATTCCGAAGCTTGTTGTAGTTTGCATGTCGAATTCAGAAACCTGTCTCATCACCAGTTACAATGTGTTTTATGAATATGGAGTCGGAATCAACTTGTTCTACCATATCTACAGCAAACTTTACGCGATTCAATTTTCGAAAAAATCCAGCTTTTGGAAATAATAGAGCGCCATCGCGTTGCATGCCCAAACAATCGTTTAAAATGGTACGAAATGATTGAGACATACAAATTCAAACTTGAATGACGGTTTTCAATTAACATGTCCATCACCTCATCGATGTTAACTTCAGAAAATGTTAATAGCCGTTCAGAGCAAGGCAAATCTACCATCTTAGCCGCTGTTAAATGCACTGTTTCACCCATATGCACGGGTGTTTAGCATGGTCGATTCAACGTAAGCCTTCAGTAGTATTGTCAGTAATTCGACACACGAAATTCCATGTGAAATACAGAATTTGAGACAATTTCTTCGTTCGAAATGTTTTATCGAAAACACACTTGTGACAACTGACAAAATCGAGCACTGTAAACAAATAAAATGACAGATAGCGTTCAAACTCCGCGTCAGTATATGGAATTGTGGTGCCAACTACAAAAAATTCAACAATTGTTTTAAGCACACTTTTTTGAATAATCAGTTCTTGGTAATTTTTCGACAGAACGTATCTAAGTAAATCCACACATTGTTTCTCAGTATTATTTTTACCCTTGCTAATGGACTGATAACTCGAAATAAATGTCGAGTATTTCAATATATTTTTGTGAAACCTTAGCCAAGTGTTTCGATCAATCATATACAGGGTGCTTCAACGAAAACTAAACACAGGCTTTATCTACCAAGATGTTCATTTCTGATCAAAACGCAAAAACAGGTCAATTTTTGTTTCAAGGGGGACATCTTTTGGGGTACAATACTTGCCTGAAATATCAACGTCCTAAGCGGGGGTTGCAATCCTTGAACATTTTGAATAGGGAAGATGGGTTGAGTGATGACTCAAAAGAAAGGTGGTATCTTTGTCTGCATCGCCTTGAACGAATTTCCATTTTTAATTGAAAACTGTAAAAGATACAGGATGAGCAACCGAAAGATAGGAAAGACTATTTCCCTGAGACTATTCAAATTTCAGTGAGGTAAAATGGAACAGATCCATGCTGATCAATGGCAGTCATCATCAAGTACCATCCTCATCTCGAATTTCAACCCCTACAGCAGGTGTGACCACCCTTGAAAATTTGGAAGAGGGTAGATGGGTCGAGTAAATACTTCGAAAGGAAGGTATTATCTTTGTCTGCATCCCCGTGAACGAATTTTCATTTTTGATTTAAAACTGTAGAAGATACAGAGTGAGCTACTGAGAAAAAGAGGAGACTATCTATCGCCCTGAGCTATTAAAGTATTAGTGAAAAAAAAATGGAACATATTTATTCCAGATCAAAGGCTATCATCTTCCGAAACACCATACACATCTCGAATTTCAACCCCTAGAGCAGGGTAATTACTTGAATAGCTCAGGGCGATAGATAGGCTTCTATATTTTTTAGTGGCTCACTCTGTGATGATGAAAATTCTTTCAAGGGAATGCAGACAAAGATAATACCTTTCTTTCGAGTTATCACTTGACCCATCTACCCTCTTCCCAAATTTCAAGGGTTGTCACCCCTGCTCCAGGGATTGAAATTCGAGATGAGGATGGTACTTAATGATGACTGCCATTGATCAGCATGGATCTGTTTCATTTTAACTCACTGAAACTTCAATAGTCTCAGAGAAATAGTCTTCCCTATCTTTCAGTTGCTCAACCTGTATCTTTTACAGTTTTCAATTAAAAATGGAAATTCGTTCAAGGCGATGTGGACAAAGATACCACCTTTCTTTTGAGTCATCACTCGACCCATCTTCCCTATTCAAAATGTTCAAGGATTGCAACCCCCGCTGAGGGGGTTGATATTTCAGGCAAGTTCTGTACCCTAAAAGATGTCCCCCTTGAAACAAAAATTGACCTGTTTTTGCGTTCTGATCAGAAATGAATATCTTGGTAGATATAGCCTCTGTTTAGTTTTCGTTGAAGCACCCTGTATAGATTTTTAATATGCAATCCACTTATTTCTTTTGAATAGATAGATGAATTATTTGAAATTAATTAGAAGTGATAGCCAAAACATTGTAATGGTTTCATTACCTGAAGGTAAATAAATCAAAGCAGAATCAACATAAACTAAGCAATTTTCAGCAGGACCACGAACATGTAAAATACTCACTATACACTCGCTTTGGTGAGATTAGTTTGTGAATATCGACCGTATTATCCCACGTCTGCCTATAGTAAACGTAGAAATAATGCCCATAATTCTCGGGAAATTAAATTTCAATATTTGTCTCGCGCGCGGAAACCTGCCACCAGCAGGAGAGAAATCAGGCAAAATCTACCTGATATTGCTTCAGCGGGCACATAACGACAGCTCGAAATATGGGTTTTACGACCGCATGCGGAATGATTTAGGGACTGCAGAAAGTGACCAAAACAGGAAAAGCGTTGATGTAAATAAGGGATTCTAATTGTTGCAGCTTCTAAAAAGTTTGGCAAGTATGAACTTGTATGCACTTCATTTTTTATCTCAAAAGCAGTCCCCAAAATGTATAACTGCAACGTTTGGTATTCCAAGGCGAAAATGCTGTCTTCGGTGGGATTGCGAAGCTGGTGGGAAGTAATGGAAAGGCGTTTTAGGAAAGGGTAGTACACGTAACGGTAAGTGAGTAGAGAGGAGTGGCTGAGGTCATTCGATAACAGAGGAGTTACCGTTTTGTTCACAAATATTTAAAATCAGGAGAGTCTGTCATTGTCGTGCAGCGGCGCTTCCGCCAGCGCTTCAACATTGGTCGTAACGCTTCAGTTCCGAAACGTGACACAATAATCCGATGGGTACAGAATTTCAGCAATGAATCCGAAACCTCAAGGTCGTTCCCGAAGTATAAGGACACCAGTTTCCGTGGAAAGAGTGAAGAGCTGTTATTCAAAACCCTGGACGCTTCGTCCAAAAACGATCTGCAGCACTCCGAATGAATTTTAACCCAAGACCTAGCATTATGAGCCGTCTTGAGGCAATTGGACCGTATTTTGTCGAGGATGAGAGGGGGGAAACCATAACCTGCAAACTTTGAGCAATACGTTTCCATGCCGGAGAACTTTCTTATGCCAGAATTGCGACGACGAAGAATCAATGGAAGAAATTTTTGATTCTAATAGTATGGTACCCCGGCTCAATGAAAGTTGTTCCTGGTCATGTAATCTCTCGTTTTGGTGATGTTCCGTGGCCCCTCGTTCTCTCGTTCGTTATTTTTTTGTGGGGAAATCTGAAGGCTATGGTCTACGTCGATAAACCTCGGAATCTACAAGAGTTGAAAAAAGCCATCACAAGAGAAGTTAGGGCAATCAACACGGATTTGTTAGAGCAGGTGATGCAGAATTTTGAGAATCGACTATAGCAATGCATTGCGGAACACGGACGTCATTTGTCATTTTCAGAACATTTTCCTTCTTTTCTACACTAAATGGTAACATTTAAGCTTGCTTTCATTTTACTTAATTAAAAATGTTCTATGTTGAGAAACAGCTGAGTAATTCTCATTTCAAAAACGCCCTTCCATTAAGCCTCACCCTGTAGAAGATTGTAGAAATCAGTGTTTCATATTATTTATCTTTAAAAATCACAAACTTGATAAGCAAACAGCTGAACCTATTGTAGCACAATACTATCAAAATCAACGACTACTTGATTAAAAACGATAAATATCATCACATTTATCTGATTAAGCAGCTGTGGCTTTTTTTTGTTATATCAACTGAATGAATTTATCTAGGTAATATATGTTGGAAAGATAATGGAAAAATCAAAGAAGCCTAACTGCCACATACAAAAATTTGAGTTCACAAAATGTTTCAAGATTTAGAATACAAGCTTTTTAGGGATTAGAGCTCTTTTTGACGATGCTAACCGAAGAAAACAGCTTTCACATTAATTCTGCTGGACTAAGAGACGTTCTTTATCAGTGTGAATCTTGATGGCTTGTTTTTGATATAGGCTCCTATCAATTATATTTTTGAACTATGATTCTAAATGGAGTGAAAATATGGATGTGTACTTCATTGATCTATAAGACATAACTGGTACGCAAGACGTTTTCTTTGTTTCCTACCAAACTAAGCATCGTTAGCAGCCGCCATTTTAAGTAATCTCATTACGTCGCCTGTCGCGGCGAGTCCTGAGGTTCGCAACCAGCCCCCATGACCAGTTACCAGTTAATTCTTTGGCGTGGCAATTTCATCTCTTTCTTATTTTTCTACAGTTATCAAATCAAAATGCCGAGAGTTTTATGTGAGAAACCAATTGAAGAGATCTTGAACGAAGATTCTGAATCTTAATTAGTGATTGTTTGCATACCAGAAGGACGATGTAGTGACAGTGAAGTCATAACTAGTTGTGAAGATATATTGTATATGATTCAAAAAACGAGTGAAAAAACCTGAGGAAGAAACTCGTTTCCCTGTCGCTATTGCACTAGCAACAGCTTGTCTGTTTATGTAGTGTTAGTGTCGTGTGTACATAAAGAGTATCAAAGATTTTTTTGCTTAGCAGCTTCAATTCTCATCTTGCACTCCATGATTTCCAGACTAAGACAAGTGTGAAACGAAGGGGGTTTGGGACAGGAATCTGTAACAATGGATAAAGAAAACCAGCAGAAAAATATTTCAACAATCATACCTAACCTAACCTGACTCTTATATGTCTAAACAAACTTGAATTTACATAGTAAGCAAGATCATAGAAAGAACTAAGGAAATAATCAAAAAGTACATAACCTGCGATATTTCCTTTTTCGCGAAGATGTTCTTCCGTCGCAGTTTGAGTCTCCTGAAACATAATCACTTCCTTGTTCTTGCTTGCCCATTTTGAAGTATAAAAGTAAAATCCCTTCAATATTCAAACTCAACAAAACAATTCCCTCTCTGTTTGACCGAGAGAGCCCCGATGGCCAGGTTCGGTTTTCTAAGTGATGCTGATTATGATCTATAGATGTTCTAGAATCATTATAAACCGAATAATTTGGGTTGACATCTCCCATTTATTATTTCTTCGTGGTTCTTATTTAATTTAAAGAAAAATTGACGAAAAAATTCTGAGTCGTTTTAAAAATGTGACAAATGTAATTTTTTTTGTGAAGATGAAAATCTGGCATGTGACGCCAAGTTAGGAACAACAAAAATTTCGACATTCGTTTCAAGCAGATTTATTTATAATAAATTCCCGGTATTTTTTTGTATAATTGTATATTACAAGTTTTGAGATGTGGAGAGTCGCAGTAAGTTTCTATTACTTTTTAGTTGTGACGAATTATTTCGTTGCTGAAAATTTGAACCTAGGTGGCAATACTTTCTTTATGACTGTGACTGGTGTAACAGTCCTATCGAATTAATCATTTATATCTTTTAACTCAGTTTTTAGTAAGAATTCAATCTCATTTCATCAAGTTCAGTATTGAAACAGTTCGAAATTCGAATCAAGAATCTACAGGTAATGATACTTATAAATTATCGAAAACCATTTCTTTATCCAATTCTTGTGCTTAGTTCAGAACAAAGATCATCACACTATTCAAAAATTTTCACGAGGCAGAAAACTCTACACACTCTGATATTTTCGTTACTATCTGCTATGCCAATATAGGTTTTTGTTCAGCTAGATATTCCTACAGATGTCTCTGAAAATTTCTTCAGCTAGCATCGCGAAAGACATCTATTACTTGAAAGAGACACAATATCTATTGAAACTAATTGATTGTATACCGGGTGTAACTGGAAACAGGCTCGCCCCTGTAACTTTTTTCCTGTCCAATATTTTTCAATGAAATTTTCTGAACTTAATTAAAAATTGTATTTGTATATTTTTTGAGAAATCGAAACAAACTCTCTTTGTCTATACATTCAGCATATTTTAAGACGAATTTGCCGAATTTTTAATTTTTTTTTGATAAATTTGTTTTCAAGTCAAGGTGGCCATGACGACAAAAAAACTGCGTGATTTATCGACCGAAACCGAGTATATTTGGATTCATCACTGAAACTGTAGAATTCCTTCTGTTATTGGCATCGTAACATTAGAAACATTGTTTCTTTCAAAAAAATCTTATTTCCGCAAGGTATAATAGAGGCTCATTAGCACTATAATACGCAGAATATTTTAGGAATATTGTGATACCAACTTGATAATTTTTGTTGAAAATTTACATTCGTAATTCTGGACATAGTATAATACTCGTTTTTCAACTCAGTATCTGAAGTACTTCAGAAATGCATTGAAATCCTATCACAGATCATAGAATTTTTTGTATTCAATTTTGAATGTCATAAGATAAGATTGTGTTGCATCTGAATCGGTGAGTTGGTATAAATTGTTTTTGAATTTTCACGGCAGAAAAACAGACGAAATGCTGTACACACAGAATGAAAAAGTAGATATGCTACTCATTTATGGCGAATGCCGAAAAAACTCTACAGCATCAGCAATTTTATACGCTGAACGCTATCCAGAACGGCAACATCCTTCAAGGCACTATTTTCCAAAACTGGTAGTGAAGTTTCGTCAGCAACCGGTTGTTTGCAGAATTCTTAAGAAGCATAAATTTCGCTCGTTCAAATACAATCTTCATCCACACCTTTATGAAAATGATAATGGCCGAAGATTAGAATACTGCGACCAGTTTCTTCAAAAGATGGAAATGGATCCAAGGTATCCTTATAAAATTTTATATTCAGATGAATCCCGATTTACTAAGAACGGAATGTTCAATAGAAACAATACGCGCTATTGGGCCCACGAAAACGAGCATTTAGTACGTCAGAGTAATTTCCAGGAGCGATTTGGGTTTAATGTATGGATGGCAATGGTAGGGCGACATCTCATAGGTCCAATCATTTTTGATTGTCCATTAACAGGGGAAAGATATTTAGGATTTTTACAAAACGAAATAAGCGATCTGATTGATGGTTTACCACTGGCTTTTTCTAATAACTTAATTTTCCAACAAGATAGAGCGCCAGCGCACAACTGCAGGGAAGTTGTTCAATACCTAAATAATAATTTAAATGAAAGGTAGATAGGCACCAACGGCCCGACAAGATGGCCAGCTCGATCGCCCGACTAGTCCCCATTAGATTTTTTTTGTGGGCCCATGTTTATAGAACTGCTTCAGAAAATCGAGAGGATTTAGAGAATAGAGTTCGGGAAGCAATAAATGAAATTTTTCCAAATCAAATGGATAATGTAGTACCGGCTACCATTCGCCGCGATAGGCTGTGTCAGGCACAGAATGGGGGTCTCTTCGAAAACCTGTTGTGAAGTTATGCTCAATTGATTTGATGACATTCTATCTATGGTCCATTTGTGTATTTTGCGTTATTTATGTGTTTTGTTAAATTTTTATTCATCTGGAATGTACGATGATGAGTATGTGCGCCATGCCAAAATAAAGCTAAGGTTTTGCGTTTATGCTTTGTGTGCATTACAATTTTAGAACCAGCTGAGTTGTCATAGCCACCTAGACTTGAGAACAAATTTATCAAGAATGATTTAAAAATTCGGCAAATACATCTTTAAATATACTGAATGTATAGACAAAGAAAGTTTCATTCTATTTCCCAAAAAATATACAGGGCGAGCCATTAAAAAATTGAAACTTTGGCTCATTTCCGGTGAAACCGGAAGCGTTTCAGATAAACTGTCAGTGCCATTCAACTTGAAGTAAATTTTTAATCAATTTTAAAAAATTTCGTCGACAAACATTGGATAAGAAAAAAGTTTTAGGGACGAGCCTCTTTCCAATTACACCCGGTATGAAATTCTGGTTGAAATCTTTCTTTAAGATATCCCAGAGCTAGACGAGATTCAAGTCTAGAGAAAATTAATTGTCATAAACGTGTGGTGATGTAATGAAAAATGTAGGGAGCATGAAGACCTCGTTGTTAATAAGAAAATTCTTCAACAATAATGGAACTTAAAATAACCTTTCCAGAAGAATAACTTTCCAGATACTAGCACAAAAGCGAAATGAGAAATACACCATCAGTTTCCTCATCTGATATTTTATATGAAGTTGTCTCGGATTACGCTAATTAACACATAGATACCCTGCTTTTAGCAACCCAGAAGGGACCAAGCGCCAAATTAATATATTAGTCTCTCAGGATGTTTGCGTAGAGCCTACCACAAATGGAGTCACTAAGGAGCTGTAACTTACTTCAGGACATTCATCTTATCAGCACTCTTCTGAGGAGTGAAACGTTTTAAAACTTAGGGGAATTAATCTTTCTAATAGTCGAAATAATTCAGTCTGGAAAATCGGTTCATTTAACTTCTCGAATCCAGCGTTGAACAATCTTTCGACACTTTCTAAAGATAACTCTCACCTGGAGAAGCAAAAAACGGAGACAACTTTTTCATGCTATCGGAAACATCCGCAATTGAACAAAAAATTCTCGGTACTGTTATGGATAGCTTTGCTACTTCAATAATTGATTCCTCATTTGAAAAAATGTTCTCAAATGAACCCAACACTTATTTCATATACGGGATGTTGAAGTTTCTATTATTTTCCCTTTCGCAGTTTTCTAGAGATACAACTTCAATATGCAGCAAAGGAAGGTCTTCATGTACAAACCCACTATATATGTTTAATGAATATGAAAATGAACAGGCTAGCGTCTTCTTCTTCTTGGAGCCATTAAAATCATAGCGTGGTGCATGGTGAGGGTTGAAATAATCAGAATTCACAAATACAAGTAAACGCGTTTCGATACACAGTATCTTTGTGAAGAGCGAATGAACACTACAAATATATCTTACTAACAAATTTTTATATAAGCTAAAGAGGCAATCCACTCAGAGCTATCCGTATTTGAACTAGTATTCAGGAAATAAATTTAATAAGGGTGAGTTATCTATGTCTACCTGATCATTAAGAATTTCCGGTGAATACCTAAATCTGTTAATTTTAAGTACTTCCAGAAGGTTGAGTTTTATACCTCTATTCTCAGAATGTAGGATTTCAAATTCTGAATTGAAAGAGTGACTATTTTCCTAAGATGTTTGAATTTGGGAGGCTTTTACTTGGTAAAATTCCATTATCAATAATAAAAAACAAGTAATGTGTTTTAGAATTTGACTTAATAATTGTGATTCGTAACGCGTTTCACTACAACTTAGCTTCTTCAGACGAATTAATGTACAGAAAATAAGAATGAGAATATAAATACAAATGCTCTGAATCTGTTCAGGAGCAATTTATTCCTTGATTTTATTGAATATACCGGTCATCAATAATCACTTAAGAAGGAGTAACCCAATAAGCTTTTAATTTCTTAAGAACATTTGTATTTATATTTTCATTCTTATTTTCCGTACATTCATTCGACTGAAGAAGCTACGGTGTAGTGTTACGCGTTACGAATCACAATTATTAAATAAACTTCCTAAAACACATTACTTGTTGTTTTATTATTCCCTAAGATGATTTGCATAATTCGAATCGGTTTTTCCATTATTGAAACTGCGTTTATGTTCAGAGATTCTAAAATTAAAATTTCTTATTATTCTACCTATATAAAAACAATTGCACTCTGCCCAATCCAATCTACAAACATCTGATTTATTTTCTTTATTAATTGCAGATTTATAATTCCTGATAAATGAACCTTCATTTGTTGATGTTTTGAACGCTATATTTAAATTTGAATTGAAGGAGGATTTCACATTATTGCTAATATTGTCTTTATATGTTAAACTATTGAATTTCTTGTCTTGGTGTTCACCGATTGGATATATATGTTGTAAAGCTGATTTTTGTTTTTCTCATTAGACATGCTGCTCACTATATTTGCATCATAACCATCGTTTATTGCGATCTGTTTTATCGAATTCAATTATTTGAAATAATATATATATATATATATATATATATATATATATATATATATATATATATATATATATATATATATATATATATATATATATATATATATATATATATATATATATATATATATATATATATATATAAAAAAAATAAATAATAATCATTAGACATCGGTGTGCTCAAGAGTATATGTATATAACTATTAAATGCTGCAACTTTCTGTTGGTAAGGATGTGCCGATGTATAATGAATTGTGATATCTGTATGAGAAGGCTTATGATAAATTGAAAACAGGTGTTTATTATTGGATCTTGTTATTCTTAGGTCTAGGAAATTGATCGAATTGTTCTGTTCTATTTCAGAAGTGAATTTTATATTTGGGTTTTGTTCAATTCAGAATTTAAAATCCTACATTCTGAGAATAGAAGTATAAAACTCAACCTTCTGGAAGTACTTGAAATTAACAGATTTAGGTATTCACCGAAAATTCTTACTGATAAGGTAGACATAAATAACTCACCCTTATTAAATTTATTTCCTAAACACTAGTTCAAATACGGATAGCTCTGAGTGGATTGCTTCTTCAGTATATATAAAAATTTGTTAGTAAGATATATTTGTAGTGTTCATTCGCTCTTCACAAAAATACTGTGCATTTAATAATATATTTCAGTAGAAATCATCGTTTACTTGTATTTGTGAAAATGGAGTATTTTTGGCATCCCAGGCATTGGAGAGTGTTGCATGGACAATTGCTGTATCCTTTCATATCCAGAGAATTCAAGCACTTGAAGGCGTAGATTTACCAAGAAGCTAGAATTTTCAAAACGGCTGCTGTAGATATTGAAAGCATGGAAAAACTATGAAGAAATATCCTGATCAAAATCAGTATTAACGATCAATTGCAAAGTCACGCAAAAAAATTTCAACTCATCTAATACCATCGAAAAACCACCATATTTACCTGATATGACTCCGGCCTACTTTTTACTTTTTCGAAAACTACTTCAAAGGCGATATAATAAATTTGGATAAATAATGAATATTTCGTGTTTCATTGTACAATTCCAAGTACATTTTTGACAGAATGTATAAACGTATTCATTTTTCTAAATCCACATCAAAACATAAATTTTAAATCAAACCAATAAAATTGAAAACACATGCATAAAATAACAATCGACAAAAATTTAATCCCATTCGAATCATCTCATCATAAGAGATCTGTATAAATTCCGAGGAAAATAACTCCCCAGATGAAACCCTGAAATTTGATTTGCTCCAAACTCGAGGACAGTAACGCACGATAACATTCAACTAAATTATCAAATATTTCGCTTCTTCGTTCCTTCATAAAACGAGCAAAGAAGAAGGAATCTATCTATACCTTATATTGAATTTGTGAAACGTCGTGCGGAACGCCACGGTCTCCAAATATAAAAGTACACCTTTTATATCTTAAATAATTCGAAATCGTATGTCGGGGCGAGAGAGGGGATTCCCCGACCTGTGAAATACCTTCGGGTTCTGTGGTTATCCAACCGCGAATGAGTCCAAAGTATAATAAAAATATACCTTCGCCCTAGCTCCAGATAATACAATGTGGGGAATTCTTTAGAAAACTTTTAGAGAAATAATAATTGTTAGCTGGAAGTGATATTATAAATTGTGTACTTCCGCGAAATGAATGACGATTAGTATTTCTTATCGATTTATTTTTTAAGGATGTGTGTGGAAATCCAACAGACTGCGCCAGTTTCCGAATTCACAGTCCTTTCAGGCGGCATTTTGGAAATAACGGTACTGTTATAATGTTCAAATTCCGATCACTGGATCCCTTGCAATATCAGTGCATTAATATATGTAATATTTATTTTATAATGCAATTCCGTTGGTATGCTCATACACAAATATTCAATTAGTTCAGAGCTACTCGAATAACAGCCATTGAATTATGTTGACTCTTTTATAATAGCTAAAATTCAATCCAATATTTGCCTCAGTTGGTATTAATATTGTTTCAATAAATAGTAAATGTTGATGTAAATATTTCAGGAAAATTCATAATACTAAGATAGAAATAATAAAAAGTTCGCCTGAAAAAGTTAGCCTGCAAAGTTTGAATGAAAATTAAAGCGGAGATATAGATTTCTTCGTTTATGTTTTTGTTGTGTTGATGCCATCAAGCTTTACAATACTCCTCTCGATAATGCTGACACTATCCAACAGGATATTGACTCCACCACGCAGTGGTGTATCGACTGGTCCTTGCCTTTGAATTTGGATGAATGTGGCAACCCTCTCATTCGGTATACTTCCTACCATAACTAGTACTGCTTCGTGACCTGGAAGTCTTGATTAACAAAGGTTTAACGCGGTCCCATCACATCCAAGATGCGGTGAATGAAACATCTCCATGCTCAGGAAAACTTTCAAGAACTGTCATCCTAGGAACAAAAATGTCAAGCCAATCATGGAGTTGGCGGTTCATTGTGGAATCCCACCCTGAAACGCGATATAGATCTTTTGGTGTCTGTACAGCGTAAGGCAACAAGAATCCCTTATGGCACCACATGTCCTGCGTATGAAGAACGAATCAACATTTTAGAGTTACCATACATCTCCTCCAGACGCTGGCGACGAAACCTGATAATCAGCTACTGAGTCCTCCACAGAATGTTCAATTGCGACCCCTCTTGGTCTATATAACTATATAGAGTGAATTTCCAAACATCCCAAAGGCAAATTTCTTACCAAATAGGATTTTTGAGTGGTGTAATAAATTGCCTTCAGACATCGTCACGCTACCAATGAATGCGTTCAAAAGACTTGATCTCTAGTCTTCTTCACAGCTAACGTAAGAATAAAATATTTCATTTTTCACTTGTACATTCCTATATTAATCTATTTATAACTTATTCTAAGGTTCTATTCTAAGAGCATATTTACTGTTCTGGCTTTATCACTAATGTCTAATCACTATTAAATATTCTTAGACTTGAACATTGAATTGATTTTTTATGGTCTTACTTTTCGCTGTTGCTCTTGTGATTTCAGACTTGTAATTTCTACTTTGTGGCATCCATAAGTCTTACACCTCTACTCTCAGTCCATATACCGGGTGAACAGTCCCGAACCGGTCAAAAATCTAAACAATAATGCGTTTTTGAAAAAACAGTTGTATACAGAAGTTGTAGGGTTTCAAGTTATGCATCAGATAGTGATATTAGTATGACCTTGAATAGCGTTGCTAAGGTCACGTGAAGGTCACTTCCAATTTTTTTAATGGAACCCCTCACAGCTTGAAAATAACAGTCCGCCGGCATAAGCATTATCCAAAGCGTACCGCGTGGAGGTTGCACGGTCGGATACACACGCATACACGTATAGAGCTGTAAATCCGACCGTGTAACCTGCAAGCGGTACACTTTGGATAATGCTAATGCCAGCGGTATTGTAATTTTTAAGTTTAATTACTCAAAAAATACTTAACGAAAAACTACTTTGCTATAGTGCAGGATGCATGAATGTGTAATAAAAAGTGTGGGGTTTCACTCAACAAATTGAAAGTGACCTTCACGTGACCTTAGCAACGCTACTCAAGGTCATACTAATATCACTATCTGATGCATAACTTGAAACCCTACAACTTTTGTATGAAACATTTTTTTCAAAATTTTTTGATTTTTGACCGGGTTGAGACCTTTTGTTCACCCGGTATTATAATAGAAATATTAATAATAAACAAACAAATGGCATATATGATTGATTTTTTATGTTGCGTTTGTCGAAAAATCTTGAAATATTTTCAGGCGAAAAGAGACCGACAATTGCAAACAATGTGGAAAAAGTAGAAATAGAATTTTAGGCGCATTCTCGATAAAACCTGACAATAAGTAATTTAGTTTCATTCCGTCAGCTTGTTTTCAAAAATAATTGAACTGAAAAAGAAATTTGACGGACTGAAATTTTTATTCACAACCTCTCATGATCAGCTGCTCAAAGTCGAATTAGATGCAATGTGGTTGTGGATACGTCTAATCTCATTGGTAAACCTTATATGCTCAAAACTTACCTGGAGAGATGATTTCAAAATGAAAATAGAGTCGAAACATCTTACCTGAAAGAAAATAAAAGTAGGATGAACATTTTGACAAATTAAATCTTGTAAATATTGTGAAAATAATAGTAAGATTATAATTGTCTCGAAATGTATAGACAAGATCGCAATTACGGGAAATTTCAGTAAATAAAATTTACTGAAAAGATTAAATTACTACTGAATGAATTTTTAATTTAAACTTTGCTGGCAAACTCATTTATTTTTAAGTTGGTACAACTGTTACTGACGTCTGTCAAATTTCATGCCCTAAAACATAGTATTTGTTGATCTTTTCGAAAATTTAAATTTGACCCCGGCAGAATATGCTGAAGGTGTGGTGGTAGAGGACCTAGCTTGGACAAGAAGAGAAAGGGTTTTGGTGTCCCATTAACTGCTTTCAGAAGGAGCCTCAGATACAGGGAGACTGGTAGTTATGACAGGAGACCTGAGCAGCTTCGACAGAAGAGTGGAGTATACAAATTAGTATTGAAACGATACGACAGAGTTTCAGACAATTTAGTTTTAGACCTTGTGTCGCAGTTCGAAGCCTGCTCTAACAGCAGCACATCAAAGAGCACGATTGAATTTTGTCAGTGAACATATCAATTTAAAAAGCGAGCGTTAGTCTCTCGACAGATCGCTTCCTTGCTGACACGGTGTGTAGCGTTGCGATAAATAGTCGAACTAGTGTGATTTCTTGACGTTTTCTGTTTATTCATTTATTTATTTATTAACGGTATGAACCTTGGAATTACAATATAAGAAAAAAGGAACGAAAACAATAAGCATTAATTGAAATCAGTCAAATACTACAACTCAGCAGGCGAAGGCTGAAACACCAATCTGCATTAAGGTACTTGTTACCTTATCGTAGCAAACAGGAAACAGGTGAGTTGGCATAATAATTTGTCCGATGAAGCGGTACTGAAGAGAGACCCACCCCTAGTAATACTCCTAGGAAAGTGATACAGCAAATCGGGACAATCGACCCCACCATCAAGACATCAACAGAGAAAGAGAAGATCCAGCACAATTCTTCTTTGGGATACCTTTCTTATGTTCACTTCAGCCCTGACAAATTTTGCAGAGAACTGTAACCTAGGGATAGACATTTCACACGATATATAAGAAAGAAGTTTGTTTTGAACCCCCTCAATCTCATTCGAATGCTCCAAATAGAAAGGTGACCAGACAGTTCCTTGAAAGTAACTCGTGAATCGATGAACACCCCGAGATCTCTAACAACATTAACCTTTTTGAGTTTGCTACTACTGATGGTGTAATCAAAATTAATTACATCTACTAACTTACGAAGAGAAATGCACTGGCATTTATCAAAACTGGCCTCCAAGCCATTTCTGACAAACCAGTCATATACAGCATACAAATCTGCCTGAAGGGACAATGCATCAATGATGCCATTCATACTTTTGAAAATTTACGGTCATCGGCATAGAGCAGGGAGTCAGAATGCTTAATGACAGAACCAATATCGTTAATGAAAAGTGAAAACAAAAGTGGACCCAAATGGCTGTTCTGCGGGACACCAGAAGTTACAGAAATAATTGATGATTCAAAACTTTTTACTTTGACAACTTGCGTCCCATGCCTAGAGTAACTTTCGACCCAATTCAAAAGTTGTTTCACAACTTTTGACTCCACTTTCACGTCTAAAACGGCATGACAAATTCGTTTATCTACCCTTTGTTATCAGGGTTATTTACATGTTTTGCAACGCTCCATCGAACTGAGATGAGTAGGTGGCAGTCTGGCCTGATGATGTGAATGGATATGCAATACTGACGAAGTCAAATGAGACCGAAACGGCCCTGGTTGACGGTGATTATGAAGGGTGGATAGGAAAAGCAGCTCCTTCAGGAAAGGATATTTAACATTCTACGGTTGAATATTGTTCCTTGAATGAAAATTCTTCAATGTGTCTACACATATAGCGATAATTTCGCAAGGTGTTATTTTTTTGAAATGGAACATGTCAATTGATTAGAAGTAGATTGGAGAGAGTTTAGCTCTTCAGTATTCAGAAAAGAGAGATGTACCCTGTGCAACCTTTCACCTACCTATAGCTTTGGCGAAGGTGCTACAATGGTTTGGGGAGGAATTTCTTCGAAAGACCGCACCGATCTGGTGATCGTGACGTTTGGAATGTTGCAAAAACGCTTTGGTGATTTTACTATGATGCAGAAAAACTAGGACTCGGAAAGCTCTGGGCTAGCGATCCTCAAACTGTGGTAAGCATACTCCTTGACAGCCGGCCAAAAAAAAATAACAGCACCCTTCAAATAAACTCCAATAATGACCACAAATCTCCATATTATGGCGATTCTACTTATTAGTTGGAATAACGATAGCGTACCCGTTCGTTTCTCTCATAATATAGTTGAGTGGGAGAGTGGGACACGTATGGACATGCTTACGTGCGCGCGTCACTAAGGCTTAGTCATCAGAGTGGCTGTGTGGCTGTGCCTGGAGTAATAGATTACTCTTCTGCACACACTCGACCCTCTTTAAATAGTGCGTCAGTGTATTTTACAATAAAAATCAACAATGAGTAAAAGGCTCCTAAAGAAAATACTTCATGAAGGTCTGAATCAAAATTCTGGGCCATCAACTTTAAAGAATGAAAGAAGACATGAACGTCTTATTTCTAATGAGCAGCGCAAGGAAAAAACACCCGAAAAACTGACAAATGAATCTAAACGTTGGTTTTTTTGGACTGGAAGCTTAGACAAACCTAATCCACAATGGGTTGTTTGTTCTGAAATTTTATCAAACGATTCTATGAAACCTTCTCTCTTGAAACGCTATTTTGAAAACATGAGAATTTAGTCAATAAGGAGTTACAGCACTTTGAACGTTTGGTGGGAGATCTTAAAAGTAGGAAGAACACGATAGAACAGTTTTCTGGTGCAAAACAGAATGAAAGTGCTCTAAAAGCCGCTCATTTGATCGTTAAGGTTGTTATGGGTCGACAACTTTTGGTTTTGCACTGTACATTGAACACCTTTTGCCATAAAACACAATTCAAATAATTCCGCAACCATCGTAGTCATCTGATTCAGCTCTGTGTGACTTTGGTTATTCTCAAAACAGGAAGGACCATTCCAAAAACACCCAAAGGGTGAAAGACATATTGTATGATCAATTAAGCTGTGAAATCCTGTTCAAAATACTTCAAAAATTACTGAAATAGAAGTATTCACTCATTCAAAATCCATGTAAACGTTGTGGAGATAAAATCCCGAATCCAAACGGGTAATGTCATCAACAAAATGATACACGTGAACAAAATTGCAATTGTTCGCTCATTCCGCGAAATAAAGTTGAAAGATACGCCCCATCAGTTGTATCAGCTGACCTCAAAATTTGATTGCCGCACAAATGGGGATAATTTCAATTCCAACTCTGAAATTATCCAAATCGAATCAACAGTGACGTTCATTGAGTAATAAATACTTCTCGACTTGTCAGTAGTAATAACATAATGTCTTAGTCGAAATATTTCCACTCGGCCGAATATTGAATAAATGCAAATGTTCATTTGATATTCAGTTTGCGATTGACGGAAAAAAGCCGAATATTGACGAGTCCGTACAACGTCGACGCTTCAATTAACGTTTCGGGGAGAAGTCGCCACGACGAATTTCGCGTTTGATATTTGTGAATTCGAGAGAGGAGACAATTTTACGTATTTAGTGGTGGAAAATTCTCTATTTCATCACACTGGCCGACAAAAAAAATTGTCGTGGATAAAACATAAAGCTGAGTAGCACTTCATGGTAGATTAAACGTAATACTAAGGTTTTCTCATTATGTTAATAGAACCACATTTAATGTTACTACAGTAATCTCAGCTTATAACGTACAATTTATAACGAACTTTCGGTTAAAACGAACCTGAAGTACGAATTTGAGTTGCATAATATACCTTATAAAATTTTTCACAAATAACGAACCGGTTTATAACAAACTCTCATTTAAAACGAAGTTTATTCAATACTACAGTGGAATCTCTATAACTCGAACCTCGTTAAATCGAGTTCCTCAGTAAGTCGAAAAAAAATGCCATTCCCTTCCGCTGAAGCCCTAAATACGCGGTATCTCGAATTATTTAGACTTTGTAACTCGAACAAAATGTTATTTCCCTACGAGGTATTCATAAGACATATTTGTACCCTATAACTCGAATTTCAAAAAGGAGACTCTATAACTCGAATTTCAAAAAAAAAGACTGGATTAGTTCCACGAAGTCATAGCAGTAAGGAATGTTCGGTTTCTAATTCTAATCTATTGTTTATGTTATGTCTTGTACACGTGCAATGAATGACTTCCTTCATTGAACTTTCTGAGTAACACAGCTGGGTACCTTTTGTTTGTTCCTAGTCGGTCAGAAAAATTCGACGTTATCAATGCGGTAAAAAGTGGCATGAAGATAAAAGATGTGGCAGCTCATTACGGACTACCACCAAGCACTTTGTCACCAATAATTAAAAATGAAGCCGAAATACTGCAAAGATACGAATCAAGCTGCAATTTGTCTTCCAAAAGACGACGTTTGGCGGAGTTTCCTGATTTAGAGGAATGCTTACTGACCTGGTTCAAACAGTGTCGGACAAAAACATAAGTGTATCTGGGCCTATCTTACGCGAAAAAGCCGAAGAATTTTCGAAGTCACTGGGACTGAAAAATGTCATGGTGGTAAGCACAGTAAAGAGCGATTAACAATATTGCTAGCAACAAACATGACAGGCTCTGAAAAACTCAAACCATTAGTTATAGGAAAGGCTAAAAAGCCTCGTTGTTTTTCTGGATGTAAATCTCTACCACTAGACTATGATGCTAACAAGAAAGCATGGATGATAGCCGAAATATTCAAAGGATGGCTCATTGAAGTCGACAAGAAAATGATTAAGGAGAAACGAAAAATTTTGATTTTCATTGACAACTGTACAGCTCACAACACAATTCCGCCATTGAAAGCAGTGAAAGTTAAATTTTTTCCACCGAATACAACATCTAAGCTACAGCCCTTAGATCAAGGAATAATAAAAAACTTCAAATCCTTTTAAAGAAAGGAAGTTGTTAGGAAACTGATAACTGATATGGAACAACAGTCTGCTTCACCTATTAATGTATTGCATGCAATTAGGATGACAGACACAATGTCACAAGAAGAAGCTTCGGAAGAACCTCTTGAACCGGACATGAGTTTAGAGGCTGATTAGAATAAACTTCAGAACACAGAAGTTCAATTTGAAGATTATGTGACATGTGATGACGGGCTGGCTACTACTGGAACACTAACTGATGCTGAAATAATTGACATAGTTAATCAGGATATAAATGAGGATAATGTTGATGAAAATGACGTCGATCATACTGATCCCGCAGATTTTGAACCATTTATATCAAATAAAGAAGCCAGAGCAGCAATCAACACACTACGATCATTTCATTGAAAGATGTGATGATATCGAAGATCGTGTATTCAGTTCATTATTTGAACTTGAAAAAATAATTGATAAGAAATCGGCAAATTGTTTATATCAAACAAAGATAACAGATTTTTTTTAAATGTTTGTAAAGTTTACTTCAGTAATATGTAATTTAAATAGATACATATATACCATTACAACTTAAGTCGAATTGTTGTTTTGACTCTACAAGTCGAAAAATATACTTAGAAATCGCACCTTTCTTAGTCGAAATTTTAGCGGTTAAATCCTTTGTATCTCGAAATCCTTTTCAAGTCGAAAACTCATCAACTCGAATTTTTTTGCATTTCTCTTGACATTCGAGTTATCGAGATTCCACTGTATATTACCCAAGTATTTTCGGCTAAAACCAAATTGTGCAGGAATTTGACACATCACACTACAAGTACAGATATGGCCATATTTGAGCTTACTCAAGCAATTATTTCTGCACTGGAAAAGGGTGAAATACCTACTGGCCTTTGCTTCGACCTGTCGAAAGCTTTTGATTGTGTGGTACACGACAACCTTCTTTATAAGCTGAATAGTTATGGTATTCGAGATAAGCAGTTGAACCTAGTACGGAGTTATCTTATTAATAGAATACAGAGAGTGATGATTGAGGTTGATAGGGTGGAGTACTTGTCTCATGAGCAAACAGTAACTGTGGGTGTGCCTCAGGGCAGTATTTTGGGACCTCTTCCTTTCAACATATATATTAACGATCTTCCATTGAATGTTGTGGAGGAAAACCAACTTATTAATTATTTTAGAAGATGAAGGATCAAGGTCAACCCGAAGAAGGCAGTAGCAATGTACATCGACCACAAGAAGAGGAGACACCCGGAAGCACCAAAGGAAATCACCATAGAAAGACAACAAATCGAATGGCAGAAGGAAGCAAAATATCTCATTCTGGACGACCAACTGAACTACAAGAGGCACATCGAGGAAACTATAAAGAAAATTAAAGCAATAAACGCAAAACTATACCCCCTACTCAACAGAAGAAGCAAACTCACATTGGAGAACAAAATCAAGATAATCAAGTCAATAATCATCCCAGTAATAACATACGCAGGACAAATTTAGCATTTAGAGGACAGATTCGAGAAGAAGAAACTACAAGCAGCACTCAACAAGATCATCAGGACAGCAACAAACGCCCCATGGTACATAAGCAACGACCAACTCAGGAAGGAAATGGAAACAGACACACTAGAAGAAATCATCACACGACACGACCACGAAAATAAGGAGATCAAGCAACTAATAGAATTACAACCGAGGACAACAGGAAAGAGGACATCCCTAGTATAATGGAAGAGGAAACAACAGGCCAGTATAGATGCACCACAACATGAAAGAAGGATGATAACTAATCAGTAGGACCCCAAGATAAACCACGGAGATGTAACATGAGCGAGATGAAGAGGAAAAAGGATAGTCATTCGACCCTCACCCAAATTCAAGGATCACAGAGTTTCATCCTTGTCAAACTGGGAGAACAGAACAGGTTGCGTATGATGTTGGTACACGAACACTCGGGCATTGAGGGCTACGAAAAAGCGGACTCATTGGCACTGTCGCCTCAGGAATCATCGAAACAAGTTAAGTTTGATTGAGAATCCTTCATGTAGACTATATGAAGAAGAGATAGAATTAATGGAACACGTTATGTGCTCAGCTAAGGACAGAGTCAGGCTGAAGGAATTTTGACTAAGCGTATTAAACTCCCACCCACAAAGGTTATATCTTTTACACGAAGAATAGAGCTTGTGACTGAAATGCAGAACACAGTGTGCCACAATAGACCACTGGATCGCAGTGTCCTGGCTGTGGACAGCTCTCATTCATTATTCATATCTATCTATGTATCTCCTGTTGCAACTTCCGTTATATTTATGTAAAACTACTCATTTTACTTCCCACTATTGTATTACTCTTGATAAGGGCCTGAAATATATTTCCCAATTTTCTAATAATTTTCATAGTTTCATGTAAATAACCTACCTTGTTCAATGCTATAATTGAATTAACCTTATCTGCCTTATTAAATACTATATTGTCTGATTTACACTTTGATTTCATAAATTTTGAGATTATATTATCAAATTAATTAGGTTTGAATAAACTCTTGTTCAAATTTTTGGATTAAATTCAATAATTTATGGCTATCTCAACTCTAATTCGAAGCTGGTCACAATGATATTTTGAATTATTTGACTCGATCAAATATTCTTAAAGGAAATATAGTCAAATGAGGACACAATGTGATAAATTCGAATAGTTTCCGGTAGCATGTGTTTAAAATTCCGTCGACTACGATTGCTCGATTTATACGACGCAAGACTTGATTCGAACCCTCCTAAACAACTATACAATCGTCCTCGAAGTGAATTCAATTTCGAATACGAATAAGAATGTCTTCTAGAGAAAAAATAGAGAGAAATAGACGAGCCATATGGTGCATTTCCCCAAGAATGTCTTAATGTAAGTTATCCCAATGCAAGAACATGTACCACAACTTCTTTTATGATAGAAATAAAGTAGTACATTCTCGCTGTATGCTTTCTAGCGTTTTCAGCATTCAACGAATTGTATCTCCGGGTCTTTATGAATATTTCCTCTTGTTTTGCATATGTAACTGAAATGTGAGGACTGTTTGGCAGAAAATGAGAATATGCAAACAGAGAAGCTAAATTCGTTCTTGAAATTAATTCTTTGATGATAAACAATAGGGTGCTCCTTATTTATTCAGGAATTTTTTTTTTTGAAATGTTGTTGGGGCACCTTCGCAAAGTGATATACAGGGTGTTTCCGAATAAGATGTTATAAATGAAGGATGCGAATCCCTGAATGATTTGAGCAAGAAAGTTCGAAGAACCAATGGTCGAAAAATGCTTCGTTGCCGAGATACAGGGTGTTAAAGTTGAGAAAATTTTTCGATTTTCTCTCGATAAAACCTAGACTTCTCAAGATTTCGGGCTCAAATTTTCCACATAAGCTATTAAACACAATCTGAATCACCAGGTGAGACCAAATTTTGGAACAGTATACAGGGTGATACTTTTCATGGGCCATGTTCCATTTTACCCTCGGAACTTTTTTGGTACGCCACTGGCACTAACAAAAATAAAATCGAATAGATCATTTAATTTAAAATTTTTTGACTCTTGCATTTTGATCGTAGCTATCACCGTTTCTGAGATATTAATTATTGAAAATAATCCAATAGTTTTCCCATATCGAAGCCATGGAGATATTATCTTAATAACTGATGCAACTTTTCAGGAATTGAGCTAAAATTTACATCAGATATCTCCTTATTGTATGTTTATAACAAAATGAGGCAAAAATTCCTGACAGTATACAGGGTGTTATTTTTTCACGTGCATTTTCCTCTTTTTGCCCCCTGAACTTTTTTGTGGTGCGCTACTGGTATATTCTGAAAACAGAATCAAACAGATTATTCAATGCGAAAACTTTTCTGTTCTTTGTATTTTTCCGTATCTGTTTTCATCATTATGAGTTTTTGTTATTGAAATCATTCGCGATTATTTATGTTGTTTATTCATTTACTTCCGATTTATACACTCAATAAAACACATTTTTGAATTCGAATTCAATGATCAGGGAAATGATATCACCCTTAATACTTTCTCATAAATCCTACCAATCTAGTGGTGCAGATCTCAAAATGTGAACTTCGTGTGAAATTCGAGCTCAAGGTCTTCACAAAGTGCTGAAATAACATGAAAAATATCTTCAAGCTTTCAATACGGAAGGGACTATACGATTACTTTTCTTGATTAATATCTCGAAAATGGTGGCAGATACGGAAAAATACAAGGAACAGAAAAGTTTTCGCATTGAATAATCTGTTTAATTCTGTTTTCAGAATATACCAGTAGCGCACCACAAAAAAGTTCAGGGGGCAAAAAGAGGAAAATGCACGTGAAAAAATAACACCCTGTATACTGTCAGGAATTTTTGCCTCATTTTGTTATAAACATACAATAAGGAGATATCTGATGTAAATTTTAGCTCAATTCCTGAAAAATTGCATCAGTTATTAAGATAATATCTCCATGGCTTCGATATGGGAAAACTATTGGATTATTTTCAATAATTAATATCTCAGAAACGGTGATAGCTACGATCAAAATGCAGGAGTCAAATAAAATTTCAAATTGAATGATCTATTCGATTTTATTTTTTGTTAGTGCCAGTGGCGTACCAAAAAAAAGTTCCGAGGGTAAAAATGGAACATGGCCCATGAAAAAGTATCACCCTGTATACTGTTCCAAAATTTGGCCTCACTTGGTGATTCAGATTATGTTTAATAGCTTATGTGGAAAATTTGAGCCCGAAATCTTGAGAAGTCTAGGTTTTATCGAGAGAAAATCGAAAAATTTTCTCAACTTTAACATCCTGTATCTCGGCAACGAAGCATTTTTTGACCATTGGTTCTTCGAACTTTCTTGCTCAAATCATTCAGGGATTCGCATCCTTTATTTATGACATCTTATTCGGAAACACCCTGTATATGATCAGAAAGAAACATGAAGTTTTCTTCAGAATTTATTATTAATGTTTACAGGACTTTCGAACCGGGAAATATAAAACAAAGACTGTTATATATATATATATATATATATATATATATATATATATATATATATATATATATATATATATATATATATATATATATATATATATATATATAAATGTCCAATTATTTAAATAGTCAAGTCAACATAAAATACATAAGCAAGTTAAAAATACTATTTAACAAGGGTTAATTTTATTAGAGTTGGGATATTTTTTAAATTTTTTGAATTTGGGAGGCTTTTACTTGGTAAAGTTCCATTATCAATAATAAAAATAAGTAATTAATGTACATTCATTCGTCTGAAGAAGCTACGGTGTAGTGAAACGCGTTAAGAATCACAATTATTAAGTAGAACTCCTTAAAACATAATACTTGTTTTTTATTATTTATTTTTTTTCAAATTCTTCGACAATCAAAAGTAGATATTAGTTTCGCTCTTCGTTAATAGTGATCAACTTATTAAATTCTTGCATTAATGCAACACCATGTTCTACAATACCCTTGACTACTCTCATTGACCACACTATGTCTCTCCTTCAACAACATCATCCGCAAATTGGATGATATTCCAAGTATCAGAATTACTAGACACAAAAAAAAATTCGCTATTATTTCTTTCAATATATTTGGTACCCAGACTTATTCCTTTCGAAGAGAAATCGAGACCTTCGTTATCTAATGCCTGTACCATTTTTTATTTGGTATCTAAAGCAATTTCCTCATCAATAAAATGCAAATGATACGAACTCCTCTGACAAGTACCACAAATGTCTCGTACTTTTATTTAAAGCAACTTTGAATTGTGCTGGATTCATATTTTCGAATATAATCAGTCTTTTAATAGCTACATGCGTGCATTTCTAGGCGCTGACGAAGCAATAGAAGCTTGATATCAGTATTCAACATAAATCATGACTGAAAAAATGCAAACTTCTTTAACTACCTTTTCTTATTTCTTGATCATTTTGATCTGGTGTCTGAATGAGAATATTTTCAAGCAATACTATTCTATTCAGCGAGATGGTGAGATTGAGTACATCTTTATAATTATCTCGAGACTGATACTGGTTGAGTTGATTTTGAAAGAAGATAATCATATCCTGAGCAACGTTTTGAACTAATTTCAGCGAATGAGGATCAGATAATACTGCTTTGTAGTCGGTCTGGTCAATTTTGCTCCAGTAGTTCCTAAATCTTCTGAAACATCAGGCTCATTTGAAGGACCTAGTGACGTACTAACGTTATATCTAGTATATGACAGCAACATACAACTCACAGCGTCTCTTCTCCATGTTTTGCTTCAGTAGTAAGCATGCTCCATTCCTTAGCCTCGAGTTGACAGCCATCGTGGCAGAGCATATGCACTTTACTTTATAACTCAATCCCCATTGCAGTATTTCGACAGCTGACGCACATGCCTCTCCTGTTCCACGGTCCAGTTTTGGGACTGGTAGTTGCTGATAAATTTGTTGTTCTGATACCAAAATGGGAAGACCATCCATGGTTTCATGCCCAGTAATTTCTTCGAGTAGCTTTCCATCGCAATGAACAGTTGCAGTCAAATTAGTTCGATGTTTGACAGTAAATTCTATTGGGTCAAAGCCTTCGTTTTTCATTGTAGATGCGATTACAATCGCAGCTTTTCTATCACTTAATTTGGCGGCGTCAAGACTTGAAGCTAATGACTACCCACCAACTCTACTCGACCTCGTTTACGAGCTGGCTTAGCCGTAGAAGACCCAGCAACCAACACTTCAGATTGTGCCTCAATGTGTGCTAGCAGTTGTGGGCGATAGTAGCAAAAGATGTGTGTTCAATGAATTGAGGCTTCACGCTCGCGAATTCTCTTAAGGTGTTCTTGTTTGTTTTGAACTCTTCCTTTTTAATTTAGCTCTCTTTGTGTACTGCACCGATTAGACCCCTACGGAACTCCTTGCTTCAACAATCACAAGTTTTTTCAACCTGGTAGCTACACCAGCCTTTTTCCATTTTGCCAAGTTGCTGCAAGCAAGCAAAGTAGCAAAAAAACAACTCCAACACTTCCAAAATGGATGGCAACTTCTTTGCAGTCAAATTGAGCATTACGTGACCAACTGTTTCATTATCTGTGGCAACAGAGAACGTGCAGTCTCAGATACAGCTGAAACGGAACTAACTTGAGCGAGTTGCAGAGAATATCAGACAAGAAGGGAGAGAGGGTAGTCAAATTAAGAACAAGTCCTCGTTAACGTGTCATATAAATAAGCAAAACTTATACCCTGTTACAGATTCCTTCATTATAATTTTCTTGATCGTTTGTCTCATTTCAAGTTCATTTTTAATTTTGAAATGTCGGTCCCGCCCCCTAAACGTCATTCAAAAAATCAAAGTAAAAATTTGTATTCATATTGAGGCACAGAGAACATTACTAGAGGGTTTCCCGTTGATATTTTGCACTTTGAAAGATGAAAAACACCCAAGTAAACAATTTTGATCTTTGTTTCAGATGTACTTGCTGATTTTACTCAAACTTTATGGAGAAAAACAACGAGATATTTAGCAATCTTGAGTTTTTACTCGGTCGGGTGTGCAGCAAGAGACTTGAGTGTCTGGTCAGCAGTTGTATAATGGGTGGATTTATATATGACAGTCCCCAAAATATGTGAAAAACAATAAAATTGTTGTCACTTTATCCTGGTTAAAACTACGATAATTGACGTTCTAGCGAGGTGATATAAAAGTAGATCTAATACTTTTGGGACAATCCTCGTAGATTGAAGATTCAACCGTCCCTAAAATATATACTTGCAGTTTGCTAACTGGATAGCTATTGAAATAAAATAAAACGCTTTTAATAAAACTATATCGTCTTCCTGAAAAACGAAATAAAAAATTCTTTCATGTACGGAATTATATAATTTTCGCGAATCTATCACTGTCTCCGCTATCTGCCGTTATCTTTTCACCTCAATCACGAATTACAAATCGATTCAACTGTTTGCAGTGTTATCGCGAACAGATGCGTGTCTGGTATACAATCCGGGATAAAAATGCAGCCTTTCCGCTATTATTTGGCTAGATTAACCATAATTGCATGTGCTAAATCACAGGTTTTCACGCAACTTTGATATTACTGCCAAAATATATATTTTTCAATAATACCATTACTTATATTTCATTACTGAAGGTGATGAACTAGGTAGATGGCGGTTCGGTTCGATTTGTGAATACGATCGACGTCAGCTTGACACCTATTGACGAAATATGTATATAAATTGGATTTTCGAACGTCTAAAAGTTGAAACAGAGTGCAAGAATTGAACGAGAAAAGACAGACTTGATTTTTTAATGAGTTTTGGGTACTGCTGTTTCCAAACCAATACATGGTGACATGGAGTTTCCGGGGTGTTGGAAAGTTGCGATAGTACAACAGATTTTGAAGCAAGAGATGAAATAATAAAAAAAACAAGTACTGTGTTTTAAGGAATTTTACTTAATAATTGCGATTCGTAACGCGTTTCACTACACCGTAGCTTCTTCAGACGAATGATTATGCAGAAAAATGTAAATGAGAATATAACTATAAATGTTCTTGAGTAATTAAAAGCTTATTGGTCGCCTCCTCCTAAGTGGTTATTTATGACAGGTATATCCAATAAAATTAAGGAATAGATTGCTCCCCGAAAAGATTCAATAGAGGTGAAGGGCTTAAATCGACTTGTTCATTGATGAGTCTACCTGAGTGTTTGTATTTATTTATTTCTAAAATTTCCCAAAGATCTACCTTCCAATATTTATTATCTGTATGCAAAATTTCAAACTGTGGGTCGAAAGAATGATTATTTTCTAAGAGATGATTCGCGTAATTTGAATCTGATTTTTTATTTGAAAAACTGCGTTTATGTTCCGATATTCTAATATTAAAATTTCTATGTGTTCTACCAATGTAGAAATTATCACAGTCATTGCAATTCAATCTATAAACACCTGATTTATTGTTTTTACCTGGTTTGGTTTTATTATTTTTTATATATTTGCCTAAATTATTATTAGTTTGGAAAGCTATGTTGAAATTATTGCTACTTAAGAATGATTTCAGTTTCTCACTTGTAATGCCAACGTAGGTTAAGGTGTTGAATTTTTGTTTCAATTTATCGACAGGAGGAGGAGGAGGCGACCGATAAGCTTTTAATTACTCAAGAACATTTATAGTTATATTCTCATTTACATTTTTCTGCATAATCATTCGTCTGAAGAAGCTACGGTGTAGTGAAACGCGTTACGAATCGCAATTATTAAGTAAAATTCCTTAAAACACAGTACTTGTTTTTTTATTATTGATAATGGAATTTTACCAAGTAAAAGCCTCCCAAATTCAAATGTTAAAGAAAGCTGATACCGGCTTTTTGGCTTTGTGGTATTTCAAAATACTACTAAGATGTGCAGTTCACACGCAGAATATATGGTTCTACTCAATGTGCTTGAAAAACAGGTTGATTCCCAATTACATACGGTTGAAGACACATAACAACAGTGGACCAGCAAGAAGAGCAATTGAGAAAGGCCAACGCATATGGCTCAAAGAGGATATGAAGATCCAGTACAACAGGAGGGACGTTGCAAACATATATTTGAAGGTAATCCATACGGAATTATTGTTTAGATTGCACCCTGTTGAGTTTGATATTTTAGACTCTGAATCCAGATACGATGTCAAAATTTTAATTCATAAAAAGTTTCAGCAAAAACAGAAAAAGTTGAATTCACTTAAATTCAAAATTTCTCCACCCAAACCTTCAACTGATAAATTTTCAGACCATAAATTTTTTGAAAGATTCACTAATTTAACTGATACCGATTTTACACAACCACAAAAAGATCTATTAGAAAAAGGATTCAAACATAATTTACATCCAAAACTAATTTTGAACAGTTAGGCATAGACTCCGAAATTATTCTCAAAAACTCCAAAGATAATATTATAGCCAAACATCAAACAGCAAAAATCATCAAAGAAGACTTTTCGAACTTATCACCTCATTGCAATTCCGATTATAAGATAATAAAAACAATTCGTGAAAATAGTACCAAGAACGATTTAGTATTCACTAAAGCAGATAAAGGTAACACCGTCATTGCGATTAGTAAAACCGATTATATTTCTAAAACTGAAGAATTCTTAACAGCCGGAAACTATAAAACATCAACTAAGGATCCTACCGCAAAATTTCAGAAAGTTGTTAAAAACATAATTTCGACAGCAAAATCATTAATTACAGACCAAGAAAAATATAAATTCATTAACTCCAATCCACAATCCCCCGAATTATATTCGTTGATAAAACTTCATAAACCTAATTACCCTATTAGACCTGTTGTTTCTTATGTAACGGCACCTTCGTTCAAACTTTCAAAATTCCTCAACGACTTGCTAATAAAACATTGCAATTTTAAATCTGAATTTTCGGTCAAAAATTCATACGAACTTATTGCCAATATCAAAGATACCACTATACCACCTAATTCCAAACTTATTTCTTCGATGTTAAGAATCTATTTCCCAACATTCCTCCAAAAGATACGTATTACTTAGTTGAAGAATTATTAGAAAGGAATCATGTCAATACTATCATTAAATCAGATTTTCTTTCATTATTAAAAATTTGTTTAGATCAAAATTATTTCCATTTCAATTACAAATATTATACTATTGAAGACGGCTTGATTATGGGCAATCCGTTGAGTCCTTTGTTAGCAGAAATTTTCATGAATAACTTAGAGAAATTAATTCATAATCATCCACTCAGTAAATATTGTTTATACTGGTATCGCTATGTAGACGATATCATTATTTGCTTCACAGGAACAGATAGACAGTTGAAAATTTTCGAAAATCATATAAATTCATTACATCCAAAAATTGCATTCACAACCGAAATAGAAAGCAATAATTCGATAAATTTCTTAGACGTAACAATTTCGAATGAAAATGGAAAACATGTTTTCGCAATTTACCATAAGCCGTCACATACAGATATTATAATACATAACTCGTCGTGTCATCCATATCAACATAAAATGTCAGCATTCAATAGTTTTATTCATAGATTGATTAACATCCCGCTATCACCAGAAAATTTCAACAAAGAACTAAATTTGATTAAACAAATAGCCAAAAATAATGGTTACAATCCGAAACTAATAAATAATACTTTAAATAAAAACAAAGTAGAATCGCATTGAATGAAGTTTACCCTGTCGATAAATTGAAACAAAAATTCAACACCTTAACCTACGTTAGCATTACAAGTGAGAAACTGAAATCATTCTTAAGTAGCAATAATTTCAACATAGCTTTCCAAACTAATAATAATTTAGGCAAATATATAAAAATAATAAAACCAAACCAGGTAAAAACAATAAATCAGGTGTTTATAGATTGAATTGCAATGACTGTGATAATTTCTACATTGGTAGAACACATAGAAATTTTAATATTAGAATATCGGAACATAAACGCAGTTTTCAAATAAAAATCAGATTCAAATTACGCGAATCATCTCTTAGAAAATAATCATTCTTTCGACCCACAGTTTGAAATTTTGCATACAGATAATAAATATTGGAAGGTAGATCTTTGGGAAACTTTAGAAATAAATAAATACAAACACTCAGGTAGACTCATCAATGAACAAGTCGATTTAAGCCCTTCACCTCTATTGAATCTTTTCGGGGAGCAATCTATTCCTTAATTTTATTGGATATACCTGTCATAAATAACCACTTAAGAAGAAGCAACCAATAAGCTTTCAATTACTCGAGAACATTTATAGTTATATTCTCATTTACATTTTTCTGCATAATCATTCGTCTGAAGAAGCTACGGTGTAGTGAAACGCGTTACGAATCGCAATTATTAAGTAAAATTCCTTAAAACACAGTACTTGTTTTTTATTATTGATAATGGAATTTTACCAAGTAAAAGCCTCCCAAATTCAAAAGAGATGAAATGCCTACCGCAAAATTACCGTACAATTTATTTGTTGCCGATTATATCGAAAGTCATAGAACGAGTGATAATCAACGTTCATAAAATATCTCGAGTTACAGTGTATCATCAGTAATCGCCAATACGGTTGTTGACTCCATCGAAAAATTGCGTGGGAAGATTAGTAGCTTTGTCTTCAGTAGATAGATGCAGGTTGTGGTTGATGGTGTAACGATTGAATCTTTTCCGGTTGATGCAGAAGTACTCTATGGCTCTACCCTCTTTATTTTCTTAGAGTTCACAAGGAAAGGGGACACTATGGAAAAAGTCAAATACACTGAATACACTAAAATGAATGAGTATACATGTATACTGCTTAATCTCATATAAAACGATTAAAGAAAGAATTCATCTATACTATAATAACACATTTCAATTAAGAAGGCCTTTAGCTTCTTCTGAAAAATATTCAAGCGTGGAGAACTTTCAATATCCTCACTTGATCTATTGAAGATCTTCATTCTAAGAAACATAGGTGATCTGCAACCTATCCTACATTGTTGATTTTCATAAACGAATGTTGTCTAAAAGATGTTATTTGGCTTACACCTGCTTAACACCTAATAACTCTAACATCACTAGCTGCTGACGAAGCTCCCCATAAAACCGCACCATATCTCAGTCTTGATGACACATGTGCGTGGTAACCAGACAGCAGTCCATCAGTCGCTAATGTATTTTTGAGATTCCTCACTAAATAACAGGGAGCTAAGCCTCGAGCACAACTCCGTACAATGATCTGTCCAGTCGAGTGGATCTTTGTTATTGACTAAGAGTGAGCATTGCGTTGATTTGTGCAACATAATTAATGTTGTGTTTATAAGCTCGACTTGGCGAAGACACTTCTCATTATCAAACTAGCTTTCTTCAACTGAAACTTTTTCATTCGGTAAACAAGAAAGATGAAGCCTAATTCTGAGTACTGATGTTGAATAGTGACGCCCTCTGTGTCCCAGTATGCACAACTGAAATCAGGAATATTTAAGTGACCCACATTGACTCGCTTCGAAAGCATATCGGTCTCAGCTGAGTAATATGTGGTCAACTGAATGATGGGTCTTGCCGTGGGACTCTGTCCCGAAGTGGCTTATCTGATGCATCATTCAGAAAGTGGCCTGGATAACTGATTAGTCGCCCGTCTCTTCCCGGAGCGTATAGTGGCGATTTATCGGACGGTAATGGAAAGCTCGCGAATCTATACCCGCCAAATGGTTTGTAATTAGTTGATCCTATGGGAGATGCAGTTTTTACGGTATTGGTCATAAATCCTTCATGAGAACTACCTTAATAGGTGGGATTTGGTTTGGCCACATCTGCGCGAATATGTAGCGAATTCTCGAATAAACTTCTCTTATTATTTCGGTAGTATTTCAATTGAAATACTGGGTTATACGAAAATGTATTGACACACTTTTATATCCCTTTCATGATAACATCGACTTTCATTCAGGGAACAATATTCGACTTTCCGTGGAATTTAAACAACATTAACTAACATAATAGTTGTACAGTCCGGTCGGATTCATTCGCAACCAGGCCAGACTGCCACCTACTTATCTCAATCCATTGGAGCGCATCAAGTACATGAGTCCGCCATCTAACGTTTTTTGAACTAGCGGTTATTTTGTCACTTGTAAGCTTAACGATACTTTTGATTCAACAGAAAGTTGAATGGTAATGTTGGCCGCCTCGAAGCTGTAATTTGACGCCGTTAGACTATTATTTCGGGCAGCCGGCAAAGATGAGTGTAATGTGTGCCAGAGAAAATTCGAGCTTTGAAGGAAAAGTTTTAGGGGTAGAGAAGACACGTGATCTTTGAAAAAGTAAAACCCTGTAGATTTCTATAATTGCTTTTATGATCTGTTCATGTATATTTTGAGAAGGCACCTATTTATTGAAGATTTCAACACTTGGCTTGAAGAATCATCTCGTGAAATTATTCCCATTTATTCATTTACACCCTGTATAATATATTTAATTTTCATTCAAGACTAAGAGATAGTTAATAAAATGACAAAACGCTCTTAAGACGTAACTATAATAGATTGATAATAATGAAATTCATTCACGAATTGCTTTGCTGATACGAAAACGGTACAGGTTTAAACACGTCCTCTTTATAACCTCTTGAATTTACGATAGAGCCGTAAACATCACCCGTTTGACGTTCTGACACATCTTCTTTATTAACCAAACATCTCGTGCATGAGAACTAATTTATTCAACAAGCTGCCACCATTTTATGTTGAATTGGCTTCAGGCTCGAGTCGTTCTCCTATTCTACTTATAATTGAAGATATGTCTCACGACCTAAATGTCCGGATGGTTGTAATACCGGTAAAGCATTATGACATGAGGTTTAATCCGGTGTCATCTCTTCAAACAACCAAAAACTTTAGTCGAGCACTTGACACGCAAATGTGTAAGTCTTCATTGAGATACAAAATTAATTAACGCTTGCGTTAAGGAAAAGGGGGAACTTTGGCTAAATATTATGAAACTTTGGTTAAGCTGACTGTGTTATTCAAAATTTCGCTTGAAGGAGATAAATAGAGACAATGTAATCAATTGAATACCCACGACATGGCTTGTTTGAAAGCCAGAGCGGGCGTATTCTTCGTTGTGATATATGTTACTACAACAACTTTCATACTGAAACTCAAATTTGTGGAAAAGGAAGGTTTGAAGACTGTTATTTACTATTTAAATCTAAATTTTCACACAACTTGTTAGAGTAATTCATGATTTATGTAAAATTGTACCTGGCGCATTCGCCAAATTTCAAACGAACTGGGAAAATTTGATTCCGATTGATTAAATTGTCGGTTCACATGTGAAATTCACTAGTTTGAAATTGAAGTTTCGAGTAAATTGAAAATAAATTTTTCTGAAGCATTCACACATAAAAACTACGTATCGAATCGAAAATTAGAGAGCAATATCGGTTTTTGGTAACTTGAGAGTTGTATGAAGAAAAAAACATATATCATATTTTGTCATGAGGAATTGTTTCCATTTTTGACCAGACTGAGTTGTCTTGATATATTGCGGGTGTTCGATGGTCATTTGATGGACTGAATCGGTCGATTTTGCATCAGAATTGATTCATAGTTGTCTACAAAGTGCCTAAGTTTGACTCAATGTTGTGCATTTATGGGTCGACAAAATATTCTAAGGATGAAAAATCAGTTTCTCATTAATACCCGTATTTCAAAAATATCTAGTATGGAAAATTGAAATAAAAATGGAATTTTCAACTGTTTTTACTACTATCGAATCAATTAAATGATGAGTGTTACCGTTCATCATAGAACAAGAAGAAAACCAAGTCTTTAATGAAATTCATAAATCATTGATTGTCGATTTTTAGCAAAAACGCTCGAACAGGTCGATTTTTGATTTTTAATACCTAACTTTTTATGATAAATTGTGGAGTTTACCCCAACCCCTTACCCACTGAAACCCTCAAATTTTATTTTCAAATGGCAACCCTCATCTTGTGATTGCTCTTTTTGAAGCTTAATGAAGCTTCTAGATAACTGTGCAAAAAATTTCAGAAAAAATCGATTACTCTCTTAAATACATAATGTTACAACACCCATTGTTCTCGTCACACAAGCTCATTTCCTCACCAAATTGGTTTCGAGTTGGGGGGTTGAAAACGTGATTGATTCGAAACACAACTGCGAATTGCTAACATGTGTTGAGCTTTAACACAATAACATACTCATCAATATTATGCATGAATTTTGATATTTTAACAGCCTGTATTTAAGAGAGCAATTTTTTTTTCTGGAAGTTTTTGCACAGTTATCTAGAACCTTTTTATAGCTGTAGAAAAGAGCAATCACATTTGGTTGCCATTTAAAAATAAAATGTGAGGGTGGCTGGGGGTTAGGAAGTTGGGGGTAAACTCCAAAATTGATCATAAAAAGTTAGGTATTAGCAATCAAAAATCAACCTGTTGAAGCGTTCTTGTTAAAAGCCGGCAATCAAGAAATTTGAGAACGAATTTTTGCTCATCGCGGTATATAAATGCAGTCAAAACCGATTTTAACGACTTCGTTTACAACGACCGATCGATTATTACGACCAGATTGTAAGGTCCCAACCAAATCTTTACTAAACTATTCAGTAAACATACCGCCTATAACAACTTCGGATATAGCAACATATCGCTTATAACGACGAAACTTTATTGATATTCATCGACTATAACGACCAACCGCATTTAGTCCCACCAAAACGAAACAATACGAACGATCTTAGATCTTATTACTAAGCATTGAAGTAATATTTAGGCGTATTTTTACCAACGCTCTTTCTTCCACCTCATTCGAACTTTTTCCTGGCCATTTGGCCTTGCATATTTATTGTTTAGTGCGCTAACTGACTGCGTGAGTGACAGCTTGATTTATAAGTTTTGCCTTTGATAAGACTGTGTATTTATGCAGTACAACGTCGCAAGAAAAGAGGAAAGTATTTACTCTTGAAGAAAAATCCCACATCATATGGAGATGTCAAATAGTGAAATTGCAAAGGAGTGCGGAGTTTCACATTCACATAAAGTTGTGGAAGATGCTTTGTTAACATGGTTTAAACATCAGAGGGCAAACAACATCCCAATGAGTGTTCCAATTCTGCAACAAAAAGCCAACGTTTTTGCTCGTATTATGGGTATGTGAGGGGTTCTTCACCCTAACGTTCATTACATCTATTGGATAATATCCAGAAAAAAAGCAGTAAGCCTCATAGACACCCCGGAGGTCAAGAGTGATATCCAGCTTCTAGCTTGAATGCGGCAGGTTGCAGTTGTTTCCCTTTTTTACAGATACTTCTATAATAAATGCTCAAAAAAACTGAAAGGCTTGGATCTAAAAAGAAGCCTGTTCCAAAGGGTTTTCAAGTTTATTAACGGTCCAACTACCAACGCCGCGTACTTCCCTCTATAAAAATTCTTGTATGAACAAACCTAATGTGCTGTCGAAGTTGCTTCCATTGAACATTTTTCCCAGTTTGGCACTTTTCTAGCAGCGCGTGAACACACACATTAAACCATCTTGTGCAGCAATAGCTGTTTCGATAAAAAATGCCGCTGTAGGAGTAAACAAACCATTGAAAAAAATGCGATGAAAGATTTGAAGGCGATACTAAAAAGGATACTGCTGCGATGAATCTCACAAGACAAACGACATAAAGTAACAGAGTAAAAAAAATTTGGTGGTGAGTCAGATACATTTGGACAACACCTGTTTAAGTTTAACACAAACTCAACACCACAAGTAAATTCTTATTAAAAAGATTGAGCATTTTAAGATCGTTCAAACGAGTGCAGAATTAGGCCAGTGTTTCCTCGAAAACATTCCGAATTTCCTTGCGAGAAATTCCAACCAGAACGAGCTCGAGCATCGTCCCCATTCACATCTAAGTGCTTACCATGCCCCGACAAAGACGAAGCAACATCCATAAAGAGACTTAACATTAGTTTGAATATGAATAGGAATCGTCTCTCGTTAAGAAGTGATTGTCTTGCGAAACAATATGAGATTTTCTTAGTAGCAGAGCAACCACCTGAAAGTTAGCATTGAATCCTTTGACGTTTTATTAACTCCCCTATCCGATTAGTAAATACAATGGTGGAAATACTTCCAACTCGATCGAAGTCGCCGAAGACGACGACGTGTAGTATTCATAAGGTTCTATAAGAGATGAGAGACTTACAGAACTCAACTTTGTCACAAAAGCGTCAAATTTTCAATGCTGCAATTCCGGTCGTATTGAGAAGTTGGGCCAGGATATACGATGGACTTTCCAAACTTCAAATATCTTCATAACGAAATATATCAGGATTGGAAACGAGGTTATGGCAGACGGATGTGTATTAATCATCACCATTCAGATTTGATTCGAGTTGAATTAAAACACTGAATATGAATGGAACACTTTTAACATGGAAGTAAAGGTGAACACCTGGCATTCCTTAGATGCTCAAACTAAATCCGGAAGTGACAAAGAATGATCTGGGGATAGTATAAAAAATCTCGTAGTTCAATCATTCGGTAACAGAGTATCAAAAAAATTAACAGAAAACGTACGAGGCCTGTTCAATATGTATCGACAGTTTTGAATCATTTACAATAGTAACGGAAATTAGTCAATGAAACACAAATATTTATTTTTCATTCGAATTCATTGTACCGCCTTCAGAGTAGGCCCCTTTCGAAATAACAAATTTACGCCTTTTTAGCGATTCGGCACACAATAGTGTATTTGCAATACAAAATTTATTTTGTATTTCTTTCCGGAGGGTCTGAGGAAGGTCCGTGCCAAATTTGGAGTCCCTAGCTCAACCGACGGAGCCCTGAGGATTTTTCAAAAGCGAGCGAACGGAAAGTCTTCGGAATCGGAAACTTCGGTCTGTCGGAAGGCGATCGGAACGATCGATGAGTGAAAATTCCCAAAGAAAGCCACGAAAAGGCGAAAATTGAAGAGGTCTCCGATTTTGTGGAGAGAATAATTTCGTCGGACTTTTACGTCTATACAAATTTTTCCATCGTGTTCGATCGTTTAAAAACCTTGACAAAGAGCAAACCTCGAGTTTCGCATGTTGCGCCGCAATAGTTTCATTCCCGTTAAACCACGGGAAAACTGGAAAATCTTCGAATCAACGAAGGGCTATCGGCGGACTTTTGCAAAATTTCGCTCCATTTTCCTCATTCCGAATATCTCTGACGGCCAGAAATTAACGAAAGTCGAGCTGTCAAAATAATTGGCTTTCTTTCATCCGTCCTACTTATACGGGGTTACCGGGAGAATGGATTCGGTTGTCGACCGATTATTACAGATCTCGAAATCAGATCTGCGAAGAGAAATCGTTACTCTACCACTTCGTTTTCGAAATTGGGGCGAATTTTGAGACCTAGATTTTGGATAAAAAGACCGGAGACACGAGGGCGCAGTCGGTCACCTCTCTTACCGCCCCTACGATCGATGTCGGAAATCAGCTTTACCAACGTGTGAAATTTGATGCTCTCTCTCTTTTGGATGGAAATAGTGAGATGAAAATAGTTAGTAACTTTCACTTTCACCAATATAATTTCGGTACTACCTACATCTAGAATATAGAATAACAGTATGAGTAGGAATGAAAATAAATTGTTAGGGGTAAGTGAACGTAGTTTGATATTTATTTTATCCGTTTTTATGTATATTTTGTCCAAGGAAAGAAATGACAAACTTTCAAAATTCATACATTCAACATTTTGTGGTTATTCTAACCTAAATAATTTGATTCAAATGTTATAATAAAATAAAGTTAATGAGAAGAATGAATGACAGGTATTCCTCATTGATTTAAAGTTGAATGTTTCTCTTTTATAGGTGTCTGATGATGGGAAATATAATGTTTAAATATGTAGAAGTTGCATACGATGTTTCATTTTGTACAACCACAACTTTCAATCCAAGATTTATGAAAGTCTCAAGAACCATGCTGCTGCTTAGGTGAATCATATTTTGGAAAAATTTAACTACTACTTGGAGAATGCTATGTTATTAGAGAATTTTTGTTATAGGTGTTGTACTATAGGTATTTTATATAATTATGTAAAATGGGTATGCTCATCACGTAATATAGAAATATGAAGTTGTTTTAATGCAATTTCTTCCTTTCATTTTCACTTCACAGTATATTATAAAGTTTCACAAGAAAATGAATTGAAGAGAAGTAATATTAAAGAATAGAAATTTCAATTACAAGAGCAAGTATATAAGAAGCTGAAACCAACTACCAACTCGACAGTTAAGGATTTAGGAAATTAATAGTGACAAGAAACAGTTTTACTGAAACTGATATATAGTTAACATCCTTGTATTGTATATGAGGGTCCATATGTAATTTACAAATTTGTGGATTTCATTTCTGGTATTCACAAGAACACTTCAATTCAGAAGATGTTTGTTCTTTCTGGCAAGCAAATTGTGTGATTTTGGTCAATTTGAATTCCTACAAAATAGTTCCTTAATTTGATGACTAATTTCTCGCATTTGTCTTTCGGATACTTTCAAGATATTCTAATTTGAGAAGAACTTTCATTTTCTATTTCATTAAATTACTTGAGAAATAATTCTTTCATCTTGCTGCTCTAATCTCATTCATGAATAAGATTCGATTTTTATCTGATCTAATTCAGAACTGTTAAGTAAATATTAAAATTCGAAACTATAGATCTGCATATATAGATCTTTCTGAAATATATATTTAATACTTTTGAAACTAAAAATTTGGGATAGTGTGAATCAACATTCGAGTTGTAGGTGATTGCATTTCTATTCCTAAAGGGTGATTGAACAATTTGTTCTTTTGAATCAATGTTGAAATTTTTTAATTTCATCTTATGCTAGTTCAATTGGAGAAAATTGAGATTTTCAAATTAAATGTATCTCTTTGAATTGGTATAGTAGTGAATAGAGTTGAAATTTGAACGGTTGATGAGTCAGTATCTATAAAACAATACTGGAAGCTGCGTTACCCTAAGGATGTGTGATGCAATATATGTGAGAGTTCAATGTAACATAAAGATCTATTAACTATAAATATCAGTGAATATAATGGGGCGTTCAGTATAGATAGAGTTGCATATGAAGAGCGTTCAGTATATTTGGGGTTTAGTATATTAGGCGTATAGAATATATGGCGTTCAGTTTAGTAGGCGTTTAGTATATCAGCTGTTTAGATATAAGAGGCGATCTTTATGGGCTCACTAGTTTTTATAATAATATGTGGGTAATGTTTTATACAAAAATTTTGAATTTTAATGTCTGGCAGCTTGTCGTGCATTTCCATCGCAAAAACCATAAACAGGAATCACCTCTCAAAGTTGGTCATAGAGATTGGGGGACATCTTGAATCCTAAGTTCTCAATTAATTTTGTACTACATCTGAGAAATTCTGAATGAAATATACGCTTCATCGTTTATCAGTATTTGTTCTATTTTATTTGTTCATCCTGTATTTAATTTAGTTTTTCATAGTCGTGAAGAATGGAATCCCTCGCGAGCTACGTAGTTTTTCACAATGTAAATTGATTAAATCCGTCAGAGAGAGGGAGAAACAGTTAAAGCTTCTCAAGATACAGCGAAGCGAGTCTTAAACTTAATTGGGTAATACCCGGGATGGGTTATAAATTTTGGTAAAGAAACTGTTATCGCTTTATTTAACCTTATTGTGGCGAACTGGACTAATTCCTAGCACCATTAAAACGTGAGCGGTCTGCACTTCTATCAGTATTTCTCTCAGAGGTAATTGACACTTCTTTTTATTGGCTCTCGAAAACCTTGTGCTTTGTGAGAATCGATTTGAGCTTCGGGGTTGTAAATTTGTTACAACTTGCCTTTTAATCATTAATGTTCCTGATTTAATTCTTCTAAGAAGCACTATTTCAAAATTTCATCAAGGCTACTATCGCCAAATTACTTGTAACGTTTTCTATTCGAGGAAAGGGAGAAAAAACTCGATTACATATTTTACAGTAAAGTTTTAAAATGTTCTTTGTTACTTTATGAATTCAGTTCAATGGAAGAAGAGAGAACTCATATAAGAAAACTGTATTACTTATATTATTACTTAATATCAAAATTTGATGAGAGTAAAACACGATCGGAGACAGCACAGCATTGAGAATGTATAAAATAACTGAGCTTCTTACGATCGCACCTAGTGTGTAAGCTTAGGAAATAAGGAGGAAGGGGTGAACCATACATCATTTTTCATAAGATTTGAGAGATTAAGGAGAACAATCCGATGAGACAACCTGTTTCGTCCTTCGTTGATACATCAGTAACAGCTAGTCTGTAAGTGTGTTGCGATCAAAGCGTTGAAACAGAATAATTTCTTTACGCTTTTTTTAATAGAACATCGATTGATAGATGTGAGGTGATTTTAATGTTTAACCAAACAGGAGAAATACCTGCTACTCTATGTACAATAGGTTAAAGTAATATAATAATAAAAACGTTAAATATTTAAAGAAAGTCCACAAAACGTATTAATACCGGATATATCCACTCCTCGCTAGAATTAGTGCATGATATCTATGATTAATACAATTATATCATACTTTATTCAGCAACTCAGCTATTCAGGTACAGAAAATAATAGATTATTATTTTATTATTAGTTAACTGATTCCGCCATAATGATTCTATCACTTGGAAGACTGAACCTGGTCATCGGGGCTTTCTCGTTCAAACAGAGAAGGAATTCGAGGAAATATCGCAGGTTATGTATTTTTTTATTATCTCCTTTTTATGACCTTGGTTGCTATGTAAAATCTTTTCTTAGATTTGTTTAGACATATAAGATGTATGATTGTTGAAATATTTTTCAGCTAACCTTTCACCCTTGTTTTTGGAAATCATGGAATGCAAGAGAGAATGAAGCGGCTAAGCAGAAAAATCTTTGTTACTCTTTATGTACACACGATACTAACACAACATAAACAGACAAGCTATTGCTAGTGCAATAGCGACAGGGAAACGAGTTTTTTCCTCAGGTTCTTTCACTCGTTTATTGAATCATATGCAAGATTGTATGGTTCCCCTGTTGCATTTTCCTGAACTCACACTTGTGTTTTTTCACACACCAAAATTATAGATATAAGCATTTATTGTAAATTTGTAAATCCTCTCTTTTCAGAAGAATATATATACATATATATCATGATGATGATAATGACAAATTAAACTATGTATTATACTATCATAAGAGATTTATTGAAAATCGGGATTAAAATTTCGGTCTTTCGACCATCTCACAACAAGTACTGCATTTCAAATATGTGATACTGGCCGTACAGAAGATTATTTCTATGAGTGTCTGTTGCAGTTTAAAAATTTCGATGGTATTCTGTGAATAATTTGAAATTAATCTATGGGTGGAAAATGATGGCCATTTTCGATAGCGAAAGTACATTCGTGGGTTCTCTAGTTACTGTAATCTGACTGATGCTCTTTGTATCTAGTTTTGAATGAACGACCAGTTTGGCCTCTATAGACGCCTACATAATACATACCCGACAACTTGTGAACTCCATTATTGTCAAATTTAATACTTTTATCTTCACTATTAGAAAATTCTTGCGGGGTTTCATGTGGGTCGTGAAAGTTACTTCTTTACTCTGTTTTGAAATGACATTTGCAATCTTTTCGCTGATAGGGCCAAAATATGTTAAAGAAATATATTTAGTTGATTCTATACGTGGGTGAATATTATGATATGCTATTTGTGTTTGTTTTTTCTGATGATACGTTTATATATTTGAGGGATAACCATTGTTTTTAGCTATTTCCTTAATAGTTGACACTTACCTGGACATATTTTTTTCGGTTAACGGCAGAGACAAAGTCCTATGAATCATCGAATTGGGTTTGTTGAGCCATAATGGATGCAAATATCAGTAAAAGTGGATTTTCGATATATATCAAAATTTAGTGTGTTATTTAAATGAGTGACTGTTAGGTCTAAAAAGTGAATCTAATTATCGACTTCTCGCTCTATTTGAATTTAATTTTAGGATGAATGCTATTGTTCTAAGTTAATGTAATTGTCCAGCAGTTCCTATAAAACGTGCTAGTATATAGTCTACATATCTACGAGGTCTGGCTATCAAATAACGAGACTGCACCTAGAGGGCGCCCTCTAGGTTCCTCCGGAAACAGTGACCAAAGTCAATCAAATTTTGCGTGCAGATCGTCGAATGAGTATCTGGATGATAGCTGAGGCTGCAAATGTCGATGAAGAAACGGTTAGAAAACACGAGGAATTACACATGACAAGAGTCTGTGCGAAGTGGGTGCCAGAGAAACCTCCCATAAGCTATCTGTGAAGCAGTACTTGGCCTGTAAGTGCACTCCAGTGATCGACCACGCGCCGTACTCGCCAGATTTGGCACTGTGCGACTCTTTGCTTGAAGAAGAAGATAAAATCTGCTTTGAAAGGGACCCGTTTCGAGTAGATGGAAGCGGTTAAGCAAAAAACGGCAGTGCTCCTAAAGGCCCTCACCAAAGATTTCCAGCTTCGATCAATGGAAAAAATGTATGGAAATGTGTGGGGCGAGGAAAGGGGTGTATATTGAAGGTGAGCATTCGAATGTAAAATAATTTTTATATTATAACCCTTTTTCGTAACCAGTCACGTTATTTAATAGGCAGATCTTATATACCAAAAATGTACAAATTTCAATTTGGAGGAATTGACTATGATTTCTTCAATATACGCCTTGAAAATGTCAACTGGTAAAGAGTTCAATGGTCATCCCATAATAGCAATCCTGATTTTCAAAGAATCTCTGGCGATAGTATAATACATAGTTATTATCATCATCTAGATTATTTCTCAACGAAAATGCTAATCACAAAAATTTGACTTAGAATATTTCTTTATACCTCACGAAGTTTGTCATAGAGCTTGGGGGATACCCTGTATACAAAGTGGTTGACAAATGGAGCATGAATTTATAATAGGATGACGAGTAAATTTTCTAGAGAATATTAACTGATACATTAAATACTCTCAATAGAGTTGTGAAAAATTAAAGCAGGAGACTTCGTGAAAAAGAATTATGGTGATATTTGTATACGTGACCTTCTTATATCATATTTAATGGAATACTCATTTAATACATTTCATTGACGCATAATGACAATGGAAAAGAGAAATGATGGGTAAAACACGATACGATAAAGTGCGTTTTCATTTCATATACAGTGCACGTCAGTAAGATACATAGATAACCTTTCTTATTGTTGTCTATAAGTGATAAGAAAATTCAATGTTATTATCGATACCAATGCATATTTGGATGTTTATATGATAGCATTGATCGAATGATTCAGTATGACTCAATAATAATTCCTTTCAAGTTTTTCTACTATAACAAAGCTGAAATAATATTCCTTGAAAACGCAACTGAAACGTCAAACCAAATCATGAAAATCCCGTGAACTCGGTGGGAATATTTCACAGAATCTCCTCTGAATTCATCTCAAATTTTTTTCTTGTTTAATGAGTCTTTTCTCATATTCTGAATACAATTCGCTAACAAGTATAAAAAGTTTTTCAGCTACGTTGAATAAACAGAGAATGCAGAAACTCGGCTAATTGAAAACTACATGTCCAAACAAGTTTTCAGAGATAAGGGTAATATTGTAGTTGACATATGAGGCTTGTATTCAGGGTTGTGAAATTTAGCGACATTCGACTGCTCCCTTACTGGGTTTATGATTTTTATGAGCTTTTATTCTCAAGCGACGATTCGTTCGCTCGTTTCGTTCTTGAAAAAAAAGGAGGGAAATTGTGTAAGTCAAGCTGACAGCATATCTGTACGAGGAAGGTCTGACAAGTCTACTGACTAAATCAAGATCAACTTATGACAAAACAAGAAATAACTAACGAAAAATTAATTCAAAAAGGTTTCAGAAATAATTCCCCTCGTACACATATCCACGATCGAATTGCCAGATGCACTGATATTCTAATAACATCCAGTTGGTTTAAAATAAAATCACAACCTTCATCAATTCTTCAGATAAGGTGCTCCCGGTTAACTATTTCTTTGCCATAGACAAAATTCTGCAGGTAATCCAACAAAAAACAGTCCAAACACATAAGGTCGGGAGATCGCGCAGGCCAGTTCCGACCCAATGTAGCGGAAACAAATTATTTAGATGTTCCACCACATCATTCGTGAAATGGGGAGGTGCACCATCATGCTGAAAGTAAGATTGTAAGATCGCGTTATTAGTTTCTTAAAAAATTTGAATAACTGTTACATTCAAACGGTCGGGAGAAAACAGGACCAATTACGGTGCCACTATGAACAGCGCATCAAGATAATCGTACTTGGGAATCGCATTGTCTTATCGCGTGAGAATTTTCTCTTTACCAGAAGTGCGTGTTTCGCTTATTAGAAATGCCATTTTTGTAATCTGCTTCATCAGTGAGCAAGTTCCATAAATAAGTGGGCGATTTCTCAATACGCAGTGTCAAAATTGCATTATTGTTCATCTACTGGATGTAGCACCTGAACCGGTTGGAAGTATACTCGTCACTCGCCGTGTACTTATACACTTCTTGGAGCTGATGCCAATATTCCAGTTTTTCTTAAAAACGATTAACCCTCTCGAAAGTTTGGTAATTTGGAACAAGCCGTCGTGGATATCGCCGCATATATACTCTGACTACTGCCCGACAATTACAACGACAAAACCCATACACCAACATCATATTAGTATAGTGATTGTTCGTAAAACGGGGTATATTGGATAGAATTTGATTATAAGGTGAAACTAAATTAGAGTAGAAACCCTTAAGATAATAGGAAAACACGAAACAAACAGGCCTGAGCCTGTTAATGAAACTTTTCAACTCTATATATAGTTCTGAAGAAATACTCTCTGACTGTCTGAAATGAACTTTGTAGCTTTGCCAAAACGATCACATTCCTCAAACTGTGATAACTATCGGATGATAAGTCTAATATTCCATGCACTCAAGGTATTTCTGAGAATCATCCACCCAATGATATATCGAAAATGTAACGCCAAATAGAGGACACATAGTTTGGTTGCTGAAATGGTGTAGGAAGACGTCAGGTAATCTTTTTCTTTCTCTTTCAGTGACCTCATACAGAGATGTCGGGACATGAATGATGATATATATGCTAGTTTCATCGATTAGAACAGAGCATTCGACTGCGTAACACATCAAAAGCTGTTAGAAGTTCTTAAAACTACAGACATAGACAAGATAGACCATCGCATCCTATTTAAATTATACTGGAACCAAACTGCAGAATTTGGGGTAGATCAAATGGCATCTGAAACAATATCAATCAAAGAAGGAGTCCATCAGGGCTGTATTCTGTCACCTTTATCATTTACTCTGAGGAAATATTCCGAGAAGACTTAAGATGGTGAAATCAGTGGAATCAAAATCAATGGACACAATATAAACAACATAAGATGCGTAGATGACACCGTCGTAATTACCAGTAGAATTAACGAACTGCAACACATAAAAAAACGCATTACTGAATATAGAGAGGCTTTTGGTCTCTGAATGTCTCAAAAAATAATGGTATTCTCAAAAAGGGAGAGGGATTGGGGGGAGCAATGTCGAATAGGTGTCGTTCTTCAAGTACTTAGGCTTAAGCTTAAACGATCGGTGCAACATAGAAAGGAAATTAGATCATGAATCGAGCAAGCCGGAAAAACTTTCATAATCATGAAAAATTTTCTCACCAGAACAGATATCAACTCAAATTGCAGATGACAAAGATGTGTTCTCGGTTCTTTTATATAGATGCGAGTCTTGTACTCTTGATCCGGGTATGGAGAGGCGCATTTAGGCCTTTGATATGTACCTTTACAGAAGAATACTGAATATATACTGAATACTGAATACTCTTAGCATGGACACACAGAGTAAATAACATCGAGGTTCTAAGAAAAGTGAACTAAGTAAGAGAAATTTTACACTATGAAAAACTGAAGATATTGTAGCTGGGTCATGTTATGAGAGGCGAGAAATACGAAAAATTAAGACTCAAAATCGAAGGCAAAATCCAGGGAAAGGAATCGGTTGGAGGGCTGGATGAAAGACCTTTGTAGATGGATCAGTTGCACATCTAAAAACATTTTTCGCTCATCAGTTTCTAGAATTCGGATAGCCATTTGGGTCGCCAACCTTCATTAGAAGGCGGATCAAGAAGAAGAATTTCAGGAACTGGAGATGTAGATGGAAGTAGATCATCGAGGACTCTGTGTTTCACAGATCTGTCAATACTCATTTTGGGCCCCTCCAATTTTCTATGGTTAACAGACAGTAATTCACAGAGCCAATAATAAGTAAAAATTTTGACAGATCTGTGGAACATAGAAGCTTACGTGTTTGGACTCTTTTTTGAGGGGTTACTTGAAGAATTTGGTCTATGGTGAAGAGATAGTTAACGGGGAGCACCTTATTCAAAGAATTGGAGGAGGTTGCGATTTTGTTCGAAACCAAACAGATTCTATTAGAAAATCAATTGAGCATCTGGCAGCTCGATCGAGAATATGTGAAAGGAGAATTTTCGAAAACTTGTTGATGAATTGTTTCAAATTAATTATTTCTTACTTAATTCTTGGTTTCTTGTTGATTTTGATTAATAATATAATTTTGATTGAGTTTTTATCATCGTGAAGTATTCGACTTCGATTGTTGTCTTTCAAATGATGCATTAACTATCTGCTTAATATTAATCGAAATGTCTCTTAGGGATTTTTTGTGTGGTCAGGCACTGCTTTAATTTTTTGAATTGTGGAGGCCGTTACTTGATGTAGATCCATGATATAAATGAGATAAAAACACAAGGTTTAACTTTAATCTACACTTTATTTGAAAAAATTCGACGACGTTTCGCTGACACAGCAGCTTTATCAAGAATGAAAAATAGAATGAAGAGTATGGTATTATAAACAAATCGTAGAACAAGTTGGATGAATAACAGGAAAATCCACACCGAGCCATTGTACAGTTAGTATGAAAGGTAATAAAACTAATTAAACAAGTTAAGTAGGGTGAGTAATTCAAATCTACCTGTTCATTCAAAAGCTTGTCCGAATGTTTGTATCTATTTATTTCTAATGCTTCTAGGAGATCTAATTTTGAACTTTTTGATTTTATATGTAATATGTCAAAGTTTTTATTGAATGAATGGTTTTCTTTTATTAGGTGGTTTGAATAATTTGAATCAGATTTATTTTTATCGAAGCTACGTTTATGTTCAGATGTTCTTATGCCAAAACTCCTATAGGTCCTACCGATATAAATTTTATCACAAGAACCGCAATTGAGTTTATAGATTCCTGATTTACTTGATTTTTCAACACGAGATTTATTATTTTTAATATGTTTACCTAAGTTATTAGAAGTTTTGAAAGCTATATTAAGATTTTGTTTGACGAGAAAGGATTTAATATTTGTACTTGCAGAACCGCAGAATGTTAAACTGTTGAATATTTTATAGTCTTTATGAATAGGATATACTTCATTTATTGCTTTCTGATAGAGTTTTTTACGAATGATTAGATCTAATCTATAAACTCAATTGCGGTTCTTGTGATAAAATTTATATTATATATTTATATATATATATATATATATATATATATATATATATATATATATATATATATATATATATATAGGTTATAACCTAACCTATAGGAGTTTTGGCATAAGAACATCTGAACATAAACGTAGCTTCGATAACAATAAATCTGATTCAAATTATTCAAACCACCTAATAAAAGAAAACCATTCATTCAATAAAAACTTTGACATATTACATATAAAATCAAAAGTTCAAAATTAGATCTCCTAGAAGCATTAGAAATAAATAGATACAAACATTCGGACAAGCTTTTGAATGAACAGGTAGATTTGAATTACTCACCCCTACTTAACTTGTTTAATTAGTTTTATTACCTTTCATACTAACTGTACAATGGCTCGGTGTGGATTTTCCTGTTATTCATCCAACTTGTTCTACGATTTGTTTATAATACCATACTCTTCATTCTATTTTTCATTCTTGATAAAGCTGCTGTGTCAGCGAAACGTCGTCGAATTTTTTCAAATGAAGTGTAGATTAAAGTTAAACCTTGTGTTTTTATCTCATTTACTGCTTTAATTGTTAGCAACTCTTGAAGAGAAAGGTTGTTGTGATATTTCCATGGGATTGAGGTTAGGTCAGATTAGAAGAACTTTCTGAAAGCTGACACAGAGGAACACTGTATTTTTTCAACAAAAAATTGAAGCATAATTTTACGAATCCGTCCCTGTAATACTTTCCCGACTTCATTCTGTGGGGGGGAGAATTAGCTCTAGTATCCCAGGGACAACATTAAATACCCAATGCTGAATTGTTAATAGGAGGGGAAGTCTCATTTGACGAAGTTTTTTCAAAACAAAAAAAAATGAGTTATCCTCATAATCATATCCCAATAAAAAAAGTTCAGTGGGATGCTAGTTTTCGCAGTAGGCCTATTTTCAGAGCAATTTTTGCTGATTAATATCGTGTGCAAGGTCTCTGGAAAAGTATTTACAAGATGCTTGTTTAGTTATTTCAAGGAAGAAACTAATTCTTTCAGTCCGGCCCTGGAATTTGATTTTCATCTACAAACAGTATTGATAACATATGCCATGTTAATTGCGTACGAAATATCGACAAAATCTGCATATGCGTTCAAGAATTATTGCGATTAGAAAATTCGCCCATTTCATAAAATAGCCTTTATTTAGAAAACGAATAACTAGTACTTTAAGTTCCGAATCGAACTCCAGTAGATAAAACACCCTGTATACATCGATTGATATTGAGCTCAGAACCGCATATAGCAGCATAGATTCGAACAAGTCGAAGGATTCTGGTCGGAAACGAACATTTATCATTGGAACGTTGAAATTAAACCACACAACTTTTCAAGATAACAAATTTTCATAAAACTCAAGGGACATTCGAGTTGAGACTCGACTCCATTCATTGTGGGGCCTCATAAGACTTGGACGAAACGTTGTTTTGCTGCCGCTGTCACGGCGTACGAATTGTAAGTTATATTTCTCAAGCACAATTTGTGAGATTGGAATTAAGAGAGAAAATGGAAACAAATACTAAGCTCCTATTGTTAAACCAGAAACTAGTTGGGTGTTTTCATTCATTGAATGAAGGAAATAATGGAATTTACTTACGGACAAAATACATCTGTTTACTGTGCTGGTCTTTTGCTCCATCAGATTGGTCTTAATACGAAACAGTTATGAAAAATATTTCAACACAAAGAATTGTGTCTCCAATTCCAATCTTCTTCTTCTTCTTTCACCAGAAATAAGCTATGGTGTGTTGACAATAACTTTTAAGGTGTGTTCCACCCTCTCTATCTTATTTTTTATTAGAGGGGGACCAATTTCTGGGTTGGTTCGGAGCATACAAAATCAACCCCTTACCCTTAGCAGCAATTAATATTATAGGGAAAGTGGGTCGAGTGGTATAACTTTGAAAAGGTCTATTCAAAAATACACACACCAAAAAAATTGTCACATCGCCTGGTATTCTGAAATAATATGTTTTTGGATATATGAGGGAAAAAAATCTCATCTATTTAGTAACATTTGTTTCCAACACGTCTGAAACAAGAAAAGATTTATTTGACTATCAGTATTCATTCGAATTCTCTTCATTTTTCACGCTAAATTAATGCAAGTTTTCTGTGTTTCTTGTTGATTTTCGAATCTTTGAATTTATTGTAATGGCTGCTGAACGTCCTGGACGCTATTTGAGTGATCATGAACTGGTAAGAATTGTAACACTCCTAGAGGAGGGGCGAAGCCAACGTTACGTGGCTGACTTGTTGAATGTTAACTAAAGCACTATTTGAAGAGCAATTAATCGGTACCACGAAACAGGGGAATATGGAAGAAGGGCCGAACAGGGAAGTAATCGGATAACAACACCAGTTGATGATCGTTGGCTTCGTTTAACTGCACTGAAAGTTCGGCACTGTACAGCTAGAATACTACAGAATGAACTTGCACTTTCCAGAAATGTGCATATTTCATTGCAAACTGTTAGGAACACGCTCAGAGAAGACGATATCAGACCAAGGGTGGCTTTTATCGGCCCGCGTCTCACCAGAGAGTATCGAGTTTCAAGACTTCAGTTTACGAGGGAACATGCAAATTGAGGTATTCCAGAATGGTCGAATGTTCTCTTTTCCGACGAGTCCAGGTTCTGTCTAGTATCAAATGATAGGCGCATTTCTGTATACAGACGACCTGGGGAACGGTATCAGCAATCTCATACCCTTCGGCCAATTGATTGGCGAAAACTTCATTTAGCAGCTAGAGTAGTAACAGAATTTCTGCAAAATACCGAAATTGATATTTTAAGATGGCCAGCCAGAAGTCCCAACTTGAATCCCATAGAACATCTTTGGGACAACATGGGATGGCAAATTCAGCAACGTAGGAAGCCTTATAGAAGACTATAACAACTAGCAAATTTGGAACTCAGTGACTAAAGAGTACATCCAAAATTTGTTTGAGGTGTTTCCGAGACATATATTGGCAGTAAGTAGGGGGAGGAAACACTCAATTTTGAAAATGATTAATAACCATTCGATGCTAGTTGATTGGTCTCTTCGCGAATGTTTTAAGACGGTAGAATTTTTGAATTTTTCATTAACTCGAAAATTGTTGATATTTTCCATCATAAACGCATCTCTTTTGAATGATATCTTCTTATTTTACACTTCTGAAGTTACCAAGCGACTCTTGAATGACCAACATAAAAGTTTATATATTGTATTGTCGTAAAAGTGTATTACCATTATGAACATTTAATACCATACAGACAGTTCAGACACTATGAAAGTTTGTATTCCAACACAGTTTTGCCAACGAAATAAAATGTCTTTTATACTTTCCACAATTTTATTTTTACAAACACCACCGGTTTAGAGTGGCCAACTACAGGAAGTGAACTTACTTATATTGTTACTAACCTAATTTAATATTAAGTAGTGTAATGTCTTGCTGGCTATTGAAGGTGATTTCACTTGGGTTATCACAAAGTGTATTGATTTCCAAACATTGCAACAGATTCATTTTTTTTCCTTCGTCGCAATTATGAAGAATTGGTATCATCTACATGTTCACTTATGGTAGAATTATTGTCAGAGGATAAATGTTCTCTAAATTTGATTTAAAAATTCCTACCTGTCTGCCCAACGTACACTTATTGTAAGCCATTTTGAAAACTCCTGATTTTTTTTTAAATAACGAATTCGATTGTCTTGAATATAATATCAATATGAAAAGTAGTTATATGTCGAGGATTTTCAAGAAAAACTGTCTACCTGTAACCAGCAAACTATTTACCTATTCAACACTGCCCAAAACAATGGATGCAAGATTCGTCAACATATGAAACAGTAATTTCAATAAAAAACAGAAAGCTTTGTGAGAGGAAAGGTCAAAATTTACTCCATAGAATTAAATTAATTCAAGAAATGGTTGGAGTCCAAGCCGAACTGAATATACAGAAGCACAAAGACAACATCAACAATTCCATTCTCCATAAACATAAAATTGCTGAGATAATTAAAGTTTCCAACATTTGATACAAGAGACAAAATAACATAGAAACAATAAAATCCATATCATCAAAATTCCAAGATGAAGACATCACTTTAATAAATGCTGATAAAGGCAACAGAATCGTATGCCTCAGTAAAGACCAATATAAGAAAAAATGCAAGATATATTGGAAACACTGAACATAATAGAAATACCTAAAGATCTGACCAAATCCTTCATAACAGACATGAAACAAGGACTGGAACATACAGACTAGCTCATACATAATGTGAAAAAAAGAGAACTGATATCAATGAACGTTCAATTTCCAAAGTTGAACAGACTAATAACACTGCACAAGAAAGATTGCTGGACCAATAGTATCATATCTAACCTAACCTACAAGTGAATTAGCGAAGTTATTAAATCAGAAAATTTATTGATCTCACTAAATACCGTTCTAAACACGCCATTTGGAACTATATTGATCTTGTACAGAAAACTTTTTAGGCTCAAAAATACACAAAATGTTAAATTAGTTTCATGTGATATAAACAACATGTATCCAAATATTCCAACAGATGAATGCTCACCGATAGTCAGCTGAAGCTAATACACCAGTCACACGTAATAATTTTCTGATGGAAGTAGTGTTTTGTTTTTAGGTGGCCTAAAACTGCTACTATTTTGTAATTGCCACTGAACCCGTAGTTAAAAAATATAAAACATACTATTTTGCCGCTTCTCTGGCACACCTATCATTTCGATAATAAATTGCAACAATTTCGACCCGCTCATCAGTTGAGTAAACCATTTTCAAGGTTAGTCTAATAAATGACAACTATGATTGAAAGTATTGACAACATGAAAGACAAATGTGTTACAGACTTGCCATTGTGATTATGATGAAAACAACTGTGCCTTTTCAAGAGAACATTCATGTTTATCAATATCTCAAATAATTACTTTTCTTTGAAAATTAAAGGCTTGGCAGTGCTGAGGACAAAAATCGTCATTTGAATGGATGTCGAAGGTGATTTTGAGCACTCTAAATTTTGTCGAAAGACAAACTTTTGCTGTGTTTGAAGTATTTGTATGATATTGAACATGAAGATATTACTTTTGAATAGAGAATTGAAAGGCTTTCCCAAAGATATATCACTAGATACACTTTCCTAAAAATGAATTTCCTCCCCTGTATAGATATCTTTAACGTAGGAATCTTATTGTTACTCTCCTACTAGAGAGCATCAGTTTCTGTGTTGTCGCTTTCCTAATGTTGGTAACATGAACTAGGGGCCTGACCACGAGATCTTGAATATTCTCAGTGAAAGAAAATGAAATTAAGTGAGTTGTGTGCTTATCCACTCTACAAACTGTGCTTTGAATCACGTCGAAATTGAATATTAGGACATGATCAATGTCTCACAATTTTATCGAAGTTAATATCCAACCTCAAGAGAATCATCCACGGCGCATCCGCCATTTCATCAGCGATTCTTCGTTATTTCAATTCACAACGTTTCCAATTACTACAATAATCACAACCAATGTTGTTACAAATCTATACGCTTGCTCCAACAAAACAATAGACGTTAATAAAAGTTCCATATATCCTGTTCATCAGAAAAACAACGTTACGATGAAATCTGAGCAAATCCTTTATACAGTCCGTAAACAATACAGAATATCGAAAGGCTAGCATTGTTTACAAGGCTTATTCAAATCAATTCATTAAAAGTTCCACAACGTAAAATCCCTCTATATCCATCAATTACGGCAAGAATATTTTCCATAAGGACCAATTTATTTGAAATCAAAGTCGGTATCTACGTCGGCTTAAATGATGCGGCATTGTTTACGTAGTACATTGATATTAATTGCAGAAGTTCTACTCATAATTCCTTGTTAATATCGTTTAATTGACAAATTATTCTGGCAGAACTAGAGGCTGAGTTAGCACAGCGTCGACAACTTTCAATGGTAAGTATACCGCTTCTACTCATATTTTATAGGTTTTCTATCTTTTTCTGTCGATTATATGGTCATTGGAGGACGCACGGTGAGCTTACGCAGTGGCGGATTCAGATTGCAGAACAAATTTCTTGTGGGCCATCGATAAACTGAGCAGTAAATTTCATGACAATTTTATATTTCAACTGATACTTCCATGGAAGATGCTTCAGGAATTTAACAAGTTTGGTTTAAGAAAGAATGATCCCACTGTCATTGCGATAGCTTGAGCAATCTAGTCCACTAGCTTCTCCTAAGATATACTGTCAATTATACTCATAAATGTTGCACCTGTCAAGGTACCATGAGGTTAAATAGAAGTGAAGATTACCCACAAAGTTGTCGATGAGTGGCAGCAATGATCAGCAAGATATACGAACTAGATTTTGCATTTGTAATTTGTCTTTTGTCTTCATAGTTGGGTTGCCTGCAGCCATTCAAAACTTATCGTGATCTTTCATTGACACTCATTCCGGAATGTCTAGGTTAAGCTCTTCAACAAGGTTAGGAAACTCATTTCTCACGTCCCTTTCGCCAAGCTCTTCTAAGGTTTCTTTGCCATCTTTCTTGTCTTTTCTAGGCTAAAGCTTTGCATTAATTCACAGTGTGATAGGCAATTTCTTTCTCTTCTTTGCATAGTCTACATGAAGGTTCTTCACGATAAATGCTTATTGTGTGTTGATGTTTTCTTTGTCTCCCATGTTATGCATAGAGGAAGGAGACACATGTCAACGTGTAGCTTTCCTAACCAGGTTTTGATCGTGTCCTGTACCTTAGAGTTAGTTATACCGAGAGCTGGTTCCGAACCCATAAATGCCTTGGCGGCTACCCTGAGAAGAGAATCCGCCTACTCGTTACCTGAAATCTTGCTTTACCCCAGCCCCCAGACCAAAGTTACCTGTTTTCGTTTCGCCAGATCAGTTAGTAATTGCAGACATTCTTACATGAGCTACGACTGAATTCGCTTCTCTCTAACCCATTTCGGCATCACTATTGGCCACCATGTGGCACAGTGTAGAATAATGGCTTTAAGCACCGCAGTGTACAGTTAGTGTACATTTTTTCGATTTAGTCCCCATTTATTGCCAATGGCCCGTTTACTGCAAGAAAGAAGTATTTACCCATATTTACGGCTTGATTAAGGTGGTTATGCAGTATAAGTCTTTCATTTAGAAATACTCCCAGATGTTTAGCCACATGAATTCCACTCTTGTGGCTGCATTATACCATGAGTCTTTACGGTATTAATTTGACCTTCTCTGGGTTAACTGTAACTCTATTTGGTTGCACTAGTCCTCTAGAATATTCGGAGCTCAGATACCACGCTGACCTTTTTTTCTTCCACTACCATGACTATATCATTGGCATAGTACTGGAAATGAGAGCCCTCGTTGTTTAGTGTATGGTACTCATACACCACCAAGACTCACTCAGAGTTGGAGAGAGAACCTTCCCTGCGGGCATCCTTTCCTTATGTGGAATCTCTCCGTTACACCAAACAGCTTGGCTAAAGTTCTTCTATTTATAAGTATGTTGTCTATATACCTGCAGAGGCTGTCGTTGAAACCATGCCTCTGTACTCATAAGAGCTAGTGCACACTTGTTTTCTCTGCAATAGGAGAGGTAGGTGTTTCCCACAACTGTCGTCTCATTCAAGATACGATGGGTCAAACATATTCCATTTCATAACAAGAAAATTGCAGTGACTTACGGAAGCTACAATTGCATCAATTTTTCTAGGAAATCTATATGTCCATTCTTTGTTCTTCTTCCTGGCACAAACATAAACCAAAATGAGGAATTGAGGAGTTGGTATCTCCTGATATAGACCTCGTCCCAGGAGTGTAAGCTGAGGATATTGGGAAGGAACTTCCACATGATTCTAGACAAGAGAGAGAAAAACCCATCAGGGTATCGACATGTAGGTTCATCCAAGACCAATGATTCACTGTTTCCTCACACTCGCAATTTACACTTTCTATAGAATTCCACTTAAAATCCATGCTATTGCAACGCCCATAATCTGTTGCCAGACGATTCAAGGTACACCAAATCATTCTTCATAGATTAAAACTACCAATCAGCTGAGTACGATGTAGTAAGAAAAACGTATTGAAAACCAACATCATTCCATTCGTTTTTGCAAAGCTAACACATCGAAGGAGTGTGCGAAGAACCAAGCAACCATATTGATTTCTGAAATTCCAATCTCAAAACAGGTGGACTATGAAATTCTTCAATGTTAGGGGAAATTTCGGAGATTGATATTTGTTCCTACTCTTCTTCAAAGCCAATTGGTTGCGGGTGTGTGGAGGAATTTCATTGCAGAATACATAAAGCGAGATCCATTGTGGCTCACTCTGTCGTAAATTTTACCTACAATCCGTGTCCTTCTGGTAAAGGCTATAAGCTTTGAGGCTTGAAAGCTCAGCCAGTTCCAGTTTGTTAAATTCAAGTTCCTCAAACCTGATTCTGTCTAGAGATGACCATTCGTACGTGTTTTATTCGTTCAATTTCCCTCTCACGCAGTCTACATAAAGGTTTATATATCAATCATAACTTATTTAAGTGATTTTTGAAACAACAGTGCCCCGTTGATATGGCAATTATAATTCTCAAGTCTAGCCTGTAGAGTTGAAGCCAAGCCTTGGCTTTTGCAGTAAGATCTGTGAGGTTCTGGCAGTTTCTGTACCTTCAAGTCATCTAACCTCACCGGTTAGGTTAACTTAGGTAAGTGGGATATTTGAAAGTAGCAACAGAAACGAACCGTTATATATGCAGCTCATCAGAATTCAACGAAATACAGACCTGCATTCGCACAGCGAGCTATACAGGACGTAGATATATAAAACCGTGTATCGCCTGAGGGCTTTTTCTAAAAATAGATTGACTACTGCCTATTTTATCAGTGCGTAAAGTTTCGTGTCTGTGCATGGTTGAATGAATGGAATTCCTGTTAATTATTGCAGATGAATATACTCGTTCAGAACTTTTAGCAAATTTATCGTTATGCATTCATTTTATTCTTGCATTTCCGTGGCAGATAATGAAACGTTTTAGTGATGTAGGTCGTTAGTAACGTTGATTCACTGCGACAATGATTTTAACAAATATATGCGACCACGAATAGGAAGTTTGTGGAACGGCCACCCAATGAAGCTCAATGTCATACAATTTAAGTTCTTTCATTTTTGTTAGATTTACTCATTTGTCATTATTATTTTTTTTACGTGTTTACGTGTAAACTTGAACGTGAAAAGCATAAGGTCGTGTAAGTTTTGACGTCATATTTCCATACCAAACGCCAGATGGCGATTTTGATAGATAATAACTTATCACTAGATGGAGACAATGTCGTTCAAGTAGGGTCAAAATCTCGAGAGTGGTCAGAACCTTCACATCATTTATTAGCTCGTCAATATGTTTGGACGTTATAGATACATTAGTTACTGTAAACATAGACTACTTTGACATAGTTTTGAGAGTTTGATTCATTAAACTTATTTTTAATTCTCAAACTAATATATTTGCCTGTGTTTCAACCAATTGACTTTTTGACAACATTTCTTGAAAACGACTGAAATCTAACCTAACCTAACAGTCTGGCCGCTGCGACCCAATGGTCTGTTGTGGCACATTCTGTCCTTAATTCCAAACACAAGCTCCACACTTCTTGTGAAAGATTTAAACTCTGTGGGCGAGAGCTTGAGATGCAAAGTCAGCTTCAGTTCGTTAGATCCAAGTTCCTCCATTCTGACTGCCCCCAGCTGGGCACCCACACATAACGTGTTCCATTGATTATATCTCTTTCTATCTAACCTAGTCTACATGAAGTCTGAGGTCCAGCGTAGAGAGTTAGTCCACTGATGGCAAGTCGAGAGTGTCTGAAATCTGAGAGGCTCAGCCAGTTCTATCGTACATTCTGGTTCAACCACCGGTTATTTTGCAGTGTCCAGGGATATTCCGTGCCTAGGCTTCAGTCCCGCATATCCCAGGCCTGTTCATCGAACGACCAATGAGTCCGCCTTTTCATTACTCTGAATGCCCGAGTGTCCGCATTTCAAACGGAGCCTGTTCTTTCCCCCCAGTTTGGCGAAAGTAGAAAAGCAACATTCTTACACCATAAGTGAAGGTCAGGTGTTCAATGCGAAAGCCTTCAGGTCAGCTTGGCTATCGGTAATAATTTTTATTCACCTATTTGTTAGGTGAGAGGTTAGCACAGTGGTCAACGGCGAATATTTCTGCTTTAAAAACAGTAGCAAGCCCGCCAAGATATATCCACTGTTCCTTGGCAGCACCTCTACCATATACACCAGCTCGAAGGCTTTTTGCTGTTTTGGACCCGTCTGTATACTAACAAGGGCTTTCAAGTAGTCGGTCGTTGGCGCTGGTCCATTCATGTCTGCTTAGAATGATGATTTGGAATGACAGCTCCAAGTTGGTTCAGGGTATCACTATGTCAGACTTCATACTCAGCATCTCGTTTTCCTCCATTTCCAACTGTAAAGCACCCAGCACGAAGCTGAACAAACCTGTTTCATTTGTGTAGGTAGCCATTCTAGTTGCTCCTCTAATCACAAGGGAAAAGGGGTGAGGCCCAGTATCAGTTCCATGGCCGAAATAGTTGTAGAGCGAAAAGCTCCAGTAATCATCATGCAGACCATTATCTTCGATTCAGAGAGCTTGAGTTGGGATTCCTTCTGAAGCTGCACTCTCACCAAGCAATGCAGCCGACACGTTGTGTTACATACGGCCACAGATTATTTAAAATGCCCATAAGGAATATTTAAACTTGTGTATTATATTTTCAAGAGCAAATTTCATGTGAGCTTACTATCCAAGGTAACTGGAACAAATACTCCACCTAGTGATCATAGAAGGAAAAAACATCCTCCTCTTCCTGGTGAATGGTAACACAATGGTTTTGTGGGGTATATGCTAGATTTCTTACCTTCACATCACCCCTGGATAAATGAATGAGATAGTCTCCTGAAGTCTACCGGAGACGTCGTCGTCATCTCTGACATCCAGAATGTCAGCGTATGCTTTTACATAATTAACTAGTGCGCCGATTATTGTTAGGTAGTCATAAACCCGCATGCAACACAACAGAGGGAATAATACTCCTTCCTGATGACAGCCCCTGCCAGCCACATAATTGACTATTTCCTTTTCAGACAAGTGATGATCACTCTGTCATTTAGCATGTTGCTAATCCATTTCGCAATAAAATTTGGAACTCCTATCGCTCTTACAGCCCCGCATACTGAACTAGTGGAGGAGGCATTAAAAGCCCCCTGAATGTCCATGAAGGCTGCAGCTGTAGAATCCTTGCGGTCCAGAGCCTGAGTGATCCTCCCGACTAGGTTGTTAAGTGCCCAATCAGTTGATTTACATTTTTGAAAGGCGTATTGATGTTTAATCAAAGGCTTCAGCGATATTACCTTGGTCCTGATGCCATCTCACACCTTCTCCAGGGCTATGAGTTCGATTCACCTACCTTAGGGATGTATGCAACTCTAATCTTTCGCTAGCTGGTCGGACGTACACCCGTTGCTGTAGCAGTACAGGCATGATTTCATATTCTCTAGGAGTCATAAGCCCCTTTAAGGCAACAAGGACAATTTAGGGAGTTTGTTCTTGCAAGAATCTCCAACGTCTGTCTTCCAGAGTCCATGTGTTGTCCATTCGGGCCCTTTGCAGATCCAATTGGCAGTACTGGTCCTCTGGTGAGAATCCTGTGTAGCTTTACACTAACGGGGGTACTTTCCACCCCCACGAAGAACTTTGATTTCATAAAAATAGTCCTCGTGTAAAAAAAAATTAAAGAAGCCTTATACTAGGGGCTATTTAGCAAAGTCGCAATTATACCTTTAGGTGCTAATTCGACACCTACCTTTTGGTTTGTTGTATTTGACGAAAAGGCCTTGTGTGATTTGGTTATCATATGTTTGTGATTTCAAAGGAAAGAATTTGAGGGTACGAATACCTAACGCTATAAATTATATCGAATAATCTATCGAAAAGAAACGTTGGGTCTGTGAGCAATAGCAAACCGATTGACAGGCTGTTAACATCAAATATTAATGAAAATGTTCGAAAATGAAGGAAAGTTAAATGGATAAGGGATTCTGAAAGAGACACCTCTGATGGGTAAGCCACAAGTGGAGTGAAATATTTTATAATGCGTTTTAGTCGACATGAATTACTTTCAAGGCCACAATTAGGATAAATTTGTATTTTTAATATGCAGAATATATTTTGACTATAAGAAATGTTTCACGAACAATTCGAATTGGAAATCAAATTTCAGATAATTATTTAAATTATTACAGAATAATCAAAGATCTCAGTCTCATAGAAATTCAATCAAGAGGTTGAACCTGTTTTACAATATTATTTGTTCCAAAAGTTGTCGCACCCAATCAAACTTAACATAAAGAATTTTTAAATACTAAAAAATGTAGTCCAGGAAATTCACTATGTCCTTGGTATAATATCAAGCAACTTTAATAATTCCATATATCATAAGATTTATTAGTTACTTCCAACTCTAAAATCAAACAGAATTCTTAACTTTGATTCGTAGAAGTAGAACTTCTACAGCTTCAGAAATTTTAGCATTTCTTTTCGTCGGTTTAAGTAACTGCCACCTATTCCGTAACTGGTTGTACAAATGCCGAATTTATAAACAGTAGTTTTAGAAAAATCATGACTTTCTTTGGAGAAACTTTCATAATATTGAATTTCTGAGATAAACTAAGAAATAGGCCTTGCTATCGATTTCGTTCGCAGTAAGATGGATTTCAATGTAGTGGGAATGAGTTCGTGAGAACCTCTAGAAACTTTTTGAACTAATCCAATCATGAAGAAATCCCAAATTGCATTTATGCATAAGGAAAATGTATTTGAAAATTTCATTTTGAAAAAGAAAATTATAAAATGACTGAATGTGACACTAGATTGTATGGAATTTTCACTATTTATTGTTTAGGTACACGATTCATTTCGATTTTTACTTCATTTTCAAGTGTTTATACTATACTGGGTGATTCACCAGTGGCGCAGTTCTCTGTAACTCGTACAATCTTGAAGATTTCATATTTGTTTGAATGGTATTGTATTTAGAAAGTAAGAATCTACTTCAGCAATTTATTTTGCAGTAAACAATGTGTCCCAATTTTCTTTAAAAAATCTTGAGAGCTTTTTTCAGATTGGAAAACCACTTTTTTGTTCAAGATTCAAGAGGGGTCTAAACTCTGATATAATGTCAGGAAAAAAGTATTCAACCTCTCTGGCCGAAGGTGCACGCGTTGATGTGAAAGCCTATTTTCATGAATTTTTACGGTAAAAGAAATATTGTGACGAAACTACTCACCAAAAAAACTTATAGACATTATAGCAGAGTTTAGGTCGCTCCTGAATCTTGAACAAAAAAGTGGTCTGAAAAAAAAACCTCCCAAGATTTTTTTATAGAAAATTGGGATACCCTATTTACTTCAAAATAAATTGCTGAAGAAGATTTTTACTTTCCAAATACAATACCGTTCGAACAAAAATGAAATCTTCAAGATTGTACGAGCTGCAGAGCACCGCGCCATTGGTGAATCACCCAGTATAAGAGTTTCAGTATTTATTAATGCTAGGCTCAGGAGGGGGTAAGATTATTATAGCACCTAACCCAAGAAAATTGTTATTTAATTCAAAATCCAAACTGAATCAATTTTAGAAATCTGGAGTGTACAAAATCGAATACAGTTAATAAAGTGAATGTTATGTAAGCCAAATCGGTAGAGACTTTCAGACTCGTTTCAAAGAGCACACACATACAGACGAAAATGTCTCCGTTTTCAAACATATCACTTATACTTATTATATACAGTGTGTTCCAACGAAAATTTGACCCCCCCTATAACTCCGAAATGAGTAACATTAGCGAAAAACACCAAGACACGTCGATTTTTGTTTGAGGGGAGCATTTTCGAAATAATTCGAAACTTCTCAGATCAACCCCTACCCCAGCAACCCTAACTTTGAAATTCATCATAGGAATAAGGGTCGAGTGGCACCTTACTGAAAAGGTCTGTCAATTCTCCCCTTGATTTGTCATTTTAGAATTTTAAATTAACATACAGGGTGTCCCAACCAAGGGTGAAGTTGAATTCCTGGAAATCCCAAATACTAAATGAAATAGATTTATTTTGGCATAATGCAAGCGCAGGTTTATGCTCGGTCTAGAAAACGACCTACACTTGTGAATTTGGAGTTGGTGCAATCAACCCCTATTTCCAGCATCCCCAACTCAAAAATCATTCGATCGATAATAGGTCAAGTGGCACCTCGTTGGAAAGGTACTGCAATTTTCTCTTCGAATTTGGTATTTTCGAAATTCAGAATCATCATACAGGGTGTCCCGAAGCAGGAACATTGAAAATCCAAATAACTTTTGAAACTGGTTCATTTCGGTATACGAGAACATGTTTGATTCGAGAATAGGACTTTCTTGTGTGGTTATAGAATTTTTGCAATCAACCCTTCCATTCAGCATCCCCAACTTGAAAATCATACAAATAATTCAAGTGGCATATCTTCAGAAAGGTTTTTGAATTCCAGAATGATTAAAGCATTTCATTCAGTTCGGCTCTCCATACAGGATGTCGCTTTCGAAAAATTCAATATCGTCATTTGAAATTATCAACTAAAATTAATTCGAAACTGTTAAAAGTATTGGGGTACGATGTGTTGAGCATCAATTACGAAGAAATAAAGCTGATTTCTGCATTGAAAATGTTCACATTTTTTCATTTCCATCTGGCGTGCAGTCATCTGTTATTTCTCATTTTGCAATGAAATATTATTATTATTCAGATCAGTTCCTCATTATTGTTGTTGTTCGTCAGTTGAAATTAATCTGAAAATGGTTTATTCCACTGAGGAAAGGGTCGAAATTGTATCGACGTATTTTCGAAATAACAATTGTGCCAAAGAAACGGCAAGGATATTCGATAGGAACCATCCTGAAAGAGAAAGGGGAGTCAGTCACCAGTACGTTAAATATTTGGTTGACAAATTCCTAGCTACGGGTTCGGTGGCAAACAAAAAACATGAAGTGGCATGTCCTGTCAGAAATGAGGCAACGGAAGTGGCAGTAGTGGGTCATCTACAAATGGAGAATACTACTTCGATCAGAAAACTATCTCGTCTGACTGGTGTATCAGCTACAACTGTCCATAGAATCGTGAAACATCACAAATTTCACCCCTACAAGGTAAAATTAGTGCATGAAATAAACGAAGATGATCCAGATCGTCGTTTACAGTTTTGTGAAAATCTAAGTGAAAACCTAAACGCTAATCCAAATTTTCTGAATAACATCTGTTTTTCTGATGAAAGCACCTTTATGCTCAGTGGTGAAGTGAATAGACATAATTGTCGATATTGGGACACACAGAATCCTCATTGGTTTAGAGAGGCCCACACGCAAAGGCCTCAGAAGTTGAACGTTTGGGCAGGAATTTTTGGCAATCATCTAGTTGGGCCTTTCTTTATTGAGGGTAATCTGAATGGAAATGGCTACCTACAGTTGTTAGAGGAACACATACATCCTAGATTGACAGAAATTTTACAGAACGATCCAACTCTTTCTGAGGACGAAATGCGTTTTCAACAAGACGGTGCTCCTCCGCATTATGATGCTCGGGTGCGCCAATATTTAGACGAAAATTTCCCAGGAAGGTGGATTGGTAGAAGAGGACCTGTTGAGTGGCCAGCCAGGTCACCAGATTTAAATCCTCTAGATTTTTTTGTGGGGCCATCTAAAATCTAAAGTTTATGCCACAAGACCAGAAAACCTGGAGGAGCTGCGGATGAGGATTATCACAGAATGCCGACTTTTGACTCCTGAAGTTTTCGCTAATGTGAGAAGAGAGTTCGAAAATCGTCTGTATAACTGTATGGAGGTGGGCGGAGGTCATTTTGAACAATTGTTGTAATAATCAAGTTAGTTTTTGTTTTCAATTGAATACAAGTTCAATAAATCTCGTTTTCCTGTTTAGATAAGCATCCAATCAGTTTCTCCATCATCCCTCATCCTGATCCTCACGCCAGAAAACCTCGATTGCCAAACTGAAACCAATGCCTCAGTGATTCAGAAAATAGAAAAATCTTTCTGGAACTTTGCCACTCAACCTGTAATCACTTGTATGATTTTTGAGTTGGGGATGCTGAATGGAAGAGATTGATTGCAAAAATTCCATATTCACGCAAGAGAGTCTTATTCTCGAATCAAACATAAACATGTTCTCGTATTATACCGAAATGAACCAGTTTCAAAAAGTTATTTGGGTTTTCAGTGTTCCTGCTCCGGGACACCCTGTATGCTGATTCTGAATTTCGAAAATACCAAATTCGAAGAGAAAATTGAAATACCTTTCCAACGAGGTGCCACTTGACCTATTTTCGATCGAATGATTTTTGAGTTGGGGATGCTGGAAATAGGGGGTTGATTGCACCAACTCCAAATTCACAAGTGTAGGTCGTTTTTCTAGACCGAGCATAAACCTGCGCTTGCATTATGCCAAAATAAATCGATTTCATTTAGTATTTGGGATTTGCAGGAATTCAACTTTACCCTCGGTTGGGACACCCTGTATGTTAATTTAAAATTCTAAAAATGACAAATCAGAATGGAGAATTGACAGACCTTTACAGTAAGGTGCCACTCGACCCTTATTCCCTATGATGAATTTCGAAATTAGGGTTTCGAATTATTTCGAAAAATGCTCCCCCTCGAAACAAAAATCGACGTGTCTTGGTGTTTTTCGCTAATGTTACTCATTTCGGAGTTATAGGGGGGGTCAAATTTTCGTTGGAACACACTGTATTATAAATTCTCAAAACCTGAAAATACTAAGTATCTGTAATGAAGGAAAGAAATTGAACCTCCAATCCTTTAAATGCCTCGACTATATATACCGCCAATCGATAGTTTCGAGTTGACTATCATAAGAATAAATAATTATTCGAGGCGAAGCGAGGTTGTTTTTCGTTCTACCTCGAACAAGGCGAGGCGAGGCGATGAGGTTTTGGAAACCTCGTCTCGCACCTCGCAACACTATGAATACCAGCAGTATTCCATACTATCCTTCAGAAAAGTATGATGTAATAAAAAGTAACTCAAAACGATTATCCAAAATTAAACGCAATATTAAAAATACTTAAACAATTCAGTTGCAGAAAAAACAAGTTGATATGCAAAATTTAAAAATGGCATTGAAAACCATAACCTGATACGATGAAAATTCGGAAGCCAGATATTAATATATTGATTTTACCGTTATTTCTCCAACTTGTGTATCATTTCTTTAAAAGACCTACATTATTCCATATTAATCCAAGAAGTTGCGTGAGTAGTCACAATTTCTCAACTTACCTTGAATTAGTTGACCTAACGCTAATGGAATACTGAATTTCAGTGTCAAAATATATGAAATGCATCGAAACTCTCAGTGCATATTTAATATCCTAATTGACATGTATATGTTGAATGTAAATAGTACTTAGAAATCAATTATTTGCTAATTGGCTCTTTAACATCCATGGAGAAATTCAAATGTCTAAGCAGACGTGAATATGTACAGGTCGACGAAAATATCTACGTAGTTCAGGTTCTCATAAGATGCGCGAAAAACAAAAGAGATAGCAAGCGGATGAAGTAAGATAGCTACGTTCTGCAAATCAAATAGCTATCAGGGTCAGCGTGAGGGCTTTTTGAGGAAATTATCTCTCTCAGGTATAATGGCATTTCAAGATACTCGATCATTTTAATTTCTATTACAAAGAAGTGAGTCACAGACTCATTACCAGTTAGACTACAGGAAATTTTCAAGGCAGGGGTTTTTCTAACTGAACTTTCATAATAAAAACTATTGTTTTCTCCTTATAATTCAAATTTTCAAGAACAACTTGAATCTGTACAATAGAATGAATGAATGATTTATTCAGTACGTAAGGCCACAAAAGTGTGGATGTACACGTCAAGTAATAAATAACAAATAAATAAAATGATAACATACGGAAATACAAATAATAGGATCAAAAGGAAGATCATTAAATCAAACTGTCTCCCAGAAATTCTACTACAGTGTAATAACTCTTGGAAATCAATATTTTTTTAACGTTTCTCCAAAATGGCTCATTTGCCAGAACTCTGTACTTACCTGGCAATTTGTTGTAGAGTTTTGATCCCACATAAAGTGGTGACGTTTCGAATTTGTTAGTGTGATGGAGCGTAGTTCTGAGCATATTTCCAGATCGAGTACCATAACTGTGGCTTGCCAAATTCGTCTGAGAGAGGACATCATGTAAATGCAGGGAATATGAGAACTGAATTTTGCAGAAAATATGGTCTACAACTATCTGTAGGCTGCAATCCAAAAATTATTCGCATGCGCCTCTTCTGACACCTAAACACCTGGTCGCGTCCCGCCGAGTCCCCCCATAGAAATACACTACTAGACAGATGAGAGTACGCTAAGGAATGATAAATTGATAACAAAGTCCTCTGATCTAGTACATTCCTCAATCTCAGAATAGCAAAGCGAGCAGAATTGATCATTTTGCACTATATCTCTATGAACATCCCAACATGGGGTTTCGTCGATGTTTAGCCCCAAAAATCGAGTTTGAGGATTAGATTTAATATTACTACCATTCAACTGAAAAATGCCTCCTTGACCTGATCTGAGGGAGAACCTCATCACAACAGTTTTGCTCTGATTCACCACCAATCTGGTGGTGAATCCACACCATGTAAAGAACCTCCCCGCCACACTCTCGACTTTCGCAACAAGCTTCTCAGGAGTCTGCGCTACTAGAGCCACTGGTATCATCAGCAACCATAACCATAACTTCACTACGAATCACCTGGGAAAAATCGTTGACGAACAATAGAAAAATGAGAAGCCCCAGCACAGACCCTTGAGGAACGCCTGTGCCCACTTCATAACTCATAGAATGTGAACTGTCACCTTAACTTAAGATGACCTTTTACTCAAATAAGATCCTAGTCAGTCCTCCATAACACCCCTGAATCCCAATGCATAACTTTTAGTCAGTGTAAAATTGAAAAACAAAACCTCGAATGCAATTGAAAGATCGAAGAAGATTTCTGCTACTGTTAGACCCTTATCTAGATTATTGTAGACAAAGGTCATGAATTTGAGAGTTGCTGTTTCGGGTGATCTTCCAGCTCTATAAACATGTTGTTCGTCAGCCAGCAGATTATACTCTGCTAAAAAAGCCAACATTTTGATAGTGTGTTTGAGATCAAAACAGGCTTGTAGTTTATCAGATAAATTGATTAGAAAAGCAATCGGTTCAGCTATGACTTATCCTCAAGCTTTTAATATCCTCCAATTGATCCCGTCGGGACCGGCGCTTATAGTGTTTTTCAAGTTTCGGAGAACAAATTTGACATATTTGTTGTCAATGCGACTGAAGAAAAGTCTTTTCAAAAATTGTGCGAGATGTGCAGGTTTTTGGCCTATCATTGCCGAAATGTTTTCGAAGTTTGCACCCAGTCTTTCTCGAAAAGAAATCCGCGAAGAGATCAGCTAGCTCACTGAGGTTGTTGATCATATTCCCTTCTTTGACTACTTTTTTTATACTCTGTGTCCTACCCTCACCCCTCAAAGTACAGCCAACCATCATCCATACCGATTTCTGTTCTCAGATGAAGCAATCACGTCGTTATAGTACTCTCTCTTCTTATATCTAATAAAGTTTTTATGTCTTGTTTTCTCTTCTTTATAACTCTCCAACAAATTGACGTCTCCTGTCAATTTACACAACCTGATTAGATTTCTCAAATTGTTACTACTCCTTAAAAACTCTAGGATGTAATTGAAGGTTGATCTTCGAAAGAGGTTTGAGGCAAAAGATTAGTACCTATGTTTCTCCTAAGTACCTACTATCTTTGCGATACCTGGATGGGTTTATATAGGATTAAAAACACAACAAAGCAAACGGAAATTTTTAGAAGGTACAAAGTATTGGGCTCTCGTGGGGACGAATGATTCGGATATACCTGGTTGTCAGTTTAATATTACAAATTCATTAAAAATGGTAAAAACTCTATTTATCTAGATATTTTTGCGAACAGTTCAAATATGAAACACAAAACGACTCAAATAACGAAAAATTGAAAATTTTCTATGTCAGATAGTCCTTCATCAGAACTAGAAGACTCGCTGTTGCTGTCACTATCATCGTTCTCTGCGTATAGTCACATAATGATTCCCACTGATCTGGAGAAAACGAAGAAAAAAACTTACCACACAGTTTGCCACATTTTTCATTGAGAAATCAATTCGGTTTTTTCAACCATAGGAGGGGCTTGTATAGAAGTAATATGAAGTTTCTGTTTCACCATACGTGATGATGTGGATCTTCGAAACCTTTCTGATTCCCAGCCTCACCTACGCCTCGTTGATCTGTTGGACGAAGGTGGAAAAACACACGGCTAAGCTGGTTCTGAAGCGGCTCGGCACTACACTACACTGGTAAGGAGTCTGCTTTGATGTCGTTAGGTGCACTGTTAAAGATTGAACCACTGCACCTCACAATTATTGGCAGATCAGTTTTGACTGCTGATAGAGTCAGGTCGGGAATCACTCTAGTCGGTGTAAAATATACCCTGTGTTCTGAAGCTATTAACTATGACCACCTCCTATGGATGAACTCGGAAAGAACAACACCCAGATACCACTTTGGTCTTAAGATCGAGGAGAAAATCCCATTCAGACAAGAGTGAGAGAAAAGGATTTCAGGTGAAGGTGCATCTGGTACACGAATGGCTCGAATACCAAAAAGAGACCAGACAGCTTAGTTTACTGCCGGTAAATAGCGAGGAGTTCCTACCTCTCATTACATAAACATGACAATCAGGAACTGGAACGGTAAAGAACCAATTCGTAACCCTAGGACGTGTTTAGGAGCTAGAAATACTATAATTGGACCAGGGAATTCAGGATCTCAGCCTGTAATGTTGAGGCAAGGCTGTGGGAATGGCAATCTAGGGAGACCTGGTTGAATGATTGGATAAGGTTGGCACTTGAAAGCAGTCGAATTAATGCATGGTTCCTGGCACAGATAATGACGAGTCATGGCAAATTCAGATATCACCTATGTAGAGGAATAATCTTATTTGAAACCCATGTGGTCACTTGGTTTCCATTTTAGTCCTTTGTTGTGAAAATGGAGTGAGAATATTGAAGTTCTTGGTTTCTATCAGTTTTTCATTCAAGCCTACTCAGAAGGTTTCTGGTTTTGTTAAACTATACTTTTTTCGAGAGACGGTCAAATATTGTCACTTGATAATAAGTTTGTATGTCACTTCAGGTTGGAATGTGACATCAAAACCACCATATTACCTCAGTTGAACATTTTTATGAATTTTCAAGGAGAAATCGACCACAACAGTTTCAAATTTGAAGCATCTGGCACAAAAATCAATTTCATCAATACGTCTATGAATGTCAATATCATATCCACAAATATTTCTAGATTAAAAACATCAATTCCGTAACGATGACTATCGAATAAAGATTGTTTTGTTGACGTCGTTATCCACATACTATAATTAGGCGAAACCAATTGAAGTTATTTTTGTATTTGCTGTGACGCTGCTCATTGATTTTTATAAACGACATGTTATGTATTTTGATTCATCAATCTAACCCAATTTGCTACCAATTTAGAATAATTTGTTTCATTTGACCTCTACCAAGAGCTGCACTATATTCTGTGTTTCTGAGGTCAATGCGTTCTATTAAACAACAGATTCATCTTAAGTCTGCTTCACACGGTGAGTCTTCATCACAATATTGATTTAGTGATTTTACAATACACTCTTCCCTTAAAATTTGTTCTTTAAACGAAAGATATTGCAGCATTTTGGTTTCAGAGATTATTCTTCTTGATCGTTCACGCGTGTTTCGTGGCGTATGTCGAAATCAAAAAGGTTCTAACGTTTACTATTAGTCGAGACATTTAAGCACAAAAATAGGCCTTACTATCAATTTTATGTGCAGCAAGACGATTTTACATTTGCGAGATATATTTAGAACATGTGTAGAACCGTTTGTGAATGATTTGCTTCTGAAATTGGCCCCCAAAGTACCCCGAATTGACCTCTCTAGGTTTTCATTTATGGCCAAGAGTTAAAGAGATGGTTCATAAACTCCTGTGAATACTACAGAGAAGATTGAAAATAGCGTAATTGAAGCAAGTCGAGGCATTGCGGCACAAAAATAGGCGATTTTTGAGCAGGTAGACGGAACAAATAATCATGAAGAAATTCTAAATTGCATTTGGGATTAACTAAAATGCATTTCATAATTGCATTTTGAAGAAAACAATTATTAGATAATTCAAAATCGGTGAATAATCGTGAAAATGAATCTGAATATGTTACTGAAGTAGCCGAGAACCTTCAGAGTATCTGGTGCCCGCAGCGGGTGCTCTAAACGTCTTCCTCTGCTAAGGTACGCATGCCCTGTAGCAATTGCTTACGATTTTGTGGTAGTGATGAGTATGTGTATAGCTTATATGCAATATCTATAAAAATACATCATACTCCTATCTGTTATACCAACTTACAGATGATGATCCAAAACGAACCATGAAAAAATCGCCCGTTCAAAAGCTACCAAGCGTTTTTTTTCTATCATACCAGTACGTCTAAACCCAGCTTTACGTGACGTCACACACTCGTACTACTAAATATCGCAGTATAGAGAACCTGTACTGAGTTATGCCCGTTCGCATTTACAATACTGGCGACCCTTCTACTTATAAACGGGATATCGTACGATTATATCCAGCCAATCGGATGATAGAATTTGTGGGCTCGTCTACTCTCTCTTGCTTCCCCTCGCATACGTCATATCGCAAGGCCTTCACCTTTTATTTTACCTGCTCAGCGTGTTACAGCGATCCTCAAAATGTTCCGGCTGCAGTTCTAAATATTGCAACTGACACAAAAGTTTGGCAATTTTTATTTGTGATATGGGCGGAGGTAGTTGTAATAGATCTTTCGATATTAGTCATAATGATTTGCATGATTCAGAGGAATTAATAATAAGGACAGTCATTTATAATTTCGTGATGATTTCATAGTTAACCTGCAAATTTGTTCTTATAAACCAGGATTTTCATCGATTATAATTACTTAACAGTAGTTGTGAAAATTGTAACTGTATTCATACATTAATTTTTTTTCGAACAGGGTTTCGACTATTAAAAATAATATGACGTAGAAGTTTTCAATTTAGGTCACTGAAAGCAGTTGTGGAAAATAATTACCCTATACAGAGTTTTGGCCAACATTCTTGAGGAAAATGTTAATATCAATTTATAACGGTTGGCAGACAAGCTTAAGATTCATCGTATATCTTTGAAGTCAGTTAGGAAAGGAGGAGTTTTGATTATCTTGCTTTATGTTATGAGGCAACATGATGTAGAATACAAACATCCTTTAGTATCAATTGCTGCACAATGTAACCGTAGTTAGGAAGTGTTAAAATTTGGATAAATCATTTTTTTTTTCAGTTGAGAGAGGAAAGAATTGCTGATCATGAAGAATTAATAGAAGGAAGGAGAGTTGCTCGTACACGTTTAGTGAAGGGTCTACTCATACACACAACCTGATAGCAAACATGAGTTTAGTAGTTATGCGGATTTTGAACTTATATAAACAATGTAAAAACTGTTCAGCTGAAGGTTTGTTATGTATTCAAGTTTCTAAGTTATCCAAGAAAATTTCTGCTAATAGGAGGCTGAGTAGATTACCCTTACCCGAATGGTAAAATGAAGACTCGAAAACAAGGTAATTTTCTTTCACGCACATCTAATTACAACAATCCTTCTTGAATTTAACGATTCACGTTATCAAGTTCCATACTTTTAGGAGGGATATTCAGAAATAAGATATTGACATCGAAATATGCCTAATTTTGCGGTATGAGGAAGATATATATTCCATATTTCATCTATTAGTAATATGAGAAAGAACTGTAAAGTAAATATAGTTGGGGAGCTATTGGGTTATTCAGTAATACACTATGAGCTCTTTATTCGTAGGGTATATGTTCCAAAAATATACCACGAATACAGAAACCGTGAATATGGAATGTAAATTATATTAGAATAGATACGTTCCTAGGTGACAATATAAAAACCAAATATATAAAAAAATTCAATTTGACTGAAGGTTTTGACCATATTGATCAATAATTATCCTTGAAGAATTTTGTGTTTTTTTCCTGCTTGCCAGTATTTGCCACCTTCTTCAATTCAGACTGATATTCAGCAGTGGCTTTAGCAATTTGCCTCTTGAACATAAGACTTCGTTCCACAGACGGATCAATTTTCATAAAGGAATCATAAAGCACCTTCACCATTCTCAAATCTTAAACTGAGATTGTTCAAATTAAATGTCACGTTTCCAGAGCTTGTTGGAGGCTAGTCTTCAATAGGCTGTTAACTTAACATTTTCTTCAAGACCAGTTAAATCTTCATCTTGCGGCTCAAGCATCTGCTGTATGTCCATTGATTATATCTCGTCAAACCCATCACGTCTTATTCCATTCGAAATTTCAACAATGTTTGCAGATAATGTTTGAATTTGTACCGACTCTTCGTAATTTTCTGCAATCTGAATATGCCACCCTTTTTCAGCACAATTAAAATTTATATGGGTCCAGATATTCCACTGATTATTTCATTGTTAAGGTATATTTTGCTAATTCAATTTCTTTCCAGCATTCCAGGATCACATTCTATATCTAATATGATAATTAGTCTATAAGTTGAAGCAAAGACGTCATGTTGGGAGGTAAAAATGTCACTATTATATTTGAATGCATAATTTTCTCAAGAATGACCTGGTGCGTTGTCCAAAATGAGAACAGCTCAGCTTTATAGTCTGAATTCTTTGTTTTCAAAACTTCTGAAATTGCGTTTGTAACCCACGACTTCTTGGTAGGACGCCAAAGCAGGTCATTCTTGGTTGGATGGTTTGAAGCACGAGGATTCAACGGTCTGTAAAGCATTGATGCTTTAGAGATTGTTGACACAATCTGCAGATGCATCAGAATACAGCAGCAGTGTAACTTCGTCTGCCTTAAATACTTGCTCAGGTTTGTTTCCTCCATCAGCTATGTTTGCGAATTCTTCTGGAAATCTTTCTGCAGCAGTAGTGTCTGTATTTTCTGCTTCTCCAACGATTTTAATGCTATACAATGATTATCGCACCTTAAATTCTTTGAACAAACTTTCCGATGCTACCTCAACTACCACAACTACTTCTTTAATGTCCGTAAACACGATTTGCCTTCTCCCAGATAATTGAACCACTCAGGGCACTCGTTATTGGTTGCGGTCTTCAATCCATAATTACAATACCATTGCCTTTTTTTATTGCTGGATCAAGAACAGTTTTCGCTGACAGTGAAGCTGGAGATACAGACAACCTTATTTTATCTTCGGATTTTTTATTGATCCTATAGTTGATTTGTTAACTGAATGATGTGTAAATGATGGAGAATTTTTTGTTTTCACTTCAAGCAGTACCACCGAGTTTTTTCGTATCGAAACTCTTTCTTTTTCATTTTTGGAATTGATTAGTTGAATCAAAATTATTTGGCTGATAAAGGCGTCGAAACGCCATACAATTTTAGAAAATAAGTGAAAATCAAATTTTCTTCTATTTACCATAATCAATAAGGTGGGTGGACCATGGAAGGCCATGCTCCTTTGAAGGACAACTATAAAAAAGTCATATTTATAGTCACTTGATGACAAATTCCTTCCACTCGAACAAAGCTCCATCAACGTCAAGGAGCCGCCCGGGTTGCTATTTTGTCAGTGGGATCCCTCGCTTCGTAGACTTCGGTCGGCGAGGTTAAAATTATAATTCACGCGCTCAACTAAAGGTAAGTTTTTATGTGAATAACCTATTATCATCATATTCTTCTTACTGTAAATTGTGATATAAGGATTTTTGTGGTACTAAAGAAAAAATACAATAATTTGCTTCGGTTTTAGTAAAAATATCGGTAGTGTTCCTATGAAAGCCGGTGGTTCCTTTTAAGTTCATGTACCGATTTGTTATCGATATAATACTCATTACTATCGTTTTTATATAATTTCCATTAATATATCCTTAGTTATACGATGGTATCCGAGGAATGTGCGTTGAGTTTTTTAAAGAAGATTATAATGTGTTAGGCATTAAATTTTTCATTTAAATAAAAGAGCTTTTACTGTGTTTTTATTAAGAGTGGATATTTTGATGATTATAATTCCTGTTTCAAGTTTAACGACTGATTTATAATATTGGCCTTGTAGGCCTTGTTCCTTACAAGGCCCTTTAGAAGAGCTTTATAAAAGTTAAGTCTAAGAAATAACGATTACATCTAGAATTAAAAAAGAAGTTTGTATGATACACAATAAAACAAAGTGTAAATTAATGATTAGTTTCTCTTATTTATCCAGTAAATGAACTAATAAAACTGTTTATTCGTTAGAGTGGCCTCCCACCTTATAATTCTGTAATATAATTTCCTCGAAATTTGAATTATATACCCTGTATTTTCAAGCAGTAAATAAAAATGTTAAATACCCTGAAGGAGCTACTTTTCTGATCCATTCTTCATAGTCATTGACAACAAGAGCCACCCAGCAGTTGTACAGAGTTGGATGTCATGAATAGAAGCAATGGACTGCAGTTTCAGTCTCATTTGAGCTCGTCAGTATTGCATACACATTCACAATCCCAGGTCAGAGTGCCACCTACTCATCTCAATCCGTTGGAGGGCTGTGAATGGATATGAAATACTGACGAGGTCAAATGAGACCGAAACTGCAGTATATTGTTCCTTTTCATGGCATCCGACCAAGCTGTACCACTCCTGGGTGAAAATGATTATGAAGGGTGAACCAGAAAACTAGCTCCTTCAGGGAAGGATATTTAACATTTCACATGTTATCATTATTGAGATCTGAAAAAAATGTTTAATTTTAGTCATCTTTTGGGTTAAATAAAACATTTAATTCCAATGATGGTACAACAGTAAAATAAGGCAAGAACTCAGAAAATAATTCAGAAAAACATATAAACTTGACGCGACAAAGAAATTATATGAACGTATGCCGCCTTTATGAAAGTACTAGAACACATTTTAAATGTGTTTCATAATAGCTTGCAGTAGCGTATTATAACTTTCATAAAATCATTGTTTGGTTACTGCTGGAACTATTAACAATAGTATATACCAACAACAAGAAATTAAATGAAGAAAACTTTGCATACATAAACTTAAAAGCATTGTTTGTATAATAGAAAAAATGTTTAATGTATATTTCCTCCAATACTTCAATATTTCTTGAAATAAACAACCTACAATGCCTCAAATTTAGTCTGCCAACTCTATTTATATATGAAGATCTGTTAACACTCGGCTTCAAGGAATATATTCGAAAACACCAAAACAGAATCACCGGACCAAATATTTGAATAGGTTTGTCTCAAATTAACTGCGTAACAATTTCACGATTATAAATTCTACGTCTCAACATAAAATGCATGACATTCAACATTTGGTCCAAATCTACGATTCCATCGTTGATATTTCAGAATGAATGCATATCAGGCGATTTGAAAAAGCGAAAGTTGTCACAGAGTGATATCTAACGTAACATCTAGAATATTCTGAGACGTAGAATATAGACACAAGGATACGATGTGAGTGAAGAAGAGAATGATTTTCAAAGTCGCAATTTATTTTTACAGGTAGTTGACCGTTCTCTTGAGAAGTTCTTCATGGAAAAACCCAACAACAACTTGTATGACGTCAATAAAAAACAGCAAGATGCAGACCATCAAATATAAGTTTCTTGTAATCTTATGTATATAAAATAAACTGCTTGAAGAAAATTATGGATATACACTAGGTCATTGCTCATATTTATGTTATTTCAAGTCTAAAACAACTGCTTTAGTACACAAAGTGTTTGATATTGCTACTGATATCATTATTATTGTTTGCACAAGTGGCAACAATGAAAACGTGCGTCATTTTGTCGATTTGTGATGTTTCTTTTCATTCAGTTGTTAGTCCAAAAGAAAAGAGAGCTTTTCGAAATTGACTCATTATTTTTCGATAGTATTTATTGCAGAAATAATCAAAAGCAAAAAATGCTACTCATTATCATACTTTTACCAAACTTGATCTGCGGATCAAAATTGTGTTAACATTTGTTAATAATAACCTCTCTTCAGTATTGGTAAGGCTTCCAAACACTTCTGAGAAGTGAAATATCGAAATATTGTTATTCCACCCTACATATTACCAAAGAGCAACTATAGCAGACTTCCATAATATGTCACCAAACTGAATTATATTATTATATTTTTATATTTCTAGACAATGTTTAAATCATTTTAATTAGTATTTAAGATCTAATTTATATCTAGGATTCCCCAAAAATATTGTACGTCTAATTAACTAGATCATGGAATTTTTATCGAAACTTGTTAACATTGGTATTTTCTTATTGTTATTATAACGCCAATAGAAGATGTATAACAAGTCCATGCTCCTTTCTTGTTGTTTAATCACTAGTTTGGGTATGGTGATTTACATTTTAAAAGCATTGTACTCATTCAATATTCCTGGTTTCGAAGCCTGCTCAAGATGTTGAATACCAACTTCCCACTCACCCTTTGCGCTTGCTTCGGTCATACCTGAAATACAGACCCTTCTCCATTCGTTAAGACGACACTTATTCATCTACCAGAAAGATTGAAACCGGGGTACCTCAAGGATCACTACTGGCGCCGTTGCTGTTCAATATCTACACCTCAGACGTCCCGAAATGGGACGATTGATAGCGCAAAAAAGAATACAAGAATCCGCTAGAATGCCATGAGAAAAATTGGAGAATGAGGTATGCTTGCAAAAAAAGCGAGGAGAGGGAATGTCCAGAATGTATGGAGGCTTTCCATCAACGAAAACTTATATTTTATGGGGTTGTTTGTTCTTTCAGTTCGAAAATAAAAGAAGATAGAATTTTTTTTATTAGTTTCTCCCCCAAGGCCCAGTTCAATCATATGTGAGAATTGATCCATCTTTGGAACGAAGTCTTATTTTCGAGAGGCAAATTGCAATGTCACTTCTGAATATCAGTCTGAATTAAATGAGCTTTTGAAAACTGCCAAGCAAGAGAATTCATTAAACCATAAGCCTGAAGAAATAAATAATCAACATGGTCAAAAACTTCATTTGAACTGATTTTTTTGTATATTTGTTTTTCATTTAGTCACATAGGAACGTCTCTCCTATAATTCCATATAAATTACTATTCCATAATCACGGTTTCTGTATTCGCGAATATTTACAAAATATATACCTAGCGAATAAAGAACGTATACTGTATATTTTATCTAAGCAACTGTCATTCTGAAGAGATTCACAATCACGATTAAACATAATGATCTGTTACTTGGAAGTCGTTTGTAAATTCTTATTTAAAACTGATATATCATCGAGTCCTAAAATTTCCATTTATTAAAATCGTATTAGTATCTATTTAATAGGCACCGCTTTATATACTTGTTTCGAGAATGTACGTTGGTATGCTTCCTGATTTAACTATCTGTATTTACATCTACTTCCTGATTGATTATCTACATCTACATCTAAGTACAATTTGATTAACTATATGAGTGAAACAGGTACTCACTTTTCTTTACTGACTGTAAGTTATTATTCAACATAATTTTCACATACATTTGTTGCAAACTGTATAATAATTTAAAATTATGAACGAAGAAATCTCAATCCAACTTTATACAGGGTGCTTCAACGAAAACTAAACAGAGGCTATATCTACCAAGATATTCATTTCTGATCAAAACGCAAAAACATGTCAATTTTTGTTTCAAGGGGGACATCTTTTGGGGTACAAAACTTGCCTGAAATATCAACCCCCTAAGCGGGGGTTTCCATCCTTGAACATTTTGAATAGGGAATATGCGTCGAGTGATGACTCAAAAGAAATATAATACCTTTCTTTCGACTTATCACTCGACCCACCTACCCTCTTCCAAATTTTCAAGGGTGATCACCCCTGCTCTAGGAGTTGAAATTCGGGATGAGGATGGTGCTTGATGATGACTGCCATTGATCAGCATGGATCTGTTCCATTTTACTTTACTGAAACTTGAATAGTCTCAGGGAAATAGTCTTCCCTATCTTTCAGTTGCTCACCCTGTATCTTTTACAGTTTTCAATTAAAAATGGTAATTCGTTCAAGGCGATGTAGACAAAGACACCACCTTTCTCTTGAGTCATCACTCGACCCATCTTCCCTATTCAAATGTTCAAGGATTGCAACCCCCGCTTAGAGGGTTGATATTTCAGGCAAGTTTTGTACCTCAAAATATGTCCACCTTGAAACAAAAATTGACCTGTTTTTGCGTTTTGATCAGAAATGATTATCTCGGTAGATATAGCCTGTGTCTAGTTTTCGTTGAAGCATCCTGTATATAGTCTTATAAGAGATTCATTTTAAATATTTACGAGTAAATATGATGTTACATACCACTTTGTCTCTTGATAGTATTTCGAAAAATCTAGGTCTTACCTGAAAGTAAAAATATATTAAACACTGAAAAATAATGATTTTATATAAAGAAATCATTTGTCTGACTTGAATGAAGTTGGCAATTCTTGAAATTATTAGTTTCTATGCTTCAACATCAATTTCTATGATTGACATTTCAATAATTCATTGAACTTGAATTGAAATTCATCACAAGTACAGTGAACATTTCTAAATAATTTAAATTCTAAAATGAAATATTTGAAAGTGTTGTGAAATTGTTGATATGAGAAACAATATGAGTTCATAGTGAAAATTGGTATGTACATTAAAATTTTCTACTATTTTTCGTGACTTGCGTCTTCCATTGAATACACATTGATAATTTTCACCTTCGCAATATTTCATGATAATAATAAAGGAGATAATATAATCTAACCTCAATAAAACTAATTTACCTTTCATTTACAATATGTTTCCAAAAACATACGATGCAAATCTACAAGAATATTATCAGTGGAAATAAAATTGATTCTTTTTCCGACTCTAGAATATCTCGTCATTTCAAAGAACAGAACGGACGCTATGTTATCAGCATGGAATTCATAGCCTACACGATCTTTTATATTCGGATGCTCATTGGGATTGTCGATCGAATTAAAAAAAACCGACTTGGCAAAGATTATCGATAGAATAAAAGCAATGTTGTCGGGTTCTTTGAAGTTTGATATTTTTCATTAGCGATAAGTTCTTGAAAACGGCAACTTTCAAAGGAGCTATAACGCAATATAAAAACATCGGTTTTTTCTTATAGTTTTTATGTCGAAATGTATGAATATTTCTCTTTGTGAGCATAAATATTGGTTTCTTCAAAGATTAATGTTGATTATGTTGGATATGTGGGTGAATTGGAAGTTGAAATGGTTTGAATTCGGTGACGATGTAGTCAGGCTGTCAATTGTCAAAAGTTATTTCAGTGAGTTGATGTATTTTAATTCTTCATCCATTTTCTGTTTAAATGAAATTTCATGTATTGCATAATTTAAAGTGCATAAATTAAGAATTCTTCACCGAAATGTTTGAATGGCTAAACTGTGCTAAAAATTTAAGGATATTGACATATTTTCTTAAAGATTGTGAAAATATCACTTTATTTGGTAATTATTGGTGAAAATAAGGATGTCTCAGTGTATTTTGTGACAAATGGGAAATCAGATAGTTGGTCCCATTGAATTTTACGCATTGTCGATGGGATTCAAATCTGGAGAACGTGGTGGAAGCAGATTATAATTAATTTCGTAATATTGCAAATATATTTTTCACAAATAACGGCTCAAAATTTGATATTATGACTTTAGTGTACAGGGTGTCCCAAATTTCATGATTTTGATGATTTCAACAATTTCTAGAGGAGATAGCGAAAAATCGTTATGAGAAATATAAAAGTATTTAACCTTTGATGTTCGACAAACCGACTGTTTTCAAAAACCTTTCAGAACTTTTTAGTTTTTCGATATTTTACCTTTTATTTACAATTTGAGTTTCTATACTTCAATTCTTCATCTAATATACTAGGAATTTCCGTTTTCATGTAATTTAAAATACTGGAATTAAGAATCTTCCACTGAAATATTTAAAAACTTGAAAACTTAAGGATATTGAAATATTTTCTTAAAGAATGTGAAAATATCACTTATTTTAGTATATTTCGTAACAAATAAGATATCATAAAGTAGATACCAGAGACATTTTCAATGGGATTTAGATCTGGAGAACCTGGAAAGAACAGATAATGATCAATTTCATAACAAAGCAGTTATAGTTTTCGCCAATAATGGCTTAAAATTTGATAAAGTAGTTCGAACGATAGCTTCAGTGTACAGGGTGGACCAAATTAGTAAGAGATGTGATATATTGTAGACACAGAAAATGATCGCCCTTTCCCCCGAGCTCAATTTTTGAGAAAAATCATTGGTGAAAACAAATTTCACCTACCTTTTTTGGTTTTCGATTCATTTCGGAATTCTGGATTTTTCGGGATGTAGGCGTGTGACGATATCTCGAAACTTATTGAAGTTAGGTAAAAACAGTTTTCAAATTCTACACTTCTGAGTATAATTCAGGAACGTATTACTTTTGTTTTTTCAAATATAAACGATAGGTGATTCTGGTACCATCAGAGATGCTTCACCATCAGTCTCTTTCATTAAAGAATAAAAATCTCATATCAATGCACTTGGAATATCGCAGATATTCACAATTCTATTTCTATTTCCGGTTATACTGGAAGTCCATACCAACTTTGTTATTCAATATGGAACACCCTGTATATAGATGACTGATTCGATAAAACTTGTTATTTCAACAACAAAAACACCTAACACATAAGTCTATCTTGTTTAGTTCATGAACTATCCTAGTTTTACTTGAAAATTATCGATTTTTTGCTTTTTGAAAGAATTGATATATCTCGAGAAAGGGGTGAGCTACTGAAATAATGAAAGGTGTTTAGCAAACAAAAATCCATGCGGGGCATAATTCATATCCGACTGAATCTCAATCAGTATACACAGTGCTCTTTCTTCCGCCTAACATTTCGAAACGAAGAAACATCGGAAACTACGTTTTTTCAACATGTAACCCATATCTTTTTTTTCAATTCATTAGATTCATCGTACAAAATAAATGCAGTACCTCATGCATACCCTTTGCCTGAGATTCCAAGTTTTCAAGTTATTTCGAAAAAACTAATTTTACGTACCTACCTGAAGTTGGCAAAGGAGGCTTAGATTCTGCACTGCATATACAGAATGTTCTACATTAAATTACAAAGTTGGTATGCACTTAGAGTTTCGAACCAGCTGAAGCAACTACCAAAATTTCAGAAGAATAGCATCATTAGTTATCTGTAAACGTCTAATAGGCCACTCAACTTGGGATACCCTGTATGTTCTCTAAGCTGTCTTTGACATTGAAAGGGAAGTGACACGACTCGATTGAATCAAGTGTTGTGACCGACGCGCTAAAGACCACTCCAAAACAGGCGATAGAGAGGTCGTTTGACAACCTGTTTGCATGTGCAAATTTGTGTAGCAGAAGGCGAATAGGTTGATTAATAAAAAAGATTTGTATCGTTCACTGGTTGAAGTATTTGGGGTTACATTATCCATAAACGAACCTACTGGGATTACGGAAACTTCCTCATCTTATTTGGATAATTTGATCACTAATGTGTGGACCGAGATTTGAAGACGGGGGTTCCACAGGGAAGCATCCTGGGACCGCTTTTATTTCTCATCTTTATTAATGACATTCCAGATCATTTCATGTCTGAACCTCTTAGTGACGCTGATTGTAACGTCTTCGAGTTTGCGGACGATGTCAACGTCCTTGTCTCCTCCAAGGAGATTTGCGTTCAGCAGTGGCCGATCTCGTGCAGGAATTCCAGAAAATGTAGTAAATGGTATAAGACTGTCCAACTCTGTTAAATTTTTGGGAATATATCTAGACGATCAGCGAAGATGGAAGGACCATGCCAGTAATCTCATAAAAAAACTCAATTCTGTAATCTTTTCAATTAGAATCTTCAAGTCTTATATTAGTCAGGATGTAATCAAGATAATTTAGTACTCAAATTTCCAATCGAGATTAGGTTATGGCATACTTTTATGGGGTGCCTGCCCAATGGCGGACTCTGTATTCAAGAGGCAAGAACTAGCGGTGAGTGTGATCGCTTGATTGAGATGGAAACAATCCTGTCGAGGATGAAAATGTTAACTTTTTATGGGCTCTATATTTTCAAAATTTTGATGTTCACCCGTAAATACCCTCTTTATTTTATTTCGAGAGTTGGAGACGTTTAACTGCCTACTCAGGGAACTGTGGTATATAAAAGACCTCGACGCTTTCAGAACGGGAATTTTCAATTTGTTAATGACATGTGAACCTTATTCTGTTGCTGAATTTAGGAATTCTGTTTTGGCCTGAAATGATTGATCATAGTTTTTCCATTTTTTATTTAAGCTGTATGTGTTGGTTGACATTTTTTCATTGTTATATCTAATGTGTAACCTATGAAATGAATATACTCTACTTCTACTTCAAAATCAATACTGGTTGTTCGAATGGAGGGTGAATTCATCGCCCAAGTATTCCGCCTTTCAGTTTTTGCCGAATTTTTCGTTCAATAACTCGAACTGAAACAAACATTTCAAAACAATAAGTGGCCACATCGATCTTGCCACTCTCTCGTCGATTCTTTTCAACTTTTCTAATTGCAGAATCAATCTACGAAACGACCAAATTAAAATTCTCTATAATCGCGACCTTGCAGAGAAATCCAACCGAGTAGATTTCCATTATAGGGTCATAAGTGCTAAATTGTTTCTTTTATTACGTTTACATTCTCGACGTTGTTTGCCTATAACAGACCATCAAATCGTTTTGTTTATGTAACTTAACGATTGCCTCCGGTTGTTTTGTTTGTGAAAAAAAGTGTGAATTCAATCAAAGTTATTAGTAAATCCCGGTAATACTTTTTGCGTTGAATCAAAATTGTTATGATGGGAAAAAAGTTACTGCGAGCTGTTTGATTCCAAATATTTCCATCAGTCAAATATTAAGTGGCCGTACAAACGAGCCTTTGACGTATGTGACGCAGGTTTTGTTTAATTTTCTTAATTATACTTTGAAAATAAGTATCTTAGAATATTCAATGACTATTGTTGTTGTTAATACATGAAACTATGAAAAGAAATCATACTTTTAATAACCGTTTTGATATTTCCCATAATGAAAAAACTGAAACCATGGGAAGGATTGAAATTTAATAAACCAAAATTCCGGAAATTTTCATAGAAAAATAGTTCGGCTATATCTAATACTTTTCTGAATATTTTTCTAGTGTTTATGAAGATCCGCAAAAACCTGTTCTTTACCAAACTAAATCTTCTTCATCGATTACATTTAACACGATAGATCTGAAAAATGTCAGAGCTAAAATCGAGGGAATGAATGTCACGAAGGGTCCAGGTCCGGACTTCATTCCACCAATTTTTATAAAATCTTGTTCCTCATAGTTTGGCGACTCCACTTCAAATTATTTTCAACAAATCTTTAGTACAAGGTGTCTTTCCAGATAAGTGGAAAGCGGCAAAGATTGTACCTATTTTCAAAAGTGGTAGGAAAAATGAAGTAAGTAATTACCGACCTGTCTCTATTCTAAATTATTTCGGTAAAATTTTTGAAGCAATAGTAACTGATAAAATTTTTCATTCATCCAGTTCCAATTTGATTCAATCTCAACATGGGTTTTTTAAAGGTAGGTCGATGTTAACTAATTTAACTCCTTACGTTCACTTCATAAGTAGTAGTTTCGATGATGGTATTCAAGTTGATGCCGTCTACACAAACATGGCTAAGGTCTTTGATAAGATACATCATACAACTTTGTTGAGGTTTCTAGAGGACTCAGGTGTAGTTGAGTCCTCACTGAAATGAATAGAATAGTATCTGTCGAATAGACTGCAGTATGTCGCACTCAATGGCACTAATTCCGGTTTCGTTCGTGTGACCTCTGGTGTTCCTCAAGGGTCACATCTGGGTCCCCTTTTATTTTCAATTTACATTATTGATATTTCGGAATGTTTTCTCTATACAAAGCATGATTTATATGCCGACGATCTTAGAGTGTACAGTGCTATTCGGTCCTATGATGATATTTTGCGGTTTTAGAGTGATCTTGACAGATTTTCCTCTTTTGCCAAAGTAGGTAATTTTAATTAAATATTGAGAAGTGTAAGCATATAAGGTTTACAAAAAATGTCAATGTCTTCGATGCTATTTTTTCTGTTGATGGGCTTGTAATTGGGAGGGTAAACCAAATTGACGATCTTGGTATATATCTTGATTCTAAGTTGCCTTTATATATCATATTGATCATATAGTTTCTGAGGCTTTTAAAATGTTGGGTTTCGTTCCTAGAATTACTAAAAGTTTCAGTGATCTTTAAAAATGCTATATTTCTCGTTGGTGAGGAGTAATTTGGAATATGCTGTACCTGTTTGGTCTCCTCACTATTACAAGTATATTGACAGAATTGAACGAGTCCAGAGAAAGTTTGTCAATTTCAAATTTCTCAGTCCTAACCATGATTATCAATGAAGTTTGCGTCATCACAAAATTTTAAGCCTGGAGCAGAGGAGAGTCCTTCTTGACACTGTATTTCTTTATCAAATTTCAAACCATTCTTTCATTTTTCGCTTGTCAATTATCTCTATTTCAATGTTCCCGTGTATCCTAATCGTCGAAATGCACTATTCTATGTTCCGACGGCCCGTACTAGTTTATTTTTTCATTCTGTTTCCTTGCGAATTATGCTTCTGTACAATTGGCATAAAGCCAGTATAGATATTTTTCTTGAACCTCTTTCTTCTTTCAAAAATAATGTTATTGCATATCTCATTAGATCAGAGTTATCCTCATTGTAGTAGTTTTTAGTTTTCATGATATTTTGCTTGATTCTATATTCTTTAGTGAGTGTTTTTTCTCCCCTGATTTTTTATGAAAGTTATAATTTCATTTCGTATGACAGTTTCACTTCTGTTTATTTTTCGGTTATCATTTTTCGTGAACCTCGGTAATTGGGTCTATCCTGTAGGGGTTCCTATGTTTTGTAACAATATATGAATGAATAAACAAATAAATAATGGTCGATTAGATCTGAATTCATCATGATCTTTACTGAATATTTTCGAAATGTTGTTTGGATTTTTCTCTTAATGAGCTGAGTACCTGCTTTCAGCAATTAATGAACAGGGTGTATAATGTATGCTGTCATTGATTTTTACAGGAGATTCCTATGAACATTTTGTCTAAGACGTACCTGGAATTGATTAAGGTTTATTTTGATTGAGTGCCTCTAGAATGGCAAGTTAAGTATTGGGTTGTAATGTAACTGGTGATGATACGACGGTGAATAGATACGGCGAAAACGCAAGATTTGTGGGAGGAAACCCATGGATTTTGGACCGCGATAATGCACCATCTCGCAAGGTTATCATTGTGAATGAATTTCTGACCAAACACTCAATAAATCCCATCGAACCATCACCGTATTCCCCTGATATGGGCTCCGTCCGACATTTTTCATTTACCAAAACTCAAATTACAATTTCGAGATACCCGTTTTAGATGGATAGAACACATAAAAGAGACTTCGCGGCGAGAACTCCAGTCGATTCAGGAAAAAACGTTCGAAAAATGTTCTGATGATTGTCGTTAATGTATTATTTCGGAAGAGGCTTGCTTTGGAGGCGATACAATAAAATTGGAAGAAAAATAAATATTTTGTGTTTCGTTGACCAACTCCCGGCGCTTTTTTGACAGAATGTAGAACATTGTGGAATACAACAAATGACATTGAAATGAAATCCCCTCCGTTTAATGATTCAATTTTTCGAAGGAACTTCAAGTTTTTGATAAAATAGCAAATGAAATGAACACGAACCATTTTAGGTTGAGAGGAATCTAATACCAATCAATAGTATTTCAAAATACTGTTATAATCGAGTAAAAACATAGGTACCAGTATTAGAAAAAAACGTTTTTTGACCCTTTAGTTCCATTGAGTTGACGAGTGATTTTTGAGCATCCTATAAAGTAGCTTCGGACATTACGTTACCCTTAAAAATAACACTCTTCTCGTTAAACCAGAATATATATATATATATATATATATATATATATATATATATATATATATATATATATATATTCCAGTGGGGCGTTTGAGGTGCCTGAAATTGACATCAGACAAAGTTTCTGAAGAAAAAGTCTTTAAACAGTCGGTATTTCTGAAAATACGCATCTCAGACCCCTACTATGGGTATCAAAACACTCCGAAAGATAATCTCTGTAAAATAATGATGAAACATATGGGTTGTAATCTTCAAAAAATGGCCGATGACGTCATATCTTGCGAATTACAAAAGAAAAAAAAATTTCTTCCAAATAATTTCGAGTTGAATATAAAAATCGACCTGTCTGAGCGTTTGGCACGAAAATCAAAAATAAATAAATTACGAATTTTATTCCATACTTCACAGTCGCACTGAATAGGAATTTTGGAAAACATTGGCAACATCCGAGAAAACTGGTTGATGACGTCACTTTAAACTTAACGTGAACAGACTATAGAAGATGCTTGAAAAAGGACTTTGTAAAAGTATATTATGCCTTTTGAAATAGAAATGTTGATGGCCATGTCCGGTAAAACCGGAAATTGTATCACTCCGAACACAATGGCAATTGCACTTTTAGAAATCCCTTTGTTGCCGACACCCTGTATTCGCATTTTTTGCAATGTCTTTTGTGCTCTTCGTATTATTGCTCCACACTATATACATCGTGGAATTCCAAGGTGATTTTTGTAGGTATCGTTATATTGAATAATAAATGAATTTTGTTTAACCGATTAAACTTAATGAAAGTGTAATAAATCCATTTCGGAATTTGTATGAATACCATCCTTGAGAGTAACATGGTAGTACCTACATGTTAACAACATAAACGTTAAAAATTGAATGTATTCGAAAGAATTCAAGAACGCTACAAGCAAATAAAAACGTCTGTTTTTAATGTAACAAGCGCTGATTTTCGTTATCGGCGTTGATGTCCGCTTTTGAAATTATTTTTTGCACTGAGTTTGTTTTAGTTTATACCAGCTGACACGGTGAACTTTGTTCCTCCAATAAATGAGCAGATCAATTTTATTAAGTTCAATTTTTAATAATATAATAAATATGAATGAAAAATCAATCAATGATTCTTTATTAGTCATGTACATTCTGTCAAAGAAGTACTGGAAAATAATTAGTTTTTTATCCACATTTAATGTATCGCCTTCAAAGAAGGCTTCTTCCGAAATAATAGATTCACGCAAACGAATAATCCAATCATCAAAACCTTTTTCAAACGCTTTTGCATGTCAAACTCATAAACCTATGTCTCATCACCAGTTACAATGCGTTTTATAAATGTGGGATCGAAACTGACTCGTTCTAGCATATCTTCAGCGACCTTTACGCGATTCAATTTTCGAAGAAAATTCAGATCTTTTAGAACTAGTCGAAAGGCAACGCGTTTCATACTGAAACAATCGTTTGAAATGGTACGAATTGATTCGTTCATTGCATATCTCTCTCAATCTTAAATGACGATTTTCAGTTACCGTTTCCTCTACTCTATCCATGTTAACTTCAACAATCGAAATTGTTGAGCAAGAAAAATCTTCCACGACAATTCACGGTATCACTACTTATATGCACGTGTTTTTGATAAAGTCGATTCCTTGAAAGCCTCTTGCAACATATTCAGCGGTTTGACACACGGAATTCAATTTGCAATACAATTTTGATACATACATTTTATTATCAGGTGCAAGAACAAATAATGCAGACGGTCTTCGTACCAGTGAAACATGCCACATATACTTGAGCATGGAAGAAACATGGATGTTCAAGATTCAGACCAAAAACGTTCAAGAATTGGACTTGCGATTTGTTGATGGTCATGGCGAATGCAAGACGGATCGGAAATTCAATTCGTTCAAACTCAAACAGCATATCGGTTGGGATTATTGGAATGACAACTTCTTCATCTTCGAATTTCCTTTGAGTCTTGTAAATCGCATTGTCCATGAATTTACTTACCACCAAACGCGTTGAGTTGCACAGTTTTGGTTGGTTTATGTGTCGAAGCATTATTACTACGGTGCCAACCTTCAGTCGTGCATGACGCGGTGAGAAGCCAGGAAAATCCAAAGAATTTAACAATTCAATTGGATATTTGGTGGCTTCATCTTCATTTGTTACACAGTCAATAGATTTGAATGAATGCAGTGTAGTAGTGATCTCAATATGAATTATGAAATTTAAGTCATCTACATCTTTCTTTTTAGCCGTCAACAAGATTGCTCGCTCACTCAACAATTCATTGTTTTTGTGGTTATTAATGATGTTTAAGAATACTTTGTTGATAAGTTCGCTTTTCGATGAGACATAAATTAAGAAGAAAGTCAGCTGTTGCTGTATCCCTTTGCTCTTCTGATTGAGAAGCAGCGAGCAATACTAACGCGGCGCTCTTCTCGTGCAATATCCTGTTCTCTTCAGCCCTTTCATTCGCAATGTTTAGAATCCTAATTGCGTTACGGCTTTGTCGGGAAAGATTTGATCGTCTCTATCGCTCCATGGCATCATTAATAATATCGTATAATATAAGCTAATAGAAACTGGAAACCTATTGTTGGCCAAGATTTTTTTGATTGAATATTTGGTAACACTATTTTCCAGCAGAAAAACTCAAAATGCATGAATAGTTCATTGGAAAATCGAAAATGAAATGAAAGCCGAAATATTTTTCGATCTTCGTAGGTTGCCGAAAGAATCATCGACATTTTTTGGGTTTCACGAGTTTTAGGTAATGAAATAATTCACAATCGTTTCTCGATAATTCATACAGAATTATGTAAACGTTATCACATGCATTTTTCGAATATGGATTGTCTCGAAAACGGATAGAAATACGTCGCAGTTCCTCTCCAACAGTGTTTTATCTAATTATCGTCACATGAATACGTGAACAATACACGAATTTACAGACAATGACAGATCGATTGATGGGCAAACAATAAGGGAATAACTAATAGCTGAATAAATAACAAGGACACAGAATGAAGTGCCGCATTCATGATTCATCAAATTTTCAATTTTTCTTGGTGATAACATTGTATAGTGAAATCTTAACGTTGAGTCAATGTATTTGAAGGACTTTGATGAACGATAATATACTAAATACAATAAATACCATTCAACTGACACTGCATTCGCCTGATTTGAATCCCTGTGATTTATTTCTCATTGCTAGCTTAAAAAACCTCAAGAAACTTGAACCGTTGATTTCCGAAAACAGTAATCCCATAAACGCCTTCAACACAACCATTTGGTATATTAAAAGTTCAAGTATACGTCCTGGACGTCTTGACATGTTATCAATTCAGGAAAGTAGAGAAAATGATTACATCGAGATGGCCATGTGTCTATTGCTTTGTAAAATATATTGTTACGCCTCACATGATGACGGATAATCTGTATTAAGAGAAAATGAACTATTTCATACTTGCATCTACATCTATATCATCTGCAAAGTGAGCGTCTTGAAAAATTAAGTCGATTAGTATGAAAGAAGCGTCACTTCGTATAATAACCATTTTTATCCTGTTTATTCCTGAAACGTTTGAGCATCAGTGTATGTGAAGGAGCCAGTGAATGTTGAAAGGGTGAGTCTATTATTCATGTTTCGAAAAATATAAGTGCCCACTCTCAACTATAAGATTTTGGAAAGGAACTCGAAATACATTCTGTTAAAAAAATTCCGTAGTTTTCAAACGCTCTTTTCGGAATCAAATTCTCTTTTATGTCTTCTATCGATTCAGAACGGGTACCTCCAAGGGGTAATTTGAGTTTTGAAAAAAGAAAACAGTCGGCCGAAGCCATATCAGGTGAATACGATGGTTGTTCGAAAGTATTAGTTGAGTTTTTGGTCTGAAATTCATTCACAATGATAGTCTTGTGAAATTGTCCATTATCGTTATGCAAAATCCATGAATTTTCATTCCCCAAATCTGGTGTTTTTCGACGAATTTGCTCTCTCGAACACCGCATAACGCTCAAGTAATATTATTAATTTACCGTCTGGCTTTTGGTAAGAATCACTAGTGCACAACACCGCGATAATCATATAAAACAGTCAACATTACCTTGACTTTCGGGAAGTGGGTTTTTCGGTTTCGGTTCAGTAGGAAGGCGCCATTTTGAAACTTATTAACTGGTTCGAATGTCAAACTCATGAACCTATGTTATGTTTTTAGGAAGAAAATTCAGATCTTTTGGAATTAGGAGAGCGGCAACGCGTTTCATCCCCAAACAATCGTTCAAAAAGGTACGAATTGATTCGTACACATAAAGTTCATTGTCTACCTCTCTCAAACTTAAATGGTGATTTTTAATTACTATTTCCTTTATCGATATTAACTTCAACTGAAGATGTTCACGGCAAATCTTCCACGACATCTTGGCCGTTGTTGAATGCACTGTACCACTCATAAGAATGTATTTTTAATAAATTCGATTCACCGTAAGCCTTCTGCAACATTTTCAGCGATTGGTACACGAAATTCCGTTTGCAATACAAAATTTGAGACAAGTTCTCTCTTCGATATTTTTATCCATGGTAAAAATCACAAAACACACTTGTGGAACTGACAAAATGGAGCACTGTGAACAAACTAAATGACAGATCACGTTCAAACTCCACGTCAATATAGAAAACAGTTGTGCCGCCTTAGCAACTACAAACATTTTGAAATCATTCTAAGCATTCTATACTTGGAAAACTAGGTAAAATATTTGGGACTCGATTCCTCCATTTAAAGAATAATTTTCAGAAAAGTATGTATGAAACCCTGGCTGTTCTGTTGACATCACTTGCGCTGTAATGATTCGATGGTGGATGGTATTTTTTTCTGAGAAATATTACAGACTCTTATTACATCAACGATCAACAAATAATTGACTAACTCGAGCAGAAGGATCAACAAAACACTGAAGTCCTAGTTTCAATAACTTTGTGTACATTTTACTCGAAAGAATTATGCAAACATCTTTTATGACACTAAAAAAATAAAACAATAATCTGCGTTATGAAATCATTGATGAATCTTCATAATATTAATTCACGGAAAATTCCATTTGAGAAACGATAGGAAAGTTCATGATAATACAATACAAATTACTTGCCTTCCAAAAATATATAAAATTTTAACTGCATGTATCACCCAAAAAATTTATACACATTTGGAGAGTTGTAATACTCTTTCCGAACAACAAAAGGGTAATAGAAAAAAGCAACTTGTAATTGATTCTGTTGCTTCGAATCAAGCTCGAACTAAGAAGAGAAATGTTCATACAGCTTTTATTCATGGTTTCAAGAAATTTAGGAAATTTATAGAATTAATAAGACATCTCGTCTTTTTCTTGAATTCGTCATGAAAAATTGAAGAACCAAAGTTCATTTGAATATTTCAAATCAATCGTTAACATCCCAAGTCGTTCCAATCAAAAGAGGCATTTTTCAAGGAGATTTTTAAGTGCTCTTTGGTTTTGTATTTGCCTTAATCCATTATTTCATGGATTGAATGTTACTAGTTTCAGATTTAAATTAAAGAGTTCATCTGCTAAATTCAAATCAACTCACTTAATTTATTTAAACGATATTATATTATATGCCGGAACTAGAACTCATTTAAAGAGTCTACTTGAGATTACTTTTAATGATATTCGTAAGAAATTTGAGGCTCCTAAATGTGAAAATATTTCTATTGAAAAGGAAAAGATCACCTCTGATTATATAAAGATTCCCAATATCGAAATCGAGCCAATGTTTCAAGGAGATACATACAAATATCTAGGATTTGTTCCAAAGGAGACAATTAATCATAGCATTGCTAAAGAAAATATTAAAAGTTTATAATACAACAGGCTTTGAATTATCATGAAGAGTCATTTAACTAGTAAAACCTTCTCAGAGCTATCAACTCTTCTTAGATATTCTTTTGGAATTATTGAATGGTCTAAAACTATCCAAATGAATTACAATCTAAAACGAGGAAAATGCTTTGTAAATATCATAAGCACCACTCAAAGTCAAATTCAAAGAATTACGATACCTAGATATCTTGGATTATTTGAACAATCTTTATAATGAACAGATTTTTCTTCTACGTTCCCATTTTCATGATAAACAGAAAACGTCCAAATTACATAATATTGTTGTTCCTTCAGATTATAATCTAAACTTGACAACGCAAAAGATAGATTTTGATATATTTGATATGAATTTAAGAAAGAAAGTTGGATGCAGAAGTAATTACACAGAAAGTACCCTAAAGAATTGAAAAATGTATTGATGAAATCGCATCAAATAGATGGTTAGTATCTGGAGAATTGTTCACAGAAACAGAAGGCTTGGCAATTGCGATCCAAGATCAGGTTGTCTTCACAAGAAATTATAGAAAACACATCATCAAGCAAAATATAGATGATTCTTGCCGTAGATGTTTTCGTTCTTCAGAAACAGTTTTTTGTATGATATCATCTTGCACATACTTGCCTTAGCAGATTATTTAGAAAGACATAATGCCGTCGCTAATATTATTCATTTTAATTTAGGAATACTACTGAATGAATTTTCGATTTTGTGCTTTACTTTCTTGGCGTAGTTTTTAATGGCAAAAAACTACCTATATTTGAAAGAATCTATACAATTTATAAAATAAAGTCTATCGAGTTAGTTAGTTTGTTATAAAAACATTTCCCTATCTATTTGCAAGAAAAAACAACTAAAACCGTTTTCGATCCATACTATCCCGAACAAGATCATCAATTATTATTCGGGAAGCAAAACACTCAACTCAACACACCGAGACACAGACAAAGTCCGAGAAAAAGAAATTACAAGTAAAGTAGCGAAATGCATCAACAATTTATCGGGGGGCTAAGAGGAATATTCGAACGTTAATTGGTTTCGGAATAAAAGAAAACGAATTGATTCCTATGACGTCGAAGCTGATTATTTCGGACGGAAGTTAGCTTTTGAGAATGAAAATTGCGCCCCCGGATATTTCGTTTGAACGTGGAAATTTTCGTCGGTGTAGATACCGTGAAATTCCCTAATTATTCGCATGAATTTTATATTGGAAGCTTGTCGAAGATGTTGGCTCTGAAGCACTTTTATCTCAGAAAGGAAGAACTTGTGACCTAGTATGCTTGAAGGAGGAACATGGGGAAGCTTTGGTTGTCTTCAATAAATAACATGGCACATGATATTAGCCACATTTTTTCGACTTACATAAATAGAACACCTCTACACAATACATAACTTCTTCGAAAATGATCTTATTTTATTGAATTCTTAAATTGAAAGAAACTTTCTATTCTGTGATTTTCTTGCAGAAGTTGTAGTCACTAAGCTGTTCTGAAATCACCAATATAGTCAGCCATCGTGTGTGCGTTGCAGTTGCAGTTCATAGCGTTCTGGTGGAATCGCCCTATTCTTCACTTAGATCCCCAAGTTTAGCAGGTTCAAGTGGTTGTGAAGAAAGTGTAACTTGATACTCATGTTACATCGAAGCATTTGAAAGTGACTCATTAGTTGTTCAACGTGTTGAGAATAGGCAGAACTTTTGCTATTTCCCAAAAAATTCTGAACAAACCGAACAAACTCATTTCATGCTTTTCTCTCGATCTTTACATAGTTCCCATAAAATTTTTGTCTTTTATTAACCCCTAACTGGTGACGTGGTGCCATTTCAGCCCCCACCTAATGAATATATTGCCATAGCCGATATACGCATGATTGAAGAGAGTTGTCTCATAATGTATGTGCGATTCATTTGTTCAACTATCAGTACTTGCAGAGTGCAAATGATGAAAGTCCGTTCGGAGTTTACATAGTCATTAAGTTAGTTATTACAAATTCACTGAAATGCGTTGATGCTTGGACGAGGATGCTTGACGAGTTCACCCCAGTTGACCGTGTTCCTCACAGGCGTCTTCTCCTCAAGCTCGAGCTTCTAATAATTTGTGACAGACTTCTTTCTTGGCTGGATGGTTTTCTGTCGGGTAGAACTTTCCGAGTTCGTGTTGGTGATTCTCTCTCATCTGTGCGATCTGTGTCCAGTGGAGTCCCCCAAGACTCAGAACTCAGACCTATGCTTTTTCTTTTATATACGGCTGACCTCCTCTCGATTGTTGTTTCTGACTGTTCTTTATTCGCTGATGACTCTGAGCTTCATAACAATCCTCTCGCCAACGCTACGACTATTCAAAATGACCTGAACAGAATTTTCGAATGGTCTAACGACTGGCTTCTACCATTGAATCTTTGAAAGTGTCGTAATCTTCACATGGGGAGAAATGGCCAGACGAATTCCTATTTACCCATCACTAGTTGCAGCAGTCACTCAGATCTAGGCGTAATCATTTCCCGTGATTTATCCTGGTCTGAAAATATTTCGCACACATCAGCAAAGGCTGATGCGTTCTATTTCTGGATATGACTTCCCTACTTGTTCTCTCCTTTATCGGACATATATTCGACTAATGCTCGAATATGGGGTTTCTGTATGGTGCCCTTGGCTGGTTCGAGATATCGAACTTCTCCAAAATATCCAAAGAAGAGCAACGAGGATTCCATATTGTGTCTCACGTCCCGGACCAAACTACAACCAAAAGCTGAAACTCCTTGACCTTTCTTCATTCGCTGATTGTTGGCGATCTAATAATAACTTCTAGAACCCTTCACTCGTTCTTCGATGTTGACCTCAGAAGACTCTACCAACTTAACCAGGACATAATTTGAAACTTACGAGAGAAAGTTTCAAGTTGCCTTATCGGGAGCATTTCATATCAAATCGGGTGTTTCGTGTGTGGAACAGTCTTCCTGAATCAGTAATAAACGCTCCTGGTGGTTTGAAGAATGCTTTGGACTCCAGATCGCAACTACAGAATGCAGCTATCACTTAAACTCTATGTATTTCCCAGTTTTAGCATTATGTATTTTTTTTTAAGTGAGTTTATAGGTCCTTACATAAACTCTCATCTACTGTTAATAATAATAATGATAAACTTCCTAGCGCATTAGGCAAAATATTGGAAACCATTTTGAAACAACCTGTTTCTGCAACAGTAGAAAATGAAAATGTAAAAAAAACGTTGTGGAATGTGTCCAAGTTCTAATGAAGAAAAACGAACGTGCGATACAAATGTTGTGGCGTTGCAATTTGCTTTCGCCAAATAAAAATTTGCGAGCCGTGTTCGCAGCGCCAGTAAATGCTGAATTTCAAGAATTGCAGTTTTTTGCGAAAATAAAATTTTTTGTGTAAAGTTTCTCTTTATGCTGTTGGAATTTCTGTTCAAAGATTATTTCTGAATGAAAAGTGTTGTTTTTTCGATATGTTTTTGTTCTGGGCAAATAAATTAAAAGCCTACAAATTTGTCATTTTTTTACCTCCCATACCATCGAGCAACAATCGTAATTTGTTTTTGTCATCTTCGCCTCTTTTAACACAATCAGGACTTGGATAAAGGACTGACGAATAAAACTCATGAAGCAAATCATCAAAAAGGTGAACATAAAGATTTACAGAATTTTAGAATATTGGGGTCACGAATAGCACCACTTCACCAGTTACATCCTATTTAAACTACATGACCAGTTAGGGATTGACGATCTTAACTGTGGCCTATCAGAAATGCGTGCTTTCATCTTTTCTGCACTCAGTTTTGGGAACTTTTAAGACAAGAAATGGAAAGAATTTCCTTAAGGTTTATTTTAAGAGAGAAACAGATAAAAGAAAATAAGAGACTCTTTCCGCATGTAGTCAAAATATGGAAAATTGTTTTCTCACGGAGTAGGTATTTTTTCTCGACCTCAGTAGCTTGTATTACCTCCTCTTGCCCTGATACAAGCCTGAATCCGTCTAGGCATGCTTTAGATGAGGTTTTCAACCTCCTCTGGGGTCATATTCTGTCACTCTTCTGTGTTGGCTTGGATGAGCTGTTGTGGGGTTCTTGGATTATCCTGGCGCGATCTAATTTTCTTTTTGAGATTATCCCATAAATGTTCAATAGGATTGTAATAGCGATCCCCTCTGTTTCAAGATAATGTCGCGGGAGTTTGCTGGTATGCGGAGGAGCATTATTTAAGTGAAATTCTCACCGTGGGCTTCTCGCCAGAGTCTCACTATGGACTACAGCACTAGATCCACGTAACCATGTAACTAGCATAATGCCGCCCCAAAACATCACACTCCCCCTGGGTATTTCGGAATTTGTCTTGCTGCTCGGAGTCTAGCTTGTGTTCCACGATCCCCTAAAACCCGAATCCGGCCGTCATCTGATCGAACACCAATTTTGGTAGCATTCGAAAAGAAAACATTTCGCCAATTCTCAATATTCCAATTTTGGTGCCGCAGGGTTCCGTGCTGGGGCCACTATTATTCCTGATCTTCATGAATGAAATGCCTGAATGTTTCCGAGGGTAAGAAAATAATCTTTGTTGATGATACTTGTGTAGTGGTCACAGCACGTAATCCTGTGGAACTGAAGCTCGAGGTAGAAGAAGTACAGGCCTTCACGAAATAGTGTAATACTAACAATTTGATATTGAATGTTGAAAAAACAGTTGTGATCAATGTTATATGCAATAGAATAGATTCACTATTCATTCACTAACCAGGTCTTAAAAAGCTCCAAGCTATATCGGAAAGAAACTCTTTAATAAACTTCCCTCGCTAACCTGAACACTTCAAGTCTACGGTGAGGCAAGTGCTTATTATGAAAATGGCAACTATTCTGTGGACAAGTTTCTGGACGACCGTCATACTAAGAAAAAAGTATGAACCGAACTGTTCCTATAATTCCATTTTATACATTGTGTTTGTTGGTTTGTTAGTGATTAGGTATTAAGTTTTAATTTTAAGATTCTCAATTGAAGAGTATATCCTACTGTGGCCAACATACAAATAAAGACTATTATTATTATTACACTCATGCAAAAATTGCCTTTGGAGTATCGGCTGCAACGCACTGGGGTATCTTCTTGCAATTTGGCACAAAAGCGGTCTTGTTCTTCAGAAGTGATCTTACGACTTCTTCTAGGCCTATTTTGAAGAGATTGTAGCTCCACGTATCGGGCGTAGATTTTTGAAATCACCCCTGTGATACCCCCATCATGGCCGCTATATCCCTCTGTGTAACCCCTTCTTCAACGAGAGCAATTATGCGACCCCTCTGCACATCGGACATTCCAATGTAAGGCATTTTCAATAAATATTATAGGCTTTTTTAAATTTTGAAATTAACATTTCAAATCTCAATGACGATAATATCCCGAACATGTGGTGATAATTCAACATTTCTTTTCATACTATCCAGTTCTTTACATCAAAAAAAAAACATACATGGTTAAAAACAATCAATAATGTGAAATACCGAGTGGTTCCCTATAAACTTGTTTGTGTGTATATCTGAAATGAGAATTGACACTGGTATGGTGTATTAGATTCTAATCAAAGTATTAAACAATCTACTCGTCAAAAGCGATACGAAATCTGGTTTTAATGGATATCGATTCAACTTAATTTGATTTGTGTCGGAAAAATACCGTGGAAACCCAAGCCAATTTAGAAAAAGAGGTCGCATAAGCTTCAAAGGCTTCCTACCATTGATTTCTAATCTAGTAATGTGTCATTATATGAACAATCCCCGGAGAACGTAGATTCAATTGCGTCTATCCATTCCATGCGAGTCTAAACATAATCACCAACGATAGAATTTCTAATTCAGATTCTCTTATTGCTATCCTGTTTCATCTACGACTCCATATATTCAAATTGCGAATTTCATTCTCGATTAGTCGCTGTTACCGAAATCCAGTTTTTTTTGATTTGAAATTTTTCGAGTTTTTCGCAGACTGGTCGGCTAATGGACTTAACACGTTTTCGGTTTTTTAGTTAATTCCAAAAATCAACTTGAATGGTGATGATATGCAAAGATTTTAAGAACATGGAAGAGCTAAAGGTGGAAAAACTGGCTTTAAGATCCGCTATTTTTTTTTTGATATTCGCGAGATAAATTTCTAGTTTCGTTTGTTCGTGGAAACGTGAATTTGGTTCCAGTTCTGCTTGTCTTATGTTTTTTTTTTGTTCGTTTGCGATTACTGCGTCAAGGTTGGATGAAATATAATTCGCAGTGCGCAGCAACCAATGAAGAACACCCTATAAGATGTCAGACAATTTAAATTGCCACGTAATTTTTCACGTTATCAATATATCGTGTTACACAGGGTGTCTCTTGAATTTTCTTACATTCACTACTATGTCCAAAATGAAAGGTGACTCAGCCTTTATTTTATTTTGAGAAATCTTCTTCCAAATCAATTTCATCCCCTCCAGATACAATGCACTTGTTAAAGTCGATTTACGTAATGGCCTTCAGCTCTCGCTTCGATACAGCTTGCATCTCTTCATTTGACTGAAAAAGGTGTCCCCAGAATGGTCTCTTGAGTTTGCTGAAAAGTCACACGGTACCAAACCAGGTGAATGCGGCGGTTGTGCAACAATATGGGTCGAATTTTTGGCGAAATGGTCACGAGGAATTAATGCGAACGATGCATGACGTTCAAATAACATTCTTGTTGACGGGTTCACACGGCGGAAGGTACTCAAAATACACAACCCATCGAAGAAAGCAGTCAACATGACCTTGATTCTTGAGCGACTCTGGCCTTTAGCACGATATTTACTTGTGTAATCGGTTGTTTCTGGGTCGTAAGAATAAATCCACATCTCATCTTCTGAAATGATGTGTTTCATTTCGACCTGATAGAAAGTATTGTTACACTTCAACTAGGAGATATTTTTCCAGATATTTCATCTTTCGGTACCAATAGAGATTTGACGCGTCTGAGACCCATAACATCCTTCAAAATGATATTGCCAAAATCAGCAAGATTTCTAATTGTTAACCAACAATTTACAAGCACAAAATCTTTGATTTCTTGGACGTGAGCTTCGCAGGTCGAGATTGATGGTCGTTCGGGATTCCTCGTCTTCTACTCGTTCTCGACCTCTTTATACCACTTGAAAAAATTTTCTTTCGACATAGCCTTATCACCGAAGGCTTCTTGCACCATTCGCAATGAATCAGCAGTAGAAAATTCATTCCGCCAACAAAATTCACGAAGTGGCATGACACCCATCTATTGTCATAGACTTTCCTTGTCAGTAAACCCCAAAAATCTTCGATTGGTCTTACTTGTGGAATGTTTGGGGGTTCTCTCCGCGAGGTACAAATGGGATGTTATTAGCCTATAACCAATCTCTCGTACCTCGCTCATAACGGGAAGACGCCAAGTTTGGCCAAAACATTATTTCGTCATCAGTGTGATAGGTATTGATGAAATCTAACAATTTTGGGTGACATCTTCCAGTATATAGGTTTGCATCAACAGCTTCGCCTCTCACATGCCCTACATATGGTCTTGAAACCCCAGCTTCAGAAATAGCACACCAAACAAAAACCTTGTCTTTTTTTCTTCGTTTTGAATTTTACTTCGTTTGGACAGTCTTCTATGCCATTTGTATAGAAACCAGTATAACAGTTGATTTCAGAATGGGATAATATAAAATATTTTTCATGATTCAAAATTATGGCTCTGTCATTTGCGAAGTGAATTGTTCTTGAGACGGGGCAACATCTGGAGATATTTTCCAAATGATTCTGGGTGTATTTTGGACACTTACGCCTTTAACAATATTCACATCCCGCATTCAGTAATTCTCGCCTTATTGTCTCATGAGAAGTACGAAATCTTCTGGGGAATTTTCGTAATGATGTTCCTACTGTGTCTCTTACTCTTTTTAAGAGCCTGTTTCTACGGATTTCATTAAGAGCCTTCGGTCGACCACTTTTTGGCAAATTCAAGCATGGTATTCCTTGTTCACATTCACTTATTACCTGATAAATAGTTGTCTAAGAAATTTTATGACCACGAGAAATGTTGTTGATTTCAGGCTTAGGAACTGGCCCAACTAAATTGTAAATATTTCTAATTTGTAAACCATTATAGCGAACTTATTCAGACTTTTGACAGAAGGAATACTCAATATAAATCATAAATGACATCTGTTGATCACGGCAACTAGATCTTCCACGAATTGCGGGAACTATGCATGAAGAAACTTCTTCCCAAGACTTTCGTGACATACGTTATTATAGAATCAAAACTTATGAATCTTCTAGGAGTATGATTAGAACCGAATTATTTTGATTTCAATGATGAAATTCACATCAGCAAAAGGGGCTTAATTATGAGTAATCCTCTCAATCCTTTACTAACAGAAATTTTCATGGATAACATTGGGGAAATATCTCATAATCATCAAATGTCGAAACATTGCATTTATTGGTTTAGATATGTGTATGATATAATCTGTCAAAAATTTCGATGTTTGCTAAGTGAGCACAACTGTTTTCTATACTGACGTGAAGTTCGATTGCGATCTGTCATTTAGTTTCTTTACAGTCCTCGATTTTGTCAGTTCTCACAACTATATTTTGCGATTTTTGCAATGGATACAAATATCGAACAATTTCTATCAAATTTTATATTGCAAAAGAAATTTCGTATGCCAAATCGCTGAAAAGGTTACAGAAGGTTAACAGTGAATCGACTCTATCAGAAACACGTGCATATGAGAGGTACAGTGCATTCAACAGCGGCTGCCATCTTAAACTGAAGTTAATATCGACAAAGTGAACGAAATGGTAATTGAAAATCGTCATTTAAGTTTGAGAGAGATAAGCACTGAACTTTGTGTTTCTCACGAATCAATTCATACAATTTTAAACTATTGTTTGGGCATGAAACGCGTTCCCACACGACTAGTTTCAAATTACCAGAATCTTCTTTAAGAATTCAATCGCGGAAAGGTCGCTGAGAACATACTAGAACGTGTCAATTCCAAACACACGTTTATAGAACGTATTGTAACTGATGATAAAACATGAGTTTATGAGTTTAACATGGAAACCAGTCAACAAGATTCGAAATAGCGCCTTCCAACTGAACCGAAACCGAAAATCCCACGTCAAAGTCGATCTAAAGTCAAGGTAATGTTCACTGTTTTCTTTGATTATCGCGATGACTTTTAATTCATGACAGAAGGTCAGACGATAAATTAAGAATATTACCTGAGCGTTATGTGGCGTTTAGGAGAGAAAATCCGTTGAAAAAGGCCAGATTTGTGGAAAGAAAACTCATCGATTTTTACACCACGATAATGTACCATCTCACAAGGCTATCATTGTGAATGAATTTCTAACCAAAAACTCAACAAATATCATCGAACAACCACCGTCTTTACCTGATATGGTTCCGGCTGACTTTTTGCTTTTTCCAAAACTCGAAATACCCATTTTGATACAATTGGATGAACAAACATATTTTGTTTTTCATTGGCCAATTTCCAGTACTTTTTTGACAGAATGTATTATCTCCTGATTTTGAAAGGAAGAATTATAAAAACTGTAAATCAGCTTCAAAGAAAAACTGAAAAAATATTCGGCTTTAACAGTTTGACCTCGAAATGTCTTCGAAGTTACGGAAAAATAATAAGTCGTTAACACGTAAAAATATTTACCATTATCACTTTTACCGTGTTGTATATTTCATCCTTTATGATATAATATGCATATAAAAAATTTTAAGATCAGTAAAGCTGTCGCCTTGTGAAAATACAATGATTTATAATTATTGTAAGAATTCATACGTAAATGCTGAGGAGAGATTTATGATGGTTGTTAATTAATTTTTAATATTTGAGTGATGCGTTGAGGTTGTACAGGGTGTCCCGTTTTCGATGTTTCAGTACGGAAGTTATGTGAAATATTGTGAATGGAGAAAAATGACCCCCTCATCCCGCCTTCGGTTCCAGGGAAATTCATTGTTGAACACAGATCGCAGCGTCTTTTGTTTTAAAGATATCACCCTTTTCCGGAATTTTGGCATATTCCAATATTTTTCTTGCTGTCAAAGTTCGTTGAAAATTATTTTGACGTTACGCGGGCACGTATTCAAATGATTTTTGCGTTTTAATATAATCTTGTGCTTTTTAATCATGAACAATGAGTGAATTTGAATGAAATAGTGAGAGTATCAAAAATGTGAATTATCCAATATTAAAAATTATGTGGATTCATAATTTTTGTTGGCTATATAGAGAGTGGAACTCAAACCTTTTTGGCAGTCTATAATGATCCGATATCTGTGAAAAGTCTGGATCATCTTCGTTGTATGCATTACGTCAAGTTTACAAAACTTAAGACCTGTGCAGCTCTCAAATATTCCACCAACAAGTGCAGCTGCTCATCAACATTTCAATCGTGTATATTATCAAGTTTAAACTTGGTTAGGGCATGATTTGGAACCCCAGGTATGGGGTTGGGAAATGCGAAACGATTTTCTGGAGCCTATCATGACAATTTCACCATCTGCTCCAAAAGATTTGCTAAATACAATTTTCTGCAACTGCAAGAGTGGTTGTGGTTCGCGATGCGGATGCAGGAAAGCGGGTATGCAATGCTCTTTAGCTAGTGGCCAATGTAATGGGCAAGCTTATCTCAATGCTCTTCCATATCAAAGCGACATTAACGAAGATGTAGCCTATGACCCCGAAACCATAAAAGAACTTAAGACAAATGTTGTTGAAGACGATAATGAAGACGAGTTTGAAATTTACCACTCGCCGGAAGATGACAATGAAGAGGAAGAAGATGATTAAAATTATAAATTGTAGTTTATCTACCCTTCTTTTCATTTTTTTATTTTTAATAAAAATAAATGTAATGAATGATATTTTTTAATGAAAAGATTAATTAATTAGGTTTAAATTCGATAATTATTCCTATATTTTCATTAACAAATCTGCAATTACATGGGCAGATAAGTGTTGTTAGATGAATAAATATTGAATAAAAAGTGGATATGTTAGGAAAAAAATGATAAAATATAATATAATAGTTAATACAAATTGACAAATATTTAGAATCATTGATTTATCGATAGTTCATCAACTATGTATGGCGCGTTTTTGATGTGTGTGTGTTTGATGCTGTGACCGCGCGTTCTCCGCCCTCTATCTCGAAAACGGTTCACCGTATAAAAAATTTTTTCGAACAGAATTTATAGAATTTTGTACTCTACAATATTGATGCGCAAGAAATCAATTATTGTGACTTTTGTCCTTGAAATTTAATACACCCTACAATATGTAGGTTTGGAGACAACTTTTGGGGTGTCAATATACAAGTATTCACAGACTTACAGCTGGGTATCTCGAATTCCGTGATTCTAACCTAATTTAAGCTCAAACGACTGGACCAGTAGTTATGATTTGAAACAAAGTGCCAATATTTTTTGAACTTTTATGTCGTGATCTCATTAACCATATCTATTATTTGAAAAGAGCTCCACGAAGCGTAAATCATTCATTTTTCTTGGTTCACAATGAAAACGAAAGTTCATGAAAAAAGTGCAAATGAAAAATCGTCCAACTTGTTGAAAATATCTTTTCAAAATAAATCTCCAACGGAAATCAAATCTTCGAAATATTCAGAATACTCCGTAACTACTACTTAAGGAGACAGAGTTGAAAGTTTCTCGTAGAAAATTTTTTCCTCTTTAAAAATCTTTTGTTTTTAATTTCTTACGTGTCTATAGTTTCCAAGTTGTCGGTAAAAACTATATATCTTTTTTCCATAACTTTTGCAATTTTTATGTGGTAATATACCCTTTCGACACATTTTTCTAGTAACATTCTGGTTCCTATGCGCTATTACACATATTTTTAGGAGTAGTAAATAGTCATCATTTTCAACTTGTCGATTTGACTTCTTGCACAAACTGTAGATACTTGTATCGTATATACACACAACCAAATTTATATGGAATCAACCGATATTTTGAATCCTACCTCAGAGATTTTGAAAATTTCAGACGATTGTTAGAATTGATCCTTTTGAGATATTTCAATTGAAAAAGAAATAAATTAAGGTTTGTTTTAAGAAAGAAACAAATAAAAGAAAATAAGAGACTATTTCCCCATGTCGTAAAAAAATTGAAAATTGTTTTCTCACATATTAGGTGTTTTTTCTCGACCTCAGTAGCTTGTATCACCTCCTCTTGCCGTGATACAAGCCTGAATCCGTCTAGGCATGCTTTGGATTAGGTTCTCGACCTCCTCTGGGATAATGCTCTGCAACTCTTCTGTGGCGGCGTGGGTGAGCTATTGTGGAATTCTAGGATTACCCTGGCGTGATCTAATGTTCCTTTTGAGATTATACCATAAATATTCAATAGAATTTAGGTCTGAAGATCAAGCTGGCTAATCCAAAATAGCGATTCCCTTTGTTTCAAGATAATGTCACGCGAGGTTGCTGGCATGAGGAGGAGCATTATCTTGCGTGAAAGTGAAATTCTTAACGTGGGCACCACGCCAGGGTCTCACCTTGGGCTCCAGGTTCACGTAATTCATCAAATCTATTTTGCCTCCCAGCATAATACCACCCCAAAACATCACACTGCCCCTTGGTATTTCGGAATTTGTCTTGCTGCTCAGAGTCTAGCTTGTCTTCCATGACCCCTTAAAACCCGAATCCGGCAGTCATCTGATCGAACACCAATTCTGGTCTCATCCGAAAAACTAACATTTTGCCAATTCTCAATATTCCAATTTTGGTGCTCGATACATCAGTTAAATCTGTTAATGTTTGATGTCTGGTTAGCTGTGGAACTCTTAAGGGCTTTCTGATGTATAAACCCCTTGAACGAAGTCTTTGACGTATCGTTTCGACTGGTACACTGATGGCTGTTGCTTCGAGAAATTACCCTTGGAGTATGGGTTGCGACGCACTAGAGTCTCTTCTTGCAATTTGGCACAAAAAGCGGTCTTGTTCTTTAGAAGTGATCTTCCTACGCTTCTTCTAGGCCTATGTTGCAAATATTGTAGCTCCACGTATCGGGCGTAGGTTTTTGTGGCCGCTATATCCCTCTTTGTCACTCCTTCTTCAACGAGAGCAACTATTCGACCACTTTGCACATCGGGCAATCCAACGTAACATGTGGTGATTATTCAACATTTCTTGTCATACTATCCAGTTGTTTCACAACAAAAAACTTCATTCTTCATAAATAGTCAAAGATCCATGGATAAAAACAATCAATAATGTGAAATACCAAGTGATTCCATATAAATTTGGTTATGTGTATTACAAGTCGTATCGAGGAAACATAACTCAGTTTCAGTGTTTACTGAAGGACATTCTTTTTCAAACATTGTTAACTAGTATTTCTCCTATTAAAACTCAACTGAACTATGATTCTTTTGTCGTAATTTTTGAAATTATTGTTTTATCTTTTTCGACCAAATAAATTGACTTAGATTTGAGTAAGATATCAATTTGTTTCAATTCAATGAGAAAATGTTAATATCGAGGGCAACGTATTCTTCGATGTCATTTTATACACAGTGTGCTCAGAAATCACTTGTCAACTCAATAAAAATAAACTGCCAATAAAACTTTTCAGAGGAATATATAAACAGACAGAGTAGATTTATTTTTTGAATTTGGGAGGCTTTTACTTGGTAAAATTCCATTATCAATAATAAAAAACAAGTACTGTGTTTTTAGGAATTTTACTTAATAATTGCGATTCGTAACGCGTTTCACTACACCGTAGCTTCTTCAGACGAATGAATATACAGAAAAATATAAATGAGAATATAACTATATTTGTTCTTGAGTAATTAAAAGTTTATTGGGTTGCTTCTTCTTAAGTGGTTATTTATGACAGGTATATCCAATAAAATTAAGGAATAGATTGCTCCCCGAAAAGATTCAATAGAGGTGAAGGGCTTAAATCGACTTGTTCATTGATGAGTCTACCTGAGTGTTTGTATTTATTGATTTCTAAAATTTCCCAAAGATCTACCTTCCAATATTTATTATCTGTATGCAAAATTTCAAACTGTGGGTCGAAAGAATGATTATTTTCTAAGAGACGATTCGCGTAATTTGAATCTGATTTTTTATTTGAAAAACTGCGTTTATGTTCCGATATTCTAATATTAAAATTTCTATGTGTTCTACCAATGTAGAAATTATCACAGTCATTGCAATTCAATCTATAAACACCTGATTTATTGTTTTTACCTGGTTTGGTTTTATTATTTTTATATATTTGCCTAAATTATTATGAGTTTGGAAAGCTATGTTGAAATTATTGCTACTTAAGAATGATTTCAGTTTCTCACTTGTAATGCCAACGTAGGTTAAGGTGTTGAATTTTTGTTTCAATTTATCGACAGGGTAAACGTCATTCAATGCGATTCTTTTTGGTTTTTTATTTAAAATATTATTTATTAGTTTGGGATTGTAACCATTAGTAAAGTAGATTTAATTCTGATTTCCGGTTTCTTTACTCCATAATGATATATGTAAGGTTCTTTGAATTTTCGTCAGGTGACAAAATTTGAGTTTCCCTATTTTCTGTGAATTGGTTGTGAATTCGGGTACTTGTAACTCTTTTGTTTTGTAACAACCAATAAACTCGCAATTCTGAATAACTATGAGTTTTTTTATTGATATTATAGAGAAGAACCTAACCTAACCTAACCCAAACCTTGGCTAAAATAATGTATATTGTGCGGAAAGCTAATATCTATATATTCTACGGTACACCCTATCTAGGTAGGTAGGTAGGGTGTATCGTGTATGTACGACAACCCTGCATCACACATACTTGCAGCCTTTTTTTGTCTTATTAAATTCTATAACATCTCTAGAATATTGTCCTAAATTTTCAAGTTGATCCGACTAATAGTTTCGGAGATACAGCCTTGAAAAGGTGGACGCTTGAGGTCAGGTATAGGCTGAGGGCGCAATAGGTATAGCGCAGCTGCAGCTCATCTATTGTTAGCCGTAATTATTGTCCCTTTTTTTCTTTATAATAAGGTAAACTACTGGAAAATATTTCATTTGGTGATTTCTCGTTAAACTACGAAGTTCATTTTGAGTTTATAAGTGTTTGTTGTGAATTTAATTCGATAAAAAATGCCGTTTAAAGTGTCTAGAACCCAGATAACGGAAGGTGTTCGTTGAAAAGATAGACTTAAGAAGAGGAAACAATCGTTTAATCCAAAAAATCCTGAGGTAGATGATAATTCTTTCACGAGTACGTCGGCAAAAAATTAAAAGGCGATGACAAACAGCACGTGCCAGAGGAAGCCACGCTACAATATTCGATTATTGACTTTGCTCTGGTTTTTTCTACACTTTCGTGTTTTGTACGGTGTTCAAACATTATTGAAAGTGGAGGTGAAGAAAAATTTTGTAATAGAAAAGTAAATTTTAAACAATGCTCCAAATTCGGTCTGGGATTTAAACTTGTGGTAGAATGTGAACGATGTATGCCAAAATATATTTTATCATGTCAACAAATTGGCAGAATGTATGAACTAAATCGGCGGTTCATTTTTGTTATGCGAGTATTGGGTTTGGGTCTTGCTGGATGCAAGAAGTTTTGCGGTTTGATGGATCTAAGCAGCTCCTTTTTGAATCAATCAACATATGACCTTTATATTAATAAAATACATGAATGTATTACCATAGTTACTAAGAAACTGTTCTCCTCTGCTGCTACAGAGGAAAAGCAATTGACAAGTTTAGCAAACATGGAAGATACGACAGATGTGACTGTCTCCGGTGATGGGACGTGGAAAAAGCGTGGTTTTGCATCACTTTATGGTGTCAGTTCTCTAATCGGATATCACTCAGGAAAAGTCTTGGATGTCGTTGTTAAATGTTCATACTGTAAACTATGTGAGTCTTGGAAAAAAAATTAGATACGGCAGAATTTGAAGAATGGAAAGAATAACACATCAAAAATGAACACCTTTCACGATAATTGATAGCGAAACCCACTGCAAATATATTTATTATACCTGTTGTTTCATTACGTCCACAAATTAATATTTATTTTACCTCACTCCGATTTCAAAACATTCATTTATAATTATATAATTTGCAGCTAATCTATGTACACAATATCGAATTGTTTGGATATCGTACGTTTTCGTTACTAAAATGATAACAACAATTCGAATTGGTGATTGACATTACATCCATATGTTTACAGAAACGTGTCAAGAATTCCTCCGAATTATAACCGAGTCAATTTTCTTGCCACATTGCCTGCTGTTAAACGATTATTATCAAGTTTACTGCATATTGATTAATTTTTTCAACGAGTACCTGTATTACCTGTTCTTGAGGCAATATTAAAACTGAGTTCTGATAGGAATTTATGATGAAGGAAATCAAAGTCGGTCTGATTTTGAACCGCTTAAGATACACTGTTCACAAAATTTATAGATATGCGAGTGAACACATTCGTCCCGGATATACAGGGGGAGGGGTGTGGTACCAACCTTTCGATTCTTGAACTCCTCCACTACTACAACTACCACTAGGCTCTTTGAAATTTGCATAAAGATGCTTTGTTTTCTCCCGAATAATTAGACTACTCAGAGGCTGCACACTACCCCATTTCATCTTCTAATTTTACTATGGAACGTACATGTGATTCGTTAACATTGAATATGGATGGAAACGTAAACGATCAAGCATTTTTATTTCCACTTCAAACGGTAACAGTGATTTTTTTTCGTTTCGAAAATCATTTTTTAAATTTAGACGACAAAATTATTTATATCAATTCAGGGCCCCCGCAACCATATGCGCAAAGTGTACAATGCACACGGGTGCCATCCTTCAGGTGTGCCAAAACCCAGGGTCCAAAAAAATATTAAAATAAAAGTTGAGAAATTAAATAGGATTAGGTATAAATACACACGCAATTTTAATAGTATATCATCCAGTTACTGCCGATTCCTATGTTGCGAAAACATGACAGGCGGCAGTTTCTTGATTTTTCCTGTTCAGACATGAATAACGCTTGGAGCGCTATAAAAGCGATGCATCGCCACAGGCGTTTTTAAATGAATTAGTTTACTGGACCGTGAACAACAAATGAATAAAAACAAGTAACCCTATTAATTTTTACATATAAAGTTATTTTTATTTTGTCAAGTGTGGTGTTGTGTTGTGTAATATTTTGTTTACTACTTTTTTTCAAATTAAGTGCAAAACCTGTTGACTGCAATTTCAACGGCTTGATTTTTTATAAAATGGTAAGTATTCCCTACTTTATACTATCAACATTAACCCTTTATAGGATACTTGTTATAATTAATTTTTTAGCCAAATATCTTTTTATTAATGGAAATGTCATCTAAGAGTTTAAAAAAGTAACTGGTTTTATCCATAACTCGAGTAGTATTTATGCTATTGATCTTTTTAAAAAACCGTTTTGTAGGGTTTTTAAGAGCTATAAGATCAAATCAGTTTAATATCTCTTTTGCTTTTATTTTTGAAAGGATTTAAGCTGAAAGGGCTCGAACAAATTGCTTTTTACTCAAATATGCAAACTTTAATCGGCCATATCTTACTTAATGATAATCTGCCCTATGAAGGGTTAAAAACTATTGGCTACTTAGTTAACTTTTTAAGAATATTTCCTACCCTACCCACATGGTGCTTATTATTGTGGTTACTTAAGAAGTTAATTCCCATGAGTACTAATTTTTTATTTGCTTTTTCAGGATAAAGGAAAGAGACCTTCAGGTGCGAAGTTTCGCGAGCAAAAGAAACTGAGACTACAAGAAAGGGGAAAAATGGTTGGATCTTTAAAGCATTTCTTGAAAAACAATCGAAATTCCAAGGAGACTATCGATGTTGGTGCGATCGAATCGTCCGAATCTCAAGATTCTAAATCCTTAATATCAATAACCGTGAGTGGACCATCTGAAATTTCAACAATAACATCAGGTCCTGCAACAAGTGGCACCGGTTGTAGCAGCAAAACAGCTTCTACTGTCTACAGTTCAGTAACGTCAGCTACCGAAATACCTGCTGCAAGTGACACTTTCGATGAAGGCTGTTATGAGGCTAGTATCGATATAATTCCGTCCGACCCCGGTTTGTGGCCTGAAAGAATTATCAATGAGATGGCTAGAAAATTGGTTAAACGTGGTCCGCCCTTGATAGAGATCAGTTTTAGCTTTCCTAGTAATAAAGATAAGAGAAAGTTTTCGTGCAAAGACTTTAAAAGAAATCTAGCAAATGGAGAAAAAGTCGAAAGGGCTTGGCTTATTTACTCCATTTCTAAAGATTCTGTATTTTGTTTTTATTGTAAGTTGTTTAGTAAATGTAAAACTCCTAACGCTTTGTGTGATACAAATGGAGTATCTGATTTTCAGCACTTGTCTTTGCTAATTAAGAGACACGAAACGTCAATTTTACACAACAGATATATAAACAATTGGGTAAATTTAAAAAAAAAATGTTGGAAATATCTACGACTGTCAATGCTCATCATCTGCGAATTTTAGAAACGAAAAAAAAAATATTGGCGAGACGTGTTGGAAAGAATTATTGCGATTTAAAGTATTTATCTACACAATGCTTGCCATTTCAAGGTTCTTCTCAATTGCTTTTCGAACATGATAATGGAAATTTTCTGAAAGCTGTAGAGATGATTGCCTCTTTTGATTCAGTGATGAGACAGCACGTTAGCCGAGTGTATAACTCCCAAAAAAAATTTGTTAAAATGATTCATTATTTAGGCATGCAAATACAGAATGAAATAATTCATCATATTTTTCAATAATATTAGACTGTACACCAGACAGTAGTCATACTGAGCAAATTAGTCTTGTTCTGAGGTATGTTGTCCTTAACACCGCTTCAAAAAAGGTTGAAGTTAAGGAAAGTTTTATTGCGTTTAATCCAATACTGGACTCTACAGGAGAAGGGACATATTTGTGATAGAAAATTTGAAAAAAGTAAATTTAGAATTAAAACACATTAGGGGTCAAGGTTATGGTAATGGGACAAATATGAAGGGACAACATGTTGGGCTTCAAAAACGCATTCTTGATGCGAATCCGAAAGCCCTTTTAGTACCTTGTGCGGCTCATACTTTGAATTTAACAGTAAATGATGCTTCTAAGATGTCAGGTGCTACGATAAACTTTTTTAATCTTGTTCAAGAGTTATATAATTTGTTTTCGTCATCCACAAAAAGGTGGTATGTTTTGAGAAAAAATGTCCCCGGGTTGAGTTCAAAGCCTCTAAGTGAGACAAGATGGTCCAGCAGAATTGACGCAATAAAGCCCCTTAAAGTTTATTTAAATAAGGTTTGCGAAAGTCTTCTAGAAGTGGATGAAGATAATTCCTTTCACATTGATTCAAGACATAAAGCGAGTTCCCTCTTAACGTGTACAAAATTTTCAATTTATTTGTGGAATTATTATTTGGCATGACGTTTTATTTCATATAAATATTGTCAGCAAACAAATGCAAAGTGGTACAATTGATATTAAAGTATGCCAAACCTACCTCAAAAATTTAATTCATCACTTCCAGCAATATAGATCTGACCATTACAAGAAATTCTTGTGCAAGCGAAAGAAGTAGCATCCTCTCTCGAAATTGAAGAAGATTTTCCACCATTACCAACGATTAGGAGGAAATTTAAACCAAAACTGTTTGACTATGAACACCGAGATGAGATCCAAAAACCGTCTTTAAAATTAGTTTTTTCTTAAAAATTATAGATCAAACTATAAGCTCTCTAAAAAACCGATTTGACTCATTAAACGACTATGATAATATTTTATTATTTTTAGCGACATATTCAAATTAAGTGACAGCGATCTTTTAAAACATTGTTCTATTCTTGAAAACTACTGACAGATCAGGATAATAAGGATATAGACTCCAATGATCTGTTTAACGAAATTAAAGCGTTGAAGTTGTTTTCATTACCTGATGGTACTGACCCTAAAGTATTTTACAATATATATTTGAAAACCATTTAATCTCCACCTTTCCAAACGTAAGCATTTCACTAAGAATTTTTTTAACATTGCCTGTATCTGTAGCTTCTGGCGAGCAATCTTTTTCAAAGTTAAAAATCATTAAAAATTATTCAAGATCGACAATGATTCAAGAAAGATTGTTTGGGCTAACTATATTAGCAATTGAACAAGAAATTTTTGACGGTATAAATTTTAGCGATATAATTAATGAATTTGCAACAGCAAATTCTCGGAAAATATCGCTGCTACAATAGCTATCTTTTATTTTTCTATTGCACCTAGATCTAGCTATCATTTTGATTCTGAAACGAAGTTCCCTAGATATTTGTTATTAGAAATATCTGCATATTTTTAAAATATCTAAGTATAAGTAGAAAGTAGTACTATGTGTAGACATCAGGCAATATTTCTGTGATTTGTTCCTAAAAATGTGATTTTTAGTTTCAGGTTATTTTCTAGTATTTGTAAACGAGTCAACGTGTCTGTATTCCATTACTGAAGTAAATGTTTTGAAATGGGTGTGAACAAGAATTTATTTTGTTATGATTTTGTTCTGTTTGTTTCATTTCGATATTTTAGTCTACAAATAAATATGACTTCTAAAGTTCAGTTCTTTGCTTCACTTCAAGCACCTACCTACCTACCTCCTACCTCAAAAAAAAATAAAACACATGATCCAAAATGCCTAAAGGTGCACACAAGCGCCAGTAGCCCTCACGGGGCCCTATATCAATTCAAATATTTTTACTGATTCATCGATTAGTTCGTCATCTGCTATCTGAATGCTACTACATTATAACAGAATTAATTTGAAATGGAAACACTGAGACCAAGTAAACGCTTGATAAGTACCATTGGGATACTGCACCATTAATTTCGTATCAACTTTTAAGATCTTTTTCGAAAGAGTGCTTGGCGAAGTTCAGTCGCAATCCAATGGAGTTTTTTTCAACGTTTCTTAACCATTGATGCACATCGCAACACTGGAATCAAGAACCAAGCAAAACAGGAATGCATCAAAGACAGCAAAGTTGTGTCAATTGACTAACAAAGTCATAGCCATAGTTATTTGGAATGCACAAATTCAGATCTTTTGATTTGAAGCAAAAATGACAGCAATTGGCCAAGAGCATCGTGTGATTTAGTTACTCCATACAGCAGTGTATACTTCAGTTTTTCAAAACCTAACTAAGGATTAGGCTGCATTCTTCTCTACGTAGTCCCCTAGTGGGAGATACTTTAGATGCAGCCAAAAATATATCGATAAATGTCGAATTTATCCTCGAATGCAGTTCGTCAGCGATTAGCTACAACAGCAACATTGTCAGGAAGAAAGGAATTTCGATCTTTTCAGGATTTGGTTTGTGTATCGACTGTCGATGTATTCGTCTCTAGAGGAGAAAGGAGGAAAGTTAGCAAGAAGGGTACACATATCATCAAGTTATTCTAATGACTTATCAGATACTTAACACATCGTTCTGACACAACTTTATGTACAGTGTCATTTCGTAAACAATTATTCGTTGTTCTATGACGCAAATAAGATTTATCCTAATGATTTATAACCAACATGTCTTATCGAATATCATGAGTACTACTAACAATAAACAATAACTTTTATGCAAATTTCCACTCAAATCATTATAATATTTCCTTCCGATGTAGATTTCAAGGTTTCTAAGAATTATCCAGTAAGATGTTTTGGCTAAATCGCTTATTTTATATTTCTTTTTCTAATGCTCATTATTTTGATATGAATTTTACTTCGTGATTTGTACACATCAGAATTTATCTATTAATAACTCGAAACGATTGATTTCGATGGAAAAATTTGTATTTCGATAACGTTTTTCCAGTCGAGTTTATCTGTTTGCGTCTGGTTTCTAGAAAAATGACTTCGCAAACATATTTACTATTATGGGTTCAAAACTGATGATTGTTTATATACAGAAGAACCAGATTTCTACAGGGTGTTGAAATCGCATTTTTCGATGTTCAAATTTGATACGTTGGTATCTCTTCCAGGTCCACATTTTTAGGCGACATAAGCAGAAATGAAAATTTGAAGAGCAATATTTTTTCTAGAGTCACGTGTGTTTTCTTCTCCTTCACTTCTTCCAATACGCTACACCGGTAACGAAACAAATTTGCAATGACGCTTTCATCATTCTGTTAACCTTTTTGTTCCATGAAATACACTCCCCACAAAAATTATCGCATCACCCTCCTTTTACGACAATACTATATAAACTTTTAGGTTGGTCATTCAAGAGTCGCTTGGTAACTTTCGGAAGTGTAAAATAAGAAGATATCATTCAAAAGAGATGAGTTTATGATGAGAAATATCAACAATTTTCGAGTTAATGAAAAATTGAAATATTCTACCATCTTCAAACATTCGCGAAGAGACCAATCAACTAGCATCGAATGGTTACTAATCATTTTCAAGATCGAGTGTTCTAGTTCTAGTTTTTGGAGTGTTATACAAGCCTCCTACGTTGCTGAATTTGCCACCCCATGTTGTCCCAAACATGTTCCATGGGATTAAAGTCGGGACTTCTGGCTGGCCATCTTAAAATATCAATTTCGGCATTTTGCAGAAATTCTGTAACTACTCTAGCTGCATGAAGCCGAGCATTATCATGCATATAAATGAAGTTTTCGCCAATCAATGGGACTAAAGGTACAACATGGGGTTCAAGGGTATCTGCGATGTATCTGGCCGCTGTCATTCTTCTATTATTCACTAGGACTAACTGAGTTCGACCATGGAAAGAAATGCCTCCCCACACCATTACAGAGCCCCCTCCGAAGTTTTCGGTTTGCCGAATATTGCATTGCTGATACCGTTCCCCAGGTCGTCTGTATACAGGCATGCGTCTATCATTTGATACTGGACAGAACCTGGACTCGTCGGAAAAGAGAACATTCGACCATTCTGGAATACCCCAATTTGCATGTTCCCTCGCAAACTGAAGTCTTGCAACTCGATACTCTCTGGTGAGACGCTGGCCGGTAGATGCCACCCTTAGATAGATAGATATTATCAGTGAGTTAGGGTTGCCTAGCAGCCCGGCCAGTCAGCTCAGTCAGCTTCAGTTTGCAAGATCCAAGTCCTTCATCCTGACCCTGTCCCCAGCTGGGCACTAGCACATAACATGTCCCATTGATTCTATATCTTCTTCACATAGCTTACATGAAGGATCCTCAACCAATCCTACTTTATTTAGGTGTTTCGTGAGGCGACAGTGCCCCGTTAATATGGCAGTTTAAACTCTCAGTTCCAACCTAGAGAGTTTAAGCCAGGCCTTGGCTTTTGTAGTGGAAGGTCCAATGATGGCACGTCGAGCGTGTCTGAGTCCTGGGAGGCTCATCCAATGCTCACGTACCCGCAAGTCCAGCCATTGGTTGTTTTCCATCCTTGCAGTTTCCAGGGGAATTCCGAGCTTAGGCTCCGGTCCTATGAACTCCAGGTTAGTTCCTCGAGCGGCCATTGAGTCCGCCTTCTCATTTCCCTCAATACCCGAGTGGCCAGGAACCCATATTAGACGGAGGCTGCTCCACTCTCCTAGCTTGGCAAGGATGGAACGACATTCCTGCACCATAAGTGACGTACAGGTATCGGATGCCAATGCTCTCAGTGCAGCTTGGCTATCGGTGAGGATTTTAATTTTTCTATTTGTTAATCCCCCGGTAAGCGAGATGTTAGCACAGTCGTCAATGGTGAATATTTCTGCTTGAAAGACAGTCGCATGCCCACCAAGACATATCGACTGTTTCTTGGCGGCACCTCGACCATAGACACCAGCTCCAATACCTTTTTCAGTTTTAGAGCCATCCGTGTACCACCTGGGACCCTCAAGTAGACGGTTCTTGCAGCTTATCCTTTCCTGTCTATCGGGAATGATGATCTGGAATGACCTTTCCATGTTGGTAAAAGGTGTTGCTGTATCCGACCTCATACTCAGCACTTCATTGTCCTCGATTTCAGACTGTAAGGCGCTAGGCACAAAGCCGAAGTTACCCGCTTCATTACGGGAAAGATGATGGAATCTGTAGAAAGCCATGCTAGCCACTCCTCTTATCACCAAATGAAGAGGGGCAAGGTCGAATATCAGTTCCATGGCCGCAGTGGGTGTAGAGCGAAAGGCTCCAGTAATCATCATGCAGGCTGTTCTCTGTAATTTAGAGAGCTTGACTTGGCATTGCTTCTTAAGACTGCACTCCCACCAAGCAATGCATCCGTACGTAATACGTGGTCCAACCACCATCATATATAGCCACTGAAGTTGTTTTTGGACATGACCTCACTTTTTCCACAGGTCGTATGACATGCCCATAGGGAATGTATAGTCTGTGTATTGTGTTTTCCAGGTGCGAATTCCACGTGAGTTTGCTATCCAGGGTAATTCCCAGATACATTGCTTTTTCCACAACCGGAATAAACACCCCGCCCAGGGTCGGAGGGGAATCAAATATCCTCCTGGTAAATGGTAACATAAGGGTTTTGTAGAGGTTTATGCTAAGTTTCTCTCCTTCACACCACCCCTGAATTGTAGACATAGCCTCCTGAACTCTGTCAGAAACATCGCTATCATATCCGACAGCCAGAATGATTATATCATCAGCGTATGCGCAGTGCGCCAATTATTGCCAGAAGGTCATCAACTAGCAGGGACCACAACAGTGGGGATAGAACTCCTTCCTGTGGGCAGCCCTTGCCAGCCACAAAAGTGACTACTTCTCCTTTCAGTGAAGTGTTGATCACCCTGGCATTTAGCATCAATAGAAGATTAAGAAGCCAGCAAAACCAGCCAGCTATTGGGAATGAGGCTCGGAACAATGAGGTCATTGATTTTCTCCAAAAGTTTTACGTCTCTGAATCAATTCAAATTTTCGATTTTATGAGTTAATTTCATGGTGCACTGCAAAAGATTTGAGGAAGTGAATTATTATTTCTTGCAGAGTTATTCAAGATTCTATGAAAATTTTTCGATGGAATACTCAAATCAATGCGACTTTGGTGTAATGCCAATATGGGAACATTCTTAGTTTTAAAATTGAGTAAAATAATCTTGTTTGTTACAAAGCTCTTGAATTCTATAATATTCTATGGAAAATTTGAGCTCGCACTTAGGGTACACGATGAAACAATATAATCTGATTATAATGAGATATTTCCTGGCTTTATCAATACACAGTTGGAATCGATAACATATTAGAAGAATATTTACAGACGACAACTATTTGCAAAGTAATTATCCACCAGAAATGAACGGATAGTAATTTTTGAGAATGAAAAGATTGTTGTTCCTTCACAACTTCAAAATATGAACGTATTTCGTTCGATTAAAAATGGCAAACCAGTTGAACTTCATTTGGGAATTTTTACAATCTTCCAACTGAAATAATGCATCTACATCTGTAGAACAGAAACTTATTCGGTCTATTTCAAAGCGTGATTAACAAATTAAATGCAAAGAAACAATTTATTTTCTTTTTAAATACAAGAGTTCGGTAAGGATACTTGATTTTAATTTTATCTTCTCTTATTTAAATAAATCATAGATCGTAACAGCGATAGGTGAAAAATTTTAATTCAGAAAATTTTATTTCATATTTTACTAGCATTCCATTAGAAATATCTTAGTGAAAGATTAAGAGTGACAAATGAACTTTGCGATTTTATTTACGAAAATTGATCCGTCTATGGAACCATATCATTTTCAAGAGTCAAATTGCTAATGCCATTGCTGGATCAGTCTGAATTCAAAGAACTTTCATAAACTGCCAAGCGAGAAAAAAATGTTCAAACCTTTGCTTGAGCCTGAAGATAATAATAGAGCAATATGGTCGAAAACTTCAATTAAATTCATTTTTTTATATATTTTTTTTTTAATTTTGTCAGCTAGGAACGTCATATAAATTACTATTCCATATTCACGGTTTCTATATTGGCGAATGAAGAGTTTTTACTGTATTTGAATAATATAGAGCTATCATAATAATAATGACAGGTGTAGAATTTGGCATAAACTGCAACTATGGTACGATCGACATAAATGTTGGTGGATACCCAATAAATTAGCTTACAATTTGTGACAAAGCTGTTGAATACGTGTTCTCATAGATAATAACTAATTTAATAGACTAAGTGTTGTTCAGACCGTTCCAGAATAAGACATTAATAACTCGGAATCTGATAGATCTTATAAAGAAGATAGCATCACCATTCCTATAAATTCACCGCAAAATTTGAGGAAAAGAAATTTTTTTATTATTTTGTTAATTTTTCACTTCTGTTTCAAATGAGCAAGTGATAGACTAGTCTAACGTTTATTTACTTATTTATTTTTTTCTAGAATAGGCTAAAAATTCTACAAATTTATTGAAATTTTGGATTTCTCTAAACCCATGTCCCAAAAAATACTCTTATTAGATGTCGGGAATAAATAAACTGCCTCGAAGAGGCTGCATAAATATTGAAATATAAAACTCACGAAATTCAAACGTTTTAAAGCTCTAACAAAATCGAGTATAAATAATCCGAATTTTTTCAGTACGAAACCGGAAGAATTCTTACGACCCAAACAACAACAAACTCATAGATGCTTTCACCGAACACACGTTCGAACAGATTGTCGTAACAAACTAAACACTCACCTGTTAAAAAAAGCGCCGAGATGAGGGCAAAACTGCGTTTAAATGACTGGACAACTGGATGCATAATACGTCGTCTCTCTGCAACCCTTGAAAAAAGTTTCTCTGTCGCGATTGTTTGGGGTGAGAATCGTTTCAAATGTACGCTAGTCACGTGTACGGAACAACTTTCAACGAAACGACTACACTCCGACAGAGGTAACGGACGACTCGCGCGACTTTGGAAACGCGCTTTCGTATGGAAGCCAACTCGAATTCTAAAAGTAATATGTACGCGATGTTGCCACGTATGCGTGATTTGACAGTATTCATTCAGCGGAGATGAAAAAATTCTGGGACGACAGTAATGTGTAGATTAGATATTTATCAACGATTTCTCAGAGTCAGACACAATGCAACTATGCAAAAATTAACTTAATAGTTGCGTATTCATTGTAATTTATCGAAAAAATAATTCTGCTTGTATCATAGTGTTTCTATTTTGTGAGATATGAGGGAAGATTGATAAGTCAGCGATTTTTTGAACGAAAGAAGTTTTTCTTTCATTATATAGAGAGAAACTATTGGTAAAGTTTTGAAGTAGAGACTGAACCTTAGCGACCAATGTGAATGGGACCTAAATAATAACACTGACATCAGTCAATAATATAACATACATAAAGGTTTACTTTTGCATAAGATTCATTGTGTTTTAGAGCGAGTCTTCTTCTTCAAGTGCCATCTCCGAGTCGAAGGTTGGCAATCATCATCGCTATTTTTACTTCAGAAGCGGCCGATTTAAAAAGTTGCTTCGAAGTGCATACAAACCACTCTCTCAGGTTCCTCAGCCATGAGATTTTTCTCCTTCCTATACTTCGTTTTCCCTGTATTTTGCCTTGAATAATCAGCTGTAGGAATTTATATTTTTCACCTCTCATAATATGGCCCAGATATTCCAATCTACGTTTCTTGAGTGTGTTAGCAACCTCTCTTTCCCTGCCTATGCGTCTCTGAACTTCTGCATTTGTTACTCGATCCATCCATGATATTCTAAGATTCCTCATATACACCCACATTTCAAATGCTTCAATCTTTTTAAGAATTGCGGCATTCACTGTCCATGCTTCCGCTTCATAAAGGAGAGTAGAGAAAACTTAACATTTAGCTGAACGATGTTTTAATGCCATACTTAGATCTTTACTACGAAAAATTTTGTCCATTTTTATGAAGTTGGCTCGGGCTTTTTCTATTCTTATTCTTATTTCTTGGGTGTATTCATTTGTGCTGTTCACCATTGCTCCAAGGTAAGTATATTGCTCCACTCTTTCTACATTTCTGCCGTTTATAGTTAGACTAACATTTACTGGATTGTTCTTTGAGATTACCATGAATTTTGTCTTTTTTATGTTTAGTGATAACCCATATTTCTCACTATAAGTAGATACTCTGGTCATTAGTCTCTGCAGAGCTTCGATAATCTCCGCTAAGATTACTGTGTCGTCCGCATATCTTATGTTGTTTACCCGTGTTCCACCAACTGTTATCCCACATTCTTTTCAGAGCTTTCTTAAGTATTTCTTCAGCATATGCATTGAAGAGTGTCGGCGATAGAACGCATCCCTGTCTTACCCCTCGTTGTATTTCAATTTCTTCTGATGTGTGGTTGTCTATGCATATTATAGCTTTTTGCTTATAATAGAGATTAGTGATGATCTGTACGTCTCTACTATCTAGATGTTGTGATTTAAGGATGTCTATCAGTTGATCATGACGAACCTTGTCAAAGGCTTTATTATAATCTATGAAACACGCATAGACCACTTTGTTGACATCGAGACACGTTTGAGTCAACACGTTGAATGCGAAAAGGGCTTCGCGGGTTCCCAATCCCCTTCTGAATCCAAATTGAGTATCGCTTATATCCATGTCAAGTTGCCAATTGATCTGGTCCGGGGCTTTTCCCATCCTTCATGTTCTTTAATGCATGTTTCACCTCTTCCTTAGTAATATCTGGGCCTATCTCTTCACAGTATGTGTTAATTTCTTCTGGTTCAGTTCTGTTATCCATAAATAATTCTTCTGTGTATTCCTTCCATCTTTGTAGTTTATCTGCTGTATTCATTAAGATCTTACCCTCTTTATTTACAAGAATAGTGCTTTGATTCTTTCTCTGTGTGCCTGCAAGCTCTTTCACTTTTTCGTGTAGGATGAACATGTCATATTTTCTGTCTAAGTCCTCAATTTCTTTGCATCTGTCCTCGTAATACTTTTCTTTTGCTTGACGAATCTTTACTCTAATTTCCTTTTGTAGTTGTTTGTACTTTTGAGTGTTCTGACTTTTATAAAGTCTTCTCTCGTTCATCATTTTTAATATTTCTTCAGTCATCCACTCCTGTTTCTTGTCTTTATCTTCAGTTAGAATCTCTGTACAAGGGTTATTTATATTTCTTTTTAATTCCTCCCATTCTTCGTTAATATTTTCGTGATCTATTTGTATTCTATTTAAGTTTTCATAGATTCTGTTCTGGACTTGTTCTCTAATGCTTGGCACTTGTAGTTTTGTTGTGTTGATCTTTGGTGTAGCTTTTGGTTTTTTAGAATTTTTAGTTTCAGCTTCAGAGTGGCAACCAACGGATTATGGTCCGAAAAAACGTGGGCACCAGGATATGCTTTTACCGACTGAATGGCATTCCTGTATCTCTCATTAACGAGAATGAAATCAATTTGATTTCTAACGATCTTATCATTAAGTCCATCTAAAGGAGCGCGCCATGTATAAAGTCTTCTCTTCGGCAGTTTGAAAAATGTGTTGGTAATGATTAGCTTCTTCTCTTGACAAAATTCCACAAGGCGGTCTCTTCTCTCATTTCGTTCTCCTAATCCATAATCTCCAACCACTCCCCCACTTCTTCCGCTACCAATCTCGAGTTGAAATCGCCCATTAAAACCGTAATTTCTCTATTATTTACTATTTTTAGAGCTTTTTGAAGCTGTTGGTAAAAGGTATTCAGTTCTTCATCTGTTGCCTGTGTTGTTGGAGCATACACTCCAGCGAGTAAATTGTCTAATTTCAAGTCAACAAAACATCATTTGCGCGAAGCGTTATTGTTTTGCTTCAATTCGAAGGAAACTGCCGCCGAATCTCTTAGAATGTTTATTGAAGCCTACGGTGATCATGATCCATAAAATTTTACTTGTAAGAAATGATTTCGACGTTTCAGATCTGGTTTTTTCAGTGTAATCTACACAGGAAACTCAGGAACAAAAAAAGTTCGAAGATACTGATCTACAGGCTTTTAGACGAAGACGCATTCCAAACCCTAAAAATGCTTACAACAACACTAAACGTGGCTCCGTCCCGGATATCTGAACGTTTGAAAGCAATGGGTAAAGTATACTAAGAAGGAAAATGGGCGCCATACGAGCTAAAGCCGAGAGACATACTAAGAATCGTATTGTTACTGGAGATGAAAAGTGGATCGACAATCCCTAGTATCGAAAGACCATTTGCGACCCTGGCCAACATCAACATCGACTCCAAATCGCAATATTCGTGGAAAGAAGGCTACGCTCTGCATCTAGTGGGATCAAAAAGGAGTCATTCATCATGAGCTTTTCAAACAAGGTCAAACAGTCACAGGAATTCTCTATTGAGAACAAATGATCCGTTTAATCTAAGCACTGCACCAGAAGCGACCCAAATACTAGGCAAGCTAGAATAAACTAATCCTGTTGCTTGATAACGCCCGTCCGCATGTCACAAAGACCGTCAAAGAAACACTTGAAGTGCTTCGATGGGACTTGCTACCACATGCGGCTTACTCACCAGACTATGCTCCATCAAACTGCCATTTGTTTTGGTCAATGGCTAATGGGCTTTTGGTGCACTGGGTAGTCGATTGGATTGAATCCAAAGATGAGTCTTCTCTCAGAAAAATGGAAAAAAGTTATAATAAATGAACATCAATCCTTTGATTGATGGTATCTGTATTCTTTTTCTTGAAATGAAGGCTCAATTTTAACAAAATCAAGGTAGGTTTTCAAGAGAAACATTTAATAACGTAATACGTGGTTGATGTCCGGAGTACCTATCCTAACGAAGAAAACATAAAAAGGTTTCACGTGTTTCATACCCTAACAATCGTTTAAAATAGTACGAATTAATTCGTGAGACACAGAAAGTTCATTGCGATTTTCAATTATCATTTCCTTCACTTTATGGATGATACCTGCAGTTGAAGATATTCCAGCATATCTCGATCGCTATTGAATGCACGTGTTTTTGTGCATATGATTCAGTGCCATCTGTAACATTTTCAGCCTTTAGGCAAACGAAATTCCATTTGATTTACCAAATTTGAGACAAATTCTTTGTACGATATTTTTATCCATAAAAATCGCAAAAGGCACTTGTGAGAACTGACGGAATCGATCATTTTAATCAGAATTTTTAAATAATACGGTACTTTTTAGACAGAATGTATACAGGAGATTTCTATGAAGCTAAGCTCTGGAATACACTCAAAACGGAAAATTTAACAGATTGAAGATGAGCAGGATGCTATAATCACGTATCACGTACATTTTCGCAGCGTTGTCTCTCAGGGCATCTTTCGGTGGGGTTCCTAGGGTAAAGCTTCAGCGGGTCTATTGAAACAGAAGAGAGCAGTTAAAGCAATTGCATCGATTTTACGCATAACTAGCTGCAAATGTATACTTACTTGCTAAGTCACTATCATGAACATAAAACGAGATCCCGGAGAGACCCCTCATCATACCACACCAACGAATCTAAAAGACGCAAAGTACATTCAATTATACAGGGTGATTCACGAGTGGCCGTACATAGCTTAACTGTAGTAAGACTACATCTAGGGGAGTTCAAATCGGCACTTAGATCACAAGTTAACGCTATTCGTTCTCGATATACAGGCTGTCTTATGGATTTGGTCGAATTTTCTAATCGCAATCTTGATCGCATAAACCGATCTTCTCGATGTTTCGTACCACAAATAAAAGGTACGCACATGAGTGATTTTGTTTGCTGCTCTAAGTGAAACAACGTGCCGGGATCGCTTCAGAAACGGTGATTTCGATGTGGAAGACGGCCAAAAATCTTCGAAGACGCTGAATTGGAGGCATTGCTCGATGAGGATCCGTGCCAAACACAAGAAGAGTTTGCTTCAGCCTTAACAATTACCCGCCAGGCCATTTCCAAGTGATTGCATGCGCTGGGAATGATTCAAAACCAAGGAGCTTGGGTTCCTTATGACTTGAAGCCAAGAAACTTTGAGCCTCGTTTTTTCGCCTGTGAACAACTGCTCTAACGGCAAAAAAGAAAGGGTTTTCTTCAACGCATCGTAACGGGTTCCAAGGACAACATCAACTGTTTTTAAAAGATTCTACAAGCGTTTCACCAATAGTGTGACTCTTCTTTTCCTTAGCAATAAGAAGAGATAATTCATAGGAAGCTTCAAGCATTTTCAGAGATGCGATGGCGGTGGAGGTGGAAGGGATGCGGGGACACTCGCACTCACACCAAGGCCAAACGAGGTATCGGTACACACGGCTGTTGCCGTCGAGGGGGATGGTTTTGAGAACGTTAAAGTCTTGTGTGCTTGGTAGTTTTAAAAACTGTAGCCTTCTTTGATTAAGTTTACAGCTTTATTAAAACTTTACAAAAACAATTATGAAAACTTAGAAAAACTTTATTTAAAAGATTTAAGGAAATTATTAGCGTAATTTTTTTTTTATGGACTTTCTCCAGGCGCCCCCAGTTTGGGAATCCCTGGTTTAGAAAATCGCAAAATTTGTCTTGAAATGAATACAAACCACGTCAGAGGAGGCGATGAAGTCTAAAACAAAGACTTTATATTTTCAACTAGGCCAACTAATTTTCTCTCTTGGTTTTTTATGTTTCGAGGAAATTCACTAAATTATATAACGTGAGTACATCGTATGCAAACAACGTTTGGACGTCAAACGTCGCTTGTTTGATTTAACTGATATTTAAATGTTTGTCCAATTTAATTATGTCCAAGTTGTTAGTATTATCGAAACTAATTACGAAAATGGATGATAAAATAAAAATTCGAGCGATTACATAAAATTCGCATAGACGTTATATCGGAGTATCAGTGAAATTGCTGTAAGGTTCTAGAAGTAGACTTCGGAGATAAACGTTGTTAGACCAGTGTATTTATGAAAGTTTACATGGTGACCTTAACTTTCTAGCCTTTACTTCGAATTTGCTCATTTCCGAACCCTCCCTCTCTATCACCATAAATAAGTTCACATATTAAGTTCCATAGACCGATATACTGAAATATATATTCTTTTGAAATAGAGAGGATTTACAAAAATTCGAATAATTGTATTTACAACAAATGCCTATTTCTATAATTCTAGTGTGTGTCAGAAAAAAAACACAAGTGTGAGCTCAGGAAAATATAACAGGGAACCATACGTATGATTCAATAAACGAGTGAAAAAACCTGAGGAAAAAACTCGTTTCCCTGTCGCTATTGCACTAGTAATAGCTTGTCTGTTTATGTTGTGTTAGTGTCGTGTGTACATAAAGAGTACCAAAGATTTTTCTGCTTAGCAGCTTCAATTCTCATCTTGCATTACATGATTTCCAGACAAAGACAAGGGTGAAAGGAAGGGGGTTTGGGACAGGAATCTGTAACAGTGACAAAAGAAGACCAGCAGAAAAATATGTCAACAATCATACCTGACTCTTATATCTCTAAACCCACTTGAATGTAAGAAACGATTTTACATAGCAAGCAAGGCCATAAAAAGGACTAAGGAGATAATCAAATAGTACATAACCTGAGATATTTCCTTTTTCGCGGAGATGCTCTTCCTTCGCAGTGTGAGTCTCCTGAAACATAATCACTTCCTTGTTGTAGCTTGCCAATTTTGAAGTATATTCTCGCAAAATCCCTTCAATATTTGAATTCAACACAACAATTCCCTCTCTGTTTGACCGAGAGAGCCCCGATGGCTAGGTTCGATCTTCTAAGTGATGCCGATTAGGATCTATAGATGTTCTAGAATCATTATGAACCCAATAATTTGGGTCGACATCTCCCATATATTACTTCTTCGTGGTTCTTGTTTAATTTTAAAAAAAATTGCGTAAAAATGTCAAAATTTTTATGCAATTTTTACAATTATTTAGGTTTGGAGTTGTAATTTTCAAAAAACTGTTTATATTACTGTCTTTAAGCGTCGCTTTTCTTCCAATGCATCAGAAAAGGTGACTCCTTCTGGGAGGGATATTTACTATTCTACGGAATATTGATTGTTGTTTCTTGAATGGAAAAACTGTATTCCTTTACAAAAGGAAAAAATTAATGTATGTTATGTTATACACAAAACCAAATTTATATGGAATCACCCGATATTTTGAATTTTATTTTGGATTTTTCGAAGTATTCTTAGAATTGATCCTTTTGAGATATTTCAATTGAAAAAAGAAATAAATTAAGGTTTATTTTAAGATAGAAACAAATAAAAGAAAATGAGAGACTCTTTCCGCATGTAGTAAAAAAATTGAAAATAGTTTTCTCACGGAGTAAGTGTTTTTTTCTTGATCGCAGTAGCTTGTGTTATCTCCTCTTCCCTGATAAAAGCCTAAGTCCGTCTAGGTATGCTTTGGATTGGGTTTTCGAACTTCTCTAGGGTGATATTCTATCACTCTTCTGTGGCGGCTTGGATGACCTGTTGTGGGGTTCTTGGATTATCCTTTTGAGATTATCGCATAAATGTTCAATAGGATTTAGGTCTGGAGAGCAAGCTGGCCAGTCAAAAATAGCGATTCCTTCTGTTTCAAGATAATGTCACGCTAGGTTGCTGGTATGCGGAGGAGCATAATCTTGCTTAAAAGTGAAATTCTCACCATGGACTGTAAAATATTAATTTTTATACTCTGGTTAAGATAAGAGAAAAATGAGCAATGAGACTCTAATTCAATATTCGTCACTGAAATCTTGGAAGAAAAGTTAAGGAAGTTTTGCTTAGATATTTAATCAATTACATTATAATGATACAGAGTGTCACAAATACTTCTTCATATGTTAATACAGGCAATAAGATTTATATTGGTGGTTCTTGGTCTTACTGCTGCCTTTGGGGAAAACCTCTGTTTCAGCTGTTGAGCTCCACGTACGAGTCTCTATCTAAGAAACTCCACCTAGGAATTTCAGTGTAGGACTCTCCACCTACTAATGTTTATCTAGGGCTCCTCACCTAGGACTTTCTAGATATGGGTCTCCACCTAGCACTGAATTTCACGAATTCGACATGTATCACCAAGATATTCTATGCTCTAACGTAACAGCCAGCTGCACCAGGGAATTTAAAGTAACAAAATAACATTATGGATCTAACATTATTTAAAGACAAAAATTGATAGGAAAAGTTACAGAGATTCTAAAAGAGTAAACTCGTGCTAGCTGTTCAGGTAGGTCATAGAATTAAAAGATAAGTTTTATAAAAAGCGAGGAAGCATCTACGAAAAAACTATTTACAAAAGAAAGAGAAGCTGCATAAAAAGCGAGGAAGCATCTATAAAAACTATTTAAAAAAATTACAGATGTTTGGCAACCATTTCGAAAATTTTAAAGAGTTTTATGATTTACATGGTAATTTCAGGAAAATTATTTAATAATGAAGGAAATAGTGATTGAACATAGGAGTTTTCTACTCAGAAAAATTATTTTGATCGAGTTTATTAATCAAAAATCTATCAAGGTCATTATAAAAAAATTTAGAAATTAAAGGTATACGATTATGAAATCCATCCTAAGAAAAAGACAAATTCTGTAGAGCAGAAATCAGATTTTCAAGGTTAAATGCGGCATTTTGCTAAATGAACTTTCAACTTACCCTATATTTTGATATAGGTCACTACACAGTCTACGAGATAGAGATATGAATTTTAATATAATTAATAATAATCAATTATTTTAACTGCAATTTACTGGGATTTTCACGTTCAACTAATTCGCTTGAAGATCTGCAAAGAAAGGAATGCCTAAAATCAAGAATTTTAAGAATACTGTTAGCACATGCCATATCTGATATCCGAATTTTGCGCATCGTACTGTTAACCAGTGGCGTTTCACAGATAGGGGGTTGACTGGAATCAGATGTTTCTATTCAAATTGTTTTGACGTGATTTAAGCACGTTACATCGATCTAATTTCCTTTTTGAGATTATCCCATAAATGTTCAATAGGATCTAGGTCTGGAGAGCAAGCTTGCCAGTCAATACAATGATCGGACGAGAAGAAGTAATGAGCAATGAAATTTTATATTATTAACAGGGGACTTAGATAACTGTGTTCATTTTTCACTACAATTGTATTAAACATGAGTTGAGATCTCCCAGATGGTCATGGACATCAGGATGGTTTTTAGTGATTTTACGATGAAAGAAAAAAGGTTTTGAAGTTTATTATTTCACTAAGAGCACAAACTACTAGACAGAAATTGTTTTCTCATTCCTAAAATTGTATATCTTTTGTAAAGTTTCTTATATCAAAAACGATAGCAATTTCTCAAATTTTTGGTAATTCTAAACGCTTGGCATCGGTAATGTATGTCAAGCCACAGGTGTGGCCTACGGTAGGTCAAAAAAAAACGAATCTGATCTTCTCAAATCAATAGATCGCTTTGATCGAGTCAGCTATTGGTACATATATAATTTAACAAACGAAATGAAGCAGAATAATATCAAAGCATTCCATGAAGTTTCTTGGAATTATTGGAATTCCTTCACCAGTTCAAAGTATCATTCATTTTTAAAGCGAAAGGAAATATGTTCGATTATATGGCAACGTCGGTAGAACACCAGTTGGCAATATCGTTCTAATTCCAATTCACTGTTTATCTCGTCTCACTCTACAGGTAGACAACAATACCATAACACTCCGTTACAGTAAAAGAGAAAGAATTATAAATAAATTGCATAATTTAATTGTTTTAATTGAATGTAATATCAGTCTCACGCCACTGACAACTGATAGGTAGGAAAGTAGTATGTTCGATGGTGGGGGTATGGTTCGATTCTAAATTATTATTGTTAATGAATGGTTTGAAGGAAAATACTACTCATTTATATGCCTTATCACTTCGTGAGTTTATGCGCACAAAATCACCTGACGCATTGGAAAACATCCACGTGCCTTCTACGGTTTTCTTTAAGGTACGATGACTTTCGAATATTTCGGAAATCTCCGATATAATTGTCATCGTTTTGGGAAATCCCAGTAGGTTATCTATATAGTGATCGTCAGACCTGTTTATTAATTTGGAACACTAGTAAATAATGATATTTAGATATTTGTGAACTTAATCGGCCCTCAAGGATTATTCTACAGTATGTACCATTTTGAGGGTGCCACGGAAGACATCGCATATACGCTAGTGAGATAATATTTTCATGACACTTGGCTACAAATTAATTTCTTGCTACCAACTTGGATGATGAGTGGTTTCCGCTGATGGTCAATTCTGTTTGCAACCTTCTTGCCAACATAATTTGCCACTATAGTCTATTTGGTGAAGACGTAGAGTAATAAAAGCGCAATTAGTATGCAAATCCCTTACAAATGTGGTACGTGGGCAAATTCAAAAATACATGTAGTTTCTATGATTTTGTTTTGAAACAGGCACCAATTTATTGCCAGACCTTTGATAGACCTCCAGGAAAAACTCAACTACCTGACTACGATCTTCTTTATCTTTCTTGCTGCTTGAGAAAATTGCTGTTCTCGTTTTAAATAAAATGTTCACTTTATACGTCAAAAATTTGTAGTCAGTAACGTAGACGAATATATGTTTTAGGGTTCTCTTCGCAAATAAAATTGAATTAATTGAACGCTAATGTAGTCAAAAAGGATAATAACTTAATGTGAATATTTAGACAGTTACGTTTACCAAAATTAATTATTTCATGCATACTCAACTTACGCTGAATTCTATACATTAAAATATATAATAATTGAATATCTAATTCTGAATTCACTTTAAAATTATAAAAATCAAAATAATACTTGTCAAAATGCTCATATATTTGGAAACACCCCCAACCCCGGTCTGTGAAAGACGATGCAAAATGCATGGCTTTTACGTAAATTGCAATACCTGAATTATCTTATTTTCTTCCTCTTATTAATTACACCGGAGACCGACTGGAACCGGTCAAATGAAAAGCCATGTGATCGTCTAGTACCTGAACTTGCCTTGAAGTTCTTTTTATAAAATGGGAACCCTTTCTTTGTTGTGTTGTGTATTTGTAGTAACCTACTCAACAAGTCATTTTATGTGAGGTTTGTGATTCTTCGTCGCTTATACCTTAGGTAAGGAAATTAGAAAATCAAAACAGATTCGGTAACAATGTCTATTTGATCTTTGTAGCATTTGTATTAAATTCTTATCCTTGCATTCTTTGGCGTCTTTTAATGAATTTAATGAAATATCAGATCATTTTGATAAAAGCCCAATTTGCCCTCACCCATATTTTGAGTGGAAGTTGATACATTAGATCATTATATACAGACCTAATTGGTCCTCACCCATATTACGAGTGGAAGTTGGAATATTTAATTATTATGAACATACCTAATTGGTCCTCACCCATATTTCGAGTGGAAGTTGGAATATTTAATCACTATAAACAGGCTTAATCGGCCCTCATCCATATTCTGGATGGAATTCGGATATGAGATTATTATAGACAGGCCTAACCGGCCCTCACCCATCTTATGAGTGGTAACTGACCCGATCTAAGGGTTTTGGTAATATGATATCATGTTTTCTGAAGAGGTCGTTGTCCTGATACTACAAACTCAGGAAGATTTGCTTTTAAAATTCTAAGGAACACGTCCACAGCTGACAACTTGGAAGCGTTAATTCGCTCGCGTATTTTTAATCGAATTCAGTAATTCGTATAGTATTAAAACGTTATATATGGAACTAGAGGTAAGCCCGTAAAGCCATACCTGATTCTTTTTGCTCAACTGACCGCCAACGGGCAGTCTTATTATTATTATATTGTGTCACTGACTGCGGATCATATTCTATTCCCATATCGCGGATTTGCCAACCAGGGAATCATGCCCTTTGATCATACACCTGTATGTACCACAAACGTCACATACATTCCACCAACTCAGACATTCTTCAAAACTTTCATACCGACAACATACAAGTCTCAATGCCTGTGGGTTCATACATGCGTATCGTCCCTAAAGCCATTTATTTATACTAATGAGTAATGATATTATTCGTAGATGATTATTACACCTGAAGACAGGGAAAGTTCCCTTATTGAGCTTAAGAGTATCGGACATCAAATCAATAATTTGAAAGTAAGATCTTCCCCATAGTTGTATACAATGAAATATAAACATCTTCGTTACAGTTCAAGTATGTTCTGCTAAGTTATAAAATGAGATGAATAGAAATACTGAATAAAAGGATTATGATATTTCAAATAGATAATTGGCCCATTTATAGAAGCAAAGATAAGAATCAATATTAAATGTTCTCACATTCGAATGTATCGTTAATCAGATTATAACATAAGATTTCTATTGACAAAATGGTTAAGTAACATTTCACTGAGATCAATTTTCTGAGTTATAAAAGTAAAGTTTCGAATCAATATTAAACTTCATAACATTTCAAATTCAAATAATTATCAAGTTATTGGAATCAGTACACAATAGCTTAATTACGTTTCAATAATGTTGCCAGTTTGATAAACAAATGTTGTAATCAATACTAAAGAATCTGAGTATACTTCACAATAATATGTCAAGTTAAAACAACTGTGGAAATCAATATAAAATAAATTCAGTATATTTCAAATTCAATCAAGTTACGGAAGCAAAGGTTTTAAATAAGTCTATGAAAATAACTCTTCAAAATGAATATCAGAAAATGTCAGTGCAGTTCAAATAGATTATTTGCCAAGAAGAAAAAAATATGTGAAAATAATTTGGAATTTGAGGAAAAATTATTTCAACTCGCCCTTAGTGCATTTAGAAATTACGTAGCATATACTTCGTAAGATTAAATAGTGAACAGAAGTATTGAAGGAAATTCAGAAAGTAATCACCTGTGGAACACAGCGGGAACGGTGCTTCTTCTTCCCCTGTCCGGCTTCTCGGAGAGGAACAATCTGCGTCTTCCATTCTTCTGGAGTTATGTAACGCGCGATTAATTAACTTTAAATTTAATTCCGATTCACACGAGTGAGTAAATTCACTGAGCTTCGAAAACTGAATTACTGAATTATAAGAGTAACTGCACGTCTGACGAAAAATAACTCAATAATAATCATAATCATAATAATCCCTCTACAAAATACTCACCTCATGCATATCTAATCGAATATACCAACACCTTGACGACAACAATATATTAGCAGAGGAACAGAAAGGATGCAGAAAGAAACACCACGGGTGCAAGGAACAACTCATCATCGATTCTGTGAAAATGAAACAGGCACACGTAGGGCATGGGAATGTTCATTCGGCTTTTCTCGATTATCTGAAGGCATTCGATAGTACCGCCCATTCTTGGCTTGTTGAAGTATTGCAGATATACAAAATTCACCCAGCCCTGGTAGAGTTCTTGAAGACAACAATGACACACTGGCGCACGCGTCTGCAGGTCAACATGAACAATAAGTCAATTAAAACCGACGAGATACCCATACGTCGTGGAATTTTTCAAGGAGACTCTTTGAGTCCACTATGGTTCTGTTTAACTATGAACCCATTGTCCTCAATGCTCAATAGAACAGGATACGGATTTAGGATAAAATCAGAAAGGAATTATCCTACAATCTCCCACCTGCTGTATATGGATGATATCAAATTATATGCTTCGAACAAGAAGCAATTGGATGATTTGCTGAAAACTGTCAGTGAGTTCTCGGCAGATGTTCATATGAAATTCGGGATTGAAAAATGTAAGACTCTGAACATTCAAAGAGGGAAAGTCATAGATGGTGAAACACAACTTCCAAACGGTGATATAATACAGTGCATGAGAGATGGCGAAACATACAAATATCTGGGATACCAACAAGCCAGATTGCTAGACCAAAAATAATCAAAGGAGAAGATTCGTTCAGAATACAGTCAGCGTCTGAAGTCTGTGCTGAAATCGATGTTGAACTCGTGGAATCTAGTCAAGGCAATTAACACCTACGCCATTCCAGTGTTGCTTTACTCATTTGGAATAATCAGATGGACTAAGACAGAACTGGATGGTATTCAAAGGCAGACCCGAACGATGCTGACAAAGTACAACAATCATCATCCAAAATCATCTGTGATACGAACAACTTTAAAGCGGAAAGAAGGAGGACGCGGATTAATAGATGTTGTCAATTTACACACCGAACAGATTAAAAATCTCAGAGAATTCTTCTCTGCAAAAGCTTTCACTTCTGACCTCCATAGAGTGGTATCGTTGGCTGATAGGGGATATACACCACTAAATCTTGCTACCAGAGATGACCTGCTAAATTTACCGTTCCTATCAGATACTGAAAAACAAGAGCAATGGTCAAGAAAGGAATTGCATGGACGACATCACCATGAGATTAATCAACCACACATCGACAAAGAAGCTTCTAACAAATGGTTGATGAAAGGGGAATTATTCGCAGAAACAGAGGGATTCCTTATGGCTATCCAAGACCAAGTGATCGCTACAAACAATTACAAAAAATTTATAATGAAGGACGGAACATTACAAACAGAAAATGCCATATAAGATCGGAGACTATACAGCATATTACGTCAGGATGCGAACAACTGGCCAATACGGAGTATCTTCACAGGCATAATCAAGAGTGCAACATTATCCACCAGAAACTTGCACACAAGTACGGACTTCTGAACACCTTCCAGCCATATTACAAGTATCAGCCGGCGCCCATATTGGAAAATGACTCTATCAGATTATACTACGATAGGCCTGTTATCACTGACAGAATGGTGACGAATAATAGGCCGGAAATAGTGGTGTATGATAAGAGAGCCAGAACAGCAATGCTGGTGGATGTCACCTCGATAAAATAGATATTGTTCCTGTCATCGTATCCTCGACTGAGTTAATACCCAAAACTTTGCATGATAGTCTTAAGAAATTAGAATTGCATAAGAATACCTATATAGAAATGCAAAAAGCTGTAATTCTTAATACATGTAGGATAGTTAGGAAATTTATGTCAAGTATATTGTAATCGAGCCTATTCCCTTTGATGGCTGAATCTGGGAAAGGTAAATTATATCCAGCTAACAGCTGAGATAGTGCATAAGTCCACGATAATAAATGATCCCCTAAAGTCGCGTTCGTGATCCTTATATATGCGTGACCCAGCAGCGCTTACACCCTCACATCCCTCTGCCCTTGGTACTCAAGTACCTGTTACATAGTCTTTTACAAACGCGTTTCTTCTTGGTGGGAACATTCGAGACTTTCGTTCAAGCCAATATAAATTTTGCGCCTGCAGGAATTGGAGTCCTTGTGAATTGTAACTTGACGGCAATACTTCGTCGATACAAAGTTCATTATTGAATAGTACAAAATGAGTGCAGCGAAGAAATCTAAAACGTATCATTTTAATAACGATTGAGAGGAAGAATTTTTCTTTTGTATGGCGAAAGATAAGTGCATTTGTCTTATTTGTCGTGCGTCAGTTGCAATACCTAAGCGGTTCATAAAAACTATGAAAAGGATTTTCCGCCACAGAGTGAATTAAGGAAACGAAAAGTACGTGATTTGATATCTCGTTTGAAAAAAGAACAAACCATGTCCACAAGACCAGCTAAACAATCAAAAGCTGCTACGATCGCGTCATTTAAAATATCTCATATATTGGCGAAACACAAGAAACCAATCGAAGATGGATCGGTTGAGAAGGAATCATTTACACAGCTCTATAAAAAAAAATTTTTTTTGTTGCCCTGGATATCATCGCAAATTTTTATGTTTTCAAGTGCCCAGATTACGAATATATTCATGAAAGTTCTCAATGTGCTCGTATTTTCATGATTTTTGCATTTCTTATATTTTGAACAATTATAAGCTTGTTAGAAATAAAATTTAATTTTCCAGTCATGATTAGGCTTCTGCGCAACTTTTTCGCGCATACAAACATCACCTGATCCCCACTCTCAGACCCCTTGCTCCACAGAACAGCTGAGATCTCAGTTATTTGACAATATTGAAGTACATATACACGTAAATCTGGATAAAGTGTCATGGATTAATATTTTGTTTCAATTACTGAATGTCCATTCTTATATATTTGTCTTCTAGTCTAAAATATGAGTTCGTCACGAAGAAAGTGTAAATATTGTAGTGATTTATTTTGTTATATTTGCGGTGTTTATATACCAAAAAACAAAAAAGAAATACCACAGACTTTCTCAAGGAGACTTATGTTGAATATTTTGGTTTCAAAATGGACAAATTAGGTAAACCATGGGTTCCTAATAAAGTTTGTAAGTCCTGTGTTGAGTCTTTACGGTTGTGGAAAAAAGGTGAATGTTCTGGATTAGACTTTGGTATTCCTATGATCTGGATGGAGCCTACGAATCATTTAGATGATTGTTACTTTTACGTAGTAGATTTTAAAGGTTTTACTCGAAATCAAACGTGGAGATACCCAGACTTACAGTCTACGAAATGTCCGGTTCTACACAGTGAAAATCTCCCTCGGCCCATATACATTTCAAAAGTAATTCGCATGCCCTCAGAAACAATGATGTTACCAAATTCACAGAAATCGGAACCATCTACTAGTGGAAGTGAATGGGAAGGTGAAACATCTACGCCAAAGTTATTTTCTCAAAATGAACTCAGTGATTTAATACGTGATCTCAATTTATCAAAACAAGGATCAGAACTGTTAGCCTCAAGATTGAAAGAAAAAAATTCATTGGCACCAACAGTAACAATTACAACATACAGAACGCGAGAAAAAGAGTTATTACAATTTTTTAGTGAAAATGAAGGATTAGTGTATTGTAATGATATCGCGATCCTGCTTATAGACATGGGTTTAAAAGAGTACAAATCTACTGAATGGCGCCTTTTTATTGATAGTTGCAAAAGAAGTTTAAAATGCGTCTTATTGCACAATGGAAATAAATTTGCATCAATTCCAATTGCCCATTCAACGAAACTCAAAGAAGAATATGAAAATGTAAAATTAGTTTTAGAGAAAATTAAATACTCTGAGCATCAATGGCCGATCTGTGTGGATTTAAAATGGTTAATTTTTACTTGGCCAACAAAGTGGATATACAAAATACCCTTGCTTTATTTGTATGTGGGATAGTAGAGCAAAGCAACTTCATTGGGAACAAGATGTTTGGCCTGTAAGAAATTCTTTAACTGTCGGTAAAGCCAACATAATAAGGGAGCCGCTGGTGAGCAGAGACAAAATCATACTTCCACCATTACATATTAAGTTAGGTATGATTAAGCAATTTGTAAAAGCGTTGAACAAAGACGGAAAGTGCTTTAATTACATTTGCAGAAAATTTCCGAAGCTTAGTATGGAAAAATTGAAAGGTGGAATATTTGATGGTCCTCAAATACGGCAATTGATGAAAGACTCAGATTTTATCAAAGTTATGACTGTTCCGGAAAGTAAAGCTTGGAAAAGTTTTGTGTTGGTTGTCGAAAATTTCCTAGGTAACCATAAAGCAGCAAATTATGAAGAAATTGTGCAAAATATGCTGACAAACTTTCAGACTTTAGGAGCAAATATGAGTATTAAGTTACACTATCTCCGTAATCATCTAGATAAATTTCCGGATAATTTAGGAAATTATAGTGAGGAACAGGGAGAGCGGTTTCATCAAGATCTAAAAGTGATGGAAGAAAGGTATCCAGGTCGATGGGATTGTCACATGATGGCAGATTACTGCTGGTCTTTGAAAAGAGATTGTCCCCTGAAAAATTATAGAAGAAAAGCTCATAAAAGGCGTTTTATGGAAATATGAAATATATTTTCGACATTTTCCTCTTTATTTACTTCGATGTATCCGAATTTCTCAAAACATAACTGACATTATAAATATATCTGTTATTTTGTTATGTAAAATGAAAATAAAGATTTAAAAAGAAATCAGAGCAAATCCTACAAAATCATTGATAGTTTCACGAATTGTGTGCATAAATAGACCCAAAATCATTTTCATATCTAGGGCAATAAAACCATTGTAGACCAGTGTTATTGATGCGGGTGAGACTTTATTTGGAGATTTTAAAAATAAAACAGAAATCATGTCTTCTATTAGAGAACTTCAGCATACTAGACCTGTAAACAAAATAAATTTTACTTAGAGAGTTCATGAGTGATTGTTTCATATGTAAGAAACCTTTCGGGGACATTAGTGTCATGGGAACGTCTGCGTTCCAACAATAAAATTGCATCTTCTAAAAAATGCAAAGCAAATGTAACATTTAAATGGACTACTTCAACTACGACGAAGGCTGCTCCTTTCAAAGGAGCTGCAATATCATTTAGGAACATACTTAGGCGTAATAGTCATAAGGTCTATTTTATTTTTCTATTTGTACATTTGACGGCTCGTTTATAATTACATATTTATGTACCAATGTAACGATTAGACAGATGAACGAGGAAGCGCGCATAAGAAGCTTTTACTGTATTCCATATTTCGCAACAATAACAGATGATCTATAAAAATTAACGATAACCCCAATTTTTTCGCACGGATACTCAAATATGCAAATCATGTACTAAATACTTAGAGAATCACGCTCTTATCACGTTTTCCGACTAAGTGGATTTGAAGACCCTTCAAATTTCAATCATATTCCGCTTATACAAGATTACTTTAATCGTTTCGATTAAATTTTTCTACACCTGTATCAATTTGAAACTTATCTCTCATTTCATGTAAATTTCTGTTTCTTTTATTGTGTCAGTGAAATTTTTTATCCGAACCGTATCTTCCAGATAACATATTTCAATTTTGTATCATTTGTATTTTTATTGATGGGAGATGCGAGTTGAAATTTTGGTTACAGGTAGGTACTTACCACAATGATTTCAAAACAATTCTCAGGAAACAAACGGAACAAAAAATTTTCCGCTAAGGCGCTTGGAGAAATAATTGTTTCTTGGTCGAATTATACAGGGTTTACCAATAGGGATTTCAAAACGTCATAAAAACTCTCCGCTTTGAGAACAAGCCATTCACCAAACTCTTTATTTTTAGGGACACATCAACAATTCATGATGTTCAACTACACAAATGAACGGCGTCTCAAATTTGTACAAACTTATGACGAAAATAAGTCACCAGCACTTGAATATTTCGGTGCTAGAAATCAATACCTACAACTCAACTTATTTATTTATAACTCTTTTCCCCACCACCTATGAGGTAGAGTCTTTTGGCGCGCTTTTGTAACGTGCAATCCCCAGTAGGTCTACTCCACAAAAACCTTCATCGTGATGTCATCCTCCACATAATAATATTTTTGATTATTATTATATTGTTATCGGCTGCCCTACTCTACTCTACTTCTTTTTTTGATGGTCCAGGATGTGGCTCATTACGTAACTGATCGTCAAATGAGAAAATTTGGGGAATGACGGGTATTAAAATTGGAGTCATTGTTGGAAGTTCATCTATCAATTCATTTTCTTCGACTCATTTTGAAATTTTCATTATATTGATACATGTTTCACCAGAGCAATGGAGGCATACTGTCGAGCATTTCAGACCAGCTTCTCTGAAGCTACACATGGACCCACAATTTCTTTTGCATTATCAAAACATTTGATGAGATCTGGGGGTGCTGGAGGCTAGGATTAGCTTCTAAATATTTCTATGCTTTTTCCAGCCCCAATCTTTCGGATTTTTATATTTTCCAGTCCACAACTGTATCTGGTGATAAACTCGGAGGCTGTGGAAAGGGGCTGCATCTTGGGTCGGAGGCAGTGAAGATAAACTAAATGAATTTTTAGTTACTCTTTTCAGGAATTTGTTGTATAGCATGCCGTTTATAAAATCGTCTTTATTACCGCCATATAAAAATACAAAACACCGTTCGCCAACAAGAGTGAGCAAAGACGGATCAACTTTCTCATTGAGAAATAATGCGGCACCAACAGCTAGCTCAGGATGTTTTGCCATTATTTTTATGAATTTGATTTTTCTCATATTATAAGCAGCTGATATTGTATCACAACCAGAGAAAGCATGAATAAAAAGCAAATTCAGTGTTATGAAATCAGCATGCATAAAACTTGAAGGGCTATACAATTGACCACATGTGTGTCCTTCAGAAGGTTTTAAAAAGAAAATGTTTGGCTGTCTTGTTCCTAATGCCATGAGCAATACAAGAATGTCGATGTCCCCGGCAACAAAAATGACATAATCATGAGATTGGCATGCACTAAGCGCAGCAGAAACGATGATTGAATCCGCATCTGATTCAGCTTGATCGAGGAGAAAATCTACTCCTGTGATTTGTTCTTTTCATTACCCAGAAATTTCTCTTGAGATATTGTTGGTACGGTACTCTTATCAAACTTATTTTATTAAATATCCATAATTTTTTATACGTCTACACGTGTCAAAATATGTAGCACAACTAAAAGAATAATATGAGGTAGAAGAAACAGTCACTCGGACCTTTTCTTACCTGCTAAATATTCTCAAAAATGTACACTCCGGTACGAAATTATTCAAAAAACAATAATTCTGTAGGTTGTATAGTATAGATTTATGAATAAACTGCAGGTCTTCGATGTAATCACGAATAAAATGCAAGCCATTTCAGGTATATGGAAACCTAATACCAATCAAAACTAATTTAAGATAAGGTTCTGATAAAGTTTAAAAGACACGTACTCACATTGTGATAAAACGTTTTTTTGACAATTCAGCTTCATTGAGTGACATGTGATTTTTGAGCACACTGTATATAAAATAATATCAGAAGGTACGTTCTTCTCAAAAATAACGCTTTTCCAGTTTTAAACTGAAATAAAAGTTGAAATCTTACTCGAATATGAGTTAATTTTTTTGGGCAAAGAAGATGATAATTCCGTAACTTTTGATTGATGGAATCAAGGTTCAGAGGTAGCTTAGATAAGGCAGAAATACAGCTCAAAGAACTTATCACAGCCTCACACAGAGTTGGTCTCAGAATAAATACATCCAAAACGTAGTTCATGACAAAACTGGTTACCAGCCGCAATATTTTGGTGTAAGGAAATCAGATTTCGCAAGTCACATCCTACAAATATCTGGGTTATGAAGTAAGATTAGGCAGAGATAATCAAACCTGCGAGATTGAAAGAAGAGTTGGATTGACATGGGCTGCTTTTGAAAACTTAAACATATTCTGATATTCTCGTATGCTTGAAACGAAAAGTGTTTGATCAGTGTGTTTTGCCGGTGCTGCAGTACGGCGGCAAGACTTTGACAATCACAAAAAAGTCAATACATAAGATTCAGGTGGCTCAGCGAGATATGAAACGTTCTTTATTGGAAATCACGTTGAGAGACAGGATACCTAATGAAGAAATACGCCGAAGAACAGGAGTGACAGATGCAGTTAGACGAATAACTGACCTTAAATGGAACTGGGCTAGACACGTGGCCAGGATGTCCAACGCAAAATGGACGAAGAAAATCATGGAATGGCGCCTTAGGCAAGAAGCGTTCAGAAATAGAGGGCGTCCTCCAACCCGTTGGACAGACGATATAAAGCGTCTGGCTCCAGAGCGCACAAGATCGAGAAGGATGGAAATTATTGAGAGAGGCCTATGTTCAGCAGTTGGCGGTGAAGGCTGTTTGATGATGATGATGATGATGGGGACAAATTTCGACGAAAGATGCTCGAAAAAGTAAACCATGCTATTTGTAGGAGCATAGTTTTAATTGATGACCGGTATAAGCGGAAGTGGTACAACTCTGAAAATAATTGTATTTATTCTAATACTAAAATTTGAAATAGATCGAGATACCCGTTCCCCAGATTTTCATTTCAGCGATGTGGGGCTGTTATTTACCATTGAACAATACAATGAATTTTCATGAGTTGGGTCCTGTTATAGAAGGTAAATTCGAAAAGCTAAGAAGGAAATTCTAAATACCATCAAACCTCGAGAGTTTAATTTAAATCAATCATCAACTAAGACTTTCACTTCATGATAGTGTTTGAACTTCTGTCCAAAACAATGCTCTTACCAATTTCGAATTCTAATTTCTATAAAAACGGTATGCCCGGTAAAAAGGAAATTTGAAAATACTTTAGTCTATTTCGTTTACGGATTTACAGATTTTCTCTCGGGTGATGTGTATACTATTGCTGATCGTCAGTGAAATAAGTGTTTTGGACAACATCTACCTTCAGTGAAATTATTCTTCTTTCCTGAAGAATCACCCTGTATATAGTACTTGCCGTGTTTTTCACTCGAAGAAAAATAGATATTCTTATTTCTCATACTTCACTGACAACGTGACCTCTCCGAACGGAGTTCTTAGCGATGTTCTGCCACCATCCGAATGAAATTTTGTGCCATTTTGTAGACTTATATGAAACATGTTCGCATCACAAAACATTTGATATAAGGAATAATCAAAGCAGAGTGTTTCTCTCATGTACCAGTGAAGGCCACCTTGGGTTGATCGGCCAACAAAGTCATGGTTACAGGTTTTTTTGGGATACATGCGTTGTCATCCTTACAGATTGCCTTATAAAGTGTGAAACGATCACTGGTGAATATGGAAATATTTGATATTGATTTAGAGAAAAAAGAGACCGTATTAGTAGTAGAAAAAGACAATGATCTGAAAGTGTGTAGTCAACATGACAAAAATTCATGAACTACTAACTGGAATTTCATCCAGCATAGTTTTCGGAATGGCAAGTGACGTTATACCTCATTTTTATAGATTTCAAGCGAGTCTTTGATGGACTGTCACAAAAAGCAATTGGGAAAGTACTCAAGCTGAGAGGAGTACCAGAGAAAATGATAAACCTGATCAAATGTCTCTATAAAGACGCAAAATGCTGCGTCGCTCGCAACGGCACAAGTACGGACAAGTTCGACCTCTTGTCAGGAATGAGACAGGGCTGTGGGCTCTTCCCCCTCCTATTTAATATAATGCTCGATTACGCTGACGATGTGTAGATTCCAAGATACCGCGCAACAACTTCAAGCGCTATCCGACGAAGCCAAGAAGATTGGACTGCAAATTAATATACAAAAGACCAAATCCATGAGGCTGAACACCAACTGCAGCAGTACTTTTCATGTAGGAGACGAGAACATAAAGGGCGTCAACGAATTCACCTAGCTTGGCAGCACTATCACGACTACGTAAAGTCCAACACGTCTTCAGCACACTCAGACCAGTGTGGAATTCCATCCCAGAATTCTAGACAAACCAAATTGCGTCTATATCAGTCTAACGTGAAGTCTGTACTGTTGTACGGTTGCGAAACAAGAAAGGTAACAAAAACTCTAAAGGATCAGCTACAGGTTTTCGCGAATAAATGTCTTAGAATTATACTCAGAATTTTCTGGCCACAGACAATTAGAAATGAGGATCTCCTTCACCTGACCAATCAGAATAAAATAGAGAATTAAATCAAGTTACGGAAATGGGGCCAGATCAGACACACCCTCCGCAAGGATGACAATTGTATTGCTAAGACAGCACTGGACTGGATCCCACAGGGCAGAAGAAAAGTAGAAAAGCCAGCGCACACATGAAGAAGGTCAATTATAGATGAATTGAAGGTGGGAAAGACATGGAGAGAGGTTTTCGAATTCGGAGAAATGAATGGACTATTAATTGGATGAAATAAAAAAATGTAAATAGCTGAGCCAAGTATATAGAGTTGAGAAATAAAATATTTTTTTTTCATCCCAAAAGTCACTGATTTACCAAACTGCCTTCGAAGCAAAGAAACAGTTGCGTGACAGTTAATGCCGTCGAAACGATTCGATTGAATCGGATTTTTCTACCGACAATAACGAACCCACCAACTATTTTTCATATGCACGACTGAGGAAATAACGATTTATTGAGTGGGTTCCAACTTTATGAGATTTACAAAGTCGGAGATATTTGTATTTGGATAGAAAGCAATAAAACTTTTCCTTGTATATTGGAAACTTAGTTGAATGCAATTTTCCGTTTCAGTCTACTCCAGACCGGAACGTGAGTTGCACATTTTCAGGAAGTTGAAATATATCTGGAACATCTATTTTCACGTGTTACGTTTCAAAACAGAAGTTTCACGTCTGGAATGACAGCTTTCATACAGATTTTGAATGTTTCTAGACGCGTGGCAAGAATGTGGGGATATTTGGTTTGTTGTGGTACTGAGTAAAAATAAAATAATTAATAAAAAAACAACTGTAAACGATAAATCAAAGTATCATCATCTTCATCATACAGGGTGGATTTCCAACCAGTAGTGATTGGGAGAATTCTCCGATTCAAGTCCAATTACGTTTGAGGGAAGTCTTTCAATGTTTATTTGAGACTTTAACGAACAACCCCCTACGAGGGGTGCTTCTATTCTCTCAAAATTTAATAGGGTGGAGGGATCCAGCCATACGTCATTTGAAAGCTCTCTGAATTCTCTTCTCAACGATGCATTAGAAAAATAATTTTGACAAATCTTTTTAGCCAAGAACAAGAATAAATTTTTGTTCAGAGTGGGAAGGGTTTTTTCGACAATAGTCGAAGTCTTAGCTGCTATTTTGGATTCTTACTTGGTCGGCCACCGACAGTTCGTACAGCTCGAAAGTTTTCGCTCCTGCGAATTTGTTGTTATTTCAGGTGTCCCGCAGGGGTCCAATATTGGTCCATTGTTGTTCATAATGTTCATTAATGATCTCATGGACATAATTAATATACCCAAATTGATGTATGCGGATGATCTGAAAATATATCTGAAGATAACGTCAGAACGCGATTGTGAGGTCTTGCAGGAGGTCATAAGTTCCGGGTGTGATTAATCGTTTGGAATGTATCTGAGTGCACTGTCGTTACTTACTCTCGCAAGAAAAACATCCTTTTTTCTGATTATATCATAAACAATGGTGTATTGAAAGGTTCCACTGATATAAAAGATCTTGGTCTTATATTCGACCAAAAATTCACTTTTGTTCCTCATATCAACTATTTATTTACATCCGCCTCGTGACTATATAGGTTCATAATTCGAAAAGGAAAGCTCTTCACGAAATCAAATAATTTAATTCGTCTTTTTGGGACTATTGTAGGAGTAAGTCGGAGTATGCGTCGATTATTTGGCATCCTATATCTTATTATCATGATTATCATTTGGAGGCAATTCAGAGAAGATTTTTCAAATATCTTGTCTGGCGAGAAGATGGTGCCTACCCTGTGAGAGGGTATGATCATGGTCTACTCTTGAGTAGGTTCAGAGCGACAACATTGAACATAAGAAGAGGCTTTCTGGCCTTAAAATTTTTGTTTAACCTCCTGAATAATCCTTCGGATTATCCCTCTATTTTAGCTCAACTAAAAATTTCAGTTTCGAGACTGACCTGAAGAGATGGGCGTCTGGTTTTCCTTAGCACGCCCAGAACAAACTCACTCATACAATCTCCAATATTATTTGTGTACAACTTATAATTTCATCTCGAAATTGTGTGATATTAATTTCGATTCGTTTACCACTATCAGTAGTGTATATCTGGACAATGTTTTCTGAAGGGCATCTGAGGTATTGCATACTTTTCTATTTTTCTATTTTTCAAATGTTCAATTTAACTCACGTCATGAGTGTTTTCTTTCTATTTTATTTTATGCCATAGCATTTTTTTTATTTTTCATGATTTGTTCATTTTATTTTGTCATTTTCTGTACCGAGTAAGTTTCGAATAGCTGCATGGATATTTACTAATATTAACTCATTATTTATGATTACGCTTTAAGTTGTTGATTTGTTATATAAATATTTGAATTTTTCCTGTAATTGGGTTTTACCTGTAGAAAATAAAGAAATTATTATTATTATTTTATTATTATTATTACGGAAGAGCAAAATTATTCTCTTCGAATAATTTTGGAAAGGAACACATTGTATTATATTATTTAGCTATAAATGCAATATTTACTGCACCGCATCGGCCCATTACTCATACAATGCTCTCGGTTATCGTATAAGGCACTTTTCCCTTATCAAAAGGGTTATAAACACAAATTGCACGTGGATGAAGATAACCATCGTGATATTTCCACGCCAGGGCTACAGCTCTGTTATGCAGTCCGCCAAGAAACGCTAATTTAAAGCTCATAAACTTTCGGTACGTGAATTATTTAAAAGTAAATTACACCCTTGCGTTATTGTTGCCTTCGAAAATAAACAAGGTATTTGCGAATTCAAAATCAAGGCCACTGAAGAAGCCACCATGTTTAATGTGGAAAATTCCTGGCCCGCCAAGTGAAGGTTATTCGTGTTTTTAATATACTCGACAACGACATTTTCTATTCCGTATCAAGTAAAAATTCGTTATCTAGAAATTATTAACCCTAGATCACTAGCCTTATTTTACAACGCTCATTATAATATTATAAAATATTTATAAGTGTTTCACTTATTCATTACAATAATCATTTGTTAACATGATTTTTATTTACTAAAATCACTTTTCAATCACTTTGACAGTCTTTTAAATGCTTAAATCTGATGAACTAAAAAACACACTTAAAAAATATCAAATATTAAAATTAAGCAGACACTAAAAAAATATCAAAATAATAAAATTAAGTAATAAAATCAACAAATGAAAGAAACATTTTAGAAAAAACTATTAATTAATACATTTGTGACAAATGTCAAGTTTGTTTTCGACGACTCATGGTCGCGGGAACGCCGCACACAGGGCCCCTACATAAAACACACGTGCGCAGCGCAAGCTACAGGTCGACTGAGATCAGCCGAAATCTGAAATGTGTGCGACGACTCACTCAAAATTTATACTACTTTTTTTGGGACGGCGTCGTCGTTTCGACGAAGGTCAGTGATCTAGGGTTAAGAACATAAAATTGCCCATGAAATCTAAACAAGCAGAAAAATTTGAAAAATTGAAAAAAAGGCAGAATGTATGAATGTTGCAATATGCGCATTTGAGCCAATAAGAAGTGGGTTGTTTCTGTAAAACATAGTAGCGCGAACAAGACATTTCGAACGCTACAAAGCCACCCAGTACATGTAAATTATTACACAGTAAGATAAGATGAAATTAATGACATTTGCAGAAATTATAATTATTGCGTTGGCGAGTTTTGAATGAGAAAATTCTCATAAAAAAGTGTTACCGATATATTGTTTCAATAACACGCTGTGACACATGGTAAGACAACTTCACTACCACTTCACTAGCATCAGGCCCGTCTTTCACAACTGCTTTTCAAAAAATGCAAGGGGCTTCAAATCAAGTTAACCAGTGGGCCACATCTAAAGGATTAAGCATTGCCCATAACAAATCAAAAGCTTTATGCTGCAACAGAACCAAACATTTGGAGAACCTCTCAACTCTCAGTATCGATAATACAGTAATTCCATGGAAAGATTCAGTCTCGTATTTAGGAGTCAATAACAATAAAATAGTCAATTGGTCTAAACAGAAAATATGACTACCAAAGCAATGGAGGTTGTGAATATTATTAGTTCGTTGTGTAGAACTTGGTGGGGATCCCACCTTTTCACCCTTCTATCTCTATATAAATGGGTCGTTAGACCCTTCTTAAACTATGGAAGTATATTCTTAGTATATATATATATATATATATATATATATATATATATATATATATATATATATATATATATATATATATATATATATATATTCTTTTGAAAAGAGAGGATTTACAAAATTTGTAAATGCTTATATCTATAATTTTGGTATGTGCCAGAAAAACACAAGTGTGAGCTCAGGAAATGTAACAGGGAACCATACTATCTTGTATATGATTCAATTAACGAGTGAAAAAACCTGAGGAGTTTCCCTGTCGCTTTTGCACTAGCAATAGCTTGCCTGTTTATGTTGTGTTGATGTCGTATGTACATAATAATAATAATAATTTATTGATCCCTTAAGACATCACAAGTATGTATAGGACAGGTCAATAGAAAAGACATTTGGACATTATCTAAATCAACACATAGAAACTCATTCACAGTATAAAAACATTTTGCTAAAAGTAAATTCTTAACTGCTACCTTAAATCTATTTACACTTAGACTCTGCATATGCCGTTGAAGATGATTGAACAATCTGATACCCTGGTACAGGGGCGACATTTCAAATCTAGAAAGTGTTTAGGGATACATAATGTTTGCTTATTTCTAGTATTGTGGGAATGAAAGTTAGAAAGTTTAGTCATGTTACTTTCATTCTCTTTAATATAAACGAGGCATCTCAAAATGAAAATAGACGCCAATGTGAGGATACCATTCTTCAGGAACAACATCTACATGAAGATTGTGGAGCTGTGTCGAACATCATTCGCAGAATTCTTTTCTGGATGATGAAAACTCTACCTACGTCTGAGGAATTTGTCGACAGTAAGATATTATAGGACAGGTGACTATATACCAAACTGTAATAAACGTTCACAAGGGAACTTAGAGGTAGTGAACTCTTGATTCCATTTAGGGCATAATAGGAACTATTCAGCATCTTAAAATACTACCAAAGATTTTTCTGCTTAGCCTCTTCATTCTCTTGCATTCCATGATTTCCAAATGGAGACAAGGGTGGTTAGGACCCCCTTCCTTTCACCCTTGTCTCCATTTGGAAATCATGGAATGCAAGAGAATGAAGAGGCTAAGCAGAAAAATCTTTGGTAGTCTTTATGTACTAGCTTCTGCTTAGCAGCTTCAATTCTCATCTTGCACTACATGATTTCCAGACAAAGACAAGGGTGAAAGGAAAGGGGTTTGGGACAGGAATCTGTAACAATGGAAAAAGAAAACCAGCAGAAAAACATTTCAACAATCATACTTCTTATATGTCTAAACAAATCTAAGAAAAGATGTTACATAGCAAGCAAGATCATGAAAATGACTAAGGAGATAATAAAAAAATACATAGCCTGCGATATTTCCTCAAATCCCATCTCTGTTTGACCGAGAGAGCCCCGATGGCTAGGTTCAGTCTTCCAAGTGATGCCGATTATGATCTATAGATGTTTTAGAATCAGTATGGACCCAATAATCTGGGTTATCTCGCTTAGATAAAGTACAATATGCAGCTATTCGGTCAGTCCTAAGACTTATGAAATCTACACCAACTAATATTATTATGGCGGAGAGCGCTGTTCTTCCACTTAGGTTCAGACGACTATGGCTAGCCTTCAGATGTATTAGTAAATTATATAGAATTGACAATAACTTTTTTGGCCCCCTGACACACGAAAATTTGTGAGATTTTATATAAAACCAAGTTTGTTGTGTTCAATTAACGATCATTTTCAAATTTCATTTCGGTTGTTGATGAATTTTTGCGATTAATATTTGTTTATCAGAACGTGCCCTAGCAGAAGTGTAAGATGACCTAGATTTGACTTAGTAGTATTCAGTCATTCAGGGCGGTTCGTTTTAATTGGAACTCACTGTATAATTTGTAAGTTAGCTTTACCGTTTTCAGCGAAGGAACACTGAGAAAACAGCCGGAAATAATAAAGACGAACTCGTTGAAAACACTCTCAATGCTCTCAAAATATAATGCGACTTTCGCATAGAGTAAAAAGGATATTCAGTACTTGCATAAACCGCATACCATTCCAGGAAGTGTTGTTTCTTTTCCTTACGACAAGGACGACAAGTAAAGTGTATATAAACGGCATGGAAACGAGATTTCACATCAAATATATTTCATCGAATTTCAGTGCAGATCGCTTTTTATGAAAAGTATAGAAGATCGCTAATCGACTTGTATGAATACCAGATGTTTCATAAACATTCTGCAAAAATTCTTAAACCGTCTTAAGAAGAAAAATTTAGAAGAACATTTGTCAAGTAATGCATCTCTCGAAATTTTTTTCTTCAGATCCAAAATCTCAATACTTTTGTGAAGATTCCTAGAAATAACACTTGTTGGGGAAATAATAATCGGTAGAATAATGAGCTAATGAAAACTTAGTTTTGTTGTTGATAATGGACGTATGTCCGAAACCGGTCCAACCAATGTAAAAATTTTGTCATTCTTACATCAATAAATTAGTGATAGTTAAAATATAGTAACTTGTTTTATTTTATTATTCATTATTTCTATAATTCCTCGTTAAAACAACCTGATCCTGGAATCGCAATTGCCAAGCCTTCTGTTTCAGCAAACAATTCTCCAGGAACTAACCATTTATTTGATGCGATTTCATCAATATAATCATATTAAGATTGTACTAAGCATATCCAATAAAGGACTTAAAAAAAACTCTTTCTAGAGTTGGAGGGGGTGTAAAAGTTTCGTATATATATTAGATATTTGATAGTGTATACGAAACAGCATTCTTTTCCTCAAGTTGGAATGTTGATTAACTCTTCTATATATAGAATGCTTTCAATTGTGTATTAATTCGTTTTTTGTAGTTTCAGTGCAACCACGAAATCAAAATTATCGAAGCCGGTGACAAAAGTAGAGAGAAACTTAATGCGAAGGACGTGAAGTTTACGGAATATAGAGCGTCTATAAAATGTGTGCAACTGTTAGGATATAGAGATGTATGGTTGGTTGCATCAGCGTAAAATATTCTGGCAGAGCGAAAATGATACCACCAGCTATGCATATGAGAGTTGTATTGAAGGTATAAGCCAACGCTTAGCTAGAAACTTCCAGAAATATCGTTCTACGTGATCTCGAAAGTCATCATATTAAAGAAGTAAGTAAGAGCTCACAATAAGCATCTATAATGTTATTTCAATTTCAACTGATAAGAAATAGTATAGAATTGTTCAGAGTGAACAAATTTGTATGTTTTTATTCGGCAGCTAGATGAAATATCGAAGTGAAAAGAAATGATATTATAGGTACAATAGTTCTCGTTTTGTCTCTACAATTTTGGGTAAACTTATTCTTTAAAGTATTTCAGTGAAGGCTCTTTATGCGCGCTTTCTACATTCTCGTATTCACAATTCGTGGATAAAAAAACGAGACCCAATTCCTGTATTCGCTGCTGAAGTTTTTTTTATCCGCTTCTCCTTTCACATAAGCCGCTTTCGCCGCGGTTGATGTTTATGAGAATGTATACAAACAAAATGTTTTTTTACATTAAAGTTTAGGTAAAGCAACCTCATTACTCAATTCATGAAGTATATTGTTAAATGCTACATATTAGACGTGCATGCACTTGGTCATCCTCGCGAATCTGAAACTATGCGTCCAAATATAAAAGTGACATGTTTAACTCCCAACACGTCAACAATTGTACTATCACGGTAGTAAAAATTGTACACATTTAATTCTTGTTTTAAGTTTTCGAAAGTTACTTTGGTTTAATCAAATTTTATTGGACACGTTTTTCTTGCACATTTCTTTCGTTTTTCTTTTCTCGATGATGAGAGAACGTTACGAAAATCGATAGATGGCGTTCTTACACGTATTGTGTAATTGTATTCTATACAAAAACTTATTTTCAAAGTGATTACAAGAAATTCGGTGAAGATCAATGTAAAAAATGGATGAATCAATATTCATCAATCTGGAAATTGAATATTTTTCTGTTCAAACTTGAGTTTCTACTATTTGTGAAAAACCATTATGTCAATTTTAGGGATTCTTTAGGTTATGAAGAACTTAACTCAGTTTTTCTTAAAGTGCACATGGACTAATAATAATTAATTACTACTAAGCCTAAAGTATGTTTTTAAATGATATCCCCGATGCATTGCTTCGGCTTTTCTTTTGACATAAGCCGCCTTTGCCGCCGTCGGTGTTTTTGAGATTGTAAACAAACAAAATATTCAAGTAAAACCTTATTACTCAATGCATAAAGTATATTCTTAAATGCCACTTATTAGACGTTCCTTACTTTGGTAAAAGCCACTCTGCGTTTTTATTGTTTCATTTTCCATTCGTTACAAAAATTAAGATCGAGTAATACATCTCTACGTCTTCCCAGTTTGAATTGTCGCTCAGAAAAATCAAGTTTCGATACAAAAAAACCAGTATTACCTACCACTCAAACTCAAAACAGAAATGCTTTATGCCTTGGAGAGTCGTTTTCTATTCATATCACTCTCATTCAATGTTAGCGAATGAACTGTATAGATAAAAAAATCCGAAGCAATAGAAAAAATGGAAGTGGTTGTGTCATTATGGATGGAAGACCGAAACCATAAAAGGATACCTCTGAGTGGTGCAGTCGTCCTGAAAAAGGAAAAAGCGTTTCTTGCACATTTGGAAAACCCGGTTGTTGTTGTGGTACATTCTGTCAAAAACGTACAGGGAATTTTTAAAGAAAATCTACTTAAAACGATTGTCCAAATATGATGTCACTAATTCGGCACAAAATTTCTTGCCAGAAGGTCAGATGGTAAATGAAGAATATTACCTGAGCGTTAAGCAACTCAAAAATTTTTGAGAAAGGTCTGTAATTGTTTGGACCCTCTATGTACACCGCACGACCCGAGAGATTTTGAGAGAATCAGGAAAAAATCCGGCGTCAATACACTGATTGAAAAGCTTGGTAAATGGGTATACAACAATAGTCACCACAATGGCCCTTTCCTTTTTTATTTGACATTTTATTAATAGTGTCTCTCACCTGAATAAAGGTTGGATGACTGAAAGAAAATGGTGAAAATTCTGCACCCCTGAGGTGGTCCAGATATTCATCGAAAGATCTACTGCAGGATTGTAAGTTCTGTTTAAGACGTTCTGGTATTTGGACGAAGAAGGAGTTCATCAGCGCTCACATCAATTTTATTTGTTCTTTTATTTCTCATACAAGAGACAACCTTTTTCAATTAATTTTACAATAACTTTCATCATCCATATTTTTGTTCAGGAGAAGAGAAGCGCCAATCTTGATATCTTTTTGGTTAGATCATAGATTCTTCTCTTCTTCTTGATCCTAATGGTCTAAAAATCAAACAAAGTTCACAACAATAACATTCCGTTTGAATCACATTATTTAGGTTTGAATAACCACTTACTGTTAAATTTATGAATTTTGAAAGTTTGTCGTATCTTTCCTTGAACAAAATATATACAAAAATGAACAGAATAAACATCAAACTATTTTAACTTACCTCTTAAGGTTTATTTCAAGTTTCGTTAAACTTTTCATTGAAATAAAATTCAGAATTCTTTAATCTGACAGATCGACTATAGGACTGAATAAAATGATGTCTGTAACACAGGGATATTTCATTCAGAAGAGAGAGGCTATAATCACTTACTGTTACATTTATGAAGTTTGTCGTATCTTTCCTTGAACAAAATATATACAAAAATGAACAGAATAAACATCAAACTATTTTAACTTACCTCTTAAGGTTTATTTCAAGTTTCGTTAAACTTTTCATTGAAATAAAATTCAGAATTCTTTAATCTGACAGATCGACTATAAGACTGAATGAAATGGTGTCTGTAACACAGGGATATTTCATTCAGAAGAGAGAGGCCATTATATTATAGATATTGGTAGTGCCGAAATTATGTTGGTAATGCTGAAATTACTAACTATTAGCATCTGACTATTTTCATTCAAGAAAGAGAGCATTAAATTCTACACTTCGGTAAGGCTGACTTCCGGAATACAAAGTCCGAGAAAATAAGCAGCTGTGCCGGAGACATCGACTTTGGCCCGTTCATGAGATTGACTGCCGACCGAGCTTGAATAGCGATCTAAGGGGCAGTAGGAGAGGTGGATGGCTCCGCCCCCGTGTTTCCGGTCTTTTTCTCGAAATTGTAGTTCTCAAAAATCGTCCCAAATTCGAAAATTAAGTCGGAGGGTAACTATTTCTCTTCGCGGACTCGATATCGAGATATGTAGGAATCGTTCGACACCCGAATACTTCCTCCCGGTAACCCCCTATGAGTAGGATAGATGAAAGAAAACCCCTTATTTTGACAGCTCGACGTTCATTAATTTAATTAATTTCTGGCCGTCAAGATAGTCGGAATGAGGAAAACGGTGTGAAATTTTGCAAAAATCCGCCGATAGCCGTTTGTTGAATCGCAAATTTTACAGTTTTCCCGTAGTTCAACGGGAATTAAACTATTGCGGCTACACATGCGAAACTTGAGGATTGCTCTTTGTCCAGATTTGAAACGATCGATCACTATGGAAAAATTGATATGGACAAAAATCGGAGGGCTTTTTTATTTTCGCTTACGACCGTAGTTTCCGATTCCAGAGAAATCTCGCCGTATCAACTTTCCGTTCGCCGTTGGCGACGTTTCGGCGAACATATTCCAAAAATCCTCAGAGCTCCGTCGTTTGGCAAAGACCTTCCTCAGACTCTTCTCCTTTAGAAAAAAATATTCGCGGGGGCCGAAGGCTCCCGATTTTTCGCGACGACGCCGGTTCAAACTACCGTTATCCCTTCGGATTATTCCCGAAAAAGGCCTTACGATTTTAATATTATATACTAGTGGGCCCATTAAGATCGCCTTTTATATCTTAACAGCTAATATACCAAACTCCTAATATACAAAAAACGCCTTATATACTAAACTCCAAATATACTGAACGCCTTTTCATATCCAACACTATCTATACTGAACGCCTCATTATCTTCATAGAGATTGAAAAATTCCCCACTTGGAGAACTGACAAAATCAAATACTGTAAACAAACTAAATGACAGAAGCGTTCAAACTCCACGTCGGTGTAGAAAACAGTTGTTCTAATTTAGCATCTACATAAATTTACAAAGAGTGCTGCTTCGTTCATTAACTGAACCAGACCAATTAATGTGGACATGATACTAGAGAAGAGAAAATGCTTGATAAAAATAATAATGCTTAATTTATAATAAGATGCAACTTGCAATAGCGATATCAGTATCGTAGTTATTGATCTTCAGCATGAACAATCAAGTCCAAGATTGAAATCAGAGATTGAAATCAGTGATAATTGCGGAGCACAATATTGTGGCACAGGTTTATCTTAGTTCAGAAAAAGATTCATTTATCCTGCATAAGATTCATACTATATTATGAATCATAAACAAGACAGGATACCAGCAAGATGAAATAATTAGTAATAACTGGGGTATATGACTACGAAAACAATGAGGAATACTATACTAAAAGCAACAGATAGAATCATTGCAATATAAGGAGCTAATGGCAAACTTCCCATAAGAACCAGAGACGAACATTCAAGTAAAAAGCCACCAGTTAGGCTACTCAAACATAGGCAAAGAACTGGATATCATCAACAGAATCTCCCCCAAAACCATCTGAGAACACATTAAAGATTGAAGAGGTAAAAACTCAAGAAAGTAGGAGAACAGTAAATGCTGAATTTTCGATACTAATCATTATAGCCAATGAAGCACTTTTTCTCCTTGGTAGCTTTGTTGATCATCAAAATTATTGAATTTGGGGTTCAGAAAATCTAAATGAGATTGTAGTTCTTTCTGACTATATTGTATGATGATATTGATTTGGGCGACCTTATGGTTTCAGTAATACCGTGAAATATTTCAATAACTGCATGAGACTCTCTTGCTCGTATACTATCTCGTTTCAATAGTTGCCTCATGGATTTTTGAACACAGTACTTGACAAGGAAGATCCAAAGTTACATCAGTGAAAAGACAACTCGTTGATTTTAAACCACGATGATGCACCAACTCAAATTATCACTTCGAGGTACCCGTTTCCAATCGATAGGAGACGGAAAAAGCCTTCGAAAAATGTTGGATGATTGGATTATTCGTTGATGTAAATGTATTATTTATTTATTTCGAAAGGGATCTACTTTGTAGGCAATACAATAAATTTGTATGAAAAATATTTTGTAAAGCCTGTGGTAACACTGCGAACCTGTAACTCCGCGACTGTAGTAGCAGATCTCTACTCTCTCGATTGAGACCTTGTCGACCCTCGTACGATCATTTCTTTGCCAGCTGTAGTGCATGTCACGAAAATGAAACAGAGAAATTAAAGCAACGTTGCTCAAGATTGTCTCGAGTAGGTTGAAAGTGATCCTACTCTTCTCAATCGAGTTATTACTAATGATTAAAGTAGGTTCTTTCAATATGACCCCGAAACTGAACGACAAAGCCAACAGTGGCTATCTCCTGGAGCGCCAAGGCCAAAGAAAGCGACAATGAGCAAGTCCAGAGTGAAAACCATGTTGATTTTCTTCTTCGACAGCAAGGGGGTGGTTTACGAAGATTACGTATCACCTGGACAGACCGTAAATCAAGTATTCTACCGCAATGTGCTCGAAAGGTTACGGAAAAGGGTGCGTCCAGAGATTGTGAAGATTGGGATTCTGCATGCTCCCTGTCATACTGCTTTCAGTGTTTTTGGTGTCTAAAGGCATCGCAACGTTACCACAACCACCCTATTCACCAGACATGTCACCCTGCGACTTTTTCTTATTCCTCCATATCAAAAGTTCGTCCAAGGTCGACATTTTGACTCCGTTGATGATATCCAAGAAACTGTGTCGAGAGTATTCGAAGAGGTCCCACAAGAAATGTTCCTGAATTGTTACGAATTGAAGGGGATTGCAGTAATGTAGGTACCTTGATTTTAAATATACTCGATTTTTCAATTTGGTCGCATTACTCAATTGCCTGAGAGTTTTGGGTAGCTCTTTCACCTATTCATCAAACTGAGGAGTCACCCAGGACCAAGACTTTTGTTCAAAATTTATATCTTTCCGAATAAACAAAAGTGTTCAAGATATTACTTCGAGAAAACGTAGTTTTATCAAAATTTAAGGTTTCCTTACTTCGAAAAACCTAAGTAATATTTCAATGCACATCTGAAATTTCTTTACTCTTGCTGTCATATCTGTTCGAGTGGGACACCATTTGTACAGGAAATTAAGGAAAAACTTTAATGAATTCTCCGGTTTTATTACTTGGAGAAAATTTATATTCATATTTACAGGTATATGGTGATCCTTTCTATATACGTATTCGAAATATCATGAAAGCAATGATTAACCCCATATTGTCTGAAAAATATGCAAAAATATTGCTTTTCTATATCTAAAATATTGTTTCTTATTTGAATGTATATATACAAGTTTTCACAATACACCTTAATATAAGTAGACATTTAATAATACCTTCAGAAATATTCAGATAATACTGATGCATTATTTGGAAAATTGGAGTTATCGTATCAAAGGAAATATCCGAAGATTTTCCGAAGAAGCTGCAAGATATATTTCACTTAGTAAAGCATATAATCATTTCTGAATATAAAAATGTTGGGGAGAGTTTCAATTCAATCGTATAACATTTATTTCAATGCTTGGTCTTAGAGTAAGTTTGAAATGATAACAAGAGATGTGTAGTATCAAATGGAGCTTTATTGAGATATTTCTATACAAAAGTTCAGTATTATCCATCTCAACTATCACATTAAGAACAAACATTGTTGGTACACGTGGAGGACTCAATAAATTGCAAATAGCTAATAATCAAAAGCTCAACTGAATTTTCTATTTGTATATTAGAATGAAAAAGAATATATCAAGTTTTTCATTAATTTTAATTTGACATCGATTATATCATGATATCCTGTAGACACTTATCTACTGTTACCACATATAACACAATGTTGAAAGCAGCGATAATGTTCTCTATAACTTTTAACGAAAAATAGTACAAAAAAGCGAAATAGTAGAAACATTTTGCGTATACTTAAGTACTCTAGGTGAAACAAAAATAGGTACATTGCACATATAACTATGATTATTATATCAATATCAGGTATTCTAGATAATTATTTGAAAAAAGATATTCCTAATCACTACAAATTTGGGCCATTTTCGAAGGTTTTCTGCACCTCAACTATGTGGACTTTTCCTTCTTCTTCCAAAAGTTTTCGTGAATCGAATCAGGTGAAGTTGAACCGGAAAAGTCACACCTACATCGCGAATGTGAGAGAAATTGCTTTTCACGTTTTCACAACTAAACCGCTGAACGGATCTTGATGAAATTTGGTATGAATATGGAAATATTTTGGACTAAAGTACAAAGACATACCTAGTTTACTTTTTTCTCAGAATTCCAATGTTTTTAATGCGAAATAAACCTCAAAATCTGCATGGTCACACTTAGGTTTCAATATTTTATTGGACGCGCCATGGTCCAGAATTACAGGCGATGTAATAAAACCTTACTCCTATCATCAAAGTTTGTGCTGTAACTTCAGTTTAGCATGAGACCCCGTTTGAATGACGGTTTTGTGGTGATTTAGTCTGGAATGAATAGTTGATCTTCGGATTCAATTTCCAATTTAGGTATTCTAACGAGTGATTGGGTTCTGAAATTTAATTATTTTGAGTGAAATCTATTTTTTATCTCGAGCAGAATGAGTTATGAATAAGAGCAATCTCGTCTGCAACGCCTATAACATGAACTTGAAAACACTTCCGCAGATAGGGTAACTGATGCTGAAGAGGAGGACAACGAGTCGGATATAATAAAGGAACGGGAATCAAGTAATATTGAGCAATAATTCGACGAATATGAAGAACCTGAAGAAATCTGTTAGGCAGGAAACAGTGGAGAAGACCAAGAAAACGAAGTTATTTCCAGCCCATTTTATTGGAAAAATAAAATAACCAAATGCATGAAATATGCACGAGTGAAAATTGGGGAACAAAATGTCATCAAACAATTACCAGCTGTGATGGGACTAGAAAAATCCTTGAAATCTCCTTTAGATATCTTGTTGCGTTTCTTCGATCAACAAATATTTACAGCAAGAGTTCACTTCACGAATAAAAACACTGAAGCTCGTTCAGGAATATATGCAACGGAGAGAGATGCACATGAAAGAGATATAGTAGAAATGATGGCTCTTTTAAGGCAGGCATAAGGAATGTCAACCATCTGAATTGCAAACATCTCTAGAAAACAATTGGTACTAGGATTGAAGCATTTCAGCTGACAATGAATCAATAGAGGTTTAGATTTTTGCTGAGCGATATATCAATCGATAATCTTGAAACTCGTGAAGAGCGTCGAAGCATAGATAAGCTGACTCACGTAAGATTTTTCGAGGAAGTTAACAAGAATTCAAAAAATACTACTCTCTATACCTAACAAGCCAAATAAATATGGCATGAAAATTTTCGCCCTCGGTGATTCGAAGACACTAGCAACATAGAAGTATATGTTGAAGCACAGCTAGAAGTTCCATATCAAGAAGAAAAGATAAATAGGTTTCGTTCGGATTGGGGAAAGATTGTATCCTGGTATTTTTCATCCCCAAGTAAAATAAGACTGTCCTCCTTCTTTCGACTAGGCACAAAGATGACATGATTAGATTTAGAGACAAGAGAACCGAAAGTGATAATTCGGTACAACAAAACTGAAGGAGGCGTATATACAGGGTGCTTCAAAGAAAACTAAACACAGGCTACATCTACAAAGATATTCATTTCTGATCAAAACGTAAAAACAGGTCAATTTTTGTTTCAAAGGGGACATCTTTTGGGGTACAAAACTTGCCTGAAATATCAACCCCCTAAGCGGGGGTTGTAATCCTAAATATTTTGAATAGGGAAGATGGGTTGAGTGATGACTCAAAAGAAAGGTGGTATCTTTGTCTACATTGTCTTGAACGAATTTCCTTTTTTAATTGAAAACTGTAAAAGATACAGGGTGACCTACTGAAAGATAGGAAGACTATTTCCCTGAGACTATTCAAGTTTCAGTGAAGTAAAATGGAACAGATCCATGCTGATCAATGGCAGTCATCATCAAGTGCCATCCTCATTTCGAATTTCAACCCCTAGAGCAGGAGTGACCACTCTTGAAAATTTGGAAGAGGGTATATGGGTTGAGTGATATCTCGAAAGAAAGGTATTATCTTTGTCTGCATCCCTGTGATCGATTTTTCATTTTTGATTGAAAACTGTAGAAGATACAGAGTAAGCTACTGAAAAATACTATTTCTGAAAGGTATCACTGGATCGAAATATTACCCCTGCTCTAGGGGTTGAAATTCGAGATGAGGGTAATTTCTGAAGATGACAGCTTTTGATTTAAAATGAATCTATTCCAGTTTTTCGCACTAATACTCCAATAGTCTTGAGGCGATAGTCTTCTCTATTTTTCAGTGGCTCAATCTGTATCTTCAATCAAAAATGAAAATTCGTTCACGGGAATGCAGAAAAAGATAATACCTTTCTTTCGAGTTATCACTCGACCCATCTACCCTCTTTCAAATTTTCAAGGGCTGTCACCCCTGCTCCAGGGGTTGAATTTCGAGATGAGGATGGTACTTGATGATGACTGCCATTGATCAGCATGGATCTGTTCCATTTTACCTCACTGAAACTTGAATAGTCTCAGGGAAATAGTCTTTTCTATCTTTCAGTTGCTCGCCCTGTATCTTTTACAGTTTTCAATTAAAGATGGAAATTCGTTCAATGCGATGTAGACAAAGATACCACCTTTCTTTTGAGTCATCACTCGACTCATCTTCCCTATTCAAAATGTTCAAAGATTGCAACCCCCGCTTAGGGGTTTATATTTCAGGCAAGTTTTGTACCCCAAAAGATGTCCCCCTTGAAACAAAAATTGACCTGTTTTTGCGTTTTGATCAGAAATGAATATCTTGGTAGATATAGCCTCTGTTTAGTTTTCGTTGAAGCACCCTGTATACTGTTGAGAATGAATATGGCTGTAATCATGATACCCCCGACAAAAATTGGTTTTAGATGATCAGAGAGTACAAGCTGCCTCAAAATATAAACTATTTTTTGATAGAGTGAGATTGTAGGAAATTTTCAAATTCAGACAGCTAGAACCAGAAGAGGTACCAAATCAGGTGAGAGAGGGACGGTGCTTCTCTTGATGTTGGAAGAAAAATAACAAGACGAAGTATATATGTAAGAAATGTTATATATTCTTATGTAATTCGAGCATTGTGGGTATTAATTTTTTTTTCATGTAAGATTGAGTTGAATATATATGGAATGAACGTTTTGTTCATCAATTTTGTGTAGCCTCATAAAAACAGAGGAATATAGGAAACCCTGAATTCTGGACGGGACACCAATGGTGTTCAAAATGAGTGCGACAAGTGAAAGATTTAATACTTGTGTTAATTCGGAAAATTCTTCCGGAGAAAGTAAAGTCCAGAAAATTTGAAAATTTGGGGATAAATTAAAGTGCTTCTTTCTAGATTTTATATGAATCCAAGACCATAGTTTCTGTTGTCTTCAACGTCGGATATGCCAATATTTTTTATTCTCTTGCTCGTTGTAGCTCTACAGAAGTTTCCTTGAAAAAATAATTCAGAAATAATAAGAGGATAAACTTTTCGTTCTGAACTTGACTTGGACAAGTTTCACAAAAAATTATCCATACAATGACAAAATAGGGTTCAAAATTAATTTTTCTTCACAATTGTTTCAATCTGTTCCAGAAATAATATACTTGGATGATTTTACTTTGGTTTTGCTCATAGAACAGTTGGAAAAATTTTCAGAAAAATAGTGTTCGAAAAATTTGAACAGTGTTATAACAAGGAAAAATATTAATCTTAATATGTATTCTGATTATATTACCTTATTGAAAGATGATAGACGAATATATTTTCACAAAGAGAATGAAAATATCGCATGAAAGAAAAAATGTAAGAAAAATAGCGGCGTGTTTCGTAAAAAGATAGTACAGAAATATATTAAATTATAAGGATGAAAGTTATTTTTAGATATTAGTCAAGATTATTGTTTTTGGGGCATTTCTTGCAAATTAACGTAAGTTATTTACTAGTTGCTTGTTGTCAATATATTACATGGCAAACCAATTCAAATACGTTTTTTCGAAATAAGCAAATAATGAATAGTTTTGGAATGAATAATTTTTTCGAAAGCTAAGGCGTTCTCGAGAATTTCCGCTAACATCTCGACGAATAGTCTTTGACAAACAAATTTATACTGATTTTTTTCTAGAAGAATTGCACTATCCTGGTGAAAATTATTGAGATATTTGTAATAAATTTGAGTTTTCGAAAATTTTGAAATAATCAAATTATGGGTCACGTTTTCCTTGAATACTTCATCTAAATTTCTATTCGATCGTGGTTGGCTGACGAAGATCGATCCCTAGTATTTGACACTAGAATTTTTCAGAACTATTATCTGTAAATTCGTATAAAAATTCCAGTAGTTCCTATTTATTCATCATACAGAGAGAATAATTGAAAGAAATATTCAAGAAAAACTCTGCCAAAGGAAACATAATTACTTCATTAAAGTCAATTTCGGTCACTTAAACTTGATAGAATTATTACAATTCTTTAGGAAAAAATTAAAAGTTGTTTTGCATGAATTATCTGTCGAGATGTGATATCTGATTTTCAGGAATTTCTTTTCGAAAAATTGATGATGATGATGATGATGCTGATGTCGATGAAGAATATTTGAATTCCATTGACAGTTTTTTCTATTTAGATTTTTCAATATAAAAAGCGTACTTATTCTGTTTGCTCGAGTTGCATTTATAACAAAAAGTTAGTTGTTAGTTTCCAAGAAATGAAGCGAAGATGAAACGGCGGTTATTTCAGTATATTTTGATCTGTACTGATCAATTGATAACGATTAAAAATGAGCCGACAGATTTTCTCAACACTTTCAACCTCATTATTTGACATTTTCTTCACGAATCTTAGAGGGGGACAAAATCACAATATAGTTCCTTTTGTATGACCAAGTTTTTGTTTTCTGTTGAGAATTTTAAAGAGCTCGTACACTTGATGATTGGACTAAATTATTGATTTTTTTATTGTCTTCGTTAAGATCTCGAAAAAGTTATCCGAAAAAACTAATGACAAAAGAATAATTGAAAAGTATGTATCGTTCTGATCATAGAAACAACTTTTTTTATTATGTTCTAGAGTGGAAACCATTCGATAGTTTTTCTTTCAAGTAAAAAGAAAATCTAAAACAGTTAATGAAATTTATGACAAGAACATTTATTGGAACAACTATTACTGTAATATCAACCAAATTTCATCGAATTGCATGTTCAGTGGATATTGTAAATTCAACACAAATAAAACTCCAGTTCAACTTTATCCAACCTAACAAAATTACTCAAAACAACTTCACAAATAACCAAGAAAACCTTCCTCTTTCAACATCGAATAAAAACACTCGCTTGAATACAACACTGATTAGAATTTTGCATCCGATTGTCATGGACAAGTGATTTGAGTGTTTATTCCTCGAAAATACCTACGAAATCTATAAAGCAATAAAAACATCACTTCATACAAAAAAGATTCATAAAATCAGTGACAAATTCCATAAATTAAAGTTTTCATATTTGATTTTCATTTTCCTTATTAAAATTAAACATTTCTATTCTCAAAGATTACAGACAACAAATAAACTATATCTAGTGTCCATCAATAATAATATAGCACCAAAAATCACTATTACTATATACAGTAAATTTTCAATCTGCGAATTTGCGGAAAATTCACACCAATTATTGCTCGAGATTTAATCGAATTTTCCACACGGTATTCCCTCTTCCATCGTCAGGGATGTTGATATTGGATCGTAGTGTCCTGCTAGGTAATATATGTCGTTGTTCTCGTAAATAGTTGCGAACCTTTGGGGATCATTTCCCAAGGTGGCGATGTACTGGTCCAGACTTAAAACTTCGCACTTGTGCGAAATGGTTTGGACGTCGTTTTCGTCGACATGAGGCGACTCGAACAGAGCACCCTAAAAAAAGAAAATTATAATTTTATCAATGAGATAAAAAACACAAGGTTTAACTTTAATCTACACTTTATTTGAAAAAATTCGACGACGTTTCGCTGACACAGCAGCTTTATCAAGAATGAAAAACAGAATGAAGAGTATGGTATTATAAACAAATCGTAGAACAAGTTGGATGAATAACAGGAAAATCCACACCGAGCCATTGTACAGTTAGTATGAAAGGTAATAAAAACTAATTAAACAAGTTAAGTAGGGGTGAATAATTCACATCTACCTGCTCATTCAAAAGCTTGTCCGAATGTTTGTATCTATCCATTTTCATATGAAATGGTGAAAATGGTTTGATCATGGGAAATTCTTTGAGTCCAATTTTAGCAGAGATTTTTATGAATAATATTGAACAGAAAATTCATACACATCCACTCATTTCCAAATTTCTCTATTGGTATAGATATGTTGACGACATCTTAGTATGTTTCATTGGAACTACTCGTCAATTAGACTTAATTCTTAATTTCATTAATTCCATCCATTTGAACATTAAATTCACGATAGAAATTGAACAGAACGATTCCATTAATTTTTGGACTTGAAAATCACTAAACGAAATAATAATCATGTTTTTCGGTCTTTCGTAAACCAACACATACTGATACAATTATACAAAACTACTCATTACATCCAATTCAACACAAAGTTGCAGCTTTAATCAGCATGGTACATCGGTTACTCAATTTACCTTTATCAGTAGAAGATTATAATAAAGAGTTAAACATCATCAAACAGATAGCCATCAATAATTCATATAATCCGAATATGATAGATCTAATCATTCGTAAAAACTGTATCAGAAAGCAATAAATGAAGTATATCCTATTCATAAAGACTATAAAATATTCAACAGTTTAACATTCTGCGGTTCTGCGAGTACAAATATTAAATCCTTTCTCGTCAAACAATATCTTAATATAACTTTCAAAACTTCTAATAACTTAGGTTAGGTTAGATTTCAAACATAGAGTTTTTTTTTTTTTAGATAGATCTAATCGTTCGTAAAAAACTCTATCAGAAAACAATAAATGAAGTATATCCTATTCATAAAGACTATAAAATATTCAACAGTTTAACATTCTGCGGTTCTGCAAGTACAAATATTAAATCCTTTCTCGTCAAACAAAATCTTAATATAACTTTCAAAACTTCTAATAACTTAGGTAAACATATTAAAAATAATAAATCTCGTGTTGAAAAATCAAGTAAATCAGGAATCTATAAACTCAATTGCGGTTCTTGTGATAAAATTTATATCGGTAGGACCTATAGGAGTTTTGGCATAAGAACATCTGAACATAAACGTAGCTTCGATAAAAATAAATCTGATTCAAATTATTCAAACCACCTAATAAAAGAAAACCATTCATTCAATAAAAACTTTGACATATTACATATAAAATCAAAAAGTTCAAAATGAGATCTCCTAGAAGCATTAGAAATAAATAGATACAAACATTCGGACAAGCTTTTGAATGAACAGGTAGATTTGAATTACTCACCCCTACTTAACTTGTTTAATTAGTTTTTATTACCTTTCATACTAACTGTACAATGGCTCGGTGTGGATTTTCCTGTTATTCATCCAACTTGTTCTACGATTTGTTTATAATACCATACTCTTCATTCTGTTTTTCATTCTTGATAAAGCTGCTGTGTCAGCGAAACGTCGTCGAATTTTTTCAAATAAAGTGAAGATTAAAGTTAAACCTTGTGTTTTTTATCTCATTTATATCATGGATCTACATCAAGTAACGGCCTCCACAATTCAAATAATTTTATCAAGAACGTAAAAAATTATTAGCATACACACAACCAATGTTATATTGAATCACTCGGCATTTCACATTATTGATTATTTTTAACCATGGATCTTTGACTACTTGTGAAGAATGAAGTTTTGTGTTGTAAACAAACTGGAAAGTATGATAAAAAATGTTAAATTATCACCACATGATCGGGATATTGTACTCAGTCGTCACTGAGATTTGAAACTGTGAATTTCGAAATTTAAAAAAGCCTTACATTGGATTATCCAATGTGCAGACGGGTCGAATAATTGCTCTCGTTGAAGAAGGGGTGACACAGAGGGATATATCGGCCTCAATGGGGGTATCACAGGAAGTGATTCCAAAAACCTACGCCCGATACGTGGAGCTACAATCTCTGTAAAATAGGCCTAGAAGTCGTAGAAAGATCATTTCTGAAGAACAAGACCGCTGTTTGTGCAAAATTGCAAAAAGAGACCCTAGTGCATCGCACCCCATACTTCAAAGGCAATTTCTGGAAGCAACAGGCATCAGTGTATATGTCAAAACGATACGTTGAAGACTTTGTTCAAGAGGTTTATACAGCAAAAGGCCCTTAAGAGTTCCAGAGCTAACCAGACAACAAAAATCGAGCACCAAAATTGGAATATTGAAAATTGGCGAAATGTTCCTTTTTTCGGATGAAACCAGAATTGGTGTTCGATTAGATGACCGCCGAATTCGGGTTTTAAGGGGTCGTGGAAGACAAGCTACACTCCGAGCAGCAAGACATTCCGAAATACCAAAGGGAAGTGTGATGTTTTGGAGTGGCATTATGCTGGGAGGCAAAACAGATTTGATTTTATTTCCTACGAGTGTAACAGCTAGAAATTACGCGGACCTAGTGCTGGAGCCTATGGCGAAGTGGACACGGTGAGAATTTCACTTTCATGTAAGACATGCTCCTTGAATCTTGAAACAGAGGGAATCGCTAATTTGGACTGGCCAGCTTGCTCTGCAGACCTAAATCCTATTGAACATTTATGGGATAATCTCAAAGGGAATATAAGATCGCGCCAGGATAATCCAAGAACCCACCAACAGCTCATCCAAGCCGCCACAGAAGAATGGTAGAATATCACCCCAGAGGAGGTCGAAAACCTAATCAAAAGCATGCCTAGACGAATTCAGGCTTGTATCAGGGCAAGAGGAATTAATACAAGCTACTGAGGTCGACAAAAAACAACTATTCCGTGAGAAAACAATTTTCAAATTCTTTACTACATGCGGAAAGTCTCTCATTTTCTTTTATTTGTTTCTTCCTTAAAATAAACCTTAATTTGTTTGTTTTTTGATTGAAATATCTCAAAAGGATCAATTCTAAGGTAATATTCAAAATATCGGGTGATTCCATATGAATTTGGTTGTGTGAATATAACTTAATATCCTTCCTACCCTAAAAATTCAGTTTGCTAAATAAATGTATGTATGTAAGTTTTTTTAAAAACTTGCGATTTATATATTGGTCTGTCCAGATGTGCAAATGAAGTCTGGTAGGTTTCAAGAGGTACTTATTGCGCATTTTTTGAGATGTAATATAGAAATCATTGGCGCTCACTCGAGTAATGATCTGCTATCTTTATACGAAATTTAGTAATCCACTCAAATTACAAGCGATCTCGAACTTTTCTTTGAGGAGTTTGAATTTTTGACGTCTTAAATTACAAGATTATAGCGGGAGCAGGTGGGCTTAATTACATCCAAAAAGACCATGAAGTGCTCACAATGAAACCACCTCCTGTGCGTCTATCCGCAAATGCATCAAACCCCATTATTTTTAGACGGTCTTCATAGCTTGGCCTATTTCTGCCATAAAGAATGCACCATACTGGTCCTCCAAATTCGAGGAGGGGCGCAGGTAGATCGCGTAAATATTTTTTGCCACCAGTGGATCACAGTGATCTCGACATCAGATAAATCATTTTATTTTGCTTCAAAAGAGATTCCCTGAATGTGTCTGCTTCAACTCTAGTCACCAGAAACGATAATACTTTGATGGTTGCTATGACTTTTTTGGGTCATTTGGTTCTCATCGATTGTTTAAAAGTGGGGGTTTTTCCGGACATGGAATACAATACACTTTTGTATATTTAGAAAAAGCACCCAGTCATGATACTACTTTCCCACAGCATCCAGATCCAGTAGGTTATAATTGCTGATAAAAATTTTTGCATCGTCAGCGAATTGTGAACAGCTAGATTTGAATATCGTTGGCATATCCTCTATATATATCAGAAACAACATAACAACAGGACCGAGGACCGAACCTTGCGGCACGCCACTCGTGACATTTCTATAAGAAGACAACTTCTCTGAAATTCTGGCGCAATACTCTCACCAGTCAAGAAACCCACAAGAGTAAATTTCCCCCAATTCCAAAGTGTTCAAGTTTTACCAGAAGATAACGGTGGGGAACCCTATCGAAAGTAAGTTAAATGATATCGACGGATTTTCCCGCACTTACAGATCTGGTCCAAGATAAAACACAATCGAGGAGATTCGTTATGACTCCTGGGAATAAAACCATGCTGGTTCGAAGGGATCATCTTGTTCTCCACTAAAAAAATCGAGCATCTGATCAGGGAGATTTTTTCGAGGATTTTGGATGCAACTGAAGTTGTTCGGAGATGTTTTGTCGCCACTCTTGACTATATTTGCATCGAGTGCCAATAGATCTGCATCTTTGTGGTGATTCCAATTCAAAATCAAATTGAATTGAATTATACCATTAGTATTGACCGATAAATTAATCATCAAGTTTCAATTTAAGCTTCAATTCTTCATCGCGTAAATGTGTTCTATCTGCTAAGTCTGCACCCAATACAATAACGCCACGCAGATTGTGTAGAGTCCTTTTAGAACACGAATCTGTTATAACAACTTTCTTGGTATAAGAAGCTGGCAAGTATACTTACAGGATATTTGAGGTTTTCTGGACAGCCCACTGTTTCTTCAGGATGGTAGAACCACTTGACCCTTACAACCATTGTGGAACATTGCTCCCACATAGCCTCAATACGACCAATATACGGTCTATCTGGACGGCCGGTTGACAAAAATACAGCAGAGTCGCCAACCTATAAAAACATTTAATCAATTATTCCTGTTCGCCGCGGCAATATAGAACATGTTCAGAATTTGTTGCTTACCGAAATTAATTCTTTCCCCCTTTGGATAGATCTGTAGAATTCTTTTCGACCTCGTCCTTTGCTGCGTGGACGTTTGTAACCTTTGCCAGACCAACTCCAGAGCTGTCTGGCAGGAAGGAATGCGCTCATTTTGCTCTTGCTGCTTTCGCAGGATGCCTGTCGATCACGAATCTTCTTGGTCTGCAAATAAATTGGGATTAAGAGAGCGAAAAGAAAGTATTTTCGAAATGAACCCTCAAACTAGCAAAGACGTCGTGTTGGGAGGTAAAAATGTCACTCTTATATTTGGATGCATAGTTTCAAGTTCGCAAGGATGACCTCGTGCATTGTCCAAAACTAGAACAGCTTTGAAATCTAAATGAGTTTCAACTTCTGGAATGAAATAATTCCAGAACCTATCACAAAAGAAATGCGCTTCTGATCCACGCTTTCTTATTAGCACACCAAAACACTGGCAGCTGTTGCTGATGGTCTTTCCGAAGTGTTTTCTTTTGAACGTTCAAATGATAATTTGCTAATATAGAATATATGCAATTTTGATATGAATTAGTCACGCATCAACTTCAAAAATTCAAAAATAACTCTTCTCTAGGTCTTCATCAAATCTTTCCTTATTTACTTGAGACGTGTGCTGCAAGCCTAGCCGACCCTTTATCACTGAAGATGTCAACCTCTTTTCGAACAATGATTTTGCCGGCTTCAGTGACTCCTTTATTCAAAAATGGAAATAAATTAGAGCTGAAGAACCACCGCCCCATCAGTTGGATCTCCAATATTTCTTCAAAAGCTATGGTATTATTGTAGAAAACGTTACAAAAAATTTTATCTCAAAGCAATGCTTTCGTTAATGGCCACTCTACAATAACCGACTTGCATTGGCGTTTGAACAAAAGACAAAAAAATACCCGTAAATTTTTTATTTTGACTTTGCTCAAGGCTACGATCGTGTACAGAAAAAAGTTTCCCTACAAGATGGAAGACCTTCGAATTCGTGAAGGTTTGCTCGTTCCAGACAGATCAATTCTTTTGAGTTTCTTCCTCCCCGTCTGATACGAGGCAGTGCTGAATGGTGTGCCACAAGGTTCTGACTTGAGGCCAATCTTATTTATTGCCTACACAAGCGATTTGGGAAGGGTTATCATATACAATACATCTTTTTACGTTGATGATGCAAAAATGTTCTATGGTTCATCAACTCATCATCTTCTCAGATGTGATCTTCCTGTAATATATGACTTGCGACTGATACCTTCCACAATGTGTAGTCGGTGAGATTATTCATGATACTCGATACTACTAACTTGATGGCTTTCGTCCGGATTGAATGAAAACATATAATGACCTCAGTTTAGAACCATGGTAATGCTTGTCTCTTCCGTACGCAAGTGTTTCAAGCGATTTGAATCGGATAGAAAGACCCTGAATGGTCACGAAAGATCAGGCCGTCCCAAAACTGGATTTTCGGAAGAAAACATCAAAAAAGTGCGTGAATTAATCGAAAATTATAAGAGATCATTATTGGTGTAATTTATTGAAATGGAATTAGGCATTCCTCATACAACTGTATGACGAAGATCAATTCGAGGTTTGTACCACACAAACTCACCGATGACCAAAAATTGAATCGAATTGAGCATAGCAAAGACATCATTAGAAGTGCTCGAAAGGACCCAAACTGCTGGTGTTTCTAGTATGAGCCCTAAACAAAGCGTTAACTGAAGGAAAGCCCAAAAAAATCGCTTCGAGAAGTCAAAAGTGAACGTTTTGCTGATTTGTTGACTCGATTGTAAAGGAATCGCCTCATCTGCAAAGCGGCACGATTCGATTGGGGCAATTGAAAGTACGGTGACCGACGCGCTGAAGATCATTCCAAAATAGGAGATAGAGAAGTCGTTTGACAACCTGTCGGTACATTCAAATTCGTGTATCAATGCAGAAGGCGAGTGCAATATCAAATTTGATACTGGCTATTTCTATTCAAAAACTTCGCCTTAATCAATATAGTAATAATAGTTTGCTGGTACTTTTGAAACAACTTCAGAAAAGCAAGATAGGAACCTGCAATTTTCATACCTTTGGAACGACTTCCAGAATGTCGTCCATCGTAACCTCATCCTCAGGATTCGGTGTATAATCATCATCGTCGTCGTTGTCCACCACATCATCTGTACTACCATTCGTTTCTTCATCAACATCGATGCTCTCCTGCAAGATTACCTGATTATCTTCACTGGTATACTCTTCTTCTTCCAGCATAAGAGTTGACTTATCACTTTCTGATTTTTCATCAAGAGTTGTACTGCTTTCTTCTTTATCGTGGTGATGTTTCTTGTGCTTTCTATGTTTTTTGTGGTGTTTCTTATGTTTACATTTCTCTTCGCCGCATCTATGTTTCCTCTTCTTCTTTTTCTCGATAGCTTTCTGTTTCAGTTTAATTTTTTCCTTCTTCTTCTTCTTGAGACGCTTACGCTCCTTGTGGCTTTCTCCTTCTATCTTAGGTTCTACTTTGATAACAGGACTTGGAGTTGGTGGCTTGGGTTCTTCATGATGACTTAACTGGCTTTGTCGCCTCTCAATGCCAGTCGTGGCGCTTGAGGAGGTTCGCCGTTTCCTTTTACTTAGACTCAATAGTGGATTAGGGTCATATTCTGAAAATAGAACGGATTATTAGAGAAGATCTGAGTTAAAATATAAAATAACCTACCCATGACAGGATAGTTTGCAGGAAGCAACCTGATATCCTCCAAAGCGATTGTGCCGCTATCGCCGTCATCGAATTCCACAGCGACGAATTTCGAGTCTAATTCTGGATTAGGCGTACCAGGTTCAGCCACACTTCCAGGGTACAGACAGCGATACTGCTGACTCCAATAGGCGCATAATCTAGTTCCCGTCTCCAATTCTTCCGTACTTTTCGGCGCTAATTCGACAATCTGCGAATCGAATACCATAAATTGAAATTACGCGTCGAACATTTTATTTAATCAGGCAAAATGGAGCATGCATGAATATAATCAGGAAATGCCGAAATTAAAGAATCTCCGTTCAAATAATATCATTTTTGTTGAAGATGACGAAAATAACGTTAATTTTCAATACGAAATAAAGATTTTTTCCAACAAACAATGAAACAGATATAAGAATTGAGCATTCACAAATTGAAACGAACGGAAATTGTGAAGAATTAATGTTAGAAAAATTATAATTGAGTTAAGTAATCTAACATGCTTTCACGAAGTAGTGATCATCGTTTCTCTGATATTGAGTTGTTAAGTTTTTTACCTTGATTGGAATTTTCTGCGTAAATACTTTCCTTGTGCATAGTACAAATGTAATTATTACAACTTGAACTTCCTTTTGTACTAGTGTCTATTGTTAATTTGCACTTTCCATATACAGGCTGTGTTGTGAAATTTCAATGATCCATATCTCCTGAACTATCGATCCACGAAAACTTAATATCCTTAGCCGATTCCAAATTAAATTTTTCGAAAAAAAAATCATCCAGTATCGAGTGTAATTCTTAAGTCATCGGTAAATTTTCAAAGTTGTTACAGGGCCGGACTACAACATTCGATCGTTCCAAAATTTTCTTTTCGGATGAATCCCAGTTCACCCGCGGTGGAATAAATAGTTATAGGAATTCACACATTTGGGCGAAAGAAAATCATCGGGCGTTAAAGCGGTATGTACAGTGACAAACTTATTGAGTCGCATTTTTTCGAGGGTAGACTAACCGGAGATGTGTACCTCCATTTTTGCAAAGTGTCTTACCGAACTTGCTAGCTAAAATCCGAATCAATAATTATAATAATAATCAATTAAAACCAACGAGATACCCATTAGGATAAAAGCAGAAAGGAATTATCATACAATCTCCCACCTGCTGTATATGGATGACATCAAATTATATGCTTCGAACAAGAAGCAATTGGATGATTGCTGAAAACTGTCAGTGAGTTCTCGGCAGATGTTCATATGAAATTCGGGATTGAAAAATGTAAGACCCTGAACATTCAAAGAGGGAAAGTCATAGATGGTGAAACACAACTTCCAAACGGTGATATCATACAGTGCATGAGGGATGGCGAAACATACAAATATCTAGGATACCAACAAGCCAGATTGCTAGACCAAAAACAATCAAAGGAGAAGATTCGTTCAGAATACAGTCAGCGTCTGAAGTCTGTGCTGAAATCGATGTTGAACTCGGGGAATCTAGTCAAGGCAATTAACACCTACGCCATTCCAGTGTTGCTTTACTCATTTGGAATAATCAGATGGACTAAGACAGAACTGGATGATATTCAAAGGCAGACCCGAACGATGCTGACAAAGTACAACAATCATCATCCAAAATCGTCTGTGATACGAACAACTTTGAAGCGGAAAGAAGGAGGACGCGGATTAATAGATGTTGTCAATTTACACACCGAACAGATAAAAAATCTCAGAGAATTCTTCTCAGCAAAAGCTCTCACTTCTGACCTCCATAGAGTGGTATCGTTGGCTGATAAGGGATATACACCACTAAATCTTGCTACCAGAGATGACCTTCTGAATCTACAATTCCTATCAGATACTGAAAAACAAGAGCAATGGTCAAGAAAGGAATTGCATGGACGACATCACCATGAGATTAATCAACCACACATCGACAAAGAAGCCTCCAACTAATGGTTGATGAAAGGAGAATTATTCGCAGAAACAGAAGGATTCCTTATGGCTATCCAAGACCAAGTGATCGCTACAAACAATTACAAAAAATTTATTATGAAGGACGGAACATTACAAACAGATAAATGCAGAAAATGCCATATAAGATCGGAGACTATCCAGCATATTACGTCCGGATGCGAACAACTGGACAATACGGAGTATCTTCAGAGGAATAATCAAGTGTGCAACATTATCCACCAGAAACTTGCACACAAGTACGGACTTCTGAACACCTTCCAGCCATATTACAAGTATCAATCGGCGCCCGTATTGGAAAATGACTCTATCAGATTATACTACGATAGGCCTGTTATCACTGACAGAATGGTGACGAATAATAGGCCGGACATAGTGGTGTATGATAAGAGAGCCAGAACAGCAATGCTGGTGGATGTCGCCATACCGAATAATAACAACGTGCTGAATAAGTTCCAGGAGAAAAGTCCAAATAACAGACCTTGCTATTGAGATCAAGCAGATGTGGCACCTCGAGAAAATAGATATTGTTCCTGTCATCGTATCCTCGACTGGGTTAATACCCAAAACTTTGCATGATAGCCTTAAGAAATTAGAATTGCATAAGAATACCTATATAGAAATGCAAAAAGCTGTAATTCTTAATACATGTAGGATAGTTAGGAAATTTATGTCAAGTACATTGTAATCGAGCCTATTCCTTTGATTGCTGAATCTGGGAAAGGTAAATTATATCCATCTAACAGCTGAGATAGTGCATAAGTCCACGATAATAAATTCCGTTCCTATCAGATACTGAAAACAAATATTTTTAAAAATTACCTGTAAAAGTCAAAATTAACCTTCTTTCAATATCTAACATAATCTTATCAGTCAAATACAATTTTTCTGTGATAAAATATCACTTGAAATGTCTCTTTTTGATGAGCATCTATAATATAAGTAAATTCTAGAGCTACAAATTTCTATAAAAATAAGAATTGTTTTGTGTTTACGACTCATTTATATCTGACATGCCTCTTATAAGACAAATTTAGCAATTTGGCAACAATTCGCTAAAAAAATTAAATTGCTCTTGCTTCATCAGATATTGCAGCAACGCTTGAAGGCGGTCGAACAGCCCATTCAGCTTCAAGACTGCCATTTATTATGCAAAGCAACGACACTCCAACCTGCAACATTTCCAAGAATTCTGCAATGTCAAAGGTATTGCAGCAAATCAGAAGTGTGGGATGAACGCACGATGGTGCATGAAAAATCTTTAGTGATTTCACGTTCAACGCCACTTGTTGAACTAAATGCATGTTAAAAGTCTTCCAATTTGTGGAAACATGTCGAAGTATTACATTCAAGTAATAAGATGCATGTCATAATGCAAAATGATCAATCTAGAGACATATGCTTAGGACAACTCATTGGTACTGATTATGACAAATTTTCTATAGACGTGTTGGCTGGCTTCATTGCATTTCCTGTGAGTTTTTGTCAGTTAACTCAGTCAAAAGCTAAACTCATTCAAAGGGTGTTTCGAAACTAACCCTCATCCCAATGATTCCGACTGACGTACCATTCGACTTTGAACGACTGTAGCTACAACTTGCTTTCCTATCACCGTAAACAAATCCAATCGTTAAGTGTTTGTGGTATTAACCCATGAAAATCTATCATGTCTATCTGATGAAGCCACAGTGTGGTGAAACCGGTCATAGTTTTGTTAATATAGTAAAAATCTAAATACTTTGATTTTATTTCATTGAAAATATTTTCTATACTGACTGATTGGACTATTCGTAGCAATCATACTCTCTGAGATGACGATATGGTTTATTGCTTTATATATATATAGGGTGTTTTCTAAGAACGCCACCTTTTCCAGATGGTGAATGCTCGGTTCCTTCGTCAAGAAACTTTTTTTTAAATCTTCTTTTTGAAAATAGTTCTTTCTTAGCAATTGTTTTTAGAGTCTTCATCTCAAAGAAATGTTATTCAATTCTTTCTTCTCAAAAACAAAGCAATCAGTTTCCGAAAAGCTTTCTCTTTAATTTATCCACCTTTTCTGAAAATGGATGAGATTCACAACATATTTTCGTTTTCAATACGCTAAACTGGACCTGTATGTGGATATATACAGAGGCTATATCTACCAAGATATTCATGTGTGATCAAAACGCAAAAACATGTCAATTTTTGTTTCAAGGGACATCTTTTGGGGTACAATACTTGCCTGAAATATCAACCCCTAAGGGGGTTGCAATCATGAACATTTTGAATATGGAAGATGGGTCAGTGATAACTCAAAAGAAAGGTAGTTTGTTTGTTTACATTGCCTTGAATGAACTTCAATTTTTAATTGAAAACTGTAAGAGATACAGGGTGAGCAACTGAAAATAGGAAGACTCTTTCCTAAGACTATTCAAGTTTCAGTGAGGTAAAATGGAACAAATCCATGCTGATCAATGGCAGTCATCATCAGTACCATCCTCATCTCTCATTTCAACCCCTGGAGCAGGGGTGACAACCCTTGAAAATTTGGAAGAGGGTAGATGGGTCAGATGATAACTCGAAAGAAAGTATTATCTTTGTCTGCATCCCCGTGAACGAATTTTCATTTTCATTGAAAACTGTAGAAGATACAGAGTGAGCCATTGAAAATAGAATGTTTAAATAACTAATCATTCTATAGAAACTTTTGCACTTAAAGTTAGTCAACTTTACTCTAATTTCTGCTATGCTTTTCTTGAAAAGTTTTCATTAGGAATTACAAACTCGCAAAACACTGTTCAGTTAGTTTCAATCAGAAATAACTCTTACCAAAGAAATCGATGATAACTACAATATAATTAAAACTAAGGTTGTCGTTGTATTCTCATGTGTGGAACTCTTTATAAAAAAGTTTGCTGAATTTAGAAAAATATGAAAATACATCAACTTGCTCTTACTCGTTTTCTGTAATTCAATTTCTTCTTTCGTATTTTCCATGATACAGGGTGTCTCACTACACATTGTACATAATATAACCGTAAGTAGGACAGACAATCAAATTTCAAACAACGATTGAAATTCTTTTTCTCGTGTCAAAGGCACAATGTAGTGAAGTCGGGTGTATCCAAGATTACCAAGGGCCAAAATACGGTAACATGATGTAATTTTCACAGTATGAACAGAAAGGTTTGTCGTGTTATGATGCGAAATTCATACAAAATCCACCTCGACACTTTCACACTCAATGTCTAACCCAAATGTCTTAATTTCGGGTAATTTGGTCAATTGGCATATACCATTGTCATTGAAAAAATATTGTCGGTAGATGTTATTAGAAACAAACAGAAATCCAATTCTCCGTTTACTTAAATGTGACGTCACAAGTGGGCGCCAATACAAAATTGGTAGAAAACATTCTGTAATTTCGTGTGACTATTATTTCTACGTCAGGGGTAGGAAATGGGCATCAATCCTCATACCTATATTATTGAGGGGGTCACTTGTTTGTAGAAAGAGTTCAACAGTCGATGAAATGCGTTATTTCAAGACGATTTTCTCTCGAAACAGCGTCGAAGCTGTAAGAAACAGAATATCGACAAAAGCTCTAGCCTTACACGAATTAAACTCTCGAAAAATAGCTGCAGCGTAAGGAAGAATGAGTACGGGCCCTAGGACAGATCCTTGCAGCACCCCACACGTCACAAAAATGGCGCCAGAAAGCACATTGTCACCACCTGGGAAAGTGCTGTGATTGAACCACGAGCGACGGTTCTAATAATATCGTATTTTCATCGATGATGAGCCACGAAACGGAAGGCTTTCAAGTGTAAACACCAATGACAATGTCAATAGAGTCCGGAATCTTGTGCCTTTAGATCGACTGTTGACAATTAGAATGACAGCGGAACAGTTGAATTTGAATCACACCTCCGTTCATCAGATCTTGACCAATTGATTCAGAAAATCCTATCCCGAGACCAAAAGAATTTCTCAGAAAGGAGAGGAGTCTTGACTTTTTGGGATTGATAGAAAAAGATCCCGCATTTCTGAAAGGTGTGATTAATGTTAACAAGTCGATGGTGCTTGCGTAAGAAACTGAACGACAGAACATGAAACGATAGATAGATAGCAGCGGAATCGTCCACGGCAAATTTGTGCCTCAAGACTATGAAGTTGATCAACACATTCACCGAGTGATGCTTCCAACATGAAAGACAAATGGGTGTTGACATGACAATACTGCATGTCACACTGCAATCTCAATAACTGAGTTTTTAGCCAGTGAAAACATTTATGTGGCTCCTCAGTCTCATTCATCACCAAACTTTGTGATTTTTTCTACTTCTCTAGAAATGAAAATCACCTCAAGAGACACTTGAAAACATCCAAACAGCTGTGAGCGATCAGCTGAAGGCTATTTCAGTGCCAGAGTTCCCTATGGTCATTGGACAGGCCGTCTTCAGCGCTGTATGGCTTCCAAAGTTGATTAGATCCTTATTTCTGTAATATTTATTCGTGCTATTGCTCCTCAATTTCTGTTGATCAATCAGAAAGCATTTCTCTCACTAATTCTCACTAATTGAAAAAAAAAGACCCAAAACAATGCTATTCAATAATCATTTCTGCTCTAGGAGTCTCATGTAAGTCATCAACAAAGTCGTTGGGATCAAGATTCTCCGTTTCTACATGTAATGATGCTTGGTTGAAAGGAGAAAATGAGAAATTTGCAAACGGTGCACCAACTAGTGATCAGGACAGAAAGGGGAAATTTGGAGGCCAATATCTTTAAAGTTCCTAAAGTTATTAGCTGAAGCTGAATATGTGCGTCTCAATAATTGATAAAGCGAAAACCTACTTCAATGAAAAAATTTGGAATAGGCTCTTGGAGCAAAGCAGTGGAAATCGTGAGGAGTTCTGGTTAGATTAAAAAAGTAGTTATCCGAGTTATCCTTGCCACCTTTGATTAGTGATGTCAGTTTTATTGCATCATCGCTTTTAACAAAGGCGGATAACTTTTCAGAAAAGTTTCGCCAAATTCTGTTTAAGATACATCAAACGCAGTACCACCAATAATTCCACAATGAAAAATCCCGAAAGTAAAAGTCTTCTTCTGCTAAGCTCAGTTTTATTTTCAGGGCTAAGCAGTACTGATGATTTCACACAAAGCACAGGTCTGACCTGGTCAGGAAAACTGTTTCCACGTGTAAAGCCCCACGCCTAAACATTCATTACATCTACTGGATAGTGTATTTGAGCTCCAGTCTTTCGCTCAAAGGCGGCAGGTTGCTGATCTTTCTCTTTTCTACAGGTATTTTCATGGAAAACATCTTTCCGATAACTTACAATTTGGCCCTTTTCAAAAAACGAGCGAACATGCTCACATTAAATCATCTTGGGCGACCGTAAATTTTTTCCAAAACACCTGTGTGTTAAGCAAAGCGTTTGGACTTTATTTCTGAAGAGAATTATCTTAAGATGATTTTGAAGTCCTTGAAGTCCTGCTACAAAAAGTGGACTACATTCTAGAAGAAAGTTCAAAATCAGTCATCATTATGCTAAAATGTGGAGACGTACATTGTGTTTGAATTTTTTCTATATTCTTCGGAAAGTTGAATTATACTACAACCCAAGACGGGCATATCTTTCACTTATTCTTGTCTTAATCTTCACACTTCATCTTCTATAGAATAGTCTTCTGCTTCCATTTCTTCATAGAAATGGGAGCAGAAGACTATTCTGTAAGTTTCCCCGAAACATAATTTGAATCGTTGTTTACTTATTCACCTGTTATACTTTCGCTTTTACCACATAAGATATTTAGTGGAACAACCTGTATACCGTGAGATCAAAATAAAAAGATATCTCAGGACAGTACCACCCTTGCTTTGGACACACATAGTCCATGAAACATTTTTCGTCAAGTAAGATTTGAAATATCAGAAACTTACGTTATTGAAACTGCTGTACTTTCTACTCATGCAACTTACGAAAACCAGAAGTTGGTGCTAAATGGCTCAAAACTTTCAGATTATTAAATATCATTAGTCTGTATCGTCGTTTTTAAGACGAGGGAATTAGTGAATTTCCGAATTATGGTACAAGAACGTAGCCGCTTTCGCTTCCCGATTCATGATATGTTAATTCGATCGGCTGTTACATAGTTCATCTCGATCCCGTTCCTCGCGGGGACAAAAAACCGGTCAGGTAGCTTCACTGTACTATCTTCGGATACGATCTACATTTTAAATGTTGCATTGGAGTTTTGCTCTCGTACTTTAAGCCGGCTCACCCTTGTACGATAATCCGAGGAATTCTAAGAATGTCGAACGTTTAGTACCCTACTTGTGCAGAAAAAGTTCCATGGGGTTAGGAAACCACGCTTTGAAACAGCTGTGAAAATATTTTAAGGTTTTATCAATCACAATCAATGGATGTCAAAGCTCTGCAATATAATAATAGGCATAGTAATGTAGAAAACAAAATTCTAAGGGTCCAGTGGATTCTTGAAACTCCTCATATCTTAAAAATCGAAATTGAATTAACGGATATTTACAGAGTACAGAAAAGCTAAGGCAAAGAGAAGTGTTGAATTATATGAGTGTAGGTATTGATAAGATCTAACTACTTTTCTTTCATGATGGATCGGTGCATTACATTTCAAGATACAGAAAAAGCTATTTCTTCCGAAGATAAAATAAGATCGCCTGTAGCTTCAACTTCACTGTCAGCGAAAATTTTTCGTGATCCAGCAATAGAAGAAATGAATGGGGCGTTGTCATTATGGATCGAAGACCTCAACTAAAAATGAGTGCCAGTGGGTGGTCTGGGAGAAGGAAAAGCGTATTTACGCCCTTATTTAAGAACCTGGTGGTTATTGTGGTAGTGGAGAATTCCAAGCATCGGAAAGTTGGTTCAATAAATTCAAGATATAACAAGCTTTGCATAGCATTAAATCTTTGGAAGAGCTGCTTCTGCAGACACTGATCCAGCAAGAAGATATTCAGAAGAATTTGCAAATTTAGTAGGTTATGGAGGTTACGAATCTGAGCAAGTATTTAATGCAGACCAAAGTGCACTGTTTCGAAAGAGAATGCCAAACAAAATATTCATTCCAAATGCGAAAAGTCTCCCCCTGGATTCAAGGTAGCACTGTAACTATGTTCTAAAGCATCTGAAGATTGTGTCATTAAACCACTAATGCTTTACAGATCGTTAAATTCTCGTGCTATAGAAAATTGAAGTCGACCTACCAGTGTTTTGGCGTGCTAATCAGGAAGCGTTGATTACAAGCACTATTTTTTGTGACTGGTTCCGGAATTGTTTTGTTTCACAAATTGGAACTTATCTTAAAAATAAAGAACTTAGACTTTAAAACTGTCGATTTTTGGACAATTCACCAGGTCATCATCGCAAACTATGCATCCAAATATAAAAGAGACTTTTTACCTCTAACACGACGTCTTTGCTTCAACGGACCAAAGAATAGTCCAGGTTTTGAAGCGCTATTATATTAGACAAACCTTCAAATTCATACTGGATAATATGATCCTGATATAAATGTTATGGAATGCTGGAAGAACATAGCAAAATGTACCTTGATCATGAATCGATTCAAATGACATTCAGTGCTTGAATTGTAAGATAAAGGTTTGACTGAAGCCAACTTGGGGGGCAAACTTCAATTCACAGCCTATTGAAGACGCGGTTTCAACAAGAACTGGAAACGTGATATTCATTAGATAAATCTTAGTGAAGGTTTAAGAATGGCAAATGAATGGGCCCATCAAATGAAGTCTTATATTTAAGAGAAAACTGCTAATGCCATTGCTGAATATCACTCTGAATTGAAGGCGACTTTAAAATCTGCCAACCAAGCAAAAATTACAAAAATTCTTTAACTAACTGCCTATGCCTGAAGATAATAAATGAACAATATGATCAAAAACTTCAATGTAGTCGATTTTTTTCATATATTCTTTTTCCATTTTTTCACTTATAATCGCATATAAATTACTATCCCATTTTACAGTTTCTGTATTCCCGGTATATTCACGGTACATATTCCTACCCTAGCTTATACTGTATAATCCTAAAGCATGAAAACTATACCCGATTTGAAAATGAGCTCGATTTCAAAAAATATTCAGTGTCGTAGAAAGCATATTTGGTAACAGGGTTGTTCAATACCTTAATACGCCACTGGAGCAATCTCCGGCAGCTGCTTTAGTGCTCAATATTGTTTCAGATACTATCCAAGAATGAACTAAATGTTAATGACGGACAAGTCAGAATTTCGAAGTTATAACTATTTTTCTTTTGAAATGGATGGAAAAGTCTTTTGAACACTTATGTTCCCAAAATTGATAACAGAATCAAACCAAAACTAAAGGACCATTTTGTATACAATAGAAACACAGCGAGATCAAAGCGGAACTCTCTTTCGATTGTAGGGTAGACTAGGATAGATTCAATCAGAAGAATATAAGGCTTTTTTATTACTTTGCTATGAAAAGTCCGAAATTTACTTGCTAGTTGTTGCTTGGACTTAGGAAGCAGTAAAATGATTAATACTCCTGCAAGTATTGGACGTCTCCATTATCCCGTTCGAAAATTTCGTCAACAACTTTTCTTTAAAACCGGTCGAATTCCATAATAATGTATAGAATTCAAATTCCATTCTAACGTATAGAGTTCAAATTCTATACAAATTTTAGAATTCAAATTCTATGCTCATATATAGATTTCAAATTCTGTACTAATGTATAGAATTCAAATTCTATATTAATGTATTGAATTCAAATTCTATACTAATGTAGTGAACTCAAATTCCTTACTAATGTATAGAGATTGACTCGATAATGAACCATTACCTAGGACAAAGATGTAGTCAACGAAATCGCGAACGAAGTAATGAAGGAGGAAAAAAAGGAAAAACAATATACAGGGTATATCGAAACGAACTCAACAACTACAAAACCATTCATTTTTGAATAAAACCCAAAATCTGAAAGCTTTTTCAGTTCACATAGAAAATCACAATGGGAAGAGTTCGGTTTGAAAAGGGAGATTTGCAATCGATTTCTTCTAAAAAAATCATCCCTTAATCAGGAATACAGCGCCCGAAGCTTTTGTGAATAGCAAACATAGATCTAGTAAACTTTACGGTTCGTTCTCTCAACTTTCTACATTACTGTGTATGAATTTCTGAATTCGATCACATTTCTGTAATAAACCAACGAGAAATCTTGAAAACTAATCAAAAGATTTCTATATTGTAGAGGGAGACCAAGAATCTACGTTAACTTTCAATTGAAACGAGGGTTACATCCTCGATTTGGGCGATGTTAAAGGAGACACCGATTATAGATGAACGTGCCTCCAATCCGAGTTCTAGCTATTTTTGATTTTTGTTAAACTGAATAACGTTTCATTTATAGACTGATCCAAGAGTTTCAGCGATTCTCCCCTCGTACCTTCATCAGCTCGTGGTCGAATTCCGAATCCCTTTTCACTCATGTAGAAATTCAAAGCAGCTTTTCAATAAGGTGTCACTTGACGTATTTTGCCAATTTAAACAGTTGAAGGGTGAGCACAACCCCCGCCCCACCCGCTGTAATGGTTGACTTTATACATGAACACCTTATACTGAAAGTTTCCCTTCGAAACAAAATCGACCGGTTTTAGTATTTTCTCAAAAACTGAATAATATGACTTCAAATTGTCGCATAATGTCAAGAAACTCTACGTTTATTGGAAGATGTTCGTACGAGTTTATATTTGACATACTTGTGTCTGCCTGGAAGAACGGTTGATCGAAATATCAACAGTTTCAATGGAGAAAAAAATTCAAGAAATAAACCTGGAATGTCCATAAGTGAACATTTGCGACAAACTAGAGTCTATATAACAACATAACACAAAAACTAGAACTATTTTAACAAAGTTGGGAAGCTGTTGGCTCTTTTCTATGCCTACTATTTGTCTTTGGAAAGGAATTACAGAAAAACTGCACCCTCTACTAAGATTACCTGACGTACAAACGTTAGAAATACTTTCACAAAAAAATTCGAACCCAAAACATCAACTCGAATATTTTTCATTCGTTTTAGTTTTAGGAGTATGGAGATACAATGGAACTTCTTCTGCTTCAAGTATTAGTTTTTTCTCAATTAGAGGATCCAAAGGATAGGCTGGACTGTCTTGCAACAATTCCATACGAAATAAAATGTGTATATACATTCACGAAACAGATTACTCACGGCGTCTCTCAGGATTTCTTCGCGTGACATGATATGCGGCCTATTTCCCCTCTCGCCGTCCAGGGTTATGGAGTAGACATCTGGGGGTTGAACGGCGTGCAACTGACCGGCGTAAAATAATCCACCCATAGCAGTGAGCACCCTTAAATTCTCCATTTCGAGATGGCTGGGAGTCAGCGTACATACATGTGGTGTCACGTCTTCCTCCACGGTTTCTTCTTCCTCCAAAACTTCTGTTTTGACTTGAATCGCTTCTTCTTCCTCCTCTTCGTTCAAGTGTTCTTCATATTCAGCCGTCTTCACTTCCGTTTCGCCTTCCGTTTCCCAATCTACTTCATCATCGTCATAAAGTTCGTTTGTAGCTTCAGTATTTGGATGAGACTCTTCTATTATATTGTTGTTGTTTTTGCTTTCCATATAACTCGTTGAGTCGTCTATGAACCTCGGTGGACTATCAGAGAAAGAACGCCGCATTTGTAGCTTTTCTTTGGCTGCCATCAAGTAACCCACAAAAGATCCTGCTTTGGGTTTCTTAGCCACTATAGTTTCAGTGGGCGTATACCGTTCTGATATCTTTTTGGGCCTTCCAACTTTTCTCTTTTTCGAAGAGGATTTTCTTTCTTTTTCGTGAGAGTTTCGTCTACTCTCCGTGGATTTTCTCTTGATAGGCCATCTGGTTTCGTCAACGTATGGTTCTTCCGCTTTGAAATTATCCATTTCAATTAATTTCGATTTCTTCGAACCAGAGTGTTTGTTTATCTTTATGTTTTCTATGGCGCACAGTGTTGGAGGTTTTAATAACTCATGTTTAGTGGTTTGCATTGAGTTTTGTATTACCTCCACAGGGTCGAGCCGAGGTGGTGGTGTATCACTTCGATCTGAACGTTCGGAATGTGAAGATTTCTTTCTGGATCTCTTCTTAGAACAATCGGAGTGATGATGGTGGCGATGATGATGGCGCTTCCTACTACTGAGTTTACTGAGTTCCTTTTGTTTCTCCCTATATTGTCTTTGTAGATCCGCTAACCTCATTCTCATATCAAGTTCCATAGCATTCATATATGGCCACTCTGCTTGACAACAAGTTGATTGACTCTTACTAGCTATGAATTTCCTCACTTCTTCTTGCGACTGAGGCGTATGATAAGTCTTGTATTTTTCAATGCGGCATGTACATTTAATATCACCTTCAATATCACCAGAATTTTCTTCACTAGCCGATCTTTTCGATACCAAACTCTTTTCTAGCCCTAAATCTAGTCTAAATCTAATTCCTTCATCACTATATTTATCACTCTTATGTTTCTTTTGTTTTGATTCTTCCGAATGTCGTCTTGCCTTTCTCTTTTCCTTCCTCGACAACTTATCCTTCACTTTGGGTACGATCATTTCTGATGATTCCTCAAGTATCCGTTGTTCGGCCAGAGCACAAAGCAGATCTAAACCTCCTAAAGTATCTTCTTTTTCTTTCTGATCTGCATGCTGAATGATTTCTGCAACTTCCAGATAACTTGATTTTGGCTCCTCGACTTTTTTTTCTTCGTTAGTACATCCTTCGGATTTAATCTTGTTCCGGCAAGATTCAAATTCAACGATACTGTTAGAAAGCAATTCGAGGCCACTTAAATCTGGCATAGAAACTTCTGCGGATTCTATATTATCTTCTTTTTCTTCGTTAACTTCAGTGGTTTCTTGTGAATCCAGATTTTCTTGACATTGCTCTATTGTAGTATTTTCGTCGTGATGATTAATTGTTTCTATTTCTGAGTGTGGCTGTTCCAGAGTATCCACTTTTAGTGTTGATTCTAAATCTATAGTGGTAGTGGACTCTGTGTTGACTTCAGGTAAAGTTTGTAAAGTATTGTCATCTTCACTACAAATAGGGGTATCAGTTTGATTGCTAGCATCTACAGCCAAGGGTGGTTCCTCACTCTGACTTGAAATCTCAGGTGGAGGTGTTAGGCAAGGAACTGGAGAAGTTACTTGAGATTTGCATGAGGTATCTATAGTTGAGGATTGAGATAATATTAGATTAGGAGGATGCTGATAAATCACATGAGTGGTTACAAGAGGTGCTATGCTTTGATCTGAAAAGACGGTCCCTGCACTACTGGACATTGTACTGATAGTTTTGGATTGATCAAGACTGGATGCATCAGCTTCAATCTTGATAAGTGTTGTAGAAGGTAGTGGTAGTTTCCTTTTCGTATCGGTTGTAACAGCAACTAATCTGGTGCTATGAGTTTGTGTTTGTTGAAAGGTTGAACTGCTTGACAGATAATCTGAAGTAGCAGAACTCAACAATTGTAACGGAGGTGGTGGAATTGGTGGTAATAGTAAAGGTGACGGTTGAGAGTAACTTGGCCAAACAACAGTCTGGTGGATTGGTTCTGTAAAAAAAAACATGCATGAAAACGAGAAGCTTAAGTTTCTTCACCCAGCAAGTTTTTTTAATCTTCAACTGAGAATTAAAACATAATTATGTGTGTGTGAAATGTTAAACGTTTAGGGATTGCAATAGAAGAGGAAGCACGTTTACAGCTAAATCTAACTAACCTAAATTCGTGGTGGTTGGCAGAAGTAAAAAACCTCCACTCGAAGGATCTCGAACTAATTGAAAGCCTACAGGAGGCATAGGTACCGGAAGTGGAACCATGGATTCCATGGGAACGGGGGCTAAAACAAAAAAAAATAAAATAAAAAATAATAATACGAAAAAATTAAACAAACAAGGAGAAATAAAAATATTTACCCAAAGCGTAGTGAATTTGCGTGTTTGTGTATTAATTAAAAAAATCGTTATAAAAATTATTTTGAAATCTTTTTAATTAATGAATAGTATTTGAAGTTATTCTTGTGAGACAAATTGCGTAGCCTTTTTATGTTTATACAGTAGACTTGCGTTAATGTGAACTTGTGAACTGCTCCATATAGTAAATAGAGGATCTTTTCCATTAGCCTTCTGTAGTGTTAACAATCGGCACCTTTATGTAAACAGGAATCAACTTGTTCAACCCTGCATAATGACGGAGATCAAACGAGACCTATCACTCTGTCAAATATACATTTTTAAATGGAGTTCATAGACCGTAGTGCTCAATATTTGGGAATTGATTTCGCTGATAAAATAATGGCTGAAACAACAAAAAGTTTTTGAAATTACAGAAAAGCTCAGCAACGGTGTTAATGTCACTTCTTTATCAAATATCGGGCTCGCTAAATCCACTATATTATCCGTTATAAACAAATTAAAATTTGATCAGAGTTTGAAGCCAAGCAAAATCAAGCAGTGTACTCTGAGAAAAGCTGAATATATTTTGATGGAAAACAAACTCTACGAATGATTCGTGAAGCAAAGAGAACAAAATGCTCAAAAGCTAAGCTGCACATTTGCATGAAAAATCACCTAACGAAAAATACAATACAAGCGATTGATGGTTGCAACGTTTTAAAAGACGATATGGAATACCATTTCTGGAAATCGCCGCTGGAAAACTGTCCTTTCAACCTGAATAAGTTCATCCATTCATAGAAAAACTGTCGAATATTATTACCGCACTCAATTCAACTGATCAATAAATATACAACGCAGATGCGATTGGTTTATACTGGAAACTTCTACCTCATGAAACCTACGTTTTGGTCTTTGAAAAGACTGTCTCTGGTTTGAAATTAGCTGAGCAACGAATAAATTTCCTAGGTTATGTTAATGTCTCACTTGGATGTTTTAATAATTTCAATAATCTTCTCGTCTACAGAACATTAATGCAGGTGTGGCTGAACAAATAAATTCTTAAAGAAATCAATTTCTATTAGATAATGCTTAATCCCATCCATCAGTAGAGGTGATATTTTGTCAGATTTATGCAACCTAAAGTCCGCGAGCTCTAAAAAGAGCCCTCAAGGTCATCCAAGATGCATATTCTTGCTTGCTTACTGCCAGCTAAAAATCTTATTCTCATTGTGAACCTAGAATTCTTCAAATTATTTAGTTGTGAAAGATCTACTGTGAAAATGGTGTTTGATAGTAAATGTAATAAAGTCATTTTTGATTTAATAACATGGTTTGAGCTTTCCATTTAACCAAGTTGTTAAGTATTTATATTCATCTCATTTTACAACTTAGCTGAACGTTTACTTGAAATGTAACGAAAATATTAATATTATTCACTGCAATCGAGTCGTAACTATGGGGAAGGGTCTTACTTTCAAAATACTGACTTGATGTTCGATACTCCTCAGCTCAATAAGGGAACTTTCCCTGCATTTAGATGTAATAATCGCCTTCGAATTATATCATGGCTCATTAATATAAAGAAATGGCTTTAGGGACTATACGCATGTATGAACCGACAGACATTGTGTAACGTGCTAAAATCAAGTCATAGCTATTTGAATTCAAAACACCTAATTCCAATCAACCCTCCATCTATGTCCAACCGTTACGCCACTGGCTAACAATCTAGTGCACATTTTCTACTATCAGATGTTATATTCCATCGGCTTTAGAATCTTCACTTTCCTTCTTTCTTCTGCCAACCTTCAAACTAATGACTTCAACTTGAAAATCATCTTTGATTGTATTTGAAATGTTAGGCTCACATTATTTTGTTACTTCAAATTTCCTGATGAAGCTGGCTGTTACGTTAGAGCATAGAATATCTTGGTGATATATATCTAACTCGTGAAATTCAGTCGTAGGTCGAGCCCAGAGGTCGGAATATAATTTCTATCTTAAGCCCTGAAATATAGATGCATCCCAGTTGAAACATAGGGTTTCACTCCATACGCAGTACTAAGAATACAACAGACTTTTGGAACTTGAACTCGCATAGTTGATTGGAGACTCTAAAATAGAAAACGTCTACCTAATCCTAATCTCCTCAAGATCAACGACTTCTGCCCTTATCTGTTTCTACAGGACCAATAATTTTTACTACCACCAAGATAAGTGTTATTAATTGTACATATATAAAGAAGCATTTGTTGGTATTGTTTGCTATAACTTTTAATGATAATTATAATTGGTAATTCAATATCTGAAAAGAACTACCTTGATTTTTTCTTCAACGACCTTAGTGACAAATATTGAACTAGAGTCTCATTGCTCAAAAATTCTCTGTGCTTACCCAGTGGGGTATTCATGTTTCAATTGAGGCTTGTATGTTGTCGGTATGAAAGTTTCGAAGATAGTCTGAGTTGGTAGATTGTATGTGATGTTTGTGGTACATACAGGTGTATAATTAGATTGCATGATTTCCTGGTTGGCAAATCCGCGATATGGGAATCGAGTATGATCCGCAGTGACATAATATAATTAATATTGACGTTGGCGCTCAGTTGATCAAAAAGAATCACGTATGTCTTCAAGGGCTTACCACTAGTTCCATATATAATGTGTTAATACTTATACGAATTACGGAATTCGATTAGAAATACGCGAGCTAATTAACGCTTGCAAGTTGTCAGCTGTGGACGTGTTCCTTAGAATTTTAAAATCAAATCTCCCAGAGTTAGGAGTATCAGAACAACGATGATATCATATTACCAAAACCCTTAGATAGGATCAGTTACCACTCAGAATATGGGTGAGGGCAAATTGGGCCTATATCTAACTAAATGATCTGGCATTGCATTAAATTTATTCAAAGACGGCAAAGGATGCAAAGAAAAGAATTAAATATGAATGTTGCAAAAGTCAAATAGACATTGCTGCCAAATCTGTTTTGATTTTCTAATTTCCTTACCTACGGTATAGGCGACGAAGAATTGGTCGCATCATATCAAACCTCACATAAAGAACTTGAATAGGTTACTACATATACACAACACAACAAAGAAAAGGGTCCTATTTTATAAAAAGAACTTTTTATTTGACTGATTTTATTCCATCTCAGTTGTAATTAATGTAGGGAAGAAAATAAGATAATTCAGGTATTGCAATTTACATAACAGCGATGTATTTTGCATCGTCTTTTATTGATCAAGGTTGGGGGTGTTTCTCTACATTAGATATGGCTTGGGAACGAATGGAAAGGGCAACAACAGTAAAGTGTGTGTCGCATAATATTTTACGAGAAACAATGAAGATTATGACGATTTACCTTTAGCTTGGCTTCGTGAAATTTGTAGAAATAATATACCAGAAACCATGATTAACGATACTCTCGATTCATTACAAGCTCTTGCACCTTCGGAATACACAATGCAAGACGTTGAAGAATATAATGAAGCTATTTTAGATAATGATACTGGCATAGGGGAAGATAAGGAGAATAATGTTTCTGAAGGTGGCGACTGTGAAGATTTGATTATATCAGAACACAAAAATAGCTATTGCAGTCATCAAAATTGTTTCACAATGGGCAGAACAAGTGAATGTTAATGTCAGTGACGTTATGGCTTCTAAACGAATTCAGGAAAGAGCTGTCATTGCAAATTTGCACCAAATAAAATTGAAACTAAAATAACTTTGTTTAGAGTATTCGGGAATGGCCAGGTTTGACCACGTTGAGTTTAAATTCAGAAGAATTAAACTAGATGCCAACTAAATATATATATTTAACTAACACTTTACAAATTGATTTCACAACTGTGCTATAGTTTAACTGTATACTATATTGTGATGTTGGCTTCAAGGGTGCTAGAAGATGAATGAGTGGTAACTGAAATATTCTCATAATTTTACATAGGACATTCAGTGAAAGCTGATCCCTTCAGGTAATAAAATGTACCTAGATAGGTACAATGAAGATAAAACCTGATATTTTAACCTGTGTTCCAACATTTGCTAGCTACTATAAAATCGTTTCTGGGAAGTTGGTTATGGTTAAACCTACGATAACCCAAATAATTCTAAACAAACTTCGTTTTTCAAATGACTGTAACATATGTATGTATACGAAGTGATGATTTCAAAATGTATGAGTATATGTATGTACTTTTTACAGTTCACATTATCGGAGTCTGCTGTATATTTTAATTCAAGAATCTTATAATTAATAGAAAAACTTATTATAGCAACTATATTTCAATGAAAATAATTAATAAAAAAAGTGTATGTCATTTTGTACGTAATGCAAATCATGTCGTGTACATGTCAAAGCTTGATTGCGCCCGTATAATTCCCGACAAAATTATCCTTTAATTTCTAAACCATCATAAAACGTAAGCGAATACGAGGTTATGACGTATAAACAGCTCATAAACACTAATAATACTTACCAGGATATTGCCATAACGTAGGCGTTGTGAGGGAGGAGCTCTGCGCGCCTCCTATCGGCCAGTTTGCCAATGCGTTGCTGCGATCGTCTGGGCATTGTAATATCGTACCTCCCGTGGCTCCGCCAGCTGTCACACTTGCAGCCATGCCAGCTTGTGTCGATTCTGTGGTAAAAGTTTTGACATGTCAACAGATTCGAAGATTTATGAGCCACAGAGTTGTAGTTGCGAGTCGCGTTACGGCTAGCGTCGTATCGACATTAATATTCATGGACTCTTATTGCGCACTTCAGTCATGCAACTTGATTTTTGAGTTACTGCAATAATTGCGACACGATTTTAAGGCGGAATATATGCAGGTAGGTATTATTACAATGAAATTTTCTCTTGAAATCAATTATACTAAGTAATAAAATCAATTAATCTCTGTAAAAGTGTAGCTTGAGCTGTTATTTGCTTTTTTTTAAGGTTTATGACTCTCTTTCAAGTGAGGCGTAGTTTATGATAGAAATAAGACGCAGAACATCGGCCAAAGCACGACAGTCATAAGAAGACTGATACAATAATAATTTTTAGGCAAATTTTGAATTTTCAAGATAACACAACTCCATCAAGTCGATTAGTCACATCTCAGTGGCTTCAACAGAAATGGATACAATCATTACTGACCAAACAGCGGTGTTTGTAGCTAATGACTCTATCATACCTATGAGCAGCACAATTTTGAGAAGGGAAGATCAACAACTACCAATCTTTTGACTTGCCTGAACTACTGAACTCAAAACCATGACCACAAAATTTCGACTGAGGTATACATCTTAACTGCTAAAGCTTTCGCAAAGTATCGAGCGAAAGACTGCGCTTTAAAGCGGATATTGTAGATATGCGAGGCAACCTCAATTTCTTGTTTGGCGATTATCTGTTAGGTAGAACTTTTCTGTGATAGCTAATGGGCTATTGCGTTCATCAAATTATGGTATCGAGAGATGTTAACAACTCAATTTCGACCTATAACTGACGCTATGGAAGACATGTGGATTCAACAGGACGGTGCCGCAAGTCACACAGCCTTCGAAAGAATGAATTTATTGTAAATCAATTCTCATGATCGAATAATTTCACAGATACAGATGTCAAGTGGTCCGATTATGCGATTCAACAACACTGGAGTATTTTATAAGGCTATCTTGAAGGAAAAATGTATATGAAGTAGTATTTCTGGAAACAAACAACAATTAACTTTCTTAGTCCCAAATTAAATTCTAACCATATCAGTGAAATCTTCAATCGAGAATTCTGAACCATTAACTTTCTGATTTCATTGACGTGTTGCATACCAGGAGATAATCAGAGTCGTCCGGGCGTCATCAAGACGTTTTGTGTCTTCTTTGAAATATTTGTACCGTTTATAAACATTCTCTAGCATTATAGTCAAAACACCAAAGGCCTTGTGCAACATTCAGAACGTTCTCACAGACGAAATTTCATTTTCCAAACGAAATTTGATGGCGCTTCCTTGACCAACAAAATCAGACATTATGAAAAAGCCAGAATTACTTTTAGTCCTTCAAAAAACGCAAGTGTAGCTATGTGACAAATAATGACATTGAAATTTGACATAGATGTCGTTAACAGTAGTACCAACATAAAAGTAAAAAGTTTGCTTGAATTAGTTAGCTCGCAAAGTTCAAATTAAAATTCACCTTAGTTTTCACCTACATTAGTATATTTGCTGAGCTCCATTCTTATATAAATCATTTTCATCTGAATTTTTACTTTATTTTGTTTTAGAAACCAAGTTCTTGTTGAAAAATACTTCATTAGTCGAACATCGGCAGTTTGGTTTTTCAAGGAAAAAATTTCTAACATATATTTCAACTCGAATGTATAATAGTGATAAGTCCACCGTGTAAATAAGCGAAGTAAATAAAATTTCGTCCTCTTATACTAACAGAAAATGTGTCACACTTAATTCTTAGCTTAAACCTATCTTCAATCCAGTTAAATCATGATAAACTATGTAATAGAATAAAAATATTTGTATTGTTCTATGGTTCTAATTATGTTGGCACTAATGGTGAGTTGGTAGCATAGATGACAGTTAACATATTACGGTTAGATTAGGTTATGTTGTTATTCACCAAAATGATTAAATACGTGAAAAATTAATAGTATTTAACAGGAATAGAAGGATTTCTGCTAATTCAAGAAATTTAAAATATAATGCAAAGAAATGAAAACGATTTTTCAGTAAGTTGCACGTGTATAATGCAATTAATCTTGTAATATTGCTCAAGAATGTGTATATATACATATCTAAGTACTCAACATTTTGTTTTATTATCATTCTTCCTTTATGAAATATTTCCATTTATTATGATGATCTAAGAGGAATTCAACTTCAGTTTCATTACAACATAAAGATAGAATTCCTATGAAAATATTGTATTTTATTTTCATTCTTGTGGAGAGGAATCCGGTAACAATTATAACATTCATTTTCTTTACTCGAGCTCACTGTTCAGTGACTGTGATATTTCATCCACGAGTGGGCGTATCTCTTTCAAATGCTCAACGTCATATATTAATTATAAAACAGCATTTATGGGCGTCGTGGTGACATTTTACATACCGTTTGAGTCAGTGAGATGAATGTCTAACCTTTAGAAAAAGATAATTTCACTTCAATATTTCTTCAGTGCAACTTGGCTCGTATTGTCTCTGTTGGACCCTTTTTCATCAGACTTAAAAATGTCATCATCAATTAATGACATTTGCTGATCTACCACGATGTTCATTATTGAATAATTTATCTCTTTAATGGAATTTTCGAAACCAAAGTTGAACGATACATTCGTTCACTGAATTGTCACTGAATAATTTAATATTCTGACGAGTAAATAACAAATGGATAGATAGATATAGATAATGAGTGAGGGTTGCCTAACAGCCTAGTCACTGCGTAGTAGTCTATTGTGGCACACTTTGTCGTAACTTTCACCCACAATATCCATCCTTCCTGTTCAGTCAGCTTCAGTTTGTTAGATCCAAGTTCATCCAGCCTGACTCTGTCCCCAGCTGGACCTAACCTAACCTAATCCTAATTTGTCAAAGTATTTCTGAGGCGACAGTGTCCCGTTGATATAGCAGTTAGAACTCTCTGGTCCAGCCTGGCGAGTTTAAGCCAAGTCTTGGCTCTCGAGTAGAAGATCTACTAATGCAAGTCGAGAGTATCTGAGGAAGAGAGTGGGTTAAAAACTCGGGGAAAAGTGCGTTCTTTGAATTCGCGTGAGAAGAACGAAATGATGAAGTATATGAATTTAGTACTGTTAAAGCAAAGTTTGAAGGAAAATTTGAAAAGAAAGCTCTAGGGAAATACCCGGATGGAAAGAGTGAGAGGAAAGTGCTAGACGAAAGTTCGGGAGAAAGAAGTAGGTTGGAAGGGCAGATGAACGTGCAGGAGGAAAGTTACAACAGGGCGAGGAAGAAATGTGAAGTAGTGAAGTACGAGAGGAAAGCGCTTGAATGGCGTGGATAAGAAAAGTTCAGAAATGAAGGTGGAATGTACGACAGAAAGTATTGCTGCTAAAAAGTCCGGCAATAGAAGTTTTGGGAAAAGAGCTAGATGAAAGGGACTAAGGAAAGTACGGAAGAAATGTTAGGAAATAAGAACGGGAGCAGAGTGCGAAAGGAATGAGTGCGAAATGTTCTCAGAGAAACGACGGGGAAGAGGGTGTGGAAAGAAATTGAGGTATATAGGTGCCAGTGGCAAGAGACATTGAATTGCTGCAAGAACATTAGGAGTTCTTCAGAGAAGTGCAAAAGTGGAAAGGGAAGTGAAGTGCAAACGACGTGTTCTATTGGTCCTCCTCATGTAGCTGCATGAAGAGATTTTAAGAGATTTCTGAGGCGACAGTGCCCTGTTCAGATCTTGCATGAGTTTAAGCCAAGCTTTAGCTTCTTACCTTCAGGTCCAAACACCAGTTATTTTTCATCCTTGCGGTCTCCAGGGGAATTACAAGCCGGTGAATTCTAAACACTGTTCCTCGAGCGGCCATGAGCCGCCTTCTTATTACCGCCAATGCCCGAGTGGCACCTGACCCACATCGGACAGAGCCCATTTTCTTCTTGAAGTTTGGCAAGAGTTGAACAACATTCTTGCATAATAGGTGACCTGCAGTTGACGGATGCCAATGCCTTCAGTGTAGCTTGGCTATCTGTGTTCAGTATTATTAGCCTACTCATTAATCCTTTCGCAAAAAGAAAATCAGTACTGTCGTCAGTACAATGACGAATATTTCTGCTTGAATCAGTGGCAAACCGACCAAAACGCCAAGTTTTCGAGAGCTATCAGCCCCAATTTCACATAAGTCGTGCCTAGCTGACCAACCTTTTGTTTACCCAATTCATGAACTGTTACTGATGTTCTCTCATGTCATATGCAATATTACGTGTTATTAACAGGAGGAAAATCTTGCCAAAAACCATCAAAACCAGATTCCTCAATCTTTTGTGCTTCAATCCACGGTTTCCTATTGCATGGTTCACAGCAACGATTCATATATAACGAAACAGTTCTTTAACTACCTACATGTTTTGGATAATTCTACTTACTCCGATCGCTTCTCGCCTCTTAAGACAAATCAATTTTATGCCATAATGGTTTAGAATATCAAGTTCCAATTTTTATAACTGTCTTTCGAACAAATAAAACCACCATTCAAAGTATTTTTTGTTCAATTGTTCAAGATTTTTCATGTTGAGATTATAGATTAGAGTTCTTCACTATCACTGTGTCCAAAAAGTAAGGTGACATTTGAATTTAAACTGCGCGCGAAAATGGATTTGGGGCAGTGTTTTTATTTTTAGGTCGGTAAGACTGAATTTGATATCTGTGCCAAAGTTCACACCAAAGTATTCATTAGTGTTTGAAATTCGCTTCGTTTCACAAGCTCCTAGAAGTGAGTTTTTCGATTTTAATGTCTACATTTGTTGAGCAAAGAATTTGCATTAAATTTTGTTTGCGGAATGAATTTTCTGCGGCTCCATCCTCAATGATTTATTGAGGATGGTGCAAAAATATTTGTTAATGGGCCATTTCGAGAAAAGATGTTTACAAATAGTGTAAAGGGTTCCAAAAGGTTGAGAGCATGAAGGAAACGAAGAGCAACCCGGTCGACCATCAACCTCGACCGACGAAGCTCACGTTGAAAAAGATTTGGCGCTTGTAAATCATCGTATAACAATTAGAGATCTTGCTGATCATACTTGCATTTCAAAAGAATCAGTCAAAACCATTTTGAAGGATGTTATGGGCCCCAGTAGCGTCAAATCTCGATTGGTACCGAAAACAGTGAATTGTCTGGAGAAACGTCGTCGCATTCAAGTGTGTAAAACAATGCTTTCTGACTATCAGAAGAGAATGAAACGCATTATTACCGGAAATAAGACATGGATTTATGCGTACGACTCAGAAATAACCGATCAATCAAGTGAATATCGTGATAAAGGTGAGGAAAGACCAAAAACACCGCGCCAAAGTAGCTCAAAAATCAAGGTCCTTCCGCCTAGTCAAACGATCACAAATAATATTATTGAAATCACTGATTTGGCACCGTGTGATTTCTGGTTATTCAGCAAACTCAAAAGATCGTTCCATGGATACCGTTTTGAGACAATAGAAGAGATACAAGCCGCATCGGAGGAAGAGCTGAAGGCCATCCGGGAAATCGACTTTAACAACTGTTTTGAAGATTGGAAAATCGTTGGCCTAAATACATTGTATCTGAAGACGATGAAATAAAATAAAGATTTTTCGAAATAAACGTTTAGTCACCTTACTTTTTGGATACAGTAATACTTCATCATACTCCTCCCATAACTAGAAAAGAATCAACCTACTTACATATTTTGATAAAGCGCTTAAAAAATGCGTATTCATCAATAGTCCAAGGAATCAAACCCAGAACCACTCGTACGCGAAACGGCCAAGTTGCCCACACGCTACTAATCGATCAATTAAATTCCAATATATACTATTTAACAAAATTGACAGATTTTAGCGCGAATCTGCGATATAAACGAACAGTTTCACTTTTATTTACCCTCTGGGTTCTGTCAATATAAGTAACACTCACCGATTTCCGACAGCCTCGCAATTTCTTTAATCTGGCCTGCAGCATTTACAGTGGTGAGCAAACCGGCCGGGGGCAGCGAGGGGGAGTTGATGAGCTCTGGCTGCTGGATCCTCTGCCTGGCGACGGCTATCCCGACTGGGATATTACCTATTATTGGAAATATTAAACTTCATTTCGGCGTTTTCAATTTTCGGTAAGCGGGGTAGGATTCCCCCCTTTTAAATAAATATTAGAAGATGGATTTATACACTGATATTTCATAATTCAACTTGTTCCTTGACGAACAAATTACAGAAAGAAATATGGTACACAATGAGAATTATACCTACAGCTACACAACAAATGATAAATTCCCCGGTTTTCATAGACAAAATTATCTTATGTAAAGGAAAATATGAAATAACACAATTATTATATTCCAAAAGAGATACATCCTTCACAAAATACTCTTGTTTCAACTACAGACAAATACGAAAAATCAGGAGTTTGCAGAATTGCTTGCAATAAGTGTATGATAGCTTATATCGGGCAGACTGGTAGGAATTTCGAAACTATATCAAAGAACATTTATCATGTAACAAAAATTCTCCAATATGAGAACATTTAAAAACCAGAAAATATTCAATAACATTAGATAATATCAAAATTTTTCATAATTGCGACAATGGAAAGGAAATGAATCTGTTGTAATGTTTGGAAATCGATAAATTTTGTAAAAACCCAAGTGAAATCACCCTAAATAGCTAGACATTAATACCTCTCCACTACTGAATTTCGAATTAGGCTAGTAACTAGTTGGCCCCTTGAAAATAACCTGATGGTCTAAATCAGTCGTGTTTGTAAATTGTGCAAAGTGTAGAATATGTTTTACTTCATCTTCGTTGAAAATGAATTTTAATAAATAAATAAATCAATCATCAATATTACTTATATAGTTGATGATGTAGTTCCAGCAGCTTGCAAAATTGAAACAATGGAGGTACATTAATGTACTGAAGATGTGGCGTCTTTGTTGTGATGTAGCTTTCTCGTCAGTAAATCGACCATCAAACACCACCTAACTCAACTCCATACGCTCGTCACCACCTTATCTGTTGCGGATCAATGATCTGTGCCACTCTACTAAGAGCAAACTGAATATTTGGCTTTGCAGACGACTGTACCCTGCTATCCTCATTTTCTAGAGCGTTCTATAACTGCTCACGAGTCACAACAAAGATACTATCAGAGCATGAATTCAGACTTGGAGATGATATCAAAGTGGGACCAATTGAACTTCAATTTCGACTCGAACAAGACGCAATCAACAACGATGATAGTGTACCGAAGAACTGGCGTGACCTGTCCTTTCAAACCGCCAGAGAAAGTTAAAAGCATACTAGAGGAGCTGTTCCCACGGGGATCCCTATCAGAGGAAACGCTTCAGGATGCATAGAGCAGTGAACACCTCAACACCGCAAACGACCGTGACTCGAGAACTCGAGGATATTAGAATAGTTGCTGTGAGCATGAGGTCGGAAAAGGCTCGAGGCATGGACGGAGTCCTACCAAGCGTTGTGAAATGACTTTGCAAAACTGAAACCGAGGCCATGAAAAACATTATACACCTCTGAGGCGGTCTTAGACCCATCTGCCTAGTCAGTGCGGTAAGCTCTACGTAAGGGTGATACTGACTCGCCTGACTGTTGAACTCGAAGAGGCGGGCTTTCCATCAGAAAACCAATATGGCTTCAGGTTGGAAAAATCAGTCCTGATCGCAGTGAAGCAGGTGATGAACACTGAACTCAGCACGGTCAATTCTATCTTGCTTGTGCTTGTGAACATAAATAACGCATCATTTCAATTGTGAAAAGTGGGAGTGATATATAACACATTGAAAACTTTCGGTATTAAAGATAAAATCAGGAGTGAAGTTCTTAGTTATTTTGATGAACGTAAGGGAGGAACATCGTTCACAAGTGTCAAATGGATGTGCCACAGGGAACTCGGAATGTTTTGTACGATAAAGCATGACACCTCCTTACCTTAAGGGTAAGCTCCCCCTAGTTTACCCAGATGATCCGGCGCTGGTAGTGGGGGCTCATGGCGGATTTTCAGTCGAAACTGAACAGCATAGGTGTTGTAGTAGAGCAGTCTATGACCAGAAACGGATTGCAAATAGCACAAAAGGAAACGGAAATAGACATGTTATTGAAATGAACATCGAGCCTTAATATGGGACCAGCCTGTTACTGTTCGGAAGAGAGTTGAATAGCTAGGTGTAACACTGGATAAATGATTGAGACACAAACAACTCATCGAATATATAGCGAACTGAATGATAACGAAAACTACGGCACTGTCCTGAATGATCCCAAACTGCAGCAGTGTAACTTTCGCTGTAAGGCATCTCTACAATGCTCATTTCGTTGGACATTTTCGCAACTCCGAAGAAGAGGCTACTAAAGTGGCGAAATACCAGATCAAGCTCATTGAGGCACAGAGGCATATTTTATTGAGAGTGTTCGACGTACAGAACGGTGTCGGCGGTAACGGTACAGGCAGTTGCTGGGATACCACCTTTAGATTTCCTAGCGTTAGGTCAGATTGGACATGACTCCTTCGAGGAATATAGGGTCAAGATCGGAAAGATGAACAGCCCGTTATGTGGAAAATGCTCTGGTGAAGTGAAACATGTTGAGTACATGGTTCTGGGGTGCCAGAGATGGGGGAGAGACAGAGAAGAATGTTAGAAATGGAGGTGGTTCGAATAGATAGATGCAGAATATTGATATCTAATGTTTAAAACAACAGGGGGATGGCAGAGGATAAACCGAATACTCCGCCACATGATGCGGAAAAAGAAGTAAGAACACAGGCGGGAACGATAAGAGGAGGTAATAGACATGAAACGCCAGGGGCACGAGGTAAGTGTTATGCTATCGAATTTCCCGAGTCGCCAGCAGCCCGTTACAGATTCCCCTAAACCTCATTGAGAAGTAAAAGGTCATCTAAAACCACTGCTTCAGCAGATTCTGTCAGGCTCAAATTTAGTGAATCGCGTTGCATTGTTACAGAAAATATACTTTTCAAGAAGAAAAAATTGATCAACACCTACTGTTCTGCTTTTATCAATATATGGTGGTTTAATTCAAAATCTCAGTTTATTTTCCATTTTAAATAGTTGCCTACCAAAAAAGAAATTTACTCTGTGACAGGGTATATGGGTGGGCTGACAAGTTCGTAGGCTGATATATAGATGGCGTTACTGGGATTAAATCCACATGATTTTTCGGTTAGTATTAATCTTAAGTAAACACGAGTAAAAAGTTTTCACCTGTTCGACGCTTGGTTCGGGAGATATAGCATTGAAAGTGAATCTACTCTTTTTATTGTTGGAAAATGGATAAAAGAGAATTATGTGTGTTGACTAAACATTGCTTTTTGATAAAAAAATACATTTAAAGCCAAATCATGGCTCGATAAACATTAATCGGACTCGGCGCCAGGAAAATCAATGATGGAAAAGTGATTTGCAAAGCTCAAACGAGGTACTATGAGCATACAAGACGATGGACGCAGCGGACGTCCCAAAGAAGCTGTCATCGATGAAAACATTAAAAGAGTACACGAAATTGTTTTGAATAATCTAAAAATGAAATTGATCGAGATAGCTGAGACCCTGAAGATACTCAAGAAACGTGTTGGTTTTATTCTGAAAGAATGTTTGGACATGCGAAAGCTGTGTGCTGGATGCTTTTTGAATATTGATCAAAAACAACAACGAATCGATGATTCGGCATTGTTTGAAGATAATTAACCATAATAGAGCCGAGTTTTTCATCGATACATCACAATGGATGAAACATAGATTCATTACTACACTCCGAAAGCAATCGATTGTTAGCCGAGTGGACTGAACGAGGTGAACAGCATCCAAAGCTTACAAAACTGGAGCAGTCAGCTGGCTAGGTTATGGCATCTGTTTTCTGGGATGTGCAGGATATTAAATTCATCGATCACCTTGGAAGGGCCAGACGATTAATGGATCTATTGAAGGACCAAATCACAAAGAAATGGCACCATTTGAAAAAGAAGAAAGTGCTGATTTATCAAGATAACACACCTTGCCTCAAATCAAACAAAACATTGGTAAAGTTGTACGAATTAGGATTCGAATTGTTTGTTTGTTATTCCTTTAACGTGCTCTATTTCCGCCTTTCGGCCAATGACACGCCGGGGAATTCTGTCACCTCACTAACCCGGGAATTTTGCCGAACCCCTCTCGTGTCGAGAGAAGGGATCTTTAATGTCCAACACATCTCTGTTAGACAGGACCGACGTCCTTACATCTCCTCCGAAAGATGGATACTCAAGCGATTCCCAGAATCCGAAAAATCGCACCGACTTTGTGGGGATTGAACCCAGATAACTCTGCGCAGGAGACGAGCATCATATCCCATACGCCACCGAGCCGGCTAGGCTTCGAATTACTTCCCCACACAACTTATTCAACAGATTTTGCCCCCAGCAACTTTTTTCATCCTTGGTAAAATACTCTCTGAAAAAAATTCAAGACTAATGAACAGGCAATCGCCGAAACTGAGGCCCATTTTGAAGTTAATGATAAAACTTATTATAAAAATTGCATCGAAAGAATTATTGATCCCTACAATCACTGTATCTCCCTCGAAGTTGACTATACCAAATGATAAAATTGAATTTTATCAAGAAAAGCGTTTTACTATGTAAGCCTACAAACTTTTTGGTCCACCTGGTACAGTTGAAAATCAATCGTTTGATTTAATTTCATAAAATGAGAAATCCCCAATTTGAACGACGTACCTTCAATAAAAGTATATACTGATATCAATATTACTCACCACTGGCAGAATTGATAATTGGACTGACGTCCTTCTCCACATTCTTCTGCGTTGGCGAAGCAACCTCGACTTTAATAACCGGGGGGATGCTCGTCGTAATCTCGGCTACTTGACAGGGATGCCCCGGTTCTTTTTTGACGTTAACGTTCCCCCATTCAATGGGATTCGTTCTGGAACATCCCGATCCGCTGTCCGTGAATCGTCCTTTTAACGTGGCTGATGATTCATCCTCGTAGGGACACAATTTCTGTTTCACGTTGCAACATCTCTCGTCGCAACGTTTCTCGGTAATTTGTACTTTTTTCGGGCTCAGTGAGAAGTCGGACGACTGCTGGATGATGATGTTAGAATTGATCCCTTTGGTGAGAAGTTCCAGTTGCGCTACTGGTATCGGAGAATAGGGGGAGCCTGGTGGAGGGGTTGGTGCGCCGAATGTGTAGCCAGTTGAGGAGAACAAAGAGTCTGAAACTGAAAGAGAAAAACATGAAAAGAGGTGGTATCTTTTTTTCTATCTCGCGTCATGTCATTTTCATTATTGAAACTAAATCATCAAAATAAAAATCAGCAAACTGCGTCATGTATGGATTGTTCATAGAGAATGGGACTCCGGAGTTCATTTGTTCACTCAACGGAAATTTATGGTTAGTATGTCTTGATCTTCCAAAGGAAAGATACTAATGTAATTTAGGAAATACGTAACTTTGATACTACGCATTGGGCAGTAGTCCCGAAACTGTGGTACGCGGCCGGCCAACGAATAAATAAAACAACCCTTTAAATCAATGAAAAACCCCAACAATAATCACAAATCTTCATATTGTGAGGGTGCTAACTCTAAGTTGAAATTATGATGGCCTGCCCGTTCGTTTCTCCTATAACAATAATTGAGTTGGAGAGAGAGGACACGTATGGACACGTTGACGTGCTGGCGCCACAATAGTATTGCCTGTTATTACAAGCTTGCTCTCAGTATTGTGTTATTTTTGTGGTGTGTTGTTATTCTGCGGACATTCAATCATGTTCAAACAGTACGTCAGTGTATTGAGTGAGATGCGCAAGTGAATTTTAAAATAGAAATTAACAATGGATGAAAGGCCTCAGTAAGATTTGAATCAAAATTTTGGGCCATCAACTTCAAAAAATGAAAGTAGAACTGAAAGTCTTGTAACTGATGAGCAGTTCAAAGAAAAAATAAAAAAACCCGAAAAACTTGCAAATGAATCTGAAAGTAAAAAAAGAAAATATGAAAATTGTAATTAACATTTGAATTTGGGAGGCTTTTACTTGGTAAAATTCCATTATCAATAATAAAAACAAGTACTGTGTTTTAAGGAATTTTACTTTATAATTGCGATTCGTAATGCGTTTCACTACACCGTAGCTTCTTCAGACGAATGATTATGCAGAAAAATGTAAATGAGAATATAACTATGAATGTTCTTGAGTAATTAAAAGCTTATTGGTCGCCTCCTCCTAAGTGGTTATTTATGACAGGTATATCCAATAAAATTAAGGAATAGATTGCTCCCGAAAAGATTCAATAGAGGTGAAGGGCTTAAATCGACTTGTTCATTGATGAGTCTACCTGAGTGTTTGTATTTATTTATTTCTAAAGTTTCCCAAAGATCTACCTTCCAATATTTATTATCTGTATGCAAAATTTCAAACTGTGGGTCGAAAGAATGATTATTTTCTAAGAGATGATTCGCGTAATTTGAATCTGATTTGTTATTTGAAAAACTGCGTTTATGTTCCGATATTCTAATATTAAAATTTCTATGTGTTCTACCAATGTAGAAATTATCACAGTCATTGCAATTCAATCTATAAACACCTGATTTATTGTTTTTACCTGGTTTGGTTTTATTATTTTTATATATTTGCCTAAATTATTATTAGTTTGGAAAGCTATGTTGAAATTATTGCTACTTAAGAATGATTTCAGTTTCTCACTTGTAATGCCAACGTAGGTTAAGGTGTTGAATTTTGTTTCAATTTATCGACAGGGTAAACTTCATTCAATGCGATTCTACTTTGTTTTTATTTAAAATATTATTTATTAGTTTGGGATTGTAACCATTATTTTTGGCTATTTGTTTAATCAAATTTAGTTCTTTGTTGAAATTTTCTGGTGATAGCGGGATGTTAATCAATCTATGAATAAAACTATTGAATGCTGACATTTTATGTTGATATGGATGACACGACGAGTTATGTATTATAATATCTGTATGTGACGGCTTATGGTAAATTGCGAAAACATGTTTTCCATTTTCATTCGAAATTGCTACGTCTAAGAAATTTATCGAATTATTGCTTTCTATTTCGGTTGTGAATGCAATTTTGGATGTAATGAATTTATATGATTTTCGAAAATTTTCAACTGTCTATCTGTTCCTGTGAAGCAAATAATGATATCGTCTACATAGCGATACCAGTATAAACAATATTTACTGAGTGGATGATTATGAATTAATTTCTCTAAGTTATTCATGAAAATTTCTGCTAACAAAGGACTCAACGGATTGCCCATAATCAAGCCGTCTTCAATAGTATAATATTTGTAATTGAAATGGAAATAATTTTGATCTAAACAAATTTTTAATAATGAAAGAATATCTGATTTAATGATAGTATTGACATGATTCCTTTCTAATAATTCTTCAACTAAGTAATACGTATCTTTTGGAGGAATGTTGGGAAATAGATTCTTAACATCGAAAGAAATAAGTTTGGAATTAGGTGGTATAGTGGTATCTTTGATATTGGCAATAAGTTCGTATGAATTTTGACCGAAAATTCAGATTTAAAATTGCAATGTTTTATTAGCAAGTCGTTGAGGAATTTTGAAAGTTTGAACTGTACTCAAAATTAGTTTTTTACTTTTACTTGGACTGTAAGCTCAGACGAGCCATAACCACAATACGTTATTTGTTCTGAAATTTTATCAAACAATTCTATGAAACCTACTCTTTCAAAAAACCATTTTGAAAGGAATCATGAGAATTTAGTCGAAAAGAAGTTACAGTAGTTTGATCTTAAAAGTAGGAAAAACACGATAAAAAAATTTTCTGGTGCAGTACAAAATGAAAGTGCTGCAAAAACTTCTAACAAAGTTAATCATTTGATTGCGAAGGCTGGTAAAGACCACATTATTGGCAAAAAATCAATCCACCCTGCCGCAGCATACTTGTAGAGAAAAAAGCAAAAAGAATTGAAACAATTTCATTATCAAATGATATAGTTTCGAGTAGAAATAGTGATATGACGTATGACACAAAGGAATAACTAGTCGGAGCAATTCGTATACAACTCGATCAAACCAGGGATGCTTCTGGACTAGCCCAACTTTTTTTTATGCGCGCTTCCCAGGAATAGGCGAACCTTTCACACCACATGAGTGGGTGCCTGGGAAGAATTTAGGTGTCTGTTTTCTCGCTTCTTGAAGAGGGCCAAATTGTAGGATGTTGGGTTAGATTCCAAAGCAGATCGAATCTGCACCTTGTATAGGCAACAGCTGAGATGACGTGAAGTATCTCTTGGCTCTGAAAAGAAAACTAAGTTAAGCTGATGCCGACTTAGCTATTGCTGATTCATGTTCATGCCAGCAAAACCCGGAGGTGACCGTTATTCCGAGAAGGTGTATCGAATCTTTGGATCCAATTTGTTGGCCTTGCATCGATAGAGGAAGTTTTCCAGCTGGGACCTTTCTAGAAAACGTAGTTGCTTGAGTCTTGCTCGCGTTAAAGCTCACCTGGTTCAACTGACCCCACACTGATATAGTCTGTAAGTCAGAGTTTAAGTTATTAAACTGATCGTTTTCGTACATGGCATTTTTCAAGATGAATTATTTGAAGATATTTCATTTTGTGAGACCCTTGAAATATCGACAAAAGGTTGAAATTATTTTTTCCAAAAATCAGCCCAAGTGGAAAAACTAGGTGTCAGTATATATGGATGGTCTAGATGTAAGTTCACCCATTGTGTACTTCTTTGGTAGCTGAGCACCTCCGAGAAGGTGTATCGAATCTTTGGATCCAATTTGTTGGCCTTGCATCGAAAGAGGAGGTTTTCCAGCTGGGACCTTTCTAGAAAACGTAGTTGCTTCAGTCTTGCTCGCGTTGAAGCTCACCTGGTTCAACTGACCCCACACTGATATAGTCTGTAAGTCAGAGTTTAAGTTATTAAACTGATCGTTTTCGTACAAGGCATTTTTCAAGATGAATTATTTGAAGATATTTCATTTTGTAAGACCCTTGAAATATCGACAAAAGGTTGAAATCATTTTTTCCCAAAATCAGCCCAAGTGGAAAAACTAGGTGTCAGTATATATGGATGGTCTAAGTGTAAGTTCACCCATTGTGTACTTCTTTGGTAGCTGAGCACCTCCGAGAAGGTGTATCGAATCTTTGGATCCAATTTGTTGGCCTTGCATCGAAAGAGGAGGTTTTCCAGCTGGGACCTTTCTAGAAAACGTAGTTGCTTCAGTCTTGCTCGCGTTGAAGCTCACCTGGTTCAACTGACACCACACTGATATAGTCTGTAAGTCAGAGTTTAAGTTATTAAACTGATCGTTTTCGTACAAGGCATTTTCAAGATGAATTATTTGAAGATATTTCATTTTGTAAGGCCCTTGAAATATCGACAAAGGTTGAAATCATTTTTTCCAAAAATCAGCTGAAGTGGAAAACTAGGTTTCAGTATATATGGATGGTCTAAGTGTAAGTTCACCCATTGTGTACTTCTTTGGTAGCTGAGCACCTCCGAGAAGGTGTATCGAATCTTTGGATCCAATTTGTTGGCCTTGCATCGAAAGAGGAGGTTTTCCAGCTGGGACCTTTCTAGAAAACGTAGTTGCTTCAGTCTTGCTCGCGTTGAAGCTCACCTGGTTCAACTGACCCCACACTGATATAGTCTGTAAGTCAGAGTTTAAGTTATTAAACTGATCGTTTTCGTACAAGGCATTTTTCAAGATGAATTATTTGAAGATATTTCATTTTGTAAGACCCTTGAAATATCGACAAAAGGTTGAAATCATTTTTTCCAAAAATCAGCCCAAGTGGAAAAACTAGGTGTCAGTATATATGGATGGTCTAGGTGTAAGTTCACTCATTGTGTACTTCTTTGGTAGCTGGGCAGCTCCCTAATGCACTGGAAGATGTCCTTGATGAGTGTGAAAATTGTAAACTTCATAAAAACTATGCTACGAAAATCTCGTTACTTCAAAATTCTATGCCAGAATATGGAGAGACTCCATTATAACATAAACTGAGGTACGATGGCTTTCTCGGGAAAATGTTTTGTACCGTGTATTTGAACTCCACAAAGTATTAAATTTTTTTTACGGAACACAAATCCCATCTGTGTTCTGTACTTTTTGATTTTGATTAGCTTTTGAAGTTGGTTTATGTAAGTGATGTTTGGAAAAAATCGACATCTGGAATTTATTCACGCAGGGCAGTGTTTCTGATACTTTTTATGTAGAAAAGAAAACTGATGCAATGTTAGAAAAGATCCCTCTCTAACCTTGACTAAAATAATGTATATTAGCGGAGAGCTAATATCTATATATATGCTACGGTACACCCTACCTGGGCAGGTAGGTAGGTAGGGGTGTATCGTGTATGTACGACAACCCTGCATCACACATACTTGCAGCTGATCGTAAGTATTCTAAAGATATTGAGGTGGATCGTCAGCAGTTCAAGTTTGAGCACGCCTGCATTAGATAATATCAAAATTCTTCATAATTGCGACAAAGAAGAGAAAACTGTTGCAATGTTTGGAAATCAGTAAACTCTGAAAACCCAAGTGAAATCACTCTTAATGGCCAGTTAGACAATAACACTGTGCTAGTTCAAAATTCTAACACGCGGGAGATTTACCTAGTAAACCTATATCGGGTAGGCTGAATCCAGTGGTAACCACGGTTTTTGAAAGTTAGCTCTTGTTTAGGAGATATTCGCCGTTGAAGTTAGCTGATTTTAGTAGGGTTCGTCGCTTATGACTCCAGTACATTATATGCTTGTAATTCCCAAACCGTTCGGAATATCGATTTACTGTCTTCGGCAAAGTTTTAGCTATTGTCATGGCCAACAACTTTTCTGAATATACCAACATAGAAAAACTTCATTCAAACACCGTTTCTTAACCAAATGTCCAAAAAACTCTATTTCTTTGCCATTTTTTCGTTAATTTTCGTCTAAATAATAGAGAAATCAAGGAAATTTCGCTTTGAAATCTCAAAATAAGGAAAGAAAACACATTTCCTATAGTTAAATCAAAAAATTTAAACGCACAATCATGATTTAAACTCAAATTTTTATTCCAATTCCAACAATTTTCAACAAATAAACATATAAATTCATGTTCATTCTTCTTCTTCTCCATCTTCATCTTGCTGTGAATTCGAGCAAATGACTCCTAATAGAGAATCAAGTTTTTTTCCACCATACCAGTGCTCAAGCCTAGCCGTCACCTGATGAAACCGTTCACCATGATCATCTGATTCACATGGTGATTGTTCGGCAAACTTGTCTGCATGGTAATGTAAAAAATGAATTTTCAGAGACATTTTTACACCGATGTTACGGAAAGCAACGAGCATATTTCCAACGTGTATGCGCCAGTTTTCGTCACGATGAATTTCAAGTACATTTTCGATGACTCCTTTGATGCAATCCCAAGCAACGAGCTGCAAATTCGACAAACTGTTTTTAAATTGTTGGTCTCTCATCAAGCGTCGAATATCAGGTCCCTTGAGTATGCCTGTAATAAAATAATTCGAAAATATATGTGTTGAATATTGAATAAGTTAGGTTGATTGGTACGTATATAGTTTCACACAAACCTTCTTTTATTTTCATTCCACTCAATCTTGGGAAAATTTGCTTCAACTCATTGAATGCATTGCCTTCAGGATCTAGGGCCTTGATGAAATTTTTAACAATCCCAAGCTTGATATGCAGAGGTGGAAGCAACACTTTTTCGATTGGCACAAGTGGAATTTCAACGACGTTTTCTCGTCGCAATCTGTACCCTTGTCTCATAGGCCAGCTTTTATTGGCATATTGGTCGCCGGCATATCGAGTATTCCATAAAAATATAGGAGACATGTTTTTCGTATATCCCGTCTGCATTCCTCTCAAAAGAGTTATCACCTTCAAATCTGCACAAATCTTCCAACGATGGTCTTCATATTTCACCAAATCAAGGATTTTTTTCAATGTTCATAATTTTCTTTCGTTTTTGTGCTGATGGCAATCGGGACACTGTTTTTTGAGTTTGTGACATGAAGCAAAACCGCCTTGAGACTACTTTCGGACGAATCGATGAAAAGACGCCAGTCTTCTGGTTTATACTCATGATGCATTTTTAATACCAATTCCTTGATATCAGTGCAGTACGCGAATGAATTGTCTTCGATGGATTTGAATAAAGCACTGTATATGACGGCCGTGGTAACGGCAACTGAACTGAAGAGTTCCTCTGAGTTCAACTTTACGTTTTTTAGCTCTGTTCAATCCGATAATTGCATTGACATGAGCAAAACAGTCATCTGGATTATGTTCTTGAGGATTTGTCCAAATTACTGGAATACCAAAAGGCATAGATTGGAATTCACATGTAATAAAAATAGCTTCAATTGATAAATCATTTCATTTTACCTCTTTTTCATCCACTCAATCTTATGACACAACCAGTACAAACGATTTTTGGAGCCCAGTTCACATCTTTGATTACAGTTTGGTTGAAATATTGTGTGTACGATTCAGCAATTTCTTCAGAAATTGAACGCTTGCTTGTCATTATAGTAAACTTTCCACAAATGTAGCGAAATTTATTAAATTTACTGCACGAATTCATTTTTGATATTTTTACCAAATATATAACTTGTGTAAACAAAGAAACTTTAACAAAAATGTCAAATTAAGAAATATCAGAACTAAGACTATGAAAAATGACACACAAATACATAGCAAAATACGTACTAACATCAGTGACAATACTAATGAATACGTATTAACAGTGACATCTGTGAGAAATTTGAGTTAAAGTCAAGATTGTGCGCTTAAATTTTTTGATTTAACTATAGGAAATGTGTTTTCTTTTCTTATTTTAAGATTTTAAAGCGAAATTTCCTTGATTTTTCTATTATATAGACGAAAATTAACGAAAAAATGGCAAAGAAATGGAGTTTTTTGGACATTTTGTTAAGAAATGGTGTTTGAATGAGGTTTTTTATGTTGTGGTATATTCAGAAAAGATGTTGGCCATGACATTAGCTAAAACTTTGCCGAAGACAGTAAAGCGATATTCCGAACGGTTTGGGAATTACAAGCATATAATGTACTGGAGTCATAAGCGACGAACCCTACTAAAATCAACTAACTTCAAAGGCGAATATCTCCTAAACAAGAGGTAACTTTCAAAAACGGTGGTCACCACTGGATTCAGCGTACCCGATATAGGTTTACTAGGTATGTCTCCAGCGTGTTAGAATTTTGAAGTGTCATTTTCACGCACTGTGTAATAATGCCTTTCAGTTTTTAATACCAAATTAGACTAGTATCTATATAAGTGATATCATTTCTTGTAGTTGACAAGTTGAAATATCCTGATGGTAGAAAATGGTCATCTTATATTGTCGAAAGTATGAAATATTTTTTACTTCATCTTTGTAGACCAAAATCGTCATAGGCATGTGTAATAGTGCAACAATTCAAAATTCTCCACACAATTATAAAAGAATTGTGGACAAGATACAATCTATACAAGATTTCATGCAACCGGCCGTATCCGGAGAATATCTACCGATACAAAGTAATAAAACTTCCTTTACAACTACATAGTATCTAACATCAATTATGAATTATGATACTTCCAATAGATAAATATTCAAATTACACAACGGTGAGGCTTTGTATATTATGCTAATCCAACCGGAAGTATGGGAGTCTTTCGTCGGATAAGCCGGATATTTGCACATCGTACAGCCCAATTAACGATATAACGCATTTATGGTATATCAGATGAACAAATTAGTCACGTCTGGGTACAAAAACTGTTTTTCATACGCTTGTGAGCATTGTGATATAGATTTAGAATGCAATCCCAAGTTGGTTTAAAGATATATTCTTTGGAAAATAGAGGATTTACAAAAATTCGAATAATTGTATTTACAATAAATGCTTATATCTATAATTTTGGCGTGTGTCAGAAAAAACACAATCGTGAAAAACAAGCGAAGAAATAGAATACCAGCAGAAAAAACAGACCATGTCCGTTCTTTAATCAGGCATCTAAACTCGCATCATGCCTCCTACGATTGCCACTAAAGTGTGAGCACAGGAAATATAACAGGGGAACCATACTATCTTGCGTATAATTCAGTAAACGAGTGAAAAAACTCGTTTCCCTATAGCTATTGCACTAGCAATAGCTTGTCTGTTTATGTTGTGTTAGTGTCGTGTGTACATAAAGACTACCAAAACTTTTTCTGCTTAGCAGCTTCATTCTCTTATTGTCATCTTGCACTCCATGATTTCCAGGAGTTCTTCACGACGACAAGGGTAAAAAGAAAGGGGGATTGGGACAGGAAAAATCTGAAATAATGGAAAAAAAAACAGCTGACAAATATTTCATCAAAACGTACCTAACTCTTATATGTCTAAACTCACTTGAATCTAAGAACTCAATAAATGCTCCTCTGTTTTTCAACAGAAAACATCTCATTCACCCTTTGGGAATGAAGCCCTATATGGGCGTAGCCCTTGCCTTATCAACATACACCATGGTAAAAAACACTAAGGGGGAGCTAATCTCTAAATAGACTTAAAGTTCTCTACCCAGTTAATGAAATTATCTGAAACGGAATGAATTTCTTGAAAACCACCCGTAAAATGGTAAATAGGACAATCGAGGACTAAATGTCTTATTGTTTCTTAAGATGCGCCACATTCACATGCCGGACTTTCTACAATATTCCATGTCCTGACCTGAGACGATTTAATGTACACCAATTTTTCTTATTTATATAGAAACCTGCAACCCATTTGGAAGGATCCTCTATGAGAACTTTATTAAAAACATCAATTTCCTGCCATTCAGATTTCTGAAGATCAACAGCTTTCACCCGTGTACGCAAAAAGTCAATCGACCAAATAGGTTTCCTAGATTTCAATCTCAGGTTAGGTGGATTTTGAAGATCGTGTATTATCGGAAAAACTTTTGGAAATGAGTGATACTTATCCAAAGATGATTTGAGAGCTAATTTCCTGCGAATATGGGAAGGAACTATATTACAAATAACCGGAAGCCATGGGGTAGCAGTTGAACTGATACATCCACTTAAAACTCTCATGGAACAGTTCAACTGAGAATCAATCTTATCGACATGAGCACTATTCAACCACACCTGACAGCAATATTCTGCTGCTGAAAATACTAAAGCTAAAGTAGTAGTTCGCAAAGTAGAACTCCGGCGCCCCAATTAGATCCAGCTAGTTTATATAGAATATTGTTTCTTGTTTTCGAATTCTGATATAATTTATCAATATGAAATTTGAAAGTCAAAGAACGATCGAGCTTTACACCAAGATATGTTGGAGTGAAATTATAAGTTAATAGTGATTGATTGAAGAATACTCTTAGTTGCCTATCCTTCTCATGATTATTTAGATGAAAACAAGAAACCTCAGTTTTCGAAGGATTTGGACATAAACGCCATTTTTCGAAGAAAATGTTCAGAATTTCTAAATTAGAAGTCAGTGTTTGCTCAATTGTTTCGAAGTCATAGTGTCGAGAAACCAAAGCAATATTTTCAGGGATGTCAGACATATATAAATTGAAGAGAAGAGGTGCAAGAACAGATCCCTGAGGTAGGCCATCATTTAGAGTGTAAAATCTACTGTGTAACAACGTGAATGAATGACATAGTCGAAAGTATGTGTTTCATGAGATCGTTAGCATTTTTGGACAGTTTTGAAAAAGAAAGAAGGATTTTAAGATGGAATAAGATATCCATGTGAATTTATGGTTGCTCTTAATATTTTTCTTGTTCAGGATGAAACTTTGCACATATTCTTAGGGAATTGAGATCAGCACTATTGGAGAACCTGAAATTACTGCTACTATGTCCTCAAAGAGTTCTTTGCAGTCTCAAGTATCCTCTCAAACTTGGACTGCTGGTGATCTACCTCAATATTTTTAGACTATTTACGATCGACTCTGAGAGGCTCCTTATATGTGTGATGCAGGGTTATCGTACATACACGATACACCCTACCTACCTACCTACCTAAGTAGGGTGTACCATAGCATATATAGATATTAGCTTTCGGCACAATATACATTATTTTGGACAAGGTTTCGATTAGGTTTAGTTAGGTTCTTCTCTATAATATCAATGAAAAAACTCATAGTTATTCAGAATTGCGAATTTATTGGTTGTCATTTATTTATTTATTTATTTATTCATCAGTATGGAGTAACAACAGGTGAATAAACACCCAGAAACTGTCCTCACAAATTATTCAGATACAAAGTGTTTACATAATGTAAGAAGATTTGAAACAATTTCAATGGAATTTTAAACAATAAATATATGAAAGACGAAGAATAAAAGAATAAAACCTACAAAGGTTAACTTTGAAGCATTGAACCTTCAATTAATACTTTACATTTTGTCTTTAGGAGCAAAATAGGTCTGATTCCCAAAAAAATTACACAGATGTAATATTCTCCGTAGTGGGGAGTTTTGAGCGCTAATGGTATTCCTAAAGTTCAAATAAAACAAATGAGTTACATATGGTGCTAAACTTAACTAAGCAGTGACTTTGGATGTTGAAGAATTAACTCATTTTCTACATAATATGAGTTCAAATTAAACTGACTTGCTATTTCAGTAGCTAATTCCTAAATGTTTTTACATGAAATTGGATAACTCATAAATGATGCTTTATTTGCCAATTTACTGCAATCATAAAAACGCATTTCGAATCGTCCCAAAATATTTGATAATTCAGCCTCATACGTATCATAATTCAACTGAGGAATCCTTGCTTTCAAAGATGGAAAATGTTTCAGATCCTTTCTTTTCAGTTGATCTATCATAAGTTGCAATTTACTTTTGAATGCGTTTACTGCGCTAATCATCTCAATAATAGTTTTTCCTTTACCTGGAAGCTCCAAGTTAATGGTGTTTAAGTGCATTGTGATGTCAGTTAAAAATGCCAAATCAGTCAGCCAGTCAATATCAGAGTGTCATCACCTCTTCCGTCTAGAAAAGCTGTTATTTGGGCAATAATTCTTGAAACCTTTCTAGGAATTTTCCGCGACTCAATCATCTGACATCCGCGTGAAGAACTAAATCAGTGTGTTCGGCTGACTTCTTATCTTCCAACTGCAACTCAAAAAGCCGCAGTTGCAAGCTACGTGCACGGATGGGATTCACAATTTTTGTTGCAATGCCCATAATTTCCTCCGTGTTTAAAACTTTCGAACACGAAACTTGTTGACGTATAATTTAATGGAATGAGAAAAATGAAGGGAAATCTTCATTAGCTCGACACAATGCCACAAAACCGTTTTTGTTTCCAGTCATTGCTGATGCTCCACCGGTTGTAATGCACACTAATTTATATATTGGTAGCTTGTAGTTTTTCACAAAATTGAAGAAAACGTCATATATATCTTTGCTACGGGTCTTCCCCTTCAGAGAAATAATTGTAAAAATTCTTCCTTAGCCAACATGTCACTGAATACCATCCGAATGAAAATACACAGCTGAGCTGTGTTTGTAATATCGGTCGATTCGTCGAACTATAAAAAAAGTATGTATATTTCATGATATCATGTTTCTGTTTATCTGCCATGTCTCGACTCATGACTTCAATACGCCTTGTGACAGTCGGATGAGATAACTGAAGTTCTCTAATAACAGACATGATTTTTGTTTTATTTTTTAAATCTCCAAATAAAGTCTCACCCGCTTCAATAAATGCTTCCTTCACAATCAATCCATCTTCGAATAGTTTCTTGTGTTTCGCCAATATATGAGATATTTTAAATGACGCGATCGTAGCAGCTTTTGATTGTTTCGCTGGTCTTGTGAACATGGTTTGTTCTTTGTTCAAACAAGAAATAAAATCGCGAACTTTTCGTTTTCTTAATTCACTCTGTGGCGGAAAACCCTTTCCATAGTTTTTATGAACCGTTTTATGATGCCTCTCTAAGTTACCACGCTTAGGTATTGCAACTGACGCACGGAAAATAAGACGAATGCACTTATCCTCCACCATACAAAAAAAAAATTCTTCCTACTAATCGTTATTAAAATGATACGTTTTAGATTTCTTCGCTGCACTCATTTTGTACTATTTAATAATAAACTTTGTATCTACGTAGTATTGCCTTCAAGTTACAATTCAGAATGTCTCCAATTCCTGCAGGCGCCACATTTATATCGGCGTGAACGAAAGACTCGAATGTTCCTGTCAAACGCGCTGCCCGAAATTTCTAGAAAAGCGGCAAGAATAAAGAACGCGGTTTTTCTTTGACAAGTACCGGGCGTTCCTTTGATAAAGCCGCTTTTTACCGCTAGCAGAGTATTATTTTAGTACGTAAAAAATTTTTGTAATTTAGTTACCTACTTATTGAAATTTTTTGCTAGAGATCTACTCAGAAAGCACTCGCGACCGACCGTTTAGCACCCCTGCTCTATGGAATTGACATCGAGAAATTAAGAGGGCCAGTCTGTAAAAGTGACATTTTGTTCTTTCAGGAAATATCTGATGATTCTTGCTGAATGTGGAGCAACCTTATCATGCAATATGACGAACTCTGAACCTTGAACCTTCTTAACATAGTCGTTTGCATTATACCCTTGTAGCTGCGCGAAAGTTCAATTTTTCCAAAGCGGACCAGGTGACCTGGAAAATGATGAAAGAAAAATAGCAGATCAAAACTAATATAACAACATGATATCTTTTTTGTAAGTCATATCAACAGCCTCTCATGCGAATTCAGCCCTATTCCTACTATTTTCAAAACTATAATCATCGAGATTTTGTCTACGTTCGAATAAACCTGTTTTTTTTCTCATAGAAATTTTTCTACATGAATATACATACAGGAAAACCGAAGCGAATGTGATGGACAGAAGTGAAACAAAAGAATTGCCTCATCCAAAGTTATATCCGGAATTACGGGAGAGGTGAATTGTAGTTATGATAGGTCATATCACTTATTATTCTACAGGTGCGGCTGTCATGCAACTTCCATGTTCGAATTAGCTCTCGACATGAAAAATTATCCACGGAAAATGGCAAGGATAGGTCTCTCACATTTGGAAGCTTTCAGTTTGCAGTAATAAACTAACTCAATTTATTCCATTTTCTATATTACATAATGTACTGTATAAAGTTATAGACCTTAGTTCGATCTTTAAATATTTAACACAGTAGCGTTTTGACGTGATCAGAGTTGAAACTAACACTAATTCAAATAAATAATGACTTTTCGAAGGATATGAAATAACGTTCGGTCTACGAATTGAAAGAACTTTTCCAGTCCTAACATAGAGATCGAAAAGTACCTGAACTGACCAGTAAAAATACATTTTTTTTTTAATTCCAATTCATTCATAATAATAAAAAACAAGTACTGTGTTTTAAGGAATTTTACTTAATAATTGCGATTCGTAACGCGTTTCACTACACCGTAGCTTCTTCAGACAAATGAATGTACAGAAAATAAGAATGAGAATATAAATATAAATGTTCTTGAGTAATTAAAAGCTTATTGGTCGCCTCCTCCTAAGTGGTTATTTATGACAGGTATATCCAATAAAATTAAGGAATAGATTGCTCCCGAAAAGATTCAATAGAGGTGAAGGGCTTAAATCGACTTGTTCATTGATGAGTCTACCTGAGTGTTTGTATTTATTTATTTCTAAAGTTTCCCAAAGATCTACTTCCAATATTTATTATCTGTATGCAAAATTTCAAACTGTGGGTCGAAAGAATGATTATTTTCTAAGAGATGATTCGCGTAATTTGAATCTGATTTTTATTTGAAAAACTGCGTTTATGTTCCGATATTCTAATATTAAAATTTCTATGTGTTCTACCAATGTAGAAATTATCACAGTCATTGCAATTCAATCTATAAACACCTGATTTATTGTTTTTATCTGGTTTGGTTTTATTATTTTTATATATTTGCCTAAATTATTATTAGTTTGGAAAGCTATGTTGAAATTATTGCTACTTAAGAATGATTTCAGTTTCTCACTTGTAATGCCAACGTAGGTTAAGGTGTTGAATTTTTGTTTCAATTTATCGACAGGGTAAACTTCATTCATTGCGATTCTACTTTGTTTTTATTTAAAATATTATTTATTAGTTTGGGATTGTAACCATTATTTTTGGCAATTTGTTTAATCAAATTTAGTTCTTTGTTGAAATTTTCTGGTGATAGCGGGATGTTAATCAATCTATGAATAAAACTATTGAATGCTGACATTTTATGTTGATATGGATGACACGACGAGTTATGTATTATAATATCTGTATGTGACGGCTTATGGTAAATTGCGAAAACATGTTTTCCATTTTCATTCGAAATTGTTACGTCTAAGAAATTTATCGAATTATTGCTTTCTATTTCGGTTGTGAATGAAATTTTTGGATGTAATGAATTTATATGATTTTCGAAAATTTTCAACTGTCTATCTGTTCCTGTGAAGCAAACAATGATATCGTCTACATAGCGATACCAGTATAAACAATATTTACTGAGTGGATGATTATGAATTAATTTTTCTAATTATTAGAAAGGAATCATGTCAATACTATCATTAAATCAGATATTCTTTCATTATTAAAAATTATTTCCATTTCAATTACAAAATATTATACTATTGAAGACGGCTTGATTATGGGCAATCCGTTGAGTCCTTTGTTAGCAGAAATTTTCATGAATAACTTAGAGAAATTAATTCATAATCATCCACTCAGTAAATATTGTTTATACTGGTATCGCTATGTAGACGATATCATTATTTGCTTCACAGGAACAGATAGACAGTTGAAAATTTTCGAAAATCATATAAATTCATTACATCCAAAAATTTCATTCACAACCGAAATAGAAAGCAATAATTCGATAAATTTCTTAGACGTAACAATTTCGAATGAAAATGGAAAACATGTTTTCGCAATTTACCATAAGCCGTCACATACAGATATTATAATACATAACTCGTCGTGTCATCCATATCAACATAAAATGTCAGCATTCAATAGTTTTATTCATAGATTGATTAACATCCCGCTATCACCAGAAAATTTCAACAAAGAACTAAATTTGATTAATCAAATTGCCAAAAATAATGGTTACAATCCCAAACTAATAAATAATATTTTAAATAAAAACAAAGTAGAATCGCAATGAATGAAGTTTACCCTGTCGATAAATTAAAACAAAAATTCAACACCTTAACCTACGTTGGCATTACAAGTGAGAAACTGAAATCATTCTTAAGTAGCAATAATTTCAACATAGCTTTCCAAACTAATAATAATTTAGGCAAATATATAAAAATAATAAAACCAAACCAGGTAAAAACAATAAATCAGGTGTTCATAGATTGAATTGCAATGACTGTGATAATTTCTACATTGGTAGAACAAATTTTGATATTAGAATATCGGAACATAAACGCAGTTTTTCAAATAAAAATCAGATTTAAATTACGCGAATCATCTCTTAGAAAATAATCATTCTTTCGACCCACAGTTTGAAATTTTGCATACAGATAATAAATATTGAAGTAGATCTTTGGGAAACTTTAGAAATAAATAAATACAAACACTCAGGTAGACTCATCAATGAACAAGTCGATTTAAGCCCTTCACCTCCATTGAATCTTTTCGGGGAGCAATCTATTCCTTAATTTTATTGGATATACCTGTCATAAATAACCACTTAGGAGGAGGCGACCAATAAGCTTTTAATTACTCAAGAACATTTATAGTTATATTCTCATTTACATTTTTCTGCATAATCATTCGTCTCAAGAAGCTACGGTGTAGTGAAACGCGTTACGAATCGCAATTATTAAGTAAAATTCCTTAAAACACAGTACTTGTTTTTTATTATTGATAATGGAATTTTACCAAGTAAAAGCCTCCCAAATTCCAATTCATTCATTTATAAACTGTCCTTCTACAATGATACAATCATGACAGCGCTTCTCTACCATTTCGATGCTATTTTTTTATCGTAATAAAGTCACTGTTTAAGATGGAAAAGTTTATTCAACATTAGAGCTATTTCGAGCTTTCGCTCGGATATAGCGAGGGGTGATTTCCAAATCCTACGCCCGATACATAGAGCTACAATCTCTGCGAAATAGGCCTAGAAGAAATCGTAGGAAGATCACTTCTGAAGAACAAGACTTTTTGTTCCAAATTGCAAGAAGAGACCCTAGTGCGTAGCACCCTCACTCGAAACGTTAAGTCAAAAGGTTCGTTCAAGGGGTTTATAGCAGAAGGCCAGAGTTCCAGAGCTAACCAGACAACGAAAAATTGACAAACTCAATTGGTGTATCAAGCACAAAAATTGGAATATTGAGGATTGGCGAAATGTTCTTTTTTCGGATGAGACTAGAACTGGTGTTCGATCTGAAGACCGCCGGATTCGGATTTTAAGAGGTTGGGAAAGACAAGCTAGACTCCGAGCAGCAAGTCAAATTCCGAAATACCAAGGGGCAGTGTGGTGTTTTGGGGTGGCATTATGCTGGGAGGCAAAGCAGATTTGATTTCGTTTCCTGCGAGTGTAACGGCTAGAAATTACGTGGACCTATTGCTGGAGCCCAAAGTGAGACTCTGCCGAGGTGCCTGTAACGTGCTAAAATCACGTTATAACAATTTGAGTCAAAACACCTGATATTCCAGTCAACCCTCTATATGTGTCACGTCACTGGCTAACAATCTGATGCGCATAATCAGATATGTGCTAGATATGTGCATGTTCTTTTCTTTGCAGACCTTCAAGCGCATTAGTTGAACTCGAAAATCCTCCTAAATTGCAGTTAAAATAATAAAATTATATTAAAATTCATATCTTTATCTCGTAATTTGTGTAGTAGTGTAGTATAACAAAGTGTAGTATAACAAAATATAGTGTAAGTTGAAAGTTCATTTAGCAAAATGCCGCACTTAACCTTGAAAATGTGATATATAATTTTTCTTTACAGCATTTTGTTTATTAACTGCTTGATGCCTTATAGCAGCTATTAAAAATTCAAATTCTGCTCTACAGAATTTGTCTTTTTCTCACAATGGATTTCATAATCGTATTGCTTTAATTTCTACAATTTTTATAATGACCTTGATACATTTCTCATTAATAAACTCGATCAAAATAATTTTTCTGAGTAGAAAACAGCAAAAGTAACTCAAACTCCTATATTCAAACATCATTTCCTTAATTTTTAATAATTTTCGTGAAATTATCATGTAAATCATGAAATTCTTTCAAATTTTCAAAATGGTTGCCAAACATCTGTAATTTTTATGAATAGTGTTCATAGACGCTTCCTCGATTTTTATGTAGCTTCTCTTTTAATTGTAAATAGTTTTTTGTACATGCTTCCTCGCTTTTTATAGAACTCATCTTTTAATCTATGACCTACCTGAGCAGCTAGCACGAGTTTAACTTTTTAAAATCTCTGTAACTTTTCCTATTAATTTTTTTCTTTAAATAATGTTAAGTCCACATTATTTTGCTACTTTGAATTCCCTGGTGGCTGGCTGTTCGTTATAGCATAGGATATTTTGGTGATACATGCCTAATTTATGAAATTCAGTACTAGGTGATGAGCCGTAGCTAGAAAGTCCTAGGTGAGGAGTCCTGGACTGAAATTCCTAGGTGGAGGTGCCTAGGTAGAGACTCGAACGTGGAGCTCAACAGCTGAAATAGAGGTTTTCCCCAAAGGCATCAGTAAGACCAAGAACCACCAATATAAGTCTTATTGCCTGTATTAACATATAGAGAAGTATTTGTGACACTCTGTATCATTATCATAATTTATGTAATAGATTAAATATCTAAGCAAAATTTTCTTGACTTTTCTCCCAAGATTTCAGTGACGAATATTGAATTCGAGTCCTATTGCTCATTTTCCTCTGGGCTTAACCAGAGTATTAAAGTAAATTTTGTTACATGCCCATGGTGGGAATAATATATAATATATATGGGGAGAACCATTATATTGGTTATATATATATATATATATATATATATATATATATATATATATATATATATATATATATATATATATATATACCAGCAACCTCGCGCGAAATTATATTGAAATAGAGGAGTCGTTATTTTGGACTGACCAGCTTGCTCTCCAGGCCTAAATCCTATTGAACATTTATGGGATATTCTCAAAAGGAAAATTAGATCGCGCCAATCCAAGAACCCCACAACAGCTCATCCAAGCCGGCACAGAAGAGTGGCAGAGCATCACCCCAGAGGAGGTCGAAAACCTAATCCGAAGCATGCCTAGACGGATTCAGGCTTGTATCAGTGCAAGAGGAGGTAATTCAAGCTACTGAGGTCGCGAAAAAACACCTACTGCGTGAGAAAACAATTTTCAATTTTTTTACTACATGCGGAAAGAGTCTCTAATTTTCTTTTATTTGCTTCTTTCTTTAAATAAAAATAAATAATACTTCTTTTTTCAATTGAAATATCTCAAAGGAATCAATTCTAACAATCCTTCGAAATTTCCAAAATCCCTGAGGTAATATTCAAAATATCGGGTAATTCCACATAAATTTGGTGGTGTGAATATACCGGATGCAACTGAAACTAGGGCCACCCATGTAACTTTTTTCTATTTGGAATATGTTGATGCAATTTGGGAATCGGATAGAAGACGACATTTTAAATTTGATAACATGAATATGTTTGACATTTCGTTTTCGGTTATGCCTTAAACGATACCAACTTTCGATTATCAAATGAGACACCCTGTATCATCTCATCTTATCAACAAATTTTTGGAAGAAAAACAAAACACATATTTTTATTTGTAATTTTCATCCTTCGTTCTAGAAGGCCACGAAGAGTGACAATTGGCTAAGCTCAACATCTCCTATCACGAAAATACAAGATTGTATCTGAACATTTAATTGTTAATTGTTTAGGGGTGATATTTTTTACGTAGTAATATTAGCAATCGTCATAATGTCAATTACAGATTACATTATAACGGGCGTATCTATTTTATTTTTCAAAACTCTTTCCTTTCCTTGAAGCTTCTTTCTCGAAACAGTAAAAGTCCAGTAATCGCAAGGTGCCAGATCTGGAGAATTCTGTGTTTACAGTTACGCAGGTTCACATTAATGAGAGTCTACCGTATTTCAGTTTACGAAAAATCTCTGTGGACCAATTTCAGAATACCCTTTATACTTTTATCGTTCGTGATTATGGATTATATACATTTCATACACAGTAAACCCATTTCGTGGTGATAAAAATGTATTGGTCCTTCGAGCCGGATGAAACAGATTTTCACATTTAAAAGATGAACATCATTCATGGTAATGAAAGAATGCTGAACAAGTATTAACAGGATGAGAATTCTACAAACAGACATTAGAATTAGATCAGTGTTTTGATCGACTAATTTAGTGTCTCCACCACCTACGCAGTGAACGTGCTTTAATGCGCTCGGGAAACTGATGCCTATTGCTGGAGGATTAAGTGCCCACCCACACAAAAGCATCATTTGGAATTTCGCAGCATCGACGTAGTTGGAAAGGTGAAATGGGCAGCTAAAACAAAGGGCGAAAACGGATTCAGTAACTGAAAATCCCAAGAAGACCAATATTTCTCTGTCCATTCAGTGAACCTGGTTCTTGATGAAATGAAATGATGAATATTCTTCGAAGATAAAATTGTATGAATGTCCAATGGCTATGTTATCAGGTAAGGTTCTCAGATTCCTGCTAGGCGACATTCAAAATTTCAATTGATAAGTTCTTTTGTCAGGCGATGTCCTGGATAAAAATTATTCAGCACAGATAATGATGAAAACTACATCGTAGGAAAGACATAAACCGGAAAGAAGAAAAAACAGAGGTTAATCAAGAATTTTTTTGGTACCTCAAGATAAATTTATGATTTGAAATTATGAAAATCACTTCCTGTTCATATAATTGCACAGACATTAAAGGTTTTCAAATAGGTTCGAAACAATTATAAAAATGATTTTTAGAATTTTGTTTTTTGAGGTTATTGTTTTTGACAAATCACGCATGATTCGTAACATTTGTAAATATCTAAAATGCCCAGTTCGTCTTGCCATTTCTTCTAGGTTGAATTTAAGCGCTATTAACGTTCGCAAATTATTGAAATTTACTATTGAAATTGATACTCTGTGAAACATGTTTATTTTATCATCAAAATTATCTTCAGCGACGGGGTCCATTTGTAACTCAATAGGTAATAGGTCCGTAAAACAGGTAGGAGCAGTTCAACAGCTTCTAACGCATCCCGAAAGATGTACTGCATTTATGATCTGAGGATATTACATATAATCAAAATGGAAGAATAAGACTTGGTTGACCTATAGTTTCAATGAGACGGCGCCACCTGCCACACTGTGTGCGATACCATGAACCGATTGAGTACTAGGTATGATGAACAATTAATCTCACGATTTGGCGCAGTGAATTAATCTATTGCTCTTGATCACTTGACTAATAACTGAGGTAGCTACCTACACTCACACATATTAATTAATGGTACCTATTTATTCTTCACAGGATCTACATATAAAGAAACCTTCTAAGCAGATTAACTCTTGTGACATACTTCTTGACTTTTGATGGTCTTTGACGAGGTTTCTTCGGTTTCGGTTCAGTTGAAAGGCGTCATTCTGAAGCTTGTTCACTAGTTTGCAAGTCAAACTTATAAACCCATGTCTCATCACCAGTCACAATGCGTTTTATAAACATTGGGTGGGAATCGACTCGTACTAGTCTTCAACGACCTTTACGCGAGTCAATTTTTGAAGAACTAGTGGAGCCGTAACGCGTTTCAAGCCCAAACAATCATTTAAAATGGTACGTGAAACACAGAAAGTCCATTGTCTCTGTCTCAAACTTGAATGACGATTTCCAATTACCATTTCCTTCACTTTATCAATGTTAACTACACCTTCCACATCTAGGCCGCTGTTGAAAGCACTGTTCCACTCATATGCTCGTATTTTTGATGAAGTCGATTCACCGTAAGCCTTCTGTAACATTTTCAGCGTTTTGGCATGTGAAATTCTTTCTACAATACAAAATTTGAGACAAATTCTTTGTTTGATATTTTCATCTATAGTAAAATTCGTAAAACACACTTGTGAGAACTGACGAAATCGAGCACTCTGAAGAATATATGGTCACCAATAATTAGGAATGAAGCCGAAATACTGCAAAGATACGAATCAAGCTGCAATTTGTCTTCCAAAAGACGACGTTTGGCGGAGTTTCCTGATTTAGAGGAATGCCTACTAACCTGGTTCAAACAGTGTCGGACAAAAACATAAGTGTATCTGGGCCTATCTTACGCGAAAAGCCGAAGAATTTTCGAATTCACTGGGACACAGTTCTTTTCGTGCCAGCAATGGTTGGTTGGTGAATTTTAAGAAGCGTCATGAACTTGTGTTTAGGAAAGTTTGCGGCGAAAGTGCAAGTGTCAATAAAGAGATTTGTGATGAATGGATAATTGAGTTGCAGAGTTTATTGAAGGATTATGAACCAAAGACGTCTTTAATGCCGACGAGACTGGCCTTTTTTCTAGTGCTTACCTGACAAAACACTTATTTTTAAAAATGAAAATGTCATGGCGGTAAGCACAGTAAAGAGCGATTAAAAATATTGCTAGCAACAAACATGACAGGCTCTGAAAAACTCAAACCATTAGTTATAGGAAAGACTAAAAAGCCTCGTTGTTTTTCTGGATGTAAATCTCTACCACTAGACTATGATGCTAACAAGAAAGCATGGATGACAGCCGAAATATTCAAAGGATGGCTCATTGAAGTCGACAAGAAAATGATTAAGGAGAAACGAAAATTTTGCTTTTCATTGACAACTGTACAGCTCACAACATAATTCCGCCATTGAAAGCAGTGAAAGTTAAATTTTTCCACCCAATACAACATCTAAGCTACAGCCCTCAGATCAAGGAACAATAAAAACTTTAAATCCTTTTACAGAAAGGAAGTTGTTAGGAAACTGATAACTGATATGAAACAACAGTCTGCTTCACCTATTAATGTATTGCATGCAATTAGGATGACAGACAAGGCTTGGAGAAGTGTATCTGTGACCACAATATCAAATTGCTTCAAAAGCTGTGGATTTTCGATGTCACAAGAAGAAGCTTCGGAAGAACCTTTGTGATAATCGTTTTAAGCAGATTTTCTAAATCATTAATTTCCAATACTATTTTGACAAAATGTATATTAGGCTTCATACTTTCATTATTATTATTATTGCCTTACAAGCAAAGTTATATTTTGCCAATATGTACAGGGTGGTCAAATTTCGATGTATTTGTACGGCAGCTATGTGAAATATTTCAGATAGAGAAAAATGAATCCCCTGTCTCGATCTTAATTCAGGGACTAGTTTTTAGTGGTGCCAAAAGTTTGCAGATATCTTTGTCCATTCTGGACTCGATAATTTCTCGAATTGTGAGAAAATCATCCTTCGCGGATATCTCGATCATCATCAAAGTTACATAAAAATAAGTTTGACATTTTTGAGTAAAATACAGTGCTGTGTAAGACATTTTTGTAGCTCTGCGGTTTACAAGTTATAATGCAAACATCCTTCTTTTAAAACGAACCATAGCCAATTTTACCTCTATTGGATGTAGTAATTTTTTTTCTTTTCAAAAATATATAACATTTGTAGTCAATTATTGGTGGAGAAAATGATTTTATCAATAGTTGTTGAAACAACAATGAACGCGAATTTGGCAGACACCATCACTAAAGATGAAGGAAATGTTGAGTTGGAGAAATTGACCTTGAAAGAGTACCTGATTGTGGCATTCCCTTCTTGTGACACATCACCTGATTTTGTTAACTACAATTATGACGAATAAATCTACCGAACCAGTGACAGATATGTAACCTAAATGTGAGATTAGAGGGAAATAACTAAAGTTTGCTTGGAAGTGATTTTTATTTTATTTCATTTTTTATGGGCAAACAGGCGAGACATTTAAATGGTTCATCAAATTTTTTGTATGAAATTTATATTTTTCTATTTGTTCTCATTATGGGGTCTATCAACAAATAAACTTATTATTATTATTGCATTCAATACCTTTTTTCAGAGAAAAACCTGAAATTGCCACAATTCCATTGATTAAGTGCATGCCCATCAACGATTCATATTGTTCTATGACTGAACACCACAGATTTTAAAGATTCTAGATAGGATCATGGTAATTTCTATGGTTTGATTCGATTTAGACCATAGTAATTAACTGTGGTCTTAGACTTTGACACTTATGATTCCAGTTTCAGTATAGTTATTAATGTTTATTGAATATCGAAATAGCTGCTTGTTAGTTGTATGTTCCAACTATTACATTTAAGAATTTGTTCACCTGAGACTTTGGTTGTTTCAAGATGCAGAATAGAAGTCATAATTATGAAAAGTTCGATATGATGGAGTGTTATATTCTTAGTGGGTATGATTCAGCAGCAACGGTTGAAACATATTTCAATCGGTATCCTAAAAGGCACCAGCCAAATAAATCTATTTTTCGAAGAATGGAAGAGAATATAATCAATAGCGTCCCGTTCAGAAAATCAAGAAACAAAAAATATCATGTAAATGATAGGTAGGAACAAAGATCGAAGTGATAGGTGCTGTACCGGCTAAACCATCAATTTCGATAGGCAAATGAAAGCAGAAACAGGAATTTTGAGACGTCTGGCGCTAGGCATTCTGAAGGAGAACCAGTTTAAACCCTACAAAATGCGAGTCTCCCAATTTTTCCAGCCAAGGGATCCTCTTCGCCGACTAAATTTCCGCAATTGGTGTCTTGAAAATATCCAAGAACGCCTAGACTCTTTTAGAGAAGTCATATGGACAGATGAAGTCCGCATCACTAGCGATGGGATATTTAATCGCTTTAATATACATTTGTGGTTCGATGTAAATCCTCAACGCCATATGGATGTGCATCAAGAAATATATGGTTTCAATGTGGAGCAGGTTATAAAGAGATCATCAAAAATAATATCAATGAAGGATTCCTCGATCAGCTTCCGTTAGCACAAAGATTAAATATTATTTTCATCACGATGGTGCCCTTTCCCACCAAACAAAGGCCATCACTGTTCTGTTGAATTCGAATTTTGGACATAATTAGATAGAACTTATGGTCCTGTGAGATGGCCGATTCTTTCCCCTGACTTGACACCACTAAATTTTTTTTGGGGTCATGTTGAGGATTCACTCTACAAGAGGAACAGTAACAATTTAGAAGAGTTAAAACAGAATTTCTTGCTTCTGTTAGCAATATTCATATTTACAATGCCTGCTGTAGTTTCTCGGCGATGTAATTTATGTATTGAAAACAATGGCAACACTTTTGAATATTTGCGATAAAGTAGTTTCCCTCATTTGTATCGTTGGTACTTTTTGTTTCTGTTAAAGATTCTTGTATGTCTTTTTGTTTTTCATTTTTCGTTCGAGAAAAGTTTAATGTCATTTACTCGCATAACTCTCCAATCATTCTAATAGAATATTAACAAAGCAACAAGTTACATAGATTCCTCGGGTTGGCAAGTTTCGAATTTAAAAAAAATTAATGTTCATCTGTAATTCGATTTAGGAAGAGTAGAAGTGATTGTCGAACTATAATACCACAGTTAATTACTATGGTCTAAATCGAATCAAAAGAGCTTTACAACATCACCCATCAGAGCAAAACTAGCCAAGAGATAAAACTGCGAAAATGGAAATGGATCGGCCATATCTTGCGAAGGGAAACCACGAACACCACCCGGCAAGTGCTGGAATGGAACCAGCAGGGAACAAGACAACGAGGAAGGCCCCGAAACACACGGAGGAGAACAATTCTCGACGAAATATTACCAACTGGCAAGACCTGGAACCAAGTGAAAGGAATTGCCAGAAATAGATCCATATGGAAGACCTTTCTAGAGGCCCTATGCTCCTTATAGGAGTTCAAAGGACTATATATATATATATATATATATATATATATATATATATATATATATATATATATATATATATATATATATATATATATAAATCGAATCAAACCATAGAAATAACCATGATCTTAGATAGGATCTTTAAAATCTGTGATTTTCAGTGATAGAACAATATGAATCGTTAATGGGCATGCACCTAATGGATGGAATTGTGGAAATTTCAGGTTTTTCTCTGAAAAAATGTATTGAATGCCATAATTGTCTACAAGTGTTATATATTTCTGAAAAGGAAGAAAATTGCTGCATCCAATAGAGAAAAAATGTACTATGGTTTGTATTTAAGAAAAAGCATGTTTGCATTAAAACTCGAAAACCGCTGAGCTAAAAAATTTGAGCTGAAATGATCGAGATATCCGCGATGGACGATTTTCATTAAACTCGAAAAATTTGGAATAAGTCCAGAGCGGAAAGAGATGTCAGAAAAATGTTGGCACCACTAAACCAGTCTCTGAAAATAAGATCGACAGATAAGGATTCATTTTTCTCCATCTGCAATATTTCGCATAGCTGCCTTACAAATACATCGAAATTTGCCCATCCTGTACGTTCTGAGTGCGCGGGATTTCTATTGCGGAACAACTGAACCTCTCCCATAATCGACTTAGCCCGGAAGCGAAATTCCGTCAAGAGAATTAATGATACTATCATCTACTAATTTCACATGCACAAGTTTTATAAATCATTTCCCCCGTTTCCTTTTGTGATGCTTGGATGGAGGAATGAACAATATCCTCATCAATAAGATTCTGTTCCACGGGATAAATGCATGGTAGTTATCGAACAACTATAATAGTTATAATTATTTACGATGAGAAAGTCGGCTTCTACTTTAATAGCACGGAGAGACATTCTTTGGTCCTTTAGGAATTCCAGCGAATTCAATTAAATGAAAAAACAAGAGTAATCAAGAACTAGATGAAGTAACTACAAAGGATGGTCTGATCCATACGAGATGCATTTCTTAATATTATTCCGAACAATCTTAATAAAGATGAGGAATTGAAATCTGTATCCGAGATTAGGAAAATTTGCCGAAATACGTGGATTTATTTTATTAGAGGGACATCTTTTAAAGTATATTAGAGAACTTAACGAGCATTACCCTAGGAGGTGGCGCTTCAATCTCTCAAAATTGAATAGGATCAAGTGATCGAATGATACTTCATTTGAATATTATTCTAAGCCTCTTTACAACTCTATATGAGAGAAATGATTTTGACGAATATTTTTGGTAGAACATTTCTTCATCGCATTCTGAATGTTGTAGCTACCTTTAAGATTGTGTTCCACTCATGTGATTCATTGAAATTAAAACATAACAATGTTGAACCCATAACAATGTTGAGCCCATTATGCAATCAGAAATTATTTTAGGTTCAATGAAGAAGTTACATGAGCAACAACGGTTTGATAATGAGTAATCCTTTAAGTCCTTTACTAGCAGAAATTTTCATAGATAACATTGAGAAAATAATTCATAATCATCCGCTGTCGAAATACTACATTTATTGATTTAGATATGATGACATAATCTGCTGTTTTGCAGGTGGAAAGAGATAATTAGATTTCTTTAGTACCTTCATGAATTCAACTAGAATATGATTTTCACTTTGAAAATGGAAACTTTCCATTAACTTATAGATTTAACTTTAACCAAAATTGATCACATAAATGATTTTCTATTTGACTGTCCCATGCAGACAATATAATTCATTCTTCCACACACCCACATCAACATAAACTAGCTACTTATAACACTATGATATATAGATTCATCATGATACCAAATCATCCCCTGAAATACTACATTTATTGATTTAGATATGTGGATGACATAATCTGCTGTTTTGCAGGTGGAAAGAGATAATTAGATTTCTTTAGTACCTTCATGAATTCAACTAACCGAATATGATTTTCACTTTGAAAATGGAAACTGCGAATTCCATTAACTTATGAGATTTAACTTTAACCAAAATTGATCACATAAATGATTTTCTATTTGACTGTCCCATGCAGACAATATAATTCACAATTCTTCCACACACCCACATCAACATAAACTAGCTACTTATAACACTATGATATATAGATTCATCATGATATATCAAAAATAATTTCTTTGAAGAACTCAATATTATGAAACGAATAGCGGCAATAATAGTATGATTGAGAGTATGCTTTCTCGTAAACAATCTTTACATGCAGTCCATGCTGTTTTCCCCATTGTTGAAGCGACTATTGAAATATATAATATATTATCTTATATTGATAACCCAGACTGAATTTAATATTATTTTCATCTCAAAATTCAAATATAGCTTTTAAAACAGATAACTCTCTAGGCAGATATATTGAAAACTGTAAACCTGAAATTTATGAGGGTAACAAATATGGTGTCTCGTGGAAGTTGCGATAGAATTTATACCGGTAGAATTTTTGGAAATTTTGATATTGGGATATCGGAGCATAAATGCAGTATTGACAAACAAAATTCAAATTCTCACAACAAATTAAGTACTAGAGGAAACCCATACGTTTAATAATAATTTTTAATGAGTTCGCCTTCTCATTGCCCTCAACGCCCGAATGTCCATCAGACAGAGCCTATTCCTTTCCCCCTGTTTGGTGAAGAAGGAGCATCATTCCTGCACATTAAATAACTGGCAGGATACCAATGCTTTAAGTGCAGCTTGGCTATCGATGACTTACTTGTTAATCCTCCCCCAAGCAAGATTTTAGCACGGTAGTCAACGCCAAATGTTTCTGTTTGAAAAACAGTGAGCCCGCCAAGACAGATCGACTGTTTCTTGGTAGCACCTCGACCATATAACCAACTCCAATACATTCTGTAGTGTTGTGAACCAACAGGGACCCTCAAGAAGACAGTCCTTGGAGCTGATCTATTGCTGTCTGCAAGGAATAATGATTTGAAATGACAGCTCAATGTTGCTTTTGGTATTGTTATCGCTTCATACTCAGCATCTCATTACCCTCGATTTCAGACTGTAAAGCGCCGAGCACTAAGCTGAAGATACTTGTTTCATTTAGGGAAAGGTGAATGAACAAACTAGGTGAAGAAGGGCAAGGCCCAGTATCAGTTCTATGGCCGCAGTAGATGTAGAGCGAAAAGCTCCAGTTATCATCATGGAAGCCATTGTCTGCAATTTAGAGAGCTTGAATTGGGATTGATTTTTAAAGCTGCGCTCCCACTAGGCAATGCGGCCGTATGTGATACGTGGTCTCATCAGGTGCGAATTCTACGTGAGCTTACTCTCCAAGGTAAATTTGTTTTTTCCGCAACTCGAATAAACACTCCACTCAGGATCCGGGAAGACACATATTCCTGGTTAATGGTACCGTAGGGGTTTTGTGGGGTTCATGTTAAATTTATCTCCCACACACCACCCCTGGATAACTGAAATAGTCTCCTGAAGTCTGTCGGAACCGTCGTTGCCATCTCCGATGGCCAAAATGACTATATCGTCAGGGTAAGTTTGTACATGAACATCCGATTATTGTTAGATGGTCATCAACCGGCAAGGACCACAATAGAGAGTATAATATTCTACCCACAAAACTGACTACTTCCCCTCTCAAGAAAATACTGATTATTCTGGTACTTAGCATGTTGCTTATCTATTCCGCAATAATATATGATACTCCTCTAGCTCTCGCAGCCCCGCATTGCTGGAGCAATAAATACACCCTCTATGTCCATGAAGGCTGCAGCTGCTCCGTGAGACCCAGAGTACTCCTCCCGACTAGTCTCTTGAGTGCGAGGTCAGTTGATTTATTTTTCTAGAAGGCGTATTGATGTTCACTCCGAGGTTTCAGCAATAACACCTCAGTCCTGATGAATCAATATAACACCTTCTTCGGGGTTTTTAGAACGAAAGACATGAAACTTATCGGTCATAAAGTTACCCTATTCAATCAGTACATGATTTTTAGGAACAACTTTTATGGGCAATAGAGTTGCCTGTGATCGTCATTGCACAACATACTGCACAAGCAATACCTTACAATAAATTTGGTAATCTATTGAGCATAATTTGTTTCCATCTACTGGTCGCGTAATTGACTGAAATGGGAAATTTTTCGTTTCTTGATAATGTTGCTTTAACTTGTACAAAATGTCACATTCCACATACTCCAAGTGTGAAATCATTGCATTCAAAACCAGTTATTTCGAAAAATTCATAACTATGAGAATTATCAACTTCGTTTTACAGTCAGCGTTGCACATCTGAACCTAACGAGAACAATGGTAGTAATTATTGGATGCTTCAATAACTTTTAATAGTTAACCTAAAAACTGCATAACAAATTTTATGACTGCGTTATAGAACGAACGATGATTAATTGTTTTGTTGAGCTGAATAGTCTATTACTAATTTTCACTGAGAAATGAATTTGAGAATAATTTGCGAAGGTCAGTTAACAGTGCAACTTGTGCATTCACTTAACTCGTATCGTATAATCTTATTTCAATCATGAGTGAATATTGCAGGAGCTTAAAAAAGAATAAATGAAGAATATCAGAATTTCAAATTGCTCTGGATCCGTAACAAAGCGTTCGCGAACCATCACTCATCAGAAATTATGAAAAAATCACAACATTCTTTTATAGTATAAGTGTATTATTTTCGATCTTCAAATATAGTACATATATGAAATATTGCAAAGTGAGAGAAATGACTCTCCCACCTCTGTGCTCGAGTTTCAAGGAAAATCCATTGGTGTTTGTTTTCTCGGTTTTCAGGGTTTTTGGCATATGTCAATATATGGGTTGCTATCAAAGTTAGGTAAAAACTATTTTGACATTTTCAATGTACGTATTCAACATATACAGGATGCTTCAACGAACACTAAACAGAGGCTATATCTACCAAGATATTCATTTCTGATCAAAACGCAAAAACAGGTCAATTTTTGTTTCAAGGGCGACATCTTTTGGGGTACAAAACTTGCCTGAAATATCAACCCCCTAAGCTGGGGTTGCAATCCTTGAACATTTTGAATAGGGAAAATGGGTCGAGTGATGACTCAAAAGAAAGGTGGTATAATAATAATAATATAATAATAATAATAATTTCTTTATTTCAATCACTCTACAGCATACGTATCAATAATATTCTAGTATGTTTACATAGAATATGGAACAACTAATACAATGAAACAAAGACGTAAAATTGAACTTAATATTATTCTTTATACCTAATTACAATAGAAAACCATTGAAGGTAGCCCTTGTGCATGGTTTTATATGCGGTAAGTATTTAACAAAGAAGCCTTAGTAAGAGAAATACAAAAGAAAAATTCGACCAATACAGAACACGAAAACGAAAATAACCATTCCCACTGAAAACAATACAATTTTTTGTAGGCGGTTGGTTTTGATTGATCTATCTGATTGGAGCATTTTTAATGTCGACCATAGATAACATCAATGAGCGTGGATTCGATAGTAGCCACTTTTTAACTTTTTCTTGAACAAATTTATAGAGACTAAATTTCTTAACTTTAAAGGTAGCATATTAAAGCTCTGGGCGCCAGAAATGTGAAACATCTCTGACCCACTGTTTTAGCCATTCTAGGAAGCAAATAACTTCCTGTTGCATATCGGGTCCGAAAACCATGAGAAATTAAATGATCCTCACTTTTATTGCTTACAAAATACACAAGCATTCTACTACAAAAAGCTGCCTCAAATCCAGTAGCTCAGCTTCATGAAATAATTCGTCTGAGGGTAAGTAATATTTCTTCCCAATATACATTTAATGACTCTTTTATGTAATACTTCTAATTTTTTAGGTAGCAAGTATCTACACCACCACAAGGATCCCATAAACCAACAAAGACTGAACCAATGCCGAGTAGAGGACCTTCAATTGAGTCACATCACAGAATTCCCTACAGTATTTGAACAAAGGTAAGAGACCTCGTACTTTCCTTGACACTAACAATACGTGAGAGTCCCATCGAAGATGAGAATCCAACACCACCCCGAGGTACTTGACTGATCTTGTCTGTCTTATTTGAATAATATCATTCTCCACTTGAATATTTAAATGATTGTAATCTGGAAATGAGGTTATATAACTCGCAAAAGGTACATATACAGTCTTTACAGGATTATAAGTGAGACCCTTCTCCCTCAGAAAACTCAAGATCAATTCAAAATCAACTTCACACTTCTCCTTGAGAGATTTCCAAGAAATATCTTGGTAAAGGATAGCTGTATCATCAGCAAAAGATATTATTTCCCCAGAAGTATTCAAGGCAAAGAGGTCATTAACAAAAATACAAAACAATATTGGTCCTAAAACTGTCCCCTGAGGGACTCCACATTGAACTATTGTCTCAGAGCTTCTGACACCGTCTATCTCTACAACTTGCTCTCTTTTACTCAAATAATTTCTCATTAACTTATGAGAGTTACCTCTAAATCCAATATTTTCTAGTTTTAGTGAAGTAAAATGGAACTGATTCATGCTGATCAATGGCAGTCATGATCAAGTACCATCCTCATCTCGAATTTTAATCCCTAGAGCAGGGGTGACCACCCTTGAAAATTTGGAAGAGGGTAAATGGTTCGAGTGATACCTCGAAAGAAAGGCATTATCTTTGTCTGAATTCCTGTGAAAGAATTTCCATATTTGATTGAAAACTGTAGAAGATACAGAGTGAGTTACTAAAAAATAGAGGAGACTATTTATCGCTTTGAGCTATTCAAGTATTAGTGCAAAAAAATGGAACATATTCATTCCAGAACAAAGGCTGTCATCTTTGATCTAAATGAATCTATTCCAGTTTTTCGCACTAATACTCCAATAGTCTTGGGGCGATAGTCTTCTCTATTTTTCAGTGGCTCACTCTGTATCTTCTACAGTTTTCAATCAAAAATGAAAATTCTTTCACGGGAATTCAGACAAAGATAATACCTTTCTTTCGAGTTATCACTCGACCCATCTACCCTCTTCCAAATTCTCAAGGGTTGTCACCCCTGCTCCAGGGGTTGAAATTCGAGATGAGGATGGTACTTGATGATCACTGCCATTGATCAGCATGGATCTGTTCCATTTTACCTCACTGAAACTTGAATAGTTTCAGGGAAATAGTCTTCCTTATCTTTCAGTTGCTCACCCTCTATCTTTCACAGTTTTCAATTAAAAATAGAAATTCGTTCAAGGCAATGTAGACAAAGATGCCACCTTTCTTTTGAGTCTTCACTCGACCCATCTCCCCTATTCAAAATGTTCAAGGATTGCAACCCCCGCTTAGGCGTTGAAGCACCCTGTATATTTTTTGAATGATTTTCGAATTAAGGTATAAACTCATATATTCGAAATGTAAGTCATTGAAAAGTTTGGATAAAACAGGAAGAATATGTTTTCCTCTTTCCGACTATATAAAATAGTCGACAGATTTTCTCAAAATTGTGAATTTGAAAATTCTGTGATTCAATTTAGTAGGCTAGTCCGAATTTACTGAAAACACTTCACAACAATGTACAATGGTCACTACAATAGATATTTGAATCCATCCATTATTCCATTTATATTGTTGATTCACAAATATTCAGTTTTTCATAGAAAAATGTTCGGGAATTTTGAAAAATTCGACATATTAGAATGCTACGTTCAGAATCGCTATGATTCTGATGCAACTTCAGAATTCTGTTCGATTTTTTGACAGTAGGCAACATCTGAAGTCTATATTTTAAAAATTAAAACAGAATCTCACAAACACTGATTCTTTCAAAGCGCTCAGAGAAAAAGTTACAACAAAGAAAATAACGAAGAAGTTATCATGGAAGTTTTGGGAGCTGTGACTGCAAATCCTTCAATTTCATGTAGGCAACTTGAAACAGAGAATGCGATTTCAAAATCGAAGGTTTCGCGAATCTCTGAAAAATTAGTTTCAACCGTATAAGATGGGGGAATCTTAGTCTCTACATCAAGGGGATTTGGTGTCAGGAAACCTCAAGAAAAAATCCCAAATTCTACCAATAGACCATATGGTTTGACGAAGTGAACAGTGACGTATTATTCAATCGCAGTACTTAATATCTCATCCGATGTTAATTCGATACGATTTCAATCTTTTGGTGCGAGTTAATGAACCTTCGTGTTTTAGTATGCTTTTTAATTTTTGACTAAAAGGTTTGTGGAGAACTTTAGTATGTTATAATAAATGAAAACATAATAAAGAGTTCCTTGGAAACATTTTTTGCTGCTCAAAGGATGTTAGTGAATAATTCCAACATGACGGTTCACCCTCACACCAGACAGGAAATGTTTCAGATCTGTCTTTTGGTGATAATTGGATGGGAACAAGATGATCCGCGATATGACTACCTCTTTCACCAGATTTAACCCGGTTGAATTTCTCTAAGGTTATAACAAGGATTTATCTATCTATATTATTAAAGTCGTAAGGCCTTTTTCGGGAATAATCCGAGGGGATAACAGTAGTTTGAACCGGACGGAGAAGAAGTTACGCGGCGAAAAATCGGGGGCCGAAGGCCCCTGCGTGTATTTTTTTTCTAGAGGGAAAGGGTCTGAGGAAGGTCTGTACCAAATTTGGGGCCCCATCTCAAACGACGGAGCCCTGAGGATTTTTCGAAAATTTTCGCCGAAACGTCGCCGATAGCGAACGGAAAGTCAGAACGACGAGATTTCTTCGGAATCGGAAACTTCGGTCTTTCGGAAGGCGATCGGAACGATCGATCGGGCGAAAATTCCCAAAGGAAGCTCCGAAAAAGCGAAAATAAAAAAGGTCTCCGTTTCTTCGCAAGTGGAAGGAATAATTTCGTCGGACTTTTATGTCTATACAAATTTTTCTATCGCGTTCGATTGTTTCAAAACCTGAAAAACGAGCAAGTCTCGACTTTCGCATGTTGCGCCGCAATAGTTTCATTCCCGTTGAACCATGGGAAAACTGGAAAATCTTCTATTCAAGGAAGGGCTATCGGCAAACGTTCGCGAAATGTCGCTCCGTTTTCTTCATTCCGAATATCTCTGATGGCCAGAAATTAACGAACGTCGATCTGACAAAATAAATGGTTTTCTTTCATCCATCCTACTTAAACGGGGTTTCCGGGAGAATGGATTCGGGTGTCGAACGATTCCTACATAGCTCGTGATCGGATCCGCGAGGAGAAATTGTTACTCTTTGACTTAAGTTTCGAATTTAGGACGAATTTTGAGACCAAGATTTTCGAGAAAAAGAATGAAATTAAATGTCGGAAGTCAGCTTTACCAACGTCTAAAATTTAATGCTCTCTCTCAATTGTTATCTAACTCGTTTTGCTATGCCAGAGTACTTTAGTAATAACTGAAATAATTGTACCCTCATTTTATTAAGGTTATTGTGTTAAGTAAATAAAATGAAATATAATGAAACGAAATACCTTGAAAACTTAAAACAGGAACAAATATAATTTTATTGAATTCTTTCTAACATATGCAGAACACATATTTCAAAATAGAACGAAGCAGGTGATCAAAGCTTTCGAGGAAGAAAGATATTATTACTTCGAAAACGCGACAAAGTATTGTAATTAGGAAAATGGAAGGCAAGAGTGGTAGCCCATGGTCGTAAACAAAACGTATCATACAAACATGTTGCAGCTGTTTATGAATGAGGTATTCTCACATCTGCGTGTTGTTGACAACACAATATTTGTTCCGTCGGCTGTGTTGCCGCATGAACGAAAACTTGAAAGCTGTGCTTTCTATATTTATCCCTTGAATCTGTTATTCTGTATTGGGATTCATATTCACAGAAACTCCACAAAGGATTTGTATTATGAAGATGCGAAAACGACCAATGAACGTTTGTCCTTTGGCGCTAACGCAGAAGTGAAGCAGACTAGCAAATGTAAATCTTATATGAGTGACCAGAAATATTGTGTAACATACATACACAACACATAAGTAAACTTTCCTTTTGTGCAATGCACACGGGCGCCGTCTTTAGGAGCGCCAAAACTCAGGGTCCAAAGAAAATATTAAAATAAAAGTTGAGAAAATAACATAGGATTAGGTATAAATACACACGAAATTTCATTAGTATATCATCCAGTTACTGCCGATTCCTATGTTGCGAAAACATGACAGGCGGCAGTTTCTTGATTTTTCCTGTTCAAACATGAATAACGCCTGGAGCGCTATAAAAGCGATGCATCGCGTTTTTAAATCAGTTAGTTCACTGGACCTTGCAACAAGTGAATAAAAACAAGTGATCCTATTAATTTCTACATATAAAGTTATTTCTATTTTGTCAAGTGTGGTGTTGTGTTGTGTAATATTTTGTTCACTACTTTTTTTTTAATTAAGTGCCGAATACCTACTGACTGCAATTTCAACGGCTTGATTTTTTATAAAATGGTAAGTGTTCCTACTTTATACTATCAACATTAACCCTTTATAAGATACTGGTTAAAATTAATTTTTTAGCCAAATATCTTTCTAATAATTGAAATGCAATGTACGAGTTTAAAAAGTAACTAGTTTTATCCATAACTCACTCAGTTTTCATGCTATTGTTCTTTTTAAAAACCATTTTGTAGGGTTTTTAAGGGCTATAAGATCAAATTAGTTTAATATCTTTTTGGCCTTTATTTTTGAAAGGATATAAGCTGAAAGGGATTTTTACTTAAATATGCAAACTTCAACCTGCCCTATAAAGGGTTAAAAACTATTGGCTACTTAGTTAACTTTTTAAGAATATTTCCTACCCTACCCACATGGTGCTCATTATTGTGGTTACTTTAGAAGTTAATTCCTAATTTCCATGAGTACTAATTATTCATTTGTTTTTTCAGGATAAAAGAAAGATACGTTCAGGTGCGAAGTTTCGCGAGCAAAAGAAACTGAGACTACAAGAAAGGGAAAAATGGTTGGATCTTTAAAGCATTTCTTGCAAAACAATCGAGATTCCACGGAGACTATCGATGTTGGTGTGACCGAATCGTCCGAATCTTAAGATTCTAAATCCGTAATATCAATAACCGTAAGTGGACCATCTGAAATTCCAGCAGTAACATCAGGTCCTGCAACAAGTGGCAGCGGTTGTAGCAGCAAAACAGCTTCTACTGATGTAGAGCCCGATGAAGCGATGACACCATCCTCGTCTACAGCACTTGAACAATCCACTTCAGGTAATTCAGCTTGTGTATAAAGTTCGGTAATGTCAGCTACCGAAATACCTGCTGCAAGTGACACTTTCGATGAAGGCTCTAATGAGGCTAGTATCGATATAATTCTGTCCGACCCCGGTTTGTGGCCCGAAAGAATCATCAATGAGATGGCTAAAATATTGGTTAAACGTGGTCCGCCCTTGATAGACATCAGTTTTAGCTTTCCTAGTAATAAAGATAAGAGAAAGTTTCCGTGCAAATACTTTGAAACAAATCTAGCAAACGGAGAAAAAGTCGAAAGGGCTTGACTTATTTACTCTATTTCTAAAGATTCTGTATTTTATTTTTGTCGTAAGCTGTTTTGTAAATATAAAACTCCTAACGCTTTTTGTGATACAAATGAAGTATCTGATTGGCAACACTTGTTTTTGATAATTAACAGACATGAAACGTCAATTTTACACAACAGTTATATAAACACATATTTTTAAAAAATGTTGGAGACTGTTAATGCTCATCATCTGCGAATTTTAGAAACGGAAAAAAATATTGGCGAAACGTGTTGAAAAGAATTATTGCGATTGTTAAGTATTTATCTAAACAATGTTTGGCATTTCAAGGTTCTTCTAAATTGCTCTTCGAACATGGTAATGGAAATTTTCTAAAAGCTGTTGAGATGATTGCTTCTTTTGATTCAGTGATGAGACAGTACGTTAGCCGAGTGTATAACTCCCAAAAAAAATCAGTTAAAATGACTCATTATTTAGGCGTGCAAATACAGAATGAAATAATTGAATTATTGTCGTTCAAAGTAAGAAATAATAAAGAATAATAAAATAAAACAAGTTACTATGTTTTAACTATCATTAATTGATTGATATAAAGAATGACAAAATTTTTACATAGGTTGGACCGGTTTCGGACATACGTGCATTATCAACAATAAGCTAAGAAAACTGAGTTTTCATTAGCTACCAAATCCAAAATGCCTTAAGATGCGCCGAAATCCTTTTTTGCACACAAGCGCCAGAAGCCTCACCTGTAAGTTAATCAAGACCAAACGATCACCGAATTGCGTTTGGCGTTAAATACTCTAATGCAAACACAATTACTAAACCGGAAAATCTTATTATTATTTCATACGTGAAGTAGTTATACTTAACAATCTTTTCATCTCGAAAAACGTTGAATTATGTTCGTTCCATAAAAACCCGCTCTCCTATTATCTGTTATTCATTCTAACTTAATGATTTCTTCAATATACTTGAGATAACCTCAAGTCCGTCTGGCGAACAACTTTCAAAAATGGCAATTACGTTAACAAGCACTTTTTGAATTCCAAATCATCATCATAAATCAAACGCGTTGATGAGATAAAAACTATGAAACTCACGTTAAGTTGGAACGTTCGATACATGAAAAAGTTTAGTGTTTCTTGTTCAGTTAACTGTTAGTAGTAACGAAGATTTAAGTTCTTCTATTAGTTGAAATTTTGGTAAACGTATTTTGTATTTGTATTTTGTCTTGAGTCGAGACTTTACTCCGTTTACACTCATTGCTGAATGTCCAGATTTCTCTGACAAAGTTGAGAATCCCTTTTATCAGGCCCTTATTGCTACGCTCTTTTAAGGTTTCGATGTCCCCTAAAATTTCCCTTTTTTCTCGGCTAGCGCTTTGCATTCGTTTATAATTTGATAGGGGCTTTCTTCATATTCGTTGCATGGTCTACATATATATCTCTGACGGCCAGAAATTAAATAAATTAATGAACGTCGAGCTGTCAAAATAAGGGATTTTCTTTCATCTATCCTGCTTATAGGGGGTTACCCGCAGAAAGGATTCGGGTGTTTAACGATTCCTACATATCTCGAGATCAGTTCCGCGAAGAGAAATCGTTACTGTAGCACTGAATTTTCGAATTTGGGACGATTTTTGAGACCTATATTTTCGAGAAAAAGACCGGAAACACGGGGGCGGAGCCAGTCGTCCCTCCTTCTGCCCCTTATATCGCTATTAAATGTCGGAAGTGAGCGTTACCAACGTGTAAAATTTAATGCTCTCTCTCTTCTTTTTTTTTTTTTTTTTTATAAAATTTATTCAGTTAAAAGTTACATAAATTTCTCTTATCCTACTGTAAATGCAAAATAAATACATTAAATTTAAATTTAATATCACAGATACTTACAAGAAGCAAAAGATTTTTTCGAGAATTTACTTAATGCACCTGATTTACATTTTTCAAATCTATCTGATCTCAGCAGAGTGATATACTGATTTAAATTTGTCTTACTTGGGCTGTCAATGTTAAAGTGAAACAACGCACAAACAAACCATTGCCAAACATTCCCATCTTTTTTGGTTTCAAAAGAGAGCTGGAATATACCGTGTTCGTCGAAATTATCTATATTAATACCAAATTTATCAATCAATTTTGTTTTACACCATTTCCAGCTCTCCTTTGAAAGACCACAAGAACGGATCCTATGTAGAATAGTGTCTTCGCTTTGGCACAATGAACATAGGGTATTGTCACACATGCCGTGTCTATTCAATTTTGTTGCCACAGGAATTACTTCGTTTAAAATTCTATATACTGTTGATCTCCAGGTGGTAGGAATCAGACTATTATTCATCAAGGGCCATATTTTATTCCATTTGAGGTGCGGATATTTCGATACTATATTTGGAATTCCGGATTTTTTTTCAAGAATATTTTTATAGATTTTTTGTTGACAACTCATGATTGTTATCTAAGTTTAACAGATTCCAAAATTCGATAACCTTCTTGAATATACGATCTTTCGTGAAATTTTTCGTTCCTTCAAAAATTTCAGAATATAAGGACCTATAGGAAATTTTGTCACAAGTAATATCCGCAGAAGCATATTGGGTTTTTAAAAACAATGCACCGGCTTTAATTTCGAGATCAATGAGACCTAACCCTCCTTGATTATATTTCAAACATAGTTGCGGGCGAGCCACCCGATATAAATTACCGTGCCAGATATATTTACCTAACATCTGAACCATTTTTGCGAGCAAACATGGGGAAGCGGTAACACTTGAGCAAGATACCATACCTTTGATAATAAGTATGTATTGATAAACCATATTTTTCTTATTATGTCAAGATTCCTTATGCTATTGTTAATCAGGGTTATTTGAATGTTTTGCATTACCGCATGCCAATTCAAATTGATCATTTCGTTGAAATTTTTCGTTACTCTCATTCCCAAGTATTTTATATCTTTAACAATTTTAAAATTTTCACTGTGATGGTCAGATGACTCACCCAGAGCAAGAAGGGCAGACTTTGAAAGTTAGTTTTAGGTTAGAAGCTCTTTCAAAAATTTTCAAAATGTTCTGGATATTGTCTACTTGATCGTCATTACCGAGGAATACAGCTACGTCATCTGCATATGCAGAAATAATTCGTTGTGAATTGTTGAACTGAAAGCCTTTATTGAATTTACATATACAACGTAACAAGGGTTCGAGGGCTAGACCGAAAATACACATTGATAGTGGACAACCTTGTCGTACAGAGCACTCTACATTTAGATTTTTGTTAAGAAACCATTTATCAAAATCTTGGAACTAGCTACGGCATATATCTTTTTCAGAACTGTTACAAAAGCATCACTAAAACCCATTCTCGAGAGAACTTTCCAAATGAATTTATGACTCAGACGGTCAAAAGCTTCTACAAAATCAATAAAGAGAATTGCCCATTTGTTTTTTTTTGTTTTTATCGCAAAATGTTATTAAATCTCTCACAAGTAATAAATTGTTAAAAATTGAGGATCCAGTGCAACACGTCTGTTCTCCCCCGACCAGTTCATTGAAAATTCCGTCTATTCTTCGTGCAATTATTTTCATGAAGATTTTATAGTCTGTGTTCAAACAAGTAATTGGCCTGAAGTCCTTTAGAGATTTCGAATTTTTTTTTTTGGGAATGAGAATCACGATTCCTTCAGCGAATTGTTGTGGGGTTTGATTTGTTTATTCAAGTACGAGTTTAAGAGTAGTGTAAGTTCTTCACCAATTTCATCAAAAAAGTACTATAAAACTCATAATTTATACCATCTGGCCCAGGAGATTTTTTTGTGCAGCTTGATCAAGTATTGCCTTAACTTCATCTGTCGTTATATCGCGAGTAAGTATTTCGTTTTGACTGGAAGATATTTTCTTGTCTAAAATCCCAATATATAATTTGCATCATTCTCAATTATTTGCGTTTCCCGAAATTTCAATTGAAACTGATTTTCTACAAATTTTATTATTTGCGACGTTTCGGACAAAGTAATGTTATCCTCATTCATAAGAGTTGATATTATTGAACTTTTATTCTTTCGATTCTTCATAATATCAAAGAGGCTAAATCTATCATTAAAGGGTCTCTATTTTTATCACAAAAAGTCTCCTGGAGGTGTCTTTTCTAAGCTCAAAAGTTTAAATTTTACCTCCTAAAATCTTGTAACACATTCTCACCTGAGTTCAGTTTATCTTTAATCTGAAATAGAGCATTTTCGTAAAAGTCATTGATTTTACGCTTATCGATATTCCGTTGAATCTCAGCATTTTTGAAAAATGTTTTAACACGCTTTTTAAAAACATTGAACCACCAATTTTGGGGGTCTGTACGGTATATAGATCTTTTTTTCAAGTCAGTAATTTCCTTTTGAATTCGCCTATATAATTTTCATTGAGTAAAGATTTTTGAGTTTCCAGAACCCCATCCGTGAGAAATGTGTTTGACTTCATTTGTTTTCAATAAATGTACTACAACTGCAGAGTGGTCTGAAAAAGATAAGGGTTTAATTTCGCATTTATTTATTAATTTTTAAACTCGGATGAAATATATGCTCTGTCTATCCGAGATGCAGAGTTGTGACGAAAAAAGTATATTCTCTCAAATTTGGATGCATGTGCCGCCATATGTCTACAATTCCAATGTTTTGAATCATCGAAATGAGGGGTTTACATATATTCGTGGTTCTATTTAGAGAATCCAAAGAGCTTGTTATGCAATTAAAATCGCCTAAAAGAACCAAGGGATCTTTATTGAATTCTAAATGAGGAGTAAGTTCGGAATTGAAGAATATATTCCGCTCTTTTGCATTCTGTGAGCCTGATGGGGCATATATATTCACAAACTTAAAACCATTAACACCTGCGGACAAAATTCGTCCATCGTCAGAAAATAATATATTCTTTATTTTATAGCCTAATCTATAAATTAAACCTGTCCTCTTTCAGACGACCCTACATTCGTAATAATATCATAACCCAAGGGACATTTTATATGATCAGTATTCACTTCTTGCAAGAAAACTAGGTCTATATCGTACTTTCTGATGAATTGTAACAACATACTTTGTCTAGTTTGGTTTTTAATTCCATTACAGTTAATGCTCGCAATTGTACAAACTTGAGCCATAATATATATTTATATGTGAAAACTATATATATGAAAGAAATTTGGAATTAAACTTGCTTACTTGTAGTTTCTAAAAGTTCATCCAAGTTTTCGTTAGCACTGCCTTGTTCATTTCCTTTATTCCTTCCTAGCAATCTAGCTCCTCCTGAACCATCCAGTTTTATTCTTACTTTCGAACTCTAAAATCCTCCTCACTAGAGCTTTGCTTGCTACGTTTTTTTGTACTTTTGTTCTTCTTATTTTTGATTTTGAATTCCAAGCCAGTTTTATCTGATCCAACTTGGGAGTCATCAATGATATCTGGTGAATTTTCCATATTTGAATTATCAGCCTCATTTCCGTCAACCTCACTTTCTCCGGAATTATCTTCAATTGAAAATTCATTCCTGTTTTCTTCATTTGCGATGCATGATTCTTGATTTTGTTGATTCCCATCTTGATCTACCTGTTGGTTTTCTAATTGATATTCCTGTTGATTCTGAATTTGATCATCATTTACTTGTGGTTCATTTTTTCAATTGTTTTGGAAGCCTCATCATGAATGCTTAGATTAGTTATTTCGTTATTTGATATCGTATTTCGAGTTTCATCTATAATTTCCATGTCATCATTTGCAGGAGACACTTCGGACATTCGGATTTCGTGCAGTCTATTTGTTGGGTTTTCGGGCAATCTTTTTCTCATGACCCTCTTGTTGGCAGTTAAAGCAGGTTTTCACTTGTCCCGTGTATATAACGAGAGCTGTGATTCCATCCACAGTAATATACGATGGCATTTTTTTCCATAATCATGATGACATTTCTTACACCGCTTTCCACCTTCAAGAAGTCATCTCCTCTCCATACGTCATTCAATATTCTATGTACACTTCCATACTGATTGCATATCGCCTTGATTCTTTCATTACTCATTTCCTGAGGCATACCAATAATTTTCACAAGAATTGTGTCAAGTTCCTCATAAAGGAAAATTTTGTTATATTCTCCATTTTCTTCACAATTTACGTATCCTTCAGAAAAACGTTCGAGAACTCTTCTTACACAAAGTGCAGATACCATTTTACGAACACTTTAGGCTTGAAGGATCAACCTGTACACACAATAGTTGGTCAACGTTTATTTGGAGTTGGTCTTTATTATTTTATGAATCACAATATTCGGCGGTTTCTTTTAAATAATTTAAAGTCTAACACGAAGGTATTTAATCTCCGCACTCGCATTGTTATCGCTTTTTAATCACTCGTGAATTTCTAACAGGTGTCGATGTTATTCCGCCAAGATATAAACAAATACTGTCTTCTGAACGAAAATAGTGAGATGGAAATAGTTAGTAACTTTAATTTTTCCAACATAATTTCGGTACTTACAACATCTAGAATATAGTGCTCTCTCTCTTCTGAGTGACATCGAATCTAACCTCATTTCAATTAAACGAAACTTGAAATAAACTTTTAGAGGTAAGTGATCGTAATTTGATGTTTATTTTATCCATGTTAATGTATATTTTGTTTAAGGAAAGAAACGACAAACTTTCAAAATTCATAAATTTAATATTTTGTTGTTATTCTAACCTAAACAATATGATTGAAACGGAATGTTATTATAAAAAGGAGTTAAGGAGACTTACAATAATGTTTGAAAGGTAATTTAATGTAATTTGTGGTTTATTCATGTATTTTAATGTATATTTTTGTAGGCATGCTCAAGAAATATACTCAGAATTCACATATTTCATTTTTCTTTCATGGTTATTTTAACCTCTATGCGTTGAAAAATGTCCTGAAATTACTAGGATTTTTTTACGATTACAATTGGAGGATGCTACAAAATGATGGGATATCCTTTGAGTTGCTATTAATAGGTATTGAGCTCTTTTGTACAATATTCTTTCCGGAACAAACTCGATAAAGTTTTCGTTAGGTCATTTAGAGTATGTATCATATGGATATTGAAAGCTATCCACTAAAGGCTATATCTGTATTAAAATAATTCAAGCTGTATGTCAATATGACCGTGTCATTTCAAATTGAATTTTCGTTTCAGATTATTCAAGAGGAAGTACGTTTCTATTCTACAATTATCCAAATGTAAAAGTTAATGAGATTCAATGTGTTTGACAATGTTCAAGTTTGAACCAAAGAAAATAAGATCTCAAATTTGCACAGAAGGTAATTATTGTGAGTTCCTTCTATTCATAACTCATAGTTATTGTTTCTCAGGAAATTTTATCAAGGTTGTTGAATGAATGACAGGAATTCCTCATTGATTTGAAGTTGAAAGTTTCTATGTTATAGGTGTCTGATAGTGGGAAATATGATGTTCAAATATGTAGAAGTTGCATATGAAGTTTTATTTTGTACAACCACAACTTTCAATCCAAGATTTATGAAAGTCATAGGAAACATGCTGCTGCTTATGTGGATCATATTTTGGAAAAAATTCAACTACTACTTGGAGAATGCAATGCAATTTGACAATTTTTGTAATAGGTAATTGTACTATAGGTATCTTATATAATTGTGTAAAATGAGTATGTTCTTCACGTAATATGGAAATATGAAGTTGTTTTAATGCAATTTCTTCCTTTCATTTTCATTTCATAGTATATTATAAAGTTTCACAAGAAAATGAATTGAAGAGAAGTAAAATTGAAGAATAGAAATTTCAATTATTAGAGTGCTAGTTTATCAGAAGCTGACTGCTCGAAACCAACTGCCAACTCGACAGTTAAGGATCTAGGAAATTAACAGTTACAAGAAACAGTCTCACTGAAACGGATATATAGTTAACATCATTGTATTGTATATGAGTAATTTACAAATTTGTGGATCTCATTTCTGCTTTCCACAAGAACACTTCAATTCAGAAGATGTTTGTTCTTTCTGGTAAGCAAATTGTTAAAATTTTGGTCAATTTGAATTTATACAAAATAGTTACGTATAGGACAATCACATAAGGTGAAATTTCTATCTGTTCAGTAGTATTCCTTTATTTGATTACTAACTTCTCGCTTTTGTCTTTTGAATACTCCCAAGAAATTTTAATTTGAGAAGAAATTTTACTTTCTATTTCATTAATATATTTGAGAAGTAATTCTTCCATCTTGCTGTATTAAGCTCATATTTGTTGTTTATTATAATTCATGAATCTTATTGATTCTTATCTGATCTAATACGAATCAGAATTGTTGAGTAAACATAAAAATTTGAATCTATAGATCTGCATATATTGATCTTTCTGAAGTATATATTTAATACTTTTGGAACTAAAAATTTGGAACGTTGTGAATTAATATTAGAGTTGTTGATAATTGAATTTCTATGCCTAAAGGGTGATTGAACAATTTGTTTTCTTGAATCAATGTTGAAATGTTTTTAATTTAATCTTATACTAGCTCAAGCTAGCTGAGATTTTCAAATTGTATGTATCCCTTTGAATTGGGATGTTACTAAAAGGTGTATCCATAAAACAATACTGGAAGCTTCGTTACCCTAAGGATGACTGAGGTAATATATGAGAGATTTCCATATAACATAAAGAACTATTTAGTAAAAAATGAATAATGAAGTGGATATAATAAGGCGTTCAGTATATTGGCTATTTAGATATAAAAGGCGATCTTAATGGTCTCACTAGTTTATTATTAAAGCATCATGTTCATCCTTTACACTGAAAATATTTACTTATTGCTCAGTTTATTTTATGTTACTTATATTTTATATAACAGGTACAAAATTTTATTTTGACTAGTTTTAGTTTAAATTCAATTAATAAATGTATGAATTAAAATGTGTTTTTACTTTAAGTTTCATACACAAAACTTCACTACAGTAAAAATTTACGAAAAATCAATATCAGGTAACTAGGGGGTCTACCCAAAACAGAAAAACATGGTAAGGGGTCTACGATACAAAAAAATTTGGGAACCTATGATATAGACCATGAAAATGTCAACTAGTAAAGGGGAGATCCCATCGGTAGACTGTTGTAGGCACAACTCGAGCAAAAACATGAAATCATTTTTCTACATCTCAAACGAAATCTCCGAATCGAAAATTCAGATAATGAAGTTCGAAACAACTCAATTTAATGAATGGCATATAGCAGAAAACCCAAAGCAACCGCGCCCATATAAAATTAAAACTAATTTTAATGTTAATTGCCAGTGTTCAACTCCATTGAGATAAGATACTGGAATCAATTCTGGTTTCCGTTTTGAATCGTGACGGGCTTACATTAACGAAATGAATTTGTCACAACATATAAAATATACACCGGCCATTATGTAACGCTAATGAAATATTTAATTGCGCCAAACAAAGATCGTGAGAATCTCGATGAGTTTACATAAGGCTTCAGAACGCAGTACACGGTACACTGTGAGTGAACAGCAAATTTTCGGTTAAAATTCTCTGAAAAGCGCTTTTCGATATTCCAAGGCCGCATTCTATTGCCCGTATTAATTGCAAGGCGCAAACATGACGTTATACCCTGTTCTTGGCGTCGAGGGCCCCGCTGACCGTGGGTTGCTTTGGCTGTCTTTTATTTGAAAATGAACATTTCACTTTCGTCTAGTTCTTGTTCTATATTTATGTTTCCTTCAACAACTTTATGATTTCAGATTCTTACGTTGAATTTCATTCAAATACACACACCACAAAAATTGTCGCATCACCTTGTATTCTGAATTCCACAATCCATTAAGCTGCTCGATCGTAGTTTACTTGTCAACATATGTTTTACGACATATGAGGGGAAAAAATTTGTTTCCATATGATCTCAAACACGTCTGAAACAAGAATGAGTTTATTTGACTATCAGTATTCATTCAATTTCTCTTCAGTTTTCACGCTAAATTAATGCAAGTTTTCTGTTTCTTGTTGATTTTCGAATCTTTGAATTTATTGTAACACTTATAGAAGAGGAGCGAAGGCAACGTTACGTGGCTAACTTGTTGAAAGTTAACCAAAGCACTATTTCAAGAGCAATTAATCGGTACCACGAAACAGGGGAATATGGAAAAAGGGCCGGACAGGGAAGAAATCGGATAACAACACCAGTTAATGATCGTTAGCTTCGTTAAACTGCACTAAGAGTTCGACACTGTACGGCTACAATGTTAGGAACAGGCTCAGGGAAAACGATAACAGACCAAGGGTGGCTTCTAACGGCCCGCGTCTCACCAGAGAGCATCGAGTTGCAAGACTTCAGAACATATTTATAGGCAAAACGATTTGCTACAAATTATGTGGCTACAAACTTTTTTTAGGACGTATAGTTTGAGATATCGCGAAAAAGGTGTTTGCAACCCTTTTTCCAAGATGGTGGCCGAGGGACAAGTGCGGCAACCCCACAAACTTGGGGTTAAGCTTGAACCCGCCCACATGTCCCAAAAAAAAAATTGGGTCCTCTAAAAAATGCAATATTCGGCATTTTGATTCTAGTCCTAAATTAAATTTTTCAACAAAAACTCTATTCTCTAAAATGTGAATACAGAATTGTATAAATGGGATCTGCTATGTTCCAAGTGGATGGATATTAATTTTCGATTTTTTTTTTTTGGAAAAAGCATTTGTTGGTAGAATTGATAAAGCATGCGATATATATTTAAAGAGAAAAACAATATTCCTCTATGTTGATACCAAAATCCGTATTTGAATAATGATAAGTTTTCTTTTCAAGAAGAAGGGACGCCGGCATACTTTCGACACCCGTCTTTCCCAAATCAGGGACAAACACAACATCCAGGCCGGAATCGAACCAGCGACCTGCAGTGTCCAAGCGGGGACTTCTCTCCTCTATGCCACGAAGGCGACTAAATCACAAGTTGCTTCATAACTCGTAAACCAATCGAGAAAAAATGTTTCGAATACGACCATACATGCTACTCAAAATGTTGCCTGCAAAATGTGAAAATATTTTTTCGTCTAACTTCAATAGGATTCGAGATATCGCCACATAGCGAAATCCAGAATCCCGAAATAATACGAAAAATTAAATCCGTTTTATCTCGAAAATCGAACACGTGGAGGGAGAATCATTTTTCTTTATCTATAATACACATACCACAAAAATTGGTACTCTGAATTCCACAATCGATTAAGCAGCTCGATCGCAGTTTCTTTGTCAACATATGTTTTTGGACATATGAGGGGAAAAAAATCTTATCTATGTAGTAACATTTGTTTCCATATGATCTCAAACACGTCTGAAACAAGAGTGAGTTTATTTGACTATCAGTATTCATTCAATTTCTCTTCAGTTTTTACGCTAAATTAATGCAAGTTTTTTGTGTTTCTTGTTGATTTTCGAATCTTTGAATTTATTGTAATGGCTGCTGAACGTCCTGAACGCTATTTGGGTGATCATGAAGTGGTTAGAATTGTAACACTTCTAGAGGAGGGGCGAAGCCAACGTTACGTGGCTAACTTGTTGAATGTTAACCAAAGCACTATTTCAAGAGCAATTAATCGGTACCACGAAACAGAAGAATACGGAAGAAGAGCCGGAAAGGGAAAAATCGGATAACAACACCAGTTGATGATCGTTGGCTTCGTTAAACTGCACTAAGAGATCGGCACTGTACGGCTAGAATGCTACAAAATGAACTTGCACTTTCCATAAATGTTAGGAACAGGCTCAGAGAAGACGGTATCAGACCAAGGGTGGCTTCTACCGGCCCGCGTCTCACCAGAGAGCATAGAGTTGCAAGATTTCAGTTTGCGAGGGAACATGCAAATTGGGGTATTCCAGAATGGTTGAATGTCCTCTTTTCCGACGAGTGCAGGTTCTGTCTAGTATCAAATGATAGACGTATGCCTGTATACAGACGACCTGGGGAACGGTATCAGCAATGCAATATCTGGCAAACCGAATACTTCGGAGGGGGCACAGTAATGGTGTTGGGAGGCATTTCTTTCCATGGTCGAACTGAGTTAGTCCTAGTGAATAATGAAAGAATGGCAGCGGCCAGATACATCGCAGATATCCTTGAATCCCTTGATGTACTCTTTGGACCATTGATTGGCAAAAACTTCATTTAAATGCATGATAATTCTCGGCCTCATGCAGCTAGAGTAGTTACAGAATTTCTGCAAAATGCCGAAATTGATTTTTTAAGATGGCCAGCCAGAAGTCCCGACTTGAATCCTATAAACCATGTTTGGGACAACATGGAGTGGCAAATTCAGCAACGTGAGATGCCTTTCAGGACACTCCAACAACTAGAAAATCTGCTTCCTGAAATTTGGAACTCAGTGACTCAAAAGTACATCCAAAACTTGTTTGAGAGGCTTCCGAGAAGTACACTGGCAGTAATTAGGGCCGGGGGAGGAAACACTCGATTTTGAAAATGATTAGTAACCATTCGATGCTAGTTGATTGGTCTCTTCGCGAATGTTTGAAGATGGTAGGATTTGTTAATTTTTCATTAACTCGAAATTGTTGATATTTTTCATCATAAACTCATCTCTTTTGAATGATCTACCAAGCGACTCTTGAATGACCAACCTAAAAGTTTATATAGTATTGTCGTAAAAGTAGGGTGATGCGACAATTTTTGGGGGTAGTGTATTTCCCGATCAAATATTCAGTATTACTTTAACTTTCATTCTAATATTGAATATATAAAGAAGTTCAAGTTTTTATTGCAATTGTGTTCTGATTCAAGCTTTCAAGAAACTTGAATTTTCAAGCTTTTGTGTCAAGTAAAGTCAAGCAGCTCTATTTTCAATCCAAACCGTGAAACCCTATGTGTTATATACTCGTTTCCAAATGTTGATCATTTTGATGGTTTGCGAACAATTCTCTTCGAATTTGAAGCAAAATTTGAGACAGCGTCCAGAACGGAAAGTGTGGTTGTATCGATGCCCCATTAAGGTGGATCTGGGATATGGTAGGCTCCTTTTTGAACAACCCACGTAATATAACGTACAGGCATATAAATAATTGTAAAATTAACTTTCAGAAAAGCAATGATAACTTTTATTCATTTAAATGCAAAAGATTCCGAATCCCAAACGAAATTAATGAATGGCAAAGCGGAAAAGCGTACAATATAAAGCATGGCTGCTCGTGAACTTACCTTTATGACTTCCATGAAATATATTTCCGGGCGTGGGCTGGAACTGTCCAGAAGTGAACCGTCCGAAAGCGTTAGCATGGGAGTAGAGGGCGCTGCCGAATGTTGGACCCCCAGGGAACAGCGAATAAACGCCGTATTTGCTGAAGCCTGAAGCAAACAAAAATACGCTTATAGAAAATGTTCGAGAGAAGGATCAGATAGTTTACTTTGAAGTCAATATCGGCTCAGATTTGAAATGAAAAAACTTATACTCAACAATCTTTCACCTTTTATTTCTCACTGATTTCTGGTGAGAGAAATCTTTCGAATGCAAGAAGAACTAGAAGGTTTCGTATAATTTTATTATAACACAATTTTGTTGAAAGAAATCATTCTCCATTTTCACTAGTATATTAAGAGGGATTGATCAAAATGTATCGCTAATTTTGAATTTACACGGGTTATGTATATAGTAGACTCGAGATAATGTGAACTAGAAAAATTCGGGATATTTTTCAATTTTTTCTTTGGAATGTACATTAATATAGTATGTCACAACTTGAGGGGGTAAATCTACGTGCAATTTTAAGAAAATAAGTTCATATAAACATAGGTCCGCAAAAGCTTCGTTATGGAGCTACAGGGTGTTGCAATATCCGGAAAAAAATTGGTTTTTTCTTCAAAACTCCTTCAGCTTTTGAGATATTCAGCCCAAATTTGGAATGCAAGCTATTTTTTACGGCCTCCATCATTACACGTCCTAAATTTTAACTAGAATCTACAAGGTGTTTTCTTTTCCAGAGCCATGTCTTCTTCTGCCCTTTCAAACTATTTCGTAGTACGCAACTGATCAGCATACAATCAATTTTCGTCATCTTCGTTTAATTTAGAAACTTTTTTGACACCTGTAATTTTTTCGTATCTCCAACCGTTTTCGAGAAACATTATTGAATTTGAATTATTTGAATTGTATGTTATTCGCTAAATAAAAATAATAATAGAATACTCGATAGGTATGCCCAAAATGTGCTTTCATTTTGATAGCTCACCTTCTGAGACTCAACTTATTCAATAACAAACTAAAAAAAAGAACAATTAAAATCTAAATAAATTTCTGAAAGTGTCCTCCACCTGCAACAATACAGGCCTTTGTCCTTCTTCTCATATTATCACGCACAAATCTTATCGTGTCCCAAGAGGTTGTTATTCGATTTCTCAATTCTTCTACAGTGTTCACATAAACTAAACTTTTGAGATATCCCTATAAAAAAAAGTCTACTATTTAAGTCTGGGGACCTAGGAGGCCATGGTTCTGGCCCACACCGACCTATCCATCGGTTGTTGAATGTATTATTCAAGAATTCCCTAGCTTCTTCACTGAAATGTTCTGGTTCCCCATCATGCATGAACCACATTATGTTTTTCACCAAAAGTGGCACATCCTCGAGCAATAAAGGTAACTCCTCCTCAAGAAATTGCCAATAAGCAGCACCGTTTAGTCTGTTAGGCAGAAAAAATGGCCCAATCAAATAATTTCCAATTATTCCGACCCAGACATTTAGTGAGAATTGTTCTTGATGATGAGATTTTCAATCAGATGAGGGTTTTCCTCAGCCCAATAATGATTATTGTGAAATTTGTGATATCAGTTCTCGAAAAGTTAGCTTCGTCTGTAAACATTATTTCAATATCAAAATGAGCAATTTTATCTAAGAACCATGGGCAGAAATTCAGTCTTGAAGGAAAATCTCGAGGAAGTAGAGTTTGGAAGCGTTGAATATGAAACGGGTACAATAAAAAGTAGGGGAGAATACTCCAAACTAGAACATGTGAAATATTCAACTGATTTTCAATTTTTCTTGTACTCACATGAGGATTCAAATCAATACAATTCAAAACTGCTTCCTCAATATCTGGAGTTCTCATAGTTTGAGTTGCACCTTTTCCTTCTGTGGATATTTGAAAATGTTAGCCTGTCTGGTGTTACTCGATTTGGAAAGCGCACCTGATATAATCGCTTAGCTTCTGTTGTGTTTCCGTCAGCCAGACTGTACATGTAATGGATATCAGCCAATTCGGCGAAGTCTCAAAACTAATCGTTAATTTAATAAACAATTCGAGCAGACACTGGTTCAACTTTAGCAAGTGTCAAAATGAATAAATAAAATAAATTCAAAGCCTACTAGTCATTTTTTAAATTAGAAGTGCGAATGCATACAATCGTTGAATAATTTTTTGATCGAAAAGTGTCAAAGAAGTTTCTAAATTGAACGAAAATGAGGAAAATTGATTGTATGCTGATCAGCGGCTGAATATCTCAAAACTGCAGGACTTTTGAAGAAAAAAACAATTTTTTCCGGAAATTTCAACACCCTGTAGCTCCGTAACGAAGATTTTGCGGACCTATGTTTATATGAACTTTTTTTCTTAAAATTGCATGTAGATTTACCCCCTCAAGTTGTGACATACTATTATGAAAGACCCTGTATATTCATAAATTTTAACATCAGTTTGTATACATCCGTATAAACCGACAAGAATATCTGCGCGGTTGAGATTATTCTAAGATGCGCGAAGAACAAAAGAGATAGCAAGCGGAGGAAGTAAGATGAATGATACGTTCTGAAATGTAATGTCAAATAGCTATCAGGGTTGGCTTAAGGACTTTCTGAGAAGATTATCCTCTTAGGCATATGGCATTTCAAGGTACTCGATTATTTTAATTTCTATTACAAAGAACTGAGTCACAGTCTCATCACCAGTTAGACTGTATGAAATTTTCGAGGCAGGGGTTTTTCTAACTGAACCTTCATGATAAGTACTATTGTTTTCTCCTTATAATTCAACTGTTCAAGAATACTTGGAATCTGTACAATAAGATGAAATATAGTAATTGAAGGTTGATGTTCAGTTGAATAGAGCTCAGTTTACTTCAAGGAATTTCTCAAAGCAATTTATTACCCTTTGGTACCAGGTTAGAACCCTTACCTGAGGGGTATAGCCCGAACCCTCTGCTTATCTGAAGCCTGTAATTATACATACCAGGTTGTTCAACAAGTTTTATCGTTCGATAAGAAAAACCCAATGTCATGGTTCAAAATACACTTTATAATTCAGTATAATCTACCTGAACACTAAGACACTTGCTTCAACGATCCTCCAATCTGTGGATCCCATCCCTGAAGTGAGAATCCGGAAGGTCTGCAAAATACGCTTCAACAGCCGTTATGACCTCTTCATTTGATGAAAAATGCTTGCCACGCATACATTTTTGAGATCTGGAATCAAATGGAAGTCGCTGGGGGCAAAATCTGGTGAATAAGGTGGATGCTCCTACAATTCGAACTTTAATTCATGGATTTTAGCCATTGTCAAAATGCTCCTGTGACACGGTGCATTTTTCATGATGAGAAAGGATTTTTTCTTCTGCAAACCGGGTCTTTTTTCACGAATTTTTTTCTTCAACTGGTCCAAAAGGTTGCAATAATATTCAGAATTAATTGTTTTACCAGTATGCAAGTAATCTACGAACATAATTCTTTCGCATCCCAAAAATCTGATACCATAACCTTCTTGGCCGATTTCCGGACACGAAGAACTCGTTTCGAAGCCGAACAACCAGGTTCACACCACTCTTTAGCCTCTTGTTTTGATTTTGGATTATGGTGATAGACCTAAGTCTCATCCATAGTGATGAATCGACGCACAAAATCCACTTTATCCTTTTTAAAACGCTCCAAATGTTGCTGAGAAAAACGCATTCGAATGTGTTTTTGTTCCATTGTTAGCGAATGCGGCACCCATTGTGCACACAGCTTTCTCAAACCCAAAATTTCACTTAAAATATGGCTCACACTGCCTAATGAGGTGTGTAGCGCCCCACTAAATCCCTCTCAGTCAATCGACGATCTTCCAAAACCATATCCTGTATTTGTTAGATTATCCGAGCACAAATGTAGTTTTAATAATCATAAATCAGATTCCCATTTTTCTAAACACTTACTCGAAGAAAAGCATAACTTTAATGAAAATTTCAAAATTTTACACAATGAAAATAATAGACAAAAAACAATTTATGGGAAATTTTAGAGATTAACAAAGAAAAGAATTCAGGTAGGTTACTTAATAGTCAATTAGATCTAAATCCTTCTCCATTACTCAATATTTTCTTCCTAAAGTAAGCAACTCCGATGAGTTTTCCAACATACCTCTTGTACCTATTGTAATATTAAGTAGGAAATAAGAGTAATATGTAAGGAATAACTCTGTTCATTAGTTTGTATCTATCTGATGAAGCCACAGTGTGGTGAAACCGGTCACAGTTTTTTTTTAATATAGTGAAAATCTAAATACCATAGTTTTATTTCATTGAAAATATGTATATCGATTTCATCAAGTAACGACTTCCTCAATCAAACTATTTTATACAAGAATTTTTCGCTGGACCCCTAAATGTCCCAGTGGGCCCAAATGACTCCACCAATTTTCTGTTTATGTTACAACTTTACTTCTTAGATATTAAAAATGTGAAAAAAATCATTATTCAATTGGAAAAAATTGTGGGATTGAATAAGTTTATCAATTATTATTATTATATCAGAGGGGAATTATTCTGAAGGGGACCAACTAGGTTTTCATGAATAAATAAACAAAAACAAAGAAGTTCGTAATATTTTTCAAGACCTCGTTTCGCAGGAGAATTCTGGCAACAAATACAGTCAAGAATTATGATTCCATCCAGTTCCGACATGGCGACCCCATTCCGAACGACGATAAAATTAATTCTGTCACAAACCTCGGGAGTGACGTCTCGTTAACTAGGAATATCGTTTTACATAGTCCAAGGCAATAAAAAGAGACGTTTTTCGGAATCCGTTTTCATTCCTTCTTAAAGTAAAATACGCCGCGAGAGTACTTATAAATAGAATCAAACTGACGGGCTGTCGTCTACTATCGAATTGATGAATTTACTTGGAATATAATGGAAAGCCCCCGACGTTAACAGCTTCTGTACTGGTGGAATATGTAAACTTAATACTTAATATTCAGTAGATGAGAACGGACTGTTATTATTAATTTGCGAGCCTTCAGAGGGCGATAAAATAAATATTATTTTAATTCATTTATCAGGAAGAAATTTCGACACATCAACGTTATAAAGGATGATTAATGAATCACTGAGTTTACGAACAACTTGCAAAGGCAACTCACAACAATTTTTTTATAAAGCAAAACTGGACAAAGAACACCACAATACAAACAGTTTAAGACTAGGATAAAGGTCTAAAAAAACAAAAGAAAGTACACAGACAAAACTGCACAAAAAAATAACCGTATTTGTGGTATTTTAGTTATATTCTAGTCTTGTGTCGAAAAGTATAGGAAGCTATAGAAAGCTTTTCTGATCAAAAGTGCCTGAATACATCTTTTAAATACTTTTGTGTGTTCGTTCCTAATATGTAAAGGTAATTTATTGAAAACTTTTATGATGGTATAGTTTACATTTTTTTGAAGATATGCTGTTATATCTGATGGTTCGTAAATTCATTCTATACCTTGTCACATAACCATGTTCTCCCCTTTCAAAGTTCAATATTGTTCTTAACAAACATTAAAGCTTCATATATGAATATACATGGCAGAGTTGAGAGTTTGCGATTGATAAAGTGATCTTTACAGTTGTCTCTACATCCCAGGTTAAGAATAGATCTTAAACTCTTCTTTTGTAATTTGAAAAAAATAATCCCATATCTCATGCGGGATTCTACATTAGCACGATACGATATCAGAGCCGTTTGAAGACTCACCAATGAGCTGATCAAGCGAAATGCATAAGAATATCCTGCAATTGATCCTGCGAGGCGCTCTAGTGGCTGGTCCAGTCAAGTCTGGAGTCAAAGGTTACACCCAAAAAGCGTATGTCACTCATTGACTCAATGAAGTTCTCATTATGGTTGATCGAGATTGCCTCACTGTTTCTGTCGAAGAAAATTTTCAAAAACTGAGTTTTTTTAGCATTTAGCTTCAGATTATTACTTTCGAAGTATTATTCCAGAATTTTCAGATCATTTGAAGTTTTTATTTTGAGGTCCTCGGTATCATCTCCACTAATTATCACGTTCGTATCATCAACAAATTGAAGTAGTAAATCTGCAACAAGTCATGACAAATGACTCGTATATATGATGTAGAGAAAGGGTCCAAGAATGGAGCCTTGGGGAACTCCTCTTTGTGTGGATAGCTTACTGGAAGTTAGCATATCGTCTATGAGTTCTAGTGCCTCAAATCCCATTTCTTGAGAACGATAGATTTGTCTACGTTGTCGAAGGCTTTGCCATTGACAATTTGAAACTGAATCGACGTTATTGGTTTATTACTTCAAAAGATGCAGGATCAAGGTTAACCCAAAGAAGACAATACCAATGTATAGGGTGTCCCAAATCCGATGCATTTGAATGAAATCTTTATTTTTGAAGATAGAAGATTCTAGTTTCCACTATCCTACTTTTCCATGAGAATATTAATTAAGTTTTCGAGATGCAGGGTCATTTTGAAAATATCCAGTTTTGAATTACCTTTCTCAGGATAAAACCGCGTATTATAGAAAATTTTAATCGCAATTCTGCATCCAATCTTAATTCTGCATTCACGTTATAATTCTGAAAATATAAAAACTAAATGCGGTTTTTCCTACGGAATACTCTGTATATTTTTTTAGCATTCCATATTATTTTTTCTAAGGAATACGAAAATATATAACACTTGACTATTTTATCCATGCTGAACCATTTTCGGAACCAATTCAGAGTATTCACGATCTAATAACGAGTTGGCCATGGAAAATAGTGTTACACTACTTGAAGATTCACAGACAACCACAAGACTGAAAAAAAAAGGAAAGACCATTTCGAACTTCCGCCTACCTCCAGAAAAACCAACAACTATTGGTAGTGCCGTTTCTTTGCAGCATATTTTCTTTTAGAGAAAACTTATATACGAATACAGATTAGATATGAAAGAAAGCTGCTTATAATGACACGCAGATTCATAAATATGCTTAAAAGAAAAGTTAGCAAGGAGTATAGTGTGTTTTATAGTTCTTTTGGATTTCTTAACGCTTAAAAATGGATGTTTATCTGTATAATGAGCATAGTCATGATTGTGGAAAAATGAAAATACAAAAATTCTTAGAAATATTCTTCTATTTGTTCGTAAACGTTCATGCAAAAACATTAATAGCAGGTCCAATCGCCTTCAGAGTCGATAATAGCCTGGCATCTTCTCGGCATGCTTTCCACGATATTCTTCGCATATTCTTGTGGAAACCCCCAAATCTTAAATCTTTTTAACACGCCGAACCAGCTACTTCAAATTACAAGGTCGGTTCTTCCCAAGCTTCCTCTTCATTTGAGCCCAAACGTTTCCAATTGGATTGGCATCGGGCGACTGAGGTGGCCAATCCAAAGTCAGGACACCATTTTCATTCGTCCTCCGGTGTTTTCGGTCGTTGTCCTCCTGGAGAATCCAAATCTCACTTTTCTTCTCGTAACACTTTATGACACTCGGCAACAAAGCTTTTTGTAAATTTGGATCATTTTCTGGGCGTTTAAGTTGTCCGTAAACACGTACAACAATCCGAATCCCTTTTCAGAGATGTATCCCCAAACATAAACTTTCACAGGGTGTTTAACGGTTTTTTGAGCAATCTGTTGGTGGGTGTCGTCCAGGCATGCTTGATGATTGGAAATGCCCAGAAAGATGATTCATAATTGGGAATAACATTGACTCAATCACGATTCAAATGTTAGCAAGCAAATGCTAACTAATAGTTTCGTGCGATACTATCAAACCATTTTTTGACTATTTCACAGCACCTTCACGCAGGGACAATGTGGGATTCTTCAAAAACAGGGCACAAATCATTTTTCCTCTTTTCCTGACTCTACGCCAACAGAACCGCGATTTAGGAAATCGTCCACATTTTTTTCGGCTTTGTAACGGTTAACCCACTTGCTGACAACTGTTTCGACTTTGTCATGTACTTTGTAGCAGCTGTTTGTGTCTCTTTTGTGGTTCTTGGGGTGCAAGCACAAAGAAACTGCTTCGAAGCGCGACGCGTAAGCGGTACTCATTTTGCGAAAATGCTAGGTAACAATTCTAAACAACAGTCAGCTAATTCTCCTTCATAAATCATGAAGAAATATTCTGCCCTCTGTAAGAGATAAAAAAAAGAATTTTCATTGACTCATCGCTAGTAACCGTGACTACGCTTTTACTAGACCGACTGTTAATAGATACCCCGAAAGAAGTCCTTATTAATCCATATTCCAGCCTTGTTCAAAGTCTTACCGAAAATAAAATGAAGAATATAATGAAATAAATATATTATCCTTTTGCGAAGCTACACCTTCGAGTTCGTGCATAGAGATTGAAGATAAAATTGGCGTGAGGAATTCTTAGTGCAGAGTATATTGAAGAGATATAAGTTCAAGTCATACAGATGGACAATCGCTCAAAACCTTCATCCAGGCGATGCCGAACGGCGATTGCATTTCTGCAATTGGTACTTGGAAAAAATTGGAACAATTTCAGCAGGCATGTGATATGGTCCGATGAAGCGCACTTCTCAGGTTCGGGAATTTGTAATAGATATAATTTATATATACATAATGCATTTTGATTGCAGGAGAACCCTTATACGATCTTTGAAAGAGAGAATCAAAGAAGATTCGGATTTAGCGTGGCATGCTTCGTTTTGGGTTAAAAAATCATCGCACGAAAAGAACCATGTGTTTATTCAAATTTCTCCAATTGAATTTTTCAAATTACTATAAACAAAACGAAACACTATCGTACGTCAAATTGTTGTAACTACGTTTAGGTTAAAAAATGACAAAATAGACGACGCAGTTGTCGGTTGCGAGCTGTCATAAGTAGAAGTGCCAGAGTCGCAAAATTTAAAAGGCAATCTACGTAAGTAAGATAAGTTTCGATGAAATTTATACCGGTAGAAATAATGGAAATTTCAATATTAAGCTATCAGAACACAAACTCAGTTTTTACAAACAAAATCAGTTTCTCACCGTGCATATCATTGACTAGAAGAAAACCATTCTTTCAATACTAATTTTGATATTTTGCATAATAAAAATAATATATTGAATTGAACCTATGGAAGCATTGGAGACCAATAAACAGAAAAATTCCGGAAATTTATTCGATAAGGTCTAAATTCGTCACCATTACTGAACCTTTTGATTCAAGCAACCCTGTTTGGATTTTTTGCTATCGAACTAAATACCTGCTTTTACCCATGTACTATACAAGGTCTGTACTACTACTTATCTAATGAAGCACAGTATGGTGAAATGCGTCATAAGTATGTCAATGTAGTGAAAATTTCAACATCATTATACAGGGAGGGGCGTAATTGTAACGTGCTAAAATCACGTCACAACAATTTGAATTGAAACACGTGATTCCAGTCAACCCTTCATCTGTGTCACGCCACTGGCTAACAGTCTGATGCGCATAATCCGGCTATCAGATGATATGTCTTACCAGCTTCTGAACCTTCCCTATCACTTTCTTTCTGCCGCAGACCTTCAAGCTAATTAGTTCTTGAAAATCCTCGTTAATTGTATTCGAAATAATTAAATTATAACAAAATTCTGTAGTGAAAATTAGAGATTCCTAGGTGGAGAGTCGTAGATAGAGGTTCCTAGGTGGAGAGTCGTAGATAGAGATTTCTTGGTGGAGATTCGTAGGTGGAGAGTCGTAGATGGAAAGGAGGATCTCAGAGGTTGAGATATAACTTCTATCTGTAGTCCAGGAATCCAGACGAATCCGAAGCTGAAATAGAGGTTTTCCCCCATCTGCAGCAGTAAAATACAAGAACTTTTTGGAATTTGAACTCCCTAAGTGGTTGGATCTCTAACATAGACGACTTCTACCTCATCTATTTGACCAAGATAAGTCTTACTGACTGTATATATGTAGAAAGAAGCATTTGTTGACGATGTTTACCATAATTATAATATGTAATTAAATATCTAAGTAGAACTTCCTTGACTTTTCTTTCAAGACCTCAGTGACAATTATTGAATTAGAGTCTCATTGCTCATTTTCCTGTGGGCTCAACCAGTAAAAGTTTCATTATTACATAATGAAAGGGCGTTTTTGAAATGAGAATAACTCAGTTGTTTTTCAACGTAGAACATTTTCGATTACCTATAATGAGAGCTCAAATATTACCATTTAGCAAAGGTGAAAAGAATCATGTTTTGAAAATGACATCAGGTAGATGACATCAGTGTTCCACAATGAATTGCTGTAGTCGATTCTCAAAGTTCTGTATCACCCGCTCTAACAAATCGGTTTCAATTGTCCTAACTAAATAAACAGATTTCGAGGTTTATAGACGTAGACCTCAGCCTTTAGGTTTCCCCACAAAAAATGATCACAAACAGTGAGATGCGGGGAAAGAGGGGGTTACGGCACATCACCAAAACGAGAGATTACATGACTAGGAAAAATGCGACGACAATTTCCATTGAGACTCTGGCTGGATGTGCCGTGGCACCATCCTGCTGGAACCAAACATTTCTTCGTCCGCAATTCTGGGATCAAAATTTCTCCAGCATGAAAACATATCACTTAGTTTACAGTTACGGTTTTTCTTCTCTCATCCCCGAAGAAATACGGTCCAATCACCCCAAGACGGCCTATAGCGCACCAAACTGTGGAGTGGGGATTGATGCAGTTCGCGGAGGTTTTCTGCTCCCCAATATCGGCTGTTCTGTTTATAAACCGAACCGCTCAAATGAAAATAAGTCTAATCACTCATCATTATCATTGATTCAATTTTATCTGTGAAAATCATTTCCATTCTCTCGGCAAATTGCTGGTGTTGTGCAAAACCTCCTTCATTCAGGTGCTGGACAATCATGAGCTTATAAGGGTGAAAGCGGAAGTCTTGGTGTAAAATTATGCGAACAGTTTGACTACTCATTTGGAATGCTGCAGCTCGTTTTTGGACGGAGCACCCTGGTCCTTGAATTACAGCTTGTCTCTCACTCTTTCCACGGAAGATGGTGTTCTTACACTTCGGGGACGACGATGCAGTCGTTCCTAAATTCTGTACCCATAGGACGATTGTGTTACGTTTCGAGACTGAAGCGTTACGACCAATGTTGAAGCGCTGGCGAAAGCGCCGATGCACGTCAATGACAGACTCTCGCGATTTTAAATACTCTTCAACTGCAAACGCATGGTATTCTCTTGTCCAGATAACTATTGTGAACAAAATGGTAACTCCTCCTGAGTCGATTGACCTAAGCCGCTCCTCTCTACTCACTCACCGTTACGTGTATTACCTGTTCCAAAATCGCCCTTTCATTACGCCCCACCCTGTATTATTTGATTATAAAATTGTGAATATTTTAAGAATTCTTAAAACTCAGTATTCTCCAGATTTAGATCCTTATTATATATATTAACTTGCCAACACTATATTAACAAAATAAGAAAAACTGTTAATATTCTGCATCCGTTAATAAAACAACAAAACAATAAAAATAAATAACTAACCATCCGCCGTAAATCCCGTAGCTGATGAAATGGGTGCCGATGTCCAAAGGCCTCGTTGAGACGGCGCCCCTGGCCCAGCAGGACTACCCAACATTGGGTACCTTTTCTAATTAAGGTACAGCTGAAACAAACAAAAGGACAATCAATATTGCAACTCATTCCTTTAGATTAATACAAAAAACGAAAAGTACAGATGGGATAATTTGAAATATCCTGCTGTCAATTACAGGTATATGTGACTAATGGTATTTATGGAAAAATACATCTTTTTCAAGGTGTTTGAAAGTATATCGAATCATTGAAGAAAATATGAAGGCATGAAACATTTACATTTAGTAACTAAGTTATAAGCCCAAGAAATGCTTCACATTCAGAATTAAATAACTGAATAACCGGCTTTAGCAAATACATGTTTGTTTCTATTTATTTCAATACAATAATATTATCTTGACTGAAAACCATCTGTAACATTGTTCAACATGCTAGGAGTTACCTTCTGTCAAAAAAGTAGGAGAAATTGGTCAATGAAACACAAAATATTTATTTTTCATCCAAATTTGTATTTCTATGTCTTCTATCGATTCAAAACTGGCACCTCAAGTGAAGATTTTAGTTCGGGAAAAAAAATCTGCCATAGCCTTCTCAGGTAAATACGGTGGTTGTTCGATTGAATTAATTCAGTTTTTGGTCAGAAATTCTTTCACAATGATAGTGAGACGACCCAGAACCGGGGTCAATTTTTTTTTTGTTAATTTGCTAAAACTATCCATATATTTCTTGGTTTTGATCTAATTGAATTTTATTATCAATTGTGATAACTCTATTTTGTAGATCTACCTGCATAACATTTCATATTGTTCATCTGAATTCAAAATTACAGTGAAAATACGGTCATTTGCCAGAATGAATCAATAATTTTATTTTAAATTCTCTATATGGTAGAATATTACGTATCTTTAAAGCAGCCTCATATCACCCAAAAGCGTAAATATCGAGGCGAAGGAATTTATCTAAACTCAGATAAGAAATCCAGCGAAAACAATATTCGCCTTTAATACCTAAGCTCTCAAGCATCCTTTCGTATATCCACGATTCCACAGCTGGTATTTTCTAAAACAGCAATTCCCACGTCGCGACGAAGGAACGCGTCTGCAAAAGACTATGTAACAGGTACTTGAGTACCAAGGGCAGAGGGAAGTGAGAGTGTAAGGGCTGCTGGGTCACGCATATATAAGTATCACGATCGCGACGTTAAGGGATCATTCTTTCATTATTATCATGGACTTATGCACTATCTCAGCTGTTAGCTGGATATAATTTACCTTTCCCAGATTTAGCAATCAAAGGGAATAGGCTCGATTACAATATACTTGACATAAATTTCCTAACTATCCTACATGTATTAAGAATTACAGCTTTTTGCATTTCTATATAGGTATTCTTATGCAATTCTAATTTCTTAAGGCTATCATGCAAAGTTTTGGGTATTAAACCAGTCGAGGATACGATGACAGGAACAATATCTATTTTATCGAGGTGCCACATCTGCTTGATCTCAATAGCAAGGTCTGTGTATTTGGACTTTTTCTCCTGGAACTTGCTCAGCACGTTGTTATTATTCGGTATGGCGACATCCACCAGCATTGCTGTTCTGGCTCTCTTATCATACACCACTATGTCCGGCCTATTATTCGTCACCATTCTGTCAGTGATAACACGCCTATCGTAGTATAATCTGATAGAGTCATTTTCCCATACGGGCGCCGGCTGATACTTGTAATATGGCTGGAAGGTGTTCAGAAGTCCGTACTTGTGTGCAAGTTTCTGGTGGATAATGTTGCACACTTGATTATGCCTGTGAAGATACTCCGCATTGGCCAGTTGTTCGCATCCGGACGTAATATGCTGTATAGTCTCCGATCTTATATGGCATTTTCTGCACTTATCTGTTTGTAATGTTCCGTCCTTCATTATAAATTTTTTGTAATTCTTTGTAGCGATCACTTGAATTTGGATGGCCATAAGGAATCCTTCTGTTTCCGCGAATAATTCTCCTTTCATCAACCATTTGTTGGAGGCTTCTTTGTCGATGTGTGGTTGATTAATCTCATGGTGATGTCGTCCATGCAATTCCTTCCTTGACCATTGCTCTTGTTTTTCAGTATCTGATAGGAACGGTAGATTCAGCAGGTCATCTCTGGTAGCAAGATTTAGTGGTGTATATCCCCTATCAGCCAACGATACCACTCTATGGAGGTCACAAGTGAAAGCTTTTGCAGAGAAGAATTCTCGTTTTAGTGTTACTTCCATTATTCTGGCCAAAATTCTTGTGCATATTACAGGTTCATTTTCGACATTATCTGAAGTTTCATTATCTACTTCAACTACTGCTGGATTGATTCCAAGAATCTATACCCAGAGAATGTTTCATGTTGTATGGAATATCTGAATACACAAGACAACGTCTGATGATTGGCGTTCTGCTGTTTGTACCTTCCCCGATATTCATTTGCAGAAGAAGCAATAAAAACGAATTCAGACATACTAGTTGTTCTGACAGGTATAACACAGATCTGTGATTCCGGATTAGAACATAAAGTCATTCCATAATTTTCTATGGAACGAAATCTACAAACATCTTGATGTTTTCGAGGAAAAAACTATAAAACATTGCCAGCAACGATTTCCATTGAATATGTGGTGTGTCCTAGATAAGGACCAATTAATCGGTTCTAGTTCAATTTTCATGGGGAGACTTAGGGAATTTAGTTTAGAAGGTGGAAATTAATCGGCCTAACATTATCAGAAAATCAATTAATCACCTCTTGATTCGGGCCGGAAAATGTGTTTATTCTGATGGTGTACATATTGGACATTTATTTTATGACAAAAAACGGAAATTTTCATTTAAATTGTTTCTCTATGTTGGTAGGACTGTCCTTAATTACTATGCCCAACATGAGTGCGATCTGTTGAAACCAATCGACCTCAGTGGTACTCTGCGAATTTCACAATGGAAAAAAAATATTGAACAAAGAGTTTGTCTCAAATATTGTGTTTTGAACAAAATTCTGTATTCTGAATCGCTGCGAATGCTGGGAGATATTCTGTTTTATCGAAAACCCTAGTGTACGAGTGACACAAAGCATTTAAAGACGGTAGGTAGATCGTCGAAGATTTGCCTCGTTCCCGACGACCTTCGACCTCTTCAACCGACGATAACGTCCAAAAAATCAAGGAAATGGCGCTCGAAAATCCTAATGACAGTATTTAAGAGATGGCTAGTGATCTCAGCATCTCTCGTGAAACCTCTCGTTTGATTTTAGCGAACCAATGGGGCATGCAGCGCGTCGCCGCTCGGTTCGTACCGATAGAGTACCGAATATGAAGTTAGCTGCAGACATGCTGGTTCGTGCGAATTCTGATTCCACGTTCCTGAGACGGATCATAACTGGCGACAGGACATGGGTCTATAAATACGACACACTAACGAGCCAACAATCATCGGAATGGGTGGGAGAAAATAAGCCAAAACCGAAAAAACCTCGCCAAAGTCGTTCGAAAATCAAAACGATGCTGATTGTTTTCTCCGATATTCGTGGTGTGGTTGATCATGAATTCATTCCACAATGTCAAACGGTCAATAAGGGATTTGTGGCATAATAATTCGTTGCATGAAGATAACGCACCATCTCATCGAGACACGGTTATTAACGAGTTTGAGACCAAACACTCGATAAATACCATCGAGCAGCCACGTTATTCGCCTGATTTTGCTCCGGGTGACATTCTCTTTTCTGCAAACTGAAATTGCCGCTCCGGCGAACCAAATTTGATTCCATAGACGTCATAAAAGAAAATTTGAAGGAGCTGAAGGCCATCCCTGAAAGGGCCTATCAAAAATGTTTCGATGATTAGAGATAACGTTGGCAATTGTGTATCGCTTCAGATAGAGCATATTTTGAAGGAGATTCAATAAAGATTGAAGTAGATTAAGCTTTTTGTGTTTTATCTCAGTAGTAATTCATTTTATTCCTCATGGGAAGAACGTGTGCGCCAAGGAAAAACATTAAATTCTGTTGGCATATGATCAAACATATCCGAAAAAAAAACATGTGTTAATAATTAGTTGCCTACCAAAAAAGAAATTTGAAATATTAAAATTGTGCACAGCGTCTTTCACAAAATATTCAGTAGTAATGATTGCTTTTATATTCTGAAACGGCGAAGTATATGAAACGAGCTTTGCAGATGCTAGAAAGTGGTTATGAAATACCTCATTGTATGCGGTTGTTCCAACGTATTAATTGCAACAACGTGCGCCAGATTGCTCCCGAAAGTAATAAAGAGGACGGAGGAAAAAGCTTTTATCCGACACAATTCTGTGTGAAGTATGATAAAAAAATTACTAAAGGAAAATGGGCAACTAGATGAGCGAAGGGAGAGTAACAATAAATTCGAAGTTTGTGTGTTATACAAAATCTGCTGTGATATCAATGATTTATTGCAATATTCATCCAGTGATTTTTACTATAGTTTTCCAACACTTTTTGCTTAATCTGACACCGAGTCAACATATTCCAAAATTTCAGTTCTCAGTTGGTTATAAATACATTCTGTCAAAAAATACCAGGAACTGATTATTAAAAAAATCTGCAAAATCATATTGGATATGGAATGTGATCCTAAATAAATGTTATGGACTGATTACAGACTTACAGACATACCCAGGGAAGGTGAAACATCTACGCCAAAGTTATTTTCTCAAAATGAACTCAGTGATTTAATACGTGATCTCAATTTATCAAAACAAGGATCAGAACTGTTAGCCTCAAGATTGAAAGAAAAAAATTTATTGGCACCAACAGTAACAATTACAACATACAGAACGCGAGAAAAAGAGTTATTACAATTTTTTAGTGAAAATGAAGGATTAGTGTATTGTAATGATATCGCGAAGCTGCTTATAGACATGGGTTTAAAAGAGTACAAATCTACTGAATGGCGCCTTTTTATTGATAGTTGCAAAAGAAGTTTAAAATGCGTCTTATTGCACAATGGAAATAAATTTGCATCAATTCCAATTGCCCATTCAACGAAACTCAAAGAAGAATATGAAAATGTAAAATTAGTTTTAGAAAAATTAAATACTCTGAGCATCAATGGCCGATCTGTGTGGATTTAAAATGGTTAATTTTTTCTTGGCCAACAAAGTGGATATACAAAATACCCTTGCTTTATTTGTATGTGGGATAGTAGAGCAAAGCAACTTCATTGGGAACAAGATGTTTGGCCTGTAAGAAATTCTTTAACTGTCGGTAAAGCCAACGTAATAAGGAGCCGCTGGTGAGCAGAGACAAAATCATACTTCCACCATTACATATTAAGTTAGGTATGATTAAGCAATTTGTAAAAGCGTTGAACAAAGACGGAAATTGTTTTAATTACATTTGCAGAAAATTTCCGAAGCTTAGTATGGAAAAATTGAAAGGTGGAATATTTGATGGTCCTCAAATACGGCAATTGATGAAAGACTCAGATTTTATCAAAGTTATGACTGTTCCGGAAAGTAAAGCTTGGAAAAGTTTTGTGTTGGTTGTCGAAAATTTCCTAGGTAACCATAAAGCAGCAAATTATGAAGAAATTGTGCAAAATATGCTGACAAACTTTCAGACTTCAGGAGCAAATATGAGTATTAAGTTACACTATCTCCGCAATCATCTAGATAAATTTCCGGATAATTTAGGAAATTATAGTGAGGAACAGGGAGAGCGGTTTCATCAAGATCTAAAAGTGATGGAAGAAAGGTATCAAGGTCGATGGGATTGTCACATGATGGCAGATTACTGCTGGTCTTTGAAAAGAGATTGTCCCCTGAAAAATTATAGAAGAAAAGCTCATAAAAGGCGTTTTATGGAAATATGAAATATATTTTCGACATTTTCCTCTTTATTTACTTCGATGTATCCGAATTTCTCAAAACATAACTGACATTATAAATATATCTGTTATTTTGTTTCTTGTTTTACGATTTTTGTTATGTAAAATGAAAATAAAGATTTAAAAAGAAATCAGAGCAAATCCTACAAAATCATTGATAGTTTCACGAATTGTGTGCATAAATAGACCCAAAATCATTTTCATATCTAGGGCAACAAAACCATTGTAGACCAGTGTTACTAATGCCACTGCTGAATATCAGTGTGAATTGAAGGAGCCTTAAAAAACTGCCGAGCAAGAAAAAATTAAAAAGTTCTTTAAAGCACAGTCTGAAGATAATTGATCGATACGGTCAAACACTTCTATTAAATTGATTTTTTTATATATTTATTTTATACTTGTCACCTAGGAGGTACCCCTATAATCGGTTTGTGTATTTACGGAACATATACTGCGCAAATAAAGAGCTTATAAGGAACGCAAATGACAGATGGAATACTTCCTTTTCCAGCAGAATCACTCTGTACATTCAATCTTGCATAATTCGAAAAAAATCACAGCATGAGACCAAAATTAGCATACAAACATTCATACCCATTCATTACATATTAAAATGACCGCAGATGAAGTACGAGTATTTAATTCACTATTAGAAACAATTATAACTATCCGTGGAAACACGAGTAACTTTGCAACAGCTATTCCAGTAGCATCAGCATACGAATGCAATTCAAAATTGCCTTATGTATTATTCAGATGTTTGAAAACTTCAAGTTCATTTACTATGTAAAATTCAATCGACAACAGGTTTAATGCAGAGCTTTAACTGAGAAAATACAAGGCTAATTACTTGGAAGTTTACAAGAGATACGCTTATTTTGCATTCTGTGTCTCGTTTTTAATGGCGCAGATCTAATACTATGGAAATGTGATTTTCAGTGCCACACAACGTGAATGCCTGAACACCATCAATATGCGAAGTAAAAACAGCAAATAGAACACTTTTTGTAGAAAAAAAAAGCTTAATATCATCAATAACTCCTTGGTACCTGAGGGAACCTTCCATGCGTCTATACAGATTATGTTTGATAGGGGAACTTTAAACAATTGAAAAAATAATATTCAGATATAAATGAGATAAAAAACACAAGGTTTAACTTTAATCTACACTTTATTTGAAAAAATTCGACGACGTTTCGCTGACACAGCAGCTTTATCAAGAATGAAAAACAGAATGAAGAGTATGGTATTATAAACAAATCGTAGAACAAGTTGGATGAATAACAGGAAAATCCACACCGAGCCATTGTACAGTTAGTATGAAAGGTAATAAGAACTAATTAAACAAGTTAAGTAGGGGTGAGTAATTCACATCTACCTGTTCATTCAAAAGCTTGTCCGAATGTTTGTATCTATTTATTTCTAATGCTTCTAGGAGATCTAATTTTGAACTTTTTGATTTTATATGTAATATGTCAAAGTTTTTATTGAATGAATGGTTTTCTTTTATTAGGTGGTTTGAATAATTTGAATCAGATTTATTTTTATCGAAGCTACGTTTATGTTCAGATGTTCTTATGCCAAAACTCCTATAGGTCCTACCGATATAAATTTTATCACAAGAACCGCAATTGAGTTTATAGATTCCTGACTTACTTGATTTTTCAACACGAGATTTATTATTTTTAATATGTTTACCTAAGTTATTAGAAGTTTTGAAAGTTATATTAAGATTTTGTTTGACGAGAAAGGATTTAATATTTGTACTTGCAGAACCGCAGAATGTTAAACTGTTGAATATTTTATAGTCTTTATGAATAGGATATACTTCATTTATTGCTTTCTGATACAGTTTTTACGAATGATTAGATCTATCATATCCGGATTATATGAATTATTAATGGCTATCTGTTTGATGATGTTTAACTCTTTATTATAATCTTCTACTGATAAAGGTAAATTGAGTAACCGATGTACCATGCTGTTTAAAGCTGCAACTTTGTGTTGAATTGGATGTAATGAGTAGTTATGTATAATTGTATCAGTATGTGTTGGTTTACGAAAGACCGAAAAACATGATTATTATTTTGTTTACTGATTTTTAAGTCCAAAAAATTAATGGAATCGTTCTGTTCAATTTCTATCGTGAATTTAATGTTCAAATGGATGGAATCAATGAAATTAAGAAATAAGTCTAATTGACGAGTAGTTCAATGAAACATACTAAGATGTCGTCAACATATCTATACCAATAAAGAAATTTGGAAATGAGTGGATGTGTATGAATTTTCTGTTCAATATTATTCATAAAATCTCTGCTAAAAGTGGACTCAAAAGATTTCCCATGATCAAACCGTTTTCACTACTGTAATAGATGTTGTTGAAAGAAAAATAATTTTGTTCAATGCAAACGTCCAACAGATTCAATATTTCTGATTTTATTATGTGGTTAACATGATTCGAATTCAACATGTTTTCGATTAATATTTTGACATCACCTGGAGGAACACTTGGGTATAAATTCTCAACATCAAACGAAATAAGTTTTGCGTTAGGTGGTAGGTTAACGTTTTTATGTTATTTATCAATTCGAAAGAATTTTTTATAGAAAATTTTGATTTGAATGAACAATAATTTTTAATGATATCTATAAGGTAGTGCAACAATTTCACGGCTGGGGCTGTAACGTAAGATACGACTGGTCTAACGGAGTTATTTACTTTATGCAATTTAATGAGTGAATACAGTTGAGGTGGTTGAGGGTTTGGTAAAATTAATTTGTATTTATCTATTGCTTTAATTAAAGATTTTGCGTCATTTATTGCAATTTTAATATTTTTCTGGAATTTAATAGTTGGATCTTTGTTTTAAATAGGTAGTCATTTTTATTTAACGCAATAACAGTATTACCCTTATCTGCTTTTGTAAAAATCTAAATATAAATTCAACACAAAGTTGCAGCTTTAAACAGCATGGTACATCGGTTACTCAATTTACCTTTATCAGTAGAAGATTATAATAAAGAGTTAAACATCATCAAACAGATAGCCATTAATAATTCATATAATCCGGATATGATAGATCTAATCATTCGTAAAAACTGTATCAGAAAGCAATAAATGAAGTATATCCTATTCATAAAGACTATAAAATATTCACCAGTTTAACATTCTGCGGTTCTGCAAGTACAAATATTAAATCCTTTCTCGTCAAACAAAATCTTAATATAACTTTCAAAACTTCTAATAACTTAGGTAAACATATTAAAAATAATAAATCTCGTGTTGAAAAATCAAGTAAGTCAGGAATCTATAAACTCAATTGCGGTTCTTGTGATAAAATTTATATCGGTAGGACCTATAGGAGTTTTGGCATAAGAACATCTGAACATAAACGTAGCTTCGATAAAAATAAATCTGATTCAAATTATTCAAACCACCTACTAAAAGAAAACCATTCATTCAATAAAACTTTGACATATTACATATAAAATCAAAAGTTCAAAATTAGATCTCCTAGAAGCATTAGAAATAAATAGATACAAACATTCGGACAAGCTTTTGAATGAACAGGTAGATGTGAATTACTCACCCCTACTTAACTTGTTTAATTAGTTTTTATTACCTTTCATACTAACTGTACAATGGCTCGGTGTGGATTTTCCTGTTATTCATCCAACTTGTTCTACGATTTGTTTATAATACCATACTCTTCATTCTGTTTTTCATTCTTGATAAAGCTGCTGTGTCAGCGAAACGTCATCGAATTTTTTCAAATAAAATGTAGATTAAAGTTAAACCTTGTGTTTTTTATCTCATTTATATCATGGATCTACATCAAGTAACGGCCTCCACAATTCAAATATTCAGATAGTTTACAACATTAGTCGGGGAAATTACAGAGAAATCAATCAGGCTTTATCTGCCGTTTCTTTGAATAACATACTCAACAATAGTTATGTGAATCATTGCTATGATGACTCTAATGGAATAATACAAAATCACATTAGCATAAGTATCCTATATACTTCTCTAACGAAACCATGAAGGTACAGAAGCAGAAGAGGGGCTTCAAATAAAAAATCTACATAGGGATTCCCGGCTTGACTTGAAATAAAATGCTGCTTGACTTGAAATCGAGTCAAGTTCAAGTCAAGTTATGAAAAATTGAAAAAAACCCTGAAACAGCGATTGGTAAAATAAAAGAGCAATGAGATGAACTTTGAGAGCTTAATATCTATCTTCAAAGAAGAAACTGGGAAGTGCACTAGCAGTAAAACAAGAAAATTCACGAAAAAAAATTCTGAAAGGTGGTTTACCAATTCTTCGGTAAACCACCCTTCAGAAGCATAGTAACATAAAGGAACGGGATAAAAAATGAAGAAATATCCTGGATGCAAATCATTCACAGAGGAATTTGCTACATTGAAGAGAGAAGTTTCGAACTTGATTAAATTTCTCAAGAAGCAACATTATTCTAGGATGAGTGTGGAGAATCAAATAAAAAGAAGTTGGACATTTTGAGAGAAATGAGGGTCAAGCACATATAGGGTCTACATGTGATAAACTGATCGATAATGATTCAGTGGTGACAAAGCCAAAGGAAATAGCTAATAATTTTAACCACTACTTGACATAGATTGCAGAGAAACTGATTACTAAACGAAATGTAGCTTGTACAACAAACGCACCTGAACTCAAAGTCTCCTTCTTCATGAAAAAATAAATACCAAAGAAATCATGACAATAATTAAGAATCTTAGAGGGAATGCAAGCCCTGGACATGAAGGTACCAATCCAGCACTAGTAAAGAGTCTATCTGAAGATCTAGCTCCTGTTCTTTCAGTTATCATTAATGAACATATCGAAAAGGTAACTTTCCTGACATTCTGAAAATAGCAAAAGTAACTCCAATATCTAAGAAAGGCACAAAGTCAAATACCAATAATTACAGACCGGTTTCTGTTTTGTCAGTTTTCTCAAAGATATTTGAGAAATTACTTCATGATAGCTTTTACCAGTTTCTTGAACAGAATTCCTTCATAGCAAGGCAACAACATGACTTCCTCAGACGGAGAAACACCCAGTTAGCAGTAGCATCCATTTTGGAAACTATTCAGTCTGGTGTAGAGCGTGTTGGCAGTCTTCTTGGATCTGTGTAAGGCATTTGATGTTGTGGATAGATGTATTTTGATATCAAAGATGAAAGCTTTGGGTATCTGTGGAAGACCTTTGGAATTATTCAAGAACTATCTAGAGAATCGACAGCAGTTTACTCGCATTGGTGCAGGGACAAGTGAGAAGAGAGTTATACAATTTGGGGTACCTCATGGGTCGATCCTTGGACCACTGTTATTCTTAATAAGCATCAATGATATTGTGAATGGATCACTTTGTGATTATGCGGTGCTTGTGCTGGCAGGAGAGAAAAACAGAATATTCCAATTAGCTCAGAACGACCTTGATATGCTTCAGAAATGGACTGCCTCAAATAATACAAAGCTCAATGAAGAGAAATGCAACTATATGCTTTTTATGATAAGGAGGAGTGTAGCAACAACACTTAAAATGAATAATCAAACACTGAAGGAAGTAGAAAGTGCAAGATACCTTGGCCTCACCATTGATAAGCAGCTTAAATTCAAGGACCACATCCAGTACATAAAACGAAAGATCAGCAATGTTTGCCAATTATTCAGGAAGAATTCGAAATATTTAAGCACTAAGGTAGGATATGATCTCTGCTAAGCCTACGTTCACTCTCATCTGATCTATCTGGCTGCATTTTGGGTACTAGAAGTGGTACATAATAGAGCTTCAAAAATTATTTTCAATCTGCCTAAAAGTACTGGTATTCTGTGTATGTATAAAGACCTGAATTTACTGATGATAGAGGAAATTATTAAACTCGAAAATATGGCACTAATTTATAAGACTAACAACGACTTGCTAGAAGCTGGTGTAGGACTAGTGTTGAACAGTGACCTAACCTACATGGATATAACAGTAGAACAAATCAACACTTCCATATTCTACCATCAGCAACGAATATAGGACATAGAAGGATCACCAGTAGATCAGCAATATGGTATAACAAACTGCCTCGGAATATCAAGATGGCAACGACACTACCAGCTTTTGTTAAAGAAAGTGGATGGGCTGTGATATAGAGTATAGACTGATAATTAAAACTAAGCTTTCAGAATCTGAAAGAAATTGTTTATTAAATTTAATATTATCTATGTATTGTTGTAACATATATAATTCAGCTTACATTGTTAGGATCTATAGTTGTTATTGTTTTGTGAACTTGTTTAAGATGAACATACACCGTATTATATTTTATAATTATATAAAACCTGTTATAGATCCTATGTGATCTTTTTGGTTCCTTAATAAATAAAAAAAAAGTTTTTGTTTTCAGAAGTCAATTCAAGTCAAGCTTTTTTCACACAGAAGCTTGAAAATTCAAGCTGCTTAAATGGCAAAATGTTGAAGCTTGCATCAGAACACAATGACTATCACAACATTAAACTTTGTCTTGTATACAATAAGAGCGAGGATAAAGGTTCAAATAATACTGAATATTTTATCAGTGAATGTTTGAAAGAAATTTAGCGTAAGAATTTGAAAATAATTCATAAAATTGTTGGAAGGAAACACAAATACAGAACTAGAACAATAGTGAGATGTTGGGCGTTGTTATTGATACAGAAATTCTTTACTTTTCTGCAATAACTGCTGGGTGAAATCTTCCCTTCTTCCTGAGGGGTATTCTGGTCCAGAAAATTAAAAAAACAATGAACGGCAGATGTTTTCCAGAATTCTTTTGTATCCGATAAGGATGTTGAAGTATTGGATGTAATTAAGCCCATTTATACCAGCTCATCATCTGATGATTTATTAGAACGATGTTTAGGATCCGAAACACAAAATAATAATGAATCTCTCAATTCCTTGATATGGACTTTTGCTCCAAAACATATTCACGCTGGAACCCAAACTAAAGAAATTGCAAATTATTTAGTCATCGCTATTTTTAATGATTTTGAATATAATGGCACTCATGGGCATCATCGTTGGTACTGAAGCTCACCCATTTGCTGTTAGACGTAACGAGCTGAGGATTAATCGCTCTGAACTACGAGCTTCTGCTGCTTCAAAAGCAGGCAGAACAGCTCGTTTAGAAGAAAAGACTTCACAAAATCTCGATTTTGAGAAAGAAGAAGGTCCAATCTATGGATATGGGATCGCCGATTAATCCAAAGTGAGTATTAAATATTACTATCTGAGTTATTCTACAGGAAATCTTTCTCAAACTTCAAACGCGTTTTTTTTTTCAAAACTCACTTTGTTGAGGTTGACACGAAATCTCAAGCTCTATCTGACCGATTCCTTGAAAATTTTGTGAGAATCTTCTTTATAGATACTTGGACCTTGCATTTTGAAAAATTTTAATTTGGAATATAATTAAAAAATTCGTGAAGGTCGACAAACAGGGGTAAAAACAATTTTCATTTTTCAAGTGGACGCCGTTTTGTGAATCTTTTTTCTCAGTCAGGAGCTTGAATTTCAAGTCCAGTCAAGGTTTTCGAAAAATTTCATTTCCAAGTTGCTCGATTTGATGAAACCCTAGATTTAAAAAAATTTAGTTTCATTTCAAATGAAAAAAAGGATGATTGAATAATTCCAGATAACAGGATATATAGAGATTGCAGTGCTAGTGGCAGACGAAATGACCCTGTGCATTAGATGTGGGCCAAATTTCTTTAGGTGGAATGACGACCCCAAAGGGTTCGTCAAAATGGTCGTCCTCTTATTAGAAAATCAGGTCGGAGTTCACTAATTTCATTGAGGAATGTAGAGTATCCAGAAATTGGATTTCTGTCCTTCCACATACCTCCTTCCAAAAGCCTCAATGAGGATCTCAACGGCCATCTCCTTCACCATTATATGTAGAGGAGTGGCCCCAACAGACATTCCATGGAGGGCGTGGGTGCAGATCTCAAGGCTTCCTCGACTGCTAGACATGCTTGCTTTTGGATCTTGCTCATTTTGTTCCGTTTGGTATCCCTGTCCAGTGCAGGACACCATACAATGGTTGCATAGCTCAGAACCAATATATTATGTTTGGTTTGAGTCCCCATCTGGTCCCAAATAACTTCCGACAAGCCTAGAGTGTGTTTTGCTCGAAAGACATTGCTCTTTGCGCTTGTCTTTCAATGTGACTGTCCCATTTCAGTTTTACATCTAGATATTTCACTTATTTTACTAGTGTTAGTTCATCTTAAGGAAGAATTGGTGCCTTGAAAGACGGGCATTTCCTTATACGAGTGAATAGAATCATGTCTGATTTGTTTGGATTAACGGACAGGTAGTTTTCTCTGCATCATCGTTCAGTCATTTGCAGAGCATTCTGCGTCTTCGCATATGATGCTGAGAATTTCTCCACGAATAAAGAGTACAAGATCGTCGGCATAACCCACCGCAAAGTGCCCAGCATCGGCCAGGCTCGCCAGGAGCCCGTCCTGCACAAGATTCCAGAGGAGAGGATATTGTACTACCCCTGAGGACATCAACGCTGGCGGTCCCCAAGACGGTCGACTTGCCGAGGTGAGATATATGCGCCTGGTAGACAGCAGACGTTCCACCTACTTTATCTAGTTTTCTATTTACGATAGCTTCGTCTATCGACCTATAAAGTGTGCTATCAAAAGCACCCTCCAGGTCTTGGAATATTCCTAGAGTGACTTCGCTTTTTTCTAGTCCTTTCACAATATGATATGTAGGAAGCGCTCTGCTACGGTATTCTCCCGAAGATATCTTTCTACTAGTCTCTAGTCTTCAGCGAGCTTCAGTAGGAAGGAGGTTTGACTAATTCGTCTGAAATCTTTGGCGATTTTATGTCCTACCTTGCCCGGCTTGGGAATGAAGACGACCCGATCCTTCTTCCAGAGCTAAGCAGGATCTGATCCCTAAGCTCTTACGGCCACGTTCAAAACCTGCTGTCCAAAATTTCACTGTGGTAAATGATGGTGCAGTCTTCATACACAGAATCTAACTCATCCTTAATTAGCACAGGCATGTTGCCTTTCAAATACCGTTATTTAATTAATGAGGGATCGACACTCGATTTTGTCCATTTTCACAAAAACACATCGACTGACTCAAACGACTATTCCATATCAACTGCACGTGCAAAATGGCTGAAACTTCGGTGATTAACTGTCAACAGAAGAACAATGAAAATTCACGAGCGCTGCCATCTTCCTGTAGAGGTCGAAAGTTTTTCAGACTATCTTTATATACAAATTTTGATTTCTGAAACTTAACCTAGTATTCCGAATTTTCCTTATACTAATCTTGCCTTTTTTGTCCAACTAGATCATAACTTGTAAGTAGCATAAAAAGGATAGTTCGTAAAAATAGAGTTTCTGAAAGATATTGAAAGAGTCAAGCTTGATTTGAAGAGAATTCAGTAGAACTCATTAAGCCATTTTCCTATGTAATAATTATCTGCACTCAAGTTCTCTAAGACGAGAGTTCTATGTAATTTTAAGTGCTAGTAACTGTAATTTTGTTACCCACACTTCTTGACATTAAATTGATGGTATATTCAATAAACCCGAGGCTATTACACGATTTGTTATATAATTTAATCGGTTTGAGGTTAAGGCAGTACGAAGCCCTTTTAAATTTCACGCATTACTTTCATTTGATGCGTTCTCTCTCTTCATTTTCTTAGGTGTGGTTAAGAATAATTGCAAGGTCTATAACTGCACGTGGAAGAGAATATGTAGGTCGGATATCAATTGAACCATGCATTCATAAATTCACCGGAACGAGTTCAAAAAATATATGGAAATTGCAGTTACAATGCATTCTGACAAAATTAAATATAATGGAGCTCGTCTTTTGAATGTCAAAGGTATTCGATTGTGCCACTGTTGTAATTTTTAGGAGTAGTTTTTATGGAAATACTCATCCACCAAACACTTTGGTCTACAGCTGAACAGAAGATTTTCTCAAAATTATCCACAACTCTCGATTTTGGGCTTTACTAATCGAATTTGGGCATATTCGTGGAGCATTCGGTCTTGGGCGCCATTCCAAGAGAAGTTTCATCCATCTTTGGTTTCTAAATCTAACCAGATTTCCTGCCCAATTCCATTTGATCGTTATTATTTTTTCAATTGCATCTTGAACCATTGTTTTGTCTCTTATGCAGCATGCTGTTTGAATCTTATCAAGTAGATTAATTCCCAACACTGATATTTACATTTTTCGTTGGGCTACAGGTATTTTATACTGATTTCTTTGTTAATATGGGGGTTTCAGAACCATATGTTAAAACTGGTAGCACGCATTGATTATAGACATCACGTCTAAGAGAAATTTGAAAACGTCCCTCTGTTTTACAAATGCTGCCCACGTCAGCCTGACCCGTCTGTCTATTTCGGGCGTTTGATTGTCTCTACTGATACATATTTCATGAACTAAGTATTCATATGATGTGCATATTATGTAAACCATGGATGGATAAAGGCTGGCTCAGAACCAGGTTGGTCATCTTTTTTGTTTTCGACAAATTCATCTCCAAGTCTACTTTATGGGATTCTATGGCTAACTGTAACAGCATCTCTCTTGCATCTTCAATGCGACATGATGATGTCGTCAACAAAACGAAGATGATTCAGATCTTCTCTATTTATTTAGTCTTTTGAACATACATTCCAATAAGTTGGTGAATAGTTTCAGGGATAACGTATCGCCTTGCCTAACTCAAGCTGAATCATGAATTTATTTGTGAGTTCATGTATCTAGTGTCGATTCTATAGCCTTGATTGATATATAGTTTCTCAGAAGAAGAATATCGTGCTTTATCAGATTTGGAACTCGTATTTCAGCCTATAAAACTGCAAGTGGAAGTACTATGTCGTCGAAATTCAGATTTGTTAACTGCCGAAACTACTCTGCAATTTATGGTGAAAAAGTTAGTAGAACTCGGAACACCAGTAGCTCAAAACCTTGCTGAATCCTCGGATTAATGAACGCCGAACATTTATGACCGCAACATTGTCCCTGTCCAATACGACGTATATTTCAATCAATCTGCTAGTGATCAAACTTTCAAACTGCCTTCAAAATCTTCAATCAAAAAAGAAATAATAAAGTTAATCGGGAGATTACACAAGAACAGTACCAAAGATGACAATATTGCAGTCAATATACAAAACAAACCCTCTACATCTTCAGTTGCAGATGAAGACATGAATAGTAGTGTTGATGACGATTCAATTCCATTAGCTGCAGTGAAAATAAATTTAGAGCCTGAAAAGGCGAACGCTTCTCTTAGTCTTGAAGAAGAATTCGAAATGGCATTGGAAGAGCGTTCGCAAAAAGGTATGGCGCCTTTGTCATCGTCACTTGATATGATTTTGAAGGAAGAAATCAAAATCTACAGTTCCTCACCAATATTTTTATCTATAGTACCAACAAGTGTCGAGGCAGAACGCGGAACCGAGAAGGATATTTTGATGCGAGATTCTATTCCCTAGCACCAGATCAACCAGAAAAGTCATACCAAAGATGTGTGGTATTGCCATCTCTGATGACCTAAGTTGAATCAGGCACATTCAGGAAGTTATCTCTAATGCCAAAAAAAAAAGATTCATCTGACGTCGAGATCACTGTGGTCTACTTGTGGAAGGAAAAATTCACACGATCTACCTACGCCTCATCCTCGAATTTGGAAGACCAGTACTTTACCTGAGTCTAAGAGTTGATGCGGAACTTGTTGAGGGGATTTAATGCCTCCATTTCTGGCAGAAACAGGCCAAGTTGTAAAGACCGTGTTCAGATAATGGGGTTGGATACATTTGCAGATATACGCACAAGAGACGACCTTATTGTGACGTACAAAGCACTTCATGACCTCTTTGCATGTGATTTAACCCACCTGCTTCCACTATATTCTAATAATTTAAGAAGTCACAATTTCAAACTCCTAAAAGAAAAGTTCAAGACCACCGCCAGCAGAATTTTTGGTCCAATAGAATGTTCGCCGCCCCTCGAACTTGTAAATGCTCTAGTATCAACCAATTCAAGAAAAGATTCTCCTGGATGTCTCATGTTTCATTGTGAGTCGTTATGGCCTCAGTCCCAACTCTTATGTCAATGATATTAACAATAATCATAAAATTCAGTTTTTTTTTAATCCATCAACAACTGTAGAAGCTACAGCTTGCGGCGTTTCCATAAAACACCCGATACAATTTTAAGATTTACTCGAACATCAATTAATTCTGAAATCGAACTACATTTTTTTCATCGATACAACTTCCACGTAATGATTACATGAAAAAGCATGGACATATTTCTTTTCGGAGAAACGAGTTTTTTCGTTCCGCAACCGCCACCGCGAAATAATTAATGTCGTCTCATATTCAGCCTTGACAGTATTGATTAATCAACTTTTCTGAATATTCGATATCATCCCATCTATCTCTGCATCTACCTCTATCCGTCTTTATCTATTCATTTAAGGCTACGTTGGGTGAAAATTATTTCGAAGAAAAAGAAATGATATTCGACCAAGAATACTTGGCTTGTTTATTATTAGGATCTCATACATAATAAAAGGCTAATTCTTCACTGTGGTTAGAAATGTCAGTAAGTATCAATTATGTCTTGTGGTTTGCATGAAACCTCAGAGAATTTCTATCTTTAGATATTACATAATCTGGAGATAGGAAATAGTTATACAGGGTGATTGGTAAGTAGTGAACTGGTGATAGTATGGAGCATTTACAACATGATACATATTAACTGCTATCAAAAATGAATAATTTTTGAGTTTTTATTGTTTCGCAGAAAAACCCTTCTGTAAATGTAAAACGTTAATTGTAGGAAGGCTTTTTGAATAATTTAGTCAGGCCAGTCACTTCGTATAATTTCATCTTCTTGCTAGACTTAGTTGACGGTCGAGAACACAATATTAGATCTTCAAACGTAACATCATAAATGATGATTTTGATATATGTCATTTGGGCAACTTTTCGAAGAAGTTTCCTAAATAGCTAGTCACTTCGGATGATTATAACTACCTGGCAGAAGTAGTTGAAGGTCATACCTTAACTCCGAGGCGAAGGCGATAGTATATCTTGGAATGTCTTCACATAAATATTGATTTTTATAAATGTTAGCAAACTGACTCCCCAATTTGCTTAGGATAGTCGTAACTTTCTGCCAGACGTAATTGAAAATCATATGTAAGATGAATATTTACTATCAAAAAATTAACTATTTTCAAGCTTTCCTTGTTTCAAATTTTTCACAGAGAAACTCTTCTGCCGATTTGAAACTTTAATAATTGAAGAACTTTTTGAAGAATTTTGTCTAGTTAGTTATTTTGTATGACTTCAACTTTCTGCCAGACGCCGTTAAAGATCAGGTCACAACGCGAAAGCAATTTTATACCGCAAAACGTAACATCGTAACAAACGATTTTCATATGTCATTTGGGAAACTTATCGAAGATTTTTCTCGAGTTTGTTACTTTAGATGATTATAACTCCCTGGCAGACATAGTTGAAGGTCATGCCTTACCTTGGGAAAGAAGTCAATAGTATATACTAAATTGTCTTCATGAAGGAAGCTAGTCAGAGGTTGTTGAAAATCATGCCATAATTCAGACGCGTAGGCATTAGTATATCCTAGGATACTTTCACTTAAATATTGATTTTCATAAATTTTATATAAGTAACGATTCGAAGAAGCTCCCCAAGTCACTTAGGATAATTGTAACTTTGTGCCAGACGCTATTGAAACTCATATTTACGTCCATTTGAAACATTAGGGCGAAGAGAGGCTTTCCTAAGAATTTTTTCATTATTTTTGAATCAATTGTATCCCAACTACAAAAATAAAATTTATATCCGTATTCGTGCCGCCAACATCGTGAACTTTCACAAATCTGGCATTTCGTTTTCTATATCTTCGAGCCAGCAGCCGTGTATACCGATCGTTTAGCATCGGTGCACGCGATATTCGCGTTCGGCGTTTGCGTCATCCCGCTGAAAATCGAAAAAATAAGAACTCGAGATGGGTATGATAGATGGATTGAAAAAAGGGGGGCGGCGGAATCGCCGTAAAAGCTTTTTTGGAGTGGTTAGACGGGAGAATCGCTATTGACAGCGATGCATTTTTCCTCGAATGTAGATAAAACTTTGATTTAGGTGAGCTATTCCGTGCTGGTTTCGTTTCACTGATGCCGGAAGTTTTATTTTCAGATTATTCTGTACTTCTTAATTGTTCCGAGTGATATTTGAGACAAGAAAGAACATACAGAATTTTGAAGAATCTAACCACTTAACAAAATAAGTATTGATGCAAAATTACGTAATTTGGTGTGCTTATGTCCAATTCAAAGTGTGGTTTATTCCGAGCCACATAAAGACATCAACTATTTAAAATTTCTAGCCTGGCATCAGTATCGTAGTTTGAGATTTAATGCATAGTCACGTCCAAAATTTTGATCGTGATTTGATAACACGTAGTTAAGGTGTAAAAACCTAACTAAATATCATTCAATCAATTAATTTTCGATATTTTCACCGGATACAATTACGTTTGAAAAATGTGCCAGACGATGCACCCCAAGTCTCTTATAATGATTTTAACTTTCTGCCAGACAAAATTGAAAGTTATGTGTAAATTGAAGCGCGAAGGTAATAATATATAATCAAAACTTCTTTTGATATACACTGATATTTATATATAGCATTTGGGCAACTTCTCGAAGATGTTTCCCAAGTAGCTAGTCACTTAGCATGATTTCAACCCCCTAGCAGACGCAGCTGAAGATCATGTCTTAACTCGAATGCGAAGGCAATAGTCTATCCTAAAATGTCTTCACATAAATATTGATTTTTATATATGTTATTTGGGTAACTATTCGAAGATGCTGCCCAAGTCAATTAGAATGAACGTAACTTTCTGCCAGACGCAAGTCATGTGTTAGATGAAGTGCAAAGGTGATAGTACATCCTAAAACTTCATATCATTAATATTGATTTTTATGTGTATCATTTGAACAACTTTTCGAAGATGTTTTCCGAGTAGCTAGTCACTTAGCATGATTGAATAAATTATTTAAGTGATTATTCGAAGATGCTCCCAAAGCCATTTAGGATGAATATTGTTTAAGATGCAGATAGGCAAATAGTTATAAAGATCGATAAGAATCGAAAGGTCCAGGAAACTGTTGAGAAAATGGAACAGCAGAATTATTGACCAAATAAGAAACGCAAAAAGTTACAGTTAAAGATGTAGCATAAAGAGTTGACGGTAAAAGCGGCTCTCATATTGTTGAGAAAATGAATGAGCCATATAAGTCATATAATATATATTGCATATCCGCACATATAATCGTGCGCATAATAACGCAATGTATAGTATGCCGATGTTCAAAAAACTCTGAGAACATCACGTCTAATCACCACATAATTTTACCACAAAATATCAACATGTTTTAGGAAGAGCCATTTTTACTGTCAACTTTTCATGCTACATTTTTATCGCAACTTTCAGCGCTCCAACTCTTCGTTGTATCATTTTGCTCCCAACATTTTGTTCGGACCTTTTGGTTCTTAACGATCTTTGAGACTATTTGTCTTGTTACTTTTCTGTCTAACCCATTTGTTTTGAAAGAAAGAGGGATATTTTGCATCTTATCATGTTATATCTCAATACTGATTTGATATATGTATGATATTTGGGTGTTAGGCGTAATCTCAAGCGGAAATGTAGTAACGTATATCCTTGAACGTCATATCATAAATTATGAATTATATATATATATATATATATATATATATATATATATATATATATATATATATATATATATAACCAGATTACTTTGGAAGATTCTTAACTTCTGCCAGACCAGGTGAAGGTCATACTTTAGCTCAAACGAGAATCTTAAACAATTTTAGACTGTCAATGAATGAATAAATGAAAAATTATTTTAAAATGACGAATTTCATTCAAGAGTAAAATTTTTGATCTAACAAATAAATGATTATAATTAAAACTCAACAAGTTGTTCAAAACTGACATCAACTTTCTGCCTTTCAGTTTTCCAAAGATCAACAGCCTTCACCCGTGTACGCAAAAAATCAATCGACCAATAGGTTTCCTAGATTTCAATCTCAGGTTAGGTGGATTTTGAAGATCGTGTATTATCGGAAAAACTTCTGGAAATGAGTGATGATTATCCCAAGACGATTTAAGAGCTAATTTCCTGCGAATATGGGAAGGAACTATATTACAAATAACCGGAAGCCATGGGGTAGCAGTTGAACTGATACATCCACTTAAAACTCTCATAGAACAGTTCAACTGAGAATAAATCTTATTGACATGAGCATTATTCAACCACACTTGACAGCAATATTCTGCTGCTGAATATATTAAAGCTAAAGCAGTAGTTCGCAAGTAGTAGAACAGTTCAAATGAATAAATCTTATTGACAGCACTATTCAGTTCGCAAAGTAGAGATTTAAAAGTCAAGGAACGATCAAGCTTTACACCAAGATATGTTGGAGTGAAATTATGAGTTAATAGTGATTGATTGAAGAATACTCTTAGTTGCCTATCCTTCTCATGATTATTCAGATGAAAACAAGAAACCTCAGTTTTCGAAGGATTTGAACATAAACGCCATTTTTTGAAGAAAATGTTCAGAATTTCTAAATCAGAAGCCAGTGTTTGCTCAATTGTTTCGAAGTCATAGTGTCGAAAAACCAAAGCAATATCATCAGCAAAAATAAACTTTGTAGAGGAAGTTTCAGGGATGTCAGACATAAATAAATTAAAGAGAAGAGGTGCAAGAACAGATCCTTGAGGTAGGACATCATTTAGAGTGTAAAATCTACTGCTTTTCTCACCGATAAAAACTCGAAGTCTTCTATCAGATAACATATTTTCAATCAACTTTACAGTTTTTCCACATTGAACTACTTCAAAGAGTTTATAAACTAAACCATCCTTCCAAACTATGTCATATGCCCAAGAGAGATCTACAAATACAGCGCCTATTTTAAGTATACCCTGGAATCATGTCTCAATGAAAGTGGATAAACCTAAAACCTGACCAGAACAATTCCAGTGTTTTCGAAAACCTCCCTGAGAAGTGGACAGAGCTCTGTCAATGATTGGTTCTAACCTCTGATGAAGAAGTCTTTCTAAAATTTTCAAATTATATATTGTGAAGCTTTCACATATGGATTCAGGTAAAATTCGATAGTTAAAAATCATTTTATGATCATTCAGAGGACAATAGTGCTATCTTTTCAACAGACAAATTCGAACAAAATATATGATTTCTGAAAAAATTGCTTGAAATGACAGTGCCATTTCTTTCCTTGTGCCCTTCATATAGAAACAGGTATCTAATGATTGATTGCACATCTTGAAACGCTCAGAAGATCGGAATTACAGATAGTATCCACTATTCGACTGAATCTCATCTTTAGATACATGTTTACCATTAATTGATGTCTATGTCAGAGGGGACATACAATAGCCCAGCACCCTCGGGTTTGTGTCAACATGGGGGTATTAATGATCGCCTGGGATGCACTATGCCCTTCCCCCTCTGCAGATCGGACAATCCGTCGTAAGGCATTTTCAATTATGATTATAGGCTTTTTTAAATTTTGAAATTCACACTCTCAAATCTCAGTGATGACTGAATACAACATCCCGAACATGTAGTGATAATTCAACATTTATCATACAATCTAGTTTTTTTCATCAAAAACTTCTTGTTCACAAGTAGTCGATGATCCATGGTTAAAAACAATCAATAATGTGAAATACCGAGTGATTCCATATAAATTTGGTTGTGTATAGTTTCAGACAATCTCAAAGTCCTCCACAAATACAATAAAGGAAGTAGAATGAATCTGTTGAAAAGTTTGGAAAATCCCACATTATACTACTCTTAATAGCCAATTGAAATCAATAATCCCACCTATTTAACATTTAAGGAAAAAATACATACAAGTACATACAAATATTACAAATGTACATACAAACAGATGGATAACCCCCATTTACCATAGTATGAACTAAATAAAAATATATAGAGAAATACTACACCAAAAAAAGCTCCTGTATTGAACTTAAATAAAGTGACAGACACCATAAACATAAAGCATAAAAACAATAAGCTGAAACCGGAAAATCACTAAAACAGCGGACGATCGGAATTATTCAAAATGTGATCGAATAGACTTCTTACTTAGAGAAGGTCGAGGAGAAAAAGTCCAATGTAATAGTTGAAGCATTAGCAAGCCTAACAACCCTATAAACAAAGTTATTGTTTGCATAGTTAGATCTGAAAACTGACATTGACAAGTGCGCTTTTCAGGTATATTGAACTTTATTAATTCTAAAAGTGCAGGACAGTTCACCTCTCCATTCAGCAATTTGTAGAGAAAACACAAATCCGACTGCCGTAGTCTAGACACAAGAGGCATGACAGAAAAACATTTGCGACAACTGTCAAACTTATATTTCGAGGTATATAGGACTTATATGCCAAAAAACGTAAGCACCTCCTCTGGACCTTCTCCAAGCAGTCAACATCTCCCAACTCACAAGGAGACCAGACAACTGAACCATACTCCGAAATAGATCGGACAAGTGAGCAATACAACAATTTAACAGTATCCGGAAAAAATGACTTGAGTTACGTGCTATAAAACCTAGTGTCTGGTAATCTCTCTTGGAAATATCACTAATATGCTCCTTAAATTTAAGTTTTTGATCAAGCGTAACACCAAGATCAAGGATACTCTGAACGCGATTCAAACTTTCACCCCCAATGTGATAATCGAATTCAACATAATTTTCAGACCTATAAAACGTTATGACACTGCACTTATTGATATTTGATTGTAAACAATTTGTATCAGCCCAGCAACCAAATATGTCAATCTGTGACTGCAAATAGACGGTATCTCAATTATTACGTACAATGGAATACACCTTCAAATCGTCGGCAAACATTAGAAATTTAGCAGATAAGAAATCCTCAATATCATTAACAAAAAGATTGAATAGGAGTGGACCAAGGTGCGATCCCTGTGGAACTCCGGATGTCACTAAAATTTCACGTGGGTAAAAGTTTCTGTACTTCTGAGCCAGGAGAACAATGGACCAGACACACCCAAAGCTTCAAGTTTAGCTAAAAGTAGGCTGTTATTCACTTTGTCAAACGCTTTGGAAAAGTCCATGTAGATTGAGTCCAATTGATATCCCAACTCAAAGCAATCAATAATGTCTTTCAGAAACAGCACGAGGTTAGTCACAGTGGATCGCCCCTTGCAAAATTCGTGCTACTCACCAATTATAACAGGATAATACCTCCAAGACAAAAAGCTACAAATTAAGCTATCTAAAATCTTTGGCAAAGCAGATTGCAAGCAAATACCTCTGTAATTTGAAATCTGAGACTTTGAACCGCTCTTGAAGAGAGGGATAACAAGACTTCTTTTCCAAAGTAGAGGGAACTCCCCATTGCTTGAGGAAAGATTAAACAATTGACTAATAGAGTTTGATAGAACGAAAGCGCATCTCTTCAAAACAATACTTGGTAAACCATCACATCTCGCTGAAAAACAAGGTTTCAAGCTATCAATTACCTCCAAGACCTCTCTCGGAGAAAACCGACAGCCACTCACGCTTAAAGAAGCATCACACTCAATCTTACCGGGAACAATTATTTCTTTACTGAAAACCTCTGAAAAATAATCAGCAAACATAATCACTACCAGATTGCCATCTGTACTAGACGCATTCTTTTATTCCATACAATTAGGAATTTCAGATGAATTCTTTTTAGAGTTTATAAAGTCCCAGAATGACTGAGGATCAGAGTGTATGATCCGTTCTATATTACTCAAGTAATCAATATATAAATTATCACACAATATCTTACAACTAGAAACGAAACTCGCTCTAAACCTCGCATACTCAACATGGCTTCCGGATCTTCTATATTTGCAATGGGATCTCTTTTTCTGACTGATAAGCTTTATAAGATCGTAACTAAACCACGAAGGATACTTTTTGTTCCTCTGAATTTTCTTTGGAATAAAATGAGTGAAACCGGCATAAATATTATTATAGAACACAGAAAGGGAAAGATTAATATTATCTGGGTCAAACGTCCAATAAGATGCCGACAAGAAATTATTTAAACCGAAATAATCATCTCTTCGAAAATCGAAGCATTCGTAAGAGAATGTTAAAGAAGGTTCTGATTTCTTCATTGACAAGCACAACTCCATAACTGTATGGTGAATACTATACCCATACAAAGGATCAGCAGTAAGCTATACCTGTATCGACTCATCTTGAGCAAAAACTAAGTCCAAATACACACTTGAGATACATTCACAAAACTTGCGCTATCATTAAAAGTAGATGCTGAACTCCCCTCATCGCAAAGGACGAACTCATCTCCAGTCCACTTGGCATGGGGAACATTGTAGCCACCGCATATACACATTTCCAAAATTGGATAGAGCAATGATATTTCTCATTATGGGAGACTTTAATGCAAAGATAGGGAAAGGTAAAATGGATGATATTATTGGGGATTTTGGACTGGGAATAAGGAAAGAAAGAGGAGATAGATTGACAGAGTTCTGTCAAGAACATAATATGGCAATCACAAACACCTTTTACAAGCTGCATGAAAGAAGATTATATACATGGAAATCGCCAGCTGATAAAGACAACAAGATTAGAAGAAATCAAATAGACTATGTTTTGATGAAGAAGAGATATCGGAATACCATCAAATCGGCCAAAACCTACCCGGGTACGGACATCGGGTCGGACCACAATCCAGTGATAGTTAAAATGGAAATCCGTCTCAAGAAACAAGAAGCCATAGATAACAAAAAGCAGCTCCCAGTTTCACCAATGGTAAAACAACAACTTACAGAAAAAATAAATGAATAACTAAGCAAAATTGACTCAACCCCGACCTCCGATGCAAACATAAAATGGGAAACTCTTAAAACTACAATTATGGCCCCAACAACAGACCTATTAGCAACAATCAAGGATACAAACAAGAAAAAATCATGGATGACTGATGACATATTACAGTTAATGGAAATCAGAGGGTCGTATAAGAATAGAGACGAAAGTGCATACAAGACCATACATGAAGAAATGCGTAGAAATAGAAGAACTCCAAGCAATACATGATGACTTCAATCTCCATAAAAAGATTAGAGAACTAACGTGCATGAAAAGAACAAACAAAAACAATATTCTACTAGATGCAAACGGTAAGATAATTCCAGATACCAAAGGAAAACTAGAAAGATGGAAAGAGTACATTGAAGAATTGTTCGAAGATGAGAGACGACAGGAAACAATAGATGGAGACACAGATAAGGAACAGGGCCTAAATATAACAAAAGAAGAAGTTAGGAATGCCGTTAAAACAGCTAAAACAATAAAGCTCCAGCACCTGATGAAACACCAACAGAAATTATCAAATTAATTGCAGAAGATCAAATTGTAGTACTGGTAGATCTGTACAACACTGTATATAACACCGGAATCATCCCTAGAGAATGGCTCGAATCAACATTTATTACACTGCCACAATAATCGAACGCTAAGGAATGCAAGGATCACCGGACGATCATCCATATCCTTAAGATATTGCTCGAAATTATACATCGAAGAATTTTCACAAAGATTGAGCAAGATATTAGCGAAACACAATTCGGTTTCAGAAATGCGAAGGGTACTAGGCAGGCGTTGTTTGCTTTTAATGTGTTGTGGACGACAATCAGCCAATATACGTAGCCTTCCTCGATTATAACAAAGCTTTCGACAAAGTCCGCCATAATCATCTCATAAAACTCATGAGGGATAAAAACATTGACAGGAATGATATCAAAATAATAACATATCTCTAGTTTAACCAGACTGCCAAAGTTTCTGTGCAAAATGAACCTTCAGAAGAGATAAAAATAAAACGTGGAGTAAGACAAGGATGCTTGCTTTCACCATTACTCTTCAATTTGCATTTAGAAGATATAGTACAAAAAGCACTGCAAAATCAAAAAACAACGGGGGTGAAAGTTAATGGGAAGGTTATAAACAACATTAGCTACGCGGATGACACAGTACTAATAGCAGAAACCCTGGAAGAACTACAAAGGCTAATAGATCTAGTAGTACATATTATCGAAGAAAGGGGGCTCACTTAACACCAAAATAAAAATAACACCAAAAACGGTTTTATGTTAAACATACATTGCACGCTTATAATCGAGCTTGCTAGCTTGTTTCCACATTCTAGCCCTACTTATCACACGTCCATCGTTGTCGGTTGCACAACTGCCTAATAATTATAGTGTAATATTACAAAACAAACATTTTAATCAACGATTGTAGACAATTGACGTGCCTCTCGGTTTTATTTTAGTCTAGTCTATGCATATGTTTATAATTCCCACGACTGTATCTATTTTATTATTTTTTGGTTTTAGTACATTTATCTTAAACAGTGCAATGTATGTTTAACATAAAACCGTTTAACTTAAAAAGTTTTTACCTATTTTATTTTCTAGTTTTTAGTTTTTATTTCGCATTCTTTTTAATTCATTTAGTGCTCCATTATTGCAAGGTTTCTTGCCCGTTAGATTATTGCAATCCAACTCCTCTATACGTAGTCCCTGCAAAGATCTTACTCTACTAAGAGCCACGTAGGCTTGACATGTATACAAATTGTGTTAATAGCATTCTCGAATGCCTGCAGATTATTAGCTCTGCATTGCTGGGTACGCTCTCGTTGTTTACTCAACCTCGCATCGCGATGTTTAGGCGTTTCTGAACCCAACTGCTGTCTTTGTCTTTCACGGCTTTGTATTAATCTAACTTCATATTCTTCAGGCGTTTCTGACGCTACCATCTGTGTATATTGCTCCCGTTGTTTTGTTAACCTGGCTTCATATTCTTCAGGCGTTTCTGACGCCGTCATTTGTGTATATCGCTGACGTTGCTTTTTTAACCTGGCCTCATATTGCTCAGGTGTTTTTGACGCTAATTGTTCCCGTCGTTTCTGTAATCGACTTTTTCTATCACCTTCACTTTCTTTAGCTCGTTTTGCTTGATACTTTTCTTTCGCTTTTTGAAGCCTTCGTTTACGTTGTGTTGCAGTTTCTGTTTTATTTATGTTTGTATTTTTATATTTTTTTACCATTTTGTTCCCACGAGTAATGGACATTTAAACGGTCGACCCCCAGAGGTCCAATAAAGGGCAAGGCTATGTACAACAAGATGCGCCTGAGTCTTGAGGAAAACGCTAACGACATATCATTTTATCCACCCTAATGCCATACAGTTCTCGGCGCGTTTTAACCTTTCACCTTAACTTGGGTGGTGTACCGCTAACGACGTATCATTTTCAGCCACTCTAACGCCACACAGTCCTCAACACGATACAAAATCTTGACTTGGGGGTTAATTCAGGCTGGATACATTGTATTCTACTGGTTGAGCACTTTCATTTGATACCCATATTGATAGGATTGATAAAACCTACGTTATCCGCCATTTTGTAGCGGCCGCCATCTTGGATTTCAATTTTTATAGTATATTGTATTCTGATTGTTGAGCCCTTTCATTTGATACCCATATTGATGGGATTGATAAAAGCTATGTTATCCGCCATTTTGTAGCGGCCGCCATCTTGGATTTCAATTTTTATAGTATATTGTATTCTGCTTGTTGAGCCCTTTCATTTGATACCCATATTGACTACTAAATTTATGACAATTCGAAAACACCAACTACAGCGAGAAACATTATGGATCAAAGGGGAGCCAGTGGAGAAAGTCTTCAAATACAAGTACTTGGGAACAATTGTAAATAACAATAATGATTATTCACAAGAAATAAGATCAAGAATCGCAAAGGCTAGAACAGTGTTTAATAAAATGAGGAATGCATTAACCAGAAAAGATCGTCGTCTAAATCTTAAAATCAGAATGCTTAAATGCTACGTATTTCCAGTACTATTATATGAAATGGAAGCCTGGACGCTTGGGAAGTGCGACACTGAGCGGCTGGAAGCATTCGAGATGTGGGCATATCGAAGAATCCTCAGAATAAACTGGGTGAGCAGAACAACGAACAAGGAGGTATTCACAAGAATGGGAATGGAGAAAGAAATAATCAACACAATTAAAATCAGAAAGTTGCAATATCTGGGTCACGTGATGAGAGGGGAAAGATATACACTGTTGCAAACTAGTATACAGGGAAAAATACATGGTAAAAGAAGTATAGGAAGAAGACGCATCCCCTGGTTGAACAACCTAAGACAGTTGTTCAACAGTAACTTCAAAGATAAAAATCGCCATGATGATAGCCAACCTTCTCAAAGGAGACAGCACGTAAAGAAGAATGATATTTCTTCAATAGTGTACCCATGGGAAAAGTAAATAATCTCATCCGAGAGCGGTGGAATATAAACACCTCCCACTATATAATTGCAACCATGTGTAGACACCATAAGGAATATATGTTCTATATTATCAAAGAAATGATCAATCACTTTAGCTCCAATAGTTGAGCGAACCAGTAAGGCAACACTGCCGCAACACTATTTTCACCATTTCTATCTAGTCTAAAATATCATCAATATTTATTGATTTGAAAGACATCCCCTGAATAAGTATTCTAGCGTGATATTATCCTTCTAGTAAATTATCTGGATACGAGTGATGGGTATGAGGCGTCAAAATAAAAAGAATATAACACAAACTTACCTCCTTGAGCGTGAAGTCGTTTCACTTTTCCTAAAACCTGCAACGAAACAGCAAACATTATTACACAGAATATTCTCATACAAAATTCAGTTGCATGCTTCACTTCACTCCAAACGTTACTATTAAAAATATCATTCCAAGAATATAATAACCTATTTGTCGTATAAAATAATTATTATTTGACGAATAGCCTACAGCGAAAACCCTCGGCGTCGCGGGAAATATTGGGAAAAAGATTATCTCTTCCTTTCGCCCCGGGAAATGTTTCTCAAACGCGAACCAATTTCAATTTGGTTAATTGAATGCTTCGAAATGGAAAGCTAAGGTATTCCTCGTTTCATTTTACGCTGTCGGGGGAGTTGCAACATTTTCGAATTATCTTGGACTTCAATGGAATAAGAAACCAATGTGGCACCAATTTGCGTCGTAGAATATGAATTTAGCCTTTGAAATGTAAGCGTTTACTAATATGAATAAAAGTAGAATTAATCCCTGAAAATTGTTATGAATACAATGTGTACAAAATGTAAGAGGAATTGAAATAGCTTAGTGATCGAAATGGAAGTAACCATAACTATAAGCAATAATGATATCAATTTTAAAATATTCAGAAAAGACACATTGTCAGATGCCTTTAGATTTATTTAGTCCCCTAAACTTACAACCCTTAACTCCATGATCCACAGAGCGTTTACAGTACCAATGTCGGAGAGTAACTTTAAGTCAGAAATTAATTTAAACAAACCATGAACAATCATTTTCCAATACAATAAATAAACTCAGAAAATAAACATAAAACTGCAAAGTCATATGACTGTCTGAAGTGTACTAATCTAATTTTTTCCTTAAGTAAACCTAACACACCGACACTGATTCGCTAAACAAAATAAAGAGTGAAAACAAAACTCAAACAGAAAACTCAGATTTAACAAAAAATATATCAATTTCTCAACTCTATGATGTCTTGAATTTCATCCCTACCATTACAAAGGATAATCTTCTTCAGCTCAAATTTAAACTTCCTCATGTCAGTAACAGTAACATTTCTTATTGACAATGCCAAAGCATTAAATAGTCTAGGCCCCAAGAAAGAAGAATTTAACTGGCCAATGGTTGCAATGCACGAGGTGTCACATAAAATTTATGTTCCCGTTTGGTATTATAGGTATGATGAAACTCCTCCAGTAAGTATGCATTCCGATACAAATGTATTATACATGAGAATGCAAACATTTGACGAATATCTAAGATCCGAGCTTCATCATGCAGACGTGAAGTAGGGTAAGTATTTTCCTTATTGAAGATGATTTTTGAAAACTTTTTGTAGAACCTCGATACAAGCTATATGCTCAGCCCTTGCAGCTCCCCAGTTCAGAATACCTTAGCATGATCTAAAGTGTATCCAAGACAAAGGTGACCTGTTTTCACCTGAACAAAAAACACGCTGGAAATGAACTCACCATCCGCTTCGAAGGAACAATACTCACCCACAACAAAACACCAAAGTACCTGGGCATTACTCTCGATAGGACTTTGTCTTTCATGGCTCATCTGTCGAACACTGCGGAGAAGCTTAAAACAAGAAAGAATATTCTCCAAAAACTATGTGGCACCTCCTGGGGAGCATCGGCATCTACCCTCCGCTCTTCTGCTCTAGGTCTTGTTTTCTCTACTGCCGAGTATTGTGCGTCAGCCTGACTAAATAGTCCGCACGTGAGGAAGATGGCTACTCAACTTAATAATTCTATGGGAATGATTGCAGGCATAATCAAATCCACTCCCATGAATTGCTCCCAATAATAAGCCATAGTCCACCTCCTCATTTGTGTAGAACACATGATAATTAATAATACAAACTTACCTATCCACCAAGATATTGCAGAAACCAAAAACAACCGACTTCAGTTAAGAAAGCCATAGTGAGACTCTGGCGAGGTGCCCACGGTGAAAATTCCACTTTTATGCAAGATAATGCTCCTCCGCATACCAGCAACCTCGCACGACATTATCTTGTAGCAGAGGGAATCGCCAGCTTGCTCTCTAGACCTAAATCCTATTGAATATTTATGAGTTAATCTCAAAAGGTCAATTAGATCGCGCCAGGATAATCCAAGAACTCCACAACAGCTCATCCAAGCCACCACAGAAGAGTGGCAGAATATCACCCCAGAGGAGGTCAAAAACCTAATCCAAAGCATGCACGGATTCAGGCTTGTATCAAGTCAAAAAGAGGTAATACAAGCTACAGAGGTCGAGACAAAAACACCTACTCCGTGAAAAAACTATTTTCAATTTTTTTACTACATGCGGAAAGAGTCTCTTATTTTCTTTCATTCGTTTCTTTCTCAAAATGAACCTTAATTTATTTCTTTTTTCAATTGAAATATCTCATAAAGGATCAATTCTAACAATCCTTCGAAATTTCAAAAATCCCTGAGGTACTATTCAAAATATCGGATGATTCCATATGAATGTGGTTGTGTAAATATATAACCATCACTAACTTTGTACTCTAGCTTTCAATTCATACTTGTTTGAAGTAGAGCGGAAGCTTGAAATAGCTATAACGATGAATAAACTTTTCCATCTCAAACAGTGATATTTTTTACGTAGTAATATTAGCAATCCTCATAATTTCATTTACATATCTAGTATTGGCCGAATCTATTTCATTTTCGAACATCTGTGGTGCAAGAACAGATCCCTGAAGAATGCCTTTCTGAAACTCCAAAACCATATTTTCTCCAACGGATAAAAAGTCTTTTGATGCATGCTAGAAGGAAAGGGAAGCTAACCTTCACCATGTGATGAACCACGGAGTATAGTGTCCACCACACATTATTTTCAACTTCAACAGCTACAAAAAGAGATGACATAAGCATTAATCCCAATTAACCTAATTATGTTATGTCTATAAACCGTCCAATGTATAAAACTGTCGTTTATTGTTCCAGTGATAATGGGATTATTCATTTTTACATGTTCGCAACAACAATAACTTAAAACCGTTCTGAAATAACGTGTCATATCGCAAAAACCCGACTGTAATTATGACTAACGCAACTAAACTAAACGAAGTATTATATGATTTCATTTCATGCAGTGGGACGACCTCATTAGCTCGCGTTCCACACTATATGGGCGGTAACAGGTTGAGAGGGGGTTCCGAGGGGGGCACCACGTCAAGCTGATAATAGCACGTTTGACGCGTAAGTCGTTGTGAGCCCCCTTCGGTTCAGACTTCAGAACGAAATATACGCTATACCAGGTGCGTTCTACAGAACGAACTCTTTTGAGATACTCGCTTTTAGTCATGTCATGTTCGTACCTCTTCATTCGTTGCTATGTCCCAGAGAATTACAAAAATAAGCACTGAAGAGCAATGTTTAGTTTTGTTTTAACCCTTAACTGATCCGTGAATTTGACATAAGTGACATTGTCGTGGGGGCCCATAAAATGTTTGCTTTTAGCAAACAAGTTGTAACGGTGTACTTTAAAAAATGCTCATAAATGTTAAATAATACACACAACCAAATTTATATGGAATCACTCGGTATTTCACATTATTGACTGTTTGTAACAATGGATCTTTGACTACTCGTGAAGAATGAAGATTTTGTTGTAAAAAAACTCGTATGATAAGAAATGTTGAATTATCACCACCACATGTTCGGGATATTGTACTCAGTCGTCATTGAGATTTCAAACACTAAATTCCAAATTCAAAAAGCCTATGATCATAATGGAAAATACTTTACGTTTGGATTGTCCGATGTGCAAAGGGGTCGAACAATTGCTCTCGGTGAGGAAGGGGTGACAAAGATGGATATAGCAGCCACAATGGGGGTATCACAGGGGGTGATTTCAAAAACCTACGCCTGACACGTGGCGCTACAATCTCTGGAAAATAGGCCTAGAAGAAGTCGTGGGAAGATCACTTCTGAAGAACAAGACCGCTTTTTGTTCAAAATTGCAAGAACAGACCAGATACTACTACAGCAGAAGGCCCTTAAGAGTTCCTGAGCTAAACAGACAACAAAAAATTAACAGGCTTAATTGGTGTATCGAGCACCAAAATTGGAATATTGGTAAGTGGCGAAATGTTCTTTTTTCGGATGAGACCAGCATTGGTGTTCGATCAGATGACAGCCGGATTCGGGTTCTTAGGGATCGTGGAAGACAAGCTAGACTCCGAGCAGCACGACAAATTCCGAAATACCGAGGAGGCAGTATGATGTTGAGGGGTGGCCTTATGCAGGGAGGCGTTTCCTGCAAGTGAAACGGCTAGAAATTATATGGACCTAGTGCTAGAGTCCATAGTAAGACTTTGGCGAGGTACCCACGGTGAGAATTCCACTTTTATGCAAGATAATGCCCTCCGCATACCAGCAACCTCGCATGACATTATCTTGTAGCAGAGGGAATCGCCAGCTTGCTCCCTAGACCTAAATCCTATTGAATATTTATGAGTTAATCTCAAAAGGTCAATTAGATCGCGCCAGGATAATCAAAGAACCCCACAACAGCTCATCCAAGCCGCTACAGAAGAGTGGCAGAATATCACCTCAGAGGAGGTCGAAAACCTAATCCAAAGACGAACTTAGGTCGAAAAAAAAACGCATATTCCGTGTGTTCACTAAACTTGTACGTCTCGTGAACTCCTACTAGGCCAATTAAGGAATCGTAGGTGTTTCTATTTTGTTGACATTATTGGTAAATTTCGTGAAAGAAAAAACACAATAGGTCGGTGAAAATATGACGCGAGAGACGTAGGTGTCTGAGACTCGCGGAGTATGCGACTATTTTTTGCGTACACTAGATATGAATTGTAAGACTTGAAAAGATTGTTGAACACTTTAACATATCTTAGTTGATTTAAATAATGCGAAATACTGCTATACAAAACTGGGTAAATGGTTATAAACAAAATACAGTGACTTCCTAAAGAGTGCGAAGATATTTTTAAATGCAATTTATTGGCCTTTACACAAAAGTTGTGGGTAGAGATAACATCTCATTGGTCGGCAAGAATTGTTGATAATTCTCTACTTTTCGAAAGTTACTGGAAAGTCCCAAATTGAGTTAGGGACTATTCCAAGAAATTCACAATAAATACATCCTGAAGGACTCTATTTCATATTTTATGCGATGTAACGTAATAACCCAGATAAATTCAAATGAAAAATCGAATTTTTTTGAATACATAGTACACTCCATGTTCAGAAGGTCAGTTTACGATAGGCTAAGTAAACAATCATAAAGGATTTATCTTTATCTCATCACTCATGATTCGGATTCATGGAAATTATTGAACAGATGGGTTAATAAATTGATAAATTGAGTTACCAGAATTGCAATGAATCAGGTGTGTGACCAATGAGATATTCGTGAGATGGGCTGTTCTTAGCGAATAAATAATTTCTAATACAATACAATTTAAATACTCTGTATTGAACACCGTGGGAAAACAATTTTCAATTTGTTTACTACATGCGGGAAGAGTCTCTTATTTTCTTTTATTTATTTCTTTCTTAAATTGAAATATCTCAAAAGGATCAATTCTAACAATCCTTCGAAATTTCCAAAATCCCTGAGGTAATATTCAAAATATCGGGTTATTCCATATAAATTTGGTTGTGTGTACTACAAATGAACTACTGGACATTCGTAGCAGATGTTATACCCACCCTGCGACTTTTATTTATGTTTTAAGTGTGTAATTGGCATACAATAAGTTCTACTTCTGCCTCTCACTCTCTTTTGCTCAAGTGAGAAGGATACTATTCTGAATAAAATTAATGATTCATCACATTGGAACGCATCTCGCATATCCCCGTTTGACAATTCGATAATGTCAAAAATAAATTTCAAAATTTCCAGTAGATTATGTATAAGAAATCTTCCTCCAAAGACATTTCGACATTATGCATGAAACGGGCGAGTATTTCTAGGGCGTGTGCTGATATGTTAGAAGACGTTCTGAAGCAGAGATACGAAAAGGAACTCCACATTGATTTGAGCTGCAAGTCCAAAGAAACACAAACGTTCCTGAATCCGTCTGTATCGATTCTAGAAAACATAACGTTCAAAAAAAGTTACCAGGCTTCGATATAGCCTTATAATGCATATATCAGAAATATCTGAGACACCAACAACAGCAGAAAGCAATGTAGAACATGCAACAGGAATGGTAGAACCGACCACAACATCTCAACAACAGAACGAACGTATCACTGAGATGACAGAACGTCTTTTACTCATACGTAGAAGAAGACAAATACTCAACAATTTATCATTCCATTCGCCTCCGAATACCAATGTAACGCCACAAGAATTAAACGAAGATAATCAAGACGAAAACTTGGAAATCGCTGATTTGTTGGGTCAAGGAGACAACAGAACTCTCGAGAACTTCTGGAGGAATTTCAACCAGAATATTGTGGTGAACGTGAATATGTCCTCGTACTTCAAAATTATGATGATTATTCTGTCTTTGAATTCTTTATTGTTGTTTAAGATTCTTGCATGGGATCCTTTTATTTTGTCTTTTTTTTGAAGATTCTGAATAAAGAAACTTATTTGTTTATATCTATTTTAGTTGATGAAAATGGTGGCAACAGCAGTATAGGCAAGCAAGTCAGCTTTAGAATGTTTGCTTCTAGCAAGCAAGTTTTAATTGTGTACTTAAAAAATGCTCATAAATAATAACTAATAGGCTTGTGTAATGTAATCAATTTGTTTTTTGTTATATATTCTGACTGTGTATTGATTATTTAAGAATCTACTTGAAACGATTGTCAAAATATTTGTAGCTGCTAAGTTTGCACAACTGTTTTCTATAATAACGTGGAGTTTGAACGCGACCAGTCATTTAGTTTGTTTACAGTGCTCGATTCTGTCGGTTTTCACAATTGATAAAAATATTTCAATCGGTATCCTGAAAGGCACCAGCCAAATAAATCTATTTTTCGATGAATGAAAGAAAATCTTTCAATAGTAGCTCATTCAGAAAATCAAGAAATGAAAAATATCATGTAAGTGATATAGAGGAAGCAACGATCGAAATGATAGGTGCTGTAACGTCCAAACCTTCAATTCCGAGTAGACAAATATAAACAGAAACAGGAACTTCGAGACTCCGGACGCTGGCATTCTGAAGGAGAACCACTTCAAACCGTACAAAATACGAGTCTCCCAATTTTTGCAGCCAAGGGATCCCCCTCGCCGACTAAATTGGTATCTAGAAAATATCGAAGAACGCCCAGACTTTCTTAAAGAAGTCATATGGACAGATGAAGTCCGCATCCCTAGCGATGAGATATTTATTCGCCTTAATGAACATTTGTGGTCCGATATAAATCTTCAACGCCATATTGATGTACAGCATCAAGGAAGATATGGTTTCAATATGTGGTGTGCACTAAAAGATTTGAATGGAGTACGTTATGAAGAAATTACCAACAATAAGATCATTGAAGGATTTCGCGATCAGCTTCCGCTAGCACAAAGATCAAATATTTTTTTTCAACACGATGGTGCCCCTTCCCACTAAACAAAGACCATCACTGATCTGTTGAATTTGAATTGTAGACATAATTGGATAGGGACTAAAGGTCCTATGAGATGCCGCCTCGTTCCCCTTACTTGATGCTACTAGATTTTTTCGTTCAGTCATGTTGAGGATTCACTCTACAAGAGAAACATTTACAATTCAGAGGAGTTAAAACAGAATTTCAGGAATGCTTTGCTTGTTAGCAATACTCATATTTACAATGCCAGCCGTAGTGTTTCTGGGCGATGTAATGTATGTATTGAAAAGAATGGCAACACTTTTGAATATTTTCGATAAAGTAGTTTCTCGCATTTGTATCGTGAGGACTTTTTGTTTCTGTTAAAGATTTTCGTAATGTCTAGTTTTTCATAATAATATATTTTTACTCACATAACTTGCTAATCATTCTAATAAAATATAACCAAAGCAACATGCACGATCTCATATGTTACGAAGAATCCTCGGGTTGGCAAGTTAATTTAAAAAAAAATTCAATGTTCTTCTGAAATTCGATTTATGAAGACAAGTGATTTTCGAAATCTAAGACCACAGAAAGACTTTAACATTCCATCATATCGAAATTTTCATAATTTTCATAGTTATGCTTTCTATTCTACATCTTGAAACTACCAAAGGAACAAATTCTTAAAATTAATAGTTGAAACATACAACTAACAAGCAGCTATTCCGATATTCTATCAACGTTAATACCCATACTGAAACTGGAATCGTAAGTGTCAAACTCTAAGACCACAGTTAATTACTATGGTCTAAACTAAATCGAAACAAACCATAGAAATAACCATGAACATAGATAGGATCTTTAAAATTTGTGGTTTTCAGTCCTAGAACAATATGAATCGTTGATGAGCATGCACCTTATGGAGTTGTGGCAATTTCAGGTTTTTCTCTGTGTAAAGGTATTGAATGCAATAATTGTCTACAAGTGTTATATATTTATGAAAAGGAAGAAAACTCCTGCATCCAATAGAGGTAAAATTTCCAATGGTTTATATTTAAAAAAAAAGCATGTTTGCATTAGAACTCGAAAACCGCTGAGCTAAAAATTTTTTTCACACACCACTGTATTCTACTCAAAAAAGTGCCTGTAGAATGTCAAACTTATTTTTATGTAATATTTATGATGATCATGATATCCGCGATGGACGATTTACACAAAATTCGAGAAATTCTGAATAAATCCAGAACGGAAAGAGATATGTGAAAAACTTTGGTACCACTAAACTAGTACCTGAAAATAAAAGCGAGAGAATGCTCTATCTGAAATATTTTACATAGCTATCGTACAAATACATCGAAGTTTGTCCACCCTGTACATAACAAATTTGAATGAACGTATTTCGATTGATTGATTCACTATCATTGTGATTGAGTTTCTGACCAAAAACGCAACAAATACCAGCGAACAACCATCGTTTTCACCTGACATAGCTCCGGCCGATCTTTTTCTTTCTCCAAAACTCAAAATACCAATTCGAGGTATCTGTTTTAAATCGATAGAAGATCTAAAAGAGAATTCGTGACAAGAACTGAAATCGATTCCAGAAAAAGTGTTCGAAAATGTTTTGATGATACAATAAATTTAGTTGGAAAATAAATATTTTGTGTTTCCTTGACCTATTCCGGGTACTTTTTCACCAGAATGTATAGGTGATAATTGTTATTCAAATTTTTTATCATGTGAAATGTTTGTTTGTTTGTTATTCCTTTAACGTGCTCTATTTCCGCCTTTCGGACAATGACACGCCGGGGAATTCTGTCACCTCACTAACCCGGGAATTTTGGGATCTTTAATCTCCAACACATTTCTGTTAGACAAGACCGACGGTTTTACATCTCCTCCGAAAGATGGATACTCAAGTAATTCCCCAGAATCCGAAAAATCGCACCGACTTTATGGGGATTGAACCCAGGTAACTCTGCACAGGAGACGAATATCATATCCTCTACGCCACCGAGCTGGCTCATGTGAAATGTATTTGCATCAACTAACAGCCACTAGTGTTCAATTCTTGAATATGTTCCATTCAACGAATGTATGAAATATATTTTCCAGTTACAATTCATCACTTTGTGAACGATATTTCTTCAAAACCATTAGGAAAACTCATTAGAAAATACCATTTTCCCTTTATGTATATATTTTTCCCATCCGAACAATATCGACGAATATTCCGGGAACGCAATAGCTTTCAAAGCGAAAGTCAATGGTGCCGAACGAGATGATGGGACTATGGAAAAGCGTTCGAACTGACTCCTAATACGAGTACACGGTCTATGAATTTTAACAATGCAATAGAATGACACTCGGTTCAGATAAAATATTGATTTTCACGTAAAAATTTCAACTTTCATTCAGGCTTTTATGGACGCAGTTTGATTTATTACGTGGTTTTAGTCATTCCATGAGGTTTTTCAATTGTTCACGAATTATTACGCAATTGGGGGCACGTCAGGCAAATACCAATTGAAATATTCGCAGTTTAATTTGTAGTGAAAACTTAATGTTGCTTCATTGGTTGGAACCGATGTGGACATTGAAAAAGCGATGCGTTTTGAAACATTTTTGAATAACTTGCTAATATTTTTTCTGACAATTCCAATCATGTGTCAAAATACACGTTTAAGAACACAGAAATTCGAGTTTGATATCGGATCAATTCCATAGAAATAGGAAGGAAGGTAGGATATTAGTGAATAAATTTGACCATAGAGAATCCTTGCGTTTCCGTAGCAACGCAACATTCACAGCGAATAGCACGGTTTTAAAACTGTCAAGAACAGCCATTTTAGTACCTGTTGTAAAGTTTCTGCCGATATAAATTGAAATAACTCGTTTTGGAAGCACCAGTGAAGCAGAAATAAATAGTTCTACACAGAATTCTATCCCCAAAAATACAAGAAAAACGCACAGCTCGATTTGGCATCAATTCAGTATATTCTGCAAGGAAGATTACAAAGAATACGTTGTCAAAACAATGTGGAACACAACTGCGAAAATGATGCAGAATATGTATTTCGAAAAATTCAACATGAGTTTCGACCTCTTTACCGATTCAGCATTTAGAAAGGCTCGTGTAGCTCGCAATTCTAAAAGGAAGATGTTAAAAGGGGATGTGGAAAAGTGCAAAGAAAGTTCCGTTGCATTAACAAGAACTGAAATTGATAGCATGGCTCTGTACTGGGACGAAAATGCCCCGATAGGTTTGTTGAAAAAATGTTTCCATATTGTTGCTTATGAATTAGCATGGCGTGGATGTGAAGCAGCATCTTGCAAGGTACACTTATTCAAAGAGGAAATTGGTCGTATTGAATATAACCCAGTATTCTCGAAAACTTGCCAAGGCGGCTCAAAAAATGCTGTGATAGTAAATGGCTAGTAAAAAAAGGAAAACCCAGATTTATGTGAGGTTGTTTCATAAGATATTGTCGAAAAGACCCGATCATATTGCAAGTGATAAATTACACTGGTCAACAAAATTTTGTAACAAGAAAGGTGCTGGCTAATTTTAAATTACCTACCTACCTCATTTTATAACCATATTTATTTTGATTCCATCAGATCTAGTTTTCGTGTTACAGCTACAACCCACAAAATTAAAAATTAACTATTTTCGTTTTACTTTCGCATTTAGAGAATTTATTTATTCGAAGAACGCAGTGGTTTGTTCTGTTTTTAGAGTGAAGTGATTCATAAATCATGTCAAGAAAGTGTAAAAATGACCCTGACAAGTTCTGTTACAATTGTGACATTACTTTCAAAGCTCAGCGAAGGAATTTGACACCATTAGTAACTAAGTTATATGAACAATATTTTGGTTTCGCCATCGTACAACAATACAAAGCGTGGGTTCCACACATCTGTTGTGTTACATGTGTCTTCTCACTGGAGTGGCGAAAAGATCTCGATCTATGCCTTTTGCAATCCCTATGATTTGGACGGAACCAACGAACCACTCATCTGATTGTTATTTTTGTCTTACTGATACAAAAGATATTACAACTCAAACTAGCGATCTGTCCCTTACGCCAGAAGTCGAAAAAGAGACATTGGATCCTGATTTTCCAGAAGGTTTCTGTTACTTTCGCAATCGAGATGAAGAGCTGAAAGGTTTTTTTCACAAGATGATCAGCTTGTATTTTGTAATAATGTCTATGGTGTAATGACTGTCTTGAGTATAGAATATAAAGCAGAAGAGTGGCGTTTATTTATTGATAGCTCAAAAGTAAGTCTAAAGGCTGTTCTTTTACATATTTGCAATAAACTTCCTCTATCCCATTAGTTGAGGCTTCTAACATGAAAGGGTCTTCTGAAACGATTAAATTCAGTATAACGTACACAACTGGGAAGTTTGTGGAGATTTGAAGGTGTCCTAATTTTAGGATTACAACTTGGGTATACAAAATACTGTTGTTTTATTTGTGAGTGGGATAGCAGAGACCGAAAAAATCATTATGTTAAGCAAGACTGGCCCAAAAGACAATCTCTTACTTCAGGACAAAAAAATATCATTGGTGCAGCTTGAGTATGTATTTTTACCACCTTTACACATAAAACTTGGGCATATGAAGAACTTCGTAAAAGCTATGGACAGGAGTGGTGACGGCTTTTATATTAAAAAGAAAAATTGCCTAAGATAAGTGAAGCAAAAATTAAAGAGGGCATATTTGTTGGCCCCCAAATCAGGCAATAGATGAAAGATAATATATCTAACGAAAAACTCAGTAATTTAGGACAATTAGCTTGGGAATCTTTCATGAAAGTAACTTCCAATTTTCTAGGAAATTACCGTTCAAGAGACTATATATGATTTTATTGGGGAGGTCGTTACTTGATGAAAATCGATATACATATTTTCAATGAAATAAAACTAAAGTATTTAGATTTTCACTATATTAACAAAACTATGACCGGTTTCACCACACTGTGGCTTCATCAGATAGATACAAACTAATGAACAGAGTTATTCCTTATATATTAGTCTTATTTCCTACTTAATATTACAATAGGTATAAGTAAAAGGGTATGTTGGAAAACCCATCGGAGTTGCTTACTTTATGAATTGAAAATATTGAGTAAAGGAGAAGGATTTACATCTAATTGACTATTAAGTTACCTACCTGAATTCTTCTCTTTGTTGATCTCTAAAATTTCCAATAGATTGAGTTTTTGTCTGTTATTTTCATTGTGTAAAATTTTGAAATTATCATTAAAATGATGGTTTTCTTCGAGTAAGTGATTAGAATAATGGGAATCTGATTTATGATAATTAAAACTACGTTTGTGCTCGGATAATCTAACTTTGAAATTTCTGAAAGTTCTACCAATATAGCTTCAAGCTAATTCTAAGATGTGCGACCAACACACAGAATATCTGGTTCCTATCCAGTTGTTTGAAGAACGAAGTATTTCCGAAATATATAAAACTGAAGACCCATAATATCAGCCCCGTAGCCCAAAATGGATTACTACAAGGCAAAAAGAAATGGTTGAAGTTAGACATCAAGTTTCAATACAGCCAACGAGACAACTACAACATCTTTTTAAAGGTAATCCATTCGGAGTTGCTTCATAGATTGCATTCAGTAGAATTTGACATTTTAGATTCCGAAACAAGATCCAAAGTTCATTCATTAATTCACAAAAAGTATAAAATTCAGTTGCGAAAATTGAATAAATTATTGAGTAATAGACCTGAAACTTCAAAAATCAAGTCCAAATTTTCCGATCACCAATTTTATGATAGGTTCAGTAATCTTTCAGATGCTAATTTTTCCAAAGATGAAGTTTCACTTCTAGAAAAGGGTTTCAAACACAATTTAGAGTCAAATAACGCTCGTCTCCATTTCGATCTGCTAGGAATTGAAACCGAAATAGCCCTAAATTATTCACCACAAGCCAAACACCTAAAACACTCTTCAGCGTTACTACTTCAAAAGAGTTCAATAGTTTTCAACCTAAGAAATTCGAAAATACAACTTTAAAGTCCATTAAATCTAAGTCCGCATCTGAAGATATCATATTCACCAAAGCAGACAAAGGTCATGCAGTCATAGCCTTAAATAAAGCAGATTATTTATTGAAAACCCAAAATTTCATTGAATCAGGTTGTTATGAAGAAATTGATAAAGATCCAACTAATAAATTTCAATTCATAGTAAAAAACGCTTTAGAGTATGCCAAGTCTATAATACCTACCAACCAAAAATATAAACTTTTCATTGACAACCCGCAATCACCAAAACTTTACTCCCTCGTAAACTCCATAAAACAGGGTATCCCATTAGACCAGTAGTTTCATATTTTCAAGCTCCAGCTGCAAAACTTTCACGCTTTCTCATAGACATCATTCGACAGTACGTTAATTTTGAACCTAAATTCTCAATAAAAAACTCTTCGGTCCTAATAAATAAAATTCAGCACACGATTCTACCACCGAACGCTAAACTTATGTCATGGGATGTAGTATATCTCTTCCTTAGTGTTCCACCTAGTGATACAGTGAAACTCATCAAGAACGCTCTTCAAATTAATAGAGTCAATCCGATAATTCAATCAAAAATCTTACACCTTTTAGAAATTTGTTTAGAACAAAATTATTTTAACTTCAATGGAGTATTATATAATAGTGAAAAAGGTTTAATCATGGGTAATCCTTTGAGCCCTCTGCTCGCTGGATAATATTGAAAAAACTATCCAAGAACATCTGTTATTCAAACACTTTATTTATTGGTTTAGATATGTCGACGATATCATTTGTTGTTTCACTGGCACAAACAGACAATTAGAGTCATTCAAAACATTCATTAACAAAATTCACGATAATATTAAATTCACGTTAGAGATAGAAACAGAAAACTCCATTAACTTTCTGGATTACTAAAATTAACGGCAATCATGATTTTTCTATTTTTCATAAGCCATCGCATACAGATATTACTATTCACAGCTCATCTACACATCCTTATCCACATAAATTAGCAGCTTACAATAGTATGGTACATAGACTCATTAATATCCCAATGTCACAAAATAATTTCATAAAAGAGTTAAATATAATTAAACAAATAGCAGTCAATAACGGTTACAGTCCAACTATGATTGAGAACATGATTTCACGCAAAAAATTTCAAAAAGCAATCCAGGAAGTATTTCCAAGTATAAAAAGTTCTAACACAAAATACAACAGCTCAACTTATATTGGTAATCCTAGTCTAAAATTAAAATCATTCCTCTTGCATTATAATTTCAATAAAGCATTCCGAACTGATAATTCTTTAGACCGACATATCAAAAACTGCAAATCTAAAATTGATAAAAGTCATAAATCCGATGTTTACAAACTGTCTTGTGGGGATTGTAATAAAATTTATATTGGTAGAACTTTCAGAAATTTCAAAGTTAGATTATCGGAGCACAAACGTAGTTTTAATTATCCTCAATCAGATTCCCATTATTCTAATCACTTACTCGGAGAAAACCATCATATTAATGATAATTTCAAAATTTTACACAATGAAAATAACAGACAAAAACTCAATCTATTGGAAATTTTAGAGATCAACCAAGAGAAGAATTCAGGTAGGTTACTTAATAGTCAATTAGATCTTCTCCTTTACTCAATCTTTTCAATTCATAAAGTAAGCAACTCCGATGGGTTTTCCAACATACCTCTTGTACGTGTTGTAATATTAAGTAGGAAATAAGACTAATATATAAGGAATAACTCTGTTCATTAGTTTGTATCTATCTGATGAAGCCACAGTGTGGTGAAACCGGTCATAGTTTTGTTAATTTCAGAAGAGAAAAGTGGACTGGATACGAAAAAAAAGATCACAAATCATTCTCATAGATCCAGTGCTGTTTCGAACCTATCTGAGGCAGGTGTCAGTGAACAAGAATCGATCAAACTAACCGGACACTCTACAGCAAGCTCTATTAGGCCCTACCTGCAACTAAACAATGTGCATCATTTGAATGTTGTTTCAAATCTTCGAAAAACTTGCGAATGCTGAATCTTCCGTAATTCCTCAGGCATCGTCCCATATAGAATCGACCCGGAGTGAAAAAATTATATATAGTAATTACATTTTCAATAACTGCTCATTCCAATGATAACTAAACATGTTTGTAATGAATGCTTTATGATTTTCTCGTTGAGTTTGTGTGCATTTCTCAATGAAATTCATTTTGTACGTTTTGTCATTCAGCAAACACCACTCGAGCTCAGATTTGGCAGCTTGTATTATCTTCTCTTGTTCTGATACAAGCCTGAATCCGTCTAGGTATGCTTTGGATTAGGTTTTAGGCCTCCTCTAGAGTGATATTCTGCCACTCTTCTGTGGCGGCTTGGATGAGCTGTTGTGGGATTCTTGGATTATCCTGGCGCGATCTAATTTTTCATTTTGAGATTATTCCATAAATTTTCAATAGGATTTAGGTCTGGAGAGCAAGCTGGCTAGTACAAAATAGCGTTTCCTTTGGTTTCAAGATAATGTCGCGCGAGGTTAGTGGTATGCGGAGGAGCATTATCTTGCATAAAAGTGAAATTCTCCAGCACTAGGTCCATGTAATTTCTAGCCGTTACACTCGCAGGAAACGAAATCAGGTCTGTTTTACCTCTCAGCACAATGCCACCCTAAAACATCACACTTCCCCCTTAGTGTTTCGGAATTTGTCTTGCTGTTCGGAGTCTAGTTTGTCTTCCAAGACCCCTTAAAACCCGAATCCAGCGATCATCTGATCGAACACCACTTCTGGTATCATCCGAAAAAAGAACATTTCACCAATTCCCAATATTCCAATTTTGTGCTCGATACACCAATTAAGCCTGTTAATTTTTTGTTGTCTGGTTAGCTCTGGAACTCTTAAGGGCCTTCTGCTGTATAAACCCCTCGAACGAAGTCTTTGACGTATCGTTTCGAGTGATACACTGATGCCTGTTGCTTCCAGAAATCGCCTTTGAGTATGGGGTCTCTTCTTGCACAAAAAGCTGCCTTATTCTTTTGAATGGAGCTTTCTTCGACTTCTTCTAGGCCTATTTTGCAAAGATTGTAGCTCCACATATCGGGCGTAGATGAAATCACCCCCTGTGATACCCCCATTGTGGCTGCTATATCCCTCTGTGTCACCCCTTCTTCAACTAGAGCAATTATTCGACCCCTATGCACATTGGACAATCCCACAATAAAAAATAAGTATTTGCATCAAAATCACTCTTGACGTGCACAACCGCAAAGAGGATTCGAAGAGTACTCAAACGACGTACTGCTCGACCCCTTTACCCTCTTCAATTTTGAAGAGTTGAAGCTTCCCCTCTTAGGGGGTTGCCTGTGAAAGCCTCTAAAATATGTCAGTAGATTTCTCTAATCACTACAGGTTAAGAAATAAACAGGCTGATGCGTTTGATATTGAACGTTCTGAAGAATGATTATCAATTCATCGATGGCGTCTTTCAAATAGCTACTTTACATCCCTTCTGACTTCTACCCTGCATAGCTACTAAAATATCTATAACTTTTCTACGTATACTCAGAAATAAGATTCGTTCAAACCTTGAAATGCTATCACACCTTTGTATTCGATTTTGTTTCGCTTGGTGTGAATGCTTCTAAATCTTCACTAAACCTCCAGAAGAATAAAACTATTTTTCAACACCAACTCGAGAGATACTTTGTATAAACGTTAACCGTTTCCGTCATTGATAACTTTCCCAGAATCCTCACACAAACATAGCAGGCTGGTTGACGAATTTATAAAGATAACTGACTGACTGACGCCCTCTATTCAAAGATGTGAACGCTTCAGCGAACGTATTATCCATAAAAGCATTCACTGAAAATCTGTTACCGCCACGATAACCTCACAAAATGAGAAGTGAGAGAATTGAAGCCGTCTAAAACTGTAATTCCAAAGGAAAAATTTAACATAATTCCTGAAACCGAAACATCAAGATAGCGCTCTCAAACGTCTGAATGTTGGAATATTATATCCCCATTCCATTGTAATTTGAATATTCAATCCATATTGTTGGTTGAATAGTTTTGTGTTATAGGATATTTGAAAACTTGGTTAACATTAAAGGTTATTCTGATATGCGAATAGATTTATGTTATTTATATTCTAGTGGATCATTTTACGGTGAATTGACGATCAATTTGGAGCTAAAGAAAGAAGTGTACTGCTTTTACTCTTCAGCATGAAAATGGAAGAAACTTGAAAGACAGGCAGAGAAACAAGTTCAATTTTTACAATGATAATAATAAGAAATTAAATTATGTATTATATTACCACAAGAGATTTATAACTATTTTGGTCTCCCAACCATCTTCACCTGACAACAAGTAGTTAACTGAAGTTGAAAATACTTAAATACATAAACAGATACAAACCAATAACGGTACAAATAAGACTTAATAAACGAAATATGGACGAGCAATAGAGCCAAATATGGCCTTACTGGTCGTTCAGAAGATTATCTCTTGGGGAGTTTGTTGCAGTTTGAAAATTTCAATGGATTTTACGAAATGTAACTTTCGACCTTTAGGTATTCTGTGAATAATTTAAAGTTGATCTATGGGTGGAAAATGATGGCCATATTCGATACAATGCAAGAAAAGAGACTCGGTTCTCAGGCTATTGTAATCTGTGATCTGATTGACGCTCTTTGTATCTAGTTTTGAATAATTTTTTTTATTCCGTTTTGAAACGACATTTGCAATCTTTTCGCTAATAGGACCAAAATATGTTAACTATTGTTGTTAGCTATTTCTTTAATAGTTGACACTTTCCTGGACATATTTTCTTCGGATAATGACAAAGAGAAAGCCCTGTGAATCATTGAATTAAAGCAGCGTATTTATGATATTTTGGGTGTGTTGAGTCATAAGGGTTACAAATTTCAGTAAAGGTGGGTTTTCGATTGGGATACAGGGTGCTTCAACGAAAACTAAACAGAGGCTATATCTACCAAGATATTCATTTCTGATCAAAACGCAAAAACAGGTCAATTTTTGTTATCAACCCCCTACGCGGGGATTGCAATGCTTGAAGATTTTGAATAGGGAAGATTGGTCGAGTGATGACTCAAAAGAAAGGTGCTATCTTTGTCTACATCGCCTTGAACGACTTTTCCTTTTTAATTGAAAACTCTAAAAAATACAGGGTGAGCAACTGAAAGATAGGGAAGACTATTTCCCTGAGACTATTCAAGTAGTTATAATTAGTTTATTACCAGAAATTTGCACCTCTAATATTTATGTATTTTCAACTTTAGTTAAGTATTCACTGAAGATGATCAAGCAACAGAAATTGCAATCCAGGTTTTCAATAAATCTCTGATAGTATAATATATCGTTTGAATTTTCATAATCATCATGATTAATTATCACATAGTTACGACGGATCAATTATCAATTTTAACAAGTAATTAAGGTCTTTGATTTTTCATTTGTAATTTTATTTTTAAATTTCTATCAGTATCATTGTCATTTCGATTATTCCCAAGCATCCCTTAGTGCTAGTGGATTATTGGAAAAAGATTCTTTATCATTTATAAACTTTTGAATAAATTTGAATTTTCGATTTTGTTAATTTCTTGGCAGATTGTAATTCCATGAGCGAACAATGATATAATTAGCAATACTGGTGAGATTAACGACCTCATATGCAAAAATATCATACGAACTGTTCATGATGATTCACGGTCTGTTAGTGAAACCACACACAGTATTATCATCCAGTACTTGTAACGAACCAAATACAATAACGCAACAAAGAAGTATCCTAAAATATTTGCACTACCATCATCTATTCACGTTAATAAAACACTGATTTGGCTGTTTCTATACTATTTTTATCCCCCGCTATAATTTTTCACAATTTAGCGTGTTATAAAAGTTACAAGCCTATTGCGCATTACCCTGTTTAATTGTTATAGCCATTACACACGTCAGGACGGAAATACGTATAATGCCTAGAAAGAAATAAACATTCTGACTCATAGGAATACATTTATATGTAAATAAAATTCGAACAAGCATAACCATTGATTCATATATGGTGCTACTATACCATAAGCAATAAACTTTATCATATTTCTGCTTCGAAATAAAACCTACAGGCAAACAAGCGACTGATTGTCTATGCTACATGAGTGCCTATCTAAAATAAACATGAACTTTGTGTTGTTAATACAGGTTAATATGATACCAAAAATGTATATAGAAAAACGAATTGAATAATTTTATTATATATTCAGCTAGCTAGATATACACGACATGGTTGAAATGACACCTTAAAATAAAGTATTTAGTTTTATAATCTAGAGTTTCTTAATTCACATTAATTTTGGCTTTGTGATGCGTACATACAATGGAAAGAGTATGGACTCAATTTGCCAACGAACAATAACAAACAGATGTGAGAACGTCAAAATTCCAACACTTGTAGACCATCTTTCGATGATCCGTGAATCACATCACGGCTCAAACAAGCGAAATTGTTCCGTTGGCTTCGGTGCTCAAGACCACGATGTTTCCAGGAAAATTAATATTTGAGAGAACATATATCTTCTTATTGTCCGTTGGTTTTCCCGAAGTCCGGTAGCAGTTCACCGTCTCGGTCTATAGAGGGCGACTGGAATCATCAGGATATTTCGATGTGGTTGGTTAGGTTTCTGAAAAGCGATATGTGACACCGATGATTTCCTGATAAAGACAAAACTGCAGTCTGCCGCTTCCTTTTTCGGCATCCTGCTTCATTGCACTATTGTGGCTCTTGATGGCAGATCTGAGAACTAGCTCTTGTCAAGGACATAATAATTCTTATTGCTTAAGTTTACTTATGTAGACTCCTCGCGAAGTTTATCGTGGAAGATATTTGTTCCATCACATATATATATATATATATATATATATATATATATATATATATATATATATATATATATATATATATATATATATATAGGGGTTTTACCCCGACGAGTTGCCCATATATCTGTTCATGCAATCAAACTGATTTCATGAAAAATATAAATCCACCACCCGGTAATTAATACCATTGCCAGGCAATGATTATAATCAAAACATATCCTGGAATAATTATATATTAGGATAACGTTAAATGTTATGAGAATATATCAATCTACCAGAATATATACATACTATAGCATCATCAGACAATGATATCAATGTACCAACGAGTAATGTCAGAGGCTTTCTCCCGGAAAAATCCAGTGTACGGATCTTAGTCAAATAACACTGAATGTTACTCATTAATAGTTTCCTTTGTGTGAAGTGGTGAACGATCGAATAGAATACTGCTCTGAATATAAATATGACAAAATTGTCAGTTAATTATATCACATTTATATAAACAAATAAATAAAATATGAAATGAAATTCTGAGCTTTATAAACTAAAGACAAAACCTATGACTCTACCTCATTATTATTTTCGGAAAGAAACCTACGAAGAATATTACAAGATTTCATGACTGTTATCTTTTGTAACTGTTCAAACAAATTTTCTTCAGACCCAAAATCTCAATACTTTTGTGAAGATTTCTAGGAATAACGCCTGTTGTAGAAATAATAATCGGTAGATATATTTTTCTTCATTTTCCACATTTTTTAATCTCGTCGCCAAGCATCATATATTTAGAAATTTTTTCATTGTATTTATTTTGTATATTATGTGTGTCGGGTATAGCAATATCAATTATATATGTTATTTGATTCTGTTTATCATTAAGAACGATATCTGGTCTATTGTGTTTTACAGCTCTGTTGCAAAGAATTGTTTTATCAAAATTAAGTTTATATTTGTCATTTTCACAAATAATCTCAGGTTCATATTTGTGAAATTTTTTCTTTTGGGAATTAGGTCATGTTTAATTCCTAGATTGAAGTGAATATTATTAGCGACGGCATTATGTCTTTCTAAATAATCTGTTGAAGCAAGGACTGAGCAAGATGATAATATATGAAAAACTGTTTCTGAAGAACAGAAACATCTACGGCAAGAATCATCTATATTTTGTTTGATGATATGTTTTCTATAATTCCTCGTGAAAACAACCTGATCCTGGATCGCAATTGCCAAGCCTTCTGTTTCAGCAAACAATTCTCCAGATACTAACCATTTATTCGATGCAATTTCATCAATATAATCATTTTTCAATTCTTTAGGGTGCTTTCCGTGTAATTCCTTCTGCATCCAACTTTCTCTTTTAGAATTATCATCAAATATATCAAAATCTACCTTTTGCATTGTCAAGTTCAGAGGTGTAAGATTATAATCTCAAGCAACAACAATATCATGTAATTTAGACGTTCTCTGTTTATCATGAAAATGGGAACGTAGATGAAAAATCTGTTTACTATGAAGATTATTCAAATCAATTAATCCACGACCTCCAAGATGTCTAGGTAGTGTAACTCTCTGAATAGCTGACTTTGGGTGGTGCTTATGATATTTACAGAGCATTTTCCTCGTTTGACATTGTAATTCATTTAGATCAGTTTTAGACCATTTAATAATTCCAAAAGAAGATGTAAGAATAGGAACAGCATAGGAGTTTATAGCTCTGAAAAGGTTTTTACTGGTTAAATAACTCTTGATGATAATTCTAAGTCTTTTTTTTTCTTTTTTTCTTTTCTTTTTTTTTGTTGTGTTACGGGTTTTATTCCGTGGTCCATTTTGATTTTGGCGACGTTTCGACACGTTGTCCCTTGTCATCTCAGGCGTTCGGTCCACGATGTCTACCGAACGCGAGAACTTCACGAATACCATCTTTAATGTCTTGGATCGATTCTATAGCATTGGCATAGACCTTATCTTTCACGTAGCCCCAAAGAAAAAAGTCTAAAGGTGTTTAAATCACAAGATCATCGAAAGAGCGATGGTTTCATTGCTTGCGTGGCACGTAGCACCTTCTTGTTGGAAGTAAATAATGTTCTGATCAATTTCGGCCATGAAAAATCATTAATCATCGCTCGATAGCGCAATCCATTTACCGAAACAATTGTTCCAGTCCCATTTTCGAAGAAGTAAGGTCCGATGACACCGCCAACGAACAACGAGTGGTTCCCAGGACAATCTCTTTCTGCGAAATGGAAATGATTGAATTGTCAAGCCCCATCTTCTTGGTGTTCTCTATGAGATGGGACTCGATCAAACCATTCGTGGATATTATGAGCGGCCTAACAACCACAGAGCTCAGTCCATAAATCTCAAATGCCAAGTATCTATATTTATCGACCTTCTCGGTGTGCGCTCGGACCATGTTGTCATCAGCCGGGATTGTCACGTCGAAGAGGACAGCTTTCTTCTCATTTTTTGTAGAATACTGCGGTCTATTATGGAGGACTGGACGGTCTGTAATAATCGTGTTGTCCCAGTACATTTTGAATTCCTGATACAGGTAAGTTTTCATTTTAACTTTAATGAGGCCGGGCTTGAGTCCAATGCTTTGATGATATATTCTAGCCATTGCATTGTGCCTGGAGAGGTAATCCTTAGGGACCAGTATTGGACGGGAGGAGGTGACGTGCTAGATAGACTTCAGCCCTCACGAACAGCGTCGGCATTGATCCGAGGGAATATTGAGTCTCGTAATATGCCGCTGACACGACCTGGTCGGACCCACCGGGTCCTGGATGGCTAGAAGCCTTACCTCTGTTTCAGGATGTAATTAGCCTGCAGTGAGGTAAGTAAGCGACTAGTTCTTATTAACTTCTTTCTTTTCCAAGCAATTGGGGTGTCGTCCATGGAGCGCCTCAGATGTCCATTCCTCCCGGAGTTCACCTGGTGTTCGGCATTTCCCTCCAAACTCTGCCTTCATCAACTGCAACGGCGAGACATCATCTATCTCACGGATGGTCCTATGGAAAGGTGAGTTTTTTGTAGCGAAGTATTTTCTCAGGTTAATTATATTTTCGTCATTGCTGGTCTCTATATTCGTGATACCCCTTTCCCCCTCGTTCCTCGATAAGTAAAGCCGATTGGCTGATGAGTGCGGATGCTGCATTCCGTATTTGGTCAGCATTGCTCTAATGTTCTGGTCCAACTTTCGTTGTTCTGTTGTTGACCAGTGCACAACTCCGAATGAGTATGTTATACTCGGTATTGCCCAAGTATTGAGGGCAGTGACCATCGCTTCCGAGTTTAGCTTCGACTGGAGTATTCGCTTAACCCTGGTCATCAGTTTCACCCTCAAGACCTCCCTAATCTCTGCAGACCCCATGTCCAGTGCCTGATGGATATCGAAGTATTTGTATGCTCTTTTAGGCTCTAGTGCAGGGAACATGCTCTCGTCATATAGCGCTATTCTAGGTGCCCCATGAACAACCTTATCTCTTTGCATTCAATACAGCACACTTCTCAAGACCATACGAATCGCATCGCTGAATGCCTTCACTGTCTCAATTTACCTCTTCATTTGATCTTCTGAGCTGATGTACAGCTTGAGGTCATCCAGATAGAATTGGTGACTGATTCTTATATTATTATGTCTATCGAAGATGTAGCTGTCTGGACTTTTATTTAAGAGACAGTTTAGGGGATTCAAGGCCAGGTGAAACCATAGAGGACTGAGGGTATCCCCCTGAAAGATACCCCTCTTGATTACGATCTCATCAGTCCTCACTTCTCCCGTCTCTGTTCTTGAATGAATTGAAGTCCGCCACGTGCTCATCAGGTATTTGAGTAGGTTCCTCACCGCTTCAGATATACCGTATATACCTCAATACCCTCACCAGCCAGGAATGAGGGACGGAGTCGAATGCCTTTCGGTAGTCAATCCATGCCACCGAAAGATTGCGTTGTCTCATCTTCAACTGTTTCGTTATAATGTGGTCAATAACGAGTAGCTCTTTGCATCCTCTCCTACATCCATTCATGTGCTAGAATGTGGTGCGCTTTGATGTGATTATTATGTGGAAGTGTGGAAAGTCAGGACAATTGTTAGGAGTTTGAAGAGTGTTGACAGGCACGTGATGGGGCATATATATATATATATATATATATATATATATATATATATATATATATATATATATATATATATATATATATATATATATATATATATATATATATATATATATATCTTCGAAGAACCACAGCTGTACCATGACAGGTATCGCCACCTCCTAAGAGTTGCAAATAAAAAGAAAACTTTAGTCGAATTATCTTCAGTTGATTTAGTTGATTTCTGTTGGTACTCAGGAGATATTTTTGCGCATTTTCATCGAACTGGAGGTTTTTTCAAATGCAAAAATGGCCATAATGATTTTTGTCTACAGTCTCTCTAACGGAAAGTCCTTAAAAGCATCGGGAACATCCCCAACGTGTATTTCTCCATACTTTTTCGCAAGGCTTCATCAACGAATAGAAAAATCAGGTAACTTCGCCACACGTTGCTGAATTTCAGTGACTGTCTAGGCTAGTTGGCCAACTCTGACATTACTTCACAACAAGATTGTTCTTGCAAACATTAATTTTCTCATCGAAGTGTTCAAATACTCTTCCAGAGAAACTAATGAATCAAAGAAACATTTTCAATTGTCCGTTTTTTTATTAAAAGTATTTAGTCAATAAGAAAGCTCTGTTCAAAAGACAACATCATTCATTAAGTACATCATTAACTCCCTTCAAAATTTCCAATGTAGCCTTTCATCTGACAATACTCGAAACTATTAAAATACTTGTCTGGCTTTTATGGTTCGTTCATATTAAGTCCGTAAAAGAATCGAAGATAGCGACGGCGTTCTATTCTTCGGGCAATCTTTTGTCCTTGAGAAAATAATTGAAAACGACGAAAGAGTTATTTAACTTAACAATAAACAATACGAAAGGTGAATCAGAGTAGGATATTTTAAAAGCGTCCTCATTGTATATCTGAGAAAACTGATAATATTTCGTAGAAATCCTTTGTAGGATTAGGTAATACGGAATACACAGTCGCAATGAAAGGGAAACGTAAAATAACGTTAAGTTATTTGAAGAGAATGTGAAAATTGACATTTAAATTTGGACAACGGTAGAAAACCTGGCTCTAGAGAGGCTTAGAGAACTGTTGGTGAGAATTGTGGTAAGGGGTCAAAAACACACTCCTTGTGCATTGTTAGGGGTCGAACCTCTGCAACTTACCATTATCAGCAGGAAAGGGGCACACTAGTGTTCGGTGCAAAACAAAGATACCCTGTCTAACTGAAATTTGGTGTAAAGACCCAAATATCGACTATATACATATCCCTAATTTTCGTGGAATTGCCAGTTTTCGTAGGTCTAATCTAAAGGGTGGAGGTGTAGGCATCTGGTGTCGTGATTCTATGGAGGTACACTAAAATTGGATCGTTTTTATGTAAAAAAACAGTTTGAAATTTGTGGGGCGACGATGAAACTCAACAACAAAAATACCATTATTCTAAACTGTTATCGGTCGTACTGACACTGATTCTGATTCAATCAGAGATGAAAAAACTTTTCGTGTGCTTTCTAATATTCTGAAACGTTTCGATCTCTTCGTCATACTTTTTATTAAGAAGTGCTTTCAATTATGCGAATACAAACACTCGTTCAATTATTTTTTGCCGGAGAACCGTCGGAGATACGAAAACAATACAAATGTCAAAGAAGTGTCCAAACTCAAAGAAATAGACGAAAATTGTTTATAAGCTACAGTGGAAAACTGTGAATATGTTTGATAGGGCAAAAGAAGACATGGCTCCGGAATAGAGAACACCATGTGTATTTTAGTTAAAATTTAGGACATCGTAAAGATGGAGATTGTAAAATATAGCTTGTATTCCAAATTTGGGCTGAATATCTCAAAACTGCAAGAGTTTTGTGGAAAAAACAATTTACGGAAATTACAGCATCCTATAGCCCAAAGATGTAGAGACATGAATGTCGATGTTTACGCCTGCTTTGTTGACTGTCGGAAGGCTTTTGACTGCGTTTCACATAAAAAAATGGCGGAAATTCTAAAAAATACCGGGGTTGATGCAGAAGACTTACGCATTATTACAAACCTTTATTGGCACCAAACTGCACAAGTGAGAGTTAATGGGCTAACATCTGAACAGGTAGCAATACGGAAAGGTGTACGTCAGGGCTGTGTGCTGTCGCCTCTATTGTTTAACATTTACTCAGAAGCAATATTCAAAGAAGCACTTGAAAACATAGACACAGGCATTAGAATAAATGGAAAACTACTTAGTAATATCCGCTACGCAGACGACACCGTGGTACTAGCTAACAACCTTCAAAACTTGCAGAGAGCCATGAACCTTATTGTAGAGCATAGCCAACGCTTTGGACTATCTGTTAACGTTAACAAAACTAAAAGTATGGTGTTTTCTAAGCAAGCAGTGGAGGCTGTAATACGCATTAACAACCAACCTGTGGAACAGGTGCATTCGTTTCGGTATTTAGGAGCCACGGTGAACGACCAAAGTGACCCGAAAATAGAGATCAAATCTCGAATCGAACAAGCCCGTAAAACTTTCGTTGGCATGAGAGACCTTTTCGTCAACCGCGGACTTAATCTTCAGCTTCGTATGCGACTACTTCGTTGTTATGTTTTTCCTGTCCTTACTTATGGATGTGAAAGTTGGACTTTTAATCCAGAAATGGAGAGACGCATAGACGCTTTCGAAATGTATCTATACCGTAGAATATTGCGTATCTCTTGGATGGAAAGACGGACAAACATCGACGTCCTAAATACAATGGGAAAATCACGAGAGTTGATGAGAACCATCAAAGAAAGAAAGCTCCAGTACATCGGGCACATCATGCGCGGCAAAAAATATGAGATCCTTCGCCTGATTATTGAGGGGAAAGTCCAAGGAAAAAGATCAGTTGGACGACGCCAGAACTCATGGCTGAAAGATCTAAGGAGGTGGTTTGGAAGAACGTCCACTGAAATTTTTAGAGCTGCAGTGTCGAAAACAATTATTGCCAATTGGATCGCCAACCTTCGTTTGGAGACGGCGTCATAAGAAGAAGAAGAGATAGCTCCGTAACGAAGCTTTCGCGGACCTTTGTTTGTATGAAGTATTTCCTTAAAACTGCACGTAGATTTACCCTCTCAAATTGTTATGTTATTATGTAACTCCCTTTATATTATGATCTAGACAGAAATATCGGCAACATAGTTACATATCAGAGATATGAATTTATTTAGATATACCATATATTTTAATGTTTTTAAAAATTTACTCATGACGTTGAAACATACATTTCGGACCATAAAGGTCTATCGTTCAATACTCCTCGAAAACAAGTTTTTGAATATAAAAGAGATTTCATTAGAGTTAACATCGATAATTTCCTCCATGATCTATCTAAGGAACAATGGGGTAGCGTCTTTTCAACTGATCAAGCTGACGTAGCTTTCACTAATTTTTCTGTAATCTTTTCGCATTATTTCAACTTGCATTTTCCGATGAAGAAGTTTTATAAAAGACAAAATAGTGTGTGGGTTGATGATGGGGTGAGACAGTCTGGTAGGACTCTGAGAGATATTTGCATTCTATCCAAAATTCTGCCGTATTTGAAGGATTTTTATCGTGAATGTAAGCACAATCAATGTTGGTTGAAAATACGAAACTTTCGTTTTTTTGAATTGTGGAGGCCGTTACTTGATGTAGATCCATGATATAAATGAGATAAAAACACAAGGTTTAACTTTGATCTACACTTTATTTGAAAAAATTCGACGACGTTTCGCTGACACAGCAGCTTTATCAAGAATGAAAAATAGAATGAAGAGTATGGTATTATAAACAAATCGTAGAACAAGTTGGATGAATAACAGGAAAATCCACACCGAGCCATTGTACAGTTAGTATGAAAGGTAATAAAAACTAATTGAACAAGTTAAGTAGGGGTGAGTAATTCAAATCTACCTGTTCATTCAAAAGCTTGTCCGAATGTTTGTATCTATTTATTTCTAATGCTTCTAGGAGATCTAATTTTGAACTTTTGATTTTATATGTAATATGTCAAAGTTTTTATTGAATGAATGGTTTTCTTTTATTAGGTGGTTTGAATAATTTGAATCAGATTTATTTTTGTCGAAGCTACGTTTATGTTCAGATGTTCTTATGCCAAAACTCCTATAGGTCCTACCGATATAAATTTTATCACAAGAACCGCAATTGAGTTTATAGATTCCTGATTTACTTGATTTTTCAACACGAGATTTATTATTTTAATATGTTTACCTAAGTTATTAGAAGTTTTGAAAGCTATATTAAGATTTTGTTTGACGAGAAAGGATTTAATATTTGTACTTGCAGAACCGCAGAATGTTAAACTGTTGAATATTTTATAGTCTTTATTAATAGGATATACTTCATTTATTGCTTTTTGATAGAGTTTTTACGAATGATTAGGTCTATCATATCCGGATTATATGAATTATTAATGGCTATCTGTTTGATGATGTTTAACTCATTATTATAATCTTCTACTGATAAAGGTAAATTGAGTAACCGATGTACCATGCTGTTTAAAGCTGCAACTTTGTGTTGAATGGGATGTAATGAGTAGTTATGTATAATTGTATCAGTATGTGTTGGTTTACGAAAGACCGAAAAAACATGATTATTATTTTGTTTAGTGATTTTTAAGTCCAAAAAATTTATGGAATCGTTCTGTTCAATTTCTATCGTGAATTTAATGTTCAAATGGATGGAATTAATGAAATTAACAAATAAGTCTAATTGACGAGTAGTCCCAATGAAACATACTAAGATGTCGTCAACATATCTATACCAATAAAGAAATTTGGAAATGAGTGGATGTGTATGAATTTTCTGTTCAATATTATTCATAAAAATCTCTGCTAAAAGTGGACTCAAAGGATTTCCCATGATCAAACCATTTTCACTACTGTAATAGATGTTGTTGAAAGAAAAATAATTTTGTTCAATGCAAACGTCCAACAGATTCAATATTTCTGATTTAATTATGTGGTTAACATGATTCGAATTCAACATGTTTTCGATTAATATTCTGACATCACCTGGAGGAACACTTGGGTATAAATTCTCAACATCAAACGAAATAAGTTTTGCGTTAGGTGGTAGGTTAACGTTTTTTATGTTATTTATCAATTCGAATGAATTTTTTATAGAAAATTTTGATTTGAATGAACAATAATTTTAATAATATCTATAAGGTAGTGCGACAATTTCACGGCTGGGGCTGTAACGTAAGATACGACTGGTCTAACGGGGTTATTTACTTTATGCAATTTAATGAGTGAATACAGTTGAGGTGGTTGAGGGTTTGGTAAAATTAATTTGTATTTATCTATTGCTTTAATTAAAGATTTTGCGTCATTCACTGCAATTTTAATATTTTCTGGAATTTAATAGTCGGATCTTTGTTTAAAATTGTATAGTTTCCGGACGAAATGAAATTTAGAGTTTTAAATAGGTAGTCATTTTTATTTAACGCAATAACAGTATTAACCTTATCTGCTTTTGTAAAAATAACTTCATTTAGTTGAGATTTTTGTTTGATGGCCTTTAAAATATTTTGTTCTTTACTCGGTTTAAAGGCACGAAACTTTCGTGCTATCAGAACAAAATTAGGACGGCTAAAAATCAAGTAAAGGTTGTCTGGAATGTCATTGATCAATTCAGTCATAAAATCTGTTTCCCGAATTATAATCTAAATAAAAAATCAAAAAGATGATATCATTGAGGACCCAAAACTTCTAAGAGACGAGTTCAATAACTACTTCCTCAATATTCCTGGGCAAATAATGAATCAAACTCCAAAAACAGAATATTATGATAACCTTAAAAGTAATGATAGCATGTATCTATTCCCATATGTTGAGGAGAAGCTCTTTTTATTGTTGAATAGGAAATTGAAATCCAAAATTTATTCTGGTTATGATCACATTCCAGGTTTTCTTTTAAAAAAATGTCTAAAACAGATTTTGATGCCACTGACTCACTTAATCCACCTTTCTTTTTCTGATGGCATTTTTTCATCAGAACTGAAAATAAGTAAAATCATTCCATTGCATAAAAAAGGGGATTGGGAGAATATGGATAATTCTCGACTGATAGCCTTCGGCTTTTGTGAAAACCCTTGCCCGGTACATCCCTAATTCCTACCTTCTCCTTGACATTTAGATATAAATCTCCTTATTTTGTCCTTGTTCTTTTTATGTCAAATACTGTTGATTTTGAAATAGTGAACTTTGCTACTCATTCCATCATCAATAAAATATCTTATTTTTGATTTCTCTGCCAGTGTGAGCGTTTTATGATTTCTCTTGGTTGGAGCCATTATGCACACCACCGGTAAGATTGAAATGCAGAATGCAACTCTAGAACGATACTCGCCACTCTTAGATAGTACAAGTACATACAGTGTGTTCCAACGAAAATTTGACCCCCTATAACTCCGAAATGAGTAACATTAGCGAAACACACCAAAGACACGTCGATTTTTTGTTTCGAGGGGAGCATTCTTTCTCTAAGATATTTTTCTGGTCTTGTGGCATAAACTTTAGATTTTAGATGGCCCCAAAAAAAAAAATCTAGGATTTAAATCTGGTGACCTGGCTGGCCACTCAACAGGTCCTCTTCTACCAATCCACCTTCCTGGGAAATTTTCGTCTAAATATTGGCGCACCCGAGCATCATAATGCGGAGGAGCACCGTCTTGTTGAAAACGCATTTCGTCCTCAGAAAGAGTTGGATCGTTCTGTAAAATTTCTGTCAATCTAGGATGTATGTGTTCCTCTAACAACTGTAGGTAGCCATTTCCATTCAGATTACCCTCAATAAAGAAAGGCCCAACTAGATGATTGCCAAAATTCCTGCCCAAACGTTCAACTTCTGAGGCCTTTGCGTGTGGGCCTCTCTAAACCAATGAGGATTCTGTGAGAGCTCGGTACTCGGCTTTTGTGAAAACCCTTGCCCGGTACATCCCTAATTCCTACTTGTTCCTTGACACTATTTAGATATAAATCTCCTTATTTTGTCCTTGTTCTTTTTTATGTCAAATACTGTTGATTTTGAAATAGTGAACTTTGCTGCTATTCGACGAGTACTCATTCCATCATCAATAAAATATCTTATTTTTGATTTCTCTGCCAGTGTGAGCGTTTTATGATTTCTCTTGGTTGGAGCCATTATGCACACCACCGGTAAGATTGAAATGCAAAATGCAACTGTAGAACGATACTCGCCACTCTTAGATAGTACAAGTACATAGATACATGTACAGACAGGAAAATTATTATTGTTTGTATATCAGAAGGCGTCGACGTGCTTGGATTATAGATATATCTTCCTTTAGGTGATTTCAGACAATATGAGAAAAAATTGTTCAGAATTCAATTTTCTACAATAAAAAAATAGAAACATACATTATGCCATCTGGAACAATAAAGATGGCGTCAACTTCCCGTAAAACCGGAAGTGCCACAGCATTGAAAATATCCTCGAAACTTAGTTCTATTAGACAACAAGACAACAACAGAAAATTTCTTCAATCGGTCATTCCTTTCACCATAGATTTTTAATGTCCTATCTTGCGTGGACACCCAGTATATGCTATCCCTCATGCTATTCCTTTGATTCCCAATTTCTAGGCACTGTTTTCGGTTCGATAAGTAGCTCTTCACCAAATCATAAGCATTTCCACGAATTCTATATCTGTACAATTTCCTCCGTAAAGTGTCGAATGCTTTGGCCAGATCAAGGTATTCGCAGGGAGCACGACGAAAGCGACATCTGATGGTAGCGTAAAATCATGCTCGGCAACGGTATGACATGTGAAAGATCCGTATAAATAACAGTGAATTGTTTCAAAAAATGAATTTAAAAATAAATATGTGTTATAAAAATCTGTTATCGTGTTTTTTAAATTGAAAAAACTCATTACGATGGAAAAAGTGTGTATAAAAAAATTAAGGAAAAAAATTCTTTGAAAACAAGCTTTTATTTAAATGCGCTAAAAAGAAAAAAATAAACTTTTGCACTAAAACTTTTACCGTTAATTCATAACGTCATTTCAAATTTAACACATTTGACACAATTTATATGTTATAATATAAAAGCTTGTCGCGAGATATAAGTACTCGTATTTACTTTATCAGTTTGAAATATTTACAGATAGGCATAACATATAAATTGTGTCAAATGTGTTAAATTTGAAATGACGTTATAAGTTAACAGTAAAAGATTTAGTGTGAAAGTTAATTTTTTTCTATTTAGCGCATTTAAATAACAGGTTGTTTTAAAGAATTTTTTAAACTTAATTTCATTTTTAAGTTATTCTTGGCAATCTTTCATTTGGTACCCATATTGTAGGAACGAATGAAAGAAAATTATCCGCCATTTCGTTTTGCGTTAAGAATAATTGGTCCACCGCCTTGTTGGATTTAGAATGACGTCACATAGTTAATCATGCAATGTCATCCAAACTCAACGTGTATACAAAATTTCAGCCCAGTTGGTTGAGATCAAGTGCCTCAAAATTGAGTTGTAAGATTTCACCCGAACATACAAACATACATACATTGCAAGTTAAATAAAAGCTTGTAAATATGTTTATAAATAACTAAAAGGAGTTTTTAGAATCCCATGGGTTTAACAGGTGAAATGTAAACAAATTTAATATATGACAACTGCAATAATGCAAATTGCAAAAGTGTTGATTGTTAATATGATTTTCAGAAATAAAATGAAAAATTAATGGCAATGTAATTGCGAATCGTAATTTGAACATACATTACCCTAGTTGCATTGTTACTGAATAATGTTACACACTACTTTGTTTCTTCTTTTAACATCATTTATCCATTTATTTTTTTATCCATTTATTTCTTCCATCCATTTATTTCCACTTGGCCACTGGAAATGTGTAAAATTTACATTTACTGTTTCTAGCTGTATTTTGCAATCAACAACACAACAACTATCATTTTTTATTTAATGTTAACGTGTTTATTTATGATAAAAGCATGATTTAACGATAATTTGACCACATCGAGCGCTGTGATCGATTCAGCTGTCCCCACTATATACTCCGCTCCCTGCCAATATGCAGAGCCCTTTTATGTCCAGAAAACTGTGGATACTTGCTGTTAAGTCGCATAGAAGGCAAACATAGAATTCAATTAATATTTTATGTCAATATTCTCAGTCTTTTCGTTTTTCTTTAAAGTGAAGTACGTTTAGTGGGTGTCAAAATGAATAAAGTCAATATACCGGGTGTAACTGGAAAGAGGCTCGCCCCTAAAACTTTTTTCCCCTCCAATATTTTTCAATGAAATTTTCTGAAATTGATAAAAAATTTACTTCAAGTTCATCTGAAACGCTTACGGTTTCACCGGTAATAAGCCAAAGTTTCAATTTTTAAATGGCTCACCCTGTATATTTTTTGGGAAATCAAATGAAACTCTCTTTGCCTATACCTTCAGTATATTTAAAGATGTACTTGTTCTCAAGTCTAGGTGGCTATGACGACTCAGCTGGTTCTAAAATTGTAATCCACACAAAGCATAAACGCAAAACCTTAGCTTTATTCTGGCATGGCGCACATACTCATCATCGTACATTCCAGATGAATGAAAATTTAACAAAACACATAAATAACGCAAAATACACAAATGGACCATAAATGGAATGTTATCAAATCAATTGAGTATAACTTCACAACAGGTTTTCAAAGAGACCCCCATTCTGTGCCTGACACAGCCTATTGCGGCGAATGGTAGCCCGTACTACATTATCCATTTGATTTGGAAAGATTTCATTTATTGCTCCCCGAACTCTATTCTCTAAATCCTCTCGATTTTCTGAAGCAGTTCTATAAACACGATTTTTCACATGGGCCCACAAAAAAATCTAATGGGGACAAGTCGGGCGATCGAGCTGGCCATCTTGTCGGGCCGTTGGTGCCTATCCACCTTTCATTTGAATTATTATTTAGGTATTGAACAACGTCCCTGTAGTTGTGCGTTGGTACTCCATCTTGTTGGAAAATTAAGTTATTAGCAACAGCCAATGGTAAACCATCAATCAGATGGCTTATTTCGTTTTGTAAAAATCCTAAATATCATTCCCCTGTTAATGGTCCATCAAAAATGATTGGACCTATGAGATGTCGCCCTACCATTGCCATCCATACATTAAACCCAAATCGCTCCTGGAAATTACCCTCACGTACTAAATGCTCGTTTTCGTGGGCCCAATAGCGCGTATTGTTTCTATTGAACATTCCGTTGTTAGTAAATCGGGATTCATCTGAATATAAAATTTCATAAGGATACCTTGGATCCATTTCCATCTTTTGAAGAAACTGGTTGCAATATTCTAATCTTCGGCCATTATCATTTTCATAAAGGTGTTGATGAAGATTGTATTTGAACGAGCGAAATTTATGCTTCTTAAGAATTCTCCAAAGACTCTGATGACTTATCACTATTTCTTGTGCGATTTCTTTGGCAGATGCCGTACAATTCAAATTAATGTACGCTAATACATCAATTTCAGAATTTTCGCCTACTATGAAATTCTGATTATCTGCAACAACCGGTTGCTGACGAAACTTCACTTCCAGTTTTGGAAAATGGTGCCTTAAAGGATGTTGCCGTTCTGGATAGCGTTCAGCGTATAAAATTGCTGATGCTGTAGAGTTTTTTCGACATTCGCCATAACTGAGTAGCATATCTACTTTTTCATTCCGTATCTACAGCATTTCGTCTGTTTTTCTGCCGTGAAAATTCAAAAACAATTTATACTCACCGATTCAGATGCAACACAATCTTATCTTATGACATTTAAAATTGAAACCAAAAAATTCTATGATCTGTGATAGGATTTCAATGCATTTCCAAAGCAAGTTGAAAAACGAGTATTATACTAGGTACTATGTCCAGGATTACAAATGGAAATTTTAAACGAAAAATTATCAATTTGGTATCAAAATATTCGTAAAAATATTCTGCGTATTATAGTGCTAATGAGCCTCTATTATACCTTGCGGAAATAAGTTTTTTTTAAAGAAACAATGTTTGGAATGTTACGAAGCCAATAACAGAAGGAATTCTACAGTTTTAGTGATGAATCCAAATGTACTCGGTTTCGGTCGATAAATCACGCAGTTTTTTTGTCGTCATAGCCACCTTGACTTGAAAACAAATTTATCAAAAAAAAATTAAAAATTCGGCAAATTCGTCTTAAAATATGCTGAATGTATAGACAAAGAGAGTTTGATTCGATTTCTCAAAAACTATACAGGGTGAGCCATTTGAAAATCGAAACTTTGGCTAATTTCCTTTGAAACCGGAAACGTTTCAGATAAACTGTCAGTGCCATTCAAGTTGAAATAAAGTTTTAATTAAGTTCAGAAAATTTCATTGAAAAATATTGGACAGGAAAAAAGTATAATAATATAACAACGCTATTCAGCTTTATGTTGCATCCACAAGATTTTTTTGTCGGCCAGTGTTATTATCAACGTTTTATGCTTAAATCTGGATCAGACTTTCGAACGCCACATTACAATATAAATATCCGCTGGAGAAACAGATAAATGTATTAAAAGAATTTTTAATTTTACCCAAATCTCATTTAATTCCTCTGTTTCCAAGTGGCAACAAAATTATGTACCACACATAATCATAATAAACTTTCTTCTTATGTATTTTTATTGCATGTTTACTCTTTCGTATATTCCGATCAAATTTTTCATTGTATTTGATTGAATATTTGATTGCTTCTTCATGTTCGACTGAAAACTCAAACGGGTTCAATCGCGTGCCACACTGTAACACATAAACTCCAAATGATATTATGGTCACGAAATATTCAACCGGCCACAAAACATAACACAATGCAAAAAGTCCATTACAATTTCCCCAAGCATTCAAAGTAGAATTTATAAGCTTCACCATTTCTGACAACCACGTATTTTCATGAATATAATTTTAAAACATTATCTAACTCCAGTTTTCTCGGAAACTCTAAGCTGTATACCGAAGCATCTGCTGCTGACTGAGGAAGTTTGTCGAGTGAGATTCGCCTTCAAGGATATCTTGTGGCGAATCCCATCATTCATTCTTGGCTGTAATCAATATGCCGAGCGACGATCTGTTGGATATCTGCCAAACTTGAATTCCTCGTGATATCAGTGTATTAAGCTGCTAATATCACTTCGCTTATGTTCTCGATATTCTTAGACGAAAGAGAATATTGGGCTTAGTTTAAAAACAAAATTGAATCGAAATAGACGTAAGATTTTTTTATGTATAAACATTTTAGGCATGGATACTGTCATTTTGTGTAATACAAATGATGAAATATACGGTACACTTCTGGTATTACTCAACGGTACACTTCTGCAACCAACGTTGCTGTTCTAGCAACTGAAAACTAACAAACTTATAGCTAAGATTGTGATTGAACACTTTACTTGTCCCAAACAAACAGAAGAGAGGTCACATCACCACTTAAAATCGATACTATGATTTCTCTCAGAAACACGACTGCTGCTATAGGTTTGGACGAAATCCCTGTAAAATTGATGAAGTATATTGCTCATATCATTTCGCACTCCCTGTGTCACCTTGGAAAATAGTATTTTCCCAAAAAAACTCGAATGCACCAAAATAATACCCATTCATAAAAGTGGCGATACAACTGCCATAAGCAACTACAAGCTCATAGCAATTTTGAACAATTTCAGTAAAATATACGAAAAATTATTTACAATGTATCACTAAGCTTTCTAGAGCACAAGGTGATACTTTCCGACACACAAAATGGATTTAGAAAAGGTAAAAACACAATCCGGGATATATGCATGGCATTAAGAGTTATCTTACAAATAGAGAGCAATATGTCACAGTGAGCGATAAGCGGGGGACCACGCAAACCTCAAAGAAGCTGCATACAAAAAGGGGAGTTTCCCAAGGCTCTATACTTGGACTTCTACCTTATATCGTCTATACCAATGATTTATCGTATCTTGTTTATGCTTTATTGGTGCAATTCGCTGTGATAACTCAAATGTGATAGTGAGTGGTAATAGCACAGATGAAGTTAAACTGAAAATAGCATATAATTTAGATCTTCGACATCAATATTTCAGCAAAATCAATCTCAATTCAAACGCACAAAATACACAGCTTCTCCGATTTTCTTCCGACAGAAACTGAAAAAATTTCTATCACCCAATACATCCACGTAATAGAATCCGCAAAGGAAATGCGCTCTTACGCCATTCATTTGATCAGTTCGGTGGTAAATTTTCAAACCATTGGTGTCAAACTATGCAAATGTTGAGTCACGAATTCGCTATGGTATCATCTGAGCTCGCTCTAGCTGGCCATCAACATCTTCAACTGAAATTAACATCGATAAAGTGAAAGAAATGGTAATTGAAATTCGTCACTTAAATTCGGAAGAGATAGGCAATGAACTTTCTTCATCTCACGAATCGTATTTCGTACAATTTCTAACGATTGTTTGGGCATGAAACACCTTGCCGCTCAACAAGATCTAGAAGACCTGAATTTTCTTCAACAATTGAATTGAAGATATGCTAGAACGAGTCTTTTCTGACCTCACATTCATAAAACGCAATGTAACTAATGATGAGACATGAGTTTATGAGTTTGAAAATGCTGGAGGACACTTCCAGCAATTTATTTAGTTCTTAATTGTTCGTTTTTTATAGTTTGATATTGGATAAGTATAAGTTGAGTCTCAGAAGATGAGCTATCAAAATAAAAACGAATTTTGGGCATACCTATCGAGTGTTTCTATTATTTTTCTTTGTATTTAGCGAATAACATACAATTCAAATTTTTCACTCGAAAACGGTTGGAGATACTAAAAATTACAAGCGTCAAAAAGTTTCTAAATTGAACGAAGATTGAAAATTGATTGGTACGCTGATCAGTGGCGTACTGCAAAACAGTTTGAAAGGACGTGTAATAATGGAGGCTGTCAAAATAGCTTGCATTGCAAATTTGGGCTGAATATCTCGAAAACTGCAGGAGTTTTGAAGAAAAAAACAATTTTTTCCGGAAATTTCAACACCCTGTACTTCTGTTACAAAGCTTTTGTAGACCTATGTTTATATGAACTATTTTTTAAAATTGCACGTAGATTTACCCCTCAAGTTGTGACATACTATTATGTAACACTCTGTATAAGTAGGATAAGAGAATACTCTTCATTAAATTTCTCTTCTTTTTTGTATATTTTCCTAAATTATGGAAGTCAAAAGCCCTTTCGATAGCATCAGTTAGTTTTGAATCGTTGTCTAGTATATTGGAATATTAAAGAATTTATTGTTTCAGCTTATTATTATTAATTAACCATTCAATCTGAGTGCCTGCTTCAGTCTGACGAAGAATCTCTCTGATTCTGGTGAGTCACCCCAGAAAATCAAGTCATAAAAAATTAGACTGTGGAAATGGCCAAAGGAGGCAGTTTTGGCAGACATCTGCCCTGCGGTTTGTTTTATCTTCCGAATCACAAAAAGTACTCGTGCCAGCTTTTCTAAGAGAATATTTAGGTGTCGAGAGAATCTGAGATCTGGTTCTATTATCTCTATCAGTTTGAAGTGAGCAGCAGACCATGGTTTTGTTTCGAACAACAAGGTTTGGGTTTTTTCCTGGTTCATCTTGGGTTTGTTTCAATCAAACCAGGTTTTGGCTTGGTCTACATAAATCTGGCATTTTTCTTCAAGTTCATTTTCGTCAGATCCTATATTCAGGAAATTGGTATCATCAGCCAATGATATTGAGCACCCTTAGTCAACGTTCGAGGTTAGGTAATTTATGTAGACCGAAAATAGCAGTGGTCCAAGCACCGAACCTTGAGGTACGCCGCTGTCAACTGATAACCATCCAGAGCTTTTTCCTTCAAAGCACACTTTCTGAAATCTTGTTTCTATATGGCTTCTTATTAGGCCTAAGGTCACACCCCTAATTCCATATAATGATAGTTTCTGTAATAATATGTGATGATTGATGCTACGGAACACCTTGTAGTCAGATAGCTTGTAGATGTAGAACGAAGATTTTCTTTATATAAACATATGTGTAGCCATAAGCATTTCTCTTCAGAAAAATTTGAAAAACATTTAGCTAATTCGTTTTATAATAAAGAATAGAATAATCTTCAGTTTGATGAATAAATTCTTAGTTAACAGCTCTTTTTGTTAATGTTGTGCTCAAAATACCTCCTTAAATGATATTTGTACTTTACATTTCCAAAATTTTTAACATATTTTGGAAGAATCATATGCACATATTTCCAGATTTCAGGCTTATCTATAATCCGGTCTAGACATTTGACAATGACGTAACATTGATGTACATCAATCAAAATCAGACAAAAATGTTTTTTAATTTTATTATAAATGAATTTCTTTGAAATAAATCCATCACAAATATCATTAAGCTTGTCTCTTTCAAACATTACATCAAGCCATTTGCAATAAAATACACTCGGAGGCAAAATTAGCGGAACACTCGAAAATTTAACCAATTTCGAAGTCCGATATTTTTCCTAATTCTCAACCGATTTGGATGATTTTTTCGGCAAGTTATAGATCAACTCTTCTGCTTTGTAGAAATTATAAGAGAAAACAAAAAAAAATTGAAAAAAAATTTTATACGGGGGCAAAATAAAAGTGTTTTTTTTGTCAAAAAATCGTAACACCCTCTGGAATTTCGTGGTCCGAGTTGAAACGTACAATTTCATGGTCTGTCAAGACACATCTTCCTACAGTAACGCCCTTCTTGTTTTATGCATTTATCTCTATTTTTACAAGAGATATCCAATTTGAAGCGAAAAGTCACAAATTTCAAGAATTTATTTTTAATCTTGCGTAGGTGCATAACAGCGGAGGTTAGCCAAAAATAAAATCAAAATTAGAGAAGCGGAAATCTAACGAAATGAAAATTTTTGAAATTCACTGGCCAATTTCAAGCTCCGGGAGAACTCGAAGTACACTGGAAAAATCGTTGGTTTTGCACATTTATTTTTGAATTTTTTTGTGTGACACTATAATAATTATCATTCCTGTCCAAAATTGAGAAAAGGTGTGTATCCTGGCGATACACTCGTGAAATGAAATGAACATGTTGAGGAAAATGTTCATGATGACCCACAAAAAAAACATTTGATTTTAGTAGCAAGTATGACCCCCCCAAGCTCTTATTACAGCGCGCATACGATTTCGCATACTCTTGATGATGTTGTCTATCATCTGTTGAGGTATGTTGTCCCCCTCTTCCACCAAAGCCAATGTCAGCTCTTCAACGTTCGTTCAACGTGTTCGATCGGGTTTAAATCCGGTGACCGCGACGGCCAGTCCATTCGTGTGATCCCAACTTCATTGAGATATTCTATCTAACCAAATTCTATCACTATGCGCGCAGTATGAGGGCCCGCGTTATCGTACATAAAAAGGAAATTTTCCCCTATGTAAGGAGCAAAAGGCACAACATGGGGCTCCAAGATTTCTGTTATATACCGATGGGCATTAAGTGATCCATTGCCAATAATCTCCAGTTCTGTTCGTACTCCCAAGCATATGCCACCCCATATCATAATTGACCCTCCACCGTATCGCTCAGTTCCTGCGAAGTTCGCTTGATTGTACCGTTCCCCTCGATGCCTCCATATTCTATCTCTACCATCCACGAAATTCACCCAATATCGGCTCTCATCACTAATAAAACTCGTCTCCACTGATTGATTGTCCATGCTACATGCTCCCTAGCAAACGCCAATCTTGCTACCCGATGGGCTCTATCGAGTCTTGGTGCTCTTGCTTGCGCGTATGATCTCAGACCAACTTCATTTAATCGTCTTCTGATTGTCCTCACACTGACGTTAATGTTATCCACTGCTTGTAAAAGGTTATGTGCCTGAACAGCAGTAAGACGAGGATTTCTTATGGTTTGATTGACGATGAATCGGTCATGTATAGCGCGGGTTGCCCGATTTCTTCCTTGTCCTCGCCTCCTCACATACAATCCAGTTTCCCTGTAACGTCGGTAGATTCGATGGATAACTGACGTCGAGACACCCAACATGGTACCGACTGAGCGGTAGGTGCGCCCTTCCTCGATCAATGTAACTGCCCTTGCTACTGAAGTTGGTGGTAAATCTCTCATTCTGAATTAAAAATACCGTTTCGAATTTGTATCAAATCAAAGAATGGATAACTCTCATTCTTTAAACAAGTGCAAATGTGGTCATATACAAAAAAACGTGTGTTGTATTTCATATTTGATAAAAAAAGGTGTGCACATGTGTAAATGAAAAGTTTTATCAATGGTCCCAGAATTCGATTGTGTATTTTAATACCTACCGACTGTTATCTCCTATGAATTCCTAATTTTCACCAAATTAACCAAATTGTCGTCAATAACTAATGCAATTCGAACATAAAAATCTCAAACGACAATTTCGACACGCCTGAGTGATAATAAGAAAATTCCAAATTGATAGACGAATTTTAATGACAATTTCTTGATTCAATGGAATTTCTCAAAAATGGTGATTTTCCACTTGAAATTAAATATATTTTGCAAAAATAGAGATAAACGCATGAAACAAGAAGGGCGTTACTGTAGGAAGATGTGTCTTGACAGACCATGATATTGTACGTTTCAACTCGGACCAGAAATTCCACAGTGTTACGAAGTTTTGACAAAAAAAACACTTTTAGTTTTGCCCCCGTATAAAATTTTTTTCAATTTTTTTTGTTTTCTCTTATAATTTCTACAAAGCAGAAGAGTTGATCTATAACTTGCCGAAAAAATCATCTAAATCGGTTGAGAATTAGGAAAAATATCGAACTTCGAATTTGGTTAAATTTTGCGAGTGTTGCCTCCGAGTGTAGTTGGGGGTTGTTTTAACCCCAAGAAGAACGAAATAGCACGCAAAGCATAACATATCTTCAGATTATTGCCAAATGTGAAGATTATTCAATTATCGAATAAAACATAGGATACACATCTATACGGTGCACTTCGGAAATCATTGTGATAGTCATAGCACAAAAATAATGAAAATTTCAGATTGGCCTTTTTGATTCTAGTATATGTAAAGTAATCCCATCAATTTAAATATTCCTACAATTGTCCAATCGTACAAATTTCGAGTATGACTAACAATATGATTAGCAACATCTAGCTTATTAAGCACTTTTAAATGTATCCAATTAACCGCCCCACAGAAAGGCCATAGAACAATAAAAACACAATCGGCTGACGTAGTTTGTCTTCCGGGGGCGTCTGTCACTTCATCAATAACTTTCATGAAGGAACAAAGGGAAGATGTAAAGAAGGGTCGGGTATTCTGCCATTCCCCCAACCCGCTCAAGTTTGTAGGCCTTGAGCGGGTCGATGCAAGGCCTGCTGCGTAGCTGGAAACGCAAGGAACAGGTTTGCAGAAACGAAATATTTTACACTACACGGAGAAAGCATCTTCGAACTATTTTCGTTTTGATGAAAAGAAACATTGAACGTTTAATGAGGACTCATTCCTTCTATTATATACGAACATTGATGTTTATACCGTCAATTTCTCAGTTAATATTATAATCGAGATAAAAAACACAAGGTTTAACTTTAATCTACACTTTATTTGAAAAAAATTCGACGACGTTTCGCTGACACAGCAGCTTTATCAAGAATGAAAAACAGAATGAAGAGTATGGTATTATAAACAAATCGTAGAACAAGTTGGATGAATAAAATCCACACCGAGCCATTGTACAGTTAGTATGAAAGGTAATAAAAACTAATTAAACAAGTTAAGTAGGGGTGAGTAATTCAAATCTACCTGTTCATTCAAAAGCTTGTCCGAATGTTTGTATCTATTTATTTCTAATGCTTCTAGGAGATCTAATTTTGAACTTTTGATTTTATATGTAATATGTCAAAGTTTTTATTGAATGAATGGTTTTCTTTTATTAGGTGGTTTGAATAATTTGAATCAGATTTATTTTTATCGAAGCTACGTTTATGTTCAGATGTTCTTATGCCGAAACTCCTATAGGTCCCACCGATATAAATTTTATCACAAGAACCGCAATTGAGTTTATAGATTCTGATTTACTTGATTTTTCAACACGAGATTTATTATTTTTAATATGTTTACCTAAGTTATTAGAAGTTTTGAAAGTTATATTAAGATTTTGTTTGACGAGAAAGGATTTAATATTTGTGCTATTTTTCGGTCTTTCGTAAACCAACACATACTGATACAATTATACATAACTACTCATTACATCCAATTCAACACAAAGTTGCAGCTTTAAACAGCATGGTACATCGGTTACTCAATTTACCTTTATCAGTAGAAGATTATAATAAAGAGTTAAACATCATCAAACAGATAGCCATTAATAATTCATATAATCCGGATATGATAGATCTAATCATTCGTAAAAAACTGTATCAGAAAGCAATAAATGAAGTGTATCCTATTCATAAAGACTATAAAATATTCAACAGTTTAATATTCTGCGGTTCTGCAAGTACAAATATTAAATCCTTTCTCGTCAAACAAAATCTTAATATAACTTTCAAAACTTCTAATAACTTAGGTAAACATATTAAAAATAATAAATCTCGTGTTGAAAAATCAAGTAAATCAGGAATCTATAAACTCAATTGCGGTTCTTGTGATAAAATTTATATTGGTAGGACCTATAGGAGTTTTGGCATAAATACATCTGAACATAAACGTAGCTTCGATAAAATAAATCTGATTCAAATTATTCAAACCACATAATGAAAGAAAACCATTTATTCAATAGAAACTTTGACATATTACATATAAAATCAAAAGTTCAAAATTAGATCTCCTAGAAGCATTAGAAATAAATAGATACAAACATTCGGACAAGCTTTTGAATGAACAGGTAGATGTGAATTACTCACCCCTACTTAACTTGTTTAATTAGTTTTATTACCTTTCATACTAACTGTACAATGGCTGGGTGTGGATTTTCCTGTTATTCATCCAACTTGTTCTACGATTTGTTTATAATACCATACTCTTCATTCTGTTTTTTATTCTTGATAAAGCTGCTGTGTCAGCGAACCGTCGTCGAATTTTTTCAAATAAAGTGTAGATTAAAGTTAAACCTTGTGTTGTTTATCTCATTTATATCATGGATCTACATCAAGTAACGGCCTCCACAATTCAAATATTATAATCCATTATACAATTTCACAGAAAATATTTTCAGAAATGATGCTGAAGATTCGGAATATTTATTAATTGTGAAACTTAATAACAAATAAAGATTTATTGTTACTGAAGAATTGTTTCAGCTATGCAGTCATTAATTCTTTCAGAAGATTTCTCATGGAAAAATATGAAAGCAATGGCTATAAGCATACGTCCAAAAGTTCTCCGTTCTCGAAATACAGGGTGTTGGAAGTTCAGATTCTCTTCACATTTCTGTTGGTAATTCTTGTAGTTTTAAAAGGATCTAGCTCCAATATACAGAAAAAGAATTTCTTTATTCATTAATTGATTAGATGTGCCCAATAGTTGCGCATATATACGGGGTGATATTTTTTTCAGGGACATACTAATTTTGACCCCATCAAAATCATACTATAGGTTAGGTCACTGGTCATTTATTTTTCGAAATCGCAACCATTTTGAGCGAAAAAATGATTTACATGAGAAAGCTCGCGTTTTTCGAATGAACTGAAGTGAGGGTCGATAATCTGTGATACGAACGAGGGATCGGAAACGTCTTCATAATTTTCACAAAAACGAGTAGTTGTATATTCAATTTTATCAGATGTACACAGAAATCGTTCCGAAGCAGCAACTGATCGCCTCCTTTTATGACTATTGAAATGGAAAATGTATCAATCAGGTAATGGTGAAAATTATTTACGGAGAAGAAAGTTATTTCATAAAAAGTTCATATTTTATTACCTGTGAAACAGATAAAATATTCTTTCCGGCACAGTAAATATTGATATTTTATTATTTTCCAGTGGATCTCTTATATCCTCCACTTGTTTTCCGAGCACCATTCAGTGTAAAATGATATACACACAACCAAATTTATATGGAATCACCCAATATTTGAATATTACCTCAGGGATTTTGAAAATTTCGATGGATTGTTAGAATGGATCCTTTTCGAGATATTTCAATTGAAAAAAGAAATAAATTAACGTTAATTTTAAGACAGAAACTAATAAAGGAAAATAAGAGACATGTGATAAAGAAATTGAAAATGGTTTTCTGACGGAGTCTGAATCATTCTAGACATGCTTTATATTAGGTTTTCGACCTCCTCTGGGGTGATATTCAGCCACTCTTCTGTGGCGGCTTGGATGAGCTGTTGTAGGGTTCTTCTATTATCCTGGAGCGATTTAATTTTCCTTTTGAGATTATCCCATAAATGTTCAATAGGATTAAGGTCTGGAGAGCAAGCTGGCCAGTCCAAAAAAATGCTTCCCTTTGTTTCAAGATGTCGCACGAGGTTGCTGGTATGCGGAGGAGCATAAAAGTGAAATTCTCACCGTAGGCACCTCGCCAAAGTCTTACTATCGGCTCCAGTACTAGATTCACATAATTTCAAGCCATTGCACTTACAGGAAACGAAATCAAATTTGTTTTGCCTCCCAGCATAACGCTACCCCAAAGCATCACACTGCCCCCTTGGTATTTCGGAAATTATCTTGCTGCTCAGAGTGTAGCTTGTCTTCCACCACCCTCTTCAAACCCGAATCCGGCGGTCATCTGATCGATCACCAATTCTGGTCTCATCCGAAAAAAGAACATTTCGCCAATTCTCAATATTCCAATTTTGGTGCTCGATACAACAAGTAAGTCTTTTAATGTTTTGTTGTCTGGTTAGCTCTGAAACTCTTAAGGGCCTTCTGCTGTATAAACCCTTTGAACTAAGTCTTTGACTGATACACTGATACCTCTTGCTTACAGAAATTGCCTTTGGAGTATGGGGTGCAAGGCACTAGAGTCTCCTGCAATTCGGCACAAAAAGCGGTCTTGTTCTTCAAAAGTGAACTTCCTACGACTTCTTCTAGGCCTATTTTCAGAGATTGTAGCTCCACGTATCGGGCGTAGGTTTTAGAAATGATCCCCTGTGATACCCCCATTGTGGCCGCTATATCTCTCTGTGTCACCCTTCTTCATCAAGATCTATTATTCGACCCCTCAGCACATTGGATAATTCAACGTAAGGCATTTTCAATGATGATTATAGGCTTTCTTAAATTTAGACTATCCAGTTTTATTACAACAAAAAACTTAATTCTTCGCAAGCAGTCAAAGATCCATGGTTGAAAACAATTAATAATGTGAAATACCGAGTGATTCCATATAAATTTGTTAGTGTGTACTTTAACTTACCATTTCTCTAAGCATTCGATTTAGAATTATTCATAAATTCCCAAAAACTGAATATAAAATTGCAATTTCAAGCCCTGCTGAAAAATTATTTGCGAATCGAAAAATTCAAATTTCACCAGAAGATAATTATAATCGTTATAATTTTTATCTGATTGAATCAATAATTAACGACCACAGCCGTTGCCCAAGAACATTATTCATTCAACTTTCAATCGATAAAATTATACTTTTTTTCGAATTCGAATATAATCGATTGATCAACTTCACGATGAATAATTTTACAATTTCGATTTCTGAAATGATATGTTACAGATTTATGAATTTTGTTCGAAGATTGAATAATATTTTAATCTTCTACCGCATCTCAATGTTAATAGTTCAGTCGTTATAGGGATTTCGTTTAGAAAATCAGGCTTCCCAGCTATACATTATTCGGTCCGAAAGTAACTGAACAGTAGTACAAAAGTCATCTATTTTAATATAGTACCCGTCGATAACTTGGTACTTCATTGAAAGCAGTTTATTTATTTATTTATTATTACAAAATATAGGAACCCCTACAGGATAGACCCAATTACCGGGGTTCACAAAAATGATAACAGAAAAATAAACAGAATTGAAACTGTCATACGAAATGAAAATTATAACTTTCATGAAAATTCAGAAGAGAAAAAAAAGACTCACCTAAGACAACTGAATCAAGTAAAATATCCTGAAAACTAAAAACTACTACAATGAGCATGATTCAGATCTAATGAGATATGCAATAACATTTTTTTTGAAAGAAGAAAGAAGTTCATGAAAAATATCTATGCTGGAAATATGCCAATTGTACAAACGCATAATTCGCAAGAAAACAGAATGAAAAAATAAACTAGTACGGGCCTTCGGAACATAGAAGAGTGCATTTCGACGACTGGGATACACGGGAATATTGAAAGATAATTACCAAGCGGAAAACTAAAATAATGCTTTAAAATTCGATAAGGAAATACAGTGTCGAAAAGGACTCTCCTCTGCTCCAGGCTTAAAATTTTATGATGACGCAAACTTAATTGATAATTATGGTTAGGACTGAAGAATCTAAAGTTGAAACTTTTGACAAACTTTCTCTGGACACGTTCAATTCTGTCAATATATTTGTAATAGTAAGGGGACCAAACAGGTACAGCATATTCCAAATTACTCCTCACTAACGAGAAATATAGCATTTTTAAAGACCTTGGATCACTGAAAATTTTAGTAATTCTTAGAACGAAACCCAAAATTTTGAAAGCCTTAGAAACTATATGATCAATATGATACTCAAAGGACAACTTAGAATCAAGATATATACCAAGATCCTTAATTTGGTTTACCCTCCCAATTATAAGCCTATCAACAGAAAAAATAGCACCGAAGACATACACATTCTTTGTAAACCTTATATACCTACTTTGACAAAAAGAGAAAAGTCTATCAAGATCACTCTGAAACCGTAAAATATCATCATAGGACCGAATAGCACTGTACACTCTAAGATCGTCACATATAAATCATGTTGTGTATAAAGAAAACAATCCGAAATATCATTAATGTAAATTGAAAATAAAAGGGGACCCAGATGTGACCCTTGAGGAACACCAGATGTGACACGAACGAAACCGGAATAAGTGCCATTGAGTGCAACATACTGCAGTCTATCCGACAGATACGAGTCTATCAATTTCCGTGAGGACCCCACCACACCAAAGTCCTCTAGAACCACAACAAAGTTGCATGATGTACCTTATCGAAGGTCTGTGTAGACGGCATCAACTTGAATACCATCATCGAAACTACTACTTATGAAATGAACGTAAGGAGTTAAATTAGTTACAACCGACCTACCTTTGAAAACCCATGTTGAGATTGAATCAACTTGGAACCAGATGAATAAAAAAATTTATCAGTTACTATTACTTCAAAAATTTTACCGAAATAACTTAGAATAGAATAGAGACAGGTCGGTAATTACTTACTTCATTTTTCTTCCCACTTTTAAAAACAGGTACGATCTTCCACTCATGTGGAAAAACACCTTGTACTAAAGATTTGTTGAGAATAATTTGAAGTGGAGTCGTCAAATTAGCGGAACACGATTTTATAAAAATTGGTGGGATGGAGTCCGGACCTGGACCCTTCGTGACATTCAGCCCCTTGATTTTAGCTTTGACATCCTTCAGATCTATCGTGTTAAATGTAATCGATGAAGAAAACTTTATCTACTTCGGTAAAGAACAGGTACTCAGTTTCTTGACATTTGTATGTACACACAACCAAATTTATATGGAATCACTCGATACTTCACATTATTGATTGTTTTTAATCATGGATCTTTGACTACTTGTAAAGAGTGAAGTTTTTTGTTGTAAAAAAACTGGATAGTATGATAAGAAATGTTGAATTATCACCACATGTTCGGGATATTGTACCCAGTCTTCACTGACATTTGAAACTGTGAATTTCAAAATTTAAAAAAGCCTATAATCATAATTGAAAATGCCTTACTTTGTATTGTCCGATATGCAGAGGGATCGAATAATTGCTCTCGTTGAAGAAGGGGTGACTCAGAGGGATATAGCGGCCACAATGGGGGTATCACAGGGATTGATTTTAAAAACCTACGCCCGATACGTGAAGCTACAATCTCTGCAAAATAGGCCAAGAAGAAGAAGAACACTTCTGAAGAACAAGGCCGCTTTTCGTGCCAAATTGCAAGAAGAGTCCCTAGGGCGTCGCACCCCATACCCCATGTCAGTATATGAACTGAATACAAAGTACCATGGGCTCTTTTGCAGTAGCGCATTTTGGTAGTCAAGGAGGTTCCGATATTTCGATTTCAATGAAATATTATTACTGCATTGGTAAAGATACTATTTCCAAAGATATATCACTCTACACACTTTCTCTATAATAAATTTCGACTACTGAGGGTTACGGGTTGATTTTACATACAGTACAACCTCTCTCTAATCCTGTAATCCGAACAACAAAACTTTGAAATCACCCACCTCTATATTCCGCACAATTAATTTTTTATCTCTATAATCCGAACGCCGTCAATAATTTCATCGATTGAAAGTGTCCGAACTTGCAATATCTTGTTTGAATACTCGCTTCAATTGTGCAGATTAGATTCTCTTCTCATATTCACAGCCTGATATCCGTACTAATCATGTCGCGTCGACTTAAAACGTTAACATTGCAGCAAAAATGCGAAATTTTGAAAGAATTAGATACTGGAAAAAGTGTTTCTGAATTGGCCAGAATGCACTCAATTGGAAAATCTACAGTATGCGATATAAAGGAGAAAAGAAAATCAATTGATAATTTTATATCTTCTTCTGAGAAAATCAATTGATAATTTTATATCTTCTTCTGATTCTGGTCCTGGGAAACGGCATACGCTCAGAACTAGTGAAAATCCGAATGTTGAAAATGCTCTATACACTTGGTTCTTACAAGAACGATCTCGACATAACCTTTATCTGGTGATCTCGTATGTGAGAAAGCAAGATTTTTTTACATCAGTATAACAGGTAGAGATGATTTCAAGGCAAGTCAAGGATGTTTGGAAAAATTCAAAAAAGACATGGAATTCGACAACTTACCCTATCAGGAGAGAAATTGTCCTCAGACGTTAGTGCGGTAGAACCATTTAAAATAAATTTCTTCAAAAAGTACGGGAGATGGATGTATTGCCAGATCAAGTTTAAAACGCCGATGAAAGTCGGTTATTTTGGCTGCTGAAAATTCAGCTCCAGATCGGAAGATGAGTAAGAATTGCTTCAATTTGCCTGTTTATTATAAAGATCAAAGAAAAGGGTGGGTAACTAGAAAACAATTCATTCATGATGTTAAAAATAGAATGAAAGAGCTGAAATTGTCATAAAAAGCTCTGCGCTTATTAGGTGATGTTCCTGGACATCCAAGAGAAGAGGAATTAATCATTGAGGACCGAAATATTCAGGTCATGTTTCTACCTCCTAATTGTACTTCATTATAACAACCAATGGATCAACATGTAATACAGAATGAGAAATTGCATTATCGAAAATCTTTGCTACTGAATATCGTGGGACTAGAAGACAATAACGTTTCGCAGTTACTGAAGCAGTTGGACCTCAAACATGTGGTGTTTTCTCTTGAAGGAGCCTGGTCATCTGTGTCCCAAGAGTTAATTCAGAAATCATGGAGGAATTTATGGCCCACAAGAGATGGTGATTATGACGCAGGTGACGTTGCCTTTTTCACGGTTGAGAGAAAAAATTTTGCTAGAGAAAGAAGTGAAAAATCGCGATCTACGCATGATAACAGATGTGCTAACAAATGTATCTGGTCAAGAATTAACAACTGAAGATAATAAAAAACAAGTACTGTGTTTTAAGGAATTTTACTTAATAATTGCGATTCGTAACGCGTTTCACTACACCGTAGCTTCTTCAGACGAATGAATATACAGAAAAATATAAATGAGAATATAACTATAAATGTTCTTGAGTAATTAAAAGCTTATTGGGTTGCTTCTCGTTAAGTGGTTATATATGATAGGTATATCCAATAAAATTAAGGAATAGATTGCTTCCCGAAAAGATTCAATAGAGGCAATTTACCATAAGCCGTCACATACAGATATTATAATACATAACTCGTCGTGTCATCCATATCAACATAAAATGTCAGCATTCAATAGTTTTATTCATAGATTGATTAACATCCCGCTATCACAGAAAATTTCAACAAAGAACTAAATTTGATTAAACAAATAGCCAAAAATAATGGTTACAATCCCAAACTAATAAATAATATTTTAAATAAAAACAAAGTAGAATCGCATTGAATGAAGTTTACCCTGTCGATAAATTGAAACAAAAATTCAACACCTTAACCTACGTTGGCATTACAAGTGAGAAACTGAAATCATTCTTAAGTAGCAATAATTTCAACATAGCTTTCCAAACTAATAATAATTTAGGCAAATATATAAAAATAATAAAACCAAACCAGGTAAAAACAATAAATCAGGTGTTTATAGATTGAATTGCAATGACTGTGATAATTTCTACATTGGTAGAACACATAGAAATTTTAATATTAGAATATCGGAACATAAACCCAGTTTTTCAAATAAAAATCAGATTCAAATTACGCGAATCATCTCTTAGAAAATAATCATTGTTTCGACCCACAGTTTGAAATTTTGCATACAGATAATAAATATTGGAAGGTAGATCTTTGGGAAACTTTAGAAATCAATAAATACAAACACTCAGGTAGACTAATCAATGAACAAGTCGATTTAAGCCCTTCACCTCTATTGAATCTTTTCGGGGAGCAATCTATTCCTTAATTTTATTGGATATACCTGTCATAAATAACCACTTAGGAGGAGGCGACCAATAAGCTTTTAATTACTCAGGAACATTTATAGTTATATTCTCATTTACATTTTTCTGCATAATCATTCGTCTGAAGAAGCTACGGTGTAGTGAAACGCGTTACGAATCGCAATTATTAAGTAAAATTCCTTAAAACCCAGTACTTGTTTTTTATTATTGATAATGGAATTTTACCAAGTAAAAGCCTCCCAAATTCAAACAACTGAAGACATTGAAAAATGGGTTGTAGGAGATGATGAGAATTATCTCTCTGAAGCTGAAATAATCAACAACATAGAAAGTGACGAGGATACAGAAGAACTTGAAGAAGCACCAAATATTATTATTGAATAAATCGAGAGAGGAAGCTGCAAATTCTCATCTTCGTTCGTTAAAACAGAAAACGATCCAAGACTTCTTCTGAACCTAAAAAATGATCTGTGAAATGTATCACTTTCTCAAGAATATGTAGTTATATTTTCATGTTTTTCTGTGAATCACAATAATTTTTAGTTTTTCAATGAATATTTTACGTTTTTTCAGCCCTGTCTTTTCTTTACTATTTCATTTCAATTATCTCGTTATTTCAGTAATCTCTGGTCCCATATGATTAGAGAGGTTGTACTGTATTTCCTACCAACTCTGAAATTGGTTCTCATCCAATTGTAAATTAACGTTATTCAGCTTTCTTGGCCAAAATCAATCCATCTTGAAATAAATGGGGTGGAAATATTCATTGGAACACATTGTAATGATACGTCTAGGCGATGAAGATCGATGTGAATATCTAATGTTCTCATTATCCTTGAATATATCCATCAATGTATTCATACATTCCAGGATTTAATTTCGACTTGAAACGTACGCTCAAAAACTGACTGAATTTTCGAAACTACATTCTATTTTGTATTTGCAAGAGTCGGTTTGGAACATTAACTATATATTTATCTAAAATATGTATCCAGTGAATATAACTAACGTGAAATTCTAATTTATATACATTTTAATTAGTGCATTATACGTTTCGATGAGCAAACATTTATAATCAAGATATAAACACCATAAACCCATCATTTACGTTAACCAAATAAATTACAAGTTTAATGTATCATTTTGGTAGATAGATAAATAACATAGGATCGATTTCGGTTTGATATTTGGACGTTAGGCTATCTATAGATAAAAACTGATCTATCGTTCTAAGCGATAAATTGTGGAATTATGCACTCAGCTCATATATTTCTATAATATGATACGCGTCAAGGAGATCAAAAGATTCACGTTAATACGAGTAATTCGAACATTCAGATTTCATAATCCTCGGAAAAGTTTATATTTACTGTTGTAATCTGAAACGAATAACACTATCGTATAATTTGACCATACATTCTGAAACACAAAATATTTGTTTTTCATCCAAATTTATTGCATTGCCTTCAAAGTAGACCTGCGAAATAATACATTTGTTTGTTTGTTATTCCTTTAACGTTCTCTATTTCCGCCTTTCGACCAACGACACGCCAGAGAATTCTGTCACCTCACTAACCCGGGAATTTTGCCGAACCGCTCTCGTGTCGAGGGAAGGGATCTTTAATGTCCAACGCATCTCTGTTAGACAGGACCGACGAAAGATGGATACTCAAGCGATTCCCAGAATCCGAAAAATCGCAACGACTTGGTGGGGATTGAACCCAGGCAACTTTGCGCAGGAAACGAGCATCATATCCTCTACGCCACCAAGCCGGCTCAATAACACATTTACGCCAACGAAGGAATCAAAGAGGGAATCACAGAGGAGCATGTAAAGCGCCATATTGTGCAAAGCGCTCAAACATCTGACGATGAAGTACATGTCAAAGTATCCATTGCCAAAAATAAGACAACAAGCAAGCAATCTTTTATCGTTGGGGTAAAGCCAGAACTGCTAGAAACTGTCTACAACACAATTTTGGCCTAAAGGGGTTGTTTAAAAGGTTCAACTTTTCTTTGGGTAAGAATTTTTCAGGCAAAAAATCGGCATAATCCAAGAACAATCCTTTTCTACTGAGGTAAATCCCAATTCTCCAATAGCTAATATCTATGTAAACAACAAGGACCAGATTAACGGAATTAAGCTACTCTTAAACTATTACATCAGAATGTGCAAAATTAAACAGATGCTATATTTACCAAGATATTCATTTCTGATCTAAACGCAAAAACAGGTCAATTTTTGTTTCAAGGGGAACATCTTTTGAGGTACAATACTTGCCTGAAATTGTCAACCCCCTAAGCGGGGATTGCAATCCTTGAACATTTTGAATAGGAAAGATGGGTCGAGTGATGACTCAAAAGAAAGGTGGTATCTTTGTCTACATCGCCTTGAACGAATGTCCATTTTTAATTGAAAACTGTAAAAGATACAGAGTGAGCAACTGAAAGATAGGGAAGAATATTTCCCTGAGACTATTCAAGTTTCAGTGAAGTAAAATGGAACAGATCTATGCTGATCAATGGCAGTCATCATCAAGTACCATCCTCATCTCCTAGAGCAGGGGTGACCGCCCTTGAAAATTTGGAAGAGGGTAGATGGGTCGAGTGATACCTCGAAAGAAAGGTATTATCTTTATCTGCATACCCGTGAACTAATTTTCATTTTTTATTGAAAACTGTAGAAGGTACAGAGTGAGCTACTGAAAAACAGAGGAGACTATCTATCGCCCTGAGCTATTCAAGTATTAATGCAAAAAAATGGAACAGATTCATTCCAGATCAAAGGCTGTCATCTTCCAGAACACTATTCACATCTCAAATGTCAACTGTTCCATTTTTTTGCAATAGGTAGGCGCTCCCGACACAATGGAAAAGAAAAATTCCTAAAGACCCATTGTGGCGGGAACCTCCACCGTTTGGACATTCGGCCAGCGATAACTACCCTGCGTGTTACTCGAGCATTCACACCATCAACCGACATCCACCATCCTCATACCAAACACAGCACTCGCATACTCACACAGTCTCCTATACATATTCACACTATTCATCATATACTCATTTATACCAAAAATCCTATTTCTGATACCCATGTATACCTCTACCTTTTTCACTCTCATTCCATCTCAACTGCCACTCTTCACACAGTTTACCGCTCAACCTCCTCATACATTCGTTTTTGGCCATTTTCACATCCTCTACATTTATTCTGTCCATATCACTCAAACCCAGATTCACACGCAATTTGTAGGAAACCGCCTTCTCCACCGCCAGGAGGTCCCATGGGCAAGCCCCCATGAGGACCTGCATCGCCACCGTAGAAACAGTTCTAAACACTCTCAAACATCCATACAAAGACACTCGTTAACACTCATTAATCAAGCTTCTCGCATACTTTCATACCATACACTAGCACAATACATCACACAAGCCTCAATCATACCCACATATATCCTCGTCAACGCCTTCCTCCCTAATCCCCATTCTTTCCTCAACACCCTACTCAGACAACCCATCACACCAACAATTTTACAACGCATCTCAACAGAATGTTATTTAAACCTCATCCTCTCTTCAAGAGTCACACCTAAGTATTTTGCATGCTTAACATACTCCAACATTCTCCCATTGATTCTTACATTATGTTGTGTAGTACTGGATATACAGTCTTCTTCTCAGATACACCAACACCCATTTGCTCCTCCCATTCACACACAATATCCATACAAGCCATCCCCTTTGCCTCCAGAGCAAGACGGCTATCACCCCTTATCAATAGCGACAAATCATCCGCATAGGCCATAAACTCACATCTGTTCAACAAAACAAACAAGTTCCACAGCACAGGTCCCGATAGGGAGCCCTGTGGACATCCTCTCTCAACATCATACCATACATTCTCATTTAAACCTCTAACACATGCACGCCTATCCGCAAAATACCTAGGCCACAAAGCCAGTTCATCACATTCAACCACAGATAACTCCCTCAATATTTCCCTCCGTCCCAAATTATGAAACGCACCTTTAAAATCTGCAAACACACCTAAAACATATTTCTCGGTACTCTCTCTCACAACATCCTAAACCTTATTCCATGCGTCCTCCGTAGATCTACCTTTTCTAAAACCATACTGTCATTCATACCATGCAATTTCTCCTTTAACTTGTTAACCATCAACCGCTCTATTACCTTACCCATCGCAGGCAGGAGGCAGATCGCCAATTTAGCAACAATAAAAATTTTGTCGTTCTAAGTAGATTTTTCAAATTATCCTGTTACTCTTTCGACAGAATGTAAAACAATTATTTTCTGCCAAAATTTCAAGAAACTCTGAACCGGGAAAACTCGTGGGGACTAATGCCATTCATTATTTTTGGCAAGTGACACATGTGTCAAAAAGTGTCGGAACTAACAAAAAGTCCCCTGACTGTCGTTTGTCAGGATATTACCGTTAAATCTCGATTATCGAGGAGTCATTCATTCTCCGAAAGGGTTCTGCTAAATATCGGTAAATCCTTAATCGATAGATTATTATAGTTACACTTCTGGCCGCTGGGTGACGACACTATATAAATTTCGTTCAGTTTTCCATATATTTCAAAAAGAATGATACTATAAATCTCGGAAAGAATCATTGTATTTGAATCTATTCCATATTATAGAGAAATCTATTGTAGGTTGTAGACGACATCAATATTTTTTGAATACAGAAATTTTTTATATTTCTTAAATGACTTCTGATTGGTTTCTTCTCTTTTCTTTTAATGTTTTTTGTATCTGCTTTCAGTGTATCTCAAGTTTAACATCGATCTTAAGCATCTTTTTGGAGTTTGAAGAGACGAGACGCCTTTCTAGAAATACCCCAGAAGACAATTCCGTATCGGATCCGAGACTTCACATTAGCTGAATAAGCCACAATGGCAGTTTGGAGGAGGTTGTGATGTAATCATTCTCAGGGCATGAGAATAGCCCGCCAATGCATACACAAGACGTTGTGCATGGCTGGACCAATAAAGCCTAGAATCGATGGTCACACCCAGGAATCGCATCTCTCCTACAGACTCAATAACTTTTCCGCTGTGGGCTACGGAGATTTTTTGAAATGTATGTTTTAGTTGTTCTTGATTACTACCACTCATTATAACATTTGTTTCATCTGCAAATTGCACCAGCAAGTCATCGACGATGTCAGACAGATGGTGTAAAGATAAAGTAGGGGTGCAAGAATCGATCCTTGAAGAACTCCCCTTCTTGTTCTCAACATTTCGGAGGCTTGCATGTTTCCATTATTAAATGCCATTGCAACATATTGAACCCTATCTGAAATGTAGCTGTCCAACAGTCTCAATGCTACTCCACGTATTCCACGGCACTCGAGCTTTTTTAAAACAATACATTTTTCCACGCTGTCAAAACCCTTACTTAGGTTTAGAGTCATTGCTATCACAGGCTTGTTTTCGAATATCCGTTCGGCCAAAAAAACAAAGCAACATGCATCTTCGACTTGCTCATTCGTGCTTCTTTGAGCCTTGGACAGATTGAAGCTTGCCACTCCATGCTATAGTGATTAGTTGCTGGGTGATCACTAACATCGACACGTTCCAAAAAACGAGGATCATTTTCAATTCATCCCAAAAAGTCAACAGCCTTTTTCTCCCTGAGATCCTTTTGATCTTGGGAGACGTTTTTCAGAACTATTTTGCACAAACCTCTCTTATTCATTTTTTGGAAAAGGCACCGAAGACGAGCCAATACACGTCCAATCAGAAATGTATCATCCTTTTTTTTAAATCTAACCTAAAAGTTAAAGATTAGGAAAGAACCCGGTTCAATTGAAACCACCACAACTAAAGAAAGAAATTCATTTTTAATCTGTATTTAAAACACTGTCCATCCAATCGTGGAATCGGGTAGGTCGGGGTAACTAAAAACGATCGATACGGATATTATTATAGGGGTAGGTCTCGGCGTTGTGTGTGAACAGTCCACTCATTCATTGGGGCGGTGGAGGTGGTCTGATGGTGCTGCAATTAAGTGTCCCTCGCATGAGACCCTTACCAGAAGCTCGACTAAATTGTATATTGTAATGCGATTTCAACATAAAATATTGGACGGTCATGTATTATAAAATATCGATGTTTTTGAATCGTTTGTTCCGATCAAAATCCAGGACTTTTTCTCGAAATTGGAATTTTTCCATCCGTATACTCCCCTTCTACAATGATACAATTATTCGCTAACATTTCTGTGCCTTTATCTTTGACCTCAAAAAAGGCGTTAGTCTCGACGATAACTTCTTCGTCCGAGACGAATCTTGTTATTTTCAAATCAGCTAAGAGGTAGTAATCTCTGGGTGCCATATCTGGAAAATAGTTGATTTTTTCCATGGTTTTAACTGACTAGGTGATTAAGGCATTGTTTTTATGAAACAACGTTCACAATGTGCACAAAAGGCTTTATAAGAGTCACTGTTGATCACGTGAAGTTTCTTCAGATAGTCGATGAACAAAATCCATGTGTATTCTAAAATACAGACGCCCAACTTTGCCAACCCATTGTTGAGTTTTTGGAAGCTTTGGACAGATCTCACCTTCTGCCCTCTACTCTGCGGATTCTCAATTTGACTCGAGCATGTAGTAGTGGATTCATGTTTCATCCATGGTCACATATCCAAGCAAAAAATCCTTTCTATTGAGCTTTAAAAGTCAGAAAAAACGTTGAAATTCGTCAGTTCGTTTGTTGTTTCCGTCGCCTATTGCTTTATAGCAACGTAAAACGGTCAATTCTGTATGGTTTACAACCATTTGTATGCGGCAAGTGTTCGATGAGTTGAGGAAATCAAATCGAAGAATTGAAATTATTCTGCATGACAATGCAAGCTCGCACACAGGAGCGCATACGATGGAGTGTTTGAACACCCAAAACATTGAATTAATGAGCCATCCACCTTATAGTCCCGATTTGGCAGCTAACGAATTCAATTTGTTCGCGCGCATCAAGATAAAACTGCATGGACGATTTTCGACGACGGAAGTTGAAACCTTCCAAAACCAAATTTGAGAGGTATATTATTCGGAGTGGCAAAAGTGTTTCGAAAACTGATTTAAGCGCATCGATCTTCATGGAAAACACTTTGAAAAACAATAAAATTACATGTTTTTGTTAAGCACAAAATTTAGCAACCTATTTACACACAACCAAATTTATATGGAATCACTCGGTATTTCATATTATTGTTTTTAACCATGGATCTTTAACTACTTGTGAAGAATGAAGTTTTTTGTTGTGAAAAACTGGATAGTATGATAAGAAATGTTGAATTATCACCACATGTTCGGCATATTGTACTCAGTCGGCACTGAGATTTGAATCTGTGAATTTGAAAATTTGAAAAAGCCTAAAATCATAATTGAAAATGCTTTACGAATGATTGTCTGATGTGCAGAGGGGTCGAATAATTGCTCTCGTTGAGGAAGGAGTGACACAGAGGGATATAGATAGATAGATAGTTTATTAGTTCAAAATTTTGCTATAACTAAAATGTGCCTTTTAGGCGTAGAACATGTCCAACTAGGACAAAGGACACAACAATACAAATAGTTTAAGGCTAGGATAGAGATCTTAAAAAAAAAGTACAGAGACTAAACTGCAAATAAAATAGATTTCCTTCTAGTCTTGTGTCGAAAAATTCCTGGAGGCTATAGAAAGCTTTTCTTATCAAAAGTGCCTGAATACATCTTTCAAATACTTCTGTGTGTTCGTTCCTAATATGTAAAGATAATTTATTGAAGATTTTAGGATGGTATAGTTAACATAGTTCTGGATATATGCTCTGTTATATCTGATAGTTCTTAAATTCATTCTATACCTTGTCACATAACCATGTTCTCTCCTTTCAAAAAGTTCGATATTGTTCTTAATAAACACTAAAGCTTCATATTTGAATATACATGGCAGAGTTAGGAGCTTTAGATTGATGAAGTGATCTTTACAGCTGTTCCTAAATCCCAGGTTAAGAATGGATCACGAACACTTCTTTTGAAATTTAAATATTCGAAGTGCCTCCACGGAATTTCCCCAAGAAATATAGCGGGCACAATGGGGGTATCACGGGGGGTGATTTCAAAAACCTACGTCCAATACGTGGAGCTACAATCTCTGCAAAACAGGCCTAGAAGAAGTCGTAGGAAGATCACTTCTGGAGAAGTGTGAAGTGTGCCAAATTGCAAGAAGAAACCCTAGTGCGTCGCACCCCATACTCCAAAGGCAATTTCTGAAAGCAACAGGCATCAGTGTATCACTCGAAACGATACGTCAGACTTCGTCCAAGGGATTTATACAGCAGCAGGCCCTTAAGAGTTCCAGAGCTAACCAGTCAACAAAAAATTAACAGACTTACTTGGTATATCGAGCACCAAGATTAGAATATTGAGAATTGGCGAAATGTTCTTTTTCGGATGAGACCAGAATTGATGTTCGTTCAGATGACCTCCGGATTCGGGTTTTAAGGGGTCGTGGAAGACAAGCTAGACTCCAAGCAGCAAGACAAATTCCGAATACCAAGGGGAAAGTGTGATGTTTTGGGGTGGCATTATGCTGGGAGGCAAAACAGATTTGATTTCGTTTCCTGCTAGTGTAACGGCTAGATAATACGCGGACCTAGTGCTGGAGCCCATAGTGAGACTATGACGAGGTGCCCACGGTGAGAATTCCACTTTTATACAAGATAATACTCCTCCGCATACCAGCAACCTAGCGCGACATTATCTTGAAACAGGGGAATCGGTATTTTGAACAGGTCAGCTTGCTCTCCAGGCCTAGATCCTATTGAACATTTATTGGATAATCTCAAAAGGAAAATTAGATCGCGCCAGGATAATCCAAGAACCCCACAACAGCTCATCCAACAGAAGAATGGCAGAATATCACCCCAGAGGAGGTCGAAAACCTAATCTGAAGCATGTCTAGAAGGATTCAGGCATGTATCACCTACTGCGTGAGAAAACAATTTTCAATTTTGTACTACATGCGGAAAGAGTCTCTCATTTGTTTCTTTCTTAAAATAAACCTTAATTTATTTCTTTTTTCAATCGAAAGATCTCAAAAAGGATCAATTCTAACAATCCTTGGAAGGTTATATTCAAAATATCGGGTGATTTCATATAACTGGTTGTGTATATGTTGAATAAGATGAGAGGAATCAGAAGGAATAGAAATAAGATATATATCGAAGGTAAGAAAATGTTTTGTCTGAAAATAATTGAATCTAAAAATTTAATTTGATTATTGATTTCAGTTTGAATTCAATTTTGGATGAATATTATCGAAAAGTTCAGGAAAACATCTTGATTGTCTTGAAGTATCATTAAAACACGATATCTAAATATTATATGATATATACCTAGATATTAAATTATAGCTGATTGAAAATTATATTTTCTATGTTTTTCATAAAAAATTCTGCTAGCAGTGGACTAAAGGGTCAATCCACAGCCTGACCCGTGATTTTCTAGGAAATTATATTGTTAAATTGAATATAATTTTAATTGAGCCATAAGCTAATAAAGAGATGAAATCACTATGAACAAACGGGTTGACTTTAGCGTTGTCTAAAATTTTGGAGACTTGTAGTTGGGCCTTCAGTACTAGGTATGTTTGAATACATCTACGTCAACAGATATTAGAAGGACTTTGGAGGAACAGAGATATTCTGCAATTTATCTGTGAGTTCAAGTGTGTTTTTTATTGAGTACTTGGAAAAAAAATATATATGTATATGAAATAACAGGAGCAATCGGAGTGTTTTCTTTTTGGTTCTTTTATGAGTTCATAGATTTTTGATGCAATCAGTTTCTTATTAATGAGGGACCAAATCAGTTCTTGAAAACAAAGAGTGGGGACTTGTTCAGATCTTAATATGGTCTGTGTGTTTGAAGGAAAGTGCTCTAATTATTCTGTTTCGGTATAACTTCAACTAGCAAATGTCAATGAACTGAGCATAGATATTCGATTAGAAGTTAGTTTATACGAAGCATTCGTTAATACAATACCGTTTATTTTGTTAAATAATAAAAATACTTGAAACTGAGACCAGTCTTTTATTAGTCAAGAATATACTTCCTTCAGAAAACTTCTGAGAGAGTTAAATAGACTCATTCTTCCAAAAATCGTTCATTTTTGATATGTTTGAGTCGTGAGATTATGACAGAGGCATTTGATTTGTTTGCTCTTGTGACGATGAGATTATTTTCTGCTATTTTCTGTCTGATTGATTTGATGTTTGTGTTTATGGTGTTGTCGGGTTTGGACGATTTTTGCTTTCGTGAAATCGTTATTTTCTGAGATTCTTAGGGTGATGGTTGATTTTTTGTTGTGACCTTTTTCTAAAAGAGCAATATCCGAAGAAGAGAAAAAGATGTTGGAATAATTAATAATTCCCTCACTTTATTTGATTGAGGGCCTGTATGGTATAGAACTGGAGATTGTATTAGTGTGAGGTTCTATAGTTTTCTGCATTGTCTTTTATATAATTTGTGAAATAAATACCAAATTCTATGGGCGGTAAATGAAAGTTTATTCTGTGTGTAGTACGTATAATGTTGAACGTTGTGAAGCTTTCTGAATAAAAATTTGACTTCCTCTTTAATCCATATTCTTTCTGCTGAACTGACTGCTTTCTTTACTGCAGCTGATGTGGACTTGTATCTGATATTTACACTTTTGGGAGTCACTTTCTTCTGTAAACACTGTTGCTTGAACCAAGCACAAATCGGTATAAAACTGAATTAGCTTGAATCATCACATCAAAGTAAAATTTACTCCGGCACAACATTGCATAGAAAACATTCATATTTTCCATTAATAGACAATCTACCAAGCGCAAAACAGCATGAAACTCCATTATCTTCAATCCTTAGAAATATTCAAAGCGAAAACAATACAGACAATAATCAAATATTACTTAACGACCTGATTTATTTATGTTATTCTTCAATATTTGGGATTTTAAGTAGTTCTTAATTATATATTAGTATCCAATGTTAATTTTGATATGTCTTTTGCCTGTTCTTTTAACCCATTTCTCTGTAGCTATATATAAGAAAATTACTAACTTTGTATTTTAGTGATATTTTCTACGTAGTAATATTCGCAATCTTCATAATGTCAATTACATATCGCATAGTAACAGCTTAATCCCTTTCATTAGAGAAGAGTTGGTAGTATATACAAGCAAGAACTTTTGATGTATCCATATTGACTTGGTGCTAGTTTTATTAAACTAGATGAACTTTTTGAGATTCCCGTATTGAATAGTGTTGATTGATGGGTCGTTGAAGGGTTTATTGAGAACTGGCGAAAGCTTTTCTTATCAGTTAAAATTGTTATTCTCATATAGACTGTTTTATAGGTGGATATGTGGAAGGTATCCAATAACAGAAGGCGAAGAGAGTTTTTACCGATAAAAGTGAAGGTAATAGCATATGTCCTAAGAGTTCACATAAAAAGTTCATGTGTCATATGTAGCATTATGGAGAGCCGTTGATGGTTTAAGCATTAGAACCAACTGAAAACTTCACCTCCAAGCCCTATTCATTTTTCACCTCACATACCATCAAAACAACCGGAAACTCACCGTAAAATCCCCAAATAATCCAAAAAACAACTTGAAATCCGTCTAGCTTACATCACACTCATAAACAAAAAATTACCACTCATGCACACTCACACAAATCACCACAGAACGTCGCAAAACGCGGCACCCGTTTCGAATTTCAAGTTTAAAACTTTCCGGTTCTACTGATTTACGTTGTCTGGCATATTTCTATCGTTCACGCGTGGAATTTTCAAAATTTTTCCGGTTTTGTGGAAAGCGCGGCACGTCGTACGTATAACATCCTATTCGCGGGTATACGGTCACTGAGTTCGTTAGAGTTCGGAAGCCAAACTCCAGGCAATGCAGCTTGGCTTCGTTTATTTACGGAAACGATCGGCCGCAGATCTATACTCGGGCTCTGAGGCCTTTGGTTCTTTGTATTTTGTGTGTTCTCTACTTCTCTATCCCGGTATATTCGTGCACAGGATTTTATTCGTACTGGTTTTGGGTTTTAAGTCGTTGCCTGGTTTGGAAGAATGACTTTGATGTTTAGATTTGTGATATTTTGAACTGTGCGAAAAGTATTTTTCGTCATTCTGACGTGCCTAAGTTCTTGGTGTATATTTCACTTCAAATACAAAAAAACTTAAATCTGAAGCCGTTAAATCTCGATTAGCAGTCTCAATTTTTTCAGAAATTTTGATACCTGAATGTCATAGCATCTCCAATTTATGCCAATTCAAACTGGTTCAAGGTGATTTAAATAGCTATAGCTTATAAGGGAAATCTCCTTATTAACCTGAGGAGAACTGAGTATGAACTTTCCCTTCATCAAGAATTAACATTTCGCTCTATGGAAAGAAAACACTTTGATTGACAAATCGTGTGAATCGCCCTTAACATTACAGGATCACACACAATTTATTGAACATAAAGTTCCCAGCATAATTTTTGAAAATGAATGAGTGAAATGTATAAGTCACCAGATATTCCTGTTCGTGAATTCAACAAGAACTTTCGTAGTTATTTCAGATCTGAGTGTAGAAATGATTATTTTGAAATAATTATAGGAGACATGAATGTGAATATCAAAGAATATGATGAAGAAGTGTTAGATTATTTGAATATTCTGTGCGAGGAGGGTTTTAGATCCAAAATAAATGAGTATACTAGAGTGCAAGTATATACTAAATCTTGCATCGATCATATTTTCATTAAAAGGATTGGAAATTGTGTTCCAATTGTATTGAAAACTCATAAACACCTCAAAAAAGTCAAGGGAACACTTCTGAATATCGATATATCGTAACCAGAACGATCAGTTTGGATGATTTTTTTAAAGAAATGAACACCTGCATCAATTTCTCACCAAAATATGTAGAGTGCCGCAACAGATTTCAGTTTTTTTTATAAAAAAATTAACTGGTTAATTAAGTTTTTTGGAATGATCTGGAAGCTCAATGGATCTGTTATCACTTATTCAGGTTTAAAATAATATGTAATGATGGATTAGATAGTTTACTCAACACAGGTTTCACCTTTGTGAGTTGTAATTCTTTATTGTGTACCCAATACAGAAATTATTATTATTATTATTATCGTGGACTTATGCACTATCTCAGCTGTTAGCTGGATATAATTTACCTTTCCCAGGTTTAGCAATCGAAGGGAATAGGCTCGATTACAATATACTTGACATAAATTTCCTAACTATCCTACATGTATTAAGAATTACAGCTTTTTGCATTTCTATATAGGTATTCTTATGCAATTCTAATTTCTTAAGGCTATCATGCAAAGTTTTGGGTATTAACCCAGTCGAGGATACAATGACAGGAACAGTATCTATTTTCTCGAGGTACGACATCTGCTTGATCTCAATAGCAAGGTCTGTGTATTTGGACTTTTTCTCCTGGAACTTGTTCAGCACGTTGTTATTATTCGGTATGGCAACATCCACCAGCATTGCTGCTCTGGCTCTCTTATCATACACCATATGTCCGTCCTATTATTCGTCACCATTCTGTCAGTGATAACAGGCCTATCGTAATATAATCTGATAGAGTCATTTTCCAATACGGGCGCCGGTTGATACTTGTAATATGGCTGGAAGGTATTCAGAAGTCCGTACTTGTGTGCAAGTTTCTGATGAATAATGTTGTACACTTGATTATGCCTGTGAAGATAGTCCGCATCCAGACGTAATATGCTGTATAGTCTCCGATCTCATATGGCATTTTCTGCAGTTATCTGTTTGTAATGTTCCGTCCTTCATAATAAATTTTTTGTAGTTGTTTGTAGCGATCACTGCGTCTTGGATGGCCATAAGGAATCCTTCTGTTTCCGTGAATATTTCTCCTTTCATCAACCATTTGTTGGAGGCTTCTTTGTCGATGTGTGGTTGATTAATCTCATGGTGATGTCGTCCATGCAATTCCTTTCTTCACCATTGCTCTCGTTTTTCAGTATCTGATAGGAATGGTAGATTCAGAAGGTCATCTCTGGTAGCAAGATTTAAAGGTGGATATCCCTTATCAGCCAACGATACCACTCTATGGAGGTCAGAAGTGAAAGCTTTTGCAGAGAAGAATTCTCTGAGATTTTTTATCTGTTCGGTGTGTGAATTGACAACATGTATTAATCCGCGTCCTTCTTATTTCCGCTTCAAAGTTGTTCGTATCACAGACGATTATGGATGATGATTGTTGTACTTTGTCAGCATCGTTCGGGTCTGCCTTTGAATATCATCCAGATCTATCTTAGTCTGTATTCTGAACGAATCTTCTCCTTTGATTGTTTTTGGTCTAGCAATCTGGCTTGTTGGTATCCTAGATATTTGTATGTTTCGCCATTCTTCTTCGTACTTTTTGTGAATGCATAGGCTGCTCGAGATGCCAAATTTGCAATTCTTTTTAACGCCAATAGCTATGAGCATTACCTAGGCTATTTATCCCTGCCACATTCAATACAGCCTTCACCATAAGGGCACACGAGGCCCGTGCCCAGGGCACACATTTATTCCCAAAACATTTTTGTCGGGCACATTACACTTTTTTCACAAATCAGTAATTTTATCAGAAGGTTTTACAAGGCAAATACTAATACTAAGCCATTATATCGATAACTGCGCATATTGCTACAGTACTAATAATTAGTACATCCTTCCTAATTAACTAAGTACACCATCTAGTGATCACTCACACAATCACTTCGATTCCAAAGTCAAGCTAGGCCGTCTAAACAAGGCCTAACATCAATGGTTGGGGGAATCTCCGAATGATGTATTGAACTTTAAGTCTGATAGGAGTGAGTGGCGATATTTTGTTTCGTTTGATATTCAAAATTGAGCAAAATAAATAGAGGTTTTGATTTGTTCATTCAAACATAATTTCATTATGTCGAAAATAATATATTTAATTGGTTCACAAAAAGAAATAAAGTTATAGTTCAAAAAGAAATAACCGGAAAACTTCCAAAGCTCACTTCGTTTTTTATGTTTAAAGAAACAAATAAACCAACGGATTATTCATTCTCATCACTACAAGACAAGAATGTCAAAGGAAAAAGAGGTTACGTTGACGAAAATTAGATGCTGAGCTGTGAATTGATAACTGCAAGCTGAGAGAATGTACCTGTGTCTCCTGATCCTGGTATTTACTGTGACGACCTTTTACCGGAAGAAGTCCGTGATACTTGGATTCGAAAAGAGCCAGAGTTTTTCCAAAATATAAATAGTGATTTCTCCGAAACTTCTACAAGTTTTCCAGATTCAAATGGTTAAACGAAAACTAGATACTTGACTAAAAATATTTTTATTCGTAAATAGACGTCTTCAGAAAGAAAATGGCTCCTTTATTCACCAGCAAATGAATCAGTATACTGTTAATGCTGTCGTTTATTTAATACTGTACTATTGGTACTGGACATAATGTAAGTTCTCCAAATGGATATAAATATTGGAAGCATATACACACAACCAAATTTATATGGAATCACTCGGTATTTCACGTAGACATACTTTTCCACGTCCGTCCTTCCTTGACCTTATAGACCATGAATTTGTCCTTTACGATATTATACCAACAGAGCAATTTGTGTAAACCAGATAAGGGACAAACAGAACAACCAGACCTGCCGTGTCACAGCAGGGACCTTTCACAACTGCGCCACGGAGTCGACTTTGTATCTTTGACTACTTTTGAAGAATTTAGTTTTTTGTTGTAAGAAAACTGGATAGTGTGATAAGAAATGTTGAGTTATCACCACATGTTCGGGATATGGTACTCAACGTTACTGAGATTTGAAACTGTGAATTTCTAAAATTAAAAATCACAATGAACAATCGTTATCACAGGGGGTGTTACCTGGGTGATACGTGGAGCTACAATCTCTGCAAAGTAGGCCTAGAAGAAGTTGTAGGAAGATCACTTCTGAAGAACAAGACGGCTTTCTGTGCCAAATTGCAAGAAGAAACCCGAGTGCGTCGCACCCCATACTCCAAAGGCTGTTTCTGGAAGCAATAGGCATCAGTGTATCACTCAAAACGATACGTCAAAGACTTCGTTCGAAGGGTTTTATACAGAAGAAGGCCCTTAAGAGTTCCAGAGCTAACCAGACAACAAAAAAATTAACAGACTTAATTGGTGTATCGAGCATCAAAATTGGAATATTGAGAATTGGCGAAATGTTCTTTTTTCGAATGAGACCAGAATTGGTGTTCGATCAGATGACCGCCAGATTCGGGTTTTAAGGGGTCGTGGAAGGTTCCCACGGTGAGAATTTCACGTTTATGTAAGATAATGCTCCTCCGCATATCAGCAACCTCATGCGACGTCTTGAAACTGAGGGAATCGCTGTTTTGGACAGGCCAGCTTGCTCTCCAGACCTAGATCCTATTGAACATTCATGGGATAATCTCAAAAGAGAAATAAGATCGCGCCTGGATAATCCAAGAAACCCACAACAGCTCTTCCAAGTCGCCACAAAACAGTGGCAGAATATAACCCCAGAGGAGGTCAAAAACCTAATCCAAAGCATGCATAATATATTTTTGTAGTTGGAACACCCTGTATAGAAAATTGAACTCATAAAACTATCGATTCTCATATATACGATGTACTATTCGAACTATATTCCTTATATGATTATTTTGTAGGTAGGTGACGCGGTAGGGGGTTGATCTGATATGCTCAGAGTTGGCATAAAGAGTGGTCCCCCTAGAAAGAAAAATCAACTTATTTCAGCGTTTCTCGTTGACACTGCCTTCTTCTGAGTAAGAAATGAACATCCTGTATATGTGGATTCGGAGGAGCCAGTAGATATCATTTACCTTTACTTCTCTATAGCTTACAACAGGGAGTGGTAGAGAGTTTTGCGTCAGAATTTCAGACAAGTCATCTTCTTATAGACGTGTTACAAGTGGCGTGCTGCTAGGATAGTTCCTCGGTCCAGTGTTGTTAGGAAGGAAACTATTTGGAAGCATGCAAAATTGCATTCTAATTACATTTGAATAAAACATTGAAAGAAAAAACACTATCATTACTTTATCGACACACCCCTACTTCTTCAATTAATTCAACATGAACGAACTTCGATCGATTACTCACTAAATGGACACCCGGTATATTTTTTCACTCAGAATTATATCATATAGAAGATTGATATCAAATTTTTCTCTAAACCTTCTTATAGAGGTAGATAATACCAATAAAATGAAGAAAAGAAATATATAAACTCACCGTATTGATTCATCATAATTCACAGTATCTTTGAACAATCACAAAACCAGAATATTTTCCATTAGAACTACTTCAAAATTCCGGATATTTATCATAATTCAAGCTTGGAAGAACAGAATATTTCACGCTTAGAAGAGAGATAATCGATACTGTGAAATATTTCAATGCAAAAAATTGTATAAAAACAGGTGTTTCTCCTTTTCATTCGAAGATTCATCAAAGTTGCCATTCACAAGTACTCTACCCTAATAAAAAAATATAAAACTAAGGAACTCGACAACATCGCAATCTTAGTTTAGCGATTGCTATGAGAATACGAAAGATCATAGTAGCTTTGAATTCTATACTGAAAATTTCGCATCTCTTCTTTGAAAGTTTATATCGATATAAAATGTTTTTGGAAACGATAATACTTTGAAAAAAAGTGAAAACCTTAGGTTCGTCGTGTATGCGCAATGAAAGAAATTGAATCAAGAATTAATTTACAGAAATTTCAAGTACATACCAAGATTTACCAGAATAGATCACTAAGAATTAGTATTGTTCCTGATTATTATCACAGCTAAATTTCACTTTCGAAATTTGATATGTACTCCACAATTTCACACTTTAAATCAATTTTAAACATCTAAAACGATCACTAGACATTTTCAATAGAATAATTCAATATCAAACATAGAAATTACGTTTAATCATAGAAACAAATTAAATAAGTACCAACTTCAAACTAAACGTCCAAGTATTGTTACCAAACATAGAATATTTTCGTTTTAGTTTCGAAAGCGAATTATTATTGAAATATTCATATAATGAAAGAAATGTCATATCTCTCGCGTGAATCAAAAGCTTTAGTCAACTTTCCAATCAACGCAAGAACATAACAAAACAAATAAAAATATAGAAAACTACTTTATGAAATCATATTTCGTAATCTTGTCTTTGATATTCATCATTTTAGATAATTTTGAAAGACAAGATGTTGTTTGCGAATTTGGCATAAAAATATGATGTCATTTACAATAGAGAGAAACATTAGGAATGTTCAGAAAAATACAATAATATCACTGAGTGCTATGGACTTTACAAAAACTATTCTATTATTATACCTGGTGTCCATTCTTGTAGAATATATTAAAAGAGTAGATATGAAGAAGATACACGCTACTTTGCTTTTAAATATACAGGATGTTCCATTTGAATAATGATATGAAAGTTTTGTTTTTGTACATTCTGTTTGAAGAGTTGAAGAATTGATTACACAAGTCTGCAAAAAAAGTTGAGAGCTGTTTTGGTTTTTTTGTGTAATTCTTATGTTTTTGGGTGTGCTGAATTCGAAAATGACTTTCATTTTGTCCTAGCACGTCACGTTTTCTGACAATGTAGGTGTCTATGCTAAACAGGTTATTATCTTAAAATAAAACGTAATTTTTTTTAAATAAAGTAATTTATAATTGCGTAACAAAACTTTTTTCTTATCTAAAATACATTAATAAATGAACACTAAACACATTTCTTTTTCCCAGTGAGACTCCTTTTGATACATTTTCGCTTGTGGGAAGCACCTGGAAGGTCTCTTTTAAGCGTCCAACAGTAGTCTGTCATCATTGAGACGCTCCATCTTCCCTGGTATTTTTTTTCCTTAATCTTGGTGAAATCATTCACCTTGCTCTTCACTCACGTCTCCTAAATTTACTGGAAAATAGTTGAGGTGGGATTGAAGAAAATGTACTTTTAAACGCATTAAGCAACCTAAAGCTTGAAATGCTTTTAACATTCTTTTGACGATTTGTTAGTAGTTAGGGTCTTTGTTATTGCCTAAAAATTTTGTTATATTTTCCTCCACCCTTTGAGGATCCGTCATGGTTGAAACGAATAGTGGATCAGCCATAAGCCGTCTAATATCTGGTCCAACGAAAACACCTTCCTTCAACTTTGCCTCCGAGAGGCCAGGAAACTTTGATATTAAGTATTTGAAGCTTTCCATCTCTTGTGACTTTAGTGGTGGCAAAAGAACTTTATGAGGAGGCACCAAAGTTTCATGCAGGACATTCTTTTCGCCAACTTTAAGCTCCCTCGCAGGCCAACACTTTTTGGTCCAATGATTTGTTCGGTCTCCACTATCCCATAGACACAAAAAGCAAGGAAATTTGGCAAACCCAGATTGCTATCCGAGCGCCATGCCCAAGATTTTGAAATCACCGCACACTTGCCAACCGTGGTCTTTATATTTTAATTTACAAAGATCAATTCCAAGTTTTTGTAGGTTTCTTTGAGGTGTACGGAATGGCCGACAAGAATGGAAGCATAGAAACCGCCGTTGTGAAGCAGAACTGCTTTAAGGCTTTTTTGAAGAATCTATAAAAATACGCCACTCTTCTGGGTCGTATGAGATCTTAAATGTATTCATCAAACCTTCAATATTGGTGCAATAAACCAACTCGTCCTCTTGGGCAAAGTAGGATGTAAACTGCTTTTCACGATATCTAAACCAGGAGGAAGACACTCCCGTCAAAAGTAAGTTCCTGCTTTTGAGCCTTGATCCAAGCAACTCAGCAGCGTTTTTGGGAAGATTCAAGTCTCTTACCAAATCATTAAGCTCGCCTGGGGAAAACAATTTTGGACTTCTGTCATCTTCAAATTCAAAAGTTGACTGGTGTTGGTACAGCACCATCTTCGTCAGAACTTGGAACCTCTTCCAAGGTAGCAGGGACCTTGGGCACTGGTATTTCGGTCCCATGAGGGATGGGACGAATAGCTGATTGCAGATTGGGGTATGAAACTGACTGCTTCCGTTTTGAATTATACCCTTTCACATTACACGAACAAATGTAACAATCATCACTATGGTTCTTTTGCTCGCGCCATACCATAGGAATCGCAAATCGGAAAGCTTTTTTCTTGCCCTTAAACCAATTTCGAAGGTCTTCAACACGTCGTTTGCAGACTTTATGAGGTGCCCATACTTTATCCTGATCTCCAAGTTTGAGGCCAAAATACGCGAAGTATACTTCTTTTACCAAGTCCGTAATATCAGCTTGTTGCTTTAATGTCATATATTCTCCAAAAGTGTAACAGAAACTATCCGAAGAGTTCACACACTTCCGCACAGACGACATTGCACTGTATTGGACCAAGATCTATAAAACAATGATGAGTTAACACGTAATTGTCCCGCTCCACTTCTACACTATCGGAGAGCGCACGTTCAGGTTACAACATGTTTATACTTGTTAATGTAGGTCAATAAGGGTGTTCCTTATTTAGAAATTAATAATAGTTATGTCCTGTAAACATTTTAGAACAGTAATCAAAATAAAATTATACCTATCATTTATACTACAAGTTAATCCCTTAACCCCTTAATCCTTTACGTTCTGGAATTTTTTGAGTATATTTTTCGTTTTCAGAACACCTTAATACATAAAAATCGGTTGAAAATATCCAGACAGCATTTTTGTTGCAGACCTGTGTTATTGAAAAAAATCTACTTAAAACGATTGTCAAAATTCTTGTCTTGTTGTTAATATAGTGACGCAGAGTTTGAACGCGATCTGTCATTTGTATTGTTTACAGTGCTCAATTTTGTCATTTCTCAAAAGTGTGTTTTGCGATTTTTACAATGGTTAAAAATATCGAACAAAGAATTCGCCTCAAATTTTCTATTGCAAATGAAATTTCATGTGCCGAATCGCTGAAAATGTTACAGAAGGCTTACGGTCAATCTAGTTTATCAAAAACACTTGATAATCTATACTAATGACAGTTACGTCATATTTTGTTGTAGTAACTTATTTTTAATTGAAAAAATTCTTAAAATTCTAGAACTCAACGTTTATAGGTTTGGCAAATTCCAAATATGTAACGTAACATAATACTTATTAAAAAATTGTTTTCTTTGCCCCTGCTTGAATACCAACTTTCTCGACATAAACCACCCTTGCTAACTTGGTAAGTGACACAACCGAACTGTCTAAATCAGCTATTAAACGAAGGGTAATTATAAATCAAGATGGACTGACAATACTCAATGAATTATTCAAAACAAAAAACAGCTGGAATGTTTGTCTAATGAGCAATTCACGAACGTAATCCGTACTACATTCCAAATTCCAATTCCTGCCTTTGCCGCAGCTGAACGGACTGTTTTAAAGTTGTTTATATGTTATATAACACCTACCTCAACAGAAAACTTTTACGAACTTCGTCGAATTCCCTGCGCCGGTTGTATCTTTAGCCTCTTTTATTCCAACTTTAATTTTAACCTTCATCTATCTTATCTTCCTCCATCTCGCGAACGAGAAGTCGTTATCTGTCTTTTTCTGGCGTCTTACTGTGAATCAGTAACGGAACACAAGGGAAAGATTGTTTGATATTTCTTTCAGAAAAGAAAGAATTTTTTCTACTAAATTTTCCGAAATGATATAATTTTAGTTGATAATATGACAAAACACAAATAAAAAACAAAGTTTCACACTTTTTTGAAGTCCTAAATCCAGTAGGTCTCCATGAAACCATTTATTTCTTTATTTATTCAAGTATTAAGCATACAACAGGGATCTAGAAGTATTCTTCTTCTTATTTAAGTGCCCTCTCTTTAATGGAGGTTGGCGACCATTACCCTATATTCTTCACTGTTCTGTGCCTGCTAATATGATTCTCTGCACTTCTGATATCAAACCACTTAAGTTTTTGAGCCTTGAAAATCTTTTTCGACCTAGTTCTTGTTTTCTTTCGATCTTTTCTTCCATGATTAGTTGCAGTAGATCGTATTTACCATTTCTGATTATATGACCGAATTACTCCATCTAGAGCTCTCCTGAATTTCGGAACAAAGGTTGCTTACGCCCTTATCTATTTCGAAATAGCCAGTTATTCTGATATGTTCACTTTGATTCCAGTATACCTTTACAAGCTTATTTATGTCTTCACCATCGAGATTTATACCTTTCAGTAGCTCCACAAGAATATCACGCTTGACGTTGTCAAATGCTTTCTCAAAATCTATAAAGCAGATATATATCACTTTTTACTGGCCTAGACATTTTTGTACGTGTACGTTCACCGAAAACAACGCATCTCGTATTCCAAGTCCACTTCGAAAACCGAACTGGATCGTAGTAATACCCTCATCTATTTTTCTCCATAAGCGTATTATCCGAAGAAATATCTTTAGAGTATGACTCATCAAACTAATGAGCCGGAAACCATTGTAGTTTTTGGCATTAATTTTCTTATCGTTATGAAACTGGATTCAAGCCAGTCTGTTGGTATTACTCCAGTGTTATTAAACAAACAAAGGAGAACGTTGTTCTTGTCTATATCTATCAACTTCACGATCTCATCAGGACCTGTTTTTTTTTCTATTTTTTGTCTGATTGATGGCTTTCCTCAGTTCTTCAAGTATCTCTGGTCCCTCCAGCTTCACCGTTTCCTCAGATATAATCGAACGCTTATCACACCTCCATTATATAGGATTTCCAAATATCTACTTCTTGTTCTTCTTCAACGACTAGCCTGCTTTTTTTATTCAATAGTCTAGGGACACTATGAGATTATTTTGGTCCTACCATTTATCTGATCTTTTTATGCAGGTTGAAGTTATCATGTTTATCCTCAAGCTCCTCAATTCACATAGTAATCAAGGAATTTAATGAACAAAGCAAACAGAATGTAGCACTGAAAAAGAGAAAAAACAAAAAAGAAACAAGAACAAGAATAAATCCTAGTTTAACAAAATAAATAAGTAAGAAGAATTCAGAAATAAGTTCCTCACAGACCATTAATCATTTCACATATAATTAAATAAAATTCAAGAATGTAGATTTGAGATTATTCTTAATTTATGTCCTGGACATTGAGAAGAAAAATGAGCTCAAATAGTGCAAAGCATAAAGGTCCAACATCAGATTTAACGGGGAGTTTTGGGCTGCATTTGTTTGACACAAAGGAATGCAGAACAGACTACGTGACCTGGGTCCGCTGAGCAACTTGAATTTAAAACTGAAACTATTCTAGCTACTTAATGTATAATGAGTCTACAGGCACGGCGAACATATGAGTAGTCATGATCAAGTATACGAATGTTTTTTTTAAGCGTACAACTTTAAGAATCTTTTCTGAATGCTTTCGAGCAGGTGAATATTGAGCATATTACATATTGAGGATTCCAAATGACAGAGCCATAGTTGACTCTTCTGTAAATAAATGAGTAATATAGTTTCGTCAAGGATTTCTTGAAGGAGAATGATCTCGACGCCTACTGATGAATCCCAAAAGAGTTTTTCACTTAGTTTTCGATATAGAAGTTGAAAATGGAATCTTACCTAAGTAGCCGATGGTATTCACTCTAAAAAACATGTATCAACATTGTATAGATGTTTGACAACATTCCGATTCAAGCTCATATTATTGTCTCTTGCAATAAGCCACTTTGCAAGGCTAAGCAGTCTGTCTCATCCCTAACTGGCTGAAACAACTTGAGCTCATCTGCAAATAATAAATTTTTGCGCATTTGGCGATATCGTTGATATAAAGATTGAATAAAACAGGTTCAAAGTGAGAACCTTGGGGTGAACCGGAAGTAACATGGATTTTATCGATTTTGTGTTTGAAACTCTTAACTCGTTTTGAAATTTACTGTCTAGTAAATTTTGGAAGATATTCGTTGATATTGTTAGAAGGATTGCCACAAACTGTTGTAGGATATGCTGATCTACGCCTATTCCATCAAAAACACAATTGGAGCCTTCATCTACCTTATCATGTATGTATTTTGGTGTTGCATTTGTTGAATAACTCTACTCGCTACGATTCGGGGGGTATACAAAGGAGCAGACACGTCACGGTGAATCTTTCAGTGATCCAATGGACAATATGATTTAGCTAGGTGAATTCTGAAAGCTTTCGAGATATATTGAAAGAATTTCCTTCCAAATGATCTAGTGTACTGTTCCCATGTCTAATCAACCACCTGAAGATAACGCGTGATGTTCAGCCTCTCACTCAAAGGCGGCAGGTTCCTGATCTTTTTCTTTTTACAGATATTGTCATGGTAAATGCTCTGGAGAACTGAAAGGCTTGGTTCCAGAAAGAATCCTGGTCCAAATAAAACCCAAGTTTGCAAGAGCGGTCTATAGAAACTCTTTTGTTTGAAGGGCTAGTGCTCTGTAGAACTTCCATCGAACATATTTCCGATAACTACGATCTGGCTCTCTTCAAGAAGCGAAAGGACATACATATTAAATCACTTCGGGTGGCCAAAGCTGTGGCAGGACAGGCATCGCCTGCCTCCAAAAATTGAGAATAAGGAAAAAAATGCACATAATTTCGAAACAAAATAACTCAAACTCGACTAATTCCGAACTGTTAAATCAGAGTGAGCCTATTTTTTCTTTATGATCACCAAAAAACAACAATATTGGTTTGTGATAAAATATTGTTCCAAAAATTTATTACAAAAACTGAATTCTCAGTTTTCTATTTCAACGAACTCAAGATACTTGTGTATTCAGCTTGGTGGAGCAGAGGTTAGGTCACCCGTCCTTTGCGCAAAGTTATCTGGGTTCAATCCCCACAAAGCCGTTGCGATTTTTCGGATTCTGGGAATCTCTTGAGCGCCAACTTTCGGATGGGTCGTCGGTCCTTTCTAACAGAGATGTGTTGAACATTGAAGATCCCTTCCCTCGACACGAAAGAGGTTGGGCAAAATTTCCAGGTTAGTGAGATGACAGATTTCCCCGGCGCGTCATTAGCATGAAGGCAAAAATAGAGCACGTTAAAGGAACAATAAAAGAAACTTGTGTTTGACAAAAGAAGTGTCAGAGTAAATGCATGATTACTCAAGATTTGAACCAGTTAAACATCTGTTTTCTGAGCATTAAATGTGAGAAGTGGGTAATGCTGATTATCCAGCTTATGATGATTAAATTGAAATATCCATAACAATATCAAAACTTTTTGAAATTTTGTGAACTCAAGAAGAAATGGCAATGAAGTATCCACAGAAGTGGTTTCTGATATTGATATAGCTAATTGCTTCACAAACCGGTTACAGTGTTTCTATCCAGTTAGGGACTGATTGTGATGGTTTGAGTTGTTGGTTGAGTTGAGTATTATTACCAGTGACCCAATGCTTAATGAGGTTTGATGATTTGGATTATAAAATGTTATTGAAAAAATATACCTCTATTTCAGCCCTGCCATCAAAATTATCATTAAAAAGGCCACTTGTTAGAGTAAAGAGATGTAAAAATACATACTTATCAATTCTTTTTATGGAAATCAAAAATTTTCGCTTCAAACATCAACATCAAATATTTTTGTGGGAAACTGCTAATGACAGTACAGCACATATTCCACATACTTGAAGTTTGAAATTTCAAAACTCTTCTTAAAGCAAATTTGTTTTCAATAGTTTTTCACTTTCGACTTCAACCCCAGTGGGTTTAGAGTCCGCACTTTGGAGGGTAAAATACGCACGTTCTGTTTATTCCATCCCGGAGAAGTAGGGAAGAAATAAAAAACTATACTCTTAAAAACATAAAAAAACAAAAATTTATCTCTCGTGATAAAAAAAATGTGTAATTATAATAACTGTTGCAGATAAACTATCTACAGAGGACAATATCTTCGCTTTTGCAGACGATTGTACCCTGGTTTCGTCTTTCATTAGTCTGCGGCGGATTACAGCTGCAGAATCTCATCGTCAGAGATGTCAACAAATCAATAACTTAAACTCTGAATTACAGAGGATATCTGAGTGGGGTCAGTTGAACCTAGTGAGCTTCAACGCGAACAAGACGCAAGCAACTACGTTTTCTAAAAAGGTCCCCGCTGGAGAACCTCATCTAATGATCTAAGGCCAACAAATTGCATCCAAAGATTCGATGCACCTTCTCGGAATAACAGTCAACATCGGGTTATGCTGGCATGAACATGAATCAGCAATAGCTAAGTCGGAATCAGCTAAACTCCGTTTTTTTTTCAGAGCCTAGCGATACTTCACTTTATATCAGCTGTTGCTTTTATATAAGACGTAGATTCGACCTGCTTTGGATATTGTTCCCATGTATGGGGATCTGCGCCCAAACATTCGTTGCGGATATTGGATAGTGTGCAAAAACGGGCTGTGCGCCTCATCGACCACCCGGAGATCACCCGCGATCTCCAACCGCTGGCTCTCAGAAGACAAGTTGCTGACCTTTGTCTGTTTTACAGATACTTCCAAGGAGATGCTCCAAGAAGCTAGAACACCTTGTTCCGGAAAAATTCATGATTTGCCGCAACACTAGGTTGGCAAGGAGTTCCCATCATATGGCGGTACATTTAACGACCCTCGAACCACTCTCTATAAGATTTCCTTCGTTTACAAGGTCGGTAAGCTGTAGAACTAACATCTTTCCAACATCCTACAATTTGGCCCTCTTCAAGAAGCGAGTAAACAGACACCTCAATTCTTCCCAGGTGCCTACTCACTTGGTGTAACAGGTTCGCCTATTTCTGGGAAGCGTGCATAAAAAAACATACTGCTCAAAATTAATTCGGAAATAAAACAGAATGAAGAACAGATAAAAAGTAGAAGTATTTTAAATTTCGAGCGAAAACTCAACAACATCAAGATATTCAGAGTACCCAAACGTAAAATATGAAGTACTAGAACAAAAAATTGAATCCCCCACAAAGACCACAGGCTAAGTTTCCACTTTCGTGAATAGAACAATTTTCATGCCACCATCTGGAACTAACAGCACACTTGATCCAATCCTCTCGTGGGGGATCTGAAAACATTACATCGTATTCTGGACTATATATTTCCTCTGAGGGATTTGAATTTCTATATTTTTCCTCGAAAGGCGTTTTCCTTTGTTCAAAAACTTTTTGGCATCTTTTTTCCTTTGGGCTTCTTTCTTTTTGCTCTCCACAATTTCAATTTCTTCCTTATTGAGAGTAGATGTGAGTATTGTTGACTGTTTGCGCTTTCTCATCCACTCACGTCGTTCAGAAATTTTAGGATAAGGAAATAATTCCCTAGGGGTTCGGAATTTTACATTGTTAAAGACGGACAGCTGAGTTTCAACGTGGAAGGTTGAGGTATTACAGATCTACGAGGAAAACGTGTCGATGCAATTCAGTTTTTAGTTAAGTTTAGTTTAGTTTATTATTTTAACCATCAATATATTACATGGTTCAGTAATAAAAAATTTGCATACATACAAAAGGTATATGGCTCACAGACAAATATCACAAAAATCACTAGAAAACAATTACGAAAAATAGTCCATGTACTCCTCGATACTATAACATGCATCAGCAAGCAGCATGAATTTGAATCTCCTCTTAAATATGGAAGGGCTGAGTATCTTGAACGTCTTGGGCGTCCTGCTAAGCCGATGAAAAGGCAAGATTAGATTTTCACTACTATGTGTTGGGTTGGAATCTACAGTAGAATGGGGACGTTGTTTTCAAGATTTTCAGGTATATTACATGGACAGGTAAGTATAAAAATTGATGGAATTGTTAATATTTCATAATCTAGAAACAATGGTTTGCAGCTAAATCAATGTGGCTCCTCCATATTGGGTTCTTGTTCTCATTTGATGTTTTCGTGGACACTACTAGTCTCTGCGTTTTATCTATATTGAGTTTGAGTCTATTTGACCACCTCTCAGCTTGTGATATTGATTTGTTCGAATGTTGCATGAATTGAATTATTTTAGCTGACTTGTTCAGGAAAGTAATGTCATCCGCTAACAGACTTATCACTCTTATCACCGACATTGATGGGAAGGTCGTTTATATAGAGTAGGAAGAAAATGGTCCCAGAATGGATCCTTGAGGCACCCCAACTTAATTTTTTTCTAGCTGAGACAACGAACCCTTCAATGAAACTGATATCTGTAGCACAAGTATGATCTGATAATGTTGTAAATTGGACCCCTCATGCCATAGCATCAAAGCTTCGCAAGAAGGACTCCCCGGTCCACGCAATCGAACGCCTTACTTAAGGCGCAGCTGCTAATCTCCGCATATTCTCTGTTGTCGAGTGCCTCGAGCGAAAAATCTGTTATCCTTAATATCGCTGTGGTGGAAAAACCTCCTTTTGGAAAAGCCATACTGAAGTTCGCTACCCTTATTTTCAACATAGTCGACGGTTCTCTTCCTCAGAAGCGATTCCCAAATTTTGGAGAAAGCAGGCAATGTAGCAACTGGTCTGTAGTTGTTGGCGTCGTTTTTATTTCCTTTTTGAAGATTGCTGTCACTTTTGCGATCTTCTAAGGATTTGGAAAGATCCCCTCCTCAAAACTCATATTTACCATTTTGCATAATGGATCAACCACTGATTGAATGACTTTTTACAGCAATACTACGTTGGAACCATAGTGATCACACGACGATTTGTTCTTGAATTCAGATATAGTTTTCAAAATCTCGTTCACAGTTGTGGGTTTCAAGAACATGGATCCATAATCAGCGGAATTGATATTTCTCACACATGTCATGCACTTTTCTGTATCTGCAACTGTTGGTGTGACAAGTTCGAAAACATTATTGAAATACTTGTTGAACTCATCAGCAGTGATAGTGCATTCCATATGTTTAAATTTTGGTTCCATTTATTACTCTCCAAATCGTCCTCTATGGATTAGCTGAGCTCTCTATCTTATCTAAATGTGTTCTTCGAATCTCGCTATCTATTGCCTTTTTGTACTGCTTTCTTGAGCTCTTATAAATATCTCTGGAGATTTCGTCTTTATTCACTCTGTGAATGGTCTCGGCTGCCTCTACACGATTCTTAAGTTGTTCCAAGTCAGAATTTTCCGCTACTTTAATTTTTCTAACCTCTTTTCTTTTTCAGGGTAAAAAAACTCCTCGTAGGCGGCCCGTGCCCCAGAGTAATTGATATTATCACAATTCACCTTATTTAATTCCTCTATGAAGGTATCGGTATTTTTTGAAACTCACATTAAAATTAGAAACTAGAAGCTGACAGGAGATTCATCTCCTATTTCCGACTTACAGATCAACCGAGAGAGAGGCATTTCATCATCACTCGATGAGGGTTCCTGAGCTTGTGGAACTTCTTTTTCTTCTCGATGTCCATGATCAGTTACGGTGGCTAGCAAAAGTCTTCATCAGAAAAGAAATTTATCAACAGGAACAATCCCACATATTTTAAAAACATTTACAGCTTTCTCAATTGTGACACTTTATTATACGTGTGTCCAAATATAGTAACTACATTATCTTGACAAATTGTTCAATAAGTATTGTTTACAAGTCACTGATCACTGTGGGGTCCTATTTGACCCGTTTAAGCATGTCTTCAGTGACCTTTACGCGATTCAATTCTTGTAGAAAATTCAGGTCTTCGAAACTAGTCGAGTCACAACGCGTTTCATGCCCAAACAATCGTTTGAAATGGTACGAATTGATTCGTGAAACACAGAAAGTTCATTGCCTCTCTCTCAAACTCAAATGATGATTTTCAAATTCCGTTTCCTTCACTTTATCGATATTTACTTCAGTTGAAGATGTTGATGACCTACCAGAGCGAGGGAAATCTTCCACCACATCTCGGCCGTTGTTGAATCCACTGCACCACTCATATGCAACTGTTTTTGATGAAGTCAATTCACCATAAACCTTCTGTAACTTTTTCAGCGATTCAGCACACGAAATTCCATTTGCAATACAAAATTTGCGACAAATTCTTTGTTCGATATTTTCATCCATTGTAAAAATCGCGAAAAACTCACAAAATCGAGCACTGTAAACAACCTAGATGACAGATCGCATTCAAACTCCGCATCAGTATAGCAAACAGTTGTGCCAACTTAGAAACAACAAATTTCGACAATTATTTCGAGCAGATTCTTTAAATTATCAACTCCCGTTGTGTTTTTGACAAAATGTAAATTGAAACAAAATTTCTTATGCATTATCTTTCATAGGAGCCCTATATTTTCAACATATAAACGTCCACCTACGCCACTGACCACTTGGCTGTAGTTTATAACCAGTTTCGAGCTGTATGTACACAATTCCGAACATCCATCTCTCTTCAACACGAATCCCTGCTTTGATGTACATTTTTTCTCTCTCAATTCGTGCAAACTCATATTCTATCCGTCTTTCTTCCGTCATCCAAAGCCTCCCACGTGGTTCTGTCTTTCTCTTCAGCGTGGGGGAATTTCTCTTCCCATTACGTTTTATGTGGCTGTATAGCAGGCACGTTGTTTTACAAACGTTCTCTCTCTGGTTTAGGGTCTTCACAAATAGAAATTCCTATTCTGGACGCGTTATTCAAGTCCAAATTATTCGACAAAATATCGCCAACGATTCTTATATAAGAGTTGGGTTAATTATAGCTGGGATATGGGAATTTATTACCCCACATGGTTTTGGAGTTTCACTGAATTTCATCATGATTATTCGAAGTTATAGAACAGTAGTCGCAAACTTTTTGTGTGGAGATACTTTGTTAATTTTGAAAATAAGTGTGAAGATACTTAGCCGTAAGCTGCATAAGCTAATCTAAATCTACTATTCATTCTACTCATCTCATCATATATGTTGAATTTTAAATTTTCACGGAAGTATCTATGATTTGATGTGTTACGGGTTTTATTCCGTCGTCCATTTTAATTTTGGCGACGTTTCGACAAGTTGTCCCTTGTTATCTTCAGGCGTTCGGTAGACGATGTCTCGAGCGTAACTGATGTCATCAGTTACATTATCTGAATCAAATTCATCCTCATTTTACATATAAAATCCAACATGAGAAAACAATTGGCTATTGTTATTTGCGATACTTTTAGCCATACTGTATGAGTAGAGTTTATAGCATCCAATAGACTTACAGTAAAAATTTCGGTTCTCTAATTCTCAAAATTAAGCACAAACCGCCTGTAATGGCAGTTTATCATACCTCGATCCATCGATAGCAATTTTGAACCCGTGGCATAAACACTAATTTTATGAAGTCTAAACCATTGCCTTGGGGATGTTACCAACAATTTAATTTTTTTTTCCTGTACCTGCTGAATTTGCAACAACAAAAACGCTTATTCTTTCTTTTGCTAACTTGCCATCCACGTAAGTTTCTCCCTTCAATGCTAAATGTTCTATTTGGAAATTACTGTAGTTGTCACACAGTATTGAGATGGAATTGTAGAGCACATAAATAATATTGGAGCTTGTGAGAGCAAATTCGATTTTGGTATTCTAAGAAAAAACAAGCAGCCATCTCTTGAATTTGACCTTGGAACTAAAAATTTCAATTGAGCTAGAATAGAGATCAGTTTAGAAGTTTGAATACAAATTTCAGAACTAGAATGCCTCTTTCTATTTCCAAAATTGTAGCTCCGAATCTATTCTCAGCATGATCATACCCTCTGATAAGGTAAACACCGTCCTTCCTGCAGGCAAGATACTTAAAAAGTGATAAGTATGACAAAAAGAAGCATCAAAGTAGATGATCTGGCAAAATTCTTTCCATTTCGAATCAGAAAAGCGTATGATTTTGAGGTGGACTTGAAGAAATAATTAACACAAGGTATAAAAGTAAATTTTTCATCAAACATGAGACCCATATCCTTGATTCAGAGGACCTTTTAAGACACTATTGTTTACACCTAATCGAAGAATATGGCGTTTTTGCACTTGGACACATTTATGTCCAGACGATTAATCGCACACCATCTGGACACAGAATTCATTACCTTCTTCAAGTTTTCAAAATCGCATTCAGACACATCAGCATACATCTGCTTATTTATTAATATTTCCAACAGGTTATAAACGAACATAATGAACAACAAAGGCCCAAGATTTGATCCTTCGGAACACTAGATGTAGCAACAGATTCAATGGAAAACTCTCAATCTGTACGAACTGCCGACGACTCAAAATGAGTAACCCATTCTTCCGAGAAGCCTAATCTGTACCTAAGATTTCAAAGCAATAAGCTTTGGGTGCTTGTAAAGGTTTTCAAAAGTCTGTAGAAATAACATCCACCTAACCGGCAGAGTGCAAGATTTCAATAATGAATTGGGAGAAAACAGCCTGATTCTTCTGACCACCGATGATATGAAGTTGTATAAAATGATCTCAAGAATCTTTGAAAAGTTAGACAGTATCACGATACGACATTTGTGTATGGATGGTCGCTTCGGCATTCATTCAATGCTTTTATAATGGCCGTTAATTCTACCATATCAAACGCTTTGTGCAAATCAACAAATGCCAGGACTAAAGGTCTATTATATTCAATTGTCTTTTCGATCAAGGTTTTCAAGCACTGTAGGTGGTCTTTAGTGCTGTAACGAGCTCGAAATCTAGCCTGCTCTCTTGGTTGGTAGAGCTCAAATTTCGATTCTAGTCTATTTGTTAGAATTCTGGTATACAACTTGTAGAGATGATTAAGCAACCTGTTTAGCCTGTAGTTTTCTAGCCTTGTCTTGTCCCTCTTTTTTATAGAGCAGTATCGTAAGTGATACCATGAGGTTGGGATTTTCTGATTATGTTGGCATAGATTGGAAACTTCTAGCATCTTCTTTATCAATATTGGTCCTTTCCGTTTTCACATCATCCTGTCCAGGAGAGCTGTTCATCACAGGATATATCGGGTATTTCTTCGGATCCTTAGTTTTGTATCTTTTGTCGTGGTTCCTCTCTTGTCTGATCTATTTGAGACTTATATAGGGCTGTGTAGAATTCTTCTACAATTTGTACTAGTTTATCTCTATCCGCTACTATACTATCGTCTTTAAGCTGAAATATTTTTTTCTTGCCATTTATGATTTTTTTCCTCATGACCTTCACACCTTTGTTTTCCTCAAAAGTTCGGAATATTTGTTTATTTTTGTACTGTCTTATGTCCTTCCTAATAGCTTTCGATTGGTGGCCTTCATCTCATATGGTTCCGTGTCAACATCGCTATCCTTGTTTCTCCGTTCTCCCATTTTTTCTTAGTTTCTGGACTTATTCTCTACTCCTTTTCATTTGACAGAATTTGGTTTTGTCTGATGGTGACTCTAGTAATACCACTTATCAAATTTCCCCACTTAAGTACAGTGGGGCTAAATGGGTTAGACTCAAAAATAATGTGATATAAGAACTGCAAGTCATTTCGCGATGTGCAGCGAAAAAGACTTTTCATCAATTATTATAGCATTTTTCTGTGAATGTGGAAAACAAGAATCTGCGAGTATGATATTATTCTTATATGAGGGATTTCTGAAAATAATGATAGATAAACAATACTCTTACATTTCACAACGACTTATTTGAAATATGAGGAGACAGCTGAATTTCTGATAAAGGACAAATTTGGGTAATATGATTCTCCATTCCGCCTTCAATGGGGGTAATTAGTTCAAAAGTAAACTTTTAGGACCATGTGTCAGTCAAGCGGTCCCCTATGCATAATCTAGCCAGGGGTGAAGACAACAAGGCCCGTAATTTGAGAAGGGAAATCTAGTGAGGCGTTCTTTTCTAGTACGGCTTCATTAATATCGAATTAAAGTCTACAAGGATTGCTCTATCAGAGTGTTTCAGGGGATACACAATTTTGTATTATATTTTTAATGGACTAGGCGGGTGTCCTCTATATAGGGTGGCACATCTTGGTTAATTGTTGAATGAATTCATGAAATTATAATTTTCTCTGCGAAAAACAACACGAAAACCGTTTTTTTTTCTTGCAGAAGTCATTTTCGATATTTTCCCAAGATAGAATCGCTCTTGAAGTTTATATTATCAGAGCACCAAATCAATGAAACAAAGTTTAGTCTGAATTGCTTTAAGGAAGGAGAAAATAGACTGTTATATTATACTGCGCCAAGAAATGGTTGCACAATTTCAATGTTCGTACATACATTCTGTCGAAAAAGTACCAAGAATTGATTCTTTAAAAAATCTGCTTGAAACGGTTGTCAAAATTTTTGTTGCCAAGTTCTCACAAGTGTGTTTTACGATTTTCACAATCTATCACAAAAATCGAACAAAGAATTTACCTCAAACTTTGTATCGCAAATTGAATTTCATGTGTCGAACCGCTGAAAACGTTACAGAAGGCTTACGGTGAATCGACTTCATTGAAAACTCCTGCACATGAGTGGTACAGTGCATTCAACAGCAGGAGATGTGGTGGAAGATTTGCGTCGCTCTGGTCAGCCATCAACGTCTTCAACTGAAGTAAGCATCAATAAAATGAAGGAAATGGTAATTGAAAATCATCATATATGTTTGAGAGAGATTGGCAATGAACTTTCTGTCTCTCAACAATCAATTCGTACCATTTCGAACGATTGTTTGGGCATTAAACGCGTTGCCGTTCGACTAGTCTAAAGGAGCTGAATTTACTTCAAAAATTGAATCGTGAAAAGGTCGCTGAAGACGTGCTTGAACGAGTCAATTCTGACCTCACATTCATAAAACGCATTGTAACTGGCGATGAGACATGGGTTTATGAGTTTTACATGCAAACCAGTTAACAAGCTTTGGCATGGCGTCTTCCAGCTGGACCAAAACCGAAAAACCACGTCAAAGTCGATCAAATGTGAATGTAATGTTCACTGTTTTCTTCGATTATCGTGGTATTGTGCATTCGGATTCTTGCCAGAAGGTCAGACGGTAAATGAAGAATATTACCAGATTTGTGAAAAGAAAACTTATGGATTTTGCACCACGATAATGCAGCATCTCAAAAGGCTCATTGTGAATGAATTTCTCACCAAAAACCCAACAAATACCACCGAACAACCATTATATGCACCTGATATAGCTCTGGAAGACTTTTCCTTTTCCAAATCTGAAATTGTCACATCTAGGACTAAAATTTTGTAGACTAAAGTTAGTCATTTAGTACTAGGTCATCTACGTCAAGAGATATTAAAATGGACTTTAGAGAAACAGAGATATTCTGCAATTTATTTGTGAGTTCAAGTGAGTTCTTTATTGAGTACTTGGGGAAAAATTTAGTGAAATGTTTGAAAATATCGTTGAGTTCTGTTGGTAGTCTCTATGTTGGGAAGCTGGTATATGAGACAACAGGACAAATCAGAGTGTTTTCTTTGCTTTTCATGAGTCCATAGAGTTTTGGTGCAGCCGATTTCATATTAATGAGGGCCCAATCGGTTTTTGGAAAAAAGAGGTGGGGATTTCTTTGAGAAAACTTTTTAGGGTTTTCTGGAGAACGGGAATAGGTTTGAATTGTATTATGCACTCATTTTTTGAAGTTCATTTCTAATATGAATGCGAGGCGTGTGATTATGACAAAGACATTTGATCTGTCTGCTTTTGTAACGATAAGGTTAACCTCCTCGGTAGTGAGCAACTATGTAAGAATATCCGAAGTGCCTGGTTCGAATCCGGGTTCAAGTTATGGATGTTGTCCTTGAACAAAAAAGTGAATTTGACAAAGACATACATTGAGTTGGGCACATGGCTACTGGCTAAACCCATATGCCATCAAAGGCCAGATAACTTGTAATCCAAAGTGGTGGCAGTTATCATTGCTCGGTCTAGGTGAGTGGTTTGGATCTGTAGGTCTATGGAACAAAACAACGATAAGGTTATTTTCTGCTATTTTCTGTTTGATTGATTTGATGTCTGTATTCATGGTATTGTCCGATTTGGGTTAGTGGTGGTGAAGAGTTTGGGCGATTTGTGCTTTAGTGAAATTATTATCTGTGTTTCTTAAGGTGATGGTTGATTCGGCTGATATTTCTTTCTCATTATTACTACGAGGAATTAGACAAAATTTGTGATCTTTTTCTTAAAAAGCAGTTTCAGAGGAGTTGAAAGCGATGTTGGAATAATTAACAACTCGTTCAACAAATTTGATATGCGGATCGTTATTAAGAGGGCCTGTATGAGATGGAATTGAAGATTGTGTTAATGTGAGGTTATATAGTTTTTTGCCTTGTTTTTCATATAATTTGTGAATGTATACAATATATCAAATTCTATTAGGTGGAAAATGAAAGTTAATTCTGAGTGCAGTACATAATATAATCTTGAAGACGTTCCCTGTATAGAAAATTGAATTTTTCTTGAATCCATGTTCTTTCTGCTGAACTGATTGCTTTCCATGCTGCAGCTGATGTGGACTTGGACCTGATATTAACATACAGGATGTCCGTGAGTTGCATGTAAACCACAGCTTCTTCTGCTCGAAATAAATCGATTTAGGCCAACTTACCTATATGAAAAGTTTCTTCGTTTGGCCGCTAGAGGTCGCCAAATCGAAAGATTTTTTTCTTATTTTTCAAATAATTCGAGAACTACTCGATCGATAGAAGCCATGTTTGGTATGCGTAATCAGATGCTTTATTCACTTTTTTAGTGATCCACTCAAAGACCGTGACGTATTACAAGAGTCCCTGAAAACTCGAACATGTTTTTAATCAACCATAATTTTCAACTGTCTGCGTTTGATCAAAACTGTTTTAGACATTGAGTAGATAGGCTAATTACCAAACTTTTTTGTCTCTTGAGAAATTTTGATATGAGGAGCGGTTCAATCACAAAAAACAGTTTTTTAATTTCATGATTTCATTTCTTCAACCACCTAGCAAGTCAAAAATATCACATTTGACCATGTTGGCTTTGGATTTATTTCCGTGGTCTGGAAGATTGTCATTTTATTAGGCTTGACAACCAATTGTTGACACAACAGTGTTCCTTAAGTTCTTAACTAGGTATTTTGGTGATTTTTTCATCACTATTAGGCTCGGAGATATACAGTAACCCTGAGGAGAGGCGCCTCCGCGAGAATGGATGCTTAAAGCACAGTAATTTGGACCGAGGACAACAACGAACTGTAAGGATGGTAGAACGCGAAGAACAAATTTTGGACACGGTTGAGGAAAACCCACAATTAAGCACGAGGCGTTTAGGTTTGCAGTTGGTCGTTCCTAAAACAATGATTCATGTGTCTTGAAGGAACAATTATTTCATCCATATCACATTCAGAAAATTCAGGAATTATTTCCCAAAGATCCTGAGAATCGCCCCTAACTTTCTATCGATTTATCCAAGAGAGAGACTCAAAAAATGTGAAGAAGATAGAAATTACTAATTATCAGAGTCAGTGAGGCTTTGCAGTTGGTGGATTGGAATGAGTTGTGGAATCCAGACGATGTCAACGACATGTGTGACAAATTTTGTGCTACTATCAAATTTCATGTTGCCCAAAACACATCTTCAGGATTTATGCGTCAGAGTCCTAGCAAATCCTGGATTGATAATGGCATCATCCGAATGATTCGCTATAAGGAGTCTCTGTGGCAGAGATATATCAGAAATAGACGCGATACTGATTTCCAAGATCATCGACGATTTTCCAACCGTCTGTCAGTATGTATATCCTTTGCTAGGAAGAATTCTGAGAAAGAGATCTTTTCCAGTAAGGATAAAAAGAAATTTTTCAAGTACATTCGTAGCACTTTCAAGACCAAAGTATCTATTCCTTCAGTTCGAGACAACATCGGGAATTTATCCACTATTAATAAGACATCTGCCAGTATTTTCGTTGATACTTTCCCCAAAGCTTTCTCTAGAGAACCTGCAGCCCCTCTCCGAAAATCTGCACCAGAAGAAACCAAAATACTATAAGTGATGTAACCATATCTCCAGAACTTGTGGAAGCGGCCATCAAGGAACTGAAATCAAATTCGTCTCCTGGACTAGATGGAATATCCGTCAAATTATATAAATCTTGTAGCAGTTCGCTGATAGGTCCACTGTCGCAGATAATGTCAACATCGCTTAGAACGCATTCACTTCCAAGTTGTTGGACGAAGGCATCTGTAACTCCTGTGTTTAAAAAAGGCGACAAATGCTCGATTATAGACCAATTTCAATAACTTCTGTTGCTGTCAAAATTATGGAAAGGATGGTTGTCAACACTCTGCTGCCGTTTCTCATGAGTAATAATATCATCCCCAAGGAGCAGCATGGCTTCATTCCAGGAAGGTCCGTCATGACGTGTCTGCTTCAATGTATTGACCAGTGGACGAGGTCTCAGGATAGAGGTGATCCAGTGGACAAAGTCTACTTGGACTTCTCTAGAGCCTTTGATCGTGTTCATCTAAGAAAACTTCTCCACAAACTTCAGCATGTTGGTATTCGAGGAGATTTGCTACTGTGGATCAAAGGATTTTTTTCAGGAAGAGAGTTTTCAGTTAAGGTCGATTGTGAAAGATCTGTATTCGCTTCTGTAGAAAATGGGGTCCCCAAGGCGGAGTACTGTTGTGGTCTACATTTCTGATTTATCTTGTTCTTTGAAATCTGCCTGCCTCTCGTATGCTGATGATACAAAACTTTTCAATTGTCCCATCTTGCATCACATCACCCTACAGAATGACTTGAACATTATTACTCGTTCGTGCGAAAACTGGCTCCTGCCAGTGAATACCGAAAAGTATAAGATCTCCACTTGGGAAAATAATCCTCATTTGGTATATTTCGTTAATGGTCACCAAATAGAAAGTGTAGAAATGCACAACAGTCTTGGAGTAATTGTATCGGCAGGTTTGTCCTGGAGCCATTATGTTATGCACTGTTGTAATAAAGCCAAAAGTACACTTTACTTACTTCAAAGATCTTTTCATGGATGTGATCCCTCTACTGCAGCAGAACTATACAAGACCTACGTCCGCCCAATTTTGGAGTTCTCTGATTCAGTATGGCTTCCTTGGCTAGATAAAGACGTGAAGCTCTTAGAAACCATTCAGAGAAGGGTTACTAGGATGTCGTATGGTGTCGTACGCCGAAGCTATGAGGAGCGCTTGTCGATTATGAAAATTCCCACTTTCGTTCATAGGCGACTAAGAGTCTACAAAATTATGTATGGCCTATTCAACAGTGACTTATGTGACCTTTTCGAACTTAATATGAATATCTTACGTGGACATCAGTTTAAGTTAGTACGTGAACGGTCAGTACGGCATCTTCATTTCGAATAGGACCTTCAGTGTTTGGAACCCTCTAACGGATAGTGTAGTTAGTTTTGCATCAGTGAATGCCTTTAAGAATTCTTTGGACAATTGGTTCACTAATAATAGAGTTGCTTAGTTTATTTCAAATCGGCCAATATTTATTTCAGATTATTTTCTTTAGCTTTTAGTTTTTAGTTATCTTTAAGTATTGATTCTCATTTCGTCATTTCACTTTTATTTTTGTCACTGAATATTTAGTGTACTATTTGAGTTTATAGATTCCAAAATCTCAACTCTTTATGAAACTTAATAATAATAATAATAATAAGTCAATGGATTCCTTATGGCCATCCAAGACCAAGTGATCGCTACAAACAACTACAAAAAATTTATTATGAAAGACGGAACATTACAAACAGATAGGTGCAGAAAATGCCATATAAGATCGGAGACGATACAGCATATTACGTCCGGATGCGAACAACTGGCCAATACAGACTATCTTCACAGGCATAATCAAGTGTGCAACATTATCCATCAGAAACTTGCACACAAGTACGGATATCTGAATACATTCCAGCCATATTACAAGTATCAACCGGCGCCCGTATTGGAAAATGACTCTATCAGATTATACTACGATAGGCCTATTATCACTGACAGAATGGTGACGAATAATAGGCCGGACATAGTGGTGTATGATAAGAGAGCCAAGACAGCAATGCTGGTGGATGTCGCCATACCAAATAATAACAACGTGCTGAATAAGTTCCAGGAGAAAAGTCCAAATACACAGACCTTGCTATTGAGATCAAGCAGATGTGGCACCTCGACAAAATAGATATCGTTCCTGTCATCGTATCCTCGACTGGTTTAATACCCAAAACTTTGCATGATAGCCTTAAGAAATTAGAATTGCATAAGAATACCTATATAGAAATGCAAAAGCTGTAATTCTTAATACATGTAGGATAGTTAGGAAATTTATGTCAAGTATATTGTAATCGAGCCTATTCCCTTTGATTGCTAAATCTGGGAAAGGTAAATTATATCCAGCTACTAGCTGAGATAGTGCATAAGTCAATGTTTTGAGTGTTCAATGTGTGTGAGCTTGCATTGTCATGATGTAGAATAATTTTGGTTCTTTGATTTGATTCCTCAATTCATCCAACACTTGCGGCCAACTAATGGTTATATACCATTCAGATTTGACCGTTCTACGTTGCTCTTATGGTATGGTGGCGGTTTTCCTGAAAAAAGCAGGTGACCATTTGCTTCGAAGTGCACGAACAATTTTTGTTGAGTTTGACTTGCCTTGACAGACCCATACTGTCAATTTTTGCTTAGTTTTTGAATTTCGTAAGCATATATCCAAGGTTTGTCTCCCTGTAACGATTCTGTAATCGTCTTTCGCAGCACCTCGGTCGAATTGTTTCAACATTTCCTTGCACCAAATAACACGAGCCTTCTTTTGAGCGATTGTTAAGTTGGGTGAGATCTAATGCGAACAAATTATTTTGGCAGCCAAATGTTCATGGAATATTGAATGTACGCTGATGGAACTAATGTTTATGGTTGTCTCGATTTCACGGTAAGTCATATCGTGTATCATTTGGCGCATTGCATCTATGGGTTATGGCAAAACAACTGATTTTGGTCGACCTCCACGAAGTTCGTCACTGCGTGAAGCACAAACCAATGGAATTCATTATACCGGCGTTTCACAGTAGCCACATATGGAGGCTCACCACCAAAAGTCGCAGCAAGTCACTGTTATCGAGTTAATCTATGTCATCAACAGTAAATGTGTCAGAGACGCAATTTAAAAGGAAACCTACATACCTGTTCTGTTAACCCATTTCTCTGTACCTATATGCAAGAAAATTGCTAATTTTGTATGTTAGTTTCAAACTCATATTCGTCGGATGAAGAGCGAAAAGTCGAAACAGCTATAGCGAATAGTAATATTTGCAATCCTCATAATGTCAATTTCTTTTTGTTTGCTACTTGACTTTGACCACAGATTTTATTGCACCTTATCTATAAAGATCCTAGGTCCCTGATACATCTCTTTTACAATAATTCTCTATAATTACCTTTCAGTTTAAAAAACTACAGTGATTTCCTTAGTGAGTACACATAAATCATGTTGTGCACTAAATCTGGTTGATTTTAGATTGTGCCTCATTTATTTGATGCTATTTACATTCTTCTTCTTATCTCTCGTTGTGTGTAATCTGAGTTGAACAAGCCAAAGGTAATCATCATATCATGTGCATTCCGCTGAATCATCTGAAAACTGAGTATATTACTTTATTGTAAACATCGTGCATACAAATGCAGAACTCGCAAATATCATATCATATCCAAGTTGCTCGTCTGATTACATCTGAGCGTCTCCACTCAATTCAGTTCAACACAGCGCACAGCCTGCTGAATCTATTGATTTTATCCCTAGTTCAAAATTCCAACGCAAGATGGCGGTACGTCTCGGGTTAACAAAAAGTTCCTATAAATCAACAGCTTAAAAATTATTTTTCATATCCCCAACGGGGTTTAACAATCATAAACGTCTAATAGCAGATAACAAATAAAAAAATAACGTGTACGTGGGCAGGAAACAGAGGAAGGTTTTGAAGGTACTTAATCGCTTTATAATTTTGAATACCCGCCCATCTCATCATGAGGAGGATGCAGGCGTCGTCGTATTCAACACCGCCCATTTCTGGAAACCTGCCCATTTCTGGGACCCAACCCATAGATGCTGGGATGTTGATTATTCACGTTGGGATTCCAGGAACGTCCGTGTCCGAATGTTTGTAACCGGTTTTGCCGAAATTCTGGGTACAGCTTTTTTATTCATACCAAGTTACGTAAGAGATCATTTGAATGTAACAGGTTATCAGAATGAATAAGCATAATTATGGTTTTGTTTACCTTCTATTTCCACGAAACGATAATGAGTAAATTTAAACTCAGAATGTTGAACTAATGGGTTCGTTTAAATTAAACATGTTTACTTATATTATGCATAAAATATGGGGGCAAATTGATGAAAGAAGAAGTGGTGATACTATTACATAAGTTACATCATTGATGACATCAAGTCAGAGAGTAATATCCAACCTTCCGTACAAATCTAAATTATCTCTCCCAGAAGGGGCATTCGTTATAATCAACCAGGACCAAATAGTAGTGATACAATCTAGTCCGATGACATGAATAAGAGCAAAACACTGTTAGACAATTAAATGACCCAGAACCGGCGTCTATTTTCTTTTTTATCTGCTGAAATTATTCTTTTATTTCTCGATTTTTGACCAAATTGAATTGTATTGTTTATGTAAATATTGTCTTATGTAGATCTACCTGGAAAACATTTTATATATTTCATCTGAATTAGTCGCCAAGTCGAACGCGAAGCAAATCTGCCGCACCATTCTTTACTGAAACCATTTCGCCGCATTTTCAGGCCCTTATTTGAGAACCTCTGGATAATACCAGAACGTAAAAATTTTCGTTATCCAGTAAGCTATAATCACATACTTAAAATCCAAAATTTCAAGTCTGTAGGTCATTTAGTTTCGAAGTTAAGCGAAAGCAAAGTTTCGCATTTATGAAACTCACTCACTCATGATCATCAGAATAGAACTAGTACTTGCCGTTAACTCAGAAAGCTGAGATTTGGTTCAGAGTTGGGTTTAATGGCAACATAAAGGGGATACTATAAAAACTAGGATAATCGAATATCGAGAAAACGTGGGGACCCTGATTAGCCCATTTGTGGTTGCTGTGCCAATTTGGAAACACTTAATAATTCAGGGTAGAAGTGAAAACTGTTGACGCTAAACTTAAAGAGTTTGCAGTTTTAAGTAGTTAAAAATACCGTCAATGTATCAACGATACAAACATTGTGCTAATATTAATGCTATTTTCATACTTTCTTGTTGAACTTCACTCTCAAGAGGTGTGTACTATTTATTTCAATTATATTTATTGTAAATATAATATATGTCACATAACTATTGATTATTTATAGTTCAATGTATATTCAGTTATCCACAAAATTTTGTAGTGACGAATAATGATAATGAATGCTTTTGTGATATCCAAAACATTACTGTGCCAATTTGGGTACAACGCCCACCTGTGTACTAATTTTTTCTTGTTTTTTACAGATTTCAAAAATGAGTTCTAGGCGAAGTTTTAGTGCTAGTTAAAACTACTTGGGCTTAGAAGAAGCCATAAATTCTACAGAAGAACATAGTGATGATGGTTTTGAGTATGACTTGGCCATAATTCCCCCAGAACCCAGTGTTGTTACTGACGAAGAAGAAGAGGGGAGGAAACTAACTTGCCAAATGATGTTCCGGGAAATATAGAAGTATTTATTCGTGACGAAGGTGCACTTTCTGATAGCAGTGATGACGAACCATTAGCCTCCAAGAGAGCTCGAGTCAGATCCTCTCTACCTCAAGCTTCAGGTGACCATTCGACAAACTCAACGGCGTCAATATCAACCAATCCTGTCTGGCGTTAGTGTAATCCAATTTATACCAAAACTTACATGGAATCTGATACCCGATTACTGAATGAAAGTTGCATGAAAAAGGCAGTGGAAGATCTTACACCTGTTCAAATATTTCAAAAGTTCTTTGATGATGAAGTATTTGAGATGATTGATGGATTTAGCAACTTGTATGCGAGTCAAATCGACATAGTTTTTCCGTGACGAGTGGAGAACTGATGGTTTTTTTACTCTCCGGTTATCACAAACTTCCTAGAGAACGAATGTATTGGTCAATAGATCAGGATATTGGAATAAATGTAGTGTCAAACGCAATGACTTGTAACAGATTTCGAGAAATGAAAAGGAATATACATCTTGTCGCTCCAAACACTACCGATAAAATGTTGAAGATGAGAAAACTTGCGGATATTCTTATGAAAAAATTCAACCAGTGGAATGTTTATCATGAAAATATTTCCATAGATGAATCCATGGTGAAGTAACCTGTACGCTTCGAGTATAAAAATTGGATTGCAGCAAGCTCCTCAGGATATTGTTACAGCTTCGATATTTACTGTGGTAAATCTACTACTTCAAGTACAGAGCCTTTGGGAACTAGAGTCGCAAGAATGTTGCTGAATAAACTTACAATAGATCCCGCAAACCACAAAGTTTTTTTGACAACTTTTCTACGAGTTGTGATCTCCTGAACGATTTACGTCGATTAGGTTATCGTGCTACACGAACCATTCGAGAGAACCGCACTAAGAAATGCCAATTGATGAATGCTAAGGATATGAAGAGTTCGATTACAGATTCGATAAACAAAATGACGTGTTTCTAGTTCGCTGGAAAGACAACAGTATTTGTACAATGGCAACAAATTATGATTCTCATGAGCTGTTGGGAACTATGAAGAGATGGTCTGCAGAAAAGAAACAAAGAGGTGACATGACGATTCCGCATTTATTCCAAAATTATAATAAAGGCCATGGAGGTGTAGATGAGTTGGATCAGTCCATTGCACTGTACAGAATCGGCATTCATCTACAAAAATGGTGGAGGTTTTGTGTACCTACAAGATTGACATGGCTATATCAAATGCTCGGCGTTTACATGTCCATTCTAGAGAAGAGAAGAGCCCATGGATCAACTACTGTTTCTACGAAGCATAACCAGGTTCTACCTAAAACAATCGCCCAAATGACAGTCTGCAGCTGCACGTCCTTCCACTTCTAACGCCGATCACGTACCTGAAAAGCTACCGAAACGAGTACGCTGTGTTGTTTGTCATAACAGAAGTCGATGGGCTTCAAGAAATGCAAGAAAACTTTGCGCATTGAAAAACAGTGTTTTGAGAATTATCACTCTTAAGTGGCCTACCCCTTTAAATGTTTCAAAAACATCCTTTTTATTTCTTTTTCTCTTTTCTTCTATTTTTTGTATCCTCTTTCATAGTGAAATATAAAAAAATGTAAAAAACCTGCTAGTTTTATTTTGACCATTAATAGGTTAGACCTAACGAAACTATTAGAGATCTACATACTGGCTTTACAGAAAAATATTCAACTTGGTGGGCCCCATCATTTGATGTCGAAAATCGAAGGTCTGAAGTATCTGATGGAGAAACCTCAGCTGGAAAAATTGCAAAAATCCAGCGTAGTGGGACACATCTTCTAATTTAATCTAGCCAAATCGCTATAGCACAGTACTGTTAGGCGAATCTCTTGCCTTCTGCTTTTAATATGTATATGAATAAAATTAAAGGAAAACTCTGGGTAAGACTAGACTGCCTTTTATACTTATACTTAAAAGTTTACAAAAAGAAATAGCGAATGGGCAATACGAAAAACTGTTGCTAATGTACAAGAATCAGAACCGAAAAAAGAAAAGAAAGATTCATAATAATAGAAAAACTACTCCTAAAAAGAGAAAAATTGTCAAATAAGAAAATCTGATAAAATAAATCAATATGCCCACGTTTCTACAAAAAGAAGTGAAATCCCACCAAAAACATTGAGTAAAAAACTAGCCAAGTCTCGATAAAGCTGGTTGTTTATTTCTAAAAAGTAATGAAATCTAGACAAAGTCGTTTCAAATCTAAGTTTCCTTATTGCTATTTCTTTATTATTATAGTTAATGTTGTGTGACTTGGCCATTGAAAGGTACACAAGGGTACAAAACCAGGCGCTTCATGACACCATTGAACCAATCTTTACCCAGAACCAAGTCAATTTCAGACTTGATAAAACTGCGTATTTCAATAATACTTTTATTTATAGGTGAGCTTGAAACAAACAGTATCAAAAAATATTTCCAGATTTGACGCTCCAAAAAGGAGAGAGCAGAAGTCAGCATTGTCGATGCTGAATGCATGTGTTGCACAATCAACAACAGCCTAAAATAAGACACGTCTAATTACCAATACGAGTATGGACTATTATCTCGCTTAACAAACATAAGTAGTGTCAACAGATATAACATTACTTGTAAACAAAATTGACTTTTACCTACCAAGTCACACAACATTAACTATAATAATAAAGAAATCGCAATAAGGAACCTTAGACTTGTTTCTTACAGAATATTTTTGTTGGATACAAAATTACAGTGAAAAGAATCATTTGTCAGAATTATTCAATAACTTCATTGAAATTCAATGTAGTGAAATAGATTCTGTCGAAAAAGTATCTACCGGAAACTAATTATGTAAAAAAATTGCTAAAAACGATCATCAAAATTTGTTGTTGCGAAGTTGGCCCAACTATGTCTATCAAACCTAACCTAACCTAATTAGGATGCGCCTACAACCGAAATATACCATTGGATTTTTGAGAAACGTTTGAAATACACAACGAACGCGATGTTGACTTTTGTGTTTTGAGCTTAGAAAAAATTTGTAAGTGATCGTTACTTTTCGTTTTTCGGTAAGTTTTCCTGTGTTATTTTACTGTTATATAGTTTTTTAATTTCAACCATTTTGTGTTTGAGGTGAACGTGTAAAATTTACTATTTTATTGTCACTGTAAGAAGATTATTCATCGAATGTAATATTTTTGAGGGACCGCCTCGGTAGCTGCACGGTTAGTGAGCAAGTATGTAGGAATATGCTTAGCCGAGGTGCCTGGTTCGAATCCGGGTTCAAGTCATGGATGTTGTCATTGAACAAAAAAGTGAATTTGACAAAGACGTACATAGAGATTGGACACATAACCATAGTTGTTGGTCCATAACCTCTGAAGGCCAGATAACTTGTAATCCTGAGAGGTGGCAGTTATCTTTGCACGGTCTAGGAGAGTGGTTCGGAGTCCACTATAAACTGTAGGTCCATAGAAAAAACAAACAAACAATATTTTTGAGGCTAAGTACAAAATGACATACAACCACTATGAACAAAACAACATAATGTGTCGTTTTGTCCATAGATATAGTGAATAATAAAAATATCTAATTCTACATGAATCTCTTCAGTTTACAGAATGACAATCTGCCACGGAATTATAAGAGGACAAGTAATAGGCAATCATGGAGGCCACAAGCGGTGAACAAAGCTATTGAAGTTGTCAAAGAGAAAAATACGGGCTGGCTTCTGGCTTCTAAGACCTTCAAAGTGCCACAAGCTGCACTAATGCTTTGGAACAAAATGAAATAATTTCAGCTGCACCAAAATGTTTGGTTAGATCAAGCGACTTGAAACTCGGATTAACGCGTACAATGGTCCAAGAACTCGCTTTCAAATTGACTGAAAAGAATGGCTTTGCGCATAGTTTCAATAAATATAAGGGTAAAGCTGGCCAGGAGTGGCTAGAAGGATTTTTAAGGTGCCATAAAGACATATCTTTACGTAAACCTGAGCCTACTTCCGCAGCCAGAGCCCAAGCTTTGAATCGACCCCAGGTAAAAAGATTTTTTTATAACTATCAAGAATACATTGACGAATACAAATTCAACGCAAACAGGATCTAAACTGTTGACGAATCGGGGATGTCTATTGTCCAAAGACCTCAAACAATTTTGGCTCCCGCTGGCAGAAAGCAAGGAGGTGCCATTACGAGCGCTGAGCTGGATGTAACAGTCGTGTGTTACTTGAACGCAGCTGGTTCGTACTTGCCTCCTTTCATGATTTTACCGATGAAGAATATGAAAAACGAGCTCGTGGTTGAAGCACCAATTGGCACGGTAGGAGTAGCTCAAGGAACCGGTGGATGTCTACTGAAATATTCGTTAAGTGGCTCCATCATTTTCAAAGCTTTGTAAATGCTAGTCATGATGATAAACTCCTGTTTATTGTCGATGGCCATGCCAGGCATAAATCATTCGAAGCTTGAAATTTTGCGAAAGACAATGGAATCGAAATTGTTTGACTTCCCCTCACTGCACCCATCGTATGCAGCCTCTCGACGTGTACTTTTATGGACCGCTCAAGACTTATTTTAACCAAGATATTTCAGTCTGGCTTAGAAAGCATCCAGGATGAGTGGTGAGAGCTCTTCATATCGGATATTTATTCTATCAAGCTTATAGAAAAACTGATTCTGTTCAAAATGAATGCAGTAGTTTCAAAAGCACTGGACTGTGGCCAGTTAATCCAGACATATTTCCAGATCACTTTTTTGAACCAGCTGAGACAACAAATATGGCAATAGCTTCCGCAGTTGATAACCCAGGCTCAATCCAGGATCAGAACCTTCTCCCATCGAAACAGAATGAGGCCCCTGATTCTTCATTAAAGCCATCCACCAGTTCTTGTTAATCATCTACTTCATCAGATTCTTCAGTCGCAATAGTAGTTACTAAAGATATTCATAACACCTTTCCAGCGACAAATTCTTTAGCAGTTCCAGTAAATTTCATTTCTCCAGTTCCCAGTGGTGAATTCGTAAGTGGACAGGGTAAACGAAAGCCAAAGAAACAAACGACAATATTCCTACTGACGTCAACACCAAATATGGCAGAATTAAAACTCAAACGAGAGGCTGAAGCTCGTAAAAGACGACAGCAGTTACTAGATCGCTTTATATGAATGATGACTCGGATGAAGATGGCCTTGATCGAGAAAGCGGAGAAGACGATTATGCAATACTGCAACCATCTTTACTTACGTTCAAAACCTGGTGAGGGGTGGTTGAGGTGCATGCGGTGCAGTCGTTGGGTTCACGCGGTCTGTGTTATTTGACAGAGCGTACCAAATAATTTATTTGCGAATTGTACAATTAATTTTTGTCATTATCTATTTTATACATATTGATGGCTGTGTATGTCATTTAGTCCATAAGACCTTATATGGCACACTGTGTCAATGGCTTTTTTAAGTCAATTGACAAAAACACACAAAAGAAACTCTTGTCTATGTGCTCTAGTACCTGCCAAATAAGATCAGTTGTTGCTACTATGGTGCTGCTACCTGGTCAGAATACATACTGCTTTCTGTACCAAAAATGAGTGAGAACCTTTTATTCACACAGTATTCAAGGATTTTTGATATCACGGATAGTAATGATATACGTCTATAGTTATTTGCTGAGGTTGGTTCACAGGATCTATCTTAGCAATTTTTAGTGCACTCGGCCATATGAGTTTTAACTTTATCCAATAGAATGTTAAACTAAATTCAATTTCTTTCTACACTTCAGATTAAAAAAACAAAATAATGCTTATCAAAATGCTCATATATATTTTAAGCTACAATATTTTCATAAAATATTTACGGTTCATCTTCTGCTGATGTATCTTCATTACCTAAATTCACTATTCAGGATCTATCATGGTATCCATGATATGATCCTGTTCCCACATTTTATTTTCTTCTTTAATAACGTGGTCTACACAATTTTTCCAGTTTTGGGATGTAACACTTTTCATTGCATTGTTGAAATGAAGCTCGAAGTCTTTTATCTTAACACTTGTATTCTTTCTAGTTCAATCGGATTCAATTCGTAGTGATAAGGCGGAGTATACTAACTTCTCCGTTTTTTGTACGATCTTTTATGTGATTTTACAATTGATAATAATTCTTTTCTTACCATATTTTCCTCAGAAGAAATATTTTTATCTATCAGCCATCTGATAACGTCATGAAGAAGCTGGTGTTAATTGAATCTATCGCGAATGTTACCTTGTGTTATCCATTACTATAACAGATCATCATTATCAAAGCAACCCATTTTATTGGTGTATTTCAAAGGGACCAAAGATTCCCCATCTCTTGGGGTACTTTCATCTTTTTCATCTTGTATTTGGAATAGATAGTACACTAAGTGTAATATTTATTCATCTAAAAACTATTTGATTTATATTTTATTCTTTTCTTATTTTTCGAAAAATGCTAACTGAATCAACGAGGTCCATTAAACAATTCACTTTTAAATTAAAGCATCACTTAACCACTTAACACCATTGTGACAATCAAAAATATGTTCCCCTGATTAAAGTTACAGGTACTCTTTTCAAAATTGTTTTTGTGATAATTCACGATTTTTTACTCTTGTATTGGACCCTCTATTGTTGATATATAGACTCATCTATCTGCTACCGATTTCTACTCCTAAATAAATTTACAGATTTTACTAACTCAGAGTTCTTGAATAAGAAGTATCGGTATACTTCTTATTCAAGAGCTCTGAGTTTCAATGTTCGCAACATTACCGACAGATGTCGCTGTAACACGTGAAATACCACAAGAAATATATACAGCAAAGGCTAGTTATTTGCTCTTTCTACATTCGCGTTTTCACTATTCGACCCTATATTCCTATATTCTAAGCTAGTAGGTTTAGTAGGTGTAAAAGTAAATAAAGTCAATATATACTCTTACATAAATAAACTTAAATAATATTTTTCTATACACAATGGATATTGTATCATTGAATGCGGTTCTATAAATGTAACGAAAACCTTATGTTACAACCTTTTTTCTCATTTTTGTATTTGGATACTTCACGGCCCTCTATATACAAGGCCTGAGCTGCTCATGTGGCAACAGCGCGTGACGTCACACTAACAGGGTTACTTGACATTGAACTAGCACAGAGTTATATGGCGCGGGTATTTCAAATTGAATTCGCATGCATTTAAATGATACTATAATAAGAAAACACTTGGAAACATGCACTTACAATGAGAGAGAAATGTGTAAGAAAAATATTAATGATCTCAGTTGAAATAGGTAACTGAAAACAACAATAGGTAAATGATTTAAAGTACAGTAAGAAGTTTTCGTTTCTATGGAGCACTCAGTTGAGTAATGGAGTTAATTTTCACCCAAGTATAATTATTTAGAAAGATGCTAGACATAGTTTTCAAAAACTTGTTGATTACATTCTTAAACTATAAGCCACAAACACAGTTATCATAATATATTTGGGAGGATAGCCTGGTGTTGAAAAGAGTAAGATCAAAACTTACAATTGTTAATTGAATGAGGAGTTTACGTTTATTTTCGCATTTTAGAAAATCCATTTCAAATTTTTAGATCTCAAATGATTCATTACATAACATATACGCTTACCAAGTAAAACCACTGTATCAGTTGAAATAGAAAGCTCTCCCCTATTCAAATCATTTAAATATTTGAAATTATCTGACTCATCCTTAATTTGTTACTGCGCATTTCACAGAAAGCAGGTTTATATTTTATTTTAAAAGACGCATTCAAAATGATCAATATTTTTCACCAGATTTGTAACGTTGAGTTGAAGTTCATCACATCCCTTAACATACTTGTATCTAATTTATGTATTTTCTAATTGCGACCATCTATTAATTTTGCCACCACCATTAAGAACCCAATCCAAATCTTCTTTAAATGTATAACAGTTGTTTGTACATACCTCTATACTCAAACTATCTTGTACTTTAATACAGAGAGGTACCGTTGGCATATTTTCCAAATCAACCTGATAAAAACAAATTTTATCAATTAAAACTTTACACTTTCACTGTAGTAAATCCAGTTTTTGCCTAAAATTGTCTAAGAACACTGTAAAGTCGTTAATACTGTCTCCACACAGCCATTGTTCGATTTCCTATTTCTCTCTTTGTAAGAACATTTGCTTTCGGACAGCAGGGTCTTTCCGTACTTCTGGCAATTTCTAGCTTATATAAGAAGGTAAATTGGGAAATAATGTGGGAACTGCCCCAGGTACCACTGCATACCTCGATCTAGAAATAACTCTTTCCTGGCCTGTCGAATCCACATACTTCTCTTCTTTCGAAATAAAATGAGGTTCAAAATGTTTTTCACAAACAACAGAGTTTTTACCAGGAGTCCAGTTTTTCTGGGAAAGTTTTTCATCCAAGTATTCCTCAGCAAGTCATCCTTTGGAAAATTAAACACTGATACTTTTTCCTTTTGCGATTTATAATTGCTTTTACAAGCTGGCACTACACAAGTATTCGGCATGTTTAGAGTCTCGAAACAAAAACTAAACAGAACTAGGCAGACACCATATACAGATGAATAAGCACCTGATTATTCAAAACTTGAAGTGATGTTACACTCTAAAGAATACAGTTCGCAATGAAAACTGTAGATTGTTTAAACAATGTTTAAAACTTCCGAAAACGAATAAAATACGAAATACCTTTAACGTGCTTCAACCAACTGTAAACAATGGCCCATATGATGCGCACTCGGTACGGGTCGTGAATAGCCCTGCTAGCATTGTTGCCAATTCTCAGCAGCTCCGGCATTGTATAGAGTGGGCCGTGGATATTTTTATACTACCATGATTTCCTATTCAGCTTTATGTTACATCCACAACAATTTTTTGATTGATTTGATTTGAACTTTGGAAGAAAAATGTAATTTTATACGTTTTAGACAATAATTCCATCAAAGCATCACTCGCACAATCAGAATGAAACAAGTTTTGAAGGTTAATCAAAAACAGTTTATTAAACTTTATACAATAAAAACAGTTATTGAGTATATCGTTAGAATATAACACGAATTTGAAATATACAAAAATAAATACACGAAGCCCATCATATTTTCCATTTTAATAACATATTATAATTAATTTTATATTCATGTAAGCGATTTCCTTGATTTATTTTTATTCATTTTCATGATCAAAATAAGACATCCTGATATACTGAAATGAAATAAAATAAATATTAAACTACAGCAATATAGAGAAAGTTATATTTCTTCATGAATCAAAATTCACGTTTTTAAATGAAAACAAACTCAATTTTTCTAAATATCATCACTGCTTCCTGCATTTCCAGTGTAGCTGTAGTCTATTGAATATAAAGTACCAACATAGAAAAAAGTTGATATCTAACTTGGTCATCGATTACATGAATATATCAAATTTATCTTGTTCATCACTTATTCAATTCAACATCTTAGCTTTTCTAATTCATATACAGTCTCTATATTTCAAAAATTATCCAATAAATATATTACATATATAGTATAAAATATGAAGTATAGAATAAGATCACAATAAATGCCATAAATCTCAGATAAATGTAATAATTTCATGACTGGATTAAAGCAGATTGGCACGAAAAATTTCACTAAATGAAATTAGGGAAGGGAACAGGAAAGACAAAATTTGGCCAAATCAATCCATTCAAATATTTCAATTCGCTTAGTTTCATTGGTAATGAGCATGGAATTTGCAATTTTTTGGATCAACTGTATACAGCATGTCCTGTATCATTTTTGAATATACAGAGTGTTCTATTACAAATTACATTGGTCGTTATTTTCGGACGTATTAACCTGAAATGAATTTCTTCAGAAATTTCTTGTAGGTGGAGGACACTTCTAGCCTTTTATTTACTTTTTAATTGTCCTTTTTTAGTTTGATATTGAATAAGTATAAGTTGAGTTTTGGGCATACCTATCGAGTATTTTGTATCATTTTTTAATTCGGCGAATAACATACAATTCAAATAATTCAAATTCAATAATTTTTCACTCGAAAACGGTTGGAGATACGAAAAAGTTACAAATGTCAAAAAAAATTCAAAATTGAACGAAGATGACGAAAATTGATTGTAAGCTGAACAGTGGCGGAAATTTCAACACCCTGTAGCTCCGTTACGGAACTCTTGCGGACTTATGTTTATATGAACTTTTTTTCTTAAAATTGTTCGTAGATTCACCCCTCAAGTTGTGATATACTATTATGTAACACCCTGTATATAAGAAAATTGCTAACTGTATTCTAATTTTAAACTCATACTTGTCTAATAATGAGCGAAAGCTCGAAATAGCTATAACGTTGAAAAACTTTTACATCTGTTTGTTTGCCAAGTGACATTTTCAGATTGTCAATTTTCTGAACTACGTTCCGCAAGTTGGTCATAAATTTGGGTACTTTTCTTATATGTTCTGCAAGTACGACTTATTATTTGCTGACATCGACCAGACTGATAAATAAGTATTTCTTTGCCATTCTATTCAACAAAGAAACTATACTCAAGCAATATTAGTATTATTGCTATTTTTGAATAAATTCCAACGTCAAACATATAATCTTTTATAAACCACCTGGGCGTCTGCACGGTTAGTGGGCAGGCAAGGAATATGCTAAACCAAGGTACCCGGTTCGAATCCAGGTTCGAGTTGTCGTCCTTAAACAAAATAGTTTTGAGTTTTGAAAAAGTCTCCCAAAGAGGGCAAAACATCCGAAGGCCAGATAACTTGAATCATGGGAGGAATCCACAATAATTTGTAGGTCCATCTGTGTGAATGAGCAAAGTTTCTGAGGACATCGATGAAAGAGCGAAGAAAAAAAATAACTTTTCATAGAAAATTGTAGAATACAGAAACTGACCTGATAATTTAATTTTAGTGAGAAACTGCAGGTTTTCAATAAAATCGCGAATAAAATGAACACTAGACATTTTTGGTATAGGAAAACCTGATACATAAATAGTTATTCAAATAAAGTAAAAATAGGTACTCATATTCGAAGAAAACGTTTTTTCAAGAAGCATCCTGTATATAAAATAGCATCGGAAAGAACGTTGCTCTTAGAATTAACACTTTTTTCGTTAAACTAACAAAAAAGTTACAATCATTCTCAAATCTGAGTCGATTTTTCTTGGCAAAGAATATTTTCTTCTTCTTCTTCTTCTTTTCTTCTCTTCTTCTTCCTTCTTAATAGGCAGTTGCTGCCTGTTCAATCTTCAAAACCTTCCCTCGGCATTCTTAAGTTATAGCTCCATCTTTTACGAGGTCTTCCTGGACTTTGGCGACCCAAGGGAGATTTATCCCTTGCTATTTTTCTCGCTTTTTTTATGCGCACTTCCCAGGAATAGGTGAACCTGTTACACCACATGAGTGGGCGCCTGGTAAGAATTGAGGTGTCAGTTTACTCGCTTCTTGAAGAGATCCAAATTGTATTATCCAATTATTTACATCTGGTGTTCCACATTTCCTGCGAATGTTCTCGCTCCTTTCTCTGTCCCATAAAGTTTTTCCTATATCTCCTAAGAACACTCATTTCTGCTGTCTCCATAATTCGCTTGGTAGCCGTTGTATCTGGTCTGGTTTCAGCAGTATATGACATCGGCATAATAGCAGTTTTATAAATTCTCAATTCAGTTTCGATGTTTATATGTTTATTGTATCATATTGTGGTGTTGAGGCATTAAGCAACTCTTGACGCTTTCAATGTTTGATTCCTGTTCCACCTTTCCAAAACCTGACAATTCGATTCCCAAATATTGAAATTTCATGACCTGCTCAATTAACCTACCATCCAGCGCCAGCTTGCATCTTAAAGGTGTTTTCGATATTGTCATACATTTGGTTTTGGTTGAGGAGATTATCATATTGAAAGTTTTTGCAGTTTGATTAAACGTAGTAGTCGTTGTAAGTCGTCTTCAAACTCTGCTATCAGGGCTACATCGTCGACATAGCATACAATATTGATCTCTTCGTCTCGCATTTTATATCCTCTTAGTCAGGGGTTCCCAAACTAGGGGACGTGGAGACATGACACCCAATTGAAATAAATAAAAAAATTACAAAAATAATTTCCTTAAATCTTCGAAATAAAGTCTTTCTAAGTTTTCATAATTGTTTTTGTAAAGTTTTAATAAAGTTGGAAACTTTATCAAAGAAGGCTACAGTTTTTAAAACTACAAAGCACACAAGAGTTCAAGGTTCTCAAAACCTTCTCGATGGCAACGGCTGTGCGTACCGATACCTCTGTTTGACCTTGGTGTGAGTGCGAGTGCTTCCTATGAATTATCTTTTCTTATTGCTAAGGAAAAGAAAAGTCACACTATTGGTGAAACGCTTATTAAACCGTGCCTTTTAAAAGCAGCCGATGTTGTCCTTGGAACTCATAGTAGGCAAAAGCTATCACAAATACCACTTTCAGACAACACCGTAAAACGCCGAATTGATGATATGGCCGAAAACATTAAAAACCAGGTGGTTGATGCAATAAAAAAATCCTCTTTTTTTGCTATCCAGCTTGACGAGAGTACAGACGTAGCACAATGTTCTCATTTGATTGTATATGTATATATGACTGTTTTGAGAAACACGAACTTTCTTGGTGTATGCACAGATGGCGCTTCTTCAATGTTCGGTTCTCGCTCAGGCTTTGTGCAGTTGATCAACCAGAAGAATGATGACGTGATTGGGATCCATTGTTTCATTCACCGCCAAGCCTTGGCAACAAAAACGCTTCCAAACGAACTCAATGCTGTTTTAAAGCTATGTATTGCAATAGTCAACTACGTAAAGAACAGTGCATTAAATACTCGACTGTTTAAAAGTCTTTGTGAAGATTAAGAAAGTGACCACAAAACGCTGCTATTTCATACAGAAGTACGATGGCTATCTAGAGGCAACACGTTGGAAAGACCATTTGAGCTCCGTGATGAAGTGACTACGTTTTTGGCACTGCAGAATCAAAACAATTCTATCAAGTCAGCCAACAACTCAACATGGTACTTTCAATATCAAAAACCTAAGCCATGACATTCTCCAGAGAACCTGTCAGGTGTAAAGTGGTTGTGGAAGACAAGACAATCGAGCAAGTCAATGTCTTTAAATATCTAGGCATGGACATCTGCAGCTACCACGATCAGGCGAAGGAAGTAAGAAGTCTCATAACAAAAGCAGCAGCTCGGTCAGGGTGTCTTAAAGATGTGATATGGTCAAACTAGCACACGGGAATAGATAGCAAGGTGAAGATCTATAAGACTTGCATCAGACCTATCATGACTTACGGCATAGAAGCACGCCGCGAAGACACAAATAAAACTGAAAGTATGTTACGCGCTGCCGAAATGAAAACCCTAAGAACTATCCTCGGAAAGACCAGACTGGACAGGATAAGAAACACTGACATACATAAGAGAATGGTATGCGCACGTGCGAAGAATGCACGAAAACAGATTACCGCGCATAATGATGGAGAGCAAGCCACATGGAAAGCGCCCACCAGGAAGACCCCCAAAAAGGTGGCAGGAAAGCTGGCAGTCCACCTCGCAAGAAACCATCCAGAGACGACTTCGGCAAGCAACAGACCAATAGGTCTATTTAAAAGAATAAGAAGAAGAATCAAAACGAGCTTAGTGCAGAGTTCAAAAAACCCAGTAACCAAGTGATTTTGGCCTATTTATCAGACTTGAGACTGCAAGGTGCACACTCAAATATAGTAACACATCGGGATGCCATCAAGATGTACGTTGAGAAACTACAACTTCGGATACGTAAAGTGTACCCCAGCAACTATTCAAGTTTCAACAACGTAGTGTCGGTCTCAGAAGAAGCATGTTTTGAGGACGTTTTTGAAGGACCGCTTTTGAAAAACTTGATAATAGACCATTTGAAGAACCTCAAGGAGGAGTTCAGCAGGTACTTTCCTAACTTGTCAGAGGAGTTTTACAAACTAACAACCGACCCGTTCAACATGGACATACAGTTGCGGCCAGAAGAGTTGTAAGAGGAGGGAATAGAAATGAAAAATTACTCTGCTGCAAGATACGATTTTGAAAAAATGGACAAGCCATCATTTTGGTTAAAGTACTTAAAAGTTTACCCCAGTGTTTCAGAGAAAGCTGTTCACATGTACTTGACTTTTTCAACAACATACATGTGCGAAAATGCGTTTTCAACTCTCGTGGCGATCAAAACCAAGTACCGCAACAAACTTGATGTCAAAAGTAACCCACACTGTGCTTTGTCTGAAACTCAACCCAGGATCTGTCAACTTATCCAGAACATGCAAGCGCATCAATCTCACTAAATTACATTTTATGTTTTGTTTTTGTGAGTAGGTAGGCCTATTGTTTTACCTTCCTTAAATTGAAAATGTATCTGTGTTACAATGTTAAAATTTGTATCAGTAATTATAATCGTTTTTCATGTAATACTTGCTTTACTTTTCAGCATACGTCGAAAGGGGGGCGTGGTACAAAAAAGTTTGGGAACCCCTGCTCAAAGCGTTTTTATCTTCTTTATTATCGTATTTATGACAATATTGAAGAGTAGAGGGCTCAATGAAACTCTTTGTCGAACGCCACTTTTCAGCGGGATCAAACCTAACTACACTCGGAGGCAAAATTAGCGGAACACTCGAAAATTTCGATATTTTTCCTAATTCTCAACCGATTAAGATGATTTTTATAGATCAACTCTTCTGCTTTGTAGAAATTATAAGAGAAAACAAAAAAAATTGAAAACAAATTTATACGGGGGCAAAACTAAAAGTGTTTTTTTTGTCAAAAATTCGTAACACCCTGTGGAATTTCGTGGTCCGAGTTGAAACATACAATATCATGGTCTGTCAAGACACATCTTCCTACAGTAACGCCCTTCTTGTTTCATGCGTTTATCTCTATTTTTGCAAAATATATCTAATTTCAAATGGAGAATCACCATTTTGGAGAAATTCCATTGAATCAAGAAATTGTCATTAAAATTCGTCTATCAATTTGGAATTTTCTTATTATCACTCAGGCGTGTTGAAATTGTCGTTTGCGATTTTTATGTTCGAATTGCATTAGTTATTGATGACAATTTGGTTAGTTTGGTGAAAATTAGGAATTCATAGGAGATAACATGTGCACACCTTTTTTTATCAAATATGAAATACAACACACGTTTTTTTGTATATGACCACATTTTCACTTGTTTAAAGAATGAGAGTTTTCCATTCTTTGATATGATACAAATTCGATCGGTTGCGGTGTTTTGTGATTCTTTTACTGTTTACGATTCGAAACGGTATTTTTCATTCAGAATGAGAGATTTACCACCAACCTTAGTAGCAAGGGCAGTTACATTGATCGAGGAAGGGCGCACCTACCGCTCAGTCGGTACCATGTTGGGTGTCTCGACGTCGGTTATCCAACGAATCTACCGACGTTACAGGGAAACTGGATTGTACGTGAGGAGACGAGGACAAGCAAGAGCACCAAGACTCGATAGAGCCCATCGGGTAGCAAGATTGGCGTTTGCTAGAGAGCATGTAGCATGGACAATCAATCAGTGGAGACGAGTTTTATTTAGTGATGAGAGCCGATATTGTGTGAATTTCGTGGATGGTAGAGATAGAATATAGAGGCATCGAGGGGAACGGTACAATCAAGCGAACTTCGTAGGAACTGAGCAATACGGTGGAGGGTCAGTTATGATATGGGGTGGCATATGCTTGGGAGTACGAACAGAACTGGAGATTATTGGCAATGGATCACTTAATGCCCATCGGTATATAACAGAAATCTTGCAGCCCCATGTTGTGCCTTTTGCTCCTTACATAGGGGAAAATTTCCTTTTTATGCACGATAACGCGCGCCCTCATACTGCGCGCATAGTGATAGAATATCTCAATGAAGTTGGGATCACACGATTGGACTGGCCGTCGCGGTCACCGGATTTAAACCCGATCGAACACGTTTGGGACATTCTTGGAAGAAGGGTTCGAGAACGGAATCCAGGCAACGTTGAAGAGCTGACATTGGCTTTGGTGGAAGAGTAGGACATCTAACCTCAACAGATGATAGACAACATCATTGGGAGTATGCGAAATCGTATGCGCGCTGTAATAAGACCTCGGGGGGGTCATACTTGCTACTAAAATCAAATGTTTTTTTTTGTGGGTCATCATGAACATTTTTCTCAACATGTTCATTTCATTTCACGAGTGTATCGCCAGGATACACATCTGCTTTCAATTTTGGACAGGAATGATAATTATTATAGAGTGTCACACAAAAAAATTCAAAAATAAATGTGCAAAATCAACGATTTGTCCAGTGCACTTCGAGTTCTCCCGGAGCGTGAAATTGGCCAGTGAATTTCAAAAATTTTCATTTCGTTAGATTTCCGCTTCTCTAATTTTGATTTTATTTTTCGGCTAACCTCCGATGTTATGCACCTACGCAAGATTAAAAATAAATTCTTGAAATTTGTGACTTTTCGCTTCAAATTGGATATCTCTTGTAAAAATAGAGATAAATGCATAAGACAAGAAGGGCGTTACTGTAGGAAGATGTGTCTTGACAGACCATGATATTGTACGTTTCAACTCGGACCACAAAATTCCACAGGGTGTTACGAATTTTTGACAAAAAAACACTTTTAGTTTTGCCCCGGCATAAATTTTTTTTCAATTTTTTTTTTGTTTTCTCTTATAATTTCTACAAAACAGAAGAGTTGATCTATAACTTGCCGAAAAAGTCATCTAAATCGGTTGAGAATTAGGAAAAATATCGGACTTCGAATTTGGTTAAATTTTCGAGTGTTCCGCTAATTTTGCCTCCGAGTGTAGTTCCCCATTTTGTTCTTTCTTGACAAGAATATGATACTATAATTCCGAAAATTTCGAAAAAAGAATAATAGGTCTTGGTGTATATAAGACATAATTTCAACGAAAATGCTTTAAAAAGGATCCCTGTAATAAAAAAATTGCCATTTGAAATATCTAAGTTATAGTCGATATCCGGTATAACCACAAGTGGTACCGCTCTCAAATCAACTGCAAATTGTGGATCAGTAGCCATTTACTGTTTTCCTAAAATTTGAAATTGATAAATAAACCCGTTCCCCAGATACTTCTGATGCGGCCTTTTACACGGACACCCCGTATACAGGATAATTTTAACCTTGATCCATGCTCAACGAATTGAAATTATTGCAGGAAAACAAATCTACTCTAGTTATAAAACTGCAGTCCCTGTATATAAAATTCTGCAAAACTGCAAGGTTTGCGAATCACATTGTATTACATATTTTTTACACTGAAGTTTTATTACTATTTACAACAACCTAATGAAATCGGTGAAGAATATTTTTAGATATTCGTTTGACTTTTTCAAGCAGCGATTTCTCCATATGGTACTGGCTAACGAATACAAAAATAGACATTTGCAATAGTCGACAATCTGAAACCAATAAATTTTCAAATTCAAAATTGGTCTCAATATGTTCCTGCTGAAGTCTGATATTTCGTAAGGCTGTTCTTTGAGATTATAAAATTTTATAAGATATGTATATTTGAATATGTTTATCAATTCTTGAAAGTGAATATGTATATATATATTTTGGATACTGTAAAGGTTGTTCTAGAAGAGTTATATGTGAAGAGTAGAACTGGAAATTAATAATGCTTTTTAATCGCTCTAGGCGAGTTAATATTATCAATCTTCAAATAAGAGATGCTATTAATTTCCACAATTTTTACACGAAAGAACAAGATAACAATTTAACAATTATTATAACAAACATTCATTGATATTCAAACAATATTTTTAATGATCTTTAATCTTCTTCTTTATATCTATTCAATAATAATCTATCTCGAAAGAACAGAATAAAAAAATATTAAAAAAAACGAAACATCAGAATATTTTTTTTGATCTACGAGGTATGACAATTAAGTTCTCGGAAGTTGGCGGTTGGTAACTCAGCAGCGTTCGCATTGGTTTAATTCGGAACAGAATTCATTTCTGCATCAGCCCGTGCAAGTTTCGTGTTGATTGGTTATATACTTCGTGCTTTATTGTCTTTTGAACCTCGACCTGTTATACCTAGTTATCTTCGAAAAAGTTATTGTTGGGATAGAATTATGCGTGAACCTGAAATTACAAATTATGCAATAATATAATCGACAACCTGCTACCGCAAAAATCGAATTATGAATATGAAAATTTAATGCACTGTTCAGAGAAACAAGAAAAGGAAAAGCATTCCTTTATGAAAATCTTTTAATTGCATTTTGCGATTTAGTGAGAATTAAAAATTCTATACTATCGAATTTATTCATTCTAACTTATAGAATATACTATACTTACATTGATTACATTGATAAATATGTAGGAAAATTGAAGACTAGCTCTAAGAATCACTACCATAATAGAGCTAGTGAGTTCTATGGGTATTCTCCTAAATATGCGAGAAATTTTTTTTGAAAGTTGTTGCCTAGTCGATTCAAAGAGATTAAAAAATTTAGTATATTCCAAAAACCAATAAAGAGTGAAATCTTACATTGGCAGGAAGCAGATTCTAAACGCTGGAGGAATTGAGATAATTTCTACGAAACCTCCCTACTATCAATCCAGTGGTACCAAATATTGACCTTTACTTGGCCTTTTTGAAAGTTATACCCTTTTTTTATGATAACTCAGTCATTTTGGAGAACCTTCTGCTTAAGAGGGAAGTATCACTTAAGAAGCTGTATTTTCCGAGGAAAAATAATTTATAAAAAAATCCGGAAGAAAATGTTTTGTTTGTGATAAAATTTCTTGACCTAGAATGTGTTTTGGTCATTATTTCAGTTCAGATAACTCACTTTTCAATCGATTAACACAATGATTTTCAAATTTTCACTATATCGATAGAATTATGACGCGTTTCACCACACTGTGGCTTCATCAGATAAGTAGTACATTCAAAATGATGATATGCCTAATATATCAGAAGGTAAAAACAGATACTAAACTAAAAAGAGAAAAATCAAAAACATGGTTGCTTTTTTCGAGAACTCGGATCTAATTGACTATCAAGTACATTTCTGGATTTATTGATTTCCAATGCTCCCGATAGGTTCTTTAGTCTACTATTTACTATTGTTATCTTGTACATAGTATACTTACGATTTATGTGACGCGTCTGAGCCAAGAAATACGGTTGTTATTGAAATAAAATTCTACTCTAATCACCTACATTCATATAAAATATCAATGCAGTTCATTCCCTGAACTTCATCGAAAGTTTTCCAAAAGTTGCGGCACACTAGTTCTTCCCAATCTGGAAATTGTGCTCGATAGAGTCGACGAGCACTATTTCTGTCAGATTTCTTCCTGTCGGAAACCGCATTTTAATGATACTAAGCATTTTGACTTATATTACACAATTCTATTTCTTTTGAAGCAGTTCAATTTCATTATTTATATATAAAAGTATTTCGACGAACAAGATAATAATACTACTTGAAATATATATTGAAACGTGTAAAATTGTGGAAATTGTAGAAAAATATACCTTATTTCATATCTTCATTTCTTTTCCATATTATGGATTTATGACAATGAGACATCAGAGCTTCAATTTTAATGCTCACATTTCTCTTAGAAGAAATATCTAATCTGGTAAATGAGTTCAATCGACATAGAGAAGTTATGAGCGAATTTCAACGATAGACAGAAGAAAACCCATATAAAAATTCGGTTCGATATCGTATAGTTATACCAAAACTGTAAATAGACATTTATTTCTGTGGAGCAGGCTTTATCTTTCTTCTGATTCTAGCACAATAGGGTCCTACTGTCAACTCCAAACACCATCATGAAACTTTGGTCACAAACTAGGTCAGCTGTCCATAATATCCTGGACCCAACTAAATCTAAAGCTCTCCAACCCCCCCACCCTCCATTCCCACATGAGATTCTGGATATCCTATAAATTTTGTTAAGACGAATTCAACAATTATGATTGTAAGGACTAGAAAAGTCAATCTTCAATGTGAGACCCTTGTCACAATCTAGGTCTATAGTGCTTCCGAAGAAAAATCCAGCGGCAGAGTTTATAAGAAGATGAAGATCACCTTCGGCAACCTGCAAGACTATCATCGATATATCTCGGTACTACAGTGAACCTAAACATGGCCAAACTATGTTCAGAAGATGAGAAGAATCTCCCAGCTTCTTCATGCATCCTTGGGCACTATCCAAGAACAGAATTATAATAAGTCAATGAGCAGCTCCAGTAAGCTACCTACGAGATCCTTGACACGATAAAGATCTATACCAATCTTGACCTCTTCTCCATTCCGACATGAGACTTAGACATCAAGTAAATCTCGTTAAGATGAATCCCACAATTGCAAAGGCAACTAAACTTCCTATGGCCACTTGCAAATCCATTATGGATACATCGCAGCTTGTACTAGTATTACAGTGAACCCAAACATGACGAAACTATCTTCAAACGATAAAGAGAATCTCCCAGCTTCTTTATGAAGCGTTGGGTACTACCCAAGAACAGAATTACTATTACTAGACGAGCAGCTCTTGTAGGCTACCTACGAGATCCTTGTTTCTGTGAAGACAAATCCGACAATTGCAAAGGCTCACTATGTCCATATTCAATTTTCAATATGAGAACCATAAAAAAATCTATGCTTATAATATTTCACAAAGAAAAATCAACGAGCCTGAAGACGACGCAGTTAGTTGAGAACATGTAGTGCATCTTCCTCTAAGGTCTATCATGGATACATTTCGCTCTGCTGGGGTTCAACAATTAACCCAAATATTACAAAACTATGTTTGGAGGATGAAGATAATCTCCCAGTTCATTTATGGGGCCTCAGGTACGAACCAAGAACAGAATTATTATAACAAGATGAGCAGCTCTTGAAAGCTACCTACGAGATCCTGAACCTGTTCCAACATTAAACTTGACATCATTTAAAGTCCGTTAAGACAAATCCGACAATTACAGAGACTAGATGGCTATTTTCAATTTTCAATATGAGACCCTCCACACAATCTATGACTATAATATTTAACAAGAAATATCAAGAAGCCCAACGACGACACAGATAGTTGAGAAGATGCAGAGCATCTTCTTCTAAGGTCCATCATGGTTACATCACGGTTTGTGAGGGTTCATCAATGACAAAACTGTGTTCAGAGTATGAAGAGAATCTACCAGCTTCCTCAGGAGACTTTGGTCACTATCCAAGTTATGTTGAATCTACTGCTACATCCTAGATTTATTATAACACCACCTCAGAAATCAGAATGGATTTTCATTTTTTACACCCATAACTTCTCTACACTGACCAACCGAAACTACTAGTGCGATCTTCTAAACTAAAATTATTCTACTGGTAATAAGATGCTAAATAAGAGTTTCAGAAGGAACGAAATATTGTTAATGTACTAGCAATAAATACTACTCAGTCGAAAGAACTCAGCAGATATACTGCGGTCTCTAACTAAATGCAAATGTTACAGTAGTCGTTCAAGCTAATTCAATAGATACCTCCAGATCATCTTGAATTAAATTCGATAATTTCTGGTTAAGTTTTCGAAACTTCTGAGGCAGTGTAGCTCCATGTTTTCAATTACTTGTAGTTTTCTTAGATAATATACATGTTGATATCTCGAGGTATCTACCCCAAGTTTTCTAATTTTTCATTTACTCAGCTATTTGCAACATATTTATGCTCAATAAAGATCTACAAATTACGAAGGTTGTTTGATTCATGACGAAGAAGATGACGCCATAGATTTTGTCACGTCAAATATTCCAATCTTCAAACACCATCTGAAGCTTTGCAGTTACCTCAAAGATCAGAGAATGACGGAAATACCTTCGTTTGAAGAAGTGCCCATCAACACACTTCAAAGCTGATGATGTATATACAGACTGTCGTCTTCCTTCGAAGAATTGAATTCATGGTAGAGAAGTTCTAGGGAAAACTATGTGCCAGTCGTCCTATATATATGAAACATTGAGTGTAAGAAAAGCCGAAAACTGTTCTCTTGGCTGCAAATATGAAGAATTCAGCCATAAGAGACTTCTTCCATGTCTTGATTAATGAGGAGAGTTGATCGTTTGGTTTGCAACAAGAAAACCAAATAGATAGATTCATCCCAAAAATTAGGTTCAATGATCAAAGATAAACTGATAAGAAAACTTAAGTCGTATTTACACTAACCAGTAGGCAATGGTTTCTTGATTAGCAAATTTATTACGACAAGAGAACTCATGACGGATAGCGAGACCAGATACACGTTGACCTGAAGGTGATGAATGTTTCTAAAATAGTTGTGGCAGTTAAGAATTGTGGCATCTGAGGTCGTGTGAAGGGGGCCAGGATCCCACCACAGGTTGCAGCACCTACTGATAAGGTGAAGTGAAGAAAGATTGAAATAACCAAATTAATCACTTAGAATAAGTATGAATTATTGGCGACTGCAATATTTTTCCTCCATTGCAATAGTAAAACTGCGTCAGTGGGACTTCTTATTGATTTCCCATTTGTGCTTCCAAATCTGACTGAGATAGAGAGAAATCCTCGTGGTCATCTGAAGGGTAATGAGTATTTTGCATGGTTTTGGATACCATCTTCTTTATGAATAATCTACAGGGTGTTTCAGGTAAACAGTTATTAATTTCTACAGGAACTTCCTCATTTTAAAACATGAAGAAAATACTCATAAATATACCTCCAAAAGTCCTTCGTTCTCGAAATACAAGGTGTTGAAGTTCAGATTTTCTTTTATGTCTTTTTTAAATTATGGAACAAGATCCCTTGAAAACTACAAGTTTTACCAACAGAAACGTGAAAAAATAAAGAAACTCCTGTAGAAATTGATAACTTCATATCTGGTTTACCAAATTTATCAAACAATCTTCGTAAAATGACACAATTGTCAATATAAATTCTTTACAAACCAAAACTTCAAAATTATACCATTTCTAATGTCAATACAATAAACTTATAAAATGGATTTAGCAGATGGTTCACTAAGTTCTCTAAGAATATGCAAATTAATCAATTACTATATAGCATATTGAAGACTTTGAATTTCGTTATAGCAGCTATTTTAGCTGATAGTTCACCTAAAGTTTCATAGTTTCCAATAATTGTCGAAGCTTTTCCAATAGAAAAACTTGCATATTTTTCCATACTCGATGAAAGTAAAACATAAACCAAATAGTATAAATACTATACGAAAAAGCATATTCAATTTGATAAGACTATGCTTATTTAGCGCTAAATCATCATGAATAAGCGAAAGCTTCAAAGCGATTTCATTTCATCTTGTCGTTCAGTCAGATTCAACTACGTCTTAACAAGGCTCAAGCATCTAAAAAAGGAGGAGATCACTAGTGTCAAGCTTTATACGAAGCCTATGTGCCACTGCTAGTGTTTTCTTTATCGATACTCTGCTGGCCAATCAATGCATCTAATTCGGATGGTGATGTTACCTGTAACAAACAAACGGTATGAGCTTTGATTACCTTGAAGGCTACGTCTTGTTGTATACAACGTTTTACTTTAAGTTGCTGCTGAATTTAATATAATATTTCTAGTTCAATTAGTTTTGATTGGACACTTCATCATACAGTCAGTTTTTGGAGTATTTAATTGGCATTGTGAGGGGACCCCGCGGTCCTCATAGGATGTTTGCTTCTAGCAAGCAAATTTCAACTGTGTACTTGAAAAGATGCTCATAATCAATTCGTTTTTAAGTATATAAATATTCTCACTTAGACACTACAAGTAATCTCAAATTACTAACAACTTTTAGTAATATTTTTACTGTTACAAAAAAACTATGATAATTTCCGTTTGAAAAGTTATTATAAAAATAATAATATATGAACTTATATATGTATATAGAGTATAGTCTCTAATTGACAGTTCACAAAAATCAACTGAACCAAACTCATTTAAAATCTTAGAACACAACTACGGAAGTTTGTTCAGTCTTGACAATTATCACATAGTGTTTTTGTGCTATTATAGACTTTGGAAATAAATTGTGAAGAGTTATTGAACTTTGTAGCAAATTTACCTTCTTTTTTCTGTCAAATAAGTTACAGCTTCCTCTTTTCAAGACGTTTAAGCTTGAGATAGAGGCATTTGACGTCGTGCTAGTTTTCAATTATTCACGCAAATATTTTGGGTATAATCAGTTTTTCTATTCAAGATGTGATCTTTGATGAGTTCTATGCCGACAGATTTTATTTAGCTCTTTAGCTTCATTCGTTTGCCAGCTTTCGAAGCTTTCCACAATACATAGCCGTTTACACAAGTAATAATTACAATACCAGCCAATCTACACTCGGCTAACGTCGTGTTCTGCAAGCTACTGAGTAATTAGAGCATTTTTTTGATCTAATGCATCCACTCCACCTTTTTATGGAGTTGTGAAACTCAATTATCCCCGGTTTCTTTGTACGTTCATTCACGCTTTTATCATGATACATTGATGAAATCATTATAATGCTTTAATTTTTTTGCACAAAAGAAGATAATGGTATTTTAGCGATAAATCGAAAAACAGAAGATTCTGGTTCTCTTTGCCTATGTGGTTGGAATTCAGTTGGGATTTCACGTTTGGTAGGTCAAATTTTTTTCGGGTAATGTCTCAATGGGCTTAAATTTACTTGAGTGAAACGTAGCTGACTCCTATAATAGCAAATTGTCTCATCAATATTCATGGATATCAGTTTTTCAGACAGATCATACTCATAAACGTGGTAGAGGTGTCATTTATATCAATAACACATCAAATCATATATTTTTACTGGGGAATCGGGGTTAAGAGAACGGAAAGTGTTTGAGGTTAAAAACTTATAATTTGCACAGTGTTTTTACGCGTTTCGGCACAGGGCCATCATCAGAAAACATTCATCTCTCCACAATTATTATCTAAAACAAAAATCATAATTTCAGTAAAACACATAATACAATTCTTACGTTAAAAGCTATTCACCTTACACATTCTCTTTTTACATCATTATCGTCACTGGTGAAACAATTACAAAAAAGCAAGACAAACGATAACAGGCAATAACAATTAATATTTGAGTATAACTGGTTGCAGCAATCTAAGGAAGGGTGTATTCAAATTATCAGATTATTGTAGACATTCATAAATCCGTCAACGTCAGCTCTTGAATTCACTGTCTTAGGCTCTTTTGGATTTCGATCATCTCTAGAATGTTTCTTTCAAAGTCATTGCTTTCGGATGCAAGAACTCGTACATCAGCAAAATTAAATTTATGTAGTTGTTCAATGCTATGTTTCGCTAGGGCGGTACTTTTTTTATTAGATCTAACGGAGTAGTCGTGTTGGTATATTCTTTTATGGAAGTATTGTTCAGTATTACCGATATAGCACGCTCCACAGTCCTGACAATTAACCTTGTATATACAGCGTGTTTCGTTCTCATATTTCACCCTTGGCCTTAGAGTGGTGAAAAATTGTTTGCAGTAGTTGTTAGGTTTGTGTCCAATCTTGATGTTGTAATTTTCTAAGCATTTATCAACTTGTTGTGACAGTCCGGGTGTATACACAACAAATCGATAAATGCCTAGAAAATTACATATACACCTCAAAAAAGTCTAGGGAACACTTCTGAATATCGATAAATCGTATCCAGAACGATCAATATGGATGATTTTTTTTAAGAAATGAACACCTGCATCAATTTCTAACCAAAATTATGTAGAGTGCCGCAACAGATTTCCGTTTTTTTTTATAAAAAAACTAAAAATGCAGCAGATGCGACGCTGCTTTATAATCATTTCATGTATTCAGTGTATGAAATCAGTTAGTTGGCACTTTGTTTCTGTTGTAAGCACAAATAAAAGATTCAAGTTTTGTGATTCGACCAAGGAAAGACGACATTTGACTAGAGAAGAGATGTTACGAGCAGTTGGCATGCTCCAAGTTGGGAGCTCACAACGGGAAGTATCCAGGGTTCTGGGAAATAGCCCAAGTGTCATAAACCATTTATGAATGAATGAAACAGGTAGCGTAGAAGAACGCCATACAGGTCGGTTCAGGATTACTACAGTCGCCCAAGACCGATTTTTGGTTTTACAAGCCAGAAGAGATCGTACTACCACATCATCTCAATTAGCTCAAGAGCTATCACGAGTTCATAATGTACGAATTTCCGACCAAACTGTTAGAAATCGACCGCACGAAGGTCAACTCCACTCCAGACGTCCTTTAAGAGTTCCACAACTGACCCATGGAAATCGCGCTGCTCGTTTAGCTTGGTGCCAAGAACATGTAAACTGGGATCAAGAGAGGTGGGCCACAGTTCTCTTCAGTGATGAATCTAGATTTAGTTATTATCCCGATTCGGAAGGGAATTCGAATATGGAGGGAACCTGGAAAGCAAAACAGTCTCCAGCATGCCCGAGAAGTTGTTAGACAGGGAGGCGGATCAGTGATGTTTTGGGGAGGTATACACCTGGGTGGAAGAACTGACCTCGTTTTCATACAGAACAACCTTACGGGAAATTCTTACGCAAATGAGATAGTTTTACTTGTAGTGGTACCGTATCTCCAAACAATGGGTCAAAATCCACTCTTCCAAAAAAATATTGCCCCTCCTCATCATGCAAGAGTTGTCTTGAACGTTCTTGAAAAGAATGATATCGATCTTCTACCGTGGCCATCCTGCTCCCCAGATCTGAATTCCATCGAGAATGTGTGGGACACCCTAAAAAGAAATCTCATGCGTCAAAACGTCTTCCATCATGAACAGGAGCTTCGATTAGTAGTTCGGGGGCTTGGAATGACTCAGGCCAAAATGTAATAAACAATTTAATATTGAGCATGCCGCGACGATGCCAAAGTGTCATTAATAACAGAGGTGGACCTTCTGGGTACTGAAAAATATAAGTGCTTCCTTATCGTTTCGAAAATATTAGTTCAGGATTTTTTTTGTGTTTTACCAAATTTCGTCATTTCCAAATTTCAAATTTGTTTTTTATAATAGGTGCTTTGGAGAAGTCAAATATTATTTTGTTTTCTTGAGAATACATTATATACAATACATCCTAACAAAAACCGAAAGATTTCAATAAATTCCTTAGTCTATTGATCTCAAATCCACAGTAAAAGATTTTTTCCAGATACAGGCTGTTTAATGTACTACTGCCTTCCAAAAAGTGAGGGGATTCAGCATTCATCTTGAAAAATCTTCATTTTTCTTTCAAATCAATGTCATCACCGTCAAAATAATCCCCTCCAGGTATAATGCACTTATGCCAACGGATTTTCCAATCTTCAAAGCAGTTGTTGAAGTGGATTTCCGGTATGGCCTTCATCTCTCTTCTATGCGGCTTGTATCTCCTCTATTGACTCAAATCGGTGCTTAATGAAAGGTCTTTTGAGTTTGCTGAATAACCACAAGTCACACGGTGCCAAATCAGGTGAATACGGCGGTTGTGGAACAATATGAGTAGAGTTTCACGAAGAACGTTTTTCCAGAAAATTCAGTGTTTTCAGTACCAATCGAGATTTAACGCGTCTGTGGCATATAACATCGTTCAAAATGGTAGTCACTGATCCTTTTGAAATGGCCGCATAATCACCAAGATCCCTAATTGTTAATCGACAATTTACGAGCACCAAATATTTAATTTTTCGGACGTGAGCTTCGTAGGTCGAGGTCGATGGTCGACCGGGACGCCCTTCGTCTTCTACACGTTATCGACCATTTTGGTACTTTTTATACCATTTGAAAAAAAATTTTCTCGGCATAACAACATCACCAAAGGCTTTTTGTACCATCCTCAATGAGTCAGTGGTAGAAAATTCATTCCGCAGATAAAATTTAATGCAAATTCTTTGCTCAACAAATGCAGACATTTTGAAAATCGAAAAATTCACTTCTAAGAGCTTACAAAACGAAACGTATCTTAAACACTAATGAATATTTTGATGTGAACCTTGGCACAGATATCAAAGACAGTGCTATCAATCTAAAAATAAGATCACTGCTCCAAATCCATTTGCGCGAACATTTTAAATTCAAATATTACCTTATTTTTTGGACTCTCTTCCCAAAGTGGGTTTCAGTCGATTTCCTGTTGTGCGACTACAAATTAGATTCTGTACTTTGTAACTAAGATAACAGAATTGATTCCAAGTGACAACATATGGAATAATCATAAAATCCTATTTCCGGAATCTCACAATATACTGGGCAAACAAAAAACGTGAACTTAGTAGTGAAATATATGAATTAAGATTGGAAGAACAAATACATAAAAATATTGAAGAAGAAAAGGTGCATTTTGAAACCGATGAATTTCCAAATTCATTTACTGTGTTCATGATTCTTATAAAATATTACGAATATGTTTCTTTCGAAATAAAATCAGTAAAATTATTTTGAACGTATACATTTCGATTTACACGCAATATAGTTGAAAAAGATGAAACTAACAGTTAACACCATAACGTGGAATTCTTTAAATCTCCAAGAGATAAACTAGAGGACATTAGTTATAGGGGAGAGGTCGAAAAACTTTATACCGGTATAACAGTATTGATCTCCGCTGAGATAAATTTCTACATGAAAAAACTTTTGATGGAAATGAATGATATCGTAGCTCGGTGCTCTAGATATGACAGATGTAGAAGTAGAAAAATGAGGGAAATGACAATTTGGGAGATAAAGAACAGTGATCGATGAAACTTATATTCATCCATCATCATGTGTCTGCAGAAGATGGCACTCTGAGATGAGCATGATATTTGTTGATGTGAAGGAATTTAGAAAAAAATTGTTCCGAAAAAGTGAGGAATACAACTGAGTTTTGTACATGGGGACCTTAAAAAACAATCTCTCTTATTATTTGATCAAATAAACTTTCACTCAGTTTCCATACTCGAAATATAATATCTCTGTATAACATTGCTCTTCAAGAAAATTCAAAAGGGATAAAGAATTTAAGTTTAGATTTTCGTTAAAAAAGAACAGCCACCAAACCATTTCAGAATACAAATTATTCTTGTTTCGATAATGCAAGAATATATTATAGTTGAAGGTTCTCACTTTTATAACTTCATTTTGACGGTTACTTTCAAATTTAATCTGAATTAATATCTTCTAGTCATGTTTATTAGAAATCCATTTTTTCATGAAGAAACATCAGGAGTTTCATTAAATGAGCATTGCTTTCATGAAAACGTTTTATTTTCGAGATATAGATTTCTCAAACGTCCATATAACATACAGAATCACCGTGACAGAGACATTACGGTTGAATTATTCAGTTTGTCAAATTGTTTCTAACGTATAATTTCTCTGGTGAAAGCCGAATATTTCCCAGAAGCTTTCCAGATCTCAGAAGATAGATGTATAATATTCTGCTCCATATAACACTAATAGCTTCTGATTGGTATAGCAAGCACTACTCTCAACTCAGTTTCCACTCGACCTCATACGGTTTTTTCAAATCTCCACTTATCCGCATTTCTTTCCACTCCACTGAAGTGCCTTGCTGAATTATTTTTCCCTATAGACTTTCCTTTGACAATGTGGTCGGTATATTCGAGGAAATGGCTGTTCCTTGAGGTTGTTATCGATCGTCTTCGCTCAAGCCACGGAAAAACATGCGGGATATCGGAATACCGATAGTTGATGATTATTAATTAAAATATAATCCAATTGATTTTATTTTCAATTGAGTTCTTTTCATTCTAGAACTTTCAACAAAATTTTTAAACAAGATCTACAAAAAAATAATATATGGGCGATGTTAACCCAAATTATTGGGTCCATAATGATTCTAAAACATCTATAGATCAAAATCGGCATCACTTGGATGACTGAACCTGGTCATCGGGGCTCTCTCGGTCAAACAGAGATCGAATTGTTTTGTTGAGTTTGAATATTGAAGGGTTTTTTGCGATTATACTTCAAAACTGGCAAGCAAGAACAAGAAAGTGATTATGTTTCAGGAGACTCACACTACGACGGAAGAACATCCCTGCGAAAGAGGAAATATCACAGGTTATGTACTTTTTGATTATCTCTTTAGTCCTTTTTGACCTTGCTTGCTATGTAAAATCTTTTCTTATATTTGTTTAGGTATATAAGAGGTTTGATTGTTGAAATATTTTTCTGCTGGTTTTCTTTTTCCATTGCTACAGATTCCTGTCCCAAACTCCCTTCCTTTCACCCTTGTCTTCGATTGGAAATCATGGAATGCAAGAGAGAATGAAACGGCTAAGCAGAAAAATCTTTGGTACTCTTTATGTACACACGACTCTAACACAACATAAACAGACAAGCTATTGCTAGTGCAATAGCGACAGGGAAACGAGTTTTTTCCTCAGGTTTTTTCACTCGTATATTAATTCATTTGTAAGATAGTATGGTCCCCCTGTTACATTTCCTGAGCTCACACTTGTGTTCTTTCTGACACACACCGAAATTATAGAGGGGGTTTTACCCCAACGAGTTGCCCATATATCTGTTCATGCAATCAAACTGATTTCATGAAAAAATATAAATCCACCACCCGGTAATTAATACCATTGCCAGGCAATGATTATAATCAAAACATATCCTGGAGTAATTATATATTAGGATAACGTTAAATGTTATGAGAATATATCAATCTACCAGAATATATACATACTATAGCATCATCAGACAATGATATCAATGTACCAACGAGTAGTGTCAGAGGCTTTCTCCCCGGAAAAATCCAGTGTACGGACCTTAGTCAAGTAACACTGAATATTACTCATTAATAGTTTCCTTTGTGTGAAGTGGTGAACGTTCGAATAGAATACTGCTTTGAATATAAATATGACAAAATTGTCAGTTAATTATATTACATTTTATAAACAAATAGATAAAATATGAAATGAGATTCTGAGCAGTATAAACTAAAGAGAAAACCTATGACTCTACCTCATTATTATTTTCGGAAAGAAACCTACGAAGAATATTACAAGATTTGATGACTGTTATCTTTTGTAACTGTTCAAACAAATTTTCTTCAGACCCAAAATCTCAATACTTTTGTGAAGATTTCTAGGAATAACACCTGTTGTAGAAATAATAATCGGTAGAATAAATATTTTCTTCATTTTCCACATTTTTTAATCTCGTCGCCAAGCATCATATATTTAGAAATTTTTTCATTGTATTTATTTTGTATATTATGTGTGTCGGGTATAGCAATATCAATTATATATGTTATTTGATTCTGTTTATCATTAAGAACGATATCTGGTCTATTGTGTTTTACAGCTCTGTTGCACAGAATTGTTTTATCAAAATAAAGTTTATATTTGTCATTTTCACAAATAATCTCAGGTTCATATTTTTGAAATTTTTTTCTTTTGGGAATTAGGTCATGTTTAATTCCTAGATTGAAGTGAATAATATTAGCGACGGCATTATGTCTTTCTAAATAATCTGTTGAAGCAAGGACTGAGCAAGATGATAATATATGAAAAACTGTTTCTGAAGAACAGAAACATCTACGGCAAGAATCATCTATATTTTGTTTGATGATATGTTTTCTATAATTCCTTGTAAAAACAACCTGGTCCTGGATCGCAATTGCCAAGCCTTCTGTTTCAGCAAACAATTCTCCAGATACTAACCATTTATTCGATGCAATTTCATCAATATAATCATTTTTCAATTCTTTAGGGTGCTTTCCGTGTAATTCCTTCTGCATCCAACTTTCTCTTTTAGAATTATCATCAAATATATCAAAATCTACCTTTTGCATTGTCAAGTTCAGAGGTGTAAGATTATAATCTGAAGCAACAACAATATCATGTAATTTAGACGTTCTCTGTTTATCATGAAAATGGGAACGTAGATGAAAAATCTGTTTACTATGAAGATTATTCAAATCAATTAATCCACGACCTCCAAGATGTCTAGGTAGTGTAACTCTCTGAACAGCTGACTTTGGGTGGTGCTTATGATATTTACAGAGCATTTTCCTCGTTTGACATTGTAATTCATTTAGATCAGTTTTAGACCATTTAATAATTCCAAAAGAAGATGTAAGAATAGGAACAGCATAGGAGTTGATAGCTCTGAAAAGGTTTTTACTAATTAAATAACTCTTGATGATAATTCTTAGTCTTTTGTAATATGAACTTCTAATAATTTCTTTAGTGCTGCTATGGTTAATTGTCTTCTCTTGACAAAATCCAAGATATTTATATGTATCTCCTTGATGCATTGGCTCGATTTCGATATTGGAAATCTTTATATAATCAGAGGTGATCTTTCCTTTTTCAATAGAAAGATTTTTACATTTTGGAAGCCCAAATTTCATATGAATATCATTGGAATAGTTGAAAGTAATCTCAAGTAGACTTTTTAAATGAGATCTGGTTCCGGCATATAATTTAATATCATCTAAATAAATTAAGTAACTTAATTTGAATTCATTTAATAAACTCTTTATTTTGAAGCCGAAACTAGTAGCATTTAATTCATGAGATAATGGATTGAGGCAAAGACAAAACCAAAGAGCACTTAAAGAATCACCTTGAAAAATGCCTCTTTTGATTGGAATTACTTCGGATTTAACGATTGTTTTGAAATATTTAAATGAAGATTGGTTCTCCAATTTTTCATTACGAATTCAAGAAAATGACGAAGTGTCTTATCAATTTTATAAATTTCCAAAATTTCTTGAAGCCATGAATGGGGAGAACTGTCAAAAGCCTTTTGGTAATCAATGAAGGCTGTATGAATATTTCTCTTCTTAGTTTGAGCTTGATTCAAAGCAACAGAATCAATTACAAGTTGCTCTTTAGTACCAAGGTGTTTTTTCTACATCCTTTTGATGTTCGGAAAGAATATTATAATTCTCCAAATGTGCATAAATTTTTGGGTAATACATGCAGTTAGAATTTTATATATTGTTGGAAGGCAAGTAATTGGTCTATATTGAGACGGATCAATAGTATTATCACTTTTCGGTTTTAAATAAGTAATTCCTTGTGTGAAAAATAAAGGAGTAGCTGAGGGTTCTTTATTATAAATGAAAATATTCAGCCAATATATATATATATATATATATATATATATATATATATATATATATATATATATATATATATAATATCTGTCGACATTCGTAGAAACCTTCTTAGTCCAATTGTTTCAACTCGTAATTTATCGTGTAGCTTTAAATTATTTTACTTTCAATTTTTAATAATTTATTGAAACATTTCTTCTAGCAGAGTTGATTATTCTTAGCATTCAAAATAGAAATAGTTAGCTCATTCTTTCTCACAATAGATCTAGACACTTGAAAATGACGTAACTGTAAAACAGGTCGAATGTTTTGACTGACATAACAAACATAATATTTCCACAGAAAAAAATTCGCTCTGATATCGGACACAAAACCTCTGATAACTGTGCGAATAAAAGTGTCATGTAGAACCAAGTCCATGTTATTCGAGGACATAAAAAAGTAGCTTTCAAAACCCACATGAAATTCTCCCAACAATTTTTCAATAGCAAGGATAAAACTGATAGATTTGATAATATTGGAATTCACAAGTTGACCTGTAAGTATTGTGAAGGATTCTATATAGGTTAGACTGGTCGTTCATTGAAAACTAGATACAAAGAGCATCAATCATATTGCAATAACCAGAAAACCGACGAATCTACTTCCGCTTCACATTGTATCGAAAATGACCTTCATTTTCCACTCATAGATCAACTCAAATGATACACAGAATACCTAAAGGAAAAAGTTAAGATTTCTTAGAATCGAAATTTTCAAACTCAAAGAAATCTCCATAGAGATAATAACGATCAGTATGGTCCGGCTTATTCGTCCTTATTTTATATCTTTAAATAATATCTACTTTTATCTTAATTAGTTTATTACCATTTATTTGCAACCTTAATAATTTTGTATCAACCTATTTATGTATTTATGTAGTTTCAAATCTCTTGTGATAGAATAAGACATAGTTTGATTTCTCATTTTCATCATGATTAACTATCACGAAGTAATGGTAAAATCAATTAACCATTCAAAATTACTGTTTCATCTTTCATTCATCATGTATCAGTTAAAGTTTGATACAAAAAAAATGAAATAAGGCTATTCAATTCAAGTTAGAATTCTCCAGTGAAAACCGTATAATATCATGTTTGTCATCTTATATGATCCCATATATTGGGAGAAGGATTCGTAACGACAGATCAGCGGAATGAGATTTCCAACAGGGGTATAAGAGGATTTTCTATTGGGATCCCATTTCCTTCAATCATAGATTCTGAAATACTGAAAGGAATATAAGTCCTGTAACAGGGATTTGAAGGATGAAAGTGTCACATCTTTAATTTCAACAAAGGACGAGATAGTTCTAAAACGAAAACACCATGAAACGGTTATTTTTTGTTGTTATTGTCGATAGGGTAGATACAAGCAATTTTCTTTATTGGACTAAGTTTTGACACAAAAGAAATTCAACGAATATTCTCATAATGTTTATCTGTAAAATACGAAATTAAACTCAGAGAAAATATTGGATTATGATTACTTTTGAATATGGCTTTGGGAATGAAAGTTCTGCAATAAATTACCTTAAGTTTGACAGTTTAATTAATTGCAATGAATAGAAAGATGAATTAGATTCCACGAAAAAGATGATATATTTAAACACTTTTCCAATGCTAAACATTGAGGCGGTTTATCCTAAATGAAACCGAGGCAGTATCTATGAAAGAGCCTATTCATACAATAATGACAGAGTCTTGTTATTTTACGAGAATAAGTTTCTATCTATCCGTTTGTGAATTGAACAAAATAACTCCAAATTCAAATTCGAGAATTCGAGTTCTAACCTTAACTAGACACGAGTGAAAAGTTTTCAGCTGTCCCTTGGTTTGAGAGATATAGCATTGGAAAAGAATCAACATTTGTTACTATTGGAAAAATGGATAAAAGAGGATTTCGTGTGTTGAGTTAACATTGCTTTTTGATGGAAAAAATACAGTGGAAGCCAAAGTATGACTTCATAAACATCATACGGACCAGGAAAATCAACGATGCAAAAGTGGTTTTGCAAAGTTTGAACTAGGTGATATCAGCATCCAAGTCGAGGAACGCAATGGACGTCCCAAAGAGGCTGTCTTGGTTAAAAATATTAAAAAATTACACCAAATTGTTTTTACACCAAATTGTTTTTGAATAATCAAAAATAAGATTGATCGAGATAGCTGCGCAGATATCCAAGGAATATGTTAATTTTATTTTAAAAGAATGTTTGGAAATGAAAAAGCTGTGTACGAAAGGGGTGCCACGTTTATTAAATCGTGAAAACAAAAACGAGTCCATGATTCTAAGCATTGTTTAATAATTAATTAACCCTAAAAAAGCCGAGGTTTTTCGTCGAAACATCACGATGGATGAAACATGGTTTCATTACTACCCTCCAGAAAGCAATCGATAGTCAGCCGCATAATAATAAAAATAATAAAGTTTATTTGCAGTTCATCGATTTTAAAATTAACAGAAAGAGTGTTTTGTACACTCATAAGAAATCGATAATAAAAAACAAGTACTGTGTTTTAAGGAATTTTACTTAATAATTGCGATTCGTAACGCGTTTCACTACACCGTAGCTTCTTCAGACGAATGATTATGCAGAAAAATGTAAATGAAGACGGCTTGATTATGGGCAATCCGTTAAGTCCTTTGTAAGCAGAAATTTTCATGAATAACTTAGAGAAATGAATTCATAGTCATCCACTCAGTAAATATTGTTTATACTGGTATCGCTATGTAGACGATATCATTATTTGCTTCACAGGAACAGATAGACAGTTGAAAATTTTCGAAAATCATATAAATTCATTACATCCAAAAATTGCATTCACAACCGAAATAGAAAGCAATAATTCGATAAATTTCTTAGACGTAACAATTTCGAATGAAAATGGAAAACATGTTTTCGCAATTTACCATAAGCCGTCACATACAGATATTATAATACATAACTCGTCGTGTCATCCATATCAACATAAAATGTCAGCATTCAATAGTTTTATTCATAGATTGATTAACATCCCGCTATCACCAGAGAATTTCAACAAAGAACTAAATTTGATTAAACAAATATCCAAAAATAATGGTTACAATCCCAAACTAATAAATAATATTTTAAATAAAAACAAAGTAGAATCGCATTGAATGAAGTTGACCCTGTCGATAAATTGAAACAAAAATTCAACACCTTAACCTACGTTGGCATTACAAGTGAGAAACTGAAATCATTCTTAAGTAGCAATAATTTCAACATAGCTTTCCAAACTAATAATAATTTAGGCAAATATATAAAAAATAATAAAACCAAACCAGGTAAAAACAATAAATCAGGTGTTTATAGATTGAATTGCAATGACTGTGATAATTTCTACATTGGTAGAACACATAGAAATTTTAATATTAGAATATCGGAACATAAACGCAGTTTTTCAAATAAAAAATCAGATTCAAATTACGCGAATCATCTCTTAGAAAATAATCATTCTTTCGACCCACAGTTTGAAATTTTGCATACAGATAATAAATATTGGAAGGTAGATCTTTGGGAAACTTTAGAAATAAATAAATACAAACACTCAGGTAGACTCATCAATGAACAAGTCGATTTAAGCCCTTCACCTCTATTGAATCTTTTCGGGGAGCAATCTATTCCTTAATTTTATTGGATATACCTGTCATAAATAATCACTTAAGAAGAAGCAACCAATAAGCTTTTAATTACTCAAGAACATTTATAGTTATATTCTCATTTACATTTTTCTGCATAATCATTCGTCTGAAGAAGCTACGGTGTAGTGAAACGCGTTACGAATCGCAATTATTAAGTAAAATTCCTTAAAACACAGTACTTGTTTTTTATTATTGATAATGGAATTTTACCAAGTAAAAGCCTCCCAAATTCAAATGCATAAGAAATCGCTTCTAACAAATAAACAACTGAGAAGCAGAGGCTTGAACATCAAAGATGCCTTGTCTGTACACTTCTATATAAACATAAAATATGTTCAACTCCTTGATTTGTAAACTGAAACAATGAAACAAATAAGAAAATACTTCCAATCAGAATTCGATTCACAGATATCTCGCATTGGCGTCTGGTACAATATAGGATACTGGTTATAATTAATTTTTTTTAGCCAAATATCTTTTTATTAATTGAAATGTCATGTGCGAGTTTATAAAAGTAACTGGTTTCATCCATAACTCGCTTAGTTTTTATGCTATTGATCTTTTTAAAAAAGCATTTTGTAGGGTTTTTCAAGGGCTATAAGATCAAATTAGTTTAATACCTTTTTGCTTTTATTTTTGAAAGGATTTAAGCTGAAAGAGCTCGAACTCATTTGCTTTTTACTCAAATATGCAAACTTTAATCGACCATATCTTAATAATAATCTGCCCTATAAAGGGTTAAAAACTATTGGCTACTTAGTTAACTTTTCAAGAATATTTCCTACCCTACCCACATGGTGCTTATTATTGTGGTTACTTAAGAAGTTAATTCCTAATTCCGATGAGTACTAATTATTTATTTGTTTTTTCAGGTTAAAAGAAAGAGACCTTCAGGTGCGAAGTTTCGCGAGTAAAAGAAACTGAGACTACAAGAAAGGGGAAAAATGGTTGGATCTTTAAAGCATTTCTTGCAAAGCAATCGAGATTCCACGGAGACTATTGATGTTGGTGCGACGGAATCGTCCGAATCTCAAGATTTTAAATCCGTAATATCAATAACCGTGAGTGGACCATCTGAAATTTCAACAGTAACATCACGTCCTGCAACAAGTGGCAGCGGTTGTAACAGCAAAAGAGCTTCTACTGATGCAGAGCCCGATGAAGCGATGACACCATCCTCGTCTACAGCACTTGAACAATCCACTTCAGGTAATTCAGCTTGTGTAAAAATCTCGGTAATGTCAGCTACTGAAATACCTGCTGCAAGTGACACTTTCGATGAAGGCTGTAATGAGGCTAGTATCGATATAATTTCGTCCGACCCCGGTTTGTGGCCCCAAAGAATCACCAATGAGATGGCTAGAATATTGGTTAAACGTGGTCCGCCCTTGATAGACATCAGTTTAAGCTTTCCTAGTAATAAAGATAAGTTTTGTATTTTGTTTTTGTTGTAAGTTGTTTTGTAAATGTAAAACTCCTAAGTCTTTTTGTGATACAAATGGACAATCTGATTGGCAACACTTGTCTTTGCTAATTGAGAGACACGAAACGTCAATTTTACACAACAGTTATATAAGCACTTGGGTAAATTTGAAAAAAATGTTGGAGACATCTATGACTGTTAATGTTCATCATCTGCGGATTTTAGAAACGGAAAAAAATATTGGCGAGACGTGTTGGAAAGAATTATTGCGATTGTTAAGTATTTATCTACACAATGCTTGGCATTTCAAGGTTCTTCTCAATTGCTTTTCGAACATAATAATGGAAATTTTCTAAAAGCTGTTGAGATGATTGCATTTTCTGGTACAGTGATGAGACAGCACGTTAGCTGTCGAGTGTATAACTCCAAAAAAAAATCTGTTAAAATGACTCATTATTTAGGCGTTAACAAAACCTATCTAAAAAATTTTTTTGATCACTTCCAACAATATAGATCTGACCAATCATTTCAAGAAATTCTTGTGCAAGCGAAAGAAGTAGCATCCTCTCTCGAAATTGAAGAAGACTTTCCACCATTACCAACGGTTAGGAGGAAATTTAAACGAGAACTGTTTGACAATGAACACCGAGATGAGACCCCTTATGATTCAAAAATTATAGATCAAACTATAAGCTCTCTAAAAAACCGATTTGACTTATTAAATGAGTATGATAAAATTTTCGGATTTTTTAGCGACATATTCAAATTAAGTGACAGCGATCTTTTGAAACCTTGTCTATTCTTGAAGAGCAGCTGACAGATCAGGATAATAAGGATATAGACTCCAATGTTCTGTTTAACGAAATAAAGCGTTAAAGTTGTTTTCATTACGTGATGATACTGACCCCTTAAGTATTTCACAATATATATTTGAAAACAATTTAATCTGCACCTTTCCAAACGTAAGCATTTCCATAAGAATTCTTTTGATATTGCATGTATCTGTAGCTTCTGGCGAGCGATCTTTTTCAAAGTTAAAAATCATTAAAAATTATTTAAGATCGACAATGTTTCAAGAAAGATTGTCTGGGCTAACAATATTAGCAATTGAACAAGAAATTTTTGACGGTATAAATTTTAGCGATATAATTAATGAATTTGCAATAGCGAAATCTCGGAAAATAACGCTACTACAATAGCTATCTTTTATTTTTCTATTGCACCTAGACCTAGCTATCATTTTTGATTTTGAAACGAAGTTCCCTAGGTATTTGTTATATTGTAATAGATACAGCATATATGTAGACATTAGGCAATATTTCTGTTATTTGTTCCTAATAAAATGTGATTTTTAGTTTTAGGTTTTTTCTAGTATCTATAAACAACGAGTCAACGTGTCTGTGTCTCATTACTTCAGTAAATGTTTTAAAATGGGTGTGAACAAGAATTTATTTTGTTATGATTTTGTTCTGTTTGTTTCATTTTGATATTTTAGTCTACAAATAAATATGACTTTTAAAGTTCAGTTTTTTGCTTTACTTCAAGCACCTACCTACCTACCTCCTACCTTAAAAAAAAATAAAAAAACATGATCTAAAATGCCTTTTTGCACACAAGCGCCAGTAGCCCTCACAGGGGCCCTGTTGGAGCTAAAACGCACTGGATCTTTGTCCTATTCTTTTCTTTGATCTTGGTATTTTGAACTTATTTTCTTTGCACATAGTGTTGTAGACATGATCTAGAGGAGTAATTTTCATTTTCTTCATGAAAACTTGTGCAAGAATCTTCCAACAGTAGAGTTGACGTATGTCCAGGACCTTGGAAAGACTGAATAACTGATCACTGGAATAAGTGCGCTGTGTATTATATATAATTTTGAGAATCCATTTCTGAAGTACTCTTATTATTTCAATAAGAGAATCGTATGCGGCTCCCCATGCTATATTACCGTACGTCAGTTGTGATTAAACTAGTGCGTAGTAGATGACCGATATCTATTTGTTTTCGTAGCTCTTTAAATCTGTATACCATACCATGAAGTTTAGAGGCTACATACTCACACTGTCTATCCCACCTCATGTGGTTGTCTATCATAATCCCAAGAAACTTCACATATACCATTTCCGCTTCTCTTATCACTGTTTCACCATGCACTCTGAGGTATAGCCCGACTGGTAAGATGAAAATGGTAAGTAAGATGACTTTTCCTGATATTATGTCAATTTATTGACTAACAGCAAATTTTTAATTAATTCGAAATCCTTTTCGGCTTTCTCTTTCAGTTCCACCCAAAAACTACCATGATATAATACGGTGGTGTAATCCGCGAAACTGATTCTATGAACGAGGTGAACTGCATCCAAAGTGTGCGAAAACGCAGTAGTCAGCTGACAAGGTTATGGTATCTGTTTTCTGAGATGCCCGTGGTATTATATTTTTCGATTAAATTAACAAGGTTAAACGACTACTACATTGAATTATTGGATCAACTGAAAGACCAAATCACGACTTAACGGCCCCATTTGCAGAAAAAGGTAATGCTGATTCATCAAGACAATGCACTTTGTCACAAATCAATCGAAACAATGACAAAATTGAAAGAATTAGGCTTCGAAATACATCCGCATCCACCTTATTCTCCAGATCTTACCCCCAGAGACTTTTTTCTGTCCCACCCATACTTGCCGCAAATGGAACAACATGTTCTTCTTAAATGTCTGTAATGTATCTCTGAGCATTTATGATTCCATTATTTAAGATGACCAGATCAGTGTGGGCGTGCAAAGAAATTCTTCCCATCTCCATCAAAACAGTTTTATTGGGCATATCTCTCATTTTGACGTCTGTGCACTAGAAGATGACGATCGCAATGAAAGAAATTAAATGTCAGCTCATCTGTGAAGGAACTCTCTCCCAGCCTGCTTCTAACCAATTCACATGTTCTCTGGCAAAGATTCAATAAGACTCTTTGATGTATTACGGTTAGACCTGAGCGTCGAGCTGCGACACAAGATCTAAATCCGAAATCCCTGACACGTTGGGTCAGGAGTGTACTGTCGAAGCTGCTTTTGAAGATTCCTAACAGAAGCGAGAAAATTCTTGAATAATAGTCATTGATCGCCGTTGTTGATCAAGGTCACCCTTGCTCAGGTATCTTTTCATGACTACGAGGCCTACCAAAATAGAAATTTGAAATATTGCTTCCATTTCTTGACGCAGCCATATTATGGAAGTTTAGTCCCTTCAACAAACAGAAGATATGATTTTGGCGATTAGTGACTGCAAGGAAGAGTGCTTCTCATACCTTGGCGGAGACCAGCCTCGAAGTCCAAGCTGACATTTTTTCAGAAAAAAATCATTAACTTGACAACCCTGAGTGGCAGTTAATTGTAATTCGGTTATCTCTAGACAGTATTTCTCTCGGAGAATGCAACCAGTGACAACAATTGTATTCAAAGTCTCTTCCTTCAAATAATGCAGATGGCTTGTTACTTACATATAAATGTACTGGCTACGTTCCAACGATTTGATACGAGTAGGCGGCAGTCTGGCTTGGTGTTATGAATAAGTATGCAACACTGATAGTGGATTGTACCACTACTGTATGGCTCTGGTTGACGATAATTACGAAATATGAATTGAAAAACAAGCTCCTTCAGGGAGATATTCTACCTGCTACTGAAGGTTGAATATAGCACCCTAAATAGAAGTCTTCGCATATAGTAATAGATTACATGTGTTATTCGACATTGAAAATTACCTGAGTGTCTCTTCTTTGTACTAGAACGTCAATGCTGTGTACAGTTTCTAAGACAGGGGGCGGATGGTCTTCCATAACTACTCTTGGATGTCGACATTGCATACAACAGCATCGTACTCCCGTAAGCGCAAGTCCCAACGCCAGTAGAATACATCCAGCTCCTATGAAAAGGTAGCGATGGTCGGCATCTGCAGCATTCGGTACCAACTGGACGAGTCCCACGACGAGTACGATCCCACCCAGCAAAATCGAGCCCACGACAAGTTGAAGAGCGGAAACCTGAAAATAATTTGAGAAACAGAACATTCGTCCAAGTTAGGAACATAAATTTAATCAAACAACAATATTGGATGCATGAAATTTAATAATCACCAACGTAGCATTGTTTTTTCTGAAATTTGTTGTGCAAAATAGAACGAAATGTATAATACCTTCCCACAAATGTAAAATTCTGGAAGTCTATCATTATCGTCGTAGGGACCGTTTGGACTTGGCGTTGGACTAGGACTGTTTGGCGGCAACCAATGTCCTCCGATGTAGATTTGGCTAGGCCTTTTCGTCCTTTTTTCTTGGCCTTTTCTCCGTTCGTGACGAACAGCTACTGCTGGCATTGCCCCAATCATGCTGCAAAAATAAACATGCAAAATTATTATGAATAATCGCTTAAATAAACTTCTTCAACAAAGTTCCGGAGCGTACTGTAACAAAGTTCGAGGAGAAGTAACCAAAAAAAAAAGATTTGCACAACAACGTCGGAAAGACCGGTTGTGAGCGGAGTGCCTCAGGGATCCGTCCTGGGGCCACTTTTATTTGTCATTTTCGCCAGCGATCTTTCATTACACATTAAATCTCGCAAGTCATTCTTCGCTGACGACACCAAGTTGTATGCAAACCCGCTCACCGAGAGACAGATTCTCCAGGACGATCTTGACGCAATAAACCGATGGTGCAACGACTGGCTCCTACCACTAAATGTTGATAAATGTGTTGTGCTCCATATAGGACCCAATAATCCATCCCGTCAATACTCGATTGACAATCATCCACTTCGCTCAGTTACTTCACATGTAGATCTAGGAGTAACCGTTACTTCAAACCTTACGTGGTCGGAACATGTCCTAAGTGTTTGTAAACGTGCTAATTCTTTAATTTATCTCATTCGTAGATCGTTCGTTAAGTTGTCCTTCTCTAGTTCGGTTACACTTTATAAAACTTATGTGCGTCCTATTTTGGAGTATGCAGGCTCGGTTTGGTGTCCGGTGCTCGCTCGGGATAAAAGCATGCTTGAGGGTGTCCAGCGCCGTGCTACACGTATGACTTTTGGGGTCGTTCGTCCTTCATATAATGAAAGATTGGCTAGAGCTGGTCTCATAACCTTCGAGCAGCGAAGACATCGCGGAGATCTAATCTTGTGCTATCGTATAATTAAACACAATTACGCCAACCTGAGATGTTTGTTTAGTTTGGGTGCTGATACTCGTTTGCGTGGTCATTATCTGAAGCTGAAAAAAGAAAAATTTTCGTCGAGACAAAGACAGTATTTTCTTGTGAATAGGGTGTTCGATGATTGGAACAGGTTTTCTAGTGATGTGGTGGACTCAAATTCGGTTAATGTATTCAAAAATAAGTTGGACTTTCTTTTGTTTAATTAGATTTCGTTTTTGACATAAGTGGATTTAGTTATTATATATGTGTGCATATTTAATTATGGCTAAGCTGTGCTTGCGATACTATAGAAATTTTTTTTTATTAGGCTTTTATAGGACTTGTCCTCAGCCTTAAATAACTTCAATAATAATAATAATAACAATGTTTTCATTAATGACCTATGTTTTAAATTTATGACTAATAATTTGAAAAGTTATTAAAGGGTTAGGTGTAGTCGGAATTTTCAAAAAATCGATATCGAGTTATTCGATAATTACCCAAGGGTTCTTGGACGCTCCGAAACGTTCTTGGTGCTCTCATCAGCGTGCTGATAAGTCAAGACTATTCTCCCTTACCTCCTGAAGTTTTAGAAGCTATCATGCCAATTCATGAAGATCTCAGTAATGACAATTTACCCTCAAGATGTGTAGGTGGATTCAATCAGAATAATGATGAGAGCTTCAACCAACTAGAGTGGAAAATATGCTCCAAAACGATAAATACTAGTTTTACTATTGTAAAAATTGCTGAATACATAACTGGTATATTCAATGTAGGTAGGAAATCATTATTGATCATAATGAATGGGATTTTATTTGTTTGTTTGTTTTTCCTTTCGGCTAATGACACGCCGGGGAATTCTGTCACCTCACTAACCCGGACCCCTCTCGTGTGGAGAGAAGGGATCTTTAATGTCCAACAGATATCTGATAGACAGGACCGAGGGCTTTACATCTCAAGCGATTACCAGAATCCAAAAATCGCATCGACTTTGTAGGGATTGAACCCAGGTAACTCTGCGTAGTAGACGAGCATCATATCCTCTACGCCACCGACCCGGCTCACTGGGACTTGATTGTGGGCGTAATTTTCATCAGTAAGTTGAAAAAACCAATACTGCACGTGTGAAATTGGCAGATAAGCACGCTAACGACAAAACTTGAGAAGGTAGAATACTACGTAGACAACATCAAATAGATATTTTGGAAGCTGCTAGAACAGCTGCGGAACTATTATATGTCCCAGGAATAGATGACTCAGTAAGTAATTAAATAATATGTATTACTTTACATATATTGAATGTAAAACTTCAAATACGTTATTCTCAAAACTATGTTTCTGAACTGGTGACCACTGTAGCTCGAAATCACTCGATAGATTTGATGAAAATACAGCTTCTTTGAAACATGGAACACTAACGCCTTATTCAAGGATTTTTTCTTTTAATTTTGATTCTTAATAAACAATGAACTATCGGTTTTTTCCCGAAAATCTGGAAAAAATTTTCTTGAGGTCGCCATTTTAAAGATTAAAAAAAAGAAAAAAACGCTTCGATCAGGCACTAAATTATTTATTGACAAAACTATTTTTTTTGTCTGATTGATTTTAGATGAACCTACAAGGATAAGTGATGGCCACCGCTAGGAGTTTCGGTTGGAACTGGGTCCACATAAACAGCCTTTACTTTTAAAATTATTAATTTTTTTCTAAAAATTGTCAGGTCAATTCGAAAACTTAGTTAATGATGCAATGTTTTTACTTTTATAAAAGTAAAAATTATTAGAAATTGGAATGTAGTCTATGACTACACCTAACCCTTTGACTCAAAGCTAAAATTTTTCTTTAACTTAAACAGCCTGTATCTCGAAAACGAGATACGATTATTTCAATAAACCAATCCACGGACTATCAGAAATGTAGACCATCAGTATACAGTTGGAAAATATCTGCGAGATCAACAGAGAATGATGCATGTAGAATTCGGTAAGTGTTCACCTGGCATCCTCTCTCCAGTCGGTCAATCTGGGACATCATTTTTGTCATCAGCATTCTATCTTCATGAGATGGTTGATTTCAATTCAATAAGATTCATGTCTCGAACAAGAGCAGGCGTCCAAACCGAGGAGCAAAACTCTATCTGTGATCTTATATAAGTTTTATACAGACACGCCGCTGTATCTAAGGAAGGTTTGAAAAACACTTTTTTGAACAGAAACAATTTTTTCTGGCATAATTACAGATGTTTTCTATGTCCATGTCAGATCCTAAGTCACTATTACTCCCAGATCATTATGCTTTTCGACAGTTGAGAGGGGCATTCCTTTGATATAGTATGTGTGTTGGGGATTATTTTTACCGATATACATCACCACATATTTTGATGCATTTAATGGAATAAGCCATTTTCTGTTCCACTCCATAACTCTGTCAAGGTCCATCTGAGGGAGTTAGAGTATAACTTGGAGTCGTCTGCATACATCGAACACGTGGAACAAAGCAAGCCTGGTGGGTTAGAAGTATATATATGGAAGAGTATAGGCCAAGGACTGATCCTTGGGGGACTCCACTTGTCAACGGATGCATATTTAAATAGGCCTCACCTACTTTAACCTGAAAACTTCTATTGCTCAGAAACTACTCAATGCATCTGAGTAAAGCTCCCCTAACCTCTTTTTAAGTAGACGATTGTGTGGGTCTTTGTCGAATGCCTTGAGAAAATCGAGATAGATGACATCAATAGGAAAGCCGAGATCGATAGATTTGGTCCACTCATTCAGGCACTGAAACAAGTTAGAGGTAACAGATTTTCCAGGGAGAACTCCATGCTGCCAAGGTGAAATTATGTTGTTCTGCATCAAATATATTATCAAGTTTTCAGAAATAATTCTTTCCATTATTTTCACCTCGGAGCAGGTTGCCTGATTTGTCTATAATTTTCATCGAGACTTTTATCGCCCTTTTTATACTAGTAACAAAGTGCTTTAGGTAACATTCAACAAGTTAGCCACGTAACGTTGGCTTCGCCTCTTCTCTAGAAGTGTTACAATTCTAACCACTTCATGATCACTCAAATAGCGTCCAGGACGTTCAGCAGCCATTACAATAAATTCAAAGATTCAAAAACCAACAAGAAACACAAAAAACTTGCATTAATTTAGCGTGAAAACTGAAGAGAAATTCAATGAATACTGATAGTCAAATAAACTCATTTTTGTTTCAGACGTGTTTGAGATCATATGGAAACAAATGTTACTACATAGATAATATTCTTTTCCCCTCATATGTCCAAAAACATATGTTAACAAAGAACGCTCGAACTGCTTAATCAATTGTGGAATTCAGAATATTCAGATGCGACAAAATTTGTGGTCTATGTAGTTAACAACGATTTCATAAAAGAAATTTCATATCAACCAACAAAGTTTTAAATTCCTGCGCCTTTTTGCCTACACTACAAATGGCCGCCAATATGCCAACCTAATTCACAATTTTTCATGGATTTTTTAAATTTGTTCTTCCTTAAAGAATGATGGTATCTTCATGATTCAAGAGACAAGTTGTTGAGAAAATATGGAGCTTGAAAATTTCGATCAATAATACATCATATAAAATTTCCTACGGGGTGTTTAGACATTTGAGGAAAAATACAACTTTTGTTTATATCCCGTATATCATCATATACATTCAATCATTTCGTGGAAACGATGATAGAAACTGAATAAAAAACTTACTATGTAACAAATAATGATCGAAATTGATGCAATACTCAAATATTATTCCTGACTGAATTTGAATGAAATTTGTCTGTCCGGTGTATTCTCATTCAAAAAGTCACTACCCTAGTACATCCACGTAGTTTTTCCCGATTGGGATGTTTTCATCTCCCACAAATTCAAGCAAAGTTTAGATTAATGAATCTTCCTGTTACTTCATGTTGGATGTGGAATTCCAAACAACAATTCAATTGAAATTGATAGCAACATAAATGTTTGCATCATTTGTCCTAATTCAGCTGCGTTACGGCGGTAATATCTCTAATGTTTCCACAGTAAATGGAGACGTAGAGATAGAGTGGACAGAATGTGGTTCGGGGAATGCGTGCAGCGAACACTTTCATATATCCCGTAAAAAATTTCGCGGATCTAACGCACCTTGACGTCTTTCAATTTGGACGCGACTATAAAAAATATGACTTTCAGAACGAATGGGCTACACATATGCTATGAACGTTTGAGTTTGACCAAATCCTTTCATCAATCTTCTTTCCTGAAATAGTTTTGAAAGGAAACAATTTTTCTTATTCAAGCATTTGTCTCGTATCTTTAGAATACGAAACTGGTCACAACAGTATATAAAAAGATTTTTCTAATAGTTTCCAATATTCTTCATACAGGGTGACCCAAATTCGATAGTGTTATGGAACAGCTATATCAAACAGTGCAGATGAAAAAGAATGAGCCCCCCTTTCTCGGTCTCGATTGTCGAGAAAACAAACTTCGGTTATCATTTTCGTTTTCGAGTTTTTCCAGATTTTCCTCTGGTCGGCCATCATCCACATCTTCAACTGATGTTAACATTGATGAAGTGAAGGAAATGGTAATTGGAAGTCATTTACGTTTGAGAGACATTTGAAACGCGTTGCTGCTCTATTAGTAAAGGTCGCTGAAGATATGCTAGAACGAGTCATTACTTCATTCATAAAACGCATTGTAACTGGTGATGAGACATGAGTTCATGAGTTTGACATACAAGCGAGTAACAAGCTTCGGAATGGTGCTTTCCATCTAAACCGAAACCGAAACCACGTCAAAGTCAATCAAAATTCAATGTAATGTTGAGTGTTTTCTTTGATTATAGTGGTGTTGTGCACTCGGAATACCAGAAGATCAGACGGCAAATAAAGAGTATTACCTGAAGGTTATTCTGCGTTTGAAAGAGCAAATTCATCGAAAAAGGCTGGATTTGTAGAAAGACAACTCACGAATTTTGAAGCCCTATAAATTATACTGGTACATAATTTGCATACCGGAAATACAGAGCGATGGCTCAATTCTGTCATTGGTATTTAAGAAATCTCAACCTCAACATAAAAAGCCCTTAAAGGAACAGTTTTCACCTTTGCGCTAAGTTACGGATTAATTGAGATACAAGGGTTTTCCGAAAGTGAAACACTTCGATAATCAACCTGTATCTCGGAAACGAAGATGGCTATGAAAATTCTGTAAACAGCATCGTTTCATTAAAATGTAGCAACAACAAGATTCCATTCAAATACATCAAATTTGGGGCAACCTGTACATTGCTTTATTAAAAAATATTCTCTACATAAATAAGAAATTGAAATATCTATTTACAATTTGAAATAAAATTTTTCTCATGGAGTTTTCCCTTACTTTGTGAAAAATATGGCACCACCCATTCCAAAACCATATAACAATGTATTTGAATTCGTTAAATCGAAATAGAGGAGTTACTGTGATTGATGTTCGTTAAGAAACACTCTGTATATTTATCAATACAAAATGTACCAAGAGTTACTCTTCCAAAACGTTATTCTATGATAGATTAGATGAAATTCTATCAAATAATATTATTTATTCACCTGCATGGAACATTCATTATTCAATCAAGATTGTTGTCGACAAGAGTTGCAACACAATGGCGAGATTCACCAACTAACCGACTTTCCTCAACAAAAATCAGTGAATAAAAAAATCAGATATTATTTTATAACGTTTATTTATATTTTGCAATAGTATATGTACAAAAGTAAGAAAACATCGAGTTTGCTGAAGAAGCTATCGAATCATTCACAATAAATTGTTCAGATATCTGTTGAACGAATAAAAATATCAATTCAAGCTTTTGAACAGTTTTAAATTGTTAGCACATCTACACTTATTATAGTAAATTGTGATTAAATCTATAGAATGTTCCTAATCGTGATATTTTGATTAGTATTTATCAATACCTAAATTAGTCGAATAAATCGTTCACATTCAAGACTTGATTAACAATACAAGCAAATAAAATATTCCGAGTAAAATATAGTGTTTTGGCCACTCGATCACCACGAGTCTATTATATTGTTAAAAAAGCAGTAGTCAGGTTGGTACCTATAGATGTAAGAAACTTCTCGTATCGGATTGTATAATAAAAAGACAGACACCAAACGTCTGAGTAATCCCTCCATGATCTAGACAGATGGCAAAACAAATTGTGTAAGTTTTTAGAATTAACAATGAGGAAGCACAAATTGTGACTTTTCTCGAACACGTCATGAAGACCTAGAGGAATTATTTGAGTATATGCCCAGGAAGTGAAGAGCTGTGTAATATATGGTGTGGAAAAGTCCAAAGAGACCCGTTGAATCCACTTTGATTCGGTTAGCATTGAAGGTTCTTAGTACACAACAGGCATTAATCATCCACAATACCTGGATAAGCTTGAACTATACACTATACTTTGATTCGGTTAGCATTGAAGGTTCTTAGTACACAACAGGCATTAATCATCCACAATACCTGGATAAGCTTAAACTATACACTATACTTTGATTCGGTTAGCATTGAAGGTTCTTAGTACACAACAGGCAATAATCATCCACAATACCTGGATAAACTTGAACTATACACTACAAAGAAGTTCAGCAATAAACTTATAAAATAAAAAAGTTGAGATTGAAAGAAGAAGAACACGAATAGAGAAGAGCTGTACCGGCTGTGAAGCTTTTTCTTCAGAAGAATAGAGTTCACACGCAATGAGATGGTCACTTATGTAGAACAGAATTTCAAGACGAAACACTCAATCTCTCACTTGGCAGCATGTAATTCGGACAAGAATTCTTTGTCTTGGACCTCCCTGATGAGCTAGATGTTACCAACAAAGCAACAAGACTATATATTGAACTCCACAGGGCACTTGGAAGGAGATGATTCTGGCCATTCAAGATCAGACGGCGCACACTAATGCTTATCTGAAGAATATAGCTAGAACTACACTGCCTTCAAATTACTGGCAATCGACTTATTACCGTTTTACCTCGAGACATCCAACTCTAGCTTCAACTACCTACAAAAAATCTTTCCTGCACCTAGTTGTTGGTAAACACTAGAATAAGAAGAATTGTGTGACCAAATACAAGATAACCATCTATAGTTAATTTCATTTACACCAACAAGCATGAAAGATAGCAGGGATACATGAATCTTGAGTCCACAAAGTTGTCGTCACTTATGTTGAAAAGAATTTCAAGACAAGAAATCTTCTTTTTTCACACTGATGAGCTCAGTGTCACCAACGTGTAAAAATCATCAAATTTTTTTCAAGAAACAATATTCAACCTTCCGTAGAATGTTAAATATCCCTCTTTGAAGCAGCTGATTTTCTGATCCATCCCCCAAACTCACCGTCAACCGCGGACAGAGAGCAGCGGTACGGTACGGTCAGATATCATGAATACCCATTCATAACATCAGAGTAGACCTTCACCCACTTCATCTGAAACCGTTGGAGCGCTACAAAACATGTATATGTTTCGCCTAAGGAAACCATGAAAACAAAGAGTAGATAAACAAAAAACCTGAAGAAGTCACACTAGTTCAACTATTCACCGCAACGCTACACACAGTGTCTGCAAGAAAGCGATCTGTCGAAGAACCAAAGCTCCTGATTCGTATATGGTTGTCAACCAGATATACTCCAAATCTCAGCAATCATAACCTGCGAAATTATCGCTGTAGGTGTAGACATAATGAGGAATTCTTCATAACATCAGGCTAGACCTTCACCTACTTCATCTGAAACCGTTGGAGCGCTACAAAACATGTATATGTTTCGCCTAAGGAAACCATGAAAACAAAGAGTAGATAAACAAAAAACCTGAAGAAGTCACACTAGTTCAACTATTCACCGCAACGCTACACACAGTGTCTGCAAGAAAGCGATCTGTAGAAGAACCAAAGCTCCTGATTCGTATATGGTTGTATAACAGATTTACTCCAAATCTCAGCAATCATAACCTGCGAAATTATCGCTGTATGTGCAGACATACTGAGGAATTCTTCATTATATCTACACATACAGCAATAATTTCGCAGGTTATAAAAACTGAGACATTAAATTTCAGGGCTTTTTGAAGGAGATGATCAGGCTATCAGATGGCACAAATTTTGCGTTCTAACTTCAGACCAAATAGCATTTCATCTCTGCATACCCAATTCTTGCTTCAACAGCATACCAAAAATCTTCTTTGCATACCAGGTTGATCAAGTGACCAATAATAAAGAATAATGAACTTTCTGAAATACATCTACATAGTGTAAAAGTAATAAGCCCAATTAATATCAAAAAAGTTATGAATAGAATATTCACACAATATATTCATTGATTGGTTAACATTGTCGTTTGTTTAAGAACACTGAAATATATAGACTATATAACAAAGTGAATGCAACACCAACAAAGTCTATTTTGCTAATTTGTCCGCACAAAATCAGCCTTTCATGAAAATCACATTGTATAAAATCATCTATTTTATATGGAGTGAATGTATAAGTATGCTTCGTTATAATTCTCGGATGATAATATATCCCAGATTACGAAAATCTTCATATTATGAAGGAACATCAGACATAGACATCACCTTTCATCATGTTCTTATCATCTTCACTTGCAAACAAATCTAGGAACAATTAATCGCAAAGTTTTCTTATATTCATATTTAATTATTTTTTTGCATTTCTCATATACTCACTCCAAAATATTATAGATTTACCATTCTAATACTCTAAATTACTTTTATTTTTGATAAAAATTGAAAACGAAGAAATATCATACCACTGATAATATATAATATTAGATATAAAATACTGATTAGAAATATTTCACACGTAAATCCTTCAGAAACATCTAAGTATCAAGGAGAGAGATCAATTGATCAAATTATATTATTACGTTAAAAACAAAAAAACTTGTTTATTTGAACTTAGCGCCCAGAGAGTGGAGCTTGTATTTGCTGGCGGTTGAATCAGCATGATATAGAGGATGAAGATGAAGCTACTTAAATATATTTTTTTATTTGAAATATTTGAATCAAAATAGTATATTCCTATGGGATCGCCACCAAGCCCTCGATTGTCAGATATTTTCATGGAAACTTCGAAACGCATCAGGTCAAACAGGTAGAAATTTTGAAGCAAGTTCAGAGAACATATATCTTCAGACAAAAATCGCTAATATTTGAGCACATTCAGTGAACAAACCACATAAAAATTTCAGACAATTTCAAAGTCATCCACAAATGTAATGAAGAAGGTAGAATGGAATCTGTTGCAGAATTTGAAAATTAATAAACTCGAGAAAACCCGACATTTCACTACTCTCAATAGCCAACTTGAAATTAATACTTTCCCCCTACTTAACATTTGAGGAAAAAATACATCTTGTAATCATCTTTGTACTTTAGTATTCAGCACTTGAAAATGTCAGAACTGTCAAAAACCAGTCGAGTATTAACAAATGAAAGTGGAAAACTGTCAGAAGTATTTTTACTCTCTCATATTTCATTTTTGTTCGCAATTCAATGTCATCAATATCATTAATTTCTGCATTTTTGTGGGATTCATAGTTTAGGGGATTTTGGAAATCATAGAAGTCGGGTTTTTCCCAATAGCGAGAAAAATACAAATACAGAAACACTGGTACTGGTAAATTTTGTAAGCAGTCAGTGGTATAAAAATTTTCCTTGAGAAGTGGTACAATGAACAATATGTTACACCACTGGTTCAATTTTAAGGAAAACTCCTCATCTAGTTATTATTCATTTCCTTGCTAGCCACACTTTAACAACGTAGAGAAAGTTAATCCTTATTGCATTTATCATTCGATTTGTAAAATTCTGCTTAATAAGATTGGGGGAGCCTATACTTTCAAATGCTTTTGCTCCACTCTTCTGGTGACCTTTATTGAAAAAAACAAGAAACAACAAACTTATTCTAAAATAGACCCAAGAAGTCAATGTAGAATTGGATGAAAAAGTTTTACTAATATTACCTATTGATTGAAATGCATCTCTCCAGTTTGATGAAAAAATATCAAATAATACTTCATATAAATTGTTCTATAACTAGACCATCTATATCTTATAGAGATACTTATAATACAGAAGTTGTTGATTATTTTAGATCACAGTGCATTTGGAGTAGTGCTGGTAGATTAGAAGAAGCTATCATAGTTATAAGATATAAAGTTAAAAGCCTCTTCAATAACACCACATCTTATCTACATCAAGATAATATTTAAATTACAGACGGACTGTTTCTGATTTGTATCAGAAAATGTTCCTTTTTTTGAAATTTGTCACATTCAATGATATTTTCGTTAGGTCTCTACGTTAGAAAAAATGAAACTACAGGAAATATCTGAAAAGTTTCTGATGGAGGATGTTTTGAAAGAGGTTTACCGAAAATCTTTTCAAGAAATCAAAATGGCTATTCTGACAAATAGTTCGTTTGGAAACTTTTCAGACAATCCCTGTAGTTCGGCAGAAATTCGGAATGCAGTCAAAGCGGCTTTGAAATATTTATTTCAACTATTTAATCCAATATTTCCCTCTGTTGATTCCGTTTTATCATATTTGAAAATTCCATGGCTTTGAATTTAGTTTGTTAAGTTTGTAATTTCATTTCACGTTATATGTTTATTTCAATAATCATTGACATTTAATTTAAATTGTGTTGAATATATTCGAATGGATTATGTTCACATCAAACGATACACAGTTGCTATCGAAATCGACAATATCATAAAAATTATGATTGAAATGAAGCAGAGAGGTGAAAATGGAAATTGCTATTTCAATGTACACCTTTGAGATGGTATTTGAAATTTGACATCAAAAGCAGCTGTGTTTTTGATTGTTGCTTTTGTTGCTTTTGTACTACGTTTAGGTTAGAGTAGTAGACAAGCTTTATTCTGAAAAAATAATTCAGAAGTGGCGCTATCTATTCATGAAGATAGACAGTTAAAGGATACATCTATCAACGATATTTTGTCAAACTTTCATGATATTTGATTCAGTACAATTCAGGTGTAATACAATTTTGTTTGGCCGAAAAAAATCCACTGCTTAAGGTTTCATATACAGTTATAATTTCCCAGAAATAAGTTTTTCATTTCGTTTTTGAAAATATATATATATATATATATATATATATATATATATATATATATATATATATATATATAAGTATACTACTATTTTTTAAAGGAAAACTTTACTCCTTCGATTAATTACTAGATTATACATCACTTCAGTGAAATCTGATTGGTTTTTTGAATCCAAATGATTCTGTTAATGAATATCATGGGCAATATAGGGCGCCATTTTTAAAGGACCTCCAGAAGATCTGCAATAGCAGCTTTCAAAATCATGATTTTACAAATGAAAAAATATTCGACTACAGTTAAATTTACCATAATATGTGTCCCAAATTTTACACCAATGAGTTCGAAAATCTTCCCAGGAAATTTCCTTTTCTTGGTGCTCATGACTGTGTATAACCCCTTTAATGTTACAACCAAATTTGTGATAAGAATTGTTCAAGCTGTTGTAGAGAACTCAAATACTTCAGATGCTTCCAAGATGACTTGGGAGGCAGGACGACGATAATTAGGCAAAATGAATGCTTTTCGCAAAAAAAAATGATTCATCTAGCTTTGCTTCGATTTGAATAATTCAGATAATCTAACCCCATATTTTTTGAAAAGATGTATTCATTCGCTTACTAAACCTTTCTGGATTATATTCAATCGATCATTAGCCAGCGGTATTTTTCCAGATCTATGGAAGAGCCGTTATGTGACACCTATCCATAAGAGTGGCGATAGAGCTGATGTTAGGAGCTACCGTCCTATTAGTAAATTGTCGACCATCCCTAAGTTGCTTGAACTTGTGACACGACATCTCCCATGGTATTGTTAGAAAATAATTGTAAACCGGCAACACGGTTTCACCTTCAGTAGGTCCACGGAAACTAACTTATTAGTGTATCAGACTGACATTTATCGGGCTTTGAAATCTGGTTTTCAGGTTGATTCTGTTTACTCAGATTTCATTAAAGCCTTTCACAGACTGAATCACAAATTGCTCGAAGAAAATCTGAAGAATGGAATTTCCGCATTGGATTGTTGCTTGGTTGTCTAGTTATCTCAGATCACGTTGTGAAAATAAAAAACCATATATCTCGTCCTATTCACATAACTTCAGGTGTACCAAAGGGATCTCACCTGGGTCCCTTCCTTTTCCAAGTATTGCAGCTATCGATCTTTTGCAGAAGATTTAAAACTATATCTACAAGGGTCAAATGTTCATCATTGTGTCAAACTACAACACGACTTGGATGTCTTTCAGAGTTGGTCAGTTGAAAACGACATGGAATTGAATGTGGATAAATACTATTGCATAACATTCTCCAGATCCAAAAATTCTATTGAATACAACTATAGTATCCTCGATAACTGTTAACAGAGTAAATAAGGTGAAGGATTTGGGAATCGTTTTCGATAGTACTATGTCTGACACGGAACTGAAACGAACATGGTTTATTAGAAAATGTTCTTTCTTGAATGATCTTCACCTACAAATTAAAAAAAAAGTTTGTAGAACGAAAGAACGAAGATTCTCAACATTCCCTTCACTACCATCAACCATTTCAAGAATACTCAAATCAAGAAGAAGATCCTTCTTCAATATCTACCTTACTGAGCGTAAAGAAACTCTATTGCATCATCCAGAGGCTCATAAGATCTCTCTCCTGGAAACAACCTCATCTACTCAGTGTGAATATCTTTGAATTTCCTGCTAGTCGGAGTGGCCAACAAATTTGAAGAAACTGGACCAATTATTTGCTGACTACAGTGTGTTTTGTTTATTCTCTCGTGGAGAAATTATGCACAGAGCTTAACTTTTTGCACATACTGGATTGAAGCTTGATTCTTCGTACTTTCTTTTATGATATTAGTTCTCATAGCTCGCTAACCACTCAAGAGGTGTTTTCTATTTGCAGAACAATATTCTGCAAATGTGGATTCTCCAGATTATAACGATGGTGACCAGTCATTCGTTATGAAGAATACTTTTCTCCCGTGTTTATAACCCCTACAAATGGTGATGTTCATCTTTTCCCTCTCGGAAGGGGTGCACCTAACCTGGCAGTAACCAGTCACGATTCCAATAAAGAAGTGTAGATTGTTTTCGGCCATCGATAGTATCTATTACCTCCTTCCCTGGGGATTGTCCAAAAATCCCATAGATCTATAGATCGGTAGATGTTTCTATCATGTGGTTGTCTTGTTACTAAAACAAGCATTGCCTCCTCCCAAGACTTAAGAATGGAGAAACAGATATTATTAGAAAATCAAAAAGAGAGAGAACAGAGAGGAAATACTCAAGAATGTAGAATAATTCTATAAAGATCTCTACACCTCAGAAAAGACCAGTGACCTGACTCAACAAGAAAAAGATTTTAGAGTACTCAATGTCGGTTCTGAAGATATTCCGCCAATAACTAGAGTTGAAATCGAACAAGCGATCAGTCAGTCTAAAAACAACAAAGCGCCAGGACCAGATGGAATAATGAGTGAAATGTTAAAGCACGGTGGCGAAAAGCTTCTTGATGATCTAGAGACACTTTTCAACAAATGCCTGGAGGAGGAAGACATACCAACTGACTGGACAAATGGGCTTATTATAGGCCCATTAGTTTATTGTCTCAAATATACAAAGCATTCTCCAAAATCATAGTGAACCGCCTAACACCAAAATTAGAGTTTTATCAGCCAATAGAACAAGCTGGCTTCAGAAAGAATTTTAGCACCAACGAGCATTCACAAACTGTGAGAAGTCTCATAGAGAAATGTACTGAATTTCTTGATTACAAGAAAGCATTTGATACAATTGAATTATGGGCAACAGAACAAGCTCTGAAGAACTCAAGAGTTGACCACCGATACACAAGATCAAAAGAATCTACGAGCGACCCACCCTAAAAGTACAACTTCATGATGTTAACAATAAAGTGAACATAGAGGGATGGGTGAGACAAGGTGATACTCTGTCACCTAGACTTTTCATTACGGTTCTCGTAGATGCGTTGAAGAGAGTAGAGTGGGCGACAGAGGTTTGAACATCAATGGAGAAAAACTAACATACCCAATGTATGCCGATGACGTTGTTGTGATGGGTCAGACCAGAAAGAACTGAGTACACTTATAGATGATATTCGTAGAACAACATAAAGGGTGGGTTTGGAAATCAACTATGAGAAAACTAAATATATGTCAAACCAAGAAGAACCTGAACAACATCTTATAATAAATAACAACGAGATAGAGAAAGTAGAATGTTTCAAATATCTAGGCCAAAAAATCACTATTAGAAAAGCAAATCAATAACTCGAGATTGATGAACGAATAAGAATGCCCTGGGCAGCTTACTCGAAAATACTTACTTCACTACGTCTGAAAGCTGATCTCTACAACCAGTGCCTCTTACCTGTAACAACATACGGCACAGAAACGTGGGTCTTCACAAAAGCCATCCTCGATAAACTGAGCGTAAATCAACGGGCGATGGAGACAAAGATCTAAGGAATCACATTGAGTGATCGTTAAATGAACATTTGGATAAGAGAGATGACTGGTGTAGAGAACGTGATGAGGAGGTCTGCCAACTTGAAATGGAAATGACTGGACATGTGGCTAGACACCTGGAAAACTGGAGTAGAAAAATAGTAAGATGGTGATATCAGAAAAGAGGAATAGGACGACCTCAAATGAGATGGATAATTACTTCCAAACAACTGCAGGTCTAAACTGGTACCAGGTAGCAGAGAGTAGGGAATTATGAAGGAGTAATAGGGAGGCCTGTACCCAGAGGGTAGAAAACGGCTGACAGGAAAAGACAGAAAAGAAACCTTCACAGACTCAACTATTCCCATTGACTCTTTCAATCACTTAAATCATAAACTTGCACCTTTTAATCCAATGACCCATACGGTCTATTTCATTCCACAAAATTGAAATGAATATCAGGAAAATTGCCTTAAAAATAACATTTTTCACCGGGTTTTTATAGACAAAATTATCAAACGTAGGGAAAAACATCAAATAGCACAATAATTATATTCCATTAAAGATACTTCCTTGAAAAATTACGCTAGTTTCAACTATGCTAGTCCTCTCTCCAACAATTTGAGCAACTATTTTTCTTAATTCAAAATAGCCACCTCTTCCTGAAGTAGTCTGAACTTGAATAAAGAATTATGTGATGCTAAACAATAACCAGACAAATTCAAAACATTTGCAGTTCACGAAATTGCTTGCAATGAGTGTACGGTAAGTTATGTTGGGCAGACAGGTAGGAGTTTCGAAACCAGACTCAAAGAACATTCATCAGATAATATCAAATTTCTTCATATATATATGTTCTTTTGAAAAGAGAGGATTTATAAAAATTTGAATAATTGTATTTACAATAAGTGCTTATATAAAAATAATTATATTATATTATAATTGCAACGAATGGAAGGTAATAAATCTGTTGGAATATTTGGAAATCAATAAACTTTGTAAAAATCCAAGTGAAATCATCCTCGATAGCCAGGTAGACATTAATACCTCTCCAGTACTTAATATCAAATTAGGCTAATATCTATATGCATAAGTTCATCTTGTGTAGTTGATCACAAGAAAATGGCCTGATAGTCGACCAGTGCCTCTTACCTGTAACAACATACGGCACAGAAACGTGGGTCTTCACAAAAGCCATCCTCGATAAACTGAGCGTAAATCAACGGGCGATGGAGACAAAGATCTAAGGAATCACATTGAGTGATCGTTAAATGAACATTTGGATAAGAGAGATGACTGGTGTAGAGAACGTGATGAGGAGGTCTGCCAACTTGAAATGGAAATGACTGGACATGTGGCTAGACACCTGGAAAACTGGAGTAGAAAAATAGTAAGATGGTGGGATCAGAAAAGAGGAATAGGACGACCTCAAATGAGATGGATAATTACTTCCAAACAACTGCAGGTCTAAACTGGTACCAGGTAGCAGAGAGTAGGGAATTATGAAGGAGTAATAGGGAGGCCTATACCCAGAGGGTAGAAAACGGCTGACAGGAAAAGACAGAAAAGAAACCTTCACAGACTCAACTATTCCCATTGACTCTTTCAATCACTTAAATCATAAACTTGCACCTTTTAATCCAATGACCCATACGGTCTATTTCATTCCACTGCCACCAACTTCAAAATTGAAATGAATATCAGGAAAATTGCCTTGAAAATAACATTTTTCACCGGGTTTTTATAGACAAAATTATCAAACGTAGGGAAAAACATCAAATAGCACAATAATTATATTCCATTAAAGATACTTCCTTGAAAAATTCCGCTAGTTTCAACTATGCTAGTCCTCTCTCCAACAATTTGAGCAATTATTTTTCTTAATTCAAAATAGCCACCTCTTCCTGAAGTAGTCTGAACTTGAATAAAGAATTATGTGATGCTAAACAAAAACCAGACAAATTCAAAAAATTTGCAGTTTGCTTGCAATGAGTGTACGGTAAGTTATGTTGGGCAGACAGGTAGGAGTTTCGAAACTAGAATCAAAGAACATTCATCAGATAATATCAAATTTCTTCATATATATATGTTCTTTTGAAAAGAGAGGATTTATAAAAATTTGAATAATTATATTTACAATAAGTGCTTATATAAAAATAATTATATTATATTATAATTGCAACGAATGGAAGGTAATAAATCTGTTGGAATATTTGGAAATCAATAAACTTTGTAAAAATCCAAGTGAAATCATCCTCGATAGCCAGGTAGACAATAATACCTCTCCAGTACTTAATATCAAATTAGGCTAATATCTATATGCATAAGTTCATCTTGTGCAGTTGATCACAAGAAAATGGCCTGATAGTCGACACCGGGCGTGTTCGTACAAATAAAATTGTAGAAGGGATTAAATTTGAAATGAATTTCCATGAAATTAATAAAACATCAATATCATTCGAAAAAAAAGGCTCTCGAATAGCACTTCTCGAAATCACATCCACCGATCTCGGTTTTGAACATGTAGATTCATAAAACTTCTGATTCGACAAAAATATGTTTCGAATATTAACTCGAAATCTCCCTTAACTAATCAATTTTTTCATCGTGTTCGAACGTTAATTTCAACTATACTACACGTATCCTTTGTGTTCCGACTGCGCCAAGTTCGCAGACAAAATACAGTTCGAGCGTACACTTAGTACTTCATTCGATTATCAAATTAACGAGATTAAAATGAACTCATTTCCGAACATGCCACTGGAATATTCAGAAATGTAATTATCCAGACTGTGTTAGAATTGAAAACTCTTGTTGAGCTGAATATAATCGAGAAGCTCTTCGTTGAATTAATGACACTAGTTGCTGGAATCATTCGCGTTTAATTATTTTCTCATTTTGCCGGAGAAAAAATTCATTTGAAAATTGTGCGACAATTTATGTTCTACAAAGTGACGTGTTAATGTGGTCAATTGCTATTTTTTGAGGTAATGCAATGTAAAATGCTGGAAATATTTACGTAAGTGGACGCACCTACATACATTTACATACAGGATCTAGCAAAAAAAGATAATGGCTCAATATCTTACTGTCTAATCAATAGATGTAAGAGCTCTTAAAAATTCATAACAGAAAACAAAGAATATGGTCGTATAGAACATCTAAATAATCTTTATAACCTAAAAAATCGTGAAATTGAAATAAACTGTTTTTTCCTAAAGTAAAGCCCACAGATAATAATTCAATGATAAGGTTCCATTACTGGAAAGAGTCATTAAAAGCAGATTTTTCAGTTTATGATGTCAAAATTTCATCCAAATTCAATCATAATTTTCGAGTTTTTGCATTAATTTCGATCAATCTTTGTTGAATTTCAGGCTTTTCTTTTTCTTCATTGTCTATCATCGATTCTACGGGAAAGTTTGAAAAGATATGAAACAAAAGGGATAGAAGCGAGAGGTAGAATTTTTCCTCAAATTTCTAAACACCCTGAAGGAAAATTTATCAACTGGATGAAGTTTTTTAGCACAAGTTTTCAAGGTTTATCTCTTCTAAACAACCTAAATCCTGTCCTTCCTCCACGACCTTGAAAAAAAGGTGTTATTCTTTCAGGCATGGATTGAATTGGAGTCGCAACTCTATCTGCTTCCTCGTTCATCAACGCCTACTCCAAGCGATATTTCTATATATCGTTTCTCCCTAGAATATCTCAGATGAGTTCAATGGGTTTTGAGTAAGTGCCACTTGAATACCAATATCCTTCAAATCGTCTCGACATTCAGGCTATATGAAGCCAGGCATTACCTTGCATAAGGAGGAAATTTTCTTTTTTAAATGACACATGAGAAACCACATGTACTTTCGAACACACTCTATCAAATATGTCAACATTAATACGTCTCTGAAGTGTGATAAGATCTGTGCCGGTTTCAAAGAATTGCCACCTCTACCTACAACTTTGGGTACATCTTCAAGCGTCCATCATGTGCCTATCTTGTAAAACGAGGCTCTTTTGTGAACAGAACGTTTCACTATTATTCCATGTCCCAATCTGCATGAGCTCGACAAAATTCTAGGCGCTGACGTCGACAATCTGCATCGAATGATACACGAGATGATACATTTTGTTCTCTTACTCTTCTAGCCAAAACTGGAATAGTAGTTTGCTCTAAATGGACTTGAAGTCGACGCAATCGATCTTCAACTGCATTTGTGGCTTTTCGTCCAGCAAATAAATCTACGATTTTTGGACATGAAGCTGCTTAATAAACCAGGGAAATTGCTGATCTTGTCATATTACAAAGACAAAGCCAACTTTACAATTTTAGTTTTCTCATAATGCATACTTTTCTTTGAAAAAAATTCTGTAAAAGAATATACATATCAACATGAATACAAATATCAAGGTGTAGGGAAAAGATAGAGTATATATTCGACCCAAAAAACCTCATCTATTCAATTAAAATTCCCATAGAGTGTTTAGAAATTTAAGGCAAAATGCAACTGTTGCTTCTATTCTGTACTTCATCATATCGTTCCAAACTTCTCGTAGAATCGATGTTAGAAAGTGAAGAATAAGGAAAAACATGTATTCTGGGAAAAAAATATCCAAATTGTTGCATGAACTCGAAAATAATTTATGATTGAATTCGAATGAAATTTTCTCTGTTCGCTTAATTTTGCGATCGTGTGTATATTAAACTATGATGCTGTAGACAATATTTTGCAATAGGAAGAGTCGAAACTAGATATACGAACACATTTATTTGGATCTGAAATTGCGTGCAATACGAAAAAAAAGCTTTCAACTAGCATACGTCGAATTTGGTTCCTACTATATAGGTTTCCACCTAACTCTGCTTGCTATATATCAAGTATTAAATTCAATCCATTCTAGATCTGGCATGGAAACTATCCAAAAAATTTTTTATGGGAAAATTGTGTATAAATATTGATGATATCGTCACATTTTTAGTAGCCTAGTCGACTAGTTAAAAATGTTGAAAAATTTTGATACAACTCTTAAAATGTGTGATAGATCATTGGACCTACAACACCGGAAGTATTCGATAGCATATACAAAACTACAAAAATTATAAGCCATTATATATGCAAAAAAATTTATTTAGTTATATTCCATATTCAAGAAACTATTAACAATTAAAAGTTGAAAAAAAGGTTCAAAGAGGAAATAAAACTACCTACTTTTGGAACTCTATCTCACATAAAAAAATGTTTAAGCTATTATGGAAAAATTTGAATACTCAAAAGAATTTATTCCTGGTAGAAGTTTATCTTAAAATGAATTTTACAACAAGTTGGACGATTATTAATTAACACAATCATCATGAAATTTCGTCTTTATTATAAACAAAAATGAATATTCAAATAATTCGCTTGAAAATTTTTTTCGAGGAATCCTTCTTGAAAACTGTTAACTACATCACGTGTTAGAAGTTCAAAAATATTGATACATATCTTATAATAATTTTTTGATTTACCAAATATTAGAAATTTTTCTGATCTTACCTAACCTAAAAATGAAAAAATTATCATAAACAAAGTATGAGTATTTTTCAACTGTCTTTGATGCGTTTTCTTAATCGTGTTTTCAAGAATGGCTCCATTCATTTAAACACTTTTTCTTGTTTACAATATAGACGAGAATCCATGAAAATTGTGCTTATTAAAAATCTTCTGATTTGTTGAGAATTACATTTAGAAATAAATTTCCAACAGTAGTAAGCTTCATTAAGAATTTAAAATACACCATTTTTTTTTTCGAAAAAAGTGCTACGTGAAGCAGACGCTCGAAAGTCAATCTTCAACTTTTATTCAAAATTATAAGTAATGAATATAGAGGTCCTCGAATTTGTTTTTTATTGGAGATGTTACCATGTTCAAGTTTTTTTCCAATTTGTCCAATATTGATAGTTTCTGAGATATCGGCAAAAACTAAATACCTTTAATAGCTTATAACTTTTGCAATTTTTTTTTACCTAGAAAACGCTGCCTAGTACATATCTTTCTAGGCTTCATAGTGGATCCAACCAGGTAGTATTTTTCCTCATTTTTAACTTGTCGACTAGACTTATAGCTCAAGGAATTCAAAACGAATATCTAGTGAAGGAAATATTCTCCAATTTCTATAAAACGGCTTCAAAAACGATTTGAAAAATTTAAGCAACAAGCGTGGCAAGCTCTTTGACTGCAAAATATCCTCAACTTATAAAAATATAAAAAACTATATTGAGCTCATATATTAATACTGCCTCGAGTTAAAACTATATTGCCTCCCATTTATGATCAATTCCCTGGTTTCTGTTGGTGACCCTGGACTAAGACTTGCAGTTGTTGTATTCGACATAGTTTCACGTAATTCTGTGTGTACTATCTCTTCCCTTTCAAAAACGTCTTCTTCTAGAATCTTCTCGAGATGAGCTTCGCCATTTTGCACGAATGTATGTGGTGCGTTCTTGTTGTACGGGGAATGGACAGGTGTGATGTCTAGTCCCCTTTCTTTGTCTTCTCGTTGCTTTTCCAGAACTTTTCTGTGGTGTTTAGTCGTCAAACAGCCTGTCTCTACATCACGTTCGAGGCGGTGACCGCTTCGCGATCTGGTCAGTTGTCTTTGGACATATTCATTTAGATCTTCTTCCTCGCGTTTACTTACAACTTTATTTAAAATGACAAGAAAAATTCCTATAACTACTACGAAGATACCTGTGGCGACCAGTTCGTTCCAATAACCTCCAGTTGTCCACGACATCATATCATCAGGAAGAAGACCAGAACAGATAAGGAACAAGCCCAGAACAATGAAGCATACTCCGATGTGGAGCATGCCTATACCAGAAGCAAGGGTTGGATCTGTAGCTGCCCTTGCAGATACTTGTTTGGAGGGTAGATGCTCCATGCTGTCAATGCTGCTGGTTCGAGATGATAGCTTCCTTTCTCTTTCTCTCTTCTTCGCCTGCTCTCGCAGCCTCCTCTGACGCTTGATGGCCATGGCCGAGTGGAGTCCAGCCGAACCATGCATCTGGAAGCCACGGATTTTATCAGTCTTCATTTGGCAATTCACATGCACTGCACACACTGCACACAGCACTGCACTTTTAACGCACTGCACTGTACAATGTGATCAATAAAAAGCACTGTAAAATCAACGACAGAGACAATTTTAGTGATCTAGCATTGAAATTCTGAATAATTCTTTAAATAACAGTTAATAAATAATTCTTTCTGACAACTTTATATGAAAATTATACCGGGTGGCTCACCACATTCCACGAAAGATTAGGCATATTGTACGGACGATGTAGTGCTGTATTTACAAACAAAAACTATTCTAGGCTATACATGGTGTTTCATAATAAAGTTCCAAACCAAAGTTATGATTTTTTGAATGGAACACCCTACATTTTGTTTCATTTTTGGCATTGTGAAGAAAAATGCCTTTACCTATTTGAGGACTTTCAAAAATAATTTTTGGTGCCCTTAATGTTGATTTCAAAGCTTCAGATGTAACAAGTATTGTTGTTGCTCGAACATATAACACATTTTGTTCTTCTAGGTGTTCAAATGTTGTTCGAAAACGATTTTTGAAGTTGGAACTCATTCAAATCTCATTTCACTGTTTCTTCAAATGGCATACCCTATATCTAAAGAAGCGAGTAGGTGGTATATTTTAATACCGAATGGTAGCTAGGCATCTATTTTCAACGGTTTCGAAGATATTCGAAAGTTTAGCCGATTTACAAACTAACCTCGATAACTGTGCTTTTTATGGTCCGATCGACGAGAAATTTTTACACTTTTCATGTGAAGGTTCGCGCTCCAAAGGAACGTAGCCAGTTTGGTACTACTAGGACCATCTCTGGGTTAGTCTAAGGACGATATGGTAGGTGTCCATAAAATTCCGCACATTAGCAGGGAAATATGTACGAGCTCCGTCAAATTAGAACCACATTCGATGCCTGACGTCGATTGTCACATCTTCTATTCTTGTAGATGATCATGAAGAAGCCTCAAAAATATATTTGCGTTTGAGTGCTCATCAAAAAAAATGGTCCGATAACATGTGGGCCTATGATTGCGCCCAAGTATTAACCTCCTAACGATGCTGCGTGTACGCCTGACAAGAGATATATGAATTCTGATCATCGTAATGATGAATATTGTGCCAATTTTCGAATGAGTTTCCATATGATCTCAAACACGTCTGAAACAAGAATGAGTTTATTTGACTATCAGTATTCATTTAATTTCTCTTCATTTTCACGCTGAATTAATGCAAGTTTTCTGTGTTTCTTGTTGATTTTCGAATATTTGAATTTATTGTAATGGCTGATGAACGTCCTGCACGTTATTTGAATGATCACGAAGTGGTAAGTGGTAACACTTCTAGAAGAGGGGCGAAGCCAACGTTACGTGGCTAACTTGTTGAATGTTAATCAAAGCACTATTTCAAGAGCAATTAATCGGTACCACGAAACACGAATATGGAAGAAGGGCCGGACAGGGAAGAAATCGGATAACAACACCAGTTGATCATCGTTGGCTTCATTTAACTGCACTAAGAGTTCGGCACTGTACGGCTAGAATGCTACAAAATGAACTTGCACTTTTCAGAAATGTGCATATTTCATTGCAGGCTCGATTTTTTCAATCCTCAAAATTCAAAAAATGTCGAATATTTTTGAAACTATTTGAAATTGGTATAGGAAATTTCGACACCTTGATTTCTCCTCACATAGTCAAAAATGAAACAAAATATTGGGTGTTCCTAGTAAAAAATCATAACTTGGGCACGCAACTTTATTATGGAACATCTTGTATAGTCTAAAATTTTTTTCAGTTTGTAGTTACTACTACACTACATATTACTGCGCAAAAAAATAAATTCAGCCCTAAAATATGCCTAGTCTTCCGTCGCGAACGTGGTACTTCACCCGGTATAGACGAAAAAACGTCTGTACTTTATCTCAATCAATAGAACCCCATTCAAACTTTCCCTGGAATATTTCCCATAAATTTGTTCTTTATGGGATAAAGTTTAGAACTTACAAAGAGATACATTACATTAATTTCGAATTTAAATATGCATTAAATTTGAAGGGGATCTTCCGACTCTCGTAAGTCATTGCGATCATTTTTATGAAAACGAAAATTTCGGGAGATTTTCTTATAACAAATATATTACAGTACTCAATTTATAGTGAACATGAGAAGAAGGGGAGAATGAGACTGCAAATTATCAAAAGATTCATATCATCTGAATGAATCAGTTATCCTGTCTAGAATGCAATGATCTCTACATCGGTTAAACTGGTCGGTCCTTCAAAATTAGATTTAAAGAACATGAAGAACTTCTTTATCTTGTATTGATTATTCGAAAATCTTAAACATTGCTCCCAAAAGTAGAAAACTCAGAACCAGAATCAGTTCAGTCAGTTTGGATGATGAACAAGTAGACTGATTCCTGTAAATTCAAAATTTTTATTCTACTGGGTCCAAAATGTAAGGTGACATTTGAATTTAGTGTGCGCGCACAAATGGATTTGGGGCAGTGCTCTTATTTTTACGTTGGTAAGACTATCTTTGATACACAGGGTGCTTCAACGAAAACTAAACAGAGGCTATATCTACCAAGATATTCATTTCTGATCAAAACGCAAAAACATGTTAATTTTTGTTTCAAGGTTGACATCTTTTGGGATACAATACTTACTGGAAATATCAACCCCCTAAGCGGGGGTTGCAATCCTTGAACATTTTGAATGGGGAAGATGGGTCGAGTGATGACTCAAAAGAAAGGTGGTATCTTTGTCTACATCGCCTTGAACGAATTTCCATTTTTAATTGAAAACTGTAAAAGATACAGGGTGAACAACTGAAAGATAGGGAAGACTATTTCCCTGAGACTATTCAAGTTTCAGTGAGGTAAAATGGAACAGATCCATGCTGATCCATGGCAGTCATTATCAAGTACCATCCTAATCTCGAATTTCAATCCCTGGAACAGGGGTGACAACCCTTGAAAATTTGGAAGAGGGTAGATGGCTCGAGTGATAACTCAAAAGAAAGGTATTATCTTTGTCACCATCCCCGTGAAAGAATTTTCATTTTTGATTGCAAACTGTAGAAGATACAGAGTGAGCCACTGCAAAATAGAGAAAACTATCGCCCCAAGACTATTGGAGTATTAGTGCAAAAAACTGGAATAGATTCATTTTAGATCAAAAGCTGTCATCTTCCGAAATCACCCTCATCTCGAATTTCAACCCCTAGTGCAGGGGTAATATTTCGATCCAGTGATACCTTTCAAGTAAAGGATTTCGATTGCCTTCATGACTGCTCGCAATAATTCTATTCTCATTGAGTTCTATAGGAGTTAGAGTAGCTCACTCTGTATCTTCTACAGTTTTCAATCAAAAATGAAAATTCATTTACGGGGATGCAAACAAAGATAATACCTTTCTTTCGAGGTATCACTCGACCCATCTACCCTCTTTCAAATTTTCAAGGGTGGTCACGCCTGCTCTAGGGGTTGAAATTCGAGATGAAGATGGTACTTGATGATGACTGCCATTGATCAGCATGGATCTGTTCCATTTTACTTCACTGAAACTTGAATAGTCTCAGGGAAATAGTCTTCCCTATCTTTCAGTTGCTCACCCTGTATCTTTTACAGTTTTCAATTAAAAATGAAAATTCATTCAAGGCGATGTAGACAAAGATACCACCTTTCTTTTGAGTCATCACTCGACCCATTATTCCTTATTTGATATTTCAGGCAAGTTTTGTACCGCAAAAGATGTCTCCCTTGAAGTAAAAATTGACCTGTTTTTGCGTTTTAATCAGAAATGAATATCTTGGTAGATATAGCCTCTGTTTAGTTTTCGTTGAAGCACCCTGTATGTGCCAAGGTTCACATCAAAACATACATCAGTGTTTAATGCACTCTTCGTTTTGTAAGCTTTTCGTTTTTCGATTTTTATAATGTCTGTATTTGTTGAACCAAGAATTTGCATTGAATTTCATTTCCAGAATGAATTTCCTGTTGCTGGTTCATTAAGGATGGTGTAAAAAGCCTTTTGTGATGATGCTATGTTGAAGAAAAATGTTTACAAGTGGCATGAAAAGTTCCAAAAAAGTCAAGAACAAGAACAAGGAGACGAAGATTGTACCGACGAAGCTGACGTCCCGAAAATTAAAGAGTTGGAGCTTGTAAATCGTCGATTAATAATTGGAGATCTTGCTGATCATGTTGGCTTTCCAAAAGGTCAGATCAGTCAATACCATTTTGCGGGATGTTATGTGCCTTATTGTGGCCGAACAATTCTTCACTGCATTGATTCTTAGTAACGATTCCGCCAGAAATTCGACCCATATTGTTACATAACCGCCGTTTTCACCTGATTTGGCACCGTGTGACTTCTGGTTATTCAGCAAAATCAAAAGACCGTTTCGGGGATACCGTTTTGAGTCAATAGAAGAGATACAAGCCGCATAGAAGAGAGAGATGAAGGCCATACCGAAAATCGACTTTAACAACTGTTCTGAAGATTGGAAAAGCTTCCGTATCGATATCAGATAAATGCGGTAGTTGTTCGATGGTGTTTGTTGAGTTTTGGTCTGAAATTCATTCACAATGATAGCCTTGTGAGATGCTGTAACATTTTCAACAAATTCTTTCTTCAATATTTCCATCCATTGTAAAAATCGCAAAACGCACTTGTGAGAACTAAAAAATAGAGCACTGTATTGCCGGCAGATTGACAGACTGTACAATAGTTCAGTATTACAGATATTAGATTGAACTCAAATAATTTAGAACCCCCAAATGGACCCACACAGCGCAGAATATTTGAAAATAGCATAAACTCTGAGTAAACGTCGTACTCGATATTTAGTGTGTCATATACAAGAACGAATATACTGTTCAGATATTGTAACAAGAATCCAATTAACCCAATCACTGTAATAACTTCTAAAATTCCAATTAATCTGGCATTTATTACACACATAAGATATCAGTTAGGCATAACGTGTGTGTAACGAAATCTACGAATCTGTTGGGGTAGTTAAGTTGTACTGGTGCCAAGTTGGCCTTGTCGTATTTCACTCGGACATCATAAAACAGAAACTGGCAACCGTCCAAGCATAGAATGAAACATAAAGGAACGAACACATTTGTGCAGCGGCGATCTGAATAATCGAATCAATGAATGTGATTCTTTATAGCAGGGGTCTCCAAACTTTGAATCCTTAGGGCCATAATATTTTCGGTACGTTCCGAGGGCCAAAACAATTGTAATTTTTCTGCCCACCAAAACAAACATAGGTGTTTTGCATTTCAATTACTATTGATTGTGTATTCAGTATATAGTGACAAGTAGGGACATCTTGTGGCGAGTAGTAATACTATGCAAGTCTGTGATGCAGATACTATCTATTTCGGCTGCCCATTGGGAAATATGAAGTTTCAACGATTTCTGCATTATATGCAATTTTATTCACGCAAGTATAATCAATGATCTAGAAATTGTTATTGAGGAGAGTGACATTAACAATGGAAGGATTCCATTGAATATCACAGGAATTCCAGGCCAATACATTGAATTGAATTCAAAGCCCATTTTCATTAATAAATTCTTAAATAACTGAAAAATCCTCTTTAATTTAAGAACGTTGAAACTAGGAAACCCATACACCATTCGATAGGTACTGAAATTCTTATTCAAATTCCAGTATTGAATATTGCATGTGCTATTTTTGTACTTTGTGCAGAACATCACAAAATTAGTTGGAAAATATTTAATTAACAAACGTAATAGCTATTTCGAAATTTCTATTATCATCAGACGTTTACGAATTGTGAGTTAAAACTAAGGTACAGTTGTACAATTTGTCTTAAATATAGAAAAACAGGTATGAATTATGAAAAGAGAGGAAAAGGACAAGTTCTCTACTATTGGAATATAGATAGGTATTCAAAGGTACAGTCATAATTGTTTCTATTTAATTGAGTTTATTGCTTTTCTTGTGTGGCACGATGAATAATGTTAACATTATCTATATTAGGAAGGCGGTGGTTGTTATCTAGGCTGGTGTGAAATGAGGGAGTCACTTTTGTTATTACAAAAGGAAAAGTGATGTTCTGTATATCTAATGAGAAAAGATTTTCTTGTCTGGCCTATGTATAAAGCGTTACAATCAGGACTACACAGAGAATTGTCTAATTTGTGAGTTTTGTCTTTGGCATTAGGGGATAATTGTGATAATCTACCTGTAGGTTTGAAGGCGATTTCTATGTTGTGACTTGACATTTGATTTGCAACTTGCAGTGAAATTGGACCACAATAAGTTTAGGGAGAGAATTTCTGAATTTCGGTGTTTGATTCGACATGAGGGTATATACTATTAATAATAAAAAACAAGTATTGTGTTTTAAGGAATTTTACTTATTAATTGCAATTCGTAACGCGTTTCACTACACCGTAGCTTCTTCAGACGAATTAATATACTGAAAAAATATAATTGAGAATATAACTATAAATGTTCTTGAGTAATTAAAAGCTTATTGGGTTGCTTCTTCTTAAGTGGTTATTTATGACAGGTACATCCAATAAATTAAGGAATAGATTGCTCCCCGAAAAGATTCAATAGAGGTGAAGGGCTTAAATCGACTTGTTCATTGATGAGTCTACTTGAGTGTTTGTATTTATTGATTTCTAAAGTTTCCCAAAGATCTACCTTCCAATATTTATTATCTCTATGCAAAATTTCAAACTGTGGGTCGAAAGAATGATCATTTTTTAAGAGATGATTCGCGTAATTTGAATCTGATTTTTTATTTGAAAAACTGCGTTTATGTTCCGATATTCTAATATTAAAATTTCTATGTTTTCTACCAATGTAGAAATTATCACAGTCATTGCAATTCAATCTATAAACACCTGATTTATTGTTTTTACCTGGTTTGGTTTTATAATTTTTATATATTTGCCTAAATTATTATTAGTTTGGAAAGCTATGTTGAAATTCTTGCTACTGATAATGATTTCAGTTTCTCACTTGTAATGCCAACGTAGGTTAAGGTGTTGAATTTTTGTTTCAATTTATCGACAGGGTAAACTTCATTCAATGCGATTCTACTTTGTTTTTATTTAAAATATTATTTATTAGTTTGGGATTGTAACCATTATTTTTGGCTATTTGTTTAAACAAATTTAGTTCTTTGTTGAAATTTTCTGGTGATAACGGGATGTTAATCAATCTATGAATAAAACTGTTGAATGCTGACATTTTATGTTGATATGGATGACACGACGAGTTATGTATTATAATATCTGTATGTGACGGCTTATGGTAAATTGCGAAAACATGTTTTCCATTTTCATTCGAAATTGTTAAGTCTAAGAAATTTATCGAATTATTGCTTTCTATTTCGGTTGTGAATGCAATTTTGGATGTAATGAATTTATATGATTTTCTAAAATTTTCAACTGTCTATCTGTTCCTGTGAAGCAAATAATGATATCGTCTACATAGCGATACCAGTATAAACAATATTTACTGAGTGGATGATTATGAATTAATTTCTCTAAGTTATTCATGAATATTTCTGCTAACAAAGGACTTGGCCATAATCAAGTATCAATAGTATAATATTTGTTATTGAAATGGAAATAATTTTGATTTAAACAAATTTGTAATAATGAAAGAATATCTGATTTAAAGATAGTATTGACAAGATTCTTTTCTAATAATTCTTCAACTAAGTAATACGTATCTTTCGGAGGAATGTTGGGAAATAGATTCTTAACATCGAAAGAAATGAGTTTGGAATTAGGTGGTATAATGGTGTCTTTGATATTGGCAATAAGTTCGTATGAATTTTTGACCGAAAATTTAGATTTAAAATTGCAATGTTTTATTAGCAAGTCGTTGAGGAATTTTGAAAGTTTGAACGAAGGTGCCGTTACATAAGAAACAACAGGTCTAATAGGGTAATTAGGTTTATGAAATGGAATTTTACCAAGTAAAAGCCTCCCAAATTCACATGTATATATTATTGTAGGCTAGCTGTATTTGTTTTTAAAGAACTATTTGGTCTACTATGGTAGGGTGGTAACCGTTATTACTGGCGATAGTTTTCATGACGTAAATTTCTTCGTTGAGATTTTCAATATAAGTGGCAATGAAAACTCTCTATAAGCCATTGAAATTATGTTGCAAGAGGTGAGAATAGTAATGAGGAATGCAAATATCTGTGAAAGAAGGTTTTCGAAATATATTGTAACGATATCCAATCGTCCCTAAAGCCGATCCTGTCACTGCCCGGCGGAATCACGAATTGCGATGCACTTTCGAGAGAATGCGAGAAAGATCTAAAAGTTCCAGCTTGCCGAATTACTGAGAAACCTGTATTACCATTTACAGAAGGCTCTCGAACGAAGATCTTGAACAAAGCCGAAATTACGCGAATGTTTTCGAACATTCCTGTTTGTGTACGAGAAGAGACATCTCGAAGCGCGAGGAATTCAGTTTGAATAAAGAGAGCGAATAAGTGGACAAAGTGTGGGAAATAAATTAAGCAATATTGATTGTGTTATATAAATTAATGTAACTGTCTGATTTCTCGAATTAATCATTTATATCTTTTAAACTCAGTTTTCATAATTCAATCTCATTTCATCAAGTTAAATATTCAAACAGTTTGAAATTCGAATCAAGAATCTACGGGTAATGATACCCAATGAAAATTATAGTTATATCAGTAAGGTGTCGCTAGTATTGATCTGGGTTGTTCGCCGGTTAATTGTAAGTCCGTACTTGAAAGAAGATCGTTTTCTCGTTTCTGTGGGAGAACAGTTTCATTTCCACTTTATTGTTGTGCAGAGAATAATTTCGCTTTTTCATTAGTTTTTTTTTTAATCAATAGTTTTTCATAGAACCGAGTCTATATAAGTTCGGAATTCAGTAGATTCGCCATCTTTCTATTTAGAAATCTTTGGAATCGTTTGTGATTTTATTGGAGCTGTTTTGTAGCGATTGGAGTGAATAATTTCAGTAAAAGTAATTAAGTATTTTTTTGATTTTCTGGATAAATTCCAATCGTCTGAGGCGTTATAAGTAGTTGGTAATTTTGCCGGATTTCCTGGACAACGAATTCAATTAGAGAGTGGAGAGATTTCGAATTTTCTTTCGTTATATTAACTTAGATCGAAATCTGCTATTCCAAGGATTTTTTTTCACCGTCAAGATATTTCACGAGTTTTCATCTTAATGCCAAACCTTGTTATTTCACGACTACGGTAACCACGTCTTTAGGGAACTAGTCTTGCCACCTAGGGCAGTCACCTTGTGAACCATATTCAGCCAATCAAGTAACCTGTAAGCTGTAAGATACAAGGATACCAGAAAACCGATATAAAACACTATCCAACCAGCGTGGGAATTAACCTAAGTCCTAAAAGCTAAGTTTTCTTTTTTATGATCCATTTCTTCTCTTCTATCTTCATTAATCGTTGACTGAGCTCTATCATTGAGTTTCATTTGTTGAAAAGTTCAGATTGTTCTAAACTGGAAATTAGTAACCTGTAAGCTGTAAGATACAGGAATAACAGAAAACTGATGTAAAACACCAAATCCAATCAACGTGGGGATTAATCTCATTCCTGAAAAGCTAAGTGTTTCTCTTCATGATCAAATTCTTCTCTTCTATCTTCGTTAGTTGTTGACTGAGCTCTATCATTGAGTTTCGATTTGTTGAAAAGCTCGGATTGTTTTAAATTGAAAATTTGTACTATGTAGTTTGAATTCAAATCGTCTGAGACTCTTTTATTCTAATTGGTTAAACTTTGTAGTTAAGTTGTTTTTGCATTAGTTACCTTGATTATAGTGAGTAATTCATTAGTCAGTTACTGTGATCTAAAAAAGAACTACGAAACGTTACAATATATAATGCAAAAGAGCTATTTCTTCGGAAAATTGTGAAGTCTAAAAAATTTATTCGATTGTTTGTTTCTATTTCTAACTTGAAATTGACTTTGGGTGAATATTGTTGATGGAATTCAGGAAAATATCAAGCTGTCTTGATGTAGCAGCGAAGCACGCAAGTACATCAACATAACGATACCAAAAAATTATTTTTGGAGCTCTGGGATTTTCAATTTTTTTTTCCGAATTTTATTTCCAAATATTCCATTAAAAAATCCCTAGAATTTTCTGGAAAACTACAAAATTTTGTCGTACCTACAAATGCGTTTTTACTTTTCCTAAAGGTCGACGATATGTACTTTAGCCGAATAATTTTTTTAGATTTTACCATATCCCGGAAAAAAAAGTCTTTTTGATAAATGTAGAAAACCTACTTTCACAGGTGTTTACATTCCTCATGACCCTTCTCATCTCTTGCAACATAAACTAGCCGTTTTCATCTCAATGGTTCATAGAGCATTTTCTTTGCCACTTTCTGTTGTAAATCTTAACAAAGAGGTTCACATCATTAAAACTATCGCCAGTAATAACGGTTGCCATCCTAACATAGTAGACTAAATAGTTGTTAATAGACTTATTTTTTTCCATTTTCACAGCAAGTTGCAATTTCAAGGTTTATTTACAACGCCTTCAAAGCTACATTTTCATTATCACAATTATTTTTGAATGCTAAAGACAAAACTCAAAAATTAGACAATTCTGGAGTATACGGAGTGTGTTGCCTTGATTGTAACGGTGTATACATAAGTCAGACAGGAATATATTTTCGCATTAGATACAAAGAACATCACTCTTCGTTTTTTAGAAACAAAAGTGACTCCACCATCGCACACCATTGCCTAGGTAACAACCACCGCTTCCCTAGTATAGATAATATTAACATTATTCTTCGTGCCCCGTAAAGAAAAAAACTAAATACCTAGAATCTCTGGAATGTTCAAAGCTAAACACAATTGAAACAATCTTACACTTCTGAACGACAACATAGACCTATGTTATTCCCCAATATTCGAGATTTTCAATGTATTTTCAATGTACCTTTGAATAGCTATCTATATTCCAATAGTAGAAAACTTTTTTTCTCTCTTTATAATTCATACCCATTTTTCTATATTTAAGACAAATTGTACAACTGTATCTTAGTTTTAACTCACAATTTGTATACGTCTGATGATGAAAGAAAAATCGAATTAGCTATCACGTTTGTTGATTAAATATTTTCCACCTATTTTGTATTTTCTTTACAAAGTAAACCAAATCACAGTATGACAATTGGCTAAACTATCGAATATCTTCGAAACCGTTGAAAATAGGAAGAGGGAGCTCAGGTTAGATTTCCCTTCAGATATAGGTTATGCCATTTGAAAAGAATAATGAAATGAAATTTGAATCCCGACTTCAAAAATCATTTTCGAACACCATGTGTAACATAGATCAATAAAATGTGTCATATTTTCAAGCAACAACAAATACTATCATAATAGTTGCACATCTAAAGCTTTGAAATCAATATTGAAACCACAAAAAATTTTCAGAAAATGTCAAATTTTTCGAAGAAAACCTTGATTTTTTCTAAAAAGGCAAAAATAAAACACAATACAGGGTATCCTATTTGAAAAATCATGTATGTATACAGTCTAAAAAATCTTTAGTTTATATTCACTACAGCACTACAATATTACTGTGCAAAAAACTATCAAAATCGGATGTAAATGCCTAATCTTCCGTCGCGAATATGTATATTCAGCAGGTACAAAATTATGAACCAATTGCGCAATAATGTACACACGGTATAGATTTTAAGTGATTATAAATCAGATATATAAAGTGTTACCTATATTGGCATACATACAATTTCATTCTTAAACAAATTGTGCGTGCATACCATTTAACTTTCCCGAATGAAACCCAAAAACATTTCACCACTCCAGTTAATGGGCAATAAAACAAAGTGGAAAGTGTACTTAAAGAAAAAGCAACAATGAGGACAAAATCAATTTACCTTGTTTGTGTTTTCCTTCGCCTTGTGCTGAAAATCTGATGGAAGGTCAAGTAAGTCACATTCTCAGCACCACTGTTGAATTGGTCCCGAACTGATTTAGATTCTCTGGAGAAGCGTCATTCTAAACTCTTCACACCGATAAGGAACCTGTTTATCTGGGGGATTGAAGAATTCTCTCAAGCCAACGAAACACAATAAGGGCTTCTTCAATTCCTTTCTTACAGATGTTATCTGAAACAAAAAAGAATGCTTATCAATCATGTAGACCTTTCAAGTGTTGACATCTTAACACACTGCCCAAGAAATTGTCGCAACATTAAAGGGTTAGGCGTTCTAGATTTTTTTACTACAAAATAAATCGAGATTCTAATTGAGAGTATTTATTATATATAGGGGGTTTTACCCCGACGAGTTGCCCATATATCTGTTCATGCAATCAAACTGATTTCATGAAAAAATATAAATCCACCACCCGGTAATTAATACCATTGCCAGGCAATGATTATAACCAAAACATATCCTGGAATAATGTTATGAGAATATATCAATCTACCAGAATATATACATACTATAGCATCATCAGACAATGATATCAATGTACCAACGAGTAGTGTCAGAGGCTTTCTCCCCGGAAAAATCCAGTGTACGGACCTTAGTCAAGTAACACTGAATGTTACTCATTAATAGTCTCCTTTGTGTGAAGTGGTGAACGATCGAATAGAATACTGCTCTGAATATAAATATGGCAAAATTGTCAGTTAATTATATTACATTCATATAAACAAATAAATAAAATATGAAATGAGATTCTGAGCAGTATAAACTAAAGACAAAGCCTATGACTCTACTTCATTATTTTTTTCGGAAAGAAACCTACGAAGAATATTACAAGATTTGATGACACAAACAGATCTTTTGTAACTGTTCAAACAAATTTTTCTTCAGACCCAAAATCTCAATACTTTTGTGAAGATTTCTAGGAATAACACCTGTTGTGGAAATAATAATCGGTAGAATAAATATTTTCTTCATTTTCCACATTTTTTAATCTCGTCGCTAAGCATCATATATTTAGAAATTTTTTCATTGTATTTATTTTGTATATTATGTATGTCGGGTATAGCAATATCAATTATATATGTTATTTGATTCTGTTTATCATTAAGAATGATATCTGGTCTATTGTGTTTTACAGCTCTGTTGCAAAGAATTGTTTTATCAAAATAAAGTTTATATTTGTCATTTTCACAAATAATCTCAGGTTCATATTTGTGAAATTTCTTTCTTTTGGGAATTAGGTCATGTTTAATTCCTAGATTAAAAGAATAATATTAGCGACGGCATTATGTCTCTCTAATAATAATCTGTTGAAGCAAGGACTGAGCAAGATGATAATATATGAAAAACTGTTTCTGAAGAACAGAAACATCTACGGCAAGAATCATCTATATTTTGTTTGATGATGTGTTTTCTATAATTCCTCGTGAAAACAACCTGATCCTGGATCGCAATTGAAAATCCTTCTGTTTCAGCAAACAATTCTCCAGATACTAACCATTTATTCGATGCGATTTCATCAATATAATCATTTTTCAATTCTTTAGGGTGCTTTCCGTGTAATTGCTTCTGCATCCAACTTTCTCTTTTAGAATTATCATCAAATATATCAAAATCTATTTTTTGCATTGTCAAGTTCAGAGGTGTAAGATTATAATCTGAAACAACAACAATATCATGTAATTTAGACGTTCTCATTTGAATTGTGGAAGCCGTTACTTGATGTAGATCCATGATATAAATGAGATAAAAAACACAAGGTTCAACTTTAATCTACACTTTATTTGAAAAAATTCGACGACGTTTCGCTGACACAGCAGCTTTATCAAGAATGAAAAACAGAATGAAGAGTATGGTATTATAAACAAATCGTAGAACAAGTTGGATGAATAACAGGAAAATCCACACCGAACCATTGTACAGTTAGTATGAAAGGTAATAAAAACTAATTAAACAAGTTAAGTAGGGGTGAATAATTCACATCTACCAGTTCATTCAAAAGCTTGTCCGAATGTTTGTATCTATTTATTTCTAATGCTTCTAGGAGATCTAATTTTGAACTTTTTGATTTTATATGTAATATGTCAAAGTTTTTATTGAATGAATGGTTTTCTTTTATTAGGTGGTTTGAATAATTTGAATCAGATTTATTTTTATCGAAGCTACGTTTATGTTCAGATGTTCTTATGCCAAAACTCCTATAGGTCCTACCGATATAAATTTTATCACAAGAACCGCAATTGAGTTTAAAGATTCGACGTACTTTCATAATCCATTTGACACATGAATCTTAATTAATCTCAATTAGTTTCTTAACTGTAATGGATCAGGTTTCAGTCGAATTCTTTCTGTTAAATACAAAAGTTTAATACATGTAAACACTTGTATTAATTTCAAAACTATACTACTTTTGATCACATGACAATATGTATATCTGCAAATCGTAGTTATAAAACTACCCTGCACTTGAACTGAACTTGACTGTAGAATGAATGTTGAAAGAATGAGAACTGTATGAATGAGTCTGGGTGAATCTTCTGAATCAATGTAACTATGGCTTATATATGCCACTGACTGAATTGTCCTGGACATACATATGATTCCCGCAAAGTGTGGGGTCAACAGGCGCCACGTAATTCATGGTTGAGTTGACAAGAATTCTTAATGGCTCGATTTCAAATTCAATGAAAGAAAGATTTCTTTTCGTTACATAGTAGATAGGTGGTCCAAGTCCGAAGTGATAATGTAGATTTGTTCTTTTTTTTTATTCCTATAGCAAATCATAGGCGTACGATAGAATTGAAAAAGTGATAGATAGTGTATAACAGCGTACTGATACGTTACATAACTTTTTTTTAACTTTTCTTCTCCGATATATTTATCTGTTCCTTTTTCTAGTGCAGTCTTTTTTGCAGCCCGTTTTACTTCAATTTCTTGTATGATAGAATTCATGAGCGTCGATGTGAGTACTTTCGATTACTATTTTGTACCTTTACCTTTCTTTTTCCTTTCTGCGTGTTTTTTTTCCAGGAGCTGGTGATATTTCTTGGGCGTTCTTGTGTATTCTGCCTTTCAGGATGAAAGACACTTAACAAAGCACAGGTGTCCTGGTCTGGAATACTGTTCCCTGTGTTAGAGGCTCCGCACCTGAACATTCATTACATCTATTAGATTGTGTTCAGAAGAGAGCAGTACATCGACCACCCAAAGATCACGCTCGATCTTCAGCCTCTCGCTCAAAGGCGACAGGTTACTGATGTTTCTGTTTTCTACAGGTACCATGGTCAATGATAAAACTAGCAATACCACGAACCTCTGCCAATAGGAATTCCTTTGTTTACAGGGAAAGTGTACTGTGAAATTTCCTTCCATTGAACATCTTTCCGATAACTTACAATTTGGCCCTCCTCAAGAGGCGAGTGAACACACACTTTCGTTTGGGTGTCATGAAGCGATTACTGATAAGAATACGTCGTAGTCGGCCAGAATATGGAGAAACGGCAGCTGGAGTCTTTTGCACGATAATGCCTCACCACATCCTTCAAGAGTTGTAACTGAATTTTGATCAAATATCACATAATTGCATGCAACATTCACCTTATTCACTTGATCTGGCTGCCTGCGCCTACTAGGAGGCGCAGGCAGGAGATAGGGATGTTTTACAACCTGTTCACGCGTGTTAATTTGTATATCAATGCAGAAGGCGAATACATTGATTAACGAAAAGGATTTGTATCAGAATTAATACTGCTTATTTCTATTTTCAAAAAGTTACTTTTAGAATGAAGGGTGATTATTAAAATTTGTTGAAATTTTATGTGGATTGGAAATCAGTCTTTTCCACTCCTTCTATAATATCACAGCTAGGCCTCGAGTCGATCTCAGGTAAATTACACACTTTCTTCAATTTCTCGAATATTCCCGTATATTTCACTGCAACGTATTTAGCTGCAGCATAAAACGCTTTAATAATTCAGAGATTTTACTCGATGCTTAACACGTTTAAGCAGGGCTTTGAGCTAAAGTCTCCTAGGACGAACATAAAGAGAAAAATGCGATAACATTGTGCGCTACTAAAATTTCGAACCTGTTATATGATTTCATGCATAAAAGATGAAGGAGTGTACATACCGGAAAGACGAAGACATATATAACGAGATGGTGCAGATGTAGCAAAATATTCTGCTTAAAATTCAGTCAAGACCGCTGACGTGCAAGTTGTTGCTTTCAATAATTATTTTTGGAACTGGCTGTGTGAAGTTAAATTGTTTTACTGAATGTCACTCAAATACGATTTTGGCTTCGACATTTTTTCTCCATTAGACTTTTTATCGGAATATTTATTGCAAGCAAAATTTATGAAAGATTTGATGGACAGAATTGGAAGCTCTTTATTCGTGGGCTATAGGTTCCGTAAATTATTATAGGGATACGTTTCCTGGGGGACAAAATAACAAATAAATATATGAAAAACTAATTTCATTGAAGTTTTTGACCATATTGATTAATTATTATCTTCAGTCTCATGCAATGGTTCAAAGAATTTTAAAATTTTGTCTTGCTTGGCAGTTTTAAAAGTTCCTTCAATTCAGACTGATATTCAACATTAGCAATTTATAAATAAGACTTCGTCTGTAACACGTGCACAGGTGCACTTTACATGTTACCTCTATCGCTCTTCAATTCCTACCATTCACTTTCTCACTCCAATCAATTTATACCATGATAATTTGATTGAGGAGGTCGTTACTTGATGAAAATCGATATACATATTTTCAATGAAATAAAACTAAAGTATTTAGATTTTCACTATATTAACAGAACTATGACCGGTTTCACCACACTGTGACTTCATCAGATAGATACAAACTAATATATGTTTATAAACTATCTTGCGGGGATTGTAATAAAATTTATATTGGTAGAATCTTCAGAAATTTCAAAGTTAGATTATCCGAGCACAAACGTAGTTTTAATTATCATAAATCAGATTCCCATTATTCTAATCACTTACTGAAGAAAACCATAACTTTAATGATAATTTCAAAATTTTACACAATGAAAATAACAGACAAAAACTCAATCTATTGAAAATTTTAGAGATCAACAAAGAAAAGAATTCAGGTAGGTTACTTAATAGTCAATTAGATCAAAATCCTTCTCCTTTACTCAATCTTTTCAATTCATAAAGTAAACAAGTCCGATGGGTTTTCCAACATACCTCTTGTACCTATTGTAATATTAAGTAGGAAATAAAACTAATATATAAGGAATAACTCTGTTCATTAGTTTGTATCTATCTGATGAAGCCACAGTATGGTGAAACCGGTCATAGTTTTGTTAATATAGTGAAAATCTAAATACTTTAGTTTTATTTCATTGAAAATATTTATACCATGATCTCATTTTCGACTCCGTTATCTTTTCCTCTCCATAATTTCCTAGTATTCTATATTTCTGTATCTATTCTGTCAATCGAATTGATTCGTTTTTACTCCGATATAACCTCAAGGAGACAGTTGATGATTCAATCTTAAATTTTTGTGAAAGTTAAGATATTGATGTGGTTTTGAAAAATTATTTTCAGTAAATGAAGTAAATGTCCATTTATTAACTAACAAAGGGAATTCTGACATTGTGTTTATTTCTCGTATCATAATTATGAATGTCCTTGCCAAGATCAAGCGAAGAAAACTTTTGCTGGCATACACGTTACACTGCAAAACATAGAGTCCAGGAAGAGTTAGTTGTTTTAATGAGCTCTTGCTGCAATCTCTATCTGCGATACCCCCCAAGATACGAACAGCACGTCTCTGTAGTCTAAAAATTCTTTGCATTCCCGCAACAATTCCCCACAAAGGTAAGACATACCTTAAGAGTGATTCATATAGAATGTTTCTGCTTACTTTTCTTGATAAATTTTCAACATGTATACTCCAGGTTAACAGCGAATCCAAGTAGACACTCAGAAATCGGACACTCCCAAACTCAACTGCTCTCATACTGAATGTTACTCTCTCCGTCTTCGTCTCATTCATCGCTAATTTCCAGAAAACCACTCAAGACCCCTCCACTGCGTCCGCTCAAGCAACTCACCCGACTTTCTTGGGTCATCGCACGAGATAGAAACAGTGGAATCATCGGCAAATAATATGCTCAGTCAGTCGTTAATTCAGGAAAATCATTCATAAAGATCAAAAACAGTAAAGGTCCAATTATGGAGCCTTGTGGTACTCCTACACTGATAAGTTCCTTTTTTGACCAACTGCCATTTGCATAGACACACTGGTAACGATTTGATAAAAATTAATTTATTAAGGCTATGATCCCGCCATCAAAACGATAACGCTCTAGTTTCGACACGAGAGCTGAAAGAGAAACGCAGTCAAAGGCCTTCGTGAGGTCCAAAAACAGCGACAGGGAATAAAGACCCAATTCAAAGCATTTGATTGTATTAGAAATGAATTCGAAAATTTCATCGGTTGTGCCTTAGTTTCTCCGTATTGCTGTTTCGAAAAAAGATCATTTTGTTGAAAATATTCTACTATCAGATTACTCATGATTTTTTCGAGTATTTTAGAAATAACGGGAACTAAAGAAATAGGAAGGTAGTTAGTAACATCATCAGAGTTTCCTTTCTTTAAGAGAGGTACAGTTTTAGATATCTCCAGACACCCGGGAAACACCTATTTAATAGGCAAGTCAAAGGGGTTATCATACTATTAATATTTTTCTTTAATGGTATCATTGACCTACCATAATAGTCAGCTGATTTGCTATTCTTCAGTCCACAAACAATGTCCCTAACCTCGAAATTTCTTTAACAAACAGTTCATCTGAACTTCGAGAAATATTCGGTATACTCCCCACAACCTCTCAGACAGCAGACGAAAAATGAGAAGTGAACTCATTCGTACTTATACTTGAGGTGCCACCACCATTTTGATGTTTTCTTTTGGCATTAATTATACTCCACAATTTACCTTGCTTGTTCGATGCCAATTTGATGGCCTTATCATTAGTCTTGCCCTGTTCCTTATACGCTTTAGATTGTCAGTTTTATTATTATCTGTCAAACATTTCCGAGATTAAACCTAAACGCGCCTTCATGTTTCTCAAAGAATTTGTGTACCAGTATCACGTCCACCAACCTTCATCCGCTTTTCCGGAAGAAAAGGTAGATGAGCACTAACACAAACCTCATGAAAACCATTGAATGCCTCACCAGCACATATATTATGATAACCCACAGCGGTTTGCTGGTGGTTTTCCTTTTATATTCTCGTAGTGGGCGTCGATAGACCTGGTGGTGGGGATACTTTCATTATTCTCTGTTGATGTTTACGGTTTCCTAAGTGGTAAAATAGCTTTCGAAGCGTTTGATAATTAGAGGATTTCGTCTCTTCTGTTCTTTGTACCCCCTTTTTCAATTTCAATTGATCAGACGCTTTTCAAGTTGTTGTGTGGTGTAGATTTGTTTTGAGATATCGAAATCTATTGTATGACCTGTATGTAGTTTATGTAGAAAAATGTAGGATGAGATGGATTTATTTTTAGTGCTCTTTTATATTCCTATATACTCTTTTTCATCCTCCGATTGGTTTCGCCGATGTGAACCTCGTTACAATCTCCTCAAGGTATAGAGTAAACTCCCTGATTTTCTAAGGGAACGTTGTCATTCGGGTTTTTGAGCATTTTTCCGATAGTTGATTGTATATTTAATTTGATATTCAATCTTATACGTTTTTTCAGTTATTTCATTACTGCTAAGGTATTATTTATTCAAAAGTAATTAAAATATAATTAATAAATTTGATGTATATACACATGTCGTTACGATATCCGGGTTCAGCGATCTAGAAAACCTCCGAGTGACAGGTTTGGGCCGATTTTAGAACAAATTGTCAAAATACTCCAGACGAAGACGTTTAGAACACCCGCTGCGGGCACCAGATAATCCGCAGGCCCTCGCCTCGTATTCGTGCTGAGAGACCTTGAAAACCTTCGAGTAAGGAGTGTGGACCAACTCTATAACAAATTATCATCCAGAGGAAAACGTTTTAAACACTCGACAACCTCATACTCGTGTTTAATGACCCCAAAAACTCCCGAGTAAGAGGTTTGTATTCATTTTCACGATAATTTACAATGACGATTTTCGAATACTTCATAAGTGCCACCAAAATTAAGTTCTGAAAAGTTTTTCCTTATTCACAAAAGCCATTTGGGATTAGCTTGATAAGATCAGTTGTTCACAAAGTTTCTAGAGATTCTCACGAATCTAACGTACAAAACCGCATCAAATTTCGCCTCACTTCTCAAAAAATCGATAGCGAGGTTTATTTTTCTGCTTCAATGCGTTGACTTATTCACGTGGCTATTTTCCACAATCATTTACTCACTTCATTGACGTTACCGACAAGATCGAATTAATTACAATTACAATTCGCACCCTGTATGTAAAGGAGTTGATTCCAACCTAAAATTCAGATCACTCCTACTTCTTCTTTCGTTGAATTCTGAAAATGGTTGCCTATCAAATACGATAAAGAAATAGTGAAACGAATTGAAAACCGGATTTAATGAAAAAGCGAGAATAACATGATAGTTCTTTAATAAACTAAACAGAAGTTCAGCATTATTGTATATTCTGCTGGAATGTTTTCACGAATAGAACTTTACAAAGATTTCCAATTAACCTTTGACATTTAAAATGGAATCGTTGGTGAGTTATGAAAGCAGCTCAACTTGATGAGAATCGAGGTTTAGCAACTGTTCTAATGAATAGGAGGAAAATTATTTTCAAGATATGATCGTGTACGAGTATATATTTCTCATGAGATTTATGTTTTCCCAGTTATTTAGCTAGAAAATTATTGGCGATGGTATAGTTTCTACTGCTTTGTAAGCAGTAATTTGCAAAGCAAAGCCTCTAATACAATATTATTAATAACACGACAAGATTTTTGTAACACAAAGTAGATCTTTATTTTTCAAATGGAAATAACCTTCTAATAATAGAAAAAATATTCCTAGACCCCTAACACGTACCATTTTTCAAGAACTCAATAAGATCCTTTTACAGGTAGTAAATGTAATGAGTCTACACGTCGACACATTTTGCTCCTTTCTTTTTCTATGGGACAATCGTGCAATAAATCAGCATTATATAACAAAAATTTATCCAGAAAGAAATGCATGTCGGCCGTTTCTGGTTGAAATTCATTTTTTCTGGACAAATTCCTGTTATATAATGCTGATTTATTGCATCATTGTCCCATAGAAAAAGAATTCAGCAATATGTGTCGACGTCTAGACTCATTACCTGAAAAAGGATCTTATTGAGTTCTTGAAAAGTGGTACTTGTTAGGGATTTAGGAATATCTTTCCTATTATTAGAAGGGTATTTCCATGTGATTTACTTTGTGCTACAAAAATCTTGTCATATTGATAAAATTGAAGGTCTCTATAGCGGTAATTCCCTAGAAATGTCGAGAAGTTATGCTGGAATGTACGCTCAACGTGTCACCCCATCATGATTTCTTTGGACTGCTTCATCAAAGACTTTGAGAAACAAGTAGCTTTAAAACTAAGAAACATGGTTGTGGTCGCCACTGGTATATTAGATCACCAGAATTAGAAGAAGCTGTACCTAGTTTATTGATAAGCAACCCGATACCAGTAGTAGGAAAATTGCTTGACAAAGTATTCACCGTCTTAAAGGAACAGCTCTTATATCCATATCATGTACAACGTCCAGGCACTGTTACTTCGTGATTTCCTAACCGTGTTGCATTTTCGCTTTAGATGTTAGATATGATGATAGATAGATAGATAAACAACCTGAATTTCTAGTGGATATTTTATTCACTGGAGATGCCATCATTATTAATCACAACAACCACATATGGGAGGAAGAATATCCTCATGCTTTCATTAAAGCTCATCACTAGGAACAATTTTCTTCGAACGTATGTATTAGAATGATGGGAGATCGTCTGATTGGTCCACATTTCCTCCTACCTAGATTGAATGGAGATTCATACACTCAGTTTCTAATCGAAGAGCTGCCGGATCTACTTGATCCTAGTCCTTTAGATGACAGGGCAGGAGTGTGATATATGCACAATGGCGGTGCTAACCATTTTGGTATATTGAGTTTATAAAAAAAATTAAATTGCCTAGGTGTAGAAAGAACATATGACCTTTGAAAAAGTATCACCCTGTAGATGTTCATAATTGCGTCTATGATCTGATTATGTAGATTTTAAAAAGTCACTTGTGTATTGAATAGAATAAGCCTCCATTACTTGGTAGATGATCATAATGAAAACAACGAAATTATATTACTACGTTTGACTACCAATAAATACAATTAATACAATGCTACTGCAGTTTCGAGCTTTCGCTCATGGTCAAACGAGAGTAATCTTGAATAAAAGTACATTTATAACAAACTGAAAAGGATAGTAGATATAATGACAGTAAAGCTATAAGAGATTCATCTAAAGATATCAAACATCTGGGTTTTACCCAAGTCTGTTTGGCCATCCATTATCATTTCATTAGCATTGTGTAGATTCTAGGATTTCAATGAATTCCAAGTAGTCCAATTTCCTGCGCTTCGAGATCACATGCCTAATCTCCAAGTTGTCCATATCAGAAAAATAGGGTTATTTTCTATGCAGTGGTTTACGAGCGTCGAATCTTGTCTATTCTTGACAAAGGTTGTATGGTTTTCTCAGAATCAGTTCTTAAATGTTCGACCCGTTTGTCCTATGTATACACAACAAGATTTATATGGAATCACTCGGTATTTCACATTACTGATTGTTTTTAACCATGGATCTTTGACTACTTGTGAGAAATGAAGTTTTTTGTTGTGAAAAAACTGGATAGTATGATAAGAAATGTTGAATTATTACCACATGTTCGGGATATTGTACTCAATCGTCACTGAGATTTGAAACTGTGAATTTCAATTTAAGAAATCCTATAATCATAAATGAAAATGCTTTACGTTGGATTGTCCGATGTGCAGAGGGGTTGAAGAATTGCTCTCGTTGAAGAAAGGGTGACACAGAGGGATATAGCGGCCACAAGGGTGGTATCACAGGGGGTGATTTCAAAAACCTACGCCCTATACGTGGAGCTACAATTTCTGCAAAATAGGCCTAGAAGAAGTCGAAGGAAGATCCCTTCTGAAGAACATGGCCGCTTTTTGTGCAAGAAGAGACCCTAGTGCGTCGCACCCCATACTCAAAGGCAATTTCTGGAAGCAACAGACATCAGTGTATTACTCGAAACGATACGTCAAAGACTTCGTTCAAGGGGTTTATACAGCAGAAGACCCTTAAGAGTTCCAGAGCTAACCAGACAACAAATAATTAACAGACCTAATTGGTGTACCGAGCACCAAAATTGTAATATTGAGAATTGGCGAAATGTTCAGTTGACCGCGGGATTCGGGTTTTTCGAGGAATTGATGTCTACAATAAAGTAAAAGAATACTTTTACTAATGTCCAAAGTAAAATAAAAAAAAACTGTATTTCTGTATCTTTAGATGGAGCTGAATCATATTAATGGTTTCTCGGCTTTCGTAAAAAAAAAACAAATATTGAAGTTATTCACTGTATGATCCATCGCTAGGCACTTATGGTCAAATATTCATTACCCACACTGGAAGCCGCCATGCACTAAACACGCTGCTATTTCGTGAATCATGTCAGAACGGCGAAGCTGAATATACGAACCTACTTTATATACAATAGTAAGGTAGCTCTCTCCCAGAAATGTACTAAATCGAGTATGAACTCTCAAAAATGAAGTCGAATTTTTATGTTTGATCAAAAAATTATTCTCACAGATAAGTTTAGAACTCTTCATGGGTTGCATATCTCGCATATTTAACGGGAATTTTTGAGAGTATAAATATATTAAACAAAGAATTGCAAGGAAAGTTAATATCATTTCAGCGAGAGAAATAGTGTCAGCGTTTGGATTAAAGCTGCAATATTGGAGACAGAAGGTAGAACAGAACAAATAGCTTCTTTTTCAAGGTTAGCTTTGAAATGAAGCGAAAATATTACTTTTTCTGGCATCAAGGATACAATTGTAAGACATCTTATCAAACTCACAGAGCGGTTTTCAGATTACTTTCCAGTTCTTGATACAGGTTGGATTGTAAATCGTTTTAAATGTGATATTGCTATGAAACCAGAAGAACCTTCAGGTTTGGCAGAATTATCTCTTGAACTTCGATCTAATACTAAAGCACCTATTCAATTTGAGAGTAAATCAAATATGACGTCTTTTTGGATTTCAAAAGCTTCAAAGATTTTCAAAATTGCACATGAAGAGGTTTTAAAAAAATTGCTGCCTTTTGGAACAACAATTTGTGCGAACAAGGTTTTCCCACTCTAATGAACATGAAAACGAAGAACAGAAATCGATTAAACGCAGAAGATCTAATTTTGAAGCAATTGTTTCGAACATAAAACAACATCATTTCTCCAAAATGTGAAGGAAGAATGTTTTCAATTTTTTTTTCCAATTTTTTCAATTCTAATTTTTGGTTGTACCACCATTATTATTTTTTATCGTAGATCTCAGCTGTTAACTGGATATAATTAACCTTTCCCAGATTCAGCAATCAAAGGGAATAGGCTCGATTACAATATACTTGACATAAATTTCCTAACTATCCTACATGTATTAAGAATTACAGCTTTTTGCATTTCTATATAGGTATTCTTATGCAATTCTAATTTCTTAAGGCTATCATGCAAACTTGTGGGTATTAACCCAGTCGAGGATACGATGACAGGAACAATATCTATTTTATCGAGGTGCCACATCTGCTTGATCTCAATAGCAAGGTCTGTGTATTTGGACTTTTTCTCCTGGAACTTGTTCAGCACGTTATTATTCGGTATGGCGACATCTACCAGCATTGCTGTTCTGGCTCTCTTATCATACACCACTATGTCCGGCCTATTATTCGTCAGCATTCTCCTAGTGATAACAGGCCTATCGTTGAATAATCTCATAGAATCATTTTCCAATACAGGCGCCGGTTGATACTTGTAGATAGTCCGTATTGGCCAGTTGATCATTTTCTGCACTTATCGGTTTGTAATGTTTCGTCCTTAATTTTGAAGTTTTTGTAGTTGTTTGTAGCGATGACCTGGTCTTGAATGGCCATAAGGAATCCTTCTGTTTCCGCAAATAGTTCTCCTTTCATCAACCATTTGTTGGAAGCTTCTTTGTCGATTTATGGTTAATTAATCACATGGTGATGTCGTTCATGCAATTCCTTTCTTGACCATTGCCCTTGTATACGGCACTTAATTAAAAAAAAAGTAGTAAACAAAATATTACACAACACAACACCACACTTCACAAAATAAAAATAACTTTATATGTAAAAATTAATAGGATTACTTGTTTTTATTCTATTGTTGCACGGTCCAGTGAACTAACTGATTTAAAAACGCCTGTGGTGATGCATCACTTTTATAGCGCTCCAGGCGTTATTCAGTCTGTACAGGAAAAATCAAGAAACTGCCGCCTGACATGTTCTCGCAACAGAGAAATCGGTAGTAACTGGATGATATACTAATAAAATTTCGTGTGTATTTATACCTAATCCTATTCAATTTCTCAACTTTTATTTTAATATTTTTTTTGAACCCTGGGTTTTGGCACCCCTAAAGGATGGAGCTGTAGTAAAAGAGACAACGGGTCTTACAAGGTTTCCCTCCTTATGTATTTTCATCAAATAGTAAAGTTGAGGGGGATAAGGATTGGCCGAAACGAGTTGATAATTTTGCTGATTTTGACTCCTCAATTTCCGTTTTCATTTGTTTATTGAATTTGTTAGTCGAATCTTCAGGTGAAATTTTGAAATTTTATGAGTTTATGAAAGATACAGTTCTTGATACATAAACTTCTTTTTTGATTGCAATGACTGTCTTGCCTTTATCAGCTTTGGTGAAAATGAATTCCTCAGAAATTGATTTTGTTTTAATTGTTTTTATATTATTGTGATCTGGAATTAATAGTCTTTCAGAATTATCATTCATTTTCTTGATGAAATTGGCTGACTGATGTTTATTATTGATAATATCATCTATATTCTATAGATGAGATGAAAACACAAGGCTTAACTTTAATCTACACTTTATTTGAAAAAAATCGACGACGTTTCGCTGACACAGCAGCTTTATCAAGAATGAAAAACAGAATGAAGAGTATGGTATTATATACAAATCGTAGAACAAGTTGGAAAATCCACACCGAACCATTGTACAGTTAGTATGAAAGGTAATAAAAACTAATTAAACAAGTTAAGTAGGCGTGAATAATTCACATCTACCTGTTCATTCAAAAGCTTGTCCGAATGTTTGTATCTATTTAGTTCTAATTCTTCTAGGAGATTTAATTTTGAACTTTTGATTTTATATGTAATATGTCAAAGTTTTTATTGAATGAATGGTTTTCTTTTATTAGGTGGTTTGAATAATTTGAATCAGATTTATTTTTATCGAAGCTACGTTTATGTTCAGATGTTCTTATGCCAAAACTCCTATAGGTCCTACCGATATAAATTTTATCACAAGAACCGCAATTGAGTTTATAGATTCCTGATTTACTTGATTGGATGTAACATCCAATTCAACACAAAGTTGCAGCTTTAAACAGCATGGTACATCGGTTACTCAATTTACCTTTATCAGTAGAAGATTATAATAAAGAGTTAAACATCATCAAACAGATAGCTATTAATAATTCATATAATCCGGATATGATAGATCTAATCATTCGTAAAAACTGTATCAGAAAGCAATAAATGAAGTATATCCTATTCATAAAGACTATAAAATATTCAACAGTTTAACATTCTGCGGTTCTGCAAGTACAAATATTAAATCCTTTCTCGTCAAACAAAATTTTAATATAACTTTTAAAACTTCTAATAACTTAGGTAAACAAATTAAAAATAATAAATCTCGTGTTGAAAAATCAAGTAAATCAGGAATCTATAAACTCAATTGCGGTTCTTGTGATAAAATTTATATCGGTTGGACCTATAGGAGTTTTGGCATAAGAACATCTGAACATAAACGTAGCTTCGATAAAAATAAATCTGATTCAAATTATTCAAACCACCTAATAAAAGAAAACCATTCATTCAATAAAAACTTTGACATATTACATATAAAATCAAAAGTTTAAAATTAGATCTCCTAGAAGCATTCGAAATAAATAGATACAAACATTCGGACAAGCTTTTGAATGAACAGGTAGATGTGAATTATTCACCCCTACTTAACTTATTTAATTAGTTTTTAATTACCTTTCATACTAACTGTACAATGGCGCGGTGTGGATTTTCCTGTTATTCATCCAACTTGTTCTACGATTTGTTTATAATACCATACTCTTCATTCTGTTTGTCATTCTTGTTAAAGCTGCTGTGTCAGCGAAACCTCGTCGAATTTTTTCAAATAAAGTGTAGATTAAAGTTAAACCTTGTGTTTTTTATCTCATTTATATTATGGATCTACATCAAGTAACGGCCTCCACAATTCAAATATATTCTTTAGAGCAATTTCTGTTTTTTTTTCCATTGGTTCCATCATTAGTGAAAAAACAATCTGTGAATTCATGAATCTCTTCTTGAATTTATGATTAGAAAAATTTTTGACTTTTAGTTTAATGAATTCTTATCCTAGTAGAATTCTAAATCATTTGATTTATTTTTATCATTTATTATTTAAAAGGCAACCTACGTATAAAAGCTAATTCATCCCAAAACTAAGGGATTAAAAGTATTCCAGTTTGCATACACCTACGTTCATCTGTTGATTTACCTCGACTTGTGAAAATAGCACAAGTTTACGTGAAATATCCGAACAGAGATTAGAATGTAAATTGGGCTTGAGCCCAATTTACCTTCGTCTTAATTCATGATACAATCTCTACCCGGTTTCTACGTGTTATTAACGACCCAGAAGGTATCTATGAAACTTTCAATTTCCTTTTAGACGCTAGTAACGTCTGAGTAATTTACATCGCCACCAAAACTGTATGATGAAGTCGATTAATAATGATGTGATAATATCGGGAAATCTAACCGGTGTAACCCCTGTAAATACCAGTTAAATTTTTATTTTTTTTTTATTTTTTTTATAACCTTTATTGAAATTTACAATCTACTTTCTACAAGTATTGAGTAAATGTGAGCTATGTATTAAGACATGTGGAAGTTATCAAACTTATTGATACTTCTTCAAAATACTTCAATTAAAGTCGATTGGCCAAGTTTTCTGTAACCTTCTACTGCTGAACGGGTTTTCTGCTAGTTGGTCTATGTAGCTGTTCTCATGTCCTTCCAAATTTTGATGATATTTTGTATATCTTGTTTTGATTTCTTCGTTAACGAAAGGATTTTCAAATCGTTATGTATGGTCAAGTTGGAAACGTACCAGGGTGAATCTGTGATCGCACGAAGTATTTTGGATTGAAGTCTCTGTATAATTTGAATGTTTGAATTCTTCGCGCATCCCCAGAATTGAATGCCGTATGTCCATATCGGTTTAATTATGGCTTTATAAATCAGTAATTTATTTTCGAGGACAGCTTGGATTTTCTGCCTATGAGCCAGTTCATATTTCGAATTTTCATCTGTATTTGAGTTTTCTTAGCTTGGATGTGATGTTTCCAAGTAAGGCGTTGGTCCAAATGTATTCCTAGATATTTGGCTTCTGTTTTAACTGGAATCGGATTACCATCTATTACAACAGGAGGACATATGTCTCTTTTGTTGGTGAATGTGACTTGGACTGATTTCGTTTCATTGATGATAAGGCGCCATTTTCTGTACCATTTTTCCAGCTCATTCATATGTTCTTGGAGATTTTTGGAAGCTGTTGCTGAATTCTGATGAGATGTTAATGTTGCTATATCGTCCGCAAACGAGGCTAATGTGGTGTTCTGACTCTCTGGAATGTCAGACGTATATATAACATATAGCAAAGGTCCCAGTATACTTCCCTGTGGTACTCCGGTTTTTATTTTATTTGGGCTAGATAGAGCATCACCATATTTCACTGCAAAGTATCGATCCGTCAGATATGATTTCAATATCAGATAATAAGGTTGGGGTAAAAGTTTCTTTAACTTGAAGAGCAGACCAATATGCCAAACCCTGTCAAAGCTTGCGATGAGTCTAGGAACACAGCAGTGCAGTACTTATTGTCTTCTAGACTTGTTGATATTGTGTTTATAACACGGTGTATTTGATGGGCGGCTGAGTGGTGTTCCCTGAATCCTAGTTGGTGATTGGGTAGGATTTTGTATATGTCCATATCTTTCTTCAATCTCTTAAGAAGAAGTTTTTCAAACAGTTTTCCCATAATTGGTAATAGGCTGATAGGCCTATATGATCTCACATCGTTTTCAGGTTTGTTCGGCTTGCATATCATTATAATCTCTGCGTACTTCCAGATAGTCGGAAAATAAGAAAGGCTCATCGTTCGGTTGAATATTGTATTGAGTAGAAGTATAGCTCTATGTGGGAGTTTTTTCAATGTTTCGGCAGTTATCAGATCAAAACCGGGCGCTTTCTTATTTTTCAGCTTCTTAATTTCCTGAAGAACTTCCTTAGGTTTGAAAGGTTTTATGGGGAGAGACATCTGGCACGCAATATCTAGAAAAGACTCAACTTCTGTATCATTGTGTCCCGTATGGGGTTCTTCCGGGGTGAGTACTTGTGATAAGTGTGATGCGAAAGTATTTGATTTATCCTCATCGGTATTGGCCCATTCTCCATTTGTCTTTCGGATCGGAAGTTTACGTGTTACAGGTCTTTTATATTTTTTGTAGCTTTCAGATGTTGTGATCGCTGTTATTGTCGATATTCTGAATATGATGTTGAAATTGTGCGTTGGAGTGCTCTTGGAGAATTCTGTGGAGATTTCTACCTAGGCGATTATACACTGTTTTGTCCGCAGGGTTACGAGATCTTTGCCATCTGCCTCTTGCCTGTCGTTTTGATGTTATCAATTCACGAATTTGCAGTGGTAATTTCGTTTCAGTGTCGTCCTCTCTTAATTGTGATGGCGTGCTTTCCCAGGCTGCTTTCTGAATCATTTCCGTAATATATCTTGTAGCTGCCTCCAAATCTTCAGTTTCTTTGAGTTCAACATCCAGTCTAATTTCGTTAGTTAATATTTGCTGAAATTGGTTCCAGTTTGTTCTGGTTGTTGTTAGTGTATTTTCTTTTCCCGAAATTTGGCGTTTGTACCCAGTGTCAACAAAATTGGCGAGTGATCCGATGATAGATCTGGAGTTGATTCTGTTTGTATATAGTTGTTATTTATACCATTTGTGACGAAAAAGTCTAGGATGTCTGGGATTTTGTGCGGATCAGTTGGCCAGTAGGTTGGGGTTCCGGATGAAACTACATCTAGATTCCTGCTTGATATTACCTTCATTAAATTGCGTCCTTTGGGAGTTATTAGTCTGGATCCCCAGTGGGTGTGTTTTGCATTCCAGTCTCCTCCAATTATGAGTCTTCCGTGAATTTCTGAAAAACTCAGTATATTTATTTTCGTCTATATTATGTCGAGGTGGGGAGTAAACAGCTGATACATCAAAGCTCCATATTTCCGTGTACACTGTGATATTTGTTGCCTGTATCTCTTCAGTAATATAATTTGGTATTGTATGATGTTTGATACTTTTCCGAATAAGTATGGCTGAACCGCCGTGTGCTCTCCCATCTGGATGTTCAGCAGAGTAGATGTTGTAGTGTGGCAGTTGGAAAACCGTTTTCTCAGTAAAGTGGGTTTCTGATATTAACATGATGTCTATTTTATATAAATTCAGGAATGATATTAATTCATTTTTGTGGTTTGGAAGGCCGTTCGCATTCCATGAAGCTATACGTATTAGTTTAGTCATTGTGGAATCTAGTGGAGTTTATTCACAAGTGTGGTTAGCAGATTAAGTATAATCTGATTTTGGTTCATCATTTGCGTGATCATGGATTTTAGGTCTGAGAGGAAACTTGTCATCATCGTTTCTAAGGAATTCGAGTCTCTTTGCTGGGAGGGGTGTTCTTCGTGTGTTTTATTTTGTTGGAGTGCTTTGGCATAAGACATCTTGCTTGGCTGGGCTATAATTTTGGCTGGTTATTGATCGATTTCATAGATGGTTTCTGGGATGTTCTGGACTCTGTTATGATGTTTGTGGTTCATGTTTTGGTTCTTTGATCTTGATAGAAGTTTATATATTTGGCATCCTTGTAGTTGGCTGGATGGCTACCTTCACATAAGGCACATCTTGCTGGAGTTGTTTTTGGTTTATTGCAAGTTTTGGAATCATGTTGATTCCCACATTTCACGCACATAAATGGTCTATTGCAATATGATTTAGAATGCCCGTATTCTTGGCATCTAGTGCATTGTATAATTTCTTTCTTCATTCTTGGTGGTTCGATACTAATTTTCTGATTTAGGATGAAGTTCAGTTGATATATGTCCTTGTTATTTTCCTTCGGTTCTAAATCCACATAGAAAAGCGGAAGTGGATTTTTCATTTGATCTCTTATAATACTGATGTTCCTGACTATGTGTTCCTGCTTTTCTATTTCTGCTTTTATGTCATCAGTCGGAATGCTGGAGTGTAGATATCTGATAACTACCCTGTAGGCCCTGTCTTGTTTAATTTGATAGGTATGAAAAATTATGTTTTTTTCTCTTAAAAATCTTACCAAAGTTCTGTAGGTTTCGGGAATCATAACGTTAATTTTAACGCAATTGTTTGACAGTGTTTTCGAATAATATTGTTCATCTGCAATAACTGTTGACAGAAGTTTAATCATTTCAGGGTAGTCTGTGACTCCATGTATGTATTTTAGGTGGTGTTTGTGTTGTATCATCGGTTTCAGTTCTGTCATTTAGATATTGAAATCTATTACGGGTTTCGATTGTTGGGTTTTCATTTATTTCAGGTGAAAGGTTAGAAAATTTTCTTTTCTTGACTGTTTGCCATGGAAGGTTGTTAGTATCCATATTTTTGTTGTTTAGTCGTCCCCAGGGCAACTATTATATTTCATTCATAAGATTCAGTATATTATTGTTTTACTGAATGGAAATTAAATACTTATTTACGTACGTTTGTAGCAGATGACTTGAAAGTGATAATATGGGTTGCTGATAACACACATGCACTCCCGAGCACGGTTCAAACGCGAATTACCAGTTAAATGTGTGACTGTATTTCCATATCAATAGAATTGGGGAGAATATCAATATCTATCCGAACCGGCAGACGTTCCGTCGAAGTTACAAGGTTTAAGGATACGTCGTTGGAAGCAATTTTTTTAACTCAAAATATTTTTTATGAATCATAGAAGTTTTCAAGGATTTTGGAACAAAAACTCAAAAATATGATGATGGCAACACTGCAAGAAATTCTAGAACGATCTGTGCTGATTTGAAAGATATAAATACACATGTCTCTGCTTGGTAGTTTTGCTCCTTCAATTCAGACTGATATTCAGCAGTATCATTAGCAATTTGCCTCTTAAACATAGGACTTCATTCCATAGATGCATAAATTTTCATGAAGAAACCACATAGCTCATTTGCCATCCTTAAACCTTCACTAGAATTTTTCCAGTGCTTGTTGAAGCCTCGCCTTCAGTAGACTGTGAATTTGACATTTCCTCCAAGTCGGTTTCAGGCAATATTCATCTTGTAATTCAATTCACTCCTAAATGTCACTTGATTCTACCTGTTCGAACCCCCCCTCTGGACTACCCTGGCACAATAAACAAGGTTTTGGGAAGAAATCGGAATAAACGGTTCAAAGTAAACTTCACACCATAAGTAGAGACAATAAAATGGATAGTCGGCATTCCAATTTACTGAACTTCTGTTGTCTTCATGCGTTTCTTCAACATCTGGTACATACTCATAAATTCGTGGAATTCAGCCACGTTCTCATTTCAAAAAAGGTGATTAATGAGCTTAACTTCATTTTGTAAAAATGTCAGTTTTCAAATGTTTCATACTTAAGGAAATATAAGTGAAATATCTCTTTTTTTCGAATGGGAGTTGGACGTATTGCCCGAATTGAATTTCATCGGCAACACAATTTTTATAATGTATAAGGTTTTCACTTGAACTACACTCGGAGGCAAAATTAGCGGAACACTCAAAAATTTAACCAAATTCGAAGTTCGATATTTTTCCTAATTCTCAACTGTAGAAATTATAAGAGAAAACAAAAAAAAATTGAAAAAAATTTTATACGGGGGCAAAACTAAAAGTGTTTGGTAAAAAATTCTTAACACCCTGTGGAATTTCGTGGTCCGAGTTGAAACGTACAATATCACGGTCTGTCAAGACACATCTTCCTACAGTAACGCCCTTCTTGTTTCATGCATTTATCTCTATTTTTGCAAAATATATTTAATTTCAAGTGGAAAATCACCATTTTGGAGAAATTCCATTGAATCAAGAAATTGTCATTAAAATTCGTCTATCAATTTGGAATTTTCTTATTATCACTCAGGCGTGTCGAAATAGTCGTTTGCGATTTTTATGTTCGAATTGCATTAGTTATTAATGACAATTTGGTTAATTTGGTGAAAATTAGGAATTCATAGGAGATAACAGTCGGTAGGTATTAAAATACACAACCGAATTCTGGGACCACTGATAAAATTTTTCATTTACACATGTGCACACCTTTTTCTGTCAAATATGAAATACAAGACACGTTTTTTTGTATATGACCACATTTGCACTTGTTTAAAGAATGAGAGTTTTCCATTCTTTGATTTGATACAAATTCGATCGGTTGCGGTGTTTTGTGATTCTTTTACTGTTTACGATTCGAAACGGTATTTTTCATTCAGAATGAGAGATTTACCACCAACCTCAGTAGCAAGAGCAGTTACATTGATCGAGGAAGGGCGCACCTACCGCTCAGTCGGTACCATGTTGGGTGTCTCGACGTCGGTTATTCATCGAATCTACCGACGTTACAGGGAAACTGGATTGTACGTGAGGAGGCGAGGACAAGGAAGAAATCGGGCAACCCGCGCTATACATGACCGTTTCATCGTCAATCAAACCATAAGAAATCCTCGTCCTACTGCTGTTCAGGCATGTAACCTTTTACAAGCAGTGGATAACATTAACGTCAGTGTGAGGACAGTCAGAAGACGATTAAATGAAGTTGGTCTGAGATCATACGCGCAAGCAAGAACATCAAGACTCGATAGAGCCCATCGGGTAGCAAGATTGGCGTTTGCTAGGGAGCATGTAGCATGGACAATCAATCAGTGGAGACGAGTTTTATTTAGTGATGAGAGCCGATATTGTGTGAATTTCATGGATGGTAGAGATAGAATATGGAGGCATCGAGGGGAACGGTACAATCAAGCGAACTTCGCAGGAACTGAGCAATACGGTGGTGGGTCAGTTATGATATGGGGTGGCATATGCTTGGGAGTACGAACAGAACTGGAGATTATTGGCAATGGATCACTTAATGCCCATCGGTATATAACAGAAATCTTGGAGCCCCATGTTGTGCCTTTTGCTTCTTACATAGGGGAAAATTTCCTTTTTAAGCACGATAACGCGCGCCCTCATACTGCGCGCATAGTGATAGAATATCTCAATGGAGTTGGGATCACACGAATGGACTGGCCGTCGCGGTCACCGGTTTTAACCCGATCGAACACGTTTGGGACATTCTTGGAAGAAAGGTTCGACAACGGAATCCAGGCAACGTTGAAGAGCTGATATTGGCTTTGGTGGAAGAGTGGGACAACATACCTCAACATATGATAGACAACATCATTGGGAGTATGCGAAATCGTATGCGCGCTGTAATAAGAGCTCGGGGGGGTCATACTCGCTACTAAAATCAAATGTTTTTTTTTGTGGGTCATCATGAACATTTTTCTCAACATGTTCATTTCATTTCACGAGTGTATCGCCAGGATACACACCTGCTCTCAATTTTGGACAGGAATGATAATTATTATAGAGTGCCACAAAAAAAATTCATTCACTCAGAAATAAATGTGCAAAATCAACGATTTTTCCAGTGTACTTCGAGTTCTCCCGGAGCGTGAAATTGGCCAGTGAATTTAAAAAATTTTCATTTCGTTAGATTTCCGCTTCTCTAATTTTGATTTTATTTTTTGGCTAACCTCCGATGTTAAGCACTTGTGACTTATCGCTTCAAATTGGATATCTCTTGTAAAAATATAGATAAATGCATAAAACAAGAAGGGCCTTACTGTAGGAAGATGTGTCTTGACAGACCATGATATTGTACGTTTCAAATCGGACCACGAAGTTCCACAGGGTGTTACGAATTTTTGACAAAAAAAACACTTTTAGTTTTGCCCCCGTATAAAATTTTTTCGTTTTTTCGAATTTTTTTTGTTTTCTCTTATAATTTCTACAAAGCAGAAGAGTAGATCTATAACTTGCCGAAAAAATCATCTAAATCGGTTGAGAATTAGGAAAAATATCGGACTTCGAATTTGGTTAAATTTTCGAGTGTTCTGCTAATTTTGCCTCCGAGTGTAGTTACATGAATATTTTTGTTTGTTTTCATCTGGTTCTTTTGAATAATGACTTGGCTGCTGAAAGATTAAGAGTAGTTTTTTCTTTCGATAGTGAACCCTATAAAACGAAAGAGAAATGGGAATGATAGAGATAATGACGAAATCGATCAAATTGGACTCCCGAATTCATCACAGGCGGATGATTAGAGTTCATCACGACTAAAGATGAAATGAGAAAAAAGTTGTTGCAAAACCCTTGGATTCCACCAAAAATTATGATTTTGCTAGTGATGCGACTAGTTTGAAAAGAAAATTCAACTACTCCTGGTTAGATCAATATGTACCTTGGCTAGTTTATTCAAGTCGCCTGAACGGTGCTTTCTACAAACACTGTGTGTTGTTTCCTCCAGTTAGGGGAACTGTAAAGAGAGTCTTGGGATCCTTCATAGTAAAAGTGCATTTGAGGTTCAAAGATATACATGAAGACTATCGAAAACATCTTGATAGTCAGTACCACAAAATTTCAAACGGTTCAGCGAAGGCTTTCCTTGAAAACGTTTCTGTTGACATTCGAATGCAAAATTCCTACCAGAAAATAGTTGAAGAAAATAGGAAAATTTTGTCATCAATTATTCATTGCATACTATTTTGCGGTAACCACGATACACCTCTTAGAGGCAAAGAAGGGGACGAAAGAGTTTTCTTCGATCTTTTACATTTAACAAATGATAGTGGTGACGAGACATTGGAACATCATTAAGAGATCACGATCTGCCTATTTCAATCCACTGCTGGATGTAGGCTTTTCCCATATTGAACCATTTCTTTCTGCTAATAGCTTCTCTCATCCAAAGAAGACCCGCTGATTTTTTAATATCGTCTCTCCACCTTGTGTTTGGCCTGCCGATACTCCTATGCCCCACTCTTGGCCTCCATTCCATGAGCCTATTGGTCCACCGATTGTCATTTCTTCGAGCTACGTGACCTGCCCATGACCACTTTAGTTGAGCTGCCCTCTCCATGACATCTGTCAGCTTGGTTTGTTCTCTTATCCAAGTATTTCTTATGCGATCTGATAGTTTAATATTTAATATCATTTTCTCGTGGGCTTTTTGGGTTTTCGTCAATTTTTGGGCCAACTTCTCAGTGAGACACCATTTTTCGGCTACATATGTAAGCACAGGAAGAATGCATTGGTTGTAGAGGTTTTTCTCGAGGTTGTGGGGTATGTCTGATGTCAGGACATGTTTTAATTTGCCAAATGCCGCCCACGAAAGGGACACTCTTCGTGTAATCTCGTCAGTCATGTTGTCTTTTTTAGTAGTTAGTTTTTGTCCCAGGTATATGTTGTTTTCGACATTCTCTAGTTGTTGACCTTCTACGTGGATTACGGGGTTATTGTTTGTGTTAGTCATTATCTTCGTCTTGCTGATGTTCATTTCTAGGCCAACATTTTTTGAATGGTTGTTCAAGTCTAGGATCATATCTTGTAATTCTTGGACGTTACTACTTATTAGTACAATATCGTCGGCAAAGCGTAGATGATGTAGAAGTTCGCCATCAATGTTGATTCCTTTCTTATGTCAATCCATTTCTCTAAAGATTTCGTGCAAAGCTGCAATAACACTGTATCTCCTTGTCGAACACCTCGTTTTATTGGAATGTCGTTGGTTTTATTCCATAACTGGATATGCATTATGGCGGAAGAATAGATGTTTTTTATCAGGTTCGTGTATCTGCTGTCCACTCTATATGCATTAAGAGAATTAAGGACTGCTCAAATTTCTATACTGTCAAAGGCCTTTTGGTAGTCTATAAAGGCTATATAAAGATCTAAATTATACTCATTGCACTTTTCTATTAGGTGTTTAATTGCATGAATATGATCCAGCGTACTGAACCCAGATCTAAATCCAGCTTGTTCACGGGGTTGCTGCAAATCTATTTTTACCGTTAATCTTTTGGTAATTATTTTGGTGAATAATTTATATAGCTGGGATAAAAGGCTTATTGGTCTATAATTACCAAGGTTTCTTATGTCGCCTTTTTTGTGGAGAAGAATTACTTCAGCCTCAAGCCATGCTTGGGGGACTTGACTTTGATCCAAGCATTTGTTGAACAATATTACCAGTTCTTGTTTTAGGCGAGGACTTCCACATTTGAGCATTTCTGGAATTATGCCATCTGGTCCAGCCGCCTTGGAATTTTTAAGATTATTCAGGGCTGAGTTTAATTCATTAACAGTAATTTCGGGAATATCCTCAGAACCGACATTACATATTTTTCTCTTTCCATCTTCCTTTTGCTGTGCGTTTGGTAGTAATTTGGAATCATATAATTCTTTATAAAAGCTTTCTAGTAATTTGAGCATTTGATCTCTATTTGTAATGACCTTCCCAGCTTTGTATTTAAGTGATGTCATTTCTCTTCTTCCTATACTAACATGTCTACTAAAAATTTTTGGGCCTTTGTTATTCTCAATACTTTCTTTTATGATCTTGGTATTAAATTTCCTAATGTCTTTTCTAATTTCTCTTCTTATTAATGTGTTCAGTTCAGCCCATTCGATTAAGTTCCTATCTTTGTCTGGTTTTAGTTTCCTTCTTTCTTCAAATAATTTCGCTGTTTCGTCACTTATTTTTCTTCGACTTCTTTTCGTCACTGTTGTTACCTCACTTGCGCTTTCTTTAATGATGTTGCTTAATTCATTTGCATGTGTATTTAAGTCGGTATGTCTTAGAGTTGGGGGTGCCTTATCAATATTTTCGTCTATTTTTAATTGGTACTGTTCTTTTCTATTGATAAGGACTTCAGGGTCTACTCTCTTTTGGGGCTTCAACGTTAAATTTCTTATATGTGTTTTTATTCTGACCTTTGCTCGTATCATTCTGTGGTCACTTCCCATATTTACCCTGCTGACAGTAGCGACATCTTCTACTATGAGAGGGTTACTCGAAATTATAAAGTCAATTTCGTTTTTATACTTGAAGTCTGGACTTCTCCAGGTCCATTTTCTATATTTACGTTTTTGGAAGAAGGTATTCATAGCATAAAGCTGGCTCATCTCTAAAAAGTCAACCATCGGGTCTCCACGTTCATTTCTTGTACCGTAACCGTATTGACCTACTGCTCTCTCGGTTTCATTTACATGATTGCCTATTTTGGCATTAAAATCGCCTATTATAAGAATGTCTTTTCCGGTTTTGTTGTTTATGATTTCCTGTAGTTGTTCATAGAAACTCTCTACAACATCGTCGTCGTAATCCGAAGTATGTGCCACTTAATATCCTTTTGTTGTTGTTGTTGTCGTAAAAATGCCTCCTATATATCACCCAAAATTCGAAACGAATTTATAATCTTATGTGGTGAAGTAATCAAAGATAGTATTATTACAGATGTGAAACGAGCCAGAACTTTCGCTAACATGGCTGAGGAAACAGCAGATATAGCTGGAAAAGAGCAGCTTTCTATCGGTTTGCGATTTTATGATGAAGATAATCCGTGAAGAATTTATGGGTTCCGTAGAACTGAAAGGTCGAGATGCCTCATCCATAGCAGAAGCAATTGACAACTTCATCGTCAACCAAAATCCTCCGAAGAAAAATTGTGTCGGATTTGGTTTCGATGGCTGTTCTACATTGGCTGGCAAGAAGAGCGGAGTGCAAACAATTATCAGGAGAAAGTATTCTCGACATTGTTTATCCACTGCTCAAGCCACAGATTGAATCTCATAGTGAATGATACTAACAAAATACCGGAGATTAGAAACACAATAGTAACAATCAAGGATACTAAGTTTCTTCAGGGAATCGCCAGCTCGAGCAAAGGCTCAGCACCTAATCCATCGAGACTGTGTGAGACAAGATGGTCTGAAAAATATCTCTTCAGTTTTCACGCTAAATTAATGCAAGTTTTTTGTGTTTCTTGTTGATTTTCTAATCTTTGAATTTATTGTAATGGCTGCTGAACGTCTTGGACGTTGGCGAATCCAACGTTACGTGGCTTACTTGTTGAATGTTTACCAAAGCACTATTTCAAGAGCAATTAATCGGTACCACGAAACACGGGAATATGGAAGAAGGGCCGGACAGGGAAGAAATCGGATAACAACACCAATTGATGATCGTTGGCTTCATTTAACTGCACTAAGAGTTCAGCACTGTACGGCTAGAATGCTACGAAATGAACTCGCGCTTTCCAGAAATGTTAGGAACAGGCTCAGAGAATACGATATCAGACCAATGGTGGCTTCTACCGGCCAGCGTCTCACCAGAGAGCATCGAGTTTCAAGACTTAAGTTTGCTAGGAAACATGCAAATTGGGGTATTTCAGAATGGTCGAATGTTCTCTTTTCCTACGAGTCCAGGTTCTGTTATCAAATGATAGACGCATGCCTGTATACAGACGACCTGGGGAACGGCAAAGCAATATCTGGCGAACCGAAAACTTCGGAGGGGGCTCAGTAATGGTGTGGGGAGGCATTTCTTTCCATGGTCGAACTGAGTTAGTCCTAGTGTCCCTAGGCCCATTGATTGGCGAAAACTTCATTTATATGCATGATAATGCTCGGCCTCATGCAGCTAGAGTAGTTTAAGATGGCCAGCCAGAAGACCCGACTTGAATCCCATAGAACATGTTTGGGACAACATGGGGTGGCAAATTCAGAAACGTAGGATGCCTTATAGAACACTCCAACAACTAGAAAATCGGCTTTCTGAAATTTGGAACTCAGTGACTCAAGAGTACACCCAAAATTTGTTTGAGGGCTTCCGAGACTTATACTGGCAGTAATTAGGGCCTGAGGAGGAAACAATCGATTTTGAAAATGATTAGCGAACATTCGATGCTAGTTAATTGGTCCTTTCGCGAATGTTTGAAGATGGTAGAATTTTTTGATTTTTCATTAACTCGAAAATGGTTGATATTTTCTCATCTCTTTTGAAAGTTACCAAGCAACTCTTGGATGACCAACCTAAAAGTTTATATAGTATTGTCGTAAATTTTTGTGGGGAGTGTATATCACATTTCTGCCGTAACAAAACTTCGAATTTGGTCCATCCTGTACATCGGAATCCGTGTCTAGTACCCCTAGGTACTAGACACGTAGAAAAAGATTCAGAATGTAGAAAAGGTCACGAGGGAAATTGATTGCATTCGCTTCTAAAATACCTGAACAATTTTGTTGGATTTATATATACGATACAGCAATTATCCAAATCGGTTCAATAATTCTCAAGTGATACACTTTCAAACGAGTAGCATGCCATTTTTGTTTATAATGATTTCAAGGAATTTGGAATACATTTTCATATTGTAATAAACAGCTTTGAGATATTCACAATTTCGAGAAGTCATCATTAAAACGTGAATGAATCACTGAGTTGTTTCATAGAAGCAAATAAAAATTTACTGCAAATTACATATTATTGCATAATAAAGTCGAATTTCTTTTGTTTTATTCATAATGAGCTTTCAAAATTATTCCTAAAACAACCCTTCATTTCCTACTGTATCACCAACAAACGATGGTAGACAGACTAAACAACAAATATCTGAATTGTGTAAAGCACTGTATTTGATCAAATGACTTGCATAATATTTCATTCAGCAAGAAAATGAAGTTTCAATTTCCAAACAAGCTTTCCCAAACAATATACCGATACCAAAATGTATAACGTCACGTAAACAAAGAACAAATGAAAACAAACTTACCGGTCTAGTGTTACCCAGGAAAAACCAAACATAGAGTTCCAAAGTTCACTTTTCCACAATACAATCGAGAAACTAACAGAAAGAATCTTTGTAAAACGCCTTACTACTGCAAATATTGCCGCCGCAAAGGTAGAAACAGCACGACTAGTCCTGTAGGTCTTTGCTGTCCAGAAGGTTTACTACAACTACTGGCAAAATGGGGCGGCTCCACCAGTATTGATCCAGTAACATCCCCCAACCCTCCCCTGATAACACAGCAGGGCCGGGGCAATGCACTTGCTTAGATACGGCAAAGATGCACTCTTTACGGAAATGTAGAGCAAATCGCTCACTCGATAAACTATTAATTTAAAGCCATGTTAGATTCAATGACAGCTTAAAGGAAAAAATAATGATCCTTTCAGTACATTAAAATCCAACTTATCACTGTTGTGAAATTGAGTTTCAATCGATAAAACACACAAAAACAGAAAAAAATATGTCAAAGTTGTTATCGAACAATGTTTTAGAAAAAATTTAACTTAGGCTAGATTACTTCGCAATTTCATACAAAATATGGTTGGAATATTGATTCAACTTCGTCAACATGGACAGAGTTATAAAAAATTCAGATCGACTAGGCCCACTGGGGATGTTAAACACACAGACGTCCAATAATTGGCCATTCTAATATTAATATCGAAATAGGGCATGAAAATATTGGCCCAATTGAATTGGCAGATAAAAAAATTGTTGTTGATGAAACTTAAAGCTGAATAGCATATCATAGCAGTATATAGTTGTAACACATAAGTAATAAAAAACAAGTACTGTGTTTTAAGGAATTTTACTTAATAATTGCGATTCGAAACGCGTTGCACTACACCGTAGCTTCTTCAGACGAATGAATATACAGAAAAATATAAATGAGAATATAAATATAAATTTTCCTGAGTAATTAAAAGCTTATTGGGTTGCTTCTTCTTAAGTGGTTATTTATGATAGGTATATCTAATAAAATTAAGGAATAGATTGCTCCCCGAAAAGATTAAGATTCCTTAATTTTATTGGATATACTTGTCATAAATAACCACTTAAGTAGAAGCAACCCAATAAGCTTTTAATTACTCAGGAACATTTATAGTTATATTCTCATTTATATTTTCTGTATATTCATTCGTCTGAAGAAGCTTGTAGTGAAACGCGTTACGAATCGCAATTATTAAGTAAAATTCCTTAAAACACAGTACTTGTTTTTTATTATTGATAATGGAATTTTACCAAGTAAAAGCCTCCCAAATTCAAATATTAAAGAAAGCTGATACCAGCTTTTTGGCTTTGTGGTATTTCAAAATACTACTAAGATGTGCATTTCACACTCAGAATATATGGTTTTACTCAATGTGCTTGAAAAACAGGTTGACTTCCAATTACATACGGTTGAAGACACATAACAAAAGTGGACCAGCAAGAAGAGCAATCGAGAAAGGCCAACGCATATGGCTCAAAGAGGATATGAAGATCCAGTACAACAGGAGGGACGTTGCAAACATATATTTGAAGGTAATCCATACGGAATTATTGTTTAGATTACACCCTGTTGAGTTTGATATTTTAGACTCTGAATACGATGTCGAAATTTTAATTCATAAAAAGTTTCAGCAACAACAGAAAAAGTTGAATTCACTTAAATTCAAAATTTCTCCACCCAAACCTTCAACTGATAAACTTTCAGACCATAAATTTTTTGTCAGATTCATTAATTTAACTGATACCGATTTTACACAACCACAAAAAGATCTATTAGAAAAAGGATTCAAACATAATTTACATCCGAAACATAATAAAACTAATTTTGAACAGTTAGACTCCGAAATCATTCTCAAAAACTTTCAAGATAATATTTTAGCGAAACATCAAACAGCAAAAATCATCAAAGAAGACTTTTCGAAATTATCACCTCATTGCAATTCCGATTATAAGATAATAAAAACAATTCGTGAGAATAGTACCAAGAACGATTTAGTATTCACTAAAGCAGATAAAGGTAACACCGTCATTGCGATTAGCAAAACCCATTATATTTCTAAAACTGAAGAATTCTTAACACCCCGAAATTATATAACATCAACTAAGGATCCTACCGCAAAATTTCAGAAAGTGGTTAAAAACATAATTTCGACAGCAAAATCATTAATTACAGACCAAGAAAAATAAAAATTCATTAACTCCAATCCACAATCCCCCGAATTATATTCGTTAATAAAACTTCATAAATCTAATTACCCTATTAGACCTGTTGTTTCTTATGTAACGGCACCTTCGTTCAAACTTTCAAAATTCCTCAACGACTTGCTAATAAAACATTGCAATTTTAAATCTAAATTTTCGGTCAAAAATTCAAACGAACTTATTGCCAATATCAAAGATACCACTATACCACCTAATTCCAAACTCATTTCTTTCGATGTTAAGAATCTATTTCCCAACATTCCTCCGAAAGATACGTATTACTTAGTTGAAGAATTATTAGAAAAGAATCATGTCAATACTATCATTAAATCAGATATTCTTTCATTATTACAAATTTGTTTAGATCAAAATTATTTCCATTTCAATAACAAATATTATACTATTGACGACGGCTTCATTATGGGCAATCCGTTAAGTCCTTTGTTAGCAGAAATATTCATGAATAACTTAGAGAAATTAATTCATAATCATCCACTCAGTGAATATTGTTTATACTGGTATCACTATGTAGACGATATCATTATTTGCTTCACAGGAACAGATAGACAGTTGAAAATTTTCGAAAATCATATAAATTCATTACATCCAAAAATTGCATTCACAACCGAAATAGAAAGCAATAATTCGATAAATTTCTTAGACGTAACAATTTCGTATGAAAATGGAAAACATGTTTTCGTAATTTACCATAAGCCGTCACATACAGACATTATAATACATAACTCGTTGTGTCATCCATATCAACATAAAATGTCAGCATTCAATAGTTTTATTCATATATTGATTAACATCCCGTTATCACCAGAAAATTTCAACAAAGAACTAAATTTGATTAAACAAATAGCCAAAAATAATGGTTACAATCCCAAACTAATAAATAATATTTTAAATAAAAACAAAGTAGAATCGCATTGAATGAAGTTTACCCTGTCGATAAATTGGAACGAAAATTCAACACCTTAGCCTACGTTGACATTACAAGTGAGAAACTGAAATCATTCTTAAAAAGCAATAATTTCAACATAGCTTTCCAAACTAATAATAATTTAGGCAAATATATAAAAATAATAAAACCAAACCAGGTAAAAAAAATAAATCAGGTGTTTATCGATTGAATTGCAATGACTGTGATAATTTCTACATTACTAGAACACATAGAAATTTTAATATCAGAATATCGGAACATAAACGCAGTTTTTCAAATAAAAATCAGATTCAAATTCTGTCATCGGTCATCAATCACCACTTAAGAAGAAGCAACTCAATAAGCTTTTTTATTTTGTATTTATATTCTCAGTTGTATCTATATATAGTTGTCATAATTTCTGTACATTCATTCATCTGAAAAAGATACGGTGTAGTGAAACGCGTTACGAATCACAATTATTGAGTAAAATTCCTCAAAAACAATACTTGTTTCTATTATTGATAATGGAATTCTACCAAGTAAAAGCCTCCCAAATTCAAATATTAATTCATTTATTTGTAGTAAAAGTGCGGTAAAAATTCCATTCAAGTTTCAATCATTCTGATCTACCAAATAATAACAGCGAAATATATAGAGTACCTGATAAATTTATTTCGATACGTAAAATCGTCCAAACTTTCACCTATTTATGTTTGATTAGAAGAATTTCATTCACAGATAACAAACAGTATTGAAATTATTTCTTGCCATTCTGAAAACAAAACTGTTTTTTTCACTTCAATCATTTCTTTAGGACCAAGTCCTCTGAGTATTTATAGAGCTTTCCGCTGTTTTGAGATAGAAAAAAAAACTCAAGCCTAATGGCCTCTCGATAGTTCGTTGACAAGCCATTACTTTTGATGTATGTCTTTCAACATAATCGATTTTGCTATCGAGAAAGACATTGCAATCAGTGTCAAGATGCCTTTCTTCCCAAGCAACAGATAAATGGGATACTCTCATAGGAACCAGATATGAAGTTACAATTTTTCTAACTATAGTTTCGTTTATTACTCCCAACAAATAAACAATATTGAAAGACGAGCATCCATATATTAGAACAGTGATCGCCAAAGCGTCGATCGAGAGGTATCGTCGCTCGTGAATGAATTCTGGAATATTATTACAAAAAGCGGCAACATTGCTGAACCTGCTAGAATATACTAGACTCTAGTATACAGTGTGTTCCAACGAAAATTTGACCCCCCCTATAACTCCGAAATGAGTAACATTAGCGAAAAACACCAAGACACGTCGATTTTTGTTTCGAGGGGGAGCATTTTTCGAAATAATTCGAAACTTCTCAGATCAACCCCCTACCCCCAGCAACCCTAACTTTGAAATTCATCATAGGGAATAAGGGTCGAGTGGCACCTTACTGAAAAGGTCTGTCAATTCTCCACCTTGATTTGTCATTTTTAGAATTTTAAATTAACATACAGGGTGTCCCAACCAAGGGTGAAGTTGAATTCCTGGAAATTCCAAATACTACATGAAATAGATTTATTTTGGCATAATGCAAGCGCAGGTTTATGCTCGGTCTAGAAAAACGACCTACACTTGTGAATTTGGAGTTGGTGCAATCAACCCCCTATTTCCAGCATCCCCAACTCAAAAATCATTCGATCGATAATAGGTCAAGTGGCACCTCGTTGGAAAGGTACTGCAATTTTCTCTTCGAATTTGGTATTTTCGAAATTCAGAATCATCATACAGGGTGTCCCGAAGCAGGAACATTGAAAATCCAAATAACTTTTTGAAACTGGTTCATTTCGGTATACGAGAACATGTTTGATCCGAGAATAGGACTTTCTTGCGTGGTTATAGAATTTTTGCAATCAACCCCTTCCATTCAGCATCCCCAACTTGAAAATCATACAAATAATTCAAGTGGCATATCTTCAGAAAGGTTTTTTGAATTCCAGAATGATTAAAGCATTTCATTCAGTTCGGCTCTCCATACAGGATGTCGCTTTCGAAAAATTCAATATCGTCATTTGAAATTATCAACTAAAATTAATTCGAAACTGTTAAAAGTATTGGGGTACGATGTGTTGAGCATCAATTACGAAGAAATAAAGCTGATTTCTGCATTGAAAATGTTCACATTTTTTTCATTTCCATCTGGCGTGCAGTCATCTGTTATTTCTCATTTTTGCAATGAAATATTATTATTATTCAGATCAGTTCCTCATTATTGTTGTTGTTCGTCAGTTGAAATTAATCTGAAAATGGTTTATTCCACTGAGGAAAGGGTCGAAATTGTATCGACGTATTTTCGAAATAACAGTTGTGCCAAAGAAACGGCAAGGATATTCGATAGGAACCATCCTGAAAGAGAAAGGGGAGTCAGTCACCAGTACGTTAAATATTTGGTTGACAAATTCCTAGCTACGGGTTCGGTGGCAAACAAAAAACATGAAGTGGCATGTCCTGTCAGAAATGAGGCAACGGAAGTGGCAGTAGTGGATCATCTACAAATGGAGAATACTACTTCGATCAGAAAACTATCTCGTCTGACTGGTGTATCAGCTACAACTGTCCATAGAATCGTGAAACATCACAAATTTCACCCTACAAGGTAAAATTAGTGCATGAAATAAACGAAGATGATCCAGATCGTCGTTTACAGTTTTGTGAAAATCTAAGTGAAAACCTAAACGCTAATCCAAATTTTCTGAATAACATCTGTTTTTCTGATGAAAGCACCTTTATGCTCAGTGGTGAAGTGAATAGACATAATTGTCGATATTGGGACACACAGAATCCTCATTGGTTTAGAGAGGCCCACACGCAAAGGCCTCAGAAGTTGAACGTTTGGGCAGGAATTTTTGGCAATCATCTAGTTGGGCCTTTCTTTATTGAGGGTAATCTGAATGGAAATGGCTACCTACAGTTGTTAGAGGAACACATACATCCTAGATTGACAGAAATTTTACAGCACGATCCAACTCTTTCTGAGGAAGAAATGCGTTTTCAACAAGACGGTGCTCCTCCGCATTATGATGCTCGGGTGCGCCAATATTTAGACGAAAATTTCCCAGGAAGGTGGATTGGTAGAAGAGGACCTGTTGACTGGCCAGCCAGGTCACCAGATTTAAATCCCCTAGATTTTTTTTTGTGGGGCCATCTAAAATCTAAAGTTTATGCCACAAGACCAGAAAAACTGGAGGAGCTGCGGATGAGGATTATCACAGAATGCCGACTTTTGACTCCTGAAGTTTTCGCTAATGTGAGAAGAGAGTTCGAAAATCGTCTGTATAACTGTATGGAGGTGGACGGAGGTCATTTTGAACAATTGTTGTAATAATCAAGTTAGTTTTTGTTTTCAATTGAATACAAGTTCAATAAATCTCGTTTTCCTGTTTAGATGAGCATCCAATCAGTTTCTCCATCATCCCTCATCCTGATCCTCACGCCAGAAAACCTCGATTGCCAAACTGAAACCAATGCCTCAGTGATTCAGAAAATAGAAAAATCTTTCTGGAACTTTGCCACTCAACCTGTAATCACTTGTATGATTTTTTGAGTTGGGGATGCTGAATGGAAGAGATTGATTGCAAAAATTCCATATTCACGCAAGAGGGTCTTATTCTCGAATCAAACATAAACATGTTCTCGTATTATACCGAAATGAACCAGTTTCAAAAAGTTATTTGGGTTTTCAGTGTTCCTGCTCCGGGACACCCTGTATGCTGATTCTGAATTTCGAAGATACCAAATTCGAAGAGAAAATTGAAATACCTTTCCAACGAGGTGCCACTTGACCTATTTTCGATCGAATGATTTTTGAGTTGGGGATGCTGGAAATAGGGGGTTGATTGCACCAACTCCAAATTCACAAGTGTAGGTCGTTTTTCTAGACCGAGCATAAACCTGCGCTTGCATTATGCCAAAATAAATCGATTTCATTTAGTATTTGGGATTTGCAGGAATTCAACTTTACCCTCCGTTGGGACACCCTGTATGTTAATTTAAAATTCTAAAAATGACAAATCAGAATGGAGAATTGATAGACCTTTACAGTAAGGTGCCACTCGACCCTTATTCCCTATGATGAATTTCGAAATTAGGGTTGCTGGGGGTAGGGGGTTGATCTGACAAGTTTCGAATTAATTCGAAAAATGCTCCCCCTCGAAACAAAAATCGACGTGTCTTGGTGTTTTTCGCTAATGTTACTCATTTCGGAGTTATAGGGGGGGTCAAATTTTCGTTGGAACACACTGTATTTAATTATACCGTTCAATTTTACACTGAGCGCGATGTCTTTGAGTCCTACGTATTCATCCCTTTCAATGCAATCCAGATTCGTCTGCATTAAATACTTGCTCAGGTTTTTATCCTCTTCTGGATATCTCTCTGTAGCAGCAATGTTTGAAGAACCCTGAATTTATTGAACCAAACTTCCGATGCTTGAAATCCTCCACTACAACAACTACCATTAGGTTCCTTAAAATGTATGTACAGACACATTGCCTTCTCTCGGATAGTTGAACCACTCAAAGGCACTTTTTCCATAATGACAACGCCACTCCAATCTATACTATCGCTAGATCACGAACAATTTTCGCTGATAGTGAAGTTGAAACTACAGACGACATTACTTTGTCTTCGGATTTTTTTTCAATCGTACAGTTGATTCATTGAACGCGATTGTAGGAGGTTTTACTGTATATTAAAAACTGTAACCTTAAAAATCATAAAGGAAACAAATCATGTGTTTATAAACTTTCCTGTGGAAGTTGTGATAAATTAATATCGATAGAGCTTTTAGAGATTTCCATATTATGATGTCAGAGCATAAACGCTGTTCTGACGAATAAAAATCAAATCCTCTCTGTGCAATTCATCTACTAAAAGAAAAACATACTTTAACTAATAATTTTGATATTTGACATAATGAAATTGATAGACTGAAACTGAACCAATAGTTCCCAAAAGAAGCAACCCTGTTTTTTTTCCAGTAGTTGAAACTTATATAACTTATTCAAAGAAGGAATTTATAGCTCAAAGCGGTTTTAGTTTTGGTCAAATCATCAAGTCATCCTTGCGAACCAATGCATAATCCAGAACTTTATGCTCTTTCACATTCGACTAACCTTCGAAATCATACTGAATAATATCAAATGTGAATCTAGTATAAATGTTATGGAGTGCTGGAAGAAATATGACAAAGCAAAATGTATCTTTAACATAAAAGAATCAGTGGAAGAACTGTAGCCTGTTCTAACTGCGGAAAATGATAAAGAATGTGCCAATTCAATTTACCTGTAAACATTGCCGAAATTGCGAATGAGATAGGACGAGATGTGTTCGAACAAATAGCATCAAGTGCAGGAAATGTTTAATGCCTATTGAACACGAGGCTTCAACAAGCACTGAAAATGTAAAAAATCATTTAATTTAAAAAATCTTAGCGAAGGTTAGAAGAATCGCAAATAAGCTTTGTGATTTCTTCGTTTATGGAACGAAATCTTACTTTTGAAATGAAAATTGTTATTTGCACTGCTGAATAGCAGTCTGAATTAAAGGATCTTGCAAAAACTGCTAACCGTGCAAAAATTAATAATAATTAATCAATATGGTCAAAAACTTCAATTACATTGATATTTATATAAAAAAATATATATATATATATATATATATATATATATATATATATATATATATATATATATATATATATATATATATATATATATATATATATATATATATATATATGAACAGTTTTTCATATATTATCATCTTGCTCAGTCCTTGCTTCAACAGATTATTTAGAAAGACATAATGCCGTCGCTAATATTATTCATTTTAATCTAGGAATTAAACATGACCTAATTCCCAAAAGAAAAAATTTCACAAATATGAACCTGAGATTATTTGTGAAAATGACAAATATAAACTTTATTTTGATGAAACAATTCTTTGCAACAGAGCTGTAAAACACAATAGACCAGATATCATTCTTAATGATAAACAGAATCAAATAACATATATAATTGATATTGCTATACCCGACACACATAATATACAAAATAAATACAATGAAAAAATTTCTAAATATATGATGCTTGGCGACGAGATTAAAAAATGTGGAAAATGAAGAAAATATTTATTCTACCGATTATTATTTCCACAACAGGTGTTATTCCTAGAAATCTTCACAAAAGTATTGAGATTTTGGGTCTGAAGAAAAATTTGTTTGAACAGTTACAAAAGATAACAGTCATCAAATCTTGTAATATTCTTCGTAGGTTTCTTTCCGAAAAAATAATGAGGTAGAGTCATAGGTTTTTCTTTAGTTTATACTGCTCAGAATCTCATTTCATATTTTATTTATTTGTTTATATAAATGTAATATAATTAACTGACAATTTTATCATATTTATATTCAGAGCAGTATTCTATTCGATCGTTCACCACTTCACACAAAGGAAACTATTAATGAGTAATATTCAGTGTTACATGACTAAGGTCCGTACACTGGATTTTTCCGGGGAGAAAGCCTCTGACACTACTCGTTGGTACATTGATATCATTGTCTGATGATGCTATAGTATGTATATATTCTGGTAGATTGATATATTCTCATAACATTTAACGTTATCCTAATATATAATTATTCCAGGATATGTTTTGATTATAATCATTGCCTAGCAATGGTATTAATTACCGGGTGGTGGATTTATATTTTTCATGAAATCAATTTGATTGCATGAATAGATATATGGGCAACTCGTCGGGGTAAAACCCCTATATATATATATATATATATATATATATATATATATATATATATATATATATATATATATATATATATATATATATATATATATATATATATATATATATATATATATATATATATATTTTATATTTTGTCAGCTAGTATCGTATCCCATATAATCCCATATAGATCATTTTATCAGGGGTTTGAAGGTGAGCTGTTATTTGTAATACAAATTTAGTAGTAATAATTTTTGAAATACTTATTTTTAGGTTACAATCCACCCGATGAAAAGGAAGTAGATCAGCTGTAGAAAGGTTGGAAAATAAAATAAAAACGATATTTAACCTGTTGTGAAGGACCACTCAATAGTACAATCATGAAAATAAGCAAAGAAAATATTACGTAATATCAGGAAAGTTAATGCTATACATTTCCGAAGAATAGAGGGCTTGAAATTTACCTACGGTTCTTATCTTCAAATTTTATTGATATAACTATTGTTCTCGTAGTTGACATCAGAACTAGATTGACTTCTGAATACTCAGATATTCTTCTGTCATTATCAATTTGCACAAAAGGTAATTATCATGAGTTCCTCCTATTCATGATAGATTGTTACTGTTACTTACAGGAAATTTTATTAAGACTGTTGAATTAATTACAGGTATTCCTCATTGATTTGAAGTTGAAGTTTCTCTTTTATGGGTGTCTAATAGTGGGAAACATCATGTTCAAATATGTAGAAATTGCATACAAAGTTTCATTTTTACTACCACAACATTCGATCTAATATTCATGAAAGCCACAAGAAACATGCTACTGCTTATGTGAATCATATTTCGGAGAATATTCAACTACTACTTGGAGAATGCCAAGCATATTTGACAATTTTTCATATAAGTAATTGTATTATAGGTAATTTATATAACTGAATAAATAGAGTAAGTTCATCACGTGATATAGAAATATAAAGTTGTTTCAAAGCAATTTCTTTCATTTTCATTTCACAGCATATTATAAAGTTACACAAAAACATGAATCGAAGAGGAGTAAAATTGAAGAATAGAAATTTCAATTATGACAGCAAGTTCACAAGAAGCTGACAGCTCTAAATGAACAGTTACAAGGAACAGTTGTACCAAGACTGATATATTGTTAACATCTATCTATTGTAAATGAAGGTCCATAACGTAATTTAAAAATTTGTGGATGGTTGAATCTCATTTCTAATTTGCACAAGAACACTTCAATTCAAAAGATGTTTGCTCTTTTTGGGAAGGAAATTGTGTGAATTTTGGTTAATTTGAATTCATACGAAAAAGTTATGTATGGGGCAATCACATAAGTTGAAATTTCTATGTATTCAGTAGTGTGTCTTCATTTCATTACTAATTTCTCGCATTTGTGTTTTGGATACTCTCAAGAAATTTTAATTTGAGGAGAATTTCATTTTCTATTTCATTAATATACTTGAAAAATAATTCCTCCATATGGCTGTTTTAAGCTTATATTTTTGTTTATTATAATTGATGAATCTTATTCGATTCTCATCCGATCTTATTCGAATCAGAACAGTTAAGTAAATATTGAAAATTAGAAACTATAGCTCTGTATACATCGATCTTTCTGAAATATATATTATATACTTTTGAAACTATAACTTTGGGATATTGCTAATTAATATTTGAGTTGTTGATGATTGAATTTCTATGCCTAAAGGGTGTTTAAACAATTTGTTTTCTTGAAGCGATGTTGAAACTTATTTAATTTCATCTAATGCTATCTCAATTGAAGAAAGGTTAAATTTTCAAATTGAATGTATCTCTTTTAATTGGGATAGAAGCAAACAGTGTTGAAATTTGTATGGTTGATGAGTCAGTATTCATAAAACAATACTGGAAGCTGCGTTACCCTAAGGATGTGTGAGGTAATATATGAGAGAGTTCCATGTAATATAAAGAACTTGTGGTGAATTAGATATTGTTTCTTAGTTGTCATTCTGACATAAGTTACTTAATCACATCATTTAAATATATGCTCGATCTTAGTTTAATAAGTTTAAATAATTTAAAGTTTAATAATTAAAGCCTTGTTGAAGGTCAATTTGTCAATTCGATCACAGAACTATTAAGTATAAATATTAGTGAATATGAGGCGTTCCGTATAGATAGTTGGATGTGAAAAGGATTCATTATATATGGGGTTTAGTATATTAAGCGTGTAGTATATAATGCTTTAAGTTTATTAAGCGTTTTTGTATATTAGGTGTTTCGTATATTAGCTGTTTAGATATAAAGGGCGATCTCAATGGGTTCACTAATCCCATTTAAATCACCATTCCATATTCACGAATAAATAACCCGCGAATAAAGAGCTTATATTGTATACTGAAAATTGGAACATCATTGTTACACCTATAAAAAGAACAGAGAATAAAACTCCAAGAATATAACAGTTTTCCATTTAATTCAAATGATGCTAATATATTTTTATGGCAATTAAACCATCACGATAAAGGCAAAATTGCTAGTATTTGCTCATAAAATTACTACAGTTTCCTTCAACTTGTATTCATACTTCTGTATAGATTTCACCCTTCTTAGAAACCCTTGTTTGTGCAACAAATAGTGATCAATCATAAATTAATTCATTCAAAACGTAACGAATAATGCTAACAAAACTGGCTGTGTGTAATGTTCCTTGGCTAATCGATGTGAAATATCTCTAGAGAGAAAAATAATGAAACACGAGAACGTGTGTTTAATGGCTATATAAATATGGAAGTGAAATGGGTTAGTAAAAACAAATAAAAATTCCATTAGCAAGTATGAATATCGAGGAACTTGTTCTGATTAATTTATTTTCATAGCTGTTACACCAGTTCACAAAAACCCTTCAGAAAAAAAATTAAATATATACAAAAACAATTAAATTGAAGTTTTTGACCATACTGATTAATTATTATATTCTGGCCTAGGCAATGGTTTAAAGAATTTTATAATTTTTGCTTGGTTGATAGTTTTTAAAGCTCCGTCAATTCAGATTGATATTCAGCAGATGCATTAAGAATTTGCCTCTTAAAGATAAGACTTCTTTCCATAGATGAATCAATTTTCATAAAGAAATCACCTTACCAGTGCTTGCCGAAGCCTGGTCTTTAATAGCTTGTTTGTTTAACATTTCCTCCATGTCGATTTCACTCAAATTTTCATCTTGCGATTCAAGCAACTCCAAAATGTCACTTGAATTTATCTGTTTCAACCCATCTCGTCCAATGCCATTCACAATTTCGGCAATTTTTACAGTTAAAGTTTGAATTTCCACAGATTCTTCATCTCTTTCCGCAGTCAGAACAGACCACCATGATTTCAATGGATTCATTTCTTTCACTGATTCATTACTGTTTAAGATACATTTTGCTAAGTCAAATTTGTTCCAGCATTCCATAACATTTATATCGGGATCACATTCCATATTATCCAATATGATTTTGAAGGTTCGTCTAATGTGATAGAGCTGAAAGGCCCGCATTATTTTTTGCTGCATAGGTTGTAGCAAAGACAGGTAAAATGTCACAAAAAATAGCACTTGCAACCCACGCTTTCTTATTATCACGCCAAAATAATGGCAGGCCGTTCTTGTTTTGATTTTCTCAAACCAGGATGATTCAACGATCCTTAAAGCATCAGTTGTTTAGTGACTTAATCCCCAGATGTATAAGAAGATAACAGCAGCATAACTCTATCCTTTGCTGCCTTGAATCCAGGGGAGACTAGAATGTTTTCTTTGGCATTTTCTTCCAAACCAGTTTTTTTTCAATTATAGTACTGAAAAGTACAAATTTCCGCAATCAACGGTGTATGGTCCACTTCATTCAGCCTACGTCGACGGCGGTCGACGTACAGTAACCTGTACCAAAGCCCTTTCAAGCTACGCTGAACAGGAAATCCAAACCACACTGAAAGGAATCCGCTGGCGCTGATGGACGGTCCTCTTAAGACGGCTCCGAAAGGAAGTGCACCTGCAGCGTATGAAATGGGCTAGCGCAGGAACAGATGCCAAAGTTCTCTGGGCGGCTGCTCACTGCAGTTTCGTCTGCATCAAAAAGGTTTGTATCCTCCATCAGCTACTGGGTTTGAAAATTCTTCTGGCTAAATTTCTGCAGCAAAAGTGTCTACAGATGCAGCTTCTCGATCAATTTTGGTGCTACGTAATAATTGACGCACCTTAAATTTATTGAACCAAACTACACTACCACACCTACCAACAGGTTCTTTAAATTGTGCGTAACGACGATTTGCCTTCTACCAGATAATGGAACCACTCAGGGGCACTCTTTTTTAGTAGCGGTCTTCAGTGTTGAACCTAAAGGAGACCATATTTAATCTTAGGATTTTTATCGATTGTACAATCGATTCATTAATATTGAAAGGGCATGATACGGATGCAAACGACACTCCAAGGCGTAAACGATCGAGCATTCTTTTATTTCGTATCGAAACTCGTTTTTCAATTCTTTTAGGCGGCATTATAAATCAGGAAGACAACAGTAGAGACGTATAACTCCATAACAATTTCTGTAACCCATGGAAAAATGAAAGAATGGAAAAACGCAAAGCGGCTTTCACCAAAAGACGGAACGTCTAATAAGTGCCATTTAACAATTTACTTTATGCTTCACTTAAAGATTTTATTTGTTTACATTCTCAAAAGCACAGACCGCGTCAAAGGCGGTTTATGTCAAAGGAACCTCAGAACTAATGCAGCGGCGATATCCTTCAAAAACATACTTCAGACGTAGTAATGATAAGGTCTATTTTACCTTTTTATTGGTCCATTTGGCGCTTACGAAGGATATCAAATCCTATTTATTAATACACTAGCAGCCCACACTGGCTTCGCACGGTTATCAAACAAAATATTTCAAAAATTATGATTTTTTACACATACACACACACATATTATTAATTTAATTTTTCTCTTTTTTTTATTTTATTTGTATTATTTTCTTTTTGTATTATTCTTTCGTTTATATTTCATTTTTATCGTTTGTAAGAAGTCCTTTATCATAAACTTTACTTTTCTGTTCCTGCAAATCAATTTATTAAGTCAGAGCTTAACTCTAAAAGATTTCTATCTTTATCTATTATTATATATGGTGCCGTCTAACCAAGCGGTATGAGCGGCAACCATGCGATATTTTTCAAATAAGTTACATTTTTAAACTCGCGATATCTTTCGAATGGAATGTCCTAATTGAATGATTCAAAAAGTTGTATAATGGTGAGTGAGCAGATTTAAATATGAAGTCATTTATTTTGATTTGGATCAATTCCAAAGTATAAGTAAAATAGCTCTTATAGCGGTGGCACTTATATATATTTTTTAAAATGAAAAAACACTTATTGTGACATAACTATAATAGTTAGACATATGCGCGATATATTTTGTAGATAATTATGTCCTGCAAAGTCGTTGCACATTAATTTGTTCTATAATCAATAGTTTTCGCAGCGCACACGATTTGAGAAAGTTTTTTTCACACCTTGGGTTACATCATTAGAGTTTTAGTACGGATCCCTAACTTTTTCGAAAGTTTAATGAAACCTATGTTCACCGGAGATTGTGTAGCTTCCTAACAGTGAAAGAATTTTTCAAATCGGTCATGTAGTTTCTTTATAATATTAGTATACACACAACCAAATTTATATGGAATCACCCGATATTTTGAATATTACCTCAGGGATTTTGGAAATTTTGAAGGATTGTTAGAATTGATCATTTCTGAGATATTTCAATAGAAAAAAGAAATAAATTGAGGTTTATTTTGAGAATGAAACAAATAAGAGAAAATAAAGGACTCTTCCCGTAAGTAGTAAAAGATTGGAAATTGTTTTCTCACGGAGTAGCTGTTTTTTTCTGGATCTCAGTAGCTTGTATTATCTCTTCTTGATACAAGTCTGGCATGCTTTGGATTAGGTTTTCGACCCCCTCTGGGGTGATATTCTGCTACTCTTCTGTGGCAGCTTGGATGAGCTGTTGTGGGGTTCTCGGATTATCCTGGCGCGATCTCATCTTTCTTTTGAGATTATCCCAAAAATGTTCACTAGGATTTAGGTCTGGAGAGCAAGCAGGCCAGTCCAAAAAAGCGATTCTGTTTGTTTCAAGATAATGTCGAGTGAGGTTGCTGATATAAGGTGGAGGATATGAGGATAAAAAGTGAAATTCTCACCGTGGGCACCTCGCCCAAGTCTCACGTAATTTCCACCCGTTGCACACGCCGGAAACGAAATCAAATCTCTTTTGGTCCCCAGCATAATGCTACCCCGAAACATCACATTGCCCCCTTGGTATTTCGTAATTTGTCTTGCTGCTCGGAGTCTAGCTTGTCTTCCACGACCCCTTAAAATCCGAATCCGTCGAGTTTTAAGGGTGGTGATCGAGCACCGATTTGGTCACATCTGAAAAAAGAACTTCCGCCAATTCTCAATATTCCAATTTTGTTGCTCGATACACCAATTTAATCTGATAATTTCTGATGTCTGGTTAGCTCTGGAACTCTCAAGGGCCTTCAGCTGTATAAAGCCCTTGAACGTAGGCTTCGACGTATCGTTTCGACTGATACACTGATGCCTGTTGCTTCCAGAAATTGCCTTTGGAGTATGGGATGCGACGTTCTAGGGTTTCTTCTTGAAATTTGACACAAAAACCGGTCTTGTTCTTCAGAAGTAATCTTCCTACGACTTCTTCTAGGCCTATTTCGCAAAGATTGTAGCTCCACGTATCGGGCGTAGGTTTTTGAAATCACCCCCTGTGATACCACCATTGTGGCTGCAATATCCCACTGTGTCGCCTCTTCTTCAACGAGAGCAATTATTCGACCCCTCTGCATCTCTTCAGCCGCGAATATGAGCATTGGGTCGCATTTTTTTTCATCCGCGAATAGTGAATGCGCGAATGTAGAAAGTGGGAATGAGGATGTATTCATGTACATCGTTATTTCAGTCACTTGACTATTCGTAAAACAAAAATTTATATATTCATTTCTTCCCTTTTATTGTACTGTGAAAAATTATAGATTCCTATAACTTCCAGGATATATCACCTTGTCTCATTCTTATTTACAATTTTTATGCGCAACAAAGTATATTGAAAATCTAGATATTCCAGAAACCGTATCTATCTACCTTTGAATATTTATGCTCGTCTTCACGCTGACTTTAAGCAATGCAGAAAACATATTTCAGTCTAAATCAGATGGGAATTTGAATTCGGTATTCTGGAATGGGATTCGAGACGTCGCTTCGATAATTTAGAATAATATTTCATGTGGTTGTTGTACAATTTTAAATTTTTGTTGGGGATGTAACATAAAGCTGAATAGCATATCTTGGTAAAATGGTCGTATCCAAATATAAAAATGAGAAAAAAAAGTTGTAATACGTAAGGTTTTCTCTTTACATTTATAGAACTACATTCAATGTCACAATATCTAATGTGTAAGGAAAAAAATCTTATTTAAGTTATATTGATTTCATTTACGTTGACCCCCACTAAACGTACTTTACATTCAACCTTCCTAAGGTCTTTAATTTTACGAAAGTTGGCGTGCTTTGGGTCAGATCTGACCCAAGTAGTAAAATTATATTGAAAATAAACAAAAATTGAAGATCAATTGTTTGATTATTTATCCTGAACTAATATTTTTGAAACGATATGGAAGCACTTATATTTTTCAGTACCCAGAAGGTCCACCTCTGTTATTAATGACACTTTGCATCGTCGCGGCATGCTCAATATTAAATTGTCTATTACATTTTGGACTAAGTCATTCCAAGCCCTGAACTGCTAATCGAAGCTTCTGTTCATGATGGAAGACGCTATGACGCAGCAGATTTCTTTTTAGGGTGTCCCACACATGCTCGATGTGATTCAGATCTGGGGAGCAGGATGGCCACGGTAGAAGATCGATATCATTCTCTTCAAGAACGTTCAAGACAACTCTTGCACGATGAGGAGGGGCATTATCTTGTTGGAAGAGGGGATTTTGACCCATTGTTTGGAGATACGGTACCACTACAGGTAAAACTATCTCATTTGCGTAAGAATTTCCCTTGAGGTTGTTCTGTATGTAAACGAGATCAGTTCTTCCACCAAGGGAGGTATACCTCTCCAAAACATCACTGATCCGCCTCCCTGTCTAATAATTTCTCGAGCATGCTGGAGACTGTTTTGATTTCCAGGTTCCCTCCATATTCGAATTCTTCCCGAATCGGGATAATAACTAAATCTAGATTCATCACTGAAGAGAACTGTGGCCCACCTCTCTTGAATCCCAGTTTACGTGTTCTTGGCACCAAGCTAAACAACTCTTAAGGGACGTCTGGAGTGGAGTTGACCTTCGTGCAGTCGATTTCTCACAGTTTGGTCGGAAATTTGTACATTATGAGCTCGAGATAGCTCTGCTGTGGTAGTACGATCTCTTCTGGCTTGTAAACCCAAAAATCGGTCTAGAGCGTTTGTAGTAAACCTGAAACGACCTGTATGGCGTTCTTCTACGCTACCTGTTTTATTGAAACGCGACCATAAACGGTTTATGATACTTGGGCTACTTCCCAGAACCCTGGATACTTCCCGTTGTGAGCTCCCAGCTTGGAGCATGCCAACGGCTCGTAACATCTCTTCTCTAGTCAAATGTCGTCTTTCCATGGTCGAATCACAAAACTTGAATCTTTTATTTGTGATTACAATAGAAACAAAGTGCCAACTAACTGATTTCAAACACTGAATACATGAAATGATTATAAGGCAGCGTCGCATCTGCTGCATTTTTAGTTTTTTATAAAAAAAAACAATCCAATGAATGTGTTGAATGGTTGGGTGCGGGCCCCATACATGGGAACACTATTCTACACTAGGTTGCATCAGTGCTTTGTATAAGAGCAACAGGTGTCATGTGAAGTATTGGTCAGCCCTGAAAGGAAAACTGAGTTTAACAGAAGCAGGTTTGACAATGGCTGGCACATGAATATGCCAGCAAACTACAATGTTGACTATAATGCCGAGTAAGTGCATATTTGTTTCTAGAGAAATGATAAGAGGAGGTTTCCCAGCAATGACTTTTCTGGAGTATTGTGAGAGACTTAATTAAGCATTGGATATTTCAAGAATCATCGAGAGAAGGGCCCAATTGAAAGAGATTTAAGGAAGAATAATTACGTAAACCTGTCCAACGTTTGGTCTTAGTAGCCAGGTCATTTAAATGTGGAAACAGTGAATGAAAGAGTATTTGACGTTAACTAGAAAACGAGAACATCATGGTACAATCGTCCGCAAACCCAAATATTTTATTTTGGGAGGATTGGACCAAATCATTAATCTGCAAGAGAACAGGAGTTGGTGAGAGAATAAAGACTAGGGATACTCCTAAATAAGCCTGAGAAGATTCACTGGTTACACCATCTATCACCTGAAACGATTTACTGAAGAGAAAGCTACTAATTCAACCACGCAATTTGTAGGAAAGTCCATGTAGGATTAGTTTATTCATCAATGCTGCGTGTCAAACCCTCTCAAAGGTCTTTGAGATATCAAGACCAATAGCTCTTGATTGTTGATGTCCACAAATGCGTCATGTATTCAAGGAAGTCACCAGTTGATCGTTGTTTACGGAAAATATATTGTCGATCACTGATGATGCGCAAACCCAAATATTCTGTTTTAGGTGAAGTGGAGCAGATCATTGATCTGCAACAGCAAAAGAGTTGGCGAGAGTATGGAGTCCTGGGGTATTCCTGCATTAACCTGAAAATATTCACTCGTTACACCATCAACTACCACTTGAATCGATCTTCTGAAGAATAAGCTTCTTATTCTTCGGAAAGTCCATATGCGATTAGTTTATTCCAGAGCAATCTTGATGTCCACAATTGCGTAATATATGCCAGAAAGTCACCAGTTAATCTTTGTCGATTTCGTGAATTGAATTCTCTGTTCTATCTTTCAAATGATCGATAGGAAAAAGAAGAGAAAATGGAAAATGACATATAAATCATTTTTCTAATTTTAGGAAAAAACTGGAATTAACAACATTCAATTTAGCCCCAGCTGAGACTATTAACACACAATAGTTTAATCAGTGTTAGTATTAAATCAATATCTTACACCCACAAGCGATATACTTTAGGAAAATAAACTTAATCAGAAACATCAAGGCTGTTCTGAACCACAATTTAGCGCAGAGGAATGGCTGTCATCTCGCGTTACGTCACTGGAATATACAGAAACCAGAACGTTGATGAAACCCATTAGCCTGCATTATTAAAATGTTACAGTGACCTAATAACCACCCTACTAGATCTTCATTATTTGCACTCTAGGCGACGTAGCTCCGATCCTGTCATCTGATATACGAATTTATTTGAGGCAAACTCAACCTTGAAAACGTTATGAAAAGCAAATACAATGGTCAACAATTAATAAGAATCGAATACGATTGTCAAAGCTTGTATTTTTGCTAAGTTGGCTGAACTGTTTTCTACATGGACGCGATCTGTCATTTAGTTTGTTCACAGTGCTCGATTTTTCAATTTTCACAAGTTATGTTATGCGATTTTAACAATGGATAAAAATATGGAACAGAGAATTTGTCCCAATTTTAAATCGCACATGCAATTTAGTGTGCCGCAATTCTAAAAATGTTACAAAGGGCTTATGGCGAATTGACTTTATCGGAACCAAGTGTACCAAGAGTAGTGTCGTGCATTCAACAACGGCCGAGATGTGGTCTCGCTCTGGTCGGCCATCAGCATCTTCAACTAAAGTTAACATCGAATTTTTTAAACATCTATTAAATAAGGCTAAAAAGTGGTTACTTTCCTTTTACAATGACATACTCAGCTCAGGTAGTATTTCCTTGAATTTAGAAAGTCTAAAGTTATTGCCATTCTCAAACCTGGAAAAAATCCAGAACTTCCGAGTAGTTATCGACCTATCAGCTTGCTTTCTGTTTCTTTCAAAATTTTAGAATGACTTCTTTATCAGAGGCTAGAACCAATCATTGACAGAGCTCTGTCCACTTCTCAGGGAGGTTTTCGAAATAACTGGAATTGTTCTGATCAGGTTTTAGGTTTATCCACTTTCATTGAGACAGGATTTCAGAGTAAACTTAAAATAGGCGCTGTATTTGTAGATCTCTCTTCGGCATATGACACAGTTTGGAAGGATGGTTTAGATTATAAACTCTTTGAAGTAGTTCAATATGGAAAAATTGTAAAGTTGATTGAAAATATGTTATCTGATAGAAGACTTCGAGTTTCTATCGGTGAGAAAAGCAGTAGATTTTACACTCTCAATTATGGCCTACCTCAGGGATCTGTTCTTGCACCTCTTCTCTTCAATTTATATATGTCTGACATCCCTGAAACTTCCTCTACAAAGTTTATTTATGCTGATGATATTGCTTTGGTTTTTCGACACTATGACTTCGAAACAATTGAGGAAGCACTGACTTCTGATTTAGAAATTCTGAACATTTTCTTCAAAGAATGGCGTTTATGTCCAAATCCTTCGAAAACTGAGGTTTTTTGTTTTCATCTGAATAATCATGAGAAGGATAGGCAACTAAGAGTATTCTTCAATCAATCACTATTAATTCATAATTTCACTCCAACAAATCTTGGTGTAGAGCTTGATCGTTCTTTGACTTTCAAATTTCATATTGATAAATTTTGTCAGAAGTTGAAAACAAGAAACAATATACTACATAAACTAGCTGGATGTAATTGGGGCGCCGGAATCTATATTCAGCAGCAGAATATTGCTGTCAGGTGTGGTTGAATAGTGCTCATGTCAATAAGATTGACTCTCAGTTGAACTGTACTCTCTCTCTTCATTCTTTATCATCTCCTGAGGATGTAGCGACTAACTAATGAAATGTCATCAATGAAAGTTTTCCATTCCTTTCTATCCTGTGCCATTACAACTAGAGAATGCATGGGTCGGCCTGTTGTTTCTGTAATTTGATCCATCCATCGTGTTGGGGACCTTCCTCTTCCTCTCTTTCCATCTACTTTCCCCTGAATAATGATTTTTTCCAAATTCTCTGGTCCTCTTCTCATGATGTGTCCGAAGTATCTCAATATTTTGAGTTGAATTGCACTCGAAAGTCTTTGTTTTGTGCGGAGTTGCTTTAGAATCGATGTATTCGTTCGGCGTTGTGTCCATGGGATGTTAAGCATCTTTCTCCAACACATCATTTCTGTCGCGTCGATTTTTCTTCTTTCGCTCATTCGAAGGACCAAGATTCGCAGCCGTATGTGAGAATTGGAAAGATGAGGCACTTCATAAGCCTGGTTTTAGTGGAAATAGCGATATTTCGATCGGCCCAAATTTTATTCATTTTTTCGTAGCTACCTTGGTTAGTTCGCATCTACGTTTAACCTCTCGTTCTACGTTTCCTACGTTTGTTATCAAGGATCCCAGATAAAGATATTCTTGCACTACATCAAACCTATCAATTTGCTTTTTTCTGGTTGATTGTTGTTCATCCTGTCCACGATCATGATTTTTGTTTTAGAAACATTCAGTTCCAAGCCAAGTTCCGTACTCTCTCTCCACTCTGCTAACAAGCTCAGTCAGTTCTTCCTCACTTGTTGCCAGGAGGACCGTATCATCCGCGAATCTCAGATTATTTACACATCTTCCGTTAATTGGTATGCCGCCCTTCCATCCGTCTAATGCCTTTCTCATTATGTATTCAGTGTATATGTTGAATAACTGAGGAGAAAGAATACACCCTGCCTCACTCCCTCTTTGGTTTGAATTCTGATGACAGTATTTCATTGATTTTCACAGTATCCCTGGTTTCATTATATAGGTTGATGATTAAGGCACACAAGTGATCCGGTACAGCCATATTCCCTAGAACGATCCACAACTTATTCCATTTCACTCTATCGAAAGCTTTTTATAATCAATGAAACATATGTATAGGGGTATATTGAACTCTCAGGCTTTTCTATTATTTGCCTTAAATTTATCAAATGCTCTCTAGTCCCTCTTCCTTTAACAAATCCTGCTTGCTCTTCCGGGATTTGGTGTTGTAAAAGTTCTTCAGTCTTTCGTTGATTATTGTCAGCATTATTTTGCTCGTATGTGAAATAAGTGTTATCGTTCTGTAGTTTTCGCATTTTCTGTTACTCCCTTTTTGTGAATTGTGATAATTGTGCCTTGTGTCCAATCTCTTGGCCATTGTGTTGTTTTCCATATTTTATTACACAAGTGGTGTAGGCTTCAGGTGCCCTCTTCTCCTATTCCTTTTAGTATTTCGGATGTTATTTTATCGTTGCCTGGAGATTTGTTATTTTTAAGTTTATGGATAGCTGACGTAATTTCGCTGTGCAGTATGAAAGGTTCTTCTTCGTATTCTTTTATTTCGTGTTCATTAATTTCCTCGCTTTCGGCGTAGAGTTTCTCGCAATAGATCCTCCAAGTCTCTGCTATTTCTTCTCTGTCTGTAACAAGTTTACCATTTTCATCTTCTATAGGCCATGTTTTTGGTTTGAATTCTCGGGTCAAGTATTTAATTTTTCGAAAAAGATCTCGTGGTTGGTTAGAATGGCTATGAACTTCTATTTCTTTGCATATGTTGGAAAAATACTCGTTTTTATCTCTTTTACATGACCTCTTAATTTCATCGCTTATCTCTCTAAAGGCTTTCTTGTTGTTAGTATCAACCTTTCCTTTATTTGAAATTTTTCTTCTTTCTTCAACCAGTTTCAATGTATAGTCAGAGATCCAATGTTTTCGTTTGAGAGGAGGTTTTGAACGATCTGTCTCTGCGGCGTTTCTTATCCAGTTTTTTATTTCTGTCCATTCTTCTTCCGGAGTTGTTTCTTCTATCAGAGTTGGCTTAGTTGTCCTCAAAGTGTCTTGGAAGCTGTTTCCAGGCCCTACGACCAATCTTTTTTCAGGCTTTCTCGTCACGGGTGTTTTGAGTTTCAACTGTATTTTAGCTGTTAAGAGTTGATGGTCTGTACCGCAACAAGCTCCCGGACAGGTCTTGCAGTTTGTTACCGAAGATCTCCATCTAGTTCTCATCATGATATAGTCAATTTGGTTTCGGAACTTATCGCCTGGACTTTTCCATGTATAAAGTTTTCTAATATGATTCGTGAAAGTAGTGTTCATGATTGTGAACTCATTGTCAATAGCAAATTGTATTAATCTGTCCCCTCTTTCATTCCTCTCACCGATTCCGTATTTACCGACAATGTTTCGGATATGGTCATCTGTATTAGTGTTTCCTACTTTAGCGTTAAGATCTCCCATAACCATTGTGACCTCTCTGTTGGGAATCTTGCAAAGCGTCAATGAAAGTTTGTTATAAAAATCTTCTATATCGTTCTCACTTGCATTAGCTGTGGGAGCATACACTTGTAATATATTCAGTGCCCTTGGTTTTGTATTTAGTCTTATGTTTATTATACGGTCGTTGATTGTCTGGATGTCTGTTAGGAAGCTTTGTATTCTGGGTGTCACTAATACCGCTACTCCGGCAAAATTTTGTCTATCGTCCGATGCAAAGTGGATAAAGTTGTTGTTACTCGTATGGAAAATCCTGACCAATCCAATGCGTCTCTGCGAGACCCAGGATGTCTATTTGGTGTTTCTTCATTTCTCCTCTATCAGCGCTAATTTTCCGGTCTGGTTCTTAAGACCTCTAATGTTCCATGTGCCAACATGAAGTTCTTTCCTCAGTTGTAAAGCTGTTCCAGTAGCTGAATTTCCAGACGAAGCCTGGTTCCCTACTCCTGTCTGGCCGGTCGCCCATTTCACACTACTCGACCCGGAATCAAGGAAGCGCCGGTTGTCAGTCGGATCGCTTGACTGATCTATTACTTTCTGTGACATTATCCATTAGTTCTCTTGGGAAGTTTTATGAGATGGTTTCCCCTTGCCTTTCTCATCGCATTGCAGAAACCATTGAGACTGATGCAGTCGTGCCCTCTGGTGTCCATCATTGAGCCATTCCAGGATCATTCCCTTTGTGCCTCAACGTGGTATTGAAAACGATGCTGCCCATTTTCAAGCTAGATTTTGGTTCGCCCCGAGTATTTCATTTCCCCGGTACCACCTATGTCTAGGAGGCATTCCCCTATCCACCACCTGGGGAGGCGCCCTATGGGGGATCTAGCTAACCACACAAGGGTGAACTGTACTATGAGAGTTATAAGTGGATGTATCAGTTCAACTGCTACCCCATGGTTTCCCGTTATTTGTAATATAGTTCCTTCCCATATTCGCAGGAAATTAGCTCTTAAATCGTCTTGGGATAAGTATCACTCATTTCCAGAAGTTATTCCGATAATACACAATCTTCTAAATCCACCTAACCTAGGATTGAAATCTAGGAAACCAATTTGGTCGATTGCCTTGTTACGTACACGGGTGAACGCTGTTGATCCTTGGAAAACCGAATGGCAGGAAGTTGATGTTTTTAATAAAGTTCTCATAAAGGATCCTTCCAAAAAGGTTGCAGGTTTCGATATAAGTAGGAAAAATTGGTATACATTAAATCGTCTCAGGACAGGACATGGTCGTAATAATAGTATGTTGTTCAAATGGAATACTGTAGATATCAATCGTTTTTATGATTGTGTTTTTATATATATATATATATATATATATATATATATATATATATATATATATATATATATATATATATATATCGATAAAATCAAGGAACTAGTATTTGAAAGTCGTCATTTAAGTTGAAGAGAATTAGGCAATGAACTCTCTGTGTCTCACGAATCAATTCATGGAATTTTAAACGATTATTTGGGCATGAAATGCGTTACCACTCGGTTACTTCCAAAAGACCTAAATTTCCTTCAAAAATTGAATCCGTAAAGGTCGCTGAAGATATACTTGAACGACTCAATTCGACCCCACATTCAGAAACGCATTATAGCTGGTGATGAGACATGGGTTTATCAGTTTGACAAGTAAACCAGTCTACCAGCTTCAGGATGGCGCCGAAACCGAAAAAAACACGTCAAAGTCGATCCAAAACAATAACTGGTACTTTTTCGACAGGATGTGTTAATTGTCTTACAGTGAGTTTTACCTGACTGTAAGTAATTTTTTGTTGATTGAGACTGATTCTTTGTCTTACACTATTTATTTACACATATACACATTTAACGATACATATAACGTTGTACTGATAATGGACTGTATTGACGATATAATAAGATGATGAATAGTGAATGAATACAATGTAATGATCTTATTTACGATTGATACAGAGTAAGGTTACAGTTTAAGTGTTACAAACTGAATGTTAGATACTGAATGATAGATCGATGATGAAAGATAGATGATAGAAAAAATTATGTGTCTTAGGTCTGCACATTTTCTTAAATGCTGTAGAGAAGGGGAGAGAGTTGGGATTCTAAAATTTGAAGATTCTAAGAATAAGATAGGATCAATGGGCAGGTATGTATTGTTTACGACCGGAACGTGCCTAAAAGGGACAAGAACTTTACTGTAATGAAATTGCCGACAAGAGGATTACAATATTCGATGTAAATCGAATATATATGATTCAAAATTGTGGGGAATTTCTACAACAAAAGGAGAATTATAATATTTAGGGAAAATATTCGTGTTTTGTTTTGTCATGAAATTTTAAATTATATTGTATCCAAAATTGTTTAACCTAATCTTAAGGCACGCAACAGGATGTACTCACATCTAAATAACTCCTTGGGTCCGAGGCAAGCAATCTCTCAGAAAGTGTCCTTAATTCCCTTAATTTATTCAAATCACCTAAATTATGATATACTTTCCATTTTCTATGTTGCTCATTCTTCTGTTTTTTAAATAAAGAAGCTTAAAATTTGAATGATATTTTCAATAAATATTCCCAAAATGGCCAGTGATGCACTACACTAATTTTGATGGGGCAACTGTAACATATTTTTTAATAAATAGCACCCTGTATATTTCCACATCTACTGGACACATTTAATGAATTTGGGTAAGGGTAAACATTCCTTTTCTGCAAATTGGAACTAGTTCTTATGAAAACCACAAGAGTAACCAACGTGAAAAAAATCTAAAATACAACAGCCTGTATCTGGAGAACGAAAGACTTTTGTATATGTCTTCATAGGTCTTCCTGTTTCGGAAACACCTTATATATTAGTTTATTTTCAACATGTAAGTATACAGTGTGTATCATCCAAATATCTCACTGTAGTTAACAATAGTAAACCAAGAGATACTTCATGTAATGTTACAAATCTATATGAAATATTCTATTCAGTCGTTTTTGCGGGATTGAGTAATAATTTTTCCTGAATCCGATTTTATCTGAATAAAAAAAATTCGAAAACTGTTTTAAAAAAATATATATTTACTCAGATTGTACTATATGTTCGACAATAATATGGGTACGGTTCAGCAAATTTATAGTACAGTTGTCCATCCATAAAACATGCAAATGGCAATAAGAAACAACTCCAGTCGAACTCAGGGAAATAATTTGAAATAAGCTCCATAAAATACTGATACACTCTCGATATCCTTTTGAATTCCTCGTAGTTTCTTGAATTTAAATCTAAGAGTCGTTCTGGATTCAATAAATTAGGTTTGAGGATTTTAATTGATTCCAACGCATGACGTATTTCACGCCTTCCTTGTTCCTTCGTTACTTTTGGACTCATTGGAATTTTCATCTCCATTTTTTCTTTACCCGAAATTTTTCCACCTTGAATAACTTCTTTTTTTTCTGGCATTTTCATCTTTTCTATTTTCTTCGCAGGTTTCATTTGTTTTCCTTCAATTTTATCCTCCTTTTGACGTTTTTCCCCTTTCAATTTTCTTTTTCGTTCTTTCTTCTCCTTTTTCTTTTTCTTTTCAACGCTTTCGTCACGTTTACTTGTTTTCTCAGAGAGTTTTTTGTCGTCGGCTTGCGTTTCTTTCTCCTTAACTTTTCGCTTTTTCTCCTGTTTCTTCTTTTTGGTCATCGTCTTTTCATCTCGTTTCTCAGAACCTCCAACGCTTTTATCCTCCCTGTCTTTCTTTTTTTTCTTCGACTTCGCTTCAAAGTCTTTTTCTTCTTTTTTTCTCGTGATTTTTCCTTTCTGCGATTTCGTTTTTTCTGTGTCAGTTTCAGATTCCGTTTTAGTTTTCTTTTTTCTCGACTTTCTTTCAACTGACGTAGTAGATTCGCCAGTTTCTTCCCCGTCTTGTTTTCCCTTCTTACTTTTTTTCTTTTTCGATTCTGTTTCAGTTGTAGCTGTGGTTTCGCCACCTTTCTTCTTTTTCTTGGCCTTTCCTTCACCCTTTTCGCCTCTTCTCTCCTTCGGTTTCATTTCATCTTCAGTTTCAGTTTCGGTTTCGTCGCCCTTCTTCTTTTTCTTAGACTTTTTCAACTTCTGTTCGTTTTCAAATTCGGTTTCACTTTCAGTTCCTTTCTTCTTTTTCTTCTCAGACTTTCCTTCAATCATATCTTCTATATCTTTTTTTCCTTTGCCTTTTTCACCTTTCTTTTTCTTCAACTTCTTTTCCTTTTCAATTTCGGTTTCACTTTCGGCGCCTTTCTTCTTTTTTTTCTTGGACTTTCCTTCAATGGATGTAGCAGATACTCCTTCTTTTCCTTTTCCACCTTTTCCCTCCTTCAATTTAGTTTGATCATCAATATCAAGTTCTGATTCACTTTTGTCGCCTTTCTTTTTTTTCTTCTTAGACTTTTCTTCTACAGACACAGAAGATTCACCAGCCTCCTCAACACTTTTCCTTCCTCTACCCTTTGCTTTATCTTTCTTTTCTGCATGGAGCTTTTCTTTTTTCCCTTTCATAATTCGATCTTTCGTTCCTTTCCTTTGAGCTTCACCATCACCAGCTTCAACTTCTTCCTCTCCTTCCCGCACAGATTCTGCACTCTCTGTCTTACTTCCCTTTTTTCGACCTTTCTTTTTCTTTTTTAAACTAACTTCGCTTTCGTCTCCTTCTGTACCCAGCCCTCCAGCTTGTTTCGATTTTCTTTTCTTCTTTTTACCTCCATCTTTTCTGTCTTCACCATCAGAAATATATTCGTCTCCTTCTACTATTTCTCCACCTTCAATAGCCGAAGTCGCTTTGGTCTTCTTCGCCGATACAACATCTTCCACCTCACAAATTTGATCGTCTTCTTTGTCACGCCCAAAGGTACCAATAAATCTATCTAGTTGTTCCGCTTCCATTTCTTTAATTTCTTCAATAGATAAGGGTTCTCGATAAATTTCACTTAGATAATAACTATCAGTTTCTCTTATCTGATCCATTAGTTCAATCTTTACTGCCTCCTTGGCAAATTCCATTCTTTCAATTTCTTCATCAGCTTTCTTTTGTTGCAAAGAACCCTTGCGGTACAACGGATAACATTCGCAAAACTCTTGTTCTCGTATAACATTTCCATTGATATCAAGTTCTACATCAGGAATTACTTGACCGCAATGGAATCCACAATTAAGTATTCTTGGTTGCCTGGATCCAGTTTCTTCCTGGATATCAATAACAGAAGAAACTTTTTTATATCCACCACCCTCTTCTGATAATGTAGTCGAAATTGCTTTATCCAGAAATGATGTAGATTTTCCTTTAGACGCTTGTAAAGTCTGCTGCGATTCAGTTTTTTGCGATTTTTTCAATCCTTTTTTCGATGGCGTCCTCAATTTTTCTTCTTCTTCAAGCCTTTTTATTTCTTCAATACGTTTCTCTTGTTCTCTCATTTGTCTAGCTTCAAGCATCAGTAAATCAATACCACTTGGTGGTATCTTGCCGTTAGGATCAAACCTTTTATATCCAGAGTTTATACTATCATAAAACATTATATTACATGGATGTTTTGTATTCAACTTGTTACTGTACTTATTACATAATTCAGAACAAAATTTCACGCATCCACAACAAGGACAACACCTTAAATCTTTGATTTTTTTCAAACAATGAAAGCAAACGTCATATTTCCTCGGATCGCGATCCAAAACGTAGTAAGACAAGAACGTAGGAACTGGAAACTCATACTCTAGTTTCTCTATTTCATCCTCTAATGAAACAGACATTTTCTTCACCATTACTTTCTTCTTAGGCGTACAATTGGTAATAAATTCTAATACTTTCAGAATTAATTGTTTGATGATAGAGTTTACAAGAATTTTTTTACTGTGAATTAAAACTTTGACGCAGTCCAAAGCTTCTTGAACGGTCAAAAATTTCGCCATGTTCTCGAAACATTTGTGAATTAGAAGATCTTCTTTAGCAAACAATAGCAAGTACTGCATTAATTGATATTGATATATTTTAGTTAGGATATTTCTACCAATTTCTTTGATGTAGGCAACTACTAACTTATTACAGTTTTTCGAAACATTTCCTTCGATATTCAAAGCTTTTCTCATGGCATTATGCTCTGCTTCTAGAGCTGCTCGAACTTTTGGAACATTATAATCGATGCATTCAGAAGAATCGTATGAAAAAAACTCATAGACGTTTGAGAAATCATAAACATCATTAAAGGGATTCATACCCAAAGACATCAATTCATCTATTGTAGCTTTGCAATTACTCAAAGGTAAAACAGAAGGAAACCGGTTCAAACCAAGTACTGTCAATGCATTTCCCATGTTCTCGCCAAGTGATTGGTAGCCATCTATATAAGGAAATAAAGTTTCAATCAACTTCTTATTCCCTCTTAATACTGCAATTGATAAAAGCGTATGTCCTAGGAAATATTGATCATACAATCCTCCATAATCCAAAAGCGTTTGTGCTAGAGAACACTGATATGTAACATTCTCTTCATTAAAGTCTTTCCTCATGAATATTAACTCAAGAGGTGTCTTACCGATGTAATCATCAATTTCTTGGTTAGTTTTATTGCCTATCAACTCTTCATTTTGCTCTATCCAATGATCAGGTCCACATTTAGCATTTGGATCGCAATCATACTCCAAAAATTTCTTAGCAATTTGAATATTCTCCGAACTAAACGGTAACGAAGCTAAAATGTGTAATCCAGACAATTTATCGCAAGTAACAGTATTAGGGTCAGCGTGATTCTCCAATAAATTCTCTGTCAAATCCACATTCTTGCAGAAAATTGACAACAACACAGGACTCAAAGGTAATTCACCTACGTTTGGATTAGCACCGTATCTCAGTAAAATCGATATAGTTTGCTTGATAGTTTCTATAGCTTTTCCACACACTTCATCTTGTTTTCGTGACGCCACTGCCTTCTTATACTTACCGTAATCGTCTACGAAAGAAATCGATAATAAATAGTTCAAGTTGATTCTTCCTGAAGCAGAGCTACTTTTCACAGATTGAACATGACTTCTTATTTTTGAATTAGTGTCTTCAGCATTTTTTTGAAGATCGCTATGGCGGGAAGTTGTCATGAACTCCCTAAGACTCACCAGTGATTCATGTGGTCGCCATTGAGTCACCTGATCTAGCTCTTTGGGACTCAAAACTATTTCTGGTAAGAACGCTTGTTCCCACAAAACTGAACCATTAATTGTAGAAATATATCTGAGTATACTTAGAAGTAATGGAGTGAGACATTCGTCATTGAAGACATCCAGGTTCGCTCCCATATTTGCTAGTTGTCCAATAACTCCATGGCAATCCTTGGATATAGCAAAATGGAGACCAGTATTTCCTCTTGCGTCACACAAATCAGGATATAAGTTATGTTTCAAGAGGTCTTCCCTCACCTCATCGAGTTTATTGTCCTTGCAATGCAGCAAAAAGTTCACACAAGTCTTTTCCATATTTCCCATTCTTCCAAAAACGTTTCTATCGCCAACCAATAAAGATTTGATGCTGAAACTCAGGGTTCTTTCGAAATTTCTGTATCGGAAACAATGTTGCAGTATTTCGATTGAAATCTGTTCGTTATTCCAGGTCAATAAATCTTCTACGTGCATTTTAACAGTCTTAGCTGTTTCCAAACTTCTCGTCGTTGTAACTTCTTTATAGATAACACTGTTCAGGAAATCGATCACAGTTTGATAGAACCTTTCTTTTCTACGTAGTTTTTCCAAGTGGTTAATCAAGAAGTCCACGTTAGGTATTTCTTCTTCCGCGCATATGCATGTGTATTTTTCAGAAGAAGTCTTTAAAGATTCTTCTTCATCGTGAGTTTCAATAGATTGATCGCTTCGGAAACCAGCATTGTTGATGAATAATCTATTTAGACTATCATCGTCATAAACCTGTTTGATACTTTCTATATCCTCCACAATACTAGATCCCACTTTCATCTGATCCAAATCTTTGTGCACTTTGGTTCTCGATGCTGGAGGTGATATGACACTGATTCTAGAAGGGTGTTTCACAGTTTCAACTACATCGTTCTCTTGCTCTCTTGGTGGATCAGGTTGGTCTGTAGCATTAGTTTTACAGCATTGAATACACGTCTGCAATTGTTTTTCATAATTTCTTTTCACTTCACGAATTTTTTGTAGCTCCAAATCTATTTCATCTATTTGTTGGTTTAATTGATTGCATCTTTCATTCACGCAAGGACACGAATCATCTTCAACAGTGGCATAATTTGATGTTAGTTCTATCAAAGAGGAGTCTTCTAAAACGTCAATGCAACTATCTTCTGAGCCTATTTGTGCCAAGTCATATAATCTTCGATCAAAAAATACGGAATATTCATTGCGAACGTGGTGGTTGTATAGTTGTGGATATTCTTGGAAAACTTTTTCGTTGGCGCCTAGATTTTCCAACAAATTCTTAGCCACGTCGTTCTTCTCAGATAATGCTGGAACTATATTCTTGAAACGTAGCAGTTTTATTTTGCTAGATGCAGAACTACAAATAGATGGTATAAAATCTGAACTAACAGAAAGACTTAAACGAATCAAACATTTTTCCTTCCAAAGACCTACATCTTGTGTACCATCTTGATGAGTCAAAACGCCAGGACCGAATCTTCGATTTTTCTTGAATAAACCTTCAAAAATGCTGCCATTATTATAAATGATTTGACCGTATCCTTCAAGTTTATTATTGTAAAACTGCCCATCATAAAATGAAAATCCCTCTTCTTGTTTTATGAAATAAAAACCTTTATCATGCATGTTGTTGAAGAGAAATTGTCCAGCATATTTGTGTTCGAAGGGTTTCTTCCAATTTTGGCATCCATATCTATCTCGAAAGCCCTCCTCGTCAAAGTTTCCTGTATAGTTGTATTTGGGATTTTGAAGATCGTCAAATCCAGAATCTGCCGAAATATCATCAGAAATAAAACTTCCTGAAATGGACATTTCAAAACGAGAACATCATTGGGAAATTTCTCCTTGAAACAACAAAATCGTCGATTTCAAAACAGACAATGACAACAATTCCTTCAATGTGTCAAGCTTTAAGTCTGTAGAAAAATAACACAGTAAAAAATTTTCTGTAGCTCTATGACGACTGTTACTCATGTATATATTTTGGTTGTACACGACAATGATAAGACCTTCCTGACCTATGTGATCATCGTAGGGTGGCGTACACCTGAATGATGCAATTCTATAGTGAATTTTATATATACTTAGTCAAAAAAATACAATAAAACTTATCAAAGTATATTAAAATTAATCATACACTTTAAATAATATAAAATGTAAGTGCTATGTTAATACTTCACTCATAAAAATATAATCAATACTTATACAATGGTGTAGAGAATATCCACAGCTATGCTGATGGTACAAAAGGAAAGATTTTCGAACCCATTTCGCATATTATTGTAATCTGTAAAAAAATCATTTGATCCTTTGTGCACATGAAAGAAAAAAAAGGTGAAGTAATAAATGTAAGACTAAGTGTCAATTATATTGATAATACTTTAGAAAGATTTCAAAAATTGTGTCGAAAAACAATGGATATGGTTAAATCCTCTCCAGATCCCATTGAAGATACCTAAAATTAACTAAAACCAGTCTCAAGGTATATGTATCGTAATTAGCACAACTGAAATCGAAATACCATCAATCATAAAGTAAAACTCAATACCAAATTGGGTTGCGCATATTTTCTTCTCTCTCGTGTAACGTTATGTGTCCTTGAATTTCAAGCTCAATTCTCGTCGGCTCATTTATTATCAAATTCCCCCTCAGAACACCTCACTAGGATATTAAGATATATTGCTCTCTTCATTCATCATTTCATTCAAATTTGAAATACATGCGTTGTACTACATTGTACCTTTCAGATATACAGAGTGTTTCAGGTATGCAGTCATTAATTTCTACAAGAGATTCCTACTCAAAAAACATGAAAAAATTGCTCGTGAACATATGTTCAAAAGTCTTTCGTTTTCGAGATACAGGATGATGAATTTCAGATTGTTTTTTCTCATTTATATTGGTAACCTTGTACTTTTCAGAGGATCTAGCTCCAATTTGCAAAAAAATAAATAATTTTTCATTGGATGTGTCCAGTAGTTGGGAAAATATACAGGGTGACAATTTTTTAGGCTCATGCTAATTTTCACCCCATGAAAATAATTGTGTAGTATGCGAATGGTCTTTTCAAAAATATTTATTGGGAAGATCTTCAGATCATCTAATTTGAAATTATTTTTGTTACTTGAAATTTATCAGAATAGCAACTGTTTTCAAGTAAAAGGCACTCGTTTTTGAATCAGCTGATATGGGGAGGGGATATCGAAGGTAGGACTGGAACTGTTTTCGAAATTATTTACAAAAACAGGGAAAATATCCAATCGAAGTAGTTTTCACCTTCTCGTGACGTTGAATATACAGAGTGTACTTTATTCCGTTGGAATTAAAACACTCTGGTGAAACTTGGAGTATTTTCCCGCATTTTACTCGAAAAATAATAAATATTCTTGAAGAGAAACCAATGGCGCACTGTACTATGATTTTGATGAGATCAGCATCACCTGTATATTCACCCTGTATATTTTTGCATTTACTGGACACATCTGATGAATTGATGAGTAAAATCCTTCCTTCTCTGCAAATTAGGACTATATCACTCGAAAACTACGAGAGTTACCAACAAAATAAATTGAAAAAAATGAACTTCAACACCCTATATCACTTTTGGACATGTCTATATTCATTTTCTTCATGTTTTTTCTTTCTCTCGAAACTAATAATAATGAACTCCGCTGTACCAGTCCCAAGCCTGGGGCTCCATCATGTTAGTGATGGACCTTCCGTGCTGACGAGGTCCAATAAGACCGAAACTGCAGTTCATTGCTCCTATTAATGACAACTGGCCGTACCGTACCACTTTTCTGTGGCTCCGGTTGACGGTGAATTTGAAGGATGGATCGGAAAACCAGCTCCTTCAAGGAAGGATATTTAACATTCTACGGAAGGTTGAATATTGTTCCTTGAATAAAATTCTTCATTATGTCTACACATACAGCGATAATTTCGCGGGTTATGATTGATTAGATTTGAAGTATATCGGGTTGACAACAAGCATGAATCAGGAGCGTAGTCCTTCGACATACCGTGTTCTTGCAGACACTGTGTGTAGAGTTGCGGTGAATAGTCGAACTAGTGTGACTGTTTGAGGTTTTCTGTTTATTTTCTCTTCGTTTTCATGGTTTGCTAGTGGCGCGGTGGTGTGAGTAGCTTCGGCGTGGGTCCGTTAGACGCGCAATAACATACCCATGTTTCGTTGTGCTCCAACGGATTGAGATGAAATAGGGGTGGTATGGCCTGGTTGTTTTGAATAGGTGGGCAGTGCTGACAAGGTCCAATAAGAACTAAACTGCAGTCCATTGCTCCTATTCATGACAACTGGCCGTACCGTACCACTTTTCTGTGGCTCCGGTTGACGGTGAATTTGAAGGATGGATCGGAAAACCAGCTCCTTCAAGGAAGGATATTTAACATTCTACGGAAGGTTGAATATTGTTTCTTGAATAAAATTCTTCATTATGTCTACACATACAGCGATAATTTCGCGGGTTATGATTGATTAGATTTGAAGTATATCGGTTTGACAACAAGCATGAATCAGGAGCGTAGTCCTTCGACATACCGTGTTCTTGCAGACACTGTGTGTAGAGTTGCGGTGAATAGTCGAACTAGTGTGACTGTTTGAGGTTTTCTGTTTATTTTCTCTTCGTTTTCATGGTTTGCTAGTGGCGCGGTGGTGTGGGTAGCTTCGGCGTGGGTCCTTTAGAGGGGCAATAACATACCCATGTTTCGTTGAGCTCCAACGGATTGAGATGAAGTAGGGGTGGTATGGACTGGTTGTTTTGAATAGGTGGGCAGTGCTGACGAGGTCCAATAAGAACTAAACTGCAGTCCATTGCTCCTATTCATGACAACTGGCCGTACCGTACCACTCTTCTGTGGCCCCGGTTGACGGTGAATTTGAAGGGTGGATCGGAAAACCAGCTCCTTCAAGGAAGGATATTTAACATTCTACGGAAGGTTGAATATTGTTTCTTGAATAAAATTCTTCATTATGTCTACACATACAGCGATAATTTCGCGGGTTATGATTGATTAGATTTGAAGTATATCGGGTTGACAACAAGCATGAATCAGGAGCATAGTCCTTCGACATACCGTGTTCTTGCAGACACTGTGTGTAGAGTTGCGGTGAATAGTCGAACTAGTGTGACTGTTTGAGGTTTTCTGTTTATTTTCTCTTCGTTTTCATGGTTTGCTAGTGGCGCGGTGGTGTGAGTAGCTTCGGCGTCGGTCCTTTAGAGGGGCAATAACATACCCATGTTTCGTTGAGCTCCAACGGATTGAGATGAAGTAGGGGTGGTATGGACTGGTTGTTTTGAATAGGTGGGCTGTGCTGACGAGGTCCAATGAGAACTAAACTGCAGTCCATTGCTCCTATTCATGACAACTGGCCGTACCGTACCACTTTTCTGTGGCCCCGGTTGACGGTGAATTTGAAGGGTGGATCGGAAAACCAGCTCCTTCAAGGAAGGATATTTAACATTCTACGGAAGGTTGAATATTGTTTCTTGAATAAAATTCTTCATTATGTCTACACATACAGCGATAATTTCGCGGGTTATGATTGATTAGATTTGAAGTATATCGGGTTGACAACAAGCATGAATCAGGAGCATAGTCCTTCGACATACCGTGTTCTTGCAGACACTGTGTGTAGAGTTGCGGTGAATAGTCGAACTAGTGTGACTGTTTGAGGTTTTCTGTTTATTTTCTCTTCGTTTTCATGGTTTGCTAGTGGCGCGGTGGTGTGAGTAGCTTCGGCGTCGGTCCTTTAGAGGGGCAATAACATACCCATGTTTCGTTGAGCTCCAACGGATTGAGATGAAGTAGGGGTGGTATGGACTGGTTGTTTTGAATAGGTGGGCAGTGCTGACGAGGTCCAATAAGAACTAAACTGCAGTCCATTGCTCCTATTCATGACAACTGGCCGTACCGTACCACTTTTCTGTGGCCCCGGTTGACGATGAATTTGAAGGGTGGATCGGAAAACCAGCTCCTTCAAGGAAGGATATTTAACATTCTACGGAAGGTTGAATATTGTTTCTTGAATAAAATTCTTCATTATGTCTACACATACAGCGATAATTTCGCGGGTTATGATTGATTAGATTTGAAGTATATCGGGTTGACAACAAGCATGAATCAGGAGCGTAGTCCTTCGACATACCGTGTTCTTGCAGACACTGTGTGTAGAGTTGCGGTGAATAGTCGAACTAGTGTGACTGTTTGAGGTTTTCTGTTTATTTTCTCTTCGTTTTCATGGTTTGCTAGTGGCGCGGTGGTGTGAGTAGCTTCGGCGTGGGTCCGTTAGAGGCGCAATAACATACCCATGTTTCGTTGAGCTCCAACGGATTGAGATGAAATAGGGGTGGTATGGCCTGGTTGTTTTGAATAGGTGGGCAGTGCTGACAAGGTCCAATAAGAACTAAACTGCAGTCCATTGCTCCTATTCATGACAACTGGCCGTACCGTACCACTTTTCTGTGGCTCCGGTTGACGGTGAATTTGAAGGATGGATCGGAAAACCAGCTCCTTCAAGGAAGGATATTTAACATTCTACGGAAGGTTGAATATTGTTTCTTGAATAAAATTCTTCATTATGTCTACACATACAGCGATAATTTCGCGGGTTATGATTGATTAGATTTGAAGTATATCGGGTTGACAACAAGCATGAATCGGGAGCGTAGTCCTTCGACATACCGTGTTCTTGCAGACACTGTGTGTAGAGTTGCGGTGAATAGTCGAACTAGTGTGACTGTTTGAGGTTTTCTGTTTATTTTCTCTCGTTTTCATGGTTTGCTAGTGGCGCGGTGGTGTGGGTAGCTTCGGCGTGGGTCCGTTAGAGGGGCAATAACATACCCATGTTTCGTTGAGCTCCAACGGATTGAGATGAAGTAGGGGTGGTATGGACTGGTTGTTTTGAATAGGTGGGCAGTGCTGACGAGGTCCAATAAGAACTAAACTGCAGTCCATTGCTCCTATTCATGACAACTGGCCGTACCGTACCACTTTTCTGTGGCCCCGGTTGACGGTGAATTTGAAGGGTGGATCGGAAAACCAGCTCCTTCAAGGAAGGATATTTAACATTCTACGGAAGGTTGAATATTGTTTCTTGAATAAAATTCTTCATTATGTCTACACATACAGCGATAATTTCGCGGGTTATGATTGATTAGATTTGAAGTATATCGGGTTGACAACAAGCATGAATCAGGAGCATAGTCCTTCGACATACCGTGTTCTTGCAGACACTGTGTGTAGAGTTGCGGTGAATAGTCGAACTAGTGTGACTGTTTGAGGTTTTCTGTTTATTTTCTCTTCGTTTTCATGGTTTGCTAGTGGCGCGGTGGTGTGAGTAGCTTCGGCGTCGGTCCTTTAGAGGGGCAATAACATACCCATGTTTCGTTGAGCTCCAACGGATTGAGATGAAGTAGGGGTGGTATGGACTGGTTGTTTTGAATAGGTGGGCTGTGCTGACGAGGTCCAATGAGAACTAAACTGCAGTCCATTGCTCCTATTCATGACAACTGGCCGTACCGTACCACTTTTCTGTGGCCCCGGTTGACGGTGAATTTGAAGGGTGGATCGGAAAACCAGCTCCTTCAAGGAAGGATATTTAACATTCTACGGAAGGTTGAATATTGTTTCTTGAATAAAATTCTTCATTATGTCTACACATACAGCGATAATTTCGCGGGTTATGATTGATTAGATTTGAAGTATATCGGGTTGACAACAAGCATGAATCAGGAGCATAGTCCTTCGACATACCGTGTTCTTGCAGACACTGTGTGTAGAGTTGCGGTGAATAGTCGAACTAGTGTGACTGTTTGAGGTTTTCTGTTTATTTTCTCTTCGTTTTCATGGTTTGCTAGTGGCGCGGTGGTGTGAGTAGCTTCGGCGTCGGTCCTTTAGAGGGGCAATAACATACCCATGTTTCGTTGAGCTCCAACGGATTGAGATGAAGTAGGGGTGGTATGGACTGGTTGTTTTGAATAGGTGGGCAGTGCTGACGAGGTCCAATAAGAACTAAACTGCAGTCCATTGCTCCTATTCATGACAACTGGCCGTACCGTACCACTTTTCTGTGGCCCCGGTTGACGATGAATTTGAAGGGTGGATCGGAAAACCAGCTCCTTCAAGGAAGGATATTTAACATTCTACGGAAGGTTGAATATTGTTTCTTGAATAAAATTCTTCATTATGTCTACACATACAGCGATAATTTCGCGGGTTATGATTGATTAGATTTGAAGTATATCGGGTTGACAACAAGCATGAATCAGGAGCATAGTCCTTCGACATACCGTGTTCTTGCAGACACTGTGTGTAGAGTTGCGGTGAATAGTCGAACTAGTGTGACTGTTTGAGGTTTTCTGTTTATTTTCTCTTCGTTTTCATGGTTTGCTAGTGGCGCGGTGGTGTAAGTAGCTTCGGCGTGGGTCCGTTAGAGGCGCAATAACATACCCATGTTTCGTTGAGCTCCAACGGATTGAGATGAAATAGGGGTGGTATGGCCTGGTTGTTTTGAATAGGTGGGCAGTGCTGACAAGGTCCAATAAGAACTAAACTGCAGTCCATTGCTCCTATTCATGACAACTGGCCGTACCGTACCACTTTTCTGTGGCTCCGGTTGACGGTGAATTTGAAGGATGGATCGGAAAACCAGCTCCTTCAAGAAAGGATATTTAACATTCTACGGAAGGTTGAATATTGTTCCTTGAATAAAATTCTTCATTATGTCTACACATACAGCGATAATTTCGCGGGTTATGATTGATTAGATTTGAAGTATATCGGGTTGACAACAAGCATGAATCAGGAGCGTAGTCCTTCGACATACCGTGTTCTTGCAGACACTGTGTGTAGAGTTGCGGTGAATAGTCGAACTAGTGTGACTGTTTGAGGTTTTCTGTTTATTTTCTCTTCGTTTTCATGGTTTGCTAGTGGCGCGGTGGTGTGAGTAGCTTCGGCGTGGGTCCGTTAGAGGCGCAATAACATACCCATGTTTCGTTGAGCTCCAACGGATTGAGATGAAATAGGGGTGGTATGGCCTGGTTGTTTTGAATAGGTGGGCAGTGCTGACGAGGTCCAATAAGAACTAAACTGCAGTCCATTGCTCCTATTCATGACAACTGGCCGTACCGTACCACTTTTCTGTGGCTCCGGTTGACGGTGAATTTGAAGGATGGATCGGAAAACCAGCTCCTTCAAGGAAGGATATTTAACATTCTACGGAAGGTTGAATATTGTTCCTTGAATAAAATTCTTCATTATGTCTACACATACAGCGATAATTTCGCGGGTTATGATTGATTAGATTTGAAGTATATCGGGTTGACAACAAGCATGAATCAGGAGCGTAGTCCTTCGACATACCGTGTTCTTGCAGACACTGTGTGTAGAGTTGCGGTGAATAGTCGAACTAGTGTGACTGTTTGAGGTTTTCTGTTTATTTTCTCTTCGTTTTCATGGTTTGCTAGTGGCGCGGTGGTGTGAGTAGCTTCGGCGTGGGTCCGTTAGAGGCGCAATAACATACCCATGTTTCGTTGAGCTCCAACGGATTGAGATGAAGTAGGGTGGTATGGACTGGTTGTTTTGAATAGGTGGGCAGTGCTGACGAGGTCCAATAAGAACTAAACTGCAGTCCATTGCTCCTATTCATGACAACTGGCCGTACCGTACCACTTTTCTGTGGCTCCGGTTGACGGTGAATTTGAAGGATGGATCGGAAAACCAGCTCCTTCAAGGAAGGATATTTAACATTCTACGGAAGGTTGAATATTGTTTCTTGAATAAAATTCTTCATTATGTCTACACATACAGCGATAATTTCGCGGGTTATGATTGATTAGATTTGAAGTATATCGGGTTGACAACAAGCATGAATCAGGAGCGTAGTCCTTCGACATACCGTGTTCTTGCAGACACTGTGTGTAGAGTTGCGGTGAATAGTCGAACTAGTGTGACTGTTTGAGGTTTTCTGTTTATTTTCTCTTCGTTTTCATGGTTTGCTAGTGGCGCGGTGGTGTGGGTAGCTTCGGCGTGGGTCCGTTAGAGGGGCAATAACATACCCATGTTTCGTTGAGCTCCAACGGATTGAGATGAAGTAGGGGTGGTATGGACTGGTTGTTTTGAATAGGTGGGCAGTGCTGACGAGGTCCAATAAGAACTAAACTGCAGTCCATTGCTCCTATTCATGACAACTGGCCGTACCGTACCACTTTTCTGTGGCCCCGGTTGACGGTGAATTTGAAGGGTGGATCGGAAAACCAGCTCCTTCAAGGAAGGATATTTAACATTCTACGGAAGGTTGAATATTGTTTCTTGAATAAAATTCTTCATTATGTCTACACATACAGCGATAATTTCGCGGGTTATGATTGATTAGATTTGAAGTATATCGGGTTGACAACAAGCATGAATCAGGAGCGTAGTCCTTCGACATACCGTGTTCTTGCAGACACTGTGTGTAGAGTTGCGGTGAATAGTCGAACTAGTGTGACTGTTTGAGGTTTTCTGTTTATTTTCTCTTCGTTTTCATGGTTTGCTAGTGGCGCGGTGGTGTGGGTAGCTTCGGCGTGGGTCCGTTAGAGGGGCAATAACATACCCATGTTTCGTTGAGCTCCAACGGATTGAGATGAAGTAGGGGTGGTATGGACTGGTTGTTTTGAATAGGTGGGCAGTGCTGACGAGGTCCAATAAGAACTAAACTGCAGTCCATTGCTCCTATTCATGACAACTGGCCGTACCGTACCACTTTTCTGTGGTCCCGGTTGACGGTGAATTTGAAGGGTGGATCGGAAAACCAGCTCCTTCAAGGAAGGATATTTAACATTCTACGGAAGGTTGAATATTGTTTCTTGAATAAAATTCTTCATTATGTCTACACATACAGCGATAATTTCGCGGGTTATGATTGATTAGATTTGAAAGAAGAAAGTACTTTCAAGTAAAGATTTCAATATCCTAAATTCTTGTACACTGTGTATTATAAGCAACTTACTTGAAGAACTTCTTTGTAACTTCCTCTAGAAAATGTTCATCCTGTCCAATTTTGTGCTTATTTGTTTTCAAGCTTGTTACTTCAAACTCTTCCCTTATCTCTGTGATTTGAAATTTAAGCAGTGTTTTCCAAGAATCTTCGAATTGAAGACTATTTCACATTCTTCCTTTTGTTTCTTGCCTCTCTGTAAATGGGTGTAAATCTTCATTAAACTTTTTCGTCAATTCATAATGATCTGAACTTATCCCCATCAATTTTTTCAGACAGATGTACGATCTTGATCTTCTAGAAATATTCGAAAAATTTAATTTGTCTTCCACAAAATAATCACCATAGAAATTATTTAAAGTATGAAGAGTGGAATCACAAGAAGACTCAGAGTCGATTTCTTCAATTCTCTCTTTTTTACTGAAATATTCGAGTTCCTCCTTGATTTGTAGAATCTTTTGTCTTTCGGTACTATTGCAAACAACGTTGTGTATCTTTTTCTCCAAAGGTGGACATGTATTCTTTTTCTCCTTATTATTACTTTTCTTTGAGGGGGATTTGTTGTGTATGACGTCATTTTTTTCATCGAAATAGTCGGAACTTCTCATGGAACCTTCATATCCAAATGGATTTCCAGTGGAATCACAAGCTTCGTCTGCAATGTCACTGAAACGAGCATGATATAAGAAAAATAACTAATAATGGGAGGCAAAATTTTTGTACAGAGTGACTGATGAAATCGTGGAGCTATTTCAAGTTGTGATTCCACAGCTAAAGTAAGGAGCGTTCGTGATCACTTCAGAACATTTCCCTATTCATGTGCGTAGCCAGGGTGGTGGGCAGGAAAATATTAGAAATATGCATAAATAATGCATGGCTTTTCTACTGGCGAAATTCATCACTCATGAATAATGAAAGAAAACATGAAATCCTCTTAAGGCTTTCCGCTTCAAAGTAGCTGAAGGTTTACTGTTAAAGGACAAAAAAGTGGAAGACTTTCATCAGAGCATCTGATTAAGGTGCCAACACAAAGAATTCATAACATCCTCAAGGCTCTGGTCAATCAGGATATGAGGAAGGATTCGATTGGACATTTCCCAATATTCCCGAAGAAGAGGATGTGCTTGAACTGCCCTAAGGGACAGATTAGTGTTATGTGGGAGAAATGCAACAAAAGATTGTGTTTAGTTGAAAAAAGAAATTGTTTCCATGATTTTCATAACTAATCTCATATATAAAGTATTTTCAATAAATGTTTTTGTTCAGCTTCTCCGAAGCTTACATCCTGTTAATTTTCGTGAAACACATCTTTCAGTTCACATATACTTTTGAATCTTCAGTGAGGCACAGTATTATTATTATTTATTATTTATAATTTACCTTTCCCAGATTCAACAATCAAAGGGAATAAGCTCGATTACAATATACTTGATATAAATTTTCTTACTATCCTACATGTATTAAGAATTACAGCTTTTTGCATTTCTATATAAGTATTCTTCTGCAATTCTAATTTCTTAAGGCTATCATGCAAAGTTGTGGGTATTAACCCAGTCGAGGATACGATGACAGGAACAATATCTATTTTCTCGAGGTGCCACATCTGCTTGATCTCAATAGCAAGGTCTGTGATTTGGACTTTTTCTCCTGGGACTTATTCACTCACTTATTATTCGGTATGGCGACATCCACCAGCATTGTTGTTCTAGCTCTCTTATCATACACCAAAATGTGCGGCCATTTATTCGTCACCATCCTGTCAGTGATAACAGGTCTATTGTAGTATAAACTGATAGAGTCATTTTCCAATAAGGGCGCTGGTTGATACTTGTAATATGGCTGGAAGGCATTCAGAAGTCCGTACTTGTGTGCAAGTTTCTGATGGATAATGTTGCACACTTGATTATGCCTGTGAAGATAGTCTGTATTGGCCAATTGTTCACAGCCGGACGTAATATGCTGTATAGTCTTCGATCTTGTATGGCATTTTCTGCACCTATCTGTTTGTAATGTTTCGTCCCTAATTATAAATTGTTTGTAATTGTTTGTAGCGATGACTTGGTCATAAGGAGTCCTTCTGTTTCCACGAATAGTTCTCCTTTCATCAACCATTTGTTGGAGGCTTCTCTGTCGATGTGTGGTTGACTAATCTCATGGTGATGTCGTCCATGCAATCCCTTTCTGGACCATTCCTCTTGTTTTTCAGTATCTGGTAGGTTAGGTTAGGTAGATACTGCAGGTTATCACTGGTAGCAAGATTCAGCCAACGATACCACTCTGTGGAAATCAGAAGTGCGAGCTTTTGCAGATAGGAATTCTCTGAGATTCTTGATCTGTTCGGTATATAATTCGACCACGTTCATTAATCCGCGTCCTCCTTCTTTCCACTTCAACGTTATTCTTATCACATACGATTTTGGATGATGATTGTTGTACTTTGTCAGCATCGTTCGGGTCGGCCTTTGAATATCATCCAGTTCTGTCTTAGTCCATCTGACTATTCCAAATGAGTAAAGCAACACTGAAATGGCGTAGGTGTTGATTGCGTTGACTAGATTACCCGAGTTCAACATTGACTTCAGCATAGTCTTCAGACGCTGACTGTACTCTGAACGAATCTTCTCCTTTGACTGTTTTTGGTCTAGCAATCTGGCTTGTTGATATCCCAGATATTTGTATGTTTCGCCATCCCTCATACACTGTATAATATCACCAGTTGGAAGTTGTGTTTCACCATCTATGACTTTTCCTCTTTGAATGTTCAGAGTCTTACATTGTATCTAGCCTTGAAAGAGCGTCCATTTCATCCTAAAATTAAATTCAAAGTAGAAACAGAAGTCGATAGTAAAATAAATTTCTTAGATCTAACAATTACCCGGAAGAATAATAACCGTTTATCAATTAATATCTTCAGAAAACCATCGTACACGGATAACGTCATACCCATAGATTCATTTCACCCGTAATCTCAAAAAATAGCAGCCTTCAAATCCATGATTCACAGAGCGATTTCTTTGCCTTTATCGGACATGGACAGAAAATCAAATTTAACACCATTATGTTAATAGCAGAGAAAAACGGCTTCGATATATAAGCAATAGAGAGTTTAATTAATCGAAAGAAAATGTCTCCAACATATTTTAGGAAGACGTCAGAACAGGTTGCTAGAGTTTTGTCTAATAGTAAAAAAGTTCATATTGCATTCAAACCAGTTAGCAAATTGACAGGCCTGCTTTTCAACACAAAAGATAAAACCGACAAATTCGAAAAATCAGGAGTATACCAATTAACATGTTATGAGTGCAATTCCTTTTATATAGGTCAAACAGGACGCTCTTTCAAGGCTAGATACAAAGAACATTTCCGGTCATTCCTACATCAGAAATATGATTCAGCTTTAGCTGCACATTGTCTGAATGAAAGTCATCCTTTTCCAGAACTTCAACAGCTAAACATTCTTCATTCCTGTGATAAATCTTATAAACTCAATTTCTTTGAATCGGTGGAAATTTTCAAGGCATCTAGGGTAGAAAGGGTTAAGCTCCTTAACGACCAGGTAGACTTAATTACCTACCAATCACCATTATTCAAGTTACTGTGACCTCTACTAGCATTTTATTGATGGTAATTCCTGTATTGTACATGAGTATTCAGTTTTCATTAGCTTCTTGTTGATAATGGACGTATGTCCGAAACCGGTCCAAGCAATGTAAAATTTTGTCATTCTTTACATCAATAAATGAGTGATAGTTAAAACATAGTAACTTTTTCTATTTGTTATTCATTATGAAGATTAATTTGGTCAAAATGGTCAGAGAAAAAAAAATTTCTAGGCAAAATTATGGGCTGCCAAATTAAGAGTTAAATTTATATTCTAAATTAATTTCTCACCTATTCCAACCCATTCCAACAGTTCCACCTCTCATCCTAATCCCACTACATTTACACCCATCATTTCTTTCTTTACTTGAAGTTCTGTTAGTCCTAATTTTATTACATATTGTTTCACATCTTCTATTTCTCACGTCCTCAAACAACTGATCGATTCCGTATAAAGGTAATGGAATACCACTTTCAATACTTTTCCTATTTTCTTCGAAAATATTCTCATAAAACAAGTTAGGACACGGATGTGAATCTTTGAGTTGCCTGCTGATATAGTTGCATCTAAGAGAGCAAAACTTGACGATTCCACATGATGGACATCTTAATAATATTTTATTAGTTTCATGCATACAATAATAACAAACATTGTATGCAGATAGATTTGGATCACTCACTAATCTTATATTTTCATCACCAACATTAGAACATTCCATAAAATCTGCTTCTTTTATTGGATAACAATAATCTTTAAGTTCAATTTTCTTTGAACTTGGAGAATCACAGCGAATTCTGCCGCTACTAAATCTAATATCTAGTTCAAACTTCACCTGTTTCATTTTATTTATATGATCGACATATTTCAATAAATTCGTTATTTTATCCATTGAAAAGTACGACCAAGGCATTGCTCCATACTTGAATATCAATTGAAGATATAATAAAGCTTCGCGAGAATTCTGTATAAATTTTGCAAGATTACTTGTACTTTCATTCAAGAATTCTTCTCTAAAGAAACAATAAAGATAAAAGACAGCCTTGAATTTGTTTATTTTATCCAAAATTTGTCTTGACTTCTCGCAAATATAAGCTTTGATTGTGACATTGTCGAATTTATCTTTGTTCTGTAGTATTGATTTTCGTATATGTTTCATACGCTCTGCGAATTTACGCCAATCTTCGGTTTTATTGCCATATAACGGCTTTAAATCAAAATCTAGAAACTCTATAACATTGGCATGATTGTATAATTCTTCAAAAGGAGACATACCAAGTTCTAAAAGTAAATTAATAATATCTTTGGTGACTTTGAATGGTAGAATACATTTATATCTTTTAAAGCCAGAACAGTTAAAACATTTCCTAAATAAAAACCAAGGGGTTGTTTTATATTCAAATATTTTGAAAGGCATTTTATGAGTGTTATATTACCTTTCAAAACAGCCATTGATAAATGTGAGTGTCCTAAATAAAGACTATTTGTTCGTACTTGAGCACGCACTAGTATCATAGCCATTTTACATAAATATTCAACATTTGACTCATTTATGTCTTCTCGTAAACAAATTAAATGTAAAGCATTTTTACCACGAGGATTCGAGCGAACATTATCGTACTCCCCAAGTAAAAATTCATCCCATTCTTCCCAAACTGAAGGATCTGATAGAATATTAGGATTTGCTGAATATCTGATAAGTATTTTCATGATATCACAAATTTTCTTAGATGGCTTCAAGCAGGAAACTATATGTAAGGCTGTCATGCCTTGAAAGTTCTCATTAGGATTAGCTTTATGCTTCAAAAAACACTCAACAATTTCTGGAGATTCCGTAAAAAGGGCCATAAAGAAAGATGGAAAAGGAACACCAGCACCATTCAAATCAGCACCATAATGCAGTAAAGTTTCAACAGTTCTTGATATCTTCAACAACTTCACACCATTATCTTCCATAGAGTCTTCGACATTCGCTATATTATGCTCACTTATTCTAGTCGAAACATCTGTTTTATCTATATTTGTGAACCTGTCAGGCACATGAACGTACTCTAAAGAAAATACAAATCTATCACGAGAAACAAAGGATGAAACAGATATATTCTCTTTGCTAACCTTGAAACGAGACGAACTTTTTGAGATTCTCTTCAAAGAATTACTGGATTTATGCAATTTCATCCTTTTGGATCTTATTGAAATATTACTATATACCATAGATTTACCCTTGAGATCGAAAAACGGTTCGGTTGGTGTCCACTGGGTTTCAAGTTCATTTTTCATATTAAGTTCTTGTATAGGAAGAAACGCTTGTTCCCAATTAGAAATTTTGTGGACTACCTCCAAGTAACGAAGAAGGCACAAACTTAATGCTGTGAGACCTTCATCGTTCACTATACTCATATTAGCACCATTATTAGCTAACATTTGGATTACATCTACATTATCAAAATAAGCTGCAAAATGTAATCCACTATTACCCAAACAATCACTCACGTCAGGATTAATACGATGATTAACTAAAATTTCAAAAGCACTAGAAACCTCATTAGAAGCACAACATGCCAGAAAACGTTTGCAGCTTTCTTCTGTAACACCCTCACTTCCAAACTTCGAACGATCACTTGCCATTATTGCCCTCACATCGACATCAACGTTCCTTTCGAATTTCCTGCAATCGAATAAATGACGCGCAATTTCTACACAAATATCTTCGTTATTCCACGCCAATAATGAATCCAGAAGGACTTTTTGAATGTCTAGATCTTCATCAGCATATTTTTCGACTTTCTTACTTAAAAGATTAATGATATTCTTGAAAAACAACTCTTCTTTCTTCAATGATTCGATTTTTTTCTCAATGTGAGCATCTGCGTCTGTTTCTTCTCTTTTAGAATATTCCGTTTGGTTCCTAAGAGTTTCCATTCGGTTTCTTGAATCCTCCAACTTAATTTTCATGTATTCAATTTTTTTTTTCAATGCGTCTAATTTGACCTTATCTTCAACCGGGTCTTCCTTAGGAGTCACAATTAAATTAGACCTTCTTAAGATGTTTAAACAATTATCATCAACACCAAAAAAGTGAAGATTTTGTTCAGGTTTATCTAGAAATAAGCAGTGCTTATTTCTTATATGAGGATTATACAATTTTTGTATAAATTAGTAATGTCTTCTTCCCTTTCAAACTTTCAAGGATTTCTAAAGCGTTATCCTTTTGTGAACTGTTTAATGGTATAGTTTTCTTATAAGTTAATAGTTTATATTTACCATAAGCACTTTTCGCAAAACTTGGTATACAATTAGAAAGATGAGTAGTTAACCTTAACAATGAATTTCCAAACCATATCCCAACGTCTTGGCTGTAGTTACTATGTGTATAAACGCCTGGACCAAAGCGTTCATTATTTCTAAACAAACCCTCGAATATATCACCGTTATCATAAACTATTTGAACATATCCATGTAAAGTATTATTAAAAAATTTCCATTAGTAAAGGTTCTATAGTATCCTTTTTGATATCGTAATAACCATATTTATGTAAATTATTATGCAAAAAATATCCACAATACTTTCTATAATCATTTGATTCCATGTCCTTCCATTTCAAACAACCAAAACCTGATTTTAAGCCGTAGGAATCTTCTTCACCTTCATATTCATAAATAGATTTTTTCATCAACTCCTCACTATCAGAATAAAATATTTCTACTTCCTGAGAACATTGCGTTAAATCTATTGAATTTTTTGATTGACTTGCGGTTGATGTGGTAAACAAATATTCATCAAAATGAATTGCTTTTTCTTCACGAAAAGATTTGGAAATAAGCGTTGATGATTCTTGTTGAGTTGTTGGGTGTGTATGTATAATTTCAACAGATTTTCTGTTAATTTCTGTCTGCGCCTGTAGATTCTCATCAGAAACTACATCTATGTCTGATGCTTCATTTTTTATACCATCTATTCTGTTTCCAAACTGACCACTTGCAGCTGCTTTCAATGATTCTCTCGTCATTTTTGCATATTTTTCTTTCTGATATTCCTTATAACTAATGTATTCTTCAGAATCTTTTTCATTTATATTCATAACATCCGTAGAAATATTTTTAATACCTTCCACAGGCACTTTGCCCGATAGTCCAAAAGAAAATGTTCCAGATAAATTATTAGGGCCTGAAATAGAACCATGAAGTTCTCTGGAATCATACGAAGGTTTATTCTGCTCTGTGGACTTGCTGTGTTCGGAAAGAACTTCAGATATGGATGGTATTCGACTTACTCTCGAATTTACAGATCTCCGTTTTCCAGAAACTTCTGGTGGTAAAATCAATTCTTGGATAGTGGAAGCCTCACTTTTTTGTGATTTTCTTGATTGTATAGACCTCGAAATTCCTCTTTGTGAAGCGTATGATTGTTTGATTGAACTATTGACGCTTCCGCCAACAAAATCGTTGGTGATTTCGGATTTCTTGAGTGATTCACTGAAAATGGATTTCTTTTCAAAACGTGGCTTCTTCAAAATAGCGCGCTTGTAAACTTTTAAAAATTCTCTTATGTCATCCATACTCTGGCTCGTAGAACCTATATCTGAAGATTGAAGAGACTTGATAGATTTTTTCTCAATACTTGTACTTGGAATATCGTCGCCTGTTTTTTTTCTAACTTCAGGTTTTTTACTTCCTCGATACCCTATATTCTTCGATGAATGATCAGAAGAAATTGGTTCCACTGCTAGTACTCTAGTATTCCCTATTTTTTTTTCTTGAAATACAAATTTCGACACCTCACTCCCAAAGGAATATTTTGGATATTTAGGGGAAATACCTTTAGACATGTTTTGTTTAATTGAAGTGATTCTACTGTAATTTGTATAATCAGCGGGTGGGTAATATGAACTTTTTTCGAAAAAACTTTGTTTTCTATCTTCCATATTCGCCTGTGATTCGTTTACATTTTCTAAAATGCTAACAGGTTCTTCACGAGTTGACTCAGTATTTTCATCTACCAATATATCCATTTTACAGTTTTCTTTCTCACAATTAGCAATATATCGGTTGAATATAATAAGTATATTGTGATGATCTTGAATCCGTCACTCATGTAATAATATTTTTGACATTTACCTTTGATGCTTCTCAAAATAATATTCAATTGATTTTCAATTCTACAACTGACATTTTCATAAAAACCTCAAAAACATTAAAATTCCAAAACTTTATAAACAGACATGTTTCCAATTGTATAAGGAATATATTTTAAGGAGAAATAATCGGTATTAATTGTTTTTCAAAATATACCTATGTTTATGAACATTAAAATACCTCTCAAACATATCTTGACAGCACCTACAAATATCAATTAATTCTGAGGGATCAAAATCTTTAGCTCACCATCAAAAAGTATTGAAAGCAAAATATTCAAACAATAAAAATTTCATTAAATGTCGTTAGAAGCATGAGTTGATACACAATTAGAAAGATTAGTACTTAAACTTAACAAAGAATTTCCAAACTATATCCCAAAGTCTTGGGTGTAGTTACTATGTGTATATAAACTCCTGAACCAGAACGTTTATCATTACTAAACAAACACCTTAATATATCACCGTTATCCCACATTATTTGAACACATCCTTGTAAACTATTATAAAAATATTGCCATTTGTAAAATTCCTAGAGAACATATCCTCTTTTGATATCCTACTAACCATCAGTAAATTATAATGCAAGAATATCCCTAATATTTTCTATAATCATTTAATCCAATTTCCATCTATTTCAAACAACCAAAACCCAACTTCGAGCCGAAGGAATCTTCATTCCTTTATATTCATAGATTTTTGGATTAACTCTTCATCACTATCAAAATATAATATATCTTCTTCCTCAGAACATTGTGTTAAATCTATTGAATTTTTTTATTGTAGTGAACAAATGTTCATCACAATGAATTGATTTTTCTTCATGAAAAGATTTGGAAACAAGCATTGATGATCTTTGTTGAGCTGTAAGGTCTGTCTGTATAATTTCAACAGATTTTCTGTTCATTTCTGCCTGCGCCTGTAAATTCACATCAGAAATTAAAACTACCTCTATGCCTGGAGCTTCATTTTCTATATCATCCATTCCGTATTTAAACAGAAGGCAGACATGACTCAATAGTTCCACGATCACGATCACGATCTGCCTATTTCAATCCACTGCTGGATGTACGCTTTTCCCATATTGAACCATTTCTTTCTGCTAATAGCTTCTCTCATCCAAAGAAGACCCGCCGATCTTTTAATATCGTCTCTCCACCTTGTGTTTGGCCTGCCGATACTCCTATGCCCCACTCTTAGCCTCCATTCCATGAGCCTCTTGGTCCACCGATTGTCATTTCTTCGAGCTACGTGACCTGCCCATGACCACTTTAGTTGAGCTGCCCTCTCCATGACATCTGTCAGCTTGGTTTGTTCTCTTATCCAAGTATTTCTTATGCGATCTGATAGTTTAATTTTTAATATTATTCTCTCGTGGGCTCTTTGGGTTTTCGTCAATTTTTGGGCCAACTTCTTAGTAAGACACCATGTTTCGGCTCCATATGTAAGCACAGGAAGAATGCATTGGTTGTAGAGGTTTTTCTTGAGGTTGTGGGGTATGTCTGATGTCAGGACATGTTTTAATTTGCCAAATGCCGCCCACGAAAGGAACACTCTTCGTGTAATCTCGTCAGTCATGTTGTCTTTTTTAGTAGTTAGTTTTTGTACCAGGTATATGTAGTTTTCGACATTCTCTAGTTGTTTACCTTCTACGTGGATTACGGGGTTATTGTTTGTGTTAGTCATTATCTTCGTCTTGCTGATGTTCATTTCTAGGCCAACATTTTTTGAATGGTTGTTCAAGTCTAGGATCATATCTTGTAATTCTTGGACGTTACTACTTATTAGTACAATATCGTCGGCAAAGCGTAGATGATGTAGAAGTTCGCCATCAATGTTGATTCCTTTCTTATGCCAATTCATTTCTCTAAAGATTTCGTTCAAAGCTGCAATAAATAGCCCCGGTGACACTGTATCTCCTTGTCGAACACCTCGTGTTATTGGAATGTCTTTTCTTCTATTCCATAACTGGACATGTATTATGGCGGAAGAATAGATGTTTTTTATCAGGTTCGTGTATCTGCTGTCCACTCTACATGCATTAAGAGAATTAAGGACTGCCCAAATTTCTATACTGTCAAAGGCCTTTGGTAGTCTATAAAGGCTATGTAAAGATCTAAATTATACTCATTGCATTTTTCTATTAGGTGTTTAATTGCATGAATATGATCCAGCGTACTGAACCCAGATCTAAATCCAGCTTGTTCACGGGGTTGCTGGAAATCTATTTTTCCCGTTAATCTTTTGGTAATTATTTTGGTGAATAATTTATATAGCTGGGATAAAAGGCTTATTGGTCTATAATTACCAAGGTTTCTTATGTCGCCTTTTTTGTGGAGAAGAATTACTTCAGCCTCAAGCCATGCTTGGGGGACTTGACTTTGATCCAAGCATTTGTTGAACAATATTACCAGTTCTTGTTTTAGGCGAGGACTTCCACATTTGAGCATTTCTGGAATTATGCCATCTGGTCCAGCCGCCTTGGAATTTTTAAGATTATTCAGGGCTGAGTTTAATTCATTAACAGTAATTTCGGGAATATCCTCAGAACCGACATTACATATTTTTTCTTTCCATCTTCCTTTTGCTGTGCGTTTGGTTGTAATTTGGAATCATATAATTCTTTATAAAAGCTTTCTATTAATTTGAGCATTTGATCTCTATTTGTAATGACCTTCCCAGCTTTGTCTTTAAGTGATGTCATTTCTCTTCTTCCTATGCTAACATGTCTATTAAAAATTTTTGGACCTTTGTTATTCTCAATAGTTTCTTTTATGATCTTGGTATTAAATTTCCTAATGTCTTTTCTAATTTCTCTTCTTAATAGTTCCACAAGTTATATTAAATTTGATGAGACAGGTATTTCATCCTGTCTGAAGTTTATTTTTGTATATCATCCATTCCATATTCAAGCTGGATATTTGCAGCTGCCTTCAGTGATTCTGTCCACTTTCTTGGATATTTTTCTTCCTATTTTACATCTGTGTTAATATTGTTAGACCTTCTACAGTTACTGTTCCTTCTTGTCTGAAAGGAAATGTTTGAAATAAATTCTCAGGGCCTAAAATATGGACGCTAATTTTGTTTTGTAGACTTGCTGTGTTCAGATAGAACTCCTGATTATGGACTCTTTTGTTTTCTCTAAAGTGTCATCTGAATAAATAATGTACAGAAGAGGACTCAAGATAGAACCTTCTGGTACCCCTCTTACTCCATTTTTATGAAAAACAACCTCATTCCATTCTCATCTAGTTCACACTCATTTGAAAGGTAGGATTCGATAAGTTTGAGGCAGATGCCTCATAACATGACTCAGTAGTTCCACAATGATGTTATATTGAAATTTGATAAGTTTGACAGGTTTTTCATCCTGTCAAGTATATTTTTATACATTATCCATTCCATATTTAAGCTAGATATTTGCAACTGCCTTCAGTGATTCTCGCCACCTTTTTGGATATTGTTCTTTCTAACATTTCTTATAACAAGTGAATTTTATAGAACCATGTTAATTTATATTCATACTATCTGTATTAACACTTTCCAGACCTTCTCTATCCACTTTTCCTTGTAGTCCACAAGGAAATGTTTGAGATAACTTCTTTGGGCCTAAAATAGAACCATGAAGTTCTCTGAAGTCATACGAAGGCTCATTATGATTTGTGGACTTGTGTTCAAACAGAACTCCTGATTATGGACTATCTAGTTTCCCCTTGTATGTCAATTGAATAAATAATGTACAGTAGAGGCCCCAAGATAGAACCTTCTGGTACCCCTCTTATATCCCCATTTATATGAAACACAACCTTATTCCATTCTAATTCCACACATTTGAAAGATAGGATTCGATAAGTTTGAGGCAGACGCCTCATAACGTGACTCAGTAGTTCCACAATGATTGTTTGTTTGTTTGTTCTAAGAACCTACAGTTTATAGTGGACTCCGAACCACTCACCTAGACCGAGCAATGATAACTGCCACCACTTTGAATCAGAAGATATCTCTCTTCGATGGCATATGGGTTCAGCCAGTAGCCATGTGCCCAACTCACTGAATGTTTTTGTCAAATTCACTTTTTTGTTTCAAGGACAACATCCGTAACTTGAACCCGGATTCAAACCAGGCAGCTCTAGTTTCACAATATTATTTTAAAATTCGACAGCTCTAGTTTGACAATATTATTTTAAAATTCGACAAGTTTGACAGGTATTTCATCCTGTCTGAAGTATATTTTTATATATTATACATTGCATATTCAAGCTGGATATTTGCAACTAGCCTTCAGTGATTCTCGCGACATTTTTGGATATTTTTTTCTAACATTTCTTATAAGAAGTGAATTTTATACAACCATGTTAATTTATATTCATACCATCTGTATTAATACTTTTCAGACCTTCTCTATCCACTTTTCCTTGTAGTCCACAAGGAAACGTTTGGATAAGTCCACTGGGCCTAAAATAGAACCATGAGGTTTTCTGAAGTCATATGAAGGTTCATTATGATTTGTGGACTTGCTGTGTTCAAACAGAACTCCTGATTATGGACTATCTTGTTTTCCCTAGTATGTCAATTGAATAAATAATGTACAGAAGAGGCCCCAAGATAGAACCTTCTGGTACCCCTCTCATATCTCCATTTTTATGAAAAACAACCTCATTCCATTCTCATCTAGTTCACACACATTTGAAAGGTAGGATTCGATAAGTTTGAGGCAGAAGCCTCATATTGTGAATCAATACTTCCACAATGATGTTATATTAAAATTTGATAAGTTTGACAGGTATTTCATCTAGTCTGAAGTTTATTTTTGTATATCATTGATTCCATATTTAAGCTGGAAATATGCAACTGCCTTCAGTGATTCTCTAGACCTTTTTGGATATTTTTCTTTCTAACATTTCTTATAACAAGTGAATTTTATAGAACCATGTTAATTTATATTCATACCATCTGTATTAATACTTTTCAGGCCTTCTCCATCCACTTTTCCCTGTAGTGCACAAGGAAATGTTTGAGATAAGTTCTCAGGTCCTAAAATAGAACCATGAAGTTCTCCGAGGTCATAGGAAGGCTCATTATGATTTGTGGACTTGCTGTGTTCAAACAGAACTCCTGATTATGGACTATCTTGTTTTCCCTAGTATGTCAATTGAAGAAATAATTTACAGTAGAGGCACCAAGATAGAACCTTCTGGTACCCCTCTCATATCTCCATTTTTATGAAAAACAACCTCATTCCATTCTCATCTAGTTCATACACATTTGAAAGGTAGGTTTCGATAAGTTTGAGGCAGAAGCCTCATATTGTGACTCAATACTTCCACAATGATGTTATATTAAAATTTGATAAGTTTGACAGGTATTTCATCCAGTCTGAAGTTTATTTTTGTATATCATTGATTCCATATTTAAGCTGGAAATATGCAACTGCCTTCAGTGATTCTCTAGACCTTTTTGGATATTTTTCTTTCTAACATTTCTTATAATAATTGGATTATATAGAACCATGTTAATTTATATTCATACCATCTGTATTAATACTTTTCATGCCTTCTCCATCCACTTTTCCCTGTAGTCCACAAGGAAATGTTTGAGATAAGTTCTTTGGGCCTAAAATAGAACCATGAAGTTCTCTGAAGTCATACAAAGGCTCATTATGATTTGTGGACTTGCTGTGTTCAAACAGAACTCCTGATTATGGACTATCTTGTTTTCCCTAGTATGTCAGTTGAAGAAATAATGTACAGTAGAGGCCCCAAGATAGAACCTTCTGGTACCCCTCTTATATCTCCATTTTTATGAAAAACAACCTCATTCCATTCTCATCTAGTTCACACACATTTGAAAAGTAAGATTCGATAAGTTTGAGGCAAATGCCTCATAACGTGACTCAGTAGTTCCACAATGATTGGTGTTTGTTCTAAGGACCTATAGTTTATAGTGGACTCCGAACCACTCACCTAGACCGTGCAATAACTCCACCGCTTTGGATTACAAGTTATCTGGCCTTCGATGGCATATGGGTTTAGCCAGTAGCCATGTGCCCAACTCAATGTATGTCTTCGTCAAATATCTCCACTTTTATGAAAAACAACACCATTCCATTCTCATCTAGATCACACACATAAAGGAAGGAGTCGATAATTTGGAATTGGTTTCATAAACATAGACCTGAAATCTTCATTCGCAAATTCTCTTCAGAGGAATTTAGGTAATCTTGTCTTTTATGATGACGACTACGAAGAAACTGTAACGACTAACGAGTCGATCAGCTGTTTGCCGAATGCATTTGAATTTTATACAGTGTTGTCAGATTAGGAAAAAAATAATATTCAGACGCACTGGTTCATCAGTATGTGCAGAGAATAATTGAATTGAACGCTCTTGTTTCTAGTAGACTTTTTTCTTTTCTTGTTTCTAGTCAAAAATAATAAACTACTTCTCTTATGTCATATTGTTTATACCATAAAAACAAAGTTTACGGGATAAATTATTAATTAAATATAGAGAAAAGGTGACAATTCCAAAGTATTTTATTAGATCTCATTAATAGTTTATCGAATATAGAGAAAGGGACGTACAAAATCATCCTCTTCAATTTTTTTAATCAATGTAATGGAGTTTTTTTTCCTCAAAATTGATGATTTTCATAAGTGTTTTCAGATTATGCAGAACATAAACATAAAAATTGGCATCCAGGAAAACAGTAAATTATTCTGAGTTGTAAGTATACTAGATGATTTGCTACTTTACCGATTTGTGTTTCTCAGTAATGATTTTTGCATTAAATTTTGAATACCGTTACACTGCCAAATTATTACTGAATATGGTAAGAACTACTTCGGTTATTTCTATTTTTGGTGAAAACGTTAATTAATCAAAGATAGATAGAGTTGTTTATTCAAGAAATATTGTTAATAACTATAAACATGAGCAGGTCATTGAAAACTAGTTGCCTCAAGGTTTTTATTGGCAACCCTTGATGATGGAAAATATAAACTTGTCACTTCTAGCGTCTGACGCTATAAAGTTCAGAAATCTCAACTTGCTAGCGTCAACGCTGAAAATCACGTGACCATCCAAATCAGCGTCAAAACGCTGTAATGAAAAGAAACCTTTAGAGATAACGAAATGAATCTTATGACAACACGAGAATAATTCTAATCAAATAAAGATGTGTCAAATCTGACAACACTGTAAAATTCAAATGCATTCGGTAAACAGCTGATTGACTCGTTTTGGATGCGCAGAACTCATCGTCGTACAAGGCAAGATTACCGAAATTCAAATTGTTTTTGTTTCCACACTAGTCATTGTTCTCTGAATTTTTTTAGAACTGTTTACTTCTAATAATGTTCTCAATACTCATTTTTCTCCCCCTGTAGTGCTACTTGCCTTTTCTGGCTTCTATTCCTTTCATATGTTGATTTGTGTCTTTCATTAAATTGTCTAGACCTTTTTCAATGCTAAATGGAACACTGATGAAACGATTTTATAGTTGCAAAATGGTTGAATAATTTTGATTACAAGTTAAACAAGAGTATAAATTAATTACATTTTACAATTATTGAGAAGTTTTCGGATACAATCGGAGTAAAATCCCAATATGTGGACCCGTTGATTTCACTGATGTTCCCTGAACCCTCAGCCTTTCGTGATTTTGGCCACACTATTGATAATAAAACACTATAAATTGTACATTTTAATTAATTAAATATGATTATCATACAATAGACATGAACCATCAATTATTTGAAAATAATCTCATTTACAACCTTTTTCCATTATATGAGAACCACATACGGTAATTTGTAGAATAAATACAAACTACTGGCAGTATATAAAAGTGACAATGTTTTGCCTTGTTTACAGAGAACATCTTCAGGACATATAAATAGCTAAATGAAGGAAATGTTAGAATATTCAGGCAATAGTTTTCTTACATTCCCTTCATAAATTGATGTTATTTTAATGGAGGAAAATAATCCAATCTAGTCGAGTCAGAATGATTGAAATTAAAATTTGGCACCCAAGTTTTTTCATTTTGCGGTTTGATTTCCATATCAGGAAACCATTTATTGAACTTTTTCTTCTTCTTTTTCTTTCCTGTATCCTGATGTTGGATTTTAACATGTACTTTAGATGGTGCAGAAACTTCTACTGGTGAAAATTCAGTAGAACTTATGCTTTTTGACATATCATCTTGTGGATTTAGTTGAATATCCTTCACTATTGTACTTAGATCATGACTCTGACCATCAGTATTTTTCTTTTTATTCCCTAAAGTACTCTCAATCAATTCGTTGCTATATCCCAGTCCAGAAACCTAAAATTCATCTAATGTCTAGGTAACAGTAATCAACAATTACAATACTCACCTGTCGAATTTTTCTTTGTATGAGTAAATCGTCTTCTGGATTTGGATCAACAGGAATACCTGGTGTAATAATTCTTCCAGGGTTATATTTTCCACGACCGCTGAGGAAAATTTCAACATCTTCCACTGTATCATCGAAAATACCTGGATTCCTCACTCGAGATGTACGAGCTCTATATTCAGCTATGGATTTTGAAGGAGCTGATGCAAATGTGTCCCCTGGGTACTCAATATCGGAATATTCAAAAAGACTTCGGCGAATGTCTTCCGAAGTTCGCCAAGTTGACCTATCCATTCTCTCACTATTATCTGATAAGAAAGAAAAGAAAAACTGCAAGAAACGTAAAACTTTACTTACATGAAAATTTGCAAATATTTAAAACACTTACGGATACGATAGGTATATGTAAAATATGGTTTTCGATATCAAAATTTCTTATTTGAAATGCTGACGTAAAATTGATGTTACTCAAAATAATTCTCACATTGACATTAAAATAAATGAAACAAACACAAATAACAGGAGAGATACTCTCACAAACTACATAAAATAATTTAGTGAAACAGGTGAAAGTAGAAATTGGAAGTTTTTATACTTAATGTTTGTTAGCAATAAATTGTGTGCTATTCGAATGCCACCACGATTAAATAACGGGAATGATTCATGATTCATGATTGTGAATAATGTAATCGTTCAACAGCCAACATTATCAAGAGTCTCAATTTACTAACAACATCGAATAAAAGCTGAATCGACAATTGGTCATATCAAGTATGCTAACTAATCATGTTTCTATTTGAGAATACATATTAAAGTTACACAACTACGGGGAAAACAGAATATTTTTCATTGTGGCAAATTGTCCAAGGAAGTAGCAATAAAATACTTTTCTTCTTCTTCCATTTTTCTTCTTTTCATGACCTTACCATTGATTTATATATACAGATTCTTGCGGAAATGAGTGACGACTTTTAAATGAAGAAAACAACAAGTCGAATCTAATTCACGACTTTCAGTACTATTCCAGTTGATTAATTCTTTTAATTTCCAATAGTGCTGGACTGTGATATAGAAAATTTTTGCAATAATTTCGTTTTTGTTATTATATTTGCCTATTATGTTATTAAATTAATCACCGCAGTGAAAATATCATTTTGTGATCATTGCACTTAAACACCAAATTTTTATTGAAATAAATAATTATTTACCAAAGGAAATTCGAATTATAAACTGGGGAGTTTCAATGACATATTGTTGGCTATTTTGTTACTTCTGTCACGTTGAATGTATTCATACATAGACCAAGTATAGAAGAGTATATAAATCATCTCTGATTCATAATATTTTGTCTGAAAATAATTCGGATAGTTCTGATATTGCTCGGAATCGGAAAATACGTCATCACTCTGGTTACGATCTTTCAAAAGCAAATTATCAATCGAACATAAATTGTCAACTTTGCACATAGACTAAGTATTATAAATCATCTTTGCTTTGCATCATCTTACTTATTCAAAGTGTTTTATTTTCGCAAGTTCCCTTTTATCAAGTTCGGAGATCACAACAATAAAGACCTCATCACTGTTGGAACTAGAGCTTGTTAATAACAAATCTTAAAATTCTCCTTCCTTAGAACTATGATCTTCTAGATCACCATAATTGTCACTTATGTGTTTTTAAAGAATGCGACAATTTACAAAACACCTTCGCCCAAAATATACTTTTCCCTTTATTACTACTATATACTCATCCCAAACAATACAACGACGCCATATTTGCTCTAAATCTGTTGGTCTGACCCAACGATTCAGAACAAGTTCGAACGATCCGAAATGCCAGCCTAAAGGTGCATTTTCATTGGAGCATTTCGACGCTCGTTTCAAACGTCAAAATGGTCATGTGACTTATTTTTCTATGAAATCATGACGCTCCCATGAAAAGGGGTTTTCAGCGTCAAAATATGTCATTTGTTTTAGGCTAAAACACTTTATTGATGAATATGAAGTCTATTTTTCATTGATTTGGTGTCATTTCTGGAATGTTTAGTGTTATATATTGCGAAATTCTTTTTTCAAGACCTCTAACTATGTTGTTCGAGTATCGAAAGCTAATATGCGTAATAAATGGATGACTATAAAAAGAGACTAAAGCATTTTGTATTAAAAAAAACTGGTTGCCCCAGAGTTTTTATTGGCAACCCTTGAAGACCGAAAATATAAACTTATCACTTGTCTCTTATAGCGTCTGACGCTATAAAGTTCAGAAATCTCAACTTTCTAACGTCAACGCTGAAAATCACGTGACCATCCGAATCAGCGTCAAAACGCTCTAATGAAAAGAAACCTTAACATTCAATTCTTAGAGCGATCAACAGAAATTAATCCAGTCGAACATGAATATTTCTGGGATAGCGCTCTCAGATCACTTAAGATCAGCCAGACGAAAACGCCATAAGAGAGGGCTAATTATTCGTGTTCTATCGGAGGTGCCTGGTTCGAATCCGGGTTCAAGTTATGGATGTTGTTCTTGAACAAAAAAGTGATACTCGGAAAGAGTCGCCTGAAGGAGGCATAAGTTTCCGAAGACCAGATAATTTGTGATCCTTGTGGTGGTAGTTATCATTGCACGGTCTAGGAGAGTGGTTCGGAATCTACAATAAGCTGTAAGATCACTATGTAAATGGTCTAAGTTCCCGAGCACATTGTTAAAAGATGAAACTGCAACAAAAATTCTGTTCTATGATTCATAACCTCCTTTTTTTTTGGTAGTGTCACAAAGTTTTTATATTATTACATTTCTTATAATTATCTCTCAAAATTTCCACAGACAAAACAGAAATGAGTGGATCGTGGCGAAACCTTGAAGATATAACTAGAGATTTGTTCAAATATTCCGATCTAGAATATAATGCAGATATGCTGAAAGAAGCACCTCCTAAGTCTATTATTGAATATAGAGCCCGCACTTCGCTAGTAAAAAATCCAGGGCTATTTGATGGCGGTTTTAAAGAAGATGTCGAAGTATTCATAAGTGGTCGAGGAAAATACCATCAAGATCGGATTATCAAGCCTGGTTTACCTGTAGAACCTATTCCAGAAGATGATTTTAATTTAAAAAAAAAACTTAGAGAGGTATGATCTGTTTTAATCTTGGCTTATGGTTTTTCAATATTTTAATTAGTTAGTATTGTATGTCTATTATGAAATTTCTATAAAAAGTACTAAAATACTAATCTAACTTCATACTGACTAAGTACTAGTTCAATATTCCATTCATTTTCTCAAATGTAGCTCTGGTTTTATATCTTTGACTGATATTATTTGATTATTATGAAATTTTCAGGTATCTGGCTTAGGATATAGCAATGAAATCATTGAAAGAAATTTTAGTGCAAATAGTCCAATAATGGAAATAGAAAAGCATGAATCGGATTTTGTCATCCCAGATTTGAAATTATATGCTACCAGTTCCAGACCATCAAGTAATTGTGCTTCATCGTCTCCATCACCAACTCATATTCGAAAAATTAAGTCTGAAGAGGGAGATGAAGAAAAGACTCCTCCGGCTTAGGACCACTCAAAAATTCTTCCTACTATTGTTTTGTTATCTTGAATTCTAGTTACCAAACAAAGCTTCCTCAAATTATTGGAGTTTAATTGACAATTTGGGATATAAAATGAATCGATGGATTAATCAAGGTAAAGTGTCTTCCCTGAAGCCGTTCTCTGTAGACAAGGCAAAGCATTGTTAAAAAGTGTTGTGTTAAGTTTATCGATAATGGACGATCATCATTTTATAAAATCTTTGAATTGTAGAAAATATATTTTTATGTACTATTAAAGTTTATATACACTTTCAATATAAATTGTGTTATTTTTAGGAATTTTCATATGACATTCTTCTTCCTGATGGCTGAAAAATTCAGTTGTTTTTATTAATGGACCTTGTCATAGAAATAGTATTATGTATTTTGACATTATCATCTTTTTCTTCTTTTTATGGCTTTATCGATCTATTTCTATTTATCCACATAACCACCTAACACCATCCTTGGTAAACAATAAATGAAACTTTTAGTAATTATATCCACTTGCAAGAGAGAAAAATGCGCCTTTTTGAGAATTTTTTATGAACAGGCCTATTATTTCATATATGAATGAAAAAATGTACATAGGCAGAATTTAATTTACTTTATCAATCAGGGAGTCATTTTTAAAAATATTGAATTCCCTTGATCCTGTAGCCAATTTCCAGAACGACCTCCAAAAAAAGGTCTGGCGGTGAGGAAAATATTTCAGCTTTAAATCATCTGAAACCTAACAACTAAAAGTGTTCAGTTTTATGATAGATGAATACAGGTTATGATCGAAGGAATAGTGAAAATTTTGAATTTTGACAAAATGGCGGCTTATGTAATGAAATTTACACTTAAAGTGTCTTAAAAGTCGAAATTATTGTCAAAAATCTTATTCCTTCGATCATCACCTGACAAGTAGATCTAAGAAGGTCGTGTAAAAATTTCAAGCCGTTTCGGAGAAATTTTCCTCACTGACTCTGAAAGTAGCGTTTCGAGAAAAACGCGTTTAAAGTTTTGGGAACCATTTACACTAAGTTAAATTTTTTTTTCCAACTTACATCGAGTCATCTATTCCAAGACCATAAGAGGAACCCGCTGCGTTTTCGTTTTTCTCTAAAATAGTTAAATCTTGTCCATAAGAATTCTCCGCTCTTGCGTCCTCTTTGCTCATGTTGTCATGAATTTAATTTTTCATATTTTGATGAATTCTTCAACTGAATAAAAGGCCCCCTCCGCAGTAGATCTTGAATTCTTCTTCTGAACATCGTTCCAGACAAACACTTCAGTTCAGCAACCAAGTTGTTATATAGCTGGATCCCCCAGTATTTCCATGAATTTTGTGTGTACCTTTTAACATGAAGTGGTGTTGTATACAGTTCTTTATATCTTGTTTCAAATAGGTGATAGTCGCAGTTTCTTGGAAAGGAATGTGCATAAATAAAAGGCACTCTTTTATATACAAAGATGGTAAGGTAAGTATTTTGTGATTTACAAAAATTGGCTTACAAGACTCTCGACTACCAATCCCATGCATTATTCTGATCGCCTTATTTTGCAGGATGAAGACCCTTGATGCTTCTGGTGCCATACCCCAAAGAAGTATCACATATATAATAATGCTCTGGAAGTGAGCTAAATATGCTATCTTCATCATATTCCATTCTGTTTCAGTCTTCTAAGCATGTACAAAATTTTGGACAGTTTCTTACATATACAATCTATGTCTGGCGTCCAGTTCAACCTAATGTCAATAATCACTCCCAGGAACTTGGCCCTTTGAATTCCTGGTTGCCTTTTAAATTCAAGGGTTTCATTTTTGTCTACATTCACTTTCAGCGAATTCTTTGTGAACCAAGTCTTAACTTCATTCAAAGCAACTTCTTTTTTATTCTTTAAGTCTTCACTATTTTTCGCGCTGATAATGAACGAGGTATCATCGCAAGGCACAGGTGCCCACAATTCTGAATGTCGATGTCGTTTATATAAATTATAAATAGGATAGGTCCCAGCACTGATCCCTGCGGTACACCATGAACACACCCCAATTTGGATGATGTTTCCATGTTCCAGTTAACTATTTGTTCTCTGTCAGTCAAATATGACTTTATTAACCTGAACATCGTTCCTTTGAATCCTAGGTAGTGCAACTTTTGCAAACCAGTGAATGCAGCCCTGTATCAAATGCTTTGCTCAGATCAAAATTAAGCATTTCCATGATTTCGTTAATATACAGATTTTCAATTACCACTGATATTGGTTCCATGAGTGCAGTGGTTGTGCTTTTGCCTCTCCTATATCCGTGTTTATTTTTGTTTGTCAACTTCTGCTTCTCCATCCAATCCAGAATTCTTGTTTTTACAACCGCCTCGAGGTTTTTGAGATGCATGGCAATATGGCAATTGGTCTGTAGTTTTCACAATTTTCTTTGTCTCCCTTGCATTTATAAATTGAAATTATTCTTGCAGATTTGAGTTCTTGTGGAAAATGACCTTCTTGAAAGCAATCTTCTCACTTAGACTTTTCAATATTTCGGTTGAGACATTATATATATCGACTGTAGATTTGGACTTCAGCGATGCTATTGTGTTAACAATTTCAGCATTCATTACATTTGCATTCAGTTTGGTGTTCACTTTCCCCTTGGTATTCCCTTCAGTATAGCTTTTTATTACCCTCCACAATGCCTTCTGTTTGTTTTCAGCCTTTGCATTCATATAATAAAGGACAGATGTTTCGCCTTCATTGATCATCCCAGCTGCAATATATGCAGCTATTTCAACGATTTTTGAACCACATGGGATTATTTTTGGAGTTTTTTTTCATATCAGCTAATTGTAACTTTCGTTATTGTTTTTCGTGAAACCAGTAACGCATCGTTCCAGTAATTTCTCATTGGTAAGATCTGTAGATATAGGAAAAATAGCTACAGCAACATCAGTTGGTAAGGGTTGATAGTCATGTTTGTAGCTAGACATAGTATTCAAGGCTCGTGCTTTCTGCCAGAAACACCACGAGTCTTCTCCTATTAGGTATTTGTCATGTTGAGGATTTTCGTCAGTGGAATAATAATGATAATAAAAAGTACAAATGGCGTTATACATATTTTGAACTGAATCGCAACGTCTCCTAATCGCTAAGCCATAATAAACAGTTAATTTATTGATCATTTTTCCTGTTAGTCTACCAAGTACTTTATTTTCTCGTTTCTTTTCATTCTTATCTTTCCATAGTAGTTTTATTCACATACTCTCTTAGTCATGTACCCATTCTCTTCTGAACATGACCTATGCATTCTTTTTTTATAACGTCAATGTCACCGTAAGGTTAGATAGCCTTCTTAAGTAAATTTTGGAGTCGCCATCGCCTATGTAGTTCCTGAAACGAATTCCAAACTTTTCTAGTGAACGCTGAAGCATGGCAATAACCGTATCGACTTCCGTTTTTCCTGATGACCCTTCGTGATTAACAGAACAGACTTCTTTATGCTCTTCCCACCATTCTTTATATTCAGCTGTATCTTTCAAAGATTTCCAAGGCTCACATTGTTTACGGTAGGAACTTTATACTAAAAGATTAACAATTTTACCAGTATGATTGCCGATTAAAGATGTCACACCATATAAAGAACTGAACCCTCTCTTTTTTCATGATCCGTCTCCCGACACTATCAAATCGTTTTTATATTCATCACCCTGTCAACAACAAGAAGAACCATTGAACTCAAAAAATTTGGCTACTATGAGAGGTAATTGTTGGTACAAAATGTAATAAATCACCTTAGTTAATCAAGATTTTGTTAAAGCCCTTGAAAAAGATGTCGAATTTGATGGATTGAGCAAAGAAAAATTGGAAACAAGTATTATCAGAGAACCATAAATTTACTAATAAAAGCATTTTATCGAACTTAAAAACAAACTTGAAAAGCGAAACTTGAAATTTTTTATTTATTCATATTTATATATTAAGTCATATTATTCAAAATTTTCTTGGAAATCATAAACCAGAAAACAATTCGCAATTAGCTATGAGGTCTTAAGGTGCTCAGTTTTGAGTGTCAAAGTGGTTACCTGGCCACTTTTTCATTAAACTTTGAGTTCTAGTTCTGAACCAATTCAAGTCTGTGTTGGAAGAAACTTAAGATAAATGGAAAGAGAATAGAAAAACCACATGTCCAAAGATTCTATTTATTTAATAAGACAAAAATAATATCAATCGATTACAATTGACATAAATATTTTTCATTATATAATACCCTACTCTCAATTACAATCTAAATAGAAGATTTTGTATTTTGTAAAGCTAATACTTTTGTAAACACAGATTTATTTTGGTCCACACTGAGGACGTAGATAATAGGCCAATTCGGAAAATCTATAAACTTTCCGAAACACTGAAATTTATCTACTTAGATGCTACGTAATAAGCTCATAGTTTTCTATACAGAAATAATTACAAGTCAATTTTTCTAGGTTCATAGAGTATAATGTATATTGTATATTGAATTTATAGTAACAACAATATTTTATGAGGTTGGTAACTGAATAACATTATTGTTATATGTCTCATGTGTAATGAATTATAGTGAAAGATTATTATTGAACTAACAGCCTTTTTAGACAATCATAAAACCACCATGATCAAGAAGACTCCAGAATTACCAGCATGTAGCGCTACAAATCAAAATAACTTCTCAACCTTAAATCTATATATTTTTCATCATTTCTTGTTAATTTGGCTGACAGGTTGACGTTTGTAATAAATATCCACTTCATTAATATTCACCACTGTGCGTACTTTCAATCCTCTGTGATCTGGAAAATGTAACAGATATTGCATTATAATTTGTGTTGAAACTTGGAATCTTTTTGTCTGGCTGTATAACGAATAGAGTAGCAATGTGATTTTCTAAGCTGAATCCGTCATCAAAAAAAAAGACTTGAGTATTCAATTGAAATAATCAAAATTGAAGACTTTAAACATGAAATGGAATTTTAACTACGTCTTTACTATCAATAAATAAATGAATAGATTGGCCGTTACTATGTGATATGTAATTGACATTATGAGGATTACGAATATTATTACGCCAAAAATATCACTGTTCAAGATGGAAAAGTTTATTCAACGTTACTTATAGTTATTTCGAACTTTCGCTCATCATCAGACAGGTAAAAGTTTGAAAATTGAATTGACGAGGCTTTTATATGATAGAAATCCATTTTCACAAATACAAGTAAACGATGATTTCTACTAAAATATATTAATAAATGCTCGACGCGTTTCGATACACAGTATCTTTGTCAGGAGAGAATGAATATTACAAATATATTTTACTAACATATACTTATATGTTAAAGAGGCAATCCACTTAGAGCTATCTGTATTTGAACTAATGTTCAGGAAACAAGTTTAAAAAGGGTGAGTTACTTATGTCTAACTGATCATTAAGAATTTTCGGTGAATACCTAAATCTGTTAATTTCAAGTACTTCCAGAGGGTTGAGTTTTATACCTCTATTCTGGGAATTTAGGATTTTAAATTCTAAATTGAAAGAATAACTATTTTCCTATGATAATTTGAATAATTTGAATCGGTTATGATTAGAGGGCTTTATTAGAAGTTTGCATATCTCAAAATTATTTTTTATTTAACGATTCTTTTTAGAGAAGTGATGAGGGACTTATAATGGGAAACCCCTTAAGCCCTCTTCTAGCAGAAGTCTTTATGGATAATAGAAGAAAAACTATTCATAATATCGATATGTTGATGACATTATTGTGTGTTTCACAGGAACAGACAGTTCACTGTATCGAAAATTTCATCAAAAACCTGCACTCAAAATAAAATTCACTTCTGAAATAGAACAGAACAATTCGATCAACTTCCTAGACCTAACAATAAAAAGATCAAATAATAAACACCAGCTTTCAATTTATCATAAGCCTTCTCATACAGATATCACAATTCGTTATACATCGGCTCATCCTTAACAACGTAAAATTGCAGCATTTAATAGTTATATACATAGACTCTAAAGCACACCGATGTCTAATGATAATTATATCAAAGAATTGAATTTGATAAAACAGATAGCAATAAATAATGGTTATGATGCAAATTTAGTTAGCAGCATATTATATTAGAGAAACAAAAATTAGCTTTACAACATATATAACCAATTGGTGAACACCAAGGCAAGAAATTCAATAATTTAACATATATTAGCAATATTAGCAATGTAATTGGTCGGGTTAAGTTCACAACACTTTTAATTTGAGTATAGTTTATTCATAAATTAAAATATTTATAAACGTGAAATTTCGTGTATAACTACCAAGTGACAGAATAATATGAAGACTTAGTAAATAGTTAGATTTGAGGAAGAATCAAGAACTGAACTTGACTGTAGAATGAATGTTGAAAGAATGAGAACTAAATAATTGAGTCTTAGCGAATCTTTCTTTGTAAATGTCACCTATATATACCACTGACTGAATTGACCTGGTCAAAGTATCTTTTGAAATACATATGGTTCTCGCAAAGTGTGGGGTCAACAGGCGCCACATAATTCATGAATGAGTTGACAAGAATTTTGAAGAATTCTCTAAGTTTTGAAAGTTCTGGATTTTATGTTTCCCTTATTCTAAGAAGTGACCATTAAAATATTGTGAGTGGCTCGATTTCACATGTTATGCCACGTAATATGATAACCCGGAGAAAGTGATGATGTAGATTTTTTTTTGTTTAATTCCTATGGCAAATTATAGGCCTAACATAGAATTGAAAGAGTGATAGGTGGTGTATAACAGAGAACAGATACATTACAGCAATAATGTGAAATCCCTTTTTAAAAATTCAAATTTAAATATAGCGTTAGAATATCAACAAATTTAGGTTCATTTATCAGAAATTATAAGTCTCCAATTAATAAAGGAAATAAATCAGGTGTTTACAGATTGGAATGTGCAGATTGCAATTGTTTTATACAGGTAGAACAGGAAGGAAATTTTAATGTTACAATCTCAGAACATAAACGCAGTTTCATCAATGAAAAACCGATTCAAATTATTCAAATGATCATAGGGAAATAGTCTCTCTATCAATTCAGAGTTTAAAATCCTACATTCTGAGAATAGATGTATAAAACTTAACCTTCTGGAAGTACTTGAAATTAACAGATTTAGGTATTCACCGGAAATTCTTAATGATCAGGTAGACATAAATAACTCACTCTTATTAAACTTGTTTCCTAAACACTAGTTACAATACAGATAGCTCTGAGTGGATTGCCTCTTTAGTATATAATTATGTTTGCAGTTATGGAAACAACCTTTTAAAAAGATATTTATTCCAAAATTTACAATATGAGCTCTCTAGCCTAACTACTAATAAGAACTAACTAACTCAAGGGAGTTTACCATCTTATATAGGGATCTTATCTTATAAACATAGTCTGAGAATTAGAGGATGTCTCACCTTCCATTAAGGGGGCTGAGTTTTATCTATCTGGTAAGAGATATGGTTCATCAATATCCGGTGGATATAATTATATATAAGTATATGTTAGTGAGATATATTTGTATCGAAACGCGTCGAGCATTTATTAATATATTTTAGTAGAAATCATCGTTTACTTGTATTTGTACGAGTTTAAAACTGAAATACAAAGTTAGCAATTTCTTATATATAGAACAGGTAAAATACATATTAAAAAATGTTGTTTCTTTCTTCAGTTTTCATTTTGTTTTTGTCTGATAAAGGCACAGTGTCATCGAAACGTGTTACAAATGAAGTAAATAAGTGCAATCAAATTTTTTCTTTTTATCTTTCTGTTTCCACTTTTTGTTAACTAATTCAGGTATAATATTTAGGTTATAACCATAATTGAGATGTGCAGCTCTTCTGAAGATCTGGGTTTTCTAATTTTGATCCTGTTCAAATCTGAATATAGTTAACAAAATGGTGAATGCGCCGAGTACACGAAGTTGTAAGATTTCATTTACAGGTGAATGATGGTGTATTTTTAGCTTCCAAATAGTAATACTCGAGGAGGTGGAATATATCGAATCCTTTTAAGAGAGAAATTACTTTGTGAAAAACATTTTTAGAATGGTTAGATCACAATATTTACAGAAAATATCATTCCTTGGAATTAATTATTATTTAAAAATATCTTTATGATTACAGCTTATACTGTATTACATATCGTCATAAGTTTTTATATAGAAGACCGAAACGTTTGCTCTACATTTTCTACTATCCGCTGATTGGAAATGATTTGTAACAAACACAATTCCTTAAAATTTTTTATATTATGTATGAAAACATCATTCGAAAAGTCATGCCCAGAACATTAACTTCGGATAATTATTTTGGAATGAATTGACAGTGAAGGAATATGTCATATAATTCCAATAGACTACAAGCCTATGGCAAAAATTACCCTATGAAATGACCCACCGTGAATAACGCTTAGAAGGTTGTTACTGTATAAGAAAATCACCACTATGCCTTCACTTTTGAGTGGTACAGGTGAGTACGTGAGTAAATGGAAATTTTCAGGTACAAATGCGGAATTATGACAAATTATTCAGGTACATGTATATATATATATTCTTTTGAAAAGAGAGGATTTACGAAAATTCGAATAATTGTATTTACAATAAATGCTTATAGCTATAATTTTGGTATGTGTCAGAAAAATACAATCGTAAAAAACAAGCGATTAAATAGAATACCAGCAGAAAAAACAGACCATGCCCGTTCCTTAATCAGGCATCTAAACTCGCATCATGCCTCCTACGGTGGCCCCTAAAGTGTGAGCACAGGAAATGTAACAGGGAAACCATACTATCTTGCGTATGATTCAGTAAACGAGTGAAAAAAAAAAAAAAAACTCGTTTCCTTGTCGCTATTGCACTAGCAATAGCTTGTCTGTTCATGTTGTGTTAGTGTCGTGTGTACAAAAAGAGTATCAACAATTTTTCTGCTTAGCAGCTTCATTCTCTTATTGTCATCTTGCACTCCATGATTTCCAGAACTTCTTCACGAAGACAAGGGTGAGAAGGAGGGGGGATTGGGACAGGAAAAATCTGTAACAATGGAAAAAGAAAAACAGCAGAAAAATATTTCATCAAAACGTACCTAACTTTTATATGTCTAAACTCACTTGAGTCTAAGAACTTAACTAATTTTCCTCTGCTTTTCAACAGGATACATCTCATACACCATTTGGGAATGAAGCCCTTCATGGGTGTAGCCCTTGCTTTATCAGCATACACCATGGGATTTCGACCCTGCACTTGTGTACGGCGTTCATGGGTAAAGCATCTGTATATCTATAGAAAATGAACTACACAAATGCCGTCAGTTATAAACAACCTATATAGCTTCTACGCAATTATCGGCACTAGGTTTTTCGATATTTATTTTCAATATCTATCAAACTGTAAGAAAGCCGTACATAAATAATTAGTCGTAATTCCTCACCTGTTGCACTCAAAAGTGACGGCATAGTGCTGATAGTTATTTTCTTACACATTAACAACTTTCTAAGCGTTATTCACGGTGGGTCATTTCACAGGGTAGTTTTTGCCATAGGTTTGTAGTCTACAAACTTTGTAACTCAGTTTTTTGATTGAAATACATTGTACTAGATTTGATGTAAATTAACAATTCAATTTACGAAAATTTCGTTGTATTATAAAACGGAATTATTTACTTCGTTTTCAAAGAACCTTTCATGATGTATAATAAGTTCAGTTAACAATTTCCCTCAGGGAAATTTCCTTTGAAAGCCGCATTGGGCTTCGTCTTCATGAGTTCAATCATAACGAATAACATCAACATGTGATACTTCTTCCTCCAAATTTGCTAGGGCATCCATTAATTCTTTCAAGTTCCAGAAGTTTACCAAGTTCGAAAATTTGAATTTCCTTCCTTGTTTCAAGTTATAAATATATGTACTACAAATTGGCGAATGCGCCGGGAGCAAGAAATTACTGTTTTGACCTCTTTCAGTAGTCCTAAATTAGGTAATGTTAACTTTTAATATGTATTTTACCCATTCTGTTAACCTATTTTTCTGTACCAAAATGTAGGAAAATTGCTTACTTTGCATTTTAGTTTTAAACTTATACTTGTCTAATGAAAATTCGAAATAGTTATCAAGTTGAATAAACTCTTCCATCTTAAACACTGAAATATTTTTACGTAGTAATATTCGTAATCCTCATTATTGTTTCTTTCTGTTCTAAAAACAAAGTTTTAGTTGAAAGACCCTTTACTTATCGTCTAGAATTTCGCTGCAAAGTGCAAAATAACATCAAAATTTCAACTTCTCCACCATAATCGCTCCGCTTAACCACTTGAAAAGAAAAAAAAGATTTACTAGCGACCAAGTACTTAATGCAGTAACAGAATCCCTTCTATATTCCAATAAAAGCATTGCACGAAAAGTAGAATCGGTTTGAGTAAACGGACAACGAATAAAAGGATGAAATGAATTTCACTCTGCCCCAACAAAAAATTCGCCTGAAGAAAAGTGGAGATAAGCGAGGTGCAATTTGTGAAGCACGCATATTGAAAAGACGGCCACAAAATGTTCCTTACCAACACGGTTTTCACGAAGGGGAAACTGAACAATCCGATGGTTTGATTGATGAGACCGTTATTGGTTGAAAGTGATTTTTACTTTTTCATTGAATTAAAACATCTTCAGAAATACGTAAATATAAGAGATAGAATAATGCCATTTTCGTAACACTAAGCTAATTTTTCGTGAAACTTAATATTCTGGAAACATAATCGTCATGTTCTTTCTCGTTTCTGAGACACAGTGTGATTTTTCAATATTTGCCGCGACCACACGCTCCAAATATTTCCAGTGTGTGAAACTTCAGAAAGAAAATTTAAAGTGATACTTATGGCATTCGGCTTGTAGAATCCAAGTAATGTTGATAGATTTCACTCTAGTGATACAGATTCCGGGATATGGGATGAAATTAAATATTTTATTTTGTAACACCATATATCAAGGGTGTCCACGCGAGATGGGACATTAAAAGTATATGGAGAAAGGAATGACCGATTAGAGAAAGTTTTTTTGTTGTCTTGAATGTTATTCGAAATTCACCTCCGGTTATAACGGAGGTTGACTCCATTTTTATTATTTCAAATGGCATAATGTATGCTTCTATTTTTTCATCGTAAATATTTAAGTCTGAACAATTCTTTCCCATATCATTGCCACTTGAAATTCTAGCTCATTGTAAGTGAAGGGGCTCATTCAGCAGAATTCAATGCAATCAGAGGCTTCATGGTATACAGTGTGTTTCCAAAGCATGTGGCAAATGGTAGTACTTTCAAAGGTACAAAAGTCCTATTTTTCAAATTAGACTACCTATTTCTGCACACACCATTCAACTCAATCAATATGCATCGATCTGTTATAGGTGCGCGCGAGGACTCTTGAATTCGCAGATTATATGATCTTTCAAATAATGCATTCCGATCTCTCAATACGTGACCGATCTAAAAATCTTCATCAAAGTAACTCTTCTCAGAATTCCGAGTGAAAAAGTTCTAAATCAATTACTATTGAAGTGGATTGAATATGACTTCCCGTTTTTCTTCTTTTCCACCAGGTATTCTCGATTACATCTTTTACTTGTCAGGAAAGTCATCTTCGAATAGCCAGAAATACCTCTCTGAATGAAGGATGTCAACCGAACAACCCATGGACGTATTGCTTCAATTATTCTGAAAAATATCACAGTGTTAACATGTGAAATAATATTTGAAATATTCTGCTTCAGCACAATTTTTGGATTTCAAAATGTCTAGATCTAAAATCAATAATAATTCGAATATGAGTTCCCAACAAGAAAAACGAGAAGTCAGATTCAATCCAATTAATTTGCATTTTTTCACTCGGAATTTTCGAATAATATTTAAGACAAAAAAAAATTCCACCAATCGGTCATTTCTTTCTCCATATACTTTTAATGTCTCATCTTGCGTGGCCACCCTTTCATGTATATATATATATTTTTTAATGATTCTTTTTGTCTCAAGTTTGCATATAAAGACTCCTTGCGAAATTTGTCGCAGAAGATATTTGTCTTATCAAATATTTACCGACGGGAGGTTTTATCCCGAAAACAGAGGCCCAGAACACCATTTCAACGGGATTAATTCACTCGTTCTGTACCGTTGATGTGATTCATGGACTGGCGAAAGATTTTTCCAAGTGTTGGAATTTCTAACGTTCTCACATTTGTTTCTTATTATTCGTATCTTTCTCGAAGTCTGGTAGCGAGTTCACCGTCTCGGTTCATAGAGGGCGACTCTCGTACATATTTACGAGACACGTCCTTTCTGGAATCGTTAGGGTTCCCCCATGTAGTTTGTTAGGATGTTGAGAAGCAATATGCGACACTGATGAGATCCTAATAACGATGAAACTGCAGTCTGCCGCTTCGTCTTTCGGCATCCTGCTTAGTTGCACTTTTGTGGCTCTTGGGGGCAGCGTGCATGGCGGGCAGATTTGGGAACTAGCTCTTGTCAGGAAGGATTATTCATTGATCTACGGATTTTTGAATGATTCTTTTTGTCTCAAGCTTACATATGTAGACTCCTCGCGAAATTTGTCTCATCATATGAATATAGAAACTTCTCAGATCAACCCCTACCCCAGCAACCCTAACTTTGAAATTCATCATAGGGAATAAGGGTCGAGTGGCACCTTACTGAAAAGGTCTGTCAATTCTCCACCTTGATTTGTCATTTTAGAATTTTAAATTAACATACAGGGTGTCCCAACCGAGGGTGAAGTTGAATTCCTGGAAATCCCAAATACTAAATGAAATCGATTTATTTTGGCATAATGCAAGCGCAGGTTTATGCTCGGTCTAGAAAAACGACCTACACTTGTGAATTTGGAGTTGGTGCAATCAACCCCTATTTCCAGCATCCCCAACTCAAAAATCATTCGATCGATAATAGGTCAAGTGGCACCTCGTTGGAAAGGTACTGCAATTTTCTCTTCGAATTTGGTATTTTCGAAATTCAGAATCATCATACAGGGTGTCCCAAGCAGGAACATTGAAAATCCAAATAACTTTTTGAAACTGGTTCATTTCGGTATACGAGAACATGTTTGATCCGAGAATAGGACTTTCTTGTGTGGTTATAGAATTTTTGCAATCAACCCTTCCATTCAGCATCCCCAACTTGAAAATCATACAAATAATTCAAGTGGCATATCTTCAGAAAGGTTTTTGACTTCCAGAATGATTAAAGCATTTCATTCAGTTCGGCTCTCCATATAGGATGTCGCTTTCGAAAAATTCAATATCGTCATTTGAAATTATCAACTAAAATTAATTCGAAACTGTTAAAAGTATTGGGGTGCGATGTGTTGAGCATCAATTACGAAGAAATAAAGCTGATTTCTGCATTGAAAATGTTCACATTTTTTCATTTCCATCTGGCGTGCAGTCATCTGTTATTTCTCATTTTGCAATGAAATATTATTATTATTCAGATCAGTTCCTCATTATTGTTGTTGTTCGTCAGTTGAAATTAATCTGAAAATGGTTTATTCCACTGAGGAAAGGGTCGAAATTGTATCGACGTATTTTCGAAATAACAGTTGTGCCAAAGAAACGGCAAGGATATTCGATAGGAACCATCCTGAAAGAGAAAGGGGAGTCAGTCACCAGTACGTTAAATATTTGTTTGACAAATTCCTAGTTACGGGTTCGGTGGCAAACAAAAAACATGAAGTGGCATGTCCTGTCAGAAATGAGGCAACGGAAGTGGCAGTAGTGGGTTATCTACAAATGGAGAATACTACTTCGATCAGAAAACTATCTCGTCTGACTGGTGTATCAGCTACAACTGTCCATAGAATCATGAAACATCACAAATTTCACCCCTACAAGGTAAAATTAGTGCATGAAATAAACGAAGATGATCCAGATCGTCGTTTACAGTGAAAACCTAAACGCTAATCCAAATTTTCTGAATAACATCTGTTTTTCTGATGAAAGCACCTTTATGCTCAGTGGTGAAGTGAATAGACATAATTGTCGATATTGGGACACACAGAATCCTCATTGGTTTAGAGAGGCCCACACGCAAAGGCCTCAGAAGTTGAACGTTTGGGCAGGAATTTTTGGCAATCATCTAGTTGGGCCTTTCTTTATTGAGGGTAATCTGAATGGAAATGGCTACCTACAGTTGTTAGAGGAACACATACATCCTAGATTGACAGAAATTTTACAGAACGATCCAACTCTTTCTGAGGACGAAATGCGTTTTCAACAAGACGGTGCTCCTCCGCATTATGATGCTCGGGTGCGCCAATATTTAGACGAAAATTTCCCAGGAAGGTGGATTGGTAGAAGAGGACCTGTTGAGTGGCCAGCCAGGTCACCAGATTTAAATCCCCAGATTTTTTTTTGTGGGGCCATCTAAAATCTAAAGTTTATGCCACAAGACCAGAAAACCTGGAGGAGCTGCGGATGAGGATTATCACAGAATGCCGACTTTTGACTCCTGAAGTTTTCGCTAATGTGAGAAGAGAGTTCGAAAATCGTCTGTATAACTGTATGGAGGTGGGCGGAGGTCATTTTGAACAATTGTTGTAATAATCAAGTTAGTTTTTTGTTTTCAATTGAATACAAGTTCAATAAATCTCGTTTTCCTGTTTAGATGAGCATCCAATCAGTTTCTCCATCATCCCCTCATCCTGATCCTCACGCCAGAAAACCTCGATTGCCAAACTGAAACCAATGCCTCAGTGATTCAGAAAATAGAAAAATCTTTCTGGAACTTTGCCACTCAACCTGTAATCACTTGTATGATTTTTTGAGTTGGGGATGCTGAATGGAAGAGATTGATTGCAAAATTCCATATTCACGCAAGAGAGTCTTATTCTCGAATCAAACATAAACATGTTCTCGTATTATACTGAAATGAACCAGTTTCAAAAAGTTATTTGGGTTTTCAGTGTTCCTGCTCCGGGACACCCTGTATGCTGATTCTGAATTTCGAAAATACCAAATTCGAAGAGAAATATGTTACTCATTTCGGAGTTATAGGGGGTATATATATATATATATATATATATATATATATATATATATATATATATATATATATATATATATATATACATTTTAAATGATTTAATCGTTTTTCTGAAAAATGTTTCATGATTTCTTATTAATTTATCTTGATTATTGCTAATATCTTCATTATTCATCTTCTATTTTTATCGAATTCATTATTTTAAGTTTTCATCAGGTTCTAATAGCAGATATCTACTCAAGCAATCTGCTTCTGCATTCTGTTTCCTGGATTATATTTTATTTCAAAATCATATTGAGACATGTAAAATATTAATTCTTCTAGTTCTTCATCTGTTCTGGATTCAATATTCATATTTTCTAGTGGTTTGTGGTCACATACATGGTGAATGGCCTTCCTATTAACCAGTAAAGCCAGTACCTTCCTGCTTCTTTAATCGTCAATGATTCCAAGTATATTTATTTTTTTATTTTCCGCACTTCGTTGAGATTTTTTTCGGAAATATACTACTGGCTTTTCTTCACCTGTAGACTGGATCTGTTTTAATATTGCACCAATGCAAAAAAAATTAGATAAGATTGTGTGAAGGAGATCGACAAGTTGAAATTATTGTAATATTTAAATTAATACTAATGAAATTAAAACTCAATATCAGAGTAACGTCAAAGTTTATTTTATTTGTGATCTCCTGCAAAGATAAAAAAGTCTTATAAAACGACAATTAGAGCTTATTCTCCAACTTATCGATTTCTTTTACACAATATAAATTTATTTCATAAAAAAGTAATATAAATCTTGTATCTTAAATTTTATTTCCTCTCTTTTCTGTGAACGAGTTTCTTCATATAAACTTAAATTTCTCATCTTTCAACGATCCCTGTTTCATCGACGCTTGGGCTAGGATAAATTCAATTTGAAGGAAAAACTTTTCTTTCCATATATATATATATATATATATATATATATATATATATATATATATATATATATATATTCAACGTAAAAATTGAGGAACATCTTTCGCCGGTCCGTGAATCACATCAACGGTACAAAACGAGCGAAATAATCCCTTTAAAAATGGTGCTCTTGGCCTCTGTTTCCGGGATAAAACCCGTCGGTAAATATTTGATGAGACAAATATTTTCCGCGACAAACTTCGCGAGGAGTCTGCATGTGTAAACTTGAGGCAAAAAGAATTATTCAAAAATCCGTACATCAATGAATAATCATTGCTGACAAGACCTAGTTCCTAAATCTGCCCGCCATGCACGCAACCCCCAAGAACCACAATAGTGCAATTAAGCAGGATGTGGTTCTTGGGAGCTGTTGTTATTGTTCGTATCATTCTCGAAGTCTGGAAGCGGGTTCACCGTCTCGGTCCATAGGGGGGGACTCTCGTACATATTTACGAGACACGTCCTTTCTGGAATCGTTAGGGTTCCCCGATGTAGTTTGTTAGGATGTTGAGAAGCAATATGCGACACTGATGAGATCCTAATAACGACGAAACTGCAGTCTGTATTCTCTACTCTACTCTAGTATTTTAGCATTAGGATAATCTTTATTCTTTTCAAAAATATTTTGCACTAAAAAATTGACGCTCGTTCAAGAAAACTAAATTTCATTCTGGAAATAAAATTAAAATAAAATATAGAACGATTTTGTTTCTGGAATGTATAGTTGCAGAAAAAAGTAGCACAGTGTCTTGAAAATGCTTTCTCATATTGAAGGAGGTATCATTCAAAGGTACCAATAATGGAACACTCTGTACCATAAATTCACCAAGCTGTTTTTCAACTGAAATGGAAAGGAAATAAATTTCAATTATACTTAATTCAAGGCCATACCACATACTTCCGGATTAGAACAGCAGCTAGAATGTAAAGATAACTGATTAGCCAATGTTAAATGACAAACACGAAATATGTATTGATTTGCTAGTACGGATGAAACATCGTTACGAGTCCCGGAGGCTGGAATTAATAAATTGGATCCGGACAATTCGTCATATACGTACGTGTACGATCCCAGCTAGGAATGCCAGAATATTATTTTTCATTTCCTGGACGAATGTCATATTGATCAATTTGTTTGCGATTTAGGTACAAAGCAAAAAGTTTTTAATTTTCACGTTTAATTTCAAAGGCGATATTCCACATGAACAATTTGAATCAATCACCCATGGATTTTATGATGAAATTGATAAAATATTGAAATGTAAGGGCGTTGGGGCGGATGTAAAATGGAAATATACACTCACAGTTGCATTTGATCACCCAGATTCTTACTGTTTGCCAAATGGTAAATTTTAAAGCGAATTTAATGAACTGTATCTCAAAATACATCTTTGAGAGTTGAGAATAAATGAAAAAACTCCACACATTATTGTTCTTGAACTGAAAAAACTTGTTTGCTTTTACTCAAAATTTTAATAATGGATCTAGCAGCTTCATGAAGTCTGTTAGGAAAACCTGATATCCTAAATCAACATTCAAAATAGGACCGACGTAGCAGAAAGGCAAGCGAAGACCTTTGCGATTAGCCAAAACTTGATTCAACTCATCGATGAGCCGACAAGAATTTTTTACAATACAACCGATTCTCCCAATACTCTCACTCTCTCTTCGTTTGGATCTAGATGATTTCAGTTTACAGGGCTCGGCACCCTTAAGCAACTCCGACTTGCTCACCACCTCATTCTCAAGCGGTCCAAGTCTTGGAAGTATTTTTAATACAAAACGGAGAACAGATAGTATGAAACAATCTGGTACTTACACAATCGAATGTAACTAATGCCCTTTAGCTTATATAGGACAAACAGGTAGAAATTTCGGATTTAGGTTCGAAGAACATCTATTATCTGACAAGAAATCCTCAATGTTTGAGCACATTCAATAAACAAACCACACAATAGTTTCAGACAATCTCAAAATCCTCCACGAATGCAATGAAAAAAGGAGAATGAATTGAAAGTTTGGAAATTAATAAACTGAGGAAAACTCCACATTATACAACTCTCAATAGCCAACTTGAAATCAATACTTTTCCCTACTTAACATTCAAGGAAAAAATATATCTTGTAATCATCTTTGTAGCTTATTTAATAATCAGCACCTGAAAATGACCGAAGGTTCGGAACCGGTCGTGTATTAACAAAGGAATATGGAAAACTGACAATATTTTTTTTCTCATATTTTAAAATGAATTTCCACAAAATAAATATGACATCAAAAGCCTCAAGTAACAAAACCATAACTTTAAATAAATTTTTATTGGATAAAATCTGTCCTGTTCAACTTTAGAAATTCAAATAACAAATGAAACTCTATAATACACTATTTTTCGTTTTCAGTTTCTCTTGAATGGGGTAAAAAGTTTTTCAATTAACTTCATTATTCATCAGATTATTGACACATTTTGAGTTCGCTTTCTCCCAACGTTCGCAAAACGTATTTAAGATAGTAAAACAATGTCTTGTATACGATATCCATTTCCATTAATGTATTTCTGATGACCGTCTTCCAAGTTCGTACTATGGTCCTGTCACGTTTCCGACGCTAATGTCTTCTATCAGCTTAATGTTCAGAATTTGTGGCCGTACACATGAGGTATGAAGTGACCCCAAAATTGCAAATGGATATGTCGCCAACGAAAAGGGGAAATGCTCGAATAGTGTTAGCTGTCGCCCCAACCCTCTGAAACCACATACGTCAAATAGGAATATATTTCCATCGTAATTCACGCAGAAATAAATTGTACAGAAAATTCAGTACTTCCGCTTAATCTTCCTATTTCATATGTGGAGAAAACTTCTTGAATTTATCATAGAGGTCGTTTTCATTTTGAATGATAATAATAATAAAAATAGATATGTTTGTGTTACTCGAATATATCGAAGGACAAATATATCAAATACTCCAAAGAAACCTTACGTGTTGTACATGGGAAATGAAAATTTTAAGACAATAATAAATATAGGAAATCTCCAAAAAATAGTAAGTATACTGGGTGATTCACTCTTGAAGATTTCATTTTTGTTCGAACGGTATTGTATTCAGAAAGTAAGAATCTAATTCGGCAATTTATTTTGAATTAAACAGGGTGTCTCAATTTTCTATAAAAAAATTTTGGGAGGTTTTTTCTGATTGGAAGACCACTTTTCTGTTGAAGATTCAAGAGCGTCCTAAACTCTGCTATTATGTTTTTAAGTAATAAGTTTTTTTGGTGAGTAGTTTCGTCACAATATTTTTTTCCCGTAAAAATTCATGAAAATAGGCACTCACATCATCGCATGTTCTTTCGGCCAGAGAGGATGAATACTTTCTTCCTTTCGTTTTCTTATTGCCCAAGGATAGCTTTATTGATGAATTAAAATAGATTATCTTCATTTTATACAGGAGTGCCTCAAAAAAATTATTGAATATTGTAATTTTAAAAATATCATATCTTGATTTTTTCAAATGGGACATCCTGTATTTTATTATTCATATCAACGTATAAAATATTGAGCCATATTTTTGCAGAAGTAACTTCACTGCACAGAAGTTTTTTTTCTGTAATGATTTCAAGTATTAAAAATGAAACCTAAACAGCAAAATCCTTTTGACGAATGATATAATCAAGATGATTAAAACGTTAACCGAGGTATGCATTTACATTTTTTTTTATTTGTTCCTTCTGTCAGGTGTCCGGACATATCATATTCTGCATTTTACATGGTGAACTTATCAGTGTTTCGTTATTAAACATTGTTAAAATGAGGTTTGAACCCAATTTTTTCAATTGACTGCCATGAAGTTCTCCAAAGAAGAAATGGTTGATATGATTTTTATTCTGGATGAGTGTAATAAAAATTCTTTGTTGGAAAGTAGAGTTTATGCACAAAGGTTCACCGGTAAGAAACATCCTGATGCAAGATGCTTTAAAAAACTTCTAAGTAGATTTATCGAAATGGGTAATATCGCTCACAAAAAACATGAAAAACCAAAAACTGCTATAGCTGAAGACAACCAGTTATCAGTTTTATTGACAGTAACAGAGGACCCATATAAAAGCCAAAGAGAGATTTCTCAGTTAATAGATATAAGTCAAACTTCCGTCCAGAGAATCTTGAAAGTGAATAAATTTCATGCATATCATGTACAGCTGATTAATTGTAATTGTGAAGTGAATAACATCATTTCTGAAAACGTTCTCTGTTCAATACATAGTAAAATTATTGATTATTTAAATATAGTCCTGTATATTATCTCAGGAACATCTCAATGGTCGCACACTGATTTATTGCAATTCTGGTAACTCCATCTCTTAATTTATGAACCCATATGTTCAATATTTTCTCTGAATTTGAACCTTGAGTGACGAATGAAATACCCAGCCTATCCTAAACTGACCCTCTCAACATGGGGTATACTATGCATTGAAGAGGAATCTTTCTTTCATTTGAATTAATCTGGACTATCATGTTACATGTGAAATCGAGCCCTTTAGAATGTATTTATTGTTCATTTGTTGGAATAAGCCCAAATTAAAATTAAGAGGAAAACCAGAACTTTCGAAAACTAGGGAATTCTATACAATTCTTGGCGATCAATAAGATGGTTTCTCTTCCCCAACTTTTGGGAAAGTGCCAATGATTTGTATTTTGTACAAAAACCATTAACCCAGATTTGTATAATCAGTATTCGTATTATTTAAATAAACTAAGATATGTTGAAGTGTTCTAAAGTCAATAATAAAAAACAAGTACTCTGTTTTAAGGAATTTTACTTAATAATTGCGATTCGTAACGCGTTTCACTACACCGTAGCTTCTTCAGACGAAAGATTATGCAGAAAAATATAAATGAGAATATAACTATAAATGTTCTTGAGTAATTAAAAGCTTATAAGTTGATTCTTCTTAAGTGGTTATTTATGACAGGTATATCCAATAAAATTAAGGAATAGATTGCTCCCCGAAAAGATTCAATAGAGGTGAAGGGCTTAAATCGACTTGTTCATTGATGAGTCTACCTGAGTGTTTGTATTTATTTATTTCTAAAGTTTCCCAAGATCTACCTTCCAATATTTATTATCTGTATGCAAAATTTCAAACTGTGGGTCGAAAGAATGATTATTTTCTAAGAGATGATTCGCGTAATTTGAATCTGATTTTTATTTGAAAATCGTTTATGTTCCGATATTCTAATATTAAAATTTCTATGTGTTCTACCAATGTAAAATTATCACAGTCATTGCAATTCAATCTATAAACACCTGATTTATTGTTTTACCTGGTTTGGTTTTATTATTTTTATATATTTGCCTAAATTATTATTAGTTTGGAAAGCTATGTTGAAATTATTGCTACTTAGGAATGATTTCAGTTTCTCACTTGTAATGCCAACGTAGGTTAAGGTGTTGAATTTTTGTTTCAATTTATCGACAGGGTAAACTTCATTCAATGCGATTCTACTTTGTTTTTATTTAAAATATTATTTATTAGTTTGGGATTGTAACCATTATTTTTGGCTATTTGTTTAATCAAATTTAGTTCTTTGTTGAAATTTTCTGGTGATAGCGGGATGTTAATCAATCTATGAATAAAACTATTGAATGCTGACATTTTATGTTGATATGGATGACACGACGAGTTATGTATTATAATATCTGTATGTGACGGCTTATGGTAAATTGCGAAAACATGTTTTCCATTTTCATTCGAAATTGTTACGTCTAAGAAATTTATCGAATTATTGCTTTCTATTTCGGTTGTGAATGCAATTTTGGATGTAATGAATTTATATGATTTTCGAAAATTTTCAACTGTCTATCTGTTCCTGTGAAGCAAATAATGATATCGTCTACATAGCGATACCAGTATAAACAATATTTACTGAGTGGATGATTATGAATTAATTTCTAAGTTATTCATGAAAATTTCTGCTAACAAAGGACTTAACGGATTGCCCTACGTTGGCATTACAAGTGAGAAACTGAAATCATTCCTAAGTAGCAATAATTTCAACATAGCTTTCCAAACTAATAATAATTTAGGCAAATATATAAAAATAATAAAACCAAACCAGGTAAAAACAATAAATCAGGTGTTTATAGATTGAATTGCAATGACTGTGATAATTTCTACATTGGTAGAACACATAGAAATTTTAATATTAGAATATCGGAACATAAACGCAGTTTTTCAAATAAAAAATCAGATTCAAATTACGCGAATCATCTCTTAGAAAATAATCATTCTTTCGACCCACAGTTTGAAATTTTGCATACAGATAATAAATATTGGAAGGTAGATCTTTGGGAAACTTTAGAAATAAATAAATACAAACACTCAGGTAGACTCATCAATGAACAAGTCGATTTAAGCCCTTCACCTCTATTGAATCTTTTCGGGGAGCAATCTATTCCTTAATTTTATTGGATATACCTGTCATAAATAACCACTTAAGAAGAATCAACCAATAAGCTTTTAATTACTCAAGAACATTTATAGTTATATTCTCATTTATATTTTTCTGCATAATCTTTCGTCTGAAGAAGCTACGGTGTAGTGAAACGCGTTACGAATCGCAATTATTAAGTAAAATTCCTTAAAACAGAGTACTTGTTTTTTATTATTGATAATGGAATTTTACCAAGTAAAAGCCTCCCAAATTCAAATGTTAAAGAAAGCTGATACCGGCTTTTTGGTTTTGTGGTATTTCAAAATACTACTAAGATGTGCAGTTCACACTCAGAATATATGGTTCTACTCAATGTGCTTGAAAAACAGGTTGACTCCAAATTACATACGGTTGAAGACACATAACAACAGTGGACCAGCAAGAAGAGCAATTGAGAAAGGCCAACGCATATGGCTCAAAGAGGATATGAAGATCCAGTACAACAGGAGGGACGTTGCAAACATATATTTGAAGGTAATCCATACGGAATTATTGTTTAGATTGCACCCTGTTGAGTTTGATATTTTAGACTCTGAATCCAGATACGATGTCAAAATTTTAATTCATAAAAAGTTTCAGCAACAACAGAAAAAGTTGAATTCACTTAAATTCAAAATTTCTCCACCCAAACCTTCAACTGATAAATTTTCAGACCATAAATTTTTGGAAAGATTCACTAATTTAACTGATACCGATTTTACACAACCACAAAAGATCTATTAGAAAAGGATTCAAACATAATTTACATCCAAAACATAATAAAACTAATTTTGAACAGTTAGGCATAGACTCCGAAATCATTCTCAAAAACTCCAAAGATAATATTTTAGCCAAACATCAAACAACAAAAATCATCAAAGAAGACTTTTCGAAATTATCACCTCATTGCAATTCCGATTATAAGATAATAAAAACAATTCGTGAAAATAGTACCAAGAACGATTTAGTATTCACTAAAGCAGATAAAGGTAACACCGTCATTGCGATTAGTAAAACCGATTATATTTCTAAAACTGAAGAATTCTTAACAGCCGGAAACTATATAACATGAACTAAGGATCCTACCGCAAAATTTCAGAAAGTTGTTAAAAACATAATTTTGACAGCAAAATCATTAATTACAGACCAAGAAAAATATAAATTCATTAACTCCAATCCACAATCCTCCGAATTATATTCGTTGATAAAACTTCATAAACCTAATTACCCTATTAGACCTGTTGTTTCTTATGTAACGGCACCTTCGTTCAAACTTTCAAAATTCCTCAACGACTTGCTAATGAAACATTGCAATTTTAAATCTGAATTTTCGGTCAAAAATTCATACGAACTTATTGCCAATATCAAAGATACCACTATACCACCTAATTCCAAACTTATTTCTTTCGATGTTAAGAATCTATTTCCCAACATTCCTCCAAAAGATATGTATTACTTAGTTGAAGAATTATTAGAAAGAAATCATGTCAATACTATCATTAAATCAGATATTCTTTCATTATTAAAAATTTGTTTAGATCAAAATTATTTCCATTTCAATTACAAATATTATACTACTGAAGAAGGCTTGATTATGGGCAATCCGTTAAGTCCTTTGTTAGCAGAAATTTTCATGAATAACTTAGAGAAATTAATTCATAATCATCCACTCAGTAAATATTGTTTATACTGGTATCGCTATGTAGACGATATCATTATTTGCTTCACAGGAACAGATAGACAGTTGAAAATTTTCGAAAATCATATAAATTCATTACATCCAAAAATTGCATTCACAACCGAAATAGAAAGCAATAATTCGATAAATTTCTTAGACGTAACCATTTCGAATCAAAATGGAAAACATGTTTTCGCAATTTACCATAAGCCGTCACATACAGATATTATAATACATAACTCGTCGTGTCATCCATATCAACATAAAATGTCAGCATTCAATAGTTTTATTCATAGATTGATTAACATCCCGCTATCACCAGAAAATTTCAACAAAGAACTAAATTTGATTAAACAAATAGCCAAAAATAATGGTTACAATCCCAAACTAATAAATAATATTTTAAATAAAAAACAAAGTAGAATCGCATTGAATGAAGTTTACCCTGTCGATAAATTAAAACAAAAATTCAACACCTTAACCTACGTTGGCATTACAAGTGAGAAACTGAAATCATTCCTAAGTAGCAATAATTTCAACATAGCTTTCCAAACTAATAATAATTTAGGCAAATATATAAAAATAATAAAACCAAACCAGGTAAAAACAATAAATCAGGTGTTTATAGATTGAATTGCAATGACTGTGATAATTTCTACATTGGTAGAACACATAGAAATTTAATATTAGAATATCGGAACATAAACGCAGTTTTTCAAATAAAAAATCGGATTCAAATTACGCGAATCATCTCTTAGAAAATAATCATTCTTTCGACCCACAGTTTGAAATTTTGCATACAGATAATAAATATTGGAAGGTAGATCTTTGGGAAACTTTAGAAATAAATAAATACAAACATTCAGGTAGACTCATCAATGAACAAGTCGATTTAAGCCCTTCACCTCTATTGAATCTTTTCGGGGAGCAATCTATTCCTCAATTTTATTGGATATACCTGTCATAAATAACCACTTAAGAAGAAGCAACCCAATAAGCTTTTAATTACTCAAGAACATTTATAGTTATATTCTCATTTATATTTTTCTGTATATTCATTCGTCTGAAGAAGCTACGGTGTAGTGAAACGCGTTACGAATCGCAATTATTAGGTAAAATTCCTTAAAACACAGCACTTGTTTTTTTATTAATGCAGCTATTTCCAAAGTAATTCAAGGTTTCAATGATAGAGTAGAAACAGCGGCAGTATTTTCAGATGTGACAAAGATTCCCGTAGAGGTTTTTCAAGTTATATCTCAAGTTGGTATCAATATGTATATCAAGTGAATGAAAATGGCGACGAGGTTGTTCTTGCTCGAATTGAGTTACTTAAAGATGGACCACAACATCTTGGGTCCTCTTCTGTACATCATTTGTGCAAATGACATATCCACCTTATTCTCAAACGGTCCTAATTTTAGTAAATTACTTTTAAATGCAAAACAGAAAACGAATTTACTCAAACAATCTGGTATTTACGGAATCGAATGTAACGAATACCTTTCAACTTATGTAGATCGAACATGTAGAAATTTTGAATGATTTAAAGAACATATATCATCTGACAAGAAATCACCAATATTTGAGTTAATTCAATCAACAAAGCACACGATACTCACACACACAATCTCAAAATCCTCTACGAATTCAATAAAGAAAGAAAAATTAAATGAAAGTTTGGAAATCAACTCCCTCCTACTAGACATTTTAGAAAAAAATATGTTTTGTAATCATCTTTGTACCTTAGTTGGTATTCAGCACTCGAAATGAGCGAAACCGGTCGTAAATTAACAAATAAACGTGGCACACTGACTCTTTCGTATTGTGTTATTGTTTTGATGACGTTGATGATCCATAGTTAATGAAACTTCATTCTGGGACACTTGTAGTCAAAATCACACCTATTATCATTATTGAGTCAAGTTGAAAGAAATGTACGAAACTAGAAGTCAATTTAGATAACGTGAAATTCACATTAACTGAATGGTAAACAGCCGTGGAACAATAGATAAACTCAATTTTCTTATAAAGAGACTATTCAAGCTTATTGCGTTCGTTTTCATCAAGCGCGAGGCCATTATATACCCGCATAACAGACATTTACAGCTATCAGAGTAATATTACTGTCAACATAAAAATATTTGAAGAATATTCTCCTAAAATATAGCCTGACTTCGCTAGCGTTCGACACGTGTAAGCAACCCATAAAATCGACCGTGAATTGAATATATGCAAATTTGAACTTACCGAAAGTTTGGCTTTGGGAAGCTCATTTATTTCATGATTTTTCAAGCATCTTGAAAAGTTAGTCGACGTCGCATCCATTATATTTGTTCCACAAAGTTACTTCCTTAATTAACTGTGGTACTAAAACAGTAATTAAGAAAGTTTTAGCCTTGTGCTGTAATAAGTTATTTGGGTCGACTGTTATCTGTGTATATGGAACATCAACCGAAGAAGATGAAAATGATTTTATATACTCTAAATATGTGGGAAATTTGTCTATACGTTTTCCTATAAGTATCTAAGAACGTTAATGGCGAAAACAACAACAGCAGGATCATCTAAAGCAAAATACTCTGTCTGGTTTCCTCTGCCATGGGAACGAACCGTATTTCATTGGGGCTGCAGAAGATTTATCGATATTTTGTCCAGAATCATTCTATTTTCATAATCAAGATTCCGTTAGAAGATCTAAGGTAACTTTGTAAAGACTCAACAAAAGACGCTTTGTTAATAAAATAAAAAACATTTGAATTGTGGAGGCCGTTACTTGATGTAGATCCATGATATAAATGAGATAAAAACACAAGGTTTAACTTTGATCTACACTTTATTTGAAAAAATTCGACGACGTTTCGCTGACACAGCAGCTTTATCAAGAATGAAAAATAGAATGAAGAGTATGGTATTATAAACAAATCGTAGAACAAGTTGGATGAATAACAGGAAAATCCACACCGAGCCATTGTACAGTTAGTATGAAAGGTAATAAAACTGATTGAACAAGTTAAGTAGGGTGAGTAATTCAAATCTACCTGTTCATTCAAAAGCTTGTCCGAATGTTTGTATCTATTTATTTCTAATGCTTCTAGGAGATCTAATTTTGAACTTTTGATTTTATATGTAATATGTCAAAGTTTTTATTGAATGAATGGTTTTCTTTTATTAGGTGGTTTGAATAATTTGAATCAGATTTATTTTGTCGAAGCTACGTTTATGTTCAGATGTTCTTATGCCAAAACTCCTATAGGTCCTACCGATATAAATTTTATCACAAGAACCGCAATTGAGTTTATAGATTCCTGATTTACTTGATTTTTCAACACGAGATTTATTATTTTTAATGTGTTGAATGTTGAATTCGAATCATGTTAACCACATAATCAAATCAGAAATATTGAATCTGTTGGACGTTTGCATTGAACAAAATTATTTTTCTTTCAACAACATCTATTACAGTAGTGAAAATGGTTTGATCATGGGAAATCCTTTGAGTCCACTTTTAGCAGAGATTTTTATGAATAATATTGAACAGAAAATTCATACACATCCACTCATTTCCAAATTTCTTTATTGGTATAGATATGTTGACGACATCTTAGTATGTTTCATTGGAACTACTCGTCAATTAGACTTATTTGTTAATTTCATTAATTCCATCCATTTAAACATTAAATTCACGATAGAAATTGAACAGAACGATTCCATAAATTTTTGGACTTAAAAATCACTAAACAAAATAATAATCATGTTTTTCGGTCTTTCGTAAACCAACACATACTGATACAATTATACATAACTACTCATTACATCCCATTCAACACAAAGTTGCAGCTTTGAACAGCATGGTACATCGGTTACTCAATTTACCTTTATCAGTAGAAGAATATAATAAAGAGTTAAACATCATCAAACAGATAGCCATTAATAATTCATATAATCCGGATATGATAGACCTAATCATTCGTAAAAACTCTATCAAAAAGCAATAAATGAAGTATATCCTATTCATAAAGACTATAAAATATTCAACAGTTTAACATTCTGTGGTTCTGCAGGTACAAATATTAAATCCTTTCTCGTCAAACAAAATCTTAATATAGCTTTCAAAACTTCTAATAACTTAGGTAAACATATTAAAAATAATAAATCTCGTGTTGAAAAATCAAGTAAATCAGGAATCTATAAACTCAATTGCGGTTCTTGTGATAAAATTTATATCGGTAGGACCTATAGGTGTTTTGGCATAAGAACATCTGAACATAAACGTAGCTTCGACAAAAATAAATCTGATTTAAATTATTCAAACCACCTAATAAAAGAAAACCATTCATTCAATAAAAACTTTGACATATTACATATAAAATCAAAAAGTTCAAAATTAGATCTCCTAGAAGCATTAGAAATAAATAGATACAAACATTCGGACAAGCTTTTGAATGAACAGGTAGATTTGAATTACTCACCCTACTTAACTTGTTCAATTAGTTTTATTACCTTTCATACTAACTGTACAATGGCTCGGTGTGGATTTTCCTGTTATTCATCCAACTTGTTCTACGATTTGTTTATAATACCATACTCTTCATTCTATTTTTCATTCTTGATAAAGCTGCTGTGTCAGCGAAACGTCGTCGAATTTTTTCAAATAAAGTGTAGATCAAAGTTAAACCTTGTGTTTTTATCTCATTTATAAAATAAAAAACTGTTCTCCAATTTAAAAAAACTGAAATGAAAAGTAGCATATTATAGAATTTGTTATATGAATTTCCATAATCTCATCAAAGAGAGTTGAATGAAAGGATCATCCCCAATTTCATTTTATTCATTCCAATTGTTGGTTACAGTTCACTGTTATCGCGAATGTAGTAAATGAAATTCTTGGAGACTAGCGCAAACACATCTAAAAACCGAAGTTGTTGTGTTATGCATCTTCTCTGGTGGAAATAGTGTACATACTGCAGAAGTAAAAACAATTGTGAATATACCAGAATGTTTGAAGTAAGAACCAGGCAATCACGAAGGCTCCGAAAGACAATTGAGACAACATGGATATATAATCTCGAGGAGTGTTTTTTTGATGTTTCCACATATCAACTGCGGAAATCAGCACGAATAATATTGGTTTGAAAAGTTACTATTACAATATTTGGTTATCTATGAAAGTTACCTACCTGGATACCTGTTTTTTTATATAAATAAGGAATTAATTTGTTTCTCATTACTACGAGTACGACGCTTATTTTTGATGGTCCCATAAAATACGAGGTGTAATCATTAAGTAATGAAACTGACTGTGTTAGAAGTAGTGTGTATGCGCCAAACACTACAGAGTGAACAAGTTTCGTAGTTATAGTACTGTACCTACGTGAAATATTATCATCTCTTTCCGTTTTTGAATTATTTCAGATGAACTTGTGGAGAGCTTGAATGAGAAAATTTAAATATAAGTAATGATGATAGTTTTTTCCATATTCATTGTATGGTGGGATTGTCTTCCTTCACTGAGCTGCTGGGGATTTAACTATTAAACATAACTTCATCCTCATTTTTGATGCCAGTGAAAATATAAGAACGAATTACGAATTATGGAAGGACAAGTCAATGGTTACCACGAAAATACATCAACTTATTCTCCCAAAAACGCTAAATTACGACTACTACAAATAAAAAGACCACATATATAGATTTCACTTCTAGGACACTTGAAGGAAGAGAAGAACATACAAGCTTCTTCGAGTAATCAGTGATAGCACGCATGATAGAGAACATACTAAACGACAGAACATTTCAATGGATTAACTCCTAGGGTAAGCTGAATAATGAAATTTAACCTATCAGAAAACTTCAGCTACGAGGATGACTGGGTTCTTACCACTTGATATAGACCATCTGAAGTGTCTGAGGAAATCTACACTTGGGATCTAGAAATAATGGGGGGATACTTCGACAAGAGAAGACTTGAAGCAATAAAAAACTCGCTAGAAGCTTACTATTCGAAGGAACATATTTACCCACAATAAGAAATAAAAGAACAGCATCCTTCAAAGCACAAGTACCAAAGTTAGTTGTACCGTTTAAGATGAAACATAAACTATGCCGCACCTCCTGTTCACGCTCAGCTCCTCCGCTTCCAACCTTGTTGTAAAGTATTGTGCCTACTAACTCAATAACACCATCAAAACTATATCCAGAAAACCGCAATCACTGACCACAAAGAATGCTGTACTTGAGGGGTTCATCTGGTTTTGCTTTACCAAGAAGAACTTGGTCAACACTTTATAGAATCAGATGTCTACATTATTTCTGCAAAAATGGGGTACAAAAACATATCTCCTATGCGACTGCAGTGAGAGACAGACATTGATGAGGGTTTATGATGGTGATCCGGGATACTTTCTGTTGACAACTCAAGAGTCCAAAGATTATAATAAAAAACTCGATGTTTGGTTGGGTATCCGTTTATATTGTAATTTGGAGATCTCTTCAAGATATGCCTCATCATGAATAAATAAATTTCAAGAGGTTTGTAGCCAAGTACAAATACTTGTCTTTGACCTTTCAATTTATACATCAGATATTGTGCCGTACGACCTCAATATGTTTTCTAGAATTTAATATGTATTTGAAAGAAAGGGATTTAGTTGCATGGGACTATGAAAAATAAAGTTGTGATCGTCCTGAAGAAGCTGATGAAAAAGAACTTCCAGCATTGTTTCAACAAATGGATAAATGAAGGGTGTATAGCCAGCTAGATGGTACAGGTAAATAACGATCTGGTTATGGCACAAGTGGTCTCCAGTTTGAATCCGGAGAAGAGATGGATGTAGGACTAGCTACGTCTGTGTGGAAGATGAATAAGAAGTATAACTAACCGCTTTTACATGCAGCTAAATTAAAGAAACCCCCTCCATTCCAGAAGTGATCGAACTATAAAAAACAGTACTATTAGTGCTGTAATCTTATATACGATAACTTGATATTTCATTGATAGCTGTTGAAAATTTCATGACATTCGTGTATGTATTTGGGCGATTGCTGGCAAGGATTTGTTGTATTCGGCCAGACCACAGTTGGACTCTTTTGCAAGATAACGCCCCATCACATCGTTCAAGAGATGTAACTGTTTCGATCAAAATCACATTATTGTCTTGTAACATTCACCCTTTCACCTGATCTGGCTTTGGGCGACTACACTGTTCCCTAAACTCCATTTGACGATGAAAGGAAAGCGATTGAGACCATCGAAAATGCGCTAAGGGCCATTTCAACAAAAGAGATACTTAAGTCGTTTGACAATCTATTGGCGCGTGCAAATTTATGTATCAATGCAGGAGGCGAATAATTAATAAAGAAGATTTGGATCAAAATCAATACTGGGTGTTTTTATTCTCAAAAAGTTCAGTTCCGTTTGGAATCGATGGTGTAATAATGAGTAAAAGTGTGTAAAAACTAAAATTAAATATTTTACAGGATCAGCTCCATTATTTAATAACTACACTTCGCATAACACTTTTAAGTATCTTTCACTCTAAATCATTATGAGTATTTCACAGTTGAAAACTGGTACAGATGAGTATGCATATCTATAAAAGAATTACAATATAATTCCCGACAAAATTTTCATTTTAAAATTCCTTAAAATTATAAACGACATAAACATTTCTTTCTAATCTAAACTAATTAAAATTTTCAATTTTGAAAGACTTATTTACAAGGAATTCATGGTAATTTAAAAATTGAGCACTAATCTTGTTCCAGACAAGATAGTTGAAAATAAATAAAAATTTTATGAATTTTCGAGACCAGTCTAAGTCGAAGATATTGAACACGCAATGGAACTATTTATATAAAGTCAGTATTAAGGCTATATATATATCAATGTTCATATAAAATGAAGAGTATTGCCGATGTTCATGCTGTTATATAAAATTCTCGCCTGGCTATACATTTTTCTCTAGCGATGTAGCAGAGAGCTATGGTTATTAGAATTATTATCGTAACTCCCATTCCTATGGTCACCCAGATAATTTCTTCATTTATACCATGATGTGATCGACCTGCAAAAGAAAATATATTAGTTATTGCGAAACTACCCTGTATCCTGTATAGGTAAGGTTAGATTAGGTTTTCGTAGTGAAATATTGTGAATAAAAGAAAATTACCCCACTTCCCCATGTTAATTTAACGTGATGAATTCATTGCCGCAAACAGTTATGTTCGTTTCCTAGTTATTTGCAAATTTCGAAAATTCTCGAAATCAGTCAAGTGTAAATATCTCGGTTGCTTTCGAAGTTATATGAAAATGGTGTTGACATTCTTTACAGGGTGTCTACTATAAAAGGTGCCAAACTTCAGTAGGTGATAGTACAAGTCATTTGCAACAAAAAATGTTCTCTAACAGTTTTTCGAAAAGTTGATAATTATCGAGTTATTCAACACTTCTTGATTTTACGAAATATTCGAAATATTTTGCTTCTCTCTATAAAAACAAGAATATCTCTGTTAGTTACTCTTACAGCTACATCAAATCTGATCATACCATCGGAAAGAACATTGAATTTGCTATAAAATAGATGAGTAAGATAGGATAGGTAAGTACTAATGGTAAAAAACCAGGTGTTTTAAAAGCTAAATGAAAAAATTGTGAAATGAACAAAATTAGTGGTATTTTCTTGTTAGCTGTACCACTGAAAACTGATTAGTAAGTAGCTGTTTTTTCTTGGAAAAAACTACTACATTTATCTGGTTTTTAAACGGTTAAACTTTATCGCTATGTAGACGATATCATTATTTTCTTCACAGGAACAGATAGACAATTGAAAATTTTCGAAAAACATAAATTAATTACATCCAAAAATTGGATTCACAACCGAAATAGAAAGCAATAATTCGATAAATTTCCTAGACGTAACAATTTCGAATGAAAATGGAAAACATGTTTTCGCAATTTACCATAAGCCGTCACATACAGATATTATAATACATAACTCGTCGTGTCATCCATATCAACATAAAATGTCAGCATTCAATAGTTTTATTCAAAGATTGATTAACATCCCGTTATCACCAGAAAATTTCAACAGAGAATTAAATTTGATTAAACAAATAGCCAAAAATAATGGTTACAATCCCAAACTAATAAATAATATTTTAAATAAAAACAAAGTAGAATCGCATTGAATGAAGTTTACCCTGTCGATAAATTGAAACAAAATTCAACACCTTAACCTACGTTGGCATTACAAGTGAGAAACTGAAATCATTCTTGAGTAGCAATAATTTCAACATAGCTTTCCAAACTAATAATAATTTAGGTAAATATATAAAAATAATCAAACCAAACCAGGTAAAAACAATAAATCAGGTGTTTATAGATTGAATTGCATGACTGTGATAATTTCTACATTGGAAGAATACATAGAAATTTTAATATTAGAATATCGGAACATAAACGCAGTTTTCAAATAAAAATCAGATTCAAATTACGCGAATCATCTCTTAGAAAATAATCACTTTTGCGACCCACAGTTTGAAATTTTGCATACAGATAATAAATATTGGAAGGTTGATCTTTGGGAAACTTTAGAAATAAATAAATACAAACACTCAGGTAAACTCATCAATGAACAAGTCGATTTAAGCCCTTCACCTCTATTGAATCTCTTCGGGGAGCAATCTATTCCTTAATTTTATTGGATATACCTGTCATAAATGACCACTTAAGCAAAAGCAACCCAATAAGCTTTTAATTACTCAAGAACATTTATATTTATATTTTCTGTACATTCATCTGTCTGAAGAAGCTACGGTGTAGTGAAACGTACTTATAGCAAATTTAATGATCTTTCCGATGGTATGGTCTGATTTGATGTAGTTGTAAGAGTAACAGAGATATTCTTGTTTTATAGAGAGAAGCAAAAATTTCTTAAAATCAAGAAGTTTTAAATAACTCGATAATTATCAACTTTTGAAAGAAAAGTTATGGGACATTTTTGTTGCAAATAACTTGTACTATCATGTACTGAAATTTGGCACTTTTTATAGTATATACTCTTCCATTTAAAATCGAACTACGTGCGGAATATTCTTTGTCCTACGGTTTTTGAGTTATAATTCAATCTTGAATTTCTTACATATGAAGCATAGGTCACATTGAATTCGTTGAATAGGGTTAGGTTAGATTTCATCAATCAAAAATCTATCACAGGCTATCTGAATTTATTCATCCATGACGCATTTTCATGAAAAATTGAGAATTGTATAACTTTTCCCTAATTTTATCTAGTAGTCCATTTACAGGATATTTGAAATAGCTTAAGTATGTTCTGTGCCTTCATTATGACAGTTCGAAGTTACAACTTTTGAGTGTATATGGTATCGTTACGTCTATTTATCACGATATGCTAGTCAGCTTTATGTTACAGCCACAACAATTTTTTCATCGGCCAGTGTAATTTTCATATTATTATTAAAAATGGATCCATGTTTTCTATAACATAATAAAATGGGACAGGTCCTGGATTTCGTTCAAATATCCAACTGAAACGCGCTGTGTCACATTCAAGTTCATTAAAAATAGAAGCGAACACATTAGAATTTCAGAAAATATCACTAAAAGCAATTTTCTTTATTATTTGTCAAAAATTTTTCACTGATATTTCGTACAACATCAACGAAAATTAAAGGCAATAACAGCTACAGTAACAGTCGCATGATTCAAATGGATCCCAAAGTATCATCAACATGTTTCTGACTAGTCCAAAGAACCCAGTACAAAAAGTCATAACTCCTTCCTGTTTTAATTGAAATCGTTTCATACCTACATTAATTATCCAACCGTGCCAAATCAGAAGCTGAATCTAATTAGTTACCTCGCCGAATTCCCAGATTAACGATTAATAAAGAGAGAAAGTCGAAGATTTTTATGAAACTATAACGAAATTCCCCTTTAGGTTTGCAGAGACATTTACTTCTCCTTCGGGATATTAATTCCAAACTTCCTAAGTCAATTGGGATTCCCGCGTGAAACACGAATTACGGAGGGTTCTGAACGGGATAGTTTATGACAAATTGACCCAATTTCTTTTAATTTGGTGTACATTAAAGTATAATATATGAAATAGATACCAACACAGTCTTTACAATTTGCTGAATTACATCTTTCGAATCTTCTATTTCTCAACTTATTCCACGCGTTTGAATATGAATTCAATTGTTATGCATAATGAATAAAAAATAAAACAAGTTACTATGTTTTAACTATTACTAATTTATTGATTTGATTTATTGATGCAAAGAATGAATTTTTCATTGGTTGGACCGGTTTCGGACATACGTCCATTATCAACAACAAGCTGTTTTCATTAGTTTTAGCTACTCATGTACAATACAGGAATTACCATCAATAAAATGCTAGTAGAGGTCACAGTAACTTGAATAATGGTGATTGGTAATTAAGTCTACCTGGCCGTTAAGGAGCTCAACCCTTTCTATACCCTAGATGCCTTGAAAATTTCCATCAATTCAAAGAAATTGAGTTTATAAGATTTATTACAGGAATGAAGAATTTTTAGCTGTTGAAGTTCTGGAAAAGGATGACTTTCATTCAGACAATGTGCAGCTAAAGCTGAATCATATTTCTGATGTAGGAATGACCGGAAATGTTCTTTGTATCTAGCCTTGAAAGAGCGTCCTGTTTGACCTATATAAAAGAAATTGCACTCAGAACATGTTAATTGGTATACTCCTGATTTTTCCAATTTATTTGTTTTATCTTTTGTGTTGAAAAACAGGCCTGACAATTTGCTTACTGGTTTAAATGCAATGTGAACTTTTTCACTACCAGACAAAACTTAGTATTGTATTATTCTTGATAATGGGCTAACAACCCGAAACATATGTCGAGTATTTTGATAAATATTTGTGAAACCTTTGCCAAGTGATAAATCAATAATTTATTCATTATATTTCACCAAGTTTTAAGTGAGAATTCCATACATATTTGAATTGTAGAGGACGTTACTTGATGTAGATCCATGATATAAATGAGATAAAAAACACAAGGTTTAACTTTAATCTACACTTTATTTGAAAAAAATCGACGACGTTTCGCTGACACAGCAGCTTTATCAAGAATGACAAACAGATTGAAGAGTATGGTATTATAAACAAATCGTAGAACAAGTTGGATGAATAACAGGAAAATCCACACCGAGCCATTGTACAGTTAGTATGAAAGGTAATAAAACTAATTAAACAAGTTAAGTAGGGTGAATAATTCACATCTACCTGTTCATTCAAAAGCTTGTCCGAATGTTTGTATCTATTTATTTCTAATGCTTCTAGGAGATCTAATTTTGAACTTTTGATTTTATATGTAATATGTCAAAGTTTTTATTGAATGAATGGTTTTCTTTTATTAGGTGGTTTGAATAATTTGAATCAGATTAATTTTTATCAAAGCTACGTTTATGTTCAGATGTTCTTATGCCAAAACTCCTATAGGTCCTACCGATATAAATTTTATCACAAGAACCGCAATTGAGTTTATAGATTCCTGATTTACTTGATTTTTCAACACGAGATTTATTATTTTCATTATGTTTACCTATGTTATTAGAAGTTTTGAAAGTTATATTAAGATTTTGTTTGACGAGAAAGGATTTAATATTTGTACTTGCAGAACCGCAGAATGTTAAACTGTTGAATATTTTATAGTCTTTATGAATAGGATATACTTCATTTATTGCTTTCTGATACAGTTTTTACGAATGATTAGATCTATCATATCCGGATTATATGAATTATTAATGGCTATCTGTTTGATGATGTTCAACTCTTTATTATAATCTTCTACTGATAAAGGTAAATTGAGTAACCGATGTACCATGCTGTTTAAAGCTACAACTTTGTGTTGAATTGGATGTAATGAGTAGTTATGTATAATTATATCAGTTTGATCATGGGAAATCCTTTGAGTCCGCTTTTAGCAGAGATTTTTATGAATAATATTGAACAGAAAATTCATACACATCCACTCATTTCCAAATTTCTTTATTGGTATAGATATGTTGACGACATCTTAGTATGTTTCATTGGAACTACGCGTAAATTAGACTTATTTCTTAATTTCATTAATTCCATCCATTTGAACATTAAATTCACGATAGAAATTGAACAGAACGATTCTATTAATTTTTAGACTTGAAAATCACTAAACAAAATAATAATCATGTTTTTTCGGTCTTTCGTAAACCAACACATACTGATACAATTATACATAACTACTCATTACATCCAATTCAACACAAAGTTGCAGTTTTAAACAGCATGGTACATCGGTTACTCAATTTACCTTTATCGCTAGAAGATTATAATAAAGAGTTAAACATCATCAAACAGATAGCCATTAATAATTCATATAATCCGGATATGATAGATCTAATCATTCGTAAAAACTGTATCAGAAAGCAATAAATGAAGTATATCCTATTCATAAAGACTATAAAATATTCAACAGTTTAACATTCTGCGGTTCTGTAAGTACAAATATTAAATCCTTTCTCGTCAAACAAAATCTTCATATAACTTTCAAAACTTCTAATAACTTAGGTAAACATATTAAAATAATAAATCTCGTGTTGAAAAACAAGTAAATCAGGAATCTATAAACTCAATTGCGGTTTTGTGATAAAATTTATATCGGTAGGACCTATAGGAGTTTTGGCATAAGAACATCTGAACATAAACGTAGCTTCGATAAAAATAAATCTGATTCAAATTATTCAAACCACTCAATAAAAGAAAACCATTCATTCAATAAAAACTTTGACATATTACATATAAAATCAAAAGTTTAAAATTAGATCTCCTAGAAGCATTAGAAATAAATAGATACAAACATACAAGCTTTTGAATGAGCAGGTAGATGTAAATAATTCACCCCTACTTAACTTGTTTAATTAGTTTTTATTACCTTCCATACTAACTGTACAATGGCTCGGTGTGGATTTTCCTGTTATTCATCCAACTTGTTCTACGATTTGTTTATAATACCATACTCTTCAATCTCTTTGTCATTCTTAATAAAGCTGCTGTGTCAGCGAAACCTCGTCGAATTTTTTCAAATAAAGTGTAGATTAAAGTTAAACCTTTTGTTTTTTATCTCATTTATTTCCATACATATTTTGTATTCATCTGCTATAGGTGCAATGACGAAATGCTTCACAAATATCGTAAATAAGTCTGAATCGATTTTTTTGTGTCTAATACGTTATTTCAGGACACCCTATATTGCATTTCACTTCGAATCACTAATCTCGCGGTGTTGTGAAATCTCAAAATCAAACTATGATATTATCGGATATACGTTTTCTGCATAGAAAAGATAATTATTATTATTTATTTTATTTTATATTATAAGATTATGAGTGGATTCGAAGTAACATTATACATTTCAAGTATAAAAATAACATGGAAAAGATGCGATCACCAGAGCAAATCAGGAACACGCATTCCACTCGAATAAGCACATTAAAGTGAACCATCCAGCAAAATGCAAGGAAAATGCGATTTTCCGATTTCTCAAAGAGAGATGATATAAAATAAACTGAAAGTTGTAAATACGTTACTTTTTATGTCTAGAATATATTGAACTACAATCAAAGAGAAATTTACTTTCATTCGAAATATCTATTATTTCGTGAGATATTGTTTCCTCTTCTTTCAAAGAACTTTTCATGTGATATAATGAGTTCATGTCAACGAATTTTCCACTCGACAAATCAGCTCCGAAGAGAATTTTTTTTGTACGAGACTATGTCTCCGCAAGCTCGTACGCTTAGCGAATAACAATGATGAGGGGACCTTTTTATACATCTATAAAAATAGGATAAAACCTAAACCGCTTCTTATATAATATATAACTTCAACATTTGCTGATGTAATTATAACTTTTATTACTTTCACAGTTATGGAATATGTTTTAATATTCCTTTGTTTTATTTCGTATGTTTGGAAATTTAAAATTTGTGATTTGATCATTTGATTGAAGTATTGCTCGATCAAAATTGATAGCCTTTTTTAATAAATAAAACAAAATTGTTGAATTTTCACTATATGGCTAGTTCTCATCATGAAGGAATATTAACGTTATTACTTTCCTGAATTTAGAATACAGTGACCCGAAGTCAAGATTTTTACTCAAATTTGCTTAATTAGCAAATAATTAAATTATAGGTTTTTTAAAGAAATTTTGAAAACAAGTAAGTGACATAACGGTACATTACATTACATTGGAGGGGATCGTTTGGCTTTGCATGCCTTTCCGAACTGCGGCCAGGTTGGTCCTTTGTTCGTAACCCTTGTTATTCATTTCCCTGTAGATCAAGTTCCCTTAAAAAATTAACAATCTCCATGGGAGCTTTCGCTTTTACTTCGTGCTCCAGTGTCCAGTAAGGAGGCCTGTTATAGTCCCCAGCTCGTTCCTAGAGAGATCGAGAAGCTGTTTTGTCTTCTTTGGCGAATAGTCAATGAACTTTTTCGCTCTCCTTTGGTCTAGAGTTTTCCTCCTGCATTATTTTTTGTTAGATTCTTCCCACCGTTCCTGTCGTCTGTGCGTCTTGCTTAGACCGCAGAACGGTTCAGGTCCGATGGGTGGGATTCCATCAGCTGATCTAGCCAGTTCGTCAGTAGCTTCATTTCCTTGTATGCCTTCGTGGCCAGGCACCCACCACAGGAAAAGTTTGTTCCCCTCTGCAAGTTGCTTCAAGAATTGACGGCATTCCTAGACAGAAATGCTCTGATAACTGTAAGAGTTTAGAGCTTTAATCACTGCCCGACTCTCCGTTAAAATGTGAATCTTTGCACCTTTGAGTTTTCTTCGTAATCCCTCCTGGCAGCAAAGGTTTACAGCAAGTGTTTCTGCTTGCATGATTGTGGGAGTAGAGCCCAGAGGCACTGATGACGAGTACTTGGGTCCATCTATCCCTGCTCCTGTTCCAGATGGATGATTTTTAGTCTCATTGATTTATTTTCCCCTTTACGATGGTGCTGTCTTCTATGGACACTTCTAAATAAGTGACACATGAAAATGAAAATTAACTTTAAATATTTATGAAAATGCATAAGTGACGTACATATAATTGAGTATATATACTTCATATATTGACTTAGAAAATATTATGATATGTATGTTATTTTACTGCCACAATAGTGAGAAATAACCAGGAAAGTGAGATATTTAAACACAAATTATGATATTCATTTTTAATTAAGAAAGAATGAATTTCAAAATTCAAACAGAAAGGTACTAGGAATAATGACAGTCTGTGTCACAATTCTTAGTAGAATAATATCTTCAAATTCATTACGCATTTCACCATACTGTGATTTCATGAGATACATAGTACATTTAAAAGGAAGATATGCCTCATATATTATATTGGTTAAAGCAGGTACTTAGATAAAAAACACAAGGTTTAACTTTAATCTACACTTTATTTGAAAAAATTCGACGACGTTTCGCTGACACAGCAGCTTTATCAAGAATGATTATGAAGAGTATGGTATTATATGGCAAATGTAGATGAATGTTTAATTAAATAACATTAAACATTAAACATCGTCAAACAGATAGCCATTAATAATTCATATAATCCGATATGATAGATCTAATCATTCGTAAAAAATGTATCAGAAAGCAATAAATGAAGTATATCCTATTCATAAAGACTATAAAATATTCAACAGTTTAACATTCTGCGGTTCTGCAAGTACAAATATTAAATCCTTTCTCGTCAAACAAAATCTTAATATAACTTTCAAAACTTCTAATAACTTAGGTAAACATATTAAAAATAATAAATCTCGTGTTGAAAAATCAAGTAAATCAGAATCTATAAACTCAATTGCGGTTCTTGTGATAAAATTTATATCGGTAGGACCTATAGGAGTTTTGGCATAAGAACATCTGAACATAAACGTAGCTTCGATAAAAATAAATCTGATTCAAATTATTCAAACCACCTAATAAAAGAAAACCATTCATTCAATAAAAACTTTGACATATTACATATAAAATCAAAAAGTTCAAAATTAGATCTCCTAGAAGCATTAGAAATAAATAGATACAAACATTCGGACAAGCTTTTGAATGAACAGGTAGATGTGAATTACTCACCCCTACTTAACTTGTTTAATTAGTTTTTATTACCTTTCATACTAAGTGTACAATGGCTCGGTGTGGATTATCCTGTTATTCATCCAACTTGTTCTACGATTTGTTTATAATACCACATTCTGTTGTTCATTCTTGATAAAGCTGCTGTGTCAGCGAAACGTCGTCGAATTTTTTCAAATAAAGTGTAGATTAAAGTTAAACCTTGTGTTTTTTTATCTCATTTATATCATGGATCTACATCAAGTAACGGCCTCCACAATTCAAATGCAGGTACTTAGCTTAGTAGGAGGTGAATCCAAACAGGGCTGCTCAAAGAACTGGAAAGATTAGGTATTGAAGACTAATTTGAGTGTAATTGACTATTAAGTAACTTTCGGTTTTTTCTGCTAAGTGATTTACAATGCATTCCATACGTTCAGTTGTAATCTATTATTTTCATTATATAAATTATCCAAATTATCATCAAAAGTAAAATTCTTCTCCAGAAATTGTTGGCATAGTGAAAATCCGATTTCTATTTGTCAAAACAGCGTTTGTGTTCTCATAACCTACTATTGAGATCGATATAAATTTCATTTCAACTTTCGTAAGAGAGCTTTTAATCATCCGATCTGTTTCCTTTATGAATTTTGAATTAATGTCACTAAATTATGCGTTCTGAAAGTTATGTTCAAAATATGACACGAGAAGACAAGCCTGGGTTTATCAATATAAGTTGATATATTAAATTTTTGGCTGGCCTCTTTAATAATAGGAAGTAATTCAAGTCACCATAATATAAAATATATTTGGGAAATAAAAACTCCGAATTCCATTAACTTTTCAATTTGCTATAACCGAAATTGACCACTGATATGATTGTACTAAATTCCATGAACCATCCAATACATATATTACCATTTATAATTTTTCCGCTCATCTATATCAACATATAATAGCTGCTTATAATAATTTCATCATAGACTCACCACATTATCAATGTCAGAAAATAATTGCGTCAAAGAAAGAATGAACTCAATATTATAAAGCAAATACACCACACAACAACAATTCTGATGATTGAGTAATGGCACATGATATTATCCTAATTTTGAATAAGGATTTCAAATCCGTGATTGAAGCTTCTAGTCTAGAAAATATGTATCATAGCCCATTTTACAACAAAACACAACTTCATTAAAATTGATCTTATTCTTTTAAATTCTAAAATTGAAAAAACTTTTGTAAGATGTTCGTGACTTCATAGTTGTTAAACGTGTTGAGAATAGTCAGAACTCTTTTATTTCCCAAAAAATTTTGAACAAACTCATTCCATGCATTTTTCTCAATCTCTGTCTTTGGATCTTTTATTAATGGTCCAATCTGTGGCCCATCACAAAGTGTACCTTCTCTGCACTCAGTTTCAACTTTTGGAACAAGAAAAGGAATTAATCTCCATTATTGTTGAGAGTTGTAACAATTTGTTTCATAAGCCCTAATTCTAGGTGCAACGGAGGAAAGATTATGCGATTCCTTTGTTCTAGAGGTTGGTTTAACATGTTTTGTTGTCCTGAAATTAGTGCTTCCCAAGTAGGCAACGGATTCTACCGTTTCCGAGAGCAATGAGAGGTTCAAGGTCATCTGAAGGTCAAAACGAGAAATCGCATCCAAAGAATCTGAAGAAAAATCCCACATACATTTTTGAGATCGCTGAGTAGGATTCTGTGTTTAGTTTTCTCGTGTGACCTTTCTAGAGGTCGTTCAAGGTTATTTTAATATTATCTCAAACAATAAATTCTTTTAGAGTTTTTTTACTGCACTCAACTTTTCTGATTCCAAAAAACTTTAGGGTAAATAGCCTTAAATGGACCGTTAGGGAGCGTTGCTCAAATAAACTGATCCTTGATTTATTTTAAGCGATCTCAAAAACATTTAAATGAATTCTTTCAGAGTATTCGGTGGTGATTCTCACGATCTGACCTTTAAAAGACGTTCAACCTTGAACCGGATCTGATAAAAGTTAACAGAGCTTGTATTCGGAGATTCTGTGGCTTCAGAAAGGTACACCTGCTTTCTTATTAATGTAAACAACTGTTTTCACAATTTTTATTCCGTAAAATTCCAAAATGATTTTCAAATAACCTTGAATATACCTCAAGTGATCATTAGGAAACATCGCATGGATCAACTAATCACGGATGCGTATTTTGCGTCCTTAAAATCATACATATAAACTTTTTGTTTATATGTATGTTCTGAAAGTCAACAGAGCTTATATTCGAATTCTGTTGCCTCTGAAACGTACACTTGTTCTTCATTGATTTCAACAACTGCTCTCGAAATTTTTATTTCATAAAATTCTAACATGATCTTCAAATAACATTGAAATGAACTCAACTCATACATACATATGAATGAATTTTTCCATAATTATTGGTGATAACTCTCTCGATTTGGTCTTCAAATGACCTTGAACGGGATATTATAGACGTCAGGAAGGCTTGTATTCGGATTCAGCGGCGTTGAAAACGTACAAGCGGATTTTTTCAAAATATTTCATCAGTTTTTAAATGCTTACCTCGTATAACTTCGAAATGACTCTACTATGTTCGCTCGTAGATAAAATTGACCCAATCTAAGCAAACTCTTGCAAACAAATTTTACGGTTTGTTTACGTAAGTCATCTAGGTACAGTACGGACGATTTATATTTTATTTATGACTTCTCACATACTGAGCTTTGTATGGTAATTATTAAATAAAATTCAAACATTATTGACAATAAAAAAGAAAAAAAATTTATGTAGTAGTTAACTTATTCTCTCATCGAAATAAGAATTTTTTCAGAATCTAATCTGCTGAACGTGATATAGATATACCGGAAAAGATGAATCCATGAAAATGTAACATCAGATATTCAAAAGGCTTCATCTTCAAAGCGTACTATATTTTCCTTTGAAAGTTACTCATGAAAACTGGAAAGTATTTCATAAATGCTTATTGTTCTGTCAAAATCGTAATGAAAGTTAAATCTACAATGAACGAAAATCGTCAAGCATAGTCCTGAAGTAATAAAAGTAAAGATAGGAGTTTTTCGTTTGATTTTTCTTTTTTCTTCGAGCGTGTTCTTTGAATGATATTACGGGAGATATAAAAATGTCAAATGCCGGCAAGTATAGAGAAATACGATGTTTATTCTTGAATTTGGCTTTTGTTTGTGCCAAATTCAGTGTTTGCGTATGCAATTTGGGAAACGTTCCATACGAATTAAAGTTCTAATGACCTAATTTATAGATAGGGAAATATGGAGAAATTCCTACCATTATGTTTGTTATACAATGCCAAGTATGGAATGAAATTCATAATTATTTCCCCTTCATTACTAGGATAATTGCACGGATATATTTTCGTATTGACTAGAAATTAATCTGTTGACCGTTTTATCCAATTAGAACCCAAATTTTTTCGTCAAGGGCCAATCTTTATTAGTCCTACAATGTCCCATAGTTCATTCGAGAAAAATTGATTCGATTTTTTTCATGGAATTTGCTATTTGCAATGCACGAACAATCAGAATATATATTTATCGTGAAACGTACCAAAAGACGAATTTTGTGCTCCCGGCGCATTCGCCAATTTGCAAAACAGATTTTAATGAGTTAAAAAAAGGAAATACAAACTTGATACGCTTCTAGAAATCAAAATAATCAATGCAAATTTGGAAGGAGAAGTATAGCATGTTGTTATTTCCCTTCATGAGTTGAGAGAACTGATGAAGATGAAGCCCAATATGAAAAATGACTTCCAAAAGAAATTTCTCCTAAGGCAAATCGTTCACGGAACTCATTATACATCATGAAACGTACTTTGAAAACGAAGGAAATAATTCCGTTTCATGATATAACGAAAATTTCGTAAATTGAAGAAACATTTTGTTAATTTTCATCAAAGCTAGCACAATGTATTCAATAGGAATACCGAGTTACAAAGTTTGGAATTATTTGCGAATAATTGGAAACTTATATTTTCTTTGTTAATTCATTCGAATCTAATTATCCGAACTGAATGCGTTTTCTAGGTTTGCGCTAGGGATGATTTTCTAAACTGTTTTGATACATAATATAAAATTCGTTTTTGTTAACGAATTCTGTTTGTTTTATATAATTTCCAATCAGAGCATAGTAAGAAATGCAGAACAAGCTTTTTGTCTTCTATGAAGGAAACTTATAATGATATTTCAAGAATGGAAATTTTCAGTTAGACATTCTTGAATCAAATGGTGGTTTAAAGTATTCGTTGTAAGATTTTTCAATAATAATTAATTCCTAAGATATGTTTGCTGTAAATATTGGGAGCACAACTATAAGAAAAAGTTTTTCACAAGAGAATCTTCCACTTAAAAGAATTGCATATCTTGCACATACTTGAGTATTATTACTATTAAGAAGCATGAAATATATCATAATTCCACCAATTCAAATACCTTGCGCATGCGCCATTTTCTCACGCTTTGTTCGAAGTAGAAAATCTAAAATTTTTGAAATGCTGTATTTCTGGAGAGTATATAATAAAAGAGCTTAGTGTTGTAATGTAAATATTATAGCTGAATTACTTAACAAGCTATTACAGAAAGATAAATTAGAGAAAATTTAATTCACAAATATTTACTATATTGTAACGAGTTTCGACGACACCGTTGTTTTCACCAAACCACCAGAATTTTTCATTCGATAATATGTAAAATATTTTATTTATGAAACTACGATAATTTCATTGACTCTAATGAGAACATTACTGTAGATTCTACCAATATATATCTTACTACAATTACCGCAACTATGTTTGCATACACTAGATTTCTTTTCTTCATCTATTTTACATATATTATTTCCTTGTGTTTAGACAGATTATTATTGGTTCTCGGAACTTCTCCACTGAATGTTTCAATTTATGGCTATCTTTCCTAACGCATGTGAGGCTGCTATATCTGTATAAATCTTTAGAGTTTGGGTACGTCAATTCAATTTCCTTGTGTTTTCGTGTTTTCTCAAGTAACTCAGTTATAGTATTTGAATTATAATCGTTTTTAAGCGACTTTTATTCGATAATACAGAATTCTTCATCGAAACTATTTAAAGGAACATTTAGTAATCATTGAATCATGATGAAGAATGCCAGTACTAGTAAAACATACAATATCATTTATATACCAAAACCAATATAGAATATGTTTCGCTAAAGGATTGTTATTTATTGAAATTTCTAAGTTATTCATGAAAATTTCTGCTAATAGGGGTTGAGTAAATTTTCACTAATAATGAATAAGGAAAGCTACTCAGTCCTCTATTAACTGTTATAGATTCAACAATTAGTAAAGCACAATCAACACAAACTCCTGTCTTGAATCCTGTCTTCCACATATTGAAACGTTTGCAAAAGCAAATCCAAGAGATATTTGAACACATTAAGACGTTAGACAGGTTAACTGATTTGATTTGGAGATAGTAAGCAAACATTCCTCAGGAATTCACAAGAAACTTGATAGGAACCATTCCACGAAGAGTAACAGCCTTTGGAACAGGAGTTCCCAAACTTTTTTGTACCACGCCCCCCGCTGGTTATTTGGTGACCCCTACGCCCCCCTTCGTACGTATGATGAAAATTAAAACAAGTATTACATGATAAACGATTCTAATTACTAATACAAATTTTAACACTGTAACACAGATACATTTTCAATTTAAGGAAGGTAATGCAATAGGCCAACCTACTTACGAAAACAAAACATAAAATGTGATTTAGTGAGATGCGTGCGCTTGCATGTTCTGGATAATTTGACAGATCCTGGGTTGAGTTTCAGACGAAGCACAGCGTAGGTCAGTTTCGACATCAAGTTTGTTGTACTTGGTTTTGATCGCCACAAGAGTTTGAAAACGCTTTTTCGAACATGTATGTTGTTGAAAAAGGCAAGTACATCTGAATAGCTTTCTCTGAAACACTTTTAAGTACTTTAACCAAAATGAGGGCTTGTCCATTTTCTCAAAATCGTATCTTGCAGAAGAGTGATTTTTAATTTCTATTCCCTCCTCTTGAAACTCTTCTGGTAGCCACTGTATGTCCATGTTGAACGGGTCGGTTGATTGTATGTTAAACTCCTCTGACAAGTTAGGAAAGTACCTGCTGAACTCGTCTTTGAGGCTCTTTAAATGGTCGATTATCAAGTTTTTCAAGAGCGGTCCCTCCAAAATTCCTCAAAAGATGCTTCTTCCGTTGAAACTTGAATAGTTGCTGGGGTTCATTGACACTTCACGTATTCAAAGTTGTAGTTTCTCAACGTACATCTTGATGGCATCCCGATGTGTTACTATATTTGAGTCTGCACCTTGCAGTATCAAGTCTGATAAATAGGATAAAATCACTTGGTTACTGGATTTTTTGAACTCTGCACTGAGCTCGTTTTATTTCTGCAGTTTCCCACAAACGTAATCACTTTATCACGGAGCTCAAATGGGCTTCCCAACATATTGCCTATTGATAGCCATCTTACTTCTGTAAGAAATAGCAGCGTTTTGTGGTCACTTCGTAAATCTTCACAAAGACTTTTGAACAGTCGAGTATTTAATGCACTGTTCTTTACGTAGTTGACTACTGTAATATATAGCTTTAAAACCGCATTGAGTTCGTTTGGAAGCGTTTTTGCTACCAAGACTGTACTCTCGTCAAGCTGGATAGCAAAAAACGGGGATTTTTTAATTGCATCAACCACCTGGTTTTTAATGTCCTCGGTCATATCATCAATTCGGCGTTTTACGGTATTTTCTGAAAGTAGTATTTGTAATAGCTTTTCCCTACTATCAGTTCCATGGACAACACAGGCTGCTTTCGTTTCACTAAATAGTGTGACGTTTCTTTTCCTTAGCAATAAGAAGAGATAATTCATAGGAAACTTCAAGCACTTTTAGAGATGACTAAGCAGCAGATCGAGTGCTATCTAACTTCATGCTATTGAATATAATCGTCAATATACTTGCGTTTTTTTGCCGTGTTCATTTTTTCTGATTCAGCTTCACACAGAACTCACACAACACGAAAAGAATAACTCATATTCAAACGTCGCAACAATTATAGAACACCACAATACAGCAAACACGCTGACTGATATTTCACGGAAAGCACTGTGCCAGAACGGACTAGTTACAACTCAAGCACTGAACAAACTGCAAGGTTATTGACATTGGAGTGAAGATGCAGTGGTGGCGGGGGTGGAACGGGTGCGGGGGCACTTGCACTCACACCAAAGCCAAACGCAGGTATCGGTACACACTGCCATTGCCGTCGAGGGGGACGGTTTTGAGAACCTTGAACTCTTGTGTGCTTTGTAGTTTTGAAGACTGTAGCCTTCTTTGATAAAGTTTACAACTTTATTAAAACTTTACAAAAATAATTATGAAAACTTAGAACTAATTTATTTCAAAGATTTAAGGAAATTATTTTTGTAATGTTTTCATTTATTTCATTTGGGTGTAAACCCCCCCTCCTGGACTTTCTCCACGCGCCCACCAGTTTAGGAACCCATGCTTTAGAAGGACCTATAGACGACTCACTAAAAACTAAGTAGAAAACAAATCTCTTCCTGATTTTTCCATCAATCTATTCAAGAATTTGTATGAACATAAAAAAATAAAACAGCAGAATAATATCAACAAATTTATTCTTGTTGTTTTACATGAAATGGAATCACAATATTATGCAAAATCATTTCACAAAAAGTGCTAAGCTTAATTCAGAAATACGAGTAAATTTTGAAGTTTTTATCGAATGTAGTACATCGTATTTCATGAAAAAATTGAGTTATGTTGTAACGATGAACCAATTTCATGATATTTCCTTAACACTCTCAGACAACGCAAAAATTGCATTTTCCCTGCATTCGCTGATTCGTTTAAATGTACGTAGTTATTCGATCTAAATGTGCATTCGCGATTCGCTGCGGTGAATGCATCTACCCTGTCTCATTTTCATATATAGCGTAAAATTTGATTTCGTTAACATGTTCTATTTGTTACATGTCACTTCCAATCAGATCATTATAGAATATGGAAATTTTGTTCCAAACTTCATTCATCTAAAAGCAAATGATCAATTTGATCAATTTCTAAATTTTTAAAAGAAGAACGAAATTTATGTATAAGCTTTTACAAAACGACAAGAATATCTGTGCTGTTGAGAGTCTTATAAGATGCTCGAATAATAAAAGAGATGGCAAGCGGAGGAAGTAAGATGACTATGTTCTGCCATGTAATGTCATATAGCTATCAGGGTCGGTGTAAGGGCATTTCAAGGTACTCGATCATTTTAATTTCTGTTATAAAGAAGTGAAAGACTCAGCACCAGCTAGACTACAGGAAATTTTCGAGGCAGGGGTTTTTCTAACTGAACCTTCATAATAAGTACTATTGTGTTCTCTTTATAATTCAAATTTTCAAGAAAACCTGGAATCTGTACAACAGGATGAAATATAGCAATTGAAGGTTGATATTCAATAGGAATTTGATGCAAATGATTAGTAATTATGTTTTTCCTAAGTACCTAGTATCTTTGTGATACCTCGATGGGTTTACATAAGATTAACGACATAACAAAGAAAACGGCAATTTTAAGAGGTACAATCGTATTGCGCTACCCTTAGGACGAATGATTCGGATTTACTTGGTTGTCAGTTCAATAATACAAATTCATTAAAAATGGTAAAAACTCTATTTTTCTAGATAATTTTTACAATCAATTCGAATATGAAAGACAAAATGAGTTGAATAACGAAAAATTTAAAATTTTCTGTCAGATAGCTCTTTATCAGAACTAGAAGACTCGCTGTTGGTGTCACTATCGTCTACTAGCAAAGTAATTATGAAATTGCTGATAACGTCAACCAAAATAGATTCTTGCTCCATAAAAGATTGTTTAATTTTTTAAGTATTGTTCCACATGGATTCCCACTGATCTGGAGAGAACTAAGAGCTACATAAACTTTCATTTGCTCAAACTTTTTCAATCGGGTTTAAGTCAGGATGATATGGATAACACTGGTCTACAATGGTTTTGTTGCCCTAGATATGAAAATGATTTTGGGTCTGTTTATGCACTCAATTCGTGAAACTATCAATGATTTTGTAGGATTTGCTCTGATTTCTTTTTAAATCTTCATTTTCATTTTAGATAACAAAATCGTAAAACAAGAAACAAAATAACAGATATATTTATAATGTCAGTTATGTTTTGAGAAATTCGGATACACCGAAGTAAATAAAGAGGAAAATGTCGAAAATATATTTCATATTTCCATAAAACGCCTTTTATGAGCTTTTCTTCTATAATTTTCAGGGACAATCTCTTTTCAAAGACCAGCAGTAATCTGCCATCATGTGACAATACCATCGACCTTGATACCTTTCTTCCATCACTTTTAGATCTTGATGAAACCGCTCTCCTGTTCCTCACTATAATTTCCTAAATTATCCGGAAATTTATCTAGATGATTGCGGAGATAGTGTAACTTAATACTCATATTTGCTCCTAAAGTCTGAAAGTTTGTCAGCATATTTTGCACAATTTCATAATTTGCTGCTTTATGGTTACCTAGGAAATTTTTGACAACCAACACAAAACTTTTCCAAGCTTTACCTTCCGGAACAGTCATAACTTTGATAAAATCTGAGTCTTTCATCAATTGCCGTATTTGAGGACCATCAAATATTCCACCTTTCAATTTTTCCATACTAAGCTTCGGAAATTTTCTGCAAATGTAATTAAAACAATTTCCGTCTTTGTTCAACGCTTTTACAAATTGCTTAATCATACCTAACTTAATATGTAATGGTGGAAGTATGATTTTGTCTATGCTCACCAGCGGCTCCCTTATTACGTTGGCTTTACCGACAGTTAAAGAATTTCTTACAGGCCAAACATCTTGTTCCCAATGAAGTTGCTTTGCTCTACTATCCCACATACAAATAAAGCAAGGGTATTTTGTATATCCACTTTGTTGGCCAAGTAAAAAATTAACCATTTTTAAATCCACACAGATCGGCCACTGATGCTCAGAGTATTTAATTTTCTCTAAAACTAATTTTACATTTTCATATTCTTCTTTGAGTTTCGTTGAATGGGCAATTGGAATTGATGTAAATTTATTTCCATTGTGCAATAAGACGCATTTTAAACTTCTTTTGCAACTATCAATAAAAGGCGCCATTCAGTAGATTTGTACTCTTTTAAACCCATGTCTAGAAGCAGCTTCGCGATATCATTACAATACACTAATCCTTCATTTTCACTAAAAATTGTAATAACTCTTTTCTCGCGTTCTGTTTGTTGTAATTGTTACTGTTGGTGCCAATAAATTTTTTCTTTCAATCTTGAGGCTAACAGTTCTGATCCTTGTTTTGATAAATTGAGATCACGTATTAAATCACTGAGTTCATTTTGAGGAAATAACTTTGGCGTAGATGTTTCACCTTCCCATTCACTTCCACTAGTAGATGGTCCCGATTTCTGAGAATTTGGTAACATCATTGTTTCTGAGGGCATGCGAAATACTTTTGAAATGTATATGGGCCGAGGGAGATTTTCACTGTGTAGAACCGGACATTTCGTAGACTGTAAGTCTGGGTATCTCCACGTTTGATTTCGATTAAAACCTTTAACATCTACTACGCAAAAGTAACAATCATCTAAATGATTCGTAGGCTCCATCCAGATCATAGGAATACCAAAGTCTAATCCAGAACGTTCACCTTTTTTCCACAACCGTAAAGACTCAACACAGGACTTACAAACTTTATTAGGAACCCATGGTTTACCTAATTTGTCCATTTTGAAACCAAAATATTCAACATAAGTCTCCTTGACAAAGTCTGTGATATTTCTTTTTTGTTTTTCTGGTATATAAACACCGCAAATATAACAAAATAAATCACTACAATATTTACACTTTCTTCATGACGAACTCATATTTTAGACTAGAAGACAAATATATAAGAATGGACATTCAGTAATTGAAACAAAATATCAATCCATGACACTTTATCCAGATTTACGTGTATATGTACTTCAATATTGTCAAATAACTGAGATCTCAGCTGTTCTGTGGAGCAAGGGGTCTGAGAGTGGGGATCAGGTGATGTTTGTATGCGCGAAAAAGTTGTGCAGAAGCCTAATCATGACTGGAAAATTAAATTTTATTTCTAACAAGCTTATAATTGTTCAAAATATAAGAAATGCAAAAATCATGAAAATATGAGCACATTGAGAACTTTCATGAATATATTCGTAATCTGGGCACTTGAAAACATAAAAAATTGCGATGATATCCAGGGCAACAATAAAAAAAAATTTTTTTTGTAGAGCTGTGTAATCAGTACATCGTGGCCCTGATAATTCAAAAGTTTGTGAATAGCATACATTTTATATCTGGGTTTGTGCAATTTAATTAAACTATAAAGCTCTGCTTTGAGCATCTCATCTACGAAGGCAATATTTCGACGTTGCCATTTCATTTCATTTCTTCCCTCGGGAAGCCATGTTCAGGTGTTTTGCTGTTTGTACATAGTTATATGTGAGACGTTATCGATCATTAACACACTTTTTGTTGGTAAGAGTTTTTCTCTCAACCATTTTTCGTAGTTTGCGCAATTCATATCATCGTAATGGTTGCTGAGGTAATACCTTCACCTAAAATTTCAAAACCAAGTTCACACAAAGATTTGCGTCCTATCAGTCTGTTGCCATTGATTTCTAAGATACTAGAGCGTGCTGCATATCTCCAAATTTATAAGTATCTTCGTCGGAATAACATAATTCCAGTTTACCAGTCAGGTTTTCAGAAGGGCTACAGCACTTCAACAGCGTTGGCTTACTTAAGTGATAACATTCGCAACAGTATTGATAAGAGTAAAGCTGGTATGCTTGTTCTCTTAGACTACAGTAAATCATTTGATACGATATTTGTTTTCATCTCTTTTTATCGGGAGTTAAAAAACTGTTATTTTCGCTCGAAATTGTTTGCACAATTCGCAAACCTACCCCTGTTGCTACAGCTATACGTTCTTGAACCTTTTTCAAAGAAATTACAGGTTCATTCAGGAATCCTTCTTCTGGATTGCCCCCTCAATTTTTTTCGTTTCATATTGGAAACGAATTACATCCTCACCAAAACTGATCACTTGGCTCTTCTTGAAGCTTCAAACGTTCATTGACTACTGAGCTCTTGGCCACGTGACCGGCAAAGTTAACGTGCAACAAGGGGAGGAACTATTTCACCCGCACAGATCTTCTTGCCAACCCGTACAACTTTCAAAATTTCTCGCGAGGGAAATGAATGAATCTCAATCTAAATTCACAATAACGAAGTTGAGTTTGGGTTCCATTTAATCGCAAGTAGGACAACAATGGAAATATATTTAAAATGTGGTTCTATTCCTAAATCCAAAATTTGGTGATAATGAATGAATCTGTTTTCCCTATACTTCTTATATTCCATATTCGGAGTCCATACAGTATAACTGATGTATAAAATAACCGACTATTTAATAAAAACTAAAACGAATATCAACCAATAGCCACAGAATTTGTCTGATTTGATTCCTTGTGACTCTTTCTTTGATATACTCTAAAAGAGTAATATCGATATTTCGGAGATTATATCAAGCTCCATATTAAACTCTAAGAAAATTTGTTGAAAGCAAAGAATATTCAATATACTTTGTTCTTATTCAAGAGTAAACTTACTTCAAAACAGATACTCATACTATTTCAATAGCTTCATTGAAAGCGAAACTACATACATTTTTGTTCATACGAGTATTTGGCAAACTACAAGAGATTTCCACTGAAACTTCAAATGGGGTACAGGGTATAAAATATGGGCCATAAATTCTAGGCAAGGCTGTATATCTACGGCTTCGTAAAATACAATGTAATACAGAGAAGCTTTCAATTAGTTTTCTTTCTCGTGTTGTCTGATACATTTTAATCACGAAATATGCGTTAATAACAATAATTTTGATATATAATCACACTTATTTTCAAGCGGTGTTTCTCAATATCTGAACTGAGAAAATTTAAATACAAAAGGTTTCTCATTATCATTTGAAGGGTGCAGGGAAAGAAGGCGCACTTTCATTCAGAAATAGCATTTTTTGTTCGAATTTGTCTGTAAAAAGGGTTACACTATTGTAAGGCCTCTGAATGGTCACAGAATAATTTTTAACTATCTTAATTTACGCACACAATTCAACAACATGATTTCCTATGTGAAGCTTCACAATACTGCAGAATGTGTCAAAATTTATTTTTTGTGAGAATAAAAGAAGAATGTCAATGCAGTTTTCCTGAAAACATTACTAATTTGAGCTACAAGAATGAAACTAATGAATACTTACATATACAAATATTGGAAAAATTGAGATTCTCACTCCTAAGGTAATCTACACATTCATGAGGTATAGTCTATTTGGTAACGACATAGAGTTATAGAAGCTCATTAAGTATGCAAATATTTCAAAAATGTGGTACGTGGACAATTTCAAAAATAAATGTAATCTCTATGATTTGTCACAGAGCAGGCACCAATTTATTGCCGGATCCTTAATAGAAACCCTCGTACAAATCTCCAGGAAGAACACAATTAACTGACTACGATATTCTCCGTCTTTTTTGTTGAATGCGATTATTGCTTTCCTCGTTTTAAATAAAATGTTTACTTTATACGTCTGAAATTTGTAGTCAGTAATGTAGACGAGTAATTGTTTTAGGTTTGCCTTCTAAATTGAAATTGAAAACTAATGTATTTAAAATATATATATATATATATATATATATATATATATATATATATATAAAACCCTGTTTGACTGGAAAAATGAGAAAGCCATTAACATCGAAAGAAATGAGTTTGGAATTAGGTGGTATAATGGTATGTTTGTTTAATTTACGCAAATATATAAAAATAATAAAACCAAATCAGGTAAAAACAATAAATAAGGTGTTTATAGATTGAATTGCAATGACTGTGATAATTTCTACATTGGTAGACAGCATAGAAATTTTCATATTAGAATATCGGAACAAAAACGCAGTTTTACAAAAAAAAATCAGATTCAAATTACGCGAATCATCTCTTAGAAAATAATCACTCTTTCGACCTATAGTTTGAAATTTTGCATACAGATAATAAATATTGGAAGGTAGATCTTTGGGAAACTTTAGAAATCAACAAATACAAACACTCAGGTAGACTCATCAATGAACAAGTCGATTTAAGCCCTTCACCTCTATTGAATCTCTTCGGGGAGCAATCTATTCCTTAATTTTATTGGATATACGTGTCATAAATAACTACTTAAGAAGGATCAACCCAATAAGCTTTTAATTACTTAAGAACATTTATATTTATGTTCTCATTCTTATTTTCTGTACATTCATTCGTCTGAAGAAGCTACGGTGTAGTGAAACGCATTACGAATCATAATTATTAAGTAAAATTCCAAAAACACATTACTTGTATTTATTATTTAATTTTTTGTTTTCGATTTGAATTTTGCGGCAGTAGAAAAACATAGTTTGTTACTCAGTAAGAATGAAAAGTTTAATACTTTTGGGGTTTCTTCTATCATCTAACGTAGTTAAAGAATATACTACTCTTCGTCAGAAAATATTTTTAATACAATATACTTTGACAAATTCCGTACTTGAATCCTTTGTTTTTTAGCCCTGAGGATGGCACAAAGGTATGCCGAAACGTTTGCAATGTGATAACCAAGCTAATATTTAAGAACAGCCTGTATAAAGTTTTCCATTGAGAAGGACAAATGTTAATAATGAAAGTACGTTTTTTAAGAAAAATTTTATTTTTTTCCAAATTACCTTATTCGAGTTTTCAGTTTTAAGGAAGTGAAAAATGAGTTTTATGTAGTGCAGCACTTAACAAAATAGCCAATAAATTGAAGAATATACAGTAAATTCATTTTTATATTGAACACGCATTTTACATAAAATTTCCATCAATTATCCCAGATTTTTTCTGCGCTTTTCCGGTTCTCAAAGAACGTCACGAAGAATAACAGTTGAGCGATGAGACCCATCCAACATTGAAAGAAGCTTCCATCGAACTGAAACGACGGTGAAAGTGACAAACACCAGCCCTGAAAAGACTTAGATCCCGTCGAGGGTGCAAGTATAAACTTTCGTAAAATTCATCATGTTTTTCGTTGAGTTTTTACAATCTTCTCGAAGACAGCTCTCAAATAAAACATGACGTACATCCGGAACAAGCCGTGAATTTAATAAAACTTCTGAGCTCCACGATGTAGAAAATATTTAATATTACGAAATCCCTTGGGGAAGTACTTAATCCTTAATATCTCTTCATTTCCACAACGTATTTCTCTTGGCTCTCTTCGGCTGATAATGTATTCTTTCTAAGATATTTATCATATTTTAATGTTATTAAAGTTAATTAGCAGAGACTGGTCGAATACAATGAAAAGTTCAGTAAACAAAAGCTAAGTTAACAACTGAGCCAAACTTTCGATCATAACTAACCACAGGAACAATAAAATTTGTTGATTTACTAACCTCTTAGAGTGAAAATAGAAATGCTTGATCGTTTACGCTTTAGAGAGTCGTTTGCATTCATATCACGCTCATTCAGTGTTAACGAATCAACTATACGTTATTTTTTTATGCGCGCTTTCCAGGAATAGGCGAACCTATTAAACCGCATGGGGCGCCTGGGAAGAATTGAGGTGTCTGTTTACTCGCTTCTTGAAGAGAGCCAAATTGAAGGATGTTGGGAAGATGTTGGACTGAAGCGAGTTCCACAGATCACCGGCTCTGTAAACGAAGGAATTCGTATAGAGAGAGGTTTGATGGGTCGTTGAATATACCAACAAATAATGAAAACTCCTAGCCAGCCTAGTGTTGCGGCAAAACATAAGTTTTGGCGGAACAAGGTCTTTCAGCTCCTTGGAACATCTTCTGTGGAAGTATCTATAAAACAGAGAAAGGTCAGCAACTTGTCTTCTGAGAGCCAGTGATCGGAGATCGCATGTGATCTCCGGGTGGTCGATGAGGCGCACAGCCCGTTTTTGCAGATTATACAACATCCGCAACGAATATTTGGGCGCAGATCCCCATACATGGGAACAATTTTCCAAAGCAGGTCAAGTCTGCGCCTTATATAGGAGCAAAAGCTGAGATAACGTAAGTATCGCTTGGCTCTGAAAAGAGAACTAAGTTTAGCTGATGCCGACTCAGCTATTGCTGATACATGTTAATGCCAGCAAAACCCGGAGTTGACCCTCATTCCGAGAAGGATCATCGAATCTTTGGATGCTATTTGTTGACCTTACATCATTAGACGAGGTTCACTAGCGGGGATATTTCTAGAAAACGCCTTGCTTGCGTTGAAGCTTATCAGGTTCAACTGAACCCACACAGATATACTCTGTAAGTCAGAGCTTAGTTATTATATCTGACGCTGAGATTCCACAGCTTTAATGGGCTGCAGATTACTGAAAGACGGAACCAGGGTACAATCGTCTGCAAAATCGAAGCTCTTGTTCTCTATAGATGACAGAAGATCGTTTGTCTGAAACAGAAACAAAGTTGGCAAAAGAATGGATCCCTGAGATACCCCTGCTTGCAACCGGAAACAATCAGATGTTATAACGTCAACCTTAACTTGTATTGATCTATTTGAAAGAAAGCTACTTATCCAACCTCGAAATTTTTTGGGAAGCCCTTATGCAGCAAGTTTATTCAACAAGGCTGCATGCCAAAGCCTACCGAAAGCTTTGGTGATGTCGAGAGCTATTGCTCTAGATTCCCCATGCTTTTTCATCGTTGATGTACAAACCTGAGTGAAGTAGGCGAGCAGATCTCATGTCGATCTTTGTCTGCGAAAACCATACTAACGATCGTTAATAATTCCCTGCAACTCAAGATATTTGATGAGTTCATCATTTATGACTTCAAATTCCGCGTTAGTATAAAAAACAGTTGTGCAAACTTAGCCAAAACAAAAATTTTACAATCGTTTCAAACAGGTTTTTTAAAATAATCACTTCTCGGTACTTTTTTGACAGAACGTATTTTTTCAACTTACTTCCAATGGGTTCTTTATCGCGGCCACCACATTCTTAGTGGCCTTTCATTAAGGCATCACGAAATTCTAGCATTTTAGCTACATATCATACTTTCACATCCTTCTTGGAATACCGTGAATAATTTTACATCCACAGGAATTGCCGACTAATTTGCATTCAGCTGGATAACCGGAATTCCTTTGATCTCCATCATTTCCCAACCCATCACTCCTGAATAATTATTAAAAGTTAGTAGCGTCTAATTCCGAACTTGAACACAAACGGATTCGCACTTAATTTAACAACTTTATGTAACAAATGACAGAATAACATGATTTATAATAATCAAAATATTCTCATTCAATTATTTATGGTCCCTTCCAATAAAGTTCGGCAAGTTGAAAAGAATATAAGAAATCAATAACAAGTGGATCCCAGGAGAACACCGTTGTATGCCTGAGAGTTTATCTGAAGCAGCGGGGAGTAATTCGGGTTAAATCGATTGCTACTTGATTGTTCCATTTTACCTCACTGAAACTTGAATAGTCTCAGGGAAATAGTCTTCCCTATCTTTGAGTTGCTCACAGAGTATCTTTTACAGTTTTCTATTAAAAATGAAAATTCGTTCAAGGCGATGTAGATAAAGATACCACCTTTCTTTTGAGTCATCACTCACAAGGATTGATATTTCAGGCAAGCTTTGTACCCCAAAAAATGTTCTCCTTGAAACAAAAATTTAACCTATTTTTGCGTTTTGATCAGAAATGAATATCTTGGTAGATATAGCCTCTGTTTAGTTTTCGTTGAAGCACCCTGTAGTTACTAACATTGCTGTTTTGTATGACAATTCAATTTATGTGACATAAAAATTTTAAATGGTAGGCAACTAATTGCAAAGCATTACAGCATATCTGATTATTGAGTTATGTAATATGATATTAGCGTAATTTCCAATGACGATTTCGAATCCGCCATTAAACCTTCAATATCAGCTCTAATCATGGAAATATGTAACATAGCCTATTTTACCATAAAACCCAACTTCTTCAAAACTGATCTTATTTTATTAAATTCTTGAATTGAGAAGAAAACGTTCGTTTGTAAGGTTTTCTTGCAGATATTGTAGTCAGTGAGTTGTTCTGAATGCACAATAATAGTCAGCAACCATGTGTGCTTTCCAGTAGCCTTTATAGCGTTCCTCCATAGGTCCTGGTGGAATCTCTTGCCCTGTTCTTCACATAGACTCTCCAAATTAGCAGGAAAATAATCTAGGTGGTTGTAAAGAAAATGTAACTTCATACTCATCCAAGCATTTGAAAGTGTCTCATCAGTTGTTTAACGTGTTGAGAATAGGTAGAACTTTTCTTATTTGCCAAAACATTATGAACAAGTCAAACAAACTCATTCCAAGATTTTTTTTCAATTTCTGTTATAGTTTCCATAAAACTTGTGTTTTTAATTAATGATCTAATACCTGTGTAACCCATCAAAGATGCCACTTTTATCTTTTCTGCACTCAGTTTTAGGAACTATTGGGACCAGAAAAGGAAACAATTTCCATTTTTGTTGAGAGCTTTAACAGATTGTTCCATAGGGCCTTATTACAAAATACAAAATCATCTTCCCGATAAAAATATTTTAGAAAATTCTTCCTCTGGTGCAGTAATAAGAAACTTTAGTTCTTTTTGTTATTAAGTTTCTTTCTCATAGCCTAGAAGCCTGGATTCTTAAAGCAGCCTTCGACAGTCGTAGATCTCTGATTAGATCGCTTAAACCATCTTCATTGAATGATTGCGGCGATTTCAGATCACGTTCAAAGTTACTATCACTACTATTAGTTTTCGTCTCAATGTCGATTAACTTCTGCTGTGAAACATTAGCTTGAGGTACAAAAGAAGTTCTAGGGCGCACAATTCGTCTATGTGCCGATTGTATGGAGAATATTTCCATTTGGTCAGGTTCTTTTCAGATTATAGCACTTTCGTTTTTATTTGTCCATGAACATATTGTTGGCAGACCCACCCTAATATCCAGATCAAATACCCAGTGATTACAGCTTCTTTGTTGATTTGAAGAAGATACTTCAGAGAAAGAGATTTGGTACGAAAGAAGAAGGTATTGCGAAAACTGACGCCTATTCTGAGACCAATGATAAATGGTTTCATCAACAAGGCATAGAAATGTTAGAGATGAATTGAAATTATTGTATCATTGTGAAAGGAGATATATATAGATGAGTAATTTCGAATTTTGAAACAAAATCGTGTTTCAATTGGTTGATCTCAGAAGGTTTCGATCTAAGTTATGTTTAAGTTCCCCATTCCATGATGAATTTTCATTGTTCTTGCCAAAGATAATTCGAGGTGTTTTACTCTTATGTCTTGTAACTAGTTTGGATAAATATACTTCTCTAGGTAATAGACCATATGCATGTAATTCACAAGTAAATGCATAAGTGTCAAGAGAATTGTTCTTACTTGCCATCATACATTGTACCTTAGGTATTCTGCCATACCAAGCAGTGTGCATAACTACTTTTGAAGTAGTGCTGTTAATTAAAAACGTTAAGACTATACTGGCTCTTAGTTATCAAAAATTCCTATTCTGTATTGTCCGATGTGCAGAGGGATAAAATAATTGCTCTCGTTGAAGAAGGAGTGACACAGAAGGATATAGGGGCCACAATGGGGGTATTACAGGGGATGAATTAAAAAACCTATGCCCCGTACGTGGAACTACAATCTCTGCAAAATAGGCCTAGAAGAATCGTAGGAAGATCACTCCTGAAGAACAAGACAGCTTTAGGTGCCAAATTGCTAGAAGAGACCCTAGTGCGTCGCACCTCATACTCCAAAGGCAATTTCTGGAAGCAACAGGCATCAGTGTATCAGTCGAAACTATACGTCAAAGACTTCATTCAAGGGGTTTATATAGCAGAAGACCCTTCAGAGTTCCAGAGCTAACCAGACAACAAAAAATTAACAGACTTAATTGGTATATCGAGCACCAGAATTGGAATATTGAGAATTGACGAAATGTTCTTTTCTCGGATGAGATCAGAAGTGGTGTTCGATCAGATGACGGCCGGGTTTTAAGGGGTCGTGAAGGACAAGCTAGACTCCGAGCAGCAAGACAAATTCCGAAATACCAAGGGGGCATGTGGGTGGCATTATGCTGGGAGGCAAAACAGATTTAATTTCGTTTCCTGCGATTGTAACGGCTAGAAATTACGTGGACCTAGTGCTGGAGCCCATAGTGAGACTTTGACGAGGTGTCCACGGTGAGAATTTTACTTTTATGCCAGATAATGCTCTTCCACATACCAGCAACCTCGCGCGACATTATCTTGAAACAGGGGGAATCACTATTTTGACCTGGCCAGCTTACTATCCAGACCTAAATCCTATTGAACATTTATTGCATAATCTCAGAAGGAAATTTAATCGCACCAGGATAATCCAAGAGACCCACAACAGTTCATCCAAACCACTACAGAAGACTGGCAGAATATCACCCTAGTCGAGGTCGAAAACCTAATCCAAACCATGCCTAGACGAGTTCAGGCTTGTATCAAGGCAAAAGGAGATAATACAAGCTACTGAAGTCGAGAAAAAAAAACCTACCCCGTGAGAAAACAATTTTCAAGTTCATATCAACATTAAGTTTACAACAGAAATAGGAATTTTTACTCAATTCATTCTTTAGACCTGACGATAACAAAATCGACTAACAATTTCATTTATAACATCAACAGAAACGAAACCTATAAAGATTCAACTATTTCCATGGACTCATTCAATCACTTAAATCACAAACTAGCAGCTTATAATTCAATGACCCATATGGCTTTTTGATTCCATTGTCACCGATAGACAATTGCGTTAAATAATACATCAACTAACACAATTATTATATGCCATTATCGATACTTGAAAAATGCGATAGGCTGGTCCTTTCTCCAATAACTTGAGCAACTATTTTGGTAAATTTAAAATAACCACTGCTCTCTCAACTGGTTTGAATTTGAGCGAATCATTCAATGCTAAACAACAAAAACACAAATTCAAAGAATTAGGAGTTTACAAAATTACTTGCAATTAGTGTACGGTAGCTTATGTGATAATAATTCTCCATTATGTGAACTTATAAAAACCACAAAACATTCAATAACATTAGTTTATATCAAAAAACTTCATAATTGCGATAAATGAGAGAACATTAATCTATTGAAAGGTTTGGAAATCGATAAGCTTCTTGAAAACCCAAGTGAAATCACCCTTAATAGCCAGCCAGACATTTGAATTTGGGAGGCTTTTACTTGGTAAAATTCCATTATCAATAATAAAAAACAAATACTGTGTTTTAAGGAATTTTACTTAATAATTGCGATTCGTAACGCGTTTCACTACACCGTAGCTTCTTCAGACGAATGAATATACAGAAAAATATAAATGAGAATATAACTATAAATGTTCTTGAGTAATTAAAAGCTTATTGGGTTGCTTCTTCTTAAGTGGTTATTTATGACAGGTATATCCAATAAAATTAAGGAATAGATTGCTCCCCGAAAAGATTCAATAGAAGTGAAGGGCTTAAATCGACTTGTTCATTGATGAGTCTACATGAGTGTTTGTATTTATTGATTTCTAAAGTAAAATATTATTTATTAGTTTGGGATTGTAAATTGGTTACAATCCCAAACTAATAAATAATATTTTAAATAAAAACAAAGTAGAATTGCATTGAATGAAGTTTACCCTGTCGATAAATTGAAACAAAATTCAACACCTTAACCTACGTTGGCATTACAAGTGAGAAACTGAAATCATTCTTAAGTAGCAATAATTTCAACATAGCTTTCCAAACTAATAATAATTTAGGCAAATATATAAAAATAATAAAACCAAACCAGGTAGAAACAATAAATCAGGTGTTTATCGATTGAATTGCAATGACTGTGATAGTTTCTACATTGGTAGAACACATAGAAATTTTAATATTAGAATATCGGAACATAAACTCAGTTTTTCAAATAAAAAATCAGATTCAAATTACGCGAATCATCTCTTAGAAAATAATCATTCTTTCGACCCACAGTTTGAAATTTTGCATACAGATAATAAATATTGGAAGGTAGATCTTTGGGAAACTTTAGAAATCAATAAATACAAACACTCAGGTAGACTCATCAATGAACAAGTCGATTTAAGCCCTTCACCTCTATTGAATCTTTTCGGCGAGCAATCTATTCCTTAGTTTTATTGGATATACCTGTCATAAATAACCACTTAAAAAGAAGCAACCCAATAAGCTTTTAATTACTCAAGAACATTTATAGTTATATTCTCATTTATATTTTTCTGTATATTCATTCGTCTGAAGAAGCTACGGTGAAACGCGTTACGAATCGCAATTATTAAGTAAAATCCCTTAAAACACAGTATTTGATGTTTATTATTCAGCTAGACGTTAATACCTCTCCACCACTCAATATTAAATTAGGCTAGTATCTATATAAGTAAGTTCATTTCCTGCATTTGACCACAAGCAAATAACTTGACGATCGAAACAGATCGTGATTGTACAAATAAAACTGTGAAAAGTATAAAATATATTCTATTCCATCTTCGCTATTATGGAACTTCCACCAAAACCATAGGTAAGTAAAAATTGCACTGGGCATATATCGCCTTTCTCCCTCCGTACTTAAGAGAAGTCGATCACAGAGAAAGGGACAAAATCTTAACTCATTTATGAACAAAAATTTAATTTTGTTTCTCACACTGAATCTGATACAAATTCTCTGATCCAATTTAGAATAAGCAAAAATTAAAGTCGGTACTTGCCCAAAGAAAATGAAATATTTATAGCCTCCGTAAATTCAAAATTCGCGATAAGTTTTGAACATACCTCGTACATAAATTGGTAGTCATTTCCTAAATCTTTGAAATACATAAAAATTGTATATTTTCTAGATTTATATTTGGAAAGATACGAATATTTTGGAGCATACAAATTTCATTTCTAAGAACTGAATATATCCAAGAAACTCTCTTATGAAAGCCGTGTTCGCGATAAATCCATAATCCGGTTATAACTCAATTTCTGGAGCTACTTACCATCGTAAGACGATGTCATAATTCCCGACACCTTCCCGGCCACTCTTCCTCCCACTGGCATCTTGCAGACTGTATAATTCTACTCCACCAACAAGTTCGAAACTTTGAAGTCACGTCGGCAGCTGAAAAACGAAATTTTACTACTTTAATAATTCACGTAATACGTTCTGAGTCGATTGGAAAGAAAGTATTTTAAATGGATTATGCAAACTTCATCAAAGGGAATTATCTAATAACTGAAGAGAGAATTATACAGGGTGTTTCCGAATAAGATGTCATAAATGAAGGATGCGAATCCCTGAATGATTTGAGCAAGAAAGTTCGAAGAACCAATGGTCAAAAAATGCTTCGTTGCCGAGATACAGGGTGTTAAAGTTGAGAAAATTTTTCGATTTTCTCTCGATTAAACTTAGACTTCTCAAGATTTCGGGCTCAAATTTTCCACATAAGCTATTGAACACAATCTGAATCACCAGGTGAGGCCAAATTTTGGAACAGTATACAGGGTGATACTTTTTCATGGGCCATGTTCCATTTTTACCCTCGGAACTTTTTTTGGTACGCCACTGGCACTAACAAAAAATAAAATCGGATAGATCATTCAATATGAAATTTTTTTTGACTCCTGCATTTTGATCGTAACTATCTCCGTTTCTGAGATATTAATTATTGAAAATAATCCAATAGTTTTCCCATATCGAAGCCATGGAGATATTATCTTAATAACTGATGCAATTTTTCAGGAATTGAGCTTAAATTTACATCAGATATCTCTTTATTGTATGTTTATAACAAAATGAGGCAGAAATTCTGACAGTATACAGGGTGTTATTTTTTCACGTGCATTTTCCTCTTTTGCCCCTGAACTTTTTGTGGTGCGCTACTGGTATATTCTGAAAACAGAATCAAACAGATTATTCAAAGTGAAAACTTTTCTGTTCCTTGTATTTTTCCGTATCTGCCACCATTTTCGAAAAATTAATCAACAACGCCCGAACAGGCTACCCCTTTGCCTCCGTATATTTTGTCGGTGCATAACTGACGTTTTTCGTAATTCGAATATTTCAGAGGGTGCGCACTAATATGCGGAGACGAGCAGAAGCATGTATTCTTTCAGGTGGAGGACATTTTCAACATCTTCTTTGATTTGTTCTGTTTGTTCAATTTTGTTTTCATCATTATGAGTTTTTGTTATTGAAATCATTCGCGATTATTTATGTTGTTTATTCATTTACTTCCGATTTATACACTCAATAAAACACATTTTGAATTCGAATTCAATGATCAGGAAATGATATCACCCTTTATACTTTCTCATAAATCCTACCAATCTAGTGGTGCAGATCTTAAAATGTGAACTTCGTTTGAAATTCGAGCTCAAGGTCTTCACAAATTGCCGAAATAACATGAAAAATATCTTCAAGCTTTCAATACGGAAGGGACTATAAGATTACTTTTCTTGATTAATATCTCGAAAATGGTGGCAGATACGGAAAAATACAAAGAACAGAAAAGTTTTCGCATTGAATAATCTGTTTGATTCTGTTTTCAGAATATACCAGTAGCGCACCACAAAAAAGTTCAGGGGGCAAAAAGAGGAAAATGCACGTGAAAAAATAACACCCTGTATAATGTCAGGAATTTTTGCCTCATTTTGTTATAAACATACAATAAGGAAATATCTGATGTAAATTTTAGCTCAATTCCTGAAAAATTGCATCAGTTATTAAGATAATATCTCCATGGCTTCGATATGGGAAAACTATTGGATTATTTTCAATAATTAATATCTCAGAAACGGAGATAGTTACGATCAAAATGCAGGAGTCAAAAAAAATTTCAAATTAAATGATCTATACGATTTTATTTTTTGTTAGTGCCAGTGGCGTACCAAAAAAAAGTTCCGAGGGTAAAAATGGAACATGGCCCATAAAAAAGTATCACCCTGTATACTGTTCCAAAATTTGGCCTCACCTAGTGATTCAGATTGTATTTAATAGCTTATGTGGAAAATTTGAGCCCGAAATCTTGAGAAGTCTAGGTTTTATCGAGAGAAAATCGAAAAATTTTCTCAACTTTAACACCCTGTATCTCGGCAACGAAGCATTTTTTGACCATTGGTTCTTCGAACTTTCTTGCTCAAATCATTCAGGGATTCGCATCCTTCATTTATGACATCTTATTCGGAAACACCCTGTATGTAAAGCCGGAATGTGATAACATATATTGATTCTTCGAAAATATAAAAGATCAATAACAATAAGAGCTCTCAACTAAGAATTTATTCAACAAACTTAAGATTATTCTACACTTTATTATAAAACGAATTAATAACTAAATGTTTTTCAAAATTTTCGACATTCATCGTTAAACATATATTTATATAAAGACAATTCCACTTCCGTCAAAATGCACGTTTAAGAACACAGAAATTCGAGTTTGATATCGGATCAAGTTCATAGAAATAGGAAGGAAGGTAGGATATTAGTGGATTAATTTGCCCATAGAGAATCCTTGCGTTTCCATAGCAACGCAACATACACAACAAATAGCACGGTCTTAAAACTATTAAGAACAGCCATTTTAGTACCCGTTGTAAAGTTTCTGCTGATATAAATTAAAATGTCTCGTTTTGGAAGCACCAGTGAAGCAGAAATAAATAGTTTTATACAGAATTCTTTCCCAAAAATACAAGAAATACGCACAGCTCGATTCAGTATATTCTGCAAGGAACGAACGTTCGATTTGGATATACAGCATTCTATTGAAGATATTGCAGAAATTCTTATGGATTGGGGTTGCAATATGAAACAAATGAATGGAATGGTTACAAAGAATACGTTTTCAAAACAATGTGCGGAAATGAAAAAATTCAACATGAGTTTCAACTCCTTTACTCCTTTCATTTATGTTCGAACGGAACTGTATTTAGAAGGTGAAAATCTACTTCAGCAATTTATTTTGAAGTAAACAGGGTGTCCCAATTTTCTATAGAAAAATTTTGGGAGGTTTTTCTGATTGAAAGACCACTTTTTTGTTGAAGATTCAAGAGCGTCCTAAACTCTGCTATAATGTCTTTAAGTAATAAGTTTTTCTGGTGAGTAGTTTCGTCACAATATTTTTTTTTTCCGTAAAAATTCATGAAAATAGGTTCTCACATCATCGCATGCTCCTTCGGCCAGAGAGGATTAATACTTTTTTCCTTTCGTTTTCTTATTGCCCAAGGATAGCTTTATTGATGAATTGAAATAGATTATCCTCATTCTATACAGGAGTGACTCAAAAAAATTATTGAATATTGTAATTTTAAAAATATCATATCTTGATTTCTCTAGATAGAACATCCTGTATTTAATTATTCATGTCAACGCATAAAATATTGAACCATATTTTTGCAGAAGAAACCTTATTTTGATCTTCGACCATTTTAGAAATAAAAGAAATATAAACTGAACTAATAAAATCAGAGTTTGGGAAAGAAGAGTTTATTAGTACATATCATTTTAATTGATCAGAGAAATGGAGATATTTTAAGGTAGTCGTGTATGAAATACGTAATGGATTGATTTTTGGTGAGATGATCTACAAGGTGTTTAGCTCTTTCAATAAGGGTTCGAAAAGTTGCCCGTTTCCTTGTAGACACAACTCAATCCTTCTGAGGAAATACCGTTGAACTCTCGACAACATTTGCGGATTAACTGACTGAAAGGCGTCGACTATTCTCTGTCTCATATTCAACTGTGTTGTAGAAGGAATATGTTAAACGATGCCATTAATATAACCCCACCAGAAAAAATCTAGACTTGTAAGGTCCAGACACCTAGCTGGCCATCTAACCACGTAACGTAACCACCACGTCCTATCCATTTGTTTGGAAATACATGATTCAAATGCTCCCTAACCTGATGTGAGTAATGTGCCGGTGCTCCATCCTGTTGAAATCACAAATCTTGTCGTACATCAACTGGTACATCGGCAAGTAACATTGGTAGATGATTTTGCAGAAAATCTAAATACATTTCACTATTGAGGTACCCGTCGAAAAAGTGCGGCCCAATTAGATATCTACTACTATAGCGGCCCATACATTGAAGGACCAACAATGCTGGTGATCTATTAGTCTCATGAGGTGTGGATTTTTCGTGGAGTAATAATGAAAGCTGTGCCTGTTAACAAGCTCATTCTTGTGGAAAGTTGCCTCGTCCGAGAAAAGAACTCTGCTAAACATATTTGGATTTTCCGCTACTTTGCCACTTGCCCAATTGCAAAAATTGGTTTGATTTTCATAGTCTTGATTGTTCAGTTCCTGGTGCAGCTATACATGATATGCATGAAATTTATTCACTTTCAAGATTCTCTGGACGGAAGTTTAACTTATATCTGTTAACTGAAGAATCTCTCTTTGGCTTTTATATGAGTTCTCTGTCACTGTCAATAAAACTGATAACTGGTGGTCTTCAGCTGTAGAAGTTTTTGGTTTTTCATGCTTTTTGTAAGCGATATTACCCGTTTCGGTAAATCTAATCAGAAGTTTTTCAAAGCATCTTGCATCAGGATGCCTCTTATCAGGAATCTTTTGTGCATAATTTCTACTTGCCAACAAAGAATTTCTGTCACACTCACCCAGAATAAAAATCATATCAACCATTTGTTCTTTGGAGAACTTTATGGCAGTCAATTGGGAAAATTGGTTTCAAACCTCACTTTAACCATGTTTAATAACGAAACACTGATAGATACACCATGTAAAATACAGAATATGATATGTCCGGACACCTGATAGAAGGCACAAATAAAAAAATGTCAACACTTACCTTGTTATACGTTTAAATCATCTTGATTTTATCATTCGTTGAAAGAATAATCTTGTTTAGGTTTCATTTTTACTACTTGAATCATTACAGAAAAAAAACTAATGATGCATATTGATGAGTTTGATACGGTTTGTAGAATTTTCATCAAAATTTTCACAAATAATCGAAATGATCGAAGATAAAGATAAGGTTACTTCTGCAAAAATACAGCACAATATTTTATGCGTTGACATGAATAATAAAATACAGGGTGTTCCATTTGAAAAACCAATATATGATATTTTTAAAATTACAATATTCAATAATTTTTTTGAGTTACTCCTGTATAAAAGGAAGATAATATATTTCAATTCATCAATAAAGCTATCCTTGGGCAATAAGAAAACGAAAGGAAAAAAGTATTTATCATCTCTGGCCGAAGGAGTATGCGATGATGTGAGAGCCTATTTTCATGAACTTTTACGGAAAAAAAATATTGTGACGAATCTACTCACCAAAAAACTTTTTACTTAAAGACATTACTCCAATCTTGCCCAAAAATGTGGTCTTCTGATCTGAAAAAAAACACCCAAGATTTTTTTATAGAAAACTGGAATAACCTGTATACTGCAAAAGAAGTTGCTGAAGTAGATTCTTACTTTCTAAATACAATACCGTTCGAACAAAAATGAATTCTTCAAGAGTGTACGGGCTACAGAGAACCACACCACTGGTGAATCACCCAGTATAAAGCACTCATTTATCTTGCTTAGTACTTATCTTATCACTAAATATCACTAGGTAAATAACAAATCAAGAAATGAAAAATAATACAATTCTGCCTCTTTTGAGGGTGTTTTATTTAACACAACAGATTATTTCCCGAACTTCCGGAATTGGCACAATTAATCTGATGACATTTTTGGAATCCATGTAAGGCAACTTGATTTGAAAATAACGAAAAACTATTCAGAAACTCCAGAGTTTCCATACTTTTTATATTCATGGGAAGTCATTCATGAAACTTTATAAGTTCGTATAATCTAGCAATAAAAATGCTTTCAAGATATACGGATAGAGAATCTTCAGTTAAATTGCCGAATGTGAAGTTTGCAGGACAAACTTCAAATTCATTAGGAAATAGAGAATATCGGGTTTACTAAGAAGTTGCCCATTAAGTTCAGAAACTTTGGAAACCAATCCCGTTCTGAAACCTTTCTCTCAAATTCAATGATTAAGTAAAATGACACGGCTTGGAAAGGCCGATAATGTCATTAGAATCAACGTAATCGGATGAATGCCTTCATTTTGCGTTGGCAGACAAGATCGTTAACATGGGACAGAGTCTCCTTGATCTATCGTCCACGCGGCAGGGTCACTTGTTCAAGATACTTAAAATACAGATTCTGATGAATTGCTTTTGATAATTATCTGATAACGTGAATGAATAAGAGGAAAGGCCACTTAAACATGAGATCGTGTAAGGTTTCAAATGAATTTTCTCATGCTACTGCGTCCTGAAGCGGCAAATTGGTCGAGATGGGCCACGAAGGCGACCGTGCGGCATTTGCTCTGCAACTAGTTTTTTAAATCGGTGATGTTAAGAGAACTTAAACTCTTAATTGATAGTTTTTGTTGTACCTGCAAGGGTAAAATGTGGGATATTATTGAAAATTAAATGACATTTTTATGGCTTAGACATATTCAACCCGATTAAGATATCTTAAATTAGGTTCCACCATTAACAATGTATGGAAAATCATAGCCACATAACTCTAAAGAAGGAATTGTGCCAATGAATAAGTGACAACAAATTCTGCAGCCATAATGAAATTTCATTCGACATTCCATCGTATGAAACTTCTCTGTGTAGAAGTTGACACACTTAATGTTATAATTATACTGGGTGACACTTAAATACTCTTGAGTCAACCAAACACCTCTACGAATCTCATTGTGAAGTACACTCGGAGACAAATTCGAAGTTCGATATTTTTCCTAATTCTCAACCGATTTAGATGATTTGTTCGGCAAGCTATAGATCAACTCTTCTGCTTTGAAGAAATTATAAGAGAAAACAAAAAAAATTTGAAAAAAATTTTATACGGGGGCAAAACTAAAAGTGTTTTTTTGCCAAAAATTCGTAACACCCTGTGGAATTTCATGGTTCGAGTTGAAACGTACAATATCATGGTCTGTCAAGACACATCTTCCTACAGTAACGCCCTTCTTGTTTCATGCGTTTATTTCTATTTTTGCAAAATATATTTAATTTCAAGTGGAAAATCACCATTTTGGAGAAATTCCATTGAATCAAGAAATTGTCAAAAAAATTCGTCTATCAATTTGGAATTTTCTTATTATCACTCAGGCGTGTCGAAATTGTCGTTTGCGATTTTTATGTTCGAATTGCATTAGTTATTGATGACAATTTGGTTAATTTGGTGAAAATTAGGAATTCATAGGAGATAACAGTCGGTAGGTATTAAAATACACAACCGAATTCTAGGACCATTGATAAAACTTTTCATTCATACATGTGCACACCTTTTTTTATCAAATATGAAATACAACACACGTTTTTTTGTATATGACCACATTTTCCCTTGTTTAAAGAATGAGAGTTTTCCATTCTTTGATTTGACACAAATTCGATCGGTTGCGGTGTTTTGTGATTCTTTTACTGTTTACGATTCCGAACGGTATTTTTCATTCAAAATGAGAGATTTACCACCAACCTCAGTAGCAAGGGCAGTTACATTAATCGAGGAAGGGCGCACCTACCGCTCAGTCGGTACCATGGGTGTCTCGACGTCGGTTATCCATCGAATCTACCGACGTTACAGGGAAACTGGATTGTACGTGAGGAGGCGAGGACAAGGAAGAAATCGGGCAACCCGCGCTATACATGACCGTTTCATCGTCAATCAAACCATAAGAAATCCTCGTCTTACTGCTGTTTAGGCACGTAACCTTTTACAAGCAGTGGATAACATTAACGTCAGTGTGAGGACAGTCAGAAGACGATTAAATGAAGTTGGTCTGAGATCATACGCGCAAGCAAGAGCACCAAGACTCGATAGAGCCCATCGGGTAGCAAGATTGGCGTTTGCTAGGGAGCATGTAGCATGGACAATCAATCAGTGGAGACGAGTTTTATTTAGTGATGAGAGCCAATATTGTGTGAATTTCGTGGATGGTAGAGATAGAATATGGAGGCATCGAGGGGAACGGTACAATCAAGCGAACTTCGCAGGAACTGAGCAATACGGTGAAGGGTCAGTTATGATATGGGGTGGCATATGCTTGGGAGTACGAACAGAACTGGAGATTATTGACAATGGATCACTTAATGCCCATCGGTATATAACAGAAATCTTGGAGCCCCATGTTATGCCTATTGCTCCTTACATAGGGGAAAATTTCCTTTTTATGCACGATAACGCGCGCCCTCATACTGCGCGCATAGTGATAGAATATCTCAATGAAGTTGGGATCACACGAATGGACTAGCCGTCGCGGTCACCGGATTTAAACCCGATCGAACACGTTTGGGACATTCATGGAAGAAGGGTTCGACAACGGAATTCAGGCAACGTTGAAGAGCTGACATTGGCTTTGGTGTAAGAGTGGGACAACATACCTCAACAGATGATAGACAACATCATTGGGAGTATGCGAAATCGTATGCGCGCTGTAATAAGAGCTCGGGGGCTCATACCCGCTACTATAATCAAATGTTTTTTTTTGTGGGTCATGATGAACATTCTTCTCAACATGTTCATTTCATTTCACGAGTGTATCGCCAGGATACACACCTGCTCTCAATTTTGGACAGGAATGATAATTATTATAGAGTGCCACACAAAAAAATTCAAAAATAAATGTGCAAAATCAACGATTTTTCCAGTGTACTTCGAGTTCTCCCGGAGCGTGAAATTGGCCGAGGAATTTCAAAATATTTCATTTTTTTAGATTTCCGCTTCTCTAATTTTGATTTTATTTTTTGGCTAACCTCCGATGTAATGCACCTAGGCAAGATTAAAAATAAATTTTTGAAATTTGTGACTTTTCGCTTCAAATTGGATATCTCTCGTAAAAATAGAGACAAATGCATAAAACAAGGAGGGCGTTACTGTAGGAAGATGTGTCTTGACAGACCATGATATTGTACGTTTCAACTCGGACCACGAAATTCCACAGGGTGTTAAGAATTTTTGACAAAAAAAACACTTTTAGTTTTGCCCCCGTATAAAATTTTTTTCAAATTTTTTTTGTTTTCTCTTATAATTTCTACAAAGCAGAAGAGTTGGTCTATAACTTGCCGAAAAAGTTATCTAAATCGGTTGAGAATTAGGAAAAATATTGGACTTAGAATTTGGTTAAGTTTTCGACTGTTCCGCTAATTTTGCCTCCGAGTGAAGTTGAGGAAAATTTTTCCCGAGAAAACTCAAAATACTTGCTTGTAGGAGATTGAAACAATAATGAGGGGGCAAATAAATTAATAATTAATTTCTTCTCTTATTTCCTCCAGAAGCCCTACTGAAAATGGATAATCTCAAACTCATGGACGCAGAGAAGATTTTGACTTATACATTAGTTCACTAGTATGACTATTCAAATACCCTCCTTTGTTCTGTGGAAAATTAATGTACAGTGAAAGCTCTTTATTTGAACTACCTACATTAGCGTTCTTACTATTCGCGGATAAAAAAAATGACCCAATTCCTATATTCGAGGCTGAAGATTTCATCATTAGTGAAATGGACATTATTACTATTACGCCTACATTACTGTAATGTTCTAATGCATCTTGAAATTATGTCATCGAACCACTAATATTTTACAGATATTCAAACCCTCGGGCTTCAAAAAATCAAACCAAGCACGACCAGCTATTATTTTTGCATGTTTATCAGAAAGAGTGGCTTATGTTCTCTATTTTTTGTAACTACTTCCGGATTTGTTTCGTTTTAGAATTTGAAAGCAATTAAAAAAGGAATTTAGATTCAAAGGTTGTCCTTATTTTGAAAAATACGCCAGGTCTTTCTCGCGAACTTGAAACTACGTATCCAAATATAACAATGAAATTTTTACGTCTCAACACGACGTCTTTGTTTGATCATATCTCATCAATGATAACCTGCGAAATTATCACTATATATGTAGATACATTGAAGAATTTTATTCGAGGAACAATATTCAACCATCCGTAGAATATTAAATATCCCTCCCTGAAGGAGCTGGTTTTCTGATCCACTCTTCATAATCATAGTCAACCATCCACAATTCAAGCAACTTACTTGATTTAATCTGTTCTTTCTATTCCATTTGCAATTGCGGCAACGTTTGCAGTTAAAATTTTAATTTGCACAGATTTTTCAATCCTTCATATAGGTTATTATAAATTTTGGAGATACATTCATTCACTTTCTGATCTTGAAAAGACCAGTCACAAGACACCAGATATGAATTAAGTCCGATATAATCTCTTTTCTTGAATTCAAACTGTTGAAGATCATAATTCAAGTCCGCACCACTCAGAATGAATGGAACAGATATTTCCAACGCCGTATGATTGATAGAATTCTCAAAAAATTGAGAAAACTTGAGCAGTCAGACAATGAATTTGCGGCACCACCCTCTGCACAAAGAACGAATTCCTTTCCTCTTCAGGATGCTTCAGGAACATTGAAATCACCACACAAGCGAAACTTAGTATCCGGATAGGCCATAGAAATCTCTTCTATTGTCTGACTGTGCAAAGTTTGTAGCTCCACTTGATCTAGGAGGAATATAAGTCCCGCCCACGGTGAATTTGAACTTTTCCGAACTTAACAAATAAGTGCTCCACAGTGTCTACCGATTGCTCGACAAAATGAGCTTCTATGGATGAACGAACCAGAATAAGAACTCCGCCGCCGCTCGCTTTTGAATTTGAAGCCGCACTTCTGTCACATCGAAAGACTGAATATGACGAGGGAACGATCTCTGCATCCAATATCGAGTCACTGAGCCAACTCTCAGTTATTATGATCATGTCATAAGTGAGTTGTGAAATGGTGTTGAAGAGATGCTTTAGTGATGCTTTAGTTTGGACCTCATGCCAGCAACATTCTGGTAGTAGATTGAGAGGGAATGTGATGGGGTAAATCTAGTTTTTTGTCTTTACTTTAGTTATTAAAGGCACCTCATTGACATATCTGAGGGTTAAATCTCTTTCACCATTGGATCTTCTGTCTTCAATCTGCTGACTCAGCAGTATCTGCCTTTGTAGGGGAGTTTGATCAGGACAAATAGAAATTTTCTGAGTTGACGATTCAACTATTTTCTTTTTATTTTTCAGTATTGCAGCAACCTTATCTGGCCCACTGAAAACAGCCTTGGCTGGTCGAGACTTGCCATATCTTCCATTCTTCTTTCCTATCCTAACAATCTTTACCAACTCGTCAGGTTTGATATCGATCCCTGTTAGCAATTTCTGTACCTCTCGCCTATTATCATCGATTCTATCCGCCACTTCCGCTTAAGAAGACTCTTTCAGATCGTATATCATAATATTTTTCGATCGGATAATTTTATCATTTAATTAATTCCACATTTGAAACGTTCTCATTCGATTTAAGTCTATCGACTCCTCCTTGAGAGAGTCAATCTGCTCCTGCATATCGGAGATCTCTTTAGTCAGGTTAGGTACTTGCTTAAAGCTATCAACACATTCTTCGCAAAAGTAGAAAAGCGTTCTTTTACGAGTATTCAAAATTTTTTGCTCTCTTTCGCTCAGGGCTGAGCACCCATCATGGAACATAACACTGCAACAGTCACATACATGAGCAATCAAGATCGACCGCTGACTTACATCGTGAACAGCTTTATGTAGACATATCCAGTGAGCGGAGATGAGAAGAGACGGTGGAAAAAAAACTAAATAAAATACACCTGGAGACACCGATGATGAATTGAAAAAGGTGATGAGTAATATTCTAGATTATACTAGTACGATTTGCACAAGAAAAACTGCATATCTTCAATGAGAATACACTGTTAGGGTCAACCTCCAGAATAATATGCACTCATGCACCTGATTGAAATTCTGTCGAAAAAACTACAATCTTCAGGCGACTACAAACTCACAAAAATTGGAATTTAATACAGAGCGATGCGAACAGTTTTACACCTATAAGTGTTCGGATTTGAACTCATTGGAAGTTTTTATTTTTTCGTAATATACCGGTGGCGACCACAATTATGTCTTCTTGTTTTGATACTGTCTGTTTCTCGGAGTCGTTGATGAACTCGTCCAAACAAGATATGATGATCAGCGACTCGTTGGGGTACATTTTAGCATAACTTCTCGACGCTTCTAAGGAATTACCGTTAGAGAAGCCGTAGACCAAATGCATGTCTTCCATTTTGAGTAAACCTCCATCCTAAAGAAAATTCGAAAGAGTCACTATAACTATCACTGTCTATCAGCGAATATAAAATAAATCAACATGACAGCCGTCTACTAGTGAAACTATTGCTCTTTCCACCGTTCACGTGAAATTGATTGATTTCTTAAACAAAAACCAAAACAGATACGGAAAAAATGCAGGATATATAAAAGATTTGAAATTCTCTGGAAATTTACAAAAAAAAATTAAATTACCTGAAGCGTACTGAAAAACACATGACCTCTGAAAAGTATCACATCCTCTAGATTTTCATAATTATTTCTGTGATCTGATTATGTACATTTCAAAAAAGCACCTATGTACCGAATTTAAATTAAGTATCTGAAAAACTAGACATCATAAGAAAAACTGCAAAAATCTGAAGTTTGCATTAGCCTGTATTTCGGTAACAAGCGTTCGCGAACATATATTGATGGGAACTTTTCGTCATAAAATGGCTTGGGATATCCCCTCGTTAAATATTTCGCACTTATTCATTTACCCCCGTATATATAAAATATACATTAGAGAATCTGCATGCACAACCGATATATTAAGTCCATAAATCGCCGAAGTTCAGATAACTTGTAATCTTGAGAGGTGACAGCTGTCACGGTTTAGGTGAGTGGTTCGGAGTCCACTATGAATTGTAGATATATAAAATAAACAATTTGAGAGACATCCCTCGTATTGCTGAGTTAATACAGAAACACTCATCTGAATAAACTCATAAGGTTAGATTTTCTTGTAGTAGTGTATTTAACATTGTTATTTCAGGGAACACTCCTAACGTTCTCAAAGAGAGTGGATATTTTGTCTCTATCTGCAGAATTTCGAGTTAAATCCACACACATGTTGCAGAGTCACTTTCACATATTTCATTTACCGAAGGGAAACAAGCAACCTCTTACCACATCAATAGAATTTCCCAAACTAGTGTTTGTTTATCCCTGCGTTAACATTTTCGCCATAATTTCATGTGTTGTACTCGACAAGGATGTGGGATCGCTTATATTTACGTAGGCGGGATTCCCTTCGGTTTCCCCATGTTGCTCACCTAAATTTCAGTGCAGTCTAAACGTTGAATCGCTGAGCATAAAGTTCGAATGTTAACGACCCTCCAGGATTTACCACAAAATGGTTTCCTTAGTAACGTTGTAGCTAATAGTTGGAGCAATATATCGCGAATTATTTAGGTCATCGAGTCGAAACTACTGATTGTTTCCAAGTACGTATCTAGGTAGGTATTCTGGAAAATTGAACTAAGGGAGAAAAAGGAAAGAATTTTATTGTACATTCTATCAAAATGGCGAATTTTTTGTTGGGGTAGAATGAAATTCATTTCATCCATTAGCTCAAACCAATTCTACTTTTAGCGCTATGCTTTTATTGCAATATACAGTGTGTTCCAACGAAAATTTGACCCCCCCTATAACTCCGAAATGAGTAACATTAGCGAAAAACACCAAGACACGTCGATTTTTGTTTCGAGGGGGAGCATTTTTCGAAATAATTCGAAACTTCTCAGATCAACCCCCTACCCCCAGCAACCCTAACTTTGAAATTCATCATAGGAATAAGGGTCGAGTGGCACCTTACTGAAAAGGTCTGTCAATTCTCCACCTTGATTTGTCATTTTAGAATTTTAAATTAACATACAGGGTGTCCCAACCAAGGGTGAAGTTGAATTCTGGAAATCCCAAATACTAAATGAAATAGATTTATTTTGGCATAATGCAAGCGCAGGTTTATGCTCGGTCTAGAAAAACGACCTACACTTGTGAATTTGGAGTTGGTGCAATCAACCCCCTATTTCCAGCATCCCCAACTCAAAAATCATTCGATCGATAATAGGTCAAGTGGCACCTCGTTGGAAAGGTACTGCAATTTTCTCTTCGAATTTGGTATTTTCGAAATTCAGAATCATCATACAGGGTGTCCCGAAGCAGGAACATTGAAAATCCAAATAACTTTTTGAAACTGGTTCATTTCGGTATACGAGAACATGTTTGATCCGAGAATAGGACTTTCTTGTGTGGTTATAGAATTTTCGCAATCAACCCCTTCCATTGAGCATCCCCAACTTGAAAATCATACAAATAATTCAAGTGGCATATCTTCAGAAAGGTTTTTTGAATTCCAGAATGATTAAAGCATTTCATTCAGTTCGGCTCTCCATACAGGATGTCGCTTTCGAAAAATTCAATATCGTCATTTGAAATTATCAATTAAAATTAATTCGAAACTGTTAAAAGTATTGGGGTACGATGTGTTGAGCATCAATTACGAAGAAATAAAGCTGATTTCTGCATTGAAAATGTTCACATTTTTTCATTTCCATCTGGCGTGCAGTCATCTGTTATTTCTCATTTTGCAATGAAATATTATTATTATTCAGATCAGTTCCTCATTATTGTTGTTGTTCGTCAGTTGAAATTAATCTGAAAATGGTTTATTCCACTGAGGAAAGGGTCGAAATTGTATCGACGTATTTTCGAAATAACAGTTGTGCCAAAGAAACGGCAAGGATATTCGATAGGGACCATCCTGAAAGAGAAAGGGGAGTCAGTCACCAGTACGTTAAATATTTGGTTGACAAATTCCTAGCTACGGGTTCGGTGACAAACAAAAAACATGAAGTGGCATGTCCTGTCAGAAATGAGGCAACGGAAGTGGCAGTAGTGGGTCATCTACAAATGGAGAATACTACTTTGATCAGAAAACTATCTCGTCTGACTGGTGTATCAGCTACAACTGTCCATAGAATCGTGAAACATCACAAATTTCACCCTACAAGGTAAAATTAGTGCATGAAATAAACGAAGATGATCCAGATCGTCGTTTACAGTTTTGTGAAAATCTAAGTGAAAACCTAAACGCTAATCCAAATTTTCTGAATAACATCTGTTTTTCTGATGAAAGCACCTTTATGCTCAGTGGTGAAGTGAATAGACATAATTGTCGATATTGGGACACACAGAATCCTCATTGGTTTAGAGAGGCCCACACGCAAAGGCCTCAGAAGTTGAACGTTTGGGCAGGAATTTTGGCAATCATCTAGTTGGGCCTTTCTTTATTGAGGGTAATCTGAATGGAAATGGCTACCTACAGTTGTTAGAGGAACACATACATCCTAGATTGACAGAAATTTTACAGAACGATCTAACTCTTTCTGAGGACGAAATGCGTTTTCAACAAGACGGTGCTCCTCCGCATTATGATGCTCGGGTGCGCCAATATTTAGACGAAAATTTCCCAGGAAGGTGGATTGGTAGAAGAGGACCTGTTGAGTGGCCAGCCAGGTCACCAGATTTAAATCCCCTAGATTTTTTTTTGTGGGGCCATCTAAAATTTAAAGTTTATGCCACAAGACCAGAAAACCTGGAGGAGCTGCGGATGAGGATTATCACAGAATGCCGACTTTTGACTCCTGAAGTTTTCGCTAATGTGAGAAGAGAGTTCGAAAATCGTCTGTATAACTGTATGGAGGTGGGCGGAGGTCATTTTGAACAATTGTTGTAATAATCAAGTTAGTTTTTGTTTTCAATTGAATACAAGTTCAATAAATCTCGTTTTCCTGTTTAGATGAGCATCCAATCAGTTTCTGCATCATCCCCTCATCCTGATCCTCACGCCAGAAAACCTCGATTGCCAAACTGAAACCAATGCCTCAGTGATTCAGAAAATAGAAAAATCTTTTTGGAACTTTGCCACTCAACCTGTAATCACTTGTATGATTTTTTGAGTTGGGGATGCTGAATGGAAGAGATTGATTGCAAAAATTCCATATTCACGCAAGAGAGTCTTATTCTCGAATCAAACATAAACATGTTCTCGTATTATACCGAAATGAACCAGTTTCAAAAAGTTATTTGGGTTTTCAGTGTTCCTGCTCCGGGACACCCTGTATGCTGGTTCTGAATTTCGAAAATACCAAATTTGAAGAGACAATTGAAATACCTTTCCAACGAGGTGCCATTTGACCTATTTTCTATTTCATTTAGTATTTGGGATTTCCAGGAATTCAACTTCACCCTTGGTTGGGACACCCTGTATGTTAATTTAAAATTCTAAAAATGACAAATCAAGGTGGAGAATTGACAGACCTTTTCAGTAAGGTGCCACTTGACCCTTATTCCCTATGATGAATTTCAAAGTTAGGGTTGCTGGGGGTAGGGGGTTGATCTGACAAGTTTCGAATTATTTCGAAAAATGCTCCCCCTCGAAACAAAAATCGACGTGTCTTGGTGTTTTTCGCTAATGTTACTCATTTCGGAGTTATAGGGGGGGTCAAATTTTCGTTGGAACACACTGTAGAGGGAATTATGCTACTGCATTATACAGGGTGTTTAAAGAAGACACGGAAATATCTAATGCAATCACAATGATTGCACCAATAATGTAAATTGGTGCATTATCAACGAATTTGATCTCACAAACGCCGCAAAACGGTCAGGTAATATTCTTTATTTATTTCGAAGCTTGTTGACTCGTTTGCATATTGAACTCAAAAACCTATGTCTCATCATCAATTTTAATGCGTTTTATCAATGTGGAGTCGAAATTGGTTCATTCTAGCATGTCTTTTCATGGAGTTTAATTTTCGAGGTGCTGGCTTGCAGTACGATAAAGTCCACTTAATCTGAGAACCTCATGACTCACCACATCTCGCAGATATATGATTGCAAAGCTTGCTACACTCAATTTATCAGACAACAAGTGGACGCTTTTCCCATAATAACTTCACATCTAGCATACCTCCCAAGAGCTTGAATTTATACGCAGCAGATATACGCCTTCCCTATGTTCTTATAAGGAAACTGAAGAGAGGCATTTTTTAGCAATTACCTTATGTCTGTTTTTGTAATATTTACAGCTAAGCTAACAATTCAGCACCAGTACTTGTTGAAATGCCAAGATGCAACGTTACTAAGCTGGACAACTTCTGCTGTTGTCTGTCCAGAGATTAGCAGGCTTGCATTATCTATTTATAAAATCAGCTGATGTGGTGAGATAATATCAAAGATGTCATTCAGGACCCAAGAATCGATCTCTGTGGTACTCCCTGTGTTATCATAGTCAACTTTTAATTTGATAGGTAGAAATCAACCCATGCCAAGGAATTAGCTCTAACTCCGTTACTATATAATTTATCGCAAAATGCTATTCATGCATTATGAAGATCTCTTTAAAACATAGAAGACGCCCACTACCGGATTTTAATCATTATGCTGCTCATAGATTCATAATAAAATCTTCAGTAGAGCAAATGATGTCGATCCTTCCGTAACAAATCCATGTTGAAACTTATGCAATATCTTTATTCTACTCAAGAATGTATTAATCTGATCAAAAAAATTGCCTTGAATATTTGAATTTGGGAGGCTTTTACTTGGTAGAATTCCATTCTCAATATTAAAAACAAGTAATGTTTTTTAGGAATTTTACTGAATTATTGTGATTCGTAACGCCATTGTACAGAATGTACAGAAATTATGACAACTATATATTGATGCAACTGAGAATATAAATACAAATGTTCTTGAGTAATTGAAATCTTATAGAGTTACTTTTTCTCAAGTGTTTATTGATAACAGGTACATCCAATAAAGTTAAGGAATAGATTGCTCCCTGAAGAGATTCAATAGAGGTGAAGGGCTTGAATCGACTTGTTCATTGATGAGTCTACCTGAGTGTTTGTATTTATTGATTTCTAAAGTTTCCCAAAGATCTACCTTCCAATTTTTATCATCTGTATGCAAAATTTCAAACTGTGGGTCGAAAGAGTGATTATATTCTAAGAGATGATTCGCGTAATTTGAATCTGATTTTTTATTTGAAAAACTGCGTTTATGTTCTGATATTCTAATATTAAAATTTCTATGTGTTCTACCAATGTAGAAATTATCACAGTCATCGCAATTCAATCTGTAAACACCTGATTTATTGTTTTTATCTGATTTGGTTTTATTATTTTTATATATTTGCCTATTAACTATTAACTATCATTAGTTTGGAAAGCTATGTTGAAATTATTGCTATTCGAGAATGATTTCAGTTTCTCACTTGTAATGCCAACGTAGGTTGAGGTGTTGAATTTTTGTTTCAATTTATCGACAGGGTAAACTTCATTCAATGCAATTCTACTTTGTTTTTATTTAAAATATTATTTATTAGTTTGGGATTGTAACCATTATTTTTGGCTATTTGTTTAATTAAATTTAATACTTTGTTGAAATTTTCTGGTGATAACAGGATGTTAATCAATATATGAATAAAACTGTTGAATGCTGACATTTTATGTTGATACGGATGACACGACGAATTATGTATTATAATATCTGCAGGTGACGGCTTATGGTAAATTGCGAAAACATGTTTCCCATTTTCATTCGAAATTGTTACGTCTAAGAAATTAACTCCAATCCAAATTCCCCCGAATTATACTCGTTGATAAAATTTCATAAACCTAATTACCCTATTAGAACTGTTGTTTCTTATGTAACGGCACCTTTCAAACTTTCAAAATTCCTTAACGACTTGATAACTGCGTTTATGTACCGATATTCTAATATTGAAAGTTCTATGTGATCTCTCTCTCTTCATTCTTTATCCTCTCCTGAGGATGTAGCGACTAATGAAATGTCATCAATGAAAGTTTTCCATTCCTTTCTATCCTGTGCCATTACAACTAGAGAATGCATGGGTCGGCCTGTTGTTTCTGTAATTTGATCCATCCATCGTGTTGGGGACCTTCCTCTTCCTCTCTTTCCATCTACTTTCCCCTGAATAATGATTTTTTCCAAATTCTCTGGTCCTCTTCTCATGATGTGTCCGAAGTATCTCAATATTTTGAGTTGAATTGCACTCGAAAGTCTTTGTTTTATGCGGAGTTGCTTTAGAATCGATGTATTCGTTCGGCGTTGTGTCCATGGGATGTTAAGCATCTTTCTCCAACACATCATTTCTGTCGCGTCGATTTTTCTTCTTTCGCTCATTCGAAGGGACCAAGATTCGCAGCCGTATGTGAGAATTGGAAAGATGAGGCACTTCATAAGCCTGGTTTTAGTGGAAATAGCGATATTTCGATCGGCCCAAATTTTATTCATTTTTTTCGTAGCTACCTTGGTTAGTTCGCATCTACGTTTAACCTCTCGTTCTACGTTTCCTACGTTTGTTATCAAGGATCCCAGATAAAGATATTCTTGCACTACATCAAACCTATCAATTTGCTTTTTTTCTGGTTGATTGTTGTTCATCCTGTCCACGATCATGATTTTTGTTTTAGAAACATTCAGTTCCAAGCCAAGTTCCGTACTCTCTCTCTCCACTCTGCTAACAAGCTCAGTCAGTTCTTCCTCACTTGTTGCCAGGAGGACCGTATCATCCACGAATCTCAGATTATTTACACATCTTCCGTTAATTGGTATGCCGCCCTTCCATCCGTCTAATGCCTTTCTCATTATGTATTCAGTGTATATGTTGAATAACTGAGGAGAAATAATACACCTTTGCCTCACTCCCCTCTTTGGTTTGAATTCTGATGACAGTATTTCATTGATTTTCACAGTATCCCTGGTTTCATTATATAGGTTGATGATTAAGGCACACAAGTGATCCGGTACAGCCATATTCACTAGAACGATCCACAACTTATTCCATTTTACTCTATCGAAAGCTTTTTTATAATCAATGAAACATATGTATAAGGGTATATTGAACTCTCTGGCTTTTTCTATTATTTGCCCTAAATTTATCAAATGCTCTCTAGTCCCTCTTCCTTTAACAAATCCTGCTTGCTCTTCCGGGATTTGGTGTTGTAAAAAGTTCTTCAGTCTTTCGTTAATTATTGTCAGCATTATTTTGCTCGTATGTGAAATAAGTGTTATCGTTCTGTAGTTTTCGCATTTTCTGTTACTCCTTTTTTTGTGAATTGTGATAATTGTGCCTTGTGTCCAATCTCTTGGCCATTGTGTTGTTTTCCATATTTTATTACACAAGTGGTGTAGGCTTCGGGTGCCCTCTTCTCCTATTCCTTTTAGTATTTCGGATGTTATCTTATCGTTGCCTGGAGATTTGTTATTTTTAAGTTTATGGATAGCTGACGTAATTTCGCTCTGCAGTATGAAAGGTTCTTCTTCGTATTCTTTTATTTCGTGTTCATTAATTTCCTCGTTTTCGGCGTAGAGTTTCTCGCAATAGATCCTCCAAGTCTCTGCTATTTCTTCTCTGTCTGTAACAAGTTTACCATTTTCATCTTCTATAGGCCATGTTTTTGGTTTGAATTCTCGGGTCAAGTATTTAATTTTTCGAAAAAGATCTCGTGGTTGGTTAGAATGGCTATGAACTTCTATTTCTTTGCATATGTTGGAAAAATACTCGTTTTTATCTCTTTTACATGACCTCTTAATTTCATCGCTTATCTCTTTGGAGGAGGTTTTGAACGTTCTGTCTCTGCGGCGTTTCTTATCCAGTTTGTGATCTACCAATGTACAAATCTACCAATCTACCAATGTACAAATTATTACAGTGTTTGCAATTCAATGTATAAACACCTGATTTATTATTTTTATCTGATTTGGTTTTATTGTTCTTTATATATTTGCCTAAGCTGTTATTTGTTTGGAAAGCCATGTTGAAATTATTTCTGCTCAATAATGATTTTAATTTTTCAGTTTTAATGCCAACGTAGGTTAAGGTGTTCAATTTTTGTTTCAATTTATCGACAGGATAAACTCAATTCAATGCGCTTCCACTTTGGTTTTCATTAAGAATATTATTTATTATTTTTGTCCTTGAATATTCTTGCAAACTGCGATCTGCAATTTCTTCATCAGAATTCTGAGCATTCCTTGGTGGAATAGGTTTGTAATCAATTCACGAGATCAGCTTTTATTCAATGTGATTTTTCTGTTTCGATATTATTTCAAGAAGAATTGTTGGAATTGAGACACTCAAAAACGTGCATCATTGATGTCAGGATGTGGTCGGAGTTGCCTATGGGTGCTGAGACTCAATGTTTTCGACAGAGGACTGTTCGTATTAGCATAATAAGACCTTCGAGTCAGTTCCACCATAATGGAATAGTGAAAGAATTTTACTTGTAAAATATGTAAAAATCACTGCGAATATTACATTACTTCAAAAGGGACTGAAATTATCCATATTTCCATAGGAAACAAAAACGTCATAATAAAAATCGAGGTGACTACTTTTTTCTGTTCACAACTATCAGTTTCAATGATTTAAATTTGTTCCAGATGACAATATATGTAAAGATTTTGTAGAACAGAAGGTTCTGCCTTATCGTCAAGCACTTGAGCATGGATGTGAAAAGAGCCATGGAGAATAATCTGAACGCCGTTCTCAAATTATGAATAGAGAAATCTCAAATCTCGAATATAAGAAAAATCCGACTACCAAAGACCAAACATGAAAAAAAAGTCTTAACAGACAAATAGACAGACAAGCATCGATATAATAAGAATTCGTTTTACTTTTCTGAGGAACGAAACCCTAAAAAAATTTAAAACTAAAATTAATTTATAACACTACATTAAAAGTAATTATATTTCTATGAAAATATCAGAAACAGACGTAAACTTCTGATCATTTTCTTGACAACTTTATTCCAAGCTAGACACCGCCCACAAAAACCTTTCAGCATAAAATAATTCATTCGAATTAATTTCAGAATTTCATTTACAACGTTCCAGTTATTCACAATGGGTATCACATAGGACGACCAGAAGCGCTTAAAATAGGGGAGAAATGCAGCAAAATCAGCAAATGCGAGATTAATGGTCGCTCTAAAACTCTCCTGTTCCTCGATTAAAGCAAAAGCAGTTTAATGTTATTTTTATGGCCTGGAGTAGAAACATAATTCCGTTATCGATTTTTTTGTATTCAATGTTGAAGTGTTCGTAGAGTACGTTATGAAAATTCATCTTGTTATATACATCTCAGTTTCATGAAGATACCTCAACTGTTCATTCATTCATATTATATATATATATATATATATATATATATATATATATATATATATATTTATTTGTTTTATTAAACAGGAACCCCAACAGGTGATCCCAAATACAGGAGTTCTCTAACTTGTAACAATAATAATACAAATTTTAACGAGTTGTCCTCGAAAACATGTTAACACTATTCAAGCTTATAAATAAAAGGAAAAGAAAATTAAAATTCTGTACATGAAACACTACTAAGTTTATGAAATACGGCACATAACATAACCTAATTGTAATTTCTTAAGTAAGTTCGAGGGTGATTCACCAGTGGTGTGGTGCTCTGTAGCTCGTAAACTCTTGAAGATTTCATTTTTGTTCGAACGGTATTGTATTAAGAATGTAAGAAACTACTTCAGCAATTTATTTTGCAGTAATCAGGTTGTCCCAGTTTTCTATAAAAAAATCTTTGGTGGTTTTTCCAGATTGGAAGACCACTTTTTTGTTCAAGATTCAGGAGTGGCCTAAACTCTGCTATAATCTCTTTCAGTAATAAGTTTTTTAGGTGAGTAGTTTCGTCACAATATTTTTTTCCTTAATAATTCATGCTCCTTTGGCCAGAGAGGATTAATACTTTTTCCTTTCGTTTTCTTATTGCCCAAGGATAGCTTTATTGATGAATTGAAATATATTATCTTCCTTTTATACAGGAGTGACTCAAAAAATTATTGAATATTGTAATTTTAAAATATCATATCTTGATTTTTCAAATAAAACACCCTGTATTTTATTATTCGTGTCAACGCATAAAATAATGTGCTATATTTTTGCAGAAGTAACCTTATCTTCATCTTCGATCATTTTCGAAATATTCGATTATTTGTAAAAATTTTGATGAAATTTCTACAAACCGTATCAAACTCATCAACATGCATCATTATTCGCTCAGAAGTTTTTTTTTCTGTAATTATTCAAGTAGTAAGAAATGAAACCTAAACAAGATATTTCTTTCAACAAATGATAAAATCAAGATGATTAAAACGTGAATCGAGGTCTGTGTTGACATTTTTTTTTATTTATGCCTTCTGTCAGGTGTCCGGACATATCATATTCTGCATTTTACATGGTGAACTTATCAGTGTTTCGTTATTAAACATTGTTAAAGTGAGGTTTGAATTTTCTCAATTGACTGCCATGAAGTTCTCCAAAGAAGAAATGATTGATATGATTTTCATTCTGGGTGAATGTGATAGAAATTTTTTGTTGGCAATTAGAGTTTATGCACAAAGATTTCCTGATAAGAGGCAACCTGATTCAAGATGCTTCAAAAAACTTCTAATTGGATTGGGTGATATCGCTTACAAACATTATGAAAAACCAAAAACTGCTACAGCTAAAGACAACCAGTTATCAGTTTTGTTGACTGTGACAGAGGACCCATAAAAGCCAAAGAGAGATTTTTCAGTTCACAGATATAAGTCAAACTTCGCTTCAGAGAATCTCGAAACTGAATAAATTTCATGCATATGATGTACAGCTGCACCAGGAACTGAACAATGAAGACTATGAAAATCGAATCAATTTTTGCAATTGGGCAATTGGGAACATCCTATACCAGCACAAAATGGTATAAAACTCAATTATCCTGAAATCTTAGAAATATTCAAAGTCAAACACAAAACATACAATAATCGAATGTTAACGACCTGGCAGATTTATCTTATTCCCAATATTTTGGATTTTCAAGTATTTCCAAATATGCATTAGTACCCAATGTTTTTTTTTCGAACGGTTAAGAACACAAGATTTACAGAAAACATTATGCCTTGAAATTAATTATTATTTGAAAAATCTTTATAATTACAGCGCATACTGTATTACATATCGTCATAAGCTTTTTACATAGAAGACCAAAAGTTTGCTCTATTTTTCTTTGCGCTGGTTGAAAATGATTTGTAACAAAATGCATACCTTAACAAAAACAAATGTTATGTTATATATAAGAACATCATTCGAAAAGTCATACCTAGAACATTTAGTTCGGAAAACTACATTCAAATGAATTGACAGAGAAATGAAAATCATGAGAATGGCATATTATTCCAAACTCCGTTTCTCGATTGAAATACATTGTACTAGATTTGATGAAAATTAACGTAAATTTTCATTATATCATAAAACGGAATTATTTTCCCCGTTTGAAAGTTCAGTTAAAGATCTCCTATGTAAGTCAATTTTCGTATTGGGCTTCGTCCTTCGAGTTCTCTCTTAACGAATATCATCAGCATGTTATACTTCTTCTTCCAAATTTGCTAGGGTATCCATCAATTCTGTGAATTTTTAGAAGATTGGCTAGTTTGAACATCTGAATTTCCTTGTTTTAATTTATTAATATATGTACTGCAAATTGGCGAATGCGCCAGGAACACGAAATTCGTTTTTTTACCCTATTCAATAGTTCTCAATTATATATTAGTACCCAATGTTAATTTCTAATATGAATCTTACCTGTTCTGTAACAATTCATAAGAAAATCACTAATTTTGTATTTTAGTTTCAGAGACAATCTTATCTGATGAGCGAAAGTTCGAAATAGCTATAGCGTCGAATACACTTTTCGATCTGAACCGTGATATTTTTACGTAGTATTATTCGCAATCCACTTAATGTTAATTAAATATCACATAGTAACGGCCAAATCTATTTAATTTTCTAATAGCTTTCCATTAAATATTTATTATTCCTTAATGTTACGTTACTAATAAATATCTCTACTTTCTATGTAGATTTATCTGTGGCCGATAAACGTGCGTTCAAAACTACAGTGACAGTGTTAATATTTTCTAAATTTTGGTAATGAAACAATTCAATATAAGTGTTTCAATGATTCTTAAACTACTTAAAACTATTTGAAAAACTGCATTATAAAATTTCGAGTACGATTATCTATAAGACCTAAACTGTGAGAAACGAAACAACGAAAAGAATACTGAGATAATTTCGGTCTTTTATAATGCCTACACTGAAAGTTCGTAGAAACTTTTCACTAAACGTTTTACTTAATTCCCTAAATCATCTCGAAATTATCCCTGCAAATTTAATCTGAGTAATTTATTCACAGAACGAATGAAATGAGAGCAAATGACGCCTGACAAATTAAAATGATTAAATTAAATTTCATAGGAAAATCAGGAGTATGAAAAAAAGAGACAAATGGAAGTATGCTTTCTCTAAAACCATGAAATCCTCAAAAGGTCTTTTCTAATTTACATGGCAGTGAGATCCGTTCAGCACTTCGTACATAATTTGCTGTCAGATAGAAAGTAGATAATGTAATAACTTTGAATTCCAAACTCTTTCATGTCATGTTCTATATTCCGCAGGTTTGAATTCAATTCATTCGAGAACGCTTTGTACGAGAGAAAATTAAAATTATTGTGCTTATGGAATGGGGAGAGAATTCACACTCGTGTGAGGTACTAAACGGAATGAATTTTCTGAGAGCATTGTATTGGATTACGATAATAATGAAAGCTATCGGTATAGCAGAGATAACGGTTCGAAAAAGCTGAATAAAACGATGGGTTTTATGAAATTACACAAATCGAAATTGTATCATTGGTTTCGTTAACACGTCTTTTTTGAATTTTCGAATAAACTCGTGGGAATACTAATGAAAAACTCACAATCCAATCACAATTAGATAATCGATGTTAGGAACGGGGTGTGTCACTTTGTCTTTCATTTTTAAGTCTTGGGCGATGCTTGTCATAGCACAGGTATTTACACCCAAGATGATTTAATGTGTATGTTCATTAGCCTCTTGAAGAGAGCCAAATTGTAAGTTATCGGAAAGATAGTTTATTGATTCCGTTGTTACTACGTGATAGTTAATCATGATGATAATGAGAAATTAATCTATGAGTTATACTGTCACAAGAGCTTATTGGAATTCAGGGTTGCAATTTCGGTCGTTCATTCAAAACGAAATACAGAGAGCATCAATTAGATTATAATAACCAAAGAACCGACGAATCTACTTTCACTCCACATTGTATCGAAAATGGCCATCATTTTCCTCCCATAGATCAATTTTAAATCATTCATAGAATACCTGAAGGACGAAAATTCGATTTATCGAAATCAATCGAAATTTTCAAACTCCAACTCCCCATAGAGATAATTTACTGCTTTTAGAATAATTCGTTTATTACAACTTGTTTGCACCCTTGTTAATTTTGTATCTACCTATTTATGTATATACAGTTTGTCTACTATAAAAGGTGCCAAATTTCAGTAGGTGGTAGTACCTGTCATTTGCAGCAAAAAATGTCCCATAACATTTTTTCGAGAAGTTCATAATTATCGAGTTATTTAACACTTCTTGATTTTACGAAATTTCTTGCTTCTCTCTATGAAAACAAGAATATCTCTGTTACTCTTATAGCTACATCAAATCTGACTATACCATGGGAAAGAGCATTGAATTTACTATGAAAAAAGTGAATATTAATGGTGAAAAAATTGTATGCTGGGTGTTGTGAAAGGCTAAATGAAAAAATTGTGAAATAAACAAAATTAGTGGTATTTTCATGTTACCTGAAAAGAGAAGAAGAAGAAGAAGAAAATCAGAAAAAGAATCGTAAAAGAATAAATCACAGAAGGCTTGTATTACTCGATTTTAAAACAAATAAAATATTTAGAATTTGACAGGAACTGTCATTCATTGAATGAATGAATTGAAGTTTATATTTTTCCCTTTTACGGTTCCATCTTCTTTTTCGGAAAAAAAATGCCTAGTTTCTCAAATATTGAATATCGAGATATGTTATTTGTTTATGGCTTCGCGAATGGAAATTCCCGTGCAGCGGTGCGGGAGTATGCACTGCGCTTTCCAAACAGACACCAACCTTGCAGAAAAACATTCGTTGAAGTGTTTAGGCGTTCCGGTGAAAGTAGTTCATTCATTACTCAGCAATGGAGACAAGCACCTGCAATATTGTAGGCTGTTCGCGAGGACCCTAAAACAAGTACTCGGAGAATTGGTGCTACATTGAGACTTCATTATTCCACGGTTCAAAGAGTTCTCAAGCGAAATAATTTACATCCTTACCATTTGAGTAAGGTTCAAGACCTATTGCCAGTGGATTGTGAGGTGAGGTTGCAATTTTGTAGGTGGTACATGAATAAATTACAGGATTGGGGATACAGAAAATCCTCATGGCACTATTGTGTCACACTCTCAGCACGAGATTAGAGTAAATGTGTGGTTGGGGTTAAGTAAAATAATAAACATTCTGGAATAAATGCCTATAGCTACTCGACATCACCTTTGGTTTCAAATGGACAGCTGACCGGCTCATAATTCTAGAATTGTCCAGAACTGGATGACTGATGGATTTGGAGAGAAATGGATAGGTCGATTCGGGCCAGTGAGATGGCCACCCAGAAACCCTGAACTTACGCTGCTTGATTTTTATGTGTGGGGCTCATTAAAGACTAATGTTTAGAGAATTCTCTTCAATACTCGAGAAGAATTCATTGAGACGATTCGAATCTGTTGCAACGAAATGAGTCGAAAACACATTGAACTTCAAAAAGGAACAGGAAGACATTTTGAACACCTGTTATAGTTTTTGAATCTCTATCGCAAAAAAAGGATTCATTAATTTTTTTTAGTTCCTGTTCATGTTTCATTAGGAAATATAAGATATTTGCGTTTTCGAATCTTATGTTCTTCTTACTCTTACTCCTGATAATGCTGGAATAAAAATAGTTAGCTCAAAAGTTGATACACCATTTGAAAGCCTGTTAAATGTAATAGTTTTTACCAAAAAAAAAACAGCTACTTATCAATCAATTTTCAGTAGTACAGCTAACAAGAAAATACGACTAATTTTGTTCATTTCACAATTTTTTCATTTAGCCTTTTACAACACCCGGTATACAAAATTTTTTTACCAAAATTACTTACCTATTTCACGGGTTAAATCGCATACAAAAAACATGAAAAACCAAAAACTGCTACAACTAAAGACTACCAATTATCAGTTCTGTTGACAGTGACAGAGGACACATATAAAAGCCAAAGAGAGATTTCTCAGTTAACAGATATGTCAAACTTCCGTCGAAAGAATCTTGAAAGTGAATAAATTTCATGTATATCATGTACAGCTGCATCAGGAACTGAACAATGAAGACTATGAAAATCGAATCAATTTTTGCAATTGGGCAAGTGACAAAGTAGCAGAAAATCCAAATATGTGTTGTAGAGTTCTTTTCTCAGACAAGGCAACTTTCCACAAGAATCGGCTTGCTAACAGGCACAACTTTCATTATAACGCCACGGAAAATCCACACCTCATGAGACAAATAGATCACCAGCATCGTTGGTCCTTGAATGTATGGGCTGCTATAGAAGATGGATATAAAATTGGGCCGCACTTTTTCGACGGGCACCTCAATAGTGAAATGTATTTAGATTTTCTGCAAAATTATCTACCAATGTTACTTGCCGATGTACCAGAGCATAAAAGACAAGATTTGTGGTTTCAATAGGATGACGCATCGGTACATTACTCACATCAGGTTAGGGAGCATTTGAATCATGTATCTCCAAACAAAAAGATAGGACGAGGTGGTTCTGTTAGATGGCCAGACTTGTAAGGTCTCCAGACCTTACAAGTCTAGATTTTTTCTTGTGCATCGTTTACCAGATTCTTTCTACAATACAGTTTGATATATAACAGAGAATTGTCGACGCCTTTCAGTCAGTTAATCCGCAAATGTTGTCGAGATTTCAACGGTCTTTCCTCTGAAGGATTGAGTTATGTATACAAAAAAATGGGCAACATTTCGAACACTTATTGAAATAGTTCAACACCTCGTAGATCATCTCACCACAAACCAATCAATTTCGTATTTCATACACAACAAGACTACCTTAAAATATCTCCATTTCTCTGATCAAGTACAATGATAAGTACTCTTTTTTCGCAACCTCTGATTTCATTATTTTAGTTTTTTTTTATCTCGAAAATGGTTGAAAATAAAGATAACGTTGCTTCTGCAAAAATATGGCACCATATTTTATGCGTTGACATGAATAATGAAATATAGGATGTTTCATTTGAAAAAATCAAGATATGAAATTTTTGAAATTACAATCTTCAATAATTTTTTTCGGTCACTCCTGTATGAAATGAGGATAATCTATTTCAATTCTTCAATAAAGCTATCCTTGGGCAATAAAAAAACGAAAGGAAAAATTATTCATCCTCTCTGGCCGAAGGAGCATGCGATGATGTGAGAGCCTATTTTCATAAATTTTTACGGAAAAAAATTATTGTGACGAAACTACTCACCAAAAAAACTCATTCCTTATAGACATTATAGCAGAGTTCTGGACGCTCTCAAATCTTTAACCAAAAAGTGGTCTTCCTATCTGAAAAAACCTTCCAAGATTTTTTTATAGAAAATTGGGACACCCTTTACAGTGAAATTCAATGTTTTTTTGTATAGTTAGGTAGAAAATCTCATTGCCAATTGCTGAATCATAATCCAGGTTTCACAATGTCTTGAAAAAGTATCATTCGCATCAACGCATCACCTTTTCAGTTCTAAAGTGCTAGTAAGGCTGCCTTCGAAACATTGAAAACTCAATTTCCTCAGTTGCTACAACCCCCGATTCGCAGATACCCAAGAGAATTTATTCAACGAATTGGTTTTTTTCACAATCAAGTCGTGAAGTATTGAAACGGTGAAACCTGATGCAAATCAGCTACCCCCGTCGGAAAACTCAATTCACTTTCAGTTCCACAAATCTACGAAAATTTAAATATGAAACTCATAAATGAATATTGCATCTCGGTTGACGTGTCGCCTCGAAATATTCTAATTTATTTTCAATGAAACTCTATCCTGAGAATTTTAATTGATTTGAAGTTCAGACTGGAGTTGGATTGAATATACTTTATTATAGAATAAAGAAATGATTGAGGTTATTTAATAATATAGCCGAGGATTAAAAGGATTTGTAGAATAAAATAAGTTTTAGTTTTTGTAAAACTTAACGTATTGATTGCAACGAACGATATCATTGGATTAAAAATTCAACCTAGTTTAAATTCGTATGACAAACTATAATAAAATTTTCAAATTATTTGATAGTACGTTTCGTCATATTTCTTTCAGCTACAGTGGTGCAATTGAAATATTTTCTGTTGTAAAATCTTTGATTCATTTTCCAATATTTCATTTCAAGTTAGTAGAGACATAATCGTTAATTAAAACGTCCCAAAAACCACACTCCAAAAATGTTTAATCCGCTTTTGGTGGAACAAAAATAGTATTACAGTACGATTTTTCACAGTCGCAGTCCTTTTAATTTGAGCAAAAATATAGCTCATGTTTCAAAAGTAATTTTTCAGTTTTTTAAAGTCTCAACCATTCATTCAGGTATAATACAGTAAAATTCAATACTTGCAGTTTGATATACACATCCAGTTATCTTTTTAAATAATTTCATTCACATGTAACTGATAACTTCAATGCACAACATAGTCATTCTGGTCCATAGCTCTTTCAAAATTGATTTCTTATTGACTGCACCTTAAACAAATGAAATCAAGTGATTTATCAATAGTAAAACCTTTCGTGATAATGATAAGAAACAAGTACTGTGTTTTAAGGAATTTTACTTAATAATTGCGATTCGTAACGCGTTTCACTACACCGTAGCTTCTTCAGACCAATGAATATACAGAAAAATATAAATGAGAATATAACTATAAATGTTCTCGAGTAATTAAAAGCTTATTGGGTTGCTTCTTCTTAAGTGGTTATTTATGACAGGTATATCCAATAAAATTAAGGAATAGATTGCTCCCCGAAAAGATTCAATAGAATTGAAGGGCTTAAATCGACTTGTTCATTGATGAGTATACCTGAGCGTTTGTATTTATTGATTTCTAAAGTTTCCCAAAGATCTACCTTCCAATATCTATTATCTGTATGCAAAATTTCAAACTGTGGGTCGAAATAATGATTATTTTCTAAGAGATGATTCTCGTAATTTGAATCTGATTTTTATTTGAAAAACTGCGTTTATGTTCCGATATTCTAATATTAAAATTTCTATGTATTCTACCAATGTAGAAATTATCACAGTCATTGCAATTCAATCTATAAACACCTGATTTATTGTTTTATTATTTTTTTATATATTTGCCTAAATTATTATTAGTTTGGAAAGCTATGTTGAAATTATTGCTACTTAAGAATGCTTTCAGTTTCTCACTTGTAATGCCAACGTAGGTTAAGGTGTTGAACATTTGTTTCAATTTATCGACAGGTTAATTTCATTCAATGCGATTCTACTTTGTTTTTATTTAAAATATTATTTATTAGTATGAGATTGTAACCATTATTTTTGGCTATTTGTTTAATCAAATTTAGTTCTTTGTTGAAATTTTCTGGTGATAACGGGATGTTAATCAATCTATGAATAAAACTATTGAATGCTGACATTTTATGTTGATATGGATGACATGACGAGTTATGTTTTATAATATCTGTATGTGACGGCTTATGGTGAATTGCGAAAACATGTTTTCCATTTTCATTCGAAATTGTTAAGTCTAAGAAATTTATCGAATTATTGCTTTCTATTTCGGTTGTGAATGCAATTTTTGGATGTAATGAAATTATATGATTTTCGAAAATTTTCAACTGTCTATCTGGTCCTGTGAAGCAAATAATGATATCGTCTACATAGCGATACCAGTATAAACAATATTTACTGAGTGGATGATTATGAATTAATTTCTCTAAGGTATTCATGAATATTTCTGCTAACAAATGGATTGCCCATAATCAAGCCGTCTTCAATAGTATAATATTTGTTATTGAAATGGAAATAATTTTGATCTAAACAAATTTGTAATAATGAAAGAATATCTGATTTAATGATAGTATTGACATGATTCTTTTCTAATAATTCTTCAACTAAGTAATACGTATCTTTCAGAGGAATGTTGTTAAATAGATTCTTAACATCGAAAGAAATGAGTTTGGAATTAGGTGGTATAGTGGTATCTTTGATATTGGCAATAAGTTCGTATGAATTTTTGACCGAAAATTTAGATTTAAAATTGCAATGTTTTATTAGCTAGTCGTTGAGGAATTTTGAAAGTTTGAGCGAAGGTGCCGTTATATAAGAAACAACAGGTCTAATAGGGTAATTAGGTTTATGAAGTTTTATAAACGAATATAATTCGGGGGATTGTGGATTGGAGTTAATGAATTCATATTTTTCGTGGTCTGTAATTAATGATTTTGCTGCCAAAATTATATTTTTAACCACTTTCTGAAATTTTGCGGTAGAATCCTTAGTTGATGTTATATAGTTTCCGGCTGTTAAGAATTCTTCAGTTCTAGAAATATAATCGGTATTACTTAGTTGAAAAATTATTAGAAAAGAATCATATCAATACTATCATTAAATCAGATATTCTTTCATTATTACAAATTTGTTTAGATCAAAATTATTTCCATTTCAATAACAAATATTACACTATTGAAGACGGCTTTATTATGGGCAATCCGTTAAGTCCTTTGTTAGCAGAAATTTTCATGAATACTTTAGAGAAATTAATTCATAATCATCCACTCAGTAAATATTGTTTATACTGGTATCGCTATGTAGACGATATCATTATTTGCTTCACAGGAACAGATAGACAGTTGAAAATTTTCGAAAATCATATAAATTCATTACGTCCAAAAATTGCATTCACAACCGAAATAGAAAGCAATAATTCGATAAATTTCTTAGACGTAACAGTTTCGAATGAAAATGGAAAACATGTTTTCGCAATTTACCATAAGCCGTCACATACAGATATTATAATACATAACTCGTCGTGTCATCCATATCAACATAAAATGTCAGCATTCAACAGTTTTATTCATAGATTGATTAACATCCCGCTATCACCAGAAAATTTCAACAAAGAACTAAATTTGATTAAACAAATAGCCAAAAATAATGGTTACAATCCCAAACTGATAAATAATATTTTAAATAAAAACAAAGTAGAATCGCATTGAATGAAGTTTACCCTGTCGATAAATTAAAACAAAAATTCAACACCTTAACCTACGTTGGCATTACAAGTGAGAAACTGAAAGCATTCTTAAGTAGCAATAATTTCAACATAGCTTTCCAAACTAATAATAATTTAGGCAAATATATAAAAATAATAAAACCAAACCAGGTAAAAACAATAAATCAGGTGTTTATAGATTGAATTGCAATGAATGTGATAATTTCTACATTGGTAGAACACATAGAAATTTCAATATTAGAATATCGGAACATAAACGCAGTTTTTCAAATGAAAAATCAGATTCAAATTACGCGAATCATCTCTTAGAAAATAATCATTCTTTCGACCCACAGTTTGAAATTTTGCATACAGATAATAAATATTGGAAGGTAGATCTTTGGGAAACTTTAGAAATCAATAAATACAAACACTCAGGTAGACTCATCAATGAACAAGTCGATTTAAGCCCTTCACCTCTATTGAATCTCTTCGGGGAGCAATCTATTCCTTAATTTTGTTGGATATACCTGTCATAAATAACCACTTAAGAATAAGCAACCCAATAAGCTTTTAATTACTCAAGAACATTTATAGTTATATTCTCATTTATAATTTTCTGTATATTCATTCGTATGAAGAAGCTACGGTGTGAGTGTAAGTAAAATTCCTTAAAACACAGTACTTGTTTTTTATTATTAATAATGGAATTTTACCAAGTAAAAGCCTCCCAAATTCAAACCTTTCGTGATAATCCGAACTTTGCTTTCACTTCATTCTATTAGAAAATGAAAGTGTTTCAGACAGTATTTCGGAATACCGAATATTAAAAATATTCAGGACAATAAAGTAAGGTTATTTGAGTTCTTTGTGGTGACAATTCGTTTACCTTGATAGCGGTAGTTCTAGGTTCTCTTTCTCAGTTCCCTTCAACTAACTGACATAGGTTCCAGTGGTCACATCAATAATTTTTCAACCTAGTTCAAGAATTAATTAAATTCAGTTTCATTAAATACCCATAGACACTTTTCAAGTTCCTTTCAAGTTTCACATTTTTTCTGGTACCACTTTCATACTTTTGGCTTCATTGATTTCAGTCTATGCCCATTAAATTCTTTCAGAATCCCGTTGAGCTGTTTGCTTTTGAAGTCTGATTGAGGTTGAAAGTTCGTCATTCATGAATCCGGTCGGATTCGAATATGGTTTTTTATGAACATTGAAATTTATATATTCCTTGGGAAATGAGAAAACGTCCTCTTTTCTATTTCAACCCTCTTGTAAAGCTCACAGCTCGAGTTCCGTTAAGTACCTGGTAGCTGCAGCCCGAATGAAAAGTTCGATAGTTATGAAATATTTCTTTGGTGTAACGAATAATTCAGGCTGTAAGGCGACGTTAGTTCAAATCTGCTTATACTAGGGGTAAGACTGGAGCTTTTCAATTGTACCTTTTCTAAATTAGTATTTTTTTTCTCATTCAATTCAATAGATCTTGGAATCAATTATTTTCTGAGCACCTCTTGAATCTGTCCACCTTAGGAAGCCTTGTAAACTCTGGAACTGGAGAAACCGATCACATAGAACTTTGAGACCGTTTTGTCACCTCACCTTTTACCCACCCTCAACAGCAATGGTTGAAGTAATAGAACCGATCAGCCTGTAACCTACCGACCTCGCCTGCAGTACTAGCAAACTTCACCGCCAACTTTGTGACATACGTTGGGGACCATCTTTACCTGAAAACTTTCATGTCAAGATGAGTACCTTGGTCATTTCAATTGTTTCCATTTTCCGCTGAGTTCCAATCCTATTCAGCTCAGAAATAATTTCTTAACCTTCAGAGAAATAATTGTTCTTAGAATTTCAGAAGTAAGCTAGTTTTTTTTTCTCTCAAGAGTTCAGTAAAGAATTTTAACGTTTTATGGAAAAAGAGTTAAAGGCTAGAGAGCGTTCTTAGCTATAACTGTGATATAGATTTTGGATTGTTTTGTCCGTTTGAAGAACGTTTCTCAACAATTATTGTATTTTAATTTATTTATTCATTTGTGTCGCTTTATCGTAGTATAGTTAGATTAGTCAATTTTGTGTATGTAGGTTAGGTTAGACCTACTTGTCAAACGTCACATTGTATTCAGTATTTCGCTTCACGTCAAATTCAGTCAATTTTAAAGTTTCTGGAGTTTTATTATCGAATTTATTATTCATTGTATTAAATTTTGCTAGTTGAATTGTGGCTGTCGAGTAAATATTAGCTTGAATAAATTTGGTAGTTTCATATGATGAGTTTGAGTTGACAGGCTTTGATCTAGAAGCTAAACCTTTCAGAGATAGAGAATCCCAACCTGAGTAATTAAACATTTTGAGTACCTCTTTTCTGTAGTCCTTATAGAGTTACTGATACCGCTATCTATAGGTACTATATATATGGAGAGATGCCCAGATGATACTTCATAGAGGCCGTATGCTTGCCTTTGAATCTTGTTTATTTTGTTTCGAGTTATCTCCTTATCTAGTGCAGGCCACCATACTATGGCCACATAGATCAGGAGCTGTCTCATCACTGTCGTGTATAAACAATATACAGGGTGCTTCAACGAAAACTAAACAGAGGCTATATCTATCAAGATATTCATTTCTGATCAAAACGCAAAAACAGGTCAATTTTTGTTTCAAGGGGACATCTTTTGGGGTACAATATTTGCCTGAAATATCAACCCCCTAAGCGGGGATTGCAATCCTTGAACATTTTGAATGGGGAAGATGGGTCGAGTGATGACTCAAAAGAAAGGTGGTATCTTTGTCTACATTGCCTCGAACGAATTTCCATTTTCAATTGAAAACTGCAGAATATACAGGGTGAGCAACTGAAAGATAGGAAGACTATCTTTCGTCCTGAGACTATTCAAGTTTCAGTGAAGTAAAATGGAATAGATTCATTCCAGATCAAAGGCTGTCAGCTTTGATCTAAATGAATCTATTCCAGTTTTTCGCACGAATACTTCAATTGTCTTGGGGCGATAGTCTTCTCTATTTTTCAGTGGCTCACTCTGTATCTTCCACAGTTTTCAATCAAAAATGAAAATTTGTTCACGGGGATGCAGACAAAGATAATGCCTTTCTTTCGAGGTATCACTCGACCCATCTACCCTCTTCCAAATTTTCAAGGGTGGTCACCCCTGCTCGAGGGATTGATATTCGAGATGAGGATGGTACTTGATGATGACTGCCATTGATAAGCATGGATCTGTTCCATTTCACCTCACTGAAACGTCCCAGGGAAATAGTCTCCCCTATCTTTCAGTTGCTCACCCTGTATCTTTTACAGTTTTCAATTAAAAATTAAAACTCGTTCAAGGCAATGTAGACAAAGATACACCCTTTCTTTTGAGACATCACTCGACCTATTTTCCCTATTCAAAATGTCCAAGGATTGCAACCCCCGCTTAGGGGGTTGATGTTTCAAGCAAATATTGTACCCCAAAAGATGTCCCTTGAAACAAAAATTTCCCTATTTTTGCGTTTTGATCAGAAATGAATATCTTAGTAGATATAACCTCTGTTTAGTTTTCGTTGAAGCACCCTGTATTACGTTTGGTTTGAATCCACATCAGGGGCCGAATAATTTCGGGAAATGAGAAAACGTCCTCTTTTCCATTTCAACCATCTTGTAATGCTCTCAGCTAGTTTTTTTTTTCTTTTTTTCTCCAAAGGTTTTAACGTTGTATAGAAAGACAGTTGAAATTCTTTTTTAACCAAATTGTTCATTTCGAAAACCGTAAACTTTGTGGCCTTTTTTGGTCTACCACAGGGTGATATTTAGAACTAGTTAATGTCATATATTGTTCTGTCTCACCGAATTTAATCACTCCTATGGTGTATGCCAATTACAAAAAGAAACACATCGATATATGAATACAAGCCTTAACCACTAGGAAAGGATATAATCTGTTATAAACCGCTATAAAATTCGATGAGCTGATATAAAGGTTTCCAAAAGAAAAATTTAATAAATCTAATGTGGCGTCAATGCCGAAAGCGTCAGTTCAATCTTCTATACAACCTCCTGTTTTATGCCGAGAAGGGTGATAATGCAATATAGTATTAGAATATTCAAATTTTCCATTCTATATTCCATCATCGAATACCCTCATGAATACTTTATGTAATTCTCATTCAAATTCCATCGAAAATATTTGATCAAACGTTATTGTTCAGCGAAACAGGTTCAATTATTAATATCCAGCAGTCGACAAAATGTTGAATTATTTATGTCGCAATCAGAAAGAAGCTGTTTGTTTTACCTTTTCCCGTAATTTCGTTTGCCGTGCAAAATTTCATTAAGTCCACCATTCCAACATTCAATCAACGGCAGAAATTGGAAACGTTAAATTAATTTCTACGGCGAAACAATATCCAAAGAAAACAACGGAGATAATCTCAATGTTTGAGAAAACTTGCAATCAATCTCCACACACAATTTGAAATCATCGAACAAAAATATCCAATTCTAATTGACCGTCACGACGTGTTTTTGATTGAAACACGACTACAGTGTGGAAAAAATCTAACACCAAATACACTCAATTGCTATAGAATTAGCCTTCAATATTGTATTTCGAATAGTTTCTAAACCTGTGCATTTCATGCAAAAATTTATCGATCCTTTTTTTCAGATTATTTGTTGCGCTTCTCGAAAATTAACTAATTTTTAGAGAATAAACATCGACATAGAAGCTTTTTTGTAGAAACAATTGAACACAAATAATAGACTTAAGGAGAAGACTAGTGGAACTCGTCAGTTCTGGTCTACAGGGTATCCCAAGTTAAGTGGCCTAATAGACGTTTATGGATATATATATCGTTCTGAATGGTAAATTCGTTATTTTGCCATAACTTGAAAACTTGAAATCTCAGGTACAGGGTATGTATGGGCTTCATTTACTTTTTTTACGGCAAATTTGATGAATTGAGAAAAAATATGGGTTACAATTTGTAAAAACGTAGTTTTCGATATTTCGTCCTTTGGAAATGTGAGGCGAAAAAAAGAGCATTTTGTATACTGACTGAGATTCAGTCGGATATGGGTTATGTGCTGCATGGTTTCTTGTTTGCAAAACACCTCTCATTACTTTGGTAGCTTACGCCGTTCTCGAGATATCTCAATTTTTTTCAAAAAGCAAAAAATCGATAATTTTAAAATAAAACTAGTATATTTCATGAACAACACAAACTAGGCTTATGCGTTAGGTGTTTTTGTAATTGAAATAGCAAGTGTTATAGAACCAGTTAAAAATATAGAGGGCTTTTATATTAAATAACAAAGTTAAAATAGAGTGTTGGACCAGCTGAATCAACTATCAAAATTTCAGAACGATAGCATTATTAGTTCTCCACAAATGTCTATCTCTGTATATGTAAATTCGTAGATTTTCGCATACCTATTTTAATGTGGTTTCTTTTTCTTCCGGTTTCTTGTCCGTTGATGAAAACCGAAATAAGAACAAAATCTGTAATATTTTAACCAACCATAACACAAAAATAAGGATAAAAAAGTTTTCAAGAAAAATAAATACATACACTCATTGAGGAAAACTAAGGAATTCGTCAAAGATAATCCAAACATCTACATTTTAAAAGCCGACAAAACAAATAGAACAGTACGTATGCACAAAGAAGACTATAATTTCAAAATTAAAGAAATGCTCAAGGATACACCAACCTACAAAAAAGAAAAAATTTATCCTAACAATAAAATACAACTCAAAATTAACAAAATGATTAACAACTGGTTCAATAAAAACGATATAAACAAAGAACTGACAAACTGATTCGTTACAATGGAAAGGCTCCCTTCATTCATGGGTTACCTAAATTACATAAAAGATCAATCCCTTTGAGACCCATTGTTAGTAATATTCATTCACCCACGTATTACCTAGCTCAATACTTTTCAAACACGATAACAAACAGACTACTTGGAAAAAATGACTATGACATAAAAGATTCCTGTTATTTCCATAGTTTTAGAAAAGATCTAATTATTCCAAAAGGTTTTATGTTAATATAGTTAGACGTAATTTCCTTATTTACAAATGTTACTTGTACATTAGCCTTAGATATCATCCATAAAAAATGGCAAAATCTCACAAATTTCACTGAACTACCTCAAGACGAATTTATTAAAGCAACAAAACTTTGTCTGGAATCCACATGTTTTGTTTTCGAGTCTGAAATATTCACGCAAATTTTTGGAACACCGATGAGTTCACCCATATCTGCAGCAATTGCAAATTTAGTATTGGAAGACCTTGAATGTCAAATACTTTCAAAGATCACATTCAAAGTGCAGTTTTTCAAACGGTATGTTGATGACTGTATAGCATGTATTCCTCACGACAAAATGAACGAAATAACCAAAATCTTCAATGCATATCACAAAAAAATTCAATTTACCAATGAAATCGAAAGAGATAAGACAATCAATTTCCTCGACATACAATTAACCCACGACAATACAGGAAAAATATGAACAAATTGGTATCAGAAACTGACATGGAGTGGTAGATACTCAAATTTTGAATCAATTGTACCAAACCGATACAACAAAAGCGTTATCAATAGCATGGTTGATAGAGCCATCAAACTATCATACCCTAAATTTTGAACAAAAAATATAAAGAAATTGAAGAACTAAAAAGAAACGCGTTTTCTCCTAGTTTTTTTGAACCATTCCTAGAGAAAAGAATACATGAAATATACAATACAGAACAAAGGAAAAAGGAAAAATAGATTTTAAATACATCGGCCTCACTTATACACCCGGACTGTCACAACAAATTGATAAATGCCTAGAAAATCAAAACATCAAGATTGGACACAAACCTAACATCTACTGCAAACAATTTTTCACCACTTTAAGGCTAAGGGTCAAACACGAGAACAAAACACACTGTATATACAAGGTTAATTGTCAAGACTGTGTAGCGTGCTGTATCGGTAATACTGAACAATACTTGCATAAAAGAATATACTAACACGACTACTAGATCTAATAAAAAATGTACCGCCCTAGCGAAACATAGCATTGAACAACTACAAAAATTTAATTTTGCTGATGTAGGAGTTCTTGCATCTGAAAGCAACGACTTTAAAAGGAACATTCTAGAAATGATCGAAATCCTAAAAGAACTTAAAACAGTGAATTCAAGAGCTGACGTTGACGGATTCATGAATGTCTACAGTGATGTGATAATTTTAATACACCCTTCAATAGATTGCTGCAACCAGTTATACTCAAATATCAATTGTCGTGCTTTTTGTATTTGTTTACCAGTGATGATAATATCGGGAGAGAATGTGTAAGGTGAATAGCTTTTAACCTAAGAATTGATTTATGTGTTTTACTGAAATTATGATTTTGTTTTAGATGATAATTGTGCAGAGATGAATTTTTTCTGATGGTGGCGCTGTGCCGAAACGCGTAAATATACTGTGCAAATTATAAGTTTTTAACCACTAACACTTTCCGTTCTCTTTACCCCGATTCCCCAGTAAAACATTTGTTTATAAATATATATATATATATATATATATATATATATATATATATATATATATATATATATATATATATATATATATATGCATATTTACGAGAATCTTATTGAAATTTATGGAACACCATCTTTTCCGAATCGCGTCGTATATGTCGTTCTTGAAATACAAAGTGACCTCCTTTTGGTGCCATCTTTGACGACCTTGGGGCATTTTCGTATATACATTCATACAAAACTTTTCTCATTTTTATGGTAGCAGAATCATATTCTGAAGTTTGGTATATTTCCTTTATAATTTTTCAGCATGAACGAAAGTTGGAACTTCAGAACAAAGCATCGGAAAAATCTTCCTCCATATTGCACATCAAGTCTATTTAAATTTACATACGTTCCATGCAGCGTTCTGTATCAGAACTAGTCTAATAATGTTCAACTCGCAGCTTGATATCATTGAACGTATTTTCCAACACATACCTAACACTAATTGAATTTCTATAGACTTTCCCAGATCGGTCTGGCAAATTCAATTTAAAGTTACTCAGTTCTCGTGAGACTGCTTGTTTTCCACACAAACTGAATGTGCGACTGCTTTTTCTTTCTCCTAATAATAATTAATTTCACGAAACGCCAGGTGAAATCCATCATAGGTGTTATATGGAGTACGAGAACCAGTATGCTTCATGATAATCTGAATTGTTCAACGTTATTTGATTAAGCTTTGCTAATTGAATATTTCATTCGAAATTCACGAAGTAATTCTTGACTTATTTAGTTCGTCAACCATCCGCACTGCGGCGGTGGTTTCTACGTCTCGTGTTTCTGTGATTAAGTACCCAGTTCGTATTTTATTTAAGGCTATACTCTATGACAGGCGTTTCTACGAACCATGAGTTGTTATATGAAGATAGCATCGCATCGAAACATTCGGTTAGTAGAGAGTAGAGAGCAGTGAAAAGTATAGAATAGAAGTTAAGGTTCATAATTTCGATTCGAAGAGAGAACAACAATATTTCTGCACACGCATCTACTCAGCATCACTCTATGAGCAAAGTCATAGAAAAACTCATATAGAGAAGACTGAGAAGCTTTGCAGAACAAAACATCATACCGAGCCATCACTTTAGATTCATAAGTGGACACGCAACGACCCACCAGCTGGCAAGACTGACGGAAGATATGAAAGAGAATATACTCATATCAAAACCAACAGCAGGAACTTTTCTAGACATAGAGAAGGCCTTCGACAAAGTCTGGAACTAAGCAATTATATACAAGATGAAAAGAACGAAGCTTCCAAACAAACTAGTGAACATAACAGCATCGCACTCAAACGACAAGAAGTTTATAGTACGAATAGAGAATGCCAAATATGAAGAAAGATCAATGAAGGCCTGTGTCCCACAAGGATCAATACTGCTCAATATATACATCTCTACTACTACTGCTCAATACATACATCTCGGACATGTAACAATATTGAATTTTACCGGTTAAGCCAAGAGAAAATGAGCAATGAGACTGTTATTCAATAATTGTCACTGAAATTTTTGAAGAAAAGTCAATGGAGTTCTACTTAGATATTTAATTACATATTACAATTATGGGAAACAATGTCAACAAATGCTTTTTTCTATATATATATATATATATATATATATATATATATATATATATATATATATATATATATATATATATATATATATATATATATATATATATATATATAGTGTTCCAACGAAAATTTGACCCCTCTAACTCCGAAATGAGTAACATTAGCGAAAAACACCAAGACACGTCGATTTTTGTTTCGAGGGGAGCATTTTCGAAATAATTCGAAACTTGTCAGATCAACCCCTACCCCCAGCAACCCTAACTTTGAAATTCATCATAGGAATAAGGGTCGAGTGGCACCTTACTGAAAAGGTCTGTCAATTCTCCACCTTGATTTGTCATTTTAGAATTTTAAATTAACATACAGGGTGTCCCAACCAAGGGTGAAGTTGAATTCCTGGAAATCTCAAATACTAAATGAAATAGATTTATTTTGGCATAATGCAAGCGCAGGTTTATGCTCGGTCTAGAAAACGACCTACACTTGTGAATTTGGAGTTGGTGCAATCAACCCCTATTTCCAGCATCCCCAACTCAAAAATCATTCGATCGATAATAGGTCAAGTGGCACCTCGTTGGAAAGGTACTGCAATTTTCTCTTCGAATTTGGTATTTTCGAAATTCAGAATCATCATACAGGGTGTCCTGAAGCAGGAACATTGAAAATCCAAATAACTTTTGAAACTGGTTCATTTCGGTATACGAGAACATGTTTGATCCGAGAATAGGACTTTCTTGTGTGGTTATAGAATTTTTGCAATCAACCCTTCCATTCAGCATCCCCAACTTGAAAATCATACAAATAATTCAAGTGGCATATCTTCAGAAAGGTTTTTTGAATTCCAGAATGATTAAAGCATTTCATTCAGTTCGGCTCTCCATACAGGATGTCGCTTTCGAAAAATTCAATATCGTCATTTGAAATTATCAACTAAAATTAATTCGAAACTGTTAAAAGTATTGGGGTACGATGTGTTGAGCATCAATTACGAAGAAATAAAGCTGATTTCTGCATTGAAAATGTTCACATTTTCTTCATTTCCATCTGGCGTGCAGTCATCTGTTATTTCTCATTTTGCAATGAAATATTATTATTATTCAGATCAGTTCCTCATTATTGTTGTTGTTCGTCAGTTGAAATTAATCTGAAAATGGTTTATTCCACTGAGGAAAGGGTCGAAATTGTATCGACGTATTTTCGAAATAACAGTTGTGCCAAAGAAACGGCAAGGATATTCGATAGGAACCATCCTGAAAGAGAAAGGGTTGACAAATTCCTAGCTACGGGTTCGGTGGCAAACAAAAACATGAAGTGGCATGTCCTGTCAGAAATGAGGCAACGGAAGTGGCAGTAGTGGGTCATCTACAAATGGAGAATACTACTTCGATCAGAAAACTATCTCGTCTGACTGGTGTATCAGCTACAACTGTCCATAGAATCGTGAAACATCACAAATTTCACCCCTACAAGGTAAAATTAGTGCATGAAATAAACGAAGATGATCCAGATCGTCGTTTACAGTTTTGTGAAAATCTAAGTGAAAACCTAAACGCTAATCCAAATTTTCTGAATAACATCTGTTTTTCTGATGAAAGCACCTTTATGCTCAGTGGTGAAGTGAATAGACATAATTGTCGATATTGGGTCACACAGAATCCTCATTGGTTTAGAGAGGCCCACACGCAAAGGCCTCAGAAGTTGAACGTTTGGGCAGGAATTTTTGGCAATCATCTAGTTGGGCCTTTCTTTATTGAGGGTAATCTGAATGGAAATGGCTACCTACAGTAGTTAGAGGAACACATACATCCTAGATTGACAGAAATTTTACAGAACGATCCAACTCTTTCTGAGGACGAAATGCGTTTTCAACAAGACGGTGCTCCTCCGCATTATGATGCTCGGGTGCGCCAATATTTAGACGAAAATTTCCCAGGAAGGTGGATTGGTAGAAGAAGACCTGTTGAGTGGCCAGCCAGGTCACCAGATTTAAATCCCTAGATTTTTTTTGTGGGGCCATCTAAAATCTAAAGTTTATGCCACAAGACCAGAAAACCTGGAGGAGCTGCGGATGAGGATTATCACAGAATGCCGACTTTTGACTCCTGAAGTTTTCGCTAATGTGAGAAGAGAGTTCGAAAATCGTCTGTATAACTGTATGGAGGTGGGCGGAGGTCATTTTGAACAATTGTTGTAATAATCAAGTTAGTTTTTGTTTTCAATTGAATACAAGTTCAATAAATCTCGTTTTCCTGTTTAGATGAGCATCCAATCAGTTTCTCCATCATCCCTCATCCTGATCCTCACGCCAGAAAACCTCGATTGCCAAACTGAAACCAATGCCTCAGTGATTCAGAAAATAGAAAAATCTTTCTGGAACTTTGCCACTCAACCTGTAATCACTTGTATGATTTTTGAGTTGGGGATGCTGAATGGAAGAGATTGATTGCAAAAATTCCATATTCACGCAAGAGAGTCTTATTCTCGAATCAAACATAAACATGTTCTCGTATTATACCGAAATGAACCAGTTTCAAAAAGTTATTTGGGTTTTCAGTGTTCCTGCTCCGGGACACCCTGTATGCTGATTCTGAATTTCGAAAATACCAAATTCGAAGAGAAAATTGAAATACCTTTCCAACGAGGTGCCACTTGACCTATTTTCGATCGAATGATTTTTGAGTTGGGGATGCTGGAAATAGGGGGTTGATTGCACCAACTCCAAATTCACAAGTGTAGGTCGTTTTTCTAGACCGAGCATAAACCTGCGCTTGCATTATGCCAAAATAAATCGATTTCATTTAGTATTTGGGATTTGCAGGAATTCAACTTTACCCTCGGTTGGGACACCCTGTATGTTAATTTAAAATTCTAAAATGACAAATCAGAATGGAGAATTGACAGACCTTTACAGTAAGGTGCCACTCGACCCTTATTCCCTATGATGAATTTCGAAATTAGGGTTGCTGGGGTAGGGGTTGATCTGAGAAGTTTCGAATTATTTCGAAAAATGCTCCCCCTCGAAACAAAAATCGACGTGTCTTGGTGTTTTTCGCTAATGTTCTTCATTTCGGAGTTATAGGGGGGGTCAAATTTTCGTTGGAACACACTGTATATATATATATATTTGATGAGACAAACTTCTTGAAGAGTCTACATATGTAAACTTGAGACAAAAAGAATTATTCAAAAATCCGTAGATCAATGAATCATCCTTCCTGACAAGAGCTAGTTTCCAAATCTGCCCGCCATGCACGCAGCCCCCAAGAGCCAAAATTGTGCAACTAAGCAGAATGCCGAGAAACGAAACGGCAGACTGCAGTTTCGTCCTTATAAAGAGCTACAAATCGTTCCTGTGCAGTGCTGTTAAGTGGAGACTAACTTCTGCATTGATAATGAGTCCATTCAGTTATTGTAGTGTCGTTTATCTTTCATTTGCTATTGGAGTAGCGAGGTCTTTGGTACAGAGGTTGCAAAACCTATTCTCGCGTTACTCTTGTGATATTGGAAATCGCGAACATGTAACACCCCACTATATCACTCTTGGGTTGTTGAAGTGTGAATATGCGTTTTATTGTCAGTATGCTTTGATTGTCTTTAAGGTCTTGAAGTTATCGGAGCCTTCCTACTTGAGTGAGATGATCGTGAAAAGAAACCAGTGTCACAATGCAAATGTCAGGCGTGGCCATTTTTTATCTATTTCCTTACAAAGAACTGCTAAATTCGAGAATAGTTTTGAGTGTGTCTCTGCTATAATTTTCAATATGTGTTCTAAAGTTTTCCATGACTGTGATATAGTATTGTCTTTCAAAAGGTGTAAAACTGTGTAGGGTCCTTATGTCAACCATATATTTTGTCAACCTTTGTTTTTTGTGTTTAAGTTTCTTGTTTTTTGTTTGATTCTTAATTAGATAAGTTGTTTAGTTTCATGGACCTACTTGTATTTGAATTTTAAGGACGAGTGGAAGAACAGCTTTAGCTGAACTCTGTTCCATTTGTATTCGGTGTGTTGTATGTATTTTTATCCTCCGAGGCAATAAACAATATTATTATTATCGTGGACTCATGCACTCTCTCAGCTTTTAGCTGGATATAGTTTACCTTTCCCAGATCCAGGAATCAAAGGGAATTGGCTCGATTACAATGTGCTTGACATAAATTTTCTTACTATCCTACATGTATTGAGAATTACAGCTTCTTGCATTTCTATGTGACTATTTTTATGCAATTCTAATTTCTTATCGCTATCATGCAAACTTTTGGGTATTAACCCAGTGGAAGGAATGATGACAGGAACGATATCTATTTCATCGAGGTGCCACATCTGCTTGATCTCAACAGCAAGGTCTATGTATTTGGACTTTTTCTCCTGGAACTTATTCAGCACGTTGTTATTAGTCGGTATGGTGATATCCACCAGCATTGCTGTTCTGGCTCTCTTATCATACACCACTATGTCCGGCCTTTTATTCGTCACCATTCTGTCAGTGATAACAGGCCTATCGTAGTATAATCTGATAGAATCATTTTCCAATACGGACGCCGGTTGATATTTGTAATATGTCTGAAAGGTATTTCGAAATGTGTAATTCTGTGCAAGTTTATGATGGATAATGTTGCACACTTGATTATGCCTGTGAAGATAGTCTGTATTGGCCAGTTGTTCGCAGCTGGACGTAATATGCTGTTTAGTATCCGATCTCATATGGCATTTTCTGCATTTATCTGTTTGTAATGTTCCGTCTTCAATTAAAAATTTCTTGTAGTTGTTTTTAGCGTAGTTGTTTGTAGCGTTTGTAGGATCCTTCTGTTTTCGCGAATAATTCTCCTTTCATCAACCATTTGTTGGAGGCATCTTTGTCGATGTGTGGTTGATTAATCTCATGGTGATGTCGTCCATGCAATTCCGTTCTTGACCATTCCTCTAGTTTTGCGGTATCTGGTAGGAACGGAAGATTCAGCAGGACACATCTGGTAGCAAGATTTAGAGGTGTATATCCCTTATCAGTCAACGATACCACTCTATGTAGGTCAGACGTGAGAGCTTTTGTAGAGAAGAATTCTCTGAGATTTTTTATCTGTTCGGTGTGTAAATTGACAATATTTATTAATCCGCGTCCTCCTTCTTTCCGCTTTAAAGTTGTTCTTACCACAGACGATTTTGGATGTTGCTTGTTGTACTTTGTCAGCATCGTTCGGGTCTGCCTTTGAAAATCATCCAGTTTTGTCTTAATCCATCTAAATTGGTGACTATAATACCAGATTTGACTAACGCCCGATTGTGAAAAAAAAAATAAACCTATCGTGACGAACAATTCAAGAAACATAGTGACTTTCTGTTTCGTAATTACGCGCTGTGAAACTAACAAATAGAAAACAAAACATTCCACGCAAATGAAGTTATTATAAATTTAAATTTAACAAAATATACCTATCTCAAAGGCGAACAGGCGAGACATTCTTCGGAATGATTAAACCTCTGCTTTTTCATGTTTATTACTCTATGTATGAAATCAAAATTGTAATAAACTTTATTATTATTATTATTATTATCGTGGACTTATGCACTATCTCAGCTAGTAGCTGGATATAATTTACCTTTCCCAGATTTAGCAATCAAAGGGAATAGGCTCGATTACAATATACTTGACATAAATTTCCTAACTATCCTACATGTATTAAGAATTACAGCTTTTTGCATTTCTATATAGGTTTTCTTATGCAATTCTAATTTCTTAAGGCTATCATGCAAAGTTTTGGGTATTAAACCAGTCGAGGATACGATGACAGGAACGATATCTATTTTGTCGAGGTGCCACATCTGCTTGATCTCAATAGCAAGGTCTGTGTATTTGGACTTTTTCTCCTGGAACTTATTCAGCACGTTGTTATTATTTGGTATGGCGACATCCACCAGCATTGCTGTCTTGGCTCTCTTATCATACACCACTATGTCCGGCCTATTATTCGTCACCATTCTGTCAGTGATAATAGGCCTATCGTAGTATAATCTGACAGAGTCATTTTCCAATACGGGCGCCGGTTGATACTTGTAATATGGCTGGAATGTATTCAGAAGTCCGTACTTGTGGGCAAGTTTCTGATGGATAATGTTGCACACTTGATTATGCCTGTGAAGATAGTCTGTATTGGCCAGTTGTTCGCATCCGGACGTAATATGCTGTATCGTCTCCGATCTTATATGGCATTTTCTGCACCTACCTGTTTGTAATGTTCCGTCCTTCATAATAAATTTTTTGTAGTTGTTTGTAGCGATCACTTGGTCTTGGATGGCCATAAGGAATCCCTCTGTTTCCGCGAATAATTCTCCTTTCATCAATCATTTGTTGGAGGCTTCTTTGTCGATGTGTGGTTGATCAATCTCATGGTGATGTCGTCCATGCAATTCCTTTCTTGACCATTATTCTTGTTTTTCAGTATCTGATAGGAATGGTAGATTCAGCAGGTCATCTCTGGTAGCAAGATTTAGAGGTGTATATCCCTTATCAGCCAACGATACCACTCTATGTAGGTCAGAAGTGAGAGCTTTTGCTGAGAAGAATTCTCTGAGATTTCTTATTTGTTCGGTGTGTAAATTGACAACATCTATTAATCCGCGTCCTCCTTCTTTCCGCTTCAAAGTTGTTCGTATCACAGACGATTTTGGATGATGATTGTTGTACTTTGTCAGCATCGTTCGGGTCTGCCTTTGAATATCATCTAGCTCCGTCTTAGTCCATCTGATTATTCCAAATGAGTAAAACAACACTGGAATGGCGTAGGTGTTAATTGCCTTGACTAGATTCCCGAGTTCAACATCGATTTCAGCACAGACTTCAGACGCTGACTGTATTCTGAACGAATCATCTCCTTTGATTGTTTTTGGTCTAACAATCTGGCTTGTTGGTATCCCAGATATTTGTATGTTTCGCCATCTCTCATGCACTGTATAATGTCACCGTTTGGAAGTTGTGTTTCACCATCTATGACTTTCCTCTTTGAATGTTCAGGGTCTTACATTTTTCAATCCCGAATTTCATATGAACATCTGCCGAGAACTCACTGACAGTTTTCAGCAAATCATCCAATTGCTTCTTGTTCGAAGCATATAATTTGATGTCATCCATATACAGCAGGTGGGAGATTGTATGATAATTCCTTTCTGCTTTTATCCTAAATCCGTATCCAGTTCTATTGAGCATTGAGGACAATGAGTTCATTGCCAAACAGAACCATAGTGGACTCAAAGAGTCTCCTTGAAAAATTCCACGACGTATGGGTATCTCGTCGGTTTTAATTGATTTATTGTTCATGTTGACCTGCAGAGACGTGCGCCAGTGTGTCATTGTTGTCTTCAAGAACTCTACCAGGGCTGGGTGAATTTTGTATATCTGCAATACTTCAACAAGCCAAGAATGGGCGGTACTATCGAATGCTTTCAGATAATCGAGAAAAGCTGAATGAACATTGCGATGCCCTACGTGTGCCTGTTTCATTATCACAGAATCGATGATGAGTTGTTCCTTGCACCCGTGGTGTTTCTTTCTGCATCCTTTCTGCTCCTCTGCTAATATATTGTTGTCGTCAAGGTGTTGGTATATTCGATTGGATATGCATGAAGTGAGTATTTTGTAGAGTGTTGGCAGGCAAGTGATTGGCCTATATTGAGACGGATCCTGTGTTCTATCGCTCTTAGGTAGCATATATGTTAAGCCTTGCGTTAGGAAAAAGGGTGTTTTCTTGGGATGTTGAAGAACATACGTGAGCTGTTTCGCTAGGGCTCCATGGAGCTTATCAAACTTCTTGTACCAGTAGTTGTGGATATTATCTATACCTGTGGCCTTCCAATTGTTGGTCGCTCCAATTACTGTTGTAATTTCTTCCTCCGTTATTCCATCGAAGTCCATATGTCTGATATCGAGGCGTTCTTTTTCATTCGTGATCCATTCCGCATCTCTATTGTGTTCTTATTATTATTATTTATTATCGTGGACTTATGCACTATCTCAGCTAGTAGCTGGATATAATTTACCTTTCCCAGATTTAGCAATCAAAGGGAATAGGCTCGATTACAATATACTTGACATAAATTTCCTAACTATCCTACATGTATTAAGAATTACAGCTTTTTGCATTTCTATATAGGTATTCCTATGCAATTCTAATTTCTTAAGGCTATCATGCAAAGTTTTGGGTATTAAACCAGTCGAGGATACGATGACAGGAACGATATCTATTTTGTCGAGGTGCCACATCTGCTTGATCTCAATAGCAAGGTCTGTGTATTTGGACTTTTTCTCCTGGAACTTATTCAGCACGTTGTTATTATTTGGTATGGCGACATCCACCAGCATTGCTGTCTTGGCTCTCTTATCATACACCACTATGTCCGGCCTATTATTCGTCACCATTCTGTCAGTGATAATAGGCCTATCGTAGTATAATCTGATAGAGTCATTTTCCAATACGGGCGCCGGTTGATACTGGTAATATGGCTGGAATGTATTCAGAAGTCCGTACTTGTGTGCAAGTTTCTGATGGATAATGTTGCACACTTGATTATGCCTGTGAAGATAGTCTGTATTGGCCAGTTGTTCGCATCCGGACGTAATATGCTGTATCGTCTCCTATCTTATATGGCATTTTCTGCACTTATCTATTTGTAATGTTCCGTCCTTCATAATAAATTTTTTGTGATTGTTTGTAGCGATCACTTGGTCTTGGATGGCCATAAGGAATCCCTCTGTTTCCGCGAATAATTCTCCTTTCATCAACCATTTGTTGGAGGCTTCTTTGTCGATGTGTGGTTGATTAATCTCATGGTGATGTCGTCCATGCAATTCCTTTCTTGACCATTGCTCTTGTTTTTCAGTATCTGATAGGAATGGTAGATTCAGCATTATTATTATTATTATTATTATTATTATTATTCCAAATGAGTAAAGCAACAATGGAATGGCGTAGGTGTTAATTGCCTTGACTAGATTCCCCGAGTTCAACATCGATTTCAGCACAGTCTTCAGACGCTGACTGTTTTCTAAACGAATCTTCTCCTTTGACTGTTTTTGGTCAGCAATCTGGTTTGTTGGTATCCCAGATATTTGTAAGTATCGCCATTCCTCATACACTGTATAATATAACAATTTGGAAGTTGTGTTTCACCATCTATTATCATTATTATTACTATGACCAGTCGATGAGCGAAAACTCGAAACTATAGTAACAGTGTATTATTTGTATTTATTGGTAGTAAAATGTGTATCTCGTTGTTTTCACTATGATTAACTACCAAGTAGAAGCGACTTATTCTATGCAATATTTCAAAAACATCTATTAGATTGTCTTTCCTATTTCCGTATTCAGCGTGAAAAAAACTCTGAAATCAAGAAACAACGCTCAGACATTGAAACAACTTCTAGCTTCTCGCTATCTCCTCCAAAAATATATCCAATTTTCTTTTATATTTTTCGATATCAACTAGCAGGTGCTCCTAAAAATAGGGTAAGCTTCAATTTGTTTCGGTTTTATCTAGAAAAGTTCTCCGTCGATCATTACCATCGAATTTATTTCCGGAGAGGAGCTAAACGTCGAGACGTCAGATTGGCTTTTACAGATCCCAGTCGCGAATTTCAAATTCACTTTCGCAGGAATGACTGATTAAAGCAAAACTCACAGTTGTTTCTTAACGAGGATCTCTCGATTTCGTAACGGAGAATTCGTTCGACGAGTGTTCAGGAATGTATAAATAATTTTTTGGATTACAGCTATCTCTCTACTTTGCTCTTAAACGTTCGTTCAATACCGTGATGAATTTCTTGAAATACAATCGGAATCGTTTTCAATATATGTCCCTGCCAAGCAATGATTATAATCAAAGCATATCCTAGAACGATTATATATTAGGATAACGTTAAATGTTATGAAAATGTATCAATCTACCAGAACATACATAAACTATGGCATTATCAGCCAATGACATCAATGTACCAACGAGTAGTATCAGAGGCTTTCTTCTCTGAAAAATTCAGTGTATGAACCTTAGTCAACTAACACTGAATGTTATTCGTTCATAGTTTTCTTTGTGTGAAGTGATGAAAGATCGAATAGAATATTGCTTTTAATATAAATTATAGAATTATCAGCTAATTACATTACATTTATATATACAAATAAATGAAATATCAAATAAGATGCTGAGCAGTATAAACTAAAGAGAATGTGCTTGACATAGATTTTCTTACTATCCTACATGTATTGAGAATTACAGCTTCTTGCATTTCTATGTAACTACTTTTATGCAATTCTAATTTCTTAAGGCTATCATGCAAACTTTTGGGTATTAACCCAGTGAAAGGAGCCAGCCAATGACATCAATGTACCAACGAGTAGTGTCAGAGGCTTTCTTCTCTGAAAAATTCAGTGTATGGACCTTAGTCAACTAACACAGAATGTTATTCGTTCATAGTTTTCTTTGTGTGAAGTGATGAAAGATCGAATAGAATATTGCTTTTAATATAAATTATAGAATTATCAGCTAATTACATTACATTTATATATACAAATAAATGAAATATCAAATAAGATGCTGAGCAGTATAAACTAAAGAGAATGTGCTTGACATAGATTTTCTTACTATCCTACATGTATTGAGAATTACAGCTTCTTGCATTTCTATGTAACTACTTTTATGCAATTCTAATTTCTTAAGGCTATCATGCAAACTTTTGGGTATTAACCCAGTGAAAGGAGCCAGCCAATGACATCAATGTACCAACGAGTAGTGTCAGAGGCTTTCTTCTCTGAAAAATTCAGTGTATGGACCTTAGTCAACTAACACAGAATGTTATTCGTTCATAGTTTTCTTTGTGTGAAGTGATGAACGATCGAATAGAATATTGCTTTTAATATAAATTATAGAATTATCAGCTAATTACATTACATTTATATATACAAATAAATGAAATATCAAATAAGATGCTGAGCAGTATAAACTAAAGAGAATGTGCTTGACATAGATTTTCTTACTATCCTACATGTATTGAGAATTACAGCTTCTTGCATTTCTATGTAACTATTTTATGCAATTCTAATTTCTTAAGGCTATCATGCAAACTTTTGGGTATTAACCCAGTGAAAGGAGCCAGCCAATGACATCAATGTACCAACGAGTAGTGTCAGAGGCTTTCTTCTCTGAAAAATTCAGTGTATGGACCTTAGTCAACTAAGACAGAATGTTATTCGTTCATAGTTTTCTTTGTGTGAAGTGATGAACGATCGAATAGAGTATTGCTTTGAATATAAATGATAGAATTATCAGCTAATTACATTACATTTATATATACAAATAAATGAAATATATATACTGCTGAGCAGTATAAACTAAAGAGAAAACCTATGACCTATTATAAGATTTGATGACTGTTATCTTCTGTAATTGCTCGAATAAATTTTTCTTCAGACCTAGAATCTCAATACTTTTGTGAAGATTCCTAAGAATAACACCTGTTGTAGAAATAATAATCGGTAGAATAAATATTTTTTCATTTTACACACTTTTTAAAATCGTCGGCAAGCATCATATATTTAGAAGTTTTTTCATTGTATTTATTTTTGAGTTATATGTGTCGGGTATAGCAATATCAATTATATATGTTATTCGATTCTCTTTATTCGTAAGAATGATATCTGGCCTATTGTGACTCACATCTCTGTTGCATAGAATGTTTTGTCAAAATGAAGTTGATATTTGTCGTTCTTAAAAATAATCTCTGGTTCATATTTCATATTTGTAACATTTTTTCCTTTGGGAATGAGGTCATGTTTGATGACAAGATATGTTCCCAAATCTGTCCGCCATGAACGCAGCCCCCAAGGGCCACAATAGTGCAAGGAACCAGGATGCCGAGAAACGAAGCGGCAGACTTCAGTTTCGTCCTTATTATGATCTCATCAGAGTCGCATATCGCTTTCCAGCATCCTAACAAGTTACATCGGGGTACCCTAACGATTCCAGAAAGGATATGTCTCGTACATACGTACGAGTGTCGCCCTCTATGGACCGAGACGGTGAACCCACTACCGGACTTCGAGAAAGATACGAACAATAATAAACAGATGTGAGAACGTTAAAAATTCCAACACTTGGAAACATCTTTCGCCGGTCCGTGAATCACATCAACGGTACGAAAGGAGTGAAATAATCTCGTTGAAATGGTGCTCTGGGCCTCTGTTTCCGGGATAGAACCTCCCGTCGGTAAGTATTTGATGAGACAAATATCTTGCGCGACAAACTTCGTGAGGAGTCTACATATGTGAACTTGAGACAAAAAAAAATTATTCGAAAACCCGTAGATAAATGAATAATCCTTCCTGACAAGGCAAGTTCCCCAATCTGCCCGCCATGCACGCAGCCCCCAAGAGCCACAATTGTGCAACTAAGCAGGATGCCGAGAAACGAAACGGCAGAATGGAAAGATATATATATATATATATATATATATATCAATTAGAATCAAAATTTAAGTGATAAACATCAGGAGATCCCATAGGATCTCTCAAGTGATAACCTTGACAGAACAGTAATGTTAAATACCCACTTGGCTATTTATTATTACTATTAGATAACATCTAACGTTCTGGTTCCGTAATGTAGATGATGAACTAGTACAGAAATGCAAGCAAGATTTTTACAAGCAAAAATTTCTGAATGCCAAGGTGATCACTTCTAAAGCTCATAAAATCATATCTGAAGCAACCAATCAGGCAAAATCATGTTAAGAATCTGAGAGACGATGAGGGTTTATCATTTCCGGATAAACGCTTGGCTAACTATTGGATTTCTTTTTCAGTAGTATTGGAATAAAAATGATGAAGCAGATTAACACCCCCGTGAACAAGTTTCGTGTGAATTCTTCTTTGAGGACCTCCATGTTTTTGACACAAGTGACTGAGGTTGAGATCATTGAGCATATACATATTATCAACTTAAATTTTGTTTAAGGTTGAGTATCCTTCCATTTCAAGGTAGCAACTGTAACTCCGATATATAAATCTGGAGATAAAGCAAAGATTTCTAACTACATACCGATAAGCGTGATCAGTAACATAGCCAAAATATTCGAAAAGCGTTTAAAAAAAACGACTTGAAGAATATCTTGTTGAAAATTCCTAATCAGTTTGGTTTTTTACGTGGCCTGAGTACTGAGGATGCTCTATATGAGCAGTGTGTGAAGACGGTATCTCTACATTCAAATTATAACAGAAAATGCCTGGCTGTATTTCTTGACCTTGCTAAGGCATTTGATTTGGTTATCCACGAGTGGCTTTTGGATATGTAGCAGACTTGCGGAATGCATGGTGTGGTGCTGGATATCTTCGCAAATTATCTTCATGACAGAGTTCAGATCGCAAAAATTGGTGATGTTCTAAGCGACTACTTAGTGTCTTAATAGGAATACCTCAGGGAACAGTTTCAGGTCCTTCAATTATCTTGAACCTAAATTTAATAATGTACTACCTTTTCATATCAGGACTATAAAAACATTGAAAAGATTTGCACACAACTGTAAGTTGTTCATTGTAGAGAACACAGAGACATTTCTGAATATCCTAGGATAGGTATCTTCTGTAAATTTTAATAACTTTCCTGGTTGGCACACCTTATACTCAATGTCAGTATTGATTTGGCTGATTTCGTATTTTTGTTCGTGTATAGTCTTGTTTATCACAATTAGTTGATTTTGTTTCGATTTTTATTCTTTATTCATTGATATTCTCATCAATTTTGTATATTGTCAAGGCGCATATAGATGTTCACCCATCTAGGTGCCATAAGTATATGTTCAAGTAAGAGTTTTGGAAATATCATATTTATAAATAAATGTATCTACAAATACAAATTTTGTTTCCATGGCTCAAACGGGCAAATTGTTAAATTTCTGTAATTCTTGAATCAAGGTCATACCAACATTAAGTTTGCAGCAGATATAGAAATTAACAACTATAAATTCTTTAAATCTGACAATAATAGAATCGACTAACAATTCTATTTATAACATCAACAGAAACGAAACCTTCACAAACTATTCCCAAGGACTCATTCTATCACTTAAATCTAACTAGGATTTTATAATTCAATGATTCATATTTCCACTTTTCTTTTCACTGTCACCGATAGACTTTAAAATTGAAATAAATACTATCAGAAAATTTGACTTAAGTAACAAAATTCTCCCAGTTTTTATAGACAAACTTATCCAACGTCGAGAAAAACATCAAATCACACAATTATCATATTCCATAAAAATATGTCATCTGTCTAATAACTTGAGTAACTATTTTTCGAAATTTAAAATAAGCTAGACACCAATACATCTCCAATACTTAACATGAAATTAGACTACTACCTATATAAGTAAGTTCGTATCCTGTTGTTGACCTCTTGAAAATGACTTGACAGTCGAAGCCAGTCATATCTGTGAAAACAAAATTATGGAAAGTATAAAGTATATTTTACTTCATCTTCTTCAATCTAATATAATTCGCCAAGAAGATTGTTTAGTAAGTAATAGTAGTTTAGTAATAATTGTAAACTCAGAAACAGTCATCCTTATTCCTAGAATCACCATTTTTATTCCTATCATGTTGTATACGTCTAGGTACCCTAGGTAAAGATTGGGTTTGTCCTGTAAGTACGCTGAGTCACAAGTACCTCTGTACCGGGAAAAGGGAAAAACCCCTCTCTCCTTATATATTATTCATGAACTATTCGAGATAACACACGTTCTGTATTCATTCATTACATTCCACCTTTCGGAGAGAAATAAACGTTCTTAGTTAAGAAAAAGCAGCAGTTTCAATAACAATCATAATCGAACAATCCTTAATCAAATAATTCAAGTGATCAAACTACACAAATCAAGATCTTTCAGTATTCCGTTGTAAGCATCGTTATAAACGGTTATATCGATATCGCCGGTTTATTAAGATCGTTAAGATCGCAATATTTTATCAAACGACGTCGTTATAACCGATTTCCAAAGTACTAGAAATTAATGTAAGCACAAATTGCCTAGTTACCGATTCAGAATGCCGAGTTTCTAGAAATCCATTACCCTATTAATATTTTCTGATAGGAGACGGGAAACTTCACAGATGGCAAAACAATGCAGCAAAGCACAAACTATTACTTACTCCGATAACGACGTCCCACGTAGAAAGTAAAAGGTGCGGGGCACTAGACGTATTCTCTGGCGGCTAGATAAGGGATATTATTGCTCCCACTGCTTTCAGCATTCGGTGCTGGCTGAATAATATCTTCGCTTCAAATCGTTTCAGCCCTCATAGTTCTATTGCTACCTTTCGGCGAGGATAAGAGCGATCCAAACATCCTTTATATGAGATTTTATTACAAGAAATGCAATTGAATTGAAAGGAATAATTCTATACGCGATAGGCAAGTCAGTTTTTGATATTGCTATGGAATCGGTTTCTTTAGGAATGTAGTTTTCGTCGAAAGCAATCCCAGGAACATTGTTATTATCTTTCACATCGTTTTCAACCGGTGAGGGTCGCGACCCTTGGAGAGGCGGTCAGTCGATCTATATCAGTATTATTTTTATTTATTATTATTATTAATACTTGAGTGAGGGCTTCCTAGGAGCCAAGCCACTGCGACACAGTGGTCTATTATGGTACACTCTGTCCTAGATTTCATCCACGAGCTCCATAATTAATAAGCTCAATCAGCTTCAGTTTGCAAGATCCAAGTTCTTCCATCCTGACCCTGTTAGTATGGCAGTTGAAACTCCCAGTTCCAACCTAGAGAATTTAAGCCAGGCCTTGGCTTTTGTAGTGGAAGGTCCACTGATGGCACGTCGAGTGTATCTGAGACCTGGGAGGCTCATTCAATGCTCACGTACCCACAAGTCTAGCCATCGGTTGTTTTCTATTCTTGCAGTTTCCAGGGGAATTCCGAGCTAAGGCTCCGGTCCTATGAACTCCACGTTAGTTCCTCGAGCGGCCAATGAGTCCACCTTCTCATTCCCCTCAATGCCCGAGTGACCAGGAACCGTATTAGGCGGAGCCTGCTCCGCTCTCCTAGTTTGGCAAGGGTGATGCGACATTCCTGCACCATAAGTGACGTACATGTATCGGATGCCAATGCTTTCAGTGCAGCTTGGCTATCGGTGAGGATTTTAATTGACCTATTTTTTAATCTTCCCACAAGCAAGATGTTAGCACAGTGGTCAATGGCAAATATTTCTGCTTGAAAGACAGTCGCATGCCCACCAGATCGACTGTTACTTGGCGGCACCTCGACCATAGACACCAGCTCCAACACCTTTTTCATGTTGGTTTTAGGTGTTGCTATGTCCGACCTCATACTCAGAACTTCATTGTCCTCAATTTCAGACTGTAGGGCGCCAGGCACAAAGCCGAAGTTATCCGCTTCATTACGGGAAATATGATGGAATCTGTAGAAAGCCATTTTAGCCACTCCTCTTATCACCAGATGAAGGGGGGCAAGGCCCAATATCAGTTCCATGACCGCAGTGGGTGTCATCATCATGCAGGCTGTTCTCTGTAATTTAGAGAGCTTGAGTTGGCATTGCTTCTTAAGATTGCACTCCCACCAAGCAATGCAGCCGTACGTAATACGTGGTCTAACCACAATCACATATAGCCACTGAAGTTGTTTTGGGGAAAGACCCCACTTTTTTCCACAGGACGTTTGACATGCCCACAGGAAATGTCTGGCCATGTGTATTGTGTTTTCTAGGTGCGAATTCCACGTGAGTTTGCTATCCAGGGTAATCCCCAGATATTTTGCCTCTTCCACAACCGGAATAGACACCCCGTCCAGGGTCGGGGGGAAACAAATATCCTCCTCTTCCTGGCAAATGGTACCATAAGGGTTTTGTAAGGGTTTATGCTAAGATTATCTCCTTCACACCACCCCTGAATTGTAAACATAGCCTCCTGAAGTCTGTCGGAAACATCGCTATCATCTCCGACAGCCAGAATGACTATATCATCAGCGTATGCTTGTAGATAAACATCCAGTGCGCCAATTAATACCAGAAGGTCATCAACTAGCAGGGACCTCAACAGTGGGGATAGAAATCCTCCCTGTGGGCAGCCCCTACCAGCCACATCTATAGCAGTAAGACCACGAAATTTAAAAACTATATAAAAGGTTCAGTTATTAAAGGAATATATTTATATAGCTGAATAAAATGGTTATTCATAAACATTAATCAACTGATGCAATGTTCCTAATTCGAAAGTATTTCCATACGTGAATCATCTTTGCAAATACTCACAATTGAATTATTTTCGAATTATAGCAGACAATTTCTTTGCAATGAAAGCTCCTCCTACATTCCTATTTTAACTATTCGCGGATACAAAAATGCGACCCAATTCCTATATTCGCGGCTAAAGATTTCTTTCTTCACGGATCTAATCGGTACATCGGCACATACATTTGTATTAATGAATATGATTCAGTATTCTTTGTAAACGCGTCATCAAATGGACTTATAGAAAAGTAAAAAAGATCTTACTACTACTACGTTGGAAGAATGTTTTTGAATGATATCACCGCTACATTGGTTCGGCTTTTCGATTGACATAAGCCGCCTTCGCCGCTGTCGGTGTCTTCGAGAATGTGAACAAACAAAATGTTTAAGTAATGCAACTTTCTTACGCAATGCATAAAGTATACTGGTAAAATCCACTTTGCGTTTTTTATTGTTTCATTTTTCCATTCATAAAATTGTGATCGAGAAATACATCTCTGTCGTTGTCTTCCAAATTTAGGATGTTACGCTAAATTCACGTCACAACAATTTGAATTAAAGCACCTGATTCCAGTCAACCCTCCATCTGTGTTACGCTACTGGTTAATAGTCTGATGCGCATAATCAGGCTATCAGATAGTATGCTTACCGGCTTCTGAATCTTCTCCAGATTATCTTTCTTCTTCATGAAGATCTTTTCGTTTCAAATACAAAGAACATCACTCTTCCTTTTGTAAAAACAAGAGTGACACCATCGCACAACATTGCCTCAATAATAACCACCGCTTCTCTAGTATAGATAATCTTAACATCACTCATCGTGTCCCGAACAGCAATAAACTCAATTAGCTAGAATCTCTGGAAATTTTAAAAGCTAAACACAATAGAAACAATCTTACCCTTCTTAACGACACCATAGTAGTAGAAAACTTGTTGTTTTTCTCTCTTTTTATAATTTATACCTGTATTTCAATATTTAGGACAAATTGTACAACTGTATCTTACTGCAAACTCAAATTTTGTGAAGTCTGATGATAGAAATATCGAAATAACTGGGTGATTCACCAGTGGCGCGGTGCTCTGTAGCTCAGACACTCTTGAATATTTCATTTTTGTTCGAACGGCATTGTATTTAGAAAGTAAGGATCTACTTCAGCCATTTATTCTGAAGTAAACAGGGTGTCCCAATTTTCTATAGAAAAATCTTGGGAGTTTTTCAGATTGGAAGACCAATTTTTTGTTGAAGATTCAAGAGAGTCCTAAACTTTGCTATAATGTCTTTAAGTAATAAGTTTTTTTGGTGAGGCGTTTCGTCACAAAATTTTTTTCTCGTAGAAATTCATGAAGAAAGGCTAAGTTAGATTATCGCATGACTCCTTCGGCCAGAGAGGATGAATACTTTTTTCCTTTCGTTTTTTTATTGCCAAGGATAGCTCTATTGATGAATTGAGATCTTGATTTTTTCCAATGGAACATTCTGTTTTTATTATTCATGTCAACGCATAAAATATTGTGCCATATTTTTGCAGAAGTTACCTTATCTTAATCTTCGACCATTTTCGAAATAAAGAAAAATAAAATGAAGTAATAAAATCAAAGGTTGCGAAAAAAGAGTTTATTAGTACATATCATTATACTTGATCAGAAAAATGGAGATATTTTAAGGTGGTCGTGTATGAAATACGTAATAGATTCGTTTTTGGTGAGATGATCTACAAGGTGTTGAACTATTTCAATAATTGTTCGAAATGTTGCCCGTTTTTTGTGGACACAACTCAATCCTTCTGAGGAAAAACCGTTGAACTCTCAACAACATTTGCGGATTAACTGACTGAAAGGCGTCGACTATTCTTGTAGAAAGTTGCCTCGTCCGAGAAAAGACTTCTACTACACATATTTGGATTTTCTGCTACTTTGTCACTTGCCCAATTGCAAAAATTGATTATATTTTCATAGTCTTCATTGTTCAGTTCCTCATGCAGCTGTACATGATATACATGAAATTTATTCACTTTCAATATTCTCTGGACGGAAGTTTAACTTATATCTGTTAACTGAGAAATCTCTCTTTGGCTTTTATATGGGCCATCTGTCACTGTCAACAAAACTGATAACTGGTTGTCTTCAGCTGTAGCAGTTTTTGGTTTTTCATGTTTTTAGTAAGCGATATTACCCGTTTCGATAAATCTAATTAGAAGTTGTTCAAAGCATTCTTTGTGCATGAACTCTACTTCTACTACCAACAAAGAATTCCTATCACACTCACCCAGAATAAAAATCATATCAACCATTTCTTCTTTGGAGAACATCATGGCAGTCAATTGAGAAAATTGGGTTCAAACCTCACTTCAACAATGTTTAATAACGAAACACTGATAAGTTCACCATGTGAAATGCAGAAAATGATATGTCCGGATACCTGACAGAAGGCACAAATAAGAAAAATTTCAACATATACCTTGTTTTACGTTTTGATCATCTTGATTTTATCATTCGTTAAAAGAATTATCTGGTAACCTAACCACCCAAGATTTTTTATAGAAAATTGGGACACCCTGTTTACTGCAAAATAAATTGCTGAAGTAGATTCTTACTACCTAAATACAATACCGTTCGAACAAAATGAAATCTTCAAGAGTGTACTAGCTACAGAGCACCGCGCCACTGGTGAATCACCCAGTATATTACGTTTGTTAATTAAATTATCTCCACATAATTATGTGATATTCTTTACAAAGTAAACCAAAATCACAGTATGCAAATTCAAACTGCAAACATTACCGAGCATGCGAATGGTATGATAAGATGGATTCGAACAGATAGAATCATTCAGGACATTCAGGAATTGCTTGAATAGCAAGACTGAGATTTGACTGAAACCGACTTGGAGGAAATATTGAATTCACAGCCTACTAAAACACCGCAAAAATTGCATTCAATTTGAAAAATCTCAGTGCAGATTTAATAATGGAAAATGAGTTCTGTGATTTCTTATGAAAATATAGAATATCTATAGAATGAAGTACCATTTGGAAGAGGCTAATTGCTAATGCCGCTGCTGAATATCAATCAAATTGAAAGAGCTTTTAAAAACTGCAACGCAAAATTTTTCAAATCATAGCCTGAGCCTGAAGATGATTATGAATCAATATAGTCCAAGACTTCAATTAGTTTGATTTTTTATATTTCCCCTGTAATCTCATATAAATTACCATCCCATATTCAAGAGTTTTTACTGTATTGCAGTTATAGCAATAAAATGCATCATCTTGTAGCATTCAATAATCCAATAACGAAACTATTTATTATTATATTATAATACATCTGAAATGAACACTTAAATGAATTAAATCAACTATTTCACGTGTATTTTCGCATTATTTCGCGGTACGAAAATGTCCTGAACGTCTCTGAATGAAAACTGAAAATAAAGAGTTCTCGAATGAAATTTAAATCTGTAATTGTTGGATATGGGTGTGATTTCTACTCTCGATATAATTTTGTGTCCCTCAATGAGAATGATGGCGATATACAATTCAAATTTAATTAATTTCCACCTGAAAGAAAGAATAAAAAACAAGTACTGTGTTTTGAGGAATTTTACTTAATAATTGCGATTCGTAACGCGTTTCACTACACCGTAGCTTCTTCAGACGAATGATTATGCAGAAAATGTAAATGAGAATATAACTATAAATGTTCTTGAGTAATTAAAAGCTTATTGGTCGGCTCCTCCTAAGTGGTTATTTATGGCAGGTATATCCAATAAAATTAAGGAATAGATTGCTCCCGAAAAGATTCAACAGAGGTGAAGGGCTTAAATCGACTTGTTCATTGATGAGTCTATTTGAGTGTTTGTATTTATTTATTTCTAAAGTTTCCCAAAGATCTACCTTCCAATATTTATTATCTGTATGTCATTGCAATTCAATCTATAAACACCTGATTTATTTTTTTACCTGGTTTGGTTTTATTATTTTTATATATTTGCCTAAATTATTATTAGTTTGTTATTTTGGCTAATTGTTTAATCAAATTTAGTTCTTTGTTGAAATTTTCTGGTGATAGCGGGATGTTAATCAATCTATGAATAAAACTATTGAATGCTGACATTTTATGTTGATATGGATGACACGACGAGTTATGTATTATAATATCTGTATGTGACGGCTTATGGTAAATTGCGAAAACATGTTTTCCATTTTCATTCGAAATTGTTATTTGCTTCACAGGAACAGATAGACAGTTGAAAATTTTCGAAAATCATATAAATTCATTACATCCAAAATTGCATTCACAACCGAAATAGAAAGCAATAATTCGATAAATTTCTTAGACGTAACAATTTCGAATGAAAATGGAAAACATGTTTTCGCAATTTACCATAAGCCGTCACATACAGATATTATAATACATAACTCGTCGTGTCATCCATATCAACATAAAATGTCAGCATTCAATAATTTTATTCATAGATTGATTAACATCCCGCTATCACCAGAAAATTTCAACAAAGAACTAAATTTGATTAAACAATTAGCCAAAAATAATGGTTACAATCCCAAACTAATAAATTATATTTTAAATAAAAACAAAGTAGAATCGCATTGAATGAAGTTTACCCTGTCGATAAATTGAAACAAAACTTCAACACCTTAACCTACGTTGGCATTACAAGTGAGAAACTGAAATCATTCTTAAGTAGCAATAATTTCAACATAGCTTTCCAAACTAATAATAATTTAGGCAAATATATAAAAATAATAAAACCAAACCAGGTAAAAACAATAGATCAGGTGTTTATAAATTGAATTGCAATGACTGTGATAATTTCTACATTGGTAGAACACATAGAAATTTTAATATTAGAATATCGGAACATAAACGCAATTTTTCAAATAAAAATCAGATTCAAATTACGCGAATCATCTCTTAGAAAATAATCATTCTTTCGACCTACAGTTTGAAATTTTGCATACAGATAATAAATATTGGAAGGTGGATCTTTGGGAAACTTTAGAAATAAATAAATACAAACACTCAGGTAGACTCATCAATGAACAAGTCGATTTAAGCCCTTCACCTCTATTGAATCTTTTCGGGGAGCAATCTATTCCTTAATTTTATTGGATATACCTGTCATAAATAACCACTTAAGAAGAATCAACCAATAAGCTTTTAATTACTCAAGAACATTTATAGTTATATTCTCATTTATATTTTTCTGCATAATCTTTCGTCTGAAGAAGCTACGGTGTAGTGAAACGCGTTACGAATCGCAATTATTAAGTAAAATTCCTTGAAACACAGTACTTGTTTTTTATTATTGATAATGGAATTTTACCAAGTAAAAGTCTCCCAAATTCAAAAATACGTAAAGTACGTATTATCGTATACAATAATATCTCAGTTTTTTTTTTGTAACATTCATTACGTAAGTGAGATTTTTTTCAACTGAGTGGCGTCCAAATTTTAAATAAACAGGTCTTATTAACATCCACGATTCTATTGCTCTCCGGCGTTCAGCAGCCAATGGCAGTGTACAAGTTATAGTGTGACAATCTACCAAAAGTTCTCTCATACTGACCTCTATGCTTTTAACCACATCAGAATCACTAATGTGTGAATGAGATTTTAGGCGTATACTAGTGTATTTGACCCTCTCAACTGCAAAAGTCTTCTCCTCGTACGACAACGCGATAGTGCCATCATGAAGAAGTCGGTATCGATGTTACGAGGCGGCCTTCGCGGACTCCTCATCTAAAGCCGCTTGGCATCATTGAAATTGTTTGTTTGTTTGTTTTTCCTTTAACGTGCTCTATTTCTGCCTTTCGGCTAATGACACGCCGGGGAATTCTGTCACCTCACTAACCCGGGAATTTTGCCGAACCCCTCTCGTGTCGAGGGAAGGGATTTTTAATGTCCAACACATCTCTGTTAGACAGGACCGACAGCTTTACATCTCCTCCGAAAGATGGACACTCAAGCGATTCCCAGAATCCGAAAAATCGCACCGACTTCGTGGGGATTGAACTCAGGTAACTCTGCGTAGGAGACGAGCATCATATCCCATACGCCACCGAGCCGGCTATCATTGAAATTCAATGAACGAAAAGGAGACAACAAGCCATGAAACCACCTACAGCATCCCATCCGATTGAACTTTGAAGTGTCTTTTTTTTGGTTATTTTAACTCATATTGTTTTAATTAGATCCTTCACAAGAATTCATTCTATTACAATAATTTGATACACGCGTGCAGCCACAAGATATATGGAATTACTCGGAATTCAATTAGCGAGTATAAATTATGTTTCAACACTTTCAATAAAGGATTTATCGACATATGCTATGTACCGGTACAATACCGTCAGTAATTAACTTCTAGTTTCAAAAGGGTGAATTTATATTATCCTCTCCTAATTCCAATAACCCCCTAGGGAAGTTTTGAAAATGGATTTCCGCAACAGGCGGTGTTTAGTGTAATAAGGTTATACTCATGTTTACACCTTAAAATCCGTAACATTAAGCTAAAAGGGAAAAAACATTATACAGGGCCATTTTATGATTATCCTTTTTCACACTGAAGTAATCTACGAATGTAGGATATGATGACAAAATTATCCTTGTTGTGCAGATTGGCCAGTATTGTACAGAGTGTCTGAATTCATTGTGGTGACTTAGATATTGTTAATCTGGATTCCACTTGAATATTGTTTCTTAGTTGTCATTCTGACATAAGTTATTTATTCGCAACATTTAAATGTACGCTCGTTCTTTTAGTTTAATAAAGCCTCGTTGAAGGTCAATTAGTCATTATTTTCAATGAAATAAAACTAAAGTATTTAGATTTTCACTATATTAACAAAACTATGACCAGTTTCACCACACTGTGGCTTCATCAGATAGATACAAACTAATGAACAGAGCTATTCCTTATATATTAATCTTATTTCCTACTTAATATTACAATAAGTACAAGAGGTATGTTGGAAAACCCATCGGAGTTGCTTACTTTATGAATTGAAAAGATTGAGTAAAGGAGAAGGATTTAGATCTAATTGATTTTAAGTAACCTACCTGAATTCTTTTCTTTGTTGATCTCTAAAATTTCCAATAGATTGAGTTTTTGTTTATTATTTTCATTGTGTAAAACTTTGAAATTATCATCAAAGTTATGGTTATCTTCGAGTAAGTGATTAGAATAATGGGAATCTGATTTATGATAATTAAAACTACGTTTGTGCTCGGATAATCTAACTTTGAAATTTCTGAAAGTTCTAGCTTTTTGACAAAAAGCAATCCAGAAAGTATTTCCAAGTATAAAAAGTTCTAACACAAAATACAACAGCTTAACTTATATTGGTAACAAAGTCTAAAATTAAAATCATTCCTCCCACATTATAATTTCAATATAGCATTCCGAACTGATAATTCTTTAGGCCGACATATCAAAAACTGCAAATCTAAAATTGATGAAAGTAATAAATCTGGTGTTTATAAACTGTCTTGCGGGGATTGTAATAAAATTTATATTGGTAGAACTTTCAGAAATTTCATAGTTAGATTATCCGAGCACAAACGTAGTTTTAAATATCATAAATGAGATTCCCATTATTTTAATCACTTACTCGAAGAAAACCATAATTTTAATGATAATTTCAAAATTTCACACAATGAAAATAATAAACAATAAAATAGGTAAAAAAACTTTTTAAGTTAAACGGTTTTATGTTAAACATACATTGCACTGTTTAAGATAAATGTACTAAAAACCAGAAAATAATAAAATAGATACAGTCGTGGGAATTATAAACATATGCATAGACTAGACTAAAATAAAACCGAGGGGCACGTCAATTGTCTACAATCGTTGATTAAAATGTTTGTTTTGTAATGTTACACTATAATTATTAGGCAGTTGTGCAACCGACAACGATGGACGTGTGATAAGTAGGGCTAGAATGTGGAAACAAGCTAGCAAGCTCGATTATAAGCGAGTTTTAGGGTTTCATAGTGGTGAGCGAGTAGTACTTTTGTCATATGTTTTGTCGATTAAAGACAAACAACAAGCAGTGAAACGATTCCTCGCCAGCCAGCAGTGTGAATGTCCAACGATAAACTAGTTAAAACATCTCTTTTATTTACATGGAGTGTATAACTATTAGAATTTCCATGAGCAAGAAAATAGTAAATAATTTCCTCACCGTCTGCGGGCCAACTGCCTAACGACGAATTAAACGATTCTTCTATCGCACATTAAGTCGATAATTTGTAGACAATTGACGTGCCCCACGGTTTTATTTTAGTCTAGTCTATGCATATGTTTATAATTCCCACGACTGTATCTATTTTATTATTTTTTGGTTTTTAGTACATTTATCTTAAACAGTGCAATGTATGTTTAACATAAAACCGTTTAACTTAAAAAGTTTTTTTACCTATTTTTATTTTCTAGTTTTTAGTTTTATTTCGCATTCTTTTTAATTCATTTAGTGCTTTATTATTGCAAGGTTTCTTGCCCGTTAGTTTATTGCAATCCAACTCCTCTATACGTAGTCCCTGCAAAGATCTTACTCTACTAAGAGCCACGTAGGCTTGACCTTCTTCAAACAGTTTCGCACCTAAGTATACGACTGCGTGATCCACAATGCTGCCCTGCATTTTATGTATTGTAGAAGCCCATGATAGTATTAAAGGCAACATTCTTCTTTCAGCTGTCCCATAATTGTACTTAGCTGGAAACTGTATGGCTTTCGGGTGTATAAGATGTACTCCGTCTCCGTCGCGTTGTTTTGTTAACCTGGCTTCATATTCTTCAGGCGTTTCTGACGCCGTCATTTGTGTATATCGCTGACGTTGCTTTTTTAACCTGGCCTCATATTGCTCAGGTGTTTTTAACGCTAATTGTTCCCGTCGTTTCTGTAATCGACTTTTTCTATCACCTTCACTTTCTTTAGCTCGTTTTGCTTGATACTTTTCTTTCGCTTTTTGAAGCCTTCGTTCACGTTGTGTTGCAGTTTCTGTTTTATTTATGTTTGTATTTTTTATATTTTTTTTACCATTTTGTTCCCACGAGTAATGGACATTTAAACGGTCGACCCCCAGAGGTCCAATAAAGGGCAAGGCTATGTACAACAAGATGCGCCTGAGTCTTGAGGGGAAAACGCTAACGACATATCATTTTTATCCACCCTAATACAGTTCTCGGCGCGTTTTAACCTTTCACCTTAACTTGGGTGGTGTACCGCTAACGACGTATCATTTTTAGCCATCCTAACGCCACACAGTCCTCAACACGATACAAAATCTTGACTTGGGTGGTGAATTCAGGCTGGATATATTGTATTCTACTGGTTGAGCACTTTCATTTGATACCCATATTGATAGGATTGATAAAACCTACGTTATCCGCCATTTTGTAGCGGCCGCCATCTGGGATTTCAATTTTTTATAGTATATTGTATTCTGCTTGTTGAGCCCTTTCATTTGATGCTCATATTGATGGTATTAATAAAACATAAATTATCCGCCATATTGTAGCGGCGGCCATCTTGTATTTATAATGATAATGAATAAATATAATTGTATTGTCACCAAAATCCAAAGAGTATACAAAATTTCAGATTAATCGGTTGACAGGAAGAAGGTGAAATTTGAATTACTAAATTTGACCCAAGAATAAATAAAACAAACGGGGTGAGCTAAATAAAACCGTTTAAAAACTCAATCTATTGGAAATTTTAGAGATCAACAAAGAAAAGAATTCAGGTAGGTTACTTAATAGTCAATAAGATCTAAATCCTTCTCCTTTACTCAATCTTTTCAATTCATAAAGTAAGCAACTCCGATGGGTTTTCCAACATACCTCTTGTACCTATTGTAATATTAAGTAGGAAATAAGACTAATATATAAGGAATAACTCTGTTCATTAGTTGGTATGTATCTGATGAAGCGTGGTGGAACCAATCATAGTTTTGTTAATATAGTGAAAATCTAAATACTTTAGCTTTAAATGAGATAAAACACAAGGTTTAACTTTAATCTACACTTTATTTGAAAAAATTCGACGACGTTTCGCTGACACAGCAGTTTTATCAAGAATGAAAAATAGAATGAAGAGTATGGTATTATAAACAAATCGTAGAACAAGTTGGATGAATAACAGGAAAATCCACACCGAGCCATTGTACAGTTAGTATGAAAGGTAATAAAACTAATTAAACAAGTTAAGTAGGGGTGAGTAATTCAAATCTACCTGTTCATTCAAAAGCTTGTCCGAATGTTTGTATCTATTTATTTCTAATGCTTCTAGGAGATCTAATTTTGAACTTTTGATTTTATATGTAATATGTCAAAGTTTTATTGAATGAATGGTTTTCTTTTATTAGGTGGTTTGAATAATTTGAATCAGATTTATTTTTATCGAAGCTACGTTTATGTTCAGATGTTCTTATGCCAAAACTCCTATAGGTCCTACCGATATAAATTTTATCACAAGAACCGCAATTGAGTTTATAGATTCCTGATTTACTTGATTTTTCAACACGAGATTTATTATTTTAATATGTTTACCTAAGTTATTAGAGGTTTTGAAAGCTATATTAAGATTTTGTTTGACGAGAAAGGATTTAATATTCGTACTTGCAGAACCGCAGAATGTTAAACTGTTGAATATTTTATAGTCTTTATGAATAGGATATACTTCATTTATTGCTTTCTGATAGAGTTTTTACGAATGATTAGATCTATCATATCCGGATTATATGAATTATTAATGGCTATCTGTTTGATGATGTTTAACTCTTTATTATAATCTTCTACTGATAAAGGTAAATTGAGTAACCGATGTACCATGCTGTTTAAAGCTGCAACTTTGTGTTGAATTGGATGTAATGAGTAGTTATGTATAATAGTATCAGTATGTGTTGGTTTACGAAAGACCGAAAAAACATGATTATTATTTTGTTTAGTGATTTTAAGTCCAAAAATTTATGGAATCGTTCTATTCAATTTCTATCGTCAATTTAATGTTCAAATGGATGGAATTAATGAAATTAACAAATAAGTCTAATTGACGAGTAGTTCCAATGAAACATACTAAGATGTCGTCAACATATCTATACCAATAAAGAAATTTGGAAATGAGTGGATGTGTATGAATTTTCTGTTCAATATTATTCATAAAAATCTCTGCTAAAAGTGGACTCAAAGGATTTCCCATGATCAAACCATTTTCACTACTGTAATAGATGTTGTTGAAAGAAAAATAATTTTGTTTAATGCAAACGTCCAACAGATTCAATATTTCTGATTTGATTATGTGGTTAACATGATTCGAATTCAACATGTTTTCGATTAATATTTTGACATCACCTGGAGGAACACTTGGGTATAAATTCTCAACATCAAACGAAATAAGTTTTGCGTTAGGTGGTAGGTTAACGTTAACCTACCACCTAACGCAAAACTTTTCGTAAACCAACACATACTGATACAATTATACATAACTACTCATTACATCCAATTCAACACAAAGTTGCAGCTTTAAACAGCATGGTACATCGGTTACTCAATTTACCTTTATCAGTAGAAGATTATAATAAAGAGTTAAACATCATCAAACAGATAGCCATTAATAATTCATATAATCCGGATATGATAGATCTAATCATTCGTAAAAACTGTATCAGAAAGCAATAAATGAAGTATATCCTATTCATAAAGACTATAAAATATTCAACAGTTTAACATTCTGCGGTTCTGCAAGTACGAATATTAAATCCTTTCTCGTCAAACAAAATCTTAATATAGCTTTCAAAACTTCTAATAACTTAGGTAAACATATTAAAAATAATAAATCTCGTGTTGAAAAATCAAGTAAATCAGGAATCTATAAACTCAATTGCGGTTCTTGTGATAAAATTTATATCGGTAGGACCTATAGGAGTTTTGGCATAAGAACATCTGAACATAAACGTAGCTTCGATAAAAATAAATCTGATTCAAATTATTCAAACCACCTAATAAAAGAAAACCATTCATTCAATAAAAACTTTGACATATTACATATAAAATCAAAAAGTTCAAAATTAGATCTCCTAGAAGCATTAGAAATAAATAAATACAAACATTCGGACAAGCTTTTGAATGAACAGGTAGATGTGAATTATTCACCTCTACTTAACTTGTTTAATTAGTTTTATTACCTTTCATACTAACTGTACAATGGCTCGGTGTGGATTTTCCTGTTATTCATCCAACTTGTTCTACGATTTGTTTATAATACCATACTCTTCATTCTGTTTTTCATTCTTGATAAAGCTGCTGTGTCAGCGAAACGTCGTCGAATTTTTTCAAATAAAGTGTAGATTAAAGTTAAACCTTGTGTTTTTATCTCATTTATATCATGGATCTACATCAAGTAACGGCCTCCACAATTCAAAAACTTTAGCTTTATTTCATTGAAAATATGTATATCGATTTTCATCAAGTAACGACCTCCTCAATCAAATCAAATCAATTAGTCAATTCTATCACAATTTATTAAAGTAAAAACTCAATTCACCAAAAGATAGAAAAACTTCTGGCTCCTGAATTATTTGATTTCGATCTCGACTCGCCGACTGCTACAATCGAATGGGAACATTGGTACAGAAGATTCCCCAATTTTTTTTTGATTTATTGAAATTCTTCAATATTTACAAGGAATTGTCATGATAAAAGTAGATAAGTGAATGTGCATAAATATAAAATATTCAAAACTGATATGCACATTGACAAATTTTTTAAAAGTTGATTTCTTTTACATATTTAAAACATAATCACCAACTGGACAGCAAGAGACCGTACGATTTATTGATGACTGTTATCTTTTGTAACTGTTCAAACAAATTCTCCTTCAGACCCAAAATCTCAATACTTTCGTGAAGATTCCTAGGAATAACACCTGGTGTGTAAATAATAATCGATAGAATAAAATTTTTTCATTTTCCAAATTGTTTTTATCTCGTCGCCAAGCATCATATATTTAGAAATTTTTCATTGTATTTATTTTGTATATTATGTGTGTCGGGTATAGCAATATCAATTATATATGTTATTTGATTCTGTTTATCAGTAAGAATGATATCTGGTCTATTGTGTTTTACAGCTCTGTTGCAAAGAATGGTTTTATCAAAATAAAGTTTATATTTGTCATTTTCACAAATAAACTCAGGTTCATATTTGTAAAATTGCATATATTATTCATATATTATCATCTTGCAGAGCAAGATGATAATATATGAAATACTGTTTCTGAAGAACAGAAACACCTACGACAAGAATCATCTATATTTTGTTTGATGATGTGTTTTCTATAATTCCTCGTGAAAACAACCTGATCCTGGATCGCAATTGCCAAGCCTTCTGTTTCAGCAAACAATTCTCCAGAAACTAACCATTTATTCCATGCGATTTCATCAATATAATCATTTTTCAATTCTTTAGGGTGCTTTTGTGTAATTCCTTCTGCATCCAACTTTCTCTTATAGAATTATCATCAAATATATCAAAATCTACCTTTTGCATTGACAAGTTCAGAGGTGTAAGATTATAATCTGAAGCATCAGCAATATCATGTAATTTAGACGTTCTCTGTTTATATGATTAGAACGTAGATGAAAAATCTGTTTACTATGAAGATAATTCAAATCAGTTAATCCACGTCCTCCAAGATGTCTAGGTAGTGTAACTCTTTGAACAGCTGACTTTGGATGGTGCTTATGATATTTACAAAGCATTTTCCTCGTTTGACATTGTAATTCATTTAGATCAGTTTTAGACCATTTAATAATTCCAAAAGAAGAAGTAAGAATATGAACTGCATAGGAGTTGATAGCTCTGAAAAGGTTTTTACTAGTTAAATGACTCTTGATGATAATTCTAAGTCTTCTGTAATATGAACTTCTAATATTTTCTTTAGTGCTGCTATGGTTAATTGTCTTCTGTTGACAAAATCCAAGATATCTATATGTATCTCCTTGATGCATTGGCTCGATTTCGATATTGGATATCTTTATATAATCAGAGGTGATCTTTCCTTTTCAATAGAAAGATTTTTACATTTATATATATATATATATATATATATATATATATATATATATATATATATATATATATATATATATATATATATATATATATACAGTACCAATAGGTTTTCTAAAGGTGTTGTAATTAATTTTGCTAATTAAGTATGAAATTGACAGTCCTAAAATGAAATTTTATTCTCGTATGGATACTGTTTATGAGTTTGAGAAAAGGATCAAATTGTCTAGGTGAGTACGCGATCGAGGTATCTATACCTAAAATGAATTTTAACAGGAAGTAAGAATTTAGTACCTCGTTTTCTATGCTACACATGAATATATCATTTGATTTAGCTGTTGATAGTAGGAATATATTCACAAATTCCATTTGTGTTGCAATAATTCTTAGCTAAAAAATAGTATCGGTTAAATCCATACATTATTCTACTTTTATCCACAATGAAGTTACAGGGGTCGAAAATTCCTTCAGATAGAAATTTACAGTTTTCACAATAATAATTTTTATTGAAGCATTTTCCTTACATAAAAGAAATTTATGAAATAACATAATACGATAAAAACATCAGAAATTTCATGAAAAAACAAGTACTATTTCTTTTACTAGTATATCTTGATGGTCCACCCTCTATAACATAATGTATTCTGCACATAGTCTGCCTGATGAAACTTCGTAGGAAACTAAGACGTCTTAATGATGCAGATAAAACTCTGGACTAAAAGTTTAAATGACTCTGTTAAACTGTTTGTGAAATAGGGAAAAACCACCATCATTTCAAGTCTCTCTTATAAAGTTAGAAGGGGAGCGTTGAAGGAAGTACTTAATTCAAATTAAAAAATCCCTGAGTAGATTATCTTACCATCAGAAACGATTATATTTAATTTGAAGTTGCAGTTCTTGTAGGTATATTACAGAGGTTGCTATAATATCTGAAGTTGACATTTTAGATCAACAGAAATTTCTAAAAATTCATCAGATATGAAGTGAAGGAGAAAACCCTTCAAGTTTTAGGTAAAACGCTTCAGCGATAACTTATGCTCTGATAAAATTTATTTGCACTTTTCAAAGGGAGACGAAAGTCGTTTCTTTTATGATAGAATTCAATTCTAGAAGTTTTTATTTCGATGATTGTCAAAGACGGACCAGTCTTTTCGTCAGAATAAAAAATCATTTACCTTACCTAACGGTAAAAGGGTCAGCTTTGGCCCATTCAAAACTGTTCCATTTGTGAACGACAAATTGGCCCTTATATTATCCTAATAAGGTTTAGAATTCTCAAAGGAATACATTAATATGTATAACATTTCTTCACTGGGATTGTAACACAAAATATGTTGAACCGTTGTATGAATTCATTTGAATATTTTTTTACGGGCTGCTTTCTAAGTAAACATGATGTTGCATAATAGTATGTCACAACTTGGGTGGTAAATCTACGTACAATTTCAAGAAAAAAGTTTATATAAACATAGGTGCGCAAAAGCTCTGTTTCGGAGCTACAGGGTGGTTTTTTTTCTTCAAAACTCCTACAGTTTTTGAGATATTCAGCCCAAATTTGGTATGCGAAATTTATTTTTTACAGCCTCCATCCTTATAGGTACTAAATTTTAACTAGAATCTACCAGGTGTTTTCTTTTCCGGAGCCATGTCTTCTTCTGCCCTTTCAAACTTGTTTGCAGTACGCCACTGATCAGCGTACAATCAATTTTTGTCATCTTTGTTCAATTTAGAAACTTTTTTGACGATTGTAATTTTTTCGTATCTCCGACCGTTCTCGAGCAAAAAATTATTGAACGATTGTATGTATTCGCTGAATTGAAAGCACTTCTAATTAAGGTAACGACTAGTAGGCTTTGTTTTTTCCATTTATTTATTCATTTCGACAGTTGCTGAAGTTGAACCGGTGTCTGCTCGAATTGTTTATTAAATTAACGATTAGTTTCAATGCTTTTGAAGTTATTGCTGTAAGGAAAAATGGCTAATTTTACTAACGCCGAATTGGCTGATATCCATTACATATACGGTCTGGCTGACGGAAACAACAGAAACTAGGCGATCTTATCAGGTGCGCTTTACAAATCGGGTAACACCAGATAGGCAAATATTTGCAAATAATGATAATGAGGAAGCAGTTTTTAATTGTATTCATTTGAATCCTCATGTAAGTACAAGAAAAAGTGAAAATCAGTTAAATACATGTTCTAGTTTGAAGGATTCTCCATGACTTTTTATTGTACTCGTTTCATATTCAACGCGTCCAAACTCTACTTCCTAGAGATTTTCCTTCGAGACTGAATTTCTACCGATGATTTTCAAATAAAATAAGAGAAAATATTTTTTTCGATAGTGAAATAATGTTCACAGACGAAGCTAACTTTTCGAAAACTGTTATCACAAATGTTCACAATAATCATTATTGGGCTGAGGAAAACCCCCATTTGATCGAAGAATCTCAACATCACGAACAATTCTCACTAAATGTCTGGCTCAGAATAATTGGAAACTATTTGATTGGGCCATTTTTTTGCCTAACAGGCTAAATGGTCCCGCTTATCGGCAATTTCTTGAAGAGGAGTTACCTTTATTGCTCTAGGATGTGCCGCTTTTGGTGAGAAACATGATGTGGTTCATGCATGACGGGGCACCAGCTCATTTCAGTGGCCTCCTAGGTGCTCAGACGTAAATAGTTTAGACTTTTTCTTATGGGGATATCTCAAAAATTTAGTTTGAATCACTCCAGTGAACACTGTAAAAGAATGATACAATAAAAAATGCCCCAGGAATATTTCAAAGAATGCGTGATAATATGCGAAGAAGGACCAGCAATTTATTTATTTTTTAATTGTTTTTTTTTTCAATTTGATATTGACTAAGTATAAGTTGAGTCTAAGAAGACAGGCTTTCAAAATAAAAGCAAATTTTGGGCATACCTATCGAGTATTTCCTTTTTTTTCATTTAGCGAATAACATACAATTCAAATAATTCAAATTCAATAATTTTTCACTCGAAAACGGTTGGAAATACGAAAAAAAGTGTCAAAAAAGTTTCTAAATTGAAGGAAGATGACAAAAATTGATTGCACGCTGATCAGTGGCGTACTACAAAAAAATTTGAGAGGACAAAAGAGACATGGCCTTGGAAAAGGAAACACCTTGTGAATTTCAGTTTAAATTTGGGACGTGTAATGACGAAGGCTGTGAAAAATAGCTTCCATTCCAAATTTTGGCTGAATATCTCAAAAACTGCAGGAGTTTCGAAGAAAAAAACAATTTTTTCCGGAAATTTCAACACCCTGTAGCTCCGTAACGAAGCTTTTGCGGACATATGTTTATATGAAATTTTTTTCTTAAAATTGCACGTAGATTTACCTCCTCAAGCTGTGACATACTATTATGTAACACCCTGTAGAAACTTGATGTTCAAATATTCACTATATTGACAAACTTTTGACGCGTTTTACCACACGATGGTTTCATCAGATAAGTAGTACATTTAAAAAAATTCTATGTGCTTTATACAGGGTGATTCACGAGTGATCGTATAAGGCATAACTGAAGTTAGATTACACTTAGAGGAGTTTGAATCGGCGCTGAGAATACAAGGTAACGCTATTCGTTTTCGATATACAGACTGTTTTTAGGATTCGGGAAATATTTTCTAATTGCAACAACTCTTGAACGCATACACCGATTTCTTTGATATTTCGTACCACAAATAACATGGCTTATGCTAACAATACTGCTTGTAGACAAAAGTCGAATTCCAGGGCCGGACTGAAAAAATTAATTTTTTCCTCGAATAAACTAAACAAATAGTCTGTACATGATTTTTCCAGAACTCTTGCACACGATCCTGAGCAGCAGGAATTTCTCATAATAACGAGCCTACTGCGAAAACTGTTGCATTCCACTTAACTTTTTTATTCGGGTATGATTATGAGGACAACTAAATTTTATTGTTTTGGAAACACTTCACGATCACCAAATGTAACTTACCTTCTTACTAATCATTCAGCATTGGTTATTTATCGTTTTTGTCCCGGGAATACTCCAACTAAACCTCTTCCCATAGAATGAAGTCGACGAAGAATTACAGGGACGTATTCCGAAAATTATTCTTTTTCTTAAACCAATACTGTGATATAATGATATACTACTGTGTGCAGAAAGTGAGGTGACTCAGCATTTATTTTGAAAAATCTTTTTTTTCCTCCAAATCAATTTCATCGCCTTCAAAGTGATCTCTTCCAGATACAATGCACTTATGCCAACGGATTTTTCAATCTCCAACCGATTGTGAAAGTCGATTTCCTTGTTAGCGTTCAGTTAACTGGAGCGGTCTTTTGGGTTTGCTGAATGACCAGAAGTCACACAGTGCTAAATCAGGTAAATACGGCGGTTGTGGAACAATATTGACACAGTTTTTGGCGAAATGGTCACGAAGAATCAATGCAGTCTGAAACGGTGCTAGAACCAAGAATTGTCTGGCCACATTTCCGGTCTCTTTAGGTGAACAGTTTCACACATACGACGCATAGTGCTCAAATAATATTCTTTGTTGGCAATTTGACCGATGAAAGGATCTCAAAACGCACAACATCGCGATAATTGAAGAAAGCAGTCAACACGACCTTCGATGTTTACGGTACCAATCGAGATGTGCGCGTCTGAGGCTAATAACTTCCTTCAAAATAATATTGACTGATCTATATGATATGTCAAAAAGATCAGCAAGATTTCCGATTGTTAACCGACTATTTATAAGTACCGAATCTTTGATTTTTTGGACGTGAGCTTCTTCAGTCGAGATTAATGCTCTAAACTCTACACGTTCTCGACCATTTTGGAACTCTTTATACCACTCGTAAACATTTTTGTCGACATAGCCTCATCACCAAAGGCTTTTTGCAATATCCTCGTTGAATCAGCAGAATAAAATTCATTCCGCTAACAAAATGTAAGGCAGATTCTTTTCTCAACAAATGCAGACATAAAAATCAAGAAATTCACTTCTAGGAGCTTACAAAACGAACCGTATTTTGAGCACTAATGAATATTATATTTTTTTTTATAAATGATATGTCATATGTCATATTTTTAAAACGACTGTCAAAATTTTCCTTTGAATCAAACAGGAACCACGAAGAAATAATATATGGGAGATGTCAACCCAAATCGGCAACACTTAGATGACCGAACCTAGCCATCGGGGCTCTCTTTGTCAAACAGAGAGGGAATTGTTTTGTTGAGTTTGAATTTTGAAGATATTTTGCGATTATACTTCATAATTGGCAGGAAAGAACAAGGAAGTGATTATAATTCAGGAGACTCACATTGCGACGGAATAACATCTCCGCGAAAGAGGAAATATCGCAGGTTATGTACTTTCTGACTATCTCCTTAGTCCTTTTTATGGCCATACTTGCTATGTAAAATCTTTTCTTAAATTCAAATGTGTTTAGACATATAAGATTCAGGTATAATTGTTGAAATATTTTTCTGCTGGTTTTCTTTTTCCATTGTTATAGATTCCTGTCCCAAACCCACGTCCTTTCTCCCTTGTCGTCGTCTGGAAATCTTGGAGTGCAAGATAAGAATGAGAATGGTACTCTTCATGTACACACGACTAACACAACATCAACAGACAAGCTATTGCTAGTGCAATAGCGACAGGGACACGAGTTTTTTTCCTCAGGTTTTTTCACTCGTTTATTGAATCATATGCAAGATAGTATGGTTCCCTGTTATATTTCCTGAGCTCTCACTTGTAAATTCCTCTTTTCAAAAGAATATATATATATATATATATATATATATATATATATATATATATATATATATATATATATATATATATATATATATATATATATATATATATATATATATATATATATATATATATATATATATATATATATATATATATATAACATCTTTCCGATAACTTAGGTACAATTCGGCCCTCTTCAAGAAGCGTGTGAACACACACATTAAATCATCTTAAGCAGCCCCACCTTGGCATATCGCCTTCGCCCAAGAATTGAGAAAAAAAATTACACTGTTTCGAAAAACAAAATTCTTTTCCTATAGTACAAGATGTTAAAATTCTTCATTTTGTCTTCTTAGAATCATATTGGATGAAATAGTGTAACACCAATAAACAATTATAGTAAGAACATAACAATAGTTTCATTCATAATGATTTGTTTTTCCAAAAAAATATGCAAAAAAACTTCCTTTTCCAAATCTTCCTTTATAAAATTACAAAGTTTTACCTCCAAATTTTAATTCACCCTGTATCAAGCGGGTTCACACTGAACAATGTAGATTTTATGAATTCCTGTATGAACACCTTAACGCTCGTGATTATCTCGCCGAGTAAACTTTTTCGCACAGTTCGGTCCCTGTTCGCGTTCGGGAGAGCACTGAATTGGACGACAGACGCCTGGACGCGACGAGGGATGCATCTACCACGCTTCCTACTATTCCCAGTTTTTCTTGGCGCCGCAGCTGGAACATAATGACTTATTCTTGTCAAAAGAATACCGACATTCTAACTGAATGATATCTTGTTTTCAGGTAAAGTGAAATAAATTAATATCCAGTGAGAATATTCACTGATTGTCATTTATAAAAACTAAGAGTTACAATAGCATTAATATTACAATAGAGAATTAATTAACCGTATTGAAATTGAAATGAAAAGTATAATAAGTTCCCACAAGAAAAAAAGAAAAGAAAGATCAAAATTTGAGTTTATTCAATATATAAAGTAGTGAACAAATCCAAAAAACTTTTGACAATTTACAATTTACAACCCCCTAGCAATATGTGAGCACCAAAAAGGCGAAACAAGCATGAAAGATTAACGAAAAATTGGAAAACAAATTTAGTTTAGTATAAATAATTAAATTTTTCATTACTGGCCTATTATTAAAGGAAAAGTCAACATTAGTACTGCGGAAGATTTAATCTTATGATACAATGATGAATTTATTGCACTACAGTATAAGCTCTTCATTCGAGGGTGTATATTCATAAAATTATAAGGGGATGTTCCTAGCTGATAAAATAAAAAATAAATATATATGAAAATCAATTCAATTGAAATTTTTGACCATATTGAGCGATTATTATCTTCATAGGTTTATAGAATTTTGTAATTTTTTTCCTTCTTGGCAGCTTTCAGAGGTTCCTTCAATTCAACTGATGTTCAACAGTGGCATTGGCAATTATGACATTTGTCATATTTTCAAACGACTGTCAAAATTTATTCGCAAATTTTCCTTCATATTAAACAAGAACCACGAAGAAATAATATATGGAAGATGTTAACCCAAATTATTGGGTTCATAATGATTCTAAAACATCTATAGATCATAATCGGCCGAACCTAGCCATCGGGGCTCTCTCGGTCAAACAGAGAGGGAATTGTTTTGTTGAGTTTGAATATCGAAGGGATTTTACGATTATACTTCATAATTGGCGAGCAAGAACAAGGAAGTGATTATGTTTCAGGAGACTCACACGGCGACGGAAGAACATTTCCGAGAAGAAGAAAATATCACAGGTAAAGTACTTTTTAATTATCTCCTTAGTCCATTTTATGACCTTGCTTGCTATGTAAAATATTTTCCTCAGGTTCTGAATGTGAGGCTGGCAGTTCAGGTTCTTGTCAACTATGAGGCACTTAATGCTGTCGACCTGCCTAATAGACCTCTTATTTGAATTCAACAATAGGCTTTCTTTACTTGTCTCTGTGTTCTTCAATGTAAAGTTGATAAACATTGTCTTGTCGACATTTAGATACAAACCATTCATGTTAAACCAATCCATACACCTCATTAAGCACTGATGTGCATTGTCTAGGATTTTTTCTTCACCCTCCCCGCTAGAAATAAGGGTGATATCATCAGCGAACATTGTGAGACTCTCCAGGTTCTGTAGTGCTGTTGGCAAGTCATTGATAAAAATTGAAAACAACAGTGGTCCAAGCCCAGAACCTTGTGGTACACCAGAACCAATGCTTAGACTGGAATATTTTTGCCATCGACCTCTACAAATTGAAAGCGATCTATCAAAAACGATCTGATCAACCTATTTATCTGACCCCTCATACCAAGGCAGTCCATATATATATATATATATATATATATATATATATATATATATATATATATATATATATATATATATATATATATATATATATATATATATATTCTTTTGAAAGGAGAGGATTTACAAAAATTTGAATAATTATATTCACAATAAATGCTTATATGTATAATTTTGGTGTGTGTCAGAAAAACACAAGTGTGAGCTCAGGAAATGTAACAGGGAACCATGTGTTAGTGTCGTGTGTACATAAAGAGTACCAAAGATTTTTCTGCTAAGCCGCTTCATTCTCTCTTGCATTCCATGATTTCCAAAACAAGGGTGAAAGGAAGGGGGTTTGGGACAGGAATCTGTAACAATGGAAAAAGAAAAACAGCAGAAAAATATTTTAACAATCAAACTTCTTATATGTCTGAACAAATCTAAGAAAAGACTTTACATAGCAAGCAAGGTCATGAAAATAACTAAGGAGATAATAAAAAAAATACATAACCTGCGATATTTCCTCAAATTCCATCTCTGTTTGACCGAGAGAGCCCCAATGGCCAGGTTCAGTCTTCCAAGTCATGCCGATTATGATCTATAGATGTTTTAGAATCATCATGGACCCAATAATCTGGGTTGACATCTCCCATATATTATTTCTTCGTGGTTCCTGTTTGATTCAAAGAAAAATTTTGACAGTCGTTTTGAAAATATGACATTCATTTATGAAAAATATAATATTCATTAGTGGTCAAAATACGGTTCGTTTTGTAAGCTCCTAGAAGTGAATTTCTTGATTTTTATGTCTGCATTTGTTGAGAAAAGAATCTGCCTTAACAAAGCAAGGCACTTCAATCCAACATCAATGTCATCATACAATTTATCCAGGATATCTATCAAAGCAGAATCAGTCGATCTTGCATTTCTGAACCCGCGTTAGCAAATTGAGAGAATATTGTTTTTCTTTATGAATGTTACCATTTTGTCATAGATCACTCTTACAAGTACCCTAGACACAGCAGACAGCTGTGTGATATCGGACGATAGTTGTCCATAGAAGTTGGTTCCCCCTTTTGGAAGATCATCTTGATACGAGCGATTTTGAGAATATCAGGAAACGAACCAAACTCCAGTAAGAGCTTTATGAGAAATATTTAAACGTCGAATCCATATTTCAGCTACATCAACAAACACTGAACAAGAAGAGCAAAGTGTGTTGTACCCAATGTAAACTCAATAATTCTAACGAATTGTTCTCTTCTGGTTAAGTCCATATCTCCTGTTTGTCAGTTACTTACTTCCTGAATATCAACACAGTTTGAAAAATTTGGTGGTAGTTGTGATAGTGGGGGATTTCAAGCATCGGAAGTTTGGTTCAATAAGATGCGATAATCTTCGCATAGCATTAAAACCATTGGAGAAACTGCATATACAGACGCTGCTGCAGCGGAAAGATACCTAGAAAAAATTTGCAAACCTAGTAGCTGATAGAGAATACAAACCTGAGCAAGTATTTAATGTTCCATATGTTACGCTCTATACCGTCTACACAAAATTGCTAATATAACAACTTGTCTGGCTTATTATTTTGCTCACTTCCATTCTAGAGTATCGTATGGGATTTTGTTTTGGAGTGCTTCTACTGAAAGTACAAGGATATTCGGAATGCAAAAAAAGGCTGTTCGTAATATATTGGGTTTTTTTTGGCTCATACAAGAACTTATTTGGAGGACTTAAGATATTGCCTATAGCTTGCGTATACATACTTGAGTTGCTGACTATTATGAAAAAAACCTCAAATCGTTCCAACGCAACAATTACAATCACGAATACTCAACACGCAATTCCGAAGATCTTGTCATACCTTATCATTCTTCTTCTGCCTATGAGAGGTCCCCTAGGTACATTGGTATCAAACTGTTCAACAAACTCCCCAGGCATATTAGGGATATACAGAACATATTGTAGATCACTTAACAATTCATTTATAGTATTGTATTGATGGTGTTTCTTATTGTTTATTTTATTCATTTAATTATTATTATTATTATTGTTTAGTTGACAATTTGCCAAACTCAAATTTGTGAAGAAGCTTTAACAACCAGGCCTAAGTGTTTACCAAAACTTTTTGGCTCTGCCATAGTTTGTGATAAGTCTTGGGTGGCCAATTTCAAAAAAATCACTCTGTATATAGATTCTCATAAGGAAATTTAATTGCACAAAAAAAGAACTATCCAATTTGGTGTAGTCGTTCGGTGATCAGAGCAGCTCATTTTGTACTAATTCCTACCGAGATAGTTCTGTAAGTATACATCAAATTTAAGTCACCCTGTACATACAAGTTCCTAATTGCCCCCATCCTTTACCCTAGTTTTTGCTGTTAACATTAATGTATTTCACTAACACACCTTCCACCTTAAATCAAGAGTGTCAACGGAAACGTGAACCATTATTCAAAGATATATTACATAATTAAATCTGGAGAAAATTATTGTATGTTACAATAGCGAATACATCCTGTACGTTTTTTATCTTCATCTGTCTTTGTCAGACACAGATTGATTATTCACCATCCAAACCTCAATGACGCGAAAAAGAACGGTCGAGGGAGTAAAGCGGAAATTGGAAGATTGATGCTTCTACGTATAAGTTTGAGTTGGACTTTAACTGTTTATTTTGGAATGGAGTACCGATACCTAAACTGGATATTTTCTCAAAATATACTTTTGCTATAGGATATTTCAAGAGGATCGAGTTTCCGCGCTAACAGCTGGATGCTGGAATTAAATTTCAAAGTATTGGAAATTTATTATATCAATCAATATGTGGGGAATTTATTGGACCACACCCATTTGAATGGTTGAACTAGATAGTTCAATGTTCGAACATCATCTGCCAATTTTGATGTTATGTAAACTAATAATAAATAAAAGTTCAAGACAGTTTCGACGAGTGATAAGGTGCGAAGTTGGTGAAATTCTTTCTGAATAAACCTCAAATTTCGTGACATCAGTAAAATAGATGTATTAAAATCATAATGATGATGGCTTACAGAAGACGAAGATCAACATAAACTCTTCAATCAAATTTATCCAGGCACCAATTTCTCAATCCGCCGTTGCCAAATTCAGTAATATGATGAGAACATAAGATTGTCAGTTTTCACCTTTACGTCTCTTTTTATTTTTTTTATGCGAGCTTCCCAGGAATAGGCGAACCTGTTACACCACATGAGCGGGCGCCTGGGCAGAATTGAGGTGTCTGTTCACTCGCTTCTTAATGAGGGCCAAATTGTAGGATGTTCCACAGCTCATCGGCCCTGTGAATGAAAGAATTCTTTTAGAGTGAGGTTCGAGGGGTCGTTAAATGTACCGCCATATGATGAGAACTCCTTGCCAGCCTAGTGTTGCGGCAAAACATGAGTTTTCCCGAAACAAGCTCTTTCAGCTCCTTGGAGCATCTTCCGTGGAAGTATCAGTAAAACAGAGAAAGGTCAGCAACTTGTCTTCTGAGAGCCAGCGGTTGGAGATCGCGGGTGTTCAATGAGGCGCACAGCCCGTTTTCGCACACTATCCAACATCCGCAACGAATGTTTGGTCGCACATCCCCATACATAGGAACAATATTCCAAAACAGGTCGAATCTGAACCTTATATAGAAGCGACAGCTGAGATGACGTGAAGTATCGCTTGGTTCTGAAAAGAAAACTAAGTTTAGCTTAGGCTATTGCTAATACATGCTCATGCCAGCAAAACCCGGAGTTGACCGTTATTCCAAGAAGGTGAATCGAATCTTTGGATGCAATTTGTTGGCCTTGCATCATTAGTGGAGGTTCTCCAGCGGGAACCTTTCTAGAAAACGTAGTTGCTTGCGTCTTGCTCGCGTTGAAGCTCACTAGGTTCAACTGACCTCATTTAGATATCCTCTGTAAGTCAAAGTTTAAGTTGTTAGTTCATTGATATCTCTGACGCTGAGATTCCGCAGCTGTAATCGGCCGCAGACTACTGAAAGACGAAACCAGGGTACAATCGTCTGCAAAACCGAAGATCTTGTTCTCTGTAGATGACAGAAGATCGTTTATCAGCAACAGAAACAAAGTTGGCCAAAGAATGGATCCCTTAGGTACCCCTGCTCGCAACCGGAAACAATCAGATGTTATACTGTCGACCACAACTTGAATTGATCTATTTGAAAGAATGCTACTTATCCAACCCCGCAATTTTTCGGGAAGCCCATATGCAGCAAGTTTATTTATCAAGACTGCATGCCAAACCCTGTCGAAGGCTTTAGAGATGTCGAGGCCTATTGCTCTAGATTCCCTATGCTTTTCCATCGTTAATGTTCTAACATGACGTAGGCGAGTAGATCTCCTGTCGGTCTTTGCCTGCGAAAACCATACTGACGGTCGTTAATAATTCCCTGCAACTCAAAATATTTGATGAGTTCATCATTTCTGACTCTCTCCATCCATTGGCATAGTGTCAGTTGTCAACTTTTCTACGTTATTATTATTATTTGAGGAGTAATTTCCGAAGCTTAATCCTTCAGCATTGAACTTTGCACCATTTTTGAAACCGAATGCACCAAGCCAAATAAACAATATATATGATCAAGACATTCTTATATTGCATTTTATTTCCCACAGCAAGCTAATTAGGTGATAATATAGTAGCAACAGGGAGACGAGAGACTATTTAGTTTTTCGGAAACATTCCAGTTTCCTGTCTTATCAAGTAGCCGAGATTTTTAGTAGAAATTGACATAATGAAAGGACTGCAAACGTCTTCTCTTTTCTTAGATAACCCTTGACCTGCAAGGTATGTATGCCTTGTGTCAGAAATAAAAAGGGTACTGTCTGCATCAGCTGGTTGAACGCCGCAGATATTTTATTTTTTTGTTTTCTTCTTAACCCTTGAAATTCAATTCTATATAATCAGCTCTACATGGCTGGATTTCATATTTTCCTCCATTATAGGGACCAAGGTTATCGAAAAGATGAACGCGAGTTCCATAGCAAACTAGCCCTGTAAATAAAAGAATTTTTATAGAAAGAGATACGTGGCGTAGTCAGTTGGACTGTTTGCTGATGAGTTCTTCGTAAGCCTGGTTTTTCTTTGGAACTGGATTCTTTGTGGACACAAGCCTTTCACTTCTCCAAAGCAATTGCCATGAAATTAATGAATAATTATTACCTAAAGGAACTATTGCAAAATATTCATACTACTCACCCTCAAACGATAAAAATAAGAAGTACAACTGCCATTCCATAAGAAAAACATTTACGATTACCGTAATTCTTTTGGTTAGTTGGGGCATTCAGAAATTCAATGTCGAAATCATTACTTGCTAATTTTTGGGCCTCTCATTTCTATCACTCAAAATCTATCAATAATTCATCAAAATATCCTTGTTTCTAGTACAATCTGTTCTTGCACCTCTTCTCTTCAATTCATATATGTCTGACATCCCTGAAACTTCCTCTACAAAGTTTATTTATCCTGATGATATCGCTTTGGTTTTTCAACGCTATGACTTCGAAATAATTGCGCAAACACTAACTTCTGATTCAGAAATTTCGAAAACTGAGGTTTCTTGTTTTCATCTGAATAAGCATGAGAAGGATAGACAACTAAGATTCTTCAATCAATCACTATTAACTCATAATTTCACTCCAACATATCTTGGTGTAAAGCTTGATCGTTCCTTGACTTTCAAATTTCATATTGATAAGTTATATTGCAAAGCTTTGGTATATTCAACAGTAGAATATTGCTGTCAGGTGTGGTTGAATAGTGCTCATGTCAATAAGATTGATTCTCAGTTGAACTGTTCTATGAGAGTTATAAGTGGATGTATCAGTTCAACTGCTACCGGTTATTTGTAATATAGTTCCTTTCCATATTCGCATGAAATTAGCTCTTAAATCATCTTGGTATAATCATCACTCATTTTCAAAAGTTTTTCCGATAATACACGATCTTCAAATTCCACCTAACCTGAGATTGAAATCTAGGAAACCTATTTGGTCGATTGACTTCTTGCGTACACAGGTGAAGGCTGTTGATCTTTGGAAAACTGAATGGCAGTAAGTCGAAGTGTTCAATAAAGTTCTCATAGAGGATCCTTCCGAAAGGGTGGCAGGTTTCGATATAAATAGGAAAAATTTGTGTACATTAAATCGTCTCAGGTCAGGACATGGTCGTAATAATAGTATGTTGTTCAAATGGAATACTGTAGAAAGTCCGGCATGTGAGTGTGGCGCAGCTGAAGAAACAATAAGACAATTAGTCCGTAACTGTCCTATTTATCATTTTACGGGTGGTTTTCAAGAGAAATACATTCCGTTGCAGATAATTTCATTAACTGGGTAGAGAACTTCAAGTCTATTTAGGAGATTAGTTACAAATTTTAAGGTTATTATTGTTATAAATATATTCTATTTTATATTTCTGAGAATATATTTATAATATTTCTGAGAATATATTTATAACATGGTGTCAGGTGTGGGGTGTTCGTGAAATATAAATACAGAAGATATCAAATTAAAAATATTGTTATCTGTTCAGAAGAAACACATTTCACGTTCACAAAATGTCCGACGATGGTGAAGCGAGAGTCGACCATGTGCCGCATTTAAAACCGATCAACGAATTGATTATTTCATCTAGTGAAAATAATGCATCGAATTGGAAAGAATGGTGGGAAAATTTTGAAATATATCTAATAGCAACAGGATTGATTGATTCCTCAGATTGTCGAAAAATTGCAGTAATGTTACATTCAATTGGTTCAAAAGGTAGGCAAATTTACAACTCATTCAACTTGAAAATCACAAACACAACACTAGAAGATGTTAAAACCAAATTCGATAAGTACTTTGAACCTCAAAAAATCTCACGATGTTACGTCATACTTTTTCACTAGAACACAAAAAGTTAATGAAAGTATAGAAAATTTCATAACTGATCTCGAAAACTTAAGCATGAAATGCGAATTTAAGGACCTTCGAGAATCTCTAGTCAGAGATATATTCATTGCAAACATGAATTCCCATCTGATGAATATTCGCCAACGTCTACTTCAAGAAGTCGATATTTCTCTACAAAAGCCGTCGAATTAGCCAAGTCTGTAGTTATGGCTCAGCAAAATTCAGATAAAATCCAGAAGGAGCATGTAGGAAGTTCTGATCAAGTCTTATACATCAATAAAAGAAGTTCTACATCAGGCTACAATAAATTTGGACAATCAAGATCCAGAAGTTTCAGTCAGTCATCCAATGGGTCCAGACGTGAATACCAAAATAGAAGACCATCGCCAAGTGACAACATTATGTGTGGAAAATGTGGACAACAGCATAGATACAAGTGTCCAGCTTTAAATGTCAAATGCAGGTTATGTAAAAACAAGGTCATTTTGCAAAATTATGTTTTAAAATACAAAGTCAGTCAAAACTTTAGAATCAGAAGATAATTCAACTTCTAATTTAGTCTTTCCTTTTGTCGGTATGATAGAAGATACTATTATAAATAAGGAAAAAGATTCTTGGTCTTTGAATATTTTCGTCAATAATTTCATAATTAAGTCTATTCTTGATTCAGGTGCTGATGTTAATGTCATGTCATTTCAAACCTCCAGTAAATTAAATTTACCAGATTCAGTCATTGATAAATGTCAATTTTCAATTAATAGCTTCGGAGGAAATCAAATACCAGTAATTGGAAAATGTGATCTCAAATGTTTTTTCAATAATACATATGAAATGATTACATTTATAATAGTCGATATATCTTGTCAAACTGTCTTGGGTCTACCAACATGTCAAAAATTGGTATTTTAAAAAGATTTTTAATATCACAAATAATAATAATGATTATAATGAAATTCTCAACGAATTTCAGAATGTCTTTCAAGGTCTTGGATGTTTACCGCCAATCTGCCATATCAAGTTACGTCCAGACGCTGTTCCTCATGTCGATCCACCTAGAAAAGTACCATTTGCTCTACATGATAAACTTCGAAAGGAATTAGAAAGAATGGAGAGCATGGATGTCATATCTAAGGTATCAAAACCTACGTCTTGGGTCAATTCTATAGTCATAACGGTCAAAAAGTCAGGTCAATTAAGAATATGCCTAGATCCAAGAAATTTAAATAAAAATATTATGAGAGAATATTTTCCTCTAAAAACTTTGATGAAGTCAGGTCAAAATTAGTCAATGCTGCATATTTTTCGCATTTGGATGCATTCTCCGGATTTTGGATGCTGAAATTAGATGATGAAAGCTCAGATCTATGCACATTCCAAACACCCTTCGGTAGATACAAATTCAATCGTTTACCATTTGGTATATGCTCATCATCTGAAAAATTTGTTCAAGTCATGAATGATTTATTTGGTGATATTGAGGGTGTACTGATTTTTGTGGATGAATTTTTAGTATATGGTGCTACTTTAGAGATACATAATAATCGTCTTAGAAAAGTTCTACAAAGAGCTAGAGAACTCAATCTTAAATTTAATAGAGAAAAAGTAAAATAGCTGTCACTGAAGTACGTTTTTAGGTCATATATTCAGTAAAGATGGTATTAAAGTCGATGATGAAAAAATTGAAGCTATTAAACATTTACCTTCTCCTTCTAATACTAAAGAACTTCAACGATTTTTAAGAATGATTAACTTTTAGGCCCTTTTATCAATAATCTGTCGCAAAAATAGAAATTCTTCGAAATTTATTGAAATCTAATAGTCACTGGATCTGGGATGAAAATTGTGAAAAGGCATTTTCCAATTTGAAAGATGTTATAACGAAGTCTCCAGTATTAACATATATTATCCCAATTGTATGACCGCTCCAAAAGTCAGAAATATAAAATAGAATATATTTATAACAATTATGGGCTACACCCCCAAATGGTGTATGAGATGTTCCATGTTGAAAAACAGCGTAGTGTTCAGTTCTTAGATTAGGCTAGGATTGCACCCTCTTAGGGCTTTATTCCAATGGTGTATGAGATGTTCCTTATTGAAAATCAGCGGAGCATTAGTTAAGTTCTTAGTTAAGGCAAGGACTGCACAAGGACATTGATTAGTTTTTTAAGTTCATGTATGATTTATTTTCTCACTGCATTTCAATTCAAATATTTATCGTCTTGACAGTTCACCCGCCTTATTTTCCTTACAGATATGATTGCCCCTCAATTCTTAATATTAGGCAACAATTTCACACGTATACAATCCAGAACCTACGTGACATGATCCAGACAAGTGTTACGATAGTGAAATACTCACTATCTCTCTCGTTCATAACAGAGAGGACAACTCAAATGGAAATCTAACCAAACTTAGCTTCACTAACCTATTTTAACCTCAAACCTAGTTTACATTACAAATAAGTAGTTAAAATTCAAGATTAAAAAATTCATCTATAGAGTAGAACGGGTTATCCAATAAGATTTTTCGGACCTCTTTGAGGTACTTACCTTCAGTCAAGGTTGTCAGTCTACTTGGAAATAATGCCCAGATGATTGACTCCGGTCTGTGTTCTGTTCATGCAATGATGGGGCAAGGAAATCTGTTGTTTAGCTATGGTATTGTAGGAATGGAAATCAGCATTCAAGATGTATTTGTGATTTTTGTTTTCGTTGACGTACTTGAGGCAGGTGAGTATGTAAACTGCGACAATAGTAAGTATTCTCTGTGATATGAACAGACCTCTGCAACTTGTGGTTCTAGTATAATGGATTCTATCAAATACGTGCTTCACCCAGTGACGAACTTTGTGAAGGTCGTTCAAGATCAATTATTTTGCCACAAACCATCGATGCAGTGTTCGAAATAATACCCGATGATCGCAATGTGACTTACCGTGAGATTGAGACAACCCTAAACATTAGTTCCGCCAGCGTGTCGGTTGGCACAAAGATATGTTGAAAAAATTCTAACGCAATGCTTCAAAAGAAATTTACAAAATCGTTACAGGCGACAAATCTTGGATATATGCGTACGAGCCCAAAGCTAAAAAACAATCGACACTATGGATCTTTCAAGACGAGCCAAACCCAACAAAAGTTGTTCGTGTAAGAAGCGTTTCCAAGCAAATGGTCTTTTCAGTAAAACCGGTCATGTCGCCACCATAACATTACAGACACGTGTAACGGTCAATTCTGAAAGGTATACAATCATTGGTTTGCAGCAAGTGTTCGATGAGTTGAGGAAATCAAATCGAAGAGCCAAAAGTATTCTGTAACATGATATGAGTGATCACAAATATCAGCGCATAAGATGGACTTCTTGAACGTACAAAACATTAAATTAACGGGCCATCCACCTTACAGTCCCGACTCGGCACCTAATGACTTCTTTTTTTTCGCGCACACCAAGAAAAAACTGAGTGGGCAACGATTTTCAACGGCAGAAGAGGCAGTTGTTGTCTTCCAAAACCAAAGTTTGGTGGCGAAAGTATTTCGAAAATTGGATTGAGCGCATGCAAACGTGCATTGATCTACATGGAGGTTACTTTGAAAAACAATAAAGTCATTTCTTCCTCAAGTTACTTGTATTTTTTGTCAGGCGCAAAATTTTAGAGGCAACTTACGTAAGAGGCCTTTAATTTAAGCTTAGATTCACGACTTCTGGAAAATTTAGCGTTACAAGCTTTCCAATGATCTATCGAACGCCATATATGATGAAACCGGAGTTCATGCCATACAAAATTTAATCGGATTTTTTTAATAGGATCAGATCGGCCTTCGTATTGTTCCTGGATAGGTCTAGTCTACACTAATTCAACCGGAAGTATGCGTTCAAACAAATTCCGATTCTATGCACGTTTGAAGCGTATGATATCTCTTGGTCCACTCCTTGTTCAAGAGATGAATAAAATAGAGATGTTTCCTGTTCAGGACATCAGAATGAACGTGGATATGAATATAAATAGTCAGAAAACGTTTTCGGAAATCATGAATAATAGAATGAAAATAGTAGAGCTGAATAACGTCAGATGTTATCTAGTATGGATACCTATATCAATTTTATGACAGGAGATTATTTTATGAAGACTTATTGCAAGGTTGGACATTTTTATCAAAGATTTCTGCTCAGTTTTCCACACGTGCCCAGGATTCGAACAACGTAAAATCCGATATTGTTTCGCATAAATCTTGGAATATTTAAATTTGATTTAATCAAAACTTGATGTGATTTTTCGGTTTTACGAGAGAACGTGAAGTGAGAATGAATTCAATAGTGGAATTATCTAAACATTCGTCCCGCTTCTAAGTTCACTATTTTATGGTTATGTCGAAAACCTTTCAGAATAAGGTGTAGCTTTTGGATTCCTGTAACGTCAACGTTATACAGGGTATCACATAATAGTATGTCACAACTTGGGGGGGTAAATCTACGTGCAATTTTAAGAAAAATGGTTCATATAAACATAGGTCCGCAAAAGCTTCATTACGAAGCTACAGGGTGTTGACATTTCCGGAAAAAATTGTTTTTTTCTGCATAACTCCAACAGTTTTCGAGATATTCAGCCCAACTTTGGAATGCAAGCTTTTTTTTACAGCCTCCATCATTACAGGTCCTAAATTTTAACTAGAATCCACATGGTGTTTTTTTTCCACAGCCATGCCTTCTTTTGCCCTTTCTAAGTTTTTTGCAGTACGCCACTGAGCGCGTACAGTCAATTTTCGTCATCTTCGTTCAATTTAAAAACTTTTTTGACACTTGTAACTTTTTCGTATTCCCAACCGTTCTCGAGCAAAAAATTATTAAGCGATCGTATGAATTCGCTGAATTGAAAACAGTTCTAATTGAAAAATGACTAAATAGGCTTTGATTTTTTCATTTATTCATTTATTTTGACAGTTGCTAAAGTTAAACCAGTGTCTGCTCGAATTGTTTATTAAATTAACGATTAGTTTTAAGACCTTGAAGTTATTGTTGTAAGAAAAAAATGGCTAATTTAACTAACGCCGAATTCGCTGATATCCTTTACATGTACGATGTGTCTGACGAAAACACAACAGAAGCTAGGCGATTATATCAAGTGCGCTTTCCAAATCGAGTAACACCAGATAGGCGAATATTTTCAAATATCCCCAGAAGGTTGAGGGAAACTGGTACTTTTACTACAAACCAAACTATGAGAACTCCAGATAATGAGGAAGCAGTTTTTAATTGTATTGATTTGAATCCTCATGTGAGTACATGAAAAATTTTGAATCAGTTGAATATTTTACATGTTCTAGTTTGGAAGATTCTCAGTAGTTCTTCTACGATAATTGCAAAACAGCTACGTTCGCTGTTTGACCTTGAAACAGCCTTGAAGCTTGTAGATAGAGACATTGTCAATGTCATAATTGAAAACAGCGCATGGTTCGATTAGTAGCTTGCCCTTCAGTAGATCAAATCAGGTAGTAGTTGATGGTGTAACGAGTCAAGCTTTTCAGGTTAGTGGAGGGCTACTCTAGGGCTCCATACTCTGGCCACCCCTTTTTCTGTTGCTGATTGGGGATCTGCTTCACTCCACTGAAAACAGAATATTTGGGTTTGCTGACGACTGAACTCTGATGTCTTCATTTTCTAGTCAGCGTCCTAGAACTGCTTAAAATTCAGACCGACAAAGATACCAACAGAGCATGTCAGTGAATTCAGACTTGAAGAAGGTATCAGAGTTGGGTCGATTGAACTTGGTCAATCTTAACGCGAGCAAGACGCAATCAATATCGTTCTGCAGAAATTCTGGTGGAGAACTTCATTCAATTATGCAAGACAAGAGCATCTACTCGATATCACAGTCAATACCGGAGTTTGCTTGCATAACCATGCATCAATCATTGCCGAATCTGCTTCTGTCAAACTCAGTTTTATTTTCAGAACCAAGCAGTATTTCAAGCTATCAAAGCTTTTATACAAATCACAGGTGGGAGCTGGTTAGAAATATTATTCCCAAGTGTGAGGCTCCGCACCTAAACATTCATTGCATCTATTGGATAGTGTCCAGAAGAGAATAGTGAGCCTTATTGACCACCCAAAGATCACGCGTGATCTCTAGCCTCTGGCGGCAGGTTCCTGATGCTTCTATTCTCTACAGGGAAGAAGACAGTTCTAAAGATATATTAAGATCCCGAAAAAATCTCATTTGTCGAAAAATGCGTCCTTGACACAGGAGTTTTCATACTTTTGTGATACCCTGTATATATATATATATATATATATATATATATATATATATATATATATATATATATATATATATATATATATACTATTGGCGCCTCTAACGAACTAACACAGAAGACTCTCAGAGCCACCGGCAAACGATGAAGACAAAGAGTACCCTTTTAAAGAAACTTCAAGACTAGTTAACATTGAAGACTGAATAAAGGTCATCAATGAATTTGCACAAATCCAGATGAAATTCATCGGTATATGTGTACATATTTATCGGATGTTGATATATAACATTATTTTTTCGATAATCTCATCGCAGAATCAATTGCTTTGATCTAAAATGAACATAAAAGATATTCACATAGAGAATGGTTCGATTTTGATGTAGATTGCTAGATTATTAATTATTAACATTCCAGAAAGAGACAATCAATCTGAAAATTTCAGAGAATAAACGTTCCAAACATGACATAACTGAATATATACATAAAAATTTCTGTCAGTTATAAATATGAATAGAGAAAAAAGAATGAATTGAGGAAGAACATCGGGTTGAAAGGGAGAGACGACTTGGCGCCATGGATTGAAGCCAAATTTGTGGATTTATCGACAGAAGTGCTATTATTTCTTTCAGGCATATGGCAAATCGGAACGACACAGATTTCTATCGGAGTCGATACCAAAGTGCAAAGAAAATTGCGAATTTAATGCGAAGGAGATAATGGATAATTACATGTATTGAAGTATATAGTGTGGAAAAGATATGTACCTACTCTTGATAGCAGTCGTCATATATTATAGAAAACGAACGAACGGATCGAATTTGTACTTCATTTTCTCCACTTGCAATGAAACTTAGTTTTAACTTTTCAGGCATGGAATATTTTGTAGTGTATATCCTGCCTATAGTAATTAAATTCAAAAAGAAATAATCATCCCTTAGATCTCCAGACAACTGATGTGTCTAAGAGAGAGTACTTTTTCCCCTTTTTCAAAAACTTTGAACTCAGGGACTTGTAGCAATACAGCCTAGAGCTTCCATACTCTTCCTCTAACCCAGAGCTGGGTATATGGAATCTTCAAGCCCTATATCGATATTAATATCTTACTCGTTACACAAATTAGGTTTTGATTGAAAATTCGATACCCACTTGGGAAACTAGGTGATCTATAAGTAATTCGTAAGCCCTGGTTCGAGTAGGAATATTACCTATTGATCTGAAATTGAAATACACTCAATTTCATTTCAATTTCAAAATTTCATAGTTGGTAAATATAACCCGATCTGTTTTAGACAAGCAAGCTATTGAGTTAGCTATTTCAGCTTAAATTATGATAGACTTTGAGTGTAATACAAGGGCAATATCTTAGGGAAATAATTATGTAATAAAATTGGACATTGGAACATTTACTTTATTTGTTCATGGATAACACTCATATATACATGGTGATATACTGAAAGCTACTACTCAGGAAATGAGAAAGGATAAAAATCGAGCAGATCGTTGTCGTTTGCATCGATAAGTCCATATCGCGCTCATTCAATGTTAACAAATCAACAGTACGATCTATGAAAGAATATGTGAAATAATGTCGTCTACAGCTTCAACTTTACTGTCAGCGAAAATTGCTTGTGATCCAGCAATAGAAATAATAAAATCGGCGTTATCATTGTGCGTCAAAGACCGCAACCAAAAAAAGAAAGAAAAGAAAGGCCCTGAGTGGTTCATCCGGAAGAAAACGAAGCGTCTCTACGCACATTTGAACGAACTAGGTGGTAGTTAAGGTAGTGGAAAATTTCAAGCATCTGAAGATAGTTCAATAAATTTAAGGTGCAGCAATCATTGTATAGCATTGAAATCATTGAGGAAGCTGCATCCGGGGACACCGCTTCAGCAGAAGGATATCCAGAAGAATTTGCAAACCTAGCAGCTGATAGAGGATACAAACCTAAGCAAGTATTTAATTGAGACGAAACTGCACTGTTTTGGAACAGAATGCCAAATAAAACATAAATTTCCAAAAGCCAACAGTCTGCCCTTGGATTAAAAGCAGCAAAGAATAGAGTTACAATGCTGATATGTTCTAATGCATCTGGAGATTGTGTCAACGAGCCACTGGGATTTGGCGTACTAATAAAAAAGCGTAGATTACAAGTGCTATTTTTGTCTTTGTTTGCTATTACAAAATGGCTAGTTTTTCATACGAGCAGTCGTGATTTCCATCATCTGAGAAATGTCCTTCTTCTTCTCTTCATCACCTGGTTACATAAGTTTAATTCTCTCGAAATCAATGAAATTAATTTTATCGGTTGAATGTTATTATTTTGCGCATATATTTTTATTGATATCAACACCATCAGTACTAATAGAGAGTGTTGTGTTCATTATTAGTTAATAATAAAGATATCATGGAATTATTGGATGAAAGCGAAGTATATAAAATACTCTGCAGTGATTGCGAGACCTTCTATATAGGTCAAACCAGAAGATGAATCGAGAAGAGAATTGAAAAATATAAAAGATCCATTACTCAAAACAAAAAGTCTACTTATTATTCTGACCTTTGTATGAATGAAAATCATTTCATAGATTTCGAGAGAATTGAACTTTTACTTCCAGGTACTAGAGGGAAGGAGACATTTTAGGGAGGATGGAAACCAAGTCCTCTCGGTGGAGGCCAATTTGTAATCAGCAAACAGACTTCCGTCTACCTCTTGTTTTATATGTCGTTATATTTGAGTAAATTAACTCAGTTTGCTTTTCAGTATTGTCTTATTCTGATACGCATAAACATATGTCTAGTATTTTAATATGTTTTTGTTAAACATTTTAATTAAACATTTACTACTTTGCTACCTTCATTTTCATAAAATAAATAACATCATTCACAATGTACTTTGTTCTGTTTAGACTATATTCTGAATGATTATATAACATTGTGTTGAGCGTTCTTATTGAGACACTGATAGTATAATATATTTGGCAAGCCCGGAATGAAAGCTGGTGTAGAAACAATTCAACACATATGTTCAAGTGAATACATTCTAGTATAATCATGTGTATAACGTCTTGTTTGATGTTACCATCTTCCTTCACTTCCATTAATAACATCACATTCGTCATTTACCATGTAGTCAAATCTCTTAAGACTATATTTTGAATGTTTTGTTTTATCATTATGTTGAATGTTATCATTGAGACACTGACAGTATTATCTATTTGGCATACCCAGGCTTTAGGACTTATAAAGTAGAGTGTTATTATCAAAACTTCAAATATTTGAAACAAATTTCCAATAAATGAATTATAAAAGTAGTATGCCTTTATTTCCATAAATTTTTTTTTTGAATATTTGGGGCAAATATATAATCCAAATTTAACTTCTGCGTTCCTAAATAAGACATATCATCGCTTGCTGGAACATTGTCGTATTTATTGTAAATTAATAAAGTTAACCCACTTTCAATCATATGTCAGAGGTATTTATCAAAAGTGAAAATTAAAAGATGTCCAGCCTTGAACACAGCACAAATGCCTGATTCATGTACATTGTATGTCCCATTTTGGGGGTGCCACCAGGAGCATCTCTGTTATTATCTTATTTTTAAATAAACCCCAAAGAAAAAATCTAAAACGGATAGGTCAGGAGACCTAGGTGGCCATTGAATTGGGCCATTGGTACCGATCCATTCATTTTCAAAATTTAAATCCAAGTAGTTCCTCACCACAGCCGAATTATGGCAAGGAGCACCGTCTTGTTGGAAGTAATATGTGTTGAATTGAGCAAGAGGAATGTCATCTTGCAGTTGTGGCAGACAAATATTTAAAATTTCGAGATATCTCTGTGCATTCAAGTTGCCATCAAATATATAGTAGGCTCATTTGTTGCCCATTAAGAAACACGACACATTGAAACCGAACCTCCCCTGCTGCCGTCGAGCTACTGCTTCGTGTTGGTTTTCGTTTGCCCAGAATCTATTCGTATGGCGATTAAAGATTCCGGCACTGCTGATTCTTGACTCATCAGACCAAATGATATGTCGCCCAAAACGAGCTTCACCTCTGATTCTCCCTAAATACCAATTGCAGAACGCCGTTCTCCTCTCTGCATCCCCGGCATTGAGATGATGAATTATTTTATGTTTATAGGGATGATATTTATACTTTCTCAAAATTCTTTGGGCTCTGCTTTTTGACACACCCACTTCGCTCTCAATTTGCCGACACGATGTAGAATGGTTAGCCTCAACAGCTGCTAACACGTCAAGCTCATTATCACCTCTATTCCGTTTATTGTAGTTTTCACTTCTTGGTTTCTCTAACGAACCATAATTGGAAAGATTTGCTTCCATTTTAGCGAAGAACTTCCTGTGTCAGTCAGGTATTTAATATTGATTAGAATTACTACTTCCATTTCCATTGTCGAACTTACCTATTCAAATAGTCTTCTGATGCACGGACTGCGTTACAGTGACACTGAAAGTAGACCTCCTGCATATCAACTTTTTCGAAATTTTCGTATATTCTATTTTGTTCCATAGTGTGAATTGCAGAAATTGACTAAACAATCCAAATTCAACAACGAACACTAATTTTACGAATTCGTATAGACACGAAGCCAATATATCCACAGATAATGAATAATAATAATTATTGGTCGTTCTATGGTTTCTAATGAACGTGCATAGATGAAGACTTCTGTGTTCACAGAGAGCATTCAGACATAGAAGATATAATCCGAAGATGCACTTTATGTTTACAACATGATGGAAATCAGTTCGAGCAATATATGTAAATCATTATGAGAAGTAAATTTGAGTAAATTATTAGGTGCCTATTATTATTCTCATGTAGGTATTTCTCAGAGAACTCTAGAAACTAAACGACAATCTCAAAAATAAAATAAAAAGCGGAAATTGCGGATGTCATAAATAACGATGGAATCTTAGGAGCAGCCTAGCTCCATTATTTCGGTCAAGAAGATTTTGCATTGTTTTGATCGTTTTCATCGAATAACTACAAATGTTCTATGGTTCGTCCGCTCACGTGTGTTCCTTCGCCCAGCCATTAGGGTAAATCATTATTCCGTTATTTTCTTCAAATTGGGTGGAAATTTTGTCATCATGTTATATATTTTGAAAAGGAAAAAAACGGCAATCGGAATATGCCAAAAAAAAACTATGTTCGTATTTAAAAAAATGCAACTTTATGTCATATCTGTCATAATTAATGAAAAAAAAACTTCGAAGACGTCACTGGGATCTACTCAGAAAACCGTTTTAGAAACGTAAAAACAGATTTCAATTATCTTCTATAAGAACCGAGATATCGGGAAAAAAAGAAATCCGGAAATTTTCAAGATTCGCGAATAACTCGAAAACCACTGAAGTTAGAATGATTCTGATTAGCTCTATGAATTTGTCCCGAAAAAGTAAGTGAAACCCCATCTCTCTATCCTAAATAATAACAGAGATGCTCCTGGTGGCACCCCCAAAATGGGACATGCTGTACATATGAAATTATATAACCAACCATCTTTTATTTTCATCCAAATGAAGATGACGATCGTATATAATTCAACTTATAGGTCTTAGAACAGCAATATCTCTTTTGAATGCCGATCGATTGATACAAGTTTGATCACCATCGCATATTTCAAGAAAGTCTTTAATGTAGTCTTCTGAGAAATGATCTAATAGATAAAGAGTATGTGAAACATCACCAATTTTCAAACGGTGCTTCATGGTATCATCTATACTATCTATACTGTCCTGATAATTCAAACCTTAAAAAAATATTAAAATCTGGTTTAGTAATATTGATTCAAAGTGAATATCAGACACATCAATAAAACGCTGGAGACAGTTGAAGTTATGTTCGTTCTTTCGTATTCGTAGTTTAGTTCAGTTAATAGTTTGTATTCACTTGTGGTTTTTTTTTATTAATTCATGAAATCCTTTTTTGGAACATAGAACTTTGTCTACGATATACCAAATAGAACAGAAGGATATAGTTGAAATAACCGAAATTGGCCATACTTGCTAAGTGAAAGCTTGCAGATTATATTTATACATTGGCATGAAAGTTGGTGTAGAAACCATCCAACTCATATGTTTAAATAAATACATTCTAGTATAATCGTGGGTATAACGTCCTGTTTCAGATCGCCATCTACCTTTAGTACCATAAATAGCATCACATTTGTTATTTATCATGTAGTCAGTACTCTTAAGGCTATATTTTGAATATTAATGTATTATCATTATGTTGAGCGCTCTTATTGAGATACTGATAGTATAATCTTTTTGACAGGCCCGGAATTTATCGAGTTAGTGTTATTATTGGGACTTCAAGTATTTGAAACAAATTTCATAAGGATAAGATGATGAAACTGGTCGCCAAACCAAATAATAACAAACAAATAGGGGCAAATATATAATCCAAATTCAACTTCCGCGTTCTTAAATGTGACATATCATCGCCTACTGAAACACTGACGTATTTATTGTAAATTAATGTCGTCAATCCACTTTCAATCAAATAAGAGAGGTATCTATCAATTGTGAAAAATAATGGGTGTCCAGCCTTGAACACAGCACACAAACATGATTCCTGTACATGTGGAATTATCTGCTTGACCAACCATCTTTTATTTTCATCCAATTGAAGATGACGATCGTATATAATTCAGCTTATAGGTCTTAGAACAGCAATATCCCTTTTGAATGCCGATCGATTGATACAAGTTTGATCAGCATCGCATATTTCAAGATACTCTTTAACGTAGTCTTCTGAGAAATGATCTAATAGATGAAGAGTATGTAGAACAACCAATTTTCAAACGGTGCTTCATGATATCATCTATGCTTTCTATACTGTCTTGATAATTCAAACCTCTTGAGAAATATTGAAATCTTGTTTTATAGAATTGATTCAAAGTAAATGTCAACAACATCATTAAAACCCTGATGATAGTTTGAGTAATGTTCGCTCTTTCGTATTCATAGTTTTGTTCAGGTAATAGTTTGAATTCACTTGTGAATTTTTTTATAACTCTGTCTACGATATACCAAATTGAAAAGATGGATATAGACGAAATAGCCCAAAAATCCCATACTTGCTTAGTGAATGCTTGCAGATAATATTTATACCTTGGCTTGAAAGCTGGTGTAGGAACGATCCAACACATATGTTCAAATGAATACATTCTAGTATAATCGTGTGTATAACGTCTAGTTTCGGGCCGCCATCTACCCTTATTTCCATAAATAACATCACTCGTTATTCACTATGTACTCTGTACTGTTTAGACTATATTTCAAATGTTTATGTATTATTGAAATACCTAACTTGTTAATCAACTTCTTTGTTATTTCTACTTCCATTCCAAAAGGTTCCCCATACTTAGATAGCATAGTAAACGGATCATTATTGAAATTAGAACATAAAATTAAAGTGTCAGATTTATACTTATCTTCATTATCGCCAACAATAAAGTTTTCATGATTTTTCTCATGAAATATTCGAGGAATGTTTTCTGTACATGAACAGATTTTTTGCAAAGAATTATCAACCATTATATCCCCATTTTCATTGAATGATATATAAGTGAGAATCTCTCCGCTCGATAAGTCATATAGAATTGCTCTAAATACATAAAAGATAATAAAACTTCTTTAGTTTCGTTTGTGAATATCTCTCCAATAATTATAAAAATTTCACGTGGATTTCCATTGAGTTGTAACTCTGAAAATGCCAAAATATTCTCAACACCATTGAGACTATCAGCCTCGATTAAGAAGAATTGTGGTCGCTGAGGAAGGAAATCAAAATTCAATCTTTCATGATAATTCATTCGTATAGCTGGGTACAATAAATTATTTGTATTTCCAATAGAAACAAGTTCATTTTTAGTTCACTTGAAAAATATGCTCTGCTTTTATTATTTTTAACACAATTTCATTTTATATGAAAAATTACTTGATTGGTCAATATTTCATTTCACGTATGTGGTTGAAATACCATTTCCCAAATTGAATTGAAATAATCTGAATCAATTCGTAGAATTACTAATGGAACAAACATTTTTAGCTAATTTCGATTTCTATAAATAAATACAGACATAGAAACACTCTAAGAATATAAAATAATAATCATGAAAAAGTTATGATTGATGAAAAAATTGGATAAAAATGATTATACATGATATTGGATATTGCCTAAAATGAGGGAATATATCAAAACTTTCAGTATAAGTCCATAAAGCTTATTTTTCTTTTCTGCACGTCATCCTTATGGGACATCCTTACACCTCTTTTTCCCGAGTTTTCGGGATTTCGGTATATGCCAATATCTTTGTTACAATATAAGCTTTTTAGTCGCGGGGTATATAGAATGGTAATTTATATGGGACTATAGACGATACGTAGCTAGGTGACAAAATGAAAAGAATTAATAAAAAATCAAATTAATTGAAGTTTTTGATCATATTGATCAATTATTATCTTCAAACTAACACAATGGTTTGAAGAATTTCGTAATTCTTCATTGCTTCGCAGTTTTTAAAAGCTTTTTTATCTCAGACTGATATTGAGTAGTGCATTTTCAAATTGACTCTCATGATTCATAAATGAATCACAAAGCTCATTTGTCATTCTTGAACCTTCACTAAGATTCTTCAAATTAAATGTCACGTTTCCAGTGCTTGTTGAAGACTCGTCTTCCATAGGCTGTGGATTCAACATTTCCTCAAAGTCAATTTGAGTCAAGCTGGCTCGGTGACGTAGCGGAAACGATGCTCGTCTCCTGCGCAGAGTTACCTAGGTTCAATCCCCACAAAGTCGGTGCGATTTTTCGGATTCTGGGAATCGCTTCAGTGTCCATCTTTCGGAGGAGATGTAAAGCTGTCGGTCCTGTCTAACAGAGATGTATTGGACATTGAAGATCCCTTCCCACAACACGAGAGGGGTTCGGCAAAGTTCCCGGGTTAGTGAGATGACAGAATTCCCCGGCGTGTCATTAGCGGAAAGGCAGAAATAGAACACGTTGAAGGAAAAACAAACAAACAATTTCAGTCAAATTCTCAATCTTGCGATTCAAGAAACTCCTGAATATCTCTATCTGCTCGAACCCATCTCTGATTTCATTGAATCGACATGGTAACAAATTTTTTCTTAATTTTCCCGCATGTTTAGGAGACTTTCTGTAGAACTTACTAGCTCTACTTTTATGATAGTGATTTTCAGAGCCAGTCTTGAGAATTTCTCTGTATTTATAAATGGGAATAACCAGTTTTTTAATGTATGAACTGATAGTAGTTCGAATTTGGTAACTTTTGAAAATTTCACGGTATAATTCATTGAAAGATAGATCAAAATTTATTCTGATGATATGTTCTCTATTATAAACATTCTATTCTTCTGTCGACTGGCTCCAGGCAATCATACATTTTATTGAATAGATATAAGAAAAAGAAATACAGTATAAGTTCTGTATTCGCGGCATATATGTTCCGTAAATATTCTGCCAATACAGAAACCGTGAATATGGAATGGTAATTTATATGGGATTATGGGGAATACCTGCCTAGCTAACAAAATAAAAAGAATTTATATATAAAAATCAATTTAATTGAAGTTTTTGACCATATTGATTAATTATTATCTTCAAACTCAGGCGTTTTTCAGAAGGAGTGTTTTCTGATTGTTTCAAGATATCTGTCGTTTCCCCTATATTCAAGAGTGAACCTAAAGAAAATATGGTCAATTACAGACTAGTGGTTGTGATATTCATGCTGGCGGAGATATTTGAAAAAATATTGAAAGATAGAATGATCTAATTCCTCATAAGATTCAATGTTATATCTGATTAACAATTTGGCTTTTTATATTTTCATTATATTCCTGTGTGGTGATTTGAACGTTGATTTTTTAAAACAGAATGTATAAACCGTAAGTTACTTGTAGATTTAATGAACTGCTATAATCTAAAAGTCTCATCAGATAATCCTACCAGAGTATTCACGAATATCACAGGTCACACATCAATTTCTAAGGTTGATTATATTTTGACCAATGCAGAATTATCAAATTGTAATGTACAAACTTATGAAGCCCATATCAGTGACCACCTTGCCCTCTCACTTGATCTATGTATTAGCTTCCATAAAAAAGCCGAAACTGTATCGAGAATGGTCAGAAATTTAAACGATCAAAATCTTAATAAGTTTGCATCGAGTATTTCTCAATGTAATTTTCAGGACTTATACATAGATTCTGATGTTGATGTATGTTTTGGGGCATTTGTAGATACCATTCAACATATCTTTGAAATTTGTTGCCCTCTTATGCGTAGTACCAATTATACTCATAACAGGAAAAACTGGATTACTCCAGAAATTGTTTTGGCCAAATGTGACCTACAAAATCTTCATTGGTTACATTCTAATATAAAACTCAATCCTCTAATGATTTATATAAGAAAGCCAAATCCAATTATAAATCCTTAATCCTAAGAACCAAATACAATTTTCACAGTGAACTTATTGATAAATCTGTAAATAAAAATAGAACTGTGTGGAATCTAGTAAATACTATGACTGGTCGAAAACGTATGGAACAAAATTCTATTGCACTGGTTATTGATAATGTTACGCATAACGATCCCAAGGATTTGGCTGAGATTTTCGCTAATCATTTCACTACAGTTGCCGAATCTTCCCTCAACAGTTATTATAAAGACTCAATGTCATCCTCATGTACGACGTCACGTATGTTAGACACAACCTTTTTCTTCCACCCAGTCCTGGAGCATGAAATCCATGATGTTATAAGATCACTCAAAAACAACAAAGGTTCTAGTGTTGATTTCATCTCAGCACGAATTCTGAAGATGATAGGTACCGATATCAGCCGACATTTCGCTCATGTTATTAACCTGTCAATTAGCACAGGCGTATTTCCTCGTATTCTGAAAAAGCAATCGTCATTCCTATTCATAAAAAGGATGATGTACACGATATCATGAACTATAGACCTATATCTATCTTAAGTGTCTTTTCCAAGGTTTTTGAAAGAATAGTGTTTGATAGAATGATGAAGTACCTAGATAAATTTCAAATACTTGATACTGCACAACATGGTTTCAGAACCGGCCGCTCGACTCAAACTGGAGCATTGCAGTTCGTGGAGTTCGTCTATCGTTGCCTTGATAATGGTCAATATGTTGCTGGATTGTTCTTTGACTTGTCTAAAGCGTTTGATAGTCTTGCTATCCAGTTTATATTGGATAAATGTTATAATCTTGGATTCAGAGGCGTGTTCTTGAACTGGATTCGTAGTTATCTGGAGGACAGAACTGCCTCAATCAGGGTTCACGACTCGTTCTCAAATGAACAGTACTGTAAATTAGGAGTACCCCAGGGTTCTGTCTTGGGGCCACTTCTATTTCTGTTATTCATCAACGATCTGCCACCAAATAAAAAAAAATATTCTACAGAAAATCTAATATTTGCAATTTATCATCAAAAATAATCTGGTTGATACTGTTCGCTGATGACTCTTCCATAGCTATTACTGCTGAGACTCTTGAGGAGCTTCAAAAGTTATGCGAGCTGCTGGTGGAGAGTTTCGTAGAATGGTGCCATTTTAATGCTATTATGATCAATGTCAACAAGACGGAATGCATTCACTTCACTCTGTCGTCTTGTGATCAGGGTAGCATAACAATAAGGAATTTAGATACAGTCATCTCTTCGAAGGACACCACTAAATTCCTCGGCGTTCACATCGATAGGAATCTGAAGTGGAGTGCACATATCGATGCGATTTGTAAGAGGCTGAATAGTTCCTATTATGCCCTAAATAGAATCAAGAGTTCACTACCTCTAAGTTCCCTTGTGAACGTTTATTACAGTTTGGTATATAGTCACCTGTCCTATAATATCTTACTGTGGGGAAATTCCTCAGACGTAGGTAGAGTTTTCATCATCCAGAAAAGAATTCTGCGAATGATGTTCGATACAGCTCCACAATCTTCATGTAGACCGTTGTTCCTGAAGAATGGTATCCTCACATTGGGTCTATTTTCATTTTGAGATGCCTCGTTTATATTAAAGAGAATGAAAGTAACATGACTAAACTTTCTAACTTTCATTCCCACAATACTAGAAATAAGGAAACATTATGTATCCCTAAACACAGAACTTCTAGATTTGAAATGTCGCCCCTGTACCAGGGTATCAGATTGTTCAATCATCTCCCACGGCATATACAGGGTCTAAGTGTAAATAGATTTAAGGTAGCAGTTAAGAATTTACTTTTAGCAAAATGTTTTTATACTGTGAATGAGTTTCTATGTGTTGATTTAGATAATGTCTAAATGTCTTTTCTATTGACCTGTCCTATACATACTTGTGATGTCTTAAGGGATCAATAAATTATTATTATTATTATTATTATTAATAGAAAAGTCTACCTCAGATGCCATCGCACTCCTTACTTCTTACCTATATGATAGAAGCACCCCAGTCCTGGCTATTTTTCCCGACCTTGCCAAAGCATTTAATACGGTACCTCATAAAATCTCAATAGACAAACTTGAAGCAACTGGTCTTAGAGAGTCAATGCTGCGCTTGCTGAAGAGTTACATAGAGAAAAGCGAACAACATATGAAGGTTAGGGGGGCTTTGAGCAACAGTCATGGAGTGTGGAGCTCCGCAAGGAATAATCTTGGGGCCATAACTTTTCATTATATGTTAACGAAATATCAAATACACAGACACAAGGTAAAATCAAATGCTTTGCTGACGACACCATGGTTTTATGAAATTAGAATTGGAATTGGAATTAGAATTACTAGAATTAGAATTATTCATTTTTTCATGCTTATACCAAGGTATTTTGCATTCGTCAAACAAATTATAATGGCAAAGAGAATCAAACGCCATGAATCAAGAGTACACAGTACTCCCAAAAAATATATGAATGAAAAACAAACAATTTGACAGATATCACAAACTAGCATTAGTAGACAAAAAATCACATATAGAATGAAAGGATTTCTCCACCAGAAACTTAAATACCTGTGTTTTGAAAGATTTGTGTGTCAGAGCACGACAATCTAGAAGTATTTTATTAAAAACCTGAAATGCCATATTGAAAGGACTATTGAAGGTCTTCGATAATCTACAAAAATCAGGACGGATGTCTTTTCTACACCTTCTATTATACATGTGAAAATCCTCGCCTGAAAGGCATTTATATTGTTGTTCGTGTGCATATAATAAACATTCAAAGATATAGGCACTTGGAAAGTAAGAATGTTGAGCTCTCGGAACAAACCTCTATTGTCTGCTCTATATGATGAACCAGTGATAATTCTAATTGCGTTTCTTTGCAATCGAAATATCCTTTCAGTTTCGCGTACCGCCCTGTTACCCCTCAAATAATACCATATTTTGGGTGACTGTAAAAAAGAGCATGATGAACAGAGATCAACACTCTAGGAGAGAGGTTATTTAGAAGGCATCGTAATAAAAAAAACATGAACGCCCCATCGAGGCTTGGGATCCAGATAGAGACCCATGAACTTGACAGATTCGGCGAAGCCTATTCCACCGTCTTCCTTAAAGGAGAAGAGCATTAATTGATTATTTTCATAATTCATGCATAATTTATTTGAGGAGAACCATCGCATTGCAGACAATCATGCTAAATCACCCAACGCAACCAGATCAGCCAGTTCAGCACCCCGACAGTGACAGTGCTATCATCCGAGGAATTCACGAAACTAGGAAAATCATTTATAAATATCAGAATAAGAACCGGCCCCAAAACAGACCCTTGAGGTACTCCATATTTTATTAAACTCAGATCATCTGATAACGATTTGAAAAGTATAATTTGATGAGTTTTGCACTGTCATCCTATCGAAATGGAACCTTTCCAACTTCCCCAGCAACAACGAATGCCCTTCACAATCGAATGCTTTTGTTAGGTCTAGGAAAACTGAAAGGGAGAGCGAACCATCCTCGAAACATGAAAATGTATGCCTGATAAAGCGCGTTATACAGGGTGTTTCCGAATAAGATGTCATAAATGAAGGATGCGAATCCCTGAATGATTTGAGCAAGAAAGTTCGAAGAACCAATGGTCCAAAAATGCTTCGTTGCCGAGATACAGGGTGTTAAAGTTGAGAAAATTTTTCGATTTTCTCTCGATAAAACCTAGACTTCTCAAGATTTTGGGCTCAAATTTTCCACATAAGCTATTAAACACAATCTGAATCACCAGGTGAGGCCAAATTTTGAAACAGTATACAGGGTGATACTTTTTCATGGGCCATGTTCCATTTTTACCCTCGGAACTTTTTTTTGGTACGCCACTGGAACTAGCAAAAAATGAAATCGAATAGATCATTCAATTTAAGTTTTTTTTTGACTCATGCATTTTGATCGTAACTATCACTGTTTCTGAGATATTAATTATTGAAAATAATCCAATAGTTTTCCCATATCGAAGCCATGGAGATATTATCTTAATAACTGATGCAATTTTTCAGGAATTGAGCTAAAATTTACATCAGATATCTCCTTATTGTATGTTTATAACAAAATGAGGCAGAAATTCCTGACAGTATACAGGGTGTTATTTTTTCACGTGCATTTTCCTCTTTTTGCCCCCTGAACTTTTTTGTGGTGCGCTACTGGTATATTCTGAAAACAGAATCAAACAGATTATTCAAAGTGAAAACTTTTCTGTTCCTTGTATTTTTTTTTTTACATCTTCTTTGATTTGTTCTGTTTGTTCAGTTTTTGTTTTCATCATTATGAGTTTTTGTTATTGAAATCATTCGCCATTATTTATGTTGTTTATTCATTTACTTCCGATTTATACACTCAATAAAACACATTTTGAATTCGAATTCAATGATCAGGAAATGATATCACCCTTTATACTTTCTCATAAATCCTACCAATCTAGTGGTGCAGATCTTAAAATGTGAACTTCGTTTGAAATTCGAGCTCAAGGTCTTCACAAATTGCCGAAATAACATGAAAAATATCTTCAAGCTTTCAATACGGAAGGGACTATACGATTACTTTTCTTGATTAATATCTCGAAAATGGTGGCAGATACGGAAAAATACAAGGAACAGAAAAGTTTTCACTTTGAATAATCTGTTTGATTCTGTTTTCAGAATATACCAGTAGCGCACCACAAAAAAGTTCAGGGGGCAAAAAGAGGAAAATGCACGTGAAAAAATAACACCCTGTATACTGTCAGGAATTTCTGCCTCATTTTGTTATAAACATACAATAAGGAGATATCTGATGTAAATTTTAGCTCAATTCCTGAAAAATTGCATCAGTTATTAAGATAATATCTCCATGGCTTCGATATGGGAAAACTATTGGATTATTTTCAATAATTAATATCTCAGAAACAGTGATAGTTACGATCAAAATGCATGAGTCAAAAAAAAACTTAAATTGAATGATCTATTCGATTTCATTTTTTGCTAGTTCCAGTGGCGTACCAAAAAAAAGTTCCGAGGGTAAAAATGGAACATGGCCCATGAAAAAGTATCACCCTGTATACTGTTTCAAAATTTGGCCTCACCTGGTGATTCAGATTGTGTTTAATAGCTTATGTGGAAAATTTGAGCCCAAAATCTTGAGAAGTCTAGGTTTTATCGAGAGAAAATCGAAAAATTTTCTCAACTTTAACACCCTGTATCTCGGCAACGAAGCATTTTTGACCATTGGTTCTTCGAACTTTCTTGCTCAAATCATTCAGGGATTCGCATCCTTCATTTATGACATCTTATTCGGAAACACCCTGTATAGTGCCGAGTCATGGGAGTTATTACACCAAACCGCCCAGTATGATTTCATAAAAATAAAAAACTGTCGCGATACACACCTTCTCCCAATAAATTGGAAGAAAACCAATTACCTTCCATTAAAGTCACTCAAACGTAGACTACCAAATATGGGACCTCAAGTTTTGGGGGAAGATGAAAAGATTAATGAGGAAGAAAGGCAACTTATTTGGGTGTTTAGGGCGTTGAGACGTTTTTCCTTCTCCCGGATAATTGAAACACTCAGGATCAGTCTTTTTGGTTGCGGTCTTCGATCCATAATGACAACGCCACTTTCATTTTTCCTTTTGCTGGATCAAGAACAATTTTCGCTGATTATGAAGTTGAAGGTACAGACGACCTTATTTTATCTTCGAATTTTTTAACCGATCGTACAGTTTATTCCTTAACACTGAATGAGCTTGATGCGGATGCAAACGACTCTCCAAGGAGTAAACTATCAAGCGTTTCTATTTACACTTTAAGCGGTAATAATGATTCTTTTCGTATCGAAATTCGTTTTTCAATTTTTTTAGTCGACACTATAAATTAGGAGGAGAACAACAGAGACGTATTACTCGATCACAATTTCCGTAACGAATGGAAAAATGAAACAGTAAAAAACGCAGAGAGGCTTCTACCAAAGGATGGAAAGTCTAATAAGTGGCAGCCCATATAACCCCTTAAAATGAGTTAAATAAGTTATGAATACAATGTAGATCAAAGTGCCCCTTACTGTATATTATAACAGCGAATATCTCAGAATATATCAAAAAATTTGAGATGGGGAGGTAGAGCGGCCGTCAAACCGCACGAACTTTTCTGGTGGCAGCTGACTGACAATACATTGGACCCGAGCGAAGCCGGGACAGATCGAAAATCCCGAATATTTTGCGTGTATTGTGTTAATAAATTCAAATTTCGTCCAAAACTTTATTGTGAACAATAAAAAATGTAACAATTTATGATGAGAGATGTACATTAACATTATATCAAACATCGAAAAACTTTAAGAGTCATTTGGTTACTCGTATTATAATAGCAACTATACCACCAATAACACGTAGGAACATCAATAACCAACAGAAAGTTTATAAAATGGCCAGAGTGCACTCTCTCAGCTTTTCAAATAAAAATGTTTTGATAAAGAGTGCTTGAAGTTTTAATTCAATACACAAGAACATTAATAACCAACAGAAAGTTCATAAAATGACCAGAGTGCAACCTCTCAACTCTACGGATATAAATGTTTGGATAAAGAGTGTATGCCATTTTAAGAACACCAATAACCTACAGAAACTACAGAGAATGGCCACAGTTGAACCTCTTACTTCTACAGATGCAAATGTCTTGATAAAGAGTGATTGCTATTTTAAGTTAACACGCAAGAACATCAAAAACTAACAGGATGTTCAGGAAATTGCAAGAGTTGAACCTCCCAGCTGTACAGATACAAGTGTTTGGATAAATAGAGCTTGCTATTTTAAGTTAACACGAGAGAACATCAAAAATGAACAGAAAGTTCAGATAATGACCAGAGTTGCACCTCTCAGAGCTCTACTGATACAAATGTTTTAATAAAGAGAGCATGTTATTTTAAGTTAACACACAAGAACATCAAAAACCAACAGAAAGTTTAGAAAATGGCCAGAGTGCACTTTTTCAGCTCTACAGATACAAATGTTTCGATAAAGAGTATTTGCTATTTGAAGTTAACACGCAGAACATCAAAAACCAACAGAAAGTTCAGAAAAATGGCCAGAGTTAAACCTCTTAGTACTACAGATACAAATGTTTTGATAAAAAGTGCTTGCTATTTTAAGTTATTATACAAAAACATCAAAAACCAACAGAGAGATTAGAAAATGTCCAGAGTGTACTCTTTCAGCTCTCAAATACAAATGTTTTGATGAAGAGTGCTTACAGTTTTAATTTAATCTGCAAGAACATCCAAAACTAACAGAAAGTTTACAAAATGGCTAGACTGCACTCTCTCAGCTCTTCAAATACAAATGTTTTGACGAAGAGTGCTTACAGTTTTAATTTAATACGCAAGAACATCAAAAACTAACAGGAAGTTCAGGAAAAGGCAAGAGTTGAACCTCCCAGCTGTACAGATACAAGTGTTTGGATAGATAGAGCTTGCTATTTCAAGTTAACACGAGAGAACATCAAAAATCAACAGAAAGTTCAGATAATGACCAGAGTTGAACCTCTCAGAGCTCTACCGATACAAATGTTTTAATAAAGAGAGCATGTTATTTTAAGTTAACACACAAGAACATCAAAAACCAACAGAAAGTTTAGAAAATGGCCAGAGTGCACTTTTTCAGCTCTACAGATACAAATGTTTCGATAAAGAGTATTTGCTATTTGAAGTTAACACGCAGAACATCAAAACCAACAGAAAGTTCAGAAAATGGCCAGGGTTAAACCTCTTAGTACTACAGATACAAATGTTTTGATAAAAAGTGCTTGCTATTTCAAGTTATTATACAAAAACATCAAAAACCAACAGAGAGATTAGAAAATGTCCAGAGTGTACTCTTTCAGCTCTCAAATACAAATGTTTTGATGAAGAGTGCTTACAGTTTTAATTTAATCTGCAAGAACATCCAAAACTAACAGAAAGTTTACAAAATGGCTAGACTGCACTCTCTCAGCTCTTCAAATACAAATGTTTTGATGAAGAGTGCTTACAGTTTTAATTTAATACGCAAGAACATCAAAAACTAACAGGAAGTTCAGGAAATGGCAAGAGTTGAACCTCCCAGCTGTACAGATACAAGTGTTTGGATAAATAGAGCTTGCTATTTCAAGTTAACACGAGAGAACATCAAAAATCAACAGAAAGTTCAGATAATGACCAGAGTTGAACCTCTCAGAGCTCTACCGATACAAATGTTTTAATAAAGAGAGCATGTTATTTTAAGTTAACACACAAGAACATCAAAAACCAACAGAAAGTTTAGAAAATGGCCAGAGTGCACTTTTTCAGCTCTACAGATACAAATGTTTCGATAAAGAGTATTTGATATTTAAAGTTAACATGCAGAACATCAACAGAAAGTTCAGAAAAATGGCCAGGGTTAAACCTCTTAGTGCTACAGATACAAATGTTTTGATAAAGAGTGCTTGGTATTTTAAGTTATTATACAAAAACATCAAAAACCAACAGAGAGATTAGAAAATGTCCAGAGTGTACTCTCTCAGCTCTCAAATGCAAATGTTTTGATGGAGAGTGCTTACAGTTTTAATTTAATATGCAAGAACATCAAAAACTAACAAAAAGTTTACAAAATGGCTAGACTTCACTCTCTCAGCTCTTCAAATAGAAATGTTTTGATAAAGAGTGCTGGCAATTTTAATTTAATACGCAAGAACATCAAAAACTAACAGAAAGTTCAGAAAATACACAAAAGTGAAACTCTTAGCTCTACAGATATGAATGTTTCGATAAAGAGTGCTTGCTATTTTAAGTTAACACGCAAGAACATCAAAAACCAACAGAAAGTTTAGAAAATGGCCAGAGTGACTCTCTCAGCTCTTCAAATACAAATGTTTTGAAAAAGAGTGCTTACAGTTTTAATTTAATACGCAAGAACATCAAAAACTAACAGAAAGTTCAGAAAATACACAAAAGTGAAACTCTTAGTTCTACAGATATAAATGTTTCAATAAAGAGAGCTTGCTATTTTGAGTTAACACGCAATAACATCAAAAACCAACAGAAAGTTTGGAAAATGGTCAGACTACACCCTCTCAGCTCTTCAAGTACAAATGTTTTGATAAAGAGTGCTTACAGTTTTAATTCAATACGCAAGAACATCAAAAACTAACAGAAAGTTCAGAAAATACACAAAAGTGAAACTCTTAGCTCTACAGATATGAATGTTTCGATAAAGAGTGCTTGCTATTTTAAGTTAACACGCAAGAACATCAAAACCCAACAGAAAGTTTAGAAAATGGCCAGAGTGACTCTCTCAGCTCTTCAAATACAAATGTTTTGAAAAAGAGTGCTTACAGTTTTAATTTAATACGCAAGAACATCAAAAACTAACAGAAAGTTCAGAAAATGCACAAAAGTGAACCTCTTAGTTCTACAGATATAAATGTTTCAATAAAGAGAGCTTGCTATTTTGAGTTAACACGCAAGAACATCAAAAACCAACAGAAAGTTTGGAAAATGGTCAGACTACACTCTCTCAGCTCTTCAAATACAAATGTTTTGATAAAGAGTGCTTACAGTTTTAATTCAATACGCAAGAACATCAAAAACTAACAGAAAGTTCTAAAAATGCACAAAAGTGAACTTCTTAGCTCTACAGATATAAAGGTTTTGATAGAGAGTGCATGTTATTTTAAGTTAACACACAGGAACATCAAAAACCAACAGAAAGTTTAGAAAATGGATAAAGTGAAACCTCTCAGCTCTACAGACACAAACGTTTCGATAAAGAGTTCATGTTATTTTAAGTTTGTTCTTTTCCTGAAAAAGAAATGAAATTATAGTACCAAGACTTTAAATATTTCATCCAAATTTCAAATAAAAAAACTATGAAACTTATTGCTAAACCAAATGATAAGAGACAAACGGGAGCATAGATGTGATCAAAATTCAATTTCTGTGTTTCCAAAGATGACATATCTTCTGCTGGAATACTATCATATTTACTTTTCAAGAACTCTGTTAATCCCCCTTCAATCATATATGCCAGGTGTCTATCAATAATGAAAAATAAGGGATGTCCAGCCTTGAAAATTGCGCAACTGTTCATTGAGAAAATGTGAGGCAAAATATGCTTGACCAACCATCTTTTATTTTCGTCTAAATGCTGATGACGCTCATATTTTACTATGATCATAGGCCTCATAGTAGCCATGTCTCTATGAAAAGCTGTTCGATTAATACAGTCTTGAAAACCGGTGCATATCTGCCCATATTTTTTAACGTAGCCTGCTGGAAAATCATCCAATATATGTAGTGCTTGTAAGAAGACACCGAGCTTCATACGGTGTTTCACGATATCATCTACACTATCTATGCTGTCCTGATAATTCAAACCAGTTAGAAAATATTGGAATCTAGTTTTGTAAAATTGATTCCAAGTAAATGTTAAAAACATCATCAAAATACTGATCACAGTTTGGGTTATACTTTCTCTTTCATATTCGTAGCTTTGTTCAGTTAATAATTTGAATTCACTCACGAATTTTATAATTAATTCATGAAACCCTGTTCTGGAATATAATACTCTGTCTACGATATACCATAAGAAACAAATACACATCGAAGAAATAGCCCAAAAAGACCATATTTGCTCTGTGAAAGCTTGTAAATAATATTTATATCTCGGCATGAAAGCTGGTCTGGGAACAAACCAAAACACATGTTCAAAAACAAACGATCTAGTGTAATCGTGTGTATAGCGCCTTGTTTCAGAACGCCATCTTGCTTTTCTTCCATACATAACCTCACATTCGTTATTCACGATATAATTTGTACTGTTTAGCCAATATTTAATTGCTTTGTGCTTTATTAAAATCCTTAAGTTTTCTATAATCGTCGTCATTATATCCACCTCGATGCCATAAGGTTCTCCAAACTCAGATAACATTGTGAAAGGTTCATTTTCGAAATTGGAACATAATATTATAGAATCGGTTTTGTAATTAACTTTGTTGTTGCCAATAAGAAATTTATTATAACTTTTTCTTGAAATATTTGCGAAAAATTCTCAGTACACGAAGTGATTTTTTCCAAAGAGTTAACAGTTATTTCTCCGTTTTCGTTAATAGTAATGTATGTAAGAATATCTCCGTTCGATAAGTCGACAAGAATTGCTTTGAAAACGTTAAATGATAATAAAACTTCTTCAGTTTCATTTGTGAAATTCTCTCCGATTATTATAAATATTCCACGCGGATTTCCATTGAGTTGTCGTTCTAAGAATGTCAAAATATTCTTGGTACTATTCAGATTATCAGTTTCGAGTATGAAGAATCTTGGTGGCTTAGGAAGGAATTCGAAATCTAACTTTTCATGATAATCCATTCGTATAGCTGGGTACAATAAAAAATTCATTTTCCCAATATAAACAACAGTTTCATTGGTATAAAAATAACTCAATATTTGATTAACGCAAAGTAATGAAGACAAAACTGATGAATTTACAATGATTGGTATCATTTTTCTTCTATTATTTCTGCTAAACAAAAGCAGTTTGTTCGCTAAAAAATAAGCTCTACTGTGGTTATCATACAATTTCAGAATAGAAAAATTCCTAACATCATTAATCTTGTAATTTTATGAAAATTTAAGTAAAAAAATATTATTGATGTTCTAACATAATATTTCATGATTATGATGTGGTTTTGCCTATTTTCTATCATTACTAAAATTGAATTAAGGTAATAGTAGATCGATTTATAGATTGACTTAAATTCAATTTACCTCAAAATAAAATTCACTATGAAAATGAAAACTGGGAATTCCAATACCATTTTAGATTTAACTATAAAGAAAATTGACCACAAACATAGTTTTTCTTTCCATTACGCATCCCGTAGAGATATAACCATTCATAATTCTTCCGCACATCCACAGCAATATAAAATAGCTGCTCATAACAGCACGATACATAGACTCACGACGATACCAATGTCAGAAAATAATTTCTAGAAAGAGATCATTAGTATGAACCAAATTGCGGTCAATAACTATTGATTCTAGTACGTAAACTCTCGTAAACAATTTCAATATGCAATTCATGAGGTTTTTCTCCAATTATTAGACAGTCTTATCAAAAATATAATATACATTATAACTCCACAGAAACCGTGAATATGGAATTGTAGATTATATGGGATTATAATAGATACGTTCTTAGATGACAAAATGAAAAATAAATATATAAAAACACCATTTAGTTGAAGTTTTTGACCATATTGATTACACTGATAAATAGTCAATTTATTAAATGAAATCATATTTTCAAACATTACTACTTATCCGCATATAAACCTCATACTTAGCTCTGTTCAATCACTCTCAGTTTTCATGAAACATACTCGATTACGCGAATTTTGCTTTCCGACGTGTGTTTCCGAATAAACTAAAATTAACGAAAAATATTGAAATCAAAACAGTTTTTTTTTATATTAGTGTTATACATCATACTTAGATGCCGGGAGTGTGTGTAAACCATTCTGATAACTTCTGTTATATTTGCAGTCAACTCACTGTTAAAAGTCAACGTCGTAGTTTGACAACATTACTTAAAAACTGTTATTATGATTATTAAGGTTTTCCGGCGCGAAATTTGGACAAAACCCGGACTCCTAGTTTTTTCTGTGCACAATGTGTCACTTTAATAACATCATGGGCTGAAGGATCTCGTCTCCCATTGTTGTCTTCTTCAAACTCTGTATATGTTGCATTTAAATTGATGGAGAGTTACCTGAAAAATGGAAAGCAGACTGTAGTGATGAACGGTGTTGAGAGCGGGGATGAATATGTGCAATATGGTGTTCCCCAGGGGACAGTTTTTGGCCCTATACTGTTCTGCATATACATCAATGACTTCTTTCACTTGCCTTCTTGTGGAGAAATAGTTTCTTCTGCCGACGATACGGCTGTTTTCTTTAGGGGTGACTCTTGGTCATCACTGAAGCGAAGAGTGGAGGAAGGATTTCGGTCAATCTTAAGTTTTCTTAGTGATAAACAACAACGTAAATATGGATAAAACATTTTTTGTTTCATTCACCAGATACGCTTCTCATCTGCCTGATCTTGTTTGGCTGAATATAACCCTGTGAGATGAAAGTTTCGAAATTTAAGTTTAAAATGTTTGGGAGTAACTATCCATCTTCGATGGAATCTCCATATTGAGTCACTTTTGAGAAAATTAAAAGGTATTTTGCCACTGCTGAGAGTCTGTAGGCGTTCTGCTCGGTCTTACAGAAGCGATTAATAAAAATTATCTTCAGGAGGGAGGTTACACATTCTCTTAGACTTGAGGCAGCTATATTGTTTGCGGATACTGGTTTCACAATTTAAGAACAAAACCTGTGAGAATTTGGTCCCATACAGTCGTGAGACAAGACGCCATAAGTAATTATCATCTGCTCAGAATACGTAAAATGGTTGGTCAGAGGTCATTCTTGCACCTAGAACGTTCAATCTTTAACCTGCTGAAATAAAAAATATAAACTCGATCAAGTTGTTCAAGAAGAGAGTGAGGTGGTGGCTGATGTATCTCCCTCGGTCCTTCTTTCGTAGTGTAAATTTGAAGAATTCATTGATGTGAGTGGGTATCTGCCTCATTCTTTCCGCTTCTGTTTTCTCTTCATTAGTGTATCATTCTTCATTTTTGTGTATTTTGTAACAGTCCGATTTCTCGAATTAATCATCAACTGGAATTTACACACAACTCTTTCCAAGGCTACATCGTGCCTATGGGCGTGCCGTAGACTCTTCGGCCTGGGGGCTACAGCCAAAAATAACCTACTGGTTATACACAGCGGTTATAAGACCCATTGTCACATATGCATCGTTAGTATGGTGGACGAAAACATCAGAAGTAACTACGCAAAACAAGTTGCAAAAACTGCAGTGGTTAGCGTGCGTGGGCATAACAGGGGCTATGAGAAGCACCCCGACTACTGCCGTGGAGGAATCCTAAATCTCCCTCCTCTTTATATAAAATTGAAAAAGGAGGCGTTGGTGGCGGTATTACGGCTTCAAGACACAAAAAACTATTACCTGGTGATCTGAAGGGACACCTGGGGATTCTGGGTTACATAGCGCCGCTTAAGTTTGATCTTCACATACCCTTCGAAGTGGCCATAGAAGACCGCACCATCGTGAAGGGAAAAATAAATCAATTGGACCAAAAATCCTCCATTTGGTACACGGACGGATTAAAAACGATAGATGGAACAGGAGCAGGCAAATATGGACCCAAGAACTCATCATCAGTGCCTCTGGCCTCTACTCTTACAATCATGCAAGCAGAAACACTTGCTGTAAACCTTTGCTGCCGGGAGGGACTACGAAGGAAACTCAAAGGTGCTCTATCTGGGAATGCTGTCAATCTTGAAGCAACTTGCTGAGGGGAACAAGCCTCTCCTGTGGTGGGTGCCTGGCCACGAAGGCATACAAGGAAATGAAGCCGCTGACGAACTGGCCAAATCAGCTGCTGGAAGTAAGCCGCACAGACGACAGGAACATGAACGATGGGAAGAATCAAGCGAAAAAGTTCATTGACTTTTCGCCAAAGAAGACTAAACAGCTTCTCGATCCCTCTAGGGCGATGAAACTGCCGAACAGTCGCATCGCAACTGTCCGTCAAAGACATATACACTTCGGTAGCGACGAACTAGAGCGGCACGAAGTGAGAGCGAAAGCTCCCAGGGAGATTCTTAATTTTGTAAGGGATTTAGACCTACAGGAAAATGAATAAGAAGGGTTACGAACAGAAGACCAATTTGGTCGCAGTTCGGAAAGGCTTGCAAAGCCAATCGACCCCCACGGATGTAATGTAATGTAATGTAATCTTGGTGGCTCTAGAGACAGCTCTCTTGACGTATTCGGCGTTTGTGGAATCAAGGCTGAGCTACGGTTTGATTTTTTGAGGAAATACACAGGAAGCAGAAAGGGTTTTCATCCTTCAAAAGAATATTTTGAATCTAAAATATCGATATAGCTGCAGAGAGCATTTTATTGCCAGAAGTGTGCTTACGCTGCCGAGTCTTTATATTTACGAGTGTGTCATTTCTGTAAAACAAAACCTAATGAATTCCTTGACTAGTAATAACCATATCTACGACACAAGACATAAATCCAGGCTGAAAACTTATAAACACAATTTTACTTACCTTCAAAAAAATGTACATTTTTCATCTATAAGTGTTTTCAACAAAATTCCAGCTAATATTCGACAACTTCCTTTGAGAATCTTCAAATTTAAAATGAAGCAGTTTTATTGAGGAAAGTCTACTATATAGTGCAAGAATTTCTGATAGATAACATTAATATATTATGATGCTGCATGTATTTCCTTTGAAATTGTATTATATTGTATTGCGTGTGTGTCACCTATATGTCAAATTTGTTGTCCATATTTCTGTGTTATGTGCTGTACATACTCATACTCTCTTTGACATGTTCATGACGCGTATGCGCTTTTATATAATAAACATATTGTAGTTCGAAGAATTTGGTAATTTTGCTTGCTTGGCAGATTTTAAAAGATCCTTCAATTCAGACAAATAAGACCCGTTCGTTAGATAGAACAATCTCCATAAAGAAATCACAAAGTTGATTTGCCATTCTTAAACCTTGACTAACATTTTTCAAATTAATAATTAAGTTACATTAAAGAACAGTGAATCAACAGACAGAACACGTATTGGGCTCACTAATTTATGGAATATATCAATTCAAAATTTGTTTGTATCTATCTGATGAAGCCACAGTGTGGTGAAACCGGTCATAGTTTTGTTAATATAGTGAAAATCTAAATACCATAGTTTTATTTCATTGAAAAAATGTTATATATTTCAGTAAATATAATACATACAGTAAAATTCAACTAAAATCCTAAAATTACTTTATTTTATCAATAAGTTGGAACTTGTAACCGAATAGATAAACAAGTCTATAAACCAAAGCAATATCTCAACAAATTATTAAATTGTAAAAGCACTAACATATTTGTTCACAACAGGAATCTATTATGTAATAACAACTGTAGTACCAATAATATGCAAAAAGCCGGAAAACAAATAGCAATTCAGAATATTTCCTCAATGTCATGAACTATAGCACCACTTCGCTCTACAGCTACAAAATTAATTGACGAAACATTGATTGATTCTGTTCACTAAACATTATACATTCTGTCGAAAAAGTACCGAAAATTGCTTTTTAAAAGATCTGCTTAAGACTATTATTAAAATTTTTGTTGTTGCAAAGTTGGTACAACTATTTTCTATACTGACGCGGAGTTTGAACGCGATCTGTCATTTCGATTTTGGTAATTGAAGTTTGTCATTTAAGTTTGAGATATTTTGTGTTTCATCGACTAATTCCCGGTACTTTTTTCACAGAATATACGTTACTTTATTTTTGTTCCTTTCAAATGAGTTTACATTACTAAGACTTTAAATATTTCAACAAAACTTCAAATAAAAAACTACAAGACTTATTGCTAAACCAAATGATAGAAGACAAACAGGAGCGTAGATATGATCAAAATTTAGTTTCTGTGTTTCTAAAAATGGTGATTCACCTTCAGCAATATTATCATATTTCCTTTTTATAAAGTCTGTTAATCCACTTTCAAGCATATATGCAATGTATCTATTCATAGTGGAAAATAAGGGATGTCCAGCCTTGAATACAGCACAAATTTGAAAAGCAAAAGCGTGTGGAAAAATCTGTTTGACCAACCATTTTTTATTTTCATCCAAATGAAGATGGCGCTCATATCTTGCTCTGATTATTGGCCTTAAAACAGCCATATCTTTGTGAAATGCTGTACGATTGATGCATGTTTCACTTACATCGCATACCTCCAGATATTTTCTGATATAGTTCTTTGGAAAATGATCCAACAGATGCAGGGTTTGTGTTAAAGCACCAATTTTCAAACGGTGCTTCATGATATCTTTTATTGTATCTATGCTGTCTTGATAATTCAAACCAGTTAGGAAATATTGGAATCTGGTTTTGTAGAATTGATTCCAAGTAAATGTCAGAAACATCATCAAAATACTGATGATGGTTTGGGTTATGCTGGCTCTTTCATATTCGTAATCTTGTTCAGATAATAATCTGAATTCACCAACAAATTTTTTTGCTAATTCATACAACCCTGTTTTGGAATGTAAAACTCTGTCTACAATATACCAAAAGAAACAGATACATATAGACGATATAGCCCAAAGAAACCATACTTGTTCAGTGAAAGCTTTTAGATAATACTTATATCTTGGTATGAAATCCGGTGTAGGAACCATCCAGTACATACGTTCAAATAAATACATCCTAGTGTAGTCGTGTGTGTAAGACATCGTGTCAGAACGCCATCTACCTTTGTTTCCATATAAAACATCACATTCATTATTGATAATGTAATTCGAACTGTTTAGCCAATATTTTATGTATTTTTGCTTTATTGAAATACCTAAACTATCTGATATCATCTTCAATATGTCCACCTCGACTCCATATGCTTCTCCAGACTTAGATAACATTGAAAATGGTTCATTATTGAAATTAGAACATAGAATCAAAGAATCAGATTTAAATTTAACTTTGTCATCACCAATAAGAAACCTTTCATATTTTTTTTCCTGAAATATTCGAGAAATGTTATCTGTACACGAAGCAATTTTTCCAAATTATTAACAACAATTTCTCCGTTTCCATTAATTGAAATGTAAGTCAGAATCTCTCCAGTCGACAAGTCGTAAAAATTGCTTTAAAAACAGAAAAAGATAACAAAATTTCTTTAATTTCATTTGTAAATTTCTCTCCAATTATAATAAATATTCCACGAGGATTTCCATTAAGCTGTCGTTCTAAAACCTCAAAATATTCTTGGTACTATTCAGATTATCGGTTTCAATTATGAAAAATTTTGGTGAATGAGGAAGAAATTCAAAATTTAACTTTTCATGATAATCCATTTGAATAACTGGGTACATTAAATGGTTTGTTTTTCCAATGAAAACAACAAGTTCATTCTTAATATAAAAATAACTAAGAATTTGATTAACACAAATCAAAGACAAGGTTGATATATTTCCAAGAATTGGAATCATAGTACACACTTGAATTATCAGAGAAAGTTTGGTTCCTTTGATTTTTACAATACTATTTTATTTTATATAGAAAAGTAGCTTACCCTAACAATCATTTCATTTCATGAAAATATAAGTGGATAACATATTATTATAATGTTCCTGACATATCCATCATTTTCCAAATTGGATTCAAATGACATAAATCAATTGATACAATGACTAATACAACGAAAATTTTTAAGTAATTCGGACAGTAGGAAATACAGACACGTAAACAATTTAGAGATATTAAATAAAAAGCATGCAACAATATTGTTCGTGTAGATATTGGACAAAAAATACTATAAATGATATTATCTAAAATGATGTAATGTATACAAAACTGCCAATTATATAAACGAAACAATATATATATATATATATATATATATATATATATATATATATATATATATATATATATATATATATATATATATATATATTCAATGAAATAAAACTATAGTATTTAGATTTTCACTATATTATTCACTATATTAACACTAATGAACAGAGTTATTCCTTATATAATATTCTTATTTCCTACTTAATATTACATTAGGTACAAGTACAAAGGGTATAGTGGAAAACCCAACGGAGTTGCTTACTTTATGAATAAAAAGATTGAGTAATAGAGAAGGATTTAGATCTAATTGACTAATAAGTAACGTACCTGAATTCTTTTCTCTGTTAATCTCTAAAATTTCCCATAGATTGAGTTTTTGTCTATTATTTTCATTTTGTAAAATTTTGAAATTATCATTAAAGTTATGGTTTTCTTCGAGTAAGTGATTAGAATAATGTGAATCTAATATATGGTTATTAAAACTGTGTTTGTGCTCGGATAATCTAACTTTGAAATTTCTGAAAGTTCTACCAATATAAATTTCATTACAATCCATGCAAGACAGTTTATAAACACCGGATTTTAATTACCTTTATCAGTTTCATATTTGCAGTTTTTGATATGTCGGCTTAAAGTATTATCAGTTCGGAATGCTATATTGAAATTATAATGCGAGAGGAATAATTTTAATTTCAAACTAGGATTACCAATATAAGTTAAGCTCTTGTACTTTGTGTTAGAAATTTTCATACTTGAAAATATTTCCTGGATTGCTTTTTGAAATTTTTGCGTGAAATCATGTTCTCACTCATACTAGGACTATGAACGTTATTGACTGCTATTTGTTTAATTATATTTTGCTCTTTTATTAAATTATTTTGTGACATTGGGATATTAATGAGTCTATGTACCATACTATTGTAAGGAGCTAATTTTTGTGGATAAGGATGTGTAGATGAGCTGTGAATAGTAATATCTGTATGCGATGGCATACAGATACATACATTAGGACTGAAGAGTTTTTTATTGTGCATTTATGAGGTTTTGATAATGGGACAAATATGAAGGGAAAACATGTTGGGCTTCAAAAGCGCATTCTTGATGTGAATCCAAAAGCCCTTTTTGTACCTTGTGCGGCTCATACTTTGAACTTAACAGTAAATGACATCTCTAAGGTGTCAGGTGCTACAATAAACATTTTTAATCTTGTGCAAGAGTTATATAATTTTTTTCGTCATCCACAAAAAGGTGGTATGTTTTAAGAAAAAATGTCCCCGGGTTAAGTCTAAAGCCTCTTAGTGAGACAAGATGGTCCAGCAGAATTGACGCAATAAAACCCCTTGAAGTTTATTTGATTAAGGTTTGCGAAAGTCTTCTAGAAGTAGCTGAAGATAATTTTCTTTCACATTGATGTAAGACATTAAAGCGAGTTCCCTCTTAACGTCTGTACAAAATTTTCAATTCATTTGTGGAATTATTATTTGGCATGACGTTTTATTTCATATAAATATTGTCAGCAAACAAATGCATAGTGCTACAAGTAATATTAAAGTATGCCAAACCTACCTAAAAAATTTAGTTGATCACTTCCTGCAATATAGATCTGACCAATCATTTCAAGAAATTCTTGTGCAAGCCAAAGAAGTAGCATCTTCTCTCGAAATTGAAGAAGACTTTTCACGATTACCAACGGTTAGGAGGAAATTTGAACCAAAACTGTTTGACTATGAACACCGAGATGAGACCCCTTATGATCCAAAAACCGCCTTTGAAATTTTTTTTTCTTAAAAATTATAGATCAAACAATAAGCTCTCTAAAAAAACGATTTGACTTATTAAATGAGTATGATAATATTTTCGGATTGATTAGCGACATATTCAAATTAAGTGACAGCGATCTTTTAAAACATTGTTTAAGAGCGACTGACAGATCACTGTAATCATGTTCAACAAAATTAAAGCGTTAAAGTTGTTTTCAAAGTATATATATATATATATATATATATATATATATATATATATATATATATATATATATATATATATATATATATATATATATATATATGCGTAATCATCATTAGCCAATATTTCTGTTATTTCTTCCTGAAAAATGTGATTTTTAGTTTTAGGCTATTTTCTAGTTTTTATAAACAACGAGTCAACGTGTCTGTATCCCTTTACTTATGTAAATAAATGGGTGTGAAAAAGAATTTATTTCGTTCTGTTTGTTTCATTTGATATTTTAGTCTACAAATAAATATGACTTCTAAAGTTCATTTTTAGGCTTTACTTCAAGCACCTACCTACCTACCTCCTACCTTAAAAAAAAATAAGAAAACATGATCCAAAATGCCTTAAGCGGCGCCTTTTTGCACACAAGCGCCAGTAGCCCTCACGGGGACCCTGCCCACTGACATTAACTCCGCACTAAAGCTGCAAAATTTATTTTCAAACCATTGATTCTCTTTACTAATGTTACCGTTCCCACTTCGGTATCTCACCATAGATCGCTCTAGGCCCCTCCGAATAAGCGTGTTACCGTGTCAACCACGCTTTCTTGATCACAGATCGCCAAGTAGGCCCATCGACCAGGCACAGAACGTACTCTGGGCCTACCTGAACCGAGGGTTTAAATATCCGTGCATTTCGGAGACTCTTTCGGCACTGTACCTGTCCAGAAGAAGAAGAAGCCCAGAGGAGCAGATCACCATGAATGGCCAACCCATCTCATGGGTCCACAAGGCCAAATATCTGGGAGTCACACTCGACCGACGGCTTACATGGCGTCAACACGTGGAAGACTGCACGAGCAAGGTGAAGGCAGCCCAAGCCTTCTTGTACCCCCTTATGAACAGGAGGAGCAACCTGAGCGCAGCGAACAAGCTGAAGCTCTACAAGACGATCATCAGGCCCATGATGACCTACGCGTCGACAGTCTGGGGATATGCAGCTGCATGTCATATCCGGAAGCTCCAAGTCGTGCAGAACAAAGCGCTGAGGATGGCCGTGGACGCCCCTTGGTTTGTGCGAAACTCCCAGCTACACCGAGATCTGGAGATCCCGAGTGTAATGAAATTCATCAGAGAGACAGCGGTGAAAGCGTTCCAAGTAATAGACGAGCACCCAAACCCATTGGTGAACTCCCTAGGAGACTACGACGGAGAGGAGCCGAGAAAATACAAGAGGCCCAGGATGGTGCTTCGTGAAGACCCGGATTAGTTATAAGAATCTTGTAAAATAAATATTTTAAGACCGTCGTCACTAGGACGACAAAAATTTAATGTACTTAATTATATATTTTAAGTGTCATTTAGATCCCTCAGATCACGGCTTAGAAGCCTAAAAATGTACTTTTTTCAAAATCAGCTGAGATGTAAAGTTAAAAGTTTTATAACTGGTACTTCAATAAAGATTATGTTAAAGTAAAGTAAAGACTCTTTCACTTTCTCTTCGACGACCTCTACGAGGACACTTTGTCTCAGAACACCGGCTGCAGCACGCGTTGCCACGAGCCGGTTTTTCCATACCCACGCCACCGACCATATTGTCAAACCGCCGTTGTCTACCAACGAACCACGTGTTTTATTTCATTTACGGTTATAAAAAGTGTTTGTGTTAACCATCAGTGTTTCCATCGTGTGTGTGACCCCATCCCGGTAGCACTAAAGATTGTAGGTTACTTTAATTTCGTGCCTTGCCAATGAGTTTACAGCACCAAGTGTTTATATATTTAAACCAAGTTTCAAATAAGAAAACTATACAACTCATTCCTAATCCAAATAATAGAAGACAAACAGGAGCATAGATATGATCGAAATTCAATTTCTGCGTTTCTAAGAATGGTGTTTCCCCTTCAGCAATATTGTCATATTTACTTTTTATAAAGTCTGTCAATCCACTTTCGAGCATATATGAAATGTATCTATTCATAGTGGAAAATAAGGGATGTCCAGCCTTGAATACAGCGCAAATTTGAAACGCCAAAGCGTGTGGAAAAATCTGTTTTACCAACCACTTTTTATTTTCGTCCAAATGAAGGTGGCGCTCATATCTTACTCTGATTATAGGTCTCAAAACAGCCATGTCTTTCTGAAATGCTGTTCGATTAATACAATTTTCACTTACGTCGCATACTTGAAGATACGTTCTTACGTAATCTTTTGGAAAATGATCTAACAGATGTAGGGTTTGTGTAAGAGCACCAATTTTTAAACGATGCTTCATGATATCATCTATTGTATCTATGCTGTCTTGATAATTTAATCCAGTTAAGAAATATTGGAATCTGGTTTTGTAGAATTGATTCCAAGTAAATGTCAGAAACATCATCAAAATACTGATGATAGTTTGGGTTATGTTAGCTCTTTCATATTCGTAGTTTTGTTCAGTTAAAAGTCTGAGTTCACAAACGAATTTTTTTGTAAGTTCGTAAAACCCTTTTTTGGAATATAAGACTCTGTCTATGACATACCAAACTAAACAAATACTTGCAGAAGAAATAGTCCAAAAAAACCATACTTCCTCCGTGAAAGCTTGTAGATAATATTTATACCTTGGCATGAAATCTGGTGTAGGAACCATCCAATACATACGTTCAAATAAATACATTCTGGTATAATCCTGCGTGTAACGCCGTGTATCACAACGCCATCTACCTTTATTTCCATAAACAACATCACATTGGTTATTCACAATATAATCCGTCATGTTTGGCCAATGTTTTATATATTTTTGCTTCACTGAAATCCCTAAACTATCTGCTATCATCTCCAATATATCCACTTCGACTCCATATGCTTCTCCAGACTTAGATAACATTGAATAAGGTTCATTATTGAAATTAGAACATAAAATTAAAGAATCAGATTTATATTTAATCTTATTATCGGCAACAAGAAACTTCTCATATTTTTTCTCTTGGAATACTTTAGAAATATTGTTTGTACACGAAGTGATTCTTTCCAAACTACCAACATTAATTTCTGCATTTTCATGAATGGAAATGTAAGCCAGAATTTGTCCAGTCGAAAAATCGTAAAGAATTGCTTTAAATATGTAAAAAGATAATAAAATTCTCATTGTTTCATTTGTAAATTTCTCTCAATAATTATAAATATCGCACGTGGATTTCCATTAAGTTGCAACTCTAAAAATCTCAAAATGTTCACAGTACTATTGAGACTATCAGCTTCGATAATGAAGAATTTTGGTTTTTCTGGAAGGAATTCATAGTTCAACCTTTCATGATAATCCATTTGTATAGTTGGATACAAAAATTATTAGTTTCTCCTATAGAAACCACAAGACCATTCTTATCATAAAAATAACTCAAAATTTGATTAACACAAACTAGCAAAGATAATCTTGATGAACGTTCTACGATTGGAATCATAGTACAACACTTATAACGAAAAAAAAATCAGTTTGACCACTCAAAATCTTAGGTTTTTCATCATACAGTTATATTTTATTTAGAAAAATATCTTATAATCAATCTTGTCATTTTATGAAAGTATAAGTGAAAAATAAGTGATATTGATGTGATTATAATATGATATTATATGCTTCGACATATTCCTTATGTCCCAAATGGAATTAAAGTAGCATTGAATAAATTCGTAGAAAAACTTTTACGTAATTCTCGATTTCGACAAAGAAATGATTTTTGAATCTCTAAATTTCATTTCGTCCGGAAACTATACAATTTCAAACAAAGATCCAACTATTAAATTCCAGAAAATATTAAAATTGCAATAAATGACGCAAAATCTTTGATTAAAGCAATAGATAAATACAAATTAATTTTACCAAACCCTCAACCACCTTAACTGTATTCACTCATTTAATTACATAAAGTAAATAACCCCGTTAGACTAGTCGTATCTTACATTACAGCCCCAGCCGTGAAATTGTGGCACTACCTTATAGATATCATTAAAAATTATTGTTCATTCAAATCAAAATTTTCTATAAAAAAATTCTTTCGAATTGATAAATAACATAAAAAACGTTAACCTACCACCTAACGCAAAACTTATTTCGTTTGATGTTGAGAATTTATACCCAAGTGTTCCTCCAGGTGATGTCAAAATATTAATCGAAAACATGTTGAATTCGAATCATGTTAACCACATAATTAAATCAGAAATATTGAATCTGTTGGACGTTTGCATTGAACAAAATTATTTTTCTTTCAACAACATCTATTACAGTAGTGAAAATGGTTTGATCATGGGAAATCCTTTGAGTCCACTTTTAGCAGAGATTTTTATGAATAATATTGAACAGAAAATTCATACACATCCACTCATTTCCAAATTTCTTTATTGGTATAGATATGTTGACGACATCTTAGTATGTTTCATTGGAACTACTCGTCAATTAGACTTATTTCTTAATTTCATTAATTCCATCCATTTGAACATTAAATTCACGATAGAAATTGAACAGAACGATTCCATTAATTTTTTGGACTTAAAAATCACTAAACAAAATAATAATCATGTTTTTCCGGTCTTTCGTAAACCAACACATACTGATACAATTATACATAACTACTCATTGCATCCAATTCAACACAAAGTTGCAGCTTTAAACAGCATGGTACATCGGTTACTCAATTTACCTTTATCAGTAGAAGATTATAATAAAGAGTTAAACATCATCAAACAGATAGCCATTAATAATTCATATAATCCGGATATGATAGATCTAATCATTCGTAAAAAACTGTATCAGAAAGCAATAAATGAAGTATATCCTATTCATAAAGACTATAAAATATTCAACAGTTTAACATTCTGCGGTTCTGCAAGTACAAATATTAAATCCTTTCTCGTCAAACAAAATCTTAATATAACTTTCAAAACTTCTAATAACTTAGGTAAACATATCAAAAATAATAAATCTCGTGTTGAAAAATTAAGTAAATCAGGAATCTATAAACTCAATTGCGGTTCTTGTGATAAAATTTATATCGGTAGGACCTATAGGAGTTTTGGCATAAGAACATCTGAACATAAACGTAGCTTCGATAAAAATAAATCTGATTCAAATTATTCAAACCACCTAATAAAAGGAAACCATTCATTCAATAAAAACTTTGACATATTACATATAAAATCAAAAGTTCAAAATTAGATCTCCTAGAAGCATTCGAAATAAATAGATACAAACATTCGGACAAGCTTTTGAATGAACAGGTAGATGTGAATTATTCACCCTACTTAACTTGTTTAATTAGTTTTTATTACCTTTCATACTAACTGTACAATGGCTCGGTGTGGATTTTCCTGTTATTCATCCAATTTTGTTTATAATATTGTTTGTTAATTTTGTTTATAATACCATACTCTTCATTCTGTTTTTCATTCTTGATAAAGCTGCTGTGTCAGCGAAACGTCGTCGAATTTTTTCAAATAAAGTGTAGATTTAAGTTGAACCTTGTGTTTTTTATCTCATTTAAAGAAATGATTTTTGATAAAATCATCATTGCTATAAGAACCAGACAAAAATCCTTTCACTTAATACTTGTCTAGAATATGGAAAAATTGAGACAAACGTTTTCATGTAAAATAGATAGATAGATAGATAGATTTATTCCTATTAAATACAGAATATAAGTATTTACAGTTGTCATCTTACAATCAAATACAATCAGAATATTAAAATAAAATTGACATATATACACACATAAACGATATAATATGAAAATACAATATGACGATCATGGATTAAGGCCAACAATACAATACAATATAAAAATCATGGAGTGAGACGGGTGAGGTCATCCTCAATAAATTGACTCACACTATAATAGGCACGTTTACACAGGATATTCTTCACTGCCTCTTGAAATCTAGCAGAGGTAGAGTGCGCATGTAAAGAGGCAATTTGTTGAAGCTTTATGGAAATGAATTCGAAACCTCTCTGGCACTTACTCAATCGGATGTATGAAACAAAGAGATCGTCTCCTCTGCGTTTAGGGTACGAATGTAATGATCTATGTGTCGGAAATTTCATTTCATTGGTCTTTGCGTACAGTACGTTTTCAAGTATGAAGGCAGAAGGGAAAGTTCATATTTCCAACCCCAGAAACGCCCGCCTACAATCTTTCCTGTAGTCAAGGCCCCCTATGATTCTCACAGCCCTCCTCTGTAGACCGAAAACACGATCTCATACAGCAGCACGCCTCCAAACAATCATCCCATAGGTCATCACTGAATGGAAGAGTGCATAGTATGCCGATACTAAAGTGCTCGTAGTCACACACCGAACCAGGTTTCTCATCATTAATACACAACTACTCAACTTACCAGAGACATACTCAATGTGTTTGTCCCACTTAATAGTCGGATTTAAGTAAATACCCAAAAACTTGACACTCTCCGTGTTTTTCCCTCCCACCAGATGTCTCAGCGTAAACAGCATTGACTTTGTCTTATCTAGCATTGAGTGTGAGCTCGAACCTGTCAATAGCTCTCTGCTCTACTCTTTGTGCTTGCTCTTCCACCACCTCCACCGAGTATCCTTCTGATGTGAACCCCGCATCCACCGCGAAGATGGTAAAATCCGCCTCATCCTCATTTAGAGATAAGTCATTAATATATATCAGGAATAGAATCGGTCCTAAGACCGATCCTTGTGGTACACCTACATCCAGGAAAGTATATATATATATATATATATATATATATATATATATATATATATATATATATATATATATATATATATATATATATATATATATATATATATATGTGACAAATATCTTCCGCGCAAGAGAAAAAGCTGAAAAGCTGTACTCTTGGATGTGACGATACCGGCTGATGATAATATACCGAGGGCGTATTCGGAGAAGATCGATAAGTACAGAGATCTGGCCATTGAAATGAAGCAAATTCACGAGCTGAGCACCACTGTAATTATGCCTATGATTATATCCGTTAACGGCCTCGTGGAGGGGCACCTATTGCAAAACACCCAAAGATTGGGTCTCGACAGAGCAGTTGTCACTAGATCGCAGCGAGAAGTTGTTCTCAGCACCACCAGAATTGTACGCGGCTTTCTCAACAATGAATGAGAGACGAGATGTTAAGATGACTACCTTGGCCACAAAGTCCGGTAGTTATTGGAGTTACCCGCAACTGTCGGTGAAAAAAATATATATATATATATATATATATATATATATATAGCGAGTGCTTTTCAGTAGATCTCGAGAAGAAAAACAAATTTTAATAAGCAGATAACTAAACTACAAAATTGATGTTAGCAATTGAACAAAAAATTTTTACGGTATAAATTTTAGCGATGTAATTAATGAATTCGCAACAGCAAAATCTCGGGAAATATCGCTACTACAATAGCTATCTTTTATTTTTCTATTGCACCTAGACCTAGCTATCATCCTAGGTATCTCTTATCAGAAATATCCGCATATTTTTTCAAATATCTAAGTATGAGTAGAAAGTAGTACTTATAAACGAGTCAACGAATCTGTACCCCATTACTTAAGAAAATGTTTTGAAATGGGTGTGAACAAGAATTTATCTTAAATAACTTCAGCCCGCCCCCGCTTAACCACAATGACAATTACTATATAGGCTTAAACGAACTGAATAACGAAATCCGAAAAGAAGAAATTCTAGAGGTACTAAAAAAAACTAACAACTCAAGCCCTGGACCAGATGGAATCCCAAACATTCTTCTTAAAAAGCTTCCTCAAGCGGGCCTTGAACACATTCAAAAACTGTTTAACATTATTTATACTGAAAATAAATTTCCTACTGGTTGGAGAGAGGCGGTGGTTATACCCATATTCAAACCAAGCAAAGAGAGTGGTGATGCTCGAAACTTTCGCCCCATATCTCTCACCTGTACGATCTGCAAAATTCTCGAAAAAGTTTTGAGTCAAAGATTGAGATGGTTTCTGGAAACAAATAATGTTCTGTCTACCAAACAATATGGATTTCGCCAAGGAAGGTCAACGATGGATCATCTAGTCGACCTGGAAACCAACATATGTGAAGGACTAGCCAACAGGTTTCACACAGTAGTGGTATCTATGGACATTGAAAAAGCCTACGAAATGGTTTGGAAGCAACGCATCATAGTTCAACTGTCCAAGTGGGGAATTGAAGGTAAATTATTGAACTTTCCTTAAAGATCGAGTTATAAGAGTGAGAATAAATGGCATGCTCTCTAAGTCAACATTCATGGAAAACAGGGTACCTCAGGGGTCAGTATTGAGCATCTTGTTGTTTTTAATTGCCATAGACGAAATAATAGCGAAAGTAGAGGCGCCGGTCAAAGCGCAACTATTCGCCGACGATGTAACACTCTCTGTTAGCGGCAAAGTTTTAGCAAGTTTAATCACCGTTATGCAGTCAACCATTGACAAAATTACTGAATGGACAAAGACATCCGGATTCAAAATCTCACCCACTAAAACAAAACATATGAACTTTTCACGCACTCATTCAAACCAACAAGTTCTGCCACTCTACCTAAACGGACAACACATAGAACAGGTGAAAACTCTGAAAATCCTTGGATTACTGTTCGATGACAAACTCACTTGGGTCCAACACATAAAGAAAATTAAAACCGAATGCCAAAAAAAACTTAATATCATTAAAACGCTATCTTCACTACACTGGGGCGCAGACAGGGAAGTACTCATCACTACATATAAGGCTATCATACAATCGAAACTAGACTACGGTTGTATCATATATGATTCAGCAAAAGAGCACCTTAAATATGCTAGACCCGGTTATTAATACGGCTTTAAGATTATCCATTGGAGCATTTAGAACTAGCCCCACCTACAGCATTCTGGTTGAATCAAACTCGATGCCTCTAAGTTTCAGGAGAATGGAATTATGTTTGAAATATGGCATAAGGATATCAAGACAATCAAAAATCCGGCATATGAAGCCACGTTCAAAGAGAATTTCCATGATCTGTACGATAAACAATTTAGAACACCTAAACTACTCAATTATAGATTGAAAAAATACCTGAGCAAGACCAGCATTACCTTACCCCTAACAAATGAAAATATTCATCAAACTCGGCCTCCTTGGACGACGAAAGCACCTAAAGTAAACCTGCAACTGGAAGCACTCGGCTCGAAAGCCAACACCAAACCAAGCCACTACCAACGTTTGCACGACAGAATCCGCAAAAACCATCCAGACCACAGTTACTATTACACTGACGGATCAAAAACCAATGAAGGCGCGGGATGCTCAATAGTTCTCGACACCATTGAACCACAGGTGTGGTCTTTCAAATTACCCAGTGACACAGCAATATTTACATGCGAGGCCTTCGCCATTCTAAAAGCTCTCGAAATCGCGCGTGAAAAAGAAAAATTCTTAATTCTCACCGATTCGAAAAGTGTTCTATCAGCCATAGGTAATTATTACTCAACGAATATATTAATAAAAAAAATCCAGAATATCCTATATGAATATCAGACGGTCAAACAAATTACGTTAGTATGGGTCCCGTCCCACATGGGTATCCGAGGAAACGAAATAGCGGATGACAGGGTTAAAACTTCCATAACACATGGGACAAGGGCAGGGGTAGATAGGACAATACAAGAGCTACAAAAAATAGTTAAAACTGAAATTAATGAATTATGGAACAGAAAATGGGGTGAAGGCATGCCGAGTAGAATATCTGAAGTTAGAAGCAATGTCCACGAAGCTTTTCCACATCTGGAAATCCACAGGCACCAAACAATCATCCAGAGACTCCGAATAGGACATACCAATATAACACATTTACACCTATTGTTAAACGAAGAACCACCAATCTGCGACGTCTGTAGAGAACCACTAACGGTGAAACACGTATTATCAACATGCCTCAAGTATTATAATCAGCGTAACCAATTTTTACCAACAACTTCAAGGACAACCTGAAAAACAACAGCAGTGCCTAAAGACGATACAGTTTCTCAAATCCATAGGATTATACACACTTATTTAAAACAGTCTACAAGAAATTGCTTAAGTATTCATTATCCTATTACTGTATGAATAAACCATTGTGATACTGTTGAATGAGCAGTCGCTAATGACCTCGATGTAGATGCGACTTTAAATAAAGGCATAAAAAAAAAAAAAAAAAAGAATTTATCTTGTTATGATTTTGTTCTATTCGTTTCATTTTGATATTTTAGTCTACAAATAAATATGACTTCTAAGGTTCAGTTTTTCGCTTTACTTCAAGCACCTACCTACCTCCTACCTTAAAAAAAATAAAAAAACATGATCCAAAATGCCTTAAGGGGCGCCAAAATCCTTTTTTGCACACAAGCGCCAGTAGCCCTCACTGGGGCGCTGTGGATCATGAACTTTCTCTCACACGAACATCCAATATTACCGGAGAATGCTTCCTAAAATATTAGAACGGCTATGTGGCTTCAACTAGACGGAGCTCCACCTCATTATCATTGCAAAGTGCAGCATTATTTGAATACGAACTTTCGGGATAGATGGACTGGAAGAAATGGATATGAAAATTGCCCCCCAGGTCTCCAGGTTTTTTTCAAGAGGGCATACTAAGGGATTTGTTTACAATGGGCCGCCAACTACTCCAAATGATATGAAAATGTTGGCTAGACTTGGCAAATGTTTTGATAACAAAGTACGGAAGTGTCTGGAAATAGACGGTCGACATTTTAAACAATTATTATAAATTCTCTCGTTTTGTTATCATTATATCATTAAATTCACTGTTTTTGTGAGAATTTGTTTTATTATGAATTTACAGATATAAATATTCTTATAATTTCTCATAAACTGAACATACGTTTCATGTTTCGAATTTATCATCGAATTTCACGTCCTTTTCCTTGTCCAAATCCTCTGAAAAGTCCACACTATATTCCACCATCTGTTCTATAGCAGATACAAATTTGTTTCTGTTCACATCATTCCCAATTATAATTAAAAGTTTCGTTTGTACTTCTTCCTTTATATTGACGTATACATTCATCAAATTACTTGATGGCAATACTATCTTTTGAACATTTCTGAAAAAGTAAAACGAGTTTCATTATAATGAAGAAAGTTCTCTTCTATTGAGATTCGAGAGAAAGTCAAGTTGGATTTTATTGATTCGTAGGATTTTTCAAGTATACGTCTTAAAACTTCATTTTTTTATACTCAAATTGCGTTATGTTTTAAGGAAATCTTGGTTGGCAATGCTTCTAGAACATTCAAGTCAATCTTTCTTGAAGAATAGAAAGTTAAGCCTCTTAGGTGTATACGAAGAAAATGAAAGATCACGAATGAGACTGTTACGAGGGATGTCTTTTAAGTTTTATACAAACAGTATAAGCTCTTCATTCGTGGAGTATACATATATTCCATAAATATACCGCGAATACAAAAACCGTGATTATAGAATGGTAATTTATATAAGATTATATGGGATACGTTCCTTGGTAACAAAATAAAAATAAATTTATAAAAAAACAATTGAAGAATCCATATTGATTTATTACTATCTTCTGGCTTAGGCAATAGTTCAAAGAATTTTGTAATTTTTCTTGCTTGGCCGTTTTCAAAAGCTGACATTTTTTGCGTCAGAAAAATATATAAGATAATTCGAAGGATAAACATTGAAATGTCAGGTACAATAAAAAATGTCATTGCTTAAATATTCTTCCACCGAATAAAAACAACTACACATCAAGAAGTTTTTCACATACTATTTAAACCTGATAGAGAGTATTTTCTCCACTCTAATTTCAGTCTATTATAAAGCTTCAAGTTAATAGACTTCTTTGTGCCTTCGTTGATCTGAAACACGGATACAGAAGATGGGTTGCATACCTAATAGGATATGAATGCACATCTACGTGAGAAGAGCACCTTTCGAAATTTGAGTGAAAGTACGTGATCTGCGAATAAATATAGAGAGAAGGCTGTGGCATGATTTTAGAGTGTATGAAAAGTGACCTGCAATAATCTACATGTCCAGCTCCTGCTATCACTCCAACTGCCATTTTCTGACGCCGAAGAGTTCTATCCGCGCCTGGAGAATCGCCCCAAAGCACTACACCATAAGAAAAAATGGAGTGGAAGAGGGCAAACAATGTTGACCTCAAAATGTGGTCAGCATATTTGGAATAGTGCATCTTTCTTAATAGCATCCAAAGTCTCAGTATGGGGATCCTAATCAAATGTAATGCCCAGCTGTCTCGGAGGAAAACCTAGTGTTGTAGGGAAGGATCATGGTTTGTGACTTATCTGAATTCAGTCTCAAAGCGTTTGATCTGAACAATGTCTCGGCCTTGGCCAAGGCCACATCAGACACAGTAACTCAATCAGCAACCGAGCAGAATATAGTCGCATAATCTGCAAAGAGCACACATCGAAAAAACTCCAAATACAAGGGAAGGTCATTAATATACATGAGAAACAACAGGGATCCCAAAACAGAACCTCGAGGTACCCCACACTTCACAGGCAGACACCCAGATACAGATCCATTCAGCTCAACGCATTTTAAGCGGTTGTCAAGGTAAGTTTTATTATTATCGAAAGCCTTAGTTAAATCTCAGAGCTTCAAGTCTGTGACTTCATGCTTTCGAGGAAAGCTACCACAAACTCAACAATCCTCAAGACAGCGTCTATTAAAGAGAAAGAATCTCTGAATCCATATTGAAATGGGATGAGAACTCTTTTCTTCCAGGAACGCAACTAACCGACTCTTCAAAAATATCTCGAAGAGTTCCTCTAATATCGGAACTATAGAAAAGAGACGGTAATTACCCAGTTCCGTATGGTCCCTTCCTTTAAATATGGGTATAACTTTTTTAAAAACGTTCGGGAATACCTCTTCCATCAATCATCTATTGAAAAACGTACAGAGTGAATCCGAGATGCTGATAGATTTAACAATTTCACTATTCATACCATAGATATCTAAGCGGGAAGAATTGGACACTTTACTGATTTCTTCATGCATTTCCTCTGGTGTAGTAGAGGTTAAAAATATATTGCAGTTCACGGATCTTGTGTAACCAGTAAGATCCGTGGGTATGAGAACTATGTTAAATGATAGCTTTGCTTCGACTAGTTTTGACCAATTTCAGAAGAGTATTCGTTACAATCTTTCAAGAACATATCTTCAGGTATATGAAACTCTTGAGATTTATTACGTTCCAAGTTAATCAGGTGCCATAAATCTCTAGATTTATCATTAGATTTAATGGATAACTATCCCTAGCAATATACTCAAAGTATATTGTCTATATCATATATATCATCAGCATTCAAACCGTACATTTTTCTTTAGTAAAGGGTGGTACATAATAGTATGTCACAACTTGGGGAGGTGAATCTACCTGCAATTTTAATAAAACAAGTTCATATAAACATAGGTCCGCAAAAGCTTCGTTACGGAGCTACAGGGTGTTGAAAAATTGGGTTTTTCTTCAAAACTCCTGCAGTTTTTGAGATATTCAGCCCAAATTTGGAATGCAAGCTATTTTTTACAGCCTCCATCATGTCTCCTTTTACCCTTTCAAACTTTTTTGCAACACACCACACACAATCAATTTTCGTCATCTTCGTTTAATTTTTTTTGACATCTGTAATTTTTTCGTATCTCCAACCGTTTTCGAGTGAAAAATTATTGAATTCGAATTATTTGAATTGTATGTTATTCGCTAAATGAAAAAAAGAATAGAAATACTCGAAAGGTATGCCCAAAATTTGCTTTTATATTGATAGCTCGTCTTCTGAGACTCAACTTATACTTATTCAATATCAAACTAAAGAAAGGAACAATCAAAAACTAGATAAATTGCTGGAAGTGTCCTTCACCTGCAAGAATACAGGCCTCTGTCCTTTGCATATTATCACTCACTCCTTGAAATATTCCTGAGGTATTGCTTATCGTGTCACAAGAGGTTATTATTCGTTTCCTCCATTTTTCTACAAAGTTCACTGGAGTGGTATAAACTAAACTTTTGAGATATCCCTATAAGAAAAAGTCTGAGCAATTAAAGTCTGTGGAGCTTGGATGCCATGGTTCTGGCCGACCCCGACCTATCCATCGGTTGTTGAATGTATTATTCAAGAATTCCCTAGCTTCTCCACTGAAATGTGCTTCGATTATTCGATTATCAATAATAAAAACAAGTAATGAAGAATTTCACTGAATATATGTGATTCGTAACGCGTTTCGCTACACCGTAGCTTCTTCAAGCGAATATTTCATGAGCGTTAGCTACGGTGTAGCGAAACGCATTACGATTCACATTTATTCAGTAAAATTCATCAAAAAACATTACTTGTTTTCATTACAATAAAGTTCTGCTCTGAGCATCCCATCTGCCAAGGCAATATTTCGACGTTGCAGCCAATCTTTTTCATTTCTTCTTTTCGGGGAGCCACGTTCGGGTGTTTTTCTGTTTGTACATTGTGATATGGGGCTTCATCCATCACTTTTTGGTGGTAGATTTGGATTAAGGTTTTCTCTCAACCATTTTACGTAGTTTGCGAAATTTATATCATCGTGATAATCATCGGTTTTACAATTGGGCTTAAAGGCCAGATATGCTTTTCGTACGAATCCACATTCACTACCGGCGTTCAAAATTATCAGAATTGGTTCTTTTGAAACAGGCTGATATAGATCTTCGTTTGTCTCGTCACTCCAAGCCTTCTCGTGTGTATGGGAGGAATGAATATATGTTTCTTCCATATCAATTATTGGTCTCTTTTCTTGACGGTATTCGTTGATGATTCTTAAATAATTCAAACGTAGTTGTATTTCAGGTTTTTCCATAAGAAGCTTTCTATTCGTTTTCGTCTTAATCCAACGGAACCCCCTTCCTGTCAAAACTTTTCGAATGCTCTCTCGTGATCCTGCATATTCATTTTCATCGACAAACTTTTGATGGATTCGCTTTAATGTGACTTTAATTTAATGATTTCATCGACGACATAAGAATTGACGACGAACCTACGAAGCAGAGCTCTATAGAAGTCATCGAGATCTGTTTTCTTCGCTGATTTTCTTCTCTTTTCATCAGCCGTTGAAAAACTGATATTTTCGCCATTTTCAATCTTCTTTATTTCGCTCTAAATTTTTTGCACAGTTCGCAAACCTACTCCTGTTAGGACAGCTACACGTTCTTGAAACTGTTTCAAAGAAATTAGAGGTTAATTCTGCATCCCTTCTCGTTTCATGAAATGAATGATATTCGCAATTATTACCCTGGATTGGCCAGTCAATTTTGTCTCTTTCAAATTCCGTTCTCACCAAAACTTATAATGAAATTTGCAAGATTCGCTTGCTCTTCTTAAAGCTTTGAAGGTTCATTGAGAACTGAGTTCCTGGCCACGTGACCGGTAAAGTTAATGCGCAACAAGAGGAGGGGCTTTTACACCCGCACAGATGTCATCTGGAGCACTTCCTAAATATTGTGTAAGATTTTCTTCAGTAAAATCTTCCTTTTTTCAACTATATAATTTTCATAAGATCTTTAAGCAAAACAATTTCTTATATTCAGAATTATCGATATGGTGTCTCACATTTATTGTTACTTTTAGGTTTGAATAAGTTTTCCATACTGTTCAGGATTTCTATTTTTTAATAAATCAGCAAAATTGCAAGTAAAACATTCTCAGACAAGGTTCCAACCACAATGCATAAAACTTTTTGTATTCATATTTTGATTTTTGCAGCTGCAGGTTCTCGATTATACGATTTGCATGATTTGTGATTCCGGTGGAATATTTTCAAGTTCTACATTTAATGCACTCGATTTTTCTCATAATCTTATTTTAACAATACCTTTTTCGAATAAAATTATCGTATCGTATCTAGTTATAGAATAAAATAAATGAAACACAAATCAAAGTGTTTTAGAGTAAATATTCAAACTCAAGAGTGAGAATTTTTTAATTCTGTTATTTAAAATGATTTCAAAATTATTATATTCAATGATTGTCATGGAGAAAGAAATTTCTATCCCTTTAACAACAAGTTCAATTGTCTCTTCTAGTCAAACAAAAGATTTCTTTATATTCTATGATTATAAAATCTATATTTTTACTCGTCATTTTCAACTTCAAAATGCTTCAAAATATTTGACAGACAAATGTTGAAACAATTTTCTTTAAATTAGACCATATGGTGTTTGTTTTGTGGAGCATATGAGCGTTGATATTTATCTATATTTCCCTGTGGCGTCTTGTGGTGTGATAAACTATAACTGATTGATAAGTCAAACAAGCCAAAAATTTCCGTATTACAAGCTATTCGAATAATTAATTTCAAATTTAAACAGTGTGTTAGTATATGGAAAAATCTCAAGTAAATCAAAAAAGTAAGTATTTTATCTAAATTTGTTTCAAACAATTTTAATTATCTGAAATGTTATAAATATCGAGTATATAGGGTGTAACATAATATATCACAACTTGAGGGGGTAAAAAATCTACGTGCAATTTTAAGAAAAAAGTTCATATAAACATAGGTCCCAAAAGCGTCGTTACGAAGCTACAGGATGTTGAAATTTCCGGAAAAATTGGTTTTTTCTTCAAAACTCCTGCAGTTTTTGAGATATTCAGCCCAAATTTGAAATGCAAGCTAATTTTTACAGCCTCCAGCATTACACGTCCTAGATTTTATCTGAAATAAATTCACAAGGTGTTTTCTTTTCCGAGGTCATTTCTCATTTTTCCCTTTCAAACTTTTTCCAGTACGCCACTGATCAGCGTACAATCAATTTTCGTCATCTTCGTTCAATTTAGAAACTTTTTGAACGTTGTAATTATTCGTATCTCCAACCGTTTTCGAGTGAAAAAATTATTGAACTTGAATTATTTGAATTGTATGTTATTCGCTAAATAAAAGAAAAATAATGAAAATACTAGATTGGTATGCCCAAAATTTGCTTTTATTTTGATAGCTCGTCTTCTGAGACTCATCTTATACTTATTCAATATCAAACTAAAAACAAAAACAATTAAAAACTAAATAAATTGTTGGAAGTGTCCTCCACTTGCAAGACTACAGGCCTCTATCCTTCTTCGCATGTTATCACGCACTCTTTGAAATATTCCTGGGGTATTTCTTATCGTGTCACAAGAGGTTACTATTTGATTTCTCAATTCTTCTACAGTGTTCACTAGAGTGATATGAACTAAACTTTTGAGATATCCCCATAAGAAAAAGTCTAAACTATTTAAGTCTGGGGACCTAGGAGGCCATGGTTCTGGCCTACCCCAACCTATCCATCGGTTGTTGTATGTATTATTTAAAAATTCCCTAGCTTCTTCACTGAAATGTGCTAGTGCCCCGTCATGCATGAACCACATTATGTTTCTCACCAAAAGTGGCACATCCTCGAGCAATAAATGTTACTCCTCCGCAAGAAATTGCCGATAAGCGGTATCGTTTAGTCTGTTAGGCAAAAAAAATGGTCCAATCAAATAATTTCTATTTATTCCGACCCAGACATTTAGTGAGAATCGTTCTTGGTGATGAGATTCTTCAATCAAATGGGGGTTTTCCTCAGCCCAATAATGATTATTATGAAAATTTGTGATAGCAGTTCTCGAAGAGTTCGTCTGTGAACATTATTTCACTATCAAAATGAGCATTTTCTCTAATTTTATCTAAGACCATCGGCAGAAATTCAGTCTTGAAGGAAAATCTCGAGGAAGTAGAGTTTGGACGCGTTGAATATAAAACGGGTACAATAAAAAGTCATGGAGAATCCTCCCAACTAGAACATGTGAAATATTCAACTGATTTCAAATTTTTCTTGTACTCACATGAGGATTCAATTCAATACCTTCCTCAATATCTGGATCTCTCATAGTTTGAGTTGCACATTTTAAATCATTCTTTGCAGTAAAAGTACCAGTTTCCCTCAATCTTCTGTGAATATTTGAAAATGTTCACCGGTCTAGTGACGATTTCGAAAGCACACCTAATATAATCGGCTAGCTTCTGTTGTTTCCGTCAGCCAGACCGTACATGTAATGTATATCAGCCAATTCGGCGTTAGTAAAATTAGTGATTTTTTCTTACAGCAATAACTCAAAAAATCATAAAACTAATCGTTAATTTAATAAACAATTCGAGCAGACACTGGTTCAACTCTAGCAACTGTCAAATAAATAAATAAATGAAAAAAATCAAAGCCTACTAGTCATTTTTTTAATTAGAAGTGCTTTCAATTCAGCCAATGCATACAATCGTTTAATGATTTTTTGCTCGAGAACGGTCGGAGGTACGAAAAATTACAAGTGTCAAAGAAGTTTTCAAATTGAACGAAGATGACGTAAATTTATTGTACGCTGATCAGTGGCGTACTGCAAAAAAGTTTAAAAGGGCAAAAGAAGACATGGCTCCGGAAAAAAAAACACCTTGTAGATTCTAGTTAAAATTTAGGACGTGTAATGATGAAGGCTATTAATAATAAACTTGGGCTGAATATCTCAAAAACTGCAGAATCGACGATTACTACCCGTTATAAAAACTTAACATTGTTATTTTGGCCTAGTATCTGGTGACTTTTTGGCCATTTTCATTCATTTCAATAAGTTGAATTTGAAGTTCCTTCTAGAACAAGAGCTACGCAGGATATTTTGAGGTAAAAATCTAGACTTGTAAGGTCCTGAGACCTAGCTGGCCATCTAACAGGACCACCACGTCCTATCCATTTGTTTGCAAATACATAATTCAAATGCTCCCTAACCTGATGTGAGTAATGTGCCGGTGTTCCATCCTGTTGAAACCACAAATCTTGTCTTATATGCTCTGGTATATCGGCAAGTAACATTGGTAGATGATTTTGCAGAAAATCTAAATACATTTCACCATTGAGGTGCCCGTTGAAAAAAGTGCGCCCCATTTAGATATCGATCTACTATAGCGGCCCATACGTTGAAGGACCAACGATGCTGGTGATCTATTTGTCTCATGAGGTGTGGATTTTTCGTGGCGTAATAATGAAAGTTGTGCCTGTTAACAAGACCATTTTTGTAGAAAGTTGCCTCGTCCGAGAAAAGAACTCTACCACACATATTTCGATTTTCTGCTTTGTCACTTGCCCAACTGCAAAAATTGATTCGATTTTCATAGTCTTCATTGTTCAGTTCCTGGTGCAGCTGTACATGATATGCATGAAATTTATTCACTTTCAAGATTCTCTGGACGGAAGTTTAACTCATATCTGTTAACTGAGAAATCTCTCTTTGGCTTTTATATGGGACCTCTGTCACTAACAACAAAACTGATAACTGGTTGTCTTCAGCTGTAGCAGTTTTTGATTTTTCATGTTTTTTGTAATCGATATTACCCGTTTCGATACATCTAATTAGAATTAAAAAATAGGTAAAAAACCTTTTAAGTTAAACGATTTTATGTTAAACATACATTGCACTGTTTAAGATAAATGTACTAAAACAAAAATAATAAAATAGATACAGTCGTGGGAATTATAAACATATGCATAGACTAGACTAAAATAAAACCGTGGGGCACGTCAATTGTCTACAAATTATCGACTTAATGTGCGATAGAAGAATCGTTTAATTCGTCGTTAGGCAGTTGGCCCGCAGACGGCGAGAAATTATTTACTATTTTCTTGCTCATGGAAATTCTAATAGTTATACACTCCATGTAAATAAAAGAGATGTTTTAACTAGTTTATCGTTGGACATTCACACTGCTGGCTGGCGAGGAATCGTTTCACTGCTTGTTGTTTGTCTTTAATCGACAAAACATATGACAAAAGTACTACTCGCTCACCACTATGAAACCCTAAAACTCGCTTATAATCGAGCTTGCTAGCTTGTTTCCACATTCTAGCCCTACTTATCACACGTCCATCGTTGTCGGTTGCACAACTGCCTAATAATTATAGTGTAACATTACAAAACAAACATTTTAATCAAGGATTGTAGACAATTGACGTGCCCCACGGTTTTATTTTAGTCTAGTCTATGCATATGTTTATAATTCCCACGACTGTATCTATTTTATTATTTTTTGGTTTTTAGTACATTTATCTTAAACAGTGCAATGTATGTTTAACATAAAACCGTTTAACTTAAAAAGTTTTTTCACCTATTTTTATTTCGCATTCTTTTTAATTCATTTAGTGCTTCATTATTGCAAGGTTTCTTGCCCGTTAGATTATTGCAATCCAACTCCTCTATACATAGTCCCTGCAAAGATCTTACTCTACTAAGAGCCACGTAGGCTTGACATGTATACAAATTGTGTTAATAGCATTCTCGAATGCCTGCAGATTATTAGCTCTGCATTGCTGGGTACGCTCTCGTTGTTTACTTAACCTCGTATCGCGATGTTTAGGCGTTTCTGAACCCAACTGCTGTCTTTGTCTTTCACGGCTTTGTATTAATCTAACTTCATATTCTTCAGGCGTTTCTGACGCTACCATCTGTGTATATCGCTCGCGTTGTTTTGTTAACCTGGCTTCATATTCTTCAGGCGTTTCTGACGCTACCATCTGTGTATATCGCTCGCGTTGCTTTTTTAACCTGGCCTCATATTGCTCAGGTGTTTTTGACGCTAATTGTTCCCGTCGTTTCTGTAATCGACTTTTTCTATCACCTTCACTTTCTTTAGCTCGTTTTGCTTGATACTTTTCTTTCGCTTTTTGAAGCCTTCGTTTACGTTGTGTTGCAGTTTCTGTTTTATTTATGTTTGTATTTTTTATATTTTTTTTTACCATTTTGTTCCCACGAGTAATGGACATTTAAACGGTCGACCCCCCCAGAGGTCCAATAAAGGGGCAAGGCTATGTACAACAAGATGCGCCTGAGTCTTGAGGGGAAAACGCTAACGACATATCATTTTTATCCACCCTAATGCCATACAGTTCTCGGCGCGTTTTAACCTTTCACCTTAACTTGGGTGGTGTACCGCTAACGACGTATCATTTTTAGCCACCCTAACGCCACACAGTCCTCAACACGATACAAAATCTTGACTTGGGTGGTGAATTCAGGCTGGATACATTGTATTCTACTGGTTGAGCACTTTGATACCCATATTGATAGGATTGATAAAACCTACGTTATCCGCCATTTTGTAGCGGCCGCCATCTTGGATTTCAATTTTTTATAGTATATTGTATTCTGATTGTTGAGCCCTTTCATTTGATACCCATATTGATGGGATTGATAAAAGCTATGTTATCCGCCATTTTGTAGCGGCCGCCATCTTGGATTTCAATTTTTTATAGTATATTGTATTCTGCTTGTTGAGGCTTGTTTCATTTGATACCCATATTGATGGGATTAATAAAAAAACCGTTTAAACATAAATTATCCGCCATTTTGTAGCGGCGGCCATCTTGTATTTATAATGATAATGAATAAATATAATTGTATTGCCACCAAAATCCAAAGTGTATACAAAATTTCAGATTAATCGGTTGACAGGAAGAGGGTGAAATTAGAATTACTAAATTTGACCCAAGAATAAATAAAACAAACGGGGTGAGCTAAATAAAACCGTTTAATTATATCAACCATTTCTTCTTTGGAGAACTTTATGGCAGTTAATTGAGAAAATTGGGTTCAAACCTCACTTTAACAATGTTTAATAACGAAATACTGATAAGTTCACCATGTAAAATACAGAATGTGATATGTCCGGATACCTGACAGAAGGCACAAATAAGAAAAATGTTAACACATACCTCGATTTACGTTTTAATCATCTTGATTTTATCATTCGTTAAAAAAATTATCTCGTTTAGGTTTCATTTCAACTACTTGAATCGTTACAGGAAACAAAACTTCTGTGCGAATAATGATGCATGTTGATGAGTTTGAATTGGTTTGTTGAATTTTCATCGAAAATTTTCACAAATAATCGAATATTATAAAAATGATCGAAGATAAAGATAAGGTTACTTCGGCAAAAATATAGCACAATATTTTATGCGGGTGTTCCATTTGAAAAAATCAAGTTATGATATTTTTAAAATTACAAAATTCGATAATTTTTTTTGAGTCCTGTATAAAATGAGGATAATCTATTTCAATTCATCAATAAAGCTATCCTTGGGCAATAAGATAACGAAAAGAAAAAAGTATTCATCCTCTCTGGCGGAAGGAGCATGCGATGATATGAGAGCCTATTTTCATGCATTTTTACGGAAAAAAAAATATTGTGACGAAACTACTCACCAAAAAAACTCATTACTTAAGGACATTATAGCAGAGTTTAGGCCGCTCCTGAATCTTGAACGAAACAGTGGTATTTCAATCTGAAAAAACCACCCAAGATTTTTTTATAGAAAGTTGGGACAACCTGTTTACTGCAAAATAAATTGCTGAAGTAGATTCTTACTTTCTAAATACAATACCATTCGAACAAAAATTGAATATTCAATAGTGTACGAGTTACAGAGCACCGCGCCACTGGTGAATCACCCAGTATATGTATCTTCCTCATCAAATAAGCCAAACTGCGGTGAAACACAACATAAGTTTGTGAATATAGTAAATAATAGAACAGCATTGTTTTTATATTGAGAATGCATATCAACTTTCATGAGAAAACGACCTCCCTAATCCAAAAATAACTTTTCATTGCAGAAATGTACATCAGTAAGCCACCAGAGTACAAGGAATTCGAAGATGATCGCTATGTATTCACTGATGAGACTATCCGACGAGCATTCGTCCGGAAGGTATACTCGATCCTCATGGTCCAGATGCTGGTATCTCTAGGAGTTATAGTATGGTTTCTCTATGACGTCAGAGTTAGATTTTACGTCGAGACCAACATGTGGCCGTTTTTGGTAGCTTTTGGAGTTACATTTGTGGTTCTTATTGCGCTCATGTGCTGTGGCGACGTTAGGAAAAAGGCACCGATGAATTTTATACTTCTTGGGATATTTACAGTAGCAGAATCCTTCATTTTAGCAACTATATCAGCCATGTTCAACAGCAAAACTGTTATGTTGGCAGTTGGAATCACTGCAATAGTATTTTTGGGTTTGACAATATTCTCATTTCAAACCAAATGGGACTTTACCATGTCCGGAGGATTCTTATGTGTAGCGCTTGTTGTTTTACTAGTTTTTGGGTTGATTGTCATGTTTTTCCCTGGAAGAACCATGATTTTGATATATTCATCCTTAGGCGCACTAATTTTTGGTTTTTACATTGTCTATGACACCCAGTTGTTGATGGGTGGAGAACATCAGCTTTCAATATCTCCTGAAGAATATATATTTGCCGTCCTAGCATTATATTTGGATATTGTTAACTTCTTTTTGTATATTTTAACAATATTAGGTATCGCAAGACGTTAATTAAAAATAATGAAGTTTAGATGCAGTCGTGTTTCTAAACACTTAGTTTGAATGAATAAATCATTTGTTATCCTAACATAGGCAGTTTGAAAGCTTAGGATAAGATGTAACGGAGTTCGTATTAAATTTTTCCGTTTGAATTGGCAGATATAATGATGTTAGCTTCTACACGCAGGCGTTCATTCGCGTTACGTAATAATATCAATTAAATTTTCTTTGATTTGGTTCAAAATTTGAAGGAAATTGTATAATGACTGTTTATATTATTCCGAAAGCTTAATTGTGTAATTTATAAATTAAGAGATTTTAGTTGAATGTTTCATAAACGCATAAAAATTGTTGCCTTGAGATGAAAAATTTTTCAATTATAATTCAGGAACTATTAATAATTTGCAGATTATCACAAGAGATTGAAGAGAATTAAATTTTTAGTAACAATTCTCAACTCTAACTTTATTTATTTATTATAATATTATATTATTTAATGAGTTTAATTTAATATTGAAAATAATCATACACAACAAAAGCCATGGTTTTCAGAGTAAGTACAGTACCTAAAATAATTTTCTTATGATATTAAATATCACTTCAAATTATTACAAAAATTTTTGTACCATAAGAACTCTTGAAAGAATGAAATTCTATTAGAAGCATATTTCCAAAGTAATTTCTCTGAAAATATTGGCAATTCATAACTAACAAAATGCTTTTATGCCTCTTTTTCTATTGTTTCCCACAAGAAAATTAAATAATTGAATTCAACATTTTCACTTCATTTTCTCACCTTTAAATTTTACACAAAATGTTTATTTCATTAATTATGGATTTCTATTTGTTTCAGTTAATTTTAGAGATTCATAATCAACAATGCAAAAGACATTTAAATATGATTAATTGAAAAAACTGATTCACACTTATTAATACAGAGCGGATTATATGTAAATGTGAAAATATGTACATAACCACCTCAAAAAGTCTAGGAACACTTACCAATATCTTTAAAATATTTGATGATTCGCATTTATAGAAATCTTTCGGTTTTGTTAGGATGTATTCTATATAATGTATTCTCAAGAAAACAATATAATATTTGACTTCTCCAAAGCACCCATTATAAGAAAAATTTGAGATTTGGAAATGACGAAATTTGGTAAAACACAAAAAAAAATCCTGAACTAATATTTTCGAAACAATATGGAAGCACTTATATTTTTCAGTACCCAGAAGGTCCACCTCTGTTATTAATGACACTTTGGCATCGTCGCGGCGTGCTCAATATTAAATTGTCTATTACATTTTGGCCTAAGTCATTCCAAGCCCCCTGAACTGCTAAACGAAGCTCCTGTTCATGATGGAAGACGTTTTGACGCAGGAGATTTCTTCTTAGGGTGTCCCACACATGCTCGATGGGATTCAGATCTGGGGAGCAGGATGGCCACGGTAGAAGATCGATATCATTCTCTTCAAGAACGTTCAAGACAACTCTTGCACGATGAGGAAGGGCATTATCTTGTCAGAAGATTGGAATTTGACCCATTGTTTGGAGATACGGTACCACTACAGGTAAAACTATCTCATTTGCGTAAGAATTTCCCGTGAAGTTGTTCTGTATGAAAACGAGGTCAGTTCTTCCACCAAGGCGTATACCTCCCCAAAACATCACTGATCCGCCTCCCTGTCTAACAACTTCTCGAGCATGCTGGAGACGGTTTTGCTTTCCAGGTTCCCTCCATATTCGAATTCTTCCCGAATCGGGATAATAACTAAATCTAGATTCATCACTGAAGAGAACTGTGGCCCACCTCTCTTGATCCCAGTTTACGTGTTCTTGGCACCAAGCTAAACGAGCAGCGCGATTTCCATGGGTCAGTTGTGGAACTCTTAAAGGACGTCTGGAGTGGAGTTGACCTTCGTGCAGTCGATTTCTCACAGTTTGGTCGTAAATTTGTACATTATGAACTCGTGATAGCTCTTGAGCTAATTGAGATGCTGTGGTAGTACGATCTATTCTGGTTTGTAAAACCAAAAATCGATCTTGGGCGACTGTAGTAATCCTGAAACGACTAGTATGGCGATCTTCTACGCTACCTGTTTCATTGAAACGCAACCATAAACGGTTTATCACACTTGGGCTACTTCCCAGAACCCTGGATACTTCCCGTTGTGAGCTCCCAGCTTGGAGCATGCCAACGGCTCGTAACATCTCTTCTCTAGACAAATGTCGTCTTTTCATGGTCGAATCACAAAACTTGAATCTTTTCTTTGTGCTTACAACAGAAACAAAGTGCCGACTAACTGATTTCAAACAATGAATACATGAAATTATTATAAAGCAGCTTCGAATCTGCTGCATTTTTAGTTTTTTATAAAAAAAAACTGAAATCTGTTGCGGCACTCTACATAATTTGGTGAGAAATTGATGCAGGTGTTCATTCCTTGAAAAAAATCATCCATATTGATCGTTCTGGATACGATATATCGATATTCAGAAGTGTTTTCTAGATTTTTTTGAGGTGTCAGAGAATAAGGTTTGAATCTCTCGGAATTTGATAGATCTCGTCAAAATAATGCCAAAACTTTAAATAAAATTTTATCCTAAAATGCATCCCTGCTAAGATATTTCCCCCTAAAGTTTAAAAAAACAATTTGTTTTTTTACGATAAAATCTCTGTCTGTCAACAGAATTTCTTGAAATTCAAGACGTTGTTTAAGAAAATAGTAATGTATAAGATGTTGTTTTCGGTTTTTTATTTCGCCCCATATGCGCTGAAGATTGTTTTTATCTCATTAATACAATAAATTATTGTCTGAAGCAGCATATCTCCATCCCTAATGGGTACAGCATGAACTTGGCTTCTAAATGGCCCCAGAACCAAAAACCTGGAGGATTCAGATCTGGTGACCTAGGTGGCCATGCGATAGATCCACCTCGTGCAATCAATCGTTTGGGATAGGTTACATTCACATGATCTCTAACTGCTAAACTAAAATGTGGTGGGGCAACATCGTGCATCAACCATATATTCTGCCGACTCGTCAGTGAAATATTCTCTGAAAATTTTGGCAAGTTATCTAACTCTAAAGAATTTGCACCATTTAAACGAGGTGGCAATACAAATGACCCAATAAAATGCTGACCAACATATCTGTCCCAAATATTGATTTATAACTCTTGTTAGTGTCGTTTTTGAACAAACACATGGGGTTTCATCAGCTCAAAAATGTAAATTATGAGAATTCGTTATGCCATCTCTACGAAAGAGTAAAATATTGAACAAACAAAAGCATTATTTTGTTCATGTTGGAGTGAAAACCAATTACGAAATTGAACCACTTTTGAAATGCTTTCTTCTAGTTCAACTGTATGGTCTTAAAGCAACTAGAGTTACATGCATTTTTCTTAAATGTACCAAGATGAGATTTCATACAAAAAATGTTAATAATAACCTGCAAATAATAACCGGTTTCCCTTAATCGGCGATCTACATTCATAAAAGTTCGCCGATTAGGTATTCTTCTATTTGGAAATCGCACCAAATAAAGTGTTCTAGCACGCGAACTATTACCAGATGCTAGACCAAACATTACATGCATATCTGCATATTCTTCAAAAGTGTATTCCATACTTTAACTATCTTGTGAATACGAAAAATTGAATGCGTGAAAGAAAGAAATTTCACACACCAGATAAAACGTAGTGCAATGTAATAAGGACAAATCTGTGTATCAATCTGTAGATGATTGTAGAGCATTGCACTCGGAAACAATCTTGGTTTTTTTAGGATGATTTTTCAGACGTAGTTTTGAGTTTTCTCAAGAGAGTTAAAAGCGGGGTACCACCCCATACAACAATGCAATACCTCAACATGGACTCTACAAGTGCGTAATAAGTTATGATCAAATTTGTTTTATTCAAGACATCTCTTAACCTATAGAATCTACCTGCCAGAGCTCTCAGCTTCAGTGCTGACTTATTCGCGTGATTTTCCTATCTTAGGTGTTGATCGACCTCCACTCTCAGATATCTGATCGATTTCACTCTGATTACCGACTGACAGGGACAGTTGTATTATAGTTCGCAATCCGTTAAGACTCAATAGACTTCTATTTGGAAAAGGATAAATTTTTTGAAGAACAAAAATTCCGTTTTCTCGAAAACACCATCCCCAGACTCATCCGCAACTATAACGACCGTATCATCAGCATATGATATAGTATAAGCATCGATATCCGAACTGCCCAAAAGTTTTTGGTAAATAAGAAATAATAGGGGACCCAACACGGTTCCCTGCGGGACACCCATGAGTACGGGAAGAGGATTACTCAGTTGGTTACCAATTTTCACTCTTTGGAACGATTTTCCAGATAGCTACGTAAGACGCTCAAGGAATTACCACGAATACCTATGGCTTCCATTCTGTGCAATAAGATCTAGAAATTGACAGTATCAAATGCCTTAGCTAAATCTAGTTTCGCAATGGCGTCCTCTGTGCTGAATCCCTCTAGGAAGTCGAATTGTGTGACACTTATAATTTCGTGTTTTCTTAGAAAATTTTATGAACGTAATTTAAGAGAATTTTCGTATATCTTCGCAAAGTTATTGATCAACGTTATCGGACGGTAAGATGTAGGATCATAATGTTTCCCTGTCTGATAGTTGTTCCAAGTTTGAAGCACTGAGCCACGTTACCTCGTCGTGTCAATACTGGCTGTGGTGGTAGCTGCAGATTAGGCAGTCTTTCTTCATGTAACTGCATTCGAAATTTTTTTACGTTGCTTTAAGTCATTCACGAATAATTTCTGCCACTCTGTTAACCCAATGAGCCAAGCAAGTGATGTGAACTACATTTTCATAAAATATTTTAAAATTTGTCCTGTCTTTACCATATAAGATATAAAATTATAAATTTGTTCAATGGAACTGCACTTGTTAGGAAAAAATTTGTCAATGCATCTTGTATGAATATTATAACAGTTACATTATTCGCTTTTTCTTAGAGGCTATTAAGAATGAATGTCCTGGAATATTTTTCTTCCAGTGCTTCAATGCTAAAATGAACTATGTATCTCCCACAAGCATCTGTTTTGTCGCATCAAATAAAAGTGAATTTCGCCTATAGCTTCAATGATTTCCTTCATTGTTGTTTTGAAAATATATTCAACGCTTTTTTTCTTTATGTTGACTTGTTCGGAATATTGAATTTACAATATTAATAAGGAAGACTTAAGATTATTGCTATTTAACATTTTCAATGGAATATTTCAAGCAACCACTTCACAGATACTTCTGGAACCACCCTCGTATAAATAAAATGATTGGAGTTTGCGGAGTTATGATTTTTTTATTGAAATTTAGAACTTTTTTGATAACTTCTAAATTATTAAAAGCTCCTGATTTATTTGAAAACCCAAATGCGAATCTAATGAGCAACCATATTTCAAGCTTTATCAGGAATTAACACTGATTTAAACTTGTAGACCAGACTATAAATCCGAAATAAGTAATGTCTGACAGCATTCGTTCTGCGGGAACGGTAGTAACAGATTACCCGTCAAAAGGACACTGATTTATCTCTTAACGTTTTACCTGGATATTGCACAGAAAGAAAACACATTTATACGGTGCACTTCGCAGATGGTTGCTTCGAGTCTAGAAATAGAAAGAATATATCACCAGTATTTTTCATATGATGCTTCTTACATTAAAATATGAATAATATAAGCTTCGGGCTGATCAGAATTCCCTTTATCTCTTCTTCTTTTAAAATTTTCCAAGTGGGATTTCTTCTCATATAAAATTCAATTGAGAACAGCGGCTTTGCACGGCGTTCTTCTCAAGTGAACATGCACGTGATAAATTTCTGCGTATATTCTGAAGTTATTGCATGGTTTAAATGAATAAAGAATATTTGGCCACACCAGTAGGGACTTTAAAGGATCAATTGTATATTAAAAATTAACTATATATTGTATGAAAGTACCGTCACTTTTTTATGCATAAAAAGCACAAATTCCCCACAAAAATTTGGAAAAAAATTATTTAAAATATCACATGTTTCTTCTTTCGAGTTCCGTGCTGACCAATGAAAAATAATTTTTTTATATTTGAATAGTGTCCGCCTTCGCCGCTATGTGTAGGGTGAAGATGAATACCCTGTTTTTAGTCAAGAACAATTCGCTTGGTAAAGAAGGATTTCGAACATAAATGTTCGAAATAATATGTATTTGGTTAGGAAATTGAATATTTCCGGTAAAAAAATACTGATGAGTGTTAAAATATTACTATCATCGAGTTGGTAATGAACTGACAAATTTTTCTTATGAACCATAAGTAGGTATTTGTAATAAATCGATAACTCACAAACAACTCTAAACTGAAAAAACCTAATTTGGTTTTTGAAAATTTACTCCACTTTGATGTTTTTCACAATGGATAAAGTAGAGAATTTAAATCTTTGGCGCCTCAAATCTGTAATATTTTTAAGAACTCTGTCTATTTGATCTTGCTCAACAATGCTTTCATCCTTAACAGTTGGATAGGTAAAATAATCTTCAATTTTTTCTGAATTTTGTTTTCTTAAAAAATTCACTAAGAAAATATTAGTATTTGAATTGTGGAGGCCGTTACTTGATGTAGATCCATGATATAAATGAGATAAAAAAACACAAGGTTTAACTTTAATCTACACTTTATTTGAAAAAATTCGACGACGTTTCGCTGACACAGCAGCTTTATCAAGAATGAAAAACAGAATGAAGAGTTTGGTATTATAAAGAAATCGTAGAACAAGTTGGATGAATAACAGGAAAATCCACACCGAGCCATTGTACAGTTAGTATGAAAGGTAATAAAAGCTAATTAAACAAGTTAAGTAGGGGTGAATAATTCACATCTACCTGCTCATTCAAAAGCTTGTCCGAATGTTTGTATCTACCTAACCTTTACACTTAGGTAAACATATTAAAAATAATGAATCTCGTCAATCTCGAATCAAGTAAATCAGGAATCTATAAACTCAATTGCGGTTCTTGTGATAAAATTTATATCGGTAGGACCTATAGGAGTTTTGGCATAAGAACATCTGAACATAAACGTAGCTTCGATAAAAATAAATCTGATTCAAATTATTCAAACCACCTAATAAAAGAAAACCATTCATTCAATAAAAACTTTGACATATTACATATAAAATCAAAAAGTTCAAAATTAGATCTCCTAGAAGCATTAGAAATAAATAGATACAAACATTCGGACAAGCTTTTGAATGAGCAGGTAGATGTGAATTATTCACCCCTACTTAACTTGTTTAATTAGTTTTTATTACCTTTCATACTAACTGTACAATGGCTCGGTGTGGATTTTCCTGTTATTCATCCAACTTGTTCTACGATTTGTTTATAATACCATACTCTTCATTCTGTTTGTCATTCTTGATAAAGCTGCTGTGTCAGCGAAACGTCGTCGAATTTTTTCAAATAAAGTGTAGATTAAAGTTAAACCTTGTGTTTTTTATCTCAAATATTAGTATCTTTCTCTATCATCACCTCAAATATCCAGCCAACGTAATTTTTTTTGTAGCAAAACTTGACAAGTATTGAAACACCCCCAACCCCGGTCTATGAAAGACAATGCAAAATGCATCGCTTTTATATAAATTGCAATACCTGAATTATCTTATTTTCTTCCCCATATTAATTACACCTGAGACCAAATGAAATCGGTCAAATGAAAAGCCATGTGATAGTCTAGTACCTGAACTTGCTTTGAAGTTCTTTTTATGCAATAGGACCAGTTCTTTTATGTGAGGTTTGATGTGCTTCGACCAATTCTTCGTCGCTTATAACATAGGTAAGGAAATTAGAAAATAATTAGAAACTAATGTTTCGATTTTGAATGAACTTGGTAATCCAAAGCGGCTCTCCTCCATTGTATTCACTCGAATTCTGACGTTCTTCGGTCACATTCATAGAAGCGATAATATGGGGAAACATGGGCGACGTCGTGGCCGTTCCCCTACACGCTGGATGGATGCAACGAAACAGTTGATGGATGTGAGTGTCACAAAAGCCACCAAACTAACTCGAAATCGCGAAAGATGGCGTGCTACAATTTCGAAAATAATTGATAATCTTCGTATCGGCAGCGTTCCAGCTCTGACTCAACGCATTTTACGAGTTCACAATATGTCTGTTAAGACATTGTGACTATGATGATGAACTATCGAAACTGGTAGTGTGTATTAGATTGAATCAGATTAGATTTACGTTTATTGATGTTGATTGATTATTTGAAGACCCAGCAGGATCATGATGAACAATAAGGCAGAATGACAATAAGGCAACCAACAAATTAGAATTTATCAACTACAAATCACTGCAATAAATCTCAGAGAAAAAGAACAAAACAAAATTGGCTCACACAATTATAACAATCAATTGCCAAGATTCGAGAAAACATTTTCCATATAATCACCAACCGAATAGTAACACTCAGTTATCAGATATTTTCTCAAAATAGGTTTGAATGATTTATAAGGAACCCCTCTCACCTCTTGAGGAAGATCACTAAAAAAAGTAAGACCCCATAACTCAATCCACTCCTCGTTCTACTGAGGCGATGGAAAGAAACGTGAAAATTATAACTCAATCTGGTATTAAATGAGTGTAAACCGCTTCTTAGTTCCATATTAGACTTAACATACAATAAACACTCAAATATATACAATGACGGAAGAGTGAGTACCCTCAATCTTCTGAAAGAATCCCTGCGGTCGTCACGGTGTCCTAAACGAGCAACCGCTCTAATACCTCTGATCTACAACCCGAAACCCGATGGAGCGAAGCTGAATGACCGCAAACTAAGATGGGGTAAGCAATTTTTGACTCAACCATAGCATGAAAAGCAACTAGGAGAGTCGATTCAGAAACTGAGTTTTGCAAATTACGGAGTGCGTATACACCACTCGATTCTGAAGAAACCACCTGATCTGCGTGAGCTTGCCAAAGCAGTGAAGCATCCAGTCCCAGTTTCAGCATGGTTCAGAGAAAATTTGTTGGCTAGAAACCAATCATTCAAAGTTTCCTTAGTCGCTTCAACAGCCATTCAACGTCTTGAGATCAGGACCAATATTAAACACATAAACGTGTTTCATTTATATCAAAATCAATTTCCATAAAATAAATCCATCAAAAATATCATTAAATTTAATTCCATAAACTTACCTCGGAATATAACAGGGAGCGTAAAACATAACTTTGGTATTAAAATCCATGACTACACCATTTATTAAAATTATATCTTCGACCATATTATTATTGAGAAAAATTTTGACACCTTCCAGATCTGGCACCATAGCCCTAAGTAGAGATAGCTCTATTTCCTTGGAACTAACCCCAAAACCTGCTGGTACATTCATCAGTATTGCATGAGCTAGTCCGAGTGAAATTGACGTCCACATCCGCGCCCTTAAACTTGAAAACATTTGTATCGATCGTGAAAAAAGTCTGTTATTTTCTTACCCGTCAAGTGTATCGCAGTCTAGCGTCATGGCTTCCAGTATGAACTCTGTGGCGATAAAAAACACTTGGCTCTGGCAATCTGCAGCGATAGAGCACGAATACGGTCGCTGGCTCAAGACGCACAATTCACCGAAAGTGTTTCCACTAAGAAGAAAATCTTCAATTTCTGTGTCGATGTCTGGCGAGTTGATGTAATCTATGACAGGTAAGTTTCCGCATTTATAAAAACTTTTGAGGGTATCGTCGTCTGGTTTGTATGATAGCTTGAAGAGGCCTAAAATAAATGTAATATACGAGATTATTATGAGGCAGAAGAACTTGATTGATAGTAGTGATCAAAAACTAATTCTCCCACACAGATGGCACCACCGAAGCCTGAGTCGTTATCGAAATATTGAAGGTGATTCTACATTTGTTTCGGTCAATGTCTCATGGGCTTTCGGAGTACCACTGCAATTCTTTCGAAGATTTCGAGAAATGGGTCATCGAATGGATTCAATCCAAAGATGAGCCATTTTATCGTCGTAGCATTCGTCTCCTTCCAGAAGTATGAGAAAAAGTAATAATAAATGATTTGAATTTGGGAGGCTTTTACTTGGTAAAATTCCATTATCAATAATAAAAAACAAACAAGTACTGTGTTTTAAGGAATTTTACTTAATAATTGCGATTCGTAACGCGTTTCACTACACCGTAGCTTCTTCAGACGAATGAAGTCTGAAGAATTCGTCTGAATTTCGTTCTTCTATTTTGTAACAACCAATAAACTCGCAATTTTGAATAACTATGAATTTTTTCATTGATAGTATAGGGAAGAACCTAACTGAATCTAACCCAAACCATGACTAAAATAATACATATTGTGCGGAAAGGTAATATCTATATATGCTACGGTACACCCTACCAAGGTAGATAAGTAGGTAGGGTGTATCGTGTATGTACGACAACCCTGCATCACACATACTTGCAGCCTCTCAGCGTCGATCGTGAGTAGTCTAAAAATATTGAAGTAGATCGCCAGCAGTTCAAGTTTGAGCACCCCTGGGGTATGCCATTTCAAAAAAAAAACAGTGAAATGAAATTTGAATGAGCTCCAACTTCAAAAATCGTTTTCGTACACCCTGTGTAACATAGATCAACAAAATGTGTCATATTTTCAAGCAACAACTATTACTATCACAATAGTTGTACATCTGAAGATATCAAATCAATATGGAGGCCACAATTTTTTATTTCATAAAATGCCAAATACTCCGGAATATATTCAAGATAGGTGTTGGGAATTTGGAACAAACTCACCTCTATTTTTCCCCTTTAAGTCAAAAATGAAACAAAATATAGTGTGTCCTACTTGGAAAATCATAACTTTGGTATGTAACTTTATTATGGAACACGCTGTATAGTCCAAAACATTTTAAGTCGAGAATGTGATGAGCCACAAGATCAATTCTTAGAAAATCTATGCATAAAAAACTATGACATGCTATGAATTTCATACAGAACTTCTAACAGAGTGAAAGATATGTCGAAGAAGAAACAACAGGTATATCCCAGGAATTTGGGAGCAGTTTTGCCGAAATGTCATTAAAAGAATGACGGTGTGAGCCTACGGGGCTGCGGCCAACATTTTCCCGACTCCATTCCCCACACATAATTGCAAAGAACGGAATTAATTCAATAAAGAATCTAGAGCACAATTCTATTCTTCTCACCCGAAATAATTATGAAAACTCCCTCGGAAGGCTCGTTCTCCACGCAGACATATTCTCCAGGTTCGTAATTGACCGTTTTCGAACGAGCCCACAGGTATTTCACGATTTTTTCGTCCTTTCCCATCCAAGGCACTTCGTCGAAAATCATACGAGGCGAACTGGTTGGTACCACGCCGAGATGTCTAACGAAATTCTGTTGCGAATATATCGTGGCCTTCAGTTTTTCGCGTTCATCTTCGTCCACCCAACCTAAAAAATCTTTTGGATTCAAGATTCGTAAGTATATAACACGCCTTTGAGTGAAAGTAAAACAGAAAATCACTTATATACAGTGTGTTCCAACGAAAATTTGACCCCCCCTATAACTCCGAAATGAGTAACATTAGCGAAAAACACCAAGACACGTCGATTTTTGTTTCGAGGGGGAGCATTTTGCGAAATAATTCGAAACTTGTCAGATCAACCCCTACCCCCAGCAACCCTAATTTCGAAATTCATCATAGGGAATAAGGGTCGAGTGGCACTTACTGTAAAGGTCTGTCAATTCTCCATTCTGATTTGTCATTTTAGAATTTTAAATTAACATACAGGGTGTCCCAACCGAGGGTAAAGTTGAATTCCTACAAATCCCAAATACTAAATGAAATCGATTTATTTTGGCATAATGCAAGCGCAGGTTTATGCTCGGTCTAGAAAAACGACCTACACTTGTGAATTTGGAGTTGGTGCAATCAACCCCTATTTCCAGCATCCCCAACTCAAAAATCATTCGATCGAAAATAGGTCAAGTGGCACCTCGTTGGAAAGGTATTTCAATTTTCTCTTCGAATTTGGTATTTTCGAAATTCAGAATCAGCATACAGGGTGTCCCGGAGCAGGAACACTGAAAACCCAAATAACTTTTTGAAACTGGTTCATTTCGGTATAATACGAGAACATGTTTATGTTTGATTCGAGAATAAGACTCTCTTGCGTGAATATGGAATTTTTGCAATCAATCTCTTCCATTCAGCATCCCCAACTCAAAAAAATCATACAAGTGATTACAGGTTGAGTGGCAAAGTTCCAGAAAGATTTTTCTATTTTCTGAATCACTGAGGCATTGGTTTCAGTTTGGCAATCGAGGTTTTCTGGCGTGAGGATCAGGATGAGGGATGATGGAGAAACTGATTGGACCGTTTTCGAACGAGCCCACAGGTATTTCACGATTTTTCGTCCTTTCCCATCCAAGGCACTTCGTCGAAAATCATACGAGGCGAACTGGTTGGTACCACGCCGAGATGTCTAACGAAATTTTGTTGCGAATATATCGTGGCCTTCAGTTTTTCGCGTTCATCTTCGTCCACCCAACCTGAAAAATCTTTTGGATTCAAGATTCGCAAGCATATAACACGCCTTTGAGTGAAAGTGAAACAGAAAATCACTTATATATAATCTGTTGAGACAATTTAATTAGTTGTGCACAAGCGCCATAAATAAAGCTCTCAAATTCACCCATTAGTTTCAATTCAGTAACGGTTTCATGCATTCCATTCAGTATAGTCTTCATTGCCTTTTTCGTTTTTACATCAACAGCTACCCACGGTCTTTCTCTTTGTATAAGTCCGAGTTCTCTGGTTATTGCCAATCTATCTGCTTCCACTGTGGTTTTCATTTCTTCGGTCAATTCTGCTCTTAAAACTATGGTTGGTAAAAGATGAATCACGTCTTGTTCTCCGTTTATAAAACCCTAAAAAGCACGAGCATGAAAAATTCTGTTATTCAAGGTGATTCAAGCCTTACCTTGCCAACGCTATAAGCTAGTGTTATTCTATTATTGATTCTTCCATCAATACACTTTTCTACAATAGGGTGCATTCTATGAACCACCCTGGCAACCCTTGCAATTCTAACGGCGGCTAGGCAACAAACGAAAACGGCAAAACCGCTTGGTTGATCTTCAGCTGCTGTATACGATACCGATTCTATTGTCTCGCAAATTACAACACAGAGAGAAATCAGGAGACAGAAGAATTCAAATTTACGCCATCGTGAACTAAAAAATTGGTATTTATGTGAAAGACTTCTAAGGTAATGCAGAAAAACTCACCTGAAATATCCAACAACGCCATCGTTCCATATGTATACGAAAGACAATGCTAGCACCTTCATTATGAATTCAATCACATAAACAATGAAAAATATGAACGACAGGCTTTTGAATGCTATACAAGCTGTGAATGTATTCCACATTTCAGATTGCTTAAATCGGAGTACGAGTTCGGCTATAACAATCACAGTGTTCAGTATGATAACGCCGCACATGATATCATCGAAGACAGCGTTGAAAACTACATCATAACAAACCCTTCGATATGTAATTCGTGGTTTCTTCACGAACCAGTCAACAGTTCTGTCATGAAACATTCTAACTAGCATCTTCTTGAATCGTACCAGATGTTTCTGGAATAAATTAATTAAAAATTATATTATATCAGAACGGAAAATTCTGTAAGTTTCTTGACGAAATGAAGTCTATTATCATTAATATTAAGCATTTTAGAGTACATATCTATGGGGATATGTTGGAAAAAATTCCAAATTGAGGGGATGCCTCTGTGGCGGGACAAGTAGCGACCTGTTGCGCCAGCGGCTTAAGCCTTCAGTCCCTTCGTGGGTCTCCTTCGGGTCGTTCCCGTGGCGATTGTATTGCGCAATTGTTGTGAACTGTGTTGTGCATTGTGATTTGAATGACTTATCTGGGCCTTCGTTAATTCTTGATGATCAGCTCTCGGAAACTCCTCGAGCTTGCTGCTCAGAGGCTGTGTGACCTAAAGAAAGCTGATGAACACCAGCCATCACCGCCAATACCAGGACCAATACCGTCATTGCAAAATCATGATGTTGATCAAATTGAGAGTTTGATCAACGATGAAAATTAGGAGTCAGCGTCGGAAGAATATAATTCCAGCAGCGATAGTTATACTGATTTCTCTCGCACTAATGTCAGTGAGACGCTGACACCAATAACCACAGCTGGTTATTGGTCAGAAGTATATCGACATAACCCACATTTGAGATGATTTCAGATTCCTATTCCCTGCAAAACATAGTCGACATAAATACGCCATTTGATGCTCTCAAATCATTAATAAATGATGAAATCTAACTTAACCTAATTGTTTTTTTTTTGAATTGTGGAGGCCGTTACTTGATGTAGATCCATGATATAAATGAGATAAAACACACAAGGTTTAACTTTAATCTACACTTTATTTGAAAAAATTCGAAGATGTTTCGCTGACACAGCAGCTTTATCAAGAATGACAAACAGAATGAAGAGTATGGTATTATAAACAAATCGTAGAACAAGTTGGATGAATAACAGGAAAATCCACACCGAGCCATTGTACAGTTAGTATGAAAGGTAATTAAAAACTAATTAAACAAGTTAAGTAGGGGTGAATAATTTACATCTACCTGCTCATTCAAAAGCTTGTCCGAATGTTTGTATCTATTTATTTCTAATGCTTCTAGGAGATCTAATTTTGAACTTTTGATTTTATATGTAATATGTCAAAGTTTTTATTGAATGAATGGTTTTCTTTTATTAGGTGGTTTGAATAATTTGAATCAGATTTATTTTTATCGAAGCTACGTTTATGTTCAGATGTTCTTATGCCACAACTCCTATAGGTCCTACCGATATAAATTTTATCACAAGAACCGCAATTGAGTTTATAGATTCCTGATTTACTTGATTTTTCAACACGAGATTTATTATTTTTAATATGTTTACCTAAGTTATTAGAAGTTTTGAAAGTTATATTAAGATTTTGTTTGACGAGAAAGGATTTAATATTTGTACTTGCAGAACCGCAGAATGTTAAACTGTTGAATATTTTATAGTCTTTATAAATAGGATATACTTCATTTATTGCTTTCTGATACAGTTTTTACGAATGATTAGATCTATCATATACGGATTATATGAATTATTAATGGCTATCTGTTGGATGATATTTAACTCTTTATTATAATCTTCTACTGATAAAGGTAAATTGAGTAACCGATGTACCATGCTGTTTAAAGCTGCAACTTTGTGTTGAATTGGATGTAATGAGTAGTTATGTATAATTGTATCAGTATGTGTTGGTTTACGAAAGACCGAAAAACATGATTATTATTTCGTTTAGTGATTTTCAAGTCCAAAAAATAATGGAATCGTTCTGTTCAATTTCTATCGTGAATTTAATGTTCAAATGGATGAAGCTAATGAAATTAAGAAATAAGTCTAATTGACGAGTAGTTCAATGAAACATACTAAGATGTCGTCAACATATCTATACCTATACATATCTATATTTCTGATACAGTATGTATGACATCCAATTCAACACAAAGTTGCAGCTTTAAACAGCATGGTACATCGGTTACTCAATTTACCTTTATCAGTAGAAGATTATAATAAAGAGGTAAACATCATCAAACAGATAGCCATTAATAATTCATATAATCCGGATATGATAGATCTAATCATTCGTAAAAACTGTATCAGAAAGCAATAAATGAAGTATATCCTATTCATAAAGACTATAAAATATTCAACAGTTTAACATTCTGCGGTTCTGCAAGTACAAATATCAAATCCTTTCTCGTCAAACAAAATCTCAATATAACTTTCAAAACTTCTAATAACTTAGGTAAACATATTAAAATAATAAATCTCGTGTTGAAAACTCAAGTAAATCAGGAATCTATAAACCCAATTGCGGTTCTTGTGATAAAATTTATATCGGTAGGACCTATAGGAGTTTTGGCATAAGAACATCTGAACATAAACGTAGCTTCGATAAAAATAAATCTGATTCAAATTATTCAAACCACCTAATAAAAGAAAACCATTCATTCAATAAAAACTTTGACATATTACATATAAAATCAAAAAGTTCAAAATTAGATCTCCTAGAAGCATTAGAAATAAATAGATACAAACATTCGGACCAGCTTTGAATGAGCAGGTAGATGTGAATTATTCTCCCCTACTTAACTTGTTTAATTAGTTTTTATTACCTTTCATACTAACTGTACAATGGCTCGGTGTGGATTTACCTGTTATTCATCCAACTTGTTCTTTGATTTGTTTATAATACCAAACTCTTCATTCTGTTTGTCATTCTTGATAAAGCTGCTGTGTCAGCAAAACGTCGTCGAATTTTTTCAAATAAAGTGTAGATTAAAGTTAAACCTTGTGTTTTTTATCTCATTTATAACCTAATTGTATTTGAAACAAATAAATACGGCCAACAAGAAATCAACAAAGGAGTTTCTAAGCATTGGAGGGCTACTTGTTGAATTGAAATAACTTCCAATGAAATGTTCAAATTGTTTGGTGTTCTCTTGGCAATGAGTTTGATTCCGGCTCCAAAACTAAACTAACGGTCTAAAGATCCTTTTTATCACAACGGATTTATTTCGTCAGGCCTGCATAGGACAGATTTTAACTTCTTCACAAATTTATACATGTTGAAAATAATTAAACAGCAGACAACAATAAAGACTGTAGAAAATTGCAAAATTAGTTTCTCTGTTGGTCGAAAACTATAACAAATTTCTAAAATCGGTGGAAAACCTTGTCGTAAATGAAAGCATGATACCATTTAGAGGTAGATTACTCTTTAGGCAATATATCCTAATAAAAGTAATAAATATGTCGTAAATGAAAGCATGATACCATTTAGAGGTAGATTACTCTTTAGGCAATATATCCTAATAAAAGTATTAAATATGTCGTAAATGAAAGCATGATACCATTTAGAGGTAGATTACTCTTTAGGCAATATATCCCTAATAAAAGTAATAAATATGGAGTGAAACCATTTAAAATGTGCTCCCCAATTGGATACACATCAAATGTAAAGGTTTACATGGGAAAAAGAACAACCTAAGACCAAAGAAGGAAGAATCGTGTATGCAGATAACTTTTATTCGGGCATAATACTTCTACTGCAGCACTTTGAGGGCCAACAGAGAAGGAATACCTGACGGGATAAAAGGTGAAAAAGAAGAAGATAATATTAAAACAATTAGATGGATGGACAAACTTGACTAGACAGTCCTCATGGTCACTTCAATTCATCCCACACAGTAGAGCTGTTTCCTTCGATCAGAAGAAACAGAAACGGGGACGTTATTTCTAAGACCCAGTGCGTCATGGGCTACAATAAGGTCAAAAAAGGCGTAGGTCTCAGTGATCACATGTCTTCTTAGCATACTGCTGTGAGGTAGTCCCTCAAGTGGTATCGAAAAGTTGCTTTTGAATTTATCCTTGGTACAACTGTGGTGAATACCTGGATCATTCACAATATAGTTTCCAACACTAAGATGGGAATAACCCAGTTTAGACGAAAACTTGCAGGAAAGCTGGTGACGAACGAGAGTGGAGAAGCACCTGTGTCAACTGCTTCAGGGAAAAAAGGCGTCCAGACTTTCAAAAAACCTGACGGAGCTACGCGTAAGAAGAGGAAGGTTTGCAAGGGCTGCTATGATGATTGTCGAGCTGAAGGGCTGTTCAGCAGAAAAGCTGACAAGGAAGTGAAACGTGTCATAAGTTACTGCAAGGACTGTACAAACAACCCTGGGTTTGGCTCCCTTGTTTCAAAAAGTTTCATAAATAAAGTATATTAAATCAGTTCTTTTATGTTAATTTTTTTTATTACATTTTTTATTGTGTTTTCCTTTTTTCATAACTATCACCTTATTAAATTTTTGTTATTGAGTGTTCATACTTTTACTTAGAAATAAAAATTAAAACAATTTAACAACAAAGATTGAAAAATTGAAATCAAAATCCCACTAACTCTGAGATATGCGTTATCATAGTCGTTCAAAATCTGTTTTTTATTTTTAATATAATTTTTCACATTAACTATTCCAAATATTTTTGTTTAAATAGCTGCAGCAATAAGAATGTATTTAAAAATGAAGGAACTAAGAGCATTTGTTAAGACAACATTGAATATAATTTTGAATCCACTTTTTATAATTATTTATGTTAAGTTTATGTAATAAATTTAGTTTTCGTTTATATATTCCAGATGCGTCTACTTCAACATAAAAAGGTAAAATACACAATAATAATTTGTATTAATAAGTAATAAGATAAAAATCTGAATTTCTATCAATATATTTGTATTTGAACTAGAAAACGGTAAAAGTTTAATTTCGTTAAATAATTTTTTTTTGTTAAAAAAGTACATATCCCCGTAGATGTAAGCCGCTACGTCGCCTTACATATCCACGTGGATATGTACCGCACGGGGGGAAAAACTAGTCTATTACCTTCCCGCAGTCAACGTGTTAATGATAACACTCTATTCTTGAAAGAACAGAACTAGTTCTTAGTACTGAATTTTATAGTCGTGTTCACTATGTTTTCTAACCATAAATCGCCTAGTAAACCTCTCCGACCAAGCTAAGCACAGAACGTACTCTGTGCGTACATGACCTCATCGACTTCACTCCATCTCCGTAGATCGTCTGCAGAACGCATTGCCACGAGTCGACTCAAGAGACAACCCACGCCGTCCGTCATATTGCCAAACCGCCGTTGCCTACCAGCGTACCACGTATTTTATTGAATCTTATTTACTTTTACGAGTGTTTGTGTGAGCCGTCGACGTTTTTCTTCGTATGTGTTCCCCATCTCGATAGCACCTTATTATCGATTTTCACGCAGTAAGATAGTTTTTAATGCAGTTTGGTGCGCTGGATCCTGAGAATCTCTAGGAACTTTGTGGACTGATCTAATAATGGAGAAATCCCAAATTTCATTTATGCATCAGAAAATGCATTTCAGAGTTGAATTTTAAAGTAGACAATTACAAAAAATTTAAAAATCGGTTTATAATCTTGAAATTAAACGCAAATCTGTTACTCGGAGGTTTTTGGGATCGCTGAACACGAATACGACGTCGGCGAGAGCTTGCAGAATACCTAGCGCCCGCAGCGGGTGTTTCAAACGTCTTCCTCTGAATTATCATGTCAATTCGTCATAAAATTGGCCCAAACTTATTACTCGTTCAAGCTCGTCAGTATTGCACGAAGCGTGTAGTGACTCAATCGAAGTTACTACGTGGATAATTAAAAAATTACAAACTTATCAATTTCGAAAACTCACAGGAGGTTTAAACAATTGCAATATATTTTTCGACTGGATGATGAAATCTCGCTCCATCGCCGCCTCGACTTCGTTGGTTAATATTCTGATAGCGTCTAGAGGGAGCATTCCAGTTTCATATTGTCTGGAATACGACACCTTTTGAGCCTTCAAAACACGTCGTTTAGCTTCACTGGAACCGAAAAATAATTTTAATGAAACGTATCGCAATTTTTCTCGACATACCGGATTAAATCTTCTAGTTCTTTCACTGTCGTAACAATAGTTGCCTCTCTGTGGCATTCGGGACATAAAGCAAGATGTTCGAATTCCAATTCATTTTCCAGTTCTTCATATTTTTTGATATTCTCGATTTTAAATGGATGCTCAATTTTGGTAGCTTCGTCGATGAAAGGCCAATTGGCATCACATAGAATTCTGGATTAAGCAAAAACATTAGGAAATTGTATGAACGTATTCTAAAATTCTAATTTTAAATCAACACATATGATCCAGTTCTTTTCTGAATACTTCATTTTGTCCAAAACCAAAGTAATAGATGCATATATATATATATATATATATATATATATATATATATATATATATATATATATATATATATATATATATATATATATATATATATATATATATATATATAGGACCATCATTAGAGATCCATTCCGTGTTCGTAAGCCTTCTCCATTATCTGCTTTATGGTATGAATTGCGTCTTTAGTTGTCCTGCCTTTGACGAACCCGCATTATTATTGTCCTATTATTGTTTTTGATGCTTTGACTAAATTTTTGTATATTAATTAATGTTACTCCTCTGTAGTTTGACACTTGCTTTGATCTCTTTTTGTATATATATATATATATATATATATATATATATATATATATATATATATATATATATATATATATATATATATATATATATATATATATAATAAATGTTTTACTGGGGAATCGCAGTTGAGAGAACGGAAAGTGTTTGAGGTTAAAATCTATAATTTGCAAAGTGTTTTCACTCGTTTCGGCATAGGACCATTATTAGAAAACATTCATCTCTGCACAATTATTATCTAAAACAAAACTCATAATCTTAGTAAAACACATAATACAATTCTTACGTTAAAAGCTATTCACCTTACACATTCTCCCTTGACATCATTATAATCGCCGGTAAAACAAAAACAAAAAGCAAGACAAGAATAACAAGCAATAACAATTAATATTTGAGTATAACTGGTTGCAGCAATCTATTAAAGGGTGTATTCAAATTATCAGATTACTGTAGACATTCAAAAATCCGTCAACGTTTGTTCTTGAATTCACTGTCTTAGGTTCTTTTTGGATTTCGATCATTTCTAGAATGTTCCTTTTAAAGTCGTTGCTTTCAGATGCAAGAACTCTTACATGGTATGTTTCGCTAGGGCGGTACTTTTTTTATTAGATCTAACGGATTTGTGTTGTTGGTATATTCTTTTATGCAAGTATTGTTCTGTATTACCGATATAGCACGCTCCATAGTCCTGACAATTAACCTTGTATATACAGTGTGTTTTGTTCTCGTGTTTTACCCTTGGTCTTAGAGTAGTGAAAAATTGTCTGCAGTAGTTGTTAGGTTCGTGTCCAATCTTGATGTTTTAATTTTCTAGGCATTTATCAATTTGTTGTGACAGTGACAGTGTGATAGTGAGGCCGATGTATTTGAAATCTATTTTTCCTTTGTTCTGTATTGTATATTTCATGTATTCTTTTCTTTATGAGTGGTTCAAATACACATACAATTAACCCACGACGATACAGGAAAAATATATACAAATTGGTATCAGAAACCGACATGGAGTGTTAAATACCTAAATTTTGAATCAATTCAACCAAACCGATACAAAAAAGCGTTATCAATAGCCTGGTTGATAGAGGCATCAAAGTATCACACCCTAAATTTAGTACAAAAAATATAAAGAAATTGAAGAACATACTGAAAAGAAACGCGTTTCCACTTAGTTTTTTTTGAACCACTCATAAAGAAAAGAATACATCAAATATACAATACAGAACAAAGGAAAAATAGATTTCAAATACATCAGCCTCACTTATGCACCCGGACTGTCACAAAAAATTGATAAATGCATAGAAAATTACAACATCAAGATTGGACACAAACCTAACAACTACTGCAAACAATTTTTCACCACTCTAAGGCCAAGGGTGAAACACGAGAACAAAACACACTGTATATATAAGGTTAATTGTCAGGACTGTGGAGCGTGCTATATCGGTAATACTGAACAATACATAAAAGAACATACCAACACGACTACTCCGTTAGATCTAATGAAAAAAGTACCGCCCTAGCGAAACATAGCATTGAACAACTACATAAATTTAATTTTGCTGATGTACGAGTTCTTGCATCTGAAAGCAACGACTTTAAAAGAAATACTCTACAAATGATCGAGATCCAAAAAGAATCTAAGACAGTGAATTCAAGAGCTGACGTTGACGGATTTATGAATGTCTACGGTAATCTGATAATTTGAATACACCCTTCAATAGATTGCTGCAACCAGTTATACTCAAATATTAATTGTTATTGCTTGTTATGGTTGTTTTGCTTTTTGTTTTTGTTTTACTGGTGATTATAATGATGTCAAGAGAGAATGTGTAAGGTGAATAGCTTTTAACGTAAGAATTGTATTATGTGTTTTACTGAGATTATGATTTTCTAATAATGGTCCTATGCCGAAACGAGTAAAAACACTTTGCAAATTATAGATTTTTAACCTCAACCACTTTCCGTTCTCTCAACTGCGATTCCCAGTAGAAACATTTGTTTATTATATATATATATATATATATATATATATATATATATATATATATATATATATATATATATATATATATATATATATATATATATATATATATTAATACACAAAAAAGAGATCAAAGCAAGTGTCAAACTACAGAGGAGTAACATTAATTAATACCGCATACAAAAATTTAGTCAAAGCATCAAAAACAATAATAGGACAATAATAATGCGGGTTCGTCAAAGGCAGGACAACTATAGACGCAATTCATACCATAAAGCAGATAATGGAGAAGGCTTACGAACACGGAATGGATCTCGAAATGCTGTTTATCGACTTTATGCAAACATCTAATGCAATAAAAAGACCAGAACTTATCGCAGTCCTAGAAGAACTTGAAATACTCACAATCGAAAATGAGAAGAAACTGAAAGAAACAAAAACGAAAGTAATAACCCAAAAAGGAGAAACAGAAGAGTTCATATTTGACAAAGGACTGAACAAAGGAGACACTTTGTCATCTAGACTGTTCAACCTAGCACTAGAGCACGTACTAAAAAAAATAAATAAAAGTAATCTGATAATGGGGGAAAACAAATTATTTCATACGCAGACGATGTTGCTTTGATTGCAGAGAAAAGAGAGCTGGCACAGGAGAATAAATCAGGCGTTTATATAGGCCATACTGGTTTTTCATTCAAAACTAGATACAAAAAGCATCAATCAGATAACAAAAACCAGAGAACTGAGGAATCTACTTTCGCTTCACATTGTATCGAAAATGGCCATCATTTTCCACCCATAGATCAACTTTAAATTATTCACAGAATACCTAAAAGACGAAAGTTAGGTTTCTTAGAATCCATCGACATTTTCAAACTCCTACAAACTCTCCATAGAGATCTGCTCGCCTACATCACTCGTGTTTGTACATCAACGATGGAAAGACATGCGCAATCTAGAGCAATAGCCCTCGACATCTCTAAAGCCTTCGATAGGGTGTGGTATGCAGCCTTGTTGAATAATTTTGCTGCATATGGGCTTCCCGAAAAATTGTGGGGTTTGATAAGTAGTTTTCTTTCAAATAGATCAATATAAGTTATGGTCGACGGTATAACATCTGATTGTTTCCAATTGCAAGCATGAGTTCCTCAGGGATCCATTCTTTCGCCAACGTTGTTTTTGTTGCAGATAAACGATCTTCTGTCATCTACACAGAACAAGATCTTCGGTTTTGCAGACGATTGTACCCTGGTTTCGTCTTTCAATAGTCTGCAGCCGATTACAGCTGCGGAATCTCATCGTTAGAGATGTCAACAAATTAATAACTTAAACTCTGACTTACAGAAGATATCTGAGTGGGGTCAGTTAAACCTGGTAAGCTTCAACGCGAGCAAGATGCAAGCAACTACGTTTTCTAGAAAGGTCCCTGCTGGAAAACCTCCTCTAATAATGCAAGGCCAACAAATTGCATCCAAAGATTGGATTCACCTTCTCGGAATAACGGTCAACTCCAAGTTTTGCTGGCATGAACATGTATCAACAATAGCGGAGTCGACATCAGCTAAACTTAGTTTTCTTTTCAGAGGCACAGATACATCACGTCATCTCAGCTGTTGCTTCTATATAAGGCGCAGATTCCACCTGCTTTGGAATATTGTTCCCATGTATGGGGATCTGCTCTCAAACATTCGTTGCGGATATTGGATAGTGTGCAAAAACGGACGCCTCATCGACCACCCGGAGAACACCCGCGATCTCCAACCGCTGGCTCTCAGAAGACAAGTTGCTAACCTTTCTTTGTTTCACAGATACTTCCATGGAAGATGCTCCAAGGAGCTGAAAGACCTTGTTCCGGGAAACTCATGTTTTGCCGCAACACTTGGCTAGCAAGGAGTTCTCATCATATGGCGGTACATTTAACGACCCCTCGAACCTCTCTCTATTAAGAATTCCTTCGTTTACAGGGCCAGTGAGCTGTGGAACTCGCTTCCGTCCAACATCTTCCAACATCCTACTCATGTGGTGTAACAGGTTAGTGATAGAGAAATAGAGATAATCTTCTGAACGAATAAAATATTCGTCCATATTTGATGTCTTTAAATAATACCTGCTTTAAACATAATTCGTTCATTACTTCTTGTTTGCTCCCTTATGAATTTTGTATTTACCTGTTCATATATGTATGTATTTCAACTTTAGTTCAGTGTTTGTTTTCAGCTGAAGATGGTCCAAAGACTGAAATTGCAATCCTGAATTTCAATAATCTCTTTCGAAAGTAAAATATCTTATCTTTTAAATTTTTGGCTGCGTAAAATACTTTCTCTAATAATAATAAAATTAAAATACAACCCCCCAGATTTTAGTTATTAGTTTTACGTCTTAAGTTAGTGTTCTTGTTCTCAGCTATTAAACCGTTTCATTTTCGGTTGGTAACACTTAGCTGATTAATAGCGGCAAATTCAAATATTCCGTGTATCTTAGAAAGACTTTCACCAGATATTACGTACCTCTCTAATTTCAGGAGATAAATAATATGATTCCTGACAGATAAAATGTGTCTTATACATTTATTCATGTTAGCCTGTTTAATCAAGGATATTGTATCTAGTTCCAAGCATTTCATCAGGTATGGTATGGTCGATACGTTAATTACCATTGTCAAAATTGTTGCTCCTGTTCCGTGAAAAAGGGCAAGTTTGGTGAATAGTTCGTATCTTGGTTCGCCGTAGGTCTGCATGATTATCGACAGATTTGTGATACTCAGTATTCCACCCCAAACCAGGATTATCACGTGTTCAAATTTTATTCCGTGACCAATGATTTTAAGGAAGTAGAATATTGAAAGAAACTCTAGTAACCTATAAAAAAATGATATAAGTATAAAGAAATATAAGGTTAAGTTAAATGAAATGAAGTTCTGAAAGCCAATATTTTTTTCCTTTAACGTGCTCTATTTCTTTTGGCTAATGGCATGCCGAGGAATTCTGTCACCTCACTAACCTGGGAACAACACATCTCTGTTAGACATGTCCGACAGCTTTACATCTCCTCCGAAAGATGATTCCCAGAATCCGAAAAATCGCACCGACTTTGTGGGGATTGAACCCAGGTAACTCTGCGCAGGAGACGAACATCATATCTCTTACGCTACCGAGCCGGCCTAAGCCAATATTTAGAGATACAACATTCGAAAGTAAAGGTCAACACTAGATCAGTATTCTCCTCGAAAAACGCAGGGTGCTTCTTGAGTAGGGGAGAGTCGGGTAAGACGTGATAACTTCAACGAAAAATTGTTGTTTTAAGGGGTACACAACGGCAGACAAAACGGGATTTATGGGAATTTCATTGAAGAAACTACTTGATTAATTGTCTGAAAATTTTAAAAGTTCCGAAAATGTTTTCAACGCTGTGGCATTTCTGATTATATCGGAATTTCACACAATCAGGGAAAATACCCTGTATACCGTGAAGCCTCTAAATTGATTTCTGCTAAATAAGCCTCTTTACTCACAACGAACTAGAACTAATCGATATTGAATGATCTTCAGTATTTTTATGATGCCTTCTAAGAGAAAACCAAAAATCGCAAAACTCCAATTGCAAAATTTTACTTTTGGTTGATCTCAGGTGACAATGATAGGAGGATAAATTGTTCAGAATTCAATTTTCTACAATAAAAAAATAGAAACATACATTATGCTACTTGAAATAACAAAGATGTTGTATAACTGGAAGTGCCACAGCATTGAAAACATTTTCGGACGAAGACCCATGCCAAACTCAAGAAATTCTTGCAATAACACTTAACGTGACTCAGTCTCGGATATGTGAACGTTTGGAAGCAATGGATAAAGTATACAAAGAAGGAAAATGGGTGCCATATGAGCTAAAGCTAAGAGACATCAAAAGACGAAAAACCATTTGTGAATTGTTGCTGGCTAGACAGAAAAGAAATAGATTTGTCCATCGTATTGTTACTGGCAATGAAAAGTGGATATATTTTGACAATCCCAAGCGACGAAAGACCATTTGTGACTCTGGCCAACCACATACATCGACTGCAATATTCATAGAAAGAAGACTATGCTTTGCATCTGGTGGGACCAAAAAGGAGTAATCGCCATGTACTTCACAAACAAGGTCAAACAGTCACAGGAGATCTCTACCAAGAACAATTGATCAGTTTGAGTATAGCACTGTACCAGAAGCTGCCAGAATACGAGACGAGCCAGCATAAAGTCCGTCAAAGAAACACTTGAAGCGCCTCGATGGGACGTCCTACCACACGCGTCTTACTCACCATTTGTTTCGGTCAATGGCCTTTCGGACCAGCACTTCAATTCTTTCGGAAATGTCGAGAAATGGATCATCGTCTCCTCTCAGAAAAATGATAAAAGTTATGATAAATGAGGGTCAATATTTTGATATTCATTTTTTTGAAATAAAGGCTTAATTTCAACAAAGAAGGTTTTCAACAGATACACCTAATATTAAGGAGAACCCTGTATACTTGAAAACATTGTGTGATAATAAAAAAGACAAATGTATTAATACCCAACATTATTGCGCCTGATGATACCACAGTGTAACGAAACGCCTCATCATCTAATTGCAGTAGAAAATTGAACATTTTTCGTTTAACTGAATAAATATTCTCACCTGGCTACTAAATTAATCAGGTATCCGAACATCATGAACGCTAGATCTTCAACAGTAGCATATTTCATAGTTCCAAAACCAACGGCCATTCCTATAATGAGTAGACCACAGCTATTCACACCTAAAGCCATGCAATTCCAAAATGCTTCCAAGACGTTTCTAGTTTCTTTAGATAAGGTTATTTTTCTTTTCGCCACAATTATTCCCTGTACAGACAGAGTTACCAGGCCCGCACTCGACCCAAAAGCAAGTGTTACCATGTAATAAACAAAGAATGGTCCCACCCAGGATATAAGGATCGTTTGAATAGGGTTATTATCCCAGGAGAGCATCAGGTGGCCCATTATCTTTCCCGAAATAAAGCCTACAAGTATTCCTGAAAATTTGAAACGAGAGCCGATCACAAATTATGCTTCAAGGGTTTCAAAAGATGCGAACACAAGAAAATTGATTGATAGTAGTTGCAGAACCGACTTTTTCAATTCTAAATTCAACTTTTCAACATTAGGTTTCGAATATGAATTATTTCAAAAGGGAGCGCATAAACATAGTGTACTTCATTGATTTTAGCTCTTCTATTCGCTTCTAAGGAGATGTAAAGATCGTTGGATAGGGTTATTATCCCAGAAAAGCATCAAGTGGCCCATTAACTTGCCCGAAATAAAACTTACAAGCGTAGAATCGAACATAAGAGAATTCACTGATAGCAGTTGCAAAACCGTTTTTTTTTCAATTCTAAATTCAAATTTTCAACATTTGGTTTCCAAATTGAAGTATTTCAAAAGCGAGCGAATAAACGGAGTGTACTTCATTACTTTTTGCTCTTCTACTCGCTTCTAAGGACATAGTAGAAAAACCTCAAAACATTCAATACTTTCTACAGCAATTTCAGTAGGTGAATACAATGCTGTTAATGATAAAAATTTACTCGAAAAATTATCAAGATATCACATGCAACATTCGAACTATTACAAAAGAATACTAAAAAAAGTTCAACGGGGATGAACGAAATGTGCTTCAAATTCATCAAAAAATAGAAACTGTAAAGAACACAACGATAGAAATGATTATTCTGTTAATTCGCTTTTTTCTTCTCAACACCTACATTTTAAAATAATCCTATATTTTATATCATACCTCCTATGAAATAAATCACTAAGAAACGAAAATAATGCCACCATGTATACATTCTTCCCAAATCCGTCTCCACCATCAGATAATGTACCATAAAAGCTATACAAGTTCCAATCAAAGATTCACCTTGAAGAATGGTCAGTACGTGCCTTGAAGCCATGCTCACATTTTTTAAATATACCATCAAATCCATCGGATACACTGGTGCGAACATCGTGGCTAGTAGAAAACCACGCAAAGCATACCATTGAGAAATAATTCGGTTAAAAATCAGGGCAACCATGCAAACATGGATCAGTAACCCTGAAAGTGAAGTAAAATATATGAGACCTTATGAATGAAGTATGCTTGGTTGCCTATGTATCAAAGACACAGAAGGACTATTATATTCGCTATTCTGTTACACAGTCGGAACATAAAAATGATAACATGTATTAGTTTAAATGGACATAAATAATCTTTGAGCGATTAATTTCACATGAGAATCTCTCTGCTTCCAATTCTCATTGAGTATATTCGAATTTAGTTACAAATATCTTACCTGGTATAGATATTACAAAAATTTGTCCCCAAAATTTAGCCAGTAAGTTTGTATCAAAGGTTATACACATAGTATATACCATTATTGGTGCTACAATTATCAGCAGCGCCCTCGGATGTTGTCTGAAAACAACTGCAACTATGTCCCCTCTGTTAAACTTGTAAAAAAGGTATCCTATAAGTATCCCAATAATTAACATCAAAGGGGAAGTGCTGAATCTCAACTTGAGTTTCTGAAAAAGTACATTATTATTACATCAAAAACAAATAATGACCCAGAAATATCATAAAATTAAAAGTACGTAGGCATAACCTTCAATCTTGTCATCGAATTTCAGAATTATATCAAGAAATTCATGAAGAGAACAGAGTCCGAAGAATTAGTCTACAGGAATCCAAAGGAGTCGTATATAAGAGCTGCCTGAAGGGATTCAAGTAATTGAGAGGGTAGGTTAGATTTTCAAATCAATGATTTACAATGGAAATCAGTTGTTTCAAATGATTATTTTATGTTATGAAGAGTGGAGGTAAGGGGAACCATCTCTGTGTATCCAAAAGACCTTTAATAAGGGGCACGTTACTATCGCAAGAGGGGAAAGCTTAGAGCATGCGCTCAAATCACTCTCAACAATATATAGCGGCTTGTTTTTAGGTTATATTTATAAAATTATTGACATAGTTGACATTTTATATGCTGCGGTATTATTTAATAACACTAGTCAAAGAAAATACAAAGTTTTTCAACTCATCGCACTTCAGACTGTCTACAATAGCTAAAGATAGATAGATAGATAAACAACAGAAGATTTACAGAGATTGAAATACTCCTGGCGAGTGTAGTATGGTGTCCTCCTAAGGTAAGTATTTAATCTTCTTCTCAATTTATTTTGTGGCCACTCTCGTGCCTCCTGTGGAATGTGATTATAAATTTTCACCAAAACATAAACAGAGTTGTTCTGAAGGTAAGTATGCTTAAATCTGGGTAGCCTCATATCGTTCTTAGCTCTCGTGTTATGCTCATGTTCACGCTTAGTCTCCACAAACAGGTCTCTATTATAACTATGAACATAATTGCTTCATAAACATATAGACTCACAACAGTTAGCACTAATCTTTCCACAAAGTGAGCCCTGCATGATTGTGTTTTGCTCAGCTTAAGAATCCCACGAATACATCTCTTCTGCAACAAAAGGAGCCTCAAGATATCCGAATTCCCCCATATAACTATCCCGTATCTCAGCTTACTATAAATTTATGCATTGTATGCGGTAAATGCTGTGGAGACCTTCACAAGTTCGGACAATGTTCTTAGTGCATACACATATCTGACCATATCATTTGCAAGTTGGTCTACATGATCACCCCAATCCAGTCGGTAGTCAACAGAAACACCCAGGAATTTAAGGCTATTAGATGAAACCATGGTAGTCTTATATCCATGAGATATCGGTATGTGTTCTCTTCCAAATAAGTTTGGTCTTTTGACTGTTCATTTTCAACTCGTTTCGAGAAAACCAGGCATGAAGATCGACAAGCACATCGTTCACTACCGAATCCAGAGGAACCGGATCGGCGAGCACCAGAGAAGTGTCGTCTGCAAATTGGAGCATGAATTCAACTGTACAACCAGATAGGTCATTGGTATAAATCAGGTAAAGGAGGGGGCCCAAAAGCGACCCCTGCGGAACCCCTCTATCAATAGCCAACATCGTTGACTGCAGTGTCTTCCCAGTTGTAGGCTGTTTTTCAGCAACACATTGAGATCTTCTTGATAAATAAGACCGAAGCAGATCCAAAGGCCTGCCTCCAATTCCAACCACATACATCTTCTCAACTAACTAGTTGTAACTAACGTCATAGTTGACGGAGCCGAAGGCTTTTCTGAGATCGATACACATCAGTGCTGTTATTTTACCACAGTTTAAGCAAGAGAGAATCCTTGTTATAGCCTGATATATAGCTCTTGTCGTAGTCCTACCCTTTCTAAAGCCCTTTTGGTATTCTGAGAGTACCCTGTAAGTCTCAAAAAAATTCTGTTGTAAACAGCTCTTTCAAATATCTTGCCAATACTCTCACAGCCAGCTTCTGAGTTACAAAAATCTGACCCGCCCCAGTACTGTTGCCCCAGAAAACAATTCCATAGTTCAGTAAAGATTGAAAGCTCGCATAGTAGACAGACAACAATACAGATTTCGCAACATTATCATTATGTTCGAAGACCGTGTGGAAATGAATACGCTTATATCATCTGCATATAAGATGGGACTGCAGAAGTGTACATCAAAGCCATCAGTCAAGTCATTGATATATATATAAGAAACATAAGAGGGCCTAAGATTACTACCTTGAGGTACTCCTCTAATAAGTTGTTCAGACGATGATTAGGTTGCGCCCCTACTAGACTGTATATGTACTGTCTGGTATATGTCTGTCAAATACGACTTAAGAAGTTATAATTGTTTACCACTGATGTCACTTCTCTCCAATTCGTGTAATAAAAGGTCATGACAAACACAGTAGAAAGCTTTTGACAAATCTAGGAAAAGCGCAAGAGGATATCCCCTTTTTCCAGTGCGTTGACCATCAAGGTGATGAGCTAGTAAACTGCTGTTTCAGTACTTCTTTTTTTCACAAAACCTTGCTGTTTATTTGTAATGATACCGAATTTATTGAAGAAGTTCAAAAGTCGGTCCACTAAAACTCTTTCAAAAATTTTAGCAAATGACGAAAGCAGACTGATCGGATGGTAGTTTGATAGATCCTCCTTATCACCACCCTTATACAAGGGCTTTACAACAGCTGTTTTTTATGCATCCGGAAAGACACCAGACTTGAAAGCTAAGTTCATTATACTACAAAGAGGCTCTATAATTCAACCACTACATTTCTTCAAAACAGAAATTGGGACGTTATCTATCCACTAGAATTTTTATAACTCAGCTTTCTAACAGCCATCATTATTTTCGACTGAGTAATATCAAACATAAAAAAAGAATTTTCACAGGTTTCTAACCCATCATCAATCTTCACCAAAGATCTATCAATCTTACTAGCAATATCAACAAAATGATGACTAAACCTTTCTGCTGAAATGACTGGATCATCCTCAATCTCAAGATTTTGGTCATGCCTGTGGCGACCACAAATGTTATTCACCACCTGCCAAGCATTTTTAGCCCTATTGCTAGAGTTACTTATTTTGGCGCTGAAATGCTCTTTTTTGCCTCCTTCAGTGAACGGTCATACCTTTCTTTAACCTTTCTATATGCATTCAGTTTATACACGCTAGTACCGCTAGCGTCATTCTGCAAGATTTTTGAACTTTTGCTGGACACAATTAATTCTCTTCTCTTACCTCTATCCTCCATATGTTCATTTAACTAAAAAACTGTTTCATATATACCTGAAAAATGTTCTCAATACTTACAGAAATTATAAATCTCATACAAAGACTGAAAAATAAGCTGCAAATTATAAGTAACAATGTGACAATTGGTTTGGAGACTAAAATGTTAATATTATCGCCCATTGAGGGGAAAGTTCTATATAGATAAATTGATGAATTGGATGAAGAGTAAACCATTTAAAATGCTTATATATAAACCAGGAAGAACTTATTCTCAAAACTTCACAAAGTCAAAATTAGACAATAACAAGCCAAAGTTTCAGTTTTGTGTATAATTTTCTATAGTTTGGCATAGGAATAGACTGGTTCGAAAATATGATTTACATCTGAGATGTCCAAATTTAACTTTTTATTTTTTTTGACGTGACAACGTCTTATAATTCGATGGAACAGGCTGCACGCACGAAAAAACATGACTCATGCGGCGTTACCTCACCCTGGGGCGTTCCATTGAAGCCCTAAGGTGCAGGCGAGAGCTCGGAACGAGCGACAATCGGCCTCTGCGTTCGACATCTGTCTCTCTCCCACAGAACAGACCCTATTGAGAAATAAAAACTCAGTGCCCCGGCATAGGAAACAATATGGCCATTTCTGCATAGAAACTAGCGCTACGCGTGCCAATATGGAAAACTAAACCGGATGGCGCCTTATTTGAATTCTAGATTTCCAACGATCGAATTTAACTTGACTGAAAGAGGGTATTTCAACTAGTCTGATTACAAAATTTTTCCAACCATCGCCATTTTTTATTTTGCCACCCAGGAACGTATTCCCTATAATCTCACATAAATGACCATTCCATATTCAAGGTTTCTGTATTCGCAGCATATTTACGGAACATATACCGCGCGAATAAAGAGCATATTCTATAACTATATTCTTGTTTTTCGAAATATTTTGCGACCCTTAAATCTATCTAAGTCTTTTTCAATGTCCTCTACTATTTAATTTGGAGATCCCTGAGATAGTTCATACCTTTTATCCCTATTCAATCTAACATTTCCTTTAGATAATATAATAATAATAAGTAATAAGACTGCAGATTTTTATATACTATTTAATAAAATCATACTTTCATTTTCAACTATAATTAATTCATCGAATATTAATGTACAAACGTAAATCTTTATTCTAAACCATTTTTAATATCACACCAATATATGCCATTTATTTGACATATAGTTTTTTATTGGATAGCTAACTAAAGAAAGAAAAATTTTAATAATTACAATTATATACATATTCAATTTCTTTTATTACTTAAGGGGTTATATCCACTTTTTTTTTGCATTTTTCGAATGTACATATATTTGAAAATATTCTCCAAAAAGTTGAAGTTGATCCGACAAAGTCTCGGAGATTGAGAGTATTAGTAGGTAATAGCAGCTGCTTCTTGTTGCCCCTACGTCTTTCTTCACGATTTCTATTATGTCTGTAATAATAAAATAAGAATAATTTTACCTAAAAGCCATATTTAGAAATTTTAGGTTAAAAATAAATAAATTTCACCAGTTGAACGTGGTCTTTCACATATATAAGTTGTGTTTTTTCTCAGTGTGTAGAGTTTTCTTTATCAGAATGCCTTTAAAAGTTAGCAGAGTAGCTCGGAAAAGTACAAATGGGTAGTTATCCCGACTAAAAAGACGTAAAAACGTTTTTAATCCAAAAACAGCAGAATGTGATGAGAGCAGTTTTAGCGCTTCAGCCAAAAAAATCAAGGGGCAAGATGAAATTTTTGTGACTCGTGATAGTTCAGTTGAATATCGAATTTTAGATTTTATAACTGTGTTTGCTGCTACAAGTGAATATGTACTATGTAAAACGTGAAGCGGACCAGTAAAATCAGAACGAGGACATGGTTTTAAAATGGTTGTTTTGTGATAATTACGATCCTCATTGCATAAACTCTTGTAACTATGTCAAACACTCTTATGAAATAAATAGAAGATTTGTATTTGTTATGAGAACTGTTGTATTAGGTCTAAAATGTGCCACTTTAGAAAAAGCTTGTACTGAAGAAAACATACGACGCCGGAAGAATAGGTTGATGAATGTAAAAATGATTTGACAGTGTTGGGAGACGGAACATGGAAAAAGAGAGGGTTCAGTTCTTTATATGATGTGATTGGCTATCATACTGGTAAAATTGTTGATCATTTTGTAAAAAGTTTCTACTGTAAACAATGTGAGTCTTGGAAATCTCTGAAAGATAAAGCTGAATATAAAGAATGGTAGGAAGAGCATAAAGAATCATGAGGAGTCATCAGTAAACATGGAAGTCCATGCGGTAATTGCTTTGTTTCAACGTTCACTAGAAAAGTTTGGAATTCGTTTCAGGAACTATATAGGCGAAGGCGACTCCAAAACTTACTCAGGAATTTTACTGGCTGCTCCATACGGTGACATTGAAGTTATAAAAAAAGAATGCATAGGTAATGTTCAGAAGAGAATGGGTACACGATTAAGAGAGTGTGTGAATAAAACTACTAGAGAAATTACAGAAAGAACGGAAAGACGACAAAAGAAAGTACTTGGTGGAAAAGGGAAATTGACTGGAAAAACTATTGATAAATTAACTGTTTATTATGGCTTAGCGATTAGGAGACACTGCGATTCATTTCAAAATATGTATAACGCCATTTGGGCTTGTTACTATCATTATTGTTCTACTGACGAAAATCCTCAACATGATAAATGCCCGATAGAAGACTCGTGGTATTCTTGGCAAAAAGCAGGAGGCTTGAATACTTTGTCTAGCTACAAACATGACTATCAACCTTTACGAACTGATGTTGCTGTAGCTATTTTTCCTATTTATACAGATCTTTCACGCAAAACGATAACAGGTTCATTCAGGTGGTATGGAAAATAACTCCAAAAATAATCTCGTGCAGTTCAAAAATCGTTGAAATAGCTGCATATATTGCAGCCGGGATGTTTAATGAAGGTAGAACATATCTTCTTTATTATATGAATGCAATGGGAATCACTTTAACCTAATGCTCATGCAAAGACGCAGAGCGCACGCGCGAGAGGAGAATGTCTCATAAACAACAACAGTTGACTATTCTAGACACAAATAAAAAAGCATAGGGTTCCTCTCATGGTACTGGAATAGATAACTCGATGTGAGTTCTAAAAAAAATTAATTTTGTATAAATGGTTCCCAAAACTTTCAACACGTTTTTCCCGAAACACTAATATCAGAGTCGGTGAGGAAAATTTTTCCGAAACTGCTAAACCGATCGAAAATCAAAATTTTCACTATTTCTTCGATCATTACTTGTATTCATCTATCATTAAACGAAATTTTCTTGGTTTTTGGGTTTCAGATAACTTGAGGCAGAAATATCTTTCTCACCGCCAGACACCTTTTTTTGGAGGTCTTTCTGAAGATCGGCTACAGGAACAAGGAAATCCAATATTTCAAAATTAAATCGCTTGATTGTTAAAGTACATTAAATTCTGCTTATGTACATTTTTTTTACTTATTTATTAAATAAAAGGCCTGTTCATGAAGAATTTTCAAAAACGCATTTTTTGTGTGAAAAGTTGATATAACCCCTTAACAGAGATAGGAAAAGCACGTCCATCATTTTTCTTTGCTATACGTACCTGTACTATGCATAATTCATTTTAGTTCATTGAATTCAGTGGTTTATTACGATATCAAACAACAAGGCAAGTTTTTTCAGATCGTCACACTGTGCTACCTATAAAAATGAATAATTTTTCAGTTTTTCCTTGAATTATTCTATATAATTTTGAAATTTAATAAATGAGTCATATTGATATCTGCTCCCGTCAATGAGAAAGAAAATCCAGAAAACACATAATTCGCTCTTGTGCATGCAAAGTGATATAAGTCGAAAAATGAGCAATTTGAGATATCTTCGGAAATCATATATCAAACGGAGATGAGTCTAACTAAATACTAACAGTATATTATTGAAATAGTTCATTGAGAGACAACTCGGTTTCGTAAGTGCATATGGAAATATGTTAAGTTATCTCGTTGAGCACAAGTGAATATTTTTGTGGGAGGAAACAATTAAAGTTGTCTCAGTTAGCACTAAATATTCTTCCACTTACCTCAGTTTACACTAAAGCAAGTTGCAACCTGTAAACTTGCAAATGGAAATTATCATATCGTAGAAGCGATTAGATCAGTATCGTGTCAGATTTTGTTATGTGAACAAGTGTGTTATGTCGTCAAGGAGAGTTGAATTTCTGGCGGAGCTGGAATAATTGAAAGTGAGTTTTATTTTGAATATTTCTAGGAATATTAATTATATTGATATGGGTATTGAATTTTTTCGAATCAGATAGATTCGAATAATCTGGTTCCCACCTATATGAATTATTCATGATTTCAGATGATCCTCCGCTAGTTTACACTTCGCTCCAACAGATGGAGTATCAACACGAAATGATGTGAGGAAGAACAGAACAGCTATTAATCTGTAATCTAATGGTATTTATGAAGTTGAAGTGGAAAAATTAAATATTTCTTCATTTTGATTAATATCAGATATTCTCGTCGCGTCGACTTCATCAGAATTCAACCCAACTTCTATTTCCGAAAGTTTTGAAGATATTACTGGACCTAGTAACGTTAAGTCGAAAGAATGTCCGTGTCTCTTGAAAAAATTAAATAAATGATGTTTCAGTACTCATTCATGAAAATTATTCTGGGGCCAAGCAAATATCGGAAGAGGAGATCGATCACATTTATGTTGAAAGTGAAATTGATGATAGTGATCAAGACCCGACCTTTGTGGCTTCAGAGGGAGAGACAACAGATTCTGAAGGGATACCGTTGAGTAGATTGAGACAGAAGACAGATCATCAACAAATTGCTCGAAAAATCGATGCTCTGAAAACGAAGAGAAAGAAAAATTTTAAAAGGTAATGCAAGAGAAGAAAGACGTAAGAGATGAGTTTACAGGAATTTGGGAAAAGAGTACAAAAGTTTGAAAGGAAGGAAAATAAGAGGTATGAAGTGGAAAGAGAGAATTGTAGACGTAAATGCATGGAAGAACTAACCGAAGACTCACAAAAAAATTATTTGACGACTTTTGGTAACCAGGTGATTTCAACAAACGACTTGCGTACACTTCAAGCATCATTTTAAGAAAAAACAATTAAAAATTCATCAGTCCGAAAGAAAAAACGAACCTGCAGTTACAAGTACCATTTGAAAGTGAATGGAAATATGCTGGAAATTTGCAGAAGGTGTTTTAAAAAACATTTGACTTATTTTACAAATATATAGAAAGGGTAGTTAAGAAAGTAAATGTTTCAGGAATTACAGCAGATGACGCAAGAGGAAGTCATATTGCGGCTAATAAAATCAGCTCTGAGGGGCTGGACTTGGTGAAAAAGCATATTTTATTGATACTGACTTACGAAAGTCACTATTGTGGCGAAAAAAGTGGAGACCTGCGATTTTTACCTGCACATTATAGTCTGACAAGAATGTATGATGAATACAAGGTTTGGATATCTCCAGAGAAACCAGTGAGTAGAAAAATATGACCGAGTTTTTCATACAATGAATATTTCAATAAAAATATAGCAAGGACACATGTCGAACCTGTCACAGATTGGACAGTATGATAAATAATGCGACAGGTGAACAGGAGAAAAAAAATCTGAAGTTAGACTTAAAGAAACACCAAGAGGAGGCAGAAAGAGCCTATGCTGCGAAGATAAAAGATAAAGAGGATGCTCAAGCTGAAAAGTCCAAAGCTGTGTACACTTTCGATCTTCAGCAATGGTTGCCAACCCTCTATCTGACCATACCATGGACTTATAACCTTACATTACATGAGTGCGCCGAAGGTAAAGCGACATGCTGTATGTGGTACGAATCGGTTTCTGGAAGAGGAGCAAATCAAGTCGCCTCTTGTTTGTATAAGGAGCTAATAGGTCTACCCCAAACCATTTATCACGTGGAAATTATATTCAGACACCTGTGAGGGTCAAAATATAAATTCACATTTGGTAGTGATGTTCATGCTATTGATGCAGAACTCCCACCTTTGTATTGTGGATCATAAATTCCTAATAGCTGGCCACACAAGAATGGAATGTGATGCAGACCATTCAGGGGAGGTTTACTTTTCTCTCGACCAAAAAATCGATATTTTTTTTTATTACATTTTTTCATAGTAAAATATATGTAGAACGTATTCCGAAAACCGTTTGTCTGGATCTATTTTTGTCTCGAAAATTGAAGTCAAGCGGTATATAACCATACTATGGTAAGCAGAGGTACCATATGGTCAACTAGATGTCGACACATGGCCCATGACTCCGAAAAATTCGAAAGTGACGCCCTATATATAGTATTACTAAATCTAACGGTTTTAGCGTCGGCAGTTAGTGTACCACGTGTTGCGAGTGAAATCAGTTGAGTATTAGCATATATTTATTGTGTGTAGTAGCTAAGAAGATGCCGAATCTATCGAGAAAAAGGAGTAATTACGCCGGGGGGCATCCTTCTCGAAAAAAGAAGAGACAATTCAGCGTAAATAGATTTACTGCAGAGTGCGATACAGAGCAAGTGAGCACTTCTGCAGAAAAATTGAAAGACAGTGACTATGGTTCTGTGCCGGTCGATGCTTCTTCAAATTACGTGCTCTTGCATTTTTTACACGTTTTTTCAATGCTTAGTACCTTCGTCAAGCGTCAGTCTTGTGATGGTGAATTAAAGTTTTTGAAGACAAATGGTGCTGATGTTGCCTTCAAGATTATGGCTTCGTGCTCGTGCTCTACGCGTTACTGCGAGTCTAGCCCCAGAAAACGTAAATGTTATGAAGTAAATTGCAGATTAATGTTGGCTATTCGAATGCTAGGCGGTGGGTTACAAAATCTCCGACTCTTTTGTGCGTTGTTGGATATGACAGCATCGTTCAGTACTACGATATATTACTCGTTCTTAGATAATCTGCACGCTGCGTCCCATGCTGTTTTCCAACAATTTCAAACGATCCCTGTCTCGTGACTGTGTCAGGTGACGGGTCATGGAAAAAGAGGGGGTTTTCGTCTTTATTTGGTTTTGCTACGCTTATTGGCAAAAATACAAATAAGGTCCTTGACGTTTGTGTGAAATCCTCTTTTTGCCAAGCTTGTGCCAGTTGGAAAGATAAAATAAATACAATTGAGTATGATTCATGGAAAAGCAGCCACAACGAGGTATGCTCCATCAACCATCATGGTAGTTCCGGGAAAATGGAAGTTGATGCAGTGAAATGTTCTCACGCTCTATAGAATTACTTGGAATAAAGTACGAATCATACATCGGTGATGGTGATACAAAAACGTTTAAGGCCATTCTAGACTTGCATCCCTACGACGATCTTGTAGTGAAAAAAAAGGAGTGCGTTGGACATGTCCAAAAAAGAATGGGCTCACGTCTTAGGGCTATTACAAAGCAAACAAAAGGCCTTGGAGGCAAAGGTTCCGGCAAACTCACCAACAAAGTAATTTCTGATTTGACAATTTATTATGGCTTGGCCATCCGCAGACATCCAGACTCTGCAGAAAACATGAAGAACGCCGTATGGGCTGTTTTTTATCACAACATAACCACAGATAAAAAATCTCAGCATGACCATTGTCCGGCTAGAAAGGAGAGTTGGTGTAAGTGGCGCGTTTCTGAAGCCTACGGTACTCTCAAGGCGTTCAAGCACAAACCGCCTCTTGCAGATAATGTGCAAAAAGCAATTAAACCAATATTTGAGGCTTTGTCGTCAGATGATTTGAAGGATCGTTGCACGGGCGGTAACACACAAAATTCCAACGAATCCGTTAACGCGTCTGTTTGTTTAATGAAGGCTATATAGGCTTGTTGAAAATTATGGACGTTTTGGGGATCAGAGTTGGGCTTGAAGTCAACAATTTTTGCCGACAAGCTGACGCGAAACGCTTTACGGCGGCTGAGAGCAGAATGTCGGAAGGCGCGAGAGCAGCTGAACTATCGAAAAAATCCGACAAAGCAAGCCAAGAGATGCTTTACGAACTCGAGGAAGGACTCTTGTATGGCCCTGGAATAGGGTGTATCGTTTTTGACTATTTTTCGAAATTCAAAAAAGTATAGTGCGGAAAAGTTGCGTTTGGTGGCACCGAGCATCTGTGATTTTTTTCAGAATTTTTGAACAATACCTAGGGGTCGCGCAATGCCCTTAAAGTTTCTTCTGTTGTATATAGGCAACCCGCACAACAATTTCGCGATTTCAAGTGTTTTCAGAGGTCTAATGTCGATTTTCTTGCAGTTTGTTTATGTGTATTTGTTGTCTTTGTGGTATAATGGAATTAAAGACTACGATGTAACGAATTAGAGGAAGAAAACAAGAAATTATAAGTACCAGAATGCTATTTTTCTCGTATTCGGTTCGGTAAGGTTCTTTATACTAAGTGCGTCAAGCAGGAACATGCTACTCTTTTCTTATTAAATGTCAAGCATTGGCAACACTGGGAGTAGGGTAGCTGCATCGTTTCTTGGCCATGTTTCACCTTCATCAGGGTCCGCTGATGATATCGTCAAAAGTATGCGATTTTTTTTGATTGATCAACAGAAAATCGATATTTCTAAATTAACAGTGCTGGGATGTGACGGCACTAACGTCAATACTGGTCGGATCCAAGGTGTGATGCGACTCATAGAGATAGCTATCAACGCTCCTGTGCAGCATGTTGTTTGTCCACTCCATTTGAACGAGCTACCATTCCGACATCTCATGCAATATTTAGACGGAGAAACTAAAAATCCACAAGCAACCGGTGGACCCATTGAAGAAGCTATTTTACAATGCGAAAATCGACGAGTGACGAAGTTTGACGCCATCCCCGTTGATTGGATAGAAGACACGGAAGGTTTGACAGATATTAGCAGCGATCAGAAATACCTCCTACGTTTATGTACCGCTGTCTCAAGTGGACATTGTCAAAAAGAACTCAGCAAGCAGAAAACAGGCCCTGTTGTACAATCTAGGTGGTTAACAACAGCTAGTAGAGTATTACGATTATACATTAGTACCGAAAAGCCTTCGGAGGCGCTTCGCCAGTTGGCTTCGTATGTAATGAAAGTCTACGCTCCCGTTTGGTACTCAGTAAAAAAAGAACCCTCGATTGCCCAGGGTCCAATACATTTATGGAAGTTGATTTGACTGTCACGCTACCTGTCTCTCAAACTGCGGAATATTTTGGACAAGGTTATTCAGAACAATGCCTATTTTGGACACCCTGAGAATGTACTGTTCGCTATGATCAACGATGGCAATCCCGACACGAGAGCTCTTGCTTGGAGAAGAATAAAAAAGGCAAGATCGACAAAGACAACACGGAAGGGAATACGCGCCTTCGAATTGCCCAAATTAAAGTTCAACGCTGAGCACTACTACGATCTCATAGACTGGTCTTCGCACCCTGTGACCGAGCCCCCTCTAATCCGATCACTATCACCCGAAGAAATAGAAGAAAATATTAGGAGTCGAGCATTCTGTGATAAGGAATTAACCGCTTTCCCCTGCCACACTCAGGCTGTCGAAAGGCTGGTAAAATTAGTAACAGAAGCTTCTTCCTCTGTTTTTGGGCCACAATCTCGTGACGCGTACGTGAAAGCAAAACTGGAGTCCAGACAACGGATGCCATCTCTACATACCAAAAAGAACTACGCCGTTGCACAAGAAGAGCGGAAGCGTCCATAGGAAATTCTGATTTTCAAAATTTAATTTTACCGAAGCTGCATTAACGTTAAATTGTATCCATGCTTTATCAACACTTGTTTGTAACAATATTGAATTGGGTTTAATTGTATTAATCTTCCATTATTATTTAATCTCAACAAAGCAAATATTATAATTAAAATTTTAATTTATAATGATGTTTAACTCTAATATTGTATTGTACAATAAAAGTGAAAAAAGAGCCTAAGAATACAGCGAAATCCTTCTTTCATTTATACTCCATAAAAAAACAACTAAAAACAAGAGAAAGAGTTCAGAAATGTGACTTTAGAACCCTAAAACAGCTTGAAAACGCAAGATTGTTGTGCGGGTTGCCTATACACAACATAAGATACTTTGAGGGCATTGCGCGACCCCTAGGCATCGTTCAAAAATTCTGAAAAAAATCACAGATGCTCGGTGCCACCAAATGCAACTTTTCCGCACTATAGTTTTTGAATTTCGAAAAAAAATCAAAAACGATACACCCTACCCTGGAATCACCGATTAGCTATAAGGTATATCATTATGACTTTATCACAGAGTAATCGTTAATCAAATTTTCAAACGCGTTTTTCTTGAAACCATGTTTTTCGAACTGTTGGCCATGATTACTCAAAAACTACTTAATGGATCGCTTTTTTTTTTGTTTTAAAGTATATCTAATTTATTGGAGTCTGAACTACAATCAAGATGATATAAGCATAATTATTTTTTCTACAGCACTTTAAAGAACGAAAAAAAAGCGAAAAACGAAAGAAAATGTTCAAATGTCCGCCATTTTTTTTTGTACTTTTTATGATGGTTGTAGTCCAGACTCCAACTACACTCATATATTTCAAGAATCTTTTTTATTTTAACATTTTCGATAATTTTTGCAGGTGCTAGAGCGGCCAACAGCGGACCACCTTTTTTTGAGACGGTCGCATTACGAAGCGTGCCATAATGACCAGTCACCTTATTTTCTGATAAAAAAAATATTTTTGTATACCTTTTAATGTAATAAACACGTTGCAAAAATTTTGAATTGTTTATTCAAGTCCTTCTATGAAAAATAAATTGTAGAAAAAAACGTCATTTAGGCCTTGAGAAAAGTAAACCTCCCCTTCAATTATTGAGAAGAAAAAAAGAAAATACGAACACCCCATAGAACATCCCAGGGACTGGTACCCGTTGGTGAGATTATGCGGTGAAAAGAATCCGTTCAAGGTGATTGAAATGAAAAAAGATGATTTCATCGATTTTGCCAGCCTTCTCAAAACATGTTTTCAAGCTAGAAAACAGGATAATGAAGGTAATCGTTTCATTAGGCGAAATGTGAAATGGATTCGCTACAAATAGCAGTTTGAAGAATTCCAATATAAGAATAGTCCTTCTAAACTATTTCTTTTATTCGACGAGGTATTTCTCACCCTCTGAAAAATCTACCGAAGTGCAAATATCCAAACCCCATATCAGTGGAAACAAAAATAATCTGATTGAGCTTCTGCCTTGCGACGATGAAATTTTTCATGAATTTTACAGAAAAATACCAACAACGTTAGCGATACATCATCAGATAAAGATGAAATGGATGATTAGAGGAGAAAGAGATAAGTCTACAGTGTGTTCCAACGAAAATTTGACCCTCCCTATAACTCCGAAATGAGTAACATTAGCGAAAAACACCAAGACACGTCGATTTTTGTTTCGAGGGGGAGCATTTTTCGAAATAATTCGAAACTTCTCAGATCAACCCCTACCCCAGCAACCCTAATTTCGAAATTCATCATAGGGAATAAGGGTCGAGTGGCACCTTACTGTAAAGGTCTGTCAATTCTCCATTCTGATTTGTCATTTTAGAATTTTAAATTAACATACAGGGTGTCCCAACCGAGGGTAAGTTGAATTCCTGCAAATCCCAAATACTAAATGAAATCGATTTATTTTGGCATAATGCAAGCGCAGGTTTATGCTCGGTCTAGAAAAACGACCTACACTTGTGAATTTGGAGTTGGTGCAATCAACCCCTATTTCCAGCATCCCCAACTCAAAAATCATTCGATCGAAGATAGGTCAAGTGGCACCTCGTTGGAAAGGTATTTCAATTTTCTCTTCGAATTTGGTATTTTCGAAATTCAGAATCAGCATACAGGGTGTCCCGGAGCAGGAACACTGAAAACCCAAATAACTTTTTGAAACTGGTTCATTTCGGTATAATACGAGAACATGTTTATGTTTGATTCGAGAATAAGACTCTCTTGCGTGAATATGGAATTTTTGCAATCAATCTCTTCCATTCAGCATCCCCAACTCAAAAAATCATACAAGTGATTACAGGTTGAGTGGCAAAGTTCAGAAAGATTTTTCTATTTTCTGAATCACTGAGGCATTGGTTTCAGTTTGGCAATCGAGGTTTTCTGGCGTGAGGATCAGGATGAGGGATGATGGAGAAACTGATTGGATGCTCATCTAAACAGGAAAACGAGATTTATTGAACTTGTATTCAATTGAAAACAAAAAACTAACTTGATTATTACAACAATTGTTCAAAATGACCTCCGCCCACCTCCATACAGTTATACAGACGATTTTCGAACTCTCTTCCCACATTAGCGAAAACTTCAGGAGTCAAAAGTCGGCATTCTGTGATAATCCTCATCCGCAGCTCCTCCAGGTTTTCTGGTCTTGTGGCATAAACTTTAGATTTTAGATGGCCCCACAAAAAAAAATCTAGGGGATTTAAATCTGGTGACCTGGCTGGCCACTCAACAGGTCCTCTTCTACCAATCCACCTTCCTGGGAAATTTTCGTCTAAATATTGGCGCACCCGAGCATCATAATGCGGAGGAGCACCGTCTTGTTAAAAACGCATTTCGTCCTCAGAAAGAGTTGGATCGTTCTGTAAAATTTCTGTCAATCTAGGATGTATGTGTTCCTCTAACAACTGTAGGTAGCCATTTCCATTCAGATTACCCTCAATAAAGAAAGGCCCAACTAGATGATTGCCAAAATTCCTGCCCAAACGTTCAACTTCTGAGGCCTTTGCGTGTGGGCCTCTCTAAACCAATGAGGATTCTGTGTGTCCCAATATCGACAATTATGTCTATTCACTTCACCACTGAGCATAAAGGTGCTTTCATCAGAAAAACAGATGTTATTCAGAAAATTTGGATTAGCGTTTAGGTTTTCACTTAGATTTTCACAAAACTGTAAACGACGATTTGGATCATCTTCGTTTATTTCATGCACTAATTTTACCTTGTAGGGGTGAAATTTGTGATGTTTCACGATTCTATGGACAGTTGTAGCTGATACACCAGTCAGACGAGATAGTTTTCTGATCAAGTAGTATTCTCCATTTGTAGATGACCCACTACTGCCACTTCCGTTGCCTCATTTCTGACAGGACATGCCACTTCATGTTTTTGTTTGCCACCGAACCCGTAGCTAGGAATTTGTCAACCAAATATTTAACGTACTGGTGACTGACTCCTTTCTCTTTCAGGATGGTTCCTATCGAATATCCTTGCCGTTTCTTTGGCACAACTGTTATTTCGAAAATACGTCGATACAATTTCGACCCTTTCCTCAGTGGAATAAACCATTTTCAGATTAATTTCAACTGACGAACAACAACAATAATGAGGAACTGATCTGAATAATAATAATATTTCATTGCAAAAATGAGAAATAACAGATCCTGTATGGAGAGCGAACTGAATGAAATGCTTTAATCATTCTGGAATTCAAAAACCTTTCTGAAGATATGCCACTTGAATTATTTGTATGATTTTCAAGTTGGGGATGCTGAATGGAAGGGTTGATTGCAAAATTCTATAACCACACAAGAAAGTCCTATTCTCGGATCAAACATGTTCTTGTATACGAAATGAACCAGTTTCAAAAAGTTATTTGGATTTTCAATGTTCCTGCTTGGGACACCCTGTATGATGATTCTGAATTTCAAAATACCAAATTCGAAGAGAAATTGCAGTACGTTTCCAACGAGGTGCCACTTGACCTATTATCGATCGAATGATTTTTGAGTTGGGGATGCTGGAAATAGGGGTTGATTGCACCAACTCCAAATTCACAAGTGTAGGTCGTTTTCTAGACCGAGCATAAACCTGCGCTTGCATTATGCCAAAATAAATCTATTTCATTTAGTATTTGGGATTTCCAGGAATTCAACTTCACCCTTGGTTGGGACACCCTGTATGTTAATTTAAAATTCTAAAATGACAAATCAAGGTGGAGAATTGACAGACCTTTTCAGTAAGGTGCCACTCGACCCTTATTCCCTATGATGAATTTCAAAGTTAGGGTTGCTGGGGGTAGGGGGTTGATCTGAGAAGTTTCGAATTATTTCGAAAAATGCTCCCCCTCGAAACAAAAATCGACGTGTCTTGGTGTTTTTCGCTAATGTTACTCATTTCGGAGTTATAGGGGGGGTCAAATTTTCGTTGGAACACACTGTATATATTTTTAGTGCTTTTGGAGTTTACTGATGTTTTTTCGCTGAAATATTTTTGTCTGAATATTGTGTTCTGTTCTTTACCTTTGAATAAGCGTTTAAGTGAAAGAATGAAGTAGTTATCATTTAAATGACAGTAGTTATAGTTTGAAATTGTTGAAAATTTTCAAATGCAAATATCTTGAAACTACCTTTTCAGAATTGTCTCACTTTGCACACGCAAGAGCGAATTATTGGCCCATCTGAAATAAACCTCCACTTAAAATGAATATTTTCTCTACGACCAATGAAAACATAATAAATGCAAATGAACAAGCATTTATTTCAGTTTTCTAAGTAAAAAGTTTGCAACTAAGGATACATAAACATCCATAAATTGAAAAAAGTACTCAATACCACGTATCAGGTACTCGTCACTAGATTCACCATTTTCATAAATAATCAAATTATTTTTCATTATATGAGAATAGTAGTATCAGTTTTACTGTCCAAAACTTCATCCAAGTAAAAACGAACAGAAATTTTCAAACCATTCACCTTCAACTCATTCAAAATGTCAAATTCACAAATTCAACGGAAAAGGTGGTATCGGATCCAATTCTCCCAAATCATAGCCAATTTCCTTGAAACAAGTTGTCGTATGTTTTCTACTAACAGGTTTTTGCCCAACTGCTTCCTTCTCGGACTTGTAAGTATTAATTTCATTCTGCTGCATAGCCACTTTTCTCCTCAACAATTCAATTTGATGCTTTAATTCTGCAATTTGTCTCTCACATTTCGCATGTACTCTTTGGTGATTTCTTTCTTTGGAAATACCTAATGAATTAATGAAATTTTCAATACTTTTATTCTTTTGAAATTCGAAACCACCCAGTTTGCTCTCGCTATTCTCACAGCTAAAACTTTTTGACATTCGCATAGAAAGTGCATCTTTTTCAAGATTTTCTATTTCTCGTTTAATACGTCGTGATTTTAATATATCTTGACAGCTGCTTAATATCAAAGGAGCATCATTGTAAGACGAATTTAAAATATTTTTAATACTGGAATTTCTTTGAGGTATCTCACTTTGAAATTGAAAGGGAATTGTAGCGCCATGAAGCACGTTTTCACTGCTTATATAGCAAATCTGATAAATTTCTGACACATTCTGTGGTAAATCATATCCTGCAAACAAAAAAATACTATTCTGCTATCACAATTTTGATTCACCTACTGTCGAATATAACTTTGTGTTCCATTGTTTCTGGCAAACCCGTAGGAGCCCATTCGAAAAGAATGTAATCTTTAACTGATTTCCAACCAAGTTTGAACATAGCAACACGATCTCCATCCTGGGGTGTATAATGATTTGGTATAAATGTACAAACTAAATCTTCATTGAACGAATACATTTCTTCAATATCACAGAAAATTACCTACAATATAAAAACAAGAGTTTTTGTGGATTCATAAATATGCATTTTTACTAACAGCAGATTCTTTGTTGGAAACCATTTTGATTAGTTGTTAAAAACACCCTCTGTGTTCAGCAAATATAAATTCGAGTCGAAACGGCAATAATCATAAAAACGGTTGAAGCATCCCAAACATTATTCAATTCTTACGTCTTCAATAAATGATCGTAAAAATATCTTGTTATTTTTCCAAATTGTTTACAAAATTGAAGCAAGGCGTTTATCACGGAGATACAATGACATGTGACATATCATCATGTGATGCCATTACTTTTTTATACCATTCTATTCACGGTATATTTAGGAACAAACCAACTGCATCTGTTAAGGTTGCTTTTCATTAAAACGTTTTGACGTTGATTTGGATGGTCACGTGATTTTCCGGGTTTGAGTCTAGAAAGTTTTTTTTTAGACAAAGAGGAGGAAAATCTTCGAATAGATGCACCCCGGGGACGGGGCCAATGTCGGATTTTTACCGACTAAAAACCACCTCTTGGAGTTTCAGCCCGTAGGCTATTGTCTCCATAGTGCAGAAATAAAGGATACTGAGATAAGAGTGACTTAAATGTCAATACGCTTACGCCGACGGAGATTTTTGGAGAGAAGAGAACCTATTTAATTAACAGAGGAGCACGGTCGAGGAACTATATCGAACCGTTTGGGCTGACAGTTTGCTAATACGGAAATCGTTAGATTATCGTGTTCAGAGATATTTTCACGTAAGTTACGTGCTAATTTGAGAGTTAATTCGGTAAGTGAGGGTACCTCGAAACGCTTAAGGATATCGGCGTTACTCACAAACCATGGGATATTTAACGACGAGCGCAGCAATTTGGAGAAGGTACCTTCTAAATTGCTGAAACGCTTTTTAGGTGCAGTGCCGTAGATTGATATGGCGTAAGTAAAAATACTAGGGATAATAGCGTTGAAAGCTAAAAGTTTGGTTCTTGGAAAAACTTTTTTATTTCGGAAAAAGGGTTGAAGCTTAGAAAATGCAGCTGGGGCTTTATTTCGGACCGCATTGATTTGTTTGTTCCAAGTCAGACGTTTATCGAGATGAATCCCTAGATATTTGACCCAGCGTTTCCATGGAATTTTGGAGTTATGGATGGTGAAGTTAGGATATGGTATGGGGTGTAGAGATGCTCGTTCCGACACGGACCGAGAGCGTGCGATTTGTCAGGAAAAAACGCACGATGTTCGTCTGGTATTGTGGAAATTTGAAGCGCATCATTTTATTAATCTAAGCCGTCGTGCCAAAAGCGATCGAAAACTTGATCGCCATCTTGATGGCGTTGGCATAGGGGCATGCCAACGCTTGTTGAGACTGTTGGAGAGAAATTCTCCAACGCGAAGTAGTTGGTGACCAGTTCCGTGATTTTTACGGAAACTATATTAAAAGTCCGGAATGATGGAGTGCTTATCAATATAGACGTTAATACGCGCGAGGATAACTTTTTCTACTACCTTACTGATGGCAGGTAGTAAAGATATAGGCCTGTAGCTCGAGAGCTAGAAAATTGAGATTTCTGAACTTTATGCGTCAGACGCTAGAAGAGACAAGTGACAAGTTTATATTTTGCGGCTTCAAGGGTTGCCAATAAAAACCCTGAGGCAAACAGTTTTCTTCGATACAAAATGGCTTAGTCTTTTTTTACAGTCATCCACTTATTGCGCCATATTAACTTTCGATATCATTTATGTATAACCCATGCGGCACTCCATACTCTACCCCTAACTCACTAAAAATTTCACTTCCCATCTTTGTTTTTTGCTTCCTATCACTTAAATAATTCCCAAACCAAGCCTTAGCCTCATCTCTTATTCCACACACTTCGAGTTTGCGCAACAACAAGGATCGTCATATAGTCTCAAATGTTCTCTTAAAGTCAATGAATACAATTATCACTATCTAATTCTCATCCAGAAGTTCCATTCATTTAGATATCACAAACTGTAATACTGATTCACAAGAGTGATGTTCCCTAAAACCAGATTGACAAGAGATTAACACATTATTATCAGACAAGTGCTTTAACAGTTGTTTCCTCATAAATATTTCCATTATTTTCTCCGTCTATGGCATCATATTTACAGGCCTATAGTCTTCGCATTTGATAGAGTTCTTTATCTTAGTAATTGAATACTAGTTTATTCAATATCTTTCAATCTTGATATTGGGTCAAATATTTATTGATATATGTCGTTAAGAAAAAGAAATTATTTCAGTATCTATGCTTAAGTCAAATACGCTTGCCCTGTCAAATATTCATGAAGGAAGCCGATCAGCCATTTTTCGGTTGTTATTTTGTGATCTTATACTGTTCAGAGTTAAAAGTAAAATAAAATGGGTGAAGAAAAAGGTTTGTACCAACAATTAAGTATAAATGTATGCTTCATGTATTTCTAATGTTCTAGCTGCAGATGGTCGTGAAAGAGAACGTAGCAGGGATAGAACTGACAAAGAACGAAGGAGGAGATCTAGATCCAGAGAACATAGGAGAAAATCGAAATCCAGAAGCAGAGAAAGGAGAAAGAGGAGCAGATCGCCTTCTCCTCCGTGAGTATATAAGTGAGTACAGTAAAATCTTTATCTTTAGCAATCTATGTTGTAGGAGGCATGGCAAGTTTGGATCTCACTCTCGTAGGAGGAAACCTTCCTTGTACTGGGATGTACCTCCACCGGGCTTCGAACACATCACTCCATTACAGTACAAAGCTATGCAGGCAGCTGGTCAAATTCCAGCTAATATTGTTGCAGATACACCACAAGCAGCAGTTCCAGTAGTTGGTTCTACAATAACAAGACAGGCCAGACGTTTATATGTTGGTAACATTCCCTTTGGTGTGACTGAAGAAGAAATGATGGAGTTCTTCAATCAACAAATGCATCTGAGTGGTTTAGCACAAGCCGCTGGAAACCCAGTTTTAGCCTGTCAGATTAACTTGGATAAAAACTTTGCATTTTTGGAATTTAGGTCTATCGATGAAACTACACAAGCTATGGCATTTGATGGTATTAATTTTAAAGGTAGGAAATTTTAATACAGGGTGTTTCATTTCAATGTGATTGGAAAAATTTACCAAAACTCGTCAAATGATATTACTTGGGGGAGCATTTTTGGCTTATATTTGAGGCTTTGGAGAGCATTCGCTCAAGAGGGGGAGCTTCAACCCCTCAAAATTGAATAGCATAAAGGAGTGAAAGCTTCCAAGCCTCTTTTTAACGGTGTAGGAGGTAATTTCGACGAATATCACAAATAATCTCAACCTCAATTAGCAGTATTGGGATTGGAAGAATTCCTATGGAGTGGCCTTCCTAATCTTGTGACCTGAGCCCTCTAGACTTTTTCTTGTGTTTTGGCAAATTTTTCTATAAGAAATATACAGGGTGGCGGTAATCCTCCTGTTTTTGCTGACCACTTTTACGCATGCAGTACTGAGTCGATGAGAAATGTTTCCCAAGCGATTTAAATTTCAACCAGCATTGCCAGATCTCATTTCCTGGCGGATTTTTTAAATTTCAGTGGTTTTTGAGTTATTCAATATCTCAGTTATTATTGAAGTTATGTAAAAAGTATTCACATTGTTCAGCCACTTTTTTGAATAGATTGCAGTGGATGAGCCGAAATATTTTTTTCTATTTGGCTTGACATAGACATAAGAGTGTAATTTCAATTTTTGACATTGAATTTCTGGTTTTGAGCCTAAGTGATCTCGAAAGATTATTACTTGATATTTAACCTCTAGCTGCGGTAGGCATCTTCTGAGCCGATGCAGAGAATTTTATCGAGTATTCTTCTTCTCTTTTCATTTCAATACTGAGAGTGGTATTGTTGCTCAATTTTCACCCCATCTTATTATGCAAAAACAAAACCTCCCCACGAATTGATGACGTTATTTTTGTTTGTTTTTCTATGGACTCCGCACCACTCACCTAGACCATACAATGATAACTGCCACCTCTCAGGGTTACAAGTTATATGGCCTTCAGAGGTTATGGGCTCAACCTATCGGTTATCTAACCAGACTAGTGTAATTTATATACACATATTACACTAGAGTCTGGATAAATAACCGATAGGTTGAGCCCATAATATATATATATATATATATATATATATATATATATATATATATATATATATATATATATATATATATATATATATATATATATATATATATATATATATATATATATATATATATATATATATATATATATATATATATAGACCAGATATCGTTCTTAATGATAAACAGAATCAAATAACATATATAATTGATATTGCTATACCCGACACACATAATATACAAAATAAATACAATGAAAAATTTCTAAATATATGATGCTTGGCGACGAGATTAAAAAATGTGGAAAATGAAGAAAATATTTATTCTACCGATTATTATTTCTACAACAGGCGTTATTCCTAGAAATCTTCACAAAAGTATTGAGATTTTGGGTCTGAAGAAAAATTTGTTTGAACAGTTACAAAAGATAACAGTCATCAAATCTTGTAATATTCTTCGTAGGTTTCTTTCCGAAAATAATAATGAGGTAGAGTCATAGGTTTTCTCTTTAGTTTATACTGCTCAGAATCTCATTTCATATTTTATTTATTTGTTTATATAAATGTAATATAATTAACTGACAATTTTGTCATATTTATATTCAGAGCAGTATTCTATTCGATCGTTCACCACTTCACACAAAGGAAACTATTAATGAGTAACATTCAGTGTTACTTGACTAAGGTCTGTACACTGGATTTTTCCGGGGAGAAAGCCTCTGACACTACTCGTTGGTACATTGATATCATTGTCTGATGATGCTATAGTATGTATATATTCTGGTAGATTGATATATTCTCATAACATTTAACGTTATCCTAATATATAATTACTCCAGGATATGTTTTGATTATAATCATTGCCTGGCAATGGTATTAATTACCGGGTGGTGGATTTATATTTTTTCATGAAATCAGTTTGATTGCATGAACAGATATATCGGCAACTCGTCGGGGTAAAACCCCCTATATATATATTTACTGGGTGATTCACCAGTGGCGCGGTGCTCTGTAGCTTGTACACTCTTGAAGATTTCATTTCTGTTTGAACGGTGTTGTATTTAGAAAGTAAAAATCTACTTCAGCAATTTATTTTGAAGTAAACAGGATGTCCCATTTTTCTATAAAAAAATCTTGTAAGGTTTTTCAGATTGGATGACCACTTTTTTGTTGAAGATTCAAGAGCGTCCTAAACTCTGCTATAATGTCTTTAAGTATTAAGTTTTTTTGGTGAGTAGTTTCGTCACAATATTTTTTTTTCCATAAAAATTCATGAAAATAGGCTCTCACATCATCGCATGCTCCTTCGGCCAGAGAGGATGAATACTTTTTTCCTTTCGTTTTCTTATTGCCCAAGGATAGCTTTATTGATGAATTGAAATAGATTATTCTCATTTTATACAGGAGTGACTCAAAAAAATTATTGAATATTGTAATTTTAAAAATTTCATATCTTGATTTTTTCAAATAGAACATCCTGTATTTTATTATTCATGTCAACACATAAAATATTGTGCCATATTTTTGCAGAAGTAATCTTATCTTTATCTTCGACTATTTTGAAATAAAGAAAAATAAACTAAAATAATAGAATCAGAGATGGCTGAAGGACCTTAGGTCGGTGGCCCATTGTCTGTAGTATTGTGTAATATTTACCAGGCAATAAATGACAATTATTATTATTATTATTTATTAGAATCAGAGGTTGCGAAAGAAGAGTTCATTAGTACATATCATTATACTTGATCAGAGAAATTGAGATATTTTAAGGTAGTCGTATATGAAATGCGTAATAGATTGGTTTTTTGTTAGGTGATCTACAAGGTGTTGAACTATTTCAATAAGTGTTCGAAATATTGCCTGTTTCTTTGTAGACACAACTCAATCCTTCTGAGGAAATACTGTTGAACTCTCGACAACATTTGCGGATTAACTAACTGAAAGGCGCCGACTATTCTCTGTCTCATATCCAACTATGTTGTAGAAGGAATCTGGTAAACGATGCCCTTAATATAACCTCACAAGAAAACATCTAGACTTCTAAGGTCCGGAGACCTAGCTGGCCATCTAACAGGACCACCGCGTCTTATCCATTTGTTTGGAAATACATGATTCAAATGCTCCCTAACCATGAGTAATACAAATAATCGAATATTTCGAGAATGATCGAATATAAAGATGAGGTTACGTCTGCAAAAATATAGCATTTTATGCGTTAACATGAATAATAAAATACAGGGTTTTTCATTTGGAAAAATCAAGATATGATATTTTTAAAATAATATATTCAATAATTTTTTCGAGTCACTCCTGTATAAAATGAGGATAATATATTTTAAATCATCAATAAAGCTATCCTTGGTCAATAAGAAAACGAAAGGAAAAAAGTATTCATCCTGTCTGGCCGAAGGAGTATGCGATGATGTGAGAGCCTATTTTCATGAAATTTTACGGGAAAAAAAATATTGTGACGAAACAACTCACCAAAAAAACTTAATACTTAAAGACATTATAGCAGAGTTTATGCCGCTTCTGAATCTTGAACAAAAAAGTAGTCTTCCAATCTGAAAAAACCCCCCAAGATTTTTTTATAGAAAATTGGGACACCCTGTTTACTGCAAAATAAATTGCTGAAGTAGATTCTTACTCATGGTGCTCTGTAGCTCATACACTCTTGAAGATTTCATTTGGTTCCAAAGGTATTGTATTTAGAAAGTAGAATCTACTTCAGCAATTTATTTTGCAGTAAACAGGGTGTCAGAGCACCGTGCCACTGGTGAATATAACCAATATATATATATATATATATATATATATATATATATATATATATATATATATATATATATATATATATATATATATATATATATATATATATATATATATATATATATAATAATATATATAAGAATCATATAATATATAATGAGCAAAATAATTCAATAAATGCTTTAATTTCTATTGAAGGCTGAAGGACCCAAGAACCAAAGAACATGAAGAAGAATCATGTAATAGCAATGAGCAAAATAATTCAATAAATGCTTTAATTTCTATTGGATTGTGGAAAACGACTCAGTCCATGCAATTTCGCAAATTGTATTATAACGATCGCTATTCATTGAAGAACTCTTGAAATTGTATGGTTCAAAAGTCAACATTTGATTTTGCGGGAGGAAACGCGAAAAATTTGAGTTTCTTTCATTAAAAATATGTGATGAGAATATGATTGATAGGTACTTCTTAAATGGGTTTGAGTTCTCAAAAAAATAATCTGTCTTCATCTGTCAAATTAAGGGGAAAAGGAATTTCGGCAATATCTAAAAAAAGAGTCTAAATATTGTGAAAACGTTTTTGACGTAAATTTCATAACGGAGGTATCGTGTACTAATGAATTAATATAACTGAGATGTTGTTAGTGGCCCCTCCAAATGAATGAAAAGAATATATTATACAGTGTACAATTCTCAATTTTCCCCTGTAATATCAACTAAATAGTATAGGTTCTAGTTAACAAAAACTTATACCAAAGGAAATATTTTACCTCAACCTCATCCATCATGTTGAACTTATTGGAATACTGAAATGAGAGATCAGATTCAAATATCATATAAATATTTTGGAAACTATTTAGATTTTGAAAACATCTTGTGCTATACCGCACTACCCTGTCTGAAAGAAGTGAAAATATGTATCTGTTCAATTAGATTACTAAGCGCGGGTCCCTGAGCCCACTTGCGAAAAAACACGAGTCTCACTTGTTCCATTCGCTCCCGAGAATTTACGCCCTTGATTAGGAGTTTTTTTGCTATTGTTTCTCTTCAATAGAATATCTTATCCTTCTCTATTTCATTTTCAACGATAGGTAGGTAAGTAATCAAATCTCCGACGTGAGATAAATTGTGGCAACACTGGCTACAATTCGAATACTTAGGGGAAACATCTGTTCGACTCGGTACTGGATGCGCGAAACTGAGATGCAACACCTATATGAAGTGTTACATGCTTATTCTTTTTCAGGGCAGAGTTTGAAAATTCGTCGTCCACACGATTACCAACCTATGCCAGGTATGTCAGAGAGCTCTATTAGTGTTCCAGCAGGTGTTATTAGCACGGTGGTCCCTGATTCTCCACACAAAATCTTTATCGGTGGCCTACCGAATTATTTGAACGAAGACCAGGTATTTACTAATTGGGTTATAAGGGTGAATGCGGAAAATTTGCTTGTTGAGAATGAAAATTTTGTGTATGATGTCTTGAGAATATTGAAAGTATTTTTAAGACTGAAAAAAAAGGTAAAGTTTTATAATAATATAGATTTTGTGGGTAGTTTTCAGCAAGTAAATGGTATGAATGAAGTATGTTTTTCTTCCTATGTTTTTCCTAGCTCTAGAGCGAAGAATAACCAACAACGTCAAGAGAAAAAAGTTTAAGTCAGTCGGAACTGGAAAGTGAATTTCTATATCCTTGCTTTTCAGGATTAGTTTCAGCATTTCAGGTTTTTATTTACAGCTGAACAATATAACGCTTTAATTGAAAAAGAAACTGTGTTTTACCGCTACGAATCATTCAATGTCTCTTTCAGCTTTTAGGTAATTGAGAATCAATATTAACACCTTTTTCTGATCATTCCAGCGATAATAACGATGGAACGTCAGTTTTCTTTTCAGATTTTCAGGCAGAAATGTCATTTTCAGATTAGGCTGGTTATACTCCGAAATTTAAGGGAGAGTTTAAATTTTTCGGGAATTGGTACTGATTTATCATCTCCCATTTTTTATTTAGAGCCAGTTGCGACTTGTAAAATTTTGACGGTTTGTTTTCAGGGTTTTTTTCAGCTTTTCAGACAAATCGTAGCTTCCGTATTTTCTTTTCAGCATTTTCTTGAACAGGTTACATGTGAAGAATATTCCCAAATCATGATGTATCCTAGTACAGTTAGTGTCAAGAGTGTTTTGTGGAATATTTCTTCCCTGTGGACCTGGTCAAGAATTAAAATATAAAAATTGTTTGAATCAAGTACTCATATTTTGCTTTGTCTGCCCTATAGCTAGGGTTAAGGTGTCTCTAAGAGCCCAAAAAGTTCTCTGCACAAAAAATTCTTGAATGACCTCTGGAAGGAACCAGGCAAGTCAATCCGCAATTGGTATTTTATCTTTTTCTATCTGACTGGCTAAGAACTTTGATAATGTACGTTTCGGAAACTTTTAACCTCATGTGAATCATTGATAATTACTGAAAATTTCTCGAAATCGGGACCAGTATTAAAAATTAGCGAATTCTAAATCAACTACGTAAGTGACAGTATATTGAAAGAAATGTGTTCACATTCATCGATTTATCCTAATTTTGTGTGTAAGTGTAAAGTATGAAAATGATGTCAAATAATTCTCCAAGGGCAAGTTGATTCTAGAGACTGACAACTCGTGAGGTTTGTTCCAACACAGACTCGAATTAGTTCAGAACTGGGTGAATTGATTCTGATCTAGTGAACACTGTTCGAACGTCCTTAGAATCATTTACAACTGACTGACTTCTAGGTTCTAAGGAGGAACTGAAGATGAATTACTGTTGGTCTGCGTTCTGCGCATATCATTTTCATATGTTGTAAAGTTGCCAGTAAATCCTCGCACATGCGCGTATACTTCATTCGGAATCATGCCACCATTAAGCACTTCTTTTTGATGAAGTTCTCGGCTAATGTTTTGGTTAGTTTCCTTATTCAAAAATAGCTTCATCTGTCTCCATCGAGAATCCTCGATATTATAATTCCTTTGGCCTTATCATTGTCAACGATTTTCCTGAACAATTTCTAAACCGCCCTACAAATCGCTTCAATTAAATCAATTCAAGCAAAATTGTAGCATTTCTCTCTAAATATTGCCTTGGATATATCAGAATCATTTTCTCTTGAAGGATTATTTGATAACTTCAAAATATCTGATAGTTATATTCAGAAAATTGTCTGATGAATTTGAATTCATTTCAAGATTTTTCGAAAACAACTGTCTTCTAATTAACTTTTGCAAATTTAGGTTAAGGAGTTGCTGATGTCGTTCGGGCAGCTCAGGGCGTTCAATCTGGTCAAGGATTCCGCGTTTGGACTCAGCAAAGGTTACGCTTTTGCGGAATACATTGACATTACTATGACAGATCAGGTGAGAGAAACTACTCTTTCTTTGGTGTAAGTTTTCATCAATTTTTGTGGGAATACTTGAAGCATATAGATGAATAAGAATTACCAAGAATTAGATGAACAATTGATAATATGAAAATATATTTATTCATCCTTTAGGACATCATATGATGTTTAGCATTTGAATTTGGGAGGCTTTTACTTGGTAAAATTCCATTATCAATAATAAAAAACAAGTACTGTGTTTTAAGGAATTTCACTTAATGATTGCGATTCGTAACGCGTTTCACTACACCGTAGCTTCTTCAGACGAATGAATGTACAGAAAATATAAATATAAATGTTCTTGAGTAATAAAAAGATTATTGGGTTGCTTCTTCTTAAGTGGTTATTTATGACAGGTATATCCAATAAAATTAAGGAATAGATTGCTCCCGAAGAGATTCAATAGAGGTGAAGAGCAATAATTTCAACATAGCTTTCCAAACAAATAATAATTTAGGCAAATATATAAAAATAATAAAACCAAACCAGGTAAAAACAATAAATCAGGTGTTTATAGATTGAATTGCAATGACTGTGATAATTTCTACATTGGTAGAACACATAGAAATTTTAATATTAGAATATCGGAACATAAACGCAGTTTTTCAAATAAAAATCAGATTCAAATAACGCGAATCATCTCTTAGAAAATAATCATTCTTTCGACCCACAGTTTGAAATTTTGCATACAGATAATAAAAATTGGAAGGTAGATCTTTGGGAAACTTTAGAAATCAATAAATACAAACACTCAGGTAGACTCATCAATGAACAAGTCGATTTAAGCCCTTCACCTCTATTGAATCTCTTCGGGGAGCAATCTATTTCTTAATTTTATTGGATATACCTGTCATAAATAACCACTTAAGAAGAAGCAACCCAATAAGCTTTTAATTACTCAAGAACATTTATAGTTATATTCTCATTTATATTTTCTGTACATTCATTCGTCTGAAGAAGCTACGGTGTAGTGAAACGCGTTACGAATCGCAATTATTAAGTAAAATTCCTTAAAACACAGTACTTGTTTTTTATTATTTATGATGTTTAGGAAAAGTCACAGGACAGCAATACATTATTGACTCTTTTATGATATCAATAAAACTTTGAAAACTGAAATCCACATCAGCGCTCGCATATATGTGTGCAGTTTCTTTAAAATTGCATTTAAACACTATATATTAGTCTATTAGAAAGTTTTGTTGATTTATTTCAGGCCATAGCCGGACTAAATGGCATGCAACTTGGAGACAAGAGACTAATTGTGCAAAGAGCTAGCGTGGGAGCTAAGAATACAACAGTTTTGCCTGCTGTACAGATTCAAGTTCCTGGGCTTAGTCTTGTAGGAGCATCTGGTCCAGCTACAGAAGTGCTATGTCTTCTAAATATGGTAAATTTACAACTATTTTAACTCTATTTACTTAATTCTGAAACGCGAGGATTTTGGAGAAATTGAAGGCTGAAATTAATAATTTTCAGGTGACGCCAGACGAGTTGAAGGATGAAGATGAATATGAAGATATCTTGGAAGATATCAAAGAAGAATGCAACAAATATGGCGTTGTAAGAAGTATCGAAATTCCTCGACCTATAGATGGTGTTGAAGTTCCAGGTTGTGGAAAGGTGAATATTTACAATGTTTTTCGAAACCTGTTCTATAATATACTTTTTCAGGTGTTTGTTGAATTTAATTCTGTATTGGACTGTCAAAAGGCGCAACAGACTTTAACAGGTAGAAAATTCAGTAACAGGGTTGTTGTTACTTCGTACTTTGACCCAGATAAGTACCATAGAAGAGAATTTTAATTTTAAGATAATTGTGAATTCGAATCTAAGATCTTGTAGAAAATTTCTGAATTAGAAGTTTTCGATATTAATTTTGTGGTGATTAACAGCATTCTGTATTAAATATTTTAAGATTCAAAGGTGTTGTTTTATTTTGGAGGATTTTCAGTTTCTCTTTTCACACTTAATGTTGATTTTACTACATTAAATGATTCTAACATACCGTAGTTTGGAAAAAATACCTTGACAAAACCTCTATAAAAAATAACGAAAACAAATACGCTTCAACAACGAATAAAAGATAATTATATGAAGTTAGATAGTTGAGGTTTATACCAAGCAGACTACTGCTTGGATGGGAGATATAGAGCTGCTCTTCGGCATCCCCACTCTCTCCTGCTTTCATTGCGGACTGAGAAAAATTCGTTATTCTATCATCAAATCAGAGCTCTGTGTATGAAGAAGAGTCCATCAAAAGACGTTACTATTGCTAAAAGGTTAATATCTAACAGCTTATCCTAAGATTGCAATTAATAAATTATTTTGGACTACGTAAACATTGACATTTTATATGTTACGGTGCTAAATTAACGGTTCTTGTCAAAAAAAACTACTAAATTTTCAACTCAGCATACTTCAGAACGTCTACAATAGCTAAATTCAATTTATACACGGTTAGAGCGATAGCACCATTTCGGGCGATTTTTAAATGGTTACCGCTTATATCTGGACACTTTTTCAATTAATCAATTCAAGAGAGTTTTTATATCGGGCATGACCTCACTTCACATTCAGAAAACTTCGGCAGTGGTAGCCATTATGAAAAAGGTGAGGGCAGACACATTGCGCAAATGGAAACATGAGTTGGTGGAGATAACAGCAAACGATATTTCGCTTTAGACGCACCATATAAAGAGAATTAAAGTATGTCATTATTACAACTTGGCTTCATAAAGAAAAGAGCCACGGGTGATTCTCTTAGTTATATAATGAAAACTTGGATAAAAGTAAACCAATTGAAGTAACTCTCTTAGATTTAACTACGAAATAAGGGAAATGCGCTTGATCTATTAAAAGTTATTTAAAGAATAGAAAAGAAAAAGTAAGGACAAATAGAGTAGAGAGCGATTATGAAGGAGTAACTGGAGTACCTCAAGGAACAATACTTGGACCCTTACTTTTTATATATATATATATATATATATATATATATATATATATATATATATATATATATATATATATATATATATATATATATATATATATATAAATTTAAAAGCTGTTACCGATTGGTTGGACTTGAATAAACTCTCGTTAAATATAAGGAGAACTGTTTTTATAACTTTTGGCAGCTATTGAAGAATAGACTATAGAAGAATAAGAATGAAGGAAATTAATATATAAAGCGTAAACAGTGCAAAATCCTAGAATAAATTTTGATTATGATCTAAAATAGAATAAGCACATAGAATATATGAGAAAAAGAACAAAATATCTATTGTATCTCATAGCGTCTTCGAATGGAAATAATTCAGAATGATCTGAGATTGCTCGGAACACGTCATCACTCTGGTTGCGATCTGTCAAGAGCAAATTACCAACCGAACATGAAACATAAACTGTATGGTTTATCTCCTCCGTGGGTAAGTAAGTAGAGGTACTGACTCCACGCCGAGGGCCCGGTTCGAATCCCAGTGCAAATATGGATAGAATAAATTTTGGTGTATGATCTAAAATAGAATAAGCAAATAGAATATGAGACTGGATAATAACCGATCTATTGTATCTCATAGCGTCTTCGGTTGGAAGATAATTGTAATCGATCAGAGATTGCTCGGAACACGTCATCACTCTGGTTGCGATCTGTCAAGAGCAAATTACCAACCGAACATGAAACATAAACTGTATGGTTATTCAGCGAGGGAATATAAAAGAAGAAATCAAATCAACATAAAATGTCAACTTTGAATCAACATAACAAATCTAACAATTCTCGTTCAACAGAATTATGATCTTCTAGATCCCTCATAATTATCACTTTTGTGTTTGAATGCGACAATTTACAAAACAATTTTGCCTAGAATATATTTTTACGCTTTCACTCCTATATGCTCATCCCAAACAATACGATGCCATATTTGCTCCAAATCTGTTGTTCTGACCTATGGATTCAGATCAAGCCGAACATAAATATTTCTGTGAGAGCGCTCTCTGATCACTCGAGATCAGCCAGCCGAAAACGCTATTATGTACAAGATTGCGAGGATTGTAAACAAAGAAGCGCTTATCTATTATGCTTTCTTTCATAGCATAATATGTTATGGCATAAAAGCATGGGGAGGGCTTATAATAATGTTATATATCAACTTTAAAATCTACAGAGAAGAAAAGTAAAATTTTAAATAAAATACATTCTGTTTAGACAACTCTCCAAATCCGAAACAGCAATTTACCTTGGAATGTACTAAATATTACTACAACGACTATCACAAAAATATAAAAATTGAAAAAGTATTACAAAAATAAAGTATTAATCTTCCAAAAATGTTAAAGACAGTAACAAAAATAATTACATAGACGCTATAAAAACATTTAACCAACTACCAGACTTGAAGACTTTAGATATGAATAAAACCAAAAGCAAAGCGAAAGTGAAGAATTGGTTAAAAGAAAATATGCTAAATTGAGTTGCTGTGATGGGAGGAATTGATTATTGTGATTAACACACTCATCGATGCTACAAACAGTATGTAACTAGTATTGAGTTAGTTTTACTACGTTTTAGTGTAAGAACACCAGACCTACGCACAGGTATTAGATACCCCTGTAGGATTACTTATGTAGTATGCAAATTCTAAAAATAAATTGAAATTGTTTTATGCTGGGTGTTTCGTTCATAAACTAATGGCAGTTAAATATTTCATTTGTCTCATTTGCTAAGAATGTAAGTTGAAGTAACATTTGATCTATCTAAGTAATGGACCTTCTCAACTTAATAAGTACAAGCTCTAACTAAAATACTAACAATATTTACATTATAGCGGTTTCTTTATCTAGAGCAAACCCCTGGTATGTTGCAATTATATCACTTTTTCGTTTAAATATAAATCACACACGAACATATTTTATGACGATTTGAACCCAATTCAGACAACAGAGACATCTCTACTCAGTATCCAAACATAATCGAAATTCTATGCTCCTAAGGTGTTTTCATAGCGTCATTTTCCGTTATGATCCAAATTTGAAATTATGGTTATGTTTGTTTATAATAAATGTACGAAAATTTATCACATTATTTAAACAAGACCAAGGTGTTGTTTAGTTTTACCTCTAGAAAATGTGGGCTACAGAAACAATAGAACGAATAAGAGAATACTCTAATCTTTGCAAAAACAACTACCAACTATAGACGAAATTAATACGTTCAAAAAATATCACTATCGTATCACAGTGAATATCTTGAAACAGGTAATACTCAATAAAAATGTTTAGTTTATTATTGGCTCATTTAAATTTTTCAGTCAAAAATGAAGAGGGCTTTGAAAAGGATGTAGAAAACATGAAAAATATATCCTTATTCGAATTGAATTTAGAAAGTTCTAGTTTGAAGAAAAAGAATGATCTGGTAAGTATTGCAAGTTCATTCTGATTATGGATAATTAATAGTGTTTTCAGGTTAAGCACAAGGAAAAAATTCTCGAGCTATCTAGTAAAGTGAATGAATTGAATAGAAATTATGAAAAATTATGTAAAGAAAAACTGAATTAGAGGAAAAACTTAATAGTTTTCAAGTAGATAAGTATGCTTTTATAATAATAAAATATGCATCTATCTAACTGTATATTCATTTAGGGATGTTATATTAGCTTTCAAAATTGCAACTATGGCACATTTTAGTTATGGAGAAAAAATCAAATATGGGTGTATCCTTTTAAAATATTTTTAAGTTATGTCTTTATAATTAATCACTACGATATTATCCTACTTTCTAACTTGTCCCTATGAATGTTTTCCATTCTGCCAATATAACTTTTATATTGACAAAATTTGATGTTTTAGGATTATAAGAAAACCATTTTGTTTAAATTGTTAATCGGTAACAAGAGTTTTTAAAATTTCAATTAATTTTTTGCTTGAATGCTTTATAAGGAAAATACATCAAAAGTCAAAATTTAATTTTTGACGGATTGTCATTGCTACTTGTTTCCTAAGGCTACTTGACTGAAGATCCCTAATTTTAAATGATTCTTTTTGGTTATAATTTTCAAACGAAAAATAATTTTTTCTTCACAAATATTTGAAAAATTGATTGTTTTAAATATCCCAAAATATAGCTGTGTTTTTAGCTTAAAATCAAACCTTTGTACTCTCTTTTCAGATTTTGCGATAATTTTTTTCCTATAGCCAAAGGAATTAAATTTTTTTTGCTTATCTTATACAGCGTATGCAAATTTTGATGTTTTAATCTTGACATATCATAAATGGAGAAAAATGTGGATATGGATGTTGTAATACACTCGGAGGCAAAATTAGCGGAACACTGGAAAATTTAACTAAATTCCAAGTTCGATATTTTTCCTAATTCTCAACCGATTTAGATGATTTTTTCGGCAAGTTATAGATCAACTCTTCTGCTTTGTAGAAGTTATAAGAGAAAACAAAAAAATTTGAAAAAAATTTTAGACGGGCAAAACTAAGTGTTTTTTTTGTCAAAAATTCGTAACACCCTGTGGAATTTCGTGGTCCGAGTTGAAACGTACAATATCATGGTCTGTCAAGACACATCTTCCTACAGTAACGCCCTTCTTGTTTTATGCATTTATCTCTATTTTTACAAGAGATATCTAATTTGAAGCGAAAAGTCACAAATTTCAAGAATTCATTTTTAATCTTGCGTAGGTGCATAACATCGGAGGTTAGCCAAAAAATAAAATCAAAATTAGAGAAGCGGAAATCTAACGAAATGAAAATTTTTGAAATTTACTGGCCAATTTCACGCTCTGGGAGAACTCGAAGTACACTGGAAAAATCGTTGATTTTGCACATTTATTTTTGAATTTTTTTGTGTGACACTCTATAATAATTATCATTCCTGTCCAAAATTGAGAGCAGGTGTGTATCCTGGCGATACACTCGTGAATTGAAATGAACATGTTGAGAAAAATGTTCATGATGACCCACAAAAAAAAACATTTGATTTTAGAAGCGAGTATGACCCCCCCGAGCTCTTATTACAGCGCGCATACGATTTCGCATACTCCCAATGATGTTGTCTATCATCTGTTGAGGTATGTTGTCCCACTCCTGTAATCCTTTGTCGAACCCTTCTTCCAAGAATGTCCCAAACGTGTTCGATCGGGTTTAAATCCGGTGACCGCGACGGCCAGTCCATTCGTGTGATCCCAACTTCATTGAGATATTCTATCACTATCTTCCCTATGTAAGGAGCAAAAGGCACAACATGGGGCTCAAAGATTTCTGTTATATACCGATGGGCAATAAGTGATCCATTGCCAATAATCTCCAGTTCTGTTCGTACTCCCAAGCATATGCCACCCTATATCATAACTAATCATGTATAGCGCGGGTTGCCCGATTTCTTCCTTGTCCTCGCCTCCTCACGTACAATCCAGTTTCCCTGTAACGTCAGTAGATTCGATGGATAACCGACGTCGAGACACCCAACATGGTACCGACTGAGCGGTAGGTGCGCCCTTCCTCGATCAATGTAACTGCCCTTGCTACTGAGGTTGGTGGTAAATCTCTCATTCTGAATGAAAAATACTGTTTCGAATCGTAAACATTAAAATAATCACAAAACACCGCAACCGATCGAATTTGTATCAAATCAAAGAATGGAAAACTCTCATTCTTTAAACAAGTGCAAATGTGGTCATATACAAAAAAACGTGTGTTGTATTTCATATTTGATAAAAAAGGTGTGCACATGTGTAAATGAAAAGTTTTATCAATGGTCCCAGAATTCGGTTGTGTATTTTAATACCTACCGACTGTTATCTCCTATGAATCCTAATTTTCACCAAATTAACCAAATTGTCATCAATAACTAATGCAATTCGAACATAAAAATCGCTAACGACAATTTCGACACGCCTGAGTGATAATAAGAAAATTCCAAATTGATAGACGAATTTTAATGACAATTAATTGCTTTTTGCATTCAATTTCAAGGAATTTCCATTGAATCAAGATCAATGGAATTTCTCCAAAATTGAAATTAAATATATTTTGCAAAAATAGAGACAAACGCATGAAACAACAAGGGCGTTACTGTAGGAAGATGTGTCTTGACAGACCATGATATTGTACGTTTCAACTCGGACCACGAAATTCCACAGGGTGTTACGAATTTTTGACAAAAAAAAACACTTTTAGTTTTGCCCCCGTATAAAATGTTTTTCAATTTTTTTGTTTTCTTTTATAATTTCTACAAAGCAGAAGAGTTGATCTATAACTTGCCGAACAAATCATCTAAATCGGTTGAGAATTAGGAAAAATATCGAACTTCGAATTTGGTTAAATTTTCGAGTGTTCCGCTAATTTTGCCTCCGAGTGTATTTTACTTAGCTCCATATTAAACCATCAAAATTTGCTCACCCTGTACAGCATTATATAACACAAATAATAATGCTCTTCTTTTCCTTAATACATACGATAGATCTATTAGATAAGAAAACGTTGGCCACTAGAACATTTCCACACGATCCTGACAAGAAAGCTTCGCAAGAAGAAATTCAAAAAAAGTGGGATCTTCTGAAATCATTTGCTGCCAATTCCGCAAAAAGAACTGATTGAAATAGTGAAAAAGAAGAAAAGTTATTAATTCAAGAAAATATATTTATGCTATAAATGTACAGAATTATATAAATTTCAATATTTACATTGCTTATTTTTTCAAGAATTTTTCCTGCACAAACGATGACTTCAAAATTGAATTTAATAGGTTTACACCGACAATAGCTGCATAAGTTGTAACTGACAGTGATACTACTAAGAATACCAACGAAGACCCTTGCAACGTGAGGTAATATAATAATTTATCAATCCCTGAAAAAGAATTAACTTGTAATATATTCATTCTTGGGAATTGAACCTAACAAAGAATATTCTTGAAATAAAATGAAAATTGAGGAGGCAATCCTGTCTTGTATGATGACGCGCCCAAAACGAGTCAATCAGCTATTTTCCGAATGCTTTTGAATTTTATACAGTGTTGTCAGATTTGTGACATATTCTTCTTTGATTGGAATTATTCTCGTATTGTCATTTCGTTATCTCTATTTCCAACAAATTATAATTGATAAATAGAGCATGATAATACATTTCAATAGGTATACGATAACAATTTAACAGAATAAGAAATTTTCAGTTCTAATTTATAATAGCTGTCCATTGTTTATAATTTCCCAAAAATATTTGATCACCAGATATTTTAAAAAATAAAAACACCAAAGCTGGTTTTACCGTATAGAGTAATAATTTGGCAGAATTTAATGCAAAAATCATTACTAAGAAACGAAACGAAACGTATCAACAAAGTAGGAAATAATTTAGTATACCTGCAACCCAGAATACTTTACTGTTTTCCGGATTGCCAATGTTTATGTGCTGAAAATCATCAATTTTGAGGAGAAAAAACTCCATTCCACACATTCATTGAAAAAAGATGATTTTGTACGTCCTACAGTATATTTCCGTATGAACGATAAACTGTTAATGAGATCTAATAAAATACTTTGGAATTGTCTCCTTTTCTCTATATTTACATAATAATTTATACCTTAAACTTTGTTTTTTATGGTATTAACAATATGACATAAGAAAAGCAGTTTATTATTTATTAACTAGAAAGTAGAAACTAAAAAAAATCTACTAGAGAAACAGCTGATCGACTCATTTTGGGTGTTCCGAAGTCGTCATCATAGAAGACAGATTACCGAGATTCTTTTTTGTTAATCGTGGAGTCTCCACAAAAACAAAGAGATTCCGATTAACTAGTTATCAGTGCTATATATTGGAAATACTCACCCAAATCTGATATATATCCAGCACAAGTTGATATTAATACCAGAGGAGAAAGAGATATCATAGTAACTAATGGTAAACCGCATGAACTTAGTAGCAAAATAAACACCAATAAGGCTACTGGATGTTCCACTGCATGTTTTGCGACAATTTTTTTACATCGTGAAGCAAAGAGAAGAATTGCCTCTTTCTGAAATCGATCAAATATGAAAAAAATTTAATATAACATGAACTTGACTCAATCATGAAATCTTAATAACAATAATTCAAATACATTGGGTGTCCCAACTAGAAGGAAAGATGCAGAATGCGATGTTTAAATGTCAAACAATCCATTTCTTTAATAATTTAGTCTTTGGCAAGTTAGTAGTTTGAAACGAAACGTTTAAATAAAAATACCTTTCAGTGGCAGGTGTAAAAACATATCAACAAACTTGTATATAACGTTATGAGTGAAACACTGTTACCAGGTGGGCTTGAAGCCAAAGCATGGCTTGATAAACATTATTCGGACTCTTCGCCAGGAAAACCAACAGTGGAAAAGTGGTTTGCAAAGTTTAAACGAGGTGATGATGATGAGCATCCAAGACGATGAACGCAGTGGACTGTCATCAATAAAAACATTGAAATAGTACACAAAATTGCTTTGAATAATCGTGATAGAAGAGACCCTGAAGGTATCCAAGGTTTGTTGGTTTTATTTTAAAATAATGTTTGTACATGCGAAAGCGTTGAGTAAAATCGGCCCTGCGATTATTGACTCTTGATCAAAAACAACGAGACAATGATTCTGAGCACTAACCGTTATAAAGCCGAGGTTTTCGTCGATACATCACAATGGACGAAACATGGATTCATTACTACACTCCAGAAAGCAATAAAACCACACTAATAGTTTTAGACAATCTCAAAATCCTCCACAAATGCAATAAAGGAAGTAGAACGAATCTGTTGGTATATATCATGTAATTATCTTCGAACGTATTCAGCACTTGAAAATGACTGAAGGGTCGAAATGGGTCGTGTATTAACAAATAAACGTGAACAAAACTGTTTTTCTCTTTTATATTTTAAGAACACAAGAGACGAAAAAGTTTTCTATGGAAAGTGCGCATGGGAAAATAATTATTTCATTGGCAAATTATTCCAAAGAAGTTCTATTAAAGAAACGAGGAGTTGAGGATCTAACCAATTTCTATAATAGAGTATAAAAGACCTTGTAAAACAAAATTTCATCAGAATTTCAAACTGATAAATAAAAATCACATTCTATGCCCCTACTCACAGCAGCAATATCTCGAAAAGAGCGCCAAGAAAAAAGTGATTTAACACGACGAAGAGGAATTACCCCCTTTTTTTTATGCGCGCTATTACACCACTTGAGTAGGCACCTGGAAATAATTGAGGTGTCTATTTACTCGCTTCCTGAAGAGGGCCAAACTGTAGGATGTTGGACGGAAGCGAGTTCCACAGCTGTAAACGAAGGAATTCTTAATAGAGAGAGGTTCGAGGGGTCGTTAAATGTACCGCCATATGATGAGAACTCCTTGCTAGCCTAGTGTTGCGGCAAAACATGAGTTTCCCGGAACAAGGTCTTTCAGCTCCTTGGAGCATCTTCCGTGAAAGTATCTGTAAAACAGAGAAAGGCCAGCAATGTGTCTTCTGATAGCCAGCGGTTGATCTCCGGGTGGTAGATGAGGCGCACACCCCGAATGTTTGGGCGCAGATCCTCATACATGGGAACAATATTCCAACGAATGTCGAATCTGCGCCTTATATAGAAGCAACAGCTGAGATGACATGAAGTATCGCTTGGCTCTGAAAAGAAAACTAAGTTTAGCTGATGCCGACTTAACTATTGCTGATACATGTGCAGGCCAGCATAACTTGGAGTTGACCTTTATTCCGAGAAGGTGCATCGAATCTTTGGATACAATTTGTTGGCCTTGCATTATTAGAGCAGCAGTGGCCTTTCTAAAAAGCGTAGTTGCTTGCGTCTTGCTCACCAGATTCAACTGACCCGACTCATATATCCTCTGTAAGTCAGAGTTTAAGTTATTAATTTGTTGACATCTCTGACGATGAGATTTTGCAGCTGTAATTAGCCTTAAAGTAGGTTCGACTACAAGAAACACTCTGTAGACCTATTTTATAACTACAACTTCTTCATTTATTATATTTGTCAGCTACCTTTCTTTATTTACAATTTTTAGGTTATGAAAGGCATGAGATACACAGGAAAAACGTTATCTAAGATTTTTTCATTCAGTTATGGTGCATCACAAACTCAATTTAAACGAAAACAAAAGAGAAAATGTGGAGAAACCAGGAAAATTATTGAAATTTGAATAAAACTTATCGAATCAGGTAGTAATTCAATAAAATCAAAATTTTCATATTAGAAACAACAGTTTTCTATAATGAAACGCCTTTATATTAATATCTCATAAAATGGTCCTCTACAATCAATTAATTTCAGTACAAACCATCAAGTTACGTAAACACTTCAAAATCACTCTATACATTTTAGTACAAATTAAAAACAATTAGTTGAACAGAATAAAACAATTATATTCATAAACGTACATTTACAATTTGAAAATTATGTACCTTATCATTAGTAATACACAGGAATGTTTGTAAACATCTTTCACAAGGTGTTCATAGTAAAAAACCAGATACTTTAAATCGCTAGAAAAGCGTGAAACATTCTGATAAGATACTTTCGTAATTAATGAACGAACGAAAATCTTTGACCTTAGAATTTGATAAATCCCATAAATTTATAAGAATTTGAGAATTGAATAAATCACACAATAATTAATTAGAAATTCAAACTCACGTTGAGAGGAACATTATTTGGTTCAATCGCAACTACCATCTTGCTTGCTGTTTGTTTCTGAATATTCCAACTTATTGCTTTATTTATCTTATCACAAATTATAATTATTATACTTACCGTGATTCCACCAACCTTTGTATCGCTTTTATTATTGCTGCAGATAGACAAATGATTATTTTGTTTATGCAGAATGAATAAACCTACTTCAAACTATCACATAAATATTTGAATAGGATTGAAGTTTCAGGTGTTAAGAGAAAGATAAGAAAAATTTCTTTATAGGATTGAGTTAAAATATCAAATTAATAAGTTTAGAAATATGTTATTGATTGGCGGCTGATTCTTCATTCTTATCTGGCAAGACCCTTTGCAGTCACCGAAATAAGATTATATGTAGTTGTTTTATTCAATGAACTACATTGACCAGCAAAAATCTCGTCACTCAATTTTTTGATGTAAAGGCGATTCTCCTGATTTTTGCAGGAGAATGTTGATGAATTTTTCTTGTTTCTACAACTCTATTTTTAGAATACAGTAAAAGCTTCTTATTAGCACTTCCATCCAACACTCTCAGATAAAGAAATTGCGACATAATTCCGATATTCGCAGATCTAATCGGTACATACATATTTATTTTTGAATAGGAACCCCAACAGGATATCACAATTATAGGGGTTCACTTAACACAAAAAAAATTTATGTTTTCTTGATGTCGAATAGTCAAAAAAATGAGCAATAATTTTGAAAACTTGTAAAATCAGATACAAAAATTGACCTTACGAAAAAATCTTATCCACGAAACAACTAATTATAGTAACATACCAAATATCTTATGAGCTGAATCCCAAACATTTTCAAGGTGATGTTGAAGATGTCAATACCATCCAAGTGCCAATTGCAGAAACGCATCAATCTCAGAAAAACAGAATTCGATCAAGATGTTCGAGCCTCTGGAATATAGAAGAGAGCCCTTCGATGGTTTTGATAAAGTGGCACATTGAAAGTCAAAAGACTGTACAAAGAGCAGAGTTCTGTAAAGAAATATTCCATCGAAGAGCACCCTTCGATGCTCCAGACACAAAAGATTATACCCACGCAAGCTGACATCATAATCATTATTCAAATGAGCTCGATTGAGCCTTTAATTCATATTTTTTATAAATGTTTTCTGTACCCTTTCAACTCTGTCAACGTACACATGATAATGGGGGACCAAAAAGCGGTAGCGTATTCAAAATTACTTCTTAGAGATAGATACAAAGATACAAAATTTTCAGTGTTTTGATATCCTTAAAATTTTTGGTAATTCTTAAGATGAAACCGATCATCTTGAAAGATTTGGAGACAATATATTCAATGTGGAAACTGAAAGAAAGCTTTTCATCTAGAGTAATGCCAAGATCCCCGACCTGGTCCATTCTTTTGATATTGACCCCGCCCAAAGTAAACGAGCTATTTATAACGTTGACATTCTTAGCGAATCTTATATGTTGACATTTATCTACATTGAGTTGGAAGTATCTGAAAAAACAAAATTCAAACAAACGATTTAAATCCCTCTGAAAAAACTCTTCATCTTCTGGGTTCTCCAACTTTCTGTACATTTTAAGATCATCCGCGTACAACTCATAATAACTATTTTTGAAAATGATTCAGAAATATCGTCAATGTAAATTACGAAGAGAAGTGGCCCAAGATGAGACCCTTGAGGGACGCCGGAAGTTACGCTGAAAACACTCGAAGATGCTCCATTAACCACTATGTACTGAGATCTATTCAGCAAATATGATCACAAATAATTTGTTGGTATCGTTATGTTGATGATGTACTAGCGTGACTCACTGGTACACAAAAACAACTTGATCTTTTTCTGAATTCCATCAAAAATCAATTTCAAGCTAGATATAGAAACAAGCAATCGAATAACTTTTACAGACTTAACCATTTCCCGACAAAATAACTCTTTTGCATTTGTTTCTCTAGGGACCTACAGTTTATAGTGGACTCTAAACCACTCACCTAGACTGTGCAATGAAAAACTTTGCAAATTTTGCATTTGATATATTTCGAGAACCTACTTTCACATATATTTGCATTCCTCATGACAAAACTAGCCGTTTTTAACTCAATGGTTCATAAGCATTTTCATTGCCACTTTCTATTGAAAACATTAACAAAGAAATTTAAGTCATGAAAACTATCGCCAGTAATAACGATTACCCCTCTACCATAGTAGATAAAATAGTTCCCAAAAAACAAACACAGTTTGTTTACAATAAGTAGTATATAAAACTATGTTAAACCAAATACCGATATCCAAAAATATCTCCCTTAATTTATTCTGGTCCAATTTCAGAACAAGTTGCAAATCAAATGTCAAGCCATAACATCAAAATTTCCTTCCGTGTAAATTATCACAATTATTTTTTTCAATGCCAAAGACAAAACTCACAACTTGGACAATTCAGAAGTATATGTGTTGCCCTGATTGTAACGGTGTATACATAGGCCAGACAGGAAAATCTCTTCGCATTAGATACAAAGAACATCACTCTTCCTTCAGTAAAAACAGAAGTGACTCCACCATCACACCACATTGCTTAGATAACAACCACCAGTATCGATAATCTTAACATTATTCATCGTGCTCCGTAAAGCAATAAACTCAATTACCTAGAGTCTCTGGAAATTCTCAAAGCTAAACACAAAAGAAACTATCTTACCTTTCTTAACGACAACACAGACCAATGTTATTTTCCAATATTTGGGATTTTCAAGTTTTTATGAATGTACCTTTGAATACCTAACTATATTCCAATAGTAGAAAACTTATTTTTCTATATTTAGTTGTACAACTGTACCGTAGGTTTAGCTCACAATTTGTAAACGTCTGATAGGAATATCTAAACACCTATTATGTTTGTTAATTAAATATTTTCACTCAATTTCGTGATTCTTTACAAATTAAACCAAAGTCATCGTATGCTTTCCATTTAAATTATACTTCATTTCTACCTACTGACATTCTATTCACATCATGTAGTTGCCTTCATGATATGATTGCCAACACTATTTAATGTTCAAAGAACTACACAACCCTACAACGATTGTGGTGCCGGGGATTTTAGACCTGATTTTAAGTATTTCTTACATGGCGATATCAATTTTTTCTGTCAGTTCTAGTTCCCGAGATGAAAAAATACTCTCTTCACAAAAAAATATTTTATTGGCATTAAACATCAAGAAATTGACCTTTGAGTTATTTTTTTAAAATGAAACGGACTTGAGCAATCTCGCATGATTTCCCAGAAATAGTTGAGTGTTCCACCTTCCTTGGTCTCATTCTCCAACCATTTTATGTCTTAGTGGAAACATGAAGACACTATATCACCACTACACCATAGTGTCTTCATTGTTCATACCCCAAAGGTTCCAAAATCAAAACATAGTTAGTGGAAACGTTTTTCTTCTTCATCACTTGGATCTCCTAAATTGTGTTAAAATTGATGAGGAAGACTATTAAGTGTAATTTATACTCATATTACACCTAAATTTTTGTAACGAACCAGCATTTTTCTACTAATACTACATAGTTGTCAGCCTAATCATTTTTGTTTTACTCGAAAGAATTCATTCTTAGATCTAGAAATATATTCATCATTCTTTAACAATCATAAAAAATTTTATTGCGGATTTTAATACTTTTTATAATTGGGGCAAACCCCCTCCTAGTATAGCATGAGAAATTAGTCACCTCATATACAGAAGGTTAAATTTATATTTAGTTCATGGTTATCAAAAGCTTTGCTTCAAACATTTGAAAGGATGCTGTTAACTTTGTCTTCTGGCACTAGAAACAAGTTTAAGTGCAGCCTATAAGTGATGTTTAGTTTTGTTCAGTTTAAAAATGGTTTTGTTTTGATTTTGGTATTTAAATGCCTTTTTTTTCGGATCCAATTGCTGATGTAGTAAGATTTCTTAACTGCTTGTAATATATCTTGTTCATTTAAGTTCTTGTTGATCTATATCAATTGAAGTCATTGGTTCGAAGCTTCTGCATTAAATGTATAGTGTCAGTTATCCACAGTTGATATACCTTTTTTTACCTGAAATTATTTTTGTAGAATGTATATCGAAAACAGCTAATAAATTGCCTATTGAGTTTATCGAATATTACACATTATTACGTAACTTAAACCTCTGGCAATGACTTAATCAGATAGACAACTCAAATTCTCATACATTATACTGTGGGAAAACCTGTATACTGAAAGAAAAACGAATTATCACGCATGTAAACATTTATTACCAACACTGGAAATGAAATCAACAACATGGCACTTGGTACCAATTCTGAAACAAACTAATGTCATGATAAGTAAAACCATATTTTCTAACATTCATAGTACAGAAAAAAAAAACATGAGGTCCTGTAGCAACCTTAAAAAATTGAAATATCAAAAAATCCGGTTACACCAAGAAAACGTTAATACTTTCTGTTACTCTCAAAATGTCCATGTTTGGCATATTCCGAACCACCTGCAGGAAAATAATATGAAGATGAGGGTACCTGGTATCCTGGATGAGTATTACCTCCATATCTATCCACATACGCTTGCTTCATGAGATTGGGTGAACTTTCAGGCTTTTTCCAGGCGTCGACTCCGCTAGGACCCCACGACGCTTTTGGAATGTTGGGGACGTAGCCGCCCCGATGTCTCCCGTTGACCTCCTTCGGGAAAGGTTTCTCTCCGTAATCGCCCAGACGGTCGTAGATGGCTCTGGTTTTCTTCTCCTCGTAAAATGGCATTGGTCGGTCTAGAAGAGGCTTCGCTCGGACTTCCGACGATAACTGAGGCGGAGGCGGCGGCGAATGGTGCTCCTGGTACATACCATCTCTTCCCCTGAACCTCTTGGACGGCGGCGAGACGCTGCGCGACTTCCTGCTCCGTTTGATGTGCTCGAACAGCTTCTTGGCCTCGTCCAGCTTCTTGAACTCCCGGTCCAGGTCCTCCTGTCGCCGCTTCAACTCGTCTTTCTGCTTTAGGAAATTCTCCCGTTGGTATTCGAACTTCTCAGCTTCCAACTTGTGTTTTTTGTTTAAACGGTGCACTTCTTTCTCCAAATCAGATCGGGCTTGTTTAAGCTGTTCCGATAGGCTACGTACTTCCAATCTGTATTTCTCACCACGCAGTTCTTCCGCTTTGCTTCTCTTTTGTTCGTTTCCAAGCCGCCTGCGCAGATTCTTAACTTCGACTTGTGACCTCTCAAAGTCTTCTCTAAGAGTCTCCATCTTTTTCTTGTAATAACTAAGTTTCTTTTTCATGTCTTCGTCCACTTTGGTAGATTGACTATCGCCTTTGATGCTTGTCGGTTTCTTATCTTTCTTCTCCTCTTTTTCTTTGCTTGAAGACTTTTTCTCTTCGACCTTTCGTTTATCTTCTGTCTTTTCAATTTCTCCTGTTTTGTTGTCAGATTTTTTCGAATTTTGTTCTTTGGCGACTTTATCGTCGGCGTCGTCAGACTTTTTGCTTTTTTCTTCGTCACTTTTAACACTCTTCCTACCAGAAATGGTTGCATTTTTCTTGGTTACATCGGGTCTAGTCCGACTTACTAAGATTTTCTTGCCTCCTAGCACGCTGTTGTTCATTTGCTTAACGCAAACCGTGGCGTGTTCCACATTTTCGAATTCAACGTAACCAAAGAAGACTTTACCATTCGTTACAACTTTAGCGGTATTAACTTTACCGCATTCGGAAAAATGTTTTTTCAAACTGGATGCTTTGATTGTTTTGGTGATGTTGGAAACCCAAACGAATGCAGTTTCGCTCTTTCTCCTCGGAGTTATTTTGTTGTCATCTCGTTCTTGTTCTGTTTTAATTTTCGCTTCATCAGTCGTAGTTTTTTCCAGTTGTACGTCAGTTTCAACAGGTACTGGAACGTCAGCTCCCAAATCATCATCATTTGATATAATGAGAGTATTACTTTCAGTTTTCCCTCTTTTACTTGATGTTTTAGATTCAGAAGGGGTCTCCATATTACTTTTAACTTTCCTTGAAGCGGAATCACTTTTTTCCTCTTTCGTTTCGATTTCTTTCTTCACGTCAGTTTTTGGACCTTCCTTATCTGAAACAATCTCTCCTGAATTAGTATCTCCTGAGCTGCAATCTTTAGCCGCTTTACCATTCTTTATCTCTTTGCCTTCCACACCTCCAATACCAGCATTTATATCGTCTACGATTGAGAAACCATCATCGAATAAAATGGTTTCGTCGCCTTCTTCTTGCGTTGTTTCCGAACGTTTACTCATGTTTAGGGAAAGATGATTGTTGTTAAGATAGATTACCTGTGTTCAAAAGAAATATTAGTTAAATAGAAGAGACAGTTTGGAGATATTGAACTTCACAATTGAAACTTTCAAATGGTCTAACACTAAACACTGTTACGAAATGGAAAAAAAATCATCGCATTAGATTTCGTGTTGAGTAATGTAAGAGGTCTTGCAGGTATCCAGGCAGCTGCTACTTCGACACAATTGAGAATGTAAGTTTGATCAACCATGTTTCTAACATATCTTCATCCTTCACGCATTTGTACTGGATATATAAATCACTATTCCTATAGAAAACACTTGAGACTGAATACAACATCTCCTTATCCTCAATCTGCTGTATAATGTCAATTGTTCACCAGAAACGCTCCTTATTTCATCTTATACTAATTACCAGATGATCATATGTAATGTTAAGGCTATAGATTTAAAATTACAACTTTCATAGCAATCATTAAAGAAATATTTAATTGAACATGAGTGACTTTTAAAACTTAATTTAAATGATAAAAGTTCAAATCTCTAGTTTAGTTACAAATGTATAATAACTTTTATACTTTGATGAAGCAACTTATACACATCTATTTAAGAGATTTTAATATTTATTATTTAAATTGATTAAACATTCATATTGATGTGATGGAATATTATTGCTTTCAACTTGCAAATAAAGATACACACAAAATATTAAACAACTACAAGTTTAGTGGGTCAAAAAAAAACGAATATTATTTTTTCGCTTGGTACTCTGAAAATAGGTTCCTAGACATCTCTAAGGAAGTCTCTCCAAGTATGAGCTCTTAATTGTAACGAGAAGGTTCTCCGCCTCACATTTTCTATTTTTTTGTTATTATCACATAGAAAAATCGATATTTCGCTTCCAAATACTTGAAAAGTACAAAAAGCCTCTTACGATGATGATAACGAGGATATAGTCTCTCTCCATTTTCATTTGTTATACTATATGTGTTCACACTGCTGTTGATAACTATGATTTGGAACTAACCGTTAGATTTTTAATATCATATTATTTAGACTTTTATATACTCATAGGTACTTTTAAATTTTTAGCGTTAAGATAATTTAAGTTCACTTTTTTATATCTATTAAGTGGGTACTTTTTGGGCCTTGGCCTGTTGTACCCCAAAGAGCCAAAATAAATAAATAAATAAATAAACATCAATGCTTATCAATTTTTCCAGTTTTCGATCAATAATTCGAAAACTTTAATTGAATTTATAAGTTTTGGGTTTCTATTATAAAAGTAACTCCAATGAAAGTTTTATGTTCAGAACTTTATTTGAATGTTTTATTCTAATAATACTTTTTCAATTTTATCTTAATAATTCAAAATCTTAGTCGTGTTGTTATTTATTATTATGACGTTTGAAGTTGGATTATTTGAAGGTAAATTTTGAAGTCCATTACTTCTTCCGTGGATTTTATTACTCTATGAAAAAGTATCTACATGAATAATTATGAATCATGAAACTCAAGTTTTGTAGGAAATTTACTGCTGTACAAAAGTGGTCTCTTATAATTTTTTAATAAATTAAGTCGTTTTGATCAGAGATATTCACTTGGGGCCCTCTTATTCAATATATATCAATGATATATACTTTGCTTTTATCCTATAATCTTGTTTTATCTTTATTATTAACTCAAAAGTTAACCCAAATTCTTTTTATTATTAGTGCTGATCCTGTTAATAATATTTCTGTAAAATCTGTTACATATTTTGTTGCTAATATTAGGAATCTAAATATAATTCATAACATTTTTCTGTTCCTAAAACTCAAATTTGTGTAAATTTCCCAAAACTCATGAATTCAATTAAAATTTTTCGAATTATTAATCGAAAATTGGAAAAATTGATAGGCATTGATGTTTGACCATGAATATCTCGTAAACACTTGACTTATCGAAAAATTATAAGAGACCATTTTTGTAGAGTAGTACATTTCTTACAAAATTATGAGTTTTATGATTTATAATGATTTATTTCATTGAGTTATAAAATTCATAAGAAAAAAAAATTTACCTTCAAATAATCAAACTTCAACCGTTAATATCTTTTAAACGGTTAGGTTAACGAAAAAATCGTAAGAGGCTTTTTTGTAGAACATTCAATTTCCTACTGAAACCTATAAAACGATATATTTTTTCTAGTAGTTGGAAGCGAGATATCAATTTTTTTATGTGATAATAAGATAAAAATAGAAAACTGTAAGGCGAAGCTTCTCGTTACAATTAAGAGCTCATACTTGGAGAGACTTCCTTAGAGATGTCTAAGTACCAAGCGAAAAAACAATATTCGTTTTTTTTTGACCCACCCTGGTACATGATGATTGGTAAATGATGAACAATCTTCTAAGGCGTAATACTATAGACCATTCACATCAAATTGAGACATATTGACTGCTATCAAAAAATTAACCAGTTCTGAGTTATTCATCAGATCTTTAAACTACATTAATAATGAACATTTATTAATTTTAATTATGCACTGCAAAATAACGAAAACATTCTTCAAAGAGCATAACTACCTTCATTTTAATACTTCAGGTTGACAGAAGGGAGGAAAACCTCCAAACAAGAATAAATCAGAACTTGTTAATTCTTTGATAGCAGTAAATACATCTCAATTGTTGCAAATGGTTCATACTATTCATCCTTCGAAAATTGTTGACTACTTACCAATCATCCTGTATTTCGTCGATAATTCGAACCCTTACAAAAACTAAAGTGAGGTTATACATAACGTGTCTCGAAATCGTTATTTCTTGAAACTTTCCTAATTCATTAAACTAATACCAATACCATATATTGATAGATATACTGAAACATATAGCGAAAAAAGTTCTCACTCTGTACAAACAAATATATTCAATACAACTTACTACTCACCCAGAATAGGTTGGAATTAAATTAAATCATTCCAAATAATTCGTTTAATAATCTCGAAAACAACTTGAAACAAGTAACTTATTGACAGCTCCACTGAATATGAAAATACTCAAGATCTGGAAATACATACAAACAATGTTTTTCTAGATCCAGATCCACCAAATAGATCAATAACTAAAGTACAATATGGCGCGGTATGAAGCAGACAGCTGCGATTTTCGTATATAAAGGACCATTACATTTATCTTTTTCTTTTGTCGGGAAGAACAGGAACACAGAAAATAGATGAAGCTGCGTTCGACATAAGTTAATAAGGATATTTGTCCAAGTTACATTAAATTAATAAAAGCATTCTTTTTTGGTTTATTGAATAAAACAATAATTTCAATCATACATCCATTTTTCTCATTTAGGCAACATTTTGTTCCCTGTTGAGAAACTATGAAGGCTAGCTAAGGTGCAAAAAAAATATACATTAATAGAATGGACCGTTTTGAATTTTTTCTCATTTATAATATATACTTGGGTATATATATGTAATTTTCAAATTATATGCATATAAAAGAGAAATTCCCATTTATTATTCACCCCATATTCCTCAAAACATTCAATATTAGAATAATTATTTATTCGATATTAACGTTATAATAAATTAAATATATACAATCAAAATTTAACCAATATTAATATAAAAAATAATAAAATAGTCGTTAGAGCCAATACTACAATGGTACAAAGCTTACGGTTTTTTCTTTGATATGCGTCAGCCTTTCTCAATTGCTTGAATCCTTCAAATACATCTATCTGTGTTCTTTCGACATTATAGTCTATCCTATCTAATATAGTTCCTTGATCGGCTACCATAATACTCAATTCTTTAAAAATTTTGTTTACGTCTACTATACTCTTTACAATAGCATTCACTTCACTTTCTCTTTCCAAGGCAAATCTAGTATTTTCCTCTTCTAGGTAAAGGAGTTGCTGTTGTGTTGGTTGATTTGACCCAATGAAATAATTGTCTATATCTTCAGTTTCTTCATTGTACAAATTGATATCCACCACTTGATTTTCGAAGTACACTTTTGACCTATCTTCTCTCGACTGCAATTCTCTCAAATAACTATTTTGTGATGATTTAAATACTTGTGATAAATCTTGAAGTGAAGTTACTAAAGTACGGTACACATTAACTGTTAATCTTTGTTCTTTTATGATACCTTCTTGAGAGTGGCTTTTGATAATTTGAATAAGTTTATGAACTTCATTAAATAGTCGAGAAATTTCACGTGTGCAACTTTCAATAGCCTCTTCTTCAGTTGAACTGTCATCAAATGTAGGTTTAAGAAGGTGTTTAGTTTGTAGTGCTTTTAAGTCGTTAACTCTATCTTTAAGATGTAACATAACAGTTTGGGCTTTCTCTAAATAATCTACCCATTGTGGAGGCATACGATTTTCAGATGATGAATACAATCCTTCTTCAACTTCATTTAAAGATACCAAATGCATCCGTTCCGAATCGTCCTGGTCAGGAAATATGTTTCTGTTTCGAATTGCATTGCTTCTCATCAATAAAAAAACATCTGTTAAAGATCTTGATGCCATTTTTTTTAATGATATTAGTGTTGACTGTTGAATTGTTTACACATCGTAGTTCTTGGAAAAAGTTGAATCAATGCGAAAACTCAAATCTTTAACTGCCTGACCTGTCGTAACATATTGACCACTTATCTTTTTTCCACATATTTGGAGGATGAGGAATGAAATTAAGAGCTTCCTTCAATAAATAACAAGAAATCTGACATGACACATCATCTATCTATCAGCTGGTGAATGTGTTCACATGTTAGCAAACCTATCATAGTCTTGACATTGAGTGAAGTGATCATATATGTATATGTGAAATTTTATTTGTGAATAGACGTTCTTTTTATATTTATCAGAATAAACTAGACAATTATGTATTAGTAGCTAATGTTAATCTCTAATATGTATTTTACCTGTTCTGTTAACCTGTTTCTCTGTACCTATATATAAGAAACTTGCTAACTTTATATTTTAAAAACTCATACTTGTTTGATAATAAGCGAAAGTTCGAATTAGCTATAACGTTGAATAAACTTTTCATCTTAAACAGTGATATTTTCTACGTAATAATATTCGCAATCCTCATAATGAGACTATTTTGAATTTTTAAAGTTAACTTCTAAAAGAGCATTGTTATAAATGTTTTAAAAAGTCATATCTCTATTTTTGTAATGAGAATCTGAGTATTTTCTTCTCGGAATCTATTCTATCCATTGTATAAGAAAAAGTACGCCCATGGATTAATCATTGTAAGATATCTTTAAAACTTTTAGCAGCCATCTGATAGTAGTGATTGAAGATAAAAATTTATAGTATTCTGTTTTAAGAGCTATCAATGAACCTTATCTTAATCTTTCAATCCTGACAGAATAGGCGATTCTGGCTGGCATAGAAACCTCAACTAATTCTATGGGGTGCGTTATGCGTTGTCTTCCAGTATACTTAGTCAATGTCACGTGATTTTCAGCGTTGACGCTAGATAGTTTTTTTTTTTAGACAAATAGGAGGAAAATCTTCGAAACGATGCACCCCGGGGACGGGGCCAATGTCGGATTTTTACCGACTAAAAACCTCCTCTTGGAGTTCCAGCCCGTAGGCTATAGTCTCCATAGTGCAGGATTAAAGGATACTGAGATTAGAGAGTGACTTAAATGCCAATACGCTTAAGCGGACGGAGATTTTTGGAGAGAAGATAACCTATTTAAACCACCGCTGTGGCCAGGTGGGAAGATCACACGCTTCCCAGTTTGTACACATGCGGCTGCCGGTTCGATTCCGGCGAAGGTTTGGGTGTTGTATGCGTCTTTGAATTTGACAGAGTCGCCTATAGAGGGCATAAACTTCCGAAGACCAGATAACTTGTAATCCTTGTGGTGGCAGTTATCATTGCACGGTCTAGGAGAGTGGTTCGGAATCCACTATAAGCTGTAGGTCCACCTGTGTAAATGGGCATTGTTCCCGAGCACATCGTTAAAAGAAAAAACAAACAAACAAACATAACCTATTTAATTGACTAGGGAGCACGGTCGAGAAACTGTATCGAATCGTTTGGGCTGACAGTTTGCTAATACGGAAATCGTTGGATTCTCGTGTTTAGAGATGTTTTCACGTAAGTTGCGTAAGCGTGCTAATTTGAGCGTTAATTCGGTAAGTGGGGGTACTTCGAAATCCTTAAGGATATCGGCGTTCCTCACAAACCATGGGATGTTTAGCGACGAGCTCAGCAAGTTGGAGAAGGTACCTTCTAATTTGCTGAAACGCTTTTTAGGTGCAGTGCCGTAGATTGGTATGGCGTAAGTAAAAATACTACGGTTAATAGCGTTGAAAGCTAAAAGTTTAGTTCTTGGAAAAACTTTTTTGTTTCGGAAAAAAGGTTAAAGCTTAGAAAATGCTCGTGCTTTATTTCGGACCGTGTCGATATGTTTGTTCCAAGTCAGACGTTTATCGAGGTGGACCCCTAGATATTTGACCGAGCGTTTTCATGGGATTTTGGAGTTATGAATTGTGAAGTTTGGATGCTTCCTCCTTCTTTTGGAGAAAAAGGTGGCCTCGGATCTTGCTTCATTAATTTTTAGACGCCATTTAGAGTACCAGTCTGGAGAACTGGTAAGTGTCGTTTGATATGTGAAATTCTTGATTACTAGAAGAGAGGAGGGCGATATCGTCCGCGTAGAGTAATGAGGACCTTTTTGTCAGTTGGGATATCCGCAGAGAAAATATTGAACAGTGTAGGCGATAAAACTGACCCCTGAGGAACACCAGCCGATATGATACGGGGTGTTGAGATGCTCGTTCCGACACGGACCGAGAGCGTGCGATTAGTAAGGAAAGAACGCACAATGTTCGTGAGATATTGAGGAAATTTGAAACCCATCATTTTATAATTTAAGCCGTCGTGCCAGACGCGGTCGAATACTTGTTCGCCATCAAGCAGCAACATAGGGACGTGCCAGTGTTTGTTGAGACTGTTGGAGATGAATTCTCCAACTCGAAGTAATTGGTGTCCAGTTCCGTGATTTTTACGAAAACCATATTGAAAGTCCGGGATGATGGAGCGCGCATCAATATGTGCGTTAATACGCGCTAGAATTACTCTTTCTACTACCTTACTGATGGCAGGTAGTAGTGATATAGGACGCTAGAAAGTTGGGATTTCTGAACTTTATAGCAGACGCTAAAAGAGACAAGTCAACTTTACATTATAGGTCTTCAAGGGTTGCCAAAAAAACCTGAACCAGATACCACTTCCTTTTTAATCAATAAAAATTAGCTCTCGATACTCGAACAACATTTAGAAGTCTCGAAAAAGAAATTTCGCATATATATCAAAGATTCGAGAAATGATACCTAATCAATAAAAAATAGACTTCATATTTATCAATTGAGTGTTTTAACCTAAAATAAGTGACAAATGACATATTTTGACGCTGAAACCTCTTTTCATGGGAGCGTCATGATTTCATAGAAAATTAGGTCAAATGACCATTTTGACGCTCGTTTCGAGCGTTAAAACGCTCCAATGAAAAGGAGCCTTATATCAGAGAAATATCCAGGGTCTGTTCTGTGGTCTATATGCTTCAGCTCATTACACAGAACAGACCCTCATTAGCTCTAACCTCATTGTCTACTCTTGGAAAATGAAGAAAAATTTTATAACTATTCATTAAGGCGTTCAATGGGAAATTAAAAATGAATTTAGAGGAAATTTTTTCTGAGTTATTAAACGTCGGTTGCTGCAATCGATGTTCCTTACGTTTGTTAGGGGACAAATACAGCAACTTTGAAAATTCGGAACAATCTCTCATTGTAAAGAATGCATTATAATTGTGAAGCATTTGATAGTGTTATATTTTTAGGATTTGCTACCTGTTACGTCTGAAGACCAAGTCAGAACTAAACGAGTTCGGCGCAATCCTTGTTGTTTGTGTTTAGGTCTTTTGGAAGATGCCTTTCTGTATCAAATTATGGGACATTCTTGTTGGTGTGATATTCAAGATTATGATAGTGATTCTTTTAGGATAAATTTAAATACTCCTGCAAATATTTGTATAAGAGACAGAGCTATGCATTTATATATAAAGCAAAAATTTCCAGACTTCTATGAACGTAAGAATGATTAGTATTAGATTATAATATTAATGAACCTGTTGATTAATACTGTCTTAGTGATTTTCAGTTCAAAATTCGAAAGAAATCATATTAAATATGCATGAGACATTTAAGATAGCCTTCAAAGCTAAATTAGAGAAACATTGTGGTAAAACATATGATGTATATAGTGGAATACAACTTTGGGTCACTGTTCATCATGATGATTATGAAAAAGTAGGTCAATTCATGGTAGTATCCTTGTAAATATTTGCTTTTAACTATATATTCTTTCAGGAGGTAGAGGTTATGCAATTCCTGGATCCACAAACATATAAGCGAAGGAAGTCTTTAAAATTCATGAAAACATTTGCTAAAAATGCTGTTAAGGAAACTTTGGGCAAGGTAGATGATCATACATTTCTTAAGTTTGTTAAAATACCTCCCAGCATACCTTCAAGTTCTGTTAAACTTGTTTCGGTAAGTCTATAAAACATGTGTAACTTTTTGAGTATATTAGATGTAATAAAGGAGGAAAATTTTAGGATAGAAAAGAAGGAGAGAAAGATAAGGTTCGTAATTTTCTTCTGAACAAAAACCAAAGAAAATTTCAATATTTATATATTTCTCTTCTATGTAAAACGCAAATATTTGTTAGATTTAAATTTTTCTGTTTGAAAATGAAATGTACTTTTTGCAAAACAACAATCATTATTTCAACTTTCTAGAGAAGTTGTTTAGAAATTTTTTCACTAAAATTTTCAGTTCAGAAGTACATAAATTGATTCAAATAAGTCTTGATTTGGTAATCCTGCTGTTTATGCTGCCCGCACTCACTTCGTGTATACCGAGTCGACGAGGAATGTTTCTGAACGATTTGAAATTTAAGCCAGTGTTGCCACGATTTATCTCACGTCGGAGATTTGAGTACCTATCGTTGAAAATTAAATAGCAAAGGATAAGATGTATTATTGAAGTGAAACATATAGGTAAACACTCCTAATCAGGGGCGTAACTTCTCGGGAGCGGAAGGGCCATATGTGACTCGTAATTTTTCGCAAGTGCTTCATTATCTTAATAAACAGATAGATATTTTGAGTTTATTTGGACTGGGTAGTGCGGTATAGTAAAATATGTTTTCAAAATCTTAAGAGTTTCCAAAGTATTTATAAGATATTAGAATCTGACCTCACATTTCAGTAATTCAATCTAAGTGCAGGATCTGTATGCTCCAGATTGACCTCCAGATATATATATATATATATATATATATATATATATATATATATATATATATATATATATATATATATATATATATATATATATAAAAGTCGAATAATTGTATTTACAATAAATGCTTATAGCTGTAATTTTGGTGTGTGTCAGAAAAAACACAATCGTAAAAAACAAGCGAAGATATAGAATACCAGCAGAAAAAACAGACCATGACCGTTCCTTAATCAGGCATCTAAACTTGCATCATAACTCCTACGATTGCCCCTAAAGTGTGAGCACAGGAAATGTAACAGGGGAACCATACTATCTTGCGTATGATTCAGTGAACGAGTGAAAAAACCTATGGAAAAAACTCGTTTCCCTGTCACTATTGCACTAGCTATAGCTTGTCTGTTTATGGTGTGCTAGTGTCGTGTATACAAACAGAGTACCAAAAATTTTTCTGCTCAGCACTACTATTTTTATGTCAATACAGACAGAAATGTTGCTGCTCAATTTTTACCCCAACTTGTTATGCAAAAAAAAACTTTCCACAAATGGAGATCCTCCCCCTTCTTGTTCTATGAACCTTCTGTTTGTTCTATGAACCTTCTGTTTGTTCTATGAACCTTCTGTTTGTTCTATGAACCTTCTGTTTGTTCTATGAACCTTCTCTTTGTTTTATGAACCTACAGTGGTAGTGGACTGCGAACCACTCACTTAGACCATGCAATGATAACTGCCACCTCTTAGGATTATAAGTTTGGCTTCAGAAGTTATAGACTCAACCTATCGGTTATGTTCCCGACTCTGGGAAAATACACCAACATTCATACTACAACTATATCTAACCTGGGATTTGCACCCGGTCCCTCGGCGTGGGAGTCAGTATCTCTAATGACTCACGTCAGCCTCCTCCTTTTTTGAATTATTGTTGAAGTCGGTTGAAAAGGAGATGTAGCTTTCAGAACCATAGAACATTGAAAATCATGTAATAGCAATGCGCAAAATAATTTAATAAATGCTTTAATTTTATTGGATTGTGGAAAACACCGAGAAATCGAGTATGGATGAAATCAGGAAGTTATCAAAATTCGTGGATAACTCGAAAACCACATCAGAAATAACTTATTGGATGTATGAATACTAATGAATCAATAGAACTGAGATGTTGTTAGTCGCACCCTCCAAATGAATGAAAAGAAAATTTTGTACAGTGTACAATTCTCAATTTATTACCCTGTTATATGAGCTAAATAGTAAAGGTTCTAGCTTACAAAAAAAATCTGGAGCATACAGATCCTGCACTCAGATTGTCAAAAAATTTATGCCAAACAAAGGGAAATATTTTCCCTCAATTTCATCCTTCATATTGAACTTTAATGAATTACTGAAATGTGAGGTCAGATTCTAATATATTATAAATACTTTGGAAACTCTTAAGATTTTGAAAACATCTTTTGCTATACCCCACTACCCAGTCCAAATGAACTCAAAATATGTATCTGTTTATTAAGATAATCAAGCACTTGCGAAAAATTATGAGTCACTTATGGCCCTTCTGCTCCCGAGAAGTTACGCCCCTGATTATGAGTGTTCACCTATATGTTTCACTTCAATAATACATCTTATCCTTTGCTATTTCATTTTCAACGATAGGTACTCAAATCTCCGACGTGAGATAAATCGTGGCAACACTGGCTTGAATTTCAAATCGTTCGGAAAAATTCATCGTCGACTCGGTGTACACGAAGTGAGTGCGGGCAGCATAAACAGCAGGATTACCAAATCAAGACTTATTTGAATCATTTTATGTACTTCTGAACTGAAAATTGTATTGTAATTTATTGTAAATACAATTATTCGACTTTTATATATATAGGGGGTTTTACCCCCACGAGTTGCCCATATATCTGTTCATGCAATCAAACTGATTTCATGAAAAAATATAAATCCACCACCCGGTAATTAATACCATTGCCAGGCAATGATTATAATCAAAACATATCCTGGAATAATTATATATTAGGATAACGTTAAATGTTATGAGAATATATCAATCTACCAGAATATATACATACTATAGCATCATCAGACAATGATATCAATGTACCAACGAGTAGTGTCAGAGGCTTTCTCCCCGGAAAAATCCAGTGTACGAACCTTAGTCAAGTAACACTGAATGTTACTCATTAATAGTTTCCTTTGTGTGAAGTGGTGAACGATCGAATAGAATACTGCTCTGAATATAAATATGACAAAATCGTCAGTTAATTATATTACATTTATATAAACAAATAAATAAAATATGAAATGAGATTCTGAGCAGTATAAACTAAAGAGAAAACCTATGTCTCTACCTCATTATTATTTTCGGAAAGAAACCTACGAAGAATATTACAAGATTTGATGACTGTTATCTTTTGTAACTGTTCAAACAAATTTTTCTTCAGACCCAAAATCTCAATACTTTTGTGAAGATTTCTAGGAATAACACCTGTTGTGGAAATAATAATCGGTAAAATAAATATTTTCTTCATTTTCCACATTTTTTAATCTCGTCGCCAAGCATCATATATTTAGAAATTTTTTCATTGTATTTATTTTGTATATTATGTGTGTCGGGTATAGCAATATCAATTATATATGTTATTTGATTCTGTTTATCATTAAGAATGATATCTGGTCTATTGTGTTCTACAGCTCTGTTGCAAAGAATTGTTTTATCAAAATAAAGTTTATATTTGTCATTTTCACAAATAATCTCAGGTTCATATTTGCGAAATTTTTTCTTTTCGGAATTAGGTCATGTTTAATTCCTAGATTAAAATGAATAATATTAGCGACGGCATTATGTCTTCCTTAATAATCTGTTGAAGCAAGGACTGAGCAAGATGATAATATATGAAAAACTGTTTCTGAAGAACAGAAACATCTACGGCAAGAATCATCTATATTTTGTTTGATGATGTGTTTTCTATAATTCCTCGTGAAAACAACCTGATCCTGGATCGCAATTGCCAAGCCTTCTGTTTCAGCAAACAATTCTCCAGATACTAACCATTTATTCGATGCGATTTCATCAATATAATCATTTTTCAATTCTTTAGGTGCTTTCCGTGTAATTCCTTCTGCATCCAACTTTCTCTTTAGAATTATCATCAAATATATCAAAATCTACCTTTTGCATTGTCAAGTTCAGAGGTGTAAGATTATAATCTGAAGCAACAACAATATCATGTAATTTAGACGTTCTCTGTTTATCATGAAAATGGGAACGTAGATGAAAAATCTGTTTACTATGAAGATTATTCAAATCAGTTAATCCACTACCTCCAAGATGTCTAGGTAGTGTAACTCTCTGAACAGCTGACTTTGGGTTGTGCTTATGATATTTACAGAGCATTTTCCTCGTTTGACATTGTAATTCATTTAGATCAGTTTTAGACCATTTAATAATTCCAAAAGAAGATGTAAGAATAGGAACTGCATAGGAGTTGATAGCTCTGAAAAGGTTTTTACTAGTTAAATGACTCTTGATGATAATTCTAAGTCTTTTGTAATATGAACTTCTAATATTTTCTTTAGTGCTGCTATGGTTAATTGTCTTCTCTTGACAAAATCCAAGATATTTATATGTATCTCCTTGATGCATTGGCTCGATTTCGATATTGGAAATCTTTATATAATCAGAGGTGATCTTTCCTTTTTCAATAGATAGATTTTTACATTTTGGAAGCCCAAATTTCATATGAATATCATTGGAATAGTTGAAAGTAATCTCAAGTAGACTTTTAAATGTGATCTGGTTCCGCATATAATTAAATAAATTAAGTGACTTGATTTGAATTCAGTTGATAGACTCTTTATTTTGAAGCCGAAACTAGTAGCATTTAATTCATGAGATAATGGATTAGGGCAAAGACAAAACCAAAGAGCACTTAAAGAATCACCTTGAAAAATGCCTCTTTTGATTGGAATTACTTCGGATTTTAATGATTGTTTTGAAATATTTAAATGAAGATTGGTTCTCCAATTTTTCATTACAAATTCAAGAAAAAGTCGAAGTGTCATCAATTTTATAAATTTCCAAAATTTCTTAAAGCCATGAATGGGGAGAACTATCAAAAGCCTTTTGGTAATCAATGAAGGCTGTATGAATATTTCTCTTCTTAGTTTGAGCTTGATTCAAAGCAACAGAATCAATTACAAGTTGCTCTTTAGTACCAAGGTGTTTTTTTCTACATCATTTTTGTTGTTCGGAAAGAATATTATAATTCTCCAAATGTGCATAAATTTTTTGGGTAATACATGCAGTTAGAATTTTATATATTGTTGGAAGGCAAGTAATTGGTCTATATTGAGACGGATCAATAGTATTATCACTTTTCGGTTTTAAATAAGTAATTCCTTGTGTGAAAAATAAAGGAGTAGCTGAGGGGTTCTTTATTATAAATGAAAAATATTCAGCCAATTTTTCATGAACGCAAGAGAATTTCTTGAACCAAAAGTTATGAATACCATCAACACCTGGAGATTTCCAATTTTTTTGTGTTTAATAACTGATGTTATATCTTCGTTTGAAAATTTTTCAAATTGCATGCATTCTATTTTAGAAAATCGAGACCTTTCATTTAAAATCCAACTTGCATTGGAATTGTGTTGCCTTGGCACTGCCTAAATTGAAGACCAATAATCAGTTAAAATATCAATTTTAGGAACTCCATATATATATATATATATATATATATATATATATATATATATATATATATATATATATATATATATATATATATATATATATATATATATATATATTAAGGTTTTCCAGCAGTGACTTTTCTAGAGAACGTTCTCGTTAAAATTGACGAAGATCAACCGGCCACACTCATATCTTCTCAAAGTCTGAATTCAGTGACACCAGGGTACAGTCGTCCGCATACTCAAATATTCTATTTTTGGTGGACTAGAGTCGATTTTAATTGGCAACAGAATAAGAGTTGGACCCCTGAGGTACTCCTGCATTATCCTCAAAAGATTCACTTGTTACACCATCAACTACCATCTGAATCAATCTACTGAAGAGAGCTACTTGGTGCAGCATCTTCAAAATTGCGAATTTGCCTCCATAACTTTCGATAGATTTTTTGAATTAGCAATAAAATAACCAATTTTTTTGAGCTTACCAAATCAAGATCCCACTTGAAATATTTTTTGAAAGAGCATATTTGAATTCTTATTTCTGCAACAGGTTGACTTGGAATGCCTTCCACTGTTTGTCACCGGAAGATATTGCAAATACTCCAGATTAATTAAGCAAGTTCCTTGGGATTATCATGTTTCGAGCAATACTGAGAGTACTGTTTTACCAAAAACGGAAAGTGATACTACAGATACATATACTGATTTTGATTCAGTAAATTGTGTTAGAAATATTATATTTGATGGGCTTCGCCGAGTGTTTAGGTAAGAAATTGTATGTAAAACGAATCATTCTTCGAATATGTTCTGATGAAAAACATACCTTAGGTTAGACAAGGAGAAGATGACTTTTTGTGCAAGTGGTCGAGATGAACCAAATATGAGATGTTTGGGCAGTGGAAGACCATTCTGTGTTAAAATTGAAATCCCGAGGAAACATTTACCTGATGAATTATTTAGGGAATTGGAGGAGACTATTAATGAATCGCCTGATGTTGCAGTATTCGATATGCAGTTAACTAATAAGTAAGTATCATACACATTTCAGATTCTTATTTTAGATATTCATGAATTGAATTCAGAGAATTTCACCCCTTTAGAAGATGGATATAAAATAGTAGTGACGAAAATCTGATGCATTTTCACTTCATTTCATCATCATCAATCCCGCCACATAGGCCTCCTCGAGTTGCCTACACTTTCTTCTATTTTGTCTCGCAACCAATTGACGGTAATCTCTTATTATCACTCGTCCATTCAAAACGGGTACGTCGAAGTGGAAATTTATGTTTGGAAAAAGAGAAAAGTCGACCGGTGCCATATCACGTGAATACGGTGGTTGTTCGACGATATTTGTCAAGTTTCTGGTCAGAAATTCATTCAAAATGATGGCCTTGTGAGATGCTGCATTATCGTGGTAAGTTTTCTTTACACAAATCATACAAACATATTCTTGCTGTTGATATTCGTACGAAGCAGTTGTCTAACCCTCTTAATGAATTCGTTGGTCCAGTCTTTTTTCATTCTTCCATGAGCTATTTGTAGTGCTTGTTTCATGCCTAGATATTTGTAGGTTTCCCCTTAGACCATTGCGGCAATATTTTGATCCTCTCCGATCTCATCTGCGGTTTCCTCTACTTTTCCTCTAATTGTACTGAGGGTGCGACATTTTTCCAGTCCAAAACGCATTCCTACAATCTTCAGCATTTGCTTTAGTTGGTTCTTGGTGACAGCCATCAATTTTAAGTGGATTCATACACGGCCCTCTCTATACAAGGCCGAAGCTGCTCATGTGGCAACAGCGCGTGACGTCTCACTAACAGGGTTACTTGACTTTGAACTAGTGCAAAGTTTATATGGCGCGGGTATTTTAAATTGAATTCGCATGTATATAAATGACACTATAATATGAAAACACTTGGATACATGCACATGACAGAGAAATAGTAGTAGAAATAGGTAACTGAAAACAACAATAGGTAAATGATTTAAAGTACAGTAAGAAGTTTCTTTCTTTTTGGATTTGTAATTTAATTCAGAAGCTGTTTTCAATAACATATTAGTTTCTTTTTAATATAAGTTTCTCAAATCGCTAAACTTTGCAACAACTGTTTCATCAGATTTTTCATCCTGATAAAACTCTGGAAAAACAAAACTCTTTTCGTTATCTTTTTGATTTATCCAGTTATTTCTGATGTTCTTAAAAATATGAACAGTATCATAAGTTGAAGAAGTTTTATGTTGATCTGACAGTGGGTACATAAACTTGGAGGTGGAATTTTGGAGAGATTTTCAAACATTACTCGATTAACCCAATTATTATCAGAAATGATAGCTACAACTTGGAGACAGAGATAAACTGTTTGCGTCTGAACGTCAACAAATGTAGTATAATCACATAGAACCACGACACCTATACTTCATGATTACACATTGGGGGCCATTGTCTTACACGAGTCCGGTTAATAAGAGATTTGGGAATTTTTATTGATTGCAAGCTAAACTTCTAAGATCATATACAGAATATAGTATCTACATCTTATCAATCACTCGGTTTCATTCTCCGAAGTGCTCGGGAGTTTTCACCCAATACCATCAGAATATTATTTTGTTCTTTGGTAAGATCTAATTTGGAGTATCTATCGACTGTGTGGTCACCTTGTTACAACATTAACTATTTGTAGGGGATGCAGAGGAAGTTTTTGCGCTTTTTGGGGTATAGGACACACGGCTGATGCTGGCACTGACTTACCTTTTGTGCGTCAAACTTTCAACCTTGATTATCTTGTTATCAGGAGGAGTACCATTTAAATTACTGAATAACCTAATAAAATGTCCTGATCTGCTGATGCAGATAAATTTCAATATTCCAGGTAGATTAACAAGGCATACACCCCTATTTCGGCTTGATATTTGTAGGCACAACTATAGTAAAAACTCCTTTTTTTATAATTGTTTTTCTCTTGCTAATTGCCTTGGTGCCAAGTTAGATTTCTCCTCTCTGTCCCCCGCAGCTTTTAAATTAAGAGCAACTAGGTTGCTTAGAAATGCTTAGGGTATCAATGTTAAACTGTAGATGTGCTTTGTATGTTTTGCACTTTATTGAACTTAAGTGTTTACAATTGGAAAAAAAAAATTTTTTATTTGTTTCGAGCAACTGAAATTTTGAATAACTGTTGTATTTTTATTTTTGTATAATTCTCTGATATCTGTAATTGTTTGTAAATGGGGTATCCCGTTAACTGACTAAATAAATATATTCAATTTAGATCAAAAACCTTCAGAAAAGAAACAAAAAAGAACAACTAATGGAAAAAGTAAATATGCTATAATGAGTAAAATGTAAATCTGAACTTCTATGCCAAATTTCATCAGAATCCAATAAGAAATATTCAATCGACTTATTTTCAGTCTCTTTAGATAGTTTTAAGGCAAAAGTAGGTTTCTTAATAAGCCAATTGTGAATATGTTTCGTAGTAGTTTTATTTTATTGTTACTATCTTTCTTATCGATGTATTTCTTGTAATTTTGTTTAAAGGGGTTTCCGAATACTCTTATACAAATTGATGTATACAATTTTGTATTTGAACTAAATAAATAAATAAATAAATAAATAAATATTTGTACGTCGGGATACATCGTGAAATTGTTGCCGGTATCCAACTATTTAATGTCCAAGTCGGGTTACTCTGTACATAATGCATATTACAGATTCGTTCATGGACCCTGTCTATTTAATGCGCTGTCTTAGTAATCCCGCCTGGATGAGCGCTGACTGAGTTTCCTGCGCAGCACCATAGATGGGTGGAGTCCTGTTTCTTGTTGTTGAGTTTGTTGGGGAACTGTAGCTGTTGGTTCGACAGGGACCCTGCCACTGACTGACACACGATCATACCAGCAAACTCCAGTGTCCCTCCCTAATATCTTTTTTGGTATTATTCCTCAGCAATTATAAGACGCAAACTAGATAATGGGGACATCAGAGTATAGTCGTCCGCGAACCCAAATATTCTGTTCTCTCTGGTGTGGAGCTGATCATTGGTAACTGAAAAGAGTTGGCGAGAGTATGGAGCTCTGGGTTATTTCTGCATTTACATGAAAAGATTCACTCGTTACACCATCAACTACCACCTGAATCGATCTACTGAAGAGAAAGCTACTAATTCAACCACATAATTTTCCAGGAAATCCATATGTGATTACTGTATTCATCAAGGTTGCGTCAAATTTCCTTGGGATATCAAGAGTAGTAGCTCTTGATTGGTCATGCTTCCCGATTGTTGATGCTCACAGTTTTGAACAGATCTTTTATTTTTTCAGTTGAGTTCTGACCACGAATGTTTTTATTGCAATGTCTTCTTAGCTTTCACTACTCTGGAGGCCAGTCGTATTTCTTGAGTTATCTCCGGTATATCCTCGGAGTCATATTGTAATGGTTTTGTTTCAAGAATATCTAAAGTTGGACAAGTATTTCAATTCTACTTGAAAACAAGAATTTTAAATAATGAAGTTGAATGACATTAAATTATAGCGAGGCTGGTTGAAGTGAAATTACAATTATAACTACCTATAAATTACTACTTATAAAATACTAATTATAGTCAAGGTAACTAATGCAAAGAAAAACTTAACTACAAAGTTTAACCAATATATATATATATTGGTTAATATATATATATATATATATATATATATATATATATATATATATATATATATATATATATATATATATATATATATATTTTTGAAAAAGAGAGGATTTACAAAAATTCGAATAATTGTATTTACAATAAATGCTTATATCTATAATTTTGGTGTGTCAAAAAAAACACAAGTGTGAGCTCAGGAAAATGTAACAGGGGAACCATACTATCTTGCGTATGATTCAATAAACAAGTGAAAAAACCTGAGGAAAAAACTAATTTCCCTGTCACTATTGCACTAGCAATAGCTTGTATGTTTATGTTGTGTTAGTGTCGTGTGTACATAAAGAGTACCAAAGATTTTTCTGCTTAGCAGCTTCAATTCGCATCTTGCACTCCATGATTTCCAGACGAAGAGAAGGGTGAAAGGATGAGGGTTTGGGACAGGAATCTGTAACAATGGAAAAAGAAAAACCAACAGAAAAATATTTCAACAATCATACCTGACTCTTATATGTCTAAACACACTTGAATTAAAAAAAAGATTTTACACAGCAAGCAAGGCCATAAAAAGGACTAAGGAGATAATGAAAAAGTACATAACCTGCGATATTTCCTCTTTCGCGGAGATGTTCTTCCGTCGCCGTGTGACTCTCTTGAAATATAATCACTTCCTTGTTCTTGCTTGCCAATTTTGAAGTATAATCTCGCAAAATCCCTTCAATATTCAAGCTCAACAAAACAATTTCCTCTCTGTTTGACCGAGAGAGCCCCGATGGCCAGGTTCGGTCTTCCAAGTGATGCCGATTATAAACTATAGTTGTTCTAGAATCATTATGAACCCAATAATTTGGGTTGACATCTCCCATATATTACTTCTTTGTGGTTTTTGTTTAATTTAAAGAAAAGTTTGCGAAAAAATTTTGACGGCGTTTTAAAAAATATAATATAATATAGTTTAACCAATTACAATAAAAGAGTCTCAGACGAGATAAATTCAAACTACATAAGTACTAATTTTCAATTTAGAACAATCTGAGCTTTTCAACAAAATGAAACTCAATGATAGAGCTTAGTCAACGATTAATGAAGATAGAAGAGAGGAAATAGATCATAAAGGCTTTTAGGACTCAGGTTAATTCCCACTATGGTTGGATAGTTTTATATCGGTAGTAGTTACCCCAGTCGTGAAATATCAAGGTCTGGCATAAAGATGAAAACTCGTGACAGTAAAATATCTTGATGGTGAAAAAAAATCTATAGCAATACCATATCTCTCGAATATATATTTTTAAAATGAACAGAATGAATTTGACTTACCTTTGGAATAACAGATATCGATCTAGGTTAATATAACTAAAGAAAATTCGAAATCTCTCCACTCTCTAATTGAATTGGTTGGTGAATCCGGCAAAATTACCGACTACTTATAACTCCTCAGATGATTGGAATTATTATCCAGAAAATCAAAAGAATACTTAATTACTTTTACTGAAAATTATTCACTTCAATCGCTACAACACAGCTCCAGTAAAATCACAAACGATTCCGAAGATTTCTAAATGGAAAGAGAGCGAATCTAATGAATTCCGAACTTATATAGACTCGGTTCTATGAAAAACTATTGATTTTCAAAAAAACTAATGATAAAGCGAAATTATTCTCTTCACAACAATAAAGTGGAAATGAAACATAGAATGAGTACTGCTTTCCGTTCTCCCACTGAAACGAGAAATCGATCTTCTTTTAAGTACTGATTTACAATTAACCGGTGAATTACCCAGATCAATACCAGCGACACCTTACGGATATAACTATAATTTTCATTGGGTATAATTACCTGTAGATTCTTGATTGGAATTTCAAACTGTTTGAATATTTAATTTGATGAAATGAGATTAAATTATTAATAAAATTATGAAAACTGAGTTTAAAAGATATGAATGGAAAATTCAAGTAATCGGGCTGTTACAATATTTCATTATTGTTTTACTCTTCGCTTCATTTAATCATTATCGTTATTCTCGTTGGCTTTTTTAGTTCATATAATCCTTATACAAATACGAATAATTCATCTCTATTCGATATAACCTCTTCTTTGTTTGTTTTAAGGACCTACAGTTTATAGTGGACTCCGAACCACTAACCTTGACCTTATAATGATAACTGCCACCACTCTGGAATACAAGTTATCTGGCCTTGGATGGTTATGGGTTTAGCCGTTAGGCCATGTATCCAACCTGGATGTATATCTTTGTTAAATTCTTTTTTTTTCCAAGGACAACATCCATGATTCGAACCGAGCACATGGGCTTAGCAAACCTCTCCTTTACTATTTTTTAGCTCAACTATTTCACACTTTCCATTATTTACTTTTCTTCTAATAACTTTGAAACTTTTATTTTCTATAGTGGGCTGAAATTTTTTTGTTTGGTTTTATGTTCGTATATCTCCCCTGATCGCTTTCAATACTTTTTTGCTCATATCAGGTTGTTCGTCTTTTCCGGTATTGCTATTGCCTTTCATCTATCATTAGTATCAAATTAGTTTATCATCTCTTGTTCTTTTTGAGTACCAGCTTGTATAGCTCTTATGATTTTTTTCATTTACTCTTTCCTAACAATTCTGAACAATGAAGGTTATATTATTGGTAATATATTCGATTTTCAGATCGTGCCTAAGTAAAATTAAATGCGGGGAAGAAATGAAAAAGAAGGGATACACGCTCTTGTGCCTTATAAGACAACCCAGATACGTTGAGGAGGTAATACAAATAATAAACAAAATAGGATGCAACTCCCTGTGTATTCAACAATTTACACCAGTACGCTTCTCAAACAGAAGACCAATTCATCTCAAATCCAAGTATATTTTTAGTATGAAAGCTATGGAGGTTCCAGGTATGTATAGTATGATTTAACATTGAAACTGAAGAGATAGTGACACTCATTTCTGAATGTCTGGGTTTATTAAGGTTTAGAATCACATTACTTTCGGTTAGCTCTCTCAAGGTTTTTTTGTCCCCTTAAATTTTCCATATTTTCATGGGAAGAACTTCGCATTCGTTGAAAATGTGATAGGCTGTTTCTTCCTATTCGTTGCATAGTCTACATACCTTCTGTCCAATAGTTCTCAGTACTTTCTGAATGAAACAAAATATTCATTCTTTATCCAAATTTATTTCATCTCCTTCAAAATAATCACCATTACAAGCAATACACATATGCCAACTTCTTTTCCATTCTTCGAACGCGCCCGCAAATTCTTCTTTTGGAATGGCCTTCAGCTCCCACGGCGAATTTGTTTTGATATCGTCTATGATGTCGAAATGAGTTCCACGAAGTGGTAATTTGAGCCGTGGGAACAGGAAAAGGTCACAAGGTGAATACGGTATTTGTGGAATGATATTGGTGTAATTTTTAACCAAAAACTCAAGAACAAGCATTGTATTGTGTGCAGGCGCGTTATCATAATGCAAAAGCCAATTTTTGTTCTTCCACAAATCTGGCATATTTCTGCGTATAGCCTCACACAAACGACGCATAACGCCTAAATAATATTGTTTGTTGACTGCTTGGCTGTCAGGTAAAAATTCCTGATGCACTACACCTTGAAAATCAAAGAAAACAGTCAACAAAACCTTGATTGTCGATCGACTTTGGCGCTCTCTTTTCGGATTTGGCTCGCCCTCGAAGCGCCATTCGGAGGATTGTTGCTCGGTTTCCATGTTAAACTCATACACTCAACCCTCATCACCAGTAATGATGTGTTCGAGTAGGGAGCAATACAAATGCAACGGTCTTTTTGTTCAAATTAGAGCCGCCTCGGCACCATTCGAGCTGACACGCGTCTCATGCCCTATATTTGGGCATGAGACGCCTCATGCCCAAAGTATAGTGCGGAAAAGTTGCATTTTGTGGCACCGAGCATCTGTGATTTTTTCAGAATTTTTGAACAATACCTAGGGGTCGCGCAATGTCCTCAAAGTTTCTTCTGTTGTATATAGGCAACCCGCACAACAATTTCGCGTTTTCAAGTGTTTTCAGAGGTCCAAAGTCGATTTTCTTGCAGTTTGTTTATGTGTATTTGTTGTCTTTGTGGTATAAAGGAATAAAAGACTACGATGTAACGAATTAGAGGAAGAAAACAAGAAATTAAAAATACCAGAGTGCTATTTTTCTCGTATTTGGTTCGGTAAGGTTCTTTATAGTAAGTGCGTCAAGCAGGAACAGGCTACTCTTTTCTTATTAAATGTCAAGCATTGGCAACACTGGGAGTGGGGTAGCTGCATCGTGCAACAATGTTCGAGGCGACAGGGCAGTGCGATAGTGGAGGGGAATCTGGTTCGGGTAGGAAGGGAGCGGTGTGGGGTGAGAGGGGAGGTCAGCATGAGGTGGCAAGAGTTTCTTTATTCAGTCCGCTTCCAACCGCGCTTGAGGAATGAGCTCGGATGCTGTTCGGTCAGCTGTGCGCCTGAGATATTTTTTATGAGTGACAGTGAGCGAACGAATATTTTTTTCCTCTGCCACACTCAGGCTGTCGAAAGGCTGGTAAAATTGGTAACAGAAGCTTCTTCCTCTGTTTTTGGGCCACAATCTCGTGACGCGTACGTGAAAGCAAAACTGGAGTCCAGACAACGGATGCCATCTCTACATACCAAAAAGGACTACGCCGTTGCACAAGAAGAGCGGAAGCGTCCATAGGAAATTCTGATTTTCAAAATTTAATTTTACCAAAGCTGCATTAACGTTAAATTGTATTCATGCTCTATTAACACTTGTTTGTAACAATATTGAATTGGCTTTAATTGTATTAATCTTCCATTATCATTTAATCCCAACAAAGCAAATATTATAATTAAAATTTTAATTTCTAATGATGTTTAACTCTAATATTGTTTTGTACAATAAAATTAAAAAGAGCCTAACAATACAGCGATATCCTTCTTTCATTTATACTCCATAAAAAAAACAACTAAAAACAAGAGAAAGAGTTCAGAAATGTGACTAGTTCTTTGTTGAAATTTGATTTAACAAATAGCCAAAAATAATGGTTACAATCCCAATTTAATAAATAATATTTCAAATAAAAAACAAAGTAGAATCGCATTGAATGAAGTTTACCCTGTCGATAAATTGAAACAAAAATTCAACACCTTAACCTACGTTGGCATTACAAGTGAGAAACTGAAATCATTCTTAAGTAGCAATAATTTCAACATTGCTTTCCAAACTAATAATAATTTAGGAAATATATAAAAATAATAAAACCAAACCAGGTAAAACAATAAATCAGGTGTTTATTGATTGAATTGCAATGACTGTGATAATTTCTACATTGATAGAACACATAGAAATTTTAATATTAGAATATCGGAACATAAACGCAGTTTTTCAAATAAAAAATCAGATTCAAATTACGCGAATCATCTCTTAGAAAATAATCATTCTTTCGACCCACAGTTTGAAATTTTGCATACGGATAATAAATATTGGTAGGTAGATCTTTGGGAAACTTTAGAAATCAATAAATACAAACACTCAGGTAGACTCATCAATGAACAAGTCGATTTAAGCCCTTCACCTCTATTGAATCTTTTCGGGGAGCAATCTATTCCTTAATTTTATTGGATATACCTGTCATAAATAACCACTTAAGAAGAAGCAACCCAATAAGCTTTTAATTACTCAAGAACATTTATAGTTATATTCTCATTTATATTTTTCTGTATATTCATTCGTCTGAAGAAGTTACGGTGTAGTGAAACGCGTTACGAATCGCAATTATTAAGTAAAATTTCCTTGAAACACAGTACTTGTTTTTTTTATTATTGATAATGGAATTTTACCAAGTAAAAGCCTCCCAAATTCAAATCTCTCCTAATATAAATCCCACTTCTAATATAAATAGCAAGAAGAGGTGAATTCAGGAAAGCATACAAGCTAGCGGTTGGTGTTGATCTTAAGGAACCTGTGCTGTAAACCGTGGCTGGTCTTTGAAATTTTTTCAGTTTCTCGTTAACCCCTCTGTGCATCACTTTTGGCTACCACCACCGCCGTGGTGTACAGCGAGTGTACATTTTTTGGATTTTTGGACCCGTTTACTGGCTATAAGGGAGTATTTATGACTTGATTAAAGTGGTTATTCTATGTAAGTGTTTTATCCAAGATTACTCCCGGACAGTTGGCTTCATCATTGAATTCCACTCTTACGAAAAATCGATCATCTGTCAAAAAATGACAGATAACTAGCAAAATCGCTAATAATTCAAAATGAAATCTAATTGAAATCTTAACCGTTACATTACATTTTAGGTCATCATGACTTGTTCCAGTTGACTATGGTAACACAAGCTGGAACATGGATTAATGAATTTTTGACTGGCGATTTTGGACGTACATTTCCGAACCTTTCAAATATGGTACATGCTGAATTGGATATCTTGAGAATCGATTTGATTGGTGTCGATTGTGATTGGCCTCCTGTAATCAACAGCATACCGCATCCTGCTATGAATAGGTATTCTCATTTGCATAGAGAAAGTCAAGAATTGAAGCCTGGCACTTCTACAGATAGGAGCTGTGAGTATTTTGTAAAAAGGGGAAGTTCTACGTATGTTAAAGAAGAACCTATTTAATATCAGGCAGGCAGGGTTGATGAGATGATGATACTTAAATAATAAATGAATTGTTTTGCTGTATAAGTTTTTGAAAGAAGTGTTCTTGAGTAACGTTTTTATAGAAACAGTATTCATTCTAATTGAGGATGAAATTGTATGTGGTGGTTAAGTAAAATTATTTCTTCTGAATGTTTCTTAATTTTTCAAATACAATGTATTGAGAATGTTTTGTATACAATTTTGAATGATTGATAAAATGCATATTTTTATTTTTTTATTGAAATGTGAATTTTTCAAATGGAATTTATTCGTTATTTTCTGTATTCTTTATGTTTTAATAAAGAATTTTGATATCTTGCTTATTTTATATACATACATTTACGCCTAAGAATAATCGTTTTATGTCTTCTATAGATTCAAAAAGGATATCTCGATGTGGTAATTTGAGTTTTCGAAAAAGAAAAAGTAGGCCGGAACCATATCAGGTGAATACAGTGGTTGTTTGATGGTATTTGTTGAGTTTTTGGTCAGAAATTCATTCGCAATGATAGCCTTGTTAGATGGTGCTAAATAGAAAAGTGCCTTTGTGAGGAAAAATGAATATGAGCTAGTTCGATATTCCCTATATCTATCTCAAATAGTTTCCGCAATATTTGATATTTTCTGAAACTTGGGGACTTTTAAAAAAAATTTTGTGCTCTCAATATTGATTTCAAAGCCTTAGATGTACAACTATTGTGTTGTTGCTCGAACATATGACAAATTTTGTTGATTTATGTTACAGAGTGTTCCAAAACGATTTTTAAACTTGGAGTTCATTCAAATCTCATTTCACATTTCAAATAGCTTACCCTATATCTAGGCGATAACAAACTCCTACCCTATGAAGATTATGGAACAACGAAAAAAGTTCATGCCCTACATGAATGAATTGAAAGCAACACAAAAAAATTGTTATTTAAAGTATAACATTATAGACCTATATCTATTTTGAGTGTGTTTTCTAAAGTGTTTGAGAGGATTGTTCTTGATCGGATGATGGACTTCATAAATAAGTTCAAGCTTGTGACAGACTGTCAACATGGTTACAGGCAAGGCAGATCTACGCAGTCAGCTGCGATTTCTTTCGTAGATCATGTTTATAAAAGCCTGGATGAGAGGCTATATGTAGCAGGCCTGTTTTTTGATCTTTCCAGAGCGTTTGATACCCTCAACTTAAATTTCATTCTGAATAAACTGTACAACTTAGGATTTAGTGGTGTTTTTCTGGATTGGATCAAAAGTTACCTGTCAGACAGATTTTTTCGGGTTAAGGTACAGGACAGTTGGTCCAGTGATTACAATGTAAACTTGGGGGTTCCTCAGGGGTCCGTGCTGGGACCTTTGTTGTTTCTTCTTTTCATTAATGATCTACCAGATCATATTATAGTAGAGATATTAATGCTAATCATTATTTTTGTTGATGACACTTCATTTGGTGTCACAGCGCGGAGTCCTGAGGAGCTGGCAAGTGCTTGTAAAAAGATTGTTAACTCTTTCAACTGTTGGTGTCATGATAATGCTCTAATTTTAAATGTTGGTAAAACTGAATGTTTCTTCTTTGGTTTGAGAAATGCTGATGAGAGACATCTGATTGTGGACAGTGCTTTAACATCTAAATCATGCACAAAATTTCTTGGTATTCATGTCGACAGTGGACTGACATGGTCAGAACAGGTTGAGCATGTGTGTAGGAAATTGAATAAAGCTTATTTTGCTTTCTGTAAAATAAAAGATTCGCTGCCAGTTACGTCCCTGATGACAGTGTATTACAGTCTTGTTCATAGTCATTTGTCTTATAATGTTGTATTATGGGGTAATTCAGTGGATGTAAATAGGGTTCTCATTCTTCAGAAACGAATTCTGAGAATGATGTTCAATATAAACCCCAGAATGTCATGTAAATCTGTTTTCATTGAGAATGCCATTTTGACATTTCCATGTGTGTATATTTATAGATGTTTAGTGTATTTAAAGGATAATGAGGCTAACTTTTCGAAACTCTCTATGTATCACGATTATGCAACTAGAAGTCAGTCAACTCTTCTCTTGCCGAAACATCGTACTTCAAAATTTGAGAACTCTCCAACATACCAGAGTATCAAATTTTCAATACTTTACCTCACCATCTGAGAGTTAAGCCTACAAAAGTGTTCAAATCTGTTCTTAAGTCTTTTCTTCTGAGAAAGGCATATTATTCTATTAAAGAATTTATGGAGGATGATACTCTCTCATGACATGTCCTATATACCGATGTATCTTGTTGGATAAATAAATATTATTATTATTATTATTATTATCAACAAAATTTCTATAAACAACGTGACATACACATTTGATGAATTTATTTCGGCATATAATGGAAAAATATTTACACTATCATACCGAGGATTTCAGCTCCCAGCCGGTGGCTGGAAATAATTACGGAAATTATAGCAATAATCAGTCGAACATTCAGAAAAATCGCAATAATATATATACTACCAACTAGGAACAATAGGAAATAGCTAGAGAAACAAGGAAAACTCACCATTTTTCATGAAAACATACAAGGATATAAGGGCAAACGCGATGATCTATCAATATTTTTGCGGGACAGGGATGAACAGGAATTTGATAAGGTGGATTTGGTGTGTGTCTGACGGAGAAATTGTCGTCTCTTGGTTTGGAAGGCTATGAACTACAATCGGAAGCAAAATTAGCGGAACACTCGAAAATTTAACCAAATTCGAAGTTCGATATTTTTCCTAATTCTCAACCGATTTAGATGATTTGTTCGGCAAGTTATAGATCAACTCTTCTGCTTTGTAGAAATTATAAGAGAAAACAAAAAAAATTGAAAAAATTTTATACGGGGGCAAAACTAAAAGTGTTTTTTTTGTCAAAAATTCGTAACAGCCTGTGGAATTTCGTGGTCCGAGTTGAAACGTACAATATCATGGTCTGTCAAGACACATCTTCCTACAGTAACGCCCTTCTTGTTTCATGCGTTTATCTCTATTTTTGCAAAATATATTTAATTTCAAGTGGAAAATCACCATTTTTGAGAAATTCCATTGAATCAAGAAATTGTCATTAAAATTCGTCTATCAATTTGGAATTTTCTTATTATCACTCAGGCGTGTCGAAATTATCGTTTGCAATTTTTATGTTCGAATTGCATTAGTTATTGATGACAATTTGGTTAATTTGGTGAAAATTAGGAATTCATAGAAGATAACAGTCGGTAGGTATTAAAATACACAACCGAATTCTGGGACCATTGATAAAACTTTTCATTTACACATGTGCACACCTTCTTCTATCAAATATGAAATACAACACACGTTTTTTTGTATATGACCACATTTGCACTTGTTTAAAGAATGAGAGTTTTCCATTCTTTGATTTGATACAAATTCGATCGATTGCGGTGTTTTGTGATTTTTTTACTGTTTACGATTCGATACGGTATTTTTCATTCAGAATGAGAGATTTACCACCAACCTCAGTAGCAAGGGCAGTTACATTGATCGAGGAAGGGCGCACCTACCGCTCAGTCGGTACCATGTTGGGTGTTTCGACGTCGGTTATCCATCGACTCTACCGACGTTTCAGGGAAACTGGATTGTACGTGAGGAGGCGAGGACAAGGAAGAAATCGGGCAACCCGCGTTATACATGACCGTTTCATCATCAATCAAACCATAAGAAATCCTCGTCTTACTGCTGTTCAGGCACGTAACCTTTTACAAGCAGTGGATAACATTAACGTCAGTGTGAGGACAGTCAGAAGACGATTAAATGAAGTTGGTCTGAGATCATACGCGCAAGCAAGAGCACCAAGACTCGATAGAGCCCATCGGGTAGCAAGATTGGCGTTTGCTAGGGAGCTTGTAGCATGGACACTCAATCAGTGGAGACGAGTTTTATTTAGTGATGAGAGCCGATATTGTGTGAATTTCGTGGATGGTAGAGAGAGAATATGGAGGCATCGAGGGGAACGGTACAATCAAGCGAACTTCGCAGGAACTGGGCAATACGGTGGAAGGTCAGTTATGATATGGGGTGGCATATGTTTGGGAGTACGAACAGAACTGGAGATTATTGGCAATGGATCACTTAATGCCCATTGGTATATAACAGAAATCTTGGAGCCCCATGTTGTGCCTTTTGCTCCTTACATAGGGGAAAATTTCCTTTTTATACACGATAACGCGCGCCCTCATACTGCGCGCATAGTGATAGAATATCTCAATGAAGTTGGGATCACACGAATGGACTGGCCGTCGCGGTCACCGGATTTAAACCCGATCGAACACGTTTGGGACATTCTTGGAAGAAGGGTTCGACAACGGAATCCAGGCAACGTTGAAGAGCTGAAATTGGCTTTGGTGGAAGAATGGGACAACATACCTCAACAGATGATAGACAACATCATTGGGAGTATGCGAAATCGTATGCGCGCTGTAATAAGAGCTCGGGGGGGTCATACTCGCTACTAAAATCTAATGTTTTTTTTTGTGGTCATCATGAACATTTTTTCAACATGTTCATTTCATTTCTCGAGTGTATCGCCAGGATACACACCTGCTCTCAATTTTGGACAGGAATGATAATTATTATAGAGTGTCACACAAAAAAATTCAAAAATAAATGTGCAAAATCAACGATTTTTCCAGTGTACTTCGAGTTCTCCCGGAGCGTGAAATTGGCCAGTGAATTTCAAGAAGTTTCATTTCGTTAGATTTCCACTTCTCTAATTTTGATTTTATTTTTTGGCTAACCTCCGATGTTATGCACCTACGCAAGATTAAAAATAAATTCTTGAAATTTGTGACTTTTCGCTTCAAATTGGAAATCTCTTGTAAAAATAGAGATAAATGCATAAAACAAGAAGGGCGTTACTGTAGGAAGATGTGTCTTGACAGACCATGATATTGTACGTTTCAACTCGGACCACGAAATTCCACAGGCTGTTACGAATTTTTGACAAAAAAAACACTTTTAGTTTTGCCCCCGTATAAAATTTTTTTCAAATTTTTTTTGTTTTCTCTTATAATTTCTACAAAGCAGAAGAGTTGATCTATAACTTGCCGAGAAAAATCATCTAAATCGGTTGAGAATTAGGAAAAATATCGGACTTCGATTTGGTTAAATTTTCGAGTGTTCCGCTAATTTTGCCACCGAGTGTAGTTTCACAATCCTGTCGAAGTCAATTTAAATGTGGAGGTGTATTGTGTTATGGAAACTCTGATTTTAATTTTGTTTTTGAGAAGGTAAGAGGCTTGAACGTAGAGTCTGGACAAATTTTTCTAATATACGTGTGTGGTGGAACACGTAGAAAGTTGAAAGTTTGTCAATATAGTGAAAATTCAAATAATTTGATTGAGGAGGTTGTTACTTGATGAAAATCGATGTACATATTTTCAATGAAATAAAACTATGGTATTTAGATTTTCACTATATTAACAAAACTATGACCGGTTTCACCACACTGTGGTTTTATCAGATAGATACAAACTAATGAACAGAGTTATTTCTTCAGGCCGACATATCAAAAACTGCAAATTTAAAATTGATAGAGGTAATAAATCCGGTGTTTATAAACTGTCTTACGGGGATTGTAATAAAAATTTTATTGGTAGTACTTTCAAAGTTAGATTATCCGAGCATAAACATAGTTTTAATTATCATAAATCAGATTCCCATTATTATAATCACTCACTCAAAGAAAACCATAACTTTAATGAAAATTTCAAGATTTTACACAATGAAAATAATAGATAAAAACTCAATCTATGGGAAATTTTAGAGATTAACAAAGAAAAGAATTCAGGTAGGTTAGTTAATAGTCAATTAGATCTAAATCCTTCTCCTTTACTCAATCTTTTCAATTCATAAAGCAAGCAACTCCGATGGGTTTTCCAACATACCCTTTGTACTTGTACCTAATGTAATATTAAGTAGGAAATAAGAATATTACATAAGGAATAACTGTTCATTAGTTTGTACCTATCTGATGAAGCCACAGTGTGGTGAAACCGGTCATAGTTTTGTTAATATAATGAAAATCCAAATTCCATAGTTTTATTTCATTGAAAATATGAAAATTTAAACATCATTTTTATTTAATTTGAGAAATGAGAAAAGCTCGCCATTCTTCTCAATAACTTCCCCTCTAAATATTTATGAAATTCTGAAGGACTTTGTTCAAATTTGTAAAAGTGTTTTTCAGGATAAAACAAGGGGCCGGTAAAGTCTGTAAATTGCTTCTATACTTCATTTTGTTCGGTTACTCTAAAGTAAAGTTTACGCTAACAAACCACAGCTGAAGGAAGAGATAATAATGATTACTAAGTCGTCACTGAATAAAGATGTGCCAGCAAATATCCAATCACAAAATTAGCAATAAAAACAATGTTTTTCATTTCCACCATCTGTCCCACTCAATTGAACATATTTTATTTGTACAAAAAGATGAATTGTAATAATATACACCCTCATATTATCTCGAGAACTGATCGTGCGCTAGGAATATTAAAGTGGAATGAGGGTAGAGGTGAGAATGCGAGAACTTCAGTTTCGTAAAAAGCTCTCTCGTAGTACGAGTGTTTCCATTCCGTCTTTTAGCGGCACTCAACGTGTTTACGAGCTCTAACATGTCTGCAAATATTATCCAGGAAGGTATACAAGGTGAGTTCGACATCTATCTATTTCAACGAATATGTGCTAAAAATATTCAGTTTTTGGAATCACAGAGAGAATGAATTTCAAGAAATCCTCTGGAATTTAAAAACTTAATTTTTTTAATTTTAAGGAGTGATTTTTATATTAGATATTTTAAATAGACTTCGCGGTTGAATGGCAGGTTATTTGAAAAAAAAGATGTATGAACTATGTCATTTTTCTTGAGAAAACGTGAAAATCATAAAAAGTAACTTTCTACAATTATTTTCAGAATAAAACGTTCACCGCTAGTTATAAGTATTAAAAAAGATATTTGCTATACTAACGTTTTCAGTTTCAAGCAAACATGACATAGGACTGAATACTTGAGTAATATTGATGATTTGGTTATTTCATGGAAATTCATATTCAACGAAGATGAAGTAAAATATATTTTATGCTTTACACAATTTTATTTTCACAACGGGTTTCGACCGTCAGGTAATTTTCAAGAGAACACAACAGGAAAAGAACTTACTTATTATTAAGTAGTGGAGAGTATTTATGTCTAGCTGGCTATTAAGGTTGATTTACTTGGGTTTTTACAAAGTGTATTGATTTTCAAACATTCCAACAGATTCATTTTCTTTATTTTGTCGCAATTATGAACAACTTAGATATTATCTAATGTTATTGAATGTTTTGTGGTTTTTATATGTTCACATATTGAAGAATTATTGTTAGAGGACGAATGTTCTTTAAACCTGGTTTCGAAATTCCTACCTGTCTGCCCAATATAAACTACTGTACATTTAAAGTAAAACGAAATGAGACACTTTAGTCACTTTTTCACAATTTATTCAATAATCACGAACGGTTTCGACCCTACGGTAATTTTCAAGTGAATAACAATATAATACATGAGTAGGCAAGTACAAGTACAGAATGAAATTTATCTTAAATATTGAGTAGTGAGGATCCATTATGCTCTCTCTAGTTGGCTGTTGAGGGTAATAAATTGTGGGTTTTTACATAGTTTGTTAATCTTCAAACTTTCCAAAAAGTTCACCTCTCACCATTTGTTACATTTATAAAGGATTCTAAGGTTGTTCAATGATATCGAGTGGTTAGTTGATTTTATGTGTTCAAATATTGGCGAATTTTTATCTGAGGAAATATGTTCCTTGAATCTAGCTTCAAAACTTCTCCCTGTATGTCCGACATAGGCTACCTGACATACATTGTGGTATGTTGTTATTCGAGGCAATTTTTCTGATGATATTAGGTTCAGTTTGAAAATTTTCTGTCGAAAAGGGAACAGAGTAAGCTCTATGAATCATGGAGTTATGTGCAGCTAGTTTGTGGCTTAAATGACTGAACGAGTCTAGAAAATTTTGATTCAAGAATTTTGCACCATCAGGTAAACTAGCAAAATTCTTGAATCAAAATTTTCTAGACCTCTCGAATTTTTAAGCACAATACACTATCTCTAATTCTGTAGATCTCATACATACACTTTCAAATCTCACAATCTCCCAAGATATTAAGTTAGTCTCTTTCGATGTCAAAAATATGTACCTGAATATTCCAACGAATGAGTATCTTCCCCTTGTTATAGATATCTTATCCGAGTCTAACACACCGCCATATATCACTATTGAATTTAGCAATATTCTTCAAATATGCCTATCTCAAAGTTACTTTCAATTTCGATCAAAATTCTTTAGACAAAACTCAGGTCTTCCAATGGGTTCACCTCTTAGCCCTCTACTAGCTGACATTTTCATGAATAATTCAGAGAAAAACTCAATATCAAACACAGATTACGCTAAAAAACACATTACTTTCTGGTACAGATATGTAGATGACATTTTGGTTGGTTTTCGTGGTTCAACCAAACAAATTCAGCAATTTTTAAATTTCCTGAATACTGCCGCATCAGCTTCACTTCTGAAGTAGAAAATAATAACTCAATTAATTTCCTTGACAAATTCAAATAACCAACTCACTTATAAAAATTACGCATCGATTCCAATGGACACGTTCAGTCATTTAAGTCACAAACTAGCTGCATATAACTCCATGATTCATAGAGCTCTGTTCCCCTTTTGACAGAAAATTTTCAAACTGAACTTGATATCATCAGAACAATTGCCTCAAATAACAACATACCACAACATTTTCTCAATACAATCATTAAACGCAAAGAACAACGTATTATCTCTCAATTACTATATAGCATCGTAGAAACCCCGAAAAAGGTATACTAGTAAATGAGATAAAAACACAAGGTTTAACTTTAATCTACACTTTATTTGAAAAAATTCGACGACGTTTCGCTGAAACAGCAGCTTTAATCAAGAATGAAAAATAGAATGAAGAGTATGGTATTATAAACAAATCGTAGAACAAGTTGGATGAATAACAGGAAAATCCACACCGAGCCATTGTACAGTTAGTATGAAAGGTAATAAAAAACTAATTAAACAAGTTAAGTAGGGGTGAGTAATTCAAATCTACCTGTTCATTCAAAAGCTTGTCCGAATGTTTGTATCTATTTATTTCTAATGCTTCTAGGAGATCTAATTTTGAACTTTTGATTTTATATGTAATATGTCAAAGTTTTTATTGAATGAATGGTTTTCTTTTATTAGGTGGTTTGAATAATTTGAATCAGATTTATTTTTATCGAAGCTACGTTTATGTTCAGATGTTCTTATGCCAAAACTCCTATAGGTCCTACCGATATAAATTTTATCACAAGAACCGCAATTGAGTTTATAGATTCCTGATTTACTTGATTTTTCAACACGAGATTTATTATTTTTAATATGTTTACCTAAGTTATTAGAAGTTTTGAAAGCTATATTAAGATTTTGTTTGACGAGAAAGGATTTAATATTTGTACTTGCAGAACCGCAGAATGTTAAACTGTTGAATATTTTATAGTCTTTATGAATAGGATATACTTCATTTATTGCTTTCTGATAGAGTTTTTACGAATGATTAGATCTATCATATCCGGATTATATGAATTATTAATGGCTATCTGTTTGATGATGTTTAACTCTTTATTATAATCTTCTACTGATAAAGGTAAATTGAGTAACCGATGTACCATGCTGTTTAAAGCTGCAACTTTGTGTTGAATTGGATGTAATGAGTAGTTATGTATAATTGTATCAGTATGTGTTGGTTTACGAAAGACCGAAAAAACATGATTATTATTTTGTTCAGTGACTTTTAAGTCCAAAAATTTATGGAATCGTTCTGTTCAATTTCTATCGTGAATTTAATGTTCAAATGGATGGAATTGATGAAATTAAGAAATAAGTCTAATTGACGAGTAGTTCCAATGAAACATACTAAGATGTCGTCAACATATCTATACCAATAAAGAAATTTGGAAATGAGTGGATGTGTATGAATTTTCTGTTCAATATTATTCATAAAATCTCTGCTAAAAGTGGACTCAAAGGATTTCCCATGATCAAACCATTTTCACTACTGTAATAGATGTTGTTGAAAGAAAAATAATTTTGTTCAATGCAAACGTCCAACAGATTCAATATTTCTGATTTAATTATGTGGTTAACATGATTCGAATTCAACATGTTTTCGATTAATATTTTGACATCACCTGGAGGAATACTTGGGTATAAATTCTCAACATCAAACGAAATAAGTTTTGCGTTAGGTGGTAGCTTAACGTTTTTTATGTTATTTATCAATTCGAAAGAATTTTTTATAGAAAATTTTGATTTGAATGAACAATAATTTTTAATGATATCTATAAGGTAATGCGACAATTTCACGGCTGGGGCTGTAACGTAAGATACGACTGGTCTAACGGGGTTATTTACTTTATGCAATTTAATGAGTGAATACAGTTCAGGGTTTGGTGAAATTAATTTGTATTTATCTATTGCTTTAATTAAAGATTTTGCGTCATTTATTGCAATTTTAATATTTTTCTGGAATTTAATACAGTAAAACCTCTGCTTACGGACACCTCCGAAATGCGGACACCTCTGAATATCGGACAGTTTTAGAATCCCAACATGTCAAAACGAATATTTCATGCCATTCATACCTCTCAAAAGCGGACACCTCCTAAAACGGACCCGGACATCTGATAGATTCAAAATTTGCTCATAAACCAGTAAATTCACCTCTCTCTATCGGACATACGACCTTCTCAACGCTATTCATATTGAAATAATTGTCAACACTAGGGATAACGGGATTTACGATGGTTAGTGGAACTGAGGGATAATAAAATGGTCATTTTAGTTCTGTGTAGGTAGGTACCTTTTATATTTTATAGGTACCTATAGAAATAAAACGAGAATATTTGGAAACAAGAAATGCTCGGTTTTCCCTTATCACCAAAATTAAGATCCTAACCACCTGGAGGACCTTGATTTCCATTCAGTTTAAAATTGTAGGTTCTTGCAATATCATGGCTTCACAAAAGAAAACGTTTGTCTATTAAAGAGAAGATAGATATTATTGATGAGAGTGAAAAAAGTGGATTGAGTGTTCGGAAGCTGAGTGAAAAATTTGGCGTCGGAAAAACGCAGATAGGGGATATAGTGAAGAATGCTAGTGAAATAAAAAGTTGTTCCAGACAAGTGGAAATCTTCAACAGAAGAGGGCGTTCCCAAAAACTGATGGCCTTGCAATTGATCAAGTCGTATTTAACTGGTTCTGTAAGGTTCGCAACAAAAATATTCCTATTTCTGGTCCCTTAATCCAGGAGAAAGCACTGGAAGCCGCCAAAATTTGCAGCTGAATGACTTCAAAGCTTCTAACGGCTGGTTAGAAAAATTTTGTCAGAGACATAAAATTACTTTCAAAGCTATATGTGGGAATCTGCGCATGTTAACTTGCAGGATGTTTCTGAATGGAAGCAGAAGTTGAAGTTGATACTTCAGGACTATTCACCTAAGGATATTTACAATGCTGATGAGACAGGTCTTTTTTCCGCGCTCTACCTGCAAAAACTTTTGCATTAAAAATGATAAGTGCTCTGGAGGAAAGGCAGCCAAGGAGAGACTGACTGTTCTTTTATGTTCGAATATGGAAGGTCAAAAGAAGAGCCATTAGTTATTGGTAAAAGTAAGAATCCAAGATGTTTTAAGGGGCCCATGTCGATAAATTGCCTCTAGAATGGGTCTCTAATAAAAAGCGTGGATGACAATGGAGATCATGTCCTTTTGGTTGAGGAAATTCGATGATAAAATGAAAAGGGAAAAGCGGAAAGTCGTTCTCTTTTTAGATAACGCAACATCGCACTCAAGTATTCCACTAGACAATGTGAAAATAATTTTCTACCGCCGAATACAACGTCATATTGCCAGCCAATGGACCAAGGAATAATTCAAAATTTCAAAGTAATTTATAGGAGCCTGCTCGTGAAAAGACTTCTATCGATTATGGATACAGAAGAGTCATTAGAAAAAGTGGAGAAAAGCATAACTCTAACGAATGCACTCATATGGATTGCTGCTGCGTGGAAAAACTATCACCGGAAGTAGTGAAAACTGTTTTGCCAAAGCCGGCTTCCATAAAAGTGACAGTGCGGTACGCGATTCCGACATAGATCATGAAGATAACATCCCACTATCGCTTCTGTTCCCAAATATCGGAGAGACTTTTGCCGACTTGGAAGTGTATTCTTCAATTGATGACAATGTGTTGACAGAAAACAATGACGTTTCTATTGAGAGCTGTTGTCTCGAAGTGACTAATGAGAACATTGATTTAGATAGTGAAGATGAAGAATCATTAGTGACCACTATCTCTAGTTTGCCTGAGGTATGTGAAAAATTGAGAGATATAGAAAACTTTTTTATTATAAACCATCCACATCTAACCAAAAATATTTCCTCAACTCTTTTAGACTGTGAGTCTGAAATTTTCAAGAAAAATTGAAGACAGCAAAACAAACCACTATCCAAGATTATTTCAAACAATAAAATATAGTATAAATTTGTTGGTCTCAGTATTTTTTATTCATCTGTCCCTATCACGAACCTCCAAATAACGGACACCCCCCAATAGCGGACAACTTTTGATCCCCGTGGGTGTCCGTTATTCGGAGGTTTTACTATAGTTGGATCTTTGTTTAAAATTGTATAGTTTCGGACGAAATGAAATTTAGAGTTTTAAATAGGTAGTCATTTTTATTTAACGCAATAACAGTATTACCCTTATCTGAATTCTATTTTTCATTCTTGATAAAGCTGCTGTGTCAGCGAAACGTCGTCGAATTTTTTCAAATAAAGTGTAGATTAAAGTTAAACCTAGTGTTTTTATCTCATTTAAAACCCACAATTTATTACCCTCAACAGCCAACTAGAGAGAGCATAATGGATCCTCACTACTCAATATTTAAGATAAATTTCATTCTGTACTTGTACAGAACTCATGTATTATATTGTTATTCACTTGAAAATGACCGTAGGGTCGAAACCGGTCGTGATTATAGAATAAATTGTGGAAAAGTGACAAAAGTGTCTCATTTCGTTTCACTTTAAAAATTAATTTACATAAAATTAATAAATCATCAATACTATCATTTTCGTTTGAATTGTGGAGGCCGTTACTTGATGTAGATCCATGATAAAATGAGATTTTAACTTTGATCATTTAAAATTAATAAATCAATGAAAAATACTATTTTTCATTCTTGATAAAGCTTTCAGCAATAATAAAGTTCAAAGTAAACCTTCTCATTTACCATTTTCAATAATTCGTAAGTTCCAAATCTGACATTTCTTAACAACTGTTGATCACTGTTGATGTCAATACAGTAATGAGAAGAGGGATTTTCCCCAATTTTATTTCCCAGTTGATCATTAAGTAGCACCTCCATCAATCAGTCATTCTGCCGTCTCCAAACTTAGACTTCACACTTGGGACTCTATTAACGTGTATTACACCAATTATCAATTTCATCATTAATTTCTGTAAGCTCGTAATCAGGTAATGTAAAAGTTATAGACCTCCACACCGAGCAGTCCAACACTTATAACATCATCGAGTATGAAATTTGAAACTGAAACAATTTGCTAATTGGAAAAAAGGGAAAACTCATTAAAAGAACATCATTCCGTCGACAAATTGTATTATTCAACTCGGGAATACGAGACCATCTCCGCAAAGTCTGATTAATTTCAGATATTCTTTCATAATTCGAATCAATCGAGTGTGAAATTTCCATTTAATCATGAAATATAAATGTCCGTTATTATTAATCACTATGTCGAAAAGCCTCGGTAACTAGATGAGACATATCGAATTGCTTTAACTCTAACGTATTGATGAAGATTCGAAGCAACGAGGTTAATGTCAAATTCCTTGAAAATGATATGCGAAGGACCAAAGGGTCTATTGTATACGAGTACGTCATTTACAAAACTTACAAGGGGGTTTTATAAGGCAGCTGCTAATTTGAATGAAATAAATTGTTGTCGGCTAAAAACTATTTAATTTCTCAATATAATCTTCTTTTTACTGAATATACTCAGTCCCGACAAAAATTGTCGCATCACCCTACTTTTACGACAATACTATATATAAACTTTTAGGCTGGTCATTCAAGAGTCGCTTGGTAACTTTCAGAAGTGTAAAATAAGAAGATATCATTCAAAAGAGATGAGTTTATGATTGAAAATATCAACAATTCGAGTTAATGAAAAATTAAAAAATTCTACCATCTTCAAACATTCGCGAAGAGACCAATCAACTAGCATCGAATGGTTACTAATCATTTTCAAAATCGAGTGTTTCCTCCCCAGGCCCTAAATACTGCTAGTATACGTCTCGGAAGCCCCTCAAACAAATTTTGGATGTACAGCATGTCCCATTTTGGGGGTGCCACCAGGAGCATCTCTGTTATTATTTAAGATAGAGAGATGGGGTTTTCACGACCCTTGGCTACTTTTTCGAGACAAATTCATAGAGCTAATCAGAATTATTCTAACTTCAGTGGTTTTTGAGTTATTCGCGAATCTTGAAAATTTCCGGATTTCTTTTTTTGTCGATATCTCGGTTCTTATAGAAGATAATTGAATTCTGTTTTTACGTTTCTAAAACGGTTTTCTGAGTAGATTCCAGTGACGTACTCGAAGTTTTTGTTTTTTCATTAATTATGACAGATATAACATAAAGTTGCATTTTTTTAAGTACGAACATAGTTTTTTTTGGCATATTCCGATTGCCCATGATGACAAAATTTCCACCCAATTTGAAGAAAATAACGGAATAATGATTTACCCCTAATGGCTGGGCGAAGGAAAACACGTGAGCGGACGAACCATAGAACATTTGTAGTTATTCGATTAAAACGATCAAAACAATGCAAAATCTTCTTGACCGAAATAATGGAGCTAGGCTGCTCCTAAGATTCCATCGTTATTTATGACATCCGCAATTTCCGCTTTTTATTTTATTTTTGAGATTGTCGTTTAGTTTCTAGAGTTCTCTGAGAAATACCTACATGAGAATAATAATAGGCACCTAATAATTTACTCAAATTTACTTCTCATAATGATTTACATATATTACTCGAACTGATTTTCATCATGTTGTAAACATAAAGTGCATCTTCGGATTATATCTTCTATGGCCCTAGTCAAATGTAGCGAGGATCTCCTCAGATCTTCGAATGCTACATTTGTTGCATTCTTCAACTGATCGTAATTGGCGTATAGCCTCCTATATATCTTATTTTTTAAATAACCCCAAAGAAAAAAATCTAAAACGGATAGGTCAGGAGACCTAGGTGGCCATTGGTACCGATCCATTTATTTTCAAACTTTAAATCCAAGTAGTTCCTCACCATGGCCGAATTATGGCAAGGAGCACCGTCTTGTTGGAAGTAATATGTGTTGAATTGAGCAAGAGGAATGTCATCTTGCAGTTGTGGCAGACAAATATTTAAAATTTCGAGATATCTATGTGCATTCAAGTTACCATCAAAGATATAGTAGGCTAATTTGTTGCTCATTACGAAACACGACACATTGAAACCGAACCTCCCCTGCTGCCGTCGAGCTACTGCTTCGTGTTGTTTTCGTTTGCCCAGAATCTATTCGTATGGCGATTAAAGATTCCGGCACTGCTGATTCTTGACTCATCAGACCAAATGATATGTCGCCCAAAACGAGCTTCACCTCTGATTCTCCCTAAATACCAATTGCAGAACGCCGTTCTCCTCTCTGCATCCCCGGCATTGAGATGATGAATTATTTTATGTTTATAGGGATGATATTTATACTTTCTCAAAATTCTTTGGGCTCTGCTTTTTGACACACCCACTTCGCTCTCAATTTGCCGACACGATGTAGAATGGTTAGCCTCAACAGCTGCTAACACGTCAAGTTGATTATCACCTCTATTCCGTTTATTGTAGTTTTTACTTCTTGGTTTCTCGAACGAACCATAATTGGAAAGATTTGCTTCCATTTTGGCGAAGAACTTCCTGTTTGGTTGAATTCTTTGAGGAAATCTATTGGAGAGTGTCAGTCAGGTATTTAATATTGATTAGAATTACTACTTCCATTTCCATTGTCGAACTTACCTATTCAAATATTCTTCTGATGCATGGACTGCGTTACAGTGACACTGAAAGTAGACCTTCAGCATATCAACTTTTTCGAAATTTTCGTATCTTCTATTTTGTTCCATAGTGTGAATTGCAGAAATTAACTAAACAATCCAAATTCAACAACGAACACTAATTTTACGAATTCAAATAGACACGAAGCCAATATATCCACAGATAATGAATAATAATAATTATTGGTCGTTTTATGGTTTCTAATGAACGTGCATAGATGAAGACTTCTGTGTTCACAGAGAGCATTCAGACATAGAAGATATAATCCGAAGATGCACTTTATGTTTACAACATGATGGAAATCAGTTCGAGCAATATATGTAAATCATTATGAGAAGTAAATTTGAGTAAATTATTAGGTGCCTATTATTATTCTCATGTAGGTATTTCTCAGAGAACTCTAGAAACTAAACGACAATCTCAAAATAAAATAAAAAGCGGAAATTGCGGATGTCATAAATAACGATGGAATCTTAGGAGCAGCCTAGCTCCATTATTTCGGTCAAGAAGATTTTGCATTGTTTTGATCGTTTTCATCGAATAACTACAAATGTTCTATGGTTCGTCCGCTCACGTGTGTTCCTTTGCCCAGCCATTAGGGGTAAATCATTATTCCGTTATTTTCTTCAAATTGGGTGGAAATTTTGTCATCATGTTATATATTTTGAAAAGGAAAAAAAGGCAATCGGAATATGCCAAAAAAAAACTATGTTCGTATTTAAAAAAATGCAACTTTATGTCATATCTGTCATAATTAATGAAAAAAAAAACTTCGAGTACGTCACTGGAATCTACTCAGAAAACCGTTTTAGAAACGTAAAAACAGATTCCAATTATCTTCTATAAGAACCGAGATATCGAGAAAAAAAGAAATCCGGAAATTTTCAAGATTCGCGAATAACTCAAAAACCACTGAAGTTAGAATAATTCTGATTAGCTCTATGAATTTGTCTCGAAAAAGTAGCCAAGGGTCGTGAAAACCCCATCTCTCTATCTTAAATAATAACAGAGATGCTCCTGGTGGCACCTCCAAAATGGGACATACTGTACTCTTGAGTCACTGAGTTCCAAATTTCAGGAAGCAGATTTTCTAGTTGTTGAAGTGTTCTACAAGGCATCCTACGTTGCTGAATTTGCCATCTCATGTTGTCCCAAACATGTTCTTTAGGATTCAAGTCGGTACTTCTGGCTGGCCATCTTAAAATATCAATTTCAGCATTTTGCAGAAATTCTGTAACTACTCTAGCTGCACGAGGCCAAGCATTATCATGCATATAAATAAAGTTTTCGCCAATCAATGGCCAAAGGGTACAGATGAGGTTCAAGGATATCTGCGATGTATCTGGCCGCTGTCATTTTTCCATTATTCACTAGGACTAACTCAGTTCGACCACGGAAAGAAATGCCTCCCCACACCATTACTGAGCCCCCTCCGAAGTTTTCGGTTTGCTAGATCGCATTGCTGATACCGTTCCCCAGGTCGTCTGTATACAGGCATGCGTCTATCATTTGATACTAGAGAGAACCTGGACTCGTCGGAAAAGAGAACATTCGACCATTCTGGAATACCCCAATTTGCATGTTCCCTCGCAAACTGAAGTCTTGCAACTCTATGCTCTCTGGTGAGACTCGGGTCGGTAGAAGTCACCCTTGGTCTGATATCGTCTTCTCTGAGCCTGTTCCTAACAGTTTGCAATGAAATATGCCCATTTCTGGAAAGTGCAAGTTCATTTTGTAGCATTCTAGCCGTACAATGCCGCACTCTCAGTGCAGACTTGATTGGTGAGAACTGTAAAGTCCAAGTACATTTTATAGTTTTTATTTTTTTGGATTAGCTCTGGGATGTATTTGTAGTATAAGACTTTAGTTGCTTCCGTGAGTTTATGATTTTGTGCTGGAATAACTTGGTCTTGTATCTCCAAAAGGGCCCCTTTCATCTCAGGAAACATCTGTCCTGAGGTCTGCCAGTAGTTCAACGCAAATTTGTCGACTTGTGCCCTGCTGGCTTCGTTGGGATGTCTCCCGTGTAGCGGTTTTCCCTTCCACATCTGTAATTTTTCATCGTCGGTCTTGTGACGAGTCCTATATTCATGTTCGTTTAGACGTAAAGAAGTTGAGTCGTCTACTTCGCAGATAGTACATAAAAATACAACAGCTTAACTTATATTGGTAATCCTACTCTGAAATTAAAATCATTCCTGCCGCATTATAATTTCAATATAGCATTCCGAACTGATAATTTTAGGCCGACATATCAAAATCTGCAAATCTAAAATTGATAAAGGTAATAAATCCGGTGTTTATAAACTGTCTTGCGGGGATTGTAATAAAATTTATATTGGTAGAACTTTCAGGAATTTAAAAGTTAGATTATCCGAGCACAAACGTAGTTTTAATTATAATAAGTCAGATTCCTATTATTCTAATCACTTACTCGAAGAAAACCATAATTTTAATGATAATTTCAAAATTTTACACAATGATAATAATTGACAAAAACTCAATATATAGTAAATTTTAGAGATTGACAAGTAAAAGAATTCAGGTAGGTTACTTAATAGTCAATTAGATATAAATCCTTCTCCATTACTCAATATTTTCAATTCATAAAGTAAGGGTTTTCTACCATACCCTTTGAACTTGTACCTAATGTAATATTAAGTAGAAAATAAGAATATTATATAAGAAATAACTTTGTTCATTAGTTTGTAGCTATCTGATGAAGCCACAGTGTGGTGAAACCGGTCATAGTTTTGTTAATATAGTGAAAATCTAAATACCATAGTTTTATTTCATTGAAAATATGAAATAACAAGTGTTATCGAACCAGTCGTCAATATATAGGGTGTTCAATATTAAATAACAAAGTTTGTATGCATTTGCGGTATAATTGGAAGTGCCAGTGAGGTGAACATATTTTAGAAATACGGTTTCAGACCAGCTGAATCTACTACCAAAATTTCAGAACGATATAATTATTAGTTCTCCATAAACGTATAATAGGCCACTCAACTTGATATACCCTGATACCTCTGATCATTCAGGTCTCCTTTCATGACAACCAGTCCCCTGTACCTGCGGATCATTCTGGAAACAATTGAATGATACACCCCAATATATTAAACTTAGATTTATCATTCGAGGTAACTTTTTTATCACAACTTACTTGTAGTTAAGTGAGGAACCAAAAAATATAATTTTTGCCATATATGCAATGGACTAAAATAACTTTATCTAATAAAAAATCAGAAAATTTCCTTTCTAAACAAACTTTTTCTTTCTGTTAATTTTCACCTTGAAATAATAGCCTTTACATGAGATTAGTAAGAACCTTCAGGAAATTAACTGCAAGTTTAAGTAACACATTGCGGTTTTCCGGTTCGTGACAAATATATAACGGGCTAATTTCGAGAAATTGCTGCCTAAAGTAAGAGAAATAGGCAGATGAAGCCATATACGTCGATTTGATTAACTTTATTTGTTATCATAAATCAAGTCTGGCGTTGCTGAATTAAACGCGGCGAATCGAGAACGATGCTACACGGAAGAGGAAAAATTAGTTACATAGCATTAATCTTCGACTGGAAACGGACTCTTCACTAAAACAAATATCCTGTCTCTAAATGTAACCATATATTTTGATATCGTTATGTCAAAACAACACTCAAGAAGTTTGAAGTTCTCTGGGCGATAAGTTAAGAAGTTTCAGATCTGTCAGATAGTCTATGGCAACATAAATCATCCTTGTTTCAGTCAACAAGGACTGGAAAATATAAGTTGAGCTACTTGATTACCTAGAAATTCAATTAAAGAACTATGTCAAAAATTTCAGAACTGCAATCACAGTTAAATAAGAAATTAAACTATGTATTATATATATTATACTATGTGGTATGCTCAGTACACTTTTCTACGACTCACAAACACCACCTCCAACAGAAGAACTACAGAAAGTGGTGAACCACTGTAAAATACAAGACTGGCCAGTCGTCGTTGGGTGTGATGCCAACGTTCACCACACTCTATGGGGAAGCCTAGGCAGTAACATCAGAGGGCAAAAGTTGGTCGAATATCTCTACAGTACAAACCTTACACTTCAATTTAGACACCGAAAAACATCAAGGATCTGGAAACTGCCGTTGAGAAATCGCAAACCAGTATCACCTTGGCGTACAACAACAGTTGCCCTATACAATACAATAGAGACAGGAAGAAAACCATAAGGTCGACAGCAGAACTCACTGCCCAAAGGATGAAAAGCAGATGCCTCCTAAATACAGGGACGCGCACTAGCACAATAAGCGATTGGGACAACTGCAAGGAGCCCAAAGAGCATACGAAGGATTGTTAAAAAAATCCAAAAAAGAAGCATGGCATTCTTACTGCGAAGAAATAGAGGGTGTACCGGAGGAAAACCGTGATGATTTTTATAAACTTCAAACGTTGAAAGTAAGTACTGTTATCGTAGAGAAAGCCTTCAACAGGGAAATAATTTTTCCAGAAATTAGAGAGGAATTTTTTAATCTATATGAATTATCTTAAACAGAAACCAAAAGTTGTTGTTTTTTTTTTTGACTGAAACCTTGGTGAAGGGTGCCGAGCAGGCCTTGTATAGTATTCCGGGGTATAGTGCCACTTTCTGTATTAGGGAGGGTAAGAAATCAGTGGGCTATTTATGTAGCTGAAAGTATAAATGTGATATTTTCGGAGTCACTAAATATGATCATGGCAGAGGGATTTCACGTGAAATCGGTTTTCTTTGGAAAGGTCATTTCCATTCTAGGATTTTATAGGTCACACGATTATAGTATGCAGGACTATATTGGAGAATTGGATAAAATCTTAGAATTATACTCAAAGAATAGTACTGTGTATTATACTGGTGATATTAATCTAAATATAAGATCAAATGACGTGGATAATTACAAGATGTTACTTTTCACTAAGGAGTGGTACATGCGTTGATCATATTTTCGTGAAGAGTAAAGGTTCCACTATGCAGTGGTTAAGAGTGATATAACTGATCATAGCATTATTCTTGGAGCAATACAAACTGATAGCATAACTAACACTGATACTCAAAATTCGTTAAAAAAATCTGTCAAAGTGAAGTTATGAAAAGCTGGCAACCGGTATACAAAATCACAATTGGTCATTTATCAGTAGAGGTAAGGATCTCGATAGAAAATTTAGCACGATGGTAGACCTTTATTAGATCATAAAGATAGCGAATGAATTCAATCATCACTTTGTTAAGAAAATTGGAGAAACACAAAAGTAGATCACATAATAAATAACTCTGCATTGGTAAGAAAGTCAAAACGGATAGACGATTCATTTTTTTGGTACCTTTAATTGGGGCTGATATTATAGAAGGCATAAATTCTTTGAAAAAGGACAGAGCACCTTGAATTGATTCCATCACCTCAAATGTATTCTGTACTCATCGAATAACTGTGTCATGATTCGGATCTGAAGCGTTAAGGTTCCTTTTCTCTTGTGATAGTATAATACATAGTTTAATTTCTCATTATCATCAATTAACCACAATTAACATTCTTTTCGAACGACTCTACTCCATCTCTTCACTCTATTACTTCAGGCAGCCAAATTCATACAAATTACTCTGCCTCTCCTTGTTTTACACAAATCAACATATGATTTCTTCATCATTAACTTAAACTTCTCGTTTTTCCAGAAATTTCACCGAAAAAACCAACATCCAACAATATTAGTGACGACTCATCCATCAGATCGCTCAGTTCTGAAGACGTGTCCCAAGCGCCACAAAAATATTGCTGTACTAAATCGACTAATCCAGCAGATGGGACTGGAAGAAAATTACATCTTCTCCAAATGCTGACGTTACCATTCATTCCAATACTAGCACTTATCATTCAAACGTCAATTATGCTAAACAACGTTATTATTTACAGACAAGAAGTTATGGATGTTGAAAGTCAGGTGAGTTGAAAAAAACAATTTTTCATTACACTGGCTGGCTCAACGTTGACAATACATTTTCAGGTTTTCAGTCGATATTCATATATCATATAACCGTGTCTAAAAAGTAATTCCCTCCACATACAATGCACTTATACCATCGGATCTTCCAATCTTCAAAGCAGTTGTTAGAGTAGATTTCCATGATGGCCTTCAGCTCTCTCTACGATGCGACGTGTATCTCTTCTATTGAATCAAAAAGATGTCCCTGGAGTTTTCTGAAAAACAAAAATTCACATGGTGCCAAATCAGGTGAATACGGCGGTTGTGGATCAATATTGGTGGAGATTTTGGCGGAATGGTTACGGAAAATCCATGCAGTATGAGAAGGTGTAAAAACCAAGGATTGTCTCGCTACATTTCCGGCCTCTTTGAGCGAATAGCTTCACGAAAATGACACATAACGCTCAGATAATATTCTTTGTTGACGGATTGACGTTCAAAAAGAACTCAAAATGCACAACAATGCGATAATCGGAGAAAGCAGTCAACACAACCTTGATTTTTCAGCGATTATGGCGTGATTTTTTGGTCTTGCCTCACCTTTAGCACGATATTCACTTGATTGATCAGTCGTTTCTGGGTCAGAACGATAAATGCACACCTCATCTCTTGTAATAATGCGTTTCATTTTGTCCTGCTAACCAGAATGCATAGCTTTACATACTTCAATGCAACGATGTTTTCCAGAAAATTCAGTGTTTTCGGTACCAATCGAGATTTTTGACGCGTCTAAGGCCCATAACATCCTTCAAAATGGTATTGACTGATCCTTTTGAAATGCTCATATGATCAGCAAGATCACTTATTGTTAATCGACGATTTAATAGCATCAAATCTTCGATTTTTGGACGTGAGCTTGGACGGTCGAGGTTGATGGTTACTTCCAGACGCTCTTCGCCATTTACAGCCTCTCGATCTTTTTGGAACGCTTTATACCTCTTGTAAAAATTTTTTTTCGACATAGTCTCATCAGCAAAGGTTTTTTCCACCATCCCTAATGAATTAGTAGCAGAAAAGTGATTCCACAAACAAAATTTAATATAAATTCTTCGCTCAACAAATGCAGACATTATAAAATTCGAAAAATTCACTTCTAGGAGCACTAATGAACATTGTAATGTGAACCTTGGCACAGATATCGAAAATAGTCCTACCAATCTAAATTCATTTGCGCTCGTGTGAACTCAAATGGCATCTTGCTTTTTGGACACAGTAGGGGATTACACCGGGCGCCTAATGAAATATAAGTAAAATGAACGCCATGAATTGTGACTACTTAACAAGCCTCTCATCGAATTATATGTGACACTAGTGAAGCTTATGTGGAGAAGGTGTGTGAATATACCTACTCAAACTACTGTTCTTCTGCATCACGTTGGACTAACGTCTCAAACGTTCAAAAATCGCATACTGATGCTGACACTCATCACTAAAGATTGATCATTTCAAAATAAATTCAATCATTTAAATTGAAAAAAAAAACAAACAACACGCAAGTGACTATTTATGATAGAATTAAAAAAAGGTAATACCAAAAGTGGAAACGGAAATTTGTGATTACAAAATGTGCACATAAAATTAACATGAGTTTTCGTGAGGGATTGATTCTTCACCTTAATGTGGAGATTTCTCACACATTTTTGGGGCATCCAGCATGAGCCGAAATAATTTTTGAATATAGTCTGTAATAAACTACAGGTATGAACTTTAAAAAAAATACAGTACAGTTTAACAGAGGGACTGTCCCGTAACTCGTGATTCACTCTGTATATGATGTGGAAACCTTTGATATTGTTTGAATGTCGTCTTATTCCTCATCATGATTCTACCCGTATGTGATCGCGACACACTCCCAGTGAGGAATATTAGTTAATCCAGGGAAATATAAGAGCAGAATAAAAATGAGACAAATTCATTTCATTCGAATTGGGTCGCGGCGTGAATCCAATGATTATAGGTCGACAAAAATACTCATTGTGGTTCTATACATGAATTTCATTGTTTGTTTACTAAATGACTTGTAGAATTTGCTTGTAGCAATTCATCATCTGATATTCCATATTTGCTATAGGTTTTACTGTTATGAAGAAGGTATTTCTTCCACCATCTAAATTTTTTGCTATAAAGCGATTTGAAAATTCTCATATTCAGACAGCGCCTATTTTCAGCCACTAAGAAATACAGGGTATTTCAAGTATGCAGTTTTTAATTTCTACAGGATACTTCTCATCAAAAAACATGAAAAATGTGCCCATGCCATCCGTTTTGGAGATACAGGGTGTCCAGATTTTTTTCACGTTTCTGTTGGTAACTCTTGTACTTTTCAAGGGATATAGGTCCAATTTGCAAAAAAGGAATTTTACTCCTCAATTCATTAGATGTGTATAGTAGTTCATACTACATTTGACTCCATCAAAATCATAGTGTAGAAGCCACTGGTCTTTTCAAAAATATTTATTAAAAAGATCTTCCAATTTTAAATTTTTTCTTGTCTCTTGAAGCTGAAGTGAGGGGAGACAATTCGTAATTAAAAGGTAGCAGCGAAACTGTTTCTATAATTATTTACAAAAACTGGGTGAAGAGTCTTTTGAAGTAGTATTCATTTCATTTTGTGTCTGAATATTTTTAAGGGTACATACTGAGCAAAACACAAAAATGTGTATAAAACTATTAAAGTGAGAATAATATCAAATGATGCAATTTCTCATATTCAACAGGGATTGAATGAAAACCAATGGGACTTGATACTGGCAAATCTGTCTGCTGGGGATTTTTCTATAAATTTTCTGAGATTCTCAATTGGTTGTATCAACGTCACTGTTTCGAATGAGACTTCAAATTGGATATCGCGAGAACGGATGATGCGTCTCTCAGAGCATACAAGAACTTGAAGATATTCTACCAGCAATTTTTTAAATATGACAGGAATATACCCAGTTTATAGAAAACTCAATAGACACAAACAAGGCAATTTGGAAGGTGATAAAAACGAAACGGGAAAGAAATCACCTTACGAAGAATTTAAGTGGAGGTGAAACCCTGAATATTTTTTTGCAAATGTAGGAAAAGAAATGAATGATTCTTTCAGTGGACGAAACGAAGATCCATAGAAAGGTTGGGGGTTTTAAAACTTGCTTGCAGATCCAACTACTGAGGAAAAATCATCAAGTTCTTGAAGAGTGGAGACTCCCCCGATATCTTTGGAATGACAACAACTTTTCTCGAAAGTCAAAAATTATCTACTTAATAACTGGGAAAATAAGTAAATGTTTGTTGGAGGGTATATTTCCAGACTAGCTGAAAAGTACAAAAATTATTCCTATATACAAAAGAGGAAACGTAGAACACCCCAGCAATTCTACCTGTATTATGGAAAATTTTCGAGTCCATTGTAAAATCGAGACTCATGGCCTATTTTGAGAAGAGAAACCATTTTAACGAAAACCAGCATGGTATCAACAGATCGACAATTTCTGCATTTCTGGGCGTGATTAGTGATGTACTGGAAGGCCAAGAAAATAACCTCAATATGGATCTCATGGCAAGAGATCTATCCAAGCTTTTTGATTTCAAGAGCAAGGATATCTCTTCGGAGAAGCTTGAAGTGAAGAGATAGTAAATGTTAGGGTTCCACAAGGTTCAATTCTAGGACCTGTTTTTGAATAATTTGGGAAGATACAACCAGCACTGTGAGACTTACGAAAGCTACCTCCAAAACAAGACCTTCAACAAAAGATGGATATTGTGCGCAGGGAGCCAGATGATGGTTTGAAAAAGACAGGCTGGGTGTCAATAGATAGAGGACCTAATATCTCCATATTTCTAGTAATAGCTTACAGCTCCTCGGAGTAAGTCTCGACTATAAAATCACTTGGCAAATTCATACTCAAGAAAGTAACTGAGCTATCTTCAGCGATCCATATACTGAGAACTATAATGGGATCTATTTGTTAAAATCTGACCAGTTTAGTTTCTTCGGTCATGTTTAAGTGCTGAATATTAACTGAGGTACAAAGATGATTACAAGATATATTTTTCCTTAAATGTTAGGTAGGGAAGAATTATTGATTTCAAGTTGGCTATTAACAGCAGCATTCCAACAGATATTTTTCCTTTATTGCATATGAGGAGGACTTTGAGGTTTTCTATAACTATTGTTTGGTTCAAATATTGGAGATAATTTGTCTGATGATGTATGTTCTTTGAATCTACATTCAACATTTTTACCTGTTTGACCTACATAAGCTGAAAGGCATTCGTTACATTCGATTTTATAAATACCAGATCGTTTGAGTTTATCTGTTTCCTGTTCTGCATTTAAAAGTAATTTGCTAAGATTTGGACTGCTTGAAAATGAGGTGGCTATTTTGAATTTTGAAAAGAAAAATTAAGCGTGGAGAACTGACCAAAGTGTTTTTTCTTTTTCATATTTTGAAATGGATTTTCACAAAATAAATATGTCATTAATATTATCAAGCAAATTTCAAAGCATAACGAGAAAATTTTTTCAAGAGAATTTCAAAACAATAAACATTTCGACATGCTCGAATAATTGCAGTTTTTCATTTCGATATGGCAAACTGAAAAAAACGCATTTTAATAACATTTTGGTTTCAAATGCCGTGGGCGTGTATTACATCAGCATGTGCTCTAATGAAAAAACATAGAATTATTTCCATTTCCAAGTTGCAAATTGCCAACGTTATATATCACAGAAAATGAATAATTTTATTTTAAAGAAGTTGTATTGAAGAGTGATGTTAGTAAACAAGGGAATCATTCTTCCCCTCTTTCATTCACCCTGATGTTATCAATCATTCGATACCTTTCCAATGGAAATAATTCAAATTGTATAGAAACGCATTTCAGGATATTGATAGAGGCTTGCTAGAAACACACCAACATAATAAATTCATAGAATTTAAGTTTGCTGTCGTAATAACTCTTATGTGTCTGAAGGGATAGGATGTTTTGCAAGCAATTTTTTAGGTTGAAGCGAATAGCCAGCGTTTTATTTGTTTGGAAAAACGTTCTGTAGACAACAAGAAATATGAACTGGGAATTAAAAATACGTTTCTGTTAATTCACTCACCGAAACAAATATATTATTGTATATGTAAAAATAATGATAGATTACACTGGTCGATAAGATTTTCGTAATGATAAATAATCTTCTAATAATAGGATGAATATTCCTAAAGCCCTTACATGTTCCACTTTTCAATAGCTCAATAAGATCCATTTGCAAGTAGTAAATGTAATGAGGGGACGGTCAGTTGAAATGAATTTTATATCTGAACCGTGTTGTACACAATAGAATACATAAAAATAAGATGATAAATCATACTTCTATTGAGTTTTGAAGTGAGAGGATCTCAGTGTTTAGAGAAGAAAGTGTTTTAGTTACGGAAATATCGGGTCAAACGCGCCGCAGTTGTAAAATGTCTCCTGACAAATTTTGTTATATTTGTGGAGAATTTATGGTGAAACCACAAGGCAGGACGTCTTGTGAAAATTGATTGCTATTTTTTCCTGACAAAGACTGAAGGGTATTCCAAAAAGGCAAAGCCCAAGATGGACTACCCGAATTTACCATGCGACTTGTTCCTCATAATGCAGATTTACCAGTACCGATTGTAGCTTTAAATTCGGAAACAAGGGCGTAACCAGCGAGGGGCAGAGTGGGCCTGGACTACCCTGACACAATAAACGTGGTTTTGCAAAGAAATCGGAATGAACGGTTCAAAGTAAACTTCATACCATAAGTAGAGACAATAAAATGGAAAGTCTGCATTCCACGAAACTTTACTGAACTTGTGTTATAATCATGGGTTTCTTCAACATCTGGTACATACTCATAAATTCGTCGAATTCAGCCAGGTTCTCATTTCAAAGAAGGTGATTAATGAACTTTACTTCATTTGGTGAAAATATTAGTTTTCTAATGCTTCATACTTAAGGAAATATAAGTGAAATATATGGTTTTCCCGAATGGGAGTTGGATGTAGAAAGCCCGCATTGAATTTCATCGGCAATACAGTTTTTACAATGTATAAGGGTTTCACTTGAACTAGTTACATGCATATTTTTGTTTGTCTTCATATGGTTTTTTGAATAATGACTTGGCTGCTGAAAAAATAAGAGTAGTTTTTTCTTTCGATAGTGAACTCTATGAAACGAAAGAGAAATGGGGATGATAGAAATAATGACCAAATCGATCAAATTGTACTCCCGAATTCATCACAGGTTGATGATCACAGTTCATCACGACTAAAGATACAAGAAAACTTTTTTGAAAGTGACATTGGGTTTTATGTTGAGAGAGCTTCTGAGCTAACGACAGAAATGGGAGAAAAGTTGTTGCAAAACACTTGGATTCCACCAAAAACTATGATTTTGCTAGTGATGCGACTAGTTTGAAAAGAAAATTCAACTACTACTGGTTAGATCAATATGTACCTTGGCTAGTTTATTCAAGTCGCCTGAACGGTGCTTTCTACAAACACTGTGTGTTGTTTCCTCCAGTTAGGGGAACTGTAAAGAGAGTCTTGGGATCCTTCATAGTAAAACTGCATTTGAGGTTCTAAAATATTCATGACGACTGTCGAAAACATCTTGATAGTCAGTACCACAAAATTTCAACCGCTTTAGCAAATACTTTCCTTGAAAACGTTTCTGTTGATATTCGAATGCAAAATTCCTACCAGAAAATAGTTGAAGAAAATAGAAAAATTTTGTCATCAATTATTCATTGCATACTATTTTGCGGTCCCCACGATACACCTCTTAGAGGCAAAGAAGGGGACGAAGGAGTTTTCCTCGATCTTTTACATTTAACAAATGATAGTGGTGACGAGACATTGGAACCTCATTTAGAGAAATGTCTTAAAAATGCCTCCAATATATCATCCAAAACCCAAAACGAATTGATAATCTTATGTGGTGAAGCAATCAAAGATAGTATTATTACAGATGTGGAACGAGCCAGAGCTTTCGCTATCATGGCTGACGAAACAGCAGATATAGCTGGAAAAGATCAGCTTTCTATCGGTTTGCGATTTTATGATGAAGATAATCCGTGAAGGATTGTGGGTTTCGTAGAACTGAAAGGTGAAGATGCCTCATCGATAGCAGAACCAACTGACAACTTCATCGTCAACCAAAATCTTTAGAAGGAAAATTGTGTCGCATTTGGTTTCGATGGCTGTTCTAAATTGGCTGGCAAGAAGAGCGGAGTGCAGGCAATTATCAGGAGAAAGTATTCTCGACATCGTTCATCCACTGCTCAAGCCACAGATTGAATCTCGTAGTGAACGATACTAACAAAATACCGGAGATTAGAAACACAATAGCAACAATCAAGGATACTATAAGTTTCTTCAGGGAATTGCCAGCTCGCGCAAAGGCTCGCCACCGAATCTATCGAGACTGTGTGAGACGAGATGGTGTGAGAAATATAAGAGCATAAGAAAATTCTCTTAACATTTCCCAGAAGTGGTTAAATCTTTGGAAAAAAAAAATAGCTTTTTGACAAGAAAATCTGCTTACCAACTTCATGCGGCTTTAACAAAGTCGTCATGTGTTGTAGCATTTGTTTGAATTTGGGAGGCTTTTACTTGGTAAAATTCCATTATCAATAATAAACAACAAGTACTCTGTTTTAAGGAATTTTACTTAATAATTGCGATTCGTAACGCGTTTCACTACACCGTAGCTTCTTCAGGCGAATGAATATACAGAAAATTATAAATGAGAATATAACTATAAATGTTCTTGAGTAACTAAAAGCTTATTGGGTTGCTTATTCTTAAGTGGTTATTTATGACAGGTATATCCAATAAAATTAAGGAATAGATTGCTCCCCGAAAAGATTCAATAGAGGTGAAAGGCTTAAATCGACTTGTTCATTGATGAGTCTACCGAGTGTTTGTATTTGTTGATTTCTAAAGTTTCCCAAAGATCTACCTTCCAATATTTATTATCTGTATGCAAAATTTCAAACTGTGGGTCGAAAGAATGATTATTTTCTAAGAGATGATTCGCGTAATTTGAATCTGATTTTTATTTGAAAAACTGTGTTTATGTTCCGATATTCTAATATTAGAATTTCTATGTGTTCTACCAATGTAGAAATTATCACAGTCATTGCAATTCAATCGATAAACACCTGATTTATTGTTTTTACCTGGTTTGGTTTTATTATTTTTTATATATTTGCCTGAATTGATATTAGTTTGGAAAGCTATGTTGAAATTATTGCTACTTAAGAATGATTTCAGTTTCTCACTTGTAATGACAACGTAGGTTAAGGTGTTGAATTTTGTTTCAAATTATCGACAGGGTAAACTTCATTCAATGCGAATCTACTTTGTTTTTATTTAAAATATTATTTATCAGTTTGGGATTGTAACCATTATTTTTGGCTATTTGTTTAATCAAATTTAGTTCTTTGTTGAAATTTTCTGGTGATAACGGGATGTTAATCAATCTGAAATTTCAGAAAGGGGTTAAAAACATAATTTCTACAGCAAAATCATTAATTACAGACCACGAAAAATATGAATTCATTAACTCCAATCCACAATCCCCCGAATTATATTCGTTGATAAAACTTCATAAACCTAATTACCCTATTAAACCTGTTGTTTCTTATGTAACGGCACCTTCGTTCAAACTTTCAAAATTCCTCAACGACTTGCTAATAAAACATTCCAATTTTAAATCTAAATTTTCGGTCAAAAATTCATACGAACTTATTGCCAATATCAAAGATACCACTATACCACCTAATTCCAAACTTATTTCTTTCGATGTTAAGAATCTATTTCCCAAGATTCCTCCGAAAGATACGTATTACTAGTTGAAGAATTATTAGAAAAGAATCATGTCAATACTATCATTAAATCAGATATTCTTTCATTATTACAAATTTGTTTAGATCAAAATTATTTCCATTTCAATAGCAAATATTATACTATTGAAGACGGCTTGATTATGGGCAATCCGTTAAGTCCTTTGTTAGCAGAAATTTTCATGAATAACTTAGAGAAATTAATTCATAATCATCCACTCAGTAAATATTGTTTATACTGGTATCGCTATGTAGACGATATCATTATTTGCTTCACAGGAACAGATAGACAGTTGAAAATTTTCGAAAATCATATAAATTCATTACATCCAAAATTGCATTCACAACCGAAATAGAAAGCAATAATTCGATAAATTTCTTAGACGTAACAATTTCGAATGAAAATGGAAAACATGTTTTCGCATACAGATATTATAATACATAACTCGTCGTGTCATCCATATCAACATAAAATGTCAGCATTCAATAGTTTTATTCATAGATTGATTAACATCCCGTTATCACTAGAAAATTTCAACAAAGAACTAAATTTGATTAAACAAATAGCCAAAAATAATGGTTACAATCCCAAACTGATAAATAATATTTTAAATAAAAAACAAAGTAGAATGGCATTGAATGAAGTTTACCCTGTCGATGAATTGAAACAAAAATTCAACACCTTAACCTACGTTGGCATTACAAGTGAGAAACTGAAATCATTCTTGAGTAGCAATAATTTCAACATTGCTTTCCGAACTATTAATAATTTAGGCAAATATATAAAAATAATAAAACCAAACCAGGTAAAAACAATAAATCAGGTGTTTATAGATTGAATTGCAATGACTGTGATAATTTCTACATTGGTAGAACACATAGAAATTCTAATATTAGAATATCGGAACATAAACGCAGTTTTTCAAATAAAAAATCAGATTCAAATTACGCGAATCATCTCTTAGAAAATAATCATTCTTTCGACCCACAGTTTGAAATTTTGCATACAGATAATAAATATTGGAAGGTAGATCTTTGGGAAACTTTAGAAATCAACAAATACAAACACTCGGTAGACTCATCAATGAACAAGTCGATTTAAGCCCTTCACCTCTATTGAATCTTTTCGGGGAGCAATCTATTCCTTAATTTTATTGGATATACCTGTCATAAATAACCACTTAAGAATAAGCAACCCAATAAGCTTTTAGTTACTCAAGAACATTTATAGTTATATTGCTACCCCGAAATATTACGGAGTACCTATCTACGATTCCTCAGTCAAAATTCAAACACTTTAGTTTTAATTGCCACTATATTCAACTAGTCACAGGCAGCCGCCGCTGGTCAAAGGAAATTTCGGGTGGACACTGAGGTACCAGGAGCTCGCGACCGATGTTGGAGGTGTCTGTAACCTGGGTCGTCAACCGGAATACCGATTTCAGTAGGAGATGTTTGGCTTACCCACGTACCCAAGCTGGCCCACCAATGCCGAAAGTCACAAGCTTTCAATTGGAAGGATCTTGATCCGAAAAATGTTCCACCGGTGACTAGTCGGTAACATGAGGAGTAGTAGTAGCACACAGGAGCATTTCTGGTGTGCCCGAATTTGAGGTTGGCTTCGTGGGGGTAGTGGTTGAAAACCCACATTGAGTTAGAGGGAAACCTCGACGTGTGAGTTGCGATCTCAACTCGGGCATTAACGTGCAAAGTTGGTAGACGTTGGATAGAGCCTCGCTCCCACCACTGAGGATGGAGAGCTTATGACCCAAAGTTAATGGTAGCCACGGCTGATATGTGGCGCGTATCTCAATCCCTGTCTAATGGTGACCGTGGCAATGTGCCGAAAGGCAGGTGTGTCACATTAACTAGTATATATTTATAAGATGTTTTTTATTGATATACACAAAAAGAGAAGGAAAGAAAACTTATCTGAAAAATGAAAGGGTGAAAGTAAGGAGTCGTCTATCTCAGAATTCTCTAATATAGGTTATCCTCCTAGGGTTCCTCGGGCTGGTAAACGGGTCGTTGCTACATTCAGACGTGTGGGTTGGCCTTGTCTTCAAGGTGCAACCTAGGACACGAATTATTAACGGGTAAACTACCCATTTCACACCTGATATTTAGTTAATAGTAGGACATTCGTCATTTATTGAAGATATTGTTTTTAAAACTTTTTGAATTCCCTAATTTTCCAAAAATCTGATAACTACTGTCTTGAGATGATTTCGGAGCCACCATAAAAATGAGTTAAATTGACAGAATCATCGGAAAATGAAAGGGATACAGGAACATAGAATATCAAGGAAATTATGAAGAGGGGAAAAGACAACAAACTCGAATATAAGATTATGGTAAAGTTCGATCGGAGCAATGAAAATGAAATTTAGGAATTGAATATAGATAGATAGAAGCAGCTTGTAAAGTGAAGTAAGCACGTTACAGCGTTCATTGTGATGCCGAATAGATGTATGTTCGTTTCTGAGACAATTAGAAGTAAAACAAGAATATTCTCTGCGAATATCGTAAACACTATTCAAAGTCATCTATTCAAGGAATTACACAACATGTCGTGAAGTATCTAATTTGAATTATTAACATAATAAACAGGAAAGTCTGAATTACATAATATTGATGCTGCAGTATACCGTATTGTCACGCTACTAATCTGATGAAACAGGTTCATTCTGATTTCTTGGACAAAACATCTAGCTCTAATGCACGCAAAGGTACTTGGAATGTAATTAACAGTAAAGGCTTATAGCAAGGCTATAGTTCACCAAGAGCTTGCAGAGAGTTCTGGGATGAGTTTGTCGAACTACAGAAGGCTACAGCTGTTCCTGTAGAGCTCAAAGGCAACACTTAGCTATAAGATCGAAAAAGAGAGTTCATTTAATTTCTGGAGTAATACGAGAGCTGTTCAACACCACTTTGATAGCTGTGACAGCCGGAGTGGGTCAGCCCAATAGTAACGCCTATCACGAGACCTTTGCAGTCCATTGGTTAAGAATTGAAGATTAATAATCCAAGTTCGAAGAATTAAGATATGTTTTCATATCCTTAACATAGCCTTTTCGAGAAAACCAATAATATTTAAGTGGGACTCTTGATAAAGTTTCATATTGATGTCGGTAAAATTTTTTCATAAATAATGATGCATATTTTATTAATGAATGTCAGAATGGACCGATATTAGTTTTTCATGTTGGAATATCAGAAGTTAACGTGGAAAAAATGAACCCAATTCCAGAACATCATGATTACCATTTAAAATACTATTTCCTCGACCTGCCTCCGTCCATGCAATCTAGATGATCAAACGAGTTATTAGTTTATATCATCTATCCTCTATTTGTTCGTTGCTTTGAAGATCAAAGTATGATTCGTCCGAGCCATGACAATTTAGATATTCTATAATTTTCCGCTTTACTGGGTTATTTCAATAGAGGAAATATAGAAACCTAGATAGTCCATAGTGCTTAACATTCACGGAGGTGAGGTATTTGAAATCAAAGTTGAAATATTCTTCGTTCAGTTCGTTTTAAATTTCGATTGAAACAATTTTTGATCTCCAGTGATTTTCGACTGGGAAGTTCATGGTTTTATATTCATTAAATGAAGGATGCTGTTTATGTTTTTCTCCGCTGACCTAAATTAAATAAACTTCTCAACAAACGAAGCTTACCAACTTATAAGCTCCAGAAATTCTCTGTTTTACGCTTTGAATGTTTCGAAATATCCTGTGTGCCCCAATTCTTTCACTAATTTGTAATAATTCGACTCTCAAAATTAATTTTTTTTCTTATATCGTTACTTTATTTAATAACTGTTGCATTAGCTTGGAGAATGCTTGGACTATTTCTATATCATTTTATTGCCTGTTGGTTTATGAAGTTTTAACGAAATACTAACTTACCTACATTCTGCTTAAACGATTGTCTAAATCTTTGTTGTTGCTAGGTTTGGTAGAACTGTTTTCTATACTTACGAAGAGTTTGATCTGTAATTTAGTTTGTTTACTGTGCTCGATATTGTCAGTTCTCACAAGTGTGTTCTGCGATTTCGCAATAAATAAAAATATCGAGAAAATTTCGTATTGAAAATGAAATTTCTTTTGCCGAATCGCTGAAAATGTTATAGAAGATTTACGGTTAATCGACTTTATCGAAAACACGTGCATATAACTGGTACAGTGCATGAAACAGCAACCGAGATGTGCTTCGCTCTGGTCGGCCATCAACATCTTCAACTGAAGTTGAAATCGAAAAGTGAAGGACATGGTAACTGAAAATTGAAAACATGCTAGAACGTGTCAATTCCTACCCGACATTAATGAAACGCATTGTAACTGGTGATGAGACATAGGTTTATACTTCGATATGCAAACCAGTCAACAAGCTTCAGAATGGCGCCTTCCAAATGAACCGATACCGAAACGGTAAATAAAGAATATTACCTCAGCGTTAATTCATCGAGAGAGACCAGATTTGTAAAAAGAAAAATCATGTATTTGGTACCAAGTTAATGCAGCATCTCACAAGGCTATCATCGACCACAAACTCAACAAATACTTTGGAACAACCACTGTATTCACCTGATAAGACCCTGGCTGACATTTATCTTCCACTCAAATTATTACTGTTTCGTTTTGAATCGATGGAAGATATGAAAGAGAATTCGCGGCGAGATGTGAAGTTGATTCCAGAGAAAGCGTTTGCAAAATGATGATTGATTCGTTAGCGTAAATGTATTATTTTGGAAGGGGCCTATTTCGAAGGCGATACAATAAATTTGGATAGAAAATAAATATTTTAAATAGACTACAAACATGTATTAAAATAGATTCGATAGTTCAAATCATCCCGAGAACTACTCACGTTTTAGGTGCCATCAAATTCACAACAGTAAACAGAATATTATTCTACTGTTTCCTGGTAATTAAATGATTAAGCTAACACTCACTATTAGCGAAAAACGCAAACACTTACTTCACATTTTGATTGAATATAAAAACATGAAATTAAAATATGAAAATAAAAACATATTATAAAAATAATCATTTGTCAATGAAGAACTGGAAGAAAAAACCAATAGACGAAACTGAAGCTGAATATGTGCGTTTCAGGATAATTCGTAAATCAACAATTCATAAAGCGAAAACCTTCAATGAAAGAATCAGAAATAGACTCTTGGAGCAGACCATTTGAACTCGTGAATTCTGATCTTCAATATTTGGGATCGGACCACTCGAATTATGACCTATTCATCTAAACATGACTCATTTCAAATTTACTCTTAGAAATATCTTAAAAAAAGAACAAAATCGGGCATGCTAAGCCTTTGAATGTGAATGCCAATTATCTTTTATCTTTAAGTCAAAATTTTTTCGCAAATTTTTCTTTAAATCAAACAAGATCCACGAAGAAATAATATATGGGCGATGTCAACCCAAATTGTTGGGTCCATAATGATTCTAAAACATCAGGCATCACTTGGAAGACTGAACCTGGCCATAGGGACTCTCTCGGTCAAACAGAGAGGAAATTGTTTTGTTGAATTTGTATTTTGAAGGGTTTTTTGCGATTATACTTCAAAATTGGCAAGCAAGAACAAGAAAGTGATTATGTTTCAGGAAACTCACACTGCGACTGAAGAACATCTCCGCGAAAGAGGAAATATCGCAGGTTTTGTACTTTTTGATTATCTCCAAGTCTTTTTTATGGCCTTGCTTGCTATGTAAAATCTTTTCTGAGATTCAAGTGAGTTTAGACATATAAGAGTCAGGTATAATTGTTGAAATATTTTTCGGATGGTTTTCTTTTTCCATTGTTACAGATTCCTGCCCCAAACCCCCTTCCTTTCATCCTTGTCTTCGTCTGGAAATCATGGAGTGCAAAAGAGAATGAAGCGGCTAAGCAGAAAAATCTTTGGTACTCTTTATGTACACACGACACTCACACAATATAAACAGACAAGCTATTGCTAGTGCAATAGCGAAAGGGAAAAGAGTTTTTTCCTCAGGTTTTTTCACTCGTTTATTGAATCATATGCAAGATAGTATGATTCCCCTGTTACATTTCCTGAGGTCAAACTTGTGTTTTTCTGACACACACCAAAATTTTTGATACAAGCATATATATATATATATATATATATATATATATATATATATATATATATATATATATATATATATATATATATATATATATATATGGATGGAGGCGTCCCAGTCTTATGTATATTTGTTGACCTATCGAAGGCTTTTGACACCGTCTGTCATTGTGATTTGTAAGTTAATGAGTTAATTATTTGAGTAAAAGAGAGCAAGTTGTAGAGATAGACGGTGTCAGAAGCTCTGAGACAATAGTTCAATGTGGAGTCCCTCAGGGGACAGTTTTAGGACCAATATTGTTTTGTATTTTTGTTAATGACCTCTTTGCCTTGAATACTTCTGGGGAAATAATATCTTTTGCTGATGATACAGCTATCCTTTACCAAGATATTTCTTGGAAATCTCTCAAGGAGAAGTGTGAAGTTGATTTTGAATTGATCTTGAGTTTTCTGAGGGAGAAGGGTCTCACTTATAATCCTGAAAAGACTGTATATGTACCTTTTGCGAGTTATATAACCTCATTGCCAGATTACATTCATTTAAATATTCAAGTGGAGAATGATATCATTCAAATAAGACAGACAAGATCAGTCAAGTACCTCGGGGTGGTGTTGGATTCTCATCTTCGATGGGACTCTCACGTATTGTTAGTGTCAAGGAAAGTACGAGGTCTCTTACCTTTGTTCAAATACTGTAGGGAATTCTGTGATGTGACTCAATTGAAGGTCCTCTACTCGGCATTGGTTCGGTCTTTGTTGGGTTATGGGATCCTTGTATGGGGTGGTGTAGATACTTGCTACCTAAAGAAATTAGAAGTATTACATAAAAGAGTCATTAAATGTATATTGGGAAGAAATATTACTTACCCCTCAGACGAATTATTTCATGAAGCTGAGTTACTGGATTTGAGGCAGCTTTTTTGTAGTAGAATGCTTGTGTATTTTGTAAGCAATAAAAGTGAGGATCATTTAATTTCTCATGGTTTTCGGACCCGATATGCAACATGAAGTTATTTGCTTCCTAGAATGGCTAAAACAGTGGGTCAGAGATGAATTCACATTTCTGGCGCCCAGAGCTATTAATATGCTACCTTTAAAGTTAAGAAATTTAGTCTCTATAAATTTGTCCAAGAAAAAAGTTAAAAAGTGGCAACTATCGAATCCACGCTCATTGATGTTATCTATGGTCGACATTAAAAATGCTCCAATCAGATAGATCAATCAAAACCAACCGCCTACAAAAAAAATTGTACTGTTTTCACTGGGAATGGTTATTTTTCTTTTTTCGTGTTCTGTATTGGTCGAATTTTTCTTTTGTATTTCTCTTACTAAGGCTTCTTTGTTAAATACTTACCGCATATAAAACCATGCGCAAGGGCTACCTTCAATGGTTTTCTATTGCTTAATTAGGTATAAAGAATAATATTAAGTTCTATTTTACGTCTTTGTTTCATTGTATTAGTTGTTCCATATTCTATGTAAACATACTAGAATATTATTGATACGTATGCTGTAGAGTGATTGAAATAAAGAAATTATTATATATATATATATATATATATATATATATATATATATATATATATATATATATATATATATATATATATATATCTTTAAGTTGGTAGGACTGTCATTGATATTTGTGCCAAGGTTCATATCGAAATATTCGTAAGTGTTTGAAATATGCTTCGTTTTTCAAACTCCTAGAAGTGATTTTTCCAATTTTTATGTCTGCATTTGTTGAGCAAAGTATTTGCATTGAATTTTATTTGCGCAATGAATTTTCTGCTACTGATTCATTGAGGATGGTGCAAAAAGACTTTGGTGATGAGGCTATGTCAGAAAAATTTTTTTTACAAGTGGTATAAAGAGTTCCAAAAAGGTCAAGAACGCGTAGAAAACGAAGAGCGTACCAGTCGACCATCAACCTCGATCGACGGTCAAAAAATCAAAAAATTGCTGCTTGTAAATCGATCAATACCATTTTGAAGGATGTTATGGGCCTCAAGTGCATCAAATCTCGATTGGTACCGAAAATACAGAATTTTCTGTGTCGAACAATGCTTTCTGAATAGCAGGACAAAATGAAACGCATTATTACATGAGGTGAGATGTGGATCTCTGCTTACGACCCAGAAGCAACCGATCAATCAAGTTTATATCGTGCTAAAGGTGGGGTAATATCAAAAACTCCGCTCCTAGGTCGCTCAAAAATCAAAGTCATGTTGACTGATTTTTTCGACTATCGCGGTGTTGTGCATTTTAAGTTCCTCCCGTCGGGTCAAACCATCAACAAAGATTGTTACTTGAGCGTTATGCGTGTGAAGCTATTCGCCTTAAGAGACTGGAATTGTGGCGAGACAATTCTTGGTTTTTGCACCGTCTCACACTGCATTGATTCTTCTTGACCATTTCGCCAAAAAACTCGACGCATATTGTACCACCGTATTCACCTGAATTGGCACCGCATGACTACTGGTTATTTGAATTGTGGAGGCCGTTACTTGATGTAGATTTAAGATATAAATGAGATAAAAAACACAAGGTTTAACTTTAATCTACACTTTATTTGAAAAAAATTCGACGACGTTTTGCTGACACAGCAGCTTTATCAAGAATGACAAACAGATTGAAGAGTATGGTATTATAAACAAATCGTAGAACAAGTTGGATGAATAACAGGAAAATCCACACCGAGCCATTGTACAGTTAGTATGAAGGGTAATAAAACTAATTAAACAAGTTGAGTAGGGGTGAATAATTCACATCTACCTGTTCATTCAAAAGCTTGTCCGAATGTTTGTATCTATTTATTTCTAATGCTTCTAGGAGATCTAATTTTAAACTTTTTATTTTATATGTAATATGTCAAAGTTTTTATTGAATGAATGGTTTTCTTTTATTAAGTGGTTTGAATAATTTGAATCAGATTTATTTTTATCGAAGCTACGTTTATGTTCAGATGTTCTTATGCCAAAACTCCTATAGGTCCTACCGATATAAATTTTATCACAAGAACCGCAATTGAGTTTATAGATTCCTGATTTACTTGAGTTTTCAACACGAGATTTATTATTTTTAATATGTTTACCTAAGTTATTAGAAGTTTTGAAAGTTATATTAAGATTTTGTTTGACGAGAAAGGATTTAATAGTTGTACTTGCAGAACCGCAGAATGTTAAACTGTTGAATATTTTATAGTCCTTATGAATAGGATATACTTCATTTATTGCTTTCTGATACAGTTTTTAACGAATGATTAGATCTATCATATCCGGATTATATGAATTATTAATGGCTATCTGTTTGATGATATTTTACTCTTTATTATAATCTTCTACTGATAAAGGTAAATTGAGTAACCGATGTACCATGCTGTTTAAAGCTGCAACTTTGTGTTGAATTGGATGTAATGAGTAGTTAACCTAGCTATTCATCATTACATCAATTAGATATTAATAATTCAAATATGTTAGATCTAATCATTCATAAATTAAAATAAACAATGATTTCAGATTGTAAAAAATAAACACCATTTTCAAAAAGTGTATTTTTTTTATCTCATTATACTGGTTATTTAGCAAACTCAAAATACCGCTCTGTTTGAGTCTTGGAAGAGAGAGCTGAAGGCCATGCTGGAAATCGACTTTGAGTGTTAAATCGGGAAATCCGTTGGAAATCTGGAAGGGATTTCGGAGAAAAATAAATAATTTTCAAAATTAATGCTGAGTCACCTCATTTTTTGGTCACAGTAGTATAAGATATTGTACAAAGAGAAAATGATAATATCCTGGGACATTTAAGAAATTAATAGTTACAAAAAATATTGGTTATGAAATATAAGTATCTCTAGACGCATTTTACTGAATGAATTTCTTGCATGAATGAAACGGGGAAGAGAATTCAATTTAATTTTGTTATGGAACAAAAACATTATTTGCATATAATATATACGGATGCTCACACGCCACCAATGCATTTACAAATACAAATTTGCAATTCAATATACGATGCAATATTACGTATATGTTTGTTTACATAATTTATTTTATTGGGATCAATAAACCTTTTTATTGATTACTCGAAAACATTCTACTCTGTAAGTCTGTTAGATGGAACCGTTAATGACAAACCTATATGATTTTTACTACTAGAGAGGTAGATATATGAAAGTAACATCGCGTGAAGATGTTAGAACTGTTTTCCCGATGGCAGTTGGCACTGTCCTTCCAGATATTCTGGTACGCCTTATTTTAGACAGTGATGGCAATTCAATATGGGCATCAGTTCATCATCATCATCATCATCTCAGAGAAAATGTTATGACAACCAAGTGTTTGGTCCACAAGTTGTATAAGTTTTTCGACGCTTCTTTCATAATTTCAAAAACAATAGAAAAAATTGGATCTGTTCTATCTAGACAAATAGTTAACATTCTGCTGATTTCAAACTCGGAAATTTGAACCAAAAATTATACTTAAGCTCTGGTCCCCAAATTGTCAAAAAGTCGAGAGGATAGTATGGATAATCCGAGAATATTTTATAAGTACTTTCATTGAAATTTTTTCTAACTAATTTTCCAGATAATATCTTTCTTTGTTTCAGGTTACTATAGCAACAGAGTTAGGCAAAGTTGTAACGCGAATGCAATTAGAAAGATCTGAGGTGGCGTTTTATGTATATACTAATGGCAGTACGCTCAGGTAAGCAAAATCACATCAAAAATGAACTAATAATCAGATGCTTTTAGAGTTGGTAAATTTAGGTATATAAGGTTTTTGGAAATCTGATTAGTTACTGTATTACACATCATTATAATTTTACTACAGATCAAATCTGGAACAAAGATTCCAATTGACAGATGCTGCACTATACAATATGAGCAGCTGGCCAAATGTTTCTTTACCTCTTGAAAATGGAAGAACAGTAAGTTTGGATCAGTATGCTTTTCAAGAAAATTTGAAAAATTTCAGGTAAGTTTACATTTTGAATTATTTTTTTACGATTAGTATTTATCTGTATTACGATACTGATAGCTGCATTGTTCGAATGAAAGAAATAGTATTATTGATCTTTGAAGGTTAACACATATTGGAAGGAAAAACAAACTTCGTTTTCAAAAATTTCTGAGTGGGTGAAAATTGCTCGAATTTTGACCGGGAATGTTGATTATCTTGGTATAGCAACAGTTTTGACAGATCTTGACATTCCACTATGGAACACTTGACAATTCAATAACGAAAATATTATTATTTTTTTTTTGGTATCGGTTGAATGGTATGAATCTCACAAACATCTATTTTCAACAAGACAGCGGCACTATTGAATTTATTGTATGAGAAGTTTATGGGTTTTATTATAAATTTAAGCGGTGAAATCGAAACACAAAAATAAGTCAATTTTTGTTTCGAGGGGGACATCTTTTGTGGTACAAAACTTTCCTGAAATATCAACCCCCTAAGCGGGGGTTGCAATCCTTGAACATTTTGAATGGGGAAGATGGGTCGAGTGATGACTCAAAAGAAAGGTGGTATCTTTGTCTACATTGCCTTGAATGAATTTTCATTTTTAATTGAAAACTGTTAAAGATACAGGGTTAGCAAACTGAAAGATAGGGAAAACTATTTCCCTGGGACGACTCAAGTTTCAGTGAGGTAAAATGGAACAGATCCATGCAGATCAATGGCAGTCATCATCAAGTACCATCCTCATCTCGAATTTCAACCCCTAGAGCAGGGGTGACAACCCTTGAAAATTTGGTAGAGGGTAGATGGGTCCAGTGATGCCTCGAAAGAAAGGTGTTATCTTTGTCTGCATCTCCGTGAACGAATTTTCATTTTTCATTGAGAACTGTAGAAAATACAGAGTGAGCTACTGAATAATAGAGGAGACTATCTATCGCCCTGAGCTATTCAAGTATAAGTGCAAAAAAATGGAACAGATTCATTCCAGATCAAAGGCTGTCATCTTCGATCTAAATGAATCTATTCCAGTTTTTCGCACTAATACTCCAACAGTCTTGGGGCGATAGTCTTCTCTATTTTTCAGTGGCTCACTCTGTATCTTCTACAGTTTTCAATAAAAAATGAAAATTCTTTCACGGGAATGCAGACAAAGATGTTACCTTTCTTTCGAGTTATCACTCGACCCATCTACCCTCTTCCAAATTTTCAAGGGTTGTCACCCCTGCTCCAGGGGTTGAAATTCGAGATGAGGATGGTACTTGATGATGACTGCCATTGATCAGCATGAATCTGTTCCATTTTACCTCACTGAAACTTGAGTAGTCTCAGGGAAATAGTCTTCCCTATCTTTCAGTTGCTCACCCTGTATCTTTTACAGTTCTCAATTAAAAATGGAAATTCATTCAAGGCAATGTAGACAAAGATACCACCTTTCTTTTGAGTCATCACTCGACCCATCTTCCCTAATCAAAATGTTCAAGAATTGCAACCCCGTTGATATTTCAGGCAAGTATTGTACCACAAAAGATGTCCCCCTTGAAACAAATGTTTTTGGGTTTTGATCAGAAATGAATATCTTGGCAGATATAGCCTCTATTTAGTTTTCGTTGAAGCACCCTGTATAATAATCATACATCATAAAAGAAATAAAATGAAAAATCTTTTACACAGTTTGTCTTATTCTACTTCGAAATTACAGTACACTTGATGAAAAGCCCTTTACAAGCTGCAACTTTTTGAGAATCCTGAACTTCTCGTTAATCAGTCTTGGATTTTCATTAGTTATAGTTTTACTTACCAGAGAAACCTTTTGGATAGATGACTCAAAGACTGAATCATGTGAAAAAAAGAGACGTTTGGCGTTATTTACTAGCAATATCGATTCTATTAGTTGGAATACTCGAAATAATGCCTGAACCAAATATAAACACAGTTCATTTGTGTAGCAGTGACAATATTTGTATTAACTGAATAATTGCAGGTTGAAGATAAGCTTCGAAGAAATTACAATGCAAGAAGTTCTGTTGTGGTACACATCTGTGAATGGTGCTCTCTTGGATCACCTTACAAATCAAATAAAAGAAACCGATAACAGTGGGGTTTGGAGGTTAGACCTTTTGTTTTCTCTTTCACTCTTTTTTGACGACCTCATCATCAATCTTTTTTTTTCAACATTTTCATTTTCGTTTTGAAGTTATATTTATAAAAGTTTTTTTCGTGTCATTCATTGTAATTGATCAATACATTATCTCGGCGATGGTGAAATAATTCATTGATTTCCTTATCTTTCCAAGAAGTAAATTGTTCATCTCGAAGATACTGTATAATGTGAGTTCGACTATCATTCAAGAGAGGAATAAGAATTCGCAAAGCGTTTAAGTTTAATTCTGTCACATCTTCGATATTCTTGCATGATTAGAAGAGGTTCTCCAGCAGTTGTTGATTACGTTTTGTTTGCGTTGAAATTGACCAATTTCAATCGGAAAACGGTTGGTGTCAGGATAGAAAAAACAAATAGCATTAGATGGAAAAGACGAAAAAAATTGTAATCTCATATCTTCCTGGAATGCTTGGATCTTTATGGCTATACTAAGTTACCAGTAGCAGAAACGAGATTGTGGTCGGATTTGTCTAAGGAACCTAAGACCTGTAAACGGTAATCATCTTGATCTGAAACAAGAAAGAGATCGAGAGCATTGGGAAAATCGGTTATATTTTCAGGAATTCTTGTAGGCTCATCGACAAGTTGAGTAAAGTTGCGACTGGAAGCAAAGGCTTCCGCTTGCCTTTCTGCTTTATCAGTCATATTTGAGTGTTGGAGCCAGTTGGCGGTTAAATAAAAAGCGCCTATACGTTATAGGAATGACAGATCAGCTGAAATCATTGTTGATGTCCTTGGAATTTTGCAGGTAATCCCAAGGCAGTCTCTTGCTCGATATGCATAAGACCTCGAGTTATTCAAGACTTCAACTTGATGTCGTGACTTGGGCCTGCACCTGTACCAGATCCAACAGATCCGGGAACTCAAAGTTAATAACCCAGGGCAATGTTGTTGGGGTAGCAAAAAAGTCAACCAACACAAGGTACACCAGATGATGAATTGGGTGAGAATTTAGAGTCGCAGGCGTTATTGATTCGTACACTGGCTAGAGGATCAAAGTCTTCGGCGAATACTACAGATGATAACCGATTTCTTTCACCCCGCATTTATTTATACTTGGTGTGGTCGAATTTTCTGTTCGCGGGGGCTTATTTAAATAAGCCAAAAGCGACCAGGCCGTCGTCAGCAAAAATAAGACACTTAATAAAATTATTTTTATTTGAGGAGTCATCTTTCGAATTTACCAAACTTATTTTACGTCCTATCATCTATACTTCCTTTAATTTATCCTTATAGATATCTTCTAGCATTCAAAAACCTCCTACGTAGCATAGAGAGCATCGGAATAGCAGCGGTTTATGGGGTTAATTATTTCGGAAGAGGGCATCTGAAAAGTGCCAACTACATTAGTTATATCAAGCACGACGCTGTCTCCAGAGACCTTCTAAATGCTTCCTTGAATTTCGTTCCCGAAATGAAAGCTGAATATAAAAGGCTCAGAGTAATCATGCCAAATTATGGAAAAATTAAACTAAAGTAAAGACGAACGATTTATATGTTAATCATACTGAAAATTCTTTTTCTAGAAATGACATAATTACGAGAAACGTTCCTAGAACAGGTGATTTGGACGAAGCTATTGATTATTTTGATACGATAGCTTTGTATTCTGATGAATTGAGAAAATTGCAGAGATTCTTGAGGGTCTTTATCACGTGAGTATCTTCTTTCAGGAACGAATGAGGATTGTAGATGGTAATTTTAGAAATCAAGTGAGTAATACATTGAATGAAGCTGCTAACAGTGAAATGATAAGTATTGGAATACTTCTTGTGGTGTTGGCTGTATCACCAGTTATTATTTGGTTGGTGAGGAATGCAGTAAAGACGATACAGGTAATGTTTAGCGGTGTACTCTGGTTATTCCACTTTGAATATAACTGCATGAAGAAATAGGTGGCAGGATCTTATAAAAAACAAACTTTTGAATACACTACAAATTGCTACATAATCTGGAAACATTCTGCATACAGTGTAGCCCCAGTGTGAAATGGTTTCTCGAAATGGACAAGCCGAAAACAATCGATGTTAAATATTTTTTAAGCCATCTAACCGAGAATGGAAAATCGCGAAATTCTTGGTAATTATTTTCGTAAAAAATATTGGAAATTCTGTTCTCTACATTGAAAATGTTAAGAGCGTACATTATACTTTTCGTAATAACAAAAATGCTTTCTACTTGCGGTATTATCGGCATTGATTGTAGTGAAATTTGCGAGTTGGATCTCACAAACGTATAACCTCGTAATTTTAATTAATTTCAATTATTGATTCCCCTTTGGATAACAACAAAAAATTGATTCGAATAATTAATACCACTTCTGCCTTTCTTAAAGGCAAAAACTGTGAGCTGCCAAATTGGTACCATTTGAACGGTTAAACTAGGCGGCTATTAAATTAAATGAGTAAAATGAATATTTTTGTAAAGATACTTTATATATGTTTGTACCTTAACAAATCATGAAGAATACTTCTTATATTTTAGTTATATGCTGCAAATTTAGCAACGAAGGCTAAGGAACTGAAGAAAGAGCAGAAAAAGAGTGATTTGTTACTATTTCAAATGCTCCCACCTAGTGTTGCCACACAGCTTAAACAGACTCGTCAGGTAAAATGCACATACTAGTAATTAAATTTTAATAAACTGTATGGTATTCTATCTTCACAACAATGCACCTGTGCGAACGAGCATTTAATTATTAAAACATTTCTTAAATTCACTTATCGGGATGTAATTCAAGCTTTCCAGTTATTTTAAAAGTACCTCCTTCACGGTGTCGAAACGGTTTCTTATTATATTCCTTTTGATATAAATGAGATAAAAAATACAAGGTTTAACTTTAATCTACACTTTATTTGAAAAAATTCGACGACGTTTCGCTGACACAGCAGCTTTATCAAAAATGACAAACAGAATGAAGAGTATGGTATTATAAACAACTCATAGAACAAGTTGGATGAATAACAGGAAAAACCCACACCGAGCCATTGTACAGTTAGTATGAAAAGTAATTGAAAACTAATTAAACAAGTTAAGTAGGAGTGAATAATTCACATCTACCTGCTCATTCAAAAGCTTGTCCGAATGTTTGTATCTATTTATTTCTAATGCTTCTAGGAGATCTAATTTTAAACTTTTGATTTTATATGAAATATGTCAAAGTTTTTATTGAATGAATGGTTTTCTTTTATTGAATGGTTTAAATAATTTGAATCAGATTTATTTTTATCGAAGCTACGTTTATGTTCAGATGTTCTTATGCCAAAACTCCTATAGGTCCTACCGATATAAATTTTATCACAAGAACCGCAATTGAGTTTATAGATTCCTGATTTACTTGATTTTTCAACACGAGATTTATTATTTTAATATGTTCACCTAAGTTATTAGAAGTTTTGAAAGTTATATTAAGATTTTGTTTTACGAGAAAGGATTTAATATTTGTACTTGCAGAACCGCAAAATGTTAAACTGTTGAATATTTTATAGTCTTTATGAATAGGATATACTTCATTTATTGCTTTCTGATACAGTTTAATACGAATGATTAGATCTATCATATCCGGATTATATGAATTATTAATGGCTGCCTGTTTGATGATGTTTAACTCTTTATTATAATCTTCTACTGATAAAGGTAAATTGAGTAACCGATGTACCATGCTGTTTAAAGCTGCAACTTTGTGTTGAATTGGATGTAATGAGTAGTTATGTATAATTGTATCAGTATGTGTTGGTTTACGAAAGACCGAAAAAACATGATTATTATTTCGTTTAGTGATTTTCAAGTCCAAAAATTAATGGAATCGTTCTGTTCAATTTCTATCGTGAATTTTATGTTCAAATGGATGGAATTAATGAAATTAAGAAATAAATCTAATTGACAAGAAGTTCCAATGAAACATACTAAGATATCGTCAACATATCTATACCAATAAAGAAATTTGGAAATGAGTGGATGTGTATGAATTTTCTGTTCAATATTATTCATAAAATCTCTGCTAAAAGTTGAATATTATTCAATATTACTGATTTAATTATGTGGTTAACATGATTCGAATTCAACGTGTTTTCGATTAATATTTTGACATCACCTGGAGGAACACTTGGGTATAAATTCTTAACATCAAACGAAATAAGTTTTGCGTTAGGTGGTAGGTTAACGTTTTTAATGTTATTCATCAATTTTCAATTTTCAATTCATTTTTATTTTCAACAACATCTATTACAGTAGTGAAAATGGTTTGATCATGGGAAATCCTTTGAGTCCACTTTTAGCAGAGATTTTTATGAATAATATTGAACAGAAAATTCATACACATCCACTCATTTCCAAATTTCTTTATTGGTATAGATATGTTGACGAAATCTTAGTATGTTTCATTGGAACTACTCGTCAATTAGACTTATTTCTTAATTTCATTAATTCCATCCATTTGAACATTAAATTCACGATAGAAATTGAACAGAACGATTCCATTATTTTTTGGACTTGAAAATCACTAAACGAAATAATAATCATGTTTTTCGGTCTTTCGTAAACCAACACATACTGATACAATTATACATAACTACTCATTACATCCAATTCAACACAAAGTTGCAGCTTTAAACAGCATGGTACATCAGTTACTCAATTTACCTTTATCAGTAGAAGATTATAATAAAGAGTTAAACATCATCAAACAGATAGCCATTAATAATTCATATAATCCGGATATGATAGATCTAATCATTCGTAAAAACTGCATCACAAAGCAATAAATAAAGTATATCCTATTCATAAAGACTATAAAATATTCAACAGTTTAACATTCTGCGGTTCTGCAAGTAGAAATATTAAATCCTATCTCGTCAAATAAAATCTCGATATAACTTTCAAAACTTCTAATAACTTAGGTAAACATATTGAAAATAATAAATCTCGTGTAGAAAAATCAAGCAAATCAGGAATCTATAAACTCAATTGCGGTTCTTGTGATAAAATTTATATTGGTAGGACCTATAGGAGTTTTGGCATAAGAACATCTGAACATAAACGTAGCTTCGATAAAAATAAATCTGATTCAAATTATTCAAACCACTTAATAAAAGAAAACCATTCATTCAATAAAAACTTTGACATATTACATATAAAATCAAAAGTTTAAAATTAGATCTCCTAGAAGCATCAGAAATAAATAGATACAAACATTCGGACAAGCTTTTGAATGAGCAGGTAGATGTGAATTATTCACACCTACTTAACTTGTTTAATTAGTTTTTAATTACCTTTCATACTAACTGTACAATGGCTCGGTGTGGGTTTTTCCTGTTATTCATCCAACTTGTTCTACGATTTGTTTTTAATACATACTCTTCAATCTGTTTGTCATTCTTGATAAAGCTGCTGTGTCAGCGAAACGTCGTCGAATTTTTTCAAATAAAGTGTAGATTAAAGTTGAACCTTGTGTTTTTTATCTCATTTATATCATGGATCTACATCAAGTAACGGCCTCCACAATTCAAATATTCCTTTTGAGTCTGGGAAACAAGAAAAAATCACGAGGATTCATATACGGTGAATAGACAACGATCAATTGGTGACCTTCTTGTATACCTTACCCACTTGGCATGGCGAATCAAGTGCCTTCGTTCTTGATATCTCAAAGGTCTTGGTAAGCGGCGTTGATGAATAAACTAATAGCATATGACCTCTCGAAAAATTGCGTTGTTGGATTAGTAGCTTTCTTTTCAGTAGATTGATTCGGGCGGTAGTTGCTGGTGTAAGGTGTGAATCTTTTCAGGTTAATGTAGGAGTACCCCAAAACTCCATATTCTCGCCTCTCTTGTCTGCTGCAGTCCACCGAGAACAAAATATTTGGGTTTGCGAACGTCTGAACCCAGGTATACTTATTCTTTAAAGAGCGTCTTATAACTGCTGAGGAGTCACGCCGACAAAGAGCAAGTCACCGAATGCAGACTTGGAGAATGTCAAAGTGGTGCCGGTTGAATTAATTAATTTTAACCCGAATAAGATGCAATCAAAAACGTTGTCCAGAAAAGTCACAGCTGGAGAACCCTCTATTCACGAATTGCCTCAGAAACGAACATGTATTTCAGTTCAATTGGAGTAATGCTGTTTCTGGTTAAGAACTGCTTCACGTAGATGGTGTGGGTCGTTGCGTTGTCACTTTAGTATAACCAGTCGTTTGTACGCCGAGACTCTAGCCGGGAACTCTTCAATTTTTTCCCAAAACTCCAATTAGAACTTCTGGTTAACAGTTTGACCAAAGAGAAGAACTCCGCGTCCACAACACCTCTGCAATCGAAGCAACAAGTCAGATATATATATATATATATATATATATATATATATATATATATATATATATATATATATATATATATATATATATATATATATATATATATATATATATATATATATATATATATATATATATATATATATATATCTCAAATGACTTACCCACAGAAGCGACATCATTATCTTGATGTTCACTTGGCGAGTTTTTTGGAACAAAGAGAGCCAGGTGTTTTCCACTGAGTTGATTGCTGCTTTGTACATTGGAAAAAATTCAGGGTCTTCTTCGAGTAATGATTTGAAGCTTAAAACACTCCGTTTGCTCACCTGTCAGAAGGCGAGGGACGATTTTGGCTACAACTCTGTTTATGTTTGAATCTTCAAATGAAATCCTCTGATATTCTAGTATCACAGAGTAGATCAATAGCTTGGCGATGGTCTTTAGGAACGAAAACACTGATTTTGTTGATGTTTTGTCACTTCTTGACATTGATGGCGTCTTGCACGGGAATTGGCCTTATGCTGTTTGTGGCCAAAAACTGCTTTACGAAGATGGTGTGGGTCGGCGCGTTACCATGATGGAGGAATCAGTCGCTTGTACGCCAAAGACCCGACCTTTTTTTCTGGATACTCTTTCTTAATCTTTTCAAAAATCCAAGGAGAATTTCAGGTTTACAGTTCAACCGAATGAACTCCGCGTGCACACAATATTCATACAATCGAAGAAACAAGTCTGCATTATCTTGATGTGAGCAAGCTTCTTTGGAACAAGAAGAGCCAGTTCTCTCCCACTATTCCTATTGTTACTTCGTTTCGGAGTCGTATCCACAACAGCGCGATATATTACCAGTAATTACCTTGGAAAAATTCAGTGTCCTCTGCCGGTAATCGACGCTTCCTTTGTTCACATGTGGGGAGGTTGGACAGAGCTTTGGCTGTACCTTCTCATGTACAAACCTTTGGATAAAATCCTCTTAATTGATCATCATGATATTCCCGACATCTCACTGAATTGATTTATGGTTCAGCTACGACCTTTACGATCGAGGCCATTGATTTCATTGAAATGTTGTCAGTTCTTGACTATTGAGGGTGCCCTCAATGGGGTACGTCTCCAATCACCATTTTTCCCTTTTAAAAATGTAAAAATCACCGGTAGACTTCCGAACAAATTGTTTCATTGAAAAAATTCGGACCAATCGATCCACTCGCAGCGTACTAACTCAGAAGACGTTTCCCTAACCAACAATGAATTTCCTCACTCTTTATCTCCACCACAGCCTGGTTTCCATTACTTTTGGGTCTCCCCTCGTACTTCTTTCATACAAACATTTTTCCCCTGTTAATTTTCGGGAGCTCTTACACAAATTGTTTGAAATTCACATAGATGGCTAATATGATTATCAATTTCGAGACACTCTATATAGCTAGTCGTAAATATTTTTATTATTTTTTTTTATTTCTTCAGGTGCCGGCTGAGTATTACGCGTCGGTGACTGTCTACTTCAGCGACATCGTTGGTTTCACGGAAATTGCCGCAGTCAGTACCCCATTGGAGGTGATTTGATTGCTGCTTTTATCCTGTACGCATTTCATTCAACATGTTGTTTAATCAGTCGTTCGATTTTATAGGTGGTTACTTTTCTCAATAAAATATATAAAATGTTCGACGCCAGGATTGAATGTTATGACGTTTACAAGGTTGAAACTATTGGGGATTCGTATATGGTGGCGTCAGGATTGCCTGTTAAAAACGGTAAGAACAATTCTTGAGAAAAATTACTTTAAAATTTTATTATCATTTTAAAACACAATATTTGATATACATCCATGTACTCATAGCCAAATAGCCAACTAAGAAGTTTAAGGTATTCTATGTGTAATTCTATTCACTCTGTGAACCTAACCTAACCTAGTTTCAAGCATCTGTCAATTTCTGTCAAAATGATTCCGTGTCAACCTCGATAACTTCAATTAAATCAGTATTTTTTTCAGTGCATATATAGATTCAAGCAGTTCCGATTTATTAAAATTCTAATGTAATAATGGGACAATATAATGATGAGACAAATATCTTCCGCGATACACTTCGCGAGGAGTCTACATATCTAAATTTGAGACAAGAAGAATTATTTAAAAATCCGTAGATCAACGAATAATCCTTCCTGACAAGTTCCCAAATCTGCCCGCCATGCACGCAGCCCCCAAGAGCCACAATAGTGCAACTAAGCAGGATGCCGAGAAACGAAGCAGACTGCAGTTTCGTCTTTATTACGAGCTCATCAGTGTCGCATATCGCTTCTCAGCATCCTAACAAGCTAGATCGGGGTACCCCATCAATTCCAGAAGAGACAATATAACTGATAAACCACGAAGAAACGAATACGTTCTGGAGACATTTTTACGAGTTCGGTATTTGGGTTATAAGGCCGGCCACGGGCTCAAGAGTTCCTTTATCTTTACTCGATATTCGCACTCACATACTCACTCATATTATCTGACGATCTCTACTAATTTACTTCAATCGATTTGAAGAAATTAGTTCAATTTGTTCACTTACTTTGAAACTTTGATGTCTAATCTTTCTTGCTCAGGAAGCAAACACGTCTCAGAGATTGCCAGCATGGCTCTGGATCTCTTATCAGGGACCACACAGTTTCGAATTCCTCACCGAAAATCCGAAAGACTGCGAATAAGGTAGGTACAATTCATCTGATCAAGACAGAATATTGAAAAATCAATTTGATTAGATCTGGAGCTCATACAGGACCAGTGGTAGCAGGGATAGTGGGTTCAAAAATGCCCCGTTACTGTCTTTTTGGGGACACTGTGAACACGGCTTCCAGAATGGAATCTACGGGAGAAGGTGAGACTGTAAACATGCATTTAACTTTTACCTAATCCTCGTGGATTTGTATCTATACTCTTAAAATTTCTAATGGTCAGTTAACATTTTGGATCTTTATCTGTCTTGTGGTTATAGTGAAGCTGTCAACTCTGTGCCCAAGACAATGCTGTACCAGTTCCCCCCGGTGCAGACTCAGGGGTTTTGAGTAAATTCTGTTTCTACTATGTTCTTTGAATCGTCTTTGTATATTTTGATTTATCTATAAAAGTAGCCTCATTTTCACCATGTGAGGTGAGCAGGAGCAGGAGTTTGTCAGTAGGTACTTCCTATCATCAATAAAGTCTTATCTCTACTCAGCTTGTGTCGAAAGATTACTCACAGTGTGTATGTTTGCTATCGTTGCAATCTCTTCTAGAAATAGATTATGTGGTGGCGGTTTCAGCCTGATCTCAATTGCTTGATGGGTGTCTTAGTTATAGCTCCGATACGTAGACCATTCTTTGTACCTGACAGCTCAAACTCAACCATCGTCTGTTAGGCCAACCAAAAATCATCCTACGGCAGTTTTCATAAGAAATATAGTTCTTTTGAATCGTCCCTCAAAGTATGCGATCTTTGCAATTTCATTGTCAGGAATACACTCAAGTTTTTCAGTCGTGGTGACAAACCAAGCGTTAAGTTAAAATTACGTAATAGATTCCAGTTTTTTCTTCATGAAGAGTATCATCTTGGATCTATGTATGAGACCCAGAATATAATCTTCAAGTTCTTCTTGCGGCACAGCCTTTTGTTCCCCAGATTGTAATTCTAATGTACCATCATTAGATGGTAGATGCCTCGTACACCATCTTACAAAACATGTTACTCGATGAATATTCTCTTATTCTTTCTGGAGATGAGTAATCAAATAACAGTACAAGATCAGTAGACCTATTATTGATAACTGATCTTTAGAATGTCCCATTGATTTTTTGAAATCCGCTGACATTTTAAGAGGCATTTTTCAATGGGCGTTCAGTTTCGCAGATTCCCGATGGGAATAACACATGCTGGTACTGGTTCTATAAATCTTCTTTCCTTTTCCCTCCCTGCTAGAACTTTCTCTCCTCCTTACCTTACGGATGGATTGATGAGTTTCCGGCCTGACCAAGAAAAACAACGTTTTTAAGAATTTTTTTTATGTCTCAACATAATTTCCTTTTAGGCTGATACATTTCTCATAGCGGTGTTCTAGTCTAGTAATGCCATGCTGATTCGTCAAGTTCCTCAAAATACCCATTTATAGCTTCGATTACTTCTTCATTGCCCGCAAATCTCTTACCGCCAAGCCATGTTTTGAGGTTAGGAAACAACTAATAGTCACTCAGGGCTAGGTCTAGAGACTAGGGAGGGGGTGGCGTCTTATTTCGAACTTCAGATCATAGATTTTAGCCATGGTAACGTGCGAAGAATGCGCTGGTGCGTTATCGTGATGAAACAAAATATTTTTCTTCGCCAAATAGGGTCGTTTAATTTGCTCCTCGTGACTAAAACGTTGCAATAAGTCTGCGTAGTATTGACCAGTGATAGTTTTACCCTTTTCAAGGTAATCAAGTATATAATACCTCTTGCATCCCAAAAATCAATAGCCATAACCTTGTTTGCCAATAAAATTAGTTTTGCCTTCTTTGGAGTTGGTTCCTCTGTTCCAATCCACTGTTTAGACTGTTGTTTGGTTTCAGGAGTGTAGTGGTGGACCCAAATTTAGTCAACAGTAACGAATCGACGCAAAAATTCGCTTGGATTATGCTTATACAGCGCCAAATTGTCGGTAGAAATGGTTTTTCGAATCAATTTTTAGTAAACGCGACACCCATCTCGCACAGAGCTTTTGCATATGCAAATGTTGGTGCAAAATATTTTGCACACATTCATATGACATCTTACAGGTCTCAGCTATCTCAAGCACTTTTGATCTGCGGTTTTCCAGCACTATTTATGAATTTTTCGATTATATCTAGAGTTATGATCTCAACAGGGCGTCCTAAGCGTAGCTCATCAGAGGTGCTCACATGACCCATTTTAAACTCGGAAACCCACTGCTTAACGGTTGAATATGATGGGGAGGATGTCCCCAGTGTTGAATCAATCTCTTCTTTAATTTCCTTCCGTTTTGTTCAGCGTGCTCTCAAACGTAAACTAACATGGGGATCGGGCTGAAACTATACCTACAAGCTATATAAGGATGGTACTGTAGAAAACCACCTCCGAAGTAGGCCTAGTGGCGCCATCTCTTGGTCATGCCGGAGACTTATCAATCCAGCCTCTTATGCTTTATTAACTCTTAAACCACAGGCAATGGCAATACCAAACCAGTTTGCGTTGGGAATATTTCGGAATTTGAATGGCTTCCTTCCTATTCAGAATAATTCTGGTAAATACAGGAATTGTATAATAAGAATTGTTCATTTACGAAGATGAGAGAAATATCGAAACTTACCGACATCACAGAACGTTTTCAAGTAATTAAGAGTTGAATTAAACAGTAGCGTGAAGAGAAAATGGATGAAAATTAATATTGTGATAATTTTTAGCGTCGAAAATCCACATCAGTTTGGAAATGAAGAAGGCACTCGACGTTATTGGAGGCTACAGAACTGAACACAGGGGCTTAACTGATGTGAAGGTAAACAAGATTAATTTTCAATTTCATTCGAAAGGGAAAGTGTAAAATATTCATTTCTGAATTGGAGTGATATCTCAAATCAATTACTTCAACTGAAGATGTTGGGGAGACCAAAATTTCATTCTTAATTGTCATTAAACTCTTGTGATAGTATAATACACAGTTGAATTTCTTATTATCATCATGACTATCATGTAGTAACGGGGTATTCACTCAACAATTTGAGTTATACAAGGTCAACATGATTTTCAAAATGGGGCACATTAATGTTCAAAAAAACATCGCCTAAATTTTGATTATACATGAGTTTAGTTCATTTTCATCGTTCAAATGAATCGCAAAATCTTTGAAAATATTTCGTTAATCCTTCAGTATACGATATTGCGAGCACGATCTAGAGAAATGAAGTTAATCCTCATCACTTATTGAGTACTATTATTAGTTTGAATTTTTTGTATTACTATTCACATGCATATTTTTAGGGTAAAGGGCTTTTAGATACATACTGGCTGATTTGTAAGGAAGGAGGAGCTCTAAGGACTGTAGAAATGGAAACACCTTCTTATTTTCAAGTGAGTTTGAAGAAAACTTGACACCATTGATTATTTAGAAAGTTAACGAAGTTTTGTGAATAAATATTAGTTTATTCAACAGCTTTATATTGTGTTTCGAAAAATACACCAAAAATTTTGGACGCTTGTTTTTGATAGGAACATAAATTAATGAAAATGTCACAGCTTGCATATAATTGCTAAAACATAATTAAAATGTTTCTGAACTCTTCTTTCTAAGTGTAAAAGATTGATTTCTTTGAGGATAACTATGGCTAATTGAAATTTAATTTTCAGAAGGGTTGGTCTTGTTAATTTTATGTTTGACTTGTTAATATTATATAAAATCTATGAAGCTTGCCCTAGAATAAGACAGTAACCTTCCAAAATTCAAAACTGTAAAATATTTTCATAACTTCCAGAACGTACACCACTCCTAAGATAAATGAAAACTGGTAAATTGGAGACGCTACACCAGAATAAAGAATTGGTCAAAAATTCAATACTGAGTATGGGGAATGATACGATTACCTAAAAACTAAATTAACAAACCACGGAACATAAAAAGGTGATAGACTGGAACAAGTCTCCTCGTCAACGAGGAGTCGGAAGGATTCTCCTGCCAGGGAAGTCGCCAAGATAAGATTTATTGACCTGAAACCAGTTCTCGGTATTATAACTAACTCTAAGGTACAAGGCACGATCAACACTGGTATAGGAATGCTACACGCTGACTGGTGGAATTTATGCCAACGGATTTTCCGATCTTCAAAACAATTTTAAGACTTGATTTCCGGGATAGCCTTCGGCTATCTATGCGATGCGACTCTTATCTCTTCTATTGATTCAAACGGTGTCCTTGAGTTTGTTGAATAACCAGAAGTGACAGGGTGCCGAATCAGGCGAATACGGTGGTAATAATGCGCTTTATTTTGTCCTGACAGTCAGGAAGCATTGCTCTACACACTTCAACGCAATGATGTTTTCCCAGAATATACGGTACCAATTAACCTGGAATTAAAAGAAATAATTTCATCACAGAAGAATAATGAATCTCCTGGGATGGATAATATTAAATCAGAGAAAAAGATATTAAATCAAATAGTATCACCTCTATCGCATTTGGTAAATGAGATAATGTAGTCTGGCACGGTAACCAAACTTTTCAAAGTAGGCGTCATTAAACCACTAGATAAAGGAGGCGATAAGAAACCATGTCGAATTACCGTGCGATAACCCTCATAAGTAATATCACAAAAATTGTTGAAAAAAGACTTGTTTGAGAAAAATAATTTAATATCAAAGAACCAATTTGGTTTTCAGAGGTCTTTCTTGTTGCTCAATTGTTTGATTGTTCGGAGAGCGGAAAAAAGGTTTCAGCAGTGTTTTTGGACATTGTAAGGGTTTTCTACACTGTTCATCACGAGCAGTTGTTGGAAACCTTGTGGGATGTCGTGATAAGGGGTAGAGCAGGAGAGCTTTTCAGAAGTTATCTGAGTGATCGCACTCAGTATGTCAGGTTGGGTAATACATACAGAATTCTGTAGATTTTGGTGTATCGCAAGGTACGGTTCTAGGACCGATATTGTTGATAGTATATAAATGATATACTAACCTCAAGTACTGCAGGCGTTGTGTCCAGTTTCGCAGATGACACGGTTATTGTTTATGAGGACGATTCGTGGAAAGACCCGAAAAAAAGTAGAGAGAGATTTAAGTTCATTGATAGGTATGTTTAACGAAAAACTATTAACTGTTAACTTTGATGAGACGTGCTTTCTACCATTCAGCTGCTACGCGAATAATACCCCGTTCTACAAAACACTGAGCTTCGTAAAGAACCATGTTCTGGTGAAGATATCTATGAAAGAGCATGTCAGGTATCTCGGAGTTATAGTGGATAGGCATTTAAGATGGAATTACCACATCGATAGAATAGTCGTTGTCCTCAGGAGTTTATTGCAAGTTTAAATTTCTTGGAAAGATACTCGAAATGTCCTGACTGAAAACTCCCCATCTGGGGCCGAATAATCTCCAGCAGGCCCAGTGTGTTTTGCGCTCTTTGCGCTTGTCTTTCAATGTGATTGTCCCAATTTAGTTTGGCGTCAAGCATCACACCTAGATATTTCACTTGCTTTACTAGTGTTAGTTCCTCGTCGAAAAGAATGGGTGCCTTGAAAGGTGGTAGTTTCCTTTTTCGAGCGAACAGAATCATGTCTGTTTTGTTTGGATTAACAGACAGGTTGTTTTCTCTGAACCTCTGTTCAGTCATTTGCAGAGCGTTCTGCGCAATTTCACATATGGTGCTGAGGTTTTTTGCACGAACAAAGAGGACGAGATTCGCGGCATAAGCCACCGCAAAGTGCCCAGCATCGGCAAGGGCCGCAAGGAGCGCATCCATCACGAGGTTCCAAAGGAGAGGAGATAGTACTCCCCCCTGAGGACATCCCTTGCTGGCAGTTCCCCGGACGGTCGACTTGCCGAGGTGAGGCTCTATGCGCCTGGTCGACAGCAGACGTCCCACTTTTCTATTTACGATAGCTTCATCCATTGATTTATATAGTGTTTTGCCGAAAGTTCCCTCTATATCTTGGAATACTCTTAGAGTGACTGTCCCTTTTTCCAGTCGTTTCTCGATATATCCTACTACAGAGTGTAGTGATGAGTCGACTGATCTACCTTGCTCGTAGGCATGTTGAGTGACATGTAGGAGGTCTTCAGTAGGAAGGAGGTGAGGCTGATGGGTTTAAAATCTGTGGCGATTTTGTGTACGATCTTGCCCGGCTTGGGAATGAAGACAACCCGAACCCTTTTCCAGGTATTCGGAATGTATCCCAAAGCTATGAAGAATCTGAAAATGTGGATTGAATGCAAAACAACTTGATCCATACCTTTTTTTAAGTGTGCAGGGTATATACCATCTGCTCCTGGTGCTCTATATGGTTGAAAGGTAGTTACTGCCTTTTCCACAGTAACTACCATTTAGGCTGTATTCCAATTTGCTTTGTCAGCATGTCCATTGGATTTCTGGATTGCTGTGTTGCCAATAAGAAAACTTGGAAAGTGAACTCCTGCCAGGATCCTCAGTGTTTCATCCTTCGTCTGTGTTTTTACTCCTTCCGGTGTAGATTTTGGATGTTTGTCGGTCCTACTTCAGAGATAATGTGTCTGAGGCCCATAACATCCTTCAAAATGATATTGACTGATCTTTCTGAAATGCCAACATGATCAGTATGATTTCTAGATGTTAATCGACGATCTATAAGCACCAAATTATTGACGCGAGCTTCGTAGGTCGGTTGATGATTGACCGGGACGTTCTTTGTCTTCTACACATTCTCGATCTTTTTGGAACTTCTCATAGTACTTGTGAAAATTTTTTTCGACCTATCCTCTTCACCATAATCAATGAATCAGTAGGAGAAAATTCATTCCGCAATTGAAATTTAATGTAAATTCTTTGTTCAACAAATTCTGTCATTATAAAAATAGAAAAATTCACTTTTAGGAGCTTACAAAACAATATTTCGACGTAAACATTGGCACAGATATTATATTCATGATAATCGTACAAACCTTAAATAGGAGTAATGCTTTCAATCCATTTGCGCGTGCAGTTTGAGTTCAAATGTTCTCTAACTCTTTGGACACAGTATTACATTTTATAGTTCACAAAGAGTTGCTGAGATATGTGAATTAATTTTGTTATTGCATAATCAGTTTTCCTTTAGGCATTAAAATACACAAGTTCAATCACATTTCTATTCCTCATTTCTTTTTTGTTTCAGGAAGACGAAGATAATGAACCAGTCTTCATGAAAAGATTGAGAGCAGATAAATATTTTTGATAGGATATCGAAGATCTAGACATATATTTCTTGAAATTGTATATTTCTTTTGCAAATTTGAATTATTATTTCGAATGAATGTTGAACTAGATTGTTTAAATGTATTATGATATTCTGAGTCTGTTGGACTAGAATGACCTGCTGTGGGTTTGCTGGAGGCTCCAAGTTGTCCAGCAAGAATTTAGAATTGAAGAATAATTTGTAAAGAATATGACACAATACAAATTGAAATAAATATCCATTAATATTTATTCATATTTTTATTAGGAACTTGTAAGAGAAAATTCATTAATATTAACTTATATTCTAGTCAGTAGGTTCTCAGAGGAGGTTTGGCATATTTACGAAATATATATTCCCAGAAAAGCAAATCATTTTGTTCTGAGAAAAAATTACGAATTCTCAGAGTTTCATTAATATCTATATATTCCATTTGCATTCCATTGTTCGGTGTAACTTGGGGCCATATTATGTCTTCGAGAAGCTTGGATTTGCTTGGTGTAGGATTCCTAAAAAAAAATTTTATGAATAAGTTATTGATAAGTTTCAATGTTTTAATTTTTCGTTGAAAAATTGTGGATAACTAAGTTCACTTTGAATTATACAGGGTGTTACAAAATAGTATGTCACAACTTGAGGGGGTAAATCTACATGCAATTTTGAGAAAAAAGTTCATATAAACATAGTTCCGCAAAACGTTCGTTACGGAGCTACAGGGTGTTGAAATTTCCGGAAAAAATTGGTTTTTTCTTCAAAACTCTTGCAGTTTTTGAGATTTTCAGCTCAAATTTGGAATGCTAGCTATTTTTTACAGCCTCCGTCATGACACGTTCTAAATTTTAAATAGAATCTACAAGGTGTTTCCTTTTCCGGAGCTATGTCTTCTTTTGCCCCTTCAAACTCTTTTGCAGTACGCCACTGATCAGCGGACAATCAATTTTCGTTATCTTCGCTCAATTTGGAAACTTTTCTGACACCTGTGATTTTTTCATATCTCCAACCGTTTTCGAGTGAAAAATTATTGAATTTGAATTATTTGAATTTTATTTTATTCGCTAAATAAAAAAAAATAATATAAATACTCGATAGGTATTCCCAAAATTTGCTATAATTTTGATAGCTCGTCTTCTGAGACTCAACTTATACTTATTCAATATCAAACTAAAAAAAGGAACAATTAAAAACTGAATGAATTGCTGGAAGTGTCCTCCACCTGCAAGAATACAGGCCTCTGTCCTTCGCATATTATAGAGCATTGTTTGAAATATTACTGGGGTATTTCTTATCGTGTCGCAAGAGGTTATTATTCGATTTCTCAATTCTTCAACAATGTTCACTGGAGTGGTATAAACTAAACTTTTGAGATATCCCCATAAGAAAAAGTCTAAACTATTTAAGTCTGGGGACCTAGGAGGCCATGGTTCTGGCCCACCCCGACCCATCCATCGGTTGTTGAATGTATTATTCAAGAATTCCCTAGCTTCTCCACTAAAATGTGCTAGTGCCCCATCATGCATGAACAACATTATGTTTCTCACCAAAAGTGGCACATCCTCGAGCAATAAAGGTAACTCCTCCTCAAGAAATTGCCGATAAGCGGGACTACTTAGTCTGTTAGGCGAAAAAAATGGCCCAATCAAATAATTTCCAATTATTCCAACCCAGACATTCAGTGAGAATATTTCCAATCGGTGAACACCAAGACAAGAAATTCAATAGTTCAACATATATAGGCAATATTAGCAATAATGTGAAATCCCTTCTTAAATATTCAAATTTGAATATAGCGCTGAAAACATCAACAGATTCATTTATCAGAATTATAAATCTCTAATTAATAAAGAAAATAAATCAGGTGTTTATAGATTGGATTGTGCAGATTGCAATTGTTTTTATATAGGTAGAACAGGAAGAAATTTTAATGTTAGAATCTCTGAAGATAAACGCAGTTTCATCAATGGAAAAACCGATTCAAATTATTCAAATCATCTAAGGGAAAATGGTCACTCTTTCAATTCAGAATTCAAAATCCTACATTCTGAGAATAGAGGTATAAAACTCAACCTTCTGGAAGTACTTGAAATTAACAGATTTAGGTATTCCCGGGAAATTCTTAATGATCAGGTAGATATAAATAACTCACCCTTATTAAACTTATTTCCTAAACATTAGTTCAAGTACGGATAGCTCTGAGTGGATTGCCTCTTCAGTATATATAAAAATTTGTTACTAAGATATATTTGTAGAATTCATTCGCTCTTGATAAAGATACTGTGTATCGAAACGCGTCGAGCATTTAATAATATATCTTAGTAGAAATCATCGTTTACTTGTATTTGTGAAATAACGGTTTCACCACTGTAAACTAAGGTACGTGTTTTCGCTTGATGTTATAATATAACAATAAGATTTGTGTGGATAGAACAAAAGAACGTCTCATTCAAAAAGGTTATACGATACATAAACAATTGGGACGATAACAGATGTGCTGTGCGTTTGTTATTAGTTGCGGTAAATTCTGACCCGAAGACCTTTAGAGTAATAGAATCATATGTGGAATATTTTAATCATTTTTGATAAACTTATTCCAATAATAAGTAAATTGAAGTGAATCATTAAAAGTCATAGAATATGAAAATTTATCTCAAAATGGGCCAAAATTCACCCGAAGACCTTATGAAGGTGAACCGGGAGCACCCAATCCAAAGAATTGAGGAAGATTGAGTTCTTCTAAATTCAATCGAAATGTCCCTTCGGAAATGTTTGCATGGCACTGCTTTAATTGACAACAATTCTTTAAAAAAAGGCTAATGTGATACTTTCATGGGATTGTATTTTTTAAGAGATTGGAGATTAGAATATTCGTTCCAAATCCATAAAATAGCCTGTATATCAAAAATGAATAGCGTTATATTGTATTCTAAGTACCGATTCGAATTCGACGAGGTGTACTCTAACTACAGTTAAGCTATGTACAATCACTCATGAATCACCCTGTATACTTTGGAATAGGAAATAAATTGGGAAGGGTTATAATTAATATACCTAGATATTGTATCAGTACGGTTGGAATTTATGAATTATTAAAAGATCGACTAAAATGTATATTAATTCGACTTACCCGAATTTGGCAAAATTCGTCCACAGCTCAAGAAGTCGTTCTCGTGTCAGATGGTCAGATGTCAAATATGAAGTGTTATTTAAGCTGTTGAAGAGATATTGTAACTCTTCTCCGTGTGCAACGCCTATTTCGATTTAAGATAAAAAGAAATCATTACACCTTATGCGTGAATACAACATTCAAAATAATAGCCAACATTATTAATATCACTGAGAAAAATGACCTTAATGAAAGTTGAATGGAATTGAATGAGTTATTTTGTATTTACAACTAGTCTGTAACTAATCTGCATTTTTATAAAATTTCGAAGACCCTCAGTTTTTTCCATCATCATCCATCAAATACACGATTGTATCTAAAAATGTAATTGTTCATTTTTTACGCTGTGTCAAAGTTAATAACAAAAGAGCGAACAGCGAAAACGAAATAATTTTAATAAATGTTCAAAAGTACCACCAGTCTCACGAACACAACATCGCACACGATTGATGGTTCCCCTCACATCATTATTTAACTGTTGGGCTGTAATGCCTAAGATAACCTGTGTCAAACGGTTCTCCAATTCTTGCTTGGTTCTAACAGCTGTTTGAAAGAAATCTAGTGAACTCAAATCTGGCGATTTTTCGGGAAAAATTTCGTCGAGATTCCTCACTCGTGTGATAATTTTGTCTTGGCTAGAAGGATAAATTGAGGTGAGCATACTGATAACTGATTCAACATCGTCGGTAAATTTTCTTGCAACACTCAGTGTATCTAAAGACATATGTTCTTCAAAGAACCTCACCAGTTGAGGTTGAAGCTCAAAATACATTTTCTATTTTCAATGGTCTCTTTGGTAAGGAGAAGCTGATATTTCAAATTATTGAGGTTCATTTGAGTGTTGTGCTTTGGTTTAGCGAAAGTGTCGTCATTGGTATCGTGTTCATCTTTTTTTTTTAGGTAAAAACGGTAAAAAAATGTTTGAAATGAAGAAAAAATAACTTATATTTACTTTTATTCAGGATTTTCGAGAATATTTAGTGTCAGGTACATCACTTTTGAGTGTCCAGCACTAGTCAGCTAACACGTCCGGACTACTTTTGCCTTGCTACCCTTTTTTTATGTTGGTTATGTCCTCATAAAACCACTCACTGTTAGTCGCTAACGTCTTCCAAATTTTGAGGAAAAAATTCCAAATGCGAATGTAAAATGAATCTTAACCAACATATTGCATTCAATGTACTTGTAAGCCCCTAAGAGGTTGTTGACTAACTTTTCATAGTTTTCGGCCCTGTGGTTTCCAAGAAAATTACGAACACATGCGGATTTTTCGATCGGATTAAGTTTTTGTTCAAACTCTTCATCAGCCAGTTATTTGTGGCCCTACAAATATTCCTTCTTTTATGTTGGCATCACTGATTTTTGGGAATTTTTGTTTCAAGTAACAAAAACCATCTCCATTTTTATCCATAGCTTCGACAAAATGTTTCATTAGTCATTAGAGTTTGATATGCAATGGAGGTAGCAATACATCTTCAGGATTTATTACAGGAGTGTAAAGAACATTTCGTTGACCCGGTATAAGAGCGTCTCGCTTAGGCCACTCCTTTTTGACGTAATGATTTTTTTGTCCCGACTATCCCACTCACAGAGGAAACAACAAAACTTCGTATATCCAAGCTGTAGAACTAGCAAAATAGTAGTTACTTTCAAATCTCCAGATATTTTTCAGGAATATTGGTTATATTCAATATGTTCTAGCAGTTATTTCATATTTCATATGATTCTTTCATTTCAGTAGCATGAGCGATTCTACTCTGTTACACAACAAAGAAATAAGCAAAACGGGAATCCTGGCGCACGTTCCACGGGGAGGTGGAAAGTACCCCCGTCAGTGCAAGGCTGCATAGGGTTCTCGCCAGAAGCCCAGAACTCCCCATCAGATCTGTGGAGGGTCCGGATGGGCGATACACGGGCTCTGGAAAGGAGACGTTAGAGATTCTTGCGAGAACACACTTCCCAAATTGTCACTTTCTTGACACAGTGAAAGCTGTGACACCGTCACCCCGAAGGGCCTTGTAAAAATGCCAAAAAAGGACGATTGGAAGAACGCAAGAACGATTATCAAGCCCGGAGTGATCAGGTGGGCGATTCGATCATTTAAGCCATTCAAAGCTCCTGGAGATGATGGCATCATGCCTGTCTTATTACAACAGGAGGTGGATGTCCTTCTACCATACCTCATTAGGCTCTTCCGGTCGAGTCTTGCCTGGAATGTTGTCCCGGCCAGCTGGCGCAAAGTCAGTGTTGTTTACACCCCTAAGGTGGGTAAATCGAACTCAGAACTGAAGTAGTTTAGACCGATTAGTCTTACGTCTTTTGTTCTGAAAACCCTGCAAAAGGTGTTAGATGGATACATAAGAACCGAAGTGTTATCGCTGAGGCCTCTGAGTGAACATCAATACGCCTATCAAAAAGGTAAATCAACCGATCTGGCACTTAACAATTTAGTCGGGAGGATTACACAGTCTCTGGACCGCAAGGGGACTGCAGCAGCAGCCTTCATGGTCATTAAATGTGCGTTTAATGTGTCCCCCATTGACTCACTTGGTGGGGCTGTGAGAGCCAGAGGAGTACCAAATATTTTTGCGGAATGAATTAGTAACATGCTAAATGCCAGAGTGATCAACACTTCACTGAAAGGGGAAGTAGTCACTTATGTGGCTGGCAGGTGCTGCCCACAGGGACGAGTACTATCCCCTCTGTTGTGGTCCCTGCTACTTGATGACTTACTGGCAGTAATTGGCGCACTGGATGTTTATGTACAAGCATACGCTGATGATATAGCCATTCTGGCTATCGGAGATGATAGCGTTGTTTCCGACTACCGGAGGCTATGTCTGAAATTAAGGGTTTGTGTGAAGCAGAGAAACTTAACATTAACCCCTACAAAACCCTTATGGTACCGTTTACCAGGAAGAGGAGGATATTTGTTTTACCCCCGACCCTGGGCGGGGTGTTCATTCCGGTTGTGGAAGAAGCGAAATATCTGTGGACTACCCTGGATAGCAAACTTAAGTGAAATTCGCAACTGGAAAACACAATACACAAGGCTAGACATTCCCTATGCGTATGTCAAAAGACCCGTGGAAAGAAGTGGGGTCTTGCCCCAAAGCAACTCCAGTGGCTATATGTGATGGTCGTTAGACCACGTATTACGAACGGCTGCATTGCTTGGTGGGAGTGCAGTCTTGAGAAGCAATGCTCTCTAAATTACAGAGAACAGCCTGCATGATGAGTACATGAGTCTTTTGATCTACCCACCGCGGCCATGGAACTGATATTGGGCCTTGCCCCTTCTCATCTACAGATCCCATCACCTTTACCGTAATGAAGCGGGTAACTTCGGCTTTGTGCCTGGCGCCCTACAGTCTGAAATTGAGGACAATGAAGTGCTGAGCATCACCTAGAACCAACATGGAGAGGCCATTCCAGAACATCATTCCTGATAGACAGGAATGGATCAGGTCCAAGGACCGTCTACTTGAGGGTCCCTGTTGGTACACGGATGGCTCAAAAACTGCGAAAGGTGTTGGAGATGGTGTCTACGGTCGAGGTGCCGCCAAGAAACAGTCGATCTATCTTGGTGGGCATGCGACTGTCTTTCAAGCAGAAATATTTGCCATTGACCACTGTGCTAACCTCTTGCTTGCGGGGGATAACAAATTGATCAATTAAAATCCTCACCGATAGCCAAGTTGCACCGAAATCATTGGCATTTGATACGTGTACTTCACTTATGGTGCAGGAATGTCGCTTTACTCTTGCCAAACTGGGAGAGCGGTACAGGCTCCGTCTAATTTGGGTTTCTGGCCACTCGGGCATCGAAGGAAAAGAGAAGGCGGACTCTTTGGCCGCTCGAGGAACTAACCTAGAGTTCATAGAACCGGAGCCTAAGCTCGGAATTCCTCTGGAAACTGCGACGATAAAAAACAACCGATGGCTAGACTTGAGAGTACGTGAGCATTGGATGAGCCTCCCAGGTCTCAGACACGCTCAACGTGCCATCAGTGGACCTTCTACTACAAAAGCCAATGCCTGGCTTAAACTCTCTAGGTTGAAACTGAGAGTTTTAACTGCCATATTAAGGAGACACTGTTACCTCACGAAACACCTAAATAAATTAGGATTCATTGAGGATCCTTCATGTAGGCTATGTGAAGAAGATAAAGAATCAATAGAACATGTTCTGTGCGAGTGCCCAGCTGGGGACATGGTCAGGATGAAGGACTTGGATCTTGCAAACTGAAGCTGACTGAGCTTATTAAGCTCTCACTCACGAAACTCGTATCGTTTACGAGAAGGATGGAACTCGTGGATGAAATTTAGGACAGAGTGTGCCACAATAGACCACTGGGTCGCGGTGGCCGGGCTGCTAGGCAGCCCTCACTCAAAAGATAATATCTATAATATCTGCATGAGCGACAGCTACGGAAGGGTATTTATTACCATTATGTAACAGTACAGCTTTCAAACTAACATTTGCGCAATCTATAAACAACCGCCAGTTAGATGTTGTATATTCAAACGTGAACTCCGTCATCACTGAGGGAATGTCACTGCAAAACATCTTGATATAAGAAATTTGAGAAGTGCGTATGTCGAGTTCTGTATACTGATTTTTATCCAGTATATTCCAGTCGGGGCGCCAACAGTTCTGCGTGTGTTTCACTGAGATCCAAATCACGTACGTACGTCATTGAGATTTTAGTTATAAAATGATGTTCTCTGTTTGAAGTACTGGGCGGAATCTAAACCCTCGGATACATTTTCTTCGTTCACGTCATCCGTGTTCACAGGAGATTGAGGAATAGGTAAATCATCACTGTGTGGGATAGGTCTTTGAGCAGATTATAGATTTGGATAATTCACTGGGTGCCTAGATTTGTGGTTAATATCTTTTGTAGAAGTTTGGCAGAAAAAAAGATCTGATACATGGTCTTTCGGTTCGGCCCATATCATTGGAATTGCAAACGGCATATGAAGGGATCCTTTAGTCCATGATGTTAATGAAGTGACACACTGTGCACAGCAAACACTAGGAGTCCAGGTTTTGTCCAAATTTCGCGCCGGAAAACCAAAATAACAGTTTTCAAATAATAATGCCAAACTACAACGTTGACTTTTAACAGTAAGTTAACCGCAAATATAACAAAAGTTTTCAGGATGGTTTATACACACTCTCGGCATCTAAGTATGATGTATAACACTAAACTAAAAAAAACTGTTTTAATTTCAATATTTTCTAGTTAATTTATACGGAAACACACGTCGTTAAGCAAAATTCGCGTAATCGAGTGAGTCGATGTTTTATGAAAACTGAGAGTGATTGAACAAAAGTAAGTATGAGGTTCATATGCGGGTAGGGAGAAGTGTTTTTTTTACTCTTAAAGTGTTTCGGGACGTTGTATTTCTTTCATTGTTGTTTTCTGTTCGATTAAAAACTTACCTTTAAAAAGTTCATGTTGGCCTTTTTTTTCTAGTCCATTATTTCCCAAATATCCTGCATATGAAAAGTAATAGAAATATACAGGAACGTATTTAGACATCTGTAAAGCGGTTTCCTTATTGGTCTTAAGAAATATTCGTCATATGTATACTGTAACAGAAAAAATATAAGAAAATAATTCACAGGGAAGTCGAATGTTCTATTCTATTGAAAATTAAATAAAAAAAATATACCTTCAATGCATACTCTATGTCTGAAGAGGCAAAACTACCATCACAACCAAAATAATAGTTTTTGACAATAGTACCAATTTCTAACACCTTCTCAGGCGTTGATCTTCGTAATGATGAGGGTGTATACAAACCCCAATCATCGTCGTACGACATGAAAAAAGGGTTTCCGAGTTTGAGAACTGAAACATAAAAAAACTAATTCAAGTGAGAAATTTCAAAATGTATCTCTATTAAGAGCGCTTCAGTTCTGATATTCTGAACTAACTTATGAACTCCACTGAATTCGATGTATACGAAGACGAAATTATATTCGACATCACTTAACTCATTCACACAAAGTTCGAGAAACTAAGTTAAACATCATAACAATCAATAACATAAGATTTTTTGATTGAGAAGGTCGTGACTTGATGAAAATCGATATACATATTTTCAATGAAATAAAACTATTTCACTATATTGAACACAATTTAGAGTCAAATAAGGCTCGTTCCCATTTCGATCTGCTAAGAATTGAAACCGAAATAGCCCTAAATTATTCATCGCAACCAAACACCTAAAACACTCTTCAGCGATACTACTTCAAGAAGAGTTCAATAGTTTTCAACCTAAGAAATTCGAAAATACAACATTAAAGTCCATTAAATCTAAATCCGCATCTGAAGATATCATATTCACCAAAGCAGACAAAGGTCATTAAGGCCTGAATAAAGCAGATTATTTATTGAAAACCCAAAATTTAATTGAATCAGGTAGTTATGAAAAAATTGATAAAGATCCAACTAATAAATTTCAATCCATAGTGGAAAGCGCTTTAGAGTATGCCAAGTCTATAATACCTACCAACCAAAAATATAAACTCCATAAAACTGGGCATCCCATTAGACCAGCAGTTTCATATTTTCAAACTCCAGCTGCAAAACTTTCACGCTTTCTCATAGACAAAATTCATCAGTACGCTAATTTTGAACCTAAATTGAGAATAAAAACTCTTCAGTCCTAATAAATAAAATTCAGCACACAATACTACCATCGAACGCTAAACTTATGTCATGGGATGTAGTAAATCTCTTCCTAGTGTTCCACCTAGTGATACAGTAAAACTCATCAACAACGCCCTTTAAATTAATAAAGTCAATCCGGTAATTCAATCTGAAATCTTTCACCTTTAAGAAATTTGTTTAGAACAAAATTATTTTAACTTCAGTGGAGTATTATATAATAGTAAAAAAGGTCTAATCTTGGGTAATCCTCTGGGCCCTCTACTCGCTGGAATTTTCATAGATAATATAGAAAAAACTATCCAAGAACATCCGTTATTCAAACACTTTATTTATTGGTTTAGATATGTCGACGATATCATTTGTTGTTTCACTGGCACAAACAGACTAATTAGAATCATTCAAAACATTCATTAACAAAATTCACGATAATATTAAATTCACGTTAGAGATAGAAACAGAAAACTCCATTAACTTTCTGGATTCAACTACTACTAAAATTAACGGCAAACATGATTTTTCTATTTTTCATAAGCATACAGATATTACTATTCACAGCTCATCTACACATCCTTATCTACATAAATTAGCTGCTTGAAATAGTATGGTACAATCAATAACGGTTACAGTCCAAGTAAGAGAACGCAAAAAATTTCAGAAAGCAATCTAGAAAGTATTTCCTAGTATAAAGAGTTCTAACGCAAAATACAACAGCTTAGCTTATATTGGTAATCCTAGTCTAAAATTAAAATCATTCCTCTCGCATTATAATTTAAATATAACATTCCGTACTGATAATTCTTTAGGCCGACATATCAAAAACTGCAAATCTAAAATTGATAAAGGTAATAAATCCGGTGTTTATAAACTGTCTTGCGGGGATTGTAATAAAATTTATATTGGTAGAACTTTGATGATAATTTCAAAATTTTACACAATGAAAATAATAGACAAAAACTCAATCTAGGTAGGTTACTTAATAGTCAAATAGATCTAAATCCTTCTCCTTTACTCAATCTTTTCAATTCATGAAGTAAGCAACTCCGATGGGTTTTCCAACATACCTCTTGTACCTATTGTAATATTAAGTAGGAAATCAGTCTAATATATAAGGAATAACTCTGTTCATTAGTTTGTATCTATCTGATGAAGCCACAGTGTGGTAAAACCGGTCAAAGTTTCATTAATATAGTGGAAATATAAATACCATAGCTTAATTTCATTGAAAATAACATAAGAATTTCTAGCGTACTTACTATAACTGAAAAATACTGTTTCATCCGACGTTAACCCCATCATTACAGGAACCTTGTTGAATTCTCCAGTCTGCAGCATTTCATGGAAGGTCTCTTTGGTAATAAAAGCATCTTTGTGGGGAGGTTCCAATGTAGGCGCAAAAGAGAGACCTGTGGTTGGTCCAGTTCCTAAATTCTGAAAGGAAATATCAATATTAAATCCAAAATTCAAATTATTATGTATATAAGATGAACAGTTCATATGCTGGAAGAATAAGGTTGAAACTGATGTCCTTAAAGAAATAGGCATAAGACAAAATGTTAACATCTATCGTGAAACGATTGCTTCTATAAAATTCTACTCGGGAAGTTCTTGGTTTTTAGCACATTAGGATTTGGTGAAGCTTGAAACGATTGACAATAAGTCATGGGTGTTGTAAAAGTGCAGTTGTTCAAGTGGAACTGAAAGAGGCCAATAACGAGGCTAAAGAAACTTTGAGCTTAAGCCGTCCTACATCTCGATATAGTATCAGATTTCTTTCTTGTTTGGGTCGAAGCTTTACACCCATTTAGTATTTCTCTTCTTCAAATAGGACGATGTCCTGTTTTTCTGTTACAGCCCCTGCTGCGAACCGGAGCTCCAGCACTCATGCCATCGCTTTTTCGGCCTTCCTATGGGTCTTCTAGTGTTGGGTTTTTGTGTTTTTGCCAACTTCGCCATACGTTCGGGGCCCATTCTGTCTACGTGATCTCTCCATAGGCGTCGACGTGCTCTTGTCCACCTCACCACATCCTGGACACCTAGCTCCCTTAGCGTATCCTCATTCCTTATTCTATCTCTGCGTGTAATACCTCTTATAGCTCTTAGTGTTCTCATCTCTGTTGTCCTCATTAGTTGTTTTGTTTTTGTTGTCTCAACCGCATGTCATCACGGGTCTCACACAGATTTATAGATTCGGACTTTGCTTTCTGTGCTTATGTACTTATTCCGCTAGATTACATCTCTCAGGAAGCCAGATATTCTCGATGCTTTCATTGACTGCTGTTTTGCTTCTTGTAATAGTTGCCTATCGCTCTATACTTCTACTCCTAGGTATTTAAAGTGTGAAACTTGCTCTATTATATGGTCGTTCACTACTAGTTTGCATCTGATTGGATCTTTCGCTATTACCATCGATTGGGTTTTCTGTGTTGATATTACCATGTTATATTTTTCTGCTGTTACTTTGAACTTTTGTAGTAGGCGTTGTAGGTCGTCCTCATTCTCGGCTATTAGTAAAGCATCATCTGCGTAGCACAGTATTCTCATAGTTTTGTTACCCATCCTAGAGCCTTGGTTCATTTGGTTAACACCTGCTATTATTTCATCCATGATTAAATTAAATAGACATGGGGTGAGGCTGTCACCTTGTCTAATGCCATTTAGTATTTGTTACACAATATTTTTCTGTTAATTCTCTTGGTATTGACTTGATAACATCTTATCGTACTCTCCATGGATTATTCAACACTAATCTATCTGTTTTGTTCCTGTTGAATCTTAATCGCCCAATAGTTTTATCAGTTTGGTGTCAGGACAAGGAACTGATCAGCTACTATGGGTCCCAGAACTAGACCGTGGAACAGGAAAGGCATGCGCATCAGCTGAGCGATGGAGTACATGTGTCTTGATAGGACGGCACTTAAGTCGGGATTAAGAAATGGGGACATGTATACTACTGAAGAAAAAATTGAGAAATATTTGCTTTGGCTTGCATGTCGCCATCATATACTAGAGATAATGTTAGAAGCTGTCGTGAGCATAGCACTTGGTCCTTCAAGTGAGTCTGATATTTTAATTTTCAAAAAATTTAAGAACTAATGAAGCCAAAGTGAGCAGACCGACTACATCACATTAACATCTGATCCTCATTTGCTGGAATTAGTCCGAAACGCTCAAAATTAACTCAACTAGTATCAGCCTCGAGATGATTGTAAGTAGCTACCCTCACCGTTGTTTCTTCTTCTTACGGTGCCTTATCCTTAAGGACGTTGGCGATTACATTTGCCCATCTTATTATATTTGTTGCAGCTCTGAACAATTCTATAGAGCTCATATTAGTCCATTGACGTAAGTTCTTAAGCCAGGAGTTGCGTCTTCTTCCCGGTCCCCTTTTGCCATTGATTTTTCGTTCGATGATAAGTTGAGGCAGTTCGTACTTTTGGTTTCTCATAATGTGACCGAAATATTGCGTCTTTCTTCCTTTTATTATCTGCACAAGTTCTCGATCCTTTCTCATCCTCTGCATAGCTTCTACGTTTGTCGTATGACTCATGTAAGATATTCTGAGCATTCTACGGTAGCACCAAAATTCGAACGATTCTATTCTTTTTTGTGTTGTTTCCGTCATTGTCCATGCTTCAACGCCATATAGCACGGTGGAGAAAACGTAGCATTTCAGTATTCGAACTCTTAATGAGATATTTAGTTGGCAGTTGCATAGTATTTTTTGCATTTTATAAAATATAGCTCGTGCTTTTTCCAGGCGTGTTTTTATCTCTAGTGAGTGATCCCAGGCTACTTCCTAGGTATGTTATTTTTGTTACTTGTTCTGATTCTGTTCCGTTGACCCTAATTCTGACCTTTCTGTTTTGGTGTTTGCTGATAGCCATCGTTTTTGTTTTCTTTTTATTTAGTTTCATTCCAAATTCTTTACATGTTATCATCACTCGGTTCATTAGGCGTTGTAGTGCTTCAGCGCTATCTGCTAGAATAACCGTGTCATCTGCGTATCGCAAGTTGTTAATGCATTATCCATTTATTATTATGCCATCCGAGGTATCCTGTAGTGCCTTCCTAAATAACTCTTCCGAAAAAACGTTAAACAACAACTGGGAAAGAACACATCCTTGCCTTACTCCTTTCTCGATGTTAATGTCTTCAGATGTCTCTCCATTGATTCTAATTTTAGCCTTTTGGTCTTGGTAAAGGTTTGATATGATTCTCAAGTCTTTGTCGTCTATGTTACAAGACCTGAGAATTTCTATTAGTTTATCGTGTTTCACCAGGTCGAAAGCCTTTTGAAAGTCTATGAAACACAGATATACATCAGAGTCTACATCCCTACATCTTTCAACAAGCACACGTATTGAAAAAAGTGCCTCTCTTGTTCCAAAGCCATTCTTGAAGCCAAATTGTGTTCGTCCCGTGTGTTCTTCCAATTTGTTATAAATTCTATTGTGTATTATTCGGAGGAACAATTTCAGTATATGATTCATTAGACTAATGATCCTATATTCTTCACATTTCCTGGAGTTCTTCTTCTTTGGTAGTGGTATAAACACCGATGTCAGCCTGTCTTTTGGTATTATTCCAGTTTCGTATATTTTATTAAATAAGTTCTCCATAACATCGATGTGTTCGTCTGAAATTATCCTTATAATTTCAATTGGGATATTATCTTCTCCAACAGCTTTCTTGTTTTTTAGTTGTTTTGTTGCTTTAATAATTTCCTCCTTTGTGATGTAGGGTCCAGAAGCTACTTTCTGTACATCTATGCTTTGTCTATCTTGGTCTTGAAACATGTCTTCTATGTATTCTTTCCACCTGATTATATTCAGTAGGGGTTTCCCATGTTTATCTTCGACGAAAGATGAAGAGGATTGCTTCCACATTCCAGCTCCTTCTTTTATTTTTTTCACACCACCATTATTTACCAAGGAGTAAACATCATTTAGATTCCAACAGAATTTCAGAGAGCTCCCTGAATGCCAAAAGCGGCGTATTGCTTTAGATCTTTAGAATATTCTCATTTAGACACCAGTTCAAAATGACCAAAAAAGGAGAACAAGAAATAAAAGATGTTTGTATTATTTCAGTCATGATTTTATGTTAAATACTGGTATCAAGCTTCTGTTGCTTCGTCTATGTCCAGAAATGATTGGTAGCTATCAAAAGACCGGATTATATTCGAAAATACAAATCCAGCACTACCTAAAACTACTCTAAATAAAATTATGGGAAAATTGGAGTACTTGTCAGAGGAGCGGGTATCATTACCAAGCAATGGTACAAGCACTAAACAACAAAGGTCTCGGTTTCTATCCGAAGCAAATAAGTCTAGATATTGCAAGAAAAATTATCGAAGACATCGTGTCTAGTAATTCATTCCATTTCTTTGAAATACTTGGAATATCATCCAAATGTTTAAAAAAAGATGTTGCTGACTGACCAGCCGATGATGATCAATCAGAGTAGTTAATAATATTGCAGGACATGGTGTTGCATTAATGGAAGAAGTTAATAAGTTGTTCGCCATTAATGAAGGGAAGGGCAAAAGTAATATTTACTTTTGATTGTCAAAGGATTTAGGAAAAACATATCGATTCAAAAAATCAATCCTTGTTAAGTAATTAATTGAATTGGCTTGTGTATTTTATGTTTAAACTTGACTATTTGAATAATTTGACATTTAATTTCTTTTCGTTTCCACTGCTATGAATAAATGTGGTATTTGATATAAAAAAATCTTTATTTTAAAACATTTGAACTATTAATAAATTCTAAAAAAAAATCATGTTTCTTTCTAAACCTATATATCACTTTGCGAGGGTGCCCCTACAACATTACAAAAAAAACGTTGTGAACAAATAAGGACCACCCTAATATACATCCAGACTCGAAACATTTAATTTCAATAACGCCTAAATTTAGAAAAACGTCTATTTCACAGCTACTAATACCTTCAATAAGTTCCCAGAAGTTTGTTGAAAACACCCAATTAAACTGAGAAACTTCCTTTCAAAAACAAAACTTGAAAATGTAGAAAGAACGTAATAATCGTCTGGTAATTGACGAATTAGCATAGGAATTGTAACGTGCATAACTACACCTTACATGTTACTTCTATCGTTCTTCAATTTCTACCTTTCACTTTCTTTACTTAGCCTAATAAAATGACAATCTGCCAGACCTCAGTAACAAATCCAAAGCGTGATGAAATCATGAAATTGAAAAACTGTTTTTTTGTGGTTGAATAGCTCATCATATCAAAATTTCTCAAGAGACAAAAAAGTTTGATGATGTCTAAAACAGTTTTTTTTTCAAACGCAGACAGTTGAAAATTATGGTTGATTAAAAACACGTTCGAGTATTTAGGGACACTTGTAAAACGTCAAGGTCATTGAGTGGATCACTAAAAACCCGGTTTCTATCGATCGAGTCGTTCTCGAAATATTTGAAAAATAAGAAAGAAAATCTTTGGATTTGACGCCTTCTAGCGGCCAAACGAAGAAACTTTTCATATAGGTAAGTTAACCTAAATCGACTCATTTCGAGCTGAATAATCGTTGTACACGCAATTCACGGACACCCTGTATATAATATATACTTACAAAGAAAACTACTCCCACTTGCAAAACCCTAAGTTCTTCAGAATCTAACTGCCGGAGTCTTTCAATAAGTTCAGAACTGTCTTTTGCATCGTTTATACCGCTAGCTATTGCGAGAGTTATAGCTTTCCTCAAAGGTTCTTGCTGACTTCCCCATGTGGTCAATACGCTACCACTCTCTAAAATTGCCTTGTGGAAGAGCCCTTTACTTTGTGGCGATAACATGTGGAAGTGAACACAAACCGCACCCGCACTATGTCCAAATAGTGTGACGCTATTTGGATCACCGCCAAAATTCTCGATATTCTTTTGAATCCATTTCAGAACTAGATGTTGATCTTTCAACCCATAATTTCCTGGTGATGCCATGTCTTGGGTACTTAAAAAACCTGGAATACAGAATTGAAGATTAATATAATCTATATTCATACATACAAACAAATTATACAGGGTGTTACATAATAGTATGTCACAACTTGAGGGGGGGAATCTACGTGCAATTTTAAGAAAAAAGTTCATATAAACATAGGTCCGCAAAAGCTTCGTTACAGAGCTACAGGGTGTTGAAATTTCCGGAAAAAATTGTTTTTTTTTTTTCAAAACTCCTGCAGTTTCTGAGATATTGAGCCCAAATTTAGAATGCAAGCTATTTTTTATAGCATCCATCATTACAAGTCCAAAATTTTGACTAGAATCTACAAGGTGTTTTCTTTTCCGGAGCCATGTCTTCTTTTGCCCTTTCAAACTTTTTTGAAGTAGGCCAGATCGCGTACAATCAATTTTCGTTATCTTCGTTCAATTTAGAAACTTCTTTGACACTTAGTAGTAGGCTTTGATTTTTTTCATTCATTTATTTATGTTGACAGTTGCTAAAGTTGAACCAATGTCTGCTCGAATTGTTTATTAAATTGACGATTAGTTTTGAGACTTTTGAAGTTATTGCTGTAAGAAGAAATGGTTCATTTTACTAACGCCGAATTGGTTGATATCCATTACATGTACGGTCTGGCTGACGGAAACACTACAGAAGCTAGGCGATTATATTAGGTGCGCTTTTCAAATCGACACCAGACAGGCAAACATTTTCAAATATCCACAGAAGGTTGAGGGAAACTGGTACTTTTACTGCAAATAATCATTCAAGAGGTGCAACTCAAAATATGAGAACTCCAGATATTGAGAAAGCACTTTTGAATTGTACAGATTTGAATCCACATGTTCTAGTTTGGAGGATTCTCCATGAATTTTTATTGTACCCGTTTCATATTCAACGCGTCCAAACTCTACTTCCTTCAAGACTGAATTTCTGCCGATGGTTCTTAGATAAAATTAGTGAAAATGCTGATTTTGATAGTGAAATAATATTCACAGACGAAGCTAACTTTTCGAGAACTGCTATCACAAATTTTCACAATAATCATTATTGGGCTGAGGAAAACCCCTATTTGATTGGAGAATCCCATCATCAAGAATAATTCTCACTGAATGTCTCGATCGGAATAATTGGAAATTATTTGTTTGGGTCATTTTTTTTGCCTAACAAACTAAACGGTCCATCTTATCAGCAATTTATTGAGGAGGAGTTACCTTTATTGCTCGAGGATGTGCCACTTTTGGTGAGAGAGATAATGTGGTTCATGCATAACGGGGCACCAGCACATTTCAGTCGGATCGGGGTGGGCCAGAACCATGGCCTCCTAGGTCCCCAGACTTAAATTGTTTAGATTTTTTCTGATGCTTTTGCCTTTGGAGTATGGGGTGCGACGCACTAGGGTCTCTTCTTGCAATTTGGCATAAAAAAGGTATTGTTCTTCAGAAGTGATCTTCCTACGACCTCTTATAGACCTAGTTTGCAGAGAATGTAGCTCCACGTATCGGGCATAGATTTTTGAAATCACCCCCTGTGATACCCTCGCTATATCTCTCTGTCACCCCTTCTTCAACGAGAGCAATTATACGACCCCTCTACACATCAGACAACCCAACGCAAGGCATTTTCATTATTATTATTATAATTATGGTTATAGGATTTTTTAAATTTTGAAATTCACAGTTTCAAATCTCAGTGACGACTGAATACAATATCCTGAAGATGTGGTTATAATTCAGCATTTCTTATCATACTATCCAGTTTTTTTACAATAAAACTTCATTCTTCACAAGTAGTCAAAGATCCATGCTTAAAAACAATCAAAAATGTGAAATACCGAGTGATTCCATATAAATTTGGTTGTGTGTATTTTATTGAACAAACAAAGAAGAACGTAGAACGTGTCCATATCTATCAACTTCACGATTTACGATGGTATCTCATCAGGACCTACAGCTTTGCCATATCTCTGGTTCCTCCAGCATCATCTTTTCCTCAGATATTATAGAACGCTGATCACTGAACACCTCCCTTATATAGGATTTTCAAATATCGGCTTTTTGTTCTTCTCCACGACTAGTCTGCTATTTTTGTTCAATAGTCGCTAGTCAGGGACGCTATGAAGCTATTTGGTTCTAACATTTCTCTGATCTTTTCATGCAAGATGAAGTTATCATGTTTATCCTCAAGCTCCTCAATTGCTTGACATTTGTTATAGTCACAGAATGTTTTTATAATCCGACTTCCCTTTACTTTCTCATCTCCTTTCAATCAGTTGAAGAACTCCATTTGTCATCCACTCATGATTCTTCTCATTCTTTCTATGTTCTATCTGCTGTATTGCTGTATTCTCAACGTTGTTTTTGAAGTGCATAGCATTAAAATCCTTGTAGCTGCATTAAAAGCAGCGTGTTAAAAATGGAATATCATTCGTAAAGTATTGACGTTTTTTGGATGGAGAGAAAAAGGAATATCCAGAGCTGGCAAGGGATGCTCTAAAATCATTAGTGATATTTGCCACCTCAGACTTGTGCGAACTAACATTCTCCTCAATGGTGAACATCGAAACTGAAAAGAGTAACTACTACTAGTAGAAAATTATTTACTCATAAACGTTTCTAAAATAGCACCACGATTTGAGAATTTTTAGAAAAATAAACAAGGATATCCTTCTCACTGATATTGAATTTTTATTGTAGTGTAGAATCTTGTCATTCCTCTTTTGCTGTCTATCACCCGAATAAGGCTCCGCGACCCCCTTAGGAAGACTTAGCGATCCACCTAGGGGTCGAAACCCACAGATTGAAAAACACTGTTTTAAAAAAGACTATAGAATTCAAAGCTATTTTATGTTTGGACAATGCACCAAGTCATCCTCGCGAACTTGAAACTATGCATAGAGGTGACATTTTTACCTACCAACAAGATGTCTTTGCTTCAACCCATGAGCCAATGAATAATTCTGGCCTTTAAGAAAATGATAATAAATCAATATGGTCAAAAAATCAATTGGATTGATTTTCTTACAATTTATTTTTTATTTTGTCACCTAGGAAGGTGACCTCTTTAATCCCATCAAAATTACCATTCCATATGCACGGTATCTGTATTCACGGAACATTTTCCCGCAAATAAAGTGTTTATACTGTATAATATATTATAACTTCCTATATTTGGTGAAACAAAACAATATAAATATTCACAAACTTGTTTCACATATCTTGAAAAATAATTCAGACATAAATATTTAATAAAGATCGAGAAAATTCATTGTTGAATGGTTTTGTCTCAAGAAAAAAGAACGAATTCATTCCTGTGTCCTTGTGAGTTTAAAGCTAATTTCAAATACTTTATTATATTATTACATGAATATTTCGGAATTTGGAATGTCTATTGTTGAAGCAATTCAGAAATATTCTGTTATTTACTGACTGTGAGTTTGTAGATAATTTTATGATCTACAAATTTTTGTTTGAGATATTTTTATCATATAACGAAAACCCAAAAATCAAAACATCTTTGCGATCTTTCACCTTGAATAAAATTTTCTGCAGCCATGGGATTATAACGACTACTCTTAACTCTCGGGTGTCTATATCCGGGCCATAAATTACATATTAAGCGCCTTTGAAGAGAAACGTGGTCAATACAATCGTTCTTCAGACAATTACACTATCCGAACCGATTTTCTCGTACATTTAGATCCTACAGCTGCACTTCCTACCTGAAGTATTCCATTTGATCAAGTTACATTTACTACAGTAAAATACGTCTCATTTTCACTTTAATTTCTCGTTATATCGTTCAGATAACTGGGTCAAAAGTTGAGGTTTAGCAGTAATATTCTGCAAAAGTAAGTTGGCTCAATTTGGGGTGTCGTTGTTTACACTCTACAAACTGATTCTTTTGTTCTGGTGTTATGAAGAGTAGATCGGAAAACTAGCTCCTTCAATAGAAGATATTTAACATTCTACGGAAGGTTGAATATCGTCCCTTGAAAAATAATTTTCTTCGATGTGACATCTTGAATATGTTGACACCCTCCAAAGGGATATTATAGACTCCATCAAGCTGTGATGTATCGACTGGTCCTTGCCTTTGAACTTGGATAAATTTAGAGTTCTTCACATAGGTAAGAGCAACCATCTCACTCGGTATACTTTCGATAGCTCGACTATAACTAGTACTCTTCTCATTGCGAACACTACATCCAAGATGTGGCGAATAAAAGATCAATGCGTATCCATGCTCAGAAAAACTTGTCATCCTAGATTTTCCGATTTCAATCTTGTAATTTCTAATAATAATAATAATAATAATAATAAAAGATTGGTTCACTCGTTTTTTCGCATCATCCTGAACTTACACTTCAAGGGTTAACGTTGGAAACATTTCATGCACAGTGTATTACTATTGTGTGTGTTTTACTACAAATATGCAAAAACAATTGTCTTACTCACCAAATATTCCAGTTCTATAATTGAATGTCACAAGTACAACGTTCCTCTCAACTAAAAAATCAGGACCGTATATTGATATTTCTGAATTCCCAGATATAAAAGCACCCCCATAAAAATAAACCATAACAGGTAATAGCCTCTTAACCTTTTTTGGATTCTACAATGAAAGAATTAACTTAAACGCGGAACCGAAGGTTAGAAAATTTACTTACGTATTTGGTAAAGACATTTAGATACAGACAATCTTCAATGCCACCATTTTCTGCTACACCGTCTCCAAACAAGAGCATCTCAATACAACCAGAACCTTGTTTTCTGGCATCTAGAACACCTGACCAAGGTTTGGCTTCTAATGGAGCCTTTCAAAGTTGACATTTTAGGCAGTCATTTTGGAACATTATGTAATTTTACTTACCCTGAATCTTAGGGGACCAACTGGTGGTTGTCCATAAGGAATGCCTAAATATGCATAGTAGGAACCACCAACACGAGCATCTGAACGAACCTTTGTACCTTGAACTATTCCAGCTTTGGTCTGCACTTGCATTAAAGGTTTCTAGAGAATTAAGTTATTTTAGAAAGTTTTGGTACAAGATCAATAGAGTTCAAAATTGTGTGTTTGGAAAGGACTTTTGTGAGATCAATCAATTTCTTTACTAGATTTAAAGATTTATTTTCCAATATGTGAACATCTAACATTAGATAATATCAAACTTTTTCATAATTGCGGCAAAGGAAAGAAAATGAATCTATTGGAGTGTTTGAAAATCAATAAACTTTGTAAATCTCCAAATGAAATATTTCTTAATAGCCAGCTAGACATTAATGCCTATCCACTACCTAGATCATGTTAAAGGTCACTCAGTGAATACTAAACCTAAAGGTATTCAGTTGTGTTATGAAGAATAGATATTATTTGAATTGTGGAGGCCGTTACTTGATGTAGATCCATGATATAAATGAGATAAAAAACACAAGGTTTAACTTTATTCTACACTTTATTTGAAAAAATTCGACGACGTTTCGCTGACACAGCAGCTTTATCAAGAATGAAAAACAGAATGAAGAGTATGGTATTATAAACAAATCGTAGAACAAGTTGGATGAATAACAGGAAAATCCACACCGAGCCATTGTACAGTTAGTATGAAAGGTAATAAAAACTAATTAAACAAGTTAAGTAGGGGTGAGTAATTCACATCTACCTGTTCATTCAAAATCTTGTCCGAATGTTTGTATCTATTTATTTCTAATGCTTCTAGGAGATCTAATTTTGAACTTTTTGATTTTATATGTAATATGTCAAAGTTTTTATTGAATGAATGGTTTTCTTTTATTAGGTGGTTTGAATAATTTGAATCAGATTTATTTTTATCGAAGCTACGTTTATGTTCAGATGTTCTTATGCCAAAACTCCTATAGGTCCTACCGATATATATTTTATCACAAGAACCGCAATTAAGTTTTTTCAGTGTTTCGGCTCCATCCTCAATTTAAAAGTGTATATCAAAATGCGAAAAAGAAGTATGACGATGCAATTTTGAAAAGTAAGCAAACATTTATTGGTATGAAGATCCGAAATTCTGACAATAGATCAAAGGCAGCTTGGCAAACTGTCAATGAACTCACAGGTAGATGTCAGAAATCTAAGCCAGCTATTTTTCCTTCAGGTAGTCCTCAAAAGTAGTAGAGGATTTTAACAACTATTTTGTCAATATAGCACCGAATTTATGCAAAAATTTCCGAAAAATCCTTCTCAATGTTTTCCCAAAAGAAGAAATAAGAAATCTATCTTCATGTTTGAGGTAACTGAGAGTAAAATCTGCAATACTGTCATGAAAATGAAGAGTAAATCATCTTGTGGGTATGATAATATTCCTATGAAATTAATAAAAAATCTATTCACATTCTTTCTGAACCTTTGTCCCTCATAATGAATCGAGCTTTTGTAGATGGAGTTTTTCCAGATCGCCTTAAAATCGCTATTGTCAAACCACTTTACAAGAAGGACAATCTTGAAGAGTTTGGGAACTATCGACCCATAAGTTTGCTTACAAATTTCTCAAAATATTCGAAAAATCTTAGCTAACAGGTTTATTAAGTTTTTCAAGAAATTTAAAGTTTTTCTCATTGTCAGCACGGTTTTGTCGGGGAAATGTACTGATACTGCTATATTTGAACTGATTCATGCAGTAACAGAGACTTTGGAATCGGGTTGTATCCCACTTGGGGTATTCCTGGATTTTTCAAAGGCTTTTGACTGCGTGCAGCATGATATATTGCTGGAAAAGCTTGAAGCCTGTGGCATCCGAGATAACCAACTACTTCTTATGAAAAGTTACCTGAATGATCGGAAACAGAGACTCGTTACAACAATAGATGATCAAATTTTACGTCCTCTGAACAGAAATTAGTAATGGGTGTCCCCAAGGAAGTATTCTTGGCCCACTTCTTTTCGTAATATATATAAATGACCTTCCCAACGCTCTTGATGGAGATGTTTACGACTCTCTTGTTATGTTTGCAGATGATACCAATTATCTTGTATCAGATGAAGAGCCTATCTCTGTCACTTCTCATGCGAATGTAGCATTTGAAAAGATTGAAAAATGGTGTGTTGATAATCATATTTTGTTGAATATGAGGAAATCGGAAAGTGTTATTTTTCATACAGATCAGTCTAAAATTGAAAGAGCCTGCACACTCAAAATAAATGATATCGACATACCTATTAATTCTTCTTGTAAATTTTTGGGAGTTACTTTAGATAGCAATATGAAATGGATCAATCACATTGAGACACTAAGTAAAAGGCTCCACTCAGTTATTTATACACTGAATGCCCTTAAACATCATGTTGATGAAGAAACATTACTACTTGTTTATTTTTCTAATTTCCAGTCGCTGATGGCCTACGGTTTGATTTTTTGGGGTTGCTGCTCGAATGTGAGTAGAATTTTTCGGATCAAAAGTGGGCACTGAGGATCATTTATCGAATGGGTTGTAGGGTTTCTTGTCGAGGTCTTTTCAGGGCAAAATGATTTATGACCCTTTTGGTCTTTACATTTATAGAAGCTTAGTGTTTGTTAAACAGCATAAAGTCTATTTTTACAACATGTTCAGGACAACAACACTAGACAAATATTTCCTTACCGGTATCCAAAGTGTCGACTGACGCTTACCCAAAAGCAGGCCGAATATACTTGCCTTAGGTTTTTAATGCGTTACCCAGAGCTTTCAGAATATTAGGTGAGATTAATCTGTTCAAGAAAAGGGTTCGCAATTTGATAATAGATTGTGAACTGTATTGTGTGAATGAGTTTTACGACTATTGTAAAAATTTTAGTCGTAAATAATCATTTGTATCTTATTGTGACTTGTTCGTCGAATTTTGTATTACATTGTACTAGTGTTTTTACGATAATTCTGTTGAATAAATATTTATATTATTATTATTATTATTATTATTATTATTATAGATTCCTGATTTACTTGATTTTTCAACACGAGATTTATTATTTTTAATATGTTTATTTATTATGTTAACCACATAATTAAATCAGAAATATTGAATCTGTTGGACGTTTGCATTGAATAAAATTATTTTTCTTTCAACAACATCTATTACAGTAGTGAAACTTGGTTTTATCATGGGAAATCCTTTGAGTCCACTTTTAGCAGAGATTTTTATGAATAATATTGAACAGAAAATTTATACACATCCACTCATTTCCAAATTTCTTTATAGGTATAGATATGTTAACGACATCTTAGTATGTTTCATTGGAACTACTCGTCAATTAGACTTATTTGTTAATTTCATTAATTCCATCCATTTGAACATTAAATTCACGATAGAAATTGAACAGAACGATTCCATAAATTTTTTGGACTTAAAAATCACTAAACAACATAATAACCATGTTTTTTCGGTCTTTCGTAAACCAACACATCCTGATACAATTATACATAGCTACTCATTACATCCAGTTCAACACAAAGTTGCAGCTTTAAACAGCATGGTACATCGGTTACTCAATTTACCTTTATCAATAGAAGATTATAATAAAGAGTTAAATATCATCAAACAGATAATTCATATAATCCGGATATGATAGATCTAATCATTCGTAAAAACTGTATCAGAAAGCAATAAATGAAGTATATCCTATTCATAAAGACTATAAAATATTCAACAGTTTAACATTCTGCGGTTCTGCAAGTACAAATATTAAATCCTTTCTCGTCAAACAAAATCTTAATATAACTTTCAAAACTTCTAATAACTTAGACGAAAAATGCAATTTTGTTGCCAGTGTAGTTTTTAAACTATGTCATTCTCAATTTGAATCAACAGTACCTAAAAATTTATTGCAGTTTATTCAATTTTTCACAGTAACCCGAATATTTTTTCTCTAAAATTTTTTCCATCAATAGCGAATGAAATGATAGAAAATAAAAATGAACCAATTATTTCTATTGTTTCATTTTTGAGCTATGAGCTTGGCATTAAGTATAGGAAAAGGTTTTTCTGAGTTTCCTTTATGAATAAAGTCCATCGTTTTTCAGGAGAAATATTTATTAGAATCAATAACCTATGCTTTCTTATCAATATTTTTCTAGAAAACAAAATTATTTTTGAAATTTTGCAAAGAAATTGCATCCATTTTAAAAGTTGATGTATGTAAATCTAACTGGAACCAATAGCTAAAATTCAGAGTAGATACTCTAAGTAATAAGTGCAGGACATTTGAAGAAAAATTGAACCAACAGTTTTACTAATATTACTAACCTGATATTCAGGCTCGATGAAAATCGATGCATCCTGCTGTGGTAAAAAGAGAAATATTAACAAACAACAAAATAACATTTTCCACATTATTATTTTTAATAGCAGCACAACATCTAACTCAGATCGATACCACAAATAAACTCCTAAATTTTGAAAAGATACAATAAGGAATCTCAACATATAAACTGGTTGACATTGAAAAATATTTGTAGGAATTATATATATGAAGCAGCGCTCAGGTACTATCGTAGGTACAAGGCTAAGATTTAATTAATAACCAGGTATAAAAGGGTATCGCCATCCCCTAAATTCTTCAAAACTTTGAAAAATGTTAATGTTTTAAAAAACTCAAACTTTGATTAAGAACATACCCAAATCTAACGTAGAAAACGACTATAATTTAGATGGAATATTTTCTTACAGTTTGGGTCAAAAGAACCTTCTGATCAGTACGAGGGTTCCCGTAGATTTTGGTGTTGTATGTTCTCTATGTTCCATTACAAAAGTAACTGAACCATTTGAAAATAAAAACAACCTAACCTTCTGAAGTAATACGCAAATTTGCACGAGCCAATAGGTTGCCAAACAATTGGCAGGGCCCCCGTGAGGGCTACTGGCGCTTGTATGAAAAAAAGGATTTTGGCGCTCCTTAAGGCATTTTGGATCATGCTTTTTTATTTTTTTTAAGGTAGGAGGTAGGTAGATAGGTGCTTGAAGTAAAGCAAAAAACTGAACTGAAGTTATATTTATTTCTAGACTAAAATATCAAAATGAAACAAACAGAACAAAATCATAACAAAATAAATCCTTCACACCCATTTTAAAATATTTACTTAAGTAATGGGATACAGACACGTTGACTCGTTCATAAATACTAGAAAATAACCTCAAACTAAAAATCACATTTTTTAGGAACAAATATATATATATATATATATATATATATATATATATATATATATATATATATATATATATATATATATATATATATATATATATATAGTACTACTTTCTACTTATACTTAGATATTTTAAAAAATATGCAGATATTTCTAATAACAAATACCTATGGAACTTCGTTTCAAAATCGAAAATGATAGCTAGGTCTAGGTGCAACAGAAAAATACAAGACAGCTATTGTAGTAGCGATATTTTCCGAGATTTTGCTGTTGCAAATTCATTAATTACATCGCTAAAATTTATACCGTCAAAAATTTCTTGTTCAGTTGCTAATATTGTTAGCCCAGACAATCTTTCTTGAATCATTGTCGATCTTAAATAATTTTTAATGATTTTTAACTTTGAGAAAGATCGCTCGCCAGAAGGTACAGATACATGTAATGTCAAAAGAATTCTTAGTGAAATGCTTACGTTTGGAAAGGTGGAGATTAAATTGTTTTCAAATATATATTGTAAAATACTTAAGGGGTCAGTATCATCAGGTAATGAAAACTACTTTAACGCTTTAATTTCGTTAAACAGATCATTGGAGTCTATATCCTTATTATCCTGATCTGTCAGTCGCTCTTCAACAATAGAACAATGTTTCAAAAGATCGCTACTTCTTTCGCTTGCACAAGAATTTCTTGAAATGATTGGTCAGATCTATATTGCTGGAAGTGATCAACTAAATTTTTTATGTAGGTTTGGCATACTTTAATATTAATTGTAGCACTTTGCATTTGTTTGCTGACAATATTCATATGAAATAAAACGTCATGCCAAATAATAATTCCACAAATAAATTGAAATATTGTACAGACGTTCAGAGGTTACTCGCTTTATGTCTTGCATCAATGTCAAAGGAATTATCTGCAGCCACTTCTAGCAAACTTTCGCAAACTTTAATTAGATAAACTTCAAGGGGCTTTATTGCGTCAATTCTGCTGGACCATCTTGTCTCACTTAGAGAAACTTGAACTTAACCCGGGGATATTTTTTCTCAAAACATACCACCTTTTTGTGGATGACAAAAAAAAATTATATAACTCTTGCACAAGATTAAAAAAGTTTATTGTAGCACCTGACACCTTAGAAGCGTCATTTACTGTTAAGTTCAAAATATGAGCCGCACAAGGTACAAAAAGGGCTTTCGGATTCGCATCAAGAATGCGTTTTTGAAGCCCAACATGTTTTCCCTTCATATCTGTCCCATTATCATAACTTTGTCCCCTAATGTTTTTCAATTCTAAATTTAATTTTTTCAAATTTTCTATCACAAATGTAGATATCCCTTCTCCTGTAGAGTCCAGTATTGGATTAAACGCTATAAAACTTTCATTAACTTCAACCTTTTTTGAAGTGGTGTTAAGGACAACATACCTCAGAACAAGACTAATTTAGTATGACTAGTGTCTGGTGTGCAATCTAATATTAATGAAAAATATTTTGAACTGCGAACCATTTCTAAAATATTATTTCTCAATTTGGACGAAAATAATTCAATTATTTCATAATGTATTTGCACGCCTAAATAATGAGTCATTTTAACAGACTGTTTTTGGGAGTTATACACTCGGCTAACGTGCTGTCCCATCACTGAATCAAAAGAGGCAATCATCTCAACAGCTTTTAGAAAATTTCCATTATCATGTTCGAAAAGCAATTGAGAAGAACCTTGAAATGCCAAGCATTGTGTAGATAAATACTTAACAATCACAATAATTCTTTCCAACACGTCTCGCCAATATTTTTTTTCCGTTTCTAAAATCCGCAGATGATGAGCATCAACAGTCCTAGATGTCTACAACATTTTTCTTAAATTTACCCAAGTGTTTATATAACTGTTGTGTAAAATTGACGTTTCGTGTCTCTTAATTAGCAAAAACAAGTGTTGCCAATCAGATACTCCATTTGTATCACAAAAAGCGTTAGGAGTTTTACATTTACTAAACAACTTACAACAAAAACAAAATACAGAATCTTTAGAAATAGAGTAAATAAGCCAAGCCTTTACAACTTTTTCTCCATTTGCTAGATTTCTTTCAAAGTATTTGCACGAGAACTTTCTGTTATCTTCATTACTAGGAAAGCTAAAACTGATGTCTATCAAGGGCGGACCACGTTTTACCAATATTCTAGCCATCTCATTGTTGATTCTTTCGGGCTACAAACTGGGGTAGGACGGAATTATATCGATACTAGCCTCATTACAGCCTTCATCGAAAGTGTCACTTGCAGTTTAAAAGCTGTGTTCTTGCATAATGGAAAGTCAAAACCTATATACTAGTTGCCCACTCAGTGATGATGAAAATAATTTTGGATAAAATAAACTACAAGTATATATGGCAAATATGTGGGGATTTGAAGGTTATGGGGACTTTAGTGGGCCAGATAGGAATGAATTTCAATCAGGATCTCATGTTATGTTCAGACCTTTTGTAGACCCCAAAAATGTCCTTCTGCCTCCTTTTCATAATGAACTTGGGCTGATGATAAACTTTGTGATAGCTATAAATAAAGATGGCGATCCATTGGAATACTTAAAAGAAGTCTTCCCCAAGTAAAGTGATGCCAAATTGAAGAAAGGCATTTTCGTTGGAGTACAAATCAGAAAATTGCTGGTTTACGTAAATTTTACAGATAAGCTTACCACTCACTCAGGAACTCAGAGCATGGGGCTCATTTGTTAGTCTTGTAAAAGGATTTATGGGCAACAATATGGATGCAAACTACCAATAGTTAGTTAATGAACTTTTAGATACCTACAAATCGCTTGGTGCGGTCCTCCATTCACATTTGTCATTATTTTCTGAAAATTTGGGAGATATCAGTGACGACCACAATGAAAGATTCCACCAAGATATTAGGACAATGGGACGATGGTATTCAGCCATGATGGGTGATTACTGCTGGTTTTTGAAAAGAGAAGATACAACCCCTCATAAAAAGCAATTCAATTAGTATTTTAAGTAAATATTCTTAATCTTAGTGTTTTCCTTAAATGTGAAGTAAGTTTAGTAGATGCAAATTAAATAAAGTCAATATATTCTATTAAAAACTTGAGTAATATTTTTTCTATACATATAGACATTGAAACATTAAATGTAACGAGAAAATATTATGTGTCACAATTTTTCGTATTTGGATACGTTCATTCTAAGATATGCTATTCAGCTTTATGTTACATCCACAGTAATTGTTTTTGTCTTCCAGTGTATTTCCTGAACATATCTAAATTTCTGAACGAATTTGTATTTTCGATTATGTGCATTAATTTCTTGGTACAGTGCAGTTCTGTTTACTTGGTTATTTGAGATAGGTAACTGGAGAATTTTCTTTGATTTCTCTTCCTGTTGCGATTATATCTCAGCCGAATGGACTTTTTGTGGCGTTTACTCAGTATACGACGGCCAATCCAAGATTAAGCCGGCACTGTACAAGCAGTTTTGAAAGTGATATAAAATGTAGAATCACATCTTATTATGTAGATTGTTTAGGCATGTTGTATAGTAACTTATTGAGTACTTGCAACAGTTGAAATTGGCCAGCTTCTTCCACAATAAATTTGAATGATTTGGTCGTAAAACTGCTGACGTTATTAAACTATCTACTCATATATTATCTAAATTCATGCAAATTAAATTTTGTTTTGAATAGAAACAATTTAGACGATGAATGCAAAATTTACTTCCTCATAATTTCAAGATCAAGTAATGTTCTCTTCCTCATAACACTTAATGGAAATGAATCAGAATATCTAATATCTAAGAGTTCAATCGAAAAACTTCCTTATTCAAGTTTATTGCGAAATATTGTTGTCAGGTTCAAGTTCAGTGATAAATTTTGATTTTAAATAAGTTGCTCGTTAAAGATTCATTAGGTTGCATATAAGGTTGAAATAATTTGCAATCATATGGAAGTTTCTTATCCTTGGATATTTGGACGTGTTATCTTTTGATAAAAGGAATAAGGATGGCAGACATTTTTGACATTCCTGATAAAAAACGAACTGTTTGGATAAATAGTTATTTCGGATTAAATCTTATCTGTCTGTGTTAATTCTGTGAACCAAAAAACTTTGTTGTTCGAAAGCATGTAAGCAATTCTTTTTGTGAACATTTTTTGAACAATATTGAGCATAATTTTCTGAAAGTTGTCGATTTAGGCTGAGATTTTTTTTCGTGAATTGATATGAGTTGTACGGGGTGAGAGCATTTCGACGTTTTAGGTTCCATAAATAGCACACTTGGTGTGTAGTTTTCTAAGGGGAACCTAATGGTCTCGACTAGAGCCATTAGCCAATAGAGAAGAATAAGTTTGTTTCAGTCATGAAAAATAGTAACTTTTAACCAACCTTCAACAGTCTCTTCTTTTTCCTCTCTTCTCGAAGTTGAAGAAGGTACTAACTCATGGGATTAAACAAAGATTCAATACGCCAAGAGACTCATCGAGGCGATTTTACTCTTCATATACACAAAAGGCATAAATCACGGATTGGAAGGTGGTGATATGAGGTAGTAGATAAACATAGGAAAATACAACGTTGATCAAAATGTCAGTTAAGTAGGTTTGATATATTTGTGAGTTATTTCATACATCAAGGTTGTTTTATGATAACAAAAAATTTAATGTAAAAGGTTCGAATAGAAGTGAACACACTGATGTCGAACGTTGCTGTAAGAACAACAGAAGTTGCTCCGTAATACATACAGGCCGTCAAACATATCTGAAGTTTCCCCTTCCCTTAGATAGACTTTATAAAAGGTTGCGCAGTGGAGAGTTCCTTTCAATGGTTAGTTCATCAAAGCTCTCGCGGAGTGAATACCGTGAAATACTCTCTGTGCAACAATTATTTGGTATTAGGTACTCGAAAATGGAATCCAAAACGAAAGTGGCGAATGAAGTGTTGTCGGGCCAATCTAGGGAAGTGATAGCAAATATGATTGCGTGCAGCAAGATGCTGGAAATAATGAACCATTAATAGAAATTGAAAAAATTCAGGTGCGTGCTTCAAAGGCAGCAGGGGTGAGTTTGAGTACAATAAGAAAGATTCTTGCAGAAATTAAATCTGTTGCAGAAGGAGAGTTGTCCTCATTCTCCATTCCGAACAAGAAACGAAAAAGAGTTGCTCTTCTACACACAAATCAAAACATGGAGCCACAATTTAATTGAAGGTCTTTGCACGCCAATTGAAAAAGGACAGAGACTTATCGTGAAGGCTGGTGGCGAAAACGGTTCTGTGGAAAATTCTTAACAAAATTAATTATTATTATTATTAATTAATTATGTCAACTATAAGAAATGGCTGCAGGAAATACTAATATCTAATCTATCACCCAAAAGTGTTCTCGTTATAGATAATGTTCCATACTATAATGTTCAACTGAACAAATGCCCAAATATGGCTTTAAGAAGAAATGCAATGGCTCTGACGGCGTGAACTAGTGGCCACACGTTCTTCGACTTCCATCTCTTCACCCCGACCTGAATCCCGTAGAGTTGGTATGGGCATCTATGAAGCAATATGTGATGAATGTGAAATTTGACTTGAAAACTGCAGAAACTCTTTGTGATGACTTTGTCAATTCATTTTCGACAGAAAAATGGAATAATCGTGAACAAGCCAAGAAAATTTTTGAAGACAAGGACCCAGCAATGGAAATTGCTGTTGATGAAATAATTACACATTTAGAGGCTGAAAGTGATACCGATAGTGACGACCTTTCTGGAATTGAACCTCTTCAATTCGTTATTCATGTTAACCAATCATTTGTTTGTTTGTTTTTCTGAAGACCTACAGTTTATAGTGGACTCCGAACTAGTCACCTAGGCCATGCAATGATAACTGCCACCTCTGAGGATTACAAGTTATCTGGCCTTCGGAGGTTATGGACTCAAACTATCAGTTTTGTGTCCAGACTCTTCAATGGAATTCTCATATATATACGTGGGATAAACACACCAACCTTCATACTACATCCATATATTACCTGGGATTCGAACCCGGGCCCTGTGCGTGCAATCAATCATTTCTTTGTAACTACTCTATATGTCGTTTAGGTCTTTGTTGGGCTCAACATTCTTTTGATGATATCATAGTATGATGACTACGCCACTTGAATTACATCTTTTGTTAATCATATTTGAGAAATATTCCTAAGAAGTTGTTTCATTTTGTACACCGAAAATGATTCTAATCATCACTAATTATCACCTTCAGTATGAGTACCTGTATATAAACGAAATTACCTAAACTAATAATCTTTCATGCCCTTTTCGTTCATTATATATCTATTAGTAAGTAGTTATCTATGCGACACAAGCCAGATAAGTTGTATTAACTCACATTCAATCAGAAAATCGCAACTGCTCTCAAATTTGCTATTTCAATTCGTGTCCATCGTTATCCGTTCATTTATACCTGAATATCTCTTACAACTTCTTAGTTAATTGAATGCAGTCAGACTATCGGAAATGATTAAGATTATGCTCGAATTCAATAAATTATTATATAAATGAGATAAAAAACACAAGGTTTAACTTTAATCTACACTTTATTTGAAAAAATTCGACGACGTTTCGCTGACACAGCAGCTTTATCAAGAATGACAAACAGAATGAAGAGTATGGTATTATAAACAAATCGTAGAACAAGTTGGATGAATAACAGGAAAATCCACACCGAGCCATTGTACAGTTAGTATGAAAGGTAATAAAAACTAATTAAACAAGTTAAGTAGGGGTGAATAATTCACATCTACCTGCTCATTCAAAAGCTTGTCCGAATGTTTGTATCTATTTATTTCTAATGCTTCTAGGAGATCTAATTTTGAACTTTTTGATTTTATATGTAATATGTCAAAGTTTTTATTGAATGAATGGTTTTCTTTTATTAGGTGGTTTGAATAATTCGAATCAGATTTATTTTTATCGAAGCTACGTTTATGTTCAGATTTAAAAAAATTATTATTTTCAATGTAGATTAGAGCCATGGAGATTGCAATGAGTTCACCGTGAAAATCGAGTAGTTCATACTATGACTGGCCTGATTAGTGGTATTAACTAAGGCTTCATAAAGTGCTTTCCCCAACGGAAAGTGAATTTCTGGATTTCGAGGCAACTGTGAATATTTCATGATATAATATAACAGGAAAATCCACACCGAGCCATTGTACAGTTAGTATGAAAGGTAATAAAACTAATTAAACAAATTAAGTAGGGTGAATAATTCACATCTACCTGTTCATTCAAAAGCTTGTCCGAATGTTTGTATCTATTTATTTCTAATGCTTCTAGGAGATCTAATTTTGAACTTTTGATTTTATATGTAATATGTCAAAGTTTTTATTGAATGAATGGTTTTCTTTTATTAGGTGGTTTGAATAATTCGAATCAGATTTATTTTTATCGAAGCTACGTTTATGTTCAGATTTAAAAAAATTATTATTTTCAATGTAGATTAGAGCCATGGAGATTGCAATGAGTTCACCGTGAAAATCGAGTAGTTCATACTATGACTGGCCTGATTAGTGGTATTAACTAAGGCTTCATAAAGTGCTTTCCCCAACGGAAAGTGAATTTCTGGATTTCGAGGCAACTGTGAATATTTCATGATATAATATAACAGGAAAATCCACACCGAGCCATTGTACAGTTAGTATGAAAGGTAATAAAAACTAATTAAACAAGTTAAGTAGGGGTGAATAATTCACATCTACCTGCTCATTCAAAAGCTTGTCCGAATGTTTGTATCTATTTATTTCTAATGCTTCTAGGAGATCTAATTTTGAACTTTTTGATTTTATATGTAATATGTCAAAGTTTTTATTGAATGAATGGTTTTCTTTTATTAGGTGGTTTGAATAATTCGAATCAGATTTATTTTTATCGAAGCTACGTTTATGTTCAGATTTAAAAAAATTATTATTTTCAATGTAGATTAGAGCCATGGAGATTGCAATGAGTTCACCGTGAAAATCGAGTAGTTCATACTATGACTGGCCTGATTAGTGGTATTAACTAAGGCTTCATAAAGTGCTTTCCCAACGGAAAGTGAATTTCTGATTTCGAGGCAACTGTGAATATTTCATGATATAATATAACAGGAAAATCCACACCGAGCCATTGTACAGTTAGTATGAAAGGTAATAAAAACTAATTAAACAAATTAAGTAGGGTGAATAATTCACATCTACCTGTTCATTCAAAAGCTTGTCCGAATGTTTGTATCTATTTATTTCTAATGCTTCTAGGAGATCTAATTTTGAACTTTTGATTTTATATGTAATATGTCAAAGTTTTTATTGAATGAATGGTTTTCTTTTATTAGGTGGTTTGAATAATTTGAATCAGATTTATTTTTATCGAAGCTACGTTTATGTTCAGATTTAAAAAAATTATTATTTTCAATGTAGATTAGAGCCATGGAGATTGCAATGAGTTCACCGTGAAAATCGAGTAGTTCATACTATGACTGGCCTGATTAGTGGTATTAACTAAGGCATCATAAACTGCTTTCCCCAACGGAAAGTGAATTTCTGGATTTCGAGGCAACTGTGAATATTTCATGATAACCTGAAGTCAAAAACTGCAATTAAATTGCTTTTTTCATATATTTATTTCTTATTTTGTCACATAGGAAGAACTGTATTTTAAAATCAATTTTATCGGAAACACTTCATTTTTCATCCAATTATATCCTGAATTAATATCTGCTGTCCCATCACATATATTCCACGAGTATTCAATGAGTTTTTCGATGATTTCCGATATAGTTACCTCGTTTTGGAATCTGGTACGACCTCGTCTAAACTATCCCAGCTGACTGCTGTGAAAGAAGCGGAATTCGTACCAGAATAGAATCTTACTCATCTTTCATATTTATTGTAAAGAGACCTTTTGAATTAAATTGATTTTTACCTTCGCGAGTTCATTGAGCAGGTTCATTACTGTAAATTGAAAAAGAAATAATAAAAAGCATCGAACTTGAACTTTATGAGGTTCGTTTAAGAAATATGCGTCTATTGGACAAGTTTAATATCACTGCACAGTGCTGATACAAGTCTCTGATTGACGAGGATTAACAAAGACTCATGTCTGGATTGCCATGAAAATCAATACAGGGTGTTCCTATAAAGGGTGTCCCTGCTTATGGACCTTTTAGAAGTATCTAGCGAACGGGTTTATCGATTTTTCTCAAATGTTGACATTAGAGTAAATGGATATTGACCTACAATCTGCAATTGTTTTCAATATTTCAAAGAGCATGATGTTTGACGTTTGGATTGTCAACAAATAATAAGTCGATCTTGTAGAGTATTTAACGAAAAGTACCCAAATTTACAAATTAGTAGAAATTATAAGATATATATATATATATATATATATATATATATATATATATATATATATATATATATATATACAGTGTGTTCCAACGGAAATTTGACCCCCTATAACTCCGAAATGAGTAACATTAGCGAAAAACACCAAGACACGTCGATTTTTGTTTCGAGGGGAGCATTTGTCGAAATAATTCGAAACTTGTCAGATCAACCCCTACCCCAGCAACCCTAATTTCGAAATTCATCATAGGAATAAGGGTCGAGTGGCACCTTACTGTAAAGGTCTGTCAATTCTCCATTCTGATTTGTCATTTTAGAATTTTAAATTAACATACAGGGTGTCCCAACCGAGGGTAAAGTTGAATTCCTGCAAATCCCAAATACTAAATGAAATCGATTTATTTTGGCATAATGCAAGCGCAGGTTTATGCTCGGTCTAGAAAAACGACCTACACTTGTGAATTTGGAGTTGGTGCAATCAACCCCCTATTTCCAGCATCCCCAACTCAAAAATCATTCGACCGAAAATAGGTCAAGTGGCACCTCGTTGGAAAGGTATTTCAATTTTCTCTTCGAATTTGGTATTTTCGAAATTCAGAATCAGCATACAGGGTGTCCCGGAGCAGGAACACTGAAAACCCAAATAACTTTTTGAAACTGGTTCATTTCGGTATAATACGAGAACATGTTTATGTTTGATTCGAGAATAAGACTCTCTTGCGTGAATATGGAATTTTTGCAATCAATCTCTTCCATTCAGCATCCCCAACTCAAAAATCATACAAGTGATTACAGGTTGAGTGGCAAAGTTCCAGAAAGATTTTTCTATTTTCTGAATCACTGAGGCATTGGTTTCAGTTTGGCAATCGAGGATTTCTGGCGTGAGGATCAGGATGAGGGATGATGGAGAAACTGATTGGATGCTCATCTAAACAGGAAAACGAGATTTATTGAACTTGTATTCAATTGAAAACAAAAACTAACTTGATTATTACAACAATTGTTCAAAATGACCTCCGCCCACCTCCATACAGTTATACAGACGATTTTCGAACTCTCTTCTCACATTAGCGAAAACTTCAGGAGTCAAAAGTCGGCATTCTGTGATAATCCTCATCCGCAGCTCCTCCAGGTTTTCTGGTCTTGTGGCATAAACTTCAGATTTTAGATGGCCCCACAAAAAAAAATCTAGGGGATTTAAATCTGGTGACCTGGCTGGCCACTCAACAGGTCCTCTTCTACCAATCCACCTTCCTGGGAAATTTTCGTCTAAATATTGGCGCACCCGAGCATCATAATGCGGAGGAGCACCGTCTTGTTGAAAACGCATTTCGTCCTCAGAAAGAGTTGGATCGTTCTGTAAAATTTCTGTCAATCTAGGATGTATGTGTTCCTCTAACAACTGTAGGTAGCCATTTCCATTCAGATTACCCTCAATAAAGAAAGGCCCAACTAGATGATTGCCAAAAATTCCTGCCCAAACGTTCAACTTCTGAGGCCTTTGCGTGTGGGCCTCTCTAAACCAATGAGGATTCTGTGTGTCCCAATATCGACAATTATGTCTATTCACTTCACCACTGAGCATAAAGGTGCTTTCATCAGAAAAACAGATGTTATTCAGAAAATTTGGATTAGCGTTTAGGTTTTCACTTAGATTTTCACAAAACTGTAAACGACGATCTGGATCATCTTCGTTTATTTCATGCACTAATTTTACCTTGTAGGGTGAAATTTGTGATGTTTCACGATTCTATGGACAGTTGTAGCTGATACACCAGTCAGACGAGATAGTTTTCTGATCGAAGTAGTATTCTCCATTTGTAGATGACCCACTACTGCCACTTCCGTTGCCTCATTTCTGACAGGACATGCCACTTCATGTTTTTTGTTTGCCACCGAACCCGTAGCTAGGAATTTGTCAACCAAATATTTAACGTACTGGTGACTGACTCTTTCAGGATGGTTCCTATCGAATATCCTTGCCGTTTCTTTGGCACAACTGTTATTTCGAAAATACGTCGATACAATTTCGACCCTTTCCTCAGTGGAATAAACCATTTTCAGATTAATTTCAACTGACGAACAACAACAATAATGAGGAACTGATCTGAATAATAATAATATTTCATTGCAAAAATGAGAAATAACAGATGACTGCACGCCAGATGGAAATGAAAAAAATGTGAACATTTTCAATGCAGAAATCAGCTTTATTTCTTCGTAATTGATGCTCAACACATCGTACCCCAATACTTTTAACAGTTTCGAATTAATTTTAGTTGATAATTTCAAATGACGATATTGAATTTTTCGAAAGCGACATCCTGTATGGAGAGCCGAACTGAATGAAATGCTTTAATCATTCTGGAATTCAAAAAACCTTTCTGAAGATATGCCACTTGAATTATTTGTATGATTTTCAAGTTGGGGATGCTGAATGGAAGGGGTTGATTGCAAAAATTCTATAACCACACAAGAAAGTCCTATTCTCGGATCAAACATGTTCTCGTATACCGAAATGAACCAGTTTCAAAAAGTTATTTGGATTTTCAATGTTCCTGCTTCGGGACACCCTGTATGATGATTCTGAATTTCGAAAATACCAAATTCGAAGAGAAAATTGCAGTACCTTTCCAACGAGGTGCCACTTGACCTATTATCGATCGAATGATTTTTGAGTTGGGGATGCTGGAAATAGGGGTTGATTGCACCAACTCCAAATTCACAAGTGTAGGTCGTTTTATAGACCGAGCATAAACCTGCGCTTGCATTATGCCAAAATAAATCTATTTCATTTAGTATTTGGGATTTCCAGGAATTCAACTTCACCCTTGGTTGGGACACCCTGTATGTTAATTTAAAATTCTAAAAATGACAAATCAAGGTGGAGAATTGACAGACCTTTTCAGTAAGGTGCCACTCGACCCTTATTCCCTATGATGAATTTCGAAATTAGGGTTGCTGGGGGTAGGGGGTTGATCTGACAAGTTTCGAATTATTTCGAAAAATGCTCCCCCTCGAAACAAAAATCGACGTGTCTTGGTGTTTTTCGCTGATGTTACTCATTTCGGAGTTATAGGGGGGGTCAAATTTTCGTTGGAACACACTGTATAAGTGCTACAGTACATTCAACAGGGACCAAAATGTGGTGAAAGATTTACCTTGTTCTGGTCTGCCATCAACATCTTCACCTGAAGTTAACATCGACAAAGTAAAGGAAATTGTAATTGAATATCATCATTTAAGTTTGACAGAGATAGGCAATAAACTTTCTGTATCTCACGAATCAATTCGTACCATTTTAAACGATTATTTGGGCATGAAACGCGTTGCCGCTCGACTAGTTCCAAAAGACCCGAATTTTCCTCAGAAATTGAATCCCGAAAACGTCACTGAAGACATGCTAGAACAAGTTAACTGGTCAACTGGTGATAAGATATGGGTTTATGAGTTTGACATACAAACCAGTCAACAAGCTTCAGAATGGCGCCTTCCACCTGAACCGAAACCTGCAGCAAAAATCAAAGTATACGAATAATTATATGCACTATTCAGAGATTGGTAACAAGAAAAAAAAACGAACTACTTTTCTGAAAATGTTGCAATTTTTCGTTTTATGATTCATGTCGCCTTAACAATATCTTTAACGTTTAAAGTGAACTAACTCTAGTCATTTTTACTTGGCTTATCCATTCACCGTAGTATATCAGAAAAAATAACTTGTACCCATATTGCAAATAGAAACTTCTAGAGATTATTTTTTCGACATTTATCTCAAAATAACGAATTCAGAAAATGCAATGTAATTATCTATTTGTTATTATTTTCATTAGCATAAACATTGATAGCCCTGATTCATTTAAACAACATTTAAGAAAAATCATTTGATATTGGCTGATATATAAATAATGTGAATGACATAGCAAAGACAGTTCGTTTCTCTATCAGACTATTGATGATTGTTGAATGTTAGGATTTAATTCTCTGAGAAAATGTAAGAAAATTTCCTATTTAAAAACTGTGAACAATATTTGAATGCTATGATTTAATTATCCATACATAACAGCTCCTTATTCGCGCTTGCTACATTAAAGTTTTAACCAATTACTGATAAAAAAGCGATCCGATTCTTGTATTCCCGGCTCAAGATTTCTAAATTCACTGAACTAATCGATACATACATATCTATTAATAAATAAGATTCGAAATCCTTTGTAAACGCGTCGTAAAATGGACTGAAAAAGTAAAATAGCACTTTATACTTCTACACCTAAAGTATGTTTTTGAATGATATCGCCGCTACATCGTTTCGGATTTTTCTTTGACATAAGCCGCCTTCGCCGCGGTCGGTGTTTTTGAGGAGGTAAACGAACAAAATGTTTAACTGAAGCGTCCTTATTACTCTATACATAAAGTATATTGTTGAATGGCACTTTTTAGATGTTCCGACCTTCGGTAAAAGCCGCTTATCGTTTCTTATTGTTTCATTTTTCCATTCGTTACAAAAATTGTGATCGAGTAATACGTATCTAACGTCGTTTTCTCAATTTCAATATCGCCTAAAAATATTGAAAAACGAGTTTCGATACGAAAAATATCAGTTTTACCGCTTGGAGTAAAAATAGAAGTTCTTGAATGTTTACGCCTTGGAGGATTGTTCGCATCCATATAGGGGAGAGTCGGGTAGTCTCGGCCACATAAGTAAAACTCTGGATTACAAAAAAACTCTAAGAAAAAAAAACATCTATTTTCAATCTATATAATGAACAAAACATTCCTCTCAATACTAATGAAATAAGAAATAAAAATTCTCATTTTTATAACTGTAATGAAGTTTATAAGGCACTGTCAAATATTTGTCATAATCATTTCTGGGAGGTGGCCCCGGACACAAATAAATATGACTATGTCGATTTGCAAACATCATAATAGTAGAACGACGACGATGGATCAATGTCTACACATTCTTCATGAGTTCATTTTTTGCTCTTGTGGGACTGAATCCAGTCTCCATGGAAGGTTTCCCCACAAATGATGCATTCTGTATCATGATTTTTTTCTTCCCTAGTTAAACTCTGGATATTCTTCCTCGATCTCATTTGACTGATTGCTGCTTTTGTTCTATCAGTTGCAGCTTTGGATTTATTGGCTACAGCCTTGTTTGCTACCAGTGCATCTTTGAATGGAGAGGATGACAGAATCTCTTTTTTTTTGGGGTTTTCGACTGCAAAACGCTTCCTTGAGGCGTTAGGGAGAAGGGACAATTTCTGAAGCAATGCATTCAAACTTGGATATGTACCTGGCTCTGCACTATGGGTGCGAGCTGCCACTTGTTGATGGTTGTGATGCCTGGGTAGTGGTCGACTTCTGGGCGCAACTGGTGGATGGTTGCTGGGTAGAAATAGTTGATGGCTGTTGGATGCCGCTAGTGGATGGCTGCGGATTGAAACTTGTGGATGATTTTGGCCTTATGCTAGTTGATGGCTGCTCAGAAGTCTCATCCAAAACTGGTTTCTGTTCGATATTGATCATTGATGAAGGCAAAAAATCCAAATCAGTAAAAATCTCCCTATTGAATGGATAAATTCCGGTGCATTTGAACACATTTTGTGCTATTTCTAGTCTAGCTGCCTCAGTGAAAGCCGAATTGACAAGGGAAACGATGTCATAGTCTGAAATTCTCGTTCATGGGTTTTGTCTCATCCACATGCACTTGCATGCAGACTTGAACGGCTTGAAAAATACCCGGTCTAACGGTTGCACTTTATGAGTTGTGTGTGGTGGTGTGCTGAGCATATGGATGTGATTAGCACGAGCAAACTATATCACTGCCAATTCTTCCATACACTTTCATGTGGAATAGCTATGCTTTTCGGTGCAGCTCCAATCATCAATCGACCACCTTTATCCATCCGTTTTCTCGATAAGATGAAAAGAGGAGGTACAGAGTGATCAGTCACACTCATAGCAAACATCAAGGAGATGTTTCGTCTCCTCTCACCAGATGTCACTTGCCTACTTGCTTTTTTCCCTGATTAGAAATACCTTTCTCATTTTTGTGAACCGTCGAGACTCCCCGTTTCATCAGCATTGTAAATTTTCGAAGTTGGAATAATATATTTTTCCTTAAGTTAGAACAGCTGATCATAAAAACGGTCTACTTGAGGTTTATTGAACACAACGGCTCTTGCGATACTGGTTGACTCTGGAGTTCTGAGAGCAATATCTGGGAATCTTTTCGAAATCTGTAGTAGAAATTTTTTCCGGCCATTTTTTCCCTTGTTGAATCTATGAGGAATTTTTAGTTGCTCTATGAATTGGAAAGCCAGTTTCAAAAATTCCGCTTTCGTAAGTGGCATCAGCCGATTATCTACATCGATAATAATAATATTCATAAAGTTACAGAGCTTGATCGTGGGAAAATGTATGCTCCAACATCATCCCCAATTTCGGCTTGAACTCTGTTTCTTCTCCATTACTTAAACTTTAATTTTATCCTAGAGCGTACTTCTTGGAACACCATACCGTTCAGCAGCTCTTCTTATAGATAGATTTCTCTCCTGAACACTACTTCATAGTACTTTCATCCCAACTTCCTCTAGTTGTTTTTCTCTCTATGAATTTTGGCATTTTCTGTGAAGAAAACAACAACAACAAACAGATTTTCACTTATTTATTTCCTATTGCAGTACAAAAGCGACTTTAACATAAAGATAACCAGACGACTTGACATGACAGAGCAACTGGAATTCATAATTTCACTATTTCTGTCATAAAATACAAAAATTCACCATTCATGAAATGGCCGGCGCTTCCCGAGAAACAAGTATCCGATTCTACCCGACCGATTCGATCCTATGATGTCATATCTATCGCCAATATCAATATGAACAGCTTCGAATATTTAACATATATATGAAAACCTTTCTGAATTAGCAAAATGCCATGGTAAGATACTTACATTGTACAGAAAAAACTGAGTTTGAGTAGTGTGCGGCACAGACAAAAGAACCGACACAAGTATATGATCGACTGTAACGCGTTGTTCACTGAACTGACACGGCTATAGACTTGCACGCATGGCGCCTGTTAATGTATGTATGCGGGATTTTCAGGAACTAGCTTTGGCGGGGATTCCCGCCGGCTGGGGCTACCCGACTCTCCCCTAACGCTCATTGAATGTTACCGAATCAACTATACGATCAATAATCCGAAGATAAAATAAGGTCGTCTGTAGCTTCAACTTCACTGTCAGCAAAAGTTGTTTGTGATCCAGCAATAGAAAAAATGGAAGTGGCGTTGTCTTTATGGATAGAATACCACAACCAAAAAAGAGTACCCCTGGTGGTTCCATTATCTGGGAGAAGGCAAAGCGTCTTTACGCACATTTAAAGAACCTGAAAGCGAATGGGATATGATGCTCGTCTCCTACGCAGAGTTACCTGGGTTCAATCCCCACAAAGTCGGTGCGATTTTTCGGATTCTGGGAATCGCTTGAGTATCCATCTTTCGGAGGAGATGTAAAGCCGTCGGTCCTGTCTAACAGAGATGTGTTGTACATTAAAGATCCCTTCCCTCGACACGAGAGGGGTTCGGCAAAATTCCCGGGTTAGTGAGGTGACAGAATTCCCCGGCGTGTCATTAGCCGAAAGGCAGAAACAGAGCACGTTAAAGGAAAAACAAACAAACAAAGAACCTGAAGGACGTCGTGGTAGTGGAGGATTTCAAGCATCGGAAGCATGGTTCAATAAATTTAAGGTGCGACAAACAATGCATGACATTAAAATCATTGGGATGCTGACATATCCAGAATAATTTGCAAACCTAGTAGGTGACAAGGGAAGCAAACCTGAGCAAGTATTTTAGTTACGCGAAACAGCACTGTTTTGGAAGAGAATGCTCAACAAAACTTTCATTTCCAAAAGAAAAAGCCTGCTCTTTTATTTAAGACAGAAAAGGATAGAGTTACACTTCTGCTATGCTATAATGCATCTGGAGATTGTGTCATTACACCACTGATGCTTTATACTAGGCTGCTTAAGATGCTACCGGCCTCTCAGAGAAAACATTAGATTTAAACCTAAATACGTATTTATTATTCAACATATTCTTCTTTTAGTTCAATACACTTATAGTCTTCAAGCATAGCAATGCCTTTTGAATAGTACCATTTATCATGGCCTTCAAAATACTCCTCAGTTTCGGCTTTTACTTCTTCATTGGTCGCATATATTTTTCCCTAGAGTCATCTCTTCCAATTTGGGAAGAGTAATATTCACTGGGGGCAAAATCTGGCGAATACGGGGGATGAGGAAGCAATTCGAAGAGTAATTCGTGCAATTGTTTTGATCGATTTGTGAGCTGGTGCATTTTAATACCTAAACGTGTTTACTATCAAAGACTGTAGCGTCACAATTTATTGACAGATTGAGCTGAAATTTTGGAGGAATGCGTTTGAAGGTTAGTTCTTCTTAAAAAAGCTTAGCTTTCAAATATTGGTGGCGCCATCTCTGAGAGGCCGGCACATCTTGAACAACCTATATATATATCGTTATATCTTCGTGCCTTAATCAATCAATACAAGAACGAGTTGTCAGGGTTTTGGCGTGCTAATAAGAAAGCGTGGGTTACAAGCGCTATTTTTGTGACTGGTTCCAGAATTGTTTTGCTTCAGAAGTTAAAACCTATTTAAAAAATATATTTAGCTGTTCTAGTTTTGGTCAAACTCGCGACCTTGAAACTATACATCTCAATATAAAAGTGATATTTTTACCTCCCAACACGACGTCTCTGTTTCAACTTATGGACCAATGAATAATCCATGCCATGGGACTTCCTTGTAAAAATATTTTATTTGCATTTTTCTTTCTTGAAAAATTCATTTATCATCTGAAGAATGTATTTTCAATATTTTTAACCCCATAGAAAGCCTGAAAAGTCCCTAAACCGAAGTGCTCCAAATTTGCTGCAGTGGGTAAGCACACGCACGCGTTTTACAGCAGCGTACTTTTTATTTCTTGGCGCAACCAGTTTCGAAGTACATTTTTTGGATAATAGGGGTCACGTCAGACGATCATGTGGCTTTGGAAAGGTCGTTTTACGTTTGAACGAAAGCAGTGGAGAGAAGACGCATACTATACAATAACGAAAACTTTAAACGCGTTTTTTTCAAAACGTGTTTCTTTCCGCGCCGGACAACATAACTCAAGAACTAATTAAGCGATCGACTAATAATTAAGTGCAAATTGCTCGAAATTCATAATTTCAACAATTTGTTGACAAATATAAGTTTAACTGTCTCCAATTTTTATTTTTCAGTTTTTTTTGATAAATGTAGGTTTATGCAAAGCGCAGTTACATATATAGACGGAAAAAACATTCAATTTCGATCACAAATGATTTCTACGACCTGGATGTTGCTCGGTGCAAACTGAGGCGTCAACTTCGATCATTTGTAGCGCCGCCATTTTGTTTTATTCACCCCAAAAAATTTGTACTTATTAAAATGTGTGCAATATCATGTACTTCTAATTTCAATGAGATATATAGGATTCTTTAACTCATACGCGGAGCATAGAGCTTCGGTAAGTGCTCTATGGCCACTCTCATTGACCTTCTTCATGTTTGCGCTGGCCTTCCTACTTTTCTTCTGCCCTGTAGGTTCCAGCCCAGTGCTGCCTTAGCAATATAATTGTCATCCTTGCAGAGGGTGTGTCCGATCCAGCATCATTTCCGTAATTTGATTTCCTTCTCTATTTTATTCTGATTGGTCAGGTGGAGGAGATCCTCATTTCTAATTGTCTGTGGCCAGTATATTTTGAGTATAATTCTAAGACATCTATTCGCGAAAACCTGTAGCCGATCCGTCAGAGTTTTTGTTACCTGTCAAGTTTCGCAACCGTACAACAGTAGAGACTTCACGTTAGACTGATATAAACGCAATTTGGTTTGTGTAGAATACTGGCTGGAATTTCACACTGGTCTGAGTATGCTGAAGGCGTGTTGGGCTTTACGTAGATGGTGTCTTATATCGGCTTCGGCTCCCCCACTCCGGGTGATAGCGCTGCCAAGATAGGTAAATTCGTTGACGTCCTTTATGTTCTCGTCTCCTACACTGCTGCAGTTGGTATTCAGCCTCATGGATTTGGTCTTTTGTATATTAATTTGCAATACAATCTTCTTGGCTGCGTCGGCTAACGCTTGAAGTTGTCACGCGGTATCTTAAAATGCTTGACCAACAATACACACATCGTCAGCATACTCTTGGTCGTTCAGGTGGTCAGTTAGTGTCCAACGTTAGCTTTTTCGAGGACATAATCGAGCATGATATTAAATAGGAGGGGGGAGAGCACACAGCCCTGTCTCACTCCTGACAAGAGGTCGAACTTGTCCGTACTTGTGCCGTTGCGAGCGACGCAGCATTTTGCGTCTTTATAGAGACATTTGATCAGGTTTATTGAGGTACTCCTCTCAGTTTAAGTACTCTCCAAATTGCTTTATGTGACAGTCCATCAAAGGCTCGCTTGAAATCTATAAAAATTTAGGTATAACGTCACTTGCCATTCCACTGATTATTCAATGAAGATTCGGACTATGTTAACATGGTCAGTGCAAATTTCAATGAAAGCTTTCAGATTTTCATAATCAATTATTGAAAGAATAGTCAGGGATTTCCCCCCTTAAGCTCTGTTACATTAGACGAACCTTCAAAATCATATTGGATAGAAAACATAAACATAAAATATAACCCATACTCATTGAAATTATGCTGGAAAATGACGAAGAATCTATGCAAATTCAAACTTTAATAGCAAACATTTCCGAAATTGCGCATGGAATAGAACAAGAAGGGTTCAAACAGATAGAATCAAGTGACATTCAGGAGTTGATTGAATGGCCAGATGAAGATTTGGCTTAGACCGACTTGAAGGAAACATTAAAACTTTTCATAATATAATTGCGAAAATATTTCTTATTTAAAACCTTTCTTCATATTTATATTCTACAGTTTTTATCTTTCAGGTATTTCGCTTCCGTTCTTCAAATTTTACTGTTGGTCTATGTATTTCAACCCCTTTACTGTAGAACACCATTAAATCCAAATGTAGTTATTGAAAACTATACCGGTCACCTGAAAAAGGAAATGTTAAAAGAAATTGACCATGCAGAAACCTTGACCATCCGAAACTGCAATTTTACTGCATGGAAAAAAAGATCGATGGGTCATTTAAAAAAATTAAGGAAGTTGGTTATGGAAAATAATTCCATCGAATTTTCTGGAATTGAATTGGAGAATTTATTGGATGGTAAGTATAACATGTTTTAGATCAACCTGAGTTGCGATTCACCTAGCTTAGAACTCGATTCTGTTACTTCATGGTTTTTCGAAGGTTTGATGATGTTCCTAGCTCTAAGAAATTTGTGATCTCTATCTCCTCAAACAACACGTAATTTGTTACAGATGCTGTTAATTTAGAAGAATTAGAATACATAAACAACAAACAGACAGGTTGTCGTCCTGATGTAGTTCGTGATTTAAAGAAACTGAAAAAAATGGTTGTTCGTGACATCTCTAATTGTGCGGACATTCAAGAGAATACCTTCAACAACACCGCTCTTGTAAAACTAGAAATAGCTGGCAGTAATACAAAAAATGTCAATGTCGGAGCATTCAACGGCCTCGATAAACTCGAAGATTTGAACCTTGAAAGAAATAAACTCGCAAGTATACCTAAAGATGTTTTTGTGCCTTTGAAGAGTCTAAAGACTCTCAATTTGAGAAAGAATATTATCGAGAAATTCTGCATAGAAAATCTTCCTGAATTACAACAACTGGAAGAGATCAATCTCTCACAAAACCCCTTGACAGAGTTGAGTTTGAAAGATGTTCAAACTATAGCACCTAAATTGAAGATTATTGATGTAACCGGTACTAAACTCACTGAGGCGCAGATTTTGGACCTCACCAAATCTTCCAAGGTCCAATTGAAAAATATATAATTATATTCTTGACTTGCTGAAAATCATATATATGTTATATTGTTGTCTGAGAAAACTAGCTGAATTCTGAGTTAATCATTTAATAAATATGTAAACTTGGCAAGGAAACCAAAATATTCAATCTATAAAAAACACCTTTTTCCTCATTCCTAGACCAGGTGTAATATATGATGCAATAAAGGCCCTATCTTCTTGTTCCTATTTGCCACCTTTCATGAGGCAGCAATGGCGCCTCGTTAAGAAGTAATTCAAGTATTTACCTGTGAGAAGTAATTCCAGGCACTTTTTTCTGAATATAGGTCTCACACCTGAAAACAATTTAATATGGCTTCAATAATAAGAACTACTTATGTTTACACAAAAATCCAATGTTTTACAATGTCACCGAAACAATGGCTGCTAATACTAAACACGGAATTATTCTCTCATCTCCCTCATCCTTTGACACAAGTCATAGAAATATATTCAAACTTGGAATGTAATTATTTATAGGTTATACTCACGCAATTGCATTCCCGCATATTTATTTCTGAAAGAATAAATAAATGATTCTATTATATTCAAGAGTATTGGTATAATTTATATTGAAGCATGGCTTCCAGCGGTGATAAAGGCAAAGTAAGTTCCTACGCACAATTGTAGACTTTTTCTTATTTGAGTTTTTTCTAGCCCAATCAAGCCGGTGACCAGAAAGAAAAGAAACGTAAAGAGTCGATTTTAGATCTTTCTAAATACTTGGAGAAAAGTATTCGTGTGAAGTTCGCTGGTGGTAGAGAAGCTAGTGGTGTTCTCAAAGGTTACGATCCTCTTTTAAATTTAGTCTTAGATAATACAGTGGAATATCTTCGAGATCCTGATGATCCGTATAAGTTAACAGAAGATACAAGAGCCTTGGGATTGGTTGTCTGCAGAGGAACTAGTGTTGTTTTAATATGTCCAGTGGATGGTATGGAATCCATACAAAATCCATTCATAACACAAGACTAGATGTTAGCTATGTAAATTGATGAACTTCTCTGAGTTTCGATATGATATATATGAACTTTCTCAAATTTTAAGTAATAATAAAGGAAAAAGAGGATCTATCTATATCTTGGAATTATAGATATTTAAGTTTTTCATAATAAGAATTGTATCAATTTTTAATGGTTTTCAGTATAAATTGATTTTGAATAATAATTTTATATTTTGAAGGTATTCTATAGTTTAGTGAATTTCTACATGAATAACATAATGGTTGAGTATTATATCTGTAACTTGGAGCTAAAAGAGCCGATCTCCAAAATTACCTACTTTGAGTAAAACTAATATTGAATTATATATGTGTGTATACATATTTACATATATATGTATATAGGTATCTACACATTACATATACTCCTTTGTAATTCTAATCAGCACCCTAATAAAAAGTATTTCAGCAAGCGATATTGAGTTCAAGTACTTGAGACTTGCAATTTTGAACATTGTCCTTTTAGCTCAAAGGTATAGATATATTTGTGTCTGCTAAATGATGTTATGCATTTTACTTAAATCAGTATATAGGATACAATGATGCTTAACGATTTACTAATAACCGTATATTGCTTGGTTGATCAAAATGAAATATGGAAAACATCAGTTTCCTACATATATCCATGATAACTTTCTTGTAGAGTGAATATAATTTTCCTTATTTCGGTTCAAAGGAATTTTCAATTTTATATCATAATGAAACCATTTCACAGCAAATTGGTAAGCAATTGTATATAATGAATCAAAGTTTTTTTATCAAACTGAATGGAATTACACTATTATCCTAAGAGGTTAACGGTAACAACTTTGCACAATTATATGCTGAATTTTATCACGATCATACAATTTATAAATGTACTTCAAAAGCCTGAAAATGTTTGATTAAGGTCATTTGAAATACCTTACACTATCTTGTGTTGAAATGTGAGTGACTAAGTAGTAAAGTATTATTTAATATTGCTTGGAACAACTGACGCTAATTCCAACTTTATTCTTTTGGTGATTGCTGAAAATAGCAAGAAGTATAGATATAATATATGCAGGTAGGGTTCATCTGGTGAATTTGATATATGTAAAATTAGAACTGACAAAAATCTTTGCCTGTTAATAGAAAGGGGCAACAGCCTTTTGTAATTTAGGAGTTTCATTGATTCCAAACGTTACTGAATTAAAGTGAGACACTTCTAAATATATAATGCGAAGTGATCATAATCAAGTATTCTGATTAATTAATTGAATTATCATCCCCATAACAATGTAGTTCCTTCTTCAAAGTATGGAAATTGTTTCTTTTATAGGTGCGTTAAGCTTTTCATATCGAATATTTTGAATAGAAATTAAATCAATCTAATTATTTGTCATTAATATTGTGTCTAGAACTATACTGCATTTAACCGCTGCTCGGACAGTTAGCCACTTCTTTTTTCTATGATACAAAGTGTTTCTGTGATCACATAAAGATGAGACAGCTGTTTGACAATCGACAAGTTGTCTCAATTCGAACGTTGACAGTTCACTCTGAAAGCTGAACTCGTTAACATCTTACGGGAGAGTTTCTAATAATCAAGTTGTTCACAAAATGGCAAATATGAGGCAAATACCCTTAACTTGTAGTGGACATACTCGCCCTGTTGTTCATCTGGACTTTAGTGATATCACCCCATGTTCATATTTCCTGATTTCAGCTTGTAAAGGTGAGTCCGACTTTTCCTTGACCATAATTATATTAACATATTTACCTTGGCCTGATTCTTTCGTTTGTTGGAAACCCTTAAATGTCGTGGCCTCTAAAACTTCCATTTAAGGTCAAAATGTCGCCTTGCCTTCCTGTTTATCGATTTTTGTTGGTGATAATTCGCTGGAGTATTTCTTTCAATGTTATTTATATATACCTACTTCCTTAACTGTATTTGTTGTTACTTGCCAACTTATGTTGTTTTTTTTAAGATCATACATAGATATGAATTTCTTCCAATATTTCGCATTGAAAGTAATGAAAAAAAATTTCGGAGTTTTTACCAAAACTAGGTTATCGAAATTTAATCGGTGTTGACGTTCCAAAAGTTTCCAAGATTTGGGGCAAGTTGTAATAATTTATTAACAGAATTTGGGTTTTATTCCTACTAAAAATTGAATGAGACTGTAAGAAATTGATGTTCTTTTCATGAAAATTCAGCGAATTTGAATACGCAAAAATATTTTTCGGTAATACCACCTCCAGTTGATAGGAGTAAAATCGGTGGAATTCTGATTGTAATGAAAAGTTACTTTGATAGTTTCAAAATATTTTTTTTCAGATGGTAAGCCAATGCTGAGGCAAGGGGACACCGGAGATTGGATCGGCACCTTCGAGGGTCACAAAGGAGCCGTGTGGGGTGTAGCCCTTAACAACGAGGCCACTAAGGCAGCCACTGGAGCCGCTGATTTCACTTGCAAGGTGTGGGATGCTATAACTGGTGATGAACTGCACTCTTTCCAGCATAATCACATCGTGAAAAGCGTTAATTTTTCGAAGGATAGCGCGTACCTGGTGACAGGAAGCAACGAAAAGCTCGTCAGAGTGTTCAATTTGAACAATCCCGATGCAGGTAAAACATGTATGCTTTTAAAAGCATCGATATGATATTGTAAAAAAACATTGTATTGTTTGAATTTGCTTATTTGTAATCTGCTGAAACTGCGAGAGCTGAATTTATTATTGATATACAAGGGATATTCAATAATTAATGAGACAAATTGGACTGGTAGTAAAACAGTTAATTTTTATGAAACAAGACATTTTTTCATACTCTTCATGAAAATATTTCTGTATGTTCCAAAGGTATTTATGTTTTTTGAGTCAATACCCCAGAATTTTTTGATGCTTTATTGTGGAACCTCATCCTATGTAATGTCTTCTTCAATACATCAGCATAAGGGATGATTGATTGTTTCTTCTGGAATATCATTTGCATAAATGATGTAGTAGAAGTAGTATATTATCCTCAATTATTTTATGACATTTTAAAATTAAAAAATTATCTTGTTTGAAAGCCTTCAATCAGCTAATTATGTCATTTAGGACTTATATGATGATAAGTAACAATTGCAGTGTATAGATAACATTTTGAAAGGTGTTAAACAAAGACAAATTAAAATCTATGACACATGAAACTCTTTGACGGTGTAGAAACTATTCTCTAACAAAAGATTCTTGGCTTTTCTTCTCTTGAATTTCTGGCTACTGAGTCCTCTTAAAGGAGTTGGCTGTTGGTTGTACGTCTTAATTCTCAGAAATGTGACTGTTTTTCTGACATACACACTATGTCGGAAAAGTTCCCGAACTTATTTTTTATCGCTCATACAAGTGGCGATCTGTTGAACGACACAGGTACCATGTCGCTACATCCTTCAGGAGTGTCTGGAGAATTTTTTCCCCAGTATCGGTTCATTAGTTCTCGAGATAGACGTGTTTGCGTGAACGTGTGTTTGGTATCCCGGTACAAGCTTCGCGATGGATGAGAAATTTGAACACCGTGCGGCGATTAAAATTCGTTATAAACTTAAAAAAACGTTCGCGGAAACGAAAAAATTATCGATTTGGCTTACGGTGAAGGTGTAGTGTCGCGTACAACAGTTTACACGTGGTTCAATCGGATTAAGAACGGTAGAGAGTCCATAGAAGACGACGAGAAAAGCGGCAGGCCGTCAACAGGTGTTACCGACGGAAACAAGGCTCGTGTGCGTGCGCTACTGAACCAGGATTGCCACATGTATGTCAGAATGTTAGCAGACGAACTGAACATTAGTAAGGATAGCGTAGCTTTGATTTTGAAAGAAAAAATGAACCGTAGGAAGGTCTTTCTAACCTCAATTTTGACTGGTGACGAGACTTGGTGTCACGGGTGAAGACGATGCTCATCGCTTTCTTCGACTCCAAAGGTCTGATCCAACAAAAATTTGTGCCCCAGGCGTCATCGTGAATGCTGCGTATTACGTAGAACCCCCCATACTCGCCAGATCTGGCTCCAGCAGACTTTTTCCTATTTTCCAAGCTAAAAATGCATCTGAAATTACGATTTTTTGAAGATGTACCAAGCATTCAAGCGGTTTGCACCGTGTGTCTCAGAGCGATAACTTCAAAGGAGTTCCAGACAGCCTTCGAATCACTCAAAGGAGTGTATATCTAGGAGAGGGGACTATGTTGAAAGTTAATTGGAATAAATTTCGTTAGGAGTAATTTTCGATTTTTTATTTCAAAAGTTCGGGAACTCTTCCGATACACTGTGTATATGACATATTGGTCACATTTTGCATTCTCTACTGTAATGTTCGAATACTGACAAAAACTGGGTAAAATATTTAAATCAAAAAAAAGACTGCTTAAATTTAGCGAACACTCTAATTTAATCGATATCAACCAGTACGGATTTTTGGTAGATAGTACACAGTGAGTACAGTGAACGCGGTGACAGACCTCGTTCACTTGGTCTCGGTTGAATTGGACGAAGGAAGTTATGTGGTGATACTCATGATGACTTCTTGGACAAATTGCTTTGGATGGCTTTTAGAGGTGGGATGAGGCGGTTGTTGGGATCATTCTTGTCAGGTAGGGATCAATAAGTATAGACGGAGAGGTGCAAAAGAGGAAGATTCGCAGTGGGGTGCCGCAGGGATCTGTATTAGGCCAACTGTTGTACACACTGCATGTTCTCAGCCCAAAGAAAGCCAACTTAAAGGCGAAACATGCCTTGTATACACTGGAGATGACCTGAAAAAACTAATCAGAAATTAATGAAGATTTAGAGATGTACAAATTCTGGTTAGTTAAAAACAAGCTAAAGCTGAACACTGACAAAATAAATTAACTTCTCTTTAAACGAAAAAATAAAAAAAAGTGAAAAATAGCTTAAAATAGGTTAGAAATCTACAATGCTTTCTTTTTGTCCAACATAACATATTCAATCAACATTTGGGGCACATGTTCGGAAACAATATTTGTTCGGAAACAATATTTGAGAAATTTGTCAATCTTCAGAAAAAAATTCTAGAAATACTCTTTGGTTCTGACTACTGAACTTTATCAGATCTTATCTTCAATAAACTTAAAATACTGCCATTGCAAGCGCCCTTTGAAGCTCGAACAATGTAAACAAATTTTCTAAGTAAAAAAAAATTTCAAACTGAACTGTAAATCGGAATTCGTGTGCCCAAGTGCTATTCATAAACATAGTACGCGAACGGAAGACTTAACTTATTTCCAACAAGTCGGAACAGTAATTGGATTGCGGGATCCAGTTATTAAAAGCTACATGGACTTTGATAGTCTGCCAGATAGCTTAAAAGAGCCAAATAGCACATCACTGTTTGTGAAAAAGCCGAGGAGATTTCTTCAAAATAATGTTTATTCTACCGGAAATGGGACACTGATGCCACAATATTTTTTGTTACGTCATTTCACAATTTATAGGAAAATAGTTTAATGTAAGAGCCGATTCGCGAATTTGGTGGCGTTGTTCGGCGGCGGCCGTTGGTTTGCGGATCGGTGTCAAATAGTTTTGTAAATGGGAGTAAATAAACTTATATAAAAAAAAGACAGTTCAATGGTGATGAGAAGTATCAGAGTCATGTTCGGTGGTTGCTGAAGTAATTTTTCATATGCACTTTCGATAGTTCATTGTTGTGCCTATCTGAAATTTCGAAAGTTTCAGGGCCAGAGCAGCCATCTCATCATATTTTTAGCTGAACTTGTATAATGATATAATTTTCTGAACCGAATATTTATTTTCAACATAAAAATAACGGTATTCCGCTGAATTCAGTGTCTCGGAGGACATTCGATAGCAGAAAAAATCTAGGTTTTCAAATGAGGAAATTTACCCTTGTGGAATGTATTCATTCCTTGATAGACGCAACATGAGATACGACAAACATGAAAATGAAGATTTTCAATTACTCTTGAATTTCTTGCAAGGTAGGGTAAAACAGTATTAACTGAATAAGTAGGTGATAAAGATTTACAACAAATTCTTAGAATGATTTTTCATCTTCGAAGCTGGATGAATGAAGAAATATTGACAAAGAAGTCCTTGTTGTACTGAAGATTTTTTAGAATTTTATGCTGTTTGCTCTTTTCATTTGCTCCACTTTGAGCAGCCATATCACGAGAAGGAAGGCTCTAAAAAAAGTTTGAACGAATTTTTCTGATTTCATCTAATGGCTCCACGTTTGGTAGACTTGCTCAATTAGAAAACATCCTATGTCTTAAGTGGTTTTTCACTTTCAGTAAGGAAAACACGAATCAGAACATTTTTCAAACAATGTGTAAATGAGATAAAAAACACAAGGTTTAACTTTAATCTACACTTTATTTGAAAAAAATCGACGTTTCGCTGACACAGCAGCTTTATCAAGAATGACAAACAGAATGAAGAGTATGGTATTATAAACAAATCGTAGAAACAAGTTGGATGAATAACAGGAAAAACCCACACCGAGCCATTGTACAGTTAGTATGAAAGGTAATTAAAAACTAATTAAACAAGTTAAGTAGGGGTGAATAATTCATATCTACCTGCTCATTCAAAAGCTTGTCCGAATGTTTGCATCTATTTATTCCTAATGCTTCTAGGAGATCTAATTTTAAACTTTTGATTTTATATGTAATATGTCAAAGTTTCTATTGAATGAATGGTTTTCTTTTATTAGGTGGTTTGAATAATTTGAATCAGATTTATTTTTATCGAAGCTACGTTTATGTTCAGATGTTCTTATGCCAAAACTCCTATAGGTCCTACCGATATAAATTTTATCACAAGAACCGCAATTGAGTTTATAGATTCCTGGTTTACTTGATTTTTCAACACGAGATTTATTATTTTTAATATGTTTACCTAAGTTATTAGAAGTTTTGAAAGTTATATTAAGATTTTGTTTGACGAGAAAGGATTTAATATTTGTACTTGCAGAACCGCAGAATGTTAAACTGTTGAATATTTTATAGTCTTTATGAATAGGATATACTTCATTTATTGCTTTCTGATACAGTTTTTACGAATGATTAGATCTATCATATCCGGATTATATGAATTATTAATGGCTATCTGTTTGATGATGTTTAACTCTTTATTATAATCTTCTACTGATAAAGGTAAATTGAGAAACCTTTCTTCCTTTCTCGTCAAACAAAATCTTAATATAACTTTCAAAACTTCTAATAACTTAGGTAAACATATTAAAAATAATAAATCTCGTGTTGAAAACTCAAGTAAATCAGGAATCTATAAACTCAATTGCGGTTCTTGTGATAAAATTTATATCGGTAGGTCCTATAGGAGTTTTGGCATAAGAACATCTGAACATAAACGTAGCTTCGATAAAATAAATCTGATTCAAATTATTCAAACCACTTAATAAAAGAAAACCATTCATTCAATAAAACTTTAACATATTACATATAAAATCAAAAGTTTAAAATTAGATCTCCTAGAAGCATTAGAAATAAATAGATACAAACATTCGGACAAGCTTTTGAATGAGCTGGTAGATGTGAATTATTCACCCCTACTTAACTTGTTTAATTAGTTTTCAATTACCTTTCATACTAACTGTACAATGGCTCGGTGTGGGTTTTTCCTGTTATTCATCCAACTTGTTCTACGATTTGTTTATGATACCATACTCTTCATTCTGTTTGTCATTCTTGATAAAGCTGCTGTGTCAGCGAAACGTCGTCGAATTTTTTCAAATAAAGTGTAGATTAAAGTTAAACCTTGTGTTTTTTATCCCATTCATATCATGGATTTACATCAAGTAACGGCCTCCACAATTCAAATGTGTAAATCACCAGTGGACTCTGTCCGCTCTATTTTGACTTTATAAACTCGATCAAAATATGATCAGTGTTCATGCCAGTAATGCCAACTTATAGTCCTTAAAGTACCAAAATTGTCCTACAGACTTTTTGCTCTAGTCTAATTTGGCTCTTCAATTATTGAATCTCAATTGTAGTCAATAAGAAATATTACTAGAGAACTGGAATTAAATGTCTCATATTCAGGAAAAGATGAAATTGTTACCTGTAATGAACTATAGTAATAGAGATAATACTTTAATTCTGGAGGAATATGAAAGTTATTGGTTGGTGATAATTAAAAATGATGATTTATACATTTCAGCAGATTTGCAGATTTTTGTTTTTGATTGAGGTTTTCCAGCAATGAAATTTCAGCGTTTCTCTGTACTTCTTTATCAGCTTCAAGAAACTTCTTTGTAGGTACTGTACTATCCTTCCAAATTTTATTGATAATTTGTTCAGAGGAATGCAGAGAAGAATGAGGAAACATTTCTCGCTGTCATTTAGTACCTGCAAGATCTTAAATACTCAGGAATTGCTACTAAATTCCAATTCATTTTCTTAATTTCTTGAATTTCTATTCGTATTGGAGAAGATAAATGTTATCAGAAAACTATAAAAAATTAGATACTTTATTTGCACTTGAAATCACGCTGATAGTGTCGGTTGTAATTTTAATACAATGCTGTTCTAAATATTTTTTAGCTCCTGAAATGTACACTGGACATTCAGCTGGGATAAAACATGTCCAGTTCTTCAGAAACGATACACATTTGATTTCTTGTGCTGATGATAAAACGCTCAGGGTGTGGAACAGAGCAACTGGCAAGGTATAGTAGTAAAGAAGAGAGTTATTAGAAGGTATAACCTTTGTTGTCATCACCACTGTGCAATGTTGATAGTGACGATCTATTATTATTATTGGTTTATTACGTGTGTGGGGAACATAGTGTCGTCTGTAACCTAATTGAATACACAGTTCCCCTGACTGTGATACTCAAAAAAAACTCAGCCAGGGGCTTAGGGCGTAAGTATGTTCTTTAGGTGTTTTTACCCAGCAAAAACAGTGCTCTTATGTTTCTCTTCATTTTTGTAAAAACAAAAAGTTATTTACGGAAGTTTTCTAAGCCACACTTTGAAGAAAAAACAAACTATTTAAATTGTGAATTTAATGAATAACTTAATAAATAGTTAACAAATAAAATTATGAGTTGTACTGAATGAACTAAGAAAAATTACAACTGATTGCTTGAATGCTTTATTTTAAGAAAAACTTAATGATTTAAAAATGATTTAAAAATGTAATGGAAAAATGCTTTACATTCAATAGCATCCCCATTTTCTGACATACATATACACAGAGTAGAAGTGTTGCAGAAGGAAAACCTTGTTAGCAACACACATGTGAAAACAAAAATCAGAGTAAAACACTCAGCTAAATATACCTATTAAACTAAATCTCAGACACAAAACAAAAATTTATAAATAACAATTTTTCCCGAGCCAAGAATAGCTGACCTAAAAGGCTTCATTTAAATGAAAAATTACAAAGATAATGCATAAAAAAAAATAAAAATATACATACATATAAATAAAAATATGAATATAAATTCCCCCACAGGCTCCCCCACCCAAACAGAATATCAAATGAACATAATATTGATAAAAGACCTTTCCCTTTGGACCCATCTGAAAACCCTCTTCTTAAAAACTTGTATTGAAACAGACGAATTTCTTAACTGACTGTCGAGAAAACTATACACTCTATTCAGATAGTATGTGAAAAACCTCTGTGTTATTCTAAAACATGCTTTGTGGGCGTAATTCAGGTGGCGTGCTACCCTCTGGTATCGTAATTATGTGATAATAGATTAACACTGATTTTACCATAATACCAATCAATCAACAGAGCTCTTACATAAAGTTGTCTAATATCTAGCAGGCCACTCATTTGAAAAATAAGTAGAAAAATCATATGGTTTTCTGTAGATTGTTTTAATAATTATTTTCTGAACTACACTCAAACCATCAAGATGTCTGTCATATACTCCTCCCCAACCTATGCAACCGTACTGCAAAATAGGACTCACTAAGCCGTGATAGGCGGATAATAAAGTTTTGTATCAGCCACTTTACTCAGAATACAAAAACATAAATGAATGGACGCAATTTTTGCACATGTTATTTATTTGATCCACCCATCTGAGAGTAGAGTCAATGTATACACCCAAATACTTCGTAGTGTATTGCAGAAAGAGAACCTGAGTTCCACATCCACAATTTTTCACAATTTTCCGATTTTGGCATTCCATGCAAAAGCTTATACTATTAAAATGCGGCAATCCAACTGTACTTCTAGCAAAAGGAGAATAGTAGTTTTTTCTGATTTAGTATTAAACCATTGCTGTTCATCCAATTTCCTGCCAAAATCAGCCCTTTACGGACTAAATCCTTGTAGCGTTCCAACTTTTCCCACTAAACAATAGCACCGTGTCGTCCGCATAGGATGTTATCTCACCTACACCACTCAAACTAAGAAAGTCGTTTATATAACATAGAAACAATAAAGGACCCAACACAGTACCTTGTGGTACACCCATTTTCACATTTTGACTATCACTTACAGATTGACCTATACGGACGCACTGACATCTATCTGAAAGATACGACGCCAAGAGACGCAGAGGAACACCTCTCACTCCCATTCTATCAAGCTTACCCAGTAGTTGTTTATGAGGTACAAGATCGAAAGCCTTGGTAATATCGAGAAAAACAGCCATCGGAAACAGTCCCTGGTCCAGAAGCTCATAGACGCGGCCCACAACCCTCCTAATCGCGTCATTGGTGGATCTATCATTTAGAAATCCAAATTGATTACTATTAATGACCTCATATTTATCAAAAAAATTTATAAGCCTCTTTTTGATGACCTTCTCAATTAGTTTGGCTATACACGATGTAAGGGATATAGGTCTGTAATTATTCATATCTGCTCTATCGCCCGATTTAAGTAAAGGAATTATTGTTGCCATCTTCAAACTATCCGGGAAGACACCTTCGCCAAGAATACGAATACAGATGTGAACAAACGGTCCTCCAATAATATCAACAAATTTCTTAAGTATTTCATTACTAATACCATCACCCCCGCCAGCAGAACGACTAATTTTAAGATCCTTTATCATTCCCTTCACTTCATTAAAGTTAGTAGGCTCCAAAAAAATTGAGTTATCCTGAGTTAGAGTATGCGAGTTGGAATTGAAAGATCTATACGGACAAATGTTTTCAGACAACCTAGAACCTATTCCTGCGAAAAATCATTGAATTTTTGAGCAATATACTGTTTATTAGTAGATTCGACATTGTCCACTCTAATTTTTCGATAATATTACTATATGCACTAGGATCCTCAAATTTGAAACCTCACTCAATAAATTCCACATCTTCCTAGAATCATTACCTGCATCTTTTATTTTGTTTCTATAATAAACAAGCTTACTAGACGACACAATTTCATTTAGTTTATTTCTATAACTTTTATACTCCTTAAAAGATTCTCGTCATTTGGGCGGGCCAAAGTTTTTTGTAGAGACTGTTTTTGTTCCAAATGGACACCGATAGCGCGGCTGTTATCCATGGCTTTCTTATCTTACGCTTTTTTATACTGAAAAAACTAGTTGAGCTTTCAATCGACTTCGTCACCATATCCAAAAACAAGCTCATCTTTGAACTTATATCACCCACTGAATACACATTGTCCCAATTTAAGCCCATCAGAAGCTCTTCAAGCAAAACAAAATCAATCTTTTTCCCTTGATGATCCTTATTACTACTCGCATCTGGAGTATTTTCAACTTGTCGTATTTTCAGCACTATAGGAAAGTGATCGGTTATATTATAGTCAATAATCCCCGCTTCAACAACTATATTTTTTTTCAAATTCGAAACAAAAAAATGATCAAGGCAGGTGCCACCCGCATCACACCTTCGTGTAATATCATTTACATAGGACTTGAACCCAAAAGAGTATAAAAGATTTAAATACTCATCACGAATATTACCACCCACCGCGGAATCCAGAATATCTATATTGATATCTCCAACAAAAATCTCAACATCATTCTTTTCATTCAACTTTGAGTCGAAATATGAGCCTAGATCTCTAATAAATTCGTCTACCTCAATAGGGGAAGTTTATAGCAACAACTGATCAAATAACTAATATTATTTATCTTGAAACCAATTTTAATTATTTTTGTGACACCTACATCAACAATATCAACATTTTCGAATAAACCCTCCCTTACATAACAGATCACACCATCATTTTTATTAAAATGACAAACGTTGTAGTATATCTTAAAATTAGGTATTCTGAAAAGGTCTACACTACTAACACTAAAACATTCCGAGAGAACAATAATATCAAAGTCGACTGAAAAGGAGTCCAGAAAAAATTCCAATAATTGAAAATTTTTTCCTATACTTCTAATGTTGCAGTGAATAATCCTCAAACCAGGCGCCCTCAAAGACATTGCTGAAGAACAGCATCCTCTATCGTCTGGAGCTGGCTCTCTAAGTGGAACGGTGTTTTTTCTAACGTTACAGTATTCAATTTGATAGAACATTATTCACCCCAAGAATACGGTATTTATTTTAACGGAACGGTATTCACCCTAAGGGCGCGGTATTTATTTATTCATTTATAAAATATACGGGAGATTCCCATTAACATACAAATAATTGACTGGTAACATAAATAAATCTGAACTAGATACATTGGACGCGAGAACAAAATTGTTTAAGAGACGCACTGAAAAAAAGATCGATATTCATATATCTGTTTCCATGTTCCATGATTCTATCATTATGAGCATTAACTGCGTAGTTTGTACGACGTTGAGGACCTAGTTGGAACATGGCAACAGATCACTCATTATTTTGACAGAATCCAATAAATTGTCCAAGCACTTGTACAGAAAAATCAAGTCACCGGTTAAACGACGATCGGATAAGGTTTTGCTATTAAATTTTGAGCGCATAAAACTAGCGGAAAAGTTCATACGTGGAATTGACAGCCGAAAAGAAATATAGATTAAAAATCTATTCTGAACTTAAACGTAAATCCGTAAAATGGAGACCAACAACAGAACCGTATTCCAGAATCGGCCGACGAAGTGCCAAATATAAACCTTTTATAGTGAATATATCCTAGAAATCCACCCACAAATGAAGCCTATTACCCTTAAGGCTCTCTCGATTATATAAATGTAGTGGTCTTTGAACTCCAAGCGTTGATCCATGTATATTCCAAGATCCTTTATAAGATGCGTTCTCTGTATTTCATTTCCATTTATCCAGTAAAATCGAAGAAAGTAAACGATGATTTCTACTAAAATATATTATTAAATCCTCGATGCGTTTCGATACACAGTACTACAAACATATCTTACTAACAAATTTTTATATATACTAAGGAGGCAATCCACTCAGAGCTATCCGTTCTTGAACTAATGTTTAGGAAATAAATTCAATAAGGGTGAGTTATTTATGTCTACCTGATCATTAAGAATTTCCGGTGAATACCTAAATCTGTTAATTTCAAGTACTTCCACAAGGTTGAGTTTTATACCTCTATTCTCAGAATGTAGGATTTTAAATTATGAATTGAAAGAGTGACTGTTTTCCCTAAGATGATTTGAATAATTTGAATCGGTTTTTCATTGATGAAACTGCGTTTATGTTCAGAGATTCTAACATTAAAATTTCTTCCTGTTCTACCTATATAAAAACAATTGCAATCTGCACAATCCAATCTATTCGTGAACACCAAGACAAGAAATTCAATAGTTTGACATATAAAGGCAATATTAGCAATAATGTGAAATCCTTCTTTAAAATTCAAATTTAAGTATAGCGTTCGAAACATCAACAAATTTAGGTTCATTTATCAGGAATTAAAATCTCCAATGAATAAAGAAAAAAGATCAGGTGTTTATAGATTGGATTGTGCAGATTGCAATTGTTTTTATATAGGTAGAACAGGAAGAAATTTTAATGTTAGAATCTCTGAACATAAAGGCAGTTTCATCAATGGAAAAACCGATTCAGATTATTCAAATCATCTTAGGGAAAATGGTCACTCTTTCAATTCAGAATTTAAAATCCTACATTCTGAGAATAGAGGTATAAAACTCAACCTTCTGGAAGTACTTGAAATTAACAGATTAAGGTATTCACCGGAAATTCTTAATGATCAGGTAGACATAAATAACTCACCCTTATTAAATTTATTATTTAGTTCACATACGGATAACTCTGAGTGGATTGCCTCTTTAGTATATATAAAAATTTGTTAGTAAGATATATTTGTAGTAGTCATTCTAGAGAAAGATAATGTGTATCGAAACGCGTCGAGCATTTAATAATATATTTAAGTAGAAATCATCGTTTACTTGTATTTGTGAAAATGGATTTCTATCACGTAAAAGCCTTGTCAAATGAAAAAATGAGTGGCATGTATTTCGGAGAAAATCGTTGGATTGTCAAACGAAACTCTGAAAAAAATATTAACTTCCTTCAGTACGTTCTTTGTGCTTGTAGAATTATTTGTGTTAAGCTGTAGCTCTAATAAATCAGAAGATTTCAACATACGAGAAAAATTATGTTTATTCATATACATTCTGTCGAAAAAATACGGGCTATAGGTTAATGAAACCAATATTTATTTTTCATCCAAATTTATTGTATCGCCTTCGAAGTGGACCCCTTTGGAAATAAAGTATTTACGCCAACGAATAATCCAATGATGAAAACATCTTTCAAACGCTTTTTCCTGAATAGACTTCAGTACTCGCCGCGAATTCTCTTCTAAGATAACCTTGTGAGTTTGTGTATTATCGTGGTGCAAAATTCATGAGTTTTTTTCCCCAAATCAGAGAACACCGCGATAATCAAAGAAAACAGTCAACATTATCTTGAATTTGGATCAACTTTGACGTGGTATTTTCGTTTGGCTTCAATTGGACGACGCCAACTAATTAAATGACAGATCGCGTTCAAACTCTGCGTCAGTATAGAAAACAGTTGTGCCAACTTAAGAAAATCAAAAATTTTGACTATGGTTTTAAGCAGATTTTTTAATAATAAATTCCCGGTAATTATTTGACAGAATGTATGTCCGGAAAAAAACACGTTAAAAATTAATTGCCTACAAAATGTGGAACGGGAATTATTGAACTCAATTTCTTGGTGCCGTGTATTTAAATGTTTTATTTCAATTAACATATATGCGCTGCCAAATTTATTTTTTTATTCATTCAACAGTTTTATATCTTTAATTTTCCTAGGAAGTCCAGAAGGTCGAGTTTCCTTCCGTCCCTAGTAGCCTTGAGGTGTCTCGAGACGGTTGCGTTGTCACTGTCGCCCACTCAAATCACGTCGTCTTTCTCGACTCCGAACATCTGAACAAAATACGAGAATTCCAGCTGCCCACTACCGTCAATTCCGCTTCTCTGCATCCTGACAAGAGCATCTTCGTAGCCGGCGGTGACGATCTGAAGGTATACAAATTCGACTACACGACGGGCAGCGAAATAGGTGAGTGAAATGAAGAGAACAGAATCAAGCTTCAGATGTTTTTCTAACTTTCACTTCGTTGCAGAATCTTTTAAGGGTCATTTTGGTCCAGTACACTGCGTGAAGTTTTCACCCGATGGTGAATTATATGCATCAGGATCCGAAGATGGAACATTGCGATTGTGGCAGACTACAGTAGGAAAAACTTACGGTTTATGGAAGTGTCTGGATGGTACACAACTGAACAACGAACCCATATCTCCTTTAAAGGAAGTTCAAGCCATGTAATACTTCATCTCTGTAACGGGTACTGCAAAGTACCAAGACCAAGTAATGTTATTTTTGTAGTGTCAGTACAGTGTGGTGTATACGAGTAAATGGTTAAAATACTTTTGTAGGCAATATTTAGATGAATGAAAAAGTTGTAATTCTAGGTTGGGATACAGAATTTTGTATTTTTGAAAAATAACAGATCATAAATGTAATTTTGTAACGAAAAAGTGGCAACTATATATTTGGAATTTTTGATCAGGATAATCCATTTAATATCTTCGTATAATGTATTATTTATTAAAACAGCTATTACTTGGTATATACCACATTGTATTGCTCATGAATATTATTGTGATAAATGAATCAATAATTCAAGAAGGATCTAAGTCTGAAATTTTATGTAGTGCCTCTCATGATCAGGTGGGAAGTAGACTTTATTAAGGACTTTTTATTTTGTTTAATTATAATTTATAGAGAAATAAAGTCATCTTCATTTCTAAATTATCTTTTATTTATCCTATAGATATGATATTGAAACACCCTCAACCCCGGTCTATGAAAGATTATGCAAAAAGCGTCGCTTTTATGTAAATTACAATACCTGAATTATCTTACGTTCTTCCCTATATTAATGACACCTGAGACTGAATGAAATCGGTCAAATGAAAAGCCATGTGATCGTCTAGTACCTGAACTTGCCTTGAAGTTCTTTTTATAAAATAGGACCCTTTTCTTTGTTGTGTAGTGTATTTGTAGTAACCTACTCAACAAGTTCTTTTATGTAAGGTTTGATGTGATACGACCAATTCTTCGTCGCTTATAGCATAGGTAAGGAAATTAGAAAATCAAAAACAGCTTCAGTAACAATGTCTATTTGATCTTTGTAGCATTTGTATTAAATTATTATCCTTGCATTCTTTGGCTTCCTTGAATGAATTTAAAGAAATATCAGATTATTTAGATACAGGCCCAATTGGCCCTCACCCATATTTTGAGTGGAAGTTAGATTATTATAAACAGACATAATTTGTCCTTACTTAACGTGCCCTCACCCATATTCTGGATGAAATTCGGATATGAGATTATTATAGACAGGCCTAACCGGCCCTTACCCATCTTATGAGTGGTAACCAGGGCCTCCGCAACCATATGTGCAAATGCACACGGGCGCCAAAACCCAGGGTCCAAAAAAAATATTGAAATAAAAGTTGAGAAATTAAATAGGATAAGGTATAAATACACACGAAATTTTATTAGTATATCATCCAGTTGTTGCCGATTCCTATGTTGCGAGAACATGCCAGGCGGCAGTTTCTTGATTTTTTCTGTTCAGACATGAATAACGCCTGGAGCGCTACAAAAGCGAAGCATCGCCACAGGCGTTTTTGAATCAGTTCACTGGACCGTACAACAAGTGAATAAAAACAAGTAATCCTATTAATTTTTACATATAAAGTTATTTTTATTTTGTCAAGTGTGGTGTTGTGTTGTGTGATATTTTGTTTACTACTTTTTCTTCAAATTAAATGCCGAATACCTGCTGACTGCAATTTCAACGGCTTGATTTTTTATAAAATGGTAAGTATTCCTACTTTATACTATAAACATTAACCCTTTATAGGATACTGGTTATAATTAATTTCTTTAGTCAAATATCTTTTATTAATTGAAATGTCATGTGCGAGTTTGAAAAAGTAACTGGTTTTATCCATAACTCGCTTAGTTTTTATGCTATTGATCTTTTTAAAAACCATTCTGTAGGGTTTTTTGAGGATATAAGATCTTTTAGTTTAATATCTTTTTGTCTTCATTTTGAAACTATTTAAGCTGAAAGGGCTCGAACATATTGCTTTTTACTAAAATATGCAAATTTTAATCGGCCATATCTTAATAATAATCTGCCCTATAAAGGGTTAAAAACTATTGGCTACTTAGTTAACTTTTCAAGAATATTTCCTACCCTACCCACATGGTGCTTATTACTGTGGTTACTTTAGAAGTTAATTCCTAATTCCCGTGAGTACTAATTATTTATTTGTTCTTTCAGGATAAAAGAAAGAGACCATCAGGTGCGAAGTTTCGCGATCAAGAGAAACGGAGAGAAAAGGGAAAAATGGTTGGATCTTTAAAGCATTTCTTGCAAAACAATCGAGATTCCACGGAGACAATCGATGTTGGTGCGACCGAATCGTCCGAATCTCGAGATTCTAAATCCGTAATATCAATAACCGTGAGTGGACCATCTGAAATTTCAACAGTAACATTAGGTCCTGCAACAAGTGGCAGCTGTTGTAGCAGCAAAACAGCTTCTACTGATGCGGAGCCCGATGAAGCGATGAACCATCCACTTCAGGTAATCAGTAATATCGATATAATTCCGTCCGACCCCGGTTTGTGGCAAGAAAGAATCACCAATGAGATGCCTAGAATATTGGTTAAACGTGGTCCGCCCTTGGTAGACATCAGTTTCAGCTTTCCTAGTAATAAAGATAAGAGAATGTTGCAATGTGCAAATACTTTGAAAGAAATCTAGCAAATGGAGAAAAAGTCCAAAGGGCTTGGCTTATTTACTCTATTTATAAAGATTCTGTATTTTGTTTTTGTTGTGAGTGTTTTGTAAATGTTAAACTTCTAACGCTTTTTGTGATACAAATGGAGTATTTGATTGGCAACACTTGTCTTTGCTAATTAAGAGACATGAAACGGAATCTGCGTATTTTAGAAACGGAAAAAAATATTGGCGAGACGTGTTGGAAAGAATTATTGCGATTGTTAAGTATTTATCTACACAATGCTTGGCATTTCTTCTTAATTGCTTTTCGAACATGATAATGGAAATTTTCTAAAAGCTGTTGAGATGATTGCCTCTTTTGATTCAGTGATGAGACAGCACGTTAGCCGAATGTATAACTCCCAAAAAAATCTGTTAAAATGACTCATTATTTAGGCGTGCAAATACAGAATGAAATATTTGAATTATTGTCGTTCAAAGTAAGAAATAATCTTTTAGAAATGGTTCGCAATTTAAAATATTTTTCAATAATAGCAGATTGTACACCAGACATTAGTCATACTGAGCAAATTAGTCTTGTTCTAAGGTATGTTGTCCTTGACAACACTTCAAAAAAGGTTGAAGTTAAGGAAAGTTCTATTGCGTTTAATCCAATACTGGACTCTACAGGAGAAGGGATATATACATTTGTGATAGAAAATTTGAAAAAATTAAATTTAGAATTAACAACAAATTAGGGGACAAGGTTATGATAATGGGACAAATATGAAGGGAAAATATGTTGGGCTTCAAAAACGCATTCTTGATGCGAATCCGAAAGCCCTTTTTGTACCTTGTGCGGCTTATACTTTGAACTTAACAGTAAATGACTTTTCTAAGGCGTCAGGTGCTACAATCAACTTTTTTAATCTTGTGCAAGAGTTATATAATTTTTTTTCTTCATTCACAAAAAGGTGGTATGTTTTGAGAAAAAATGTCCCCGGGTTAAGTTTAAAGCCTTTAAGTGAGACAAGATGGTCCAGCAGAATTGACGCAATAAAGCCCATTAAAGTTTATTTAATTAAGGTTTGCGAAAGTCTTCTAGAAGTGGCTGAAGATAATTCCTTTCACATTGATGCAAGACATAAAGCGAGTTCCCTCTTAACGTTTGTACAAAATTTTCAATTTATTTGTGGAATTATTTATTTGGCATGATCTTTTACTTCATATAAATATTGTCAGCAAACAAATGCAAAGTGCTTCAATTAATATTAAAGTATGCCAAACCTATCTAAAAAATTTAGTTGATCACTTCCAGCAATATAGATCTGACTAATCATTTCAAGAAATTCTTGTGCAAGCGAAAGAAGTAGCATCCTCTCTCGAAATTGAAGAAAACTTTCCACCATTACCAACGATTAGGAGGAAATTTAAACCAAAACTGTTTGACTATGAACACCGAGATGAGACCCTTCATGATCCTAATACAGCCTTTAAAATTAGTTTTTTCTTAAAAATTATAGATCAAACTTTAAGCTCTCTAAAAAAACCGATTTGACTTATTAAATGAGTATGATATTTTAGGATTTTTTAGCGTCATATTCAAATTAAGTGACAGCGATCTTTAAAACATTGTTCTATTCTTGAAGAGCGACTGACAGATCAGGATAATAAGGATATAGACTCCAATGATCTGTTCAACGAAATTAAAGCCTTAAAGTTGTTTTCATCACCTGATGATACTGACCCCTTAAGTATTTTACAGTATATAAGTTAAAAATCATTAAAAATTATTTAAGATCGACAATGATTCAAGAAAGATTGTCTGGGTTAACAATATTAGCAATTGAACAAGAAATTTGTGACGGTATAAATTTTATCGATGTAATTAGGGGGAGGGGGGGCACTTTGATACACAAAAATTCAATCTCTTTTTTGAGGACCATAAACCATTATATTTAAATATTTGTTTTGATGTGTGCATTGGCTGATATGTCAGCTTATATTTTGGCTACGCAAAAACCGCAAAAACTGGCAACGTATAGAGATAAACTCATTTTAAGAAAAAATCATTTTTGTATCATTCTGCCCCACCAGTGGGGCACTTTGATACACGGGGGTGGGGCAGTTTGATACGTATTTTAGATCCATATGAAATGCAAATTTAAACTGACTAATAACCCAATATAAACTGTATTTTTACTTAAAATTAAGAAATAAAACAATTTTATTGATTGAGATCATAAAATACTTTTTATTCAGAGTGCACATTAGCCATAATCAGTCTCTTAAGTTACTTAAGGAATAAAATCACAAAAAACAATATTGTCATCATACAACAAAACTAAATTCTCTGTTATTTTCTTAATTATATAATCAGTTATATACTTACTAAGTAATCAGACTTTAACATTGAATATTGTTAATGAAAATATAATATTAAAACCTTCTATCGTAATTAACAATGTTTTTCTTAAAAATTAAACAAACATCAAAAATTTAACAAAAATAATCATAAAACTCTCATATTAAAATTACAAAACAATCTACTGGACATTATATCGAGTTAAACCTACCGAAAATGAATAAAGCGACGATGTTCGAGATGTGCCTTTGGAGAAAGTTGGTTTTGGTAATTGCAAAACTACATCTCTAACATCCACACTTGCTTTGTCTTCCACAATTGGAAATATAAACTTAGAAGACCCTGCTTTTTTCTGAGATATAATACTTCATATTCTGTCACACTATACTAAAATACAACTTTGGCTATGTAGTGAATCACAGTTTTCTTCTTCTCAAATTTAATTAGCAGAAAATCTCCAATATTTATGTGTTCAGGATTAACTGGTTCTTCATTAATTACCTCTTCTTCCGATTCCGACGGCATTTCAATGTCTTCACTATCACTCGTCATCACGACTTCATCTTGACTAGAATCGGAATCTATTTCTGAAGGCAAAGAAGTCACTCTCTTTTTTTTTTGGCTCAGTTAATCCCAACAGATTTTTCGCTGTTTTCAATTCTTTTGCATGCTGTTTTGCTTTTTGTAATTCTCTTTTCCTGTTCTTTTCATTACGTAAGTTTTCTAATCTATTTTTTCTGGTGTTTCAGTGTATATTCTTGATCGTCCCTTTTCTCTTCCTTTTCTTTTTAAGACACTGTCAGTAATCGCCTTTTTTGGATAAGGTCTAACTACTTCAGGAGTAAGAATAGCCTTTGATGAAGAAACACGTAAAGGATCGTCAGCATCAGACACTGAAACTGGGTCGGCATCCAAAGTAGGAGTTTTATTTTGTTCTCTATCAACAACCTCATTATTTTGACTTGCTTCTGAGTCTACAAAATGTAAATCTTGTGTGTTGTGAGTGTTCCCATCTGTCAAATCGTGATAACCTGTGCTGAAAATGTCTATCGGTGCAAAGTCGTCGTCGCCAAATACCAGTTTATTAATTGGCCATATTCCAGGTTTGGAAAAACCACCTATGATATTCTTTGGTGTAAATGATTCCAAATATGCTAATTTGGACAGTTCAGCAATGTTGTATATGGTCAAAGTTTTTCCAACATTTTGAATGTGCCAGTCGTTGAAAGCTATCTTCAATTTGCCTTTGAAGGGTCCGAACACACTGACATCAAGCGGTTGCAATTTGTGCGACGTGTGTGGGGGAAGACTCAAATAAACAATACCGTTGTCACGACAGTAGTTACCAGCTTCTATTGAAATGTGAGATTCGTGGTTATCACAAATGATTAGGATTGGGTTATCCTTATTGCTCGAAGTAAGGCGTTGAATGTGTTTCAAAACTCTTATAAACAATTCTGAAGTCATCCAGCCGCTTCTGTTTGCCAACCCTAGACTTCCATCAGGAGCACCATTTAGGAAGTGATCTTTATAGTGATCTCTTGGAAAGACATATACTGGAGGAAGGGAAGAACCAGTTGCAGTAATAATACCACAGAAAGTAACTAACTCTCCGCGTTCTGCAGGAACTATTTGTCCCACTTGTCTTTGTTTTCTTCCAGCAATAACTTTAGGAGTAGAAAGGACTGTGCTTATGCCTGTTTCGTCTAAGTTTATTATTCGATCAGGTGTAAAATTGTATTGTCTCATTATGCGTTCGTAATTATCATGAAATTGAGCTACAGCAGATTTATTGAAGGCAAAGCTTCTTGCTGCGCTTGTGTTTTCTGGTTTTCGTAGACTCAATTCTGGGTTTCTCTTCCTGAAGCCAGCTGCCCAATCTTTTCCACCGCATTTGTTTTCTTTCCAGGATTTTGGATAATTACACCCTGAGGATTCTGCGTACTCGTATGCCAAAGTCAAAAGCTGTTTCAATGAAAGGCCGTAGTGCATTTTACTGCAATTCAATAAATATTGAGTCAATGCCTTTTCTTGTTCGGTTGAAAAACTTGTGCAACGGTATACTTGGAACCATATATGTTTGATGAAGTAGCTGTAGCAGTGTGTGGTGATAAAGCTGCAGTAGTAGTGTGTGCTGAAGATGATGCTATTTGTGCCATCTCCATAGATGGTGCTATTTGTGATGAAGATGGACCTGCTTGTGATAAAGAAGATTCTGCTTGTAATGAAGAGGATGCTTCAATTGTAGATAATGGTCTGGTAGCTTCAAATGATTTTCGGGCCTTTTCGATGCGATGTTGTAGGGTTGCAGTTTTGATGCCATATTTGTCGGCTGCTTTGCGTATAGATAAAGTTTTGACAATACTTCACGTATTGCATCTTCAATGCTTTCTTCATTGATATTTTTCTATCAGTTTTGGGTTTGTAAGTGCGCACCATTTTCTGAAAAAAGAAAAAAACAATAAAATAAACTATTATTTTTGACGGGGCACTATAATACACTAGAGGGCAGATTGATACGTATCATAGTACCCGCACATTACCGTATCAAAGTGCCCCAAAGGACTTTTTCCACAAACAATTAATTTTATCAAATATATAATAATCTTGCAATCAAAAACATTTTAAAATACAATAATAACTATATTTACTTACCTTTAGTATCAAATAATAACAAAGACAACTAAGAGTGTCCTCCTGAGACACAATTACATTTCACGTATTTTTTTGTAGGCAGCCGCGCACGCCACTTCCAACACGTTAGTGACCGTTGAGGCCCAACGGCAAACTGGCGGCGAGCGACGTCACAACTGTCATTCTTGTGAATATATATATATATATATATATATATATATATATATATATATCTTGTGATATATATATATATATATATATATATATATATATATATATATATATATATATATATATATATATAGACATTTGGCAATATTTCTGTTATTTGTTCCTAAAAAAATGTGATTTTAGTTTTTTCTAGTATTCATAAACGAGTCAACGTGTCTGTATCCCATTATTTAAGTAAATGTTTTAAAATGGGTGTAAACAAGAATGTATTTTGTTATGATAAATATGACTTCTAAAGTTCAGTTTTTGCTTTACTTAAACATGATCCAAAATGCCTTAAGGGCGCCAAAATCCTTTTTGCACATAAGCGCTAGATGCCTCATGGGGCCCTGATATATATATATATATATATATATATATATATATATATATATATATATATATATATATATATATGTCCTCGATCAAATTATTAAAACAATTATTTCAGAAAATCCTTTATTCGTATTTATAAATATAACATATTTATTTACATAAATTGTGTATGTTTCATGGACAAATTCTCATGGAATGCCCATTAGAATATTGGCTATGACTTACATATAAAAATAACTTATATGTAATATATTTATAAAAAAATACTAATCCTAAATTCCTTAACGGTTTATTCAAGCCTGAAAACTCAGACTTAGGAAAACCATCCTAAAATTTTAATTTACAAAAGTTCCTGGTATAAATTGAATATCACAGTAGGATGATAAAGCATATAATATTAAAGCGAATTACACTAAAATTTCAATTGAAAAATTATTTGCAAATCCATTGTGTTTATCACAAATCATATTAATTATTTTTATTTGATGTGCATCTCATGATTAAAATCAGTCTTAATTTTTACAATTGTGATCATGGAGCAAATTTTTCAATATCTAGATAAATAAATTCATACCCAATTAAATTAACATGCTGACATAAAGACGTATACATTTAGCACTTTAGATTACATTGATTCAAACGCAGTTTGAAGTGCTCGACAGAAAAAAACAATTTCCGCCGAAAAGAAAAGTGGGAGAAATCAGTTGAAGTCAAGAAATTTGGGGGACATGTACTTGTTTTGTCAAACGCTTTTCATCAAGGAATTCTTAAGTAAATGTAAAAATATGTTACTTTCATCGCCATCTACTTGAGGGTGTTTGCATTAGGAATTCACTGATGTCCTGTCAAACGTTATGACATTCGACTCAATAGAATCTGATTTATGTCATTTCTTTTGGTTGGTCGAAAAAATGGGTTTTGTCTTTGTAAAACTTTTAAAACGTTTTAATTAAAAAGACAAATTCAAATTGAAGGTCGTTTAAGGCAATTGGTCGGCAGAAACCTGTGATCACAGAAAACGGTGACAAATTGTCAGTGTCATAGAGAATGAACCGACAATTTTTATACCCATACATAAAAATTGAATTGAAAATTTTCAAAAATTCAATTCATGTCATTTTGTTAAACATGTGAACTGTGAATTGATTTTGAAATGTTTTCTACAAATTCGAGGACCAAAAATTGCTTCGAATTCAACAAATTGAGAGTTGGAGTATATACAGGGTAATAAATTCTACTACTGCTGATAGGACTGTAAGGATACAAAAATGGTAACAGTATAGTTAAAAAATGTTTCATTTTCGAAATACAGGCTTTTGTTAATATCTCTTTTGTATTGGATTTTGCTTGTATTGCTTCGGAGTAAGTATCTGTCAACTTCACCCAAAGATTGATAAGGCACCAAATGCTTCAATAAGTATGCTACCACGAACATATGAACATTTTCCAATTAATTCTTCTTTTTGAGATCAAACCAAAGGTTTAGGAAAATCCATTATATAGTATTAAGGATCTTGAGTGAACAATATGATTCTCGAGATTGGGAACCCAGGAATTTTTAGTATAACTAGGGATTCATCACAAAGAAGATTTGGGAAATGCCTGAATGAAAATGGTAGACATTTTGAGATTTTTTGTGATTTTAATTAAAACAAATATAACATAGTGTCTTGTTTTTACGTGCTTAATTTTAACCTTGTACAGAAAAATACTGCGTAAAAATAATTGTTTATTATACAAGAGAAAAATATTAGATTATAGCTTGAGGTTCTCGTCAGGAGACAAAAAACTGAGATGTCGATGTCAAATTTGAAGTTTGAAACTAGTAGGCTGTTATGTTTATAGCGATAACTAGACCTTCGCTGCTAGGGAACTCTCAAAGTAATGATCTGACAATTCAATTCCTTAAATTGGATTTAATTCGAAAATATTCAACTTTGTATACATGTGCAACTTTCAGCGCCATCTATCTCAGGGTATTTGCATTAGAAATTCACTGATGTCATGACATTCGACTCAATAGCATCTTACTTATGTCATTTTTCTTTGTTGATCCAAAAAAAGAATTTTGGTCTTCAGGTAAAACTTCTAAGGACGAGTTCAAATTGAAATCTAACATAACTGATAGATGTAGACACTTCAAAATAACGTAGCTATCGAACCCGATCGTGTGTATCAAATATGAACATTGTGAAAATCAGGTAAAAGTGTTTCATGTCATTCATATTGGAATATATAACCCTGCAAGATAAATCGAAAAGCCAAATCATGTAAATTACAACCTACGTACCGAATATAAACCAAATAATACCAAGTGTAAAAGAGATATTGCCGAAAAAACGATAAAAACATCAAAATTTGAATACTATGTTTTTCGAAAACGAAAGTACAGTAGTGAGGATGATCGCTTAAAACGTGACAGTCTGTATAGAAACACGATGTATTAAAATTGTATATACGACAAAAACATCAAAAATATGGCAGTGTTATAACAGAGAAAAATATTTGGACGGTGAGCGGTAAAATGCAGTTATTATAGAGATTGCAATTTGAGGCAATTTAAATGAATATTTTCAATCTGTTATCATTCTTGGTTGTTTTTGCATATCGAAACTATCAAAAGATATACTTCATTCCAACAGATAATCATAGTAGGCGTTCAAATTGTCACAGTAGGTACCAAGAACTAAAATCATGACTTCCAATTAAGCTCAAATCTAGGGAGTGTGAGTGTTCTGATATTTATTGAAAGTTTTCTAAAGAAGACTTCAATTAGCAGAGCAGCTAGCAGCCCAGTGCATAACACGTGATCAGTTGGCATGCGCGCGCAGGTGACCAATGTCACATAAGCCTACTCCTTTCCCAATGAATTAATGTAAAGCTTAGTTGGACGTTTTGAATAAATGGTTTTATTCGTAAGAGTCGCACGAACCATGCTTGCAAAACAATCTATCAATAAGATTTCTGAGACAATAAATTGTATCTTCATCCTGAGCCTCAATTTCCCATGATTTATACAAATCGTCGACTAATAGAGTTCGTTTATTATTAACACGCCGTTCTTTCTTTAGCATTTTCTGACTTTTAATATTGAACACATTGTCTTACGTCTAATTCAGTGGTAACCCCTGCAGACTTTACCATTTTACTCTTTGCCCATCTCGCAGTCGAGATCAAATATTCTTAGTCGCGTTCATACCCAAAATAATGAATAATCCCGAATTCACGCGAATATTCTTGTCATCATTAAAGACAATATCAAAATTATCATGTCATATCTTATGTCAACGGCACTAGAGCCCTCGGAGGGTGAACTGTCACGACCCTCTTTGCCCTCCATATTATCGGTGCATCCCATCCAAAAGGGCGCTGATTTTTTGGGTTCCTCGTGTTCGATCCTCATGTGGAGGTCGTTGAATTTCCAGTAATTCTTCCCCTTGAAGAAGTAAGTTTTTCCTGAAAAATAAATAGTTTGGTTGTATTTGGAAAAAATTTGTCATGTTGTGTTTCAGGAATTCAGTTTATATGTTTATAAACATATGTTCAAAAGTCCTCCGTTTTCGAGATACTGGGTTTTCACATTTTTGTTGATAACCCTTGTTTTTGAAGGATTTACCTCCAATTAGCAGAAAAGGATTCCTCACTTCGTCACAGACACCATATATCTCTGTTTCAATTGCTGAGTTGCACTCAAGGATTCGATTTAAGGGAGAGCTTTGTGTTTTGCCAGATCAACTGTCGCATTACGTTGGAAAAAGATGCTTTCGACCTGGCATGGTTAAAAATTTGTTTGTATAAAAAAACATGATTGTTTGAAGGATTTACCTCCAATCAGCAGAAAAGGATTTTTTTACTCGTCAATTCATTAGATGTGTCCAGCGAAATATTCAGGGTAGTATTTTTCATGCTACCTATGACCCCATCAAAATCATAGTGTAGTGCCGCACTGGTCAGCAATCAAAGGCTGTGTATACAGGTCAGGCTAACCTTGCATGAGCAACTGTTAAAATCGTAACATCCAGAGAATTCAAACCCCGAAAGCTGAAGATATACCCAACAGGCTCCACTTTTACCATACTACTATAAAGATCTGCTGCAAATACCGAAATTTGTTTGCAGACGAAGCAGAGTTTACGCAAGATGATGAGTAGAAATCCCCATGAGACCATTGAGCATAGCCAACAAGAAAAGATTTTTAGCAATAATTCGACGGTTGGTACGATGTCCAAAAATTCTATCTAACATTGAATTCACTAGCATACCTTGACTTGCTACGGAACACTTTGATTGATTAATTCGTTGATTTGTTTGTGCAAATAGAAGAATGTTGTTTATGCATTTTGAACTAATAGTGAGGAATCATTTGAATGAAGCATATCCTAATCGATGGATTAGTAGAGGCGGTCTACTTCGTCACAGACACCATGTATCTCTGTTTCAATTGCTATGAGTTGCACTCAAGGATTCGATTTAAGGGAGAGCTTTGTGTTTTGCCAGATCAACTGTCGCATTACGTTGGAAAACGATGCTTTCGACCTGGCATGGTTAAAAATTTGTTTGTATAAAAAAACATGATTGTTTGTTGTCTGTATCAATCTCCTTACGATAACAATTACCCTAGATTGATTCAGTATCTAGGTTACAAGGTAGACACGATCCAAATACAGCATCCGCCAGCTGATGTGATAATGGGAGACTTCAACGTGCACAACATCGACTCTTTCTTGTTTCAGATCCAGATGATTTTCGTTTACAGGTCTCAGCACCCTTAGACAACTCCGACCACAACCTTATTTCTGCTATTGGTAGCTTCATATAGCGACGTAATAAACATCCAATGCATTTCAGGAAGATATGGCATTATAACCGAGCCAGTTCGGAGGAACTGCGCGAGTTTTTCTCGTCTTTCCGCATCTAATGACGTCTGTGTCTCCGATCCTGGCATCAATGCCTGCAAGCAACCTATCACTGGAGTTTTTCTTGTGAGCATGGACATTAGGGTGTATCGTTTTTGATGAAAACAAAGGGTGCATAAACAGAAAACTTCAAGGAGTCACACTAGTTCGACTATTTACCGCAACGATACACACAGTGTCTGCAAGAAAGCAATCTGTCGAAAGACTAACGTTCCTGATTCATGTCTGGTTGTCAACCTGATATACATCACATCTTATCGAAGATAATCTGCGAAATTATCGCTATATGTGTAGACTAGGGTGTATCGTTTTTGACTTTTTTTCGAAATTCAAAAAAGGATAGTGCGGAAAAGTTGCATTTGCAAGAGCTCTCGTGTCGGGATTGCCATCGTTGATCATAGCGAACAGTACATTCTCAAGGTGTCCAAAATAGGCATTGTTCTGAATAACCTTGTCCACAACATTCCGCAGTTTGAGAGGCAGGTAGCGTGACAGTCGAATCAACTTCCATAAATGTATTGGACCCTGGGCAATCGAGGGTTCTTTTTTACTGAGTACCAAACGAGAGCGTAAACTTTCATTACATACGAAGCCAACTGGCGAAGCTTTTCGGTACTAATGTATAATCGTAATACTCTACTAGCTGTTGTTAACCACCTAGATTGTACAACAGGGCCTGTTTTCTGCTTGCTGAGTTCTTTTTGACAATGTACACTTGAGACAGCGGTACATAAACGTAGGAGGTATTTCTGATCGGTGGTAATATCTGTCAAACCTTCCGTGTCTTCTATCCAATCAACGGGGATGGCGTCAAACTTCGTCACTCGTCGATTTTCGCATTGTAAAATAGCTTCTCCAATGGGTCCACCGGTTGCTTGTGGATTTTTAGTTTCTCCGTCTAAATATCGTATGAGATGTCGGAAAGGTAGCTCGTTCAAATGGAGTTGACAAACAACATGCTGCACAGGGGCGTTGATAGCTATCTCTATGAGTCCCAGCACTGTTAATTTAGAAATATCGATTTTCTGTTGATCAAAAAAAAAATCGCATACTTTCGACGATACCATCAGCGGACCCTGATGAAGGTGAAACATGGCCAAGAAACGATGCAGCTACCCCACTCCCAGTGTTGCCAATGCTTGACATTTAATAAGAAAGGAGTAGCCTGTTCCTGCTTGACGCACTTAGTATAAAGAACCTTACCGAACCAAATACGAGAAAAATAGCACTCTGGTATTTATAATTTCTTGTTTTCTTCCTCTAATTCGTTACATCGTAGTCTTTTATTCCTTTATACCACAAAGACAACAAATACACATAAACAAACTGCAAGAAAATCGACTTTAGACCTCTGAAAACACTTGAAATCGCGAAATTGTTGTGCGGGTTGCCTATATACAACAGAAGAAACTTTAAGGGCATTGCGCGACCCCTAGGTATTGTTCAAAAATTCTGAAAAAAATCACAGATGCTCGGTGCCACCAAATGCAACTTTTCCGCACTATACTTTTTCGAATTTCGAAAAAAAGGAAAAAACGATACACCCTAATGGACATCCAAATTCTAAACTCCACGAGGAAAATATCCGCACAATAGTCTTGGTTCAGTAAAAACTGTCAAATAGGTGTCACAGTTGAGAACAGAGCTTATAAGAACTGAAAGAAAAATCCAACAGATGACACTAAAGCTGAATATGTGCGTTACAGGAATATTTCTAACCCAACAATTGATGTAGCGAAAACCTACTTCAATGGAGGAATTAAGAATATATTCTTGGAGCAGACCAGTGTAACTGGTCAAGTCATCCTATCCACCGTTGAATAGAGATGACGGTTCTATCGCATCATCATCCTGAAGGGGATCTCTTTGCAAAAATGCTTTCGCAAAATTCAGTTCTAGATACATCAAACGCAGTGCCACAAAGCATCCCACACAATAATTCGTTTTATACTTATGATAAATATGAAAGAAAATCTGAAATTTAACACTCTGTATCACGAGAACGGAGCACGTTTGGATATATGTTCATGGCCATTTTTTCCTGTTTTTTGATGAGGAATCTCCTATAGAAATTATATGCATATCTGAAACACTATGTAGACAGTGTCGAAAAAAGTATAGACTTGATTATAAATCTATAGTTTTTGCACATTGGTAGCTGTAGAAAGAGAATGTGATAATTTGGCAATTCTTCCTTCCACAGAAATTGCTTAGTCTTCATTAAACTGGGAGAATCAATAAGATTTGGTTGAGAGCAAAATTTTAGGGCACTGACTTTGCCAAATTATCGTTTCCTCTTTTCAGCCTTTACAATGAGAAGCTGCAAGTCACTCTTACCATCTTTCCATTGGAAAACTGCGTCGATGTCTGGACCAACACCCTTCCACATAGACATATCTCTGGGGTAATCTAATTCCACTCTGGAGGAGTCTTCGTCGAACCTGAAACAATCCATGATTACGAAAATTGTTCGTTTGGATTTAGACAGTTATAATATGGAATGTTAGTTATATTAAAATGAAGCATGACTTACTTCCAGTACATATTACCGCTGAAGAAATACGTCTTCCCATTGTGACCCCACACCATAGCTCCGTCTATTTTCGGCAAATAGTGAGGCAATCCAAGATCTGTCAACGGTCTTGGATATCCATGTTCTAGTCTGTTACCCATGAACAGATAATATCTATTCTTTATGAAGAAAACTATCCTATTATCCGGTCTCTCATACACAGCGTCAACGTGAGTCAAGTCATGAGGCAATCCCCTGAAAAGTCTGGTGATTTCTGCAGGATATCCATCCATTAGACCCTTTTCGCCGATCCTCCAGAAGTACTGAAAAAAATTGCACAATTAAAAATAGATTGGAGTATATTGAACTGAAAGAGAATGACTGAATGATGTCATTTTTTCCCTATTGTTTTTGTGTTTATAACGATGAATGTTGTTTTCTAGAATCATTAGTCATGTTGTATATACGAAAACATTCTGGAAAGAGGATTCCATCTTTTCGTGATGATGACAGTTTATCTGTTGACAATTACTCATCAAAGTTTCAGTCAGTTTTGATTGCAGTTATTATCTTACTTACCGCCCCCTTGAAGATGAAGACTTCTCTTCTAATCACAGAAATGGCATCGTAACTAGTATCACACGTATTCGGCACCGGTCGACCGGGCGGCGATTCTTTTTGAGGATGATGCTTGTGATGATGGTGACGTTCGGTGGGTCTCGTGGTGGTACTCTTGTCCGGATTCTGGTAAACTGGAGTAGTTCGGGTAGGATAAGGAGGAATGTACACCGGACGTTTCGTCGGTTTGTACGGATTAACGGGTTTATAGTCGGGATACGATGGTTTTTGAGGATAGTATGGCTTTCCCGGCTTGTTGGGGTTGTAGGGTACGAAGGAGGGATTTATCCCGTTGGGGTAGCGAGGATCGTATGGTACCTTGGGCGGATGCCTGTCTGGAGGTCTGAAACAAATAAGTTGCATGAAAATAAAGTGAACAAAAAGTGAATAGTGAATAAAAAGTACTACTTTGATCACGATTTTTAATCACGTGGAGGTCATGGCATTCTACGCAAACTAGACAGAATTTCAGGGAGAAAGTTATTCCAATTCGTTATGTAGTCTAGTAAGTATCTTGTGATTAATTTTGAAATTGTTATTCACCATGCCCCGCTTAATATTTGGCCAAATAAAAAAACTACAGGATGTAAGTTTGATCTCACACAATCTTGGTACCGCCAAATTCAAAAATTAGGTTCAATTTCCTAATATAGAGATTAATGCTCAGAAAAAGGCGAATGGATTCGATATTGTTGTGTGCTTTTATTTTTGAAGCCCGAGGAGGTGGAAGATTTTTATTTCTTCGAAATGTACGAGATCAAACAACAAGGTAGCTGTTTGAAAATTATTTAATGAATAACTTCTTCTTCTTCTTCACCGTGTAGAAGGCGTAGCGCCTGTTCAGTTCCGGTTTCCCTGCAGCAGTTCTTTTGAAATTGATTGCCAACTGTCCCGCCATCGTTTTGGTTGTCGTCCAACGGGTCGTCTTCCGTGTGGTATGTTGTTATATACGATTTTGGCTATTCTATCTGTAGTCATTCTGTTTACATGGTGGTTCCATTCTCTTCTTCTTTTTCTTACTCATCTTACAATATCGCCTGTTTCAAATTTTTCCCTTATGTCGGTATTTCTTTGTCTGTCATTCAATGTGTAACCGGTTATAGTTCTTAGCGTTTTCATTTCTGTTGTTCTTAGTATCCTCTTTGTTACCGACGTTTCCGCTCTTGTTTCTGCCCCGTATGTCATAATTGGTCGCACACATGTTTTGTAGATTCTGGATTTGCATGGTATACTGAGGTGTTTATTTCTCCAAATTGGTTGTTTAAGATGTCCCGATACTGCAGCTGCTTTGTTAACTTGTCTCCTCACTTCATCTTCAAGGTATCCTGTGCTTGTTATTTTACACCCTAAGTATTCGAATGACATGACTTGGTCTATAGTGGCGTTGTCTATTGTCAACTTGCAGCGCAGAGGTTCCTTAGCTATGGTCATGCATTTTGTCTTACTTGTTGAGATTTCCATATTGAAATTTTTTGCGCGTTTGCTAAAGGCGTATAACATTCTCTGTAGGTCGTCTTCTGATTCTGCAATGAGTACGGCGTCATCGGCATAGCATATGATGTTAATTTTGTAGGTTCCCATGCGGTATCCTAGTCCCAAGTTTTTAACGGTCTCTACAAGTTGGTCCATAACAGTATTAAATAGTAGAGGGCTAAGACTGTCACCTTGGCGGATGCCCGACGTTGTTCCGAAATGCTGCGTTAGGGTGTGGTTTGTTCGTATTTGCGTTGTTGTATTAGTGTTCAGATCTTTTATGAGTCTTATATATATTTTTGGGTACCTCTTTGTTTTCCAGTATCTTGATTACATCCTTCAGTTGGACTCTGTCGAAGGCCTTCGTTAAGTCTATGAAACAAAGATATGCTGGAGTGTTATATTCAAGAGACTTTTCTACCAATTGCCTTGTTATAAATAGTGCATCGACCGTGGACCGGTTTTTTCGAAAGCCTTGTTGCTCTTCGCTGATTGGCATTGTTGACGTTATGTCATCGGCAAGAATCTTTGTAAGCAGTTTCAAAGAGGTGCTTAATAAGGTTATTCCGCGATAGTTGGCAGGATTTGTTTTGTCTCCTTTTTTAAAGATAGGCACTGTTACACTTCTTTTCCATTCTTCTGGTATTTTTCCGTGTTGAATTATGATGTTTAACAGTTTTGTGTACTCTTCTCTCATGGCTTCTCCGCCATATTTGATCATCTCATTTGTTATCTTATCTTCATTTGGAGCTTTCCTATTTTTAAGTTTACTTATTGCCATAGCTACTTGCTCTTTCGTGATTGTTACCGGTTCATTTATAATGTCGTTTTCTTAGTCTTCTTCTGGGGGTTCTTCTTCATATTCTGATTCGGTGTAAAGATTTTTGAAGTATTTTTCCCATGTTTCGTTTGTGATTGTTTTCAGTTGTATAGTTTCATTGGTGTCCTTTTTCATACCCCTTAATAATTTCCAAATTCGTTTTTGCGCTCCGTATATATCCGCTTTCATTTCAGCACTAAATCTCTGCCAGTATTCTTCTTTAATTTCCCGAACTCTGTTATTCACCCTATTTCTTATTTCTATGTTTCTATTTCGGTTCTCTGGAGTCGGATGGTTCTTATATTCTAGATGTATTTGTTTTTTTTTTTCCTTTGTAATGTTTTTGACTTCAGTGGTGAACCAGGGTTTATTATTAGGTTTGCCGTTCTGTGATACCGTGCGGGTTCCCATGGCCTTTGTGGCACCCTTGTATATGTTTTCTTTTAGTTTGAGCCATGCTATGTCGGGGTTATCTTGCTGCAATATTGGATTACGAGGTATATACTGTTTGCAACGGTTTGAATAAAGTTGTTTTGTGCTCTCATTGTTGAGCGATTCTACGTTAAATTTTTCAGTTTTTACAGATGGTGTTTTCTTTTTTAATTGAGTTGTCATCTTCAGTTTCCCTAGAACGAGCTTGTGGTCTGTTCCAATGTTAGCTGATGACAAAACTCTTACATCTAAGGTTTGTTGGGGTAGAAACATTCGGTTAGTGATAATGTAATCAATTATGGATTTGTTGTTTCGGTTATCGTAGAAAGTATATTTGTGCTGTTCTTTGCGAGGGAAAAAAGTGTTATTAATTCGCAACTCGTTCTGTGCACAAAATTCCGTCAACATTTCGCCGTTTCTGTTAATTACGTCTACGTTATATTTAATAATAATATAACATAATAATAACAATAACACAAAACCATTGAATTTGGGATCCCCTGTACAGGATTGACGAAATTCGATATTTTAGTACGGTAACTACGTGAAATATTGTAGATAGAGAGATCTTGTGCCTAGATTAAAATGAAGAATTATTCACCTGGTGGGTCTAGTAGGATATGTCCTCTGGGTCCTCTGAGTGGTTGTAGTCGTCGTTGTAGTTCTTGGCCTGTGGGGGTAAATGTTACCCCACAATCGGTCTTGTCTAGTACCTGGAAACGTGTAAAAAATACGGAAAATAAGCTGGTGGAGTGTGCATTGAAATAAATAAAATAAATATTGAATAAAAGGTTTCAAGGTCTCATAAACACAGCAAAGAAATTAGCCTATAGAATAAGTTTTAAGGCTTTCTTCAAGAATAACTACATCGTAGTTGTCGTACCAAATTTAATTTTATGCACAAGTTCACTTACCGTACAGAGTTTGAATGGCGTTTCTGTCATCATCAGGCAATTCGAAAGTGTCACCGTTATCTTCGATTTCTTTGTACCACGGGTACATAAGCGCAGTGTCGACAGATGAATGGGCTAATCCAAGAGAATGGCCGAATTCGTGCGCTGCTACATTGAAAAAATTTGTTCCTGAAAAAATAATATGCTCGAGTTGAATAATGATGGCATGAATCTACTGAGGCAAAAGTTTCAATGTACTAAGTGGATCATAAAAAATTGCACCAAGTAGAAAAATACTAGTTTGAAAAGCTAAAAAGCAGCTGGTCGAACTTGAAATCACAACAATTTTTAATGATGGTAATACGACTAACAACAGTCTTCTGGCAGACGCATGGAGTCCCCTAGAATTTGATGAGAGGAGCCAATTTGTTATTGAGACACGCAACCTCATGTTCTAGCTCTAAAGGAAACTGAAATAATGCCAACAACAGACACCACCTATCTCTGTTCCAATGGCTAAGCGTTGCACTCAAGGATTCGGTTTAAGGGAAAGCTTTGTGTTCTTGTCAGATCGTATGTCGCATTCCAAAGAGAGGATACGTTGGAGGATGAAGCTTTCAACCTGGCATGGTTTCAAATTGTTTTTATATAACAAAACTATGTTTCTCTGTTGTCAGTAAAGATTTCCGAGTGATAAAAACTACTATAGGTCCAAATACCGAATCCATCAGCTGAGATGATCGAAATGGAAGACTTCAACGTCCACAACATCAACTGACTACAATAATAAAAAACAAGTACTGTGTTTTAAGGAATTTTACTTAATAATTGCGATTCGTAACGCGTTTCACTACACCGTAGCTTCTTCAGACGAATGAATATACAGAAAAATATGAATGAGAATATAACTATAAATGTTCTTGAGTAATTAAAAGCTTATTGGGTTGCTTCTTCTTAAGTGGTTATTTATGACAGGTATATCCAATAAAATTAAGGAATAGATTGCTCCCCGAAAAGATTCAATAGAGGTGAAGGGTTTAAATCGACTTGTTCATAGATGAGTCTACCTGAGTGTTTGTATTTATTGATTTCTAAAGTTTCCCAAAGATCTACCTTCCAATATTATCTGTATGCAAAATTTCAAACTGTGGGTCGAAAGAATGATTATTTTCTAAGAGATGATTCGTGTAATTTGAATCTGATTTTTTATTTGAAAAACTGCGTTTATGTTCCGATATTCTAATATTAAAATTTCTATGTGTTCTACCAATGTAGAAATTATCACAGTCATTGCAATTCAATCTATAAACACCTGATTTATTGTTTTTACCTGGTTTGGTTTTATTATTTTATATATTTGCCTAAATTATTATTAGTTTGGAAAGCTATGTTGAAATTATTGCTACTTAAGAATGATTTCAGTTTCTCACTTGTAATGCCAACGTAGATTAAGGTGTTGAATTTTTGTTTCAATTTATCGACAGGGTAAACTTCATTCAATGCGATTCTACTTTGTTTTTTATTTAAGATATTATTTATTAGTTTGGGATTGTAACCATTATTTTTGGCTATTTGTTTAATCAAATTTAGTTCTTTGTTGAAATTTTCTGGTGATAACGGGATGTTAATCAATCTATGAATAAAACTATTGAATGCTGACATTTTATGTTGATACGGATGACACGACGAGTTATGTATTATAATATCTGTATGTGACGGCTTATGGTAAATTGCGAAAACATGTTTTCCATTTTCATTCGAAATTGTTACGTCTAAGAAATTTATCGAATTATTGCTTTCTATTTCGGTTGTCAATGCAATTTTTGGATGTAATGAATTTATATGATTTTCTAAAATTTTCAACTGTCTATCTGTTCCTGTGAAGTAAATAATGATATCGTCTACATAGCGATACCAGTATAAACAATATTTACTGAGTGGATGATAATGAATTAATTTCTCTAAGTTATTCATGAAAATTTCTGCTAACAAAGGACTTAACGGATTGCCCATAATCAAGCCGTCTTCAATAGTATAATATTTGTTATTGAAATGGAAATAATTTTGATCTAAACAAATTTTTAATAATGAAAGAATATCTGATTTAATGATAGTATTGACATGATTCTTTTCTAATAATTCTTCAACTAAGGTATACGTATCTTTCGGGGAATGTTGGGAAATAGATTCTTAACATCGAAAGAAATGAGTTTGAAATTAGGTGGTATAGTGGTATCTTTGATATTGGCATCTTTGATATTGGCAATAAGTTCGTATGAATTTTTGACCGAAAATTTAGATTTAAAATTGCAATGTTTTATTAGCAAGTCGTTGAGGAATTTTGAAAGTTTGAACGAAGGTGCCGTTACATAAGAAACAACAGGTCTAATAGGGTAATTAGGTTTATGAAGTTTTATCAACGAATATAATTCGGGGGATTGTGGATTGGAGTTAATGAATTTATATTTTTCTTGGTCTGTAATTAATGATTTTGCTGTCGAAATTATGTTTTTAACCACTTTCTGAAATTTTGCGGTAGTATCCTTAGTTGATGTTATATAGTTTCCGGCTGTTAATAATTCTTCAGTTTTAGAAATATAATCGGTTTTAATAATCGCAATGACGGTGTTACCTTTATCTGCTTTAGTGAATACTAAATCGTTCTTGGTACTATTTTCACGAATTGTTTTTATCATCTTATAATAGGAATTGCAATGAGGTGAAAATTTCGAAAAGTCTTCTTTGATGATTTTTGCTGTATGATATTTTTAAAATTACAATATTCAATAACTTTTTTGAGTCACTCCTGTATAAAAGTGGATAATCTATTTCAATTCATCAATGAAGCTATCCTTGGGCAATAAGAATACGAAAGAAAAAAATTATTCATCCTCTCTGGCCGAAGGAGCATGCGATGATGTGGAAGCCTATTTTCATGAATTTTTACGGAAAGAAAAATATTGTGACGAAACTACCCACCAAAAAACTTAATACTGAAAGACATTATAGCAGAGTTTAGGCCGCTTCTGAATCTTGAACAAAAAAGTGATCTTCCAATCTAAAAAACCACCCAAGATTTTTTTTTTAATTGGGACACCCTGTAGTAAAGGTAGTAATGTGTGTTGAAAAAAATATGTATATCATGCCAATTGAAATAATAAATTTGGGTTTCGTTTCTGGTACAACCGGAAGTAGTACAACACTGGAATATTTTCAGAAGTTAGTTCCATACTCTAAAATTTTAAATCCAAAATTTGGTGATAATCGTATACTTCTAATGTACCATCTTCGACAGCCACTCTGTATAACATACAAGCAGTTATTCGAGCGTCGAGTTCAAAATTTGAAACGTTGTTTGTAATGATCAACGGCTTAGGGGGCGTTTCCGATAAGGGAAGCACACAGTATCGTTTGATAACATTCCACATCATCTGCATACATATTCCCTCGTCTATGATATCTACTTCCTCATTTTAATCAAGGAGAGTTTAAAATGGTTTATCGCAAGCTCCAGATACCATGTGATCTACATTATTATTCTGTACTACTCTCCATTCGTGTTACGAGGTGTATGAAAAGATGGATTTCTCTCTGAGATAAAGGGATCATTGATTTATACACACGATAAAAAATACAAACAGAAATCTCCTTTCTGTTTGTATTCACATCGAATAAGTCAACTCTGAAAGTCAACGGTTGAAAGAGCGGGTGATTATGAGATTTGGACAACAAGATCCGGAAGAAGTAGAAGCAAGTCTACTCAAGTAGTTATCAAGCGAAACGTTGAGCTGATTAAAAGAAAAATGACAGGGACATGGAATGTAGGGACAATGATGAAATGAGCTAAATGAACTAAAATAATAAATTAGAAAAGCAGAAGTAGATATACTAGGAATCTCTGAAATTAGCTGGATAGAAAACGGTGGTAAAAATCAGAATAATTTAGAATCATCTATTGGCAGGGAGCGGAGTATACAGTGTGTTCCAACGAAAATTTGACCCCCCCTATAACTCCGAAATGAGTAACATTAGCGAAAAACACCAAGACACGTCGATTTTTGTTTCGAGGGGGAGCATTTTTCGAAATAATTCGAAACTTGTCAGATCAACCCCCTACCCCCAGCAACCCTAACTTTGAAATTCATCATAGGGAATAAGAGTCGAGTGGCACCTCACTGAAAAGGTCTGTCAATTCTCCATTCTGATTTGTCATTTTTAGAATTTTAAATTAACATACAGGGTGTCCCAACCGAGGGTAAAGTTGAATTCCTGCAAATCCCAAATACTAAATGAAATCGATTTATTTTGGCATAATGCAAGCGCAGGTTTATGCTCGGTCTAGAAAAACGACCTACACTTGTGAATTTGGAGTTGGTGCAATCAACCCCTATTTCCAGCATCCCCAACTCAAAAATCATTCGATCGATAATAGGTCAAGTGGCACCTCGTTGGAAAGGTACTGCAATTTTCTCTTCGAATTTGGTATTTTCGAAATTCAGAATCATCATACAGGGTGTCCTGAAGCAGGAACATTGAAAATCCAAATAACTTTTTGAAACTGGTTCATTTCGGTATACGAGAACATGTTTGATCCGAGAATAGGACTTTCTTGTGTGGTTATAGAATTTTTGCAATCAACCCTTCCATTCAGCATCCCCAACTTGAAAATCATACAAATAATTCAAGTGGCATATCTTCAGAATGGTTTTTGAATTCCAGAATGATTAAAGCATTTCATTCAGTTCGGCTCTCCATACAGGATGTCGCTTTCGAAAAATTCAATATCGTCATTTGAAATTATCAACTAAAATTAATTCGAAACTGTTAAAAGTATTGGGGTACGATGTGTTGAGCATCAATTACGAAGAAATAAAGCTGATTTCTGCATTGAAAATGTTCACATTTTTTCATTTCCATCTGGCGTGCAGTCATCTGTTATTTCTCATTTTGCAATGAAATATTATTATTATTCAGATCAGTTCCTCATTATTGTTGTTGTTCGTCAGTTGAAATTAATCTGAAAATGGTTTATTCCACTGAGGAAAGGGTCGAAATTGTATCGACGTATTTTCGAAATAACAGTTGTGCCAAAGAAACGGCAAGGATATTCGATAGGAACCATCCTGAAAGAGAAAGGGAGTCAGTCACCAGTACGTTAAATATTTGGTTGACAAATTCCTAGCTACGGGTTCGGTGGCAAACAAAAACATGAAGTGGCATGTCCTGTCAGAAATGAGGCAACGGAAGTGGCAGTAGTGGGTCATCTACAAATGGAGAATACTACTTCGATCAGAAAACTATCTCGTCTGACTGGTGTATCAGCTACAACTGTCCATAGAATCGTGAAACATCACAAATTTCACCCTACAAGGTAAAATTAGTGCATGAAATAAACGAAGATGATCCAGATCGTCGTTTACAGTTTTGTGAAAATCTAAGTGAAAACCTAAACGCTAATCCAAATTTTCTGAATAACATCTGTTTTTCTGATGAAAGCACCTTTATGCTCAGTGGTGAAGTGAATAGACATAATTGTCGATATTGGGACACCCAGAATCCTCATTGGTTTAGAGAGGCCCACACGCAAAGGCCTCAGAAGTTCAACGTTTGGGCAGGAATTTTTGGCAATCATCTAGTTGGGCCTTTCTTTATTGAGGGTAATCTGAATGGAAATGGCTACCTACAGTTGTTAGAGGAACACATACATCCTAGATTGACAGAAATTTTACAGAACGATTCAACTCTTTCTGAGGACGAAATGCGTTTTCAACAAGACGGTGCTCCTTCGCATTATGATGCTCGGGTGCGCCAATATTTAGACGAAAATTTCCCAGGAAGGTGGATTGGTAGAAGAGGACCTGTTGAGTGGCCAGCCAGGTCACCAGATTTAAATCCCCTAGATTTTTTTTTGTGGGGCCATCTAAAATCTAAAGTTTATGCCACAAGACCAGAAAACCTGGAGGAGCTGCGGATGAGGATTATCACAGAATGCCGACTTTTGACTCCTGAAGTTTTCGCTAATGTGAGAAGAGAGTTCGAAAATCGTCTGTATAACTGTATGGAGGTGGGCGGAGGTCATTTTGAACAATTGTTGTAATAATCAAGTTAGTTTTTTGTTTTCAATTGAATACAAGTTCAATAAATATCGTTTTCCTGTTTAGATGAGCATCCAATCAGTTTCTCCATCATCCCCTCATCCTGATCCTCACGCCAGAAAACCTCGATTGCCAAACTGAAACCAATGCCTCAGTGATTCAGAAAATAGAAAAATCTTTCTGGAACTTTGCCACTCAACCTGTAATCACTTGTATGATTTTTTGAGTTGGGGATGCTGAATGGAAGAGATTGATTGCAAAAATTCCATATTCACGCAAGAGAGTCTTATTCTCGAATCAAACATAAACATGTTCTCGTATTATACCGAAATGAACCAGTTTCAAAAAGTTATTTGGGTTTTCAGTGTTCCTGCTCCGGGACACCCTGTATGCTGATTCTGAATTTCGAAAATACCAAATTCGAAGAGAAAATTGAAATACCTTTCCAACGAGGTGCCACTTGACCTATTTTCGATGGAATGATTTTTGAGTTGGGGATGCTGGAAATAGGGGGTTGATTGCACCAACTCCAAATTCACAAGTGTAGGTCGTTTTTCTAGACCGAGCATAAACCTGCGCTTGCATTATGCCAAAATAAATCGATTTCATTTAGTATTTGGGATTTGCAGGAATTCAACTTTACCCTCGGTTGGGACACCCTGTATGTTAATTTAAAATTCTAAAAATGACAAAGCAGAATGGAGAATTGACAGACCTTTACAGTAAGGTGCCACTCGACCCTTATTCCCTATGATGAATTTCGAAATTAGGGTTGCTGGGGGTAGGGGGTTGATCTGACAAGTTTCGAATTATTTCGAAAAATGCTCCCCCTCGAAACAAAAATCGACGTGTCTTGGTGTTTTTCGCTAATGTTACTCATTTCGGAGTTATAGGGGGGGTCAAATTTTCGTTGGAACACACTGTATAATGGGGACAGCTGAATCGATCACAGCGCTCGATGTGGTCAAATTATCGTTAAATCATGCTTTTATCAAAAATAAACACGTTAACATTAAATAAAAATGATCCATAATAGTTGTTGTGTTGTTGATTGCAAAAATACAGCTAGAAACAGTAAATGTAAATTTTACACATTTCCAGTGGCCAAGTGGAAATAAATGGATGGAAGAAATAAATGGATAAAAAAATAAATGGATAAATGATGTTAAAAGAAAAATCAAAGTAGTGTGTAACATTATTCAGTAACAATGCAACTAGGGTAATGTATGTTCAAATTACGATTCGCAATTACATTGCCATAAATTTTTCATTTTATTTCTGAAAATCATATTAACAATCAACACTTTTGTAATTTTCATTATTGCAGTTGTCATGTATTAAATTTGTTTACATTTCACAGGTTAACCCCATGGGATTCTAAAAACTCCTTTTAGTTATTTATAAACATATTTACAAGCTTTTATTCAACTTGCAATGTATGTATGTTTTTATGTTCGGGTGAAATCTTACAACTCAATTTTAAGGCACTTGATCTCAACCAACTGAGCTGAAATTTTGTATACACGTTGAGTTTGGATGACAATGCATGATTAACTATGTGACGTCATTCTAAATCCAAAAAGGCGGTGGACCAATTATTCTTAATGCAAAACGAAATGGCGCATAATTTTCTTTTATTCGTTCCTACAATATGGGTACCAAATGAAAGATTGCCAAGAATAACTGAAAAATGAAATTAAGTTTAAAAAAATTCTTTAAAAACAACCTTTTATTTAAATGCGCTAAATAGAAAACAAATTAACTTTCACACTAAATCTTTTACTGTTAACTTATAACGTCATTTCAAATTTAACACATTTGACACAATTTATATGTTCTGCCTACCTGTTAATATTTCAAACTGATAAAGTAAATACGAGTACTTATATCTCGCGACAAGCTTTTATATTATAACATATAAATTGTGTCAAATGTGTTAAATTTGAAATGACGTTATGAATTAACGGTAAAAGTTGTAGTGCAAAAGTTTCTTTTAGCGCATTTAAATAAAAGCTTGTTTTCAAAGAATTTTTTTCCTTAATTTTTATACACACTTTTTCCATCGTAATGAGTTTTTCAATTTAAAAACACGATCACAGATTTTTATAACACATATTTATTTTTAAATTCATTTTTTGAAACAATTCACTGTTATTTATACGGATCTTTCACATGTCATACCATTGCCGAGCATGATTTTACGCTACCATCAGATGTCGCTTTCGTCGTGCTCCCTGCCATACCATTGAAGATAAATCGAAGAGCAATGTATTGACTATCTATCACCTGAATGACTGAATTCTTATGATTAAACCGTATTAAAATTAAAAAAGACATGCAAAGATATCTCAACAATTTTATTTTTACATGAAAGCCCGTACTTTAATCTACTTTTCTACATAATTTCCTTGAACTTGTCTTTACGTAGTACCAGTTTTTGAATACACTCTTCATAGAAGTCGCCAGCACCACAACTGTTTCGACGTCTTGAAGACGCTGATCACCCAGGTGTTCAAGTGCAGGAACAGATGGTAGTCACTGGACGCCATATCAGGGCTGTACGGCGGATGATCTAGAATTTCCCAATGAAAGGATGTGATGAGTTCTTTGGTGTCATACAGCAAAACAATGCACTTCCTCAACTATACACGTATTTTGTTCTGGATTGAACTGCGCAGATTGTTGAATGTCTCACAATAAGCTGCTGCATTTATTGTATCATTACGAAACAGTAATTCCACAAGTAAAATTCCTTTTATGTCAAAAAAAAACTGCGAAAATCTTTCCCAGCATAAATTGTTAGCTTAAACTCTACATTTCTGGGTGAATCTAAGTGACGCCATTCCATGGACTGTTACTTTGGTTCTAGTGTGACATAGGCCATCCATCTTTCATCGCCCGTCACAATTTGGCTTAAGAAATCATCACCGTCGTTATGGTACCTCTCGAGGAAAGTCAATGAATTGCGTGAACGTTTGGTCTGTGCACACTCGTCAAAATTTCGGATCCCAACGTGATCACCATTTTCGGTAATTCAAGTGTTCAACCACAATGCTATAGAAAACATTACGAGAAAGAGAAAATCGTAAAGCGTCTGTTTTCTCTCACCTTATCGACCATTTCCGGCACCAAACTTTCATTAATGACCGTTGTTCATCATGCACATTTGTGCGACCTTATTTAAATACTCTCACCCATTCCATCACTCATAATGTTTTTGTCCATAAACTGCACAGATCTCACGATGAATGTCGATCGGTTTTAGGCCTTCAGCACTAAGAAATTTTATAACCTGAAGTATACTTCACAGTGTGTACAATAATGCGATAATCGAAGAAAACAGTCAACATTACCTTGAATTTCATCGACTTTGACTTGGTTTTTTCGATTTCGGTTCAGTTGGAAGACGCAATTTCGAACTTGTGAGAACTGACAAAATCGAGCATTGTGAACAAACTAAATGATAGATCGCGTTAAAATTCTGCGTCATTATAAAAAAGTTTGTAACGTGCAAGTCATTTTGATTCTATGACCATTCATTCCGTTAAGAATCCCCTCTACCATCGGCGACTCTCGAATAATGACAACTGAGAGAACACCGGAGTCCATTAATTTCCTTTGAAGACTTCGTTGAAACCACTCGAAATTAATTAATCATAATAATTTGTGAATTGTTTAATAACCCTTTAAAATAAAAGGGGTAAGTAATAATCCATTGTCATCCGCGTTATTTCTTCATTTTCTTTTAATATTGAGCAAACATTGAATTAATACCTAGATTCCTCGCACAACTAAGTAATTATTTTCAATTTCCATCTTTAAATTAATATTCTCAACATGTGCATAGATTTCTGAATATCCATCCTCGATAATCTAATATTCTCTTTAGGTCACATTTACTTACAGCATGAATCTATGGTTTCTACGTTCTTAATTCACAATTTTCATATATGCATATTTTACTGCTCTGTTCATTTCATTTCAGCATTACCCAACATCGCTTTTTTATAATTTTTAATTCCTTTCATATTCATCTTATATTCCTCTTGCTTATTAACTTTATTCATTACTTGCTTACCTCTCTTCGGCTTTATTTGAATGGCCTAGAAAATAAGTGATATTTTTTCTATCATGATATCAAGGCTTTCTTTTCATAATTGATTTGCAAGTCTGGTGTATTCAATCACCATTTTATTTTCTTATTATATGTATATCTATATATTTATCTAGGCTATTTTTCATTTTTAATTTGTTAAGATCATTCAAAATTCAAATGAATCCAGAAGAGAGGTCACTTTTACTTATCACGAGCACATGGTGATATATGAAAACTTTTAGAGTTTTTTGGAGAGGACAGAATACCAGCAATATTTTTTTTGGAGAGGACAAAACAAGTGCCATATTTTTTTTTAGAGGACAAATATCAGCTATATTTTCATGGAGAGGACAACAACACCGTTATTTTTTTGGAGTGGACAACAACACCGTTATTTTTTTGGAGTGGACAAAACACCAGCCTCATTTTTTTGTAGAGGACAAAATACCAGCCATATTTTTTTGGAGAGGACAAAATACCAGCTATATTTTCTTGGAGAGGACAAAACACCAGCCTTATTTTTTTGGAGAGGGAAAATACCGGTCATATTTTTTTGGAGAGGACAAAATACCAGCCATATTTTTTTGGAGAGGACAAAAAACCAGCTATATTTTCTTGGAGAGGACAACAACACCGTTATTTTTCTGGAGAGGACAAAACACCAGCTTTATTTTTTTTGGAGAAGAGAAAATACCAGCCATATTTTTTTGGAGAAGACAAAATACCAGCCATATTATTTTGGAGAACACAAAATACCAGCTATATTTTTTTGTAGAGGACAAAATTTCAGCTATATTTTCTTGGAGAGGACAACACCGTTATTTTTTTGGAGAGGACAAAACACCAGCTTCATTTTTTTGGAGAGGACAAAATACCAGCCATATTTTTCTGGAGAGGACAAAACACCAGCTTTATTTTTTTTGGAGAAGAGAAAATACCAGCCATATTTTTTTGGAGAAGACAAAATACCAGCCATATTATTTTGGAGAACACAAAATACCAGCTATATTTTTTTGTAGAGGACAAAATTTCAGCTATATTTTCTTGGAGAGGACAACACCGTTATTTTCTTGGAGAGGACAAAACACCAGCTTCATTTTTTTGGAGAGGACAAAATACCAGCCATATTTTTCTGGAGAGGACAAAACACCAGCTTTATTTTTTTTGGAGAAGAGAAAATACCAGCCATATTTTTTTGGAGAAGACAAAATACCAGCCATATTATTTTGGAGAACACAAAATACCAGCTATATTTTTTTGTAGAGGACAAAATTTCAGCTATATTTTCTTGGAGAGGACAACACCGTTATTTTTTTGGAGAGGACAAAACACCAGCTTCATTTTTTTGGAGAGGACAAAATACCACCCATATTTTTTTTGGAGAAGACAAAATACCAGCCTCATTTTTTTGGAGAGGACAAAATACCAGCCATATTTTTTTTGCAGAGGACAAAAAACCAGCTATATTTTTTTGGAGAGGACAAAACACCAGCCTTATTTCTATGGAGAGGACAAAATAACAGCCATATTTTATTGGAGAGGACAAAATACCAGCTATATTCATTTTGGAGAGGGCAAAACAAGAGCCATATTTTTTTGTAGAGGACAAAATACCAGCTATATTTTCTTGGAGAGGACAACAACACTGTTATTTTTTTGGAGAGGACAAAACACCTCCCTAATTTTTCTGGAGAGGACAAAATACCAGCCATATTCTTTCGGAGAGGACAAAATATCAACTATATATTTTTGGAGAGGACAACAACACCGTTTTTTTTTGTAGAGGACAAAACACCAGCCTTATTTCTATGGAGAGGACAAAATAACAGCCATATTTTATTGGAGAGGACAAAATACCAGCTATATTCATTTTGGAGAGGGCAAAACAAGAGCCATATTTTTTTGTAGAGGACAAAATACCAGCTATATTTTCTTGGAGAGGACAACAACACTGTTATTTTTTTGGAGAGGACAAAACACCTGCCTAATTTTTTTGGAGACGACAAATTCAACACCTCTATTTTGGGCAGGACAAAGGAGTTCAATAATTTTCTTAGATAGCCATCAACCTCCATTATTTTTAGAGGAGATCAATCTTTTCTTTGGATAGCCACCAACCTGCTGAAATACTCTTCATTTTATGTGCTAGCACATCACTATAAAGATAAGTCCATTTCTTAAATTTTGTGAAGCCTAGATATTTATTGAATAGATAATTTTAAATAAATTGTGTTCATTTTAATGGGGTCGAACTGTCAACGTTGGGTGCTTGAAGGAAACTAAAATCAACGACCCATCTAAGACGACTGAGCAGGTTAAACCATAAAGTGTGAACCTTTTTTAATTAAAGTCATTATTATTAGTTTACATCCTATCAGTAATTGGGTAGGTTACAAGTTGTACCAACTTAGCAAAAACAGAAATTTTGACAATACCTTCAAGTCGATTTTTCAAATAAGAAATTCCCCTAATTGAATATTGATGATTTTTTATTTTTTTAATATTGTTATCTAGCTTGATTGCTATGCCAGAGTACTTTTGTACTAACAGTGATAACTGAACTCTTGATTTCTAAACGTTATTCTGACAAATAAATAAATAAATGAAAATTTATGAAATGTTGTTTCTCCATCAGGACTGATAAGAATTAGAAACGATTTCTTCCGAAAATGCTTATTCAACATTATCGGATACTACTTCAAGATATGCTTAAAATATTTTCAAAATCGTAAACTGAAAATTATGAATGAAATTTACCTTCAATATCCGGGTCGCTGCTCATGATCCAGGTCTCGTCGGCGTCGAAATGAACTTCGGTGCTTTTTCCACCGTTGGGAAAGAAGGCGTGGGCCAGCACAACACCTTTCCCGTCAAAATCGAAATTATCCCCATGCTCTCGACTGCAATCAAAATCGATATGTTAATAATTCGATCTACCTTAAAATTTACAAAGTGAATCGCTGCAGAAGGTTTTTCAACCGCAAGACAAATGAAAAGACAAGTTTAGGTCGGATGCGAATCGATATATAGGTGTCCGCGTTAAAGATTATTAAGAAGTATCCAAGGAACGGGTTGATCGATCAATTTTAAATTTTGGCATTGAAGTAAATGGATAGTTAGCTACACTTTGCAGTTGTTTTGAATGCGGTACAACTTCCGATTATACCGGATATCGACTATAGTACTATGGCTGAAGGAGGCCATTTCCCGTATTTATTACACTCTCCATTCCAAAAGTAATCTAATTTTTTTAAAATAGAAACTACAAGTATTAGTTTTGGATGTTTTTATTAATCAACATATTCATGCTTCTTCTTCTTCTTCTTTAAATAGGACGATGTCCTGTTTTTCTGTTACAGCCCCTGCTGCGAACCGGAGCTCCAGCACTCATGCCATCGCTTTTTCGGCCTTCCTATGGGTCTTCTAGTGTTGGGTTTTTGTGTTTTTGCCCACTTCGCCATACGTTCGGGGCCCATTCTGTCTACGTGATCTCTCCATAGGCGTCGACGTGCTCTTGTCCACCTCACCACATCCTGGACACCTAGCTCCCTTAGCGTATCCTCATTCCTTATTCTATCTCTGCGTGTAATACCTCTTATAGCTCTTAGTGTTCTCATCTCTGTTGTCCTCATTAGTTGTTTTGATCTTGTTGTCTCAGCTCTTGTCTCAACCGCATATGTCATCACGGGTCTCACACAGACTTTGCTTTCTGTGCTTATGTACTTATTCCGCCAGATTACATCTTTCAGGAAGCCAAATATTCTCGATGCTTCTACTCCTAGGTATTCAAAGTGTGAAACTTGCTCTATTATATGGTCGTTCACTACTAGTTTGCATCTAATTGGATCTTTCGCTATTACCATCGATTGGGTTTTCTGTGTTGATATTACCATGTTATATTTTTCTGCTGTTACTTTGAACTATTGTAGTAGGCGTTGTAGGTCGTCCTCATTCTCGGCTATTAGTAAAGCATCATCTGCATAGCACAGTATTCTCATAGTTTTGTTACCCATCCTATAGCCTTGGTTCATTTGGTTAACACCTGCTATTATTTCATCCATGATTAAATTAAATAGACATGGGCTGAGGCTGTCACCCTGTCTAATGCCTGCGTTAATTTTGATCTCGCTTGTAAGTCCCTGTGTAGTTTTTACTTTCGTCTTATTAGAGTTATTTAGTTCTTTGATTATGTTTATGTATTTATTGCTTAAGTTTTTATTTCTAAGGATAGTGATCACATCGTTCATTCGAATTCTGTCGAATGCCTTTTCCAAATCTATAAAACATATAAACATCGGTTTGTCAAACTCTATGGACTTCTCCATCAGTTGCCGCAATATAAAAATTGCATCCGTTGTTGATCTATTTGGTCGGAATCCCTGTTGTTCTTCAGACACACCTACTTTGTCATGAATCTTTTGCGATAGAATTTTAGTGAGTAGTTTCGATGCAGAGTTAAGGAGTGTGATGCCTCTATAATTTGCTGGGTTTGTCTTCACGCCTTTTTTGTATATGGGTATTGTTATGCTCTCTCTCCATTCTTCTGGTATCTCCTTGTTGTTTTCAATTTTTTGGAATAGTTTTGTTATTTCTTTTGTTATTTCTGCTCCCCCATATTTAATTAGTTCGTTATTTATGTTGTCCAGACCGGGTGATTTTCTATTTTTTAATTTATGGATTACTTGTTGTACTTCTTCTATGCTGATAATATCATTTTCTGTTTCTTCGTAGAGTGTGTTTTGTTGTTCGATTTCTCGTTCCTCATTGTTACCGTTATCATTATCTCCCAGGTATAAGTTCTGGAAATATTTCACCCACTCTTCTGGTTTTATTACATTGATCTGCAGTTCTTCCGTAATTGGTTTTTTCCTGTTTCTCAACATGTTCCTTACCTTTTTCTGTGCTCCTCGTACGTCGTGTTCCATGTCATTTGTAAATCTTTCCCAATATATTTTTTTTAATTCTTTAATTTTGTTCGTTGTTCTATTCCTTTCTGTTTTATATCTTTGGTACTCTTCTGGTGTTCTATGATTGACATATCTGATATATGCGTTCTTCTTCTCTTTTGCTAAATCTTTGATTTCCTGTGTGAACCATGGTTTATCTTTTCTATGACTGTTTATATTGATTCTTCGTTCCCCAATGGCTTCTTTTGCGCTGTTAATTATGTTGTTTTTCACTTTATTCCATGCGGCGTTTATGTTGTCTGTGTCTACTATAGGGTTAAGGTTGATCTTTTCCTCGAGTCGTGTTTGGTATAGATTCTTAGTACTTTCGTTTTGTAAAGATTCAATGTTGAATTTAGTGATGTAGTTCGAGGAGGTAGAGTTTGGACGCGTTAAATATGGAACGGGTACAATAAAAAGTCGTGTAGAATCCTTCAAACTAGAACATGTGAAATATTCAACTGACTTCCAATTTTGCTTGTACTCTCGTGAGGATTCAAATCAATATAATTCAAAACTGCTTCCTCAATATCTGGAGATCTCATAGTTTGAGTTGCACCTTTTAAATGATTATTTGCAGTAAAAGTACCAGTTTCCCTCAACCTTCTGTGGATATTTGAAAATGTTCGCTTGCCTGGTGTTACTCGATTTGGGAAGCGCACCTGATACGATCGCCTAGCTTCTGTTGTGTTTCCGTCAGCCAGACCGTACATGTAATGGATAACAGCCAATTCGGCGTTAGTAAAGTTAGCCATTTTTTTTTAATCAACTTTAACTAATCTTTAATTTAATGCACAATTCGAGCAGACACTGGTTCAACTTTAGCAACTGTCAAAATAAATAAATAAATGAAAAAAATCAAAGCCTACTAGTCGTTTTTTCAATTAGAAGCGCTTTCAATTCAGCGAACGCATACAATTGTTTAATAATTTTTTGCTCGAGAACGGTCGGAGATACGAAAAAATTATAAATCTCAAAAAAGTTTCTAAATTGAACGAAGGTGACGAAAATTGCTTGTACTCTGATAAATGGCGTACTGCAAAAAAGTTTGAAGGGCGAAAGAAGACATGGCTCTGGAAGAGAAAACACCTTGTAGATTCTAGTTAAAATTTAGGATGTGTGTGATGGAGACTGTAAGAAATAGCTTGCATTCCAAATTTGGGCTGAATATCTCAAAAACTGCAGGAGTTTTGAAGAAATAACCAGTTTTCTCCGGAAATTTCAACAACCTGTAGTTCCGTAACGAAGCGGACCTATGTTTATATGAACTTTTTTTCCTAAAATTGCACGTAGATTTATCCTTCAAGTTGTGACATGCTATTATGTAACACCCTGTATATTCATAACTTTTTTTACATCAATACCCACAACTCAACTTATTTATTCATAAGTCTTTTTTTTTATCATACAACATCATTGGATCGAACTTTCAAGGACTATCATTTAATAGGAAATCGAAACGTCCACCTCTTAGTGCTATGACAAGCATTGTTGAAGTTGAAAAATCTCCTGTCGTCATCAATCCCTTACTTCTATTTCAACGCATGTGTATTTCAAGAGAATCAGTTGGCGATATTAAACAATATCTGGCGTACCCCTACGAATTAGCACATTTTCCATTATCCCATTATCGCTATTCGCTGAGGATGGAATGAGTCTTTATGTAATGCTTTTACACCACTACAATCCTCTGAAAACATGCACAGAAGTTATTTTGCTATCAGTATATAGGGATTATAAAAAATGATTGATCGAAGTGATTTTTCGTTTTGACCGGATTCTCGATAGAATTGACGAACCCGGTCAACTTTGGAGCTCTGTAACAGCGTCAAAAATAAATTAAGTTAGAAAAAAGTATGTGAAAATGTTCCTCAGAAGATCATCTACAAGATTGGTCAGGAATAAATTTTCCATAAAATTAAAAAATATTAAGTTATTGTTCAAAAAAGAAAATGTTAATAAGAATTTTTCCACTTTTTTGCTTATAACTTTTGAAAATTTTCATTTACGGCAAAAAGTGATATAGACTTATTTGTAGATAAAGCGATTTGCTACAAATTTTGTTTAAAATATGCAAAGCAAATGTAACATTTCAATGGACTATATGTTTTAGACACATAATGGCCTTTGGAAAAAAAACGCACGAAAATACTCCATCCTCCCCTACACACTTTTCGTAATTCTCTTTGCATTCCAGTAGCTGAATAACACAATTCAAAAAAACCAGGATGCATTTCATAGGAAATCGAAGGGTCCACCTCTTAGTGCTATGACAAGCATTGTTGAAGTTGAAAAATCTCCTGTCGTCATCAATCCCTTACTTCTATTTCAACGCATGTGTATTTCAAGAGAATCAGTTGGCGATATTAAACAATATCTGGCGTACCCCTACGAATTAGCACATTTTCCATTATCCCATTATCGCTATTCGCTGAGGATGGAATGAGTCTTTATGTAATGCTTTTACACCACTACAATCCTCTGAAAACATGCACAGAAGTTATTTTGCTATCAGTATATAGGATTATAAAAATGATTGATCGAAGTGATTTTTCGTTTTGACCGGATTCTCGATAGAATTGACGAACCCGGTCAACTTTGGAGCTCTGTAACAGCGTCAAAAATAAATTAAGTTAGAAAAAAGTATGTGAAAATGTTCCTCAGAAGATCATCTACAAGATTGGTCAGGAATAAATTTTCCATAAAATTAAAAAATATTAAGTTATTGTTCAAAAAAGAAAATGTTTTTCCACTTTTTTGCTTATAACTTTTGAAAATTTTCATTTACGGCAAAAAGTGATATAGACTTATTTGTAGATAAAGCGATTTGCTACAAATTTTGTCTAAAATATGCAAAGCAAATGTAACATTTCAATGGACTATATATGTTTTAGACTCTTTGCATTCCAGTAGCTGAATAACACAATTCAAAAAAACCAGGATACATTTAAGAGACAATTCATTGAAATTCGAACAGAATAACATCTGTCGGGTCAGCTAGTTAATAATACATTCATCGCCTCAATAATAAACGATCACTTCCTTTCTCATTCCCTTCATAATTTCATATTCCAGCCCAATAACAACCAATCAAAATTGTGAAATTAATTTACGTCCACGTCGAGAATCAATATAGTTCCTTTCCTCCTTTGGGCTCGGGTATATTCAAATTGATAATAATTTATAAGATCAGTTCGGATAACATGCAATGCGGTATATTCTCCTTTACACTGAGGAACACATGGCCGTTCCCTGGACATCTCGAATTATGTTTGCGTTCCGTACGAACCACCGTCCACTTAAAACTTTCGAAAGTGAAGCTGAAAAAGTTGGACGTTATAGGGTGTATAGTAGAGTGATCCTCATCTTTCGAGGTGAATAATATCAACAATACAGTTTTCTTATTTGATTTTCTGAATGATTTTAAAATCAAAAAAGATCTTAAAATGAGACAAACGACCAGGAAGGATTTTCATGAAGGAATTTACAACAGGGTATGAGTTTTGAAACCTGTTTGCAGGATAAAACACTGTTTTTATGCTGTCTATATCGCTCGCCAAACGATATTCACTTCCCTAGACTGTTTCAGTATCTAGGTGATAAGGTCGATTGGATTCGGACACATCATCCAGCAGCTGAGGTCATTATACTGGGTGACTTCAACGTTGACAACACCAACTGGCTCCGTCACACCAATAGAACAGATGAAGCGGGAAGACAGGCTGAAACTTTCGCAATCAGCCATAATCTACCGAGCTAGTCGACGAACCGACAAGAATACCTGATCACCCAACCAACTTCCCGAACACCTTGGATCTCTCTTTGATTTTAGATCCAGATGATTTTGGAGTGGAGGTCTCAGCACCGCTATGCAACTCAAACTACAACCTTATATCTGCTACAGGAACTATTCTACTGCCGCGAAAACAAGAACCTAAACCATCTAGATGCATTTGGCGCTATAACCGTGCTAACTAGGATGAGCTGCCTCAATTCTTGTCGTGCCTTCCATTCAGTGTAGTTTGCCCTTCAGATCCTGACATCAATGTGTGCACTGAATCTCATTCCATGAAAAAAACAACAGCTCAAAAACCATGGTTCAACAAAGACTGCGAAAAAGCCTCTGCAGCCAAGGGCCGAGCTTACAAGTCATGGAAGATGAATCCAAAAACCTTCGTACAACTGCAAGATCAAAGGTCAATTCCAACGAAGGGGTAACTAATAAACTCCTTGAACAGGCAAGTGGGAGTAGACAATTCTGATCTATGGCGGAGACAGTCAGTGCCAATTTCTGCAAATCTGCGTTTCCGCCTCTTGTTAAAGTACGCTGCGTTAAATTCAATAATGCGTAGGGCTTCCTTTCTGCCATTATCCGAAGAAAATATGTCCAGGGAAGTGTCAACTATTAAAGAAATAGCTAAAAACAATATTTATCCCTCAAATATAATAAACGGAATGATCAGAAAGAAACAAATACAAATAGCATATCATAAGTTAGACAGGACCTTCTGACTGTTGAGTCTTGAACTGAGAAATGGCTGCTCGAACTGAACGAGCAAAAATGCTCAGTTTTGCACATTATCAAGAAAAACCCAAATGTGTGCTGTTGAACATCAGATTGATCTCGGCATCCTCATCAGAGAGGACCTGAGTGGGGATCTCAGGTCGGCACGGTGGTTGAAAGATCAAACTCTCTCTTATATCTCATTCGACAAGCTTTCTAAGACCGATTAGTAGCGCTTGTCAGAAAAAGATATACGGCATATATCAGACCAGCTTTGGAGTATGCACATTCAGTGTGGAATCCATATTTTGTGGGAGACATTGAGTTGCTGGAAAGGGTTCAGAGAAAAACGACTAAGATTACCACATGAGTTGTGGAAACTAACAGTTGCAGCTTTTCAGGTGTCTACCTTAAGACAAAGAAGAAGCAGAGGGGATCTTATAGAGACATTCAAAATCCTCAACAACTCCTATGAGGAAGCCCTTGATCTCCATCTTTTTGTGCCAAATACCATCACTCAATTGCGGGGGCACTCAAAGAGGCTGACTATAGAAAGATGTGCCCTGCTCCCTCGAAAGAACTTCCTGACAAACAGAGTGATAACCGACTGGAACAGATTACAGGAAAATACTATTTGTTCCCCTAATAAAAACATCTTCAAGAACCGCTTGGACAAGGAATTTGCATCTGCATCAGACCCTGTGATATATATCTAGCAAGTCTAGAGTCTCAATGCTACCCTGTCTTTATCAACTCAATTTAATATTTCATAAAATGTATTTAAACTTACTGACAGCAACAAACTCATCGGTCCAAAACCGCTTTCTGTTGCTCAATAAATAATAATAATAATAATAATATTTACCCACGTATAGAATCAACTTTTACAAATAAATGCATTCCATTAACCTATTTTTGCCCTATCAGCGAGAAGATTGCAAATGTCATTTAAAAAAAAGTAGCTTTCAAAACCCACATCAAACTTTCCCAAGGATTTTCCAATAGTAAGGATAAAACTGATAGATTTGACAATACTTAAGTTGTCCTGTATGGATTGTGAAGGCGTCTATATAGGTCGAACTGGTCGTTCATTCAGAATTAGATACAAAGAGCATCAATCCAATTACAATAACCAGAGAACCGAAGAATCTAAGTTCGCTTCACGTTGTAAAGGACAAGAGTTAGATTTTTTGAAATCCATCTAAATTTTCCAACACGAAACTGTTGCTGAGTTTGAGGGATACTTCTGGTCTTGCCACGGATTTTGCTGGAGACAGTAAGTTTTGTTTTTTGGGGGTAAGTGTTGATCAGGTTATGTTTTGCTCATGTTGAGTGTTTGGCTTCTAAGATAGCTAAGAATGTATATTCTCTTAGCTTCATCTGTTTCTCTTTTGATTCTGCGGATGGTTTATTTTGATCGAGTTGATTCGAGATATTGTGTGGTAGTGTGGGGTGGTTATTCTGGACGTGAACTACTGTTTCGTCTCCTGAGGAGGGCTGTCAGGGTGTTGGGGGGTCTGGGTTACAGGGATTGCTGTAGGAGCACCTTCAGGTGGCTTGGCATACTTATATTTCCTTCTCTTTATGTACTTGAACACACTCCTATATATTATGTGTAAGGCATTAATAAATGAATACTGAATACTAAGAATAGTTCCCTTAAAAAGCCACATACCGCTGAAGATGGCCCTTTCAATCATCCTAGCATTGCTAGAGCTCGGATACTGGAATAGCTTTCAGCTGGTTGGTTACAGCTGCTTGGATCTGTACCAAAATAAGTTCCTTTGTAGTGATTTTCCCTCTCTCGGAAAGAAGTAAAAGTTACAAAGACTCAAGTCTGATGAATAAGGAGGCTGAGGAGCCACAATAATGTTTTTACTTGCTGGAAACTCCATTATTGACATTGCAGTGTGACATAGCACATTGTCGTGATGTTACGCCCAGTTCTTTGTGATATTTGGTCCCACGAAAGACTGTTTTGCGAAGGCTTCCAAGGAAAGTGTTGATTAATCGTTTGGCTATTCCGCGGTTATCATGAACTTGAAGGCCTTCTGCTTCGGGGTTCATCTTCAATCGACACCCTTTCTTCTGGAAATGTCTTAAGCCAACGAACAACCTGGAACATTTCTATAATAGGTCTACCGAAGTGCTCCAAATGTTTCTGTTGCTCAAAACTGATGCCACTCCTATTTAGAACGCACAAGAAAAAACTGTTTCACTAAAACAAACGCTACGGACTGTAGCAAGTTCAAACTCGTCACACGCGCTGACAGATCGGAAGCGACGTTGCCAGTCTCATCACTTTCTTACAAACCTCTTATTATGACGATTAGAATTCATCCAACTTTTTGAATCATTATATCCCAGAAACGGTCGATCTTGGAAGAAAGTATTCAAACAATTTGTTGTAGGTAATCATCTGATCTACTACAATTTTTGTATGGACTTATATGATAAAACTGTTGTTCTGGAAAATCGCGATAATCCAATATTTGTGCCCTTAGACACCGAGTAATTTTTTTTTTCCAGATATCGGATCAATGGGAGATGGTATTTAGAACAATCAAAACTTTGAGTTAGGAATTTTCATACCTTCACTACTATTTTTTGGTCGGGAGTAATCATCAACTGATATTAGAGCGTCGTTTAGTCTCAATATTGGCCCTTCCAATTGGAAAATCCCATATTCATTCTCAGAAAAACGAGAAGTCAAACTTCAAACGTGTAAGACACACTCCTCGTCTCCTTCCCCTGAATTCCGGCTGACCCCTGACGCGCCAGATATTTTCCCGACGATTTCCACACGTCCCGAAATTATCGAAATTGGCGGAACCTCCCTAACCGGATAAATTCCACATATTGTCTTACGTCCTTCGAATGGAACCGGCGCTGGGTCTGACGGATACCTCTCAGATTAGAAAGCTAAACCCCCCCCTCCCCCTCGATATAAGAAACCGGGGAAGAAGCCCTCCAACCGGCAAACCTAATCTAAATCCCGTATTATTACTCGAAAGGCATCCTCCTGACAAAGCGACGGTTCTAGATTCCATTTATGGGTCAGAAACAGAATGTTGGCGTATAGAATTCATATTTCATTCTTTTTCTGGCGGAAGTCGCAGAAGGGAACGTCTTTTACCTTAATCGTAATCTTCACAAGTGATTGAAGATTCTCAGGAGAGTGTATTGTATCTGCTTTGTCGAATTTTGAATGTGCGCAATGTCATAACTGGGAAACCACGTAATATTTCATCCCTCAACTCAGTAGCGGTTTGGTTTAAAGGGCCTCCAATAAGCTTCCAAGTAATGAAATTGAAATGAAATGAAGAGTTCAGCAGTTCTTACTCCCTTACTAGAGTAAGCCGGATTTATTGTTGCCGAACCCGCAACGCGAGTAGAACCTTCACAGGGTCTGGTCAACTTGGACTCAAGAAGTCGACTTCAGTCTCGTTCACGAACTAATGGTTTTGCAGTTATTAAAGTCAGTTTCATTTTTGCTGCCGCACCTTTTACATAGGTTCAATAAATTCATTGTTTCTTTCGAAACATCTTGTGTTTTACGACACTAGTCCGTCGGTAGTCCTTCTCACGGAGACAAAGCTTCGATGACTTGGTCCAGGTTCCTGGCTATTCAGTGCTTCGCCATGACAGACAAAACAGGAGTGGGGATGTTTTCGTTTGGGTAAATAATGAAATTTCGGTTCACATGGTGCATGTCATGGAGGATCAGACAAATGCCATGTTAAGCCCACTTGAATCACTGTGGGTAAGGGTAATCTCAGTTGAGCGAAACCTCCAACTAATAAATGTTTTTCAAAGGGCATCCACATACCATTTTGGATACTTCAATTACTCAGAAATCCATTGGAGGATCAAACAGTATATCCAAACAACATATGCTGTAGATATTTCATCGATAACTATCAAGCAATGAATGCCTATCAGATGATCACATTCCTAATAAGAATTAGGTATTAGGTATCATTACTCGACCTTTTGTTGGTGAATGACAAGGAGATGGTCTATGACGTCAGGAATCATCCTCCATTTGGGAAAAGCGATCACATTGTGCATTACCACCAAGATGCAACTGCAACAAAACCAACGTACACAGTCTAGAAAAGGTCCTTCTGGTCCTGGTCAGCGAATTGCCATCAAATAAATACATTTTCAAGGAAGGATAGGATAGATAACTATAACCAGAAAGAAATGACAAAAGTAATTAACTCTGCAGTGCATCAATATGTTCCCTTGAAGAGGAGAATCGCTAACCCTACAAACTCCTGGCAGAAGAATGAAATTTTTAGACCCATTAAGTTTGAAAGAAAACTGTAGCATAGGTACGGCTCAAAAAATGCTGAAATTGATTATGAGTACTATAGGACTCTGAAAAACCAGTTGAAGAAACGCCTTTTCAAATACAAAGTATCTTAGCCTCAGGTAACTCTAAACTCTACATATATCAAGCGATCACTGGATTCTAGGCTGACCCACTTCAATCTGAGAGACGAGCTAACCGGCATTGTGATTGCTGGTGAAACTGAGGTGATAGAGTGCTTCGCAGCACAGTTTCAAAAAGTGTTCATCCATGAAGACCCAGGTGAGGATGGAGTCCCGGATATCATTCTCGAGAGGTGTTATAACTGTGTCTGGGACTCTGGCGGCCGCTATGACAAAGAGCTTAGAAGCAGTACAACTTCCATATGAATGGAAAACCGCCATACTAGAGCCCATTCACAAAGAAGAAATAAAGCACTTACCAGAAAATTAAAGATCCATCAGTTCGACCAGCAATCTATATAAATGTATGGGAAAGATTATAGTTTGGGAGATGACATTTTTTCTTTTGTAGAACCGCGTGGTTCCACCATCCCAGCATTGTTTCATGACCAGGTGTGACAAATTTTTTCTTGATTTGTTCATTTTATTTTTGTCATTTTCTGTACCGAGTAAGTTTCGAATAGCTGCATGGTTTTTATTAATATCAACTCATTATTTATGACTACGCTTTAAGTTGTTGATTTGTCATATAAATATTTAAATTTTTCCTGTAATTGGGTTCTACCTGTAGGAAATAAAGAACTTATTATTATTATTATTATACCAGCTGTTGGTGCAATGCCATTTCTCAACATGTGGATCTGCAACAGGTTATTGTTACTATAAAGAACTAGACCACCAAATGGCAAATACTCCTCCAGGATGATATATGCTCAGTACTCCACATTGGGAGCTGTAATCCAAGTCGAACATACCACATTAACTGGGCCCAGGTCAGGGTTTGTGTGAAATTGAGGGATCTTGGAATTGTCGTAACAGAAAATCTTGAATGGGAAACACATATAAATAGCGTAGTGAAGAAATCAGCTTGATATTTTTAACAGAGGCTTTTATGATCTGACCCCTGAAATGATACTCAAGCTGCACAAATAAGTATATGGAGTCTAGTGTAGCGAAGGATCACAAAGCTCCCTACAGCGCTGAGAAATGAAAACTACGAGATTATATCCCACATTCTGAATCTTCCGTCTCTTGTCCAATGAAGATTGATGAGAGATTTGATTGAAACTTATAAGATCCTTCAAGGACACTACAGTTGCTACCTAGAAATTATCAGACTCCCAACAACAAAAAACTTGAAAAAGAAAAGTACAAAAAACTGTTCCGAAGAAACTTTTTGAGCAACAGAGTAGTCTACTTTAGGAATAGACTGAATGAGCAGAGAGTTCCCTGGTGCATTATTGGACCTGAACATCTTACTGGTGTTGCAAGTTTACCCAATTTGTTTTTTTAATTATATGCATTATGTTTGAAAACAATTTCATCGGCAATGAGCGGCATTGTTCAGTGCAATTATAATGATAATAATCCCCAAAGCAGTAACGATTGTCGGATCGCATACAGGAAACCGTATATCACTACGTTACTAATGGCCTTATACAACTTCCCGAAAAACAAACGTGCCTGATTACCTGTAAAAGTAGATGAGAATGTCTGCCCTGTCGCTGTTCACCTCCGTAAACGTCAACTTGGAGTGCCTCGACCAAACTTCGAACGCCTTCGCTATCATACGTCGAACTTCGTAGTAATCCAGGCCGATCAAGTTTTTGGTCCTCAGACTGCAAAAGAAAAAAGGTTCATTAGATCTAATGCCTCGGGCGGCAGAACATAATTGGATCAAGGGGTAGCAGTAATATGTGAACTATGCGCCAACTTTTTCGGCAAAACAACTCGCTTTCAGATAGTTTCAACTTTTCAACCCCCGCAAGATGTTCTTAGGGGGTCGACGTACGGGATACCATCAATATCTTTCGGAATTCGCGAAAGAAAAACCCGAGTTAAACACGTTTTGCTTCAGTTTTACCTTTAACAGAATACCCACCGAAAGTTATACATTTGATTCACCTTTTTTTCAGAAAACGACTCCCTTATTCTAATAGAATTTCTAACCTTCTATCATTAACCCAGATTTTTTAATTTTGAAGCAGAAAAAAATTTCAATTTGTATCAGATTTGGACAATCACATCTTCAGTTTCCCTCTCAAAGTTCTTGAGAAAGTTGTATAATATTCTTAGATTCCTGTCTTACCCTATTGCTATCATCTTCCTAGCAAATATAATTATTTAAGTCCTGCCAAATCATAGCAGGAAATCTCTTAATGGATGGCAAAAAGTACTACAGATTGGCTTTGAACCAACCACCAAGAGATCATTGAACTCGAAAGGGTATGCTCAAAACAAGCTACAAGCTGTAGGGTCTAACCCCACAGTGTCGAACCAGTTCATCTATAAGGACCTCAATGTGATGGTTACACCCTCTGTAGACATTGTAAAAAACTAAGAATGCTTTGGTTATTTGAAACAACAATTCCATGATATTATCGCTTTTTATTAATACAACAAAAGAACTACGTCAGTTTTGTGAAAGGCTAAATGAGCCTATAGGATTCATCTACATCCAGAACACAGTCATCTAGACAGATATCTACAGTAATTTTCACCATTGATTTGACTGTTCAGTTCAATCTCAAATTTAAAAAACTCAGAATCGTAAAAACAATTACGTAGGCAGCTGTCTTCATATCGACTTTACACCCTTGGATACCTTTCAATAACTCATATATTTATCGAGATCTTTTTTTTATCGACATTGAACTCACACATAGTCTTGCAAGAACGATAGAAAAGTTCTTTTAACTTGGTGAATTTCATGGAAGAAATCGTTCTGCAGTTCCTTCTTTACCATAAGGCACACTGGCATTTTCCTAGGGCCTCCGGCATCACGTTGATCCCAAAACATTCATCAAAAACGGATGCAAGCATAGATGATTCAGAACAGCGATAAATTAGAGAGGTAATAGAAATAACAAAAAACCAACAACTTCAAGAAACGAGAAGACACATGCAACTTAGCGGTTTCTTGGAAAATGATTCTCGAACAGAAGAAGCAAAAAAAATCACGAAACTATCCCCGCAATACATCAGTCGAACAGAGCTCTTCATACACCAACGGCAAGACGCCACTAATGGACGGAGCCACTAATCGAAGGTCATACAACCTGAGACTGCGTATAAATAGACAAATCAGCGCATAAACAACTTAGACAGCTTAGAACGTCAGTTCACGGTCAACCGTGCAGAAGCAGACCTCGACCACGTGGAGACAAATGAAGCAGGAGTCTGTTGACGTCTAACCGAGGACTACGAGGAGACGATCCAATTACAGAAGAATTCACAAGCGTAATCACTGGACCAGAGGTGAGACCAGTTGCTATCAGCAACAGAGTTCTAGGCCTGCTGGTATCAATCACCAACGCGAGTCTACAGTTCCAACAGCTACCTATCCACATAATTATAGGTCCATTAGTTTGTCCACGATCGGCAAGACTGTAGAAGGGACCGTATTACGACGCCGGAGGGACCACGTGGAGGCTTATCCCATCATCCCGGATGATATTTTGGGCTTTGGGCGGAAACTCTTCGCTCAACAGGAACTTCTGCGAATAGTTGAATTCATCACCGATTGATTTAACAGTAACCAATCCATTGGCATGACACTCTTTCCTTCTGGCCTAGTTAGCATGATCGACAGTGATGAGGTCCTAATAAGGACGAAACTGAGAACTAACTCTTGTCAGGAAGGATTATTCATTGATCTACGGATTTTTGTCTTAAGTTTACATATGTAGACTTCTCATGAAGTTTCTAAACAATTCTTTATATTTGGAACTCAAACATTATATATTATATATATATATATATATATATATATATATATATATATATATATATATATATATATATATATATATATATATATATATATCAATGCTTGAGTTCCAAATATTTAGAATTTGACGGTACACAAATTGACTCATAGCTTCACTATCAAACATTAATTAAACCATTTATCTCGAACAGAACAACCAAACTGAGTTTATCGAACTAATTTTCCGAACGGCTCGGATCTTATCTTGGATCGTTGTTCAAAATGAACGTATCCCTCGGATCGCGCTTACAGAAAAGCGATAATGGCACAGAATACTAATATACGCTAATGGAACTGACACAGAACATCTAAAACGTGAAACCACCACTGTGTTCAATCAAGGACCACAGAATAATTATAGATGTGCTTTAATACTATTTACGATCGGGGCGCCGTCGATGCTCGCTTAAATTAATGATTGTCATAAAAACAATACGTTTACCATGTATTTAAGGATTTTCATTGAAGTTTGTTCAAATTTACCACAGTTATTCTGTGCAACTCTCGTAACGTCAACTACGTGACAATCTCGTTCTAGCACAGAGTTCTCGAATTCTTTGTTTTCCCTTCTATACTCTTACCTCTCGAATGAATTAACCAGTAGTTTCAGCTCGTTACCTAACCTTAATTCGGAACCGCTCGTAACGGCTGAATCGAAGACTCAATTAGTTCCTATTTCCTATTGCGCGATCCGAACATAATTATGACACCTATGGGGCTTTATCTAATCTGTTTGATTGAAAATTAATTGAGAGAAACAGCGGAACAACGCGTCGAGAAACGGGAAGCAGGACTAATAGAAACATTTCAATTTCCAGTAATGTGCAACCTCAATACCAGAAATGGAATGGTAAATACGCCCATACGATTATAACTTGGCTGTAGGTTGGGCTGAGCAAATATTTGATACTGCCGATCTTCGTTTCTATTGTTCCTTCTCATTATCAGATCGATATTGTAATATCTGTGAAGAGATAAAGGCTTCTTTTTTTAAGGCAATAATAAATAAGTTTGAAGGATGCATGAATATAAGCTATTATTATTGAATGTTGAGGTGGTCGCTTGATTAGCTTCGATACCTGGTTTCTCCAACCTCTCTGACCTTGCCGTGGGTTAACCAAGTTACCCACCATGGGAATAAGAACCTCTAAATGTCCCTAGCCTTGGATTGAGGTTCCCCTCCTTCTAGTAGTCGAGAGAGCCCAAGATTCCAGGATAATTATGTACAGTGCAGTTCACCTAGTTTCCCCATAGAAACCTTTCCATTTTGTTCTTCATAATTCACTTCAAGATAATTTGTAATGCGGTCTACCAGTTATCATTCTGCTAGCGGAAACGAAGCATCAATCACCTCACTGGATTTTCGTTTGAGCGACGACCGAAAAAAATACGTCGAAGTCGGGACAGTGTCAAGTCAACGATGACTATCTTTTTCATCATGAAGATCCCGTGCACCATAAGTATGCTCCAAAAGGCAGGTTATCAACAAGGAATATGATGTGAAAGTCCTGAAAAGATTGCTTGATGCAATAAAAAAGAAACGATCTTAATTTTCAGCAAACCTAGCGGTTCCTAAAATTCATAGCTCAGGCAGCAGTATTTGACAGAGCATAAGGTCATACAGCTCTGTGAAGTCCTAATATAGCTCACTGCTTCTTTTCAAAAATGAAGGCTTTGCTCAAAAAAGCTGGTTTGACGGCAAACAAATGTGACGAACGCTTGAAAAGCGAGTACCAAGGCTACTTCCAAAACTGGAGAGGGCGTTTGGAGAGTGTTGTTAAATCGAATTGGGACTTCTTTAAAACCACGAGCTAGACGAAGAGTATAAGATGTATACTTTTTTTTGGGATACACGTGATCAGTATGACTGTGTGTGATCGGTTACTATTGACGCTTTGTCTGAGATTATTCAATATTGTATGACATACCGCTGTGAGTCAAGACTTCTTCGACCAGTTGGGTAGTATTTAGGGCGACTTTGACGTCAAATCTCTTGCGCAAGCTTCGCAGTGACCCTCCTTACTGTGATATATTCCTCCTACAATCATATCTCCAGGCTCCACAATGTAACTTCTGCTAGAACAATGAGTTTAGCAGATTTCCTCATCAGAAGGAAACTTTGCTTTTTCACTCAAATACTCTTTTCTGTTTGAAATACTGATTCTTCATCATCATCTGTCAACCATCCTAGTCCACTGCTGAACATAGGTCTTCCTCAACGATCTCCATTCCTCGCGAATTTGGGCCGGATTTATCCAGTTCGTACACACTCGCTTGATATCGTCTTTCCAACGAGCTGGTGGACGTCCTCTACTTCTGTGGGCTTCATCTCTGGGACGCCACTCCAAAAGACGTTTTGTCCATCTACCGTCCGTGGTTCTTACTAGATGACCGGCCCAGTTCCACTTTAAATTAGCAACTCTCTCGAGAGCATCCTGGATTCTAGTTCGTTGGCGTATGATATGGTTGGGAATTCTGTCCCGTAGTGTTATGCCTAACATAGCACTCTCCATCTTACGCTTACGTAATCCACGAATATGAGAACCAGAGGCAAGTTGTATTCTATGCTCTTTTCAATCAAAATCTTGAGAGTTTGGAGATGATCATTAACACCAAATGTTGCCCGAAATCCGGCCTGCTCTCGAGGTTGGTAGGTGTCCAGTTTGTTTGTGAGGCGCTTTTTTATTATTTTGGTGAAGAGTTTGTATAAGTGCGATAGAAGGCTTATAGGTCTATAGTTTTAGAGATTTGTGGGGTCTCCTTTCTCGTACATAATTATTATTATAGCATTATGCCAAGACTCTGGTAGTGATTCTTATATTATCATTATTCAGAATATCTGAATCATCTTCGTTTTATCGACGACATTGTCATGCCAAATAGAGTTGAAGATGCAAGGTAGATGCTCCGACAATTAGCTACAGAACTCCATAGAACAAGTTCATAATCATATAAATATTTAAGTCATGACTCTTCGCGATAAGATCCCAAACACCATCATAAGAGAGGAGAACAAGATGCGGTTGAGAGAATAACAACACTTAAAAGGGGCTTGTCAAGGCATCTGGCAAGATTTAAAGACTAAAGATGGACAAAACGTCTCCTGGAAGGATGATGTTAAGCGAACATGCCCAAATTGGATAAGCAGAGTCCAAAATCGAGAGACGTGAAAAACTTTGGGGAAGACGTATGTCCAACAGTGAACCGAAGTGGTTGTAGATTATGATATTACTTGTCCATACTTGTCCCGCCTATCTGAGGGGTGTTTAAGAAACTAAAGACATGCTGGAACGAGTCAATTTCGACCTCGCATTCATAATGCGCTTTGTAACTGGTGATGCGACATGAATTTATACGTTTGGCATGCAAACCAGTCAACGGCGCCTTCCAACTGAAACGAAAACGAAAAAACCACGCCAAAGTCGGTCAAAAGTCATGGTAATGATGATAGACTGAAAGTAACATTGCTGAGGTTGTAGTAAAGATTTTTCTTCATTTTCAAAATGGTACCAAAAACGTCATTTCTGTGAGAGCGGCGGTCATATAACAAGCGTGACGTCACATGCTAGGAAACAAATTATTAAAACTGTTGTTTAAACAGTTTATTGTGCTCCAATGTATAAGCTACCTACGGCTTGGAAGACTCAAGAACAGCACACTCGAATTAACGAAATCTGTGAAATGCACGAACGAACCTATTTGAAATAAATGGCAGCTTAGAATTACAGCCATCCGCAAAGTCAATGCTGAAGCATCTTATTACTTATCAGGATATTCATATCTTCTATTTTCAGTAAGCGCTTCTCGAATTATAATTTCACGGATCAAGGAAAATGATGAATATTTCGCTCTCTCCCCACTACTCCTATTCTATCAATTATGTTTCAATTTAGAGGGGGCGATTAACGCCTTCGGGTGTCATAATTAGACCAGACCTGACCGTTCGGGGCTAAAATTGATGAAACACTAACTAGCTAAAGTCGAGAAAATTTTCGTTCACTTGTAGAGCCTCTGGACGTACATGACATTTCCTGTAAGCTAAAAGTTTTAGTTATATGCACGGGAATTAAAAAGTCTTGGAAATGTCGATTCCTCCCTCGATGACACCTGACATGTTTTACACTGTACGTTACTAGAATTTTGTACGACTGGTTATGCCGTTTTCAAAGTGAGTTTAGTAATAAACTTACTCTTTCATGTTCTGCTAACAGTGGCTGACAAAAAAATTGCTGTAGATGTAACGTGTTGAATGATAGACTTTCCAAAAAAAATGAGAAAAACAAAGTTGAAACACAAAGTTCTCTCGTTACATTGATAGAACTACTTTCAATGTTAGAATATCAAATGTGTATGAAAAAAATATTGAATTTGACATTCTGGCTTTCGTGAGGCCTAACCTAACACCCATTCTCTACTTACAGCATGCTCTGCCTTTTGGTCTCAGGGTCGTATTCGAACACCCACGACTCGTCACCAGTGATAACATTCGTCAATTCGAGAAATCATGTCTTGACAGATGGACTATCGGATCCATTTTCGCACACAGCTTACGTGCGAGGTTGCTGGTATGCGAACGAGCATTATCTTATCTCCAGCACTAGGTCCACGTAATTTCTAGCCGTTACAGTTGCAGGAAACGAAATGAAATCTGTTTTACCTCCCAACATAATGCCACCAAAAAACATCACACTGCTCCCTTAGTATTTCGGTATTTGTCTTGCTGCTAGGAGTCTAGTTTGTCTTCTACAACCCCTTAAAACCCGAAACCGGCGGTCATCTGAGCGAACAGCAATTCTGGTCTCGTCCGAAAAAGGCACATTTCGCCAATTCTTAATATTCCAATTTCAGTGGTCGGAACAGAATTAAACGAATGCAGGGACAAAATACCGCTCACAAGATTCCAGCTCTCAAACGTGGAGGTAGACTTATAACAGACAGTGAAGAGATGGCTGATACACTGGCCCAACATTTTCAAGCCAAAACAAGGAATATACATGTACTAAATCAACCTTTGAATATTTCGAACAAAAAGCAATTAACACAACATGATGAAAACCCTATCAACCAACCATTTTCAATAGAAGAGCTAACTACTGCCTTATCTACATCTAAAAATTCGGCTGCTGGCCCAGACAATATTCCATTCATTTTTCTGAAAAAATTACACGAAGACACCCTCATTAAACTCTTAGAAATTTATAACCAAATTTAGACACGTCAAGACTTTCCTTCCCAATGGCGAAAATCGATCATATTTCCAATTAAAAAGGATTCAGCAAAGGCGGAAATTTCTCCTAACTCTCTGAGACCAATCTCACTAACATGTACTCTATGTGAATTACTTGAAAAGATGATCAATAAACGCCTTCTGTGGAACCTAGAAAGCCGAAACATTATATCACCAGCACAATCTGGTTTCAGGCCTAACCGATGCACTATGGACAATTTGGTAGTCCTTAAAACAGAGATCGCCGACGCCTTCGCCAAAAAACAAGATGTGATTGCGGTTGTCTTCGATATAATAAGCGCCTTTGACACTACTCTGAAAGAAGTCATACTCAATAAACTCGAGGAGATTAACCTAACTGGAAATATCTATGGCTTCATGAGGAACTTTCTCACTGACAGGACAATCCAAGTACGAGTAAATGGAAAGATATCCACTTCTTACCTCACCGAAAACGGAGTACCCCAAGGCTCTATAATCAGCCCAACATTATTCATCCTGGCCATAAACGATATTTGTTCCCTTATAGGGGCACCAATCAAATACGCACTTTATGCAGATGACCTGGTTATATTTTGTCAAGGAAAAAATACATCTAGTACTTGTACTCTTCTTCAAAATGCTATGAATAGTCTTGTACAATGGTCGACACGGACTGGTTTCAACTTCTCTTCGTCAAAGTCCAAAGTCATAAAGTTTAGTCGAAGACACAGTAGTATCGAGATACCACACCTGATCCTCAATGGAGTGCCGATAGATGTAGTAGATCATTTCAAATTTCTAGGAGTTACTTTCGATTCCAAACTAACTTGGAAACTTTACATTCAGGAGATCAAAAAGAATTGTTTGAAAAGACTGAATATCTTAAAAACTCTATCACATCATCATTGGGGTTCAGAAGAGAAGATACTACTAAGAATATATAAAACCATAATTCTTCCAAAAATTGATTATGGAAGCATAGTTTACATGTCAGCGTCAAACTCAAATTTGAAATCTTTGAGCTCGTGTGACTCTTACTGCGAGTCACACGAGCCTTCACTTCAACTTCGAAGACAACGAAATTTGACATTGTATGCAGCCAGAATTTCAGCAAATCCCACAAATCCAATTTTCAAATTGATGAATAACCATGCAGAAACTCCCAATAGACAAAGAAGCCCCCCAACCATTCCTCAAATTTTGAGAACACTTCAGTTAAAGATAGATCTTACCAACACTATACCAAACTCTACTTCAACAACACCACCTTGGATCAAAATCAGTCCATCTGTAAACAAAACCCTAAGCAACTATAACAAAATCGAAACCTTTAGTGTTTTCTACAAACCGGCATTCTTAGAAATTCTGAATCAACATCAGTTTGACCAAATTTTTTACTCTGATGCATCTAAGGGAGAAGAAAGTATTGGTTGCTCCGTAATTACTGCAGAAACGACACTAGAAAAATATCGACTCCCTATCGAATGTAGTGTGTACACAGGTGAACTATTTGCTATTCTGAAAGCACTTAAAATGGTTAAACCTAATCAGAGAAATGTTGCAATTTGCAAGGATTCACTGTCCTCCACACATGCCATAAAAGATATTTATTCTAAACACTGGATTGTTCAGAACATTCAAGAGACATGTCATCTTCTCTCATCTATCGGAGTATCCATAACCATCATCTGGATCCCGTCCCATCTTGGAATCCCCGGGAATGAAAGGGCCGATCGAGCAGCTAAAGAAGCGTCCATGTCTGAAAACATCTGAAATCAACCATAAAGTACCAAATCCTTAGTGAGTGGCAGAGTCAGTGGAACAGGTCAAACACAAAACTTCATCCAGTGCAGCCTGTCCTCAAACCCTGTAAACTATCCCCGATGTGCAGAAAGAATAAAATCATATTAAGGAGACTAAGAATAGGCCACACGCGCCTTACTCACGGCTGCCTGATGGAGTCAGAAAACCCTCCTGAATGCGAAGTCTGTAACAGTCGAACATATTTTGATAGACTGCAACAAATACAGAGATGCCAGGTCACAACACAACCTCAGTAGAAACCTAAAAGAATTGCTCAACTCCGAATATCAGATTTCTAATTTGTTCGAATTTCTGAAAAACACGAACTTGTATAACCTCATTTGACATGATAATCTCTGTTTTATTTTTACAATACTTTTCTATTGTTTCTGTATAATTAATGTTTACATGAATGTATAATTTCATCGTGTCAATGATCATAGCCGTCGAGACACGTAAATTTCCTAAATGAAAAAAAAAATTTCAGTGGTCGATACACCAATTAAGTCTGTTAATTTTTTGTTGTCTGGTTATCTCTGGAGCTCTTAAGAGTCTTTTGCTGTATAAACTCTTCGAACTAAGTCGTTGACGTATCGTTTCGAGTGATACACTGATTCCTGTTGCTTCCAAAAATTGCCTTTGAAGTATTGGGTGCGACACATTAGGGTCTCTCCTTGCAATTTGGTACAAAAAGCGGTCTTGCTCTTCAGGAGTGATCTTCCTACGACTTCTTCTAGGCCTATTTTGCAAAGATTATAGCTCCACGTAACAGGCGTATGCTTTGAAATCACACCCTGTGATACTCTCATTATGTCCGCTATATCCCTCCGTATCACCCCTTCTTCAACGAGAGCAATTATTCAATTATAATTATAGGCTTTTTAAATTCTGAAATTCACGGTTTCAAATCTCAGTACAATATCCCGAACATGTGATGATAATTCAACATTTCTTATTAGACTATCCAGGTTTTTTACAACAAAAAACTTAATTCTTCAAGTAGTCAAAGATCCATGGTTAAAAACAATCAATAATGTGAAATACTGAATGATTCCATAAGAATTTGGTATTAGAGAGAACACGAAGAACCTCTCATTTCCACACAACAGAAAATTGATTTATAACCTCATTATACACTTACAACATCCAAATGTAAAAGCATATTATTGAGTTATTGAAAGGTGCTACGTGTTAAAGCTTTAGGAATATTCTTCATATTATAAGAAGGGTATTTCTATCTGACAAAATAAACATCTGCTCTGTGTTACGAAAATCTTGTCAACCAGTGTAATTTTGTTATTCTTACTTCAATAGACAGTTTTCTTCGGGATGTTGATGTCTAACCGATCGCTCACTCAAGGAGGTTGTGACGGAGTTAAGAACACATCACACCCAGGTTGAGTGAGTCATCGACATAGACAGATTGTTCCTTCTTCGAGCTTCTTCTTTTTAGAACGCTGACAATAAGTTCCTGAATAATAATTACTTCTGGAGTGACTCTGAAGAACTCCCAAATCGCTACTGATAGCAAATATCAGGGCAAGAGAGATGCATTCTGTTGAGAAAGTGCCGGAAATTGATATTTAAGGGATCTGCTTGTTGCTAAGTTGACACAACCGTTATCTATACCGACGCGAAGTTTGACCGCAATCTGTCATTTAGTTTGTTCACAGTGCTCGATTTTGTCAGTTTCCAAAAGTGTTTTGCGATTTTTACAATGGATAAAAATATCGAACGAATGATTTGTTTCAAATTTTGTATTGCAAATGGAATTTCGTGTGTCCAATCGCTGAAAATGTTACAGAAGGCTTACGGTAAATCGACTGTATCAAAAACACGTGCAGTAGTACTGTGCATTCAACAGCGGTCGAGAAAGGAAAAAAGTTTTATACAAAAATAGGTCCGCAAAAGCTTCGTTATAAAGGTGTTGAAATTTCCGGAAAAAATTGTTTTTTTCTTCAAAACCCTGCAGTTTTTGAGATATTCAGCCCAAATTTATATGCAAGCTATTTTTTACAGCCTCATCATTACACTTCCTAGATTTTAACTGAAATTAACAAGGTGTTTTCTTTTCCGAGGCGATGTCTCCTTTTGCCCTTTCAATCTTTTTTGCACTACGCCACTGATCAGCGTACAATCAATTTTCGTCATCTTCGTTCAATTTAGAAACTTTTTTGACACTTGTAATTTTTTCGTATCTCCAATCGATTTCGATTGAAAAATTATTGAGTTTGAATTGTATGTTATTCGCTAATTAAAAAAAAATTATAGAAATACTCGATAGGTATACCTAAAATTTGCTTTTATTTTGATAGCTGGTCTTCAGAGACTCTACTTATACTTATTAATTATCAAATTAAGAAAAAGAACAATTAAAAACTAAATAAATTGCTGGAAGTGTCCTCCATCTGCAAGAATACAGACCTCTGCCCTTCTTCGCATATTATCACGCACTCTTTGAAATATTCCTGGGGTATTTCTTATCGTGTCACAAGAGGTTATTATTCGATTTCTCAATTCTTCGACAGTGTTCACTGGAGTGGTATAAACTAAACTTTCGAGATATCCCCATAAGAAAAAGTCTAAAATGTTTAAGTCTGGGACCTAGGAGGCCATGGTTCTAGCTCACCCCGACCTATCCATCGGTTGTTGAATGTGTTATTCAAGAATTCCCCAGCTTCTCCACTAAAATGTGCTAGTGCCCCGTCATGCATGAATCACATTATGTTTTTCACCAAAAGTAGCACATCCTCGAGCAATAAAGATAACTCCTCCCCAAGAAATTGCCGATAAGCGGGACTGTTTAGTCAGTTAGGCAATGAAAATGGCCCAATCAAAAAATTTCCATTTATTCCGACCCAGACATTTAGTGAGAATTGTTCTTAATGATGAGATTCTTCAGTCAAATGAGCCAATAATGATTATTGTAACAATTTGTGATAGCAGTTCTCGAAAACATTATTTCACTATCAAAATGAGCATTTTCTCTAATTTTATCTAGGAACCATCAGCAGAAATTCAGTCTTGGAAGAAAATCTCGAGGAAGTAGAGTTTGGACGCGTTGAATATGAAACGGGTACAATAAAAAGTCGTGGAGAATCCTCCAAACTAGAACACATAAAATATTCAACTGATTTCTAATTTATCTTGTATTCACACGAGAATTCAAATCAATACAATTCAAAACTGCTTCCTCAGTATCTGGAGTTCTCATAGTTTGAGTTGCACTTTTTAAATGATTATTTCCAGTGAAAGTACCAGTTTCCATCAACCTTCTGTGGATATTTGAAAATGTTCGCCTGTCTGGTTGTTTCGTGATATTTTTTTTTTCTCATAATAAATTATTAATACTTATTATTACATGCAATCTTATGCTATTTATTTTATTCTTCCATTTAAAGATTTTCCGGTTCAGAATTATATTTTTCAAATTCAAAATTCATACTTTACTAGCAAATTTAGCTTCTACCTTTTCCTTCTGTTTTCCTATTCCTTTCCTTTACGCACCAACTGGCATTACCGTGAAGAGGGAAACAGATGAGGAGTGCCTGTTCACGTGCGGTGGCAGACAACCAACTGCGAGAGATCGAGTTCAATTTTCTACTGAAACGCATCTACAATTGTGCTTAATTACATTGGCGAGTACGAGTATTCCTTATTCTCATTACCCTGACCCGAAAGGTAAGCTAGTAAATAGTTTAACAGTTTCGTTTATTACTCTTTCCAATTTTTCTTTTCTGGTGTTACTCGATTTGGAAAGTGCACTTGATATTATCGCCTAGCTTCTGTTGTATTTCCGTCAGCCAGACCGTACATGTGATAAATATCAGCCAATTCGGCGTTAGTAAAATTAGCCATTTGTTCTTACAGCAATAACATCAAAAGCCTTAAAACTAATCGTTAATTTAATAAACAATTCGAGCAGACACTGTTTCAACTTTAGCAACTGTCAAAATAAATAAATAAATGAAAAAAATCAAAGCCTACTAGACATTTTTCCAATTAGAAGTGCTTTCAATTCAGCGAATGCATACAATCGTTTAATAATTTTTTGCTCGACAACGGCAGGAGATACGAAAAAATTACAAGTGTCAAAAAAGTTTCTAAATTGAACGAGGATGACGAAAATTGATTGTACGCTGATCAGTGGCGTACTGCAAAAAAGTTTGAAAGGGCAAAAGAAGACATGGCTCCGGAGAAGAAAACACCTTTTACATTCTAGTTGAAATTTAGGACGTGTAATGATGGAGGCTGTAAAAAATAGGTTGTATTCCAAATTTGGGCTGAATATCGCAAAAACTACAGGATTTTTGAAGAGAAAACTAATTTTTTTCCCTGTAACTTTTTTCTTAAGATTGCACGTAGATTTACCCCCTCAATTTGTGACATACTATTATATAACATCCTGTTTGTACTCAAAAGAAAAGTTTTGACTCCATTACATTATGGATGTGGTCACGACAGTGCAAAAAAGCCTTGCAGAAATGAACCCAGCAATTGATTCATTCAAATCTTATGTAACTTTTTAACTCTTTATTTTTTGAATTACTGTCGATTTTCTCGAAACTAAGCGTTATTCCATCAAGAACTCTCTCAATTGTATCACTGCTTTCTCATATATTTCGTCGAAGGATCCTTCAGAATATTCGAAACAGCAAAAATTGAGCGTTCGGATTCCCGAACCAACAGCGTTCTAAATCCCAGTCGTCGTTAGAAATAATTCGACCTTCGACACATAATAAAAACATAAAAGTGTTCGTGGAAGGCTCTCTCGCCTGAAAAGGGCAATCCCTTTAAATATGAGCACGTTGTCTTATCCAATCAATATCTTGGCACTTTAAATCGTCGACAACTGAGCGACGTGATCGTAGCCACTTCCCCACATAGTGCCGGAATCGCAGTGGGAACGACGGAGTATCTAAGAGGAAGGCTTATGGAGTCGAAAGAACGACGGAAGATGCCGTGGGCTAGAAAAAGACGAGCGATGGCGATAAATTCGTGGGTAATCCAATAAAATGGAGCAACACGGTCGTCAATATAGTTGAAGTGAATTGACGTCAACCAGAATCTGCGTTTCGAATAAATGTGACCGATCTGTGTTGAAAGGTCAGTTTTATGGACCGTCTCGTATCTTTTTTTCGCTTTTGGCTCTAGCACTGGATTTCGACACACTACTGAGTTAGAAATACCCAGAGCTCTTTCATTATTATTATTATTATTTAATATAAATTAGAGTTGAGGCGTGATGCCTATATAACTCAAAAATCATAATATACATTATGTCTAACAGGTTGCAAAGCAGTGAAAACAAAGTAACACAAAATGACTTAAAAAATAGGTTAGGCTATTCTAATCTGGTGAATACAAAATAAAAAGATTCTCAAAAGCAAGTAGATCAAACATTTAACCTACCTACAGAAAACTGAAATGAAATACAATAATTGCTTATCAAAAACATGTTGTAGGTACTTAGAAATCTTCAGTTGCCTGTTTCAGATAATATCCATGAATCATAGGCATTCTTGAAAGCATTGACAGAAGAAGAAGAAATTACATGTGGTGGTAGATCATTCCATGCCGTAAATACACGATTGGAAAGAAAATTCTGTCTTGGGATGGATTTGAAGTTTTCTCGATACAATTTCAGTCTGTGGCCTCGTAGACGTCTGTTGTGATTGATCGTTAGAAGTGGAGATAAATCTACACCGAACCTGTTATTCAAGGTCCTGTAGACAATTATAAGATCACCTCGAAGCCGTCTATTATTGAAAGGTTGAAGATCGAATATTTTGAGGCGTTCGGAATAACTTGGTCGCCGACGCCCGTACGGAATTCTTGTTATCCTCCGCTGAATAGATTCGAGAGAATTCGTTTCGTAATTGTAAATGGGAGACCACACAGGACCTGCGAATTCCATTAATGGACGAACATAAGTTTTATATAAGAGACTACAAGTTTTGGGCTGACAACCTTTGAAAGATCTCTGAAGCAGATACGAAAGTCTAGAAGCCTTGCTGCAAATACTTTGAATATGATCAGTCCACGTTAGGTCATTAGAGATGATAACTCCAAGATCAACTTGCTTCGATGTGGTGATCATAGCAGTTCCAGAGATTTTGTACATCCGATGGGGGTTGTTTTTGCCAAGGTGTAGGACCTTGCACTTATCCAAATTCAAGGGTAAAAGCCAGTAGGTGCACCACCTGGACAGATGATCTAGATCTTGTTGAAGAGTGTGGAAGTCAGAAAATGGATTATTATATAATTTTGTATCGTCAGCATAGAGACAGCGGGTGGAAGAAAGTATAGAAGGAAGTTCAGCAGTATACAGTAGGAATAGTAATGGGCCTAAAACGGAACCCTGAGGAACACCACTCGAAACCGGCTTGAGTGAAGACTTCTCATTCGAAACTTTAACGCGAAATCTTCTCCCAAGTAGAAATGCTCTAATCCATTCTAAAAGCCGACCTCTTATGCCAAGGTGTTCAATCTCAATCTTATCATTGTATGATAATACTACGTCGACTTCAGAAAAAAGCAATTTTTCCTTGACAAACTTTCTCAGTATATTATGTGAATACAGACGTATATTCTCTATATTTCCTGACATTGCCTAGTAACTACCTTTGTGACACCAAGACATTATGAGGGTTGCAAATAATACTATTCTTGTAGATGGAAAAGTTTATTCAAGGGCTTTCCAATAAGAGCTTCTATTTTGATATTGAGAAAATACGAGTGTTTTTTTGGGAAATCAAAATATGTTTATTTCTCAAAAGGTTATTAATAATGAAAAACGATATCACCCAAATAGTCGTCACGGCTTCGTTTGCAGGATCATATCCTTTTCATTCAATTCGCATAATTGCGGCTGTATGTTCTCAATAACTTCACGAATTCTATCTGTCACGTAGCCCCATAAGAAAAAGTGTATAAGTGTTAACTCACAAGACCTCGGCGGTCAATTGCGATCACAATTTCGAGAAATAGCACGATCAGGAAACTTTCCTCTCAAAGAAGTTAAGGTTTCATTGCTTGTGTGACACGTAGCACCGTCTTGTCGAAAGTAAAATTTCGGCCATAACAAATCATTAATCCTCGCTCGACAGCGCAATCAATTCACCGAAATAGTTGCTCCAGTCTCATTTTCGAAGAAGTAAGGTCCAATGACACCGCCAACCCAATATCAGCATCATACACTAACACGTTGAGGATGGAGAGGCTTTTCAACAATAACTATTCAAGATGGCCGGCGAGTCAATATGCGGAATTTGTGCTCTTGTAATAAACGAGAAAAAAAACTATTCAATACAGTGCACTGGCAAATGCAAGCAGTGGATACAGAAAAAATGTGCTAAAATAACCACGGAACAATTAAAGTTCGGAAGAAGAGGTTCTCAATTTACGTGCATCACATGCCGTCTAGAAAGTGAGGTTAGAAGTCCCATAAAAACTTTGAAAGAACAATACGAATTTCGAAAATCTTCTTCAAATAGCGGCCCAAATGACGTTAAATGATTTCCAGAAAAAAGTTTTGGATGTTAATAGTTCAATTAAAAATTTAGAACCAATCTTGAAAGAATGCATGAATGCGTGTACACATGAATTAAGAGTCGAAATTCATGGACTAAAAGAAGAAGTTAGAGCCCTGCGTGAGAGCAATTTAGAACTGGTCAAGATGCTCACCAACACCAAACAACCAAATGCTGCACCTTCAATACCACAAATAAGTGAAAATGAAAGTGAGCTTTTGTCAAAGGTCAATGACCCATCATTAGAATTGAAATCATCAACAGTGAATGGAGAGCAAAAAGAGCCAATGGACATCCCGAACTTGAAATGGCTATTACTGGTAAATCAGATGAATCGTGGCAAATACAGAACAAGAAATATCGACGCAAAAAGCAGTCAGAAAACGAAACTCAACGCGACAATCACACTACGTTGAGGGCAAACATAGACGTAGAACCAAAGATCCAAAATAGAAACAAATATACGAAAGAAAAACAACTGGTACGCGGTACTGAACAATCATCGTCCTTTACAGCTGTTCCCAAGCAGATCTGGGTACACGTTGGACGTGCGGGTCTAAACACAACGGAGGACACAGTTCGTAATCATTCAGAAAAAAATTCCCAACTAGGAAATTCACAATCAAGGGTCTTCCTATAAGAGAGGATGCAAGGAGTAGATCCTTCAGTGTGGGTGCTGATCCTGATCTAACGGAGCATCTATATAAAGACGAAAACTGGATTGAGCCTTGAGGTACTCCGGTTTCAACTTCCTCTAGAGGGCTCAAATAATTGTTCCATTGGACAGACTGATACCTGCCTCGAAGGTAGGAAGACAAAATATCATTTATGAGGCCTCTAAAACCATATTTCTTAATTTTAGACAGATGGATAGGTCTATTCATGCAATCGAAAACTTTCCCTAGGTCACAGCATTTTACGCTCACTTGGTCTCTATTTTCAAGAGCTTTCAATAAAAAATTGATTATTTAGATCATTTCTGTCGTTGTAGATCTCTTTTCGCGGAAACCATGTTGTTGTTCACTTAAAATTGCTGTTTTGTGAATATATGCCATTAAACGTTTTTTCAACAGGGCCTCAAAGGTTTTCGAGAACACTGGTAGAATTGAAATCGGACGGTAGTTTCCGAATTTCAGTTTGTTATCTTTTTTGTAGATAGGTATAACTTTGGCAACTTTCCGACACTTCGGGAAGACCTCTTTCTGGAAACATAGATTAATAATATACCTCAAAGGCATACTCGAGACAACGCTTATCACTTCTGCCGCAGTAGTACCTTCAAGAAACATCGATTTTGGGATAGACATTGAAATATTCACCAGCATCTTTTTCGCAGCGTCTACATTTCCTGTAAGAGTGGAACCCACATTTGCAAAATATCTGTTCATTTCTTCCGGGTCTAAGGGGACCCATCACAATGCCCTTAAGCACCATCAATTTGGAGCTTGAAGATGAAGGAAAAACTATTATTCAAAAACAAATTGCAACTTATGATAGATCAACTGAAAAGAAAGGATCTGAAACATTTTCCGTCTTTGAAAGCAAGGATTCCTCAGTTGAAATATGATACGTATGAGGCTGAATTATCGAATATTTTGGGACAATTTGAAATGCGTTTTTATGATTGCAGTAAATTGGCAAATATAGCATCATTCATGAGTTATCCTTTTTCATGTAAAAACATTGAGGAATTAGCTACTGAAATAGCAAGTCAGTTTAATATGGACTCAAGTTCTGTTGAAAATGAGTTGGTGCAGATTATATCAGATATACATCTCAAAGCTACAGAATCTGATACAGATTTCTGGTGTTTTATATCTGAAGATAAATATCCGTATCTTAGGCAAATCGCCCTTCAACTGACGGCAATGTTTGGGTCGACTTATTTATTCGAGTCTGCATTTTCTGAAATGAAGACAATTAAGTTGAAATATCGCAATCGACAAACTGACGATCATATGTCATCATACTTGCGATTAGCACTCAATGGTTACGTACCATCTTATGAAAAGTTTGCTGAGGATATGCAGTGCCACGCTTCAACATCCAAAGTCACTCCTTAGTTAAGTTTAACACCATATGTAACTCTTTTGTTTTGTAACAACCAATAAACTCGCAATTTTGAATAACTATGAGTAAGAGTAAGTCTCTTGAATATAACACTCCAGCATATCTTTGTTTCATAGACCTAACGAAGGCCTTCAACAGAGTCCAACTGAAGGATGTAATCAAGATACTGGAAAACAAAGAGGTACCCAAAAAATATATAAGACTCATAAAAGATCTGAACACTAATCCAACAACGCAAATACGAACAAACCACACCCTAACGTAGCATTTCGGAACAACGTCGGGCATCCGCCAAGGTGACAATCTTAGCCCTCTACTATTTAATACTGTTATGGACCAACTTGTAGAGACCGTTAAAAACTTGGGACTAGGATACCGCATGGGAACCTACAAAATTAACATCTTATGCTATGCCGATGACGCCGTACTCATTGCAGAATCAGAAGACGACCTACAAAGAATGTTATACGCCTTTAGCAAACGCGCAAAAAATTTCAATATGGAAATCTCAACAAGTAAGACAAAATGCATGACCATAGCTAAGGAACCTCTGCGCTGCAAGTTAACAATAGACAACGCCACTATAGACCAAGTCATGTCATTCGAATACTTAGGGTGCAAAATAACAAGCACAGGATACCTTGAAGATGAAGTGAGGAGACAAGTGAACAAAGCAGCTGCAGTATCGGGACATCTTAAACAACCAATTTGGAGAAATAAACACCTCAGTATACCATGCAAATCCAGAATCTACAAAACATGTGTGCGACCAATTATGACATACGGGGCAGAAACAAGAGCGGAAACGTCGGTAACAAAGAGGATACTAAGAACTACAGAAATGAAAACGCTAAGAACTATAACCGGTTACACATTGAATGACAAACAAAGAAATACCGACATAAGGGAAAAATGTGAAACAGACGATATTGTAAGATGGGTAAGAAAAAGAAGAAGAGAATGGAACCAGCATGTAAACAAAATGACCACAGATAGAATAGCCAAAATCGTATATAACAACATACCACACGGAAGAAGACCCGTTGGACGACCACCAAAACGATGGCGGGACAGTTGGCAATCAACTTCACAAGAACTGCTGCAGGGAAACCGGAACTGAACAGGCGCTACGCCTTCTACACGGCGAAGAAGAAGAAGAAGGGTAAGTCGGAAGGGTGTATCGTGTATGTACGACAACCCTGCATCACACATACTTGCAGCCTATCAGAGTCGATCGTAAGTAGTCTAAAAATATTGAGATCGCCAGCAGTTCAAGTTTGAACACCCCTGCTGTAATTCTTTTTTGAGTACCCTGTATATACATCCGATCTGCCAATGATACTCAAATCTAACAGCTCACGTTTCGCTGATAACACAAAAACCATCAACAACTCTATTAGCGATTATGATCTACTGCAGGAGGATCGGGAGAAAGTGATGTCATGTTTGGCAACTATCTCTGAATATACAGAAGTGTATAGTACTTCAACCCCAACTACCTATACAGATACATAATCGACGAGCACCAGACCACCCAGAAAAGTCATACTTGTTATAAGGAGGTTTACTCGTGATATTGTTATGCAGAGGAAGAAGTTAAAACAATCCACAGGTTCTTGTCGACCTCGTATTCGTGTTCAGCGACCTAAAAAACCTCCGAGTAACAGATTTGTATTCATTTTCACGATTATTTACCTATTGAAAACGCAATTGTGAAAAGCTTCTTTCTTTTGCTCAAAAGCACTTTGGGATTTCTTTATGATTAGATTAGTTCACAAACTTTCTAGTGATTCTCACGAATTTAACGTACTAAACTGCATTTTACTGCGCTAAAATTTGTACATTCTTTTAACCCCTCGACTATGAAGATCCCCAATCTTGTAGATATACTTTTCCGGGAAAACATTTCATTGCAAATCCTAAAAAACATTCGAAAACACTGTTAAAATCAGATTAAAAACGCAGATTCAACTTTTCATAAGTCTATCGAGGTGAAAATTGAATCTAGCCATTCCGGAAATAGATTGCGCCTCCGAACATCATTAAATCAAATCATCTCGAAGAAACTGAAATAAACATGTCTGGAGAAAGAGGAAATTCGGCGGGCCGATCGGAAAGGCACGGTATTTACGGGGGTAAAATCTAATTTGTCTTTCGATTTCTTGCTTATATCAATTCGTTCGGATGCGATGCATCGGCGCGGATAATATTTACGGAGTTGAAAGATTTCTTTACTGTCTTTCACGATTGCACCGTTTCATATTTAATTGACTGTTCCAATCTTTTATAGGTTTTGGGTATTACACTTACACTCTTCGCTCTAGAATATTGGGCTCTGACGTGCACCAACTTATTGATAGACCAACCCGTTATCTTCGGGGTAATAAATCATCAACTCTGGATCTGCTTTTGTGAACGGTATTTATTTGCTCTCATCACTTGATCTGCCCCCTTTCGGTCGGTCCGATAACGTAGTCCTTAAATCAGAAGTTCAGTTTATTTTGTCAGTCCCCACCAAACCTGACACAAAAATTTTCACTACTGTCGATTTCCGAAAACTAAAAGCTACCGACTGAAAAGCGGTTCTGCCTGTGGATGACATTGAAGCTATGTGGAAGCGTTTTCTGAAAATATATAATTCCGAATTGGAGAGGTGTTCGACTAGAATGAAGGTAATCAGCAACCCTAGTAAACCTTGGATTGGACCAAACATTCTAAAAATGATATGTCATAAGAGAGCATTATGGCAGAGGCATATACGTAGAAAGCAAGAAGCTGATTATAGAAATCATCGTAACTTCTCCAACAAGCTGAGCAGCGAAATTGGTGGATTCAGAATAACCTTTGAGCATGGACTTCCTGCCTCAAAAAACAGAAATTTTTCAGATATGTAAAATCTAACAGGAACACTAAAAGATCGGTGCCCCAGGTTCGTAACTCAACGGGACAGTTCTGTGAAGATTCTCAAGAAACTGCTGAGATACTGGCAGCCACGTTTGCGTCCTCCTTCACTGTGGAACCCCAGGGATCTATGCCACCACTTCTGTTCCAACCATCCGCCAATAGTCTGTGTGAGATAAGCTTCAGCTCCGCTTTGATTGAACAACAACTGAGCGTTCTGGATCCATCTTCTTCACCTGGAATTAATTGTTTTTCTTCTAATATTCTCAAAAAATGTTCATCAAGTGTGGTTCTTCCCTTATCCATTATTTTTGAAGAGTCGTTTCGATCAGGAGCCTTGCCTAGTGACTGGCTTATCGCATCGGTGACTCCAATTCACAAAAAAGGAGATGAACTTTCTGCCTATAACTATCGACCGATCCGCCTTGTTTCCAATGTTGCTAAGCTTTGCGAGATAATTATCCTTGATCAAATGTTTGATTTTGTTTCCACCAATCAGCTTATACCTGATCAGCAACACGGTTTTCTTCCTGAGCGTTCTATGATAACGAATTTACTCAAATGTTTACCTAGATTCTCTAGCCTTCGATAGAGTACCACACACGCGCTTGTTGTTCGAACTGAAAAACTTAGGAATTCAGGGACCTCTTGAAGGAGCATTTCTCAGGAGCAGGAAATATTTTATCAAAATCAAATTTTCCAAATCTTCGCTCAGATCGGTTACAAACGGCGTTCCTCAGGGCTCTGTTCTGGGACCTCTTTTATTTCTGATATATACATCTGATCTTTCATCTCTTCTTTCTTCCACTTGCTCTATCTTCGCGAATGATACCAAGATCTACAATGTTCTCTCCCTTAGTTCGAACACTCTCCAACAAGATCTACACTTTTTATCGCTATGGTATTCTGACTGGCTATTACCACTCAATGCAGATAAGTGCCAAATCCTCCATGTTGGCAAAAACAACCCCCACCTGAATATCATCTGAGTGGAAAGAATCTCGACAGCACCCGAAAACAGCTTGATTTTGGTGTAACTGTTACAGACGACTTAACGTGGTCTGAACATATTCGGAATGTGTTCACCAAAGCTTCCCGTCTCACCTACCTACTCGAAAGATCTTTTAGGCGTTGTGTGAGGGCTATTTTCCATCTTGGCAGATAGGTCAACAAACAAAATTGCTGCATCTGGCGGACGGAAAACTGACACGTTATGCATCCTCGGAGAGTAACGGTTCGGTGCGGATTTTGATCTGGAAATATTATTGGGCCATTTTTCTTTGAAATGAGGTAGGAGCCGCCGTTACCACGCCATAATTACCGATTAGTTCTTCCCGGTACTTGAAGGGGAAGACATGGAACAACATTTGGTTTCAACAGGATGGCGCTCCATACCACACAGCCGATCGATCTTCTGCGAAAAAGTCTTCAGAAATCGAATTCTCAGTCGAAATTTTGATGTCGTTTGGCCGCCACGGAACTGTGATTTGACGCCGTTAGACTATTATCTTTGAAGCTTTGAAGAACAACATTCGTGCAGCCATAACTGAAATCAATCGAAAATGTACTCAAACAATTGGACCGACCTTATGGGGTACTGCAAGACCAACCGAGGCAACCATTTGAATGAAATTATATTCCACAACTAACAGAATAGATGGTACTTTATTTATTAAAAAATAAATTCGGAAACTTGAGGGGGTAAATCTACGTGCAATTTTAAGAACAAAAATTCATATAAACATATGTCCGCGAAAGCTGCGTTACGGAGATACAGGGTGTTGAAATTTCCGGAAAAAATTGTTTTTTTTTCTTCAAAACTCCTGCAGTTTTTGAGATATTCAGCCCAAATTTGGAATGCAAGCTATTGTTACAGCCTCCATCATAAGTCTTTTGTCCCTTTCATACTTTTTTGCTGTACGCCACTGATCAGCGTACAATCAATTTTCGTCATCTTCGTTCAATTTAGAAACTTTTTTGATAATCTCCTACCGCTCTCGAGCAAAAAATTATTAAACAATTGTATGCATTTGCTGAATTGAAAGCATTTTTATTTAAAAAAATGACTAGTAGGCTTTGATTTTTTTCATTCATTTATTTATTTTGACAGTTGCTGAAGTTGAACCAGTGTCTGCTCGAATTGTTTATTAAATTAACGATTAGTTTTAAGACTTTTGCAGTTATTGCTTTAGGAACAAATGGCTAATTTTACTAACGCCGAATTGGCTGATATCCATCACATGTACGGTCTGGCTGAAGGAAACACAATAGAAGCTAGGCGATTATATCAGGTGCACTTTCCAAATCGAGTAACACCAGAGAGGTGAACATTTTCAAATATCCACAAAAGGTTGAGGGAAACTGGTACTTTAACTGCAAATAATCAACTCAAACTATGAGAACTTCAGATATTGAGGAAGCAGTTTTGCATTGTATTCACTTAAATCCTCACGTGAGCACAAGAAAAACTAGAAATCACTTGAATATTTCACATGTTCTGGTTTGGAGCATTCTTCCCGACTGTTTGTTGTACCCGTTTCATATTCAACGCGTGAAAACTCTACTTCCTCGTGATTTTCCTTCGAGACTGAATTTCTGCCGATGATTCTTAGATAAAACTAGAGAAAATACTCACTAAATGTCTGGATCGGAAAAATTGTAAATTATTTGATTTGGCCTTTTTTCGTTTGCCTAAAAGATTAAACGGTCCCGCTTATCGGCAATTTCTTGAGGAGGAGTTACCTTTATTGCTTGAGGATGTGCCACTTTTGGTGAGAAACATAATGTGGTTCATGCATGATGGGGCACATTTCAGTAGAGAAGCTAGGGAATTTTTGAATAACACATTCAACAACCGATGGATAGGTCGGGGTGGGCCAGAACTATGGCCTCCTAGGTCTCCAGACTTAAATAGTTTAGACTTTTTCTCATGGGGATATTTCAAAAGTTTAGTTTATACCACTCCAGTGAATACTGTAAAAGAATTGGGAAATCGAATAATAACCTCTTGTGGCACGATAAGAAATACCCCAGGAATATTTCAAAGAGTGGGTGATAATATGTGAAGGACAGACGCCTGTATTCTTGCAGGTGGAGGATACTTCCAGCAAATTATTTAATTCTTGATTGTTCTTTTTTTTTAGTTTCATATTGAATAAGTATAATACGAGCTAATTTTGGGCATACCTATCGAGTATTTCTATTATTTTTTTCATTTGGCGAATAACATACAATTCAAATTCAATAATTTTACAATCGAAATTGGCTGGTTGGAGATACGAAAAAATTACGAGTGTCAAAAAAGTTTCTAAATTGAACGAAGATAACGAAAATTGATTGTACGCTGATCAGTGGCGTACTGCAAAAGAGTTTGAAAGGGCAAAAGGAGACATGGCTTCGGAAAAGAAAACACCTTATGAATTTCAGTTAAAACCTAGGACGTGCATTGATGGAGGTTGTAAAAAATAGCTTGCATTCCGAATTTGGACTGAATATCTCAAGAACAGCAGGAGTTTTGAAGAAAAAAAGAATTTTTTCGTAAATTTACACCCTGTAGCTTCGTAACGAAGCTTTTGCACACCTATGTTTATATGAACTTTTTTCTTAAAATTGCACGTAGACTTACCCCCTCAAGGTGTGACATACTATTATGTAAAACCCTGTATATACATATCGGTGCTCATCTAAAGTATAGTGTGGAGGTGCTTGACACAAAATCTTTTTATTCTATGGTAGCATGTGGAACCACCTAACACACAGTGCATCTAGGACTTCTGCAGCTTAGAAGCTTCTTCATAACATTTCCCCAATAATATATGTTGTACTCTGGGGATTTTCTTAATAGCTTCATAGATGGTGTTGGATAGTACCACCACATAGTTTACTTCTGCAGTATGCAGGTCTTCATTTCTATGTTTTTGACCATTACATCTCGTTTGTTAGAGCAGATTAATCTATCGGTTTGGACTTGGGAATTCTGTAAATAGTGTTCTCAACTAGATTTGGGGCATGTTCATATTATTTGTACCAGTGAGCAAGTGAGCTTTCTTGGCCAGGATGTGAGAGCCTGATACTATATGATGGATAGTGACAACATCCATGCTCAATAGCTTTCTAGTTTGTCTATTTTCCTGATTGTGACTATTAGATGATAACAAAGCTACACTGAATGACAGGAACATCTAGATATGCATTACTCTTACATTTCTATACATCGATACAGTGAGCGAAATGATGCACGATGATCGCCATGATATCTAGATTGAGACAACCCTAAACAATAGTTCAGCGTACATGTTGTTGCATGAACATTTGGCTGTCAAAAAGTTTTTTCGCGTTGAATCTTTGGAAAATAATCAAGCTAGGCAACTGAAGATAATTAACCTGTATGCATGATATAAATGAGATAAAAAACACAAGGTTTAACTTTAATCTACACTTTATTTGAAAAAATTCGACGAAGTTTCGCTGACACAGCAGCTTTATCAAGAATGACAAACAGAATGAAGAGTATGGTATTATAAACAAATCGTAGAACAAGTTGGATGAATAACAGGAAAATCCATACCGAGCCATTGTGCAGTTAGTATGAAAGGTAATAAAAACTAATTAAACAGGTTAAGTAGGGGTGAAAAATTCACATCTACCTGCTCATTCAAAAGCTTGTCCGAATGTTTGTATCTATTTATTTCTAATGCTTCTAGGAGATCTAATTTTGAACTTTTTGATTTTATATGTAATATGTCAAAGTTTTTATTGAATGAATGGTTTTCTTTTATTAGATGGTTTGAATAGTTTGAATCAGATTTATTTTTATCGAAGCAACGTTTATGTTCAGATGTTCTTATGCCAAAACTCCTATAGGTCCTACCAATATAAATTTTATCACAAGAACCGCAATTGAGTTTATAGATTCCTGATTTACTTGATTTTTCAACACGAGATTTATTATTTTTAATATGTTTACCTAAGTTATTAGAAGTTCTGAAAGTTATATTAAGATTTTGTTTGACGAGAAAGGATTTGATATTTGTACTTGCAGAACCGCAGAATGTTAAACTGTTGAATATTTTATAGTCTTTATGAATAGGATATACTTCATTTATTGCTTTCTGATACAGTTTTTACGAATGATTAGATCTATCATATCCGGATTATATGAATTATTAATGGCTATCTGTTTGATGATGTTTAACTCTTTATCATAATCTTCTACTGATAAAGGTAAATTGAGTAACCGATGTACCATGCTGTTTAAAGCTGCAACTTTGTGTTGAATTGGATGTAATGAGTAGTTATGTATGATTGTATCAGTATGTGTTGGTTTACGAAAGACCGAAAAAACATGATTATTATTTGGTTTAGTGATTTTCAAGTCCAAAAATTATTGGAATCGTTCTGTTCAATTTCTATCGTGAATTTAATGTTCAAATGGATGGAATTAATGAAATTAAGAAATAAGTCTAATTGACGAGTAGTTCCAATGAAACATACTAAGATGTCGTCAACATATCTATACCAATAAAGAAATTTGGAAATGAGTGGATGTGTATGAATTTTCTGTTCAATATTATTCATAAAAATCTCTGGACTCAAAGGATTTCCATGATCAAACCATTTTCACTACTGTAATAGATGTTGTTGAAAGAAAAATAATTTTGTTCAATGCAAACGTCCAACAGATTCAATATTTCTGATTTAATTATGTGGTTAACATGATTCGAATTCAACATGTTTTCGATTAATATTTTGACATCACCTGGAGGAACACTTGGGTATAAATTCTCAACATCAAACGAAATAAGTTTTGCGTTAGGTGGTAGGTTAACGTTTTTTATGTTATTTACCAATTCGAAAGAATTTTTTATAGTATTTATAATAACTTATATCATGGATCTACATCAAGTAACGGCCTCCACAATTCAAACTGTATGCATGACTCGAAAAGAATTTAATTTATTTGTTGGTAGGAAAAGAATCTCTTGGACTTTTCAATTTACCCCCGTATCACATTTTCTAGGCGTTTGCATATTTAATGAGCTTTTATTACTCTCCACCATTTCCAAATAGACAATGGAAAAATAGTAACGACCACCGCATATTTACCTACAAGGATCACCACGAATTTTACAGCCCAGATCGAGTTTGTAGTGTTACACAAGCGAATTTTTCAGTTTTCCAGCGATTGCATTTACATCTCGCAGTCAGACTGACGGCGCATTACAATTCGGCGGATCGTAAAAGAAACAATGTTTTCCTTTTATGTACGATAAAACTCTCTAAACGTCCGGAGGTATCTACAATGAGTTGTAAAGATAACGATAACTGAAATTCGCAGTTCTGATATGACGACGTATGCGACCGCGACAGGCTTATTCATTTATACGCCATTAGATTATGCGTTTCGAATCTGAATCACGAGTTATTTGCCATTGAACAGTTATCGTAAATGTACGACGAATGTTCGATACATTTTATTTTGTTCGTGGAAATATCGGTGAATCACGAAGTTTCGATAAAATTATGGTAGGCTTCGATAACTTCGTAGACTACTTGAAACAGGTATCCTATATTGTGCGTATCAGTTTCACAATGGCAGAACAAGAAAAATTTGATGACAGTGGCATCGTCACTTTGAAACTTCGTCGGTGTGTCTCCTCAGTAGTTATAGGACGCTGAGAATACTGTCGTCCGCAAATACAATTTTCAAATAACCACATATGTATGCCACTCTGTCAAAAAAATACCTGTTGACGATGGTGAGTGAGCTTCTGTGTCGGTTCGTAGGCGGACGCCAATACATTTACACGTCTTGAAGCGCTCCAACGGATTGAGATGAGTAGGTGGTAGTCTGGCCTGGTCTTGTGAATGAGTGTGCAATACTGACGAGGTCAAATGAGACCGAAACTGCAGTTCATTGCTCCTATTCATGACATCCGTTCGAACTGCACTACTGCTGTGCGGTTCTGGTTGACGATAATAACGAAGGAAAAATAGCTGCTTCAGGGAATTAAATATAACATTCTACAGAAAGTTGAATATTATTTCCTGAATAAAAGTCTTCAATAATAATACGAATGAAGAACAAACGCCTTGATATCAAACATATGGACTTCGAAGAAATAACGGAGGAAGAAATCGTTTAATAAGCTCCATAGAGCTTTAGCGAAACAGCTCAAGTATGTTCTTCAACATCCCAAGAAGACACCCACTTTCCTAACACGAGGCTTAACATCTATGCTACCGAAGAGCGATAAAGCACAGGATCCGTCCAGTATAGGCTAATCACTTGTTTGTCAACGCTCTACAAAATACTCACCTCATTCATATCTAATCGAATATACCAACACCTTGACGACAACAATATATTAGCTGAGGAGCAGAAGGGATGCAGAAAGAAACACCACGGGTGCATCGATTCTGTGATAATGAAACAGGTACACGGAGGGCATCGGAATGTTCATTCAGCTTTTCTCGATTATCTGAAGGCATTCGATAGTACCGCCAATTCTTGGCTTGTCGAAGTATTGCAGATATACGAAATTCATCCAGCCCTGGTAAAATTCTTGAAGACAACAATGACACTGGCGCACGTCTCTGCAGGTCAACATGAACAATAAGTCAATTAAAACCGACGAGATACCCATACGTCGAGGAATTTTTCAAGGAGACTCTTTGAGTCCACTATGGTTTGTTTGGCTATGAACCCATTATCTTCCATGCTCAACAAAACAGGATAGGGATTTGGGATAAAAGCAGATAGGAACTATCATATAATCTCGCATCTACTGTATATGGATGACATCAAATTATATGCTTGGAACAAAAATAAACAATTGGATGATCTGCTAAAAACTGTCAGTAAGTTCTCGGCAGATGTTCATATGAAATTCGTAATTGAAAAATGTAAGACCCTGAACATTCAAATGGGGATAGTCATAGATGGTGAAGCACAACTTCCGAACGGTGATATTATACAGTGCATGAAGGATGGCGAAACATACAAATATCTGGGATACCAACAAGCCAGATTGCTAGACCAAAAACAGTAAAAGGAGAAGATTCGTTCAAAATACAGTCAGCGTCTGAAGACTGTGCTGAAATCAATATTGAACTCGGGGAATCTAGTCAAGTCAATTAACACCTACGCCATTCCAGTGTTGCTTTACTCATTTGGAATAATCAGATGAACTAAGATAGAACTGTATGATATTCAAAGGCAGACCCGAACGATGCTGACAAAGTACAACAATCATCATCTAAAATCGATTCGATAAGAACAACTTCGAAGCGGAGAGAAGGAAAACGCGTATTAATGGGTGTTGTCAATTTACACACCGAACAGATTAAAAATCTCAGAGAATTTTTCTCTGCAAAAGCTCGCACTTCTGACCTCCATAGAGTGGTATCGTTGGCTAATAAAGGATGAACACCTCTGAATCATACTACCAGGGATGGCCTGCTGAATAAGAGCAAGAGCATTGGTCAAGAAAGGAATTGCATGAATGACACCACCATGAGATTAATCAACCACACATCGACAAAGAAGCCTCCAACGAATGGTTGGTAAAAGGAAAATTATTCGCGGAAACAAAAGGATTTCTTTGGCCATTCAGAACCAAGTGATCGCTACAAACAACTACAAAAATTTATAATTAAGGACGGAACATTACAAACAGATAAGTGCAGAAAATGCCATAAAAGATCGGAGACTATACAGCATATTACGTCCGGATGCGAACAACAACAACTGGCCAATACGGAGTATCTTCACAGGCATAATCAAGTGTGCAACATTATTCATCAGAAACTTGCACACAATTACACAGTTCGAAATACCTTCCAGCCATATTACAAATGTCAATAGGCTCCCGTATTGGAAAATGACTATCAGATTATAGTACGATAGGCCTGTTATCACTGACAGAATGGTGACGAATAATAGGCCGGACATAGTGGTGTATGATAAGAGAGCCAGAACAGCAATGATGGAAAATTAGATCGCGCCAGGATAATCCAAGAACAACAGCTCATCCGTGCTGCCACAGAATAGTGGCAGAATATCACCCTAGAGGAGGCCGAAAACCTAATCCTAAGCATGCCTAGACGGATTCAGGCTTGTATCAGGGCAAGAGGAGGTAATACAAGCTACTGAGGTCGAGAGAAAAACAGCTACCCTGCAGAAAAACAATTTTCAATTTTGTTCATTCCTTTTTTCAACTGAAATATCTCAAAAAAGATCAATTCTAACAACCCTTCGAAATTTCCAAAATCCGTGAGGTAATATTCAAAATATTGGGTGATTCCATATAAATTTCGTTGTGTGTATGTCCATAATAAAATTGAAGAAAATGTAAATGTGACTCATCCATTAATTGGTGTGAAATGCATAAGTTGCGAACGGCATCGAATTTTCGAGTTCACATCATCGCGAGTCTACTGTCACAACATAAAAATAAAAGATTTTTTGCTTCAATCGGTTAGATGGCAATATTCAAATTGAAAATGCATCCTTGTTTTGCCCGCATATATATGAAACTCTTTGTATAAGACTAATGAGCTACAATTGGAGACTACTCTGTATACAATAAATGCTAGATGAAGTTTGTCTTCTTTGCGATGTGTTCAACGATGACACAATAGCCTTAACTGATGGTACACAAAATGACTGAATGGAAGTCAATAAATGGTTTCAAGTTGGGTCAATTAGAACTGATTGGAATAATTGTTGTTGGCCCTCAGGGTCTCCTCCGTTTGTAATCTGAACGAACTTTCAATATTCGAATGTGGTATATACAAACACGGCATAAATATAAGGATTTCATGAAATATGGTAATTTTGATATACTTTGTAAAGAATATCACAAAATTAGGTGGAAAATATTCAATTAACAAACATAATAGCTGTTTCGATATTTCTATCATGACATTTACAAATTGTGAGTTAAAGCTAAGGTACAGTTGTACAATTTGTCTTAAATATAGAAAAAGGTATAAATTATGAACAGAGAGAAAAACAATAACAGTTCTACTATTGGAATAGAGGTAGGTGTTCGAAGGTTCATTCATAATTACTTGAAAATCCCAAATATTGGGGAATAACAAAAGTCTGTTTTGTCGTTAGAATAGAATAGAATTTATTTTCGAGATCATTACAACTATATCACACGAACAAGTTACAATAAAAGGAAAATCGTCAGATCAAAAATGAAACGAACATAACGAAATGATTGTAAGCTCCTTAATACTATATGGTTCACATTCTTTTATAAAATTGTATATACTCTTCTTGAAAATTTGGGGATTACCAATATTTTGCAGCCTTTTTGAAATGGTATTAAACATTTTTACAGCCCTATAGCTCAGACTTTTCTCTGTAAATCATGTAGAATGATTTGGATTGAAATATGGATCCATTTTGCGAGTTGAATTAGTGTTTCTGCAGCTCTGAAAATACTGAGGATGCCCATTGATAAATAGGAGTAGTTTGTGAATATATATGTGCCATATACTGTCAGTACATTGTTTCCCTTAAAGATGCCTCGGCCAGATTCTCTGAATTTCAATCCGAAAATGATTCTCATTGCATATTTCTGTGCAATAAAAATATCATCAACTCGAGTACTGCTGCTCCAGAAAATTATTCCGTAGGTCATGCGAGACTGGAAATTGGTATAATTAATTATTTTCAGAACTTCTAAATGAACTTGATGTTTCAAGACTCTAAGGGAAAAATGACTGCGTTTAGTTTTTTCTAAGCTGTTCAAGATGATTGACCCATTTGAGACACTGATCCAAGTTTATCCCCAAGAATTTGATGCTTAACCTGAACATCCCCACCCCCAGAAGGCAATGACTCTCTATTAAAAGATCTTTTATTTCAAAAAAATACACATTCTCTCTTTAATGTGTTCAAAATTAAACCATTTTCAGTACGCCATCTGTCAGCATTCAATACTGTAGGGGCTGATTTGTTTATCTATCGAGGAATTCAAATTTGCAGCTGTAACCAAGATGTTTGTGTCGTCTGCAAATATAACCATTCTCTGAGTTTCTCCCTCAATTATAGCAGAAAAATAATTTATATAAATCACAAAAAGAAGCGGCTCTTAAATGCTACCTTGAGGGACTCCCTCTCTTCGTCAGATGTGTAGGAAGTACCATCTACATTTATCGTTTCCTAATTCTCAAATAACGTCTAATCAGTTTCAGTTGATTGTCTCTAATACCACACCTCTCCAGTTTAACCAACAATAATTTATGAACCACATAATCAAAAGCCTTCTTTAAATCCAAAAAAGTCCCACAGGGTATTCATCCTTCTCTAATGCTAAAACAATGGCTTGGGTTAATTCAAAAATTGCTGTATCGGTGTTTTTATCTTTTTAGTTAAAATGTTAAATTATACTATAGAATTCGCCTGGCGAGAATCTTTTCAAATAGTTTCGAAAATGAGGTTAACAAACTTATAGGGCGATAGTTTCCGAATTCATTAATATCCCCTTTTTTATACAATGGCTTGACCACCGCCAATTTGAGGGGCGTCAGGAAAAATTCCTTCTTGAAAGCGCAATTGATAATATGTGCCTAGGGTGAGGCAATCATAGGAATAGTTTTTTCGAGTACGTTCAGTGGGATCTCATCGAAACATGTAGCGTTTTTATTTTTTTATGACCTTACTGTGTGTACTATTTCTTCCTTTTAAACATCAAATACATAGAAAGAATTTTTTAAGGTACATCCCTTTTCAGTGTTATCATGATACTATTTGAAAAATTTTGTATAGAGGGTGCAATGTTAGCAAAGAATTTATTGAAGCGATTAGCCAACATTTTAGGATCGTCAATTTCCCAGGAAGGTAACGCATTTGAGAGTATTGTTATTGAGTCTGTTTATAACTTTCCAGACTGCTTCGGTCTGCTCTAGCGAGCCTTTTTTCCATAGCAATGGCCATAGCATATTTAGCCTTGATAGATGTGTATAAAGGTTTCATTTCAGGTCTAGTGTTGGATATCACATATATACAATCTAATTTTTTGTTTCAAAGCCATGACCATTGGGATACATGGAAATGACAAGATTGTTTCTATTGTGTTTAGCTTCGAAAATTTTCATAAATTCTAGGTAATGAGTTTATTGCTTTTCGGGGCATGATGCATAATGTAAAGATTATCTGTACTAGGAGAGAGGTGGTTGTTATCGAGTATTTACAGAAGGAAGAGTGATGTTCTTTGTATCTAATGCCAAAAGATCTTCTTGTCTGGCCTATGTACACACTGTTACAATCATGGCAATACAGTCCGTATACTCCTAAATTGCCCAGTTTTGTCTATGGCATTAAAAAGTGATTGTGATAATTTACAGTAGGTTTGAAAACAATTTTTATATTGTGACTTGACATTTGCTGTGAAATTGGACCAAAATAAGTTGAGAGAGAATTTTTTCTCCATTAATATATTGATTACCCTCTTGAAATTTCCAAAACCAAACACAACGAAAACAATCTTACCCTTCTTAAAGACAACACATACCTAAGTTTCCCCCCATATTTGGTATTGTCAAGTAATTATGAATGAACCTTCAAATACTTACCTATATTCTAATAGCGGAAAACTTGTTTTTCTGTCTGTTCATAGTTCATACCCTTTTTTCTATATTCAAGACAAACTGTACAACTGTACCTTAGTTTTAACTCACAGTTTGTAAACGTCTGACGAAAGAAATATCGAAATAGCCATCACGTTTGTTAATTAAATATTTTCCACCTAATTTTGTGATATTCTTTACAAAATAAACCAAAACCACCGTATGATGATCAAATATCACTTAGTATTCCAATTTGAAAAACTTTCATTTTTATTAATGTGAACACATATTGTGGTAAACTTTGAACTGCGAATAAAACATTTTCTAAATGTAAAATAATAATTTTGAAAGCTATAAGTCTTGAAAAAGGTACCTTGCGAAAAACTTGATATTTCTGGAATTGGTTAATTTAAAATTTGAAAAATACATTTCGGTAGATACTAATAACATTTTTATTTTTTCCTAAATTTTCGAACGTCAAAGTGGTGTAACCCTAAACTATTTATTTTATCTACATTAATAAGAGTATTCAAAAATTAATAAATTTCGCACTAAATAATACAGAAAGAGGAAATGTCAAGATCCCATAAAAAAAATACAACGTCAAAATATTTATCACGTCGTTTGTAAACGATTCTGGCCCCTGTAAACGTAAACATTCTCAAATGAAAATAAACGTTTCTACATACCATTTTGAAACTTTCCCAGATGCGCAAGAGACGTCAAATAAATCACGCTGACGTTTACACACTGTCAGGTCTATGGACTTGGCGGAACCACTGAATTTTCTCGATGCCATTTACTTATATACGGGCAGAGGAGCGCGCGCATTTCGGTGCTTGTACACCCCCCACGTTGAATTAATAAAAATCTAGATGTCACTCAGCCTCAAGGGTCTATCCGGAAATATTCGAATGATAGTTGGGCTTATTGATTTACAAACCTATTTATCGTTTCCATAATTTCGAACCAAATTCGATGTTTTAATACGGCAGCTATGTTTCCGACCAAAATTTATAGGTGAAAAAGGTTATTTCGGAATTTTGGATTTTTCGAGATTTTGACACGTGACGATATCTCGAAACCTATTGAAGTTGGGCTAAAAATATTCCCACATTCTACCGGCCCTTTTATGAGTTCAGCGAGGTGTTCGAAAAAGTCTCTGCCAATCGATTTCTAAGTTATGAAACAAACTTTCAAATCCGATTTTTTCCAAATATATGACACTTTACATCAATTCCTTCAACTAATACCTTAAAAAATCGGAAATTCTTATCTATCCACTCTGAACGTAGCAGATCTTCACATTTCTATGGTAGAAGAGCTTCGTCTACGTACGCCAAAGATCCTACTTATTCAATTCTGTGTTGACTTCTTAGAATATTGAGTTTTTTGTCAAAAGTTCAATTTTGGACTTGAAAGAAAATATGTTTTGACATAAAGTAATAACTATACAGGGTGTTCAAGAAATGCTCTGCTATTTTTAATAAGGTGATTGCTGAAGTTATTTCATGAAAAAAGTTCATATAAACACACTTCGTTACCGATTTACAACATTTGTCATTTTTTTAAAACGACTGTCAACATTTTTTCGCAAATTTTTCTTTAAATTAAACAAGAACCACGAAGAAATAATATATTGGAGATGTCAACCCAAATTATTGGGTTCATAATAATTCTAGAACATCTATAGATCATAATTGGCATCACTTAGAAGACCTAACCTAGCCATCGGGGCTGTCTCGGTCAAACAGAGAGGGAATTGTTTTGTTGAGTTTGAATATTGAAGGTATTTTGCTATTATACTTCAAAATTGGCAAGCAAGAATAAGGAAGTGATAATGCTTCAGGAGACTCACATTGCGACGGAATAACATCGCGAAAGAGGAAATATCGAAGGTTATGTACTTTTTGATTACCTCCTTAGTCTTTTTTATGGCCTCGCTAGCTATGTAAAATATTTTCTTAAATTCAAGTGAGTTCAGACATATAAGATTCAAGTATGATTGTTGAAATATTTTTATACTGGTTTTCTTTTTCCATTGTTACAGATTCCTGTCCAAAACCCCCTTTATTTCACCCTTATCTTCGTCTGGAAATCATGGAGTGCAAGATGAGAATTGAAGCTGCTAAGCAGAAAAATCTTCAGTACTCTTTATGTACACACGACACTAACACAACATAAACAGAAAAGCTATTGTTAGTGCAATAGCGACAGTGAAACGAGTTTTTTCCTCGGGTTTTTTCACTCGTTTATTGAATCATACGCAAGATAGTATGGTTCCCCTGCTACATTTCCTGAGCTCACACTTGTGTTTCTCTGATACTCACCAAAATTATAGATACAATCATCTATTGTAAATACAATCATTCGAATTTTTGTAAATCGTCTCTTTTCAGAAGAATATATATATATATATATATATATATATATATATATATATATATATATATATATATATATATATATATATATAACTGTTTGAACAGTCATCAAATCTTTCCTCGGGTTTTTTCACTCGTTTATTGAATCATACGCAAGATAGTATGGTTCCCCTGCTACATTTCCTGAGCTCACACTTGTGTTTCTCTGATACTCACCAAAATTATAGATACAATCATCTATTGTAAATACAATCATTCGAATTTTTGTAAATCGTCTCTTTTTCAGAAGAATATATATATATATATATATATATATATATATATATATATATATATATATATATATATATATATATATATATATATATATACTGTTTGAACAGTCATCAAATCTTGTAATATTCTTCGTAGGTTTCTTTCCGAAAATAATAATGAGGTAGAGTCATAGGTTTTCTCTTTAGTTTATATTGCTCAGAATCTCATTTCATATTTTATTTATTTGTTTATATAAATGTAATATAATTAACTGACAATTTTGTCATATTTATATTCATAGCAGTATTCTATTCGATCGTTCACCACTTCACACAAAAGAAACTATTAATGAATAACATTCTGTGTTACTTGACTAAGGTCCGTACACTGGATTTTTCCGGGGAGAAAGCCTCTGACACTACTCGTTGGTACATTGATATCATTGTCTAATGATGCTATAGTATGTATATATTCTGGTAGATTGATATATTCTATATTTATTATATATATTATATATATATATTATATATATTTAACGTTATCCTAATATATAATTACTCCAGGATATGTTTTGATTATAATCATTGCCTGGCAATGGTATTAATTACCGGGTGGTGGATTTATATTTTTTCATGAAATCAGTTTGATTGCATGAACAGATATATGGGCAACTCGTCGGGGTAAAACCCCCTATACCGATTTACAGGGTGTTGTTTAATCGAAAGATGCAGTTAAATTTGATTTTTCGTAAACCGCTTGAGCTATTGAGGCAAAATTTTGAATGTGTCGAGAACTTTCAAAGGCACACTGCAACTTATTCTCAAAGGAAAAGCTGGACGCTACTGATTTTTTCAATCATTAAAAAATAGGTTTTGAATTCTTCAATTATCTTCAAAAAGAACGTGCTCTTGATAATTTTTTGTACGACGGCAAGATTTTGAGTAAGAGAATGTTGAAAAGAATAAGAGTGTATTTCTTTTCATCATTAAATAACCTATGTTTGAAAATTAAAACATTAATTCAAGGGCAAAACAAAGATTTTTGAGTACCATTAATAATTCTCAAAAAATTACAAAAGCTGTACAAAGTTACCTCCTCCAGGTCGGATGCAAGATTTCAGTCTTCTTCTCATTGATTGGCGAATTCTTTCAAAAACACCAGGATTCTTATCGAGTTGTACCCCACGAAATTTATTTTTCTTAATTCCTCAACATTTTCCACGGGGATAGTGTAAACAAGGGATTACCAATGACAGGAAGAAATGGAGGGGGTTCAAGTCAGGGACTGGTGCAGGGCAAAATTGAGGTCTTCCTCGATCAATGCAGCGGTTTCTATACTCTTGAGTTAGTAAATCACGAGCAGGATGACTAAAGCGAGTAAGTGCGCCATCGTGCATAAACCACATCGTTTGTCTTATTACCAAAGGAACATCTTCTAAATATTCTGAAAGTGTGTGTTCCAAAAAGTGGGGGAAACCTAATCCATAAGTCTCCCTGGAAAAAATACTGGTCCAATTAGGTTAGGTTAGATTTCCCACAATACCGATCCAAACGTTCAACTACAACTGCTGTTGAAATTGATCTTCATATGTTTGAAGTGGATTTTCTTCGCACCACATATGATTAGTATGAAAATTCCTTATCGAATATTTTGAAAAACTTGTTTCATCAGTGAACAGGATCAGCATAAGAAATTGATGAATATCAACTCAGGAATTTTCATTCAACGAACAATGTTCAACCTTCCGAAGAATGTTAAAAATCCTTCCCTGAAGGAACTGGTCATAATCATCGTCAACCAGTCCACACAGCAGCGGTACAGCTCGCTCGGATGTCATGCATTTAAGCAATAGACTGCAGTTTCGTCCTCATTTGACCTCGTCAGTATTGCATATCCATCCACAACATCAGGCCAGACAGCCACCTAATCATCTCAATTCGTTGGAGCGCGACAAAACATATAGATCTTATTGCGCCCTCTAACGAACCGAGACGGAAGCCACTCATCATTGCCACAGGGAAACTATGATAACAAGGGTAGATAAACGGAAAACTTTACACTAGTTCGACTTGGAGCAATAGACTGCAGTTTCGTCCTCATTTGACCTCGTCAGTATTGCATATTCATCCACAACATCAGGCCAGACAGCCACCTAATCATCTCAATTCGTTGGAGCGCGACAAAACATATAAATCTCATTGCGCCCTCTAACGAACCGAGACGGAAGCCACTCATCATTGCCACAGGGAAACTATGATAACAAGGGTAGATAAACAGAAAACTTTACACTAGTTCGACTTGGAGCAATAGACTGCAGTTTCGTCCTCATTTGACCTCGTCAGTATTGCATATCCATCCACAACATCATGCCAGACAGCCACCTAATCATCTCAATTCGTTGGAGCGCGACAAAACATATAAATCTCATTGCGCCCTCTAACGAACCGAGACGGAAGCCACTTACCATTGCCACAGGGAAACTATGATAACAAGGGTAGATAAACAGAAAACTTTACACTAGTTCGACTTCTTGAAGTTTTCTGTTTATCTATCCTTTATTATCATGGTTTCCCGGTGGCAATGGTGAGTGGCCTCCATTTCGTTCGCCGCAATAACATTTATATGTTTTCTCAAAAACTGTTCAAAAATATTTTTTTATTAGTGGAAAAATCAGTAGCGTCCTAGTTTTTTCTCTTTGAGAATAACCTGTTAATCGGTAACGAAGTATTTGTGGACGTGTTGGGGTCTATATGAACTTTTTTCATGAAACTATTTCAGCAATATCCTCCTCAAATATTGTGGTCTCTTTTTAAACACCTTATAAGAAAATTGCTAACTATGTTTTCAAGTTTGAAACTCATACTTGTCTGATAATAAGCAAAAGGTCCAAATAGTAATAACGTTGAATGAACTTTTCCAACAGTGATATTTTTTACGCAGTAATTCGCAAACCTCATAATATAAATTTCTCTAGTTTTTGGTATTAAAAGTGAACTTCTGTAAATCTTAATTTTTGATACAGTCTAGAAGGAAAAATCAATTTTCATACAGAACTTTGGCTTCTTGGAAATACTAACTAGTGGAAAATGATTTAGGAATTTTTTCACGAACACTATTAAAGGTGAACTAAAGATATCTTCATATACGTAAAATCTTACACATGAGAATGTGAACCACATCTACCCTACCATATTCGAAGTGCTTAAATTATTAATCTTCATGAAAAAATAACACTAAACTGTAATAAATGTTGGAGTACCCAAATACAGTAGTCCATGCGATTCATTAAATATTCAAGTTTTCGTGACTGAAAGAAAACTACGATAGAGCAACGAGGTAGGGGTTGGAAAACTCCGTTGATTAACTCATATTATTCTGTTATTTGTGGCCCATTGTTTTCTTGTTGTTACACACGAAAGATTCTGAATTTTTATGGGAATAAATTGTTGACGAACTATCATCGTTTTATTTGGTGTCCATCAATCTATGGGGAAAGTATGAGATCCAGGTAAATTTTATGGTACAAAATGATTATACAGGGTGTTTCAGATATGCAGTCAATAAATGTCAAAATATAAAAAGAGTACAAAAAGTAAGATGCGTTCTGCACCAAGTGTAAAAAAGAAGAAACGAGATGTCAAAAAACTCAGGAAAGGGGAGCTAAACCAAGAATTCGAATTGAAAATCAACGACCTACTATCAAGCGACCAATCAGGAGACAAAGAGGAGTGGATAAAGATCAAAAGCTGCATCCTCTTAACAACTGAAGAAATTATACGCAACCGAGAAACAGTAAAAAACGAATGGTTAGATTTATTGAAATGAAAAAAGCAAGACTGGAGTTGTTAAAAACAGGAAAGGAAGAAAAGTGGCTACAAAATATGTCGAAATAAAGCGGAATGGATTAAAGAACTACAAGGACAATGTATTAGAAGAATGAACAACAAGAACAAACCAAGATTCGGAAACAATGAGAATGCAATATGGAAGAACATTTCACAAGACTGTATAGGAATAAAAAGGCAAAAGAAGATGCATAGAACGCAGTTGAAGAAGACACTGAGGGACTGAGGAAATCCAACCTAACCCATCTAACCTCTTCCAAATTTTCAAGGGTGGTCACCCCTGCTCAAGGGGTTGAAATTCGAGATGAGGATGGTACTTGATGATGACTGCCATTGATCAGCATGGATCTGTTCCATTTTACTTCACTGAAACTTGAATAGTCTTCCCTATCTTTCAGTTGCTCACCCTGTATCTTTTACAGTTTTCAATTAAAAATGGAGATTCGTTCAAGGCGATGTAGACAAAGATACCACCTTTCTTTTGAGTCATCACTCGACTCATCTTCCCTATTCAAAATGTTCAAGGATTGCATAAGAATATCTATATAGAAATGCAAAAAGCTGTAATTCTTAATACATGTAGGATAGTTAGGAAATTTATGTCAAGTGTAATCGAGCCTATTCCCTTTGATTGCTGAATCTGGGAAAGGTAAATTATATCCAGCAAACAGCTGAGATAGTACATAAGTCCACGATAATAAATATTTATTTAATTCTCCATAATGACTGCAGTAAATGCATAAATACAGGGTGCTTCAACGAAAACTAAACAGAGGCTATATCTACCAAGATATTCATTTGATCAGAAATATGTTCATGGGAACTTTCCATCATAAAATCACCTCGCAAAATTTTTGGCACTTTCATTCACACCCTGTATAGAACCAAATTCGTAGAAATGCCCGGTAAAATTATACGGAATTAGTGGAAAAGTCTCGAAATATCCGAATGTAAATAATCCCTGGTAACGTCGTCGCCTTCGAAATCCGAGACGTGCACGAGCACCGGAACGATTTCAGGGCCCCCAAGAGGATTCGACGGGTCGCAGGGCGTTGCACGTTGTTACATATCAATTTCCGTTGAATATATCGTTACTGTTCTGGTACGAAAAATGGGGCGTTACGACGAGAGGTTTTTCTATCGACTCTCTCGATTATGAGTCCGGTTATTGAGGGCGTCCTTTCTGATAAGGAAGAGTTAGCAGGAAAGTATAAGTGGATCTCAGAAAATGAAGAATATTGAATGGTAACTTCATTAAATAAGCTAATGCTTGTCGATGATATAGCTTTCGTTTTATCGTGATAACTTTGAACAATTTTTGACAGCCAATAGGAACATTTTCTGGACCAAATTAATAACTAATTATACAGTTAAGAATTTTGTTGAACTAACCTAAAATTCAGAGAATTTTTCCGAAAATTCATAGTTTCTTAGCTGAGATGTAGATTTTAGAATATTTATATACCTAGTGTAACTGGAAACAGGCTCGCCCCTATAACTTTTTTCCTGTCCAATATTTTTGAATGAAATTTTCTGAACTTAATTAAAAATTTATTTCAACTTGAATGGCACTGACAGTTTATCTGAAACGTTCCCGGTTTCAAAGGAAATTAGCTAAAGTTTCGATTTTCAAATGGCTCACCATGTATATTTTTGAGAAATCCCTTTGTCTATACATTCAGCATATTTTAAGACGAATTTGCCGAATTTTTAATTTTTTTTTGATAAATTTGTTTTCAAGTCAAGGAGGCTATGACGACAAAAAAACTGCGTGATTTATCGACCGAAATCGAGAACATTTGGATTCATCACTGAAACTGTAGAATTCCTTCTGTTATCAGCTTCGTAACATTCCAAACATTGTTTCTTTAAAAAAAAAACTTATTTCTGCAAGGTATAATAGAGGCTCATTAGCACTATAATACGCAGAATATTTTTACGAATATTTTGATACCAAATTGATAATTTTCGTTGAAAATTTCCATTCGTAATCCTGGACATAGTATAATACTCGTTTTTCAATCCATTATCTGAAGTGCTTTGGAAATGCATTGAAATCCTATCACAGATAAATCACAGATCATAGAATTTTTCGTATTCAATTTTAAGTGTCATAAGGTAAGATTGTGTTGCATCTGAATCGGTGAGTTGGTATAAATTGTTTTTGAATTTTCACGGCAGAAAAACAGACGAAATGCTGCACACACAGAATGAAAAAGTAGATATGCTACTCATTTCTGGCGAATGCCGAAAAAACTCTACAGCATCAGCAATTTTATACGCTGAACGCTATCCAGAACGGCAACATCCTTCAAGGCACTATTTTCCAAAACTGGAAGTGAAGTTTCGTCAGCAACCGGTTATTGCAGATAATCAAAATTTCATAGTAAGCGAAAATTCTGAAATTGATGTATTAGCGTACATTAATTTGAATTGTACGGCATCTACCAGAGAAATCGCACAAGAAATAGGGATAAGTCATCAGAGTGTTTGGAGAATTCTTAAGAAGTATAAATTTCGCTCGTTCAAATACAATCTTCATCCACACCTTTAAGAAAATGATAATGGCCGAAGATTAGAATATTGCAACCAGTTTCTTCAAAAGGTGGAAATGGATCCAAGGTATCCTTATAACATTTTATATTTAGATGAATCCCGATTTACTAACAACGGAATGTTCAATAGAACCAATACGCGCTATTGGGCCCACGAAAACTAGCATTTAGTACGTCAGGGTAATTTCCAGGAGCGATTTGGGTTTCATGTATGGATGGCAATGGTAAGGCGACATCTCATAGGTCCAATCATTTTTGATGGGACATTAACAGGAGATATTTAGGATTTTTACAAAACGAAATAAGCGATCTGATTGATGGTTTACCACTGGCTGTTCCTAATAACTTAATTTTCCAACAAGATGGAGCGCCCAACTGCAGGGAAGTTGTACAATACCTAAATAATAATTTAAATGAAAGGTGGATAGGCACCAACGGCCCGACAAGATGGCCAGCTCGATCGCCCGACTTGTCCCCATTAGATTTTTTTTTGTGGGCCCATGTGAAAAATCGTGTTTATAGAACTGCTTCAGAAAATCGAAATGATTTAGAGAATAGAGTTCGGGGAGCAATAAATGAAATTTTTCCAAATCAAATGGATAATGTAGTACGGGCTACCATTCGCCGCAATAGGCTGTGTCAGGCACAGAATGGGGGTCTCTTCAAAAACCTGTTGTGAAGTTATGTTCAATTGATTTGATGATATTCCATCTATGGTCCATTTGTGTATTTTGCGTTATTTATGTGTTTTGTTAAATTTTTATTCATCTGGAATGTACGATGATGAGTATGTGCGCTATGCTAAAATAAATCTAAGGTTTTGCGTTTATGCTTTGTGTGCATTACAATTTTAAAACCAGCTGAGTCGTCATAGCCACCTAGACTCGAGAACAAATTTATCAAGAATGATTTAAAAATTCGGCAAATACATCTTTAAATATACTGAATGTATAGACAAAGAGAGTTTCATTCGATTTCCCGAAAAATATACAGGGTGAGCCATTTAAAAATTGAAACTTTCACTCATTACCAGTGAAACCGGAAGCATTTCAGATAAACTGTCAGTGCCATTCAACTTGAAGTAAATTGTTAATCAATTTCAAAAAATTTCATTGAAAAATATTGGATAGGAAAAAAGTTTCAGGGGCGAGCCTCTTTCCAGTTACACCCGGTATATACCCTTGGATACATCGCGAATTTATAATTCTTTTGGAGTTGAGCATACAGCTTTTCTCTTCGATTTAATAAAAATATATAGGAATTGTGATGAGATGACCACTAAGTTCCCCTTCGAAAAATGGATATTTTTAAGTTTAGCATAGAAATCAAAATTGTGAATTTTAACTCGACAGTTGAAATACATTTTTGGTACAGATTCGTCGATGACATACTTATTTTTCTGAACGCTACACCCAGACAATCATTTTCTTAAATCCATCTATATCCATCCGAAAAAAAAATTGATTTCGATTCGAAAATTAGCTGTTAGCTTCTTTAGATGAGAACCCAATGAACTTACTATTGGTCTCAATTAGGGAATGCAATCTCGCATCAAAATATCAATCTCGGTATTCGCGAGATTCAGGAATTCTAATCTTGCGAAATCTCCGTATTGTGCGAGATCTCGCATTGTAAAGAAATGATCATCGAAAATGTACGAAAATTCATTTATATTTCTATTGGCTCTAATTGTTCTTCAGGAGCAAAATAGAGAAATAAAATCTCAAGCTAACCAGTAATTTATTCAAAAAGTAACATATTATTCTAAAACTTGAAAATAACTCCTCAAAAAGCGTTAAGTATCTAGGGTTTCATCTGCCAGCCGACTCCGAATGCTGCATGCCAGATAACCAGCTGAGGAAAACGCCCGTTCTGCCTCGACACTCGTTGGTAATACAGATTAAAGACATTGGTGAGCGAACTGTAGATTTTGTCCTTTCGACCCTCCTGACTCGTACAAATTGATTTCTTTTTTCAAAATCATATCAAGTGACGATGACAAAGGTGCCACACGTTTTTGCGAACGCTCTCTCAATGTCATTTCCAATTCCTCATCAAGACTAAGAGAAGCGTTCGCCATTCCAGGCTCTAAATTTTTTTTCACTACAGCTGATGGAATTGAATCGTCATCATCACATTCATTCGTGGCTTCATCTGCAACTGAAGATGTAGAGGGTTTGTTTTGTACATTAACTGCAATATTTTCATCTTTGGTACTGTTCTTCTGTAATCTTCAGATTGACTTTATTATTTCTTTTTTGATTGAAGATTTTGGAGGCATTTTGAAAGTTTGATCACTAGCAGATTGATTCAAATGTACGTCGTATTGGGCAGGGTCTGTCTAATAATACAATGCTGCGGTCATAAATATTCGGCGTTCATCAATCCGAGCCCTTATAGGTTCAGCAAGTTTTTGAGCTACTGTTGTTCCGAGTTCTTCTAACTGTTTCGGCAGTTAACAAATCTAAATTTTATAGACATAGTACTTCCACTGTCAGTTTTATAGGCTAAGATACGAGTTCTTAATCTGATAAAGCACGATATTCTACGTCTGAGAAACTATGATTTGTATTCGATCCAAGATTGCAATCAATCAAGGTTTTGCTTACACATTGCTTCACCTTACTGAATGTGGAAATCATATCTGCAAGACTAGACCAGCGTGTTTTGCAGTCCAGCACGAGTGCTGAATTTCTGGAGAACGTCATTCTTCGTTGGTGATTTTTTAAAAAGTTTGACTACTTGTCTTACTTTTTGGATAAGATGATCAAATTCTGGCACTAAGTCAACTTCATCTACAGTTAAATCCTTCATTACCAATAATGTCATCAAATTCTTCATCGTCAGACTCCCCCACATCTGACTGAGCTACGACTGTGTCTTTTGTACTTTCTTTTGCGTTTCGGTTCCATGTTGATTTGTAAATCACATCTATAACTCATAGTTGAATGCCGTGAGCGCAGCATAGCTGGTGAAGAGGATTCATGAGTCGCCCAACTACCCCATCTGTAGTAGCACCTACTATATCTTCATCGAATGACAAGCCATATTCTGATAATGTCTTCTTCAAAATAGTTATGCAACTCTCTGCAGGCATGCTTCCTAATATGCGCACAAAACCCAAACTTCAGAACATATTTTTATTCTCTGAAAATATATGAACATTCACATTCATGAAGCGTCTGTTTTTGCATGAAGTCCATTCTTAGAAAGTAAGGTTGAATCTATGTATATTCTTTCTTAGATTCATAAGATCCTGCGAAACTTTCACTTTCAAACCCCTGCCATAATCCATAACAATCTGTTTTATTGAGTTAAGCGATGCAGGGTAATGTGTAGTCACTAGTCGCAAATAATTCTCAAGTCTTTCGACGTGTAAAAAGATCTAGGAATCATCCTTGAAACTCTTTCCTCCAAAGAAACTTTCTGTAGGGACGAAAAGTAATCAGATATTTTCAGCCTCTTCGTACCGGTTCTAACCTAACCTGCCGATGGAAGACCCTTTATTATATGTAGCGCCGTCTTGTTGAAATCACATCTCTTCCGCATCAATATCATCGATTTTAGACCGAAGAAATTCTGAAATAAAGTCTTACAAAAAGTCTACTTGATTGTCTCAGGCGGTAGTTACTCAAATTAGGATTGTACCACACCCTCACAATATTCGCATCAATTATGAATTCTTAGCCCCAAATCTACTGCTTTACATCATCCTGTAGATCACATCATCCATTTCCCGTGCACTTATCGAATCAATCTGTCAATTAGCGATCGTCGCGAAGAGTAACTTCAATTATCCCCAAAGACGACGGCTGCATACATTAGCTGCGATTCTATATCGACTAGACGAAATATTTTTTTAATAGAATTACCGGTATTCGATATTCTCTCGAACTCTTCGAGATCGCTAGCGTGTAATTCGTTTAAGAGGGTATTATATTCAGATTTGACCCGATTCGAATTTCATTGAGTTATGGGGAATCCGCGAAGAGCGAATGGATTTCAGATGGAATTGAATCTCTTCAGAGGATGATGGATTTCATTGGTTATTACCAGTCGGTTACGTCGGATTTATTTTCTTTCCGTATGTTGGAATTGGATCACAGAAGAACAAAGTTTTTGAAGACCTCGCTCGTATAAGAAAAGGTCACTGGGGGTTTTGTAGAAAATTATATGAAGATAGGTGGTTCGGCAGATTTAAGATCTAACCTACTCATATTAGGACATCGGCACTGCTTAGAAATAGTGCCCGTCAAATGGTTTAATGAGTTTTATTGCGAGAGAACAAGTACGGAAGATTCCCCCCGCTAAGGATGCCCAATTCATGTAACAACTCTGGAAAGTCCACAACATTTTGTTGATGATCGCCGAGTGAGGTTGGAAGAAATAGCGAATGCTGTGAACATATCATATGAAGTTCTTAATGACCATTTTCTGCGTCGTTCATAACTAATACCGACTGCCAAAAGTCAATTTTCGATAAAAATGAGGACTGGGTCCTGCAGGAGAACAATGACCTAAGCGCCGCAGCCACCTCTTTACCGATTTTAAAAGCATTGTCCCTTTGGGCTGGCCTGCAAAATCACCTGATATAAATCCTATTGAGAGGTCTGCATAAAGCACAAGCTTCGAGGAAGACCCACCTTCACTCTCAAACAGCTTTCTCGAGAAATTTGACATAAAAATCTTCAACAACCCAATTAGCAATTAAAATCTACTGCAGGCGGATCTGGATGCTATGAGAAAGTGTCATGACTGGCTGCTACCTCTAAATGTACTCCATGTTGGGAAAAACAACCTCAACCTATTAAAACGCCGAGCGATCCGCACTCCTCATGGCAGAAACAGGCCAAGTTAGGAAGACAATGGGGTTAAACGACCTTATTGTGACGTACAGAGCAGCTCATGCCCTCTTTGGATGTGATATAACCCACTTGCTTCCACTAAATTCTAATAATTTGAGAGGTTACAATTTCAAACTCCCCAAAGAAATTTTTGGTCCAATAGATTGTTCACTGCATGGAATGCCTTAACCCTGGTAAGTTGTAAATGCCATGAGTGTCAACCAATTCAAGAACAGATTCGACTCCTAGAAGAATAGTCAGGCTTGTGTGAAATACTCTGACTTTTTTCCCTTATATATTTCATCTTCCCAGTATTCTTATCCACTCTGTTCTATTCATTACGGTTGTAATTACGGTCGTACCTGTTGACAACTCTAAACATCAATAATAGAGTCTAAAGGATATGTTTCTTTCTAAGCCTACAGATCACTTTATATATATATATATATATATATATATATATATATATATATATATATATATATATATATATGTGTGGCAAGAAAGAAAAGTCTACCGGACTTCGTATCTTTCTCGAAGTCCGGTAGCGGGTTCGTAGTGTCGGTCCATAGAGGGCGACTCTCATACGTATGTACGAGGTGCGTCCTTTCTGGAATCGATAGGGTACCCCGATGTAGGTTGATAGGATGCTAAGAAGCGATATGCGACACTGATGAGCTCCTAATAAAGGCGAAACTGCAGTCTGTCGCTTCGTTTCTCGGCATCCTGCTTGGTTGCACTATTGTGGCTCTTGGGGGGTTGCGTGTATGGCAGGGAGATTTAGGAACTAGCTCTTGTCAGGAAGGATTATTCATTGATCTACGGATTTTTGCATAATTCTTCTTGACTCAAGTTAACATATGTATGTACACAAGTAGTTATATCATCATAGGAATCTATCTAGTATTGGTATTGGTATAGGTTATATATGTGAACTTGTTATCAAATGAAATGTCAAAAAAATAAAATGTTCATTGAGAAATAATTGAAGTACAAAATGCACGTAGCTGCGTACAGTACAGGTTATAAGACTACACTAGTTTTCAATGTAATCAGTCATTTTATCTGCTTTTCAAGCCCAGTCTCGAATAAGTTTGGCATTTTACGTTTCATACTTGTAAGGTATGAGATTTGTCAGTATTAAACTGGACGTAAAAGGTAACAAATTTTTGCAAAACTGTTATAGCTTAAGAGCCTCGTAAACTGTTGTTAGCTGAAACTATTCTTCAGGGTCTGGCTGGTCTTTGTTTCCTTCGTCAGTGTTATGATTGCTACTTTCAGCTTCTGCAAGAACTTCTTCCTCCGTAGCTGAAGCGCACACGCCGACGCTGTCATCTTTTCCAATAAATTCCCCTATATCAATTCTTAGTTTTGTAGCACTAGATCTATGCAACTGAGCAACCATTTGAGCAAGTGGTACTTTGTCATCTTCATCTGTAGGAGATCACTCATTATCGCTAGTGGAATATCATCGTCCGTCCAGAGAGATCTTAGAAACTTGCATTGGTAAATCAGTTGGATATAGTGGTCTCTATAACCTTTTCCCAAGCTTCCGATATCATAAGGATTGCATACAGAACACTAAGATTTTTTTTTTATCTTCACCGTTTTCAATATTTTCTGTATTGTGTTTTTGAAGCTTTTATCATTCCTTGGTCCATGGGTTGTAAAACCGAGGTGACATCGGGCGGTAACAACCCAAGTCTTATACGTTTCAGGGTGAAAACTACAGGGTGAGCAGGACAGTTGTCTACTAGTTCCTCTAGACTTCGATTCTGCTACCCAGTTACGCAGCCATTTTTCGACAAGTAAGCAGTTGATGAATATCGATAAAGTGTCGTCGTTGTAAGCGATATGCCGCTGTATCCGATGTTGTTATAGGCGGTATGTTTACTGAATAGTTTACTAGATATTCGTCCGGGACTTACGATCTGGTCGTAGTAACCAATCGGTCGTTGTAAACGATGTCGTTATAATCAGTTTCGACTGTATATATAGATATATATATATATATATATATATATATATATATATATATATATATATATATATATTACCCCCGGTTTCACCCCGACGAGTTGCCCATATATCTGTTCATGCAATCAAACTGATTTCATGAAAGAATATAAATCCACCACCCGGTAATTAATACCATTGCCAGGCAATGATTATAATCAAAACATATCCTGGAATAATTATATATTAGGATAACGTTAAATGTTATGAGAATATATCAATCTACCTGAATATATACATACTATAGCATCATCAGACAATGATACCAATGTACCAACGAGTAGTGTCAGAGGCTTTCTCCCCGGAAAAATCCAGTGTACGGACCTTAATCAAGTAACACTGAATGTTACTCATTAATAGTTTCCTTTGTGTGAAGTGGTGAACGATCGAATAGAATACTGCTCTGAATATAAATATGACAAAATTGTCAGTTAATTATATTACATTTATATAAACAAATAAATAAAATATGAAATGAGATTCTGAGCAGTATAAACTAAAGAGAAAACCTATGACTCTACCTCATTATTATTTTCGGAAAGAAACCTACGAAGAATATTACAAGATTTGATGACTGTTATCTTTTGTAACTGTTCAAACAAATTTTCTTCAGACCCAAAATCTCAATACTTTGGTGAAGATTTCTAGGAATAACACCTGTTGTGGAAATAATAATCGGTAGAATAAATATTTTCTTCATTTTCCACATTTTTTAATCTCATCGCCAAGCATCATATATTTAGAAATTTTTTCATTGTATTTATTTTGTATATTATGTGTGTCGGGTATAGCAATATCAATTATATATGTTATTTGATTCTGTTTATCATTAAAAATGATATCTGGTCTATTGTGTTTTACAGCTCTGTTGCAAAGAATTGTTTTATCAAAATAAAGTTTATATTTGTCATTTTCACAAATAATCTCAGGTTCATATTTGTGAATTTTTTTTTCTTTTGGGAATGAGGTCATGTTTAATTCCTAGATTAAAATGAATAATATTAGCGACGGCATTATGTCTTTCTAAATAATCTGTTGAAGCAAGGACTGAGCAAGATGATAATATATGAAAAACTGTTTCTGAAGAACAGAAACATCTACGGCAAGAATCATCTATATTTTGTTTGATGATGTGTTTTCTATAATTCCTCGTGAAAACAACCTGATCCTGGATCGCAATTGCCAAGCCTTCTGTTTCAGCAAACAATTCTCCAGACTAACCATTTATTCGATGCGATTTCATCAATATAATCATTTTTCAATTCTTTACGGTGCTTTCCGTGTAATTCCTTCTGCATCCAACTTTCTCTTTTAGAATTATCATCAAATATATCAAAATCTCCTTTTGCATTGTCAAGTTCAGAGGTGTGAGATTATAATCTGAAGCAACAACAATATCATGTAATTTAGACGTTCTCTGTTTATCATGAAAATGGGAACGTAGATGAAAAATCTGTTTACTATGAAGATTATTCAAATCAGTTAATCCACGACTTCCAAGATGTCTAGGTAGTGAAACTCTCTGAACAGCTGACTTTGGGTGATGCTTATGATATTTACAGAGCATTTTCCTCGTTTGACATTGTAATTCATCTAGATCAGTTTTAGACCATTTAATAATTCCAAAAGAAGATGTAAGAATAGGAACTGCATAGGAGTTGATAGCTCTGAAAAGGTTTTTACTGGTTAAATGACTCTTGATGATAATTCTAAGTCTTTTGTAATATGAACTTCTAATATTTTCTTTAGTTATGCTATGGTTAATTCTCTTCTCTTGACAAAATCCAAGATATTTATATGAATCTCCTTGATGCATTGGCTCGATTTCGATATTGGAAATCTTTATATAATCAGAGGTGATCTTTCCTTTTTCAATAGAAAGATTTTTACATTTTGGAAGCCCAAATTTCATATGAATATCATTGGAATAGTTGAAAGTAATCTCAAGTAGACTTTTTAAATGTGATCTGGTTCCGCATATAATTTAATATCATCTAAATAAATTAAGTGACTTAATTTGAATTCAGTTGATAGACTCTTTACTTTGAAGCCGAAACTAGTAGCATTTAATTCATGAGATAATGGATTAAGGCAAAGACAAAACCAAAGAGCACTTAAAGAATCACCTTGAAAAATGCCTCTTTTGATTGGAATTACTTCGGATTTTAAAGATTGTTTTGAAATATTTAAATGAAGATGGGTTCTCCAATTTTTCATTACAAATTCAAGAAAAAGACGAAGTGTCTTATCAATTTTATAAATTTCCAAAATTTTTTGAAGCCATGAATGGGGAGAACTATCAAAAGCCTTTTGGTAATCAATGAAGGCTGTATGAATATTTCTCTTCTTAGTTTGAGCTTGATTCAAAGCAACAGAATCAATTACAAGTTGCTCTTTAGTACCAAGGTGTTTTTTCTACATATATATATTTATATTAATATATATATATATATATATATATATATATATATATATATATATATATATATATATATAAATATAATGAAAATTCAGTGTTTTCGGTTCCAATCGAGATTTGGCACTTCTGAGAGGCCAATAACATCTTTGATATAGACTGATCCTTTCGAAATGCCAACATGAGCAGCAAGATCTATAATTGTTAATCGACGATTTACTGGCATCAACTCGTTGATTTTTTGGACGTGTGCTTCATTGGTCCAGGTTGATGGTCCAACAGGACGTTCTTCGTCTTCTATACGTTCTGGACCTTTTCGGAATTCTTTAAACCATTGTAAACATCTCTTTTCGATATAGCCTCATCACCAAAGGTTTTTTGCACCATCCTCAATTAATCAGCAGCAGAAAATTTATTCCGAAAACAAAAAATTCTTCGTTCAAAAAATGCATACATTAAAATAATTGAAAAATTCACTTCTAGTGAAGCGTATCTACTATTTTGATGAGAACTTTGGCACAGATATCGAATACAGTCCTACCATCATAAAAATGAGATCACTGTCCCAAATCCATTTGCGCGCGCAGTTTAAATTCAAATGTCAACTTATTCGTTAGACACGGTAGTTAATATCACTAAGATTATTTTATCTTGGGACAGATTTTCCAAGCAGCCCTCGTACATCATCACAATCGCGTATATTCAATTTCAACTCGAAGTTTCGTCCGGCAACTTATTCGAAATGTATTGTATCGCGAATTCGTCGAATTACCATGAAGAACCCATTCGATAGAATGGAGATATTTCCGCATTGGAAAATAGGACGTGAGAGTGACAGACGCGACAGAATCGGACGCATTTCGAAAACGAACAATATTATTCATATGATTAAAACTGTCATATACTTGTCACCGACATGCGAACTCTCAATCGCCGGTATACGTGCCCTTCAGCGAAATGTTGGATTCTTTTCAGAGGTATCGGGTATGATTTTGTACCTGACGTTAAGGACCTTTTTCCGATATGTTAATTAATTTTATCGAGTGTATACTGGGATTTAACATTTATATTTCAGTTATGACCGATTTGTCGATGACAAATGTCAGTTTAATGACGTCTCGTCATTAAAACCTTCTTCAATTCGAACGTTTCAATTGAAAATATTCCATAATTCATAATACTTTGAAGGAATTGTTCTACGAGATAAATTGAATTGTAAAGTCAGATAAAAATGAAACAGGAACAAACGTTTCTCTATTAGGCTGATTTATTTTTCAATATGATCTCCTTTATCGTTATGTATATACCGGGTGAGTCAATTTACTTACATAAACGGTGTTCCATTTTTGCTCCAGGGACAAACGTAGATTTTTTTAAATGGCACGCCCTGTATTTTTTATTAGATTCTGATTACAATTTGGATGCTCTCTTCAACGATATCTGTATTGTGCCCAAACAACTATCGGTAGATTTTAAATTAATTAAAATAATTTAGATAAAAAACACAAGGTTTAACTTTAATCTACACTTTATTTGAAAAAATTCGACGACGTTTCGCTGACACAGCAGCTTTATCAAGCATGACAGACAGAATGAAGAGTATGGTATTATAAACAAATCCAAGAACAAGTTGGATGAATAACAGGAAAATCCACACCGAGACATTGTACGGTTAGTATGAAAGGTAATAAAAACTAATTAAACAAGTTAAGTAGGGGTGAATAATTCTCATCTACCTGCTCATTCAAAAGCTTGTCCGAATGTTTGTATCTATTTATTTCTAATGCTTCTAGGAGCTCTAATTCTAAACTTTTGATTTTATATGTAATATGAAGTTTTTATTGAATGAATGGTTTTCTTTTATTAGGTGGTTTGAATAATTTGAATCAGATTTATTTTTATCGAAGCTACGTTTATGTTCAGATGTTCTTATGCCAAAACTCCTACCGATATAAATTTTATCACAAGAACCGCAATTGAGTTTATAGATTCCTGATTTACTTGATTTTTCAACACGAGATTTATTATTTTTAATATGTTTACCTAAGTTATTAGAAGTTTTGAAAGTTATATTAAGATTTTGTTTGACGAGAAAGGATTTAATATTTGTACTTGCAGAACCGCAGAATGTTAAACTGTTGAATATTTTATAGTCTTTATGAATAGGATATACTTCATTCATTGCTTTCTGATACAGTTTTTCACGAAAGATTAGATCTATCATATCATATCCGGATTATATGAATTATTAATAATAATCATGTTTTTTCGGTCTTTCGTAAACCAACACATACTGATATATATATATATACATGATCAAACCATTTTCACTACTGTAATAGATGTTGTTAAAAGAAAAATTATTTTGTTCAATGCAAACGTCCAACAGACTCAATATTTTGGATTTGATTATTTTTCTTTCAACAACATCTGTTACAGTAGTGAAAATGGTTTGATCATGGGAAATCCTTTGAGTCCACTTTTAGCAGAGATTTTTATGAATAATATTGAACAGAAAATTCATACACATCCACTCATTTCCAAATTTCTTTATTGGTATAGATATGTTGACAACATCTTAGTATGTTTCATTGGAACTACTCGTCATTTAGACTTATTTATTAATTTCATTAATTCCATCCATTTGAATATTAAATTCACGATAGAAATTGAACAGAAATTGAAAATCACTAAACGAAATAATAATCATGTTTTTCGGTCTTTCGTAAACCAACAGATACTGATACAATTATACATAACTACTCATTACATCCAATTCAACACAAAGTTGCAGCTTTAAATAGCATGGTACATCGGTTACTCAATTTACCTTTATCAGTAGAAGATTATAATAAAGAGTTAAACATCATCAAACAGATAGCCATTAATAATTCATATAATCCGGATATGATAGATCTAATCATCCGTAAAAACTGTATCAGAAAGCAATAAATGAAGTATATCCTATTCATACAGACTATAAAATATTCAACAGTTTAACATTCTGCGGTTCTGTAAGTACAAATATTAAATCCTTTCTCGTCAAACAAAATCTTAACATAACTTTCAAAACTTCTAATAACTTAGGTAAACATATTAAAAATAATAAATCTCGTGTTGAAAAATCAAGTAAATCAGGAATCTATAAACTCAATTGCGGTTCTTGTGATAAAATTTATATCGGTAGGAGTTTTGGCATAAGAACATCTGAACATAAACGTAGCTTCGATAAAAATAAATCTGATCAAATTATTCAAACCACTTAATAAAAGAAAACCATTCATTCAATAAAAACTTATCACATATAAAATCAAAAGTTTAAAATTAGATCTCCTAGGAGCATTAGAAATAAATAGATACAAACATTCGGACAAGCTTTTGAATGAGCAGGTAGATGTGAATTATTCACCCCTACTTAACTTGTTTAATTAGTTTTTATTACCTTTCATACTAACTGTACAATGGCTTGGTGTGGATTTTCCTGTTATTCATCCAACTTGTTCTACGATTTGTTTATAATACCATACTCTTCATTCTGTTTGTCATGCTTGATAAAGCTGCTGTGTCAGCGAAACGTCGTCGAATTTTTTCAAATAAAGTGTAGATTAAAGTTAAACCCTGTGTTTTTATCTCATTTATATCATGGATCTACATCAAGTAACGGTCTCCACAATTCAAATATTAATTAAAATATCGATAATTTCGGGAATTTGGAAGTTTTTTCAAAAGTTCTCAAATGCCTCATTTCGCATAATTTTTTTTCTTGAGGTAAAAGTGTTGTACCTTATTATCAAATGAGGAAAAAAAAATTTTTTCATACCGAGTGTTCCTAGTAACCTGGCGAAAATGATATTTTTCAAACATGAAAAACAATTTTTTCAAATGCGACACCCTGTATCTTCTTCGCGTGTTTTGTTCCCACCCGAATAAGCTTTAAAACGATACCTTTTTTTCAAAAATCCGATGGAGATTTCCCAGAAAATTTCGAAATTAGTGTGAGGTTTAGGTATTTCTTGCAATAAACATGCTGTTGATAAAATTCAGACAGTGAAATATGCAAATTTCAACAAAAAATTAGATTCTTTGCTGTTCAATGAAACTTAAACATCAAAACTCTCGAGGTGTATCGAAATTTCTTCACAAAAATAAGATTCATTTGCGATATTATCATTTGTGCTCAAAGCTAAGTCTTCACTTAATTGAAATTACTCAGTTCCAAATCTTCAATAGATGTTCAAAAAGTCTACTGCGCTCAAAACAACCTGCATGTTATTCTCTTCATAGAGTACACGCTTAGCTTTTTCATTCTTCTCATATCCAACTTGTGATTAAACCATAGAGATAAGTATGACTGCTATGGGCATACCACATGAAGATACGCCACTTTGTTTACTAAAACAATTGTTTCAAACTCCACAAAACATAATCGAATAATAATTAGATCACCTTTTGTATGGCAACCTTATAAGTATACCATTTTTGATTCGACATTGAACTTGAATGATTCTGTTCGCAGCGCATCCGCCATTTCGTTGGTGACATGCTCTCGTATCAACGAGCCACCACTGGCCACAACGTTCGTTAACATAAACTTGTATTTTCATAAATACGCTAGTAAAAGGAAAATCCAGGACAATGCAGCGACGATTTCTCTCGGAAAAACAAGTTTGTTTCTTTACGTTTCGGTTTTTAGGACAGATATTTCATAAATGTTAATTACCTTTGAGGCTTATTGCCTATTATGCCTTTGATATTTACGGCATGTCATAACCGAGAATATTGATCAGGGCTTTTATCGGTACGCCCCAGTTCAAAAAACCATGAATTTGATGGTCATCGACGTAAACGAGTATTCAATTAACCTAACAATTAGCAATTAAACAGATTTTTCACATGTACAGTGCGGCAATTTCATCAGTGATTATAATGCTCCTTTCAAGCGAAAAGAAATTTTAGAGCAAAATTAAGGTAACATAACAAAATAAAAAAAGAAATCATTTATTTGTGCTTGAATAAAAACTCATCATTTTATTGAATGACAATAGATACTTGATGAAAGCAATAAGTCATTTTTGATAATATGGATAATGACAATTTCGATCTGAGTAAGACTTTTGACACAGTGTTGCTCTCATTACTGCTGAAGAAACTCTACAGCTATGGTTTCAGGAGAACGGTTTCAATACTGCTTGAGTCTTATCTAAGATCTAAGAGGAAGACAGCAAAGGGTCCATTGGAATGGGGAGACTTCTTTCAAGATTGACTCTGTCACTGGAGTGCCGCAAGGATCGGTATTGGGACGCCTCCTTTTCATCATTTATATAAACGACATCGCAATTGAAAACTGTGAACACTTATGCCTGTACTGTGATGACACTTCAATAATTATCAGTTCTAAAACTACAGATGATTTATGGCATAAAAGAGAAAATGCTTTCAAGGAAGTCGACTCGTGGTTCTTGAAAATTCACTAAAACTGAATACAAACAAAACCGAAACACTTGAAATCAATAAGGAACCTGGACTTCGGAGTGTTAAATTCTTGTATTACTTGACAACAAGCTTAACTGGATACTACACATTTTTGGGCTGAGCATCTGAATCATCAAGGGTGTTTATATTACGAAAGAAGGCAATCAGAATCATGTTTGGGCTTGGCAATAGGGACTCCTACAGACCGTTTTTACTGAGCAGAAAATATTCACTTTTCCATCATTGTAAACACCTCAAAAAAGTCTAGGGAACACTTACCAATATCTTTAAAATATGAATTTGATGATTCGAATTTATAGAAACCTTTCGGTTTCTGTTAGGATGTATTGTATGTAATGTATTCTCAAGAAAACATAATAATATTTGACTTCTCCAAAGCACCTATCATAAAAAAAAATTTGAAATTTGAAAATGACGAAATTTGGTAAAACACAAAAGAAAATCCTGAACTAATATTTTCGAAACGATATGGAAGCAATTATATTTTTCAGTACCCAGAAGGTCCACCTCTGTTATTAATGACACTTTGGCATCGTAGCGGCATGTTCAATATTAAATTGTCTATTACATTTTGGCCTAAGTCATTCCAAGCCCCCTGAACTACCAATCGAAGCTCCTGTTCATGATGGAAGACGTTTTGACGCAGGAGATTTCTTTTCAGGTTCTCACACATGCTCGATGGGATTCAGATCCGGGGAGCAGGATGGCCCCGGTAGAAGATCGATATCATTCTCTTCAAGAACGTTCAAGACAACTCTTGCACGATGAGGAGGGGCATTATCTTGTTGGAAGAGTGGATTTTGACCCATTGTTTGGAGATACGGTACCACTACAGGTAAAACTCATTTGCGTAAGAATTTTCCGTGAGGTTGTTCTGTATGAAAACAAGGTCAGTTCTTCCACCAAGGCGTATACCTCCCCAAAACATCACAGATCCGCCTCCCTGTCAAACAACTTCTCGAGCATGCTGGAGACGGTTTTGCTTTCCAGGTTCCCTCCATATTCGAATTCTTCCCGAATCGGGGTAATAACTAAATCTAGATTCATCACTGAAGGGAACTGTGGCCCACCTCTCTTGATCCCAGTTTACGTGTTCTTGGCACCAGCTAAACGAGCAGCGCGATTTCAATGGGTCAGTTGTGGAACTCTTAAAGGACGTCTGGAGTGGAGTTGACCTTCGTGCAGTAGATTTCTCACAGTTTGGTCGGAAATTTGTACATTATGAACTCGTGATAGCTCTTGAGCTAATTGAGATGCTGTGGTAGTACGATCTCTTCTGGCTTGTAAAACCAAAAATCTGTCTTGGGCGACTGTAGTAATCCTGAAACGACCTGTATGGCGTTCTTCTACGCTACTGGATACTTCCCGTTGTGAACTCCCAGCTTGGAGCATGCCAACGGCTCGTAACATCTCTTCTCTAGTCAAATGTTGTTTCTCCATGGTCGAATCACAAAACTTGAATCTTTTATTTGTGCTTACAACAGAAACAAAGTGCCAACTAACTGATTTCAAACACTGAATACATGAAATGATTATAAGCAGCGTCGCATCTGCTGCATTTTTAGTTTTTTGTAAAAAAAAACTGAAATATGTTGCGGCACTCTACATAATTTGGTGAAAATTGATGCAGGTGTTCATTTCTTTGAAAAAATCATCCATATTGATCGTTCTGGATACGATATATCGATATTCAGAAGTGTTCCCTAGACTTTTTTGAGGTGTTTATATACGTGAGTGCCCCATAAATATGAACCAAAACGAGAACACCTTTCCTTGAAAAGGCGACAGTCATCCTTTCAACACCAGATATAGAAACCATTACCTAACACCACTATATATGAGAAACATTGGGGAGTACCTCTATATAATAAGCTACCAAGAGAGCTGAAAGTCTTGTCTGATAAACAGTTCAGGAGGAGAATTCATGAGCTTTTGCTGGAGAGAGCTGCTTATTCAATTGAAGAATATTTTGAATTTTTGGGATGAGCAATGATTTCGTGATGTTCCAACCATGATAAATTTCTTGAACTTGTTTTCAGATTTGTTGTTGCTTTTATCTTTCAATATTTTGACATGCCATGTAGTTTTTATTGTTTGATGGAAATAAATCTATCTATCTATCGATCTATCGATTTAGGTGATTCAAAATCATATTCGACAATGTGAAATGCTGGAAGAAATTTAACATATCAAAATGTATCTTAAACACAAAAGAATTAGTGGAAGAACTGAACTCATACACATTGAAATCATGCTGAAAACAACTGTGGCCTGTTTTGACTGCGGAAAATGACGAAAAATCAAACTACTTTAACTGCAAACATTCTGGAAATTTGGACGAGATGGGTTCCAACGGATAAATTCAAGTGACATTCATGAATCATCTTCGTCCAATATTACTTGCAATTTGGCTTCTTCAAACTCTTTTGGTGGTCTTCCACGTTCTTCATTTCTCACATCAAATCATCATCTCTGAACCGTTGAAACCATCTTTTGCATGTTTCTTCTGATAGACCATGCTCAACATCGACCTCGACAAGCATTCGATGCGACTCTACAGCACTTTTCTTCAAATGGAAACAAAAAATTAACGCTTTCCGCAAATCATCACTTTCCGGTTCAAAATTTGACATTATCAACAAAATGAAAACAATGATGTTTGTTCAATGTTATCGAATATGTTTGACAGATGTCATAAAAACCAAACAGAAAAAAATTAAGGGTCGCTCGCAACAAATGCTTCCTACCAACATATTTCTATCTTAACCCAATCAAGTTTTAGAAGATCACACAGTACCCACACTCCGCTTCACAAGGTTACCAACGATTTTGCCCGAGCTATTGATGACTTCCAGATTTCTCTGCTTGTGCTGTTGGATTTCAGCAAGGCGTTTGACACGTTCTTCTGCTCGCTAAGCTCAATTATTTGGCTTTTCATTCATCTGTAGTCGCATGGTTCACTAGTTACCTGATCGTTAGAACTCAACAGGGCGAAGCAAATGGAATCGTATCTGGGGAGCACCAAATATCTAAGGGAGTACCGCAGGGCAGCATCAGGGTCCCCTGTTATTTTCGATTTATAGTGCGGACTTGGGTCAATCTATTAAAACTGCAGGATTCACCAGTACGCCGATGCCACACAGATTTACGAAGCATTTTCACCTCGGGACATTTATGATGCCATCAAACAAATAAATGAAGATCTTTCGGTACTGAGTCAATTGTCGCATAAAAAAGGACTTGTTCTCTACCCTCAAAAATCGTTGGCTATGCGTATAGGATCCAAGGAGTCTCTTGCATCTGCAATAACCATTAAGTCTTCTGATGTTGAGATTGACGGTATCATATTGAAAAATTTAGGTGTTGTGTTTGATCAGGAGCTAAGATTTACTAAACATATTAACGAAGTGCTTATTTGAAATTGAAAACAGTCTATAGCTTGAAACAATTTCTAAACGCTGATGTTGAGTGGAAAATATCCTGCTCCGTAATTTTTAACCCTTCAATAATTGTTCCAGTATGATATTTTAATATATAACGTGTTGAAGACCTCACGTCCAGCTTACCTCTGTGAATTGTTGGTCAGACGGTGCCAATGTCATTTGTAAATATTAGATCGAGTCATCAACTGGCCATACCAAGTCATCGAACAACCAAATTTGAAAATTCATTTGAGTATGAAGCAGTGTTCAGTTTCAACAAATATACTACTTTATTTATAGCCAGAAATACTAGGAAAGCTTCAAAGTTAACCTTAAGAATTTTTAATTCAATTGGCACATTAGTATGTTGTGATTTTAATCGTTGGATGTTGTTCTGTATGTATTTGTGTCAATAGTTTATAATTTAAAGTAGGAGTGGAAGAACAGTGCAAGCTGAACTCATACTTCTTGCATGTATTCTATTATTGTAATTATGTACATGTAATAAAGATTCTATTTATTTATTTATCTATTTTAAGTCACAGAAGGAAGCCACGGTCTGATTATCACGTTTCCAGCCTCAGTAATTTTGCATCAGCGTTGATGAATCACTAGGGCAAGACATATTACTTAAGGTAATCGATGAAACAAATAATTATTCGGCAGTTAAAACCTAATTTTTTTTCAAAATAAAACCAGCTTTCCTTCCTCCACGATACTTTTAAGCTGTGACAAGATCAAGTTCACTTCGCGATGCAGAGCAAACTTGATAAAAAATGCCCCGCTAATTTAAAACGTACACATGAGTTTCTGAGAAATTCCCCGTCCGCAGCCGAGACAATAGGGTTGATGCGGATCGTATGGATGGTCCTCCAAAGTACGAAGGGATTAGTGCTTTCGCGACCCTGTTGGCGACGTCACGATTCCAGAGACGGCCGAATGACGAACTTCCGGAGGAGGCAATAAGCAGTTTACAACGGTTTTCATAACCTATAAATGCAAAACACGAAACTGTCAATTGTCAAAGTGTTCTTTTGTTTGGTAATCTTCACTTTAACCATACAATGGCGGTAAAAAGACACTTTCATTATTAATTTTATCTGATATGTGGACATTTTTGTACAATAAATGCTCCTTATTAGCGATTCTTTGTGAAGTGCATTTTGCACGCTCTCTCTAACTCACTTCAATTCCTACCTTTCATTCCTTTACTCAGATCAAACTATATCATGATTTGGACCTCCGTTGTCTTTTCCCTCTCCATAATTTCCCTAGTATGATTATGTCAATTGAATTGATTCATTTTATGCCGATAGAACCTCGAGGAAGATTTTAAGACTGAATTTCGTTATTTTGTGACAGTTAAGAAATATCAACAGAGAATAAAGAGAATGAAAATTAACTAAATCCTAACAAAACGCCTTACGAAGAAACTAGATTTCTATCAGCCACCAGAGCACGCTGGCTTTAGGAGTTGGAAAAAACAACTGATTACAATATACCTATATATTTGGCATAAAGCGTTCGACTCGATAGAGACATGGTCCTTTCTAAATGCTATGAATAACGCTACAATTGACTCTAGGTACAGTCCAGTTATAAGGATTATATACCAGCAACTATGCATGTCAAAATTGATGATGACACAAGAACTGCAAAAATTGATCTTAAACGAGGGGTACGCCAAGGTGATACGATATCACCGAAACTTTTCACCCTGGCTCTAGAAGGCGTATTCGAGAAATTGGAATGGCAAGAAAAGAGCATCAAAATCGAAGGCTCGTACACCATCTGTGCTTGCGGATGACATGGTCCTTATCGCTGGAAACACAGACGAGTTAGAAGAGATGTTAGTGCTGCTAAATGATGCGTCGAATGTATAGGATCGAAAATGAACATAGGCAAAACCATAAGCAAAAAGTCTGCCCCATGATTTAAGGCAGCAAAGGATAGAGTTACACTGCTGCTACGTTCTGATGCAGCTAGAGATTGTTTCATCAAACCATTGATGCTTTACAGATCGTTAAATCCTTGTGCTTCAAAAATTATGAACAAGAACGACCTGTCAGTGTTTTGGTGTGTTAATAAGAAAGCGTGGGTTACAAGCGCTGGTTCCGGAATCGTTTTGTTTCAGAAATTGAAACTTATTTCAAAAAATGAATTTAGACTTTCAAGCTGTTCTAGTTTTGGACAATGTACTAGATCATCCTCGGGAACTTGAAACTATGCATCCAAATATAATAGTAACTTCTAACCTCCCAACACAACGTTTTTGCTTCAAGCTATGGACCAAGTAATAACTTAGGCCTTTAAGCTCTATTGCATAAGACGAGCATAATATTTGCAGATCATATACGCCGCGAATACTTGTTTCCCTGATTACTTTCACGGGTGCTATGTTAAATAATATTGTTGAACACGGATCTCCTTGCCTCAATCGTTGTGGTACATTAAACTTGTCTGATAGAGATCCTTGGGCTACTACTTTGTTCTATGTCTCCTTTAATGTCATTTTTACCAGACTTATTAGTTTCTCGGTTACTCCAATTTATTTTATTGTTTCATATACCTTTGCTCTCTTCACTAAATAATATGCTTGTTTGAAATCTATGAATACAAGATGGCAGATTTCGCTCTATACTGTTGTCTATAGTTTATCGTAGTACAAATGCTTGGTCTGTTGCATTGATAGTTTCCCAATTTATGTTCTACTATTTGATTCAACCTCTTCGTGACTGCTACTCCCACAATCTTGAACACTGCATCAAAAAGAGATATTCGTCTGTAATTTAGGCAGTCACTTATATCTCCTTCCATAAGTAAGGGACATATCAACACTTATCTCCACTTGTTTAGCATTTTCTCCTGCTTCCATGATTCTATGATTTCTAACTCTGTCTCTGTTCTAGTCCACATGTAACTCACGCTGTATATGTTGAGAGAATTGATGGCATCAAAACGAGATATTTTTTCTTGATGGATTTAAATAATCAGTTCCAGTTTTCTTGGGTTAATAAGACAAAATTTGAGGGTACAGAGCTTGGAAAGCATGAGGGGCAAATAATCAGCCTCCACTCCTCATCCAAATATTTCTACATTATTTGAGAATGTTCTTGTGTTTCTAGCATTGCTAAGAAGTTAAATTTTATTACATACGATCTAAAATCTATTGCAACAGATGCAAAAGTTCATTTTAGAAGATTCTGGATGAATGTCTTGAACGATTTGATGGACCTACTATTTCTCTTTCAGAATTTCACATCGTTGTTGCTTTTCCATGTTTCCATTATGAACACAAGCTGAGAGTCTAGGGATATAGGGTTTGCTTTAGAGAAGCTCACTTTTTTCCCAGTACAACCCTGTCTGGAGGCTCCAGGCGGGTCAGTCGGGAGCATATCCCATCGCTCGAGTGTCACGTCGGTGCTCCAAAGATGGAGAGCGGAGTAACAAAGAGCCCATTGACGGGGGACCATTGAAAGCGACACCTCCTCGATTAGACGGTGACTTTGACGTTTCTACGTTTGATGACGATGCCCTTAGTGCAAATCCGGAAGACAGATGGGTCAATTCCGATTATTGTTAGGAGTGGAATCGTATTTCTCTCTTTGTCATCGCGAAATAACGATAACAATCTATATTGTTTCGGATATTCAGAATCGAGGAGGATTTGTATGAATTTAAGAATGTCTCAGCAGTTTTTCGAATCAAGGGACTGGAACATCATTTCCTGGGGAATCTTTCGTATCTGGATTTCGAGAAAGTGAGGTTATATCTTCGATAGAGGCGATAAGGAATTTAACTTGAAGTATATGGAGTTATTCTTTGGTTACTTTTATGATTGAAGTCCTAATGAATTACCTGTGCGATTAATTATTATCTTCAGGCTTATTATTACCTGTAGATTCTGTTAATAGTTTGATATGTGCATTTATGAAACTCATATTGTGTAATGATGATAATAAGGAATTAAACTATGTATTATTCTATCACAGAAGTTTACTGAAATTCAGGGTTGCAATTTTGGTCCCTCTGTCATCTTCATCTGACTACAAGTACTGAACTAAAGTTGAGATACATACAAACATACATAAATATGTAGATACAAAATTATTAAGGTTGCAAATAAGAGGTACTAAACGAATTATGTTGAAACAAGTATTTTTTAAAGCCATATATGGACCAATAATTCGGGCGATTCTGGTTGTTCAGACAATAATCTCTCTGGGGAGTTTGTTCAGTAGACCCTTCGGAAATAATAAATTTACGCCAACAATCAACTTTCTCAACAAAAAACGGACTTCTCATTAATAAAACAACGAAAAGATCTTTAAGCTTCCTTCTTTAAAACATACCAACGTTTCGAATCCATATTTGTGTCTTCCTCAGAGAACTACTAATAAATTTACACTTGGAGAGGAACAAGCCGAAAATCTTACTCTCCAAGTGTAAATTTATTTGTAGTTCCATGAGGAAGACACATATATGAAGCTTATAATAGCTTATGGCAAATATAAAAGAAACCAAATCAGATAAAACTAATAAATCAGGTGTTTATAGATAGAATTGTAATGACTGTGATAATTTCTACATTGGTAGAACACATAGAAATTTTAATATTAGAATATCGGAACATAAGCGCAGTTTTTCAAATAAAAAATCAGATTCAAACTACGCGAATCATCTCCTAAAAAATAATCACTCTTTCGACCCACAGTTTGAAATTTTGCATACAGAAGATAAATATTGGAAAGTAGATCTTTGGGAAACTTTAGAAATCAACAAACACAAACACTCAGGTAGACTCATCAATGCACAAGTCGATTTAAGCCCTTAACCTCTATTGAATCCCTTCAGGGAGCAATCTATTCCTTAATTTTATTGGATATACCTGTTATCAATAACCACTTAAGAAGAAGCAACTCAGCTTTTAATTACTTAAGAACATTTGTATTTATATTCTCGATTATATCTGTATATAGTTGTCATAATTTATGTACATTCATTCTTGAAGAAGCTACGGTGTAGTGAAACGAGTTACGAATCACAATTATTCAGTAAAATTCCTCAAAAAATATTACTTGTTTTTTGTTAATGTAGAGTTGTTGGTGAGAAAATCATTCACAATGGTAGTCTTGTGGATGGAGGTGGTTCTTTCCATATTATATGTTTTACATAACTGCTCATTTCCTCAAATACCGGAAAATTTCTCGAAAAACAAAGAATGATAGCTGAAATTGGTTTTCACCAAGGTTTTCTCGGAAATCGAGACTGAGAAAGGGGGATGTCATTTTTTTCTATCTGCAATGTTTCACGTAACGGCTCTACGAAACCATCGAATCTGTGATACCTGTATATTTCGAACAACTCTCGTACAAGATCATTCACATTTAAAAGTGAGTAGAATTCGTGCGGGACAGACCGTTATATCGTAAAAGGCTCGGAAAATAGTGTGAAATGTGGAAAACTGTGTACTGCATCAATGGCTGACGTATGTTTCCTAACACGTCACAGATCGTGCGGATCCTCCAAATATACCTTAGCTTTTAAGGCTCGACAGCCCTAAAATTGACGCTCTGCCACTTCAGAGTTCACCGCAAGGCACTTAGTGTCTTCTCCGCACCGATATCAGACGTTGGAAGACGGAAATGCGAACGGTGATCGAGATGGCCCGGGAGTATGTCAGATAAATATCACACTGTGAGAAAATGGTTTTTCTTATTACTTTTATCCAGCAAATACACACGTTTACAATGTTCAGAATCACAGGAATACATTTTGCCTTGATTATTTAAGAAATCTGCTCAGAACGATTGTCAAAATTTTTGTTGTTTGAACGCGATCTGTCATTCAGTTTGTTTACAGTGCTCGATTTTGTCAGTTTTCGCAAGTGTTTTGCGATTGCTACAATGGGTAGATATTTCGAACAAAGGATTTGTCCCGAATTTTGTATAGCGAGTGGAATTTCGCGTGTAGAAGCCCTGAAAATTTTACAGAAGGCTTACGTTGAATCGACTTCATCAAAAACACATGCGTATGAGTGGTACATTGCATTCAACAACGGCCGTGATGTGATGGGGGATTTGCCTCGCTCTGGTCCGCAATCTTCAACTGAAGTTTACATCGAATTCGAGAGAGATAGACAATAAACTTTCTGTGTCTCACAACTCAATTCGTACCATTTTAAACGAATGTTTAGGCATGAATTGCGTTGCCGCTCGACTAATTCCAAAAGAACTGAACTTTCTTCGACAATTGATCGCGTGAAGATTGCTGTGGACATGCTAGAGTAGTCGATTTAGACCCATATTCATAAAACGCATTGTAACTGGTGATGAAACATGGGTTTATGAGTTTGACATGCGAACCAGTCAACAATCTGAACCAAAACCGAAAAGTCACTATAGTCGATTTGGTAAAGCTGTAGAGTATTAAATCTTTCGGTGACAGAATGGTGACACTCGGATAAGGGTTTAAAAGTATTATTTAGTATTTTCTTCGAACTTAACCCCAAGAAAGGTAATTATAGACATAACAAGAAGAGTTCTTGTTTCTAATTTATTTTATTCACTGATTTTGGGTTGCCAACAGAACTAGTGTTCCAATAAAAGCTACCACTGATTACACGAGAGTTCTACGAGGTAAGTAAATAGTCATATTTGAGAACTTATTAATGATTTCAAACGAATTAGAATTTATATTATAAATACTTAATTATAAAAGTTTCAAAAACTATGCGTCTATAATAAATAAGGAAAATGTGAATCCAAGAATTGAGCCTAAAAGACCAGAGTTACATATGTGTTGAATTTGCTATTTTGATTTTTTTGAATTCCTTCAATTCTAATGTGAGAATGTCAATATGTTTGCAGTAGATGTTTACAAGTTTTTGTATTATCACTAAAGGAGAATCGAATCCCAAATTTGTTCGACAGAAAGGACTGTTCAAATACGTATTATATCTATTACAAACCCTAGGTGGTATATAGAAAATAATCTTTGACAGTAGATACGGTGAGTCGATACAATTATTCATAATTTTATATAGACTACAAATATCAGCAATTATTCTCCTCTGTCAGAGCGAAAGGTTGATAGTTGTAGTCCTCTATAATAATTTGGGTTTTGTATGCTAGATATTTGAGAAATTTGTTCTGGATGGACTCTATTTTCTAGAATATGAGGCCTGTCTAGGACTCCAAACGGAAGAAGCGAAAAGTCTTCCAGTAACGAGAGCCTTTTACTGGGTGATTCACCAGTGGCGCGGTGCTCTGTAGCTTGTACACTCTTGAAGATTTCATTTTTGTTCTAACGGTATTGTATTTAGAAAGTAAGAATCTACTTCAGCAATTTATTTTGAAGTGAACAGGGTGTCCCAATTTTCTATAAAATCTTGGGTGGTTTTTTCAGATTGGAAGATCACTTTTTTATTCTAGATTCAGGAGCGGCCTAAGCTCTGCTATAATGTCTTCAAGTTATAATTTTTTTTTTCCGTAAAAATTCATGAAAATAGGCTCTCACATCATCGAATGCTCCTTCGGCCAGAGAGGATGAATACTTTTTTCCTTTCGTTTTCTTATTGCCCAAGGATAGCTTTATTGGTGAATCGAAATGGATTATCATCATTTTATACAGGTGTGACTCAAAAAATTATTGAATATTGTAATTTTAAAAATATCATATCTTGATTTTTTCAAATGGAAAACTGTCAACGCATAAAATATTGTGCTATATTTTTGCAGAAGTAGCCTTATCATTATTTTCGATCATTTTCGAAATATTCGATTATTTGTAAAAATTTTCGATGAAAATTCTACAAACCGTATCAACCTCATCAACATGAATCATTATTCGCACAGAAGTTTTTTTCTCTCTAATGATCCAAGTAGCGAAAAATGAAACCTAAACAAGATAATTCTTTTAACGAATGATAAAATCAAGATGATTAAAACGTAAATCGAGGTATGTGTTAATATTTTTTTTATTTGTGCCTTCTGTCAAGTGTACGGACATATCATATACTGCATTTTTCATGGTGAACTTACCCATTTTTCTCAATTGACTACCATGAAGTTCTCCAAAGAAGAAATGGTTGATATGATTTTTATTCTGGGTTGGTGTGATAGAGATTCTTTGTTGGCAAGTAGAGTTTATGCACATGCATATCATGTACACAGCTGCACCAGGAACTGAACAATCAAGACTATGAAAATCGAATCAATTTTGCAATTGGGCAAGTGACAAAGTAGCGGAAAATCCAAATATGTTTAGAAGAGTTCTTTTCTCGGACGAGGCAACTTTCCACAAGAATGGGCTTGTTAACAGACACAACTTTCATTATTTCGCCACGGAAAATCCACACCTTATGAGATGAATAGATCACCAGCAACGTTAGGAATGTATGGGCCGCTATAGTAGATGGATATCTAATTGGGCCGCACTTTTTCGACGGGCACCTCGATAGTGAAATGTATTTAGATTTTCTGAAAAATCATCTACCAATGTTACTTGCCGATGTACCAGAGCATATAAGACAAGATTTGTGGTTTCAACAGGATGGAGCACCGGCACATTACTCACATCTGGTTAGGGAGCATTTGAATCATGTATTTCCAAACAAATGGATAGGACGAGGTTGTCCTGTTAGATGACCAGCTAGGTCTCCGGACCTTACAAGTATAGATTTTTTTCTTGTGGGGTTATATTAAGAGCATCGTTTACCAGATTCCTTCTTCAACACAGTTGGATATGAGACAGAGAATAGTCGACGCCTTTCAGTCAGATAATCTGCAAATGTTGTCCTGAATTCAACGGTTTTTCCTCAGAAGAATTAAGTTGTTTCTACGAAGAAACGGGCAACATTCTGAACACTTATTAAAATAGTTCAACAACTTGTAGATCATCTAACCAAAAACCAATCTGATACGTATTTCATACACGACTACCTTGAAATATCTCCATTTCTCTGATCAAGTATAATGATATGTACTAATACACTCTTCTTCCGCAACCTCTGATTTTATTATTTTAGTTTATGATAGATCCTTTTATAGTGAATTGATGCAATGAAGATACCTCATCACAAGATAAACTGTAAATATTTTATGAAAATATTGCAGCCTAAAATATATATGATCATTTTGATAAGCATTATTTTGATTTTTATAATTATATAAGTGTAGAAAGAAATTGAATTTAGAACTAGACGTTTTATAAAGTCATGAAATTATTTCTATACATTGTTTGACATTCTGTCAGATAATGTTACAACTCATGTGGAAATTTAGCTAAAGTCTAGTACAATATAAAATAAATGTTCATTTACATAATTTAATAAAATTATTGAGTTATGTGTGTAAAGGGGAGATTATGTTGAAAAATAAAAAAAAATTAGGGTCGGAAAAATGTTTGTACCTTAGGTCGGAAACTTTTCAGTCCACCATCGTATGGCCCCAAATATATATTTTAACGTATAGAATTAAGTGTAGGATGAGTATGCATGAAATTCATGAAATAATTTTTTTTAGTAAACGTAACTTTCTAGAATTTCACATTAAATTATCATCGTTTTTCAATACATTAGTGTTCAATTGATTCAATTTTATTTTCGAAGAGAACCCTAAAACCCATATTCGTTTACGTTACTCACTACAAATTTTAGACGTATAAAGTATACATTTCATCTAAAACGAGGACATCAATGTTCGCAAGCAACAAGAAAGACAGAGATGATCGTAGTCAGGTAGATGCATTTTTCCTGGAGATTTGTACGAGGGTTTTTGTCAAAGATCCGTTACTAAAATGATGCATGCTTCAATACAAAATCATAGAAATTACATTTGTTTTTGAATTTCCCAGGTACCGCATTTCTAAGTGATCTGCATACTTGATGAGCTTTTACTACTACGTCTTTACCAAATAAACTATACTAATATTATTTATAAAGAGTCCCCATTTGAGTACAATTGTATCAAACGGGTTAAACGTCCGATCCAACTTTATTCGAAAATTGTTGTTTCCATATTTAGACCTTCAAACTTCTTCGTCGTCAACGTTATCGGCCAACGATGATTCCGAAGTTAGTCAGGTTTATGCCAATCAATTTCCGACGCGCCCAGAATAGCTCGTGGACGAACTTTCTCAGTCTCCGGCATCTCCAACAACTTGGAATCGATATACTATCTCCCGAACTATCGAATGCGAATATAGCGGAAGATGGCTTGCACTGAAATTGGTTTTTGTGTCGATTGACGCGGTTTGAAAATTAAACTTTCGGAAATTGGGCTTTCAGGGCCAATTTGACACATCAATCGAGTAGGCGAAGCGGAGGTTCTCAGAGTGTGGCCCTGGTAATTGCCTTTAAGAGTGAACATGCCCATCCGTAAGTGTTGGTGCGGATGAAGTCACGGAACTGAAAGATGAAACAGTAAAAATAGGTAGAACATATTTCTTTTATAGTTGGTAGTAAAGCATGGTAAGATAGCCATGACGCTTTGCTGTAGTACCATCTTCATCATGATGTAAGAGACAATTCAACTATAAAATTATACATTAGAAATTGATCGGGGCGTTAGAATGAGCTCGATGCTCACGCCTTTTCCTATCTTATTGAATGAGTAGTTAAGTAACACAGCTCTACAAAAAAAAATTTTTATTGTTGCCCTGGATATCATCGCAAATTTTTATGTTTTCAAGTGCCCAGATTACGAATATATTCATGAAAGTTCTCAATGTGCTCGTATTTTCATGATTTTTGCATTTCTTATATTTTGAACAATTATAAGCTTGTTAGAAATAAAATTTAATTTTCCAGTCATGATTAGGCTTCTGCGCAACTTTTTCGCGCATACAAACATCACCTGATCCCCACTCTCAGACCCCTTGCTCCACAGAACAGCTGAGATCTCAGTTATTTGACAATATTGAAGTACATATACACGTAAATCTGGATAAAGTGTCATGGATTAATATTTTGTTTCAATTACTGAATGTCCATTCTTATATATTTGTCTTCTAGTCTAAAATATGAGTTCGTCACGAAGAAAGTGTAAATACTGTAGTGATTTATTTTGTTATATTTGCGGTGTTTATATACCAAAAAAACAAAAAAGAAATATCACAGACTTTGTCAAGGAGACTTATGTTGAATATTTTGGTTTCAAAATGGACAAATTAGGTAAACCATGGGTTCCTAATAAAGTTTGTAAGTCCTGTGTTGAGTCTTTACGGTTGTGGAAAAAAGGTGAACGTTCTGGATTAGACTTTGGTATTCCTATGATCTGGATGGAGCCTACGAATCATTTAGATGATTGTTACTTTTGCGTAGTAGATGGTAAAGGTTTTAATAGAAATCAAACGTGGAGATACCCAGACTTACAGTCTACGAAATGTCCGGTTCTACACAGTGAAAATCTCCTTCGGCCCATATACATTTCAAAAGTAATTCGCATGCCCTCAGAAACAATGATGTTACCAAATTCACAGAAATCGGGACCATCTACTAGTGGAAGTGAATGGGAAGGTGAAACATCTACGCCAAAGTTATTTTCTCAAAATGAACTCAGTGATTTAATACGTGATCTCAATTTATCAAAACAAGGATCAGAACTGTTAGCCTCAAGATTGAAAGAAAAAAATTTATTGGCACCAACAGTAACAATTACAACATACAGAACTCGAGAAAAAGAGTTATTACAATTTTTTAGTGAAAATGAAGGATAAGTGTATTGTAATGATATCGCGAAGCTGCTTATAGACATGGGTTCAAAAGAGTACAAATCTACTGAATGGCGCCTTTTTATTGATAGTTGCAAAAGAAGTTTAAAATGGGTCTTATTGCACAATGGAAATAAATTTGCATCAATTCCAATTGCCCATTCAACGAAACTCAAAGAAGAATATGAAAATGTAAAATTAGTTTTAGAGAAAATTAAATACTCTGAGCATCAATGGCTGATCTGTGTGGATTTAAAAATGGTTAATTTTTACTTGGCCAACAAAGTGGGTATACAAAATACCCTTGCTTTATTTGTATGTGGGATAGTAGAGCAAAGCAACTTCATTGGGAACAAGATGTTTGGCCTGTAAGAAATTCTTTAACTGTCGGTAAAGCCAACGTAATAAGGAGCCGCTGGTGAGCAGAGACAAAATCATACTTCCACCATTACATATTAAGTTAGGTATGATTAAGCAATTTGTAAAAGCGTTGAACAAAGACGGAAATTGTTTTAATTACATTTGCAGAAAATTTTGTGTTGGTTGTCGAAAATTTCCTAGGTAACCATGAAGCAGCAAATTATGAAGAAATTGTGCAAAATATGCTGACAAACTTTCAGACTTTAGGAGCAAATATGAGTATTAAGTTACACTATCTCCGCAATCATCTAGATAAATTTCCGGATAATTTAGGAAATTATAGTGAGGAACAGGGAGAGCGGTTTCATCAAGATCTAAAAGTGATGGAAGAAAGGTATCGAGGTCGATGGGATTGTCACATGATGGCAGATTACTGCTGGTCTTTGAAAAGAGATTGTCCCCTGAAAAATTATAGAAGAAAAGCTCATAAAAGGCGTTTTATGGAAATATGAAATATATTTTCGACATTTTCCTCTTTATTTACTTCGATGTATCCGAATTTCTCAAAACATAACAGACATTATAAATATATCTGTTATTTGTTCCTTGTTTTACGATTTTGTTATGTAAAATGAAAATAAAGATTTAAAAGAAATCAGAGCAAATCCTACAAAATCATTGATAGTTTCACGAATTGTGTGCATAAATAGACCCAAAATCATTTTCATATCTAGGGCAACAAAACCATTGTAGACCAGTGTAATACCTCTCTTTCGAGTTATCACTCGACCCATCTACCCTCTTCCAAATTTTCAAGGGTGGTCACCCCTGCTCTAGGGGTTGAAATTCGGGAAGAAGATGGTACTTGATGATGACTGCCATTGATCAGCATGGATCTGTTCCATTTTACTTCACTGAAACTTGAATAGTCTCAGGGAAATAGTCTACCCTATCTTTCAGTTGCTCACCCTTTATCTTTTACAGTTTTCAATTAAAAATAGAAATTCGTTCAAGGTAATGTAGACAAAGATACCACCTTTCTTTTGAGTCATCACTCGACCCATCTTCCCTATTCAAAATGCTCAAGGATTGCAACCTCCGCTTAGGGGGTTGATATTTCAGGCAAGTTTTGTACCCCAAAAGATGTCCCCCTTGAAACAAAAATCGACCTGTTTTTGCGATTTGATCAGAAATGAATATCTTGGTAGATATAGCCTTTGTTTAGTTTTCGTTGAAACACTCTGTATATTGCTAGCTTGTAGTTTTTTCACAACATTGAAGAAAACGTCATATATATCTTCGCCACGGATCTTCCCCTTCAAAGGAACGATTGTCGAAAATTCTTCCTTAGCCAACATGTCATTGAGTACCATCCGAATAAAAATACACAAGCTAGGCAGCGTCTGTCATGTTGGTGGATTTGTCTAACTGTAAAGAAAAGTATGTACATTTCATGATATGTTTCAGTTTATCTGCCATGTCCTGACTCATGAGTTCAATACGCCTTGTGACAATCAGAAGAGATAACTGAAGTTCTCTAATAGCAGACATGATTTCTGTTTTATCTTTAAAATCTCCAAATAAAGTCTCACCCGCTTTAATAAATCCTTCCTTCACAACCGATCCATCTTCGAATGGTTTCTTGTGTTTCGCCATTATATGAGATATTTTAAATGACGCGATCGTAGCAGCTTTTAATTGGTCTTGTGAACATGGTTTGTTCTTTTTTCAAACAAGAAATCAAATCACGTACTTTTCGTTTTCTTAATTCACTCTGTCGCGGAAAATCCTTTTCATAGTTTTCATGAACCGTTTTATGATGCCTGTCTAAATTACCAAGCACAAATAAGACAAATGCACTTATCCTATACCATACAAAAGAAAAATTCTTCCTCCCAATCGTTATTGAAATGATACGTTTTAGACTTCTGCGCTGCACTCATTTTGTACAATTTATAATAACTTTGTATCTAACGTACTATTGCTTTCAAGTTACAATTCACAATGACTCCAATTCCTGAAGGCGCAACATTTATATCGGCGTGAACGAAAGTCTCGAATGTTCTCGTCAAACGCGCCCGAAATTTCAAAAACAGCGACAGAATAAAAAACGCGGTTATTCTTTGACAAGTACCGCGCGTTCCTTTGATAAAGCCGCCTTTTGCCGCTAGTAGAGTGTTATTTCAATACGTAATAAATTTTTGTAGTTTAGTTACCTACTTATTAAAAATTTTTTTCTTCTCCAGATCTACTCAAAAAGCACTAGCGATCGACCGTTTGAGCACCTCTGCGTTACATGATTGAAAATCTCTGAACCAAAAAAATTAAACACTACAAAGGTGAGCAAAAAAAATGTATGAAATACATTCGCAAAAATGCTCGCTGAAAGAAATCGGGAACGGGGAGCGAGAGGTGTCCCGAACAAAAAGATCACAGCCGCGTGCGGAAAAGCGGATCAAGTGGAGTGAGAAATCGGATCATTTATAGTTTTCGAAATACCCATTGTACTGATAATGCTATTCGTAGTTACCGAGATTCTTAAGGGTTATCGCCGTGGCGCCACGTCGCTTCCCGAACTGAAAACCAATTAGACCCAATAATTATTGGGTCTTATGCTATTCTCGATTCGCGATCGAAGCAAGAAATATTGAAAATTTTTAATGAGAATTGTCTTTGATGATTCTAGTTGAATGGTGGAAAATGTTCAATCTTATAAATGTGAAAGTCCAGCATCGTATTTGTGCTGGAATATAGTACGGAAGCACTATACGAATAGACACTGGATGCTCCAACAGTTCTAATTTTAATTCACTGATTTTGCCAATGGTATTATCGTAAGTAATACCACAAGAGCTCAGATTTGGTCGAATATTTTTCCATGCTCGTTTTCAAATACGTGCAGGCAATTCAATGAGAACTGGGCAACAAAATCACGAGAGCGTAGCTCTCGTGATTTTGTCGAGCAGGTCGAGTTGAATTACCGAAAAGTATGTATGAGAAATGGCTATTATGAAATCTATTTCGTTTTTGGTCCTACCATCGGGGCTTTGCCAAGTCCATTTGCGTTGGAATTTCTTTTGGAAAAAGGTGTTCATCACATGAAGTTGATGCTGCTGCAAGAAATTCAGGAGAACATTGCCCCTTTCATTTCTTCTGCCGATCCCATGGTTTCCAAAAGGTGTCTCTGAAGGGTGTTCACTGCGTCCGACTTTTACATTGAAATCTCCCATCACAATTGTATACTGTGTTGCTGCTTTCTGATGCATAGCTATAGAGAGATCTTCATAGAAGGTATCAAGCTCTCCGTCAGTATGGGCCATTGTTGGGGCGTAGGCTTGTATAATTATAATATATAATATCATAATAGCCAACAAAAAAGTAATAGTCCATGATGTTACCGTTTTGAATAGTTGCTCTATAAGAAGCGACCATAGATTGATCAGAGCAAAAGTAGTGATAAATACTAAGACAGCAAGATCAAGAATGATAAATAAGACAAACCACATGAAATGGACATCTCCTAACGATATCAACAAATTCCAAAAGCTGATAGAAACAAACCTGGAAAACCTAGAAAACGAAACATATAAAACTTTTGACGAACAAAACCAACAACTAACTGAGATCATTAAAAGTGCCGAAAAAGGTTGTAGTTCCAAAACATCGAGAGACAAGGGAAAATTAAGTCAGACAACAAAGACACTTCTGGAAAGGAGAAGACAACTTAAAAATAAACAAACAACAAATACAGACGAATTAAAATAACTGAACAAAGATATTTCGAAAGCTATCAGAAGAGACCACGAAACTACAATACAGAGATGATTACGAGAGTGATTGAGGAGAACAGGAGTTTGAAAGTACTAAGACGAAGATTGGGTCCAGGAAAGAAAAATATTTGGCAGTTGGCGGACAAGGAAGGGAACGTAACAACGAATAAAGATGAAATCCTTGAAATTACCAAAGGTTTCTACCAAGAGCTCTATCGACTAAGAGAAAACCAAACAGAAGAAAACTCTTTACCTAAAATACTAAACGTTGGGTCAGAAGATATACCAGATATAACAATAGATGAGATATCAACGGCATTAGCAGAGATGAAAAATAATAAAGCACCTGGTGATGATGAGGTTGTGGTAGAATCTCTGAAAGCAGCGAGAGATCCAGAAGTTGTTCAATGCATGCCTAACGGAGGGTGTAACTCCAACCCAATGGAACAACGCCGTGGTGGTGATAATGCACAAAAAGGGAAACATCACTGACCTTAACAACTATAGACCCATCAGCCTTTTATCGCACATATACAAACTCTATATGAAAATTATTACAAAAAGGTTGACAGTCAAGCTTGACTTCTACCAGCCCTACGAGCAGGCTGGTTTCCGGAGCGGATTTGGTACGAATGATCATCTACAAACTATTAAAACCTTAATAGAAAAATGCCTCGAATACAATAAACCCCTGGTTCTCATCTTTGTAGATTATGAAAAGGCATTCGATACCATAAACCAACGTAAAATGTTAGAGGCTCTAGCCGAGTGTCGCATAGACCATCGATACATGGCACAGATAAAGTACATATATGATCATGCCACAGCTTGTGTGAAACTTCACGCAAAAACAGAAACATTCGAAATACAGAGGGGCGTGCGACAGGGAGATCCGATTTCGCCAAAACTCTTTATAACCCTACTCGAGTATATGTGCAAAAGGATAGACTGGGAAAATATGGGTATAAATATTAATGGGGAATACTTGAACCACCTTAGGTTTGCCGACGACATCGTCCTCATATCCGACAACATAGGAGATGCAAAAGAAATGCTTGAAAGGCTCAAACAAGCTTCTGAAAGGGTTGGACTAAAGCTGAACGCGTCTAAAACACAATATATGACCAATCTCGTTACAAGTGGAAATATTCAGCTAGGTGATGCTGAAATTGAACAAGTCCAAGCCTACAAATATCTTGGACATGAAATCAAAATAAGTCGAGACAACCTGTGAAATCTTTAGAAGAATTGGCCTTACTTGGGCAGCGTTTGGTAAACTGAGCAATATCTTGAAATCAGATATCCCAATTTGTTTGAAACGAAAAGTTTACAACCAGTGTGTGTTGCCTGTCATGACTTACGGCGCGGAAACTTTAACTCTGACCAAGAAATCGGCCAATAAAGTTCGAGTGGCCCAGCGTGCCATGGAGAGATGCATGCTCGGATTATACCTTAGAGACCGAATATCAAATGACATAATCAGGCAAAGAAGTGGGGTTGAGGATGCTATTAGTAGGATCGCCACACTTAAGTGGAAATGGGCCGGACATCTGGCAAGAACCACCGACGGAAGATGGACCAAGAAAATTCTAGAATGGCGACCAAGACACGAAGCAAAAAGAAGTATAGGACGTCCCCCAACAAGGTGGTCTGACGATATAAAACGCATCCAGACGAATTGGATACAGACGGCACAGAACAGAAGGATGTGGCATAGTTTACGGGAGGCTTATGTCCAGCAGTGGACAGAACGAGCTGCTTGATGATGATGATGTATGAGAAAACGAGCTTAGAAAAATATCCTGCCAAATCTGAGCTTATCACCTAAATGAAAGGCGTATCTCGTTGCAACAATTCTGTTCTAGACACATCAAACGCAGGGCCACCACCAAGCATCCCACATGTTCAATGGAATATGTCTGAATTAAAATTCAAAGTGCTTATGATCAGTTGCGTTCTTTAACAACTGAATTGTAAAAAGCAGTGGGTCCTGATGTAATACTACTAAATGTTTTGAAGGAATGTGCTCCAGAGTTAGCATCTGTTCTTAATCGTTTGTTTCAGATTTTATATGAGAGCCGCACGATTCCGGAGTGTTGGAAAGTTGCTAGGGTACAACCGATTCCAAAAAGAGGGCTGAGCTTATAAAATATCTCGAGTTACAGGATATCATCAGTGATCTGTAATACGGTTGCTGTAGATAACGATCAATTGGTGAGCCCGTTTCATACGTTCTGTGGACGACAACAATCGAAAAGGATGGCGAATAGTGAGCCATTGCTCTCAATATCTCAAAGGCTTTCTTCTGTAGAGTGATTCAGGTGGTAGTTGATAGTAATAAAAAACAAGTACTGTGTTTTAAGGAATTTCACTTAATAATTGCGATTCGTAACGCGTTTCACTACACCGTAGCTTCTTCTGAAACGCGTTACGAATCGCAATTATTAAGTAAAATTCCTTAAAACACAGTACTTGTTTTTTATTATTGATAATGGAATTTTACCAAGTAAAAGCCTCCCAAATTCAAATGGTAGTTGATAGTGCAACGAGTGATTCTTTTCAGGTTAATACCGGAGTATCCCAGGGCTCCACACTCTTGTCAACTCTTTCTCTGTCCCAGAATACAAAACATGAAAGACATCCCTTGTACCACTCGAAAAACACAAGTGAAGAGCAATTTCCGGTATTTCTAGAGGTGACTGAACTTTGTAAATGTGTCAGACTATCAGAATATCGTTTGTTGAATCAGAGAAATCGATGAATAGTTGTAGCAGAACACCCGGTATACTTATCGAACCCGCCTCGTATCACTTCAATTTCAACGTGAAAACAAGAAATTGAAAGGCGAGACTTACTCGATCCATTCGAAAACGTCACACAGCCGATTACGTTTACGAAAACTTGTAAACATGAAATTGTTCGAACAATTGACCGTGAATTTTAGCGGTAATGAACGCGGGTCGTAGACAAATAGAAGAATTTAAATGAAGCCGGATTTCGAATTCGATATCAGGTGAAGAGCGACTGAATGGATTTCGCAAACAGGCCTCTCTACGTTCTCCACATGACTGATTTTTTCCATGAATATTGCATAATGAACTATAGCAGGCCTTGAATATGCCATAGCTCGTTCGATATTAATGGGGCTTCAAGGGGTTTTCTCCCCTTTCGCGAAACGTGATTTTGCACGTTCAGGTGTCGCATTAGTTGGGGGAGTTTTGAAATTTTCCGTGAATTGGGTTTTGTGATGAAGATTTTTTTCTACACAAATCATCATATGAGACTATTGGAAAAGATATTTCTCGGCAGAGCCTATTGGAAAAGGTGAATTTCGTTTTCCAGTCAGGGGAATCACCTCAGCAAAACTGACTGGTGTACCGGTATGGAGTGAGCGTTGAGATATAAATGTAGTTTACATTTGTTATGAACGACATTTAATTTTTTTCTTAACATTACAGTCGTTGAACAATCAACATCATCATTTTTCATTTTGTTGAAAATGTCAAAGTAATGATTTGCGGAAAGCATCAATTTCTTGTTTCCATTTGAAGAAAAGAATGCTTGTCGATGGTGCAAAATGAAGAGTGTGGAAGACTTTTTTTGATTGAGGGGGTCGTTACTTGATGAAAATCGATATACATATTTTCAATGAAATAAAACTAAAGTATTTAGATTTTCACTATATTAACAAAACTATGACCGGTTTCACCACACTGTGGCTGCATCAGATAGATACAAACTAATGAACAGAGTTATTCCTTATATATTAATCTTATTTACTACTTAATATTACAATAGGTACAAGAGGTATCTTGAAAAACCCATCGGAGTACCACACCCTTCTGATCCCACCAAACATTGCCTTCTAACCGAATCGATCTGTTTTTGCATTCGATGAAGTCAATAAAATCGCAAAAACGAAAAGCATGGATTACTGTTGGTATCAAAACTTTCTCCAGGAATAAATGGAGATATATAAGAAAATTGAAGCACAGGTATCTGATGACTTCTTAAGAGCATACAGTGGAATACTTAGAAGAGTTGTTAGACAGGCCAAAAAGATGTACAATGAAGAGTGCATATTACGATCAAAAAATAAAAATTTTGTAACATGGAACTTGATAAGGATACACAGAAATGGGGTCAGAAGAGGGGTCTCTATTTTGGAGGAACTGAGTGGAGGAGAGCAGGGATATCAGGAAGTATTGAATTATACTTTGGATCTATCTCATAGCTTTCAAACAGTCTGAAATAGTTTGTTTCTGCCTTAAAGTGTCATCTTCATCCAATATTGCTTGCAGTTCGGCATCTTCAAACTTTTTTGGTGGTCTTCCACATTTTTTTTTCAATGAAATAAAACTAAAGTATTTAGATTTTACTATATTAACAAAACTATGACCGGTTTCACCACACTGTGGCTTCATCAGATAGATACAAACTAATGAACAGAGTTATTCCTTATATATTAGTCTTATTTCCTACTTAATATTACAATAAGTACAAGAGGTATGTTGGAAAACCCATCGGAGTTGCTTACTTTATGAATTGAAAAGATTGAGTAAAGGAGAAGGATTTAGATCTAATTGACTATTAAGTAACCTACCTGAATTCTTTTCTTTGTTGATCTCTAAAATTTCCAATAGATTAAGTTTTTGTCTATCATTCTCATTGTCTAAAATTTTGAAATTATCATTGAAGTTATGGTTTTCTTCGAGTAAGTGATAAGAATAATGGGAATCTGATTTATGATAATTAAAACTACGTTTGTGCTCGGATAACCTAACTTTGAAATTTCTGAAAGTTCTACCGATATAAATTTTATTACAATCCCCGCAAGACAGTTTATAAACACCGGATTTATTACTTTTGGCAATTTTAGATTTGCAGTTTTTGATATGTCGGCTTAAAGAATTATCAGTTCGTAATAATAGTAAAAAACGCTTTAGAGTATGCCAAGTCTATAATACCTACCAACCAAAAATATAAACTTTTCATTGAAACCCGCAACCACCAAAACTCCCTCGTCAAACTCCATAAAACAGGGTATCCCATTAGACCAGTAGTTTCATATTTTCAAGATCCAGCTGCAAAACTTTCACGCTTTCTCATAGATATCATTCGACAGTACGCTAATTTCGAACCTAAATTCTCAATAAAAAACTCTTTAGTCCTAATAAATGAAATTCAGCACACGATACTACCACCGAACGCTACATTTACGTCATGGGATGTAGTAAATCTTCCCTAGTGTTCCACCTAGTGATACAGTGAAACTCCTCGAGAACGCCCTTCAAATTAATTAAGTCAATCCGATAATTCAATCAGAAATCTTACACCTTTTAGAAATTTGTTTAGAACAAAATTATTTTAACTTCAATGGAGTATTATATAATAGTAAAAAAGGTTTAATCATGGGTAATCCTCTGGCGAAAATGATTTTTCTATTTTTCATAAGCCATCACATACAGATATTACTATTCACAGCTCATCTACATATCCTTATCCACATAAATTAGCAGCTTACAAGAGTATGGTACATATACTCATTAATATCCCAATGTCACAAAATAATTTCATAAAAGAGCTAAATATAATTAAACAAATAGCAGTCAATAACGGTTACAGTTCTGATATGATTGAGAACATGATTTCACGCAAAAAAATTCAGAAAGCAATCCACGAAGTATAAAAAGTTCTAACACAAAATTCAACAGCTTAACTTATATTGGAAATCTAAATCTGGTAGTCTAAAATTTAAATCATTCCTCTCGCATTATAATTTCAATTCATTGCATTCATAGCATTCCGAACTGATAATTCTTTAGGCCGACCTATCAAAAACTGCAAATCTAAAATTGATAAAACTGATAAATCCGGTGTTTATAAACTGTCTTGCGGGGATTGTAATAAAATTTATATCGGTAGAACTTTCAGAAATTTAAAAGTTAGATTATCCGTGCACAAACGTAGTTTTAATTATCATAAATCAGATTCCCATTATTCTAATCACTTACTCGAAGAAAACCATAACTTTAATGATAATTTCAAAATTATACACAATGAAAATAACAGACAAAAACTCAATCTATTGGAAATTTTAGAGATCAACAAAAAAAGAATTCAGGTAGGTTACTTAATAGTCAATTAGATCTAAATCCTTCTCCTGTACTCAATCTTTTCAATTCATAAAGTAAGCAACTCTGATGGGTTTTCCAACATACCTCTTGTACTTATTGTAATATTAAGTAGGAAATAAGACTAAAATATAAGGAATAACTCTGTTCATTAGTTTGTATCTATCTGATGAAGCCACAGTGTGGTGAAACCAATCATAGTTTTGTTAATATAGTAAAATCTAAATACTTTAGTTTTATTTCATTGAAAAAAAAATGTGGAAGACCACCAAAAAAGTTTGAAGATGCCGAACTGCAAGCAATATTGGATGAAGATGACACTTTGAGGCAAAAGCAAATGGCAGCCGTGTTAAATGTTGCACAACAAACTATTTCAGACCGTTTGAAAGCTATGAGATAGATCCAAAGTATAATTCAATACTTCCTGATATCCCTGTTCTCCTCCACTCAGTTCCTCCAAAATAGAGACCCCTCTTCTGACCCCATTTCTGTGTATCCTTATCAAGTTCCATGTTACAAAGTTTTTATTTTTTGATCGTAATATGCACTCTTCATTGTACATCTTCTTGGCCTGTCTAACAACTCTTCTGAGTATTCCACTGTATGCTCTAAAGAAGTCATCAGATACCTGCGCTTCAATTTTCTTATATATCTCCATTTATTCCTGGAGAAAGTTTTGATACCAACAGTAATCCATGGTTTTCGTTTTTGCGATTTTATTGACTTCATCGAATGCAAAAACAGATCGATTCGGTGAGAAGGCAATGTTTGGTGGGATCAGAAGCGTGTGGTATATCATGAGCTCCCAAAACCTGGTGAAACAGTTATTACCAATCGCTACAGACAAAAAATGATAAATTCGAAACATTCATTGATCGAAAAACGACCAGAATGGGCAGAAGACGCGGCAAAGTAATTTTGTTACACGACAATACACCTGTATACAAATCAGGTTCAGGATACAATCAAAGTACTTGGCTAGGAGCTTCTACCCCACCCGCCATATTCTCCAGACTTGCATTAAAATAAAAATATCACAACTTTTCTCAAAAAAAAATTCGTTCGATTAGGAATAGAAAATGAAATCTGTCGATGGAAGATCCTCTACAAAATGATATGTTAGTTCAAAAACAGCAAACTATCTGTTGGTGGGAATGCAGTTTCGCTTATTTTTATTCTTTTTGACTTTCTATGTATAACTGTGTCCAAATAGGTGACTCAACATTCATTTCGAAAAATCTTTATTTTGGTTCCAAATCAATTTCATCGTCTTCAGATACAACGCACTTAGGCCAACGATTTTCCAATCTTCAAAACAGTTGTTAAAGTCGATTTCCCAGATGGCCTTCAGCTCTCCCTTCGATTCGGCTTGTATCTCTTCTATTGACTCATAACGGTGTCCCCAGAGCGGTCTTTTGAGTTTACTGAATAACCAGATGTCTTCTTCTTCTTCTTCACCGTGTAGAAGGCGTAGCGCCTGTTCAGTTTCGGTTTCCCTGCAGCAGTTCTTGTGAAGTTGATTGCCAACTGTCCCGCCATCGTTTTGGTGGTCGTCCAACGGGTCTTCTTCCGTGTGGTATGTTGTTATATACGATTTTGGCTATTCTATCTGTGGTCATTCTGTTTACATGCTGGTTCCATTCTCTTCTTCTTTTTCTTACCCATCTTACAATATCGTCTGTTTCACATTTTTCCCTTATGTCGGTATTTCTTTGTCTGTCATTCAATGTGTAACCGGTTATAGTTCTTAGCGTTTTCATTTCTGTTGTTCTTAGTATCCTCTTTGTTACCGACGTTTCCGCTCTTGTTTCTGCCCCGTATGTCATAATTGGTTACACACATGTTTTGTAGATTTGCATGGTATACTGAGGTGTTTATTTCTCCAAATTGGTTGTTTAGATGTCCCGATACTGCAGCTGCTTTGTTAACTTGTCTCCTCACTTCATCTTCAAGGTATCCTGTGCTTGTTATTTTGCACCCTAAGTATTCGAATGACATAACTTGGTCTATAGTGGCGTTGTCTATTGTTAACTTGCAGCGCAGAGGTTCCTTAGCTATGGTCATGCATTTTGTTTTACTTGTTGAGATTTCCATATTGAATTTTTTTGCGCGTTTGCTAAAGGCGTATAACATTCTTTGTAGGTCGTCTTCTGATTCTGCAATGAGTACGGCGTCATCGGCATAGCATAAGATGTTAATTTTGTAGGTTCCCATGCGGTATCCTAATTCCAAGTGATTTTAACGGTCTCTACAAGTTGGTCCATAACAGTATTAAATAGTAGAGGGCTAAGACTATCACCTTGGCGGATGCCCGACGTTGTTCCGAAATGCTGCGTTAGGGTATGGTTTGTTCGTATTTGCGTTGTTGTATCAGTGTTCAGATCTTTTATGAGTCATATATTTTTTGGGTACCTTTTTGCTTTCCAGTATCTTGATTACATCCTTCAGTTGGACTCTGTCGAAGGCCTTCGTTAAGTCTATGAAACAAAGATATGCTGGAGTGTTATATTCGAAAGACTTTTCTACTAATTGCCTCGTATAAATAGTGCATCGACCGCGGGCCGGTTTTTTCGAAAGCCTTGTTGCTCTTCGCTGATTGGCATTGTTGACGTTATGTCATCGGCAAGAATCTTTGTAAGCAGTTTCAAAGAGGTGCTTAATAAGGTTATTCCGCGATAGTTGGCAGGATTTGTTTTGTCTCCTTTTTTAAAGATAGGCACTGTTACACTTCTTTTCCATTCTTCTGGTATTTTTCCGTGTTGAATTATGATGTTAAACATTTTGTGTACTCTTCTCTCATGGCTTCTCCGCCATATTTGATCATCTCATTTGTTATCTTATCTTCATTTGGAGCTTTCCTATTTTTAAGTTTACTTATTGCCATAGCTACTTGCTCTTTCGTGATTGTTACCGGTTCATTTATAATGTCATTTTTAAGTCTTCTTCTGGGGTTCTTCTTCATATTCTGATTCGGTGTGAAGATTTTTGAAGTATTTTTCCCATGTTTCGTTTGTGATTGTTTTCAGTTGTATAGTTTCATTGGTGTCCTTTTCATACCCTTAATAATTTCCAAATTCGTTTTTGCGCTCCGTATATATCCGCTTCCATTTCAGCACTAAATCTCTGCCAGTATTCTTCTTTAATTTCCCGAACTCTGTTATTCACCCTATTTCTTATTTCTATGTATCTATTTCGGTTCTCTGGTGTCGGATGGTTCCTATATTCTAGATATATTTGTTTTTTTTTCCTTTGTAATGTTTTTGACTTCAGTGGTGAACCAGGGTTTATTTATTAGGACCAGATGTCACACGGTACCAAATCAGGTAAAAATGGGGGTTGTGGAACAATATGAGTCGACTTTTTGGCGAAATGGTCAGGAAGAATCAATGCAGTGAGAGATGGTGCAAAAACCAACATTGTCTCACCACAATTCCGGCCTTTGTAGGCAAATAGCTTTACGAAAACAACGCATAACGCCCAAATAATATTCTTTATTAACGATTTCACCAGGTTGAAGGAACTCAAAATGTACAACAGCGACTTTGGCGCGGTGTTTTCGGCCTTGCATCACCTATAGCACGATATTCGCTTGATTGATCGGTTGCTTCTGGGTCGAAAGCACAAATCCATGTATCATCTTCTGTAATAATGCGTTTCATTAGGTCAGATAGTCAGAAAGCATTATTTTACACACTTCAAAGCGACGATATTATTTCAGAAAATTCATTGTTTTAGGTACCAATCGAGAGTTGGCGCTTCAAATAGTATTGACTGATCCTTTTGAAATGCCAACTTGATCAGCAAGATCTCTGATTATTTATCTTTGATTTTTTAAACCTAAGCTTTTACTCGTTCTCGACCTTTTCGGAACAAACAATTTCTTCGACATAACCTCATCACCAAAGGCTTTTTGCACCAACCTCAATGAATCAACAGCAGAGAATTCATTCCGCATACAGAATTAAATGCAACTTTTTGCCCAACAAATGCGGACATGAAAATCGAAAAATATACTTCTAGGAGCCCACAAAACGAAACGTACCTCAAACACTAATGAATATTTTGATGTGAATCTTCGCATAGATCCAGTTCTACCAACCTAAAAATATGAGCACAGCCCCAAATCCATTTGCGCGCGCAGTTTGAATTCAAATGTCACCTTACTTTCTGGGCACGGTAGTAGATATATCTTTTATCTCACAGAAATTCAATTCAGTTGATTTTATTTTCACATGAGTTCATTTCAGTTGTTTTATAGAAATTTCCTGTTGTTTTTGTGAATCTATGGCTGTATCATAATCATTTCACTTTCACTCTTGTTCTTGTTCTGTATTTGTGTTTCCATCAATAACTTTATGAATTCATTTCAGAGTCTTACGTTGAATTTCATTTGAGTATTTCCGATCAAATGTTAATAATTGAACCTTCATTCTCGCTCTTATTGAATATAAGAGGAAGTTCAGTGTTTTAATGCAGTTGTGTTCTGATTTAAGTTTCAAGTTTTTCGATTCAAGAAGATTGAATGTGGAAGTTTTCGGTGAAAAAGCTTCACTTGAATTCTGAAAACAAATACTTGACTTGAGCTTGTCTGGACTTCAAGTCAAGCCTTGAATCCCTATTGAACTGTTCTCAAAGACCAAGCCGCTGATACCAATCAATTTCGTGCTGATAATTCATTTGATGAAACAGAAAATATCCGAGCGAACGGTCTTGATTCCCAACCGGTAAGCGAGTGTCAATTTTCTATTTTAGAACGCAGTCGTCGGAATTTTTCTGCCGTCTGTCTCTAGATAAGGGCGACTGCGAAAGGCGGGCGGCGTGGGGCGGAACGGGGCGTCCCCGTAAATGACTGCGAAATAAAACTGAGATTGAACATTAAGTGAATTAGTTATGAAGCGGGGACTTGCTAATATCTCGTAATAGCTCACGGGGTGACGCAGGAAATGGATTTACAAGGCGGAGAAGGAATCGCGACAAGAGGAACTCGCGAAATCTGGCGGAACGCGGGCGACGCCGCCTCACCTTTTGCCGTCACCGTATTCGCGAAGTTAAACATAGATCTTATTGAATTTTCTCAGGAATAATTCTTGAATATATTTCGAAAACTTCGAACAACTTAATTATCTATAGAAGTATCCTTGAAATATGTCTTTTTAAAAAAGCGATTATATTTTGATTTTCTATAGAACTAAGTCTTATTTCCAAATGCATTAATAAGCAAGAAAATAAGAGCTATTTTTAATTTGAAATATCCGTCATTTTTATTCAACATTATGGTCGATAGTTTAGTTCTTAGTTCAAAATCTGAATCGACAAATTTATTTCATTTAATTAATGAATTTAATCTTATCAGATTAACATTAATTAATAATGAATTTTTAATTTAGGAACACCTTTACTATGAATACAGAATTTAAAGCAATCTCCACATGTAGCCCGGGTAGCTCAGTCGGTAGAGCATTGGACTTTTAATCCAAGGGTCCAGGGTTCAAGTCCCTGCTCGGGCGGTAATTTTTTGCACATTTTCATTAAATTTTTTCAACTTACCTCCACGTAAGGTTCAAATATGGCCATTTCTCCCCTTGCAATGTAAATCGTTTCCGACGTCCAGACGTCTGTTGAATTAATTTATCGGGAAGTCCACAACGCGGCGTCTTCAATAACTTGACGGTCGCGTCATCTAGCAGTCCGGTAACGGGGATGCCCGCAAACTGTTGTAGATCACTCAAACTAGTCCGTACAGATTCCTCTGTCCTTAGCGCGAAAGCGCCATCTTTCGCTTTCGGCAAGTATCCGAACTTCATTAGGTAACTTTGCTGGAAAGAAAACTGTAATAAGTGTTTCATACATATTGATTTTGAAATGTAGATTCAGATATTAACGAAGGTGTCGCTTTTAACCAAGAACTCACAGAGCATAACGAAAGAAAATTAAACGAGAAGTGTGAAGCTCTGGGTGAAATTTGGAACATAGAACACATAGTGTACTTACTACAAATATAACCTAGAATTTGCATTGATTTATCTGTCATCATTTTAGGTTAGATTCAAATGGATTCTAATATTTTGTTAAGATTGAATGAAAGATATACATTGTATTCTATCTTTATATGAAACTAGTACAAAGGAAGGCCCGTTCGATGTTCGAATTACAAGTATATTGTATCAAATGAACATTGTTCTTTCAATTAGTGAAGTCGGAAAAGTTCTTTATTTTATATTTTACGCGACATGAATCTTAGTAAGCTGCCGTTTTGTTGACGTCGTGACTTCTTCACCTTCTATTTTCAAAGTCATGATACCGTGTCTGCACGAGGTAAGAAAAAAGAAATATCGGAGGAGTTGCATCAATCAATTGCCTTTCCTTTTCTCTCCTGATGTCAATCAAATCTCTAACACAACATACACAAAGATGTCGATAGCTTGAACGCGATGTCATTCAGTTTGTTTAGAGTACTTTTCAATTGAAATAGGACCTTAGTGAGCTCTATATCAAAAGAGATGTGTTTATGATTCTTGCGAGAACCGTGGAAAAGTGAAATCCAGTTGCGAGAACATTCACTATTTATTGGGAAAAACTGAAATCTGACACGAAATTTCATTTTCGAAAACTGCAAAAACAATTTCGAGATACGAAAACTTCCGGGATATAAGAAAAAGAGCAAGCTATCATATTCCAGTTATACACTTTTTTGCCTGAGAAAGAAAACTTTAACTTCATTCTTATTTTTTCTTTTATTGATTGTATCTTACATATACCGAGAGCGTTTTAGTGTTCCACCACTTGAGCGTGAGTAATAGAGTGTTAAAGACACAAATAGCATATGACAGATGTTATATAACGTCAAGACAGTTCTGCCACTTGTACTTTATGTTCTTTCGACAGGTGATGAGTGAAAGTTCAATTTTTCTTGGTAAATCAATAAACTGACACCATCTTCCCTGTTCTGGGTGAAGGTTTTATTCAACAAGGCCATTTCAATGTCACACATCAATACAGCAGTAACCAACAATTTTACGGCTTATCGGATTACAGACCTCGCTTCTTCTTCAATTGTTTGATTTGCAAGAATAATTGGAAATAACTTGTACTTAATAAGAATGAAATACAGACTGGAACCATCAATCCTTTGTAATAAAAAACAAATCAGGATAAAAATGAGTTATAAGACAATTCAGTCCTATTAACTGGTATGAGTCACAATGTATAATATAAATAATTCTGAACTGTTCTTAATTATTGTTGGTAATGCTTGTACCATCTTCATTATATGAGATCCATTTTTTTCCGCGAGGACAGAACCGTATTCAGAATATATTGGGGATGACTTCGTCTCTTACTGTGTGATATTTTTGTGCCACAATCGTATTCCGCCTTTCATTGAAACCAAACAGTCAGTTTAGATTGAAGAGAAAGTTATATACAATTTTTCCATTGTTGTGATCGACCTCAGGTATTGAGTAGTGTCCTTGTTTTTTCTACAGTTTGAATCATTCATTAACAATTTCTTGTAACCAACACATCCATAATGGGAAGCTTATATCTTACCGGTGATTACAGTTTTCACTCATAACAGAGTTTTCTTATCCTGAATGGTCATGAATACACTGCTATTCATGTCAATATCAGATAAAATACGAAATTTATCACTATTTGAATGAACACATTGAAGCCTTTTATTCAGGGAACAATATTCAATCTTCCGTTAAATTAAATTCTGATGTTATGACAAGGATACTGCAGTTTTGGTCTTGTTTGACCTTGGGTTGCATACCTACAACATCAAGCCAGACTACTACCTACTAATACCAATTCTTTGGAAGGTACAAAGTGTATATATACACGTGGCGCCCTCCAATGAACCGACACAAAGAACTACCAGAGTTACCGGGATGAACGATGAAGAAAAAAGAAGATTAAAACGATGAGAACTTTGGCGAACAGATTTCGTGAGTTCAATATTTCAATAATTATAGTACCCACGTTTTTCTCGTAAACGAGTTTTCGACATCTAATAAGAGTATCCTTTTTCCGGTAGTTTGGGGAAATCAAAAATATCAGATTTGGAAATATGAGCTAATAAACGTTAGCGTTTTATATGTCATTGTGATTTCTAGAATTTCATCAAAATCATTTGAATGAAACAGATTTTATCGAATGACGACATTTTTGTTTCAATAATTCGGTTGAGGGCGTTGTTACTTGATGATAATTGAATATATTTATCAATTAGATCAAACTATGAACTTTAGCCAGTAAGGAAGCTCTGTTAACGTGGTAATTAATGTTTCAACGGTTGTGAAAAAGGGGGAATATCAGCAACCCTAAAACTAAAATAGATGAAGTTCACAGAATATGTTGAGGACCATTTATTTATTTTATTTTGGTTCTGAAGTTGTAAACATTTCCTCAGATATGTGGTACAATACTTTGTGTAAATAATTAAAAAGTAGTTTTATTTTTTATAATGTTTTTGTTCGTATATGGTTGCTGCCCTCAATGGATTTTTGGGGAGTCAACTATAATTCGAATTCAATTTATTGTAGACTCAGTTTATAAAGAATCCTTATAAATTTGGTGCGCATAACACTGCATTCTTTTATGAATTACAAACTAGTGAACATAACGGCATCGTACTTAAAAGACAGGAAGTTCATAGTACGAATAAAAATGCCAAATCTGAAGAAAGACCAATAGAGGCAGGAGTCCGACAAGTATCAATCCGGGGACAACTATTGTACAACATTTACATCTCGGACATACCTGAATCGAAACATTCAAAGATAGCACAGTTTGCTGACGACACAGGAATCTACACATCCCACAGGAATAAGAAATGCATAACAAAAATATTACAAGAAGATACCGACAAACTGGATAATCAAAATCAACGCTAACAAGTCAGTTGCAGTATACTTTGATCACAAAAACAGAAAGAAGGACACAGAAAAACCAAAAGAAATGAAGATAGCCAACCAGAAAGTGGAATGGAAAAACGAAGCAAAATACCTAGTAGTATTAATAGACAAAAACTTGAAATTCCACAGCCAAATGGAAGAAAACGCAAAGAAAGCGAGGCAGCTGCAAGTATATTTATATTCCCTCTTAAACAGGAGCAGCAAACTGTCACTAGAGAACAAAATGAAAATAATAAAAACAATTATAGTACCAAGTATAACATACGCTGGAGAAATATGGTTCACGACAACAAAATCCTACAGAAAAAGAAAACTACAGGAGACAATAAACAAGATAGTCAGGACGGCAATTGGGAGCCCCTGGTACATATTGGGCGAACAAATAAAACGAGAAGTCAATATTCAGACACTAGAAGAAACGCTAATCAAGAAGACAGAAAACTTCTTAGAAAAAATAGATAATCAGGAAAATGAACAAATAAGAAAGATTGTTCAAACAAAGATAAGAAAAACAGACAAGCACATTTCCCTGCTACAGTGGAAAAGAGGACAGGAGGACGAAGAAAAACAAAACGAAAGAAGGAGGATAAGAGAGTTATCTTCATTCGATCTGAAACCTCAAAGAGAGGCTGGTGACCCAAGACCATAAAAAGGTAAGAGTAAAACTTCTGAAAATGAGACAATAAAAAGAAAATAGTAGAAAAAAGGCAAAAGAAAGGCGAAGAGGCGGAAGGAAAGATTTTTCCGGACCTCGTCAAAATTAAAGAGACCAAAGACTTTTATGAATTGGCAGATCACTTGAAGATATTAGTAATCACAATTATCATAACGTTAGTATTGTTATAATACCCCTGTAGTAGTGAACTAATGGGTTAAGAGGATATAGATGAAAATGAATGGAATCCACAAACGGTTTTGTGCGGAAAAATTAAGTTTGATCCTATAGAGATTCCATGTGGAGTTCCGCAGGGATCCATTCTCGGACCGATATTTTTTATTATCTATACCTTTCAGCTCATGTGTTGTTCAATTTTCTGCTCGGCTCATTTATATGCTGACGACTCACAGCCCTATTTACAGTTTTCGCGCGACTCACTTGATGAAGCTCTAGAAAAAATTAATATAGGTTTGGATAACATCTTTAAGTTGTCGGAGAGTATGTGTCTAAGCATTAACCCTTCAAAAACTGTAGTTACGCTATTTGGAAGGAAGGTCATAAGAGAGGCATGTAAAGATCTAATTAAGATATCTGTGAATGGCGCAGTTTTTCCTCTGACTAGCGAGTGTCGTAATTTGGGTTTGATTATGGATGGCGATTTGAGGTTTGATTCTCACATAAACTTGCTACTTAAAAGAGCTTTCGTGAATATCAAATTGATTTATGGTTGCATAGAATTTCTGGATATTCGACAAAGAAAAATGCTTTGTGAAGCGCTGGTGTTGTATTGCGATACCGTATATGGCCCATGTCTGACAAAACATAATGTGACACGAGTTCAGAAAATTCAAAACTGGTGTGTTCGAATTGTTTTCAACCTTAGACGCACGGATCGCACGTCCTGTAGACTGCAGCAATTGGGTTGGTTGAACATGGCGAATCGAAGAAGGCTGCATGTGCTGAGTCTGTTTTACATGATTTTGAATGAGAAGAAACCCTCCTATCTGCGCCGACGAATCAAATATAGAACAGATGTTCATAGCATCAACGTCAGGTTCAGACATAAAGTTGCCATACCGCGTTATCGTGCTTCCATGTTTCAGCGTTTTTTTTCTTATATAATTGTAGATGAAATCAATAAAATATCGAGTAGTCTTTTAGGTTTGAGTTTGGATGCATTTAAGAGGAGGGTGAGGCATTGGTTTTTTGAGAGTCAGTTAAATGAGGTGTAGTCTTTCCTTGTTTCCTAATTTTTTTTTCACCAAGAAGAAAAGATCTTTTATATTTGGAGTGCATGAATTTATTTTGATTTATTTTAGTGTTTAATTCTTGTTTTCAAGATGAATAGTTGGTAAGATTAGTGATAAATATCTCTTACATAACGATGTTTCCGTACAATTGTGGGTACACTTGTCTAGTATTTGTTTCTATTTTATTCAGGTTGGATTAATCAGCTATGCTGTATCCTACCTTTTGGTATCTCTCAATGTACAGTAACTCACTCATAATAAGTTTAAGACCTTTAATGTAATTGATAGTTATAATTATTATTTCTGTACAAGATGCCAATAAAATGCTATTATTATTATTATAGACTGCACCTAAATAATTATATCCTCAAATCTGGTGGTGACTATCTCAGTAGAGGTGGATCCTACGAAAAGAAAAATAATATGTTGTGACATTGTGTAGATGACGTCTATCAGATCACAAGTTATTCGATTCCGGAAGTCAGCATGACCGGAAATGAAAAAATAATTCACTAAGACAATAGATTCTGAAACTATCGATAACATTTATTCCGTCTCTGATAAATGATACCCGAATTGAAACATTGTGACAAAACATTCGCGACTGAGTCATACATGTGTCAATTTAGGAAGCACATCTTTATCGACCGATTTTTATGGAACTCGTAACTAGATTGTCAAAGGTCACTCGATTCCGTTTATCGGAGATCAAGGCTTCCTGTTCAACACTAACGAAAGCTTAATTATATAATTTCTTTTCTGAAATCGGTCTCGTTCGGTTTCATTTGCATTTCCTTCTCGTGCATTGTCCGCAATCGAATTAGAGGAATATTGTTCGTTAAATATAGCTCGACGACTTCTTGCCTGCTAGCGCGGGCGTAGTCAATTGGATGATTGAATGACTGAATTCGTTTGGGAAAATTGGTGATATCCTACGGATCTCGTTTTTCATCCTTTACGCGATAATGGAACTAATGGAAGTATTACTTATTTGAACTGAAACGACGGGAGAGTATTTCAAACAAAACATTTTATCCTATTAGGGTAGGGGAGACATTGGTGTCTTTGGTCCATTTAAAAGCAGACACAAAACCTCATTCAATGATTTTATACTTTCGAAATATTTGAATATATGAAGAAGAACCCCCAGAAGAAGACTTAGAAAACGACATTATAAATAAACCGGTAACAATCACGAAAGACCAAGAGCTATGGCAATAAGTAAACTTAAAAATAGGAAAGCTCCAAATGAAGATAAGATAACAAATGAGATGATCAAATATGGCGGAGAAGCCATGAGAGAAGAGTACACAAAACTGTTTAACATCATAATTCAACACGGAAAAATACCAGAAGAATGGAAAAGGAGTGTAACAGTGCCTATCTTTAAAAAAGGAGACAAAACAAATCCTGCCAACTATCGCGGAATAACCTTATTAAGCACCTCTTTGAAACTGCTTACAAAGATTCTTGCCGATGACATAACGTCAACAATGCCAATCAGCGAAGAGCAACAAGGCTTTCGAAAAAACCAGTCCACAGTCGATGCACTATTTATAACAAGGCAATTAGTAGAAAAGTCTCTTGAATATAACACTCCAGCATATCTTTGTTTCATAGACTTAACGAAGGCCTTCGACAGAGTCCAACTGAAGGATGTAATCAAGATACTGGAAAACAAAGAGGTACCCAAAAATATATAAGACTCATAAAAGATCTGAACACTGATACAACAACGCAAATACGAACAAACCACACCCTAACGCAGCATTTCGGAACAACGTCGGGCATCCGCCAAGGTGATAGTCTTAGCCCTCTACTATTTAATACTGTTATGGACCAACTTGCAGAGACCGTTAAAAACTTGGGACTAGGATACCACATGGGAACCTACAAAATTAACATCTTATGCTATGCCGATGACGCCGTACTCATTGCAGAATCAGAACACGACCTACAAAGAATGTTATACGCCTTTAGCAAACTCGCAAAAAATTTCAATATGGAAATCTCAACAAGTAAGACAAAATGCATGACCATAGCTAAGGAACCTCTGCGCTGCAAATTAACAATAGACAACGCCACTATAGACCAAGTCATGTCATTCGAATACTTAGGGTGCAAAATAACAAGCACTGGATACCTTGAAGATGAAGTAAGGAGACAAGTGAACAAAGCAGCTGCAGTATCGGGACATCTTAAACAACCAATTTGGAGAAATAAACACCTCAGTATACCATGCAAATCCAGAATCTACAAAACATGTGTGCGACCAATTATGACATACGGGGCAGAAACAAGAGCGGAAACGTCGGTAACAAAGAGGATACTAAGAACAACAGAAATGAAAACGCTAAGAACTATAACCGGTTACACATTGAATGACAGACAAAGAAATACCGACATAAGGGAAAAATGTGAAACAGACGATATTATCTGATGGATAAGAAAAAGAAGAAGAGAATGGAACCAGCATGTAAACAGAATGACCACAGATAGAATAGCCAAAATCGTATATAACAACATACCACACGGAAGAAGACCCGTTGGGCGACCACCAAAACGATGGCGGGACAGTTGGCAATCAACTTCACAAGAACTGCTGCAGGGAAACCGGAACTGAACAGGCGCTACGCCTTCAACACGGTGAAGAAGAAGAAGAGAAATATTTGAAAAAAAAGTGAAATGAGATTTGAATGAGTCCCCAAAAAATCGTTTTCGAACACATGAACATAGATCAGGGGTGTTCAAACTTGAACTGCTGGCGATCTACCTCCATATTTTTCGACTACTTACGATCGACTCTGAGAGGCTGTAAGTATGTGTGATGCAGGGTTGTTGTACATACACGATATACCCTACCTACCTATAAGATTTCCGCGCAATATACATTATTTTAATCAAGTTTTGGGTAAGGTTTGGTTAGGTTCTTCTCTATAATATCAATGAAAAAACTCATAGTTATTCAAAATTGCGAAAATTGGTTGTTACAAAACAAAAGAGTTACATATGACTTTGGATGTTGAAGCGTGGCCTGCATGTCCTCAGCATACTTTTCATAATATGGTTTGTAACCACTGAGTGCTAATCGCAAGAATGATGACATATGATCGTCAGTTAGTCGATTACGATATTTTGACTTAATTATCTTCATTTCAGAAAATGCAGACAACAAGTGGGTTGACCCAAACATTGTCGCCAGTTGAAGGGAGATTGCCTTAGATTCGGATATTTATCTACAGATATAAAACACCAGAAATTTGTATCAGATGCTGTAGCCTTGAGATGTATATCTGATACAATCTGCACCAATTCATCTTCAACAGAACATGAGTTCATATTAAACTGACTTGCTATTTCAGTAGCTAATTCCTCAATGTCTTCAATTTACTTCAATCATAAAAACGCATTTCGAATTGTCCCAAAATATTTGATAATTCAGCCTCATACGTATCTTAATTCAACTGAGGAATTCTTGCTTTCAAAGACAGAAAATGTTTTAGATCTTTTCTTTCAGTTGATGTATTATAAGTTGCAATTTACTTTTGAATGGTAATCATCTCAATAATAGTTTTTTCTTTACCTTGATGCTCCAAGTTATTGGTGTTCAAGTGCATTGTGATGTCAGCTAACAACATACATATAATCGATACGTCTCACCTTAAATTAATATTTCAGGCTCTTGTAGAGTCGCAACTGAGATATGGAAGAATAGCTTGGGGGGTGCATATAATACTGTCATGAACAAACTTGTTGTGCAGCAAAAATGGCTGCCTAAAATAGTTTTTAAAAAAAAAATCACCTTTCCCTCGAAGAAGTTGTTCGAAATGTCTGGGGTGTGGGACTTGAAGCAATTGTTTTGCTCAGCATTTTTGATGCACTTGAAAAATAACATGCATAAACAAGCACCTATCATTCATTCATTGGGTACCAGATATAGCAAGTATTCTCTAGTTGTTCCCAGAGTTTCAAAAGACATTTGTCAAAGGAGTAATTTTTTCTAACCCCAAGAGTTTGGAATAGGTTACCTACAGAACTTAAAATAGAAGTAAATATAAGAAAATTCAAAAACTTGAAATACTGGTTATTCAATACAGAAAGAGAGTAGATTAACAATCTAATTGATCTCAAAAATAATTGGTATATATAAATAATGAATTAATAAACTTATTCAACAAAATTTTCGAGTAAAAATTCAATGTATGTGCAATTCATAGAGAATTCGAAATATTATTAAATCGTGCTGATTTGCAAACTTGAAGAAAATCACTAAGAGTTACTTTTCTTTTATTGTGTGAACATCGATCTTTTTGAAAATTATTCTGATTGAAAACTAAATAATTTCTTGTTTAAAACTATCTCGCCACAGGGTTTCCAACCTTTGTTGGTGTTCTTTTTTGTTTTGAATGTTTAGTCGTATGAAGTCAGTCATTTTTCGTTTTTCAACATCTGAGTGCCATCACCTCTTTCGTCTAGTAAAGCTGTTATTTCGGGCAATAACTCTTGAAACCTTTCTAGGAATTTTCCGCGACTCAACCACCTGACGTGTGAAGAACTAAATCAGTGTGTTCAGCTGACTCGCTATCTTCCAACTGCAACTTAAAGAGCAGCCGTTGCAAGCTACGTGCATGGATGGAATTCACAATTTTTGTTGCAATGCCCATAATTTACTCCGTGTTTGAAACTTTTGAACACAAAACTTGTTGATGTATAATGCAAAGGAATGAAAAAATGAAGGGAAATCTTCATTAGCTCAACACAATGCCACCAAACCATTTTTATTTCCAGTCATTGCTGGTGCACCATCGGTTGTAAAGCACACTAATTTATATATTTTTAGCTTGTAGTTTCTTACAAAATTGAAGAAAACATCATATATGTCTTCGCCACGGGTCTTCCCCTTCAGAGGAATGATTGTCAAAAATTCTTTCTTAGCCAGCATGTTATTTATACCATCCAAATAAAAATACACAGCTGGGCAGTGTCTGTCATATCGGTGGATTCGTCGAACTGTAAAGAAAAGTATGTACATTTCATGATATCATGTTTTAGTTTATCTGCCATGTCCTGACTCATGACTTCAATACGCTTTGTGACATTCGGACAAGATAACTGAAGTTCTCTAATAACAGACATGATTTCTGTTTTATTTTAAAAATCTCCAAATAAAGTTTCACCCACTTCAATAAATGTTTCCTTCACAACCGATCCATCTTCAAATGGTTTCTTGTATATTACCAATATATAACATAGTTTCTTAATTCACTCTGTGGTGGAATATCCTTTTCATAGTTTTGATGAACCGTTTTATGATGCCTCTCTAAGTTACCACGCTTAGGTATTGCAACTGACGCACGACAAATAAGATAAATGCACTTATCCTTCACCATAAAAAAGAAAAATTCTTCCTCCCAATCGTTATTAAAATGATACGTTTCAGATTTCTTCGCTGCACTCATTTTGTGCTATGTAATAATAAACTTCGTATCGAAATAGTATTGCCTTCAAGTTACAATTGCAGGCGCAACATTTATATCGGCGAGAACGAAAATTTCTAGAAAAGTGGCAATAAAAAACGCGGCTTTTCTTTGACAAGTACCGCGAGTTCCTTTGATAAAGCCGCCTTTTGGCGCTAGTAGAGTATTATTTTATTACGTAATATATTTTAGTAGTTTAGTTACCTACCATATGTATCATATGTTCAAGCAACAACATTGAATATCAGAACAGTACATCTGAAGCTATGTATATATGTATATGTTTTTTAAAGTCCTCAAATTTAAGAAAATGTCATTGTGAGTTCCCTAATAGAGGGCGAATATTCGAATCCACCCTATACGATTTTGTTTCTGGATTACTTAGTATTTGTAAATACCGCATTCATCTTTCACAAAAAACCTTGTACAAATGCCCACATTCAAATATTTCTAAGTTCACATTACAATTGAAGCATAATTCTTATCAACTGTTATTGTAATATTGTAGTTTGTTTCTGTTTAGATACCACTGAAAGATGTAAACATTTTGTTATTCACTTAAATAAACCAAAATAGATTTATCGGTAATAGTAGGCGGGCTTCAATGAATGTTGTAGTATTTTAAATTTTATCGAAATAGTATTTTTATGTTGTGCATAGATAATATCCTTCCTGTAGTTACATTACCGATAATTCGAAACCAGTGTGAGAAATCATTGATGTTTTTCAATTCTTTTTCATTTGTAACAGTCCGATTTATCGAATTATTCATTTATATCTTTTGAACTCAGTTTTCATAATTTCATTAGTAATTCAATCTCATTTCATCAAGTTAAATACTCAAACAGTTTGAAATTCGAATCAAGAATCTACAATGAAAATTATAGTTATACCCGTAAGTTGTCGATGCTATTGATCTAGGTTGTTCACAGGTTAATTGTGAAGTCAGTACTTGAAAGAAGATAATTTCTCGTTTCTGTGGGAGAACGGAAAGCAGTACTCATTCTATGTTTCATTTCCACTTTATTGTTGTGAAGAGAATAATTTCGCTTCTTATTAGTTTTTTTTGAAAATCAATAGCGTTTTTATAGAACCGAGTCTACATAAGTTCGGAATTCATTAAATTCTCTCCTTTCCATTTAGAAATCGTTTGGAATTTTATTGGAGCTGTGTTATAGCGATTGGAGTGAATAATTTTCAGTAATAGAAATTAAGTATTCTTTGATTTTCTGGATAAATTCCAATCGTCTGAGGCGTTATAAATAGTCGGTAAATTTGCCGGATTTCCTCGACAACGAATTCGATTAGAGAGTGGAGAGATTTCGAATTTTCGTTTGTTATATCAACCTAGATCAATACCAGCGACACCTTACGGGTATAACTATAATTTTTATTAGGTATCATTACCTGTAGATTCTTGATTCGAATTTCAAACTGTTTGAATATTTAACTTGATGAAATGAGATTGAATTTATTAATAAAATTATGAAAACTGAGTTCAAAAGATATAAATGATTAATTCGAGAAATCGGACTGTAACACATTCCTTCTCTTTTTCTCCTGAACGAAAGAAACGAACGTTTCAGCGGTACGCATCGAAATAGCATACAAAATTTATACGCTCAGTTCCAGTTGTGCGAATGCAATTTGTTAAATTGAATCTTCAAAGAATTTCGAATATTTTATGCTGTTCACATACATAAATTTTCCAGTTAGTTAGGCGGGCAAAACACATGGCGTGGATTTATAGATTCGCGAAGAAGAAAAAAAAAAGAGTTGGAGCACTGCTACAAGTATTTCACGAAGGATTTAATTGATGCTTTAGGACTTTGATTTTCTTTGCTTTGAGAACGTTGCCTTACGTACTTATCTAGCAGTTATTGAATGAAATAAAAAAACAAGTTGACTAATTATAATTCGAAAATTACACGATCTGATAGTTTGACCTTGAAAAAACGAAGACGTCATCGAGGAATGCTGTACAGTACAGAAAAAAATTTGAACATACAGTACAACCTCTCAAATAAGAATTTATCTTTCACCTCGATAATCCGAACGGCGTCAATATTTTCATTGAAAGTGTCTGAACAATATCTTGTCTGAATACTCGCTTCACTTGTGCAGATTAGATTCTCTTCTCACATTTAGCACCTGATATCCGTACTTATCATGTCGCGTCGACATAAAACGTTAATATTGCAGCAAAAATGCGGAATTTTGAAATAATTAGATAATGGAAAAAGTGTTTCCGAATTGGCCAGAATACACTCAATTGGAAAATCTACAGTATGCGATATAAAGAGAAAAAGAAAATCAATTGGGAATTTTATATCTTCTTCTGATTTTGGTCCTGGGGAATGACGTACGCTCAAAACTAGTGAAAACCCGAATGTTGAAAATGCTTAATACACTTGGTTCTTACCAGAACGATCTCGACATACACCTTTATCTGGTGACCCCATATGTGAGAAAGCAAGATTTTTTACACCAGTGTAACAGGTAGAGATGATTTCAAGGCAAGTCAAGGATGGTTGGAAAAATTCAAAAAAAGACACGGAATTCGACAACTCACCATATCAGGAAAGAAATTGTCCTCAGACGTTAGTGCGGTAGAACCATTTAAAAATAAATTTCTTCAAAAAATACGGGAGATGGATCTAGTGCCAGATCAAGTTTATAACCCAGATTAAAGTGGGCTATTTTGGCGAATTCTTCCAAACAAAACACTAGCCCATGCTAGTGAAACTGAGTACGAACCGTATTACATCCATGCCATGCTCTAATGCATGAGTATGTCATAAAATGAAATTGTTGGTCATCGGAAAAGCCAACAAACCCCGATCATTCAAGAACTTTCCAATTTGCCTGTTTATTATGAAGGTCAACGAAAAGGGTGGGTAACTACAGAACTTTTTTATGAATGGTTCCACAAACAATTTAATCCTGGTGATAAAAATAAAATGAACGAGCTGAAATTGTTACAAAAAACTCTGCTCTTATCAGATAATGCTCCTGGACATCCAAGAGAAGAGGAATTACTCAGTGCGGACCGAAATATTCAGGTCATGTTTCTACCTCGTAATTGTACTCCATTAATACAACCAATGGATCAACATGTAATAAATGTGAAATTGCATTCTCGAAAATCTTTGCTACTGAATATTGTGGGACAAGAAAATAACGTTTCGCAGTTACTGAAGCAATTGGACCTCAAACATGTGGTGTTTTCTCTTGAAAGGGCCTGGTCATCTGTGTACAGGAGTTAATTCAGAAATCATGGAAGAAAATATGGCCCACAAAAGGTGATGATTATGACGCAGGTGACCTGTTGTCTCTTTCACGGTTGAGAGAAAAGATTTTGCTAGAGAAAAAGATAAAAATCGCGATCTACGCATGACGACAGATGTGCTAACAAATGTATCTGGTCAAAAATTAACAACTGAAGATATTGAAGAATGGGTTTTAGGAGATAATGAGAATTCTCTCTCTGAAGCTGAAATAAGGCGATGTCACCATGAGTTCAGTGAAACATAAAGAAGCTCTTTTGTGTTTCAAGAAATGTTTGGAATGGTGCACAGAAAATTATATCCCTCAGCACCAAATATTATTATTGAATAAAGTGAGAGAGGAAGCTGCAAATTCTCATCTTCATTCAGCAGAGAATGATCCAAGACTTCTTCAGAACCTAAAACATGATCTGTGAAATGTATCACTTTCTTAAGAATATGTAGTTATATTTTCATGTTTTTCTGTGAATCACAATAATTTTGATTTTTTCAATGAAAAAAAAATGATGGTTTCATTACGAATCAGACATAGCGCCTTAGTATTGTACTCAATCACAAAATACTGAAAGTTCCATTTATCTTGAAATGTTCTGCATTCACTGTCTATTTTCCGCTACTTTTCCATACTAATAAATCAAACATAAAACAAGTCTAATCAAAATACTCTTACTTATGCACGGGTGTTACTTTATTTCACAATAGGCAGTTTCGCTTCCTTCGCCTTTCCCACGCAAACTGACTCGCAATGGCGCCGCTGGCCATTTTATATCTGCAATTACTACCATCTAGAAGTGATCGAAAAAAATTGTCAGAACTAGAACTTTCTCGAACCAATGCGGAAATTCTCAAACATGCCACCAGTAAGTAGTTACTGGGTAGTCGAAATAGATAGTATCTGCATCACAGACATGCATAGTATAACTACTCGCCTCTAGATGTCCCTACTTGTCACATTATAATGAATACACAATCAATAGTAATTGAAATGCAAGACGCCTATGTTTGCTTAGGTGGGCAGAAAAATTAAAATTGTTTTGAACCTTGGAACATACCGAAAAAGATATTATGGCCCTAGAGCTTCAAAGTTTGGAGACCCCTGCTTTGATGCCTTGAGTTACATGCAAAAAAAATTCATTCTTCAAAGCAATATATGGGACACTTTTTTATGAGCTATTGTTTTTTCTATGATGCTTAAAATGGTTAATATACAAATATTTTTTAAAAGACATCATCATTTAAAATTTTGTCCACATATTTCCCTCACAAATGCGGACGAAAAGAAATAATTTATCATATCAGCTGTCAACAGTTGCCGAAAACGAAGTAAACTAGCACAAGTTTGATATAAACAATTAATGGTTGAAGACAGAACACAATATTATTTCAAACTGAAAGAATGCATGTCCCATTAAATATACTATAGATCCTTTCCGACGTAATGATCCGAAACAATTTCTCATCTGCGAAAATAATTTATAATGTAAACGTTATTTCAAACCATCAATTTTTTGATAGATTCGTTAACCTTTCTGATACTAAATTCACAACCGATAAAACAAATCTCTTGGAGAAAGGTTTCAAACACAATATTAAATCAAACAAGATAAAATCTGATTTAGAGGAACTTGGCATAGATACTGAAATTTCTCTGAAAAATATTCCTAATAACACTCACCTTAAATATTTAGCATCTAACATTATAAAAATGAATCATTAGCTGACTTTAAACCGAGTAAAGAACAAAATATTTTAAAGGCCATCAAACAAAAATCTCAACTAAATGAAGTTATTTTTACAAAAGCAGATAAGGGTAATACTGTTATTGCGTTAAATAAGAATGACTTCCTATTCAAAACTCTGAATTTCATTTCGTCCGGAAACTATACAATTTTAAACAAAGATCCAACTATTAAATTCCAGAAAAATATTAAAATTGCAATAAATGACGCAAAATCTTTAATTAAAGCAATAGATAAATACAAATTAATTTTAACAAACCCTCAACCACCTCAACTGTATTCACTCATTAAATTGCATAAAGTAAATAACCCCGTTAGACCAGTCGTATCTTACGTTACAGCCCCAGCCGTGAAATTGTCGCACTACCTTATAGATATCATTAAAAATTATTGTTCATTCAAATCAAAATTTTCTATAAAAAATTCTTTCGAATTGATAAATAACATAAAAAACGTTAACCTACCACCTAACGCAAAACTTATTTCGTTTGATGTTGAGAATTTATACCCAAGTGTTCCTCCAGGTGATGTCACAATATTAATCGAAAACATGTTGAATTCGAATCATGTTAACCACAATCAAATCAGAAATATTGAATCTGTTGGACGTTTGCATTGAACAAAATTATTTTTCTTTCAACAACATCTATTACAGTAGTGAAAATGGTTTGATCATGGGAAATCCTTTGAGTCCACTTTTAGCAGAGATTTTATGAATAATATTGAACAGAAAATTCATACACATCCACTCATTTCCAAATTTCTTTATTGGTATAGATATGTTGACGACATCTTAGTATGTTTCATTGGAACTACTCGTCAATTAGACTTATTTGTTAATTTCATTAATTCCATCCATTTGAACATTAAATTCACGATAGAAATTGAACAGAACGATTCCATAAATTTTTGGACTTAAAATCACTAAATAAAATAATAATCATGTTTTTCGGTCTTTCGTAAACCAACACATACTGATACAATTATACATAACTACTCATTACATACAATTCAACACAAAGTTGCAGCTTTAAACAGCATGGTACATCGGTTACTCAATTTACCTTTATCAGTAGAAGATTATAATAAAGAGTTAAACATCATCAAACAGATAGCCGTTAATAATTCATATAATCCGGATATGATAGATCTAATCATTCGTAAAAACTCTATCAGAAAGCAATAAATGAAGTATATTCATAAAGACTATAAAATATTCAACAGTTTAACATTCTGCGGTTCTGCAAGTACAAATATTAAATCCTTTCTCGTAAAACAAAATCTTAATATAACTTTCGAAACTTCTAATAACTTGGGTAAACATAATGAAAATAATAAATCTCGTGTTGAAAAATCAAGTAAATCAGGAATCTATAAACTCAATTGCGGTTCTTGTGATAAAATTAATATATATATAATAATATATCGGTAGGACCTATAGGAGTTTTGGCATAAGAACATCTGAACATAAACGTAGCTTCGATAAAAATAAATCTGATTCAAATTATTCAAACCACCTAATAAAAGAAAACCATTCATTCAATAAAAACTTTGACATATTACATATAAAATCAAAAAGTTCAAAATTAGATCTCCTAGAAGCATTAGAAATAAATAGATACAAACATTCGGACAAGCTTTTGAATGAGTAGGTAGATGTGAATTACTCACCCCTACTTAACTTGTTTAATTAGTTTTTATTACCTTTCATCCTAACTGTACAATGGCTCGGTGTGGATTTTCCTGTTATTCATCCAACTTGTTCTACGATTTGTTTATAATACCATACTCTTCATTCTGTTTGTCATTCTTGATAAAGCTGCTGTGTCAGCGAAACGTCGTCGAATTTTTTCAAATAAAGTGTAGATTAAAGTTATACCTTGTGTTTTTATCTCAGTTATTTCAAACATTTCTTTTAAGAACTATTGTTTTTACCTATGATGTTTCAACTGATTTATAGGCATTTCAGAGAGTAAAGACATCTTTCTTTGGAATTTCCTCCTGTTATTCTCCACAGACTCACGATGAAAGAAATATGATTTGTATTTAAGAGGTGTTCGCTACTAATTGCATACAAGTTTTTTTCGGTTTTATGACCTGAATCCAATAATTTTCTCCTTTTTATTTCAATTCTTTGTCCGAAGAATATAATCGATACAGTGTTTAGCCGTCTCGGTGGCGTAGAGGATATGACGCTCGTCCATGAGCAGAGTTATCTAGGTTCAATCCCCACAAAGTCGGTCGATTTTCGGTTTCTGGGAATCGCTTTCGAGCAGAATCTTAAACCGTCAGTCCTGTTTAAGGAAGATGTGTTTGACATTAAAGATTCCTTCTCTCGACACGAGTGGGGTTCGGCAGAATTTCTGGGTTAGTGAGATGGCAGAATTCCCCGGCGTGTCATTAGAGGAAAGACAGAAATAGAGCTACGTTAAAGGATAAAAAAAGATAGAGTGCGAAGAAAAATGTCATTTAAAAAACGTGGGAACAAAGAGATTTATTTTTTTCTCGCGAAATCAATTTGTTTCTTTGTGGACATTTGTTAACAAATAAGGGAATTTTACACATACAATTTCGAAGTAGTCTTAGTCTAAAACAGCTATTTTTTCGGCCTCTAAAACGGCCTAACCCCATGAATTATTGATAATTTTTATTCAATTCACGATTATTAATATTACTTGAATAATCAAGTATTTCAGAAAAATGTTCAATTATTCAGGGTAAGGAAACAAATGTTAACACTGAAGACTTGCCTGGGTTAAAATAGGGCATTATGGATACAAAGCAACATCCGTTGTTTGTTTTGTCAGAAGCTGAAATCATAAAACATTAAAATTTAGCAAAGGCAGTGCAGTCAAGTTTAACGAATGCCGCATTTCTGGCGCCAAGACGTCCAACTACATAGGCGTGCGTTGTTTCGAACTTGAAGATTATTTGATTAAGAGGTCATTGGGTTGAATAGATAGCATTACCCCACACATTTATGATAATCGTATATAATTTGTGCGTTAAGTGCTCAATGTTGAAATAAATTAGATTGTTTTCAATGAATTCAATGGATGCTCTTGTTGAAACATGCATGTCATTCTTGATATACGAGGGACGTTCAACAGTTAACACTTAACAATGTACGGGATTATTGACAGATACGAGGAATGTCAAGTTTTGTAAATAGAGCTAGAATGAAAAAAAAAATATAGCTATTTACTACTAGAAGCAGTTATTCCAGTCGTTTGCTCCTACATTCAAAATGATCTTTTGACATGCTTCTTCTTCTTCTTATGACGCCGTCTCCAAACGAAGGTTGGCGATTCAATTGGCAATAATTGTTTTCGACACTGCAGCTCTAAAAATTTCAGTGGACGTTCTTCCAAACCACCTCCGTAGATCTTTCAGCCATGAGTTCTGGCGTCGTCCAACTGATCTTTTTCCTTGGACTTTTCCCTCAATAATCAGGCGAAGGATCTCATATTTTTTGCCGCGCATGATGTGTCCGATGTACTGGAGCTTTCTTTCTTTGATGGTTCTCATCAACTCTCGTGATTTTCCCATTGTATTTAGGACGTCGATGTTTGTCCGTCTCTCCATCCAAGAGATACGCAATATTCTACGGTATAGATACATTTCGAAAGCGTCTATGCGTCTCTCCATTTCTGGATTAAAAGTCCAACTTTCACATCCATAAGTAAGGACAGGAAAAACATAACAACGAAGTAGTCGCATACGAAGCTGAAGATTAAGTCCGCGGTTGACGAAAAGGTCTCTCATGCCAACTAAAGTTTTACGGGCTTGTTCGATTCGAGATTTGATATCTATTTTCGGGTCACTTTGGTCGTTCACCGTGGCTCCTAAATACCGAAACGAATGCACTTGTTCCACAGGTTGGTTGTTAATGCGTATTACAGCCTCCACTGCTTGCTTAGAAAACACCATACTTTTAGTTTTGTTAACGTTAACAGATAGTCCAAAGCGTTGGCTATGCTCTACATGTTCATGGCTCTCTGCAAGTTTTGAAGGTTGTTAGCTAGTACCAAGGTGTCGTCTGCGTAGCGGATATTACTAAGTAGTTTTCCATTTATTCTAATGCCTGTGTCTATGTTTTCAAGTGCTTCTTTGAATATTGCTTCTGAGTAAATGTTAAACAATAGAGGCGACAGCACACAGCCTTGACGTACACCTTTCCGTATTGCTACCTGTTCAGATGTTAGCCCATTAACTCTCACTTGTGCAGTTTGGTGCCAATAAAGGTTTGTAATAATGCGTGAGTCTTCTGCATCAACCCCGGTATTTTTTAGAATTTCCGCCATTTTTTTATGTGAAACGCAGTCAAAAGCCTTCCGATAGTCAACAAAGCAGGCGTAAACATCGACATTCATGTCTCTACATCTTTGGGTGAGTACATTAAGCGAAAAGAGAGCCTCACACGTTCCTAGGCCATTTCTGAAACCGAACTGAACTGGATCGATTTCTCGCTCGCATTTGGTGTAGATTCGAGTATATATAATTCGTAGAAAGGTTTTCAGAACATGCGACATTAGGCTAATCATTCTGTAGCCATCACAATTTGTCGCATTGGTCTTTTTGGACAGGGTGACAAACACAGATTTGAGCCAGTCTGCTGGGATTTTACCGGCTCTATAGATGTTATTAAACAGTGCTGTTAAGAGCTTAAGGCCAGCCCCTTCTTGCTGTGTCATTAGCTTAAGCGTCTCTGCATAGATTCCGTCGGGGCCAATAGCTTTACCATTTTTTGAAGCTTTATTGCTCGTATAACTTCTTCCGACTAGTTTCATTAAATTCTTCAGGTTGCGGGCTTTCCGTTCGATCTTCCCCAAAAAGTTCTTCAATATAATCCTTCCATCGTTTCAGCTTGTCTTCGACCCCGATCAGTAACTCGTTGTTGGCCCCCTTTAACATCCACTGTTAGCTTTGTGTTGTCTTCCTGTTATCTCCCTGATCTTTTTTTGCATGTTGAATAGATCATGCTTCTTTTTTTTGACATGCATCAACAGCTTCTTTTGAAAACTGAAACATATAACCACGCAGTCCGTTCATGTATTAAGGAAAGTAAATGAATGATGAAACAATTCGATGACTTCTTGAGTTAAATATTCAATTGTTTTCCGCACTATGCGAACTTGCATTGTCTTGATGAAAGATGATTCGTCAATCGCGAAGCTTACTAATGACTTGCAGTAAACAAAAGATAGTGTCCAACTGCCATTAACTGTTCTTTGATCTAGCAAAGAAATTGGTACTACTTGACCTGTTTTTGAAACAAGCGTTCTTTTGATCGAGTACTTGGCTGATTGTTGTCCATTAACTGATATGGTAAAATCTATTAAATTTCGTTAGGTACCTATCCAGTATTCATGTCACCTTGTACTTAAGCGATTGTCGAAATTTTTGTTGTTTGTTGCACAACTGTTTTCTATACTGACGCGGAGTTTGAACGCGATCATTAAGGTTGTTTACAGTGGTCGATTTTGTCAGTTCCACAAGTGTGTTTTGCGGTTTTTACAATGGATAAAAATGTCTAACAAAGAATTTGCCTCAAATTTTGTATTGCAAATGGAATTTCGTGTGCCAAATCGCTGAAAATATTACAGAGAGCTTACGGTGAATAGAAACCAAAATTACTACTTCGAGGTACCAATTTTGAATCGATAGAAGACATAAAAGAGAATTAACGGCGACAACTGAAGTCTATTCCGGAAAAACGTTTGAAAACTGTTTTGATAATTGGATTGGCGCCTACTTTGAAGGCGATACAATAAATTTGGAAGAAAAATAAATATTCTGTGTTTCATTGAGCAATATTCGGTACTTTTATAACAGAATTTATATTCGAACATAACCTTCACGGGTTTTTTATACCGTGCGCAAAACGCTGCCACAACAACCCACAGAATTTATTGAAATATAAGTTTCACTAAACCTAGTACTATAAAATTCTGTGTCCGAGTGCAATGGCCACAAAAAAGGGAAAGCGTAATTTCTATGAATGCAGCAGACGGAATTTTGATTGAAATGAACTGAGAAAGGGGAAAGGAAGTATAAATTTGAATTAAACCAGTGCGAAACGGGCGTGACATATGTTTAAAATAGCCGTTGATTAACTGTCTCTCGCTAAAAGTGCACTACACTTTGCAGTTCGGCCATGCTACAGGGGGCATTGTTTCATATACCGCGAGAACGGATCTATGGCTGAATTCCTTGATGACTGTCTGCAAAAAATTCGAACACAGAGATGAATGTGAGAATGTTGCATCTGTGATTCGGAAATGAGCTAACTCTAGTCTGAACTATCTCTTTGATATAACAATCTCCGAAATCGTCGCTGAGGAATGCATAAAATAATATGTTCGCAGATATCTACTTTGAAATAAAACAGTTATACGAATGGTTCTATCATAGATTGAGAGCGAAAATGTCATAGATTATTTTCCTTCATATGTTCTTTTCAGAGTCTTATTTCAACCAGCATAAAGTAATTTTACTTATGCAATACTGGATGTCCCCCCAAGTTCTATGACAAACTCCGAGCACGTTCGTGAAGAAATTATAGGACAAATTAGTGAGAACAGCAATCTCTTTAAATTCGGAGATATTCCGTTTCGAAAATATGATCCTTACGGGCCCTGAAATCTTGATTATCAACATGCGAGGGAGACTATGTGGTGTTACCATCTTGACTGCGGAGGTTGTTGAAGCATCTTCCGTCAACATTTTCAAAAAAGAGAATGGACCGGATTTCCTCTACAGAATTATCGACCTTATAATTTAGTTAGTTTTCTTAAATTTTTGATCCTCCTTCCTATAATGTATTTTCATTCACTTTTTTCTCTTACACTTGTTTTTTTTTCTAGTTGAAAATTCATTATTGTTTCCGCCTCACGGATAGTTAAAAATATGTTATTTTTGAGAGGGAATATGGGCCCTTAGCCCCTGCCTATATTAAATTGTAATAATAATAATAATAATAATAATAAAAAATTACAAACAGATAGGTGCAGAAAATGCCATATAAGATCGGAGACTATACAGCATATTACGTCCGGATGTGAACAACTGGCCAATACAGACTATCTTCACAGGCATAATCAAGTGTGCAACATTATCCATCAGAAACTTGCACACAAGTACGGACTTCTGAATACATTCCAGCCATATTACAAGTATCAACCGGCGCCCGTATTGGAAAATGACTCTATCAGATTATACTACGATAGGCCTATTATCACTGACAGAATGGTGACGAATAATAGGCCGGACATAGTGGTGTATGATAAGAGAGCCAAAACAGCAATGCTGGTGGATGTCGCCATACCGAATAATAACAACGTGCTGAATAAGTTCCAGGAGAAAAAGTCCAAATACACAGACCTTGCTATTGAGATCAAGCAGATGTGGCACCTCGAGAAAATAGATATTGTTCCTGTCATCGTATCCTCCACTGGGTTAATACCCAAAACTTTGCATGATAGCCTTAAGAAATTAGAATTGCATAAGAATACCTATGTAGAAATGCAAAAAGCTGTTATTCTTAATACATGTAAAATAGTTAGGAAATTTATGTCAAGTATATTGTAATCGAGCCTATTCCCTTTGATTGCTGAATCTGGGAAAGGTAAATTATATCCAGCTAACAGCTGAGATAGTGCATAAGTCCACGATAATAAATAATAAAAAATAGGAATTATTATACAGTCTCCCACCTGCTGTATATGGATGACATCAAGTTATATGCTTTGAACAAGAAGCAATTGGATGATTTGCTGAAAACTGTCAGTGAGTTCTCGGCAGATGTTTATATGAAATTCGGGATTGAAAAATGTAAGACCCTGAACATTCAAAGGGGGAAAGTCATAGATGGTGAAACACAACTTCCAAACGGTGATATTATACAGTGCACAAGGGATGGCGAAACATACAAATATCTAGGATACCAACAAGCCAGATTGCTAGACCAAAAACAATCAAAGGAGAAGATTCGTTCAGAATACAGTCAGCGACTGAAGACTGTGCTGAAATCAATGTTGAACTCGGGGAATCTAGTCAAGGCAATTAACACCTACGCCATGCCAGTGTTGCTTTACTCATTTGGAATAATCAGATGGACTAAGACAGAACTGGATGATATTCAAAGGCAGACCCGAACGATGCTAACAAAGTACAACAACCATCATCCGAAATCGTCTGTGATACGAACAACTTTGAAGCGGAAAGAAGGAGGACGCGGATTAATAGATGTTGTCAATTAACAGATAAAAAAAATCTCAGAGACTTCTTCTCAGCGAAAGCTCTCACTTCTGACCTGCATAGAGTGGTATTGTTGGCTGATAAGGGATATACACCTCTAAATCTTGGTACCAGTGATGACCTGCTGAATCTACCGTTCCTATCAGATACTGAAAAACAAGAGCGATGGTCAAGAAAGAAATTGGATGGACGACATCACCATGAGATTAATCAATCACACATCGACAAAGAAGCCTCCAACAAATGGTTGATGAAAGGAGAATTATTCGCGGAAACAGAGGGGTTCCTTGTGGCCATCCAAGACCAAGTGATCGCTACAAACAACTACAAAAAATTTATTATGAAGGACAGAACATTACAAACCGACAGGTGCAGAAAATGCCATATAAGATCGGAGACTATACAGCATATTACGTCCGGATGCGAACAACTGGCCAATTCGGACTATCTTCACAGGCATAATCAAGTGTGTAACATTATCCATCAGATACTTGCACACAAGTATGGTCTTCTGAATACCTTCCAGCCATATTACAAGTACCAACCGGCGCCCGTATTGGAAAATGACTCTATCAGATTATATTACGATAGGTCTGTTATCACTGACAGAATGGTGACGAATAATAGGCCGGACATAGTAGTGTATGATAAGAGAGCCAGAACAGCAATGCTGGTGGATGTCGCCATACCGAATAATAACAACGTGCTGAACAAGTTCCAGGAGAAAAAGTCCAAATACACAGACCTTGCTATTGAGATCAAGCAGATGTGGCACCTCGACAAAATAGATATTGTTCCTGTCATCGTATCCTCGACTGGGTTAATGCCAAAAACTTTGCATGATAGCCTTGAGAAATTAGAATTGCATAAGAATACCTATATAGAAATGCAAAAAGGTGTAATTCCTAATACATGTAGGATAGTTAGGAAATTTATGTCAAGTATATTGTAATCGAGCCTATTCCCTTTGATTGCTGAATCTGGGAAAGGTAAATTATATCCAGCTAACAGCTGAGAGTGCATAAGTCCACGATAATAATAAAACATAGTAATCATAATAATAATAATTCAAGAAACTGAAGAATTTGATTGAAATTGTTATTTAAATTATATTTGAACTGTGGAGGCCGTTACTTGATGTAGATCAATGATATAAATGAGATAAAAAATGAGGTTTAACTTTAATCTATACTTTATTTGAAAAAATTCGACGACGTTTCGTTGACACAGCAGCTTTATCAAGAATGACAAACAGAATGAAGAGTATGGTATTATAAACAAATCGTAGAACAAGTTGGATGAATAACAGGAAAAACCCACACCGAGCCATTGTACAGTTAGTATGAAAGGTAATTAAAAACTAATTAAATAAGTTAAGTAGGGGTGAATAATTCACATCTACCTGCTCATTCAAAAGCTTGTCCGAATGTTTCTATCTATTTATTTCTAATGCTTCTAGGAGATCTAATTTTAAACTTTTCAATTTTATTATGTAATATTATTACATATATTATTAATTATAATACATAAAATTCAAAAAGTTAAATTTGTACAATGATTCAAACTTGTTCTAAAATACCATACTTTTCATTCTGTTTGTCATTCTTGATAAAGCTGCTGTGTCAGCGAAACGTCGTCGAATTTTTTCAAATAAAGTGTAGATTAAAGTTAAACCTTGTGTTTTTTATCACATTTAAATTATAATTTTGTACCTTTGTAGCTAAATATATCTCATCGGAAGTACTTTCTAAATATTGTTTAATATTTTCTTCGGTAAAATCTTCGTTCTCTAAGCTTTATAATTTTCATAAAATATAATAAATAATAAATAATAAACAAAGATTTAAATTTTTATACTTTGTAATATCTATATCGTGTCTCACATTTATTATTGCTTTTAGGATTAAATGAATTTCTCATGAAGTTAAGGATTTCCATTTTTGATCATTCATTAGAAAATGTTTAAAATATTTTCGGAAAAGGAGTTCCTTCTTTTTCTTGTTGCCAATCTCTGAATAGTGCACGAAACTCGTGTATTAATAAAATGATTTCAGAGTTTCAGTGATGGTCATGGAGGAAATGATATTTTCTATATTTATCTATTAAAAGTATTTCAACGTTCTTGATCATCATTTTATTATGGTTATAAATGTTACCTTCTGTACGCAAGATAATTATTCAATTCCTTTTATGGTAACACCACAGAATAACTCTTGTTTGTTCACAATTGAAATTTCAGGATCTGTTAGAAGCAAATTTTTGAAGATGAATATCTCTGAATTCAAAAGATTAGGACCGTGATGTTCCCACTAATTTTTTTAGAATTGCTTCCAGAGTCCAGAGTTGACTAATTAATATATTGTAGGTTATATATAATGAGCATGTATATATTGCCATTAAAATGATTAATCAACTAAATTTAAATCACTCATATCAGGTTCAAGTATTTAAAAACAGTATATATGTGAGTGCAGTTTGTCATTATAATTATACATATAATTGAATTGACTGTAAGCTTTGAGTACTTATGCAATACTTGCTTCTGACTAATGACATTATACTCTCAAAGTGGAATGTATGGATTAGTGGATTGCTCAATAGTGAATATTACTTCACTTACTAATTAAACGAAAACTTTTTCTAATATGAGTTACCAGATAGAGAAGAAATGATAGTCCGTAAGCTAACAAATATATGGCACTACTAGAATTAAATGTATATGATTTTTTCGTTAGTACTAAGCCACAAAAGATATGTGTATAAATTTTCCAGATGTCGAATAGTTGGTTCGTGAGATATAACAGCTTCTGTTATTTTCAATATGAAGCATAAAAAAGATTTTTGTGGGTTTAAAAGTATTGATTCTTCAGTCAATTGATTCCGCCGCACCTACGTGAAAGTTAATCATGATAATGAGAAATTAAACTATGAGTTCATTGAAATTCGGGATTGCAATTTCGGCCTATACTGGGTGATTCACCAGTGGCGCGGTACTCTATAGCTCGTACACTCTTGAAGATTTCATTTTTGTTCGGACGGTTTTGTATTTAGAAAGTAAGAATCTACTTCAGTAATTTATTTTGCAGTAAACAGGGTGTCCCAAATTTCTATAAACAAATCTTGGGTGGTTTTTTCAGATTGGAAGACTACTTTTTTGTTGAAGATTCAAGAGCGTCCTAAACTCTGCTATAATGTCTTTAAGTAATAAGTTTTTTTGGTGAGTAGTTTCGTCACAATATGATGAATACATTTTTCCTTTCGTTTTCTTATTGCTCTAGGATAGCTTTGTTGATAAATTGAAATAGATTATCCTCATTTTATACAGGAGTGACCCAAAAAATTATTGAATACTGTAATTTTAATATCATATCTTGTTTTTTCAAATGGAACATTCTGTATTTGATTATTCATGTCAACGCATAAATTACTGTGCCATATTTTTGCAGAAGTAACCTTATCTTCATCTTCGATCATTTTTGAAATATTCGATTATTTGTAAAAATTTTGATGAGAATTCTACAAACCGTATCAAACTCATCTACATGCATCATTGTTCGCACAGGAGTTTTTTTTCTGTAATGATTCAAGTAGTGAAAACTGAAACCTAAACAAGATAATTCTTTTAACGAATGATAAAATCAAGATGATTAAAACGTAAATCGAGGTATGTGTTGACATTTTTTTATTTTTGCCTTCTGTCAGGTGTCCGGACATATCATATTCTGCATTTTACATGGTGAACTTATCAGTGTTTCGTTATTAAACATTGTTGAAGTGAGGTTTGAACCCAATTTTCTCAATTGACTGCCATGAAGTTCTCCAAAGAAGAAATGGTTGATATGATTTTTATTCTGGATGAGTGTGATAGAAATTCTTTGTGGGCAAGTAGAGTTTATGCACAAAGGTTTCCTGATAAGGTACATCCTGATGCAAGATGCTTTGAAAAACTTCTAATTAAATTTATCGGAACGGGTAATATCGCTTACAAAGAACATAAAAAACCAAAAACTGCTACAGCTGAAGACAACCAGTTATCAGTTTTGTTGACAGTGACAGAGGACCCATATAAAAGCCAAAGAGAAGTTTCTCAGTTAACAGATATGAGTCAAACTTCCGTCGAGAGAATTTTGAAAGTGAATAAATTTCATGCATATCATATACAGCTGCACCAGGAACTGTACAATCAAGACTGTGAAAATCGAATCAATTTTTACAATTGTGTAAGTGACAAAGTAGCGGAAAATCCGAATATGTTTCGCAGAGTTCTTTTCTCGAACGAGGAAACTTTCCACAAGAATGGGCTTGTTAACAGGCACAACTTTCATTATTACGCCACGGAAAATCCACACCTTATGAGACAAATAGATCACCAGCGTCGTTTGTCTTTGAATGTATGGGTCGCTATAGTAGATGGATATCTAATTGGGCCGCACTTTTTCGACGGGCACCTCAATAGTGAAATGTATTCAGATTTTCTGCAAAATCATCTACCAATGTTACTTGCCGATGTACCAGAGCAAGACAAGATCTGTGGTTTCAACAGGATGGAGCACAGGCACTTTACTCACATCAGGTTAGGGAGCATTTAAATAATGTATTTCCAAACAAATGGATAGGACGTGGTAGTCCTGTTAGATGGCCAGCTAGGTCTCCGGACCTTACAGGTCTAGATTTTTTCTTGTGGGGTTATATTAACGGCATCGTTTACCAGATTCCTTCTACAATACAGTTAGATATGAGATAGAGAATAGTCGACGCCTTTCAGTCAGGTAATCCGCAAATATTGTCGAGAGTTCAACGGTCTTTCCTCAGAAGGATTGAGTTGTGTCTACAAAGAAACGGGCAACATTTCGAACACTTATTGAAATAGTTCAACACCTTGTAGATCATCTCACCAAAAACCAATCTATTACGTATTTCATACACGACTACCTTAAAATATCTCCATTTCTCTGATCCAGTATAATGATATGTACTAATAAACTCTTCTTTCGCAACCTCTAATTTTATTATTTTAGTTTATTTTTTTATTTTGCAAATGATCGAAGATAAAGATGAGGTTGCTTCTGCAAAAATATGGCACAATATTTAATGCGTTGACATGAATAATCAAATACAGGATGTTCCATTTGAAAAAATGAAGATATGATATTGTTAAAATTACAATATTCAATAATTTTATTGGGTCACTCCTGTATAAAATGAGGATAATCTATTTCAATTCATTAATAAAGCTATCCTTGGGCAATAAGAAAACGAAAGGAAAAAAGTATACATCCTTTCTGGCCGAAGAATCATGCGATGATGTGAGAGCCTATTTTCATGAATTTTTATGGAAAAAAATATTGTGTCGAAACTACTCATCAAAAAAACTTATTACTTAAAGACATTATAGCAGAGTTAAGGACGCTATTGAATCTTCAACAAAAAAGTGGTCTTCCAATCTGAAAAAACCTCCCAAGATTTTATATAGAAAATTGGGACACCGTGTTTACTTCAAAATAATTTGCTGAAGTAGATTTTTGCTTTCTGAATTCTGAATACAATACCGTTCGAACTAAAATGAAATCTGGGAGTGTACGAGCCACTAGTGATGATTGTCCTCAGTGACTTTCGTTGCCAAATCTCAAAATACAGAAGAAAAAAATAGCACTAATGAAGAGGTACTCGTAGCTAAGTCCTGATTTGATTCTAAAATGGTATAGAAAAATTATATAGCCACTATAATGGTTGTTTCAGCCCAACTGTTATATATAGAATTACCAGAAATTAGGTTGATGCTGGCAAAAGATATGAGAGAAAATGTGTAGTTTCATTTTTCAAGTCGCACCCCTGTATCTCGGTTATTATAAACACTTGGTTTAACATAAATTTAGCTGAATTGCATTAATATTGTACCAAAAATCCACCATTGTGCTATGCCCAATTTTCTCTGACTTTCCTTGTATAGATTTTGAGTAAGGATACTAAGCTAGATTTACGTAATGTTACTGAAATTTCAAAATAGAGATATTTTCCGATAGGAAGTTTATTAGGAATCAATATTTTGAGAATCTCACCTTATTTTATTATTTCAGCTTGAGTTTTTCATCCTAGATCATTTTTATCTTAGTGAATGTAAACGTTTCATTTCAGGAGAAATTAGTCGATTCATAATTTGAATTCAGAAAGAAATAATCAATTTCACATATCTGTCATGTCAAAGAACCAAGACGACAATGTAGAGAATATACAATAACATACCCACTTGTTCATAGAAAATCATAATTATATTAATTGACAGAACACAATTGAATATCGTGGATGTTTTCAAACATGATAGTATTTGTGCGTAAGTAAGAAGGCGCTGAATCATGATTTGAAAAAATCTCTGTTATCTACAATTCGTATCATAGAATCATTCAGTTTGATTTCAATTTCGTTAAAAAAAGTCGAATTGTGTTCAAGTGAATGTGAATTCAAGAATCAACATGAAAAGTAGTGAGTCCTTTGATAACTTAAAGAAAAGTATATGCTATTGTAGTTTCACCTGAAAAGTGAGAGCTTTTTTTTTAATGAATTATGAAAAATGACATCTTGTTCTTCGAATTCACATATTAATCATTCAGATTGATCTAATATAGAAAACATAAAGATTTTAAAGCTTCATAAATCACATTTTATTTCTGAAACATAACTTAGCACTTTTATGCAGATAAAATTAAGTGTTTTCTGAATTTTTTGTGTCTGTTCCTCTTTGTTATCACTATAAATCAGATAGTTAACATAAAGCTACCACACAGAAATTCAAGTTGGCTGCTTTCTCGTCTTCTATAACAGCATGCTGGTTTTGTAGATAATATACGAACTTGGGCCATGAGCATGGCTATAAATAAATTGTCCCATTAGGAGTTTGTTACTTTATGGCATTTCTCGATTCTTTTCATGAAATGGTTTGATACGGGGGTCAACTTAATTCTGTCATTCACATTTTGCGATTGTTATATAGAATCCTAATTTTATACCGGGCGTCCATTTAGTTCTTGAATATATTGAAAACAGTATATGAAGATGAAGTAAAATATATTTTAAACTTTCTACAATTTCATTTTTACAAACACGACCGGTTTCGGCATTCAGATCAACCAAAGGTGAAGAGGGAAGGTACAGAAGGAAAGGAGAATGAAGAATGTGGTATTGATTTTTTGTGAGCATCGTATCTTCACCGAACGAAGAGAGATGATAGTTTTTCTCTCAACCTTCCTCTAGATTGTTAAGAATCTATTCTAATGCGGGTTCACTATACAGTGTGTTCCAACGAAAATTTGACCCCCCCTATAACTCCGAAATGAGTAACATTAGCGAAAAACACCAAGACACGTCGATTTTTGTTTCGAGGGGGAGCATTTTTCGAAATAATTCGAAACTTCTCAGATCAACCCCCTACCCCCAGCAACCCTAACTTTGAAATTCATCATAGGGAATAAGGGTCGAGTGGCACCTTACTGAAAAGGTCTGTCAATTCTCCACCTTGATTTGTCATTTTAGAATTTTAAATTAACATACAGGGTGTCCCAACCAAGGGTGAAGTTGAATTCCTGGAAATCCCAAATACTAAATGAAATAGATTTATTTTGGCATAATGCAAGCGCAGGTTTATGCTCGGTCTAGAAAAACGACCTACACTTGTGAATTTGGAGTTGGTGCAATCAACCCCCTATTTCCAGCATCCCCAACTCAAAAATCATTCGATCGATAATAGGTCAAGTGGCACCTCGTTGGAAAGGTATTTCAATTTTCTCTTCGAATTTGGTATTTTCGAAATTCAGAATCATCATACAGGGTGTCCCGAAGCAGGAACATTGAAAATCCAAATAACTTTTTGAAACTGGTTCATTTCGGTATACGAGAACATGTTTGATCCGAGAATAGGACTTTCTTGTGTGGTTATAGAATTTTTGCAATCAACCCCTTCCATTCAGCATCCCCAACTTGAAAATCATACAAATAATTCAAGTGGCATATCTTCAGAAAGGTTTTTTGAATTCCAGAATGATTAAAGCATTTCATTCAGTTCGGCTCTCCATACAGGATGTCGCTTTCGAAAAATTCAATATCGTCATTTGAAATTATCAACTAAAATTAATTCGAAACTGTTAAAAGTATTGGGGTACGATGTGTTGAGCATCAATTACGAAGAAATAAAGCTGATTTCTGCATTGAAAATGTTCACATTTTTTCATTTCCATCTGGCGTGCAGTCATCTGTTATTTCTCATTTTTGCAATGAAATATTATTATTATTCAGATCAGTTCCTCATTATTGTTGTTGTTCGTCAGTTGAAATTAATCTGAAGATGGTTTATTCCACTGAGGAAAGGGTCGAAATTGTATCGACGTATTTTCGAAATAACAGTTGTGCCAAAAAAACGGCAAGGATATTTGATAGGAACCATCCTGATAGAAAAAGGGGAGTCAGTCACCAGTACGTTAAATATTTGGTTGACAAATTCCTAGCTACGGGTTCGGTGGCAAACAAAAAACATGAAGTGGCATGTCCTGTCAGAAATGAGGCAACGGAAGTGGCAGTAGTGGGTCATCTACAAATGGAGAATATTACTTCGATCAGAAAACTATCTCGTCTGACTGGTGTATCAGCTACAACTGTCCATAGAATCGTGAAACATCACAAATTTCACCCCTACAAGGTAAAATTAGTGCATGAAATAAACGAAGATGATCCAGATCGTCGTTTACAGTTTTGTGAAAATCTAAGTGAAAACCTAAACGCTAATCCAAATTTTCTGAATAACATCTGTTTTTCTGATGAAAGCACCTTTATGCTCAGTGGTGAAGTGAATAGACATAATTGTCGATATTGGGACACACAGAATCCTCATTGGTTTAGAGAGGCCCACACGCAAAGGCCTCAGAAGTTGAACGTTTGGGCAGGAATTTTGGCAATCATCTAGTTGGGCCTTTCTTTATTGAGGGTAATCTGAATGGAAATGGCAACCTACAGTTGTTAGAGGAACACATACATCCTAGATTGACAGAAATTTTACAGAACGATCCAACTCTTTCTGAGGACGAAATGCGTTTTCAACAAGACGGTGCTCCTCCGCATTATGATGCTCGGGTGCGCCAATATTTAGACGAAAATTTCCCAGGAAGGTGGATTGGTAGAAGAGGACCTGTTGAGTGGCCAGCCAGGTCACCAGATTTAAATCCCCTAGATTTTTTTTTGTGGGGCCATCTAAAATCTAAAGTTTATGCCACAAGACCAGAAAACCTGGAGGAGCTGCGGATGAGGATTATCACAGAATGCCGACTTTTGACTCCTGAAGTTTTCGCTAATGTGAGAAGAGAGTTCGAAAATCGTCTGTATAACTGTATGGAGGTGGGCGGAGGTCATTTTGAACAATTGTTGTAATAATCAAGTTAGTTTTTGTTTTCAATTGAATACAAGTTCAATAAATCTCGTTTTCCTGTTTAGATGAGCATCCAATCAGTTTCTCCATCATCCCCTCATCCTGATCCTCACGCCAGAAAACCTCGATTGCCAAACTGAAACCAATGCCTCAGTGATTCAGAAAATAGAAAAATCTTTCTGGAACTTTGCCACTCAACCTGTAATCACTTGTATGATTTTTTGAGTTGGGGATGCTGAATGGAAGAGATTGATTGCAAAAATTCCATATTCACGCAAGAGAGTCTTATTCTCGAATCAAACATAAACATGTTCTCGTATTATATTATATGATTTTCAATGTTCCTGCTTCGGGACACCCTGTATGATGATTCTGAATTTCGAAAATACCAAATTCGAAGAGAAAATTGCAGTACCTTTCCAACGAGGTGCCACTTGACCTATTATCGATCGAATGATTTTTGAGTTGGGGATGCTGGAAATAGGGGTTGATTGCACCAACTCCAAATTCACAAGTGTAGGTCGTTTTTCTAGACCGAGCATAAACCTGCGCTTGCATTATGCCAAAATAAATCGATTTCATTTAGTATTTGGGATTTGCAGGAATTCAACTTTACCCTCGGTTGGGACACCCTGTATGTTCATTTAAAATTCTAAAATGACAAATCAGAATGGAGAATTGACAGACCTTTACAGTAAGGTGCCACTCGACCCTTATTCCCTATGATGAATTTCGAAATTAGGGTTGCTGGGGTAGGGGTTGATCTGACAAGTTTCGAATTATTTCGAAAAATGCTCCCCCTCGAAACAAAAATCGACATGTCTTGGTGTTTTTCGCTAATGTTACACATTTCGGAGTTATAGGGGGGGTCAAATTTTCGTTGGAACACACTGTATTGCGAATTTCACTATTCTATTTGTGATGAAAATACTTCAATTCTATAACTAACTGCGGGGATGAACAGGAATAGCGTTCAATATATATTTGCGGTCGAAACTATATTTTGAAGTAAATAACGAAATTAGCGTTTTATCGATATAAACAATAATCGAATTCTTCTCTGATTGAAATGCGGAGAAAGAAGCTATAAGATGATGATGCGTGCAAGACACATACGTCGCGCAAAGGTATGTTATCGTATTTGTCACTTCACGTGCGCCCTCTAATTATTCTAATCAAAAATAAATTAGATGAGGAAAATTTACTACAATGCTTAAAAAAAGAATGTCTTTTTAAGACGCAAACATTCTCCCTAGGGAGGGACTACGAAGGAAACTCAAAGGTGCAAAGATTTACATTTTAACGGACAGTCAGGCAATGATTAAAGCTCTAAACTCTTACAGTTATCGGAGCATCTCTGTCTGGGAATGCCGTCAATCCTTGAAGCAACTTGCTGAGGGAACAAACTTTTCCTGTGGTGGGTGCCTGGCCACGAAGGCATTTAAGGAAATGAAGCCGCTGATGAACTGGCTAGATCAGCTGCTGGAATCCCACTCATCAGACCTGAACCGTTCTGCAGTCTAAGCAAACCTCACAGACAACAGGAACAGGAACGGTGAGAAAAATCTAGCAAAAAAGAATACTGGAGGAAAACTCCAGGCCAAAGGCAAGCGAAAAAGTTCATTGAGAATGATTGAGTTCCCAGGGAACTAGATCTACAGAGAAATGAATAAAGACGGGTTACGAACAAAAGACCAACTTGGTCGAAGTTCGGAAATGCTTGCAAAGCTAAACGACCCCCTCCAATGTAATGTAATGTTGTATTGCCTCAATTCAGAATGACTCCAATTTCTGCAGGCACAACATTTATATCATTTTTAAAAATCGAGAAAAAATTCTGAATTGGAATATTTCTGTAAATGATACTCAGAAAAAATATCTGCGAAATAATTAGGAAAATTCCAAATGATAGATTGTTATGCATAAGATATTTTAGAAAATATTTCGGTCTTTAAATGCTGTATTTCCTTGAAAAACGAGAATAAATATTTGAAGTATCGGTTCTTGATATTTCATGGTATCTGTGGCTATTTGAGAGAAGAACAGAATTACATACAAAACATAATTCAATAAAATTTAAAATGAACGTATCTCGTGAAACTTCATAAAAATATCCTCTGACGCTTTACTTAATTGTAGTTCGCACCCTGTATATTTATCTAATTACGATTCATCAATATCTCTCGAGTGTATCCAAAAAATCATTCGCATTTCTAAATGAAAGTTGAACATTTAGATTTAGTATTGTTCGCTGGACCGTGTCAAACAATTATTACACTCAACATTATGAATTTCAATTATGCATAGATGTTGAAATAAGTAATTCTTCTTCTTCATAGGTTATCAATAATCGATTTGTTGCTGTAAATGATAATGTCATAACAATACCAATCTTGGAAATAAATAACTTATTTCAACATATCGTTTAAGATTCGTTCTTTGCTAATCGAGAAGTTAATCATGTGAAAAGACACATTATGAATGCAATTTTATTGCATCTGGTTATACAGGGTGGTCGCTAAGTACGTCTCGAAACTGTAGGCGTTGACTCCAAAGTCATCAACAATTAAAAGAAAACAAATTTGTTCTGAAATATATTAATTTATTATCAACATCTTTGTGTATGAAAGACCATGCTGTATATAATGCGATGACACATATAAATGTTATAAGGAACGCGCTTTCCTTTCTCCCTCATATGCGGGCAATATTGCTTTCTATGTGGAAAGAATTCGGATTGGCAATTTTGGCGGCGAAAAGTCAGATTTTTATTTTCGAGTACGTATCGAAATCGAGAGAAAAATTTTGGTTTTGAAATTCGTTATAATATTTAAAACATTCGAAGTGGCATAATAATTATTTAGTGGGACCTGCCAGCAATAAAACAGGTAACTTCCTTTGATCCATCCTTTATTAATTACTGGCGCAGTGCCCAGGATCTCATGGGGTAAGTACACTTCATTTTCGACATTTTGGTTCGTGTGTTTAATTTATCGAATTTCTCTGGTTTTGTTTGGAAATTACAGCCCGCAATTTGAATAAAACCTACATTTTTTGGTCCTTCGAGCCGGATGATAACCAGCGACCTATGGATTACAGTCCGCAATTTGAATAAAATCTACAGTAGAGTTAGATTTCTTGATCTTTTTAGAGATGATTCATTTGGCGTTATATGAGGGCGGTTTAATAAGTTAATGACTTTTTGAATTTCCCGCGCAGTTACTTCGAAAGCAACAGTGCTGCCTTCAACTGTAATCTATCAGTGGGCAACTTTGTAATTTTGAACAAGCTACGTCTTGCAGTAGCTGTTTGATAGCTGTTCAAAACAGACGAACTCGTGAATGTGTGTGATTAAGCATTACTTTTTATGTAAAAATTTCGTCAGTGAAACTAAAGAAAGGCTAGATAAATACTACGTTTACCCGGCGCCATCAATTTCAATGGTTAAGAAGAGGTTTACAGAGTTCCGTTGTACTCCTACCTGCACTAGTGATCACGCCTGAAATCGTCGATAAAATGATATTGGACGATCGGTGAATGAAAGTGCTTGAGTTGGCTAATGCTGTAGGTATCACAGTTGAACGGGTACATCATATTTTACAAGAATATTTGGACATAAAAAACCCTCCACTAGATGAGTACCGCGATTGCTCACACTCGACCATAAGCGCAATCGTGTGACCACTTCCAAAGAGTGTTTAGCGATGTTCAGTCGTTATCCGCCGTTCTGGTACTGTGGACGAAACATGGATCCATCACAATACGCCAAAGAACATGAAACAATCGAAACAGAACTAAAGAAGGCCAAACAGAATCTGTCAGCCAATAAGGTGATGGCCACAGTTTTTTGGAATGCACGCAGTGTCATTCACATGAGAAAGTAAAACAATCACCGGCAAATATAATTCGTAATTCATTTATTGGTGCCAACATAATAAAAATTACATAAAATACATTACTTGCACTGGTCAGAAGAATAAGAATAAATATCTATAAACTATTCCCGAATTAATAAATCTCAAAACATTTCATGACATTTAAATACAAAAATTAAACGAGTCAATCCTCTCAAGTCACAATTAAAATAGTTAACGTAGAAGGCTTTATCACATAGAAAGTTCTTCAGTATTTGCTTGAATCTATTTAGTAGCAAGTAGCAGGTCGCTTTATGTTGTATTTAGTTGTTAGTTCAAATGCCAGCTTCCGTACTTCTTTCGTAGAAAGGCCAAAATAAATGTCTGCGCAACGTGTAATATATTTTGACAGCTGACGTTCTTGCTCGACAGAGAATACTTTATTATGAGCAACATACCCCATGCTGATGGTGCCTTCATCTTCATTATCGCCGGATTTGTCGCGTTTGCGATTAACTTCGTGTATTTCCGCAGCTCTCTTTAATGAAGTACCGCGTTTCACCTCTTTGTAAGCATTTTCATATTTACTAATATCAGACAGGCCTCTCTCGGTCTTCCGCACGCGTTTCCTAGGCATCTAAAATAAAACAAAACAAAAAAAGCAATGTCACAACCGTACCCAAAAATTCGTCACAAGCGCACCCAACGCATACTTTTGAAAACAAAAAGTGACCATGACCGAGCAAAAAGATCTGCATTTAACTCGTAAGTAACTGCCAATGTTCAAGTTATAACAAAAAAAAAATAAAAGGAAATCTATCTGTGTACACGATCACGATCACGATCTGCCTATTTCAATCCACTGCTGGATGTAGGCTTTTCCCATATTGAACCATTTCTTTCTGCTAATAGCTTCTCTCATCCAAAGAAGACCCGCTGATTTTTTAATATCGTCTCTCCACCTTGTGTTTGGCCTGCCGATACTCCTATGCCCCACTCTTGGCCTCCATTCCATGAGCCTCTTGGTCCACCGATTGTCATTTCTTCGAGCTACGTGACCTGCCCATGACCACTTTAGTTGAGCTGCCCTCTCCATGACATCTGTCAGCTTGGTTTGTTCTCTTATCCAAGTATTTCTTATGCGATCTGATAGTTTAATATTTAATATTATTCTCTCGTGGGCTCTTTGGGTTTTCGTCAATTTTTGGGCCAACTTCTTAGTGAGACACCATGTTTCGGCTCCATATGTAAGCACAGGAAGAATGCATTGGTTGTAGAGGTTTTTCTTGAGGTTGTGGGGTATGTCTGATGTCAGGACATGTTTTAATTTGCCAAATGCCGCCCACGAAAGGGACACTCTTCGTGTAATCTCGTCAGTCATGTTGTCTTTTTTAGTAGTTAGTTTTTGTCCCAGGTATATGTAGTTTTCGACATTCTCCAGTTGTTGACCTTCTACGTGGATTACGGGGTTATTGTTTGTGTTAGTCATTATCTTCGTCTTGTTGATGTTCATTTCTAGGCCAACATTTTTTGAATGGTTGTTCAAGTCTAGGATCATATCTTGTAATTCTTGGACGTTACTACTTATTAGTACAATATCGTCGGCAAAGCGTAGATGATGTAGAAGTTCGCCATCAATGTTGATTCCTTTCTTATGCCAATCCATTTCTCTAAAGATTTCGTTCAAAGCTGCAATAAATAGCCCCGGTGACACTGTATCTCCTTGTCGAACACCTCGTTTTATTGGAATGTCGTTGGTTTTATTCCATAACTGGACATGCATTATGGCGGAAGAATAGATGTTTTTATCAGGTTCGTGTATCTGCTGTCCACTCTACATGCATTAAGAGAATTGAGGACTGCCCAAATTTCTATACTGTCAAAGGCCTTTTGGTAGTCTATAAAGGCTATATAAAGATCTAAATTATACTCATTGCACTTTTCTATTAGGTGTTTAATTGCATGAATATGATCCAGCGTACTGAACCCAGATCTAAATCCAGCTTGTTCACGGGGTTGCTGGAAATCTATTTTTCCGTTAATCTTTTGGTAATTATTTTGGTGAATAATTTATATAGCTGGGATAAAAGGCTTATTAGTCTATAATTACCAAGGTTTCTTATGTCGCCTTTTTGTGGAAAAATTACTTCAGCCTCAAGCCATGCTTGGGGACTTGACTTTGATCCAAGCATTTGTTGAACAATATTACCAGTTCTTGTTTTAGGCGAGGACTTCCACATTTGAGCATTTCTGGAATTATGCCATCTGGTCCAGCCGCCTTGGAATTTTTAAGATTATTCAGGGCTGAGTTTAATTCATTAACAGTAATTTCGGGAATATCCTCAGAACCGACATTACATATTTTTCTCTTTCCATCTTCCTTTTGCTGTGCGTTTGGTTGTAATTTGGAATCATATAATTCTTTATAAAAGCTTTCTATTGATTTGAGCATTTGATCTCTATTTGTAATGACCTTCCCAGCTTTGTCTTTAAGTGATGTCATTTCTCTTCTTCCTATACTAACATGTCTATTAAATATTTTTGGGCCTTTGTTATTTTCAATAGTTTCTTTTATGATCTTGGTATCAAATTTCCTAATGTCTTTTCTAATTTCTCTTCTTATTCGATTAAGTTCCTATCTTTGTCTGGTTTTAGTTTCCTTCTTTCTTCAAATAATTTCGCTGTTTCGTCACTTATTTTTCTTCGACTTCTTTTCGTCACTGTTGTTACCTCACTTGCGCTTTCTTTAATGATGTTGCTTAATTCATTTGCATGTGTATTTAAGTCGGTATGTCTTAGAGTTGGGGGTGCCTTATCAATATTTTCGTCTATTTTTAATTGTTACTGTTCTTTTCTATTGATAAGGACTCAGGGTCTACTCTCTTTTGGGGCTTCAACGTTAAATTTCTGTTATGTGTTGTTATTCTGACCTTTGCTCGTATCATTCTGTGGTCACTTCCCACATTTACCCTGCTGACTGTAGCGACATCTGGTCTGGACTTCTCCAGGTCCATTTTCTATATTTACGTTTTTGGAAGAAGGTATTCATAGCATAAAGCTGGTTCATCTCTAAAAAGTCTACAAATAACCGTAATTACAAAAAGAAATCGAACAAAAAAATTTACTTTTGACTGTCGAAAATCAATGTGGGCTCTTGCTTACGTTACCGTTGCACGTCGGCTGACGCAACACTGGGACACGCGTTTAGACTTGCATGCCGCTTGTCTTTCCCCTTGCACCCCTCCACGCGATCCGTACAGTTTCGCTGTAATGGACCACAGGAGTGATGACGTAACGACGGCCATTTTGTTGGGAAAGGTCAGTGTCTACTTTCCAAACAAAGTTAGAAGCAGTGTTAATTTCCATAAGGATAATTTCAAATCGTGATTATTTTTTATCCAGGAAGTTCCTGAACATGTGAGTACATTTTATTATTGAATTATGTGATAAATTAAAGAATTTCACTAATAGCCAATTCTTATGCTCGTAAGAATATGTATTTAGACCTAGTTATTGAACTAGTGAGGTTAGGATCTGTAGATGATTATATACGTTTTACATATTTGGTGTTTTGAAACTATTTCAGAAGAATTTTCAATGACATCTAAACATGTTCTCAATTTATCCTCAATTTTGGAGTTCTTTAAAGACGATGACAAGCTTGTAGCTCGAGGAGAAAATGCTGTAGAGTCCGGTCATGTGAAAGACATGGCATTTGATGGAGAACTTCTCATCATTCGCGGCAATGTTCATGCTAGCATGCGGGATCGTTTATATAAAGTAAGAGTATGAAACCAAAGTAGCGAATGTGTTCTGTAGCATACTAAAAATTCATTTTCTAGATAAAACTTGACACAGACAAAGCCAGTTGTATCATTGAGAAGCCAGTTTATACTGCATTGGTATGAGATTTTTGCTCTTCCATGTACAAGTTATATCTGTTACAGATATATTGTGATAACCAAAATCGACAATGCTGCCATGTGATGACACACCAACTGACCTCTTGGGCATGTCTAACTGAATAAATTGCTTCTTCGATACACTTGTCTGTACAGATCCTAACCTCACTAGTTCAATAACTAGGTCTTACATATTCTTACGAGCATAAGAATTGGCTATTAGTGAAATTCTTTAATTTATCACATAATTCAATCATAAAATGTACTCACATGTTCAGGAACTTCCTGGATAAAAAATAATCACGATTTGAAATTGTCCTTATGGAAATTAACACTGCTTCTAACTTTGTTTGGAAAGTGGACACTGACCTGCTTCAACAAAATGGCCGTCGTTACGTCACACTCCTGTGGTCCATAGCCACTGTCACTACCGTACCCTGGCACCATCGTACCCAAGTTACCCTACATGCCAAATCATAGAAATTTATACACATATTGCTAACGACATCTACTGGTGAAACAGGTAAACTTCAACTAACACCCCATTTGAATAAAAAATTGAATTTTACCAAAAAAATGCGTTTTACTATGTAAACCTTCCAACTTTCCAGCCAACCAAATGCATGAAAGTATCCCATCCTTTCAAGGTTTTATTACAGCTTACATTTAACTAGAAGTTATCAATTCTTAAGGGAAAAGTTTATGGTCTCTTAAGAATTAATGTTTCCCTACATCATCGTTATGATGTTGCAACAAAAAATGCAGTCCAAAGATGATTTGGGCGCCACGCTAAGATTGCAATTCTAATCGTATATTTGGATGGGATAAAAACACGCTTTGGATTTGTTTACTAGCTAGGTAATGATGTAATTAAATTAATTACATACACTGTAGTATATATTCAGATAATCAGTGAATAGTAGCCGTTCTACGGAGTGAAATGACCGTCCAAATTGATAGGACAGGTCTGTACTCAAATATTATTTTCACCAACAACGTTTCAACGTTTTTGATATGAATTTCGAGCTAGATTTTCCATTTAACATTATTTGAAAATGAAACGGATCAAAATTTCATGTGAAGACATGAACCTTAAGTGTAATATTAGAATAATGAAAAGAAACGAGAGAATCGAACATAAGGGGCACCATATTAAGCTCAAGTACGCAGTCAACATTTATGGATATGATAGTTACACTGACATTGTTGAAAACTGCCTTGGCGTTGTTCCTTCGAAACCCGTATTACTTTGTGAGAAAACAAGGCCTGTCCTGTACGATAAACGCAATTAACAAGTGATCAGAATGTAGTTCTTCCGTTCACATAAGATAATGCAAGTGAAGAATATAAACCGAATGATTAATTCAAGATTTTATTCATGAATTGATGCTGTGTAGTCGGAATTATAGGTTCCCATGATTAGTTTCGATATTTGCTTTACGAATGTTGTCTAGTCACGAACGCTGTGGGTTATACATTTACGTTTTCATGGATTAAAGATTGATTTTTTGAATTTAATATAGAAAGAGTTATTTGAACTTGAGAGAATTTTACATTCTGTTGACTGATTGTTTGAAAAATCTGTTGTCAAAATTCTTGTCGTTACGATGGCACAACTATTTTCAATACTGACGCAGAGTGTGAACGCGATCTGCCATTTAGTTTGTTTACAGATGTGTTGTAATGGTTTTGTTTCAAGAACATCTGAAATTGGAGAAGTAATAATGATGTCGAATGACATTAAATTATAGCAAGTCTAGTTGAAATGAAATTACAATTGAAACTACTTAGAACTTACCTATGCCTAGCTAGATCAGAGTCCCTTTATCTCAATGTGTGAGATCTTTGTCTAGAACCTACGTCCTAGATATAGCCTTAGAAATAATACTCATCACTTCATTCAACTAGCTTTATTACAGAATAATTATTGAAATCACAGTAACTGACTAATAAATTACTAATTATAATCAACTAATGAAAAAAAAACTTAACTACAAAGTGGGATAAAAAACACAAGGTTTAACTTTAATCTACACTTTATTTGAAAAAATTCGACGACGTTTCGCTGACGTAGCAGCTTTATCAAGAATGAAAAACAGAATAAAGAGTATGGTATTATAAACAAATCGTAGAACAAGTTGGATGAATAACAGGAAAATCCACACCGAGCCATTGTACAGTTAGTATGAAAGGTAATAAAAACTAATTAAACAAGTTAAGTAGGGGTGAATAATTCACATCTACCTGCTCATTCAAAAGCTTGTCCGAATGTTTGTATCTATTTATTTCTAATGCTTCTAGGAGATCTAATTTTAAACTTTTGATTTTATATGTAATATGTCAAAATTTTTATTGAATGAATGGTTTTCTTTCATTAAGTGGTTTGAATAATTTGAATCAGATTCATTTTATCGAAGCTACGTTTACCTTCAGATGTTCTTATGCCAAAACTCCTATAGGTCCTACCAATATAAATTTTATCACAAGAACCGCAATTGAGTTTATAGATTCCTGATTTACTTGATTTTTCAACACGAGATTTATTATTTTTAATATGTTTACCTAAGTTATTAGAAGTTTTGAAAGTTATATTAAGATTTTGTTTGACGAGAAAGGATTTAATATTTGTACTTGCAGTACCGCAGAATGTTAAACTGTTGAATATTTTATAGTCTCTATGAATAGAATATACTTCATTTATTGCTTTGTGATACAGTTTTTTACGAATGATTCGTTCTATCATATCCGGATTATATGAATTATTAATGGCTATCTGTTTGATGATGTTTAACTCTTTATTATAATCTTCTACTGATAAAGGTAAATTGAGTAACCGATGTACCATGCTGTTTAAAGCTGCAACTTTGTGTTGAATTGGATGTAATGAGTAGTTATGTATAATTGTATCAGTATGTGTTGGTTTACGAAAGACCGAAAAACATGATTATTATTTCGTTTAGTGATTTTCAAGTCCAAAAATTAATGGAATCGTTCTGTTCAATTTCTATCGTGAATTTAATGTTCAAATGAATGGTATTAATGAAATTAAGAAATAAGTCTAATTGACGAGTAGTTCCAATGAAACATACTAAGATTTCGTCAACATATCTATACCAATAAAGAAATTTGGAAATGAGTGGATGTGTATGAATTTTCTGTTCGATATTATTCATAAAAATCTCTGCTAAAAGTTTTTCTTAATTTCATTAATTCCATCCATTTGAACATTAAATTCACGATAGGAATTGAACAGAACGATTCCATTAATTTTTGGACTTGAAAATCACTAAACGAAATAATAATCATGTTTTTCGGTCTTTCGTAAACCAACACATACTGATACAATTATACATCACTACTCATTACATCCAATTCAACATAAAGTTGCAGCTTTAAACAGCATGGTACATCGGTTACTCAATTTACCTTTATCAGTAGATGATTATAATAAAGAGTTAAACATCATCAAACAGATAGCCATTAATAATTCATATAATCCGGATATGATAGATCTAATCATTCGTAAAAACTGTATCAGAAAGCAATAAATGAAGTATATCCTCTTCATAAAGGCTATAAAATATTCAACACATTCTGCGGTTCTGCAAGTACAAATATTAAATCCTTTCTCGTCAAACAAAATCTTAATATAACTTTCAAAACTTCTAATAACTTAGGTAAACATATTAAAAATAATAAATCTCGTATTGAAAATCAAGTAAATCAGGAATCTATAAACTCAATTGCGGTTCTTGTGATAAAATTTATATGGTAGGACCTATAGGAGTTTTGGCATAAGAACATCTGAACATAAACGTAGCTTCGATAAAAATAAATCTGATTCAAATTATTCAAACCACTTAATAAAAGAAAACCATTCATTCAATAAAACTTTGACATATTACATATAAAATCAAAAAGTTTAAAATTAGATCTCCTAGAAGCATTAGAAATAAATAGATACAAACATTCGGACAAGCTTTTGAATGAGCAGGTAGATGTGAATTATTCACCCCTACTTAACTTGTTTAATTAGTTTTTTATTACCTTTCATACTAACTGTACAATGGCTCGGTGTGGGTTTTTCCTGTTATTCATCCAACTCGTTCTACGATTTGTTTATAATACCATACTCTTCATTCTGTTTGTCATTCTCGATAAAGCTGCTGTGTCAGCTAAACGTTGTCGAATTTTTTCAAATAAAGTGTAGATTAAAGTTAAACCTTGTGTTTTTTATCTCATTTATATCATGGATCTACATCAAGTAACGGCCTCCACAATTCAAATGTTAACTACAAAGTTTAACCAATTACAATAAAGGAGTCTCGGACGAGATAAGTTCAAACTACATAAGTACTAATTTTTAATTTAGAACAAAATGAAACTCAATGATAGAGCTCAGTCAACGATTCATGAAGACGGACGAGAAGAAATGGATCATAAAGAAAAACACTTAGCTTTTAGGACTGAGGTTAGTTCCCACGATGGCTGGATAGTGTTTTATATCGGTTTTCTGGTATTCCTGTATCTTAAAGCTTACAGGTTACTTGATTGGCTGAATATGGTTCACAAGGTGACTGCCCTAGGTGGCAAGACTAGTTCTCTAGAGACGTAGTTACCCCAGTCGTGAAAAATCAAGGTTTGGCATAAAGATGAATGAAAAGATGATGGTGAAAAAAAATCTATAACAACACCATATCTCTCGAATATATATTTTGACAGAATGAATTTGACTTACCCTTGGAATAGCAGATATCGATTAATATAAAATAGTAGGTTCATATAATGAAAGAAAATCTCTCCACTCTCTAATTGAATTCGTTTTCGAGGAAATCCGACAAAATTACCGACTACTTATATCGCCTCAGACGTTTGGAATTTATCCAGAAATCAAAAGAATACTTAATAACTTTCATTGAAAATTATTCACTCCAATCGCTACAACACAGCTCTAATAAAATCATAAACGATTCCGAAAATTTCTAATTGAAAAGAGAGCAAATCTAATGAATTCCGAAGTTATATAGACTCGGTTCTATGAAAAACTATTGATTTTCAAAAAAAAAACTAATAAAAACGACAAAACCACAAAAACGAGAATACGATCTTCTTTCAAGTACTGACTTACAAAACCGGTGAACAACCCAGATCAATACCAGCGACACCTTACGGATATAACTATAATTTTCATTGGGTATTATTATCTGTAAATTCTTGATCTGAATTGCAACTGTTTGAATATTTAACTTAATTTGTCTCAAATTTTGTATTTAAATGAAAATGTTACAGAAGGCTCACGTTGAATCGAATTTATCAAAAACACGTGCATATGAGTGTTACAGTGCTTTCAACAGCGGTCGAGATGCGGTGGAAGATTTGTCTCGCTCTGATCGGCTATCAACATCTTCAACTGAAGTTAACAATGATGAAGCGAAGGAAATTGTAATTGAAAATCGTCATTTTAGTTTGTGAAAAATTTGCCATGAGCTTTCTGTGTCTCACGAATCAATTCGAACCATTTTGAAGGATTGTTTGGGCATGAAACGCGTTGCCGCTCGACTAGTTCCAAGAAACCTGAATTTTCTTCAGAATTTGAATCACGTAAAGGTCGCTGAAGACCTGCACAGCGTGTTAATTTCGACCGCAAATCATAAAAGCCATTGTAACTGGTGATGGGACATGGGTTTATGACTTTGTCATAAACACCTCGAAAAAGTCTAGGCAACACTTACCAATATCTTTAAAATATGAATTTGATGATTCGAATTTATAGAAATCTTTCGGTTTTTGTTAGGATGTATTGTATATAATGTATTCTCAAGAAAACAAAATAATATTTGACTTCTCCAAAGCACCTATTATAAAAAAAAATTTGAAATTTGAAAATGACGAAATTTGGTAAAATAGAACAAAAAAACTAATATTTTCGAAACGATATGGAAGCACTTATATTTTTCAGTACCAAGAAGGTCCACCTCTGTTATTAATGACACTTTGGCATCGTCGCGGCATGCTCAATATTAAATTGTCTATTACATTTTGGCCTAAATCATTCTAAGCCCCCTGAACTGCTAATCGAAGCTCCTGTTCATGATGGAAGACGTTTTGACGCAGGAGATTTCTTTTTAGGGTGTCCCACACATGCTCGATGGGATTCAGATCTGGGGAGCAGGATGGTCACGGTAGAAGATCGATATCATTCTCTTCAAGAACGTTCAAGACAACTCTTGCACGATGAGGAGGGGCATTATCTTGTTGGAAGAGTGGATTTTGACCCATTGTTTGGAGATTCGGTACCACTACAGGTAAAACTATCTCATTTGCGTAAGAATTTCCCGTGAGGTTGTTCTGTATGAAAACGCGGTCAGTTCTTCCACCAAGCCGTATACCTCCCCAAAACATCACTGATCCGCCTCCCTGTCTAACAACTTCTCGAGCATGCTGGAGACGGTTTTGCTTTCCAGGTTCCCTCCATATTCGAATTCTTCCCGCATCGGGATAATAACTAAATCTAGATTCATCACTGAAGAGAACTGTGGCCCACCTCTCTTGATCCCAGTTTACGTCTTCTTGGCACCAAGCTGAACGAGCAGCGCGATTTCTATGGGTCAGTTGTGGAATTCTTAAAGGACGTCTGGAGTGAAGTTGACCTTCGTGCAGTCGATTTCTTACAGTTTGGTCGGAAGTTTGTACACTATGAACTCGTGATAGCTCTTGAGCTTATTGAGATGCTGTGGTAGTACGATCTCTTCTGGCTTGTAAAACCAAAAATCGGTCTTATGCGACTGTAGTAATCCTGAAACGACCAGTATGGCGTTCTTCTACGCTACCTTTTTCATCATTGAAACGCGACCATAAACGGTTTATGACACTTGGGCTACTTCCCAGAACCCTGAATACTTCCCGTTGTGAGCTCCCAGCTTGGAGCATGCCAACGGCTCGTAACATCTCTTCTCTAGTCAAATGTCGTCTTTCCATGGTCGAATCACAAAACTTGAATCTTTTATTTGGGCTTACAACAGAAACAAAGTGCCAACTAACTGATTTCAAACACTGAATACATGAAATGATTATAAAGCAGCGTCGCATCTGCTGCATTTTTAGTTTTTTATAATTAAAAGCTGAAATCTGTTGCGGCACTCTACATAATTTGGTGAGAAATTGATGCAGGTGTTCATTTCTTAAAAAAAATCATCCATATTGATCGTTCAGGATACGATATATCGATATTCAGAAGTGTTCCCTAAACTTTTGAGGTGTTTATAAAACAATCAACAAGCTTCTGAATGGCGCTTTTCAACTGCACCGAAACCGAACACGTCAAAGTCGATCAAAAGTGAAGGTAAAGTTGACTGTTTTCTTTGATTAGTGCGGTGTTGTGCACTCGGAATACTTGCGAGAAGGTCAGACGGTTAATAAAGAATATTACCTGAGCGTTATGCGGCGTTAGAGAGAGTAAATTTGAAAATGGCCAGATTTCTGGAAAGAAAACTCATGGATTATGTACCACGATAATGCACCGTCTTACAAAGTTATCATTGTGTATGAATTTCTGACCAAAAACTCAATCAAATACCATCGAACAACCATCGTATTCACCTGATATGGCTTAAGCCGACTATTTTCTTTTTCTGAAACTCAAATATGGTAAATTTCGGTACTTTCTGACAGAATGTATCATTTGAATATAGAAAAGGACTAGATTTATATGAATTTCATCTCCAATGTAAGTAAGGAAGGTGCCAGAACTTATGTTCAATGCGTCGTGTAAAGAAAGCACAGACGATCAACTTTGTTGCCAACTTGATAGCAGATTTGTTTCCACAGACGGTGAACTACGTTTGTTAGTTTCATTTGTAAGTCCACTGGAAGATATAGTGGAAGACCTGAAAACTCAATGAAATTTCAATAAAGGTCAGTGGAGTTAGCAAGTTTTGGGTTCTTCTCCACTTCTTCTTCTTCCTGTACGGCGCCATATAGGCAGCAGTCAGGCCGTTTGGCCCATTGTACTTGCCGTTTTTTGTTGAGTTGTTATTTGTCTTGCACAAACTTCCTGATGAAGCTTGTAAGACTGTTGTAGGGGGCCTCCTGGATCATCCGGGCGCTGGGTGTTTCAGCGCCCGAGGTGTTCAGTCTGGTTTCCTTATGAGCGGGACATTCGAAAAGTGTTCCGTTTTCGTCATTTTCGAGGCAACCACGATATTGTTTGGTTTCCGATAGTTTCATGACGTGTAGATGTTTGTTGAGTTGGTGTCCCGTCAATAGGCCCACTACCATCCCAACAGACTTTTTTTCGAGGGACAGTAGTTCATGTACCCTCTTCTTTGATTGCGCCCTATTCAAAATGTTCGAGGATTGCAACCCCCGCTTAGGGGGTTGATAATTCAGGCAAGTTTTGTTCCCCAAAAGATGTCCCCTTTGAAACAAAAATTGACCTGTTTTTGCGTTTTGATCAGAAATGAATATCTTGGTAGATATAGCCTCTGTTTAGTTTTCGTTGAAGCACCCTGTATATTACCTGAGTAATACTAAATACAAATCAAAATTATTAGACCAGCAAAAATTTTGTCAGAAATATCTTCAATACAGAAATTTAAGCGGTAATTGAAGAAGACAGTGATCTCGATTGAAGATATGAAAGAATACATTGAATATTATGGTTCTTTATTGTGTATATTTTTTTCTTTCAATTAGATGATCTCTCTCCTATTCCCCTTTTTTAAAAAAGGGTAATGGACCACTGTAATAGTTCTCATGATAATTTTAATACAACAAGATTCTTTTAAATTATAAAGAAACTTCCTATCTTCATTGTAAATATTTAGCAGAAGATTTTGAGATTATAAAACATATGGGTATCAAAAAAGATAAAAGATCTCTTCATTTTCAGTAATATTTTAAATCGTAAAACATTCATTTCACTTCAAAATGACTTTTTATATACTAGAGCTAATTAGCATTTATATATACAGTACGTTTTGAGGTTATATGTCAAATAAGTGCCAATAAGTCAGGGAAAATGTTTCCCTGATGATTTTCCTGGGCCCATATTTGATTGGAAAAATTCGAAAAAAAATCATGGTTGTTCATGACCAAAAGATGAACCTTCAAAATTTTTTTCAGATTTTTTTTATCGAAACGGCGCTCGTAAAAAAATAATTAAGAAAAAAGAGAACATAACCTATAATATCGACGGTAGAGCTCCTAGAGGGCTGAAATTTTTTTTGTAGGCATCTAAGAACGATTCGTTCTCAGGCAATTTTGACCATCTTATCCCGCTATAGCCTTTATCACATACTGGGGGCTCTGATACCAATATATGGAAGTTGTTAAGCGTTGTGTCCAACAAGAATAACGAATGATTCTTTATCAGAACAACAATTTAGTGAACATATTCAAAATATCATTGGATCTTTATTCTATACAAAAGTTTGGGTCTTTTATTTATCGAATGAGACAATATGAAGTCTGCCGGGTTAGTTAGTAGTTTATACAGTGTGTTCCAACGAAAATTTGACCCCCCCTATAACTCCGAAATGAGTAACATTAGCGAAAAACACCAAGACACGTCGATTTTTGTTTCGAGGGGGAGCATTTTTCGAAATAATTCGAAACTTGTCAGATCAACCCCTACCCCAGCAACCCTAATTTCGAAATTCATCATAGGGAATAAGGGTCGAGTGGCACCTTACTGTAAAGGTCTGTCAATTCTCCATTCTGATTTGTCATTTTAGAATTTTAAATTAACATACAGGGTGTCCCAACCGAGGGTAAAGTTGAATTCCTGCAAATCCCAAATACTAAATGAAATCGATTTATTTTGGCATAATGCAAGCGCAGGTTTATGCTCGGTCTAGAAAAACGACCTACACTTGTGAATTTGGAGTTGGTGCAATCAACCCCTATTTCCAGCATCCCCAACTCAAAATCATTCGATCGAAAATAGGTCAAGTGGCACCTCGTTGGAAAGGTATTTCAATTTTCTCTTCGAATTTGGTATTTTCGAAATTCAGAATCAGCATACAGGGTGTCCCGGAGCAGGAACACTGAAAACCCAAATAACTTTTGAAACTGGTTCATTTCGGTATAATACGAGAACATGTTTATGTTTGATTCGAGAATAAGACTCTCTTGCGTGAATATGGAATTTTTGCAATCAATCTCTTCCATTCAGCATCCCCAACTCAAAAATCATACAAGTGATTACAGGTTGAGTGGCAAAGTTCCAGAAAGATTTTTCTATTTTCTGAATCACTGAGGCATTGGTTTCAGTTTGGCAATCGAGGTTTTCTGGCGTGAGGATCAGGATGAGGGATGATGGAGAAACTGATTGGATGCTCATCTAAACAGGAAAACGAGATTTATTGAACTTGTATTCAATTGAAAACAAAAACTAACTTGATTATTACAACAATTGTTCAAAATGACCTCCGCCCACCTCCATACAGTTATACAGACGATTTTCGAACTCTCTTCTCACATTAGCGAAAACTTCAGGAGTCAAAAGTCGGCATTCTGTGATAATCCTCATCCACAGCTCCTCCAGGTTTTCTGGTCTTGTGGCATAAACTTTAGATTTTAGATGGCCCCACAAAAAAAAATCTAGGGGATTTAAATCTGGTGACCTGGCTGGCCACTCAACAGGTCCTCTTCTACCAATCCACCTTCCTGGGAAATTTTCGTCTAAATATTGGCGCACCCGAGCATCATAATGCGGAGGAGCACCGTCTTGTTGAAAACGCATTTCGTCCTCAGAAAGAGTTGGATCGTTCTGTAAAATTTCTGTCAATCTAGGATGCATGTGTTCCTCTAACAACTGTAGGTAGCCATTTCCATTCAGATTACCCTCAATAAAGAAAGGCCCAACTAGATGATTGCCAAAAATTCCTGCCCAAACGTTCAACTTCTGAGGCCTTTGCGTGTGGGCCTCTCTAAACCAATGAGGATTCTGTGTGTCCCAATATCGACAATTATGTCTATTCACTTCACCACTGAGCATAAAGGTGCTTTCATCAGAAAAACAGATGTTATTCAGAAAATTTGGATTAGCGTTTAGGTTTTCACTTAGATTTTCACAAAACTGTAAACGACGATCTGGATCATCTTCGTTTATTTCATGCACTAATTTTACCTTGTAGGGTGAAATTTGTGATGTTTCACGATTCTATGGACAGTTGTAGCTGATACACCAGTCAGACGAGATAGTTTTCTGATCGAAGTAGTATTCTCCATTTGTAGATGACCCACTACTGCCACTTCCGTTGCCTCATTTCTGACAGGACATGCCACTTCATGTTTTTGTTTGCCACCGAACCCGTAGCTAGGAATTTGTCAACCAAATATTTAACGTACTGGTGACTGACTCCCTTTCTCTTTCAGGATGGTTCCTATCGAATATCCTTGCCGTTTCTTTGGCACAACTGTTATTTCGAAAATACGTCGATACAATTTCGACCCTTTCCTCAGTGGAATAAACCATTTTCAGATTAATTTCAACTGACGAACAACAACAATAATGAGGAACTGATCTGAATAATAATAATATTTCATTGCAAAATGAGAAATAACAGATGACTGCACGCCAGATGGAAATGAAAAAATGTGAACATTTTCAATGCAGAAATCAGCTTTATTTCTTCGTAATTGATGCTCAACACATCGTACCCCAATACTTTTAACAGTTTCGAATTAATTTTAGTTGATAATTTCAAATGACGATATTGAATTTTTCGAAAGCGACATCCTGTATGGAGAGCCGAACTGAATGAAATGCTTTAATCATTCTGGAATTCAAAAACCTTTCTGAAGATATGCCACTTGAATTATTTGTATGATTTTCAAGTTGGGGATGCTGAATGGAAGGGGTTGATTGCAAAATTCTATAACCACACAAGAAAGTCCTATTCTCGGATCAAACATGTTCTCGTATACCGAAATGAACCAGTTTCAAAAGTTATTTGGATTTTCAATGTTCCTGCTTCAGGACACCCTGTATGATGATTCTGAATTTCGAAAATACCAAATTCGAAGAGAAAATTGCAGTACCTTTCCAACGAGGTGCCACTTGACCTATTATCGATCGAATGATTTTTGAGTTGGGGATGCTGGAAATAGGGGTTGATTGCACCAACTCCAAATTCACAAGTGTAGGTCGTTTTTCTAGACCGAGCATAAACCTGCGCTTGCATTATGCCAAAATAAATCTATTTCATTTAGTATTTGGGATTTCCAGAATTCAACTTCACCCTTGGTTGGGACACCCTGTATGTTAATTTAAAATTCTAAAAATGACAAATCAAGGTGGAGAATTGACAGACCTTTTCAGTAAGGTGCCACTCGACCCTTATTCCCTATGATGAATTTCAAAGTTAGGGTTGCTGGGGGTAGGGGGTTGATCTGAGAAGTTTCGAATTATTTCGAAAAATGCTCCCCCTCGAAACAAAAATCGACGTGTCTTGGTGTTTTTCGCTAATGTTACTCATTTCGGAGTTAGAGGGGGGGTCAAATTTTCGTTGGAACACACTGTATAATTATATCGCAACAAAAATGTATATTGAATGTTGAATTTCGCCCTAATCTACCACAATATCAACGAATATTGATGAAAAATACAACAACAAAGGTCATTTGAAGGTCAAATATCAATTAATTAATTCCATATTCGCTACGTAAATTTAAAGGAAGTATATGTCTACGAAATATTATATTTTTTCGAACATGAAGGATTCAGATAACGTTTTAAAATATTTTATCGGTGTGTGTCCAGTTGAATTTTATTACTTTTGTTCTTGTTTCCGAGGCTGGAGTGCATGTTTTGGATTCGCAAGTTCCGTGTATTTGTACCGAATCAAAACAAAATAAAAATTTACGTGATGGTTGTCATCGATATTAACCGCTATAAAAACTTTCCGACACAAAATTCGACCTTACGGTGGAATGTTTACGCAGTTTGCAGAGGATTATACAAGTTCACAATGTACAGATTGGTCAGATTTCGACGTTTTGGTACTGAAGTTATCTGAAATATTGTGGATAGTAGAAAATGACCCCTCCCTCTGTGTTCTTTCTGCGTGGGGAAATCATTGACGCAAACATTCAACCTAACTTTTTTGGAGTTATTTGAAAATTTTGAAAATTATCGGAATCCGTCAAGTGGCAATATATCAGTTGATTTTGATGTTATGTAAAATTGATTTTGCTATTTTTTTTTACGTAGAATCGAATTCTTTTTTCTCCGACGGTTTTTGAATTGAAATTCAATCTTGTGTTTATTTCCTTCTCAAAAATATATGTGAACTCAATGATAATAAGAAATTAAACTATGTACTGTACTGTATTATACTATCACAAGAGATTTTTTGAAAATTAGGGTTGCAATTTCGGTCTCTCGACCATCTGCAGCTCACAACAAGTACTGAACTAAAGTTGAAAAACATACATATTCAGGGTGTTACATAATAGTATGTTACAACTTGAGGGGGTAAATCTACGTGCAATTTTGAGAAAAATAGTTCATATAAATATAGGTCCGCAAAAGCTTCGTTACGGAGCTACAGGGTGTTGAAATTTCCGGAAAAAAATAAGTTTTTCTTATAAACTTCTGCAGTTTTTGAGATATTCCGCACAAATTTGGAATTCAAGCTATTTTTTACAGCCTTCATCATTACACGTCCTAAATTTTAACTTTAATCTACAAGCTGTTTTCTTTTCCGGAGCCATGCCTTCTTTTGCCCCTTCAAACTTTTTTGCAGTGCGCCACTGATCAGCGTACAATCAATTTCCGTCATCCTCGTTCAATTTAGAAACTTTTTTGGCAACTGTAACTTTTTCATATCTCCAACCGTTCTCGAGCAAAAAATTATTGAACGATTGTATGCATTCGCTGAATTTATTTATTTCGACAGTTGCTAAAGTTGAACCAGTGTCTGCTTGAATTGTTCATTAAATTAACGGTTAGTTTTTAGACTTTTGAAGTTATTATAAGAAAAAATGGCTAATTTCACTAACGCCGAATTGGCTGATATCCATTACATGTACGGTCTGGCTGAAGGAAACACAACAGAAGCTAGGAGATTATATCAGGTGCGCTTTCCAAATCGAATATCACCAGACAGGTAAACATTTTCAAATATCCACAGAAGGTTGAGGGAAACTGGTACTTTTACTGCAAATAATCATTTGAAAGGTGCAACTCAAACTATGAGAACTCCAGATATTGAGGAAGCAGTTTTGAATTATATTGATTTGAATCCTCATGTGAGTACAAGAAAAATTGGAATTCAGTTGAATATTTCACATGTTCTAGTTTGGAAGATTTTCATATTCAACGCGTCCAAACTCTACTTCCTCGAGATTTTCCTTCGAGACTGAATTTCTGCCGATGGTTCTTAGATAACTTTAAGGAAAATGCTCATTTTCATAGTGAAATAATTTTCACAGACGAAGCTAACTTTTCGAGAACTGCTATCACAAATTTTCACAATAATCATTATTCGGCTGAGGAAAACCCTCATTTGATTGAAGAATCTCAACATCAAGAACAATTCTCACTAAATGTCTAGGTCGGAATAATTGGAAATTATTTGATTGGGCCATTTTTTTACCTAACAGACTAAACGGCCCCGCTTATCGACAATTTCTTGAGGAGGAGTTACCTTTATTGCTCGAGGATGTGCCACTTTTGGTGAAAAACATAATGTGGTTCATGCATGACGGAGTACCAGTACATTTCTGTGGAGAAACTAGGGAATAATACATTCAACAACCGATGAATAAGTCGGGATGGGCCAGAACCATGGCCTCCTAGGTCCCCAGACTTAATAGACTTAGGGAAAGTTTAGTTTATACCATTCCAGTGAACACTGTAGAATAATTGATATATCGAATAATAGCCTCTTGTTATACGATAAGAAATACCCCAGGAATATTTCAAAGAGTGCATGATAATGTGCGAAAAAGGACAGAGGCCTGTATTCTTGCAGGTTGAGGACACTTCCAGCAATTTATTTAGTTTTTAAATTTTTCTTTTTTTCAGTTTGATATTGAATAAGTATTAGTTGAGTCTTAGAAGACGAGCTATCAAAATAAAAGCGAATTTTGGGCACACCTATCGAGTATTTCTATTATTTTCTTTTGTATTGTACGGTGATCAGTGGCGTACTGCAAAAAAGTTTGAGAGAGCAATAGGAGACATGGCCTCGGAAAAGAAAACACCTTGTGAATTTCAGTTAAAATCTAGGACGTTTAATGATAGAGGCTGTAAAAAAAAGCTTGCATTTCAAATTTGAGCTCAATATCTCAAGAACTGAAGGAGTTTTGAAGAAAAAAACAATTTTTTCCAGAAAAAATTAGGTATTCTGTTAATAATTTGAAATTGATCTATGGGTGGAAAATGATGGCCATTTTCGATACAATGCGAAGCGAAAGTAGATTCGTCGGTTCTCTGGTTATTGTTATCTGATTGGATCTAGTTTGAATGAACGACCTGTCTGATCAATATAGATGCTTTGATCTTGTGAACTCCAGTATTGTCAAATTTATCAGTTTTATCTGTACTATCGAAAAATTCCTGGAAGTGTTTTAGGTGGACCTTGAAAGCATCTTTTTATTCTGTTTTGAAATGACATTTGTAATCTTTCCGCTGATAGGGCCAAAATATGTTAATGAAAAATATTTATCTGTATTAGTTGATTCTATACGTGGGTGAATATTATGATTTGTGTTTGTTTTTCTGATCATTCCGTTTATTATATTCGAGGGTTAACCATTGTTCTTAGCTATTTCTTTAATAGTTGATACTTTCCTGGACATAATTTTTTTGTATAATGGCAGAGAAAGCCCTATGAATCATTAAATTAAACGAAGCATATTTATAAGATTTAGGGTGTGTTGACTCATACAGGATGCAAATATCAGATTTTCGATATATATCAAAACTTAGTGTGGTATTTTATTACTGATTGTTAGGTCTAAAAAGTGAATCTGATTATCGAATTGTTTCTTTATTTTGAATTTAATTTTAGGATGAATGTTATACTATACCAAAAATGTACAAATTTTGATTTGGAGGATTTGAATATGATTTCTTCAATATACGCCATGAAAACATCAGTCAGCTGGTTAAGGGCTCAATGGTGATTTCATCGTTAAACCTTGAGGTTGTTCATAGAATTTGTACACTCGAATTCTTCATCCAGGACGTGTTTTCATTGAAAACCGAAAATTGTATAATGTAACATATCCCTGATTTTTTCAAGTCCATGTTCATTCACGAAATTTACACGGAAATACATTTACATTGAAATACCGTAAATATCAAGTTACAACTATTGTGTGAAAATAGTATCGTTTGTAATAACGAAGTGTCCAGTCGTACGAAATTATGAAAAGTATGATATGACTGAATGTTATATTCAAAATAATTACTATTCTGATGATAGTAAAGCTGCTTATTTGGATCGTTTTGGACAACCTCATAAAATATTCGATAAACTGAGGAAAATCTCATGAACCCAGGTATTAATCGATGTTAAAACCATTTCCTATTATTTTGTTGAGATCTGCTTGAAGAACCTCAATACAATCAGGTTTATTGTTAAAAATTCTTGATTTCAAATATACTCATAGCAAAAGCCTAATAGCATAATCCTGAGATCTGGGTGGCCATTCAATTGTTCTTCTTCTTTCAATCCACTTTATCCACACAGTTTATAGAAATAAATTTTCCTCACAAACAAAGATGTCGGAATATATATTTAGTAATATGTATATCGCGATAGAGTAAATATTAGATATACAGTGATCACTATTTATTTTATTCTTTTCAATAATGTTCTGAAACAAGTTTCAGTATATTGTTATCGTTTATACGAAGGCGTAAATAAGCAGATATCCACTCTGAAATTAATGTGTTTCAGACATTAACCGAGGTAAGGCTTCGTTACTAAAATAGCAGGTCATATACAAATAGCTGAAATCGACTACAACTTCCGTACACTTTGTTTATGGTAAGGCTTCTATGTTTTCATTGAAAATTGCAACTTTCAGGGACACTGTACACGAAAAGTGTTGGATACTACTAGTTCTTGGAAATCGTTAGTCCTTGTGGTGGGAGTATTTTTTCATTATTCTGTATTGATATTGATGATTTTCTGGGTGGTAAAAAAATAAGTTTCCAAGTATTTGATAATCTGGTAGTTTCGTTCCTTTTGTTCATTGTACAACCTTCTTCAATTTCAACTGCTTTCCTGATGAGGCGTTTATGAAGGTGTTGTGAAGTGCAGATTTGTTTGGAGTTTTCGTAATTTTTTATATAACCTGTGCTATAAAGAGTGATTTCACTTGGGTTTTTACGAAGTTTATGGGTTTCCAAACATTCCAAACATTAATTTTCTTTCCTTTGTCGCCATTATGAAGAGTTTTGATATAATCTCATGTTATTAAATGTTTTGTGGTTTTTATATGTTCACATATTGGAGAATTATTGTCAGAGTATAAATGTTCTTTGAGTCTGGTTTCGACATTCCTACTTTATGATTCTTCAATTGGTACACCCTATGTTTTGTTTCATTCTCGACTTTGTGGGAAAAAATGAAGGTGAGCTTATTTGAAACTCCCTTTACCTATCTCAAATAGTTTCTGAAATATTTGACATTTTCTGAAATTTTAAAAGAAATTTTGTGCCTTAAATATTGATTTAAAAACTTCAGATGAACAACTATTGTGATAGTGATTGTTTTTGCTCGAACATATGATAGATTTTGTTGAACTATGTTACACAGGGTGTTCGAAAACGATTTTTGAAATTGGGGCTCATCAAATTTGATTTCAGTGTTTTTTTTTCAAATAGCATACCCTATATCTAGAGGGTCGAATAAGTGATATATTTTAATACCTTTCGAATGGGACTTATTTTCAATGGCTGTGAAGATATTCGAAAATAGAGCCAATTTTTATCGTATTTCAAGAAATATTCCAATTTTTCGTTCCAATTCATTGCTTTACAGTTAAACTGGTCTGTTCCAAGAAGAAAGTGTAATATTAATTCATTCCATCATATGCAGAGAAAAGCGTCTTCAAATATACAGTACATAATAGTATGTCACAACTTGAAGGGGTAAATCTACGTGCAATTTTAAGAAAAAAAGTTTATATAAACATGAATCCGAAAAAGCTTCGTTACGGAGCTACAGTGTTGAAAATTCCGGAAAAAATTGGGTTTTTCTTCAAAACTCCCGCAGTTTTTGAGATATTCAGCCCAAATTTGGAATGCAAGCTATTTTTTACAGCCTCCACCATTACACGTCCTAGATTTTAACTGAAATTCACAAGGTGTTTTCTTTTCCGAGGCCAAGTCTCTTTTTGCCCTTTTAAACTCTTTTGCAGTACGCCAATAAGCAACGTACAATCAATTTTCATCATCTGAGTTCAGTTTGGAAACTTTTTTGACACTTGTAATTTTTTCGTATCTCTAACCGTTTAGAAGTGAAAAATTATTGAATTTGAGCTATTTGAATATGTTATTCGCTAAATAGAAAAAAAATAACAGGAATATTCGAGAGGTATGCCTATCTGAGACTCAACTTATACTTATTCAATATCAAACAAAAAAAAGAACAATAAAAAACTAAATAAATTGCAGGAAGTGTCTTCCACCTGCAAGAATACAGGCATCTGTCCTTCTTACCATATTATCACGCACTCTTTGAAATATTCCTGGAGTATTTCTTATTGTGTAACAAGAGGTACCATACCATGAGAAAAAGTCTAAACTATTTAAGTCTGGGGACCTCGGAGGCCCACCCCGAGCTATCCATCGGTTGTTGAATGTGTTATTCAAGAATTTCCTAGCTTCTCCACTGAAATGTGCTGGTGCTTCGACATGCAGGAACCACATTATGTTTCTCACCAAAAGTGGCACATCCTCGAGCAATAAAGGTAACTCCTCCTCAAGAAATTGCCGATAAGCGGGACCGTTTAGTCTGTTAGGTGAAAAATGGTCCAATCAAATAACTGTGATAGCAGTTCTCGAAAAGTTAGATTCGTCTGTGAACATTATTTCACTATTAAAATGAGCATTTTCTCTAATTTTATCTAAGAACTATCGACAGAAATTCTGTCTTGAAGGAAAATCTTGAGGAAGTAGAGTTTGGACGCGTTGAATATGAAACAGGTACAATAAAAAGTCGTTGAGAATCCTCCAAACTAGAAAATGTGAAATATTCAACTGATTTCCAATTTTTCTTGAGGATTCAAATCAATACAATTCAAAACTGCTTCCTCAATATCTGGAGTTCTCATAGTTAGAGTTGCACCTTTTAAATGATTATTTGCAGTAAAAGTACCAGTTTCCCTCAACCTTTTGTTGATATTTGAAAATGTTCACCTGTCTGGTGGTATTTAATTTGGAAAGCGCACCTGATATAATCTCCTAGCTTCTGTTGTGTCTCCTTCAGCCAGACCGTACATGTAATGAATATCAGCGTTAGTAAAATTAGCCATTTTTTCTTACAGCAATAACTTCAAAAGTCTAAACACTAATCGTTAATTTAATAAACTTCGAGAAGACACTGGTTCAACTTTAGCAACTGTCAAAATAAATAAATAAATGAAAGAAATCAAAGCCTACTAGTCATTCTTTCGATTAGAAGTGCTTTCAATTCAGCGAATTAATAATTTTCTGCTCAAGAACGGTCAGAGATACGAAAAAATTACAAGTGTCAAAAAAGTTCCTAAATTGAACGAAGATGACAAAAATTGATTGTACACTGAAAAAAGTTTGAAAGGGCAAAAGAAGACATGGCTCCGGAAAAGAAAACACACAACTGCAGGAGTTTTGAAGAAAAAACAATTTTTCCTGAAATTTTTCCGGAAATACCCTGTACACATACTATTATGTAATATACCAACTCCAATATGATCATAGAGGGCAGCGTAAGAATCCTTAATTTTTTCAAATAATCGTCGCAGGATGCCATCTGTGTAGTACCGGAATACACAAAAGTACTCTAAGCGCCGCAGGAGAGGTGCCCCAAAAACAGATTCCATATACCATACGCGTCGATACCTTAGGCATGGTAGATTGAAAGAAGCTGCTCAGTGCTAACAACACATCTTAGATTTCTGATGAGAAGCACGCGGAACTGAACTTTGCACAAACATCATCATAATATTTTCCAATCCAGATGTTGGTCTATGGTTATTCCAGGAAATGTTACACAGTTTCCTATATTCAGTTTTAAACCGTTGCAGGTGACATTATTATTCAGGATTTGCTTAGTATAATTGTGAAAATACACATTATTAGCCTTCGCCATGTTCATATACAATCGAAACACTCCACATGAAGGTTTAAACCATTGTTCAACTCGTCACCAATACATTCGTATATAAAATAAACAACACAGGGTCCAGAATTGAGCCTTGAGGAACCCAACATCAACATCAACAATGTCTGAATTAAATTCATTTGACATAAACTGCCTTCTATCTCGTAGATAAGTATCCATTCAGTTCAGTGATCAGCTGTGTGTATTTTTCAACCTTCATCACAACTATGCGGTGAATCACAAAACCCAAAAGCCCTCATGAGGTCGCGAAAAGCACAACAGCCTCATTAAAGACTTGTATGGCACCAGTTGTACTGCGACCTTAGCGGAAACATAACTGAACATTTCTAAGAATTATATAACTGTTCAAAATTTAAAAATCTATCAAGAAATCAATATCCAAAAACTTTCGATTACGCTGGAGCTATGGGAGGTATGGTCTATCCGATGATGTTTTATGAGAGGAATTTTCCCATTCAAATATTCGAAGTTTGGGTGCAGGGAACGAGAATTTGACCACTCATTTCTTAAACATGAAGTGACTCCTAAAATTTGAGTGTTCTGCAATTTTTCGGCATAGCATTAGTTTTTGAGAGGTTTGGACAGTTTACAAAAACCATCGTATAGTTCTGGTATTATAGAAATATTTCCACTAGTTGTGAATTGCAACGTGAATTCAAGTTTAGTATTCCACTTCTAACGTCAAACAAGTTGTTATGTCAAAGGGAAGATCATCTAAGACCTCAAGATGTGAAAGTATATTCCCAGTTAAGGTTGAGTTTCTCGTATAGTGTTTTTGAACCGAGTAAACCAAAGGGTAATACTCCAGGGAATATATGTACTATCCATTATTTTGGTTCACGCGATGCGTGTTGAGATTTTAATTTTGAAATCGTCTAGACGTTTCCGCATGCTGTTCTACATCCGGTACCTTGATCTCGACGTTCGCAAATATACCATTCTGCTTTCGTGAACCAGCATTTATTTCAAGATATAAAGGCGGGAGACGAAATGTTGAGAGTTGCTTTCTTTATTGTTTTCTGCAGCGTTTAATGATAAAAAAATGACGCACTTCGTTTGTGCATACGTTGATTTTTTTGGAAAGTAAAATTTCATGGTTATGAGTCAAAAAAGTCAGAACAAAAAATTCCTAGAAGCGACTGTAAGAGAGGGTCAGATTTCGCGAATATCCTTTATTTTCCCACAAACCCGGCGGTAAACCCAAAAAGAGCAAGTCTATGACGAGACCATGCATCGACTGATCACTGACCTCATATCGTGTCGTTTATAATTTAGCAATCCCAATCGGAAAAGTCACCAGACGGCAAACCAGACGAGAGTTGCGAATGTAGGACGTTAAAATGAACCGCTTATATTGTGTAAAATACGATTTATCAATATTCATTTTGTATTCGCCGGCCGATAGGTCGATCAGATTCCCCATAAATCAGTTTGAGAGTGAATCATCTGAATACGGAGGTAGTTCGAAAAGTAAATGCATTTTTTCGATTTTGATTTATGATAGCAATTTTGAAAAATGATTCTTCAACTAGAAAGGAAAAATTGAAACAATTAATGAACCAGTTAATTGGATAACAGTTAATATTTGACAGAATTAAGGTTGTTTCATATAGTGTGTCCCAGATAATCGCAAAATTTTGATTCTCATAGCAATTTTGAAAAATTATTCCTTTACATTCTCTAACTGGAAAAAATTGAAACAATTAATGAACCAGTTAATTGGATAACAGATAATATTTCCTTAATCGCAAAATGAAGACGGTCAAATAATAAAATAAGCGTTTTTGGAAGCTGCAGATTCTCTATTTGAGATTTTAAAATATAAAAACGAGATTCACCTATAACATCTATGCACTTTCTGCTAATTGTAGAGTAGAATAATGAGCAATGATATTTTTTTACAACAAAGAACTGACTTGAGATAACTGTGTTTGTTAGGCTGGTCCTTATCTTTTAAAATGAAAAATATCAACGGGGCACTCTCTCATTATGTTGTCTATATGTTGTGTTGTATTTTGATATAAATCAACTGGATTTTTTGAATGATGTTAAGGGTCGCGACCCACATTTCAAAATTAAAAAAGAACAAACGGGTATAAGTTTAGTTTGTTTATATGAAACGTTAACGAGAACTTGTTCTCAATTTTTCTACCCTCACCCCTCTCATTTCTGACATTCTTAAGGGATCCCCTCAACTCACTGCAGGTCGTCTGTTTTGTTTTCGTTGCTTCTTTTGTTATTATGTCGTAAAAAGTGTAGAAAGTGGATCTATGACGGGGCACCAGCACATTTCAGTGGAGAAGCTAGGGAATTCTTGAATAATGCTTTCAACAATCGATGGATAGGTCGGGGTGGGCCGGAACCATGGCCTCCTAGGTCCCCAGACTTAAATAGTTTAGACTTTTTCTTATGGGGACATCTCAAAAGTTTAGTTCATACCACTACAGTGAACACTGTGGAAAAACTGAGAAATCGAATGATAACCTCTTGTGACACGATAAGAAATACCCCAGGAATATTTCAAAGAGTGCGTGATAATATGTGTAGAGACAGACGCCTGTATTCTTGCAGGTGGAGGACACTTCTAGCAATTTATTAAGTTTTTAAGTGTTCTTTTCCTTAGTTTGATATTGAATGAGTATAAGTTGAGTCACAGAAGACGAGCTATCAAAATAAAAGAAATTTTGGGCATACTTATCGAGTATTTCTTTTATTTTTTTTATTTAGCGAATAACATACAATTCACATAATTCAAATTCAATAATTTATCACTCGAAAACGGTTGGAGATGCGAAAAAATTACAAGTATCCAAAAAAATTCCAAATTGAACGAAGATGACGAAAATTGATTGAACGTTGATCAGTGGCGTACTGCAAAAAAGTTTGAAAGGGCAAAAGAAGACATGGCTCCGGAAAAGAAAGCACCTTGTAGTTAAAATTAGAACGTGTAATGATGGCGGCTGTAAAAAATAGCTTGCATTCCAAATTTGGGATGAATATCTCAAAAACTGCAGGAGTTTTGAAGAAAAAAACAATTTTTTCCGGAAATTCCAACACCCTGTAGCTCCGTAACGAAGCTTTTGCGGACCTATGTTTATATGAACTTTTTTTTTGAAATTGCACGTAGATTTACCCCCTCAAGTTGTGACACACCATTATGAAACACCCTGTATAAAAGTCTTCATTTTCCAATTTCCCGTGTTGGAAGCCTAGTCGTGACCCCGTGAAACATCAATAATAAAATGTAAAAAAATTTCATGTGTCTCAACATTTCAAAAAAAAAAAATTATAAACAAATAAAGACCACACTATTGTTTATTTCCCACTCTAACTGGATTAATCGTTGGATGTGTAAACAAAACACTTTCAGCATTGACCTGCTGAAGTTTTTCAACTCTATTTGATCTATTGTGCCTAAATTTGAAACAAAACTTTATAGCAGACGCACAAGAAAATATTGTTTCATGAAAACTACCCCTACAGACAAACAAATGAGTGTACCGAGTTCGAACTCATACTGCAGGCGTATCACATGTGCTCCTGACTCTGCTCAAAGCCTTTCGTCTAACGCGTTGCCGAATCGAAAGCGACGTTGCCAGTCCAATTACTTTATTTACAAACCTCGTATATCAAATTCGATCCCAATTATTCAAATAATTTCCTTGAATAATTCCAGTGAATAAAAAAAGCGTTTGTGAATCTCTTAAATTTGATTTTGAATGGTTGATAAACAGATCAACCAGTCTGAGTGTATCACTTCCTTTTTTATTAAGTTCCCAGTACACCAACATAATGGTGATGAGTGATAGTCATGATAGTAATCTAATTACATTCTCGTTAAATTATTAAGCATTCAGTTAGGTCAGTGATCTGTCGCCGAATGTCGCCGGTTCAGGGACCGGCCTGCCAACGTTGTACTCGGACCTGTAGAATGCGTTTTGTTAACCCTTCAACTGTAGAAATGTTTACCTGTCCGCGTATCCCAAGCGGAAGGAATAATGAATTGTACTTTATAGATATAAATAAGACGCCTCCAGGTATTTCGCGTGGCAGGTAATCTATTTTCCACAAAGACTCAGGTACGGGGGTTATTTAGAAATTTGTGGGATGAGGAATGGAAGATGCAATTAATATCAGCACCTCCCAAATTATTTATTATAACCTCAATACAATAATTTCAGTACTTTTTCATTCCACATTTTCCTGCTAAACGAATTTTCCAAAACTTTTTTATTCTGATGTCAGTGCTGTCTGCCATCTCTGGAGGGAATTCTGTGTTTTCAACGGATTTAAAGCATCCAGAACGTTTGAAATAGTGCAAAAAGGATTTCCTGATAATCCTATCTCGCGTAACCCAGTATTTGAGTGGCATAGAAGGTTCAAAGACGGCCGTGTTAGCGTTGAAGACGATCTGTATACCGGACAGCGATCATCATCGACAAACGCATCTTACGTCAAAAAAGCCAATGAATTAATGCTTGCAAACCGTCGTTTAAGTGTCAGGGAGTTGGCAAGTGAACTCCAAATCTTCTTATTGGAACATTTGGGCATGAGAGGCGTGTCAGCTTGATTGGTGCCGAGGCAGCTCTCATTTAAACAAAAAGACCTTCGCATTTGTGATGCTGAAGAGATGATTTCAACGTCTCGAATGACGAACCCACTTTCTTCGAACGCATCATTACTGGTGATGAGAGTTGGGCGTATGAGCTTGACATGGCAACAGAGCATCAATCATTTGAATCACGCTTCGAGGCCAAGCCAAATCCAAAGAGAGCGTCAAAGTCGATTGAAAATCAAGATTTTGTTGGCTGTTTTCTTTGATTTTCAAGGTTAGTGTATCAGAAATTTTTACCTGACGGTCAAATAGTCAACAAACAATATTATTTAGGCGTTTTGCGTCGTTTGCATGAGGCTATACGCAGAAAAAGGGACCAGATTTGTGGAAGAACAAAAATTGGCTTTTGCATCAAGACAACGCGCTTGCAGACACTTCAATGCTTGTGCGTGAGGTTTTGGCCAAAAATTGCACCAATATCGTTCCACAAGCTCCGTATTCGCCAAATTTGGCACCGTGTAATTTTTTCCTGTTCCCACAGCTCAAATTACTACTTCGTGGAACTAGTTTGGAAACCATAAAATATATCGAAACAAATAAGCTGCGTGAGCTAAAGGCCATTCCAAAATAGGCGTTCGAAGAGTGGAAAAGACGTTGGCATATGTGTATCGTTTCTAATAGTGATTACTTTGAAAAAGATATAATGAATTTGGAGAAAGAATAAATATTTTGTGTTTTATTTAAAAAGTACTGAAACTTTTGGACAGAAGGTATAAGTTGAATATAAGTGATCCCACCTTGTTGAAGTGATATTGCCTTCCAATAAAACGACAAACATGGGAAAGCAACTCATCAGCATGAATTGGACAATTTTATTTTTTTGTGAAAATAAAAGCTTTTATATGAACCTACCAAATTGTCGAGCAATGTCTTATAGTCGTGAAAGGAATGTCTTGAAACATCCTTACACCTTATACAACTTGTTGCCATCTAGAATCGACGCTATAACAAATCTGGGGTGGTATTTGATTCAAAACTCTTTTCTAAAGGTCATGTCGACTATTTTATTAGTTTTAAAAGCCGAGTGTTGGGTTGAAATTGATAAAAATGTTAAAAACGCAAAGACACTGAACCATTTTGGAAGAAAACATAACAACTAATACGTTCAACCAATCAGGATGATGGTTCGTCGAAATCATCTAGTAGCAAGAATAGGTGAAGTTCACTCTGTCGAAAAAGTACCGGATCAAACGTTTTTCTGGAATCGACTTCAGTTCTCGTCGCGAATTCTCTTTTATGTCTTCTATCGATTCAAAACGGGTATGTCGAAGTACAGTTGACATGATCCAGCATATCTTCAGCGACTTTTAAGTGATTCAATTTCGAAGAAAATTCAGGTCCCTTGGAACAGTCGAGCGAAAACGCGTTTCAGTCCCAAACAATCGTTTGAAATGGTACGAATTTATTTATGGGACACAGAAAATTGAAAATTTTTATCAACATTTCCTTCAATTCATCGATGGCCGACCAGATCGAGGCAAATCTTCCACCATATCTCGGCCACTGTAGAATGCACTGTACCGCTCATATTCACGTGTTTTTGATAAAGGCGATTGACCGTAAGCCTTCTGTAACATTCTCAGCGAATCGGCACACGTAGTAGAGACAAATTCCTTGTTCGATATTTTTATCCATTGTGAAAACCGCAAAACACACTTGTGAGAACTGCCAAATACGAGATGAATTAAGAGGTGTTTGAAATATTGAAATTTTGAGTTGATTTCTTTATGTAGTGTAATATGCTTTTCTAGTGGAATTCTATAGATAGTCCAAATAGCGTTCTGTGAACATGTAACCAGAAATTTGGGGTGATTTTGTTATTGTACCACTTATTATCATGGCATAATGCATAATCAATTCTATGCATGAACACAGCTAGTTTCTTGTTTTCCGCTTATCAATATGTAATTCAAAGGTTGATGAGGAGTCCAAAGTATCACCATTTTGAATTCGAAAAGAATATCGACTGTATTTCATGCAATTTAAATTCATAGAACAGGTAAAGTTGACCGAAATGTAAGATATACAGGGTGTTACCGAATAGTATGCCACAACTTGAGGGGGTAAATCTAAGTGCAATTTTGAGAAAAAAAGTTCATATAAACATAGGTCCGCAAAAGCTTCGTTACGGAGGTATAGGGTGTTGAAATTTCCGGAAAAAATTGGTTTTTTCTTCAAAACTGAAGTTTTTGAGATATTCAGCCCAAATTTGGAATGCAAGCTATTTTCTACAGTCTCCATCATATTACGTCCTAAATTTTAACTAAGGTCTACAAGGTGTTTGCTTTTCCGGAGCCATGTCTTCTTTTACCCTTTCAAACTTTTTCGCAGTAAGCGTACAATCAATTTTCGTTCAATTTAGAAACTTTTTTGACACCTGTAATTTTTCCGTATCTCCGACCGTTCTCGAGCAAAAAATTATTAAACGATTGTATGCATTCACTGAATTGAAAGCACTTCTAATTAAAAAAAATTACTAGTAGGCTTTGATTTTTTTCATTTATTTATTTATTTTGACAGTTGCTAAAGTTAAACCAGTGTCTGCTCGAATTGTTTATTGAATTAACGCTTAGTTCAAAAACTTTTGAAGTTATTGCTGTAAGAAAAAATGGCTAATTTTACTAACGCCGACTCGGCTGATATCCATTACATGTACGGTCTGGCTGACGGAAACACAACAGAAACTAGGCGATTATATCAAGTGCGCTTTCCAAATCGAGTAACACCAGATAGACGAACATTCTCAAATATCCACAGAAGGATGATGGAAACTGGTACTCTTACTGCAAGTGATCATTCAAAAGGTGCAACTCAAACTATGAGAACTCCACATCATTGAGGAAGCAGTTTTGAATTGTATTGATTTGAGTCCTCATGAGTACAAGAAAAATTGTAAATCAGTTGAATATTTTACATGTTCTAGTTCGGAGGATTCTCCACGACTTTTTATTGTACCCGTTTCATATTCAACACATCCGAATTCTCATTTTGATAGTGAAATAATGTTCACTGACGAAGCATCTTTTCGAGATCTGCTATTACAAATTTTCACAATAATCATTATTGGGCTTATTGAAGAATCTCATCATCCAGAACAAGTTTCACTAAATGTCTGGGTCGGAATAATTGGAAATTATTTGATTGGGCCATTTTTTTGCCTAACGGACTAAACGGTCCCGCTTATCGGCAATTTCTTGAGGAGGAGTTACCTTTATTGCTCGAGGATGTGCCACTTTTGGTGAGAAACATAATGTGGTTCATGCATGACGGGGCACCAGCACATTTCAGTGGAGAAGCTAGCAAATTCTTGATTAATACATTCAACAACCGATGAATAGGTCGGGGTGGGCCAGAACCATGGCCTCCTAGGTCCCCAGACTTAAATAGTTTGGACTTTTTCGTATGGGGATATCTCAAATGTTTTGTTCATGCTACTCCAGTGAACACTATAGAAGAATTGAGAAATCGAATAATAACCTCTTGTGACACGATAAGAAATACCCCAGGAATATTTCAAAGAGTGCGTGATAATATGCGAAGAACAGAGGCCTGTATTCTAAACACCTTGTGAATTTCAGTTAAAATCTAGGACGTGTAATGATGGAGGCTGTAAAAAATAGCTTGCATTTCAAATTTGGGCTGAATATCTCGAAAACTGCAGGAGTATTGAAGAAAAAACCATTTTTTCCGGAAATTTCATCACCCTGTAGCTCCGTAACGAAGCTTTTGCGGACCTATGGTTGAATGAACTTTTTTTCTTAGAATTGCACGTAGATTTACCCCCTCAAGTTGTGACATACTATTATGTAACACCCTGTATAGCCATATTCAAATTTACTATACTCCGTAAGGGATACGTTCCAAACATAGCGTACATTTAGCGTATTCCAACGTCGTCGAACACTATTTCCGATACGTCCGAGGTACGTTAGGAATGAATAATTGAAATTTCATCCGAAAACAAGATAACAGATAATGCAAATGCATTATGCATGCCAAGATCGTACAGCGTTATCATTCGTTGCCTTGTTGAATCAGTGTAGGAACGCAGTATCTATTTGTGTATGTTTACTGGGTCAGTGCACTTGAAATAGTCATTAAGTGAGTTTTCTACGATTATTGAGAAATACACTCTATTTGATCCTATACATGACGGATTAAGTATACGGTGCACTTCGAGAAAATAAGAATAAGACATTATACCGGCTGGCTCATCACATTCACGACGGAAGGTTAGGTTAGATTTCACTCCCGTTTTTGAATTCTTTTTGCGCTGTAATATGTTATGCTGTAGTGACTACAAACTGAAAATATTTTAGACTATACAGGGTGTTCCATGATAAAGTTACTTACCAAAGTTATTCTTTTTAAATGGGACACTCTATATTTAGTTCCAGTTTTGACTTTGTGAGAAAAAATGAAGGGTGAGTTTGTTTGAAACTCGCTATACCTAAGTCAATATTGATTTCAGAGCTTCAGATGTACAACTATTGTGATAGTAATTGTTGTTGTTGAACATTTGAAACATTTTGTTGTTCTATATTACACAGGTGGTTCGAAAACGATTTTTTAAGTTGGGGCACAATCAAATCAGATCTCACTGTTTCTCTTTCGAATCGCATACCCTATATCTGAAGGGTCGAGTAGGTGGTTTATTTTAATATGTACCTTTCGAATGGTACCTAGGTTTCCCATATCTGTTTTCGACGGTTTCGAAGATATCTAACCTAACGTTTATCGAATTTCGAGGAATATTCAAAATTTTTCCTCAAATTTATAGCTTTACAGTTACACTGGTTTGTTCCCAGAAGAAAGTGTGATATGTAATCATTTCATCACATTCAGTGAATCAAATTCCATTATAGACTTATATTCAATGAATGGATGATGCTCAATGCCGGCAAATCGCACCAAGGAAATTGAACAATCTAGATTTCTTTATAGCATTTTTTGTACGCAGTTGGTGCTTACTTAATGCTCATCGTTTTAATATTTCTGCTTAATATACAGGGTGGGTTTTTGGAACGGGTAGTTCACGTAACGGTGAGTGAGTAGAGGGAGTGGCTGAGAAGGAGTTACCTCACAATGATTATCTGGACAAGAGAACACCGTGCCTTCGCAGTTGAATATTATTTAAAATCCAGAGAATCTGTCTTTGTCATATAATATATATATATATATATATATATATATATATATATATATATATATATATATATATATATATATATATATATATATATATTTCTAATAACAATAAATACCTAGGGAACTTCGTTTTAAAATCGAAAATGATAACTAGGTCTAGGTGCAATAGAAAAATAAAAGATAGCTATTGTAGTAGCGATGTTTTCCGAGATTTTGTTGTTGCAAATTCATTAATTACATCGCTAAAATTTATACCGTCAAAAATGTCTTGTTCAATTGCTAATAAGCCCAGACAATCTTTCTTGAATCATTTTCGATCTCAAATAATTTTTTAACTTTGAAAAAGATCGCTTAACAGAAGCTACAGATACAGGCAATGTCAAAGAATTCTTAGTGAAATGCTTTCGTTTAGAAAGGTGGAGATTAAATTATTTTCAAATATATATTGTAAAATACTTAAAGGGTCAGTATCATCAGGTAATGAAAACAACTTTAACGCTTTAATTTCGTTAAACAGATCATTGGAGTCTATATCCTTATTAACCTAATCTGTCAATCGCTCTTCAAGAATAGAATAATGTTTTAAAATATCGCTGTCACTTAATTTCAATATGCTGCTAGAAAATCCGAAAATATTACCATACTCATTTAATAAGTCAAATCGGTTTTTTAGAGAGATTATAGTTGGATCTATAATTTTTAAGAAAAAACTAATTTTAAAGGCGGTTTTTGAATCATGGGGTCTCATTTCGGTGTTCATAGTCAAACAGTTTTGGTTTAAATTTCCTCCTAACCGTTGGTAATGGTGAAAAGTTTTCTTCAATTTCGAGAGAGGATGCTACTTCTTTCGCTTGCACAAGAATTTCTTAAAATGATTGGTCAGATCTATATTGCTGGAAGTGATCAACCATATTTTTTAGGTTGGTTTGGCATACTTCAATATTAATTGTAGCACTTTGCATTTGTTTGCTGACAATATTTATATGAAGTAAAACGTCATGCCAAATAATAATTCCACAAATAAATTGAAAATTTTGTACAGACGTTAAGAGGGAACTTTATGTCTTGCATCAATGTGAAAGGAATTATCTTCAGCCACTTCTAGAAGACTTTCGCAAACCTTAATTAAATAAACTTCAAGGGGCTTTATTGCGTCAATTCTGCTGGACCATCTTGTCTCACTTAGAGAGACTTGAACTTAACCCGGGGACATTTTTTCTCAAAACATACCACCTTTTTGTGGATGACGAAAAAAAATTATATAACTCTTGCACAAGATTAAAAAAGTTTATTGTAGCACCTGACACCTTAGAAGCGTCATTTACTGTTAAGTTCAAAGTATGAGCCGCACAAGGTACAAAAAGGGCTTTCGGATTCGCATCAAGAATGCGTTTTTGAAGCCCAACATGTTTTCCCTTCATATTTGTCCCATTATCATAACCTTATCCCCTAATGTGTTTCAATTCTAAATTTAATTTTTTCAAATTTTCTATCACAGATGAATATATCTCTTCTTCTGTAGAGTCCAGTATTGGATTAAACGCAATAAAACTCTCCTTAACTTCAACCTTTTTTGAAGTGGTGTTAAGGACAACATACCTCAGAACAAGACTAATTTGCTCAGTATGACTAATGTTTGGTGTACAATCTAATTTTATTGAAAAATATTTTGAACTGCGAACCATTTCTAAAATATTATTTCTTACTTTGGACGACAATAATTCAATTATTTCATTCTGTATTTGCACGCCTAAATAATGAGTCATTTTAACAGATTTTTTTTGGAAGTTATATACTCGGCTAACGTGCTGTTTCATCGCTGAATCAAAAGAGGCAATCATCTCAACACCTTTTAGAAAATTTCCATTATCATGTTCGAAAAGCAATTGAGAAGAACCTTGAAATGCCAAGCATTGTGTAGATAAATACTTAACAATCGCAATAATTATTTCCAACAAGTCTCGCCAATAATTTTTTCCGTTTCTAAAATCCGCAGACGATGAGCATTAACAGTCATAGATGTCTCCAACATTTTTTTTGAATTCACCCAAGTGTTTTATAAAACTGTTGTGTAAAACTGAAAATTTCGTGTCTCTAAATTAGCAAAGACAAGTGTTGCCAATCAGATACTCCATTTGTATCACAAAAACTGTTAGGAGTTTTACATTTACAAAACAACTTACAACAAAAACAAAATACAGAATCTTTAGAAATAGAGTTAATAAGCGAACCCCTTTCGACTTTTTCTCCATTTGCTATATTTCTTTCGAAGTATTTGCACGAGAACTTTCTGTTATCTTTATAACTAGGAAAGCTAAAACTGATGTTTATCAAGGGCGGACCACGTTTAACATTGATTCTAGCCATCTCATTGGTGATTCATTCGGGCCACAAACTGAGGTCGGACGGAATTATATCGATACTAGCCTCATTACAGCCTTCATCGAAAGTGTCACTTGCAGTTTAAAAGCTGTATTATTGCATAATGAAAATTCAAAACCTATATACCAGTTGCCCACTCAGTGATGTTAAGTTCAGACATCTTGTAGACCCCAAAAATGTCCTGATTTTTATTGCCTGCTTTACACTTGTCACAGTAAAAAAATATATGAAGAAGATATGCAAGCAGAGACCATATACTTTTTCATATTATAGAATGTTACAACCTAGAATATCTCTCTGAAGCTGAAATAATCAACAACATAGAAAGTGACGAGGATACAGAAGAACTTGAAGAAGGCGATGTCACCATGAGTTCAGTGAAACATAAAGAAGCTCTCTTGTGTTTCAACAAATGTTTAGAATGGTGCACAGAAAATGATATCCCTCAGCACCAACTATTATTATTGAATAAATTGAAAGAGGAAGCTGCAAATTCTCATCTTCGTTCGTTAAAACAGAAAACGATCCAAGACTTCTTCAGGACCTAAAAATGATATGTGAAATGTATAGCTTTCTTAAGAATATGTAGCTATATTTTCATGTTTTTCTGTGAATGACAATAATTATGAGTTTTTCAATGAATATTATACGTTTTTCAATAAATATTTCACGTTTTCGATAAATATTTCACGTTTTTCAATGAATATCTCACGTTTTTCTGCCCTGTCTTTTCTTTACTATTTCATTTCAATTACCTCGGTAATCCGAATATTTCAGTAATCTGAACAAGCCTTGGTTCCATATGATTCGGATTATAGAGGTTGTACTGTATTTCTATTTCGAAATCTAACCCAACACACTTTAATGATAAAAAACAAGTACTGTGTTTTAAGGAATTTTACTTAATAATTGCGATTCGTAACGCGTTTCACTACACCGTAGCTTCTTCAGACGAATGATTATGCAGAAAAATGTAAATGAGAATATAACTACAAATGTTCTTGAGTAATTAAAAGCTTATTGGTTACTTCTTCTTAAGTGGTTATTTATGACAGGTATATCCAATAAAATTAAGGAATAGATTGCTCCCCGAAAAGATTCAATAGAGGTGAAGGGCTTAAATCGACTTGTTCATTGATGAGTCTACCTGAGTGTTTGTATTTATTTATTTCTAAAGTTTCCCAAAGATCTACCTTCCAATATTTATTATCTGTATGCAAAATTTCAAACTGTGGGTCGAAAGAATGATTATTTTCTAAGAGATGATTCGCGTAATTTGAATCTGATTTTTTATTTGAAAAACTGCGTTTATGTTCCGATATTCTAATATTAAAATTTCTATGTGTTCTACCAATGTAGAAATTATCACAGTCATTGCAATTCAATCTATAAACACCTGATTTATTGTTTTTACCTGGTTTGGTTTTATTATTTTTATATATTTGCCTAAATTATTATTAGTTTGGAAAGCTATGTTGAAATTATTGCTACTTAAGAATGATTTCAGTTTCTCACTTGTAATGCCAACGTAGGTTAAGGTGTTGAATTTTTGTTTAAATTTATCGACAGGGTAAACTTCATTCAATGCGATTCTACTTTGTTTTTATTCAAAATATTATTTATTAGTTTGGGATTGTAACCATTATTTTTGGCTATTTGTTTAATCAAATTTAGTTCTTTGTTGAAATTTTCTGGTGATAGCGGGATGTTAATCAATCTATGAATAAAACTATTGAATGCTGACATTTTATGTTGATATGGATGACACGACGAGTTATGTATTATAATATCTGTATGTGACGGCTTATGGTAAATTGCGAAAAGATCTTTGGGAAACTTTAGAAATAAATAAATACAAACACTCAGGTAGACTCATCAATGAACAAGTCGATTTAAGCCCTTCACCTCTATTGAATCTTTTCGGGGAGCAATCTATTCCTTAATTTTATTGGATATACCTGTCATAAATAACCACTTAAGAAGAAGTAACCAATAAGCTTTCAATTATTCAAGAACATTTATAGTTATATTCTCATTTACATTCTTCTGCATAATCATTCGTCTGAAGAAGCTACGGTGTAGTGAAACGCGTTACGAATCGCAATTATTAAGTAAAATTCCTTAAAACACAGTACTTGTTTTTTATTATTGATAATGGAATTTTACCAAGTAAAAGCCTCCCAAATTCAAACAACACACTTTAAAACTATTGTCTCGTAAAAGGTTCATTTTTCGACATCTAAACATAGTACCATTTTTTCTGAAAAACACTCAGAGAAATCAAAAATTCAATCAGATTTGGCAATTCCTGTCTATTCGAAATAATGAGCTAATAAATATTAGTAATTCATCTTTTGCTCATTTGAAATGAAAGTGAAAACAAAACTGGGTTTCGTTTGTTCCTATACAGTGTGTTCCAACGAAAATTTTCCATTCCCTCTATCTCAAGATGGACAGAATCTGGCGGAAAAAGCTGAGACGTCAATTTTTGATAGAAGGGGGACCAATTTTTGCGTATGTTCGTAGCATTTAAAATCAACCCCTACCCTTAGCAGCATTTAACTTAAAATTCATTAAAGGAAATGTGAGTCCAGTGACACATCTTTGCAAAGATATTTTAATCCTCATTTCAAAAATAGTATCTTTATGAACAATTTATATCATACAGACAATTCAAACACAACGAAAACTTGTATTTCAATGAAAATTTGACTGTATTAAAAGTCAAATTCAATACTCAAAATGAGTTCCTTTTATGTCCATGCAATGACACAAACGATTCTGGAATTCTCTTCTAACATTAACAAGATCTTCTGGTGTTGAAAATCTATGTGTGTCTGGTGTATCTGATGGCTTTTTTGACCATTGAATTGATAAAAAACATTTCATAGATTTCAAGAGAGTTGACCTTATACATCCACTATCTCAAAAAAAAAATTAGATAAAGTTGTGGTATCATTTTAAAGAGATCTCAGATCCCGAGTATTGATACCATATTCTGGGACCCTCTGTATTCACCTCGTAAAGAAGAAAATATGGTTTTCCAAATTCATCAGAAAATCACCTAATATGAGAGGAGATTGAAATTGAACATAAACTGAAACACCCTGTGCCTTTGAACAATTAATTCTATGGCAACAGTTCCGAGAACTCTAATTGCATCATAGAACATGCCTGGGTCATTTTTTTGGCCTATGAATCACTGTTGCACAGCCACTCACCATCCGAATTGATGAGAATATTTTTAAAATTAGCTCCCTGCTTTCAAGGACGTTCTGTCGCCTTTATAATTCCTGGAATGTTGAACGGATCTGAATTCGAGAAGAATATTGACTGTATCACATGCGAAAAAAAATTACGAATATATATACCATGAATCCATCATTTGTCTTGGTTCATCCAGGTTAAGTTAATTCGACGCAAACATTATGGATGCAAATTAATCTGTCACTTCGTTAGTAATATATGAATTACACAAATCCACATATACGAATTGGAGGAGCTCTATTTGTGTTTTTCGTCGATAAAATAGGTAATACACAAATAATTAATTGATTCCGCAATTACGACGTGATAGTGAATCATGATGATAATAAGAAATTAATATCTTTGAAACTTTCGCAGCCATCTGATGATAGTAATTGAAAATAAAAATTTATAGTATTCTGTATAATCAAGAGCCATCTATGAACCTAAACTAAATCTTTCTGGATAGACGAACCAAAATTGGCGATTCTGGTTTATTTTAAGATCATATTTCAGAGAGGAATGAATTGAATCCAATAATTTTACCATCAATTTAAAATCCAACGATATGAATCTATGAAACTTTTCTCAACATATGTATATGATTAATCGCGATCAAACAAACTCTTTATCGATGTTTCCTGTTTCATAATGATCAATCAATAAGGCCTTACATTACCCAGAAAATGAATGTCGTACTTTTATCGAAACATTATCTAGTCTGACTAAGACTGCAGTTGGGAAACTTAAAATCATCGCAGACGACAGGGCATTGTCCCTACTAATCCGAAATCCCGCAACGTTCCAAGGCAGTACACATTTTACTATTTTTATATTTAGCTGACCTACCTAGCTGAAAACTTCATTCTATTTCATTCGAATACCTACAGTAATTCCAGTTGAAGAATATGCCATTTATCAGTTTATTTTCATGATAAAAAGGGGCAGTTACAACAGTGGTATCCAACCAGTAAATAAACAATCGTAGAAACAAGATGGATGAATAACAGGAAAATCCACACCGAGCCATTGTACAGTTAGTATGAAAGGTAATAAAAACTAATTGAACAAGTTGAGTAGGGGTGAATAATTCACATCTACCTGCTCATTCAAAAGCTTGTCCGAATGTTTGTATCTATTTATTTCTAATGCTTCTAGGAGATCTAATTTTGAACTTTTTGATTTTATATGTAATATGTCAAAGTTTTTATTGAATGAATGGTCTTCTTTTATTAAGTGGTTTGAATAATTTGAATCAGATTTATTTTTATCGAAGCTACGTTTATGTTCAGATGTTCTTATGCCAAAACTCCTATAGGTCCTACCGATATAAATTTTATCACAAGAACCGCAATTGAGTTTATAGATTCCTGATTTACTTGTTTTTCAACACGAGATTTATTATTTTAATATGTTTACCTAAGTTATTAGAAGTTTTGAAAGTTATATTAAGATTTTGTTTGACGAGAAAGGATTTAATATTTGAACTTGCAGAACCGCAGAATGTTAAACTGTTGAATATTTTATAGTCTTTATAAATAGGATATACTTCATTTATTGCTTTCTGATACAGTTTTACGAATGATTAGATCTATCATATCCGGATTATATGAATTATTAATGGCTATCTGTTTGATGATGTTTAACTCTTCATTATAATCTTCTACTGATAAAGGTAAATTGAGTAACCGATGTACCATGCTGTTTAAAGCTGCAACTTTGTGTTGAATTGGATGTAATGAGTAGTTATGTATAATTGTATCAGTTGGTTGTTGGTTTACGAAAGACCGAAAAAACATGATGATTATTTTGTTTAGTGATTTTCAAGTCCAAAAATTAATGGAATCGTTCTGTTCAATTTCTATCGTGAATTTAATGTTCAAATGGATGGAATTAATGAAATTAAGAAATAAGTCTAATTGACGAGTAGTTCCAATGAAACATACTAAGATGTCGTCAACATATCTATACCAATAAAGAAATTCGGAAATGAGTGGATGTGTATGAATTTTCTGTTCAATATTATTCATAAAAATCTCTGCTAAAAGTGGACTCAAAGGATTTCCCATGATCAAACCATTTCAAAATGGTTTGATCATGGGAAATCCTTTGAGTTTTTGGACTTGAAAATCACTAAACAAAATAATAATCATGTTTTATCGGTCTTTCGTAAACCAACACATACTGATACAATTATACATAACTACTCATTACATCCAATTCAACACAAAGTTGCAGCTTTAAACAGCATGGTACATCGGTTACTCAATTTACCTTTATCAATAGAAGATTATAATAAAGAGTTAAACATCATCAAATAGATAGCCATTAATAATTCATATAATCCGGATATGATAGATCTAATCATTCGTAAAAACTGTATCAGAAAGCAATAAATGAAGTATATCCTATTCATAAAGACTATAAAATATTCAACAGTTTAACATTCTGCGGTTCTGCAAGTTCAAATATTGAATCCTTTCTCGTCAAACGAAATCTTAATATAACTTTCAAAACTTCTAATAACTTAGGTAAACATATTAAAATAATAAATCTCGTGTTGAAAAATCAAGTAAATCAGGAATCTATAAACCCAATTGCGGTTGCATAAGAACATCTGAACATAAACATAGCTTCGATAAAATAAATCTGATTCAAATTATTCAAACCACCTAATAAAAAGAACCATTCATTCAATAAAACTTTGACATATTACATATAAAATCAAAAGTTCAAAATTGGATCTCCTAGAAGCATTAGAAATAAATAGATACAAACATTCGGACAAGCTTTTGAATGAGCAGGTAGACGTGAATTATTCACCCCTACTCAACTTGTTTAATTAGTTTTTATTACCTTTCATACTAACTGTACAATGGCTCGGTGTGGATTTTCCTGTTATTCATCCAACTTGTTCTACGATTTGTTTATAATACCATACTCTTCATTCTGTTTGTCATTCTTGATAAAGCTGCTGTGTCAGCGAAACGTCGTCGAATTTTTTTCAAATGAAGTGTAGATTGAAGTTAAACCTTGTGTTTTTTATCTTATTTATATCATGGATCTACATCAAGTAACGGCCTCCACAATTCAAATGTAAAATACCTGAACAATTTAAGTCTTTCTTTGCATTCCAACTACAGCAAAAGTAATACTCGCTTCTATTCAATGCCAAATCTCTTGTAGAAACATATATAAATAAAGATATTTTCAATGAAATAAAACTATAGTATTTCGATTTTCACTATATTAACAACTAAGCCGGCTCGGTGGCGTAGAGGATATGATGCTCGTCTATTGCGCAGAGTTACCTGGGTTCAATGCCCACTTAGTCAGTGCGATTTTTCGGATTCTGGGAATCGCTTGAGTATCCATCATTCGGAGGAGATGTGAAGGCGTCGGTCATGTCTAACAAAGATGTTTTGGACATTAAAGATCCCTTTCCTCGACACGAGAGGGGTTCGGCAAAATTCCCGGGTTAGTGAGGTCACAGAATTTCCCGGCCGAAAGGAGGAAATAGAGCACGTTAAAGGAATAACAAACAAACAAACAAACACAACTATGACCGGTTTCACCACACTGTGGCTTCATCAGATAGATACAAACTAATGAACACAGTTATTCCTTACAAAATATTCTCATTTCCTACTTATTATTACATTAGGTACGAGTACAAAGGGTATGGTGGAAAACCCATCGGAGTAGGTTACTTTATGAATTGAAAAGATTGAGTAATAGAGAAGGATTTAGATCTAATTGAGTATTAAGTAACCTATTAAGTAATTTATATTGGTAATGCTAGTCTGATATTAAAATCACTCCTCTCGCATCATAATTTCAATATAACATTCCGAACTGATAATTCTTTAGGTCGACATATCAAAAACTGTTACTCTAAAATTGATAAAGGTAATAAATCCGGTGTTTATAAACTGTCTTGCAGGGATTGTAATAAAATTTATATTGGTAGAACTTTCAGAAATTTCAAAGTTAGATTATCCGAGCACAAACTTAGTTTTAATTATCATAAATCAGATTCCCATTATTCTAATCACTTACTCGAAGAAAACCATAATTTTAATGATAATTTCAAAATTTCACACAATGAAAATAATAGACAAAAACTCAATCTATGGGAAATTTTAGAGATTAACAAGGAAAAGAATTCAGGTAGGTTACTTAATAGTCAATTAGATCTAAATCCTTCTCCATTACTCAATCTTTTCAATTCATAAAGTAAGCAATTCCGATGGGTTTTCCACCATACCCTTTGTAATTGTACCTAATTAATAATAAGTAGGAAATAAGGATATATAAGGAATTACTCTGTTCCTATTTTCAGGCCGAAGTTCATGGTGGTACTCGCTGTAGTTTGAATGAAATACAGTATTTTGTTCTCTGAATGTCCAGATAGTTTTTCGCTCTTGTACGGTCGTATAAGGTTTTTGTTCTATTTCTTTGCCAAAACTCACGCTATAATATGAATAATATAGAGAAATTTGTTCTTCGTTACTTCATCGAGTAATCAGATCATTTGGTATGTACTAAACTAGTTATTTCGAAAACTATTTATACATGCCACCCTTACCCTAATGACTAACTATCCTCATTGAACAGTCACCTCATCGCTAAGTATTCTAAGATCATCCCTGAAGAAGAAGGAGAAATATTTTAGATTTGGCAACGTAGCGCACAGTCCGAATCTGTGGCTGGAAAAGTGTGGCTAAGTTCACACTAATAAAATACCCTGCATATTCCGAAATTCGGGAGCAATTTGGTTCAGCAAAATCCAAAAACAATGCTGATTGGATAAATCATTTTTTTTAAGGAACTAACTTCCTGGTTATATTTCAACATCGAACACTAAGTTTCTGAAAGTAAAAGATTGAGATATACTTCACCTCATACAAATTCCATTCCAGTCTTCTTAATATCATTCTAGATTAAAATTGAATGTTCTCCATTCTCAATAAAGCTGCCTTCGTACACGTGACATAATGTGAAAGTAAAATAAAATATGTTTACATTCGATCCGGATTATCATCTTCCATTCAAAGAGATTGATCAAACGTCACATTTCAAGATAACGTTGCATAAAACATTGTAACATGCCGTATCTACGGGTCTTATCTCTTGTTCATTTTCTTTTCTCAAATAATTTGACACATATTATCTCATCGAGGTATGTCCTTGGCATGAGTATCATCGTATAGGGTGCTCCATACTTAGGTGTGGTCTCTTTGTATTAAATAGAACAATGATGTTCAAATTTTTACTATATTAATAAATTATGACCACTCTGTATCTTCATCAGAAAGTTACTGCAGTCCTAAAATTGACGCAAGCTTTGAATTGAATTGGAGACACATATTAGAGTTCATAAGTTATATAGGATAGGGTTATTCTTTCAACACATCGGTCAAATGGCCTTCAAGGCTTTGCATACACATACGAACTCGAAATTTTCCATTACCATTATGCATAAATGTGGCTGAATTTTATTGATGCTGCGTTGAATCTGCTCCTCTAAAGCACGCGTGGTTGTGGGCCAACGAAGAATCCAATCATAATATCGACTCCATTTCTCGCAGCGAATTCTCTCTTATATATTCTATCGATTCAAAACGGGTACCTCGTCGTGATAATTTGAGTATTGAGAAAGAAAAAAGTCGGCATTAGTCATATCAGGTGAATACGGTGGTTGTTCGATGGTATTTGTTCCGTTTTTGATGAGAAATTCATTCACAGTGATAGCCTTGTGAGATGGTGCATTATCGTGATTCAAAATCCAGTTTTGTCTCCAAAAATCTGGCCTTTCTCGTCACATTTTCTCTCTCGACCGCCGCAGAACGCGATACTCAAAGAATTTTAAAGGAAACGGAACTTGAATTTTGATCGACTTTGGCGTGATTTTTAGTTTCGGTTCAATTAGAAGGTGCCATTCCGAAGCTTGTTGACTGGTTTGCATGTTCAACTCAAGAACCCATGTCTCATCACCAGTTACAATGCGTTTTCTAATGGTGGGTCGAAATCGACTGGTTGTAGCATGTCAGCGACCTTTACGCGATTCCATTTTTGAAGATAATTCAGATATTTTGGAACTAGTTGAGTGGCAACGCGTTTAATGCCCAAACAATCGTTTAAAATGGTATGAATTAATTCGTGAAACACAGAAAGTTCATTGCCTCTCTCTCTCAATCTTAAATGACGATTGTCAATTACCATTTCCCTCACATTATCGATGTTAACTTCAGTTGAAGATGTTGATAGCCGACCAGAGCGAGAAAAATCTTCCACCACATCTTGACCGCTGTTCAATGCACTGTACTATTCATATGAACGTGTTTTTGATAATTTCGATTCACCGTTCAACATTTTCAGCAATTGGGCATACGAAATTACATTTATTATCATTATTATTATTATACAAAAATAAGGGCAAAGGACAAGGTCCTATTTATTACTTATGCACTATCTCAGCTAGTAGCTGGATATAATTTACCTTTCCCAGATTTAGCAATCAAAGGGAATAGGCTCGATTACAATATACTTGACATAAATTTCCTAACTATCCTACATGTATTAAGAATTACAGCTTTTTGCATTTGTATATAGGTATTCTTATGCAATTCTAATTTCTTAAGGCTATCATGCAAAGTTTTGGGTATTAAACCAGTCGAGGATACGATGACAGGAACAATATCTATTTTATCGAGGTGCCACATCTGCTTGATCTCCAGGTCTGTGTATTTGGACTTTTTCTCCTGGAACTTGTTCAGCACGTTGTTATTATTCGGTATGGCGACATCCACCAGCATTGCTGTTCTGGCTCTCTTATCATACACCACTATGTCCGGCCTATTATTCGTCACCATTCTGTCAGTGATAACAGGCCTATCGTAGTATAATCTGATAGAGTCATTTTCCAATACGGGCGCCGGCTGATACTTGTAATATGGCTGGAAGGTGTTCAGAAGTCCGTACTTGTGTGCAAGTTTCTGGTGGATAATGTTGCACACTTGATTATGCCTGTGAAGATACTCCGTATTGGCCAGTTGTTCGCATCCGGACGTAATATGCTGGATAGTCTCCGATCTTATATGGCATTTTCTGCACTTATCTGTTTGTAATGTTCCGTCCTTCATTATAAATTTTTTGTAATTGTTTGTAGCGATTACTTGGTCTTGGATGGCCATAAGGAATCCCTCTGTCTCTGCGAATAATTCTCCTTTCATAAACCATTTGTTGGAGGCTTCTTTGTCGATGTGTGGTTGATTAATCTCATGGTGATGTCGTCCATGCAATTCCTTTCTTGACCATTGCTCTATATGTCCTATATTATTATTATTATTATTATTAATACTTGGATAAGAGTCGAGGCAACGCCTATAAGACTCGATTACAAAATAACTTAAATAATGCGTACTGAATAAATAGTATATAAACATAAAAAAATAATTGACGAATTGTAAAATAATGAAAAAAAAGAGAAGAAGTTGAATTTCTATGAGCAAACGAAAACTTTTAGCGAGCAGCGAATCGATCAGGAACGTGTCTCATCTGCAGGCAATATCACATGCTGGTCATATTTACTCTTGAAGGTGTTCACAGAGTTAGCATTAACCTCCTCGTATGAGATTTCTAAGTCGAAAATATCCGATTAGGCAGAAAGTGTTGACGCTGAATTGTTTTGAAATTTTCCTTGTACAACTTGAAACCATGTCCACGGAGTGGATTCGAACGAAGATAGCTTGAAAATGATGAGGCTGTCAGAGTAGCATGGTTTAGATCGGCCAAAGGGGACCAGACAGGTCCTGCGAACTCCATAATGGAACCTACATAGGATTTGTGATGATATTACACGTATTGACATCGCAGCCCTTGAAAGATATTCTTGAAGCCCGAGTTTGAATACTGTCAATGTGGTTAGACCAAGTTAAATCATCAGAAATCGTCACTCCCAGGTCAACGTGCGTACAGCAGGTGACTGTAACATCTAAGAAGTATTGCAAGCGAGGATTGTTTTTGCCTAGATGTAAGATACAGCATTTTTCGCGATTGAGAGGTATCAGCCAATCAAAACACCATTCAGAAATCGTATCCAGATCGCCTTAAATGTCGCTATTCAGAGGACAACTATATATTTTGGTATCATCAGCAAACTGTGAACATGATGACGGCAAGAGGAAAGGAAGATCGGCAATGTATAGCAGGAACAACAAGGGACCCAATACCAAGCCCTGAGGCACACCATAGTGACAGATCTGGTCGAAGATTTCGAAGATCCCAGTCAGACGAAGAAGCTGCTATCAGTCGAGAAAGCCCTCATCCAGGACAACAGATCGCCTCTGATACCAAAATGTTCCAGTTTAAAAAGCAAACGCCGCAATGGAACCCGGTCGTATGCAGGAGAGAAATCCAAATAGATTACATCAACAGGTGTTCCACGATCCAGCGCTTTAGTCCAGTCATTGAGACAAAGAAAGAGATTAGTTATGACAGACCGACTAGGAACAAAGCCGTGCTGATTTGAAGGAATTAGGTTGTTGTTAGTTAGAAATTCGTACATACTGTCATATCATATATATTCTTTGTGTGTGTCAGAAAAAACACAATTGTAAGATCCGGAAAATGTAATAGGGGAACCATAATCGTTTCCCTGTCGCTATTGCACTAGCAATAGCTTGTCTCTTTATGTTGTGTTAGTGTCGTGTGTACATAAAGGGTACTAAAGATGTTTCTGCTTAGCACTTTCATTCTCTCATTCTCATCTTGCACTCCTTGATTTCCAGACGAAGACAAGGGTGAAAGGAAGGGGGTTTGGGAAAGAAATCTGTAACAATGGAAAAAGAAAACCAGCAGAAAAATATTTCAACAATCATACCTGACTCTTATATGTCTGAAGACACTTGAATTTAAGAAAAGGTTTTACATAGCAAGTAAGGCCATAAAAAATAACTAAGGAGATAATCAAAAAGTACATAACCTGCGATATTTCCTCTTTCGCGGAGATGTTCTTCCGTCGCAGTGTGAGTCTCCTGAAACATAGTCACTTCCTTGTTCTTGCTTGCCAACTTTGAAGTATAATCGCAAAATACCTTCAATATTCAAACTCAACAAAACAATTTCCTCTCTGTTACATCGAGAGAGCCCCGATGGCTAGGTTCGGTCTTCTAAGTGATGCCGACTATGAACTATAGATGTTCTAGAATCATTATGAACCCAACAATTTGGGTTGACATCTCCCAATATCGATAAAGGAACAGAAACGGATGCTAAGCAGTTCTTGAGTATAGTAGAAGATAGGCCGTCAGAACCAAGCGATGAAAATGTTTTCAAAATTATGAAGGTGTTGTTCGACAATCTCAAAACGGAACGAGACTTCTGACAAACTGAACTGGCAGCGAAGAGAAGATACTGAAGGTAGAGGAGGTTCAGAAGTAAAAGCGGAAACGAATGATTCTGACAAAACTTCAGCAGTCTCGAGCGGATCCTTGGTAACGTTACCACACAAATCACGAACTTGAGGTTCTCTCACCTTTGTACACATCGACGAGCGCACATACTTAAAGAACTTCTTCCTGTTATTCGACCGCGCAAGTTCACACTCAATTGCTTTTTGGCTAGGTTGATCGAGCTGATGAGCCTGTTAGAATACGAACGATGATAAGTATAGTCGTCAACATTTCAATCAAATAAGGTTTCATCCAAAGTTTAGCAGGATCCATGTAAATATCTTTAGAAGTAGAACAGAAAAATATGGAGGATTTAGTTTTCTCATGAAATATGCACCATTTCTGATTCCATAGAAGTCCAACACGAATCAATAACCACTCAAATTAAATACGCAGCTTTTGCAATACAAAATTTGACACAAATTTTTTGTTCGATTATTCTGTTCATTGTAAGAATCGCAAAACACAGTAAAGAGTGACAAGATCGAGCCCTGTGAACATGTAGTATTAGATACTCCTCTTGTTTGGGATAAAACAATAATATTCATTTAGTTTACACTGACAGGATGTTTTCTGCTGCTGTTGTTCTTACACAGTCATTCTGTTTCAATTTTTTCGTTCCAACACACTAGCTGTTATCTGTCATCTCTTTCCATATGACATTTTTCATAATTTGAACGAATGTCAAAATAATTTTGCGAATTTTTTCTATAATTTACTCAAGATCCACATAGAAATAATATATGGACGATGTCAACCCAAAGTTTTGGGTCTATAATGAATCTAGAACATCTATAGTTATATAGATATATACTATATATCTATATAGTAATTCCCTTTCAATCTTCTTGCCTTCCAATGGGTCACCCCAGACAAAATTTGAGTGTTATAAAAGAGAAAAAAGATGTTAAATCAATGTGTGGTAGTTCTCGTCCAATAGAACACATTCGTACTCGATATCTCTAAGGAATAGTTTTACCTATCGCAATTCCAACTTGTTGTTCTTGCTGTTAATGAGGTTAAATAGATAGTACTCTAAGCCGTTATCAGTAGATACGAGCAAAAATTCGCAACAGCTGCATAGAGTAATGCGTAAGTTCTATTAATCACGTCGGCAGACAAAGGCCTGGAAATCGGCGGTACGTTTGCTTGCAATACTTTTATTCGCCCGTTGGCCTCTAGAAGGCAGTTTATTTCCACCAGAAATAAAACTAGTCTTAATTTATACGGACGTTTACTACGACAGAAATTTGCGCTGAATAATCAGAATTATATTGTGTTTATTTATTACCGAATGGAATAAATTGTTGCTCTTTAACGACTCTCGAGTTTCTTTGTATATTTGCTGAATAGAATTGATCTTATACGAGGGTTTTTTAATCTGACCAGTGAACAACATGATCGAAGGCAGACTTCGGGTAGGGGGGACGTATGGAGATCGGGGGTGGGAGATGGAGGCTCACTACCGTGAAGATAGTTGAGACTAATACGACCAGTTTTTTTATTTAAATTAAAACTAGACTTGAGCTTATGCTTATGTAGGTATTTTTTTTTATCAACTTTTGTTGAAATGAGGTCTTCTTTGAGGATTTTTGGAAATCCATATCATCAAAAATCCAAGAAGAACACCTCATTTCAACAAAAGCTGATAAAGGCATCAGCATGGTATCCCTCAGTAAAGACCAATATGAAGAAAAATTCAAGACATATTGGAAACATTCAATATAATGGAAATATCTAAGAATACGACCAAATCCTTCATAACAGACATAAAACAAGGATTGGAACATACAGCTTATCTAGCACTCACAGAATGGGAAAAAGAAAACTGATTCCAAACGCTGTCTCGAAAGTTATATGGACTAATGAAACCACACAAAGAAGAAAACGCAGAAGACGAGTAGTATCATATATATATATATATATATATATATATATATATATATATATATATATATATATATATATATATATATATATATATATATATATATATATATATATATATATATATATATATACCTTCAAGTAAATTAGCAAGTTGTTAAATCAGAAATTTATTGATCTCACAAAATACCAAAACACACCATTTTGAAAGTGAAATATATTGAAGACATCAATTTTTCACTGTTTCATCTAATAGTAGCTTTTTAACTTCCCTCTTGAATCCTCTAGCTGTTGCAATCTTCATCATCTCAGGCAAATGGTTATACAGCTTAGGCCCCTCGCTGCAACATTGCTCTGTTATGAAGGGGGATACAGAAGTAGTTTCTCCTTCGCGTGTTATATTTATGAAATTTTCCGTTGATAGCGAATTTTTCTTTGTTGGTATGTACATAAAAAGTGCACTCATAGATATAGATTGCAGGTAGGGTTAATTTTTTCAGTTTCTTGAAGGTATCTCTGCAGGTATCTGTCGGTCTCATACCAAGAAGGACTCTTATTGCTCTCTTTTGTTGCAGTAGATCAGCAGCATGCGTTGATACTCCCCAAAGAATTATATCGTATGAAAGTATAGAGTGGAAATTTGCGAAGTACGTTGTTAATGCTGCTTCATAAGTACACACTCTCTTTACTGTCCTTAATGAAAAAATGGCCGCAGACAATTTCCTCCTAGTCGCCTCAATGTGCTTCACCCATGATAATCTAGGGTCTTAGTGTACTCCCAGAAACTTCACAGTGGATCCTCGGTCGCTATTTGCTTAAAAGATGATGGATTGAGTGTTAATGTCATTCACTTGGAGTGAGTTACTCTTGAAACAATCATCAGATCTGTCGAGTATATCCTTTCTCAATTGACTCAGGGAATTTGTGTTCGATGCTCTAATGAAATACTGTGTGTCGTTTGCAAACAGGAACGTTTCAGCATATCGATATTATTATTCAAATTTATGTTCTTATCATTGATAAATATATGAACAACAAAGGTCCCAGAATGGACCCCGGGGGCACACTAAAATTTACAGTCTCCTCCCCACCATACCCTCTGAGTTCTTCGTTTTAAATAGGACACCCTTTGTAAAGCATTGTCAGTCACTCCATATACTTCATGGTTTTTAATCAATAACTCGTGAAGGATACAGTCGAATGCTTTCGTCAAATCCCTCGAGACAACCTCAAAAATCGCATTTTTGTCCAATGAGTCAATAATCTGCTTCATCAATCCAAGAAGAGCTGTTGATGTTGATCTGCTTCGTCTGAACCCATGCTGCTGCTCCCCTAATAGTTCATTCTCTTCAAAGTGGGCGAGTAAACTTGTTTTGATTAGTTCTTCTAGAATCTTGGACAAACCTGGAAATATGGAGATTGACCTATAATTATTTGGATCCTCTGGATCACCCTTTTTGAGAACTGGAGTGACTTTTCCCATCTTCAGCTGTTCAGGAAAAATACCCTCCGTCATACATTTTTTTGATTATTATAATAAGTGGTTGAGCGATCGCTTTTCCAATTGACTTGATGAAGTTAGTCGTCATGCCATAGATGTCCTGAGTGTTTTTACTTATCACATTGGAGATAATGTTCAATACTAAATTCGGTGGTTGATTCAAAATTACTAATGCTGCAAATTTTTAGTACACTTCGTTTCAGCAGTTCTAGTGCTCTATCATTTATAAATGAGATAAAAAACACAAGGTTTAACTTTAATCTACACTTTATTTGAAAAAATTCGACGACGTTTCGCTGACACAGCAGCTTTATCAAGAATGACAAACAGAATGAAGAGTATGGTATTATAAACAAATCGTAGAACAAGTTGGATGAATAACAGGAAAATCCACACCGAGCCATTGTACAGTTAGTATGAAAGGTAATAAAAACTAATTAAACAAGTTAAGTAGGGGTGAAAAATTCACATCTACCTGCTCATTCAAAAGCTTGTCCGAATGTTTGTATCTATTTATTTCTAATGCTTCTAGGAGATCTAATTTTAAACTTTTTGATTTTATATGTAATATGTCAAAGTTTTCATTGAATGAATGGTTTTCTTTTATTAGGTGGTTTGAATAATTTGAATCAGATTTATTTTTATCGAAGCTACGTTTATGTTCAGATGTTCTTATGCCAAAACTCCTATAGGTCCTACCGATATAAATTTTATCACAAGAACCGCAATTGAGTTTATAGATTCCTGATTTACTTGATTTTTCAACACGAGATTTATTATTTTAATAAATTTTATAATAATAATAAATAAATTACCTAATAACTTAGGTAAACATATTAGCTTTTATAAAGAATTATATGATTCCAAATTACAACCAACCGCACAGCAAAAGGAAGATGGAAAGAGAAAAATATGTAATGTCGGTTCTGAGGATATTCCCGAAATTACTGCTAATGAATTAAACTCAGCCCTGAATAATCTTAAAAATTCCAAGGCGGCTGGACCAGATGGCATAATTCCAGAAATGCTCAAATGTGGAAGTCCTCGCCTAAAACAAGAACTCCAGCTATATAAATTATTCACCAAAATAATTACCAAAAGATTAACGGGAAAAATAGATTTCCAGCAACCCCGTGAACAAGCTGGATTTAGATCTGGGTTCAGTACGCTGGATCATATTCATGCAATTAAACACCTAATAGAAAAGTGCAATGAGTATAATTTAGATCTTTATATAGCCTTTATAGACTACCAAAAGGCCTTTGACAGTATAGAAATTTGGGAAGTCCTTAATTCTCTTAATGCATGTAGAGTGGACAGCAGATACACGAACCTGATAAAAAACATCTATTCTTCCGCCATAATGCATGTCCAGTTATGGAATAAAACCAACGACAATCCAATAAAACGAGGTGTTCGACAAGGAGATACAGTGTCACCGGGGCTATTTATTGCAGCTTTGAACGAAATCTTTAGAGAAATGGATTGGCATAAGAAAGGAATCAACATTGATGGCGAACTTCTACATCATCTACGCTTTGCCGACGATATTGTACTGATAAGTAGTAACGTCCAAGAATTACAAGATATGATCCTAGACTTGAACAACCATTCAAAAAATGTTGGCCTAGAAATGAACATCAGCAAGACGAAGATAATGACTAACACAAACAATAACCCCGTAATCCACGTAGAAGGTCAACAACTAGAGAATGTCGAAAACTACATATACCTGGGACAAAAACTAACTACTAAAAAGACAACATGACTGACGAGATTACACGAAGAGTGTCCTTTCGTGGGCGGCATTTGGCAAATTAAAACATGTCCTGACATCAGACATACCCCACAACCTCAAGAAAAACCTCTACAACCAATGCATTCTTCCTGTGCTTACATATGGAGCCGAAACATGGTGTCTTACTAAGAAGTTGGCCCAAAAATTGACAAAAACCCAAAGAGCCCACGAGAGAATAATATTAAATATTAAACTATCAGATCGCATAAGAAATACTTGGATAAGAGAACAAACCAAGCTGACAGATGTCATGGAGAAGGCAGCTCAACTGAAGTGGTCATGGGCAGGTCACGTAGCTCGAAGAAATGACAATCGGTGGACCAAGAGGCTCATGGAATAGAGGCCAAGAGTGGGGCATAAGAGTATCGGCAGGCCAAACACAAGGTGAAGAGACGATATTAAAAAATCAGCGGGTCTTCTTTGGATGAAAGAAGCTATTAGCAGAAAGAAATGGTTCAATATGGGAAAAGCCTACATCCAGCAGTGGATTGAAATAGGTAGATCGTGATCGTGAATAATGTGACATTTGGTATCGTGTTCGTCGCTGTGTTTCTGCCTAAGTATGGACATGCGTCCATCATATACTTTGAGGACGAGTCGCAGAGAATAACCATTCTTATTCCATATTTTGAAGGCTTCTTCGGAATATACATCTGAAACGGACATCTACCTCGAAAAACCAGAAGATGCTCATCGATTTTCAAATAACAGGAAGGATTATACGACGTTCTACATTTGTTGATTAAAATGTCCCAGATTTCTCGAATATGAGTCAACGTTTGAACCCCTTCACCCCTTGTTGCCTTATTGTCTAAGAAATGTATCTTTCGCAATTGTGATATTGTGAAATCAAACATGGGGTTCTCCTGTTCCTGAAAAGATTCATTCGATCTGCATAAATATTTCAGTCACTTAACAAATTTTCTGCGTCCTTTTATTTACTTTTCAAAAACCAGATGCTCTAAATTCACCCACTACAATAGCGATTTTGATGAAAAAATCCATTAGTTCAATTTTCAATACTGGTTCGGCAATTTGAGATCATTGCGCATGTGGTAACTAGCAATCGCTGCATCCATCGTCAGGAACTTTTGACGTTATTAAGTCAACAGAATTAACCAGTATTGGTTTACGAGTCGAACCGAGCGTTGATTGCGTCTAATTTATGATACCTTCATTACGATTCAGAACTGACGTTCTGTACAGAACCCGATAAAAATCAATTGGCGCATCCTAATGAATTTATATTGACAAACTTCGCTTTGAAGGTGTCAGTTACGTTTCGCGATGTAGGCTATAATCAAGTTCGGAATTAGCATTTAAATTGAAACCGGCTTTATCTATCGGTTCAGTTGACTTGTTAGTAGTTCGGCTTCTAACTCCGGGTTCAAAAGGGTTTGGACCAAACTTTTTATCCCTGAATAATTGAAGGATATTACAATTTGTTCATATATGAATTTGTATGAGGTAGTGCCACGGTAGGTCGGAACTTTAGCCAGTAGGGAAGCGTTTTTAAAATGAGAATAACTCAGTTGTTCTTCATTCTCTAGGCAAACTACTGGCGTTATGTACATGCATTCCTCAGTTATTTCGATAATGTGCTAAGGCAGTTGCAGCATCAATCTCTAATGAATTGATGGAAGACTCCATAAATCTTAGTTGACCGAAGAAAAGCCGTATTTTTCATTCAGAGAAGTTAGTTCAATTATTGTGAGGAATGTGATAAGTTCCTTGAAAAACAGTAGGTCGAAAGATGTTTACGTTATACCTGTCACATTGTTGAAGAAAAATGTCAACACAAATATATTTAAATGAGATAAAAAACACAAAGTTTAACTTTAATCTACACTTTATTTGAAAAAATTCGACGACGTTTCGCTGACACAGCAGCTTTATCAAGAATGAAAAACAGAATGAAGAGTATGGTATTATAAACAAATCGTAGAACAAGTTGGGTGAATAACAGGAAAATCCACACCGAGCCATTGTACAGTTAGTATGAAAGGTAATAAAAACTAATTAAACAAGTTAAGTAGGGGTGAATAATTCACATCTACCTGTTCATTCAAAAGCTTGTCCGAATGTTTGTATCTATTTATTTCTAATGCTTCTAGGAGATCTAATTTTGAACTTTTGATTTTATATGTAATATGTCAAAGTTTTTATTGAATGAATGGTTTTCTTTTATTAGGTGGTTTGAATAATTTGAATCAGATTTATTTTTATCGAAGCTACGTTTACGTTCAGATGTTCTTATGCCAAAACTCCTATAGGTCCTACCGATATAAATTTTATCACAAGAACCGCATTTGAGTTTATAGATTCCTGATTTACTTGATTTTTCAACACGAGATTTATTATTTTTAATATGTTTACCTGAGTTATTAGAAGTTTTGAAAGTTATATTAAGATTTTGTTTGACGAGAAAGGATTTAATATTTGTACTTGCAGAACCGCAGAATGTTAAACTGTTGAATATTTTATAGTCTTTATGAATAGGATATACTTCATTTATTGCTTTCTGATACAGTTTTTACGAATGATTAGATCTATCATATCCGGATTATATGAATTATTAATGGCTATCTGTTTGATGATGTTTAACTCTTTATTATAATCTTCTACTGATAAAGGTAAATTGAGTAACCGATGTACCATGCTGTTTAAAGCTGCAACTTTGTGTTGAATTGGATGTAATGAGTAGTTATGTATAATTGTATCAGTATGTGTTGGTTTACGAAAGACCGAAAAAACATGATTATTATTTTGTTTAGTGATTTTAAGTCCAAAAATTAATGGAATCGTTCTGTTCAATTTCTATCGTGAATTTAATGTTCAAATGGATGGAATTAATGAAATTAAGAAATAAGTCTAATTGACGAGTAGTTCCAATGAAACATACTAAGATGTCGTCAACATATCTATACCAATTGAATTGTGGAGGCGGTTACTTGATGTAGATCCATGATATAAATGAGATAAAAAATACAAGGTTTAACTTTAATCTACACTTTATTTGAAAAAATTCGACGACGTTTCGCTGACACAGCAGCTTTATCAAGAATAAAAAACAGAATGAAGAGTATGGTATTATAAACAAATCGTAGAACAAGTTGGATGAATAACAGAAAAATCCACACCGAGCCATTGTACAGTTAATATGAAAGGTAATAAAAACTAATTGAACAAGTTAAGTAGGGGTGAATAATTCACATCTACCTGCTCCTTCAAAAGCTTATCCGAATGTTTGTATCTATTTATTTCTAATGCTTCTAGGAGATCTAATTTTGAACTTTTTGATTTTATATGTAATATGTCAAAGTTTTTATTGAATGAATGGTTTTCTTTTATTAGGTGGTTTGAATAATTTGAATCAGATTTATTTTTATCGAAGCTAAATATATTTCCGGACTGTCTAAAAATTGCCAAAGTTGTTCCTCTGTTCAAGAGGGGTGATAAAAATGTTCCTTCGAATTTCAGAACCATTTCAATGTTTCCTGCTTTCTCTCCAAAGTCTTGGAAAAGGTTATGAGTCAACAAATTGTAGATTTTTTCGACGACAAAAATATATTCGACTTTCGACAATATGGTTTCCGGCGTAAAAAGAGTACGATTGATGCGGTAACGCACTTTATCAGGCATACACTATCATGTTTTGAGGATGGGTCGCTTTTAATGTCAGTTTTCCTAGACCTCACAAAAGCATTCGATTGTGTTGTGCATTCGTTGCTGTTGGAGAAGCTGGGAAGGAACCATTTCGATAGTGACGGTGCGAAACTCATCAAATCATACTTGTCAAATCGTTATCAGATGATTTTTTCAAGTTTCCCAAAAGTGTTTAATCAAATGTGGAGTATTTGAATTTGGGAGGCTTTTACTTGGTAGAATTCCATTATCAATAATAAAAACAAGTAATGTGTTTTTAGGAATTTTACTTGATAATTGTGATTCGTAACGCGTATCACTACACCGTAGCTTCCTACTAATTTCTTGCTTTTGTCTTTTGGATACTCCCAAGAAATTTTAAGTCGAGAAGAAATTTTATGTTCTATTTCATTAATATACTCGAGAAGTAATTCTTCCAACTTGCTGTTTTAAGCTCGTATTTGCTGTTTATTATAATTCATGAATCTTATTCGATTCTTATCTGATCTAATACGAATCAGAACTGTTGAGTGAAAATTAAAAATTTGAAACTATAGATCTGCATATATCGTGTATATATTCAATACTTTTGGTACTAAAAATTTGGAATATTGTGAATTAATATTAGAGTTGTTGATGATTTCTATGCCTAGAGGGCGATTGAACAATTTGTTTTTTTGTATCAATGTTGGAATGTTTGTAATTTCATCTTATGCTAGCTCTATTGGAGAAAATTGAGATTTTCAAATTGATTGTATCTCTTTGAATTGGGATAGTAGTGAATAGTGTTGAAATTTGTGTGGTTGATGAGTCAGTATCCATAAAACAATACAGGAAGCTGCGTTACCCTGAGGAAGACTGAGGCAATATATGAAAGGGTTCCATGTTACATAAAGAACTATTAAGTATGAATATGAATAATGAAGTGAATATAATAAGGCGTTCAGTATAGATCGAGTTGGATATGAAAAGGCGTTAAGTATATTAGACGTTTAGTATATAAAGCTTTCAGTTCATTAGGCTTTTACAATATTGGCTAATTAGATATAGAAAGCGATCTTAATGAGCTCATTAGTGTAGTATGAACATTTAAAAATGAAGTAATATTCGAAACTTGCCGTGTACCTAAACAATAAATTGTGATTCGTAACGCGTATCACTACACCGTAGCTTCTTCAGACGAATGAATGTACAGAAAATGAAGAAGTTACAGTGTACTGAAACGCGTTACGAATTACAATTATCAAGTAAAATTCCTAAAAAACATATTACTTGTTTTTATTACTAAATGTGGAGTACCTCAGGGGTCCATTTTGGGGCCGGTTCTTTTTCTGATATTTATAAATGATTTCCCTAGTTTCTTGGATTCCGCGGAATCGATTCTCTTTGCTGATGATAGCACCGTCACTGTCGGGAGTGCTGAACTGGCTGATCTGGTTGCGTTGGGTGATTCGGCACAATTGTCTGAATGCGATGGTTCTCCTCAAATAAATTATGCATGAATGATGAAAAGACTCAATCAGTGCTCTTGTCCCTTAAGGGAGACTGTGGAATGGGCTTCGCCGAATTTGTCAAGTTCTTGGGTCTCTATCTGGATTACAAGCTTAGATGGGGCGTTCATGTGGACCAGCTGGCTCAAAAATTGAGCAGGAATATATTTTGATTACAATGCCTTTCGAATAACCTCTCTCCTAGAGTGTTGATCTCTGTTTATCATGCTCTTCTTCACAGTTACCTTAAATATGGTATTATTTTGTGGGGTAACAACAAAGAAAGGCAATTAGAATTATCACTGGTTCATCATATAGAGCAGATTGTAGAGATTTGTTCCGAGAACTCAACATTCTTACTTTTCCAAATGCCTATATCGTTGAATGTTTATTATATGCACACAAAGAACAACAAACTGCCCTTCAGGCGAAGATTTTCACATGTATGATACAAGGTGTACAAAAGACATCCGTCCTGACTTTTGTAGATTATCGAAGACCTGCAAAAGTCCTTTCAATATGGCATTTCAATTTTTCAAAAAACTACGTCTAGATTGTCGTGCTTTGACACACAAATCTTTCAAAACACAGGTATTTAAGTTTCTGGTGGAGAAATCCTCTTACTCTATAAGTGATTTTTTGTCTACTAATGTTAGTTTGTGATATCTGTCAAATTGTTTTGTTTTATATTTATATTTTTTTTGGAGTACTGTACACTCTTGATTCTCTTTGCCATTATAATTTGTTTGACGAATGCAAAATACCTTGGTACAAGCATGGATAAATGAATAATTCTAATTCTAAAAACAAATCTTCATTCGGGTGCTGGAAAACCATGAGCTTATAGGGGTGAAAGCGGAGGTCTTGGTGTAAAATTCTGCGAACAGTTCGACTACTCATTTGGAGTTTTCGGACAGGGCGCCCTGGAATTTTAATTACAGCTTATCTCACTCTTTCCACCGAAGCTGGTGTCCTTACACTTCAGAGATGAGCTTGAAGTTTCGGATTCATTGCTGATGCAATCGTTCTGAAATTCTGTATTCATAGCATGATTGTTTCACGTTCCGAAACTGAAGCGTTACGACCAATGTTGGAGCGCTGGCGAAAGTGCCGCTGCAGGACAATGACAGACTCTCCCGATTTTAAATACTCTTCAACTTCGGTGCTTTCTTTTCCGTATAACCATTGTGAACTAAATGGTAACACTTTCTTAGTCGAATGACCTCATCCACTCCTCTACTCACTCACCGTTACGTGTACTACCCGTTCCATTACACCCCACCCTGTACTATATTATTAGACAGATAGCGGTCAATAATAGCTACAATAGCAGTTTCATTGACATTATGCTCTCCCGTAAACATTTCCAACATGTAACCCATGAGGTTTTTCTTAGTGTTGACTTATATTGGTAAACCCAGTCTTAATTTAAAGTCATTCTTCTAATCTCATCTTTGAATGAAGCTTTTGGAACAGATAATTCTCTAATCGAATATATTAAAAACTTCAGGTTCTCTTTGAACAGAAGCAAGTAAAATGCTAAGCTGCGCAAACGTCGAAATGGTAGTTTGCATCAACGTGGAGTCTATAAGACCTCACATATCCGTCGCCGGGTTAATAATAGTCCTACTTGTTGAAAAATTCACATTAACAGGTAAAGAAGTCTCGCTAATCACTAGGTGAAGAATTTTTGTTATATGATTAAACAATGCAAACATGAATTAATATGTGATTGATCAATGTGCAAATTCATAACAAGGGGCTTCCATCCATACATTTTTGCAGTGTATGAAGTTCTCCGTAAAATAACAGACGGTCATATGATATGAATTTTTAGCAGTAAAGTATAACAATTTGGTCGATTTTAATCGCTAAGGTCCCCTTTCAAATTTCACGCGTCTCAGATAACGTTCGACGCCTTTCATTGTAAAACGGTCCGAATAATACGACAGAAAATAGATTCGAAACTATGCTGGAGCATTGATCCTGGCAACATCAAACATCTTTTGTTGATTTTGTGCACTGATTTCACTGACTCTCGTAGTGCATTTATATTTAGGCACTAACAAGTACGAGATATTAAATCTCTATCTCGTTTTAACGTCGAACGGAAACACCTGTGATGGTTTCAGCGTTTTAATTCTAACGTACCTTCTGTACGTTAGTTATTTCCAAATTGTGGTGGCAGATTGGACAGAATCCAATTTGGACAAGAGAAATTCTGGTACGTGGCTTCATAATAATTTGGAAAACATTTTTTTCTTCATGTCCCACCTGAAAATCTTGAAACTTATAGAGAAAGAAAATTTTTGAACATAATGCGAGCCCTTAATTATAATTTTAACCCACTGCTAATCGTTTTTGAGTTTTATTCATTCAAATAATATTAATAAGTGCTTTTTTATACGTTTTTCGTTCCGCTCACCCAGAAAAAAAAATATATCCGGAATTTTGACGTATGGATTCTTTATGATTTGCTATAAAAAAGCCCATTGTGTCGAGTTTGTAACTGTGACAGTTAAAGCCTCTTAAAACAGAAATTAAATATCTAACATGAATAATTTACCTGTGAAAAGTGTATAATTTTTTTTTTTGATATTATGAACACCTAAAAGTAGTTATAGGTGTAAAATTACTGTTTTAAAAATTTTTTGTGATAAAATTTCAAAAATACAATGAAAAACAAATTTCTGAACCTAGATTCAGAAAATTAGTTTTTATCGTTAATTTTATAATTTTATGTTCTAAGAGGCTTTAACTGCTAAACCACGAAAGCTACGAGAATATACCTAATGACAAAATTGTAGGACGTAAGCCACCCTATAAATTTGTCATGTACATTTTGCTTCTATCTTCGATATTTGAGCAGATAAATACGATTTACTGCTATTTTTACGCATATTCAGCTCAAAAGACATTTTTCGCCGAACCTGTAAGAGTTACAAACTCGATACACTGGGTTTTTGTAGCAAATCATACCTCTAACAAGAATCCATCCGTCAAAATTCCGAATATATTTTTTTTCTGGGTGAGCGGAACGAAAAACGTATAAAAAAGCATTTATTAATGTTATTTAAATGGGTATATATATATATATATATATATATATATATATATATATATATATATATATATATATATATGAATAATCTGTTTGATTCTGTTTTCAGAATATACCAGTAGCGCACCACAAAAAGTTCAGGGGGCAAAAAGAGGAAAATGCACGTGAAAAATAACACCTGTATACTGTCAGGAATTTCTGCCTCATTTTGTTATAAACATACAATAAGGAGATATCTGATGTAAATTTTAGCTCAATTCCTGAAAAATTGCATCAGTTATTGAAATAATATCTCCATGGCTTCGATATGGGAAAACTATTGGATTATTTTCAATAATTAATATCTCAGAAACGGTGATAGTTACGATCAAAATGCAAGAGTCAAAAAAAATTTCAAATTGAATGATCTATTCGATTTTATTTTTGTTATTGCCAGTGTCATACCAAAAAAAAGTTCCGAGGGTAAAAATGGAACATGGCCCATGAAAAAGTATCACCCTGTATACTGTTCCGAAATTTGGCCTCACCTAGTGATTCAGATTGTGTTTAATAGCTTATGTGGAAAATTTGAGCCCGAAATCTTGAGAAGTCTAGGTTTTATCGAGAGAAAATCGAAAAATTTTCTCAACTTTAACACCCTGTATCTCGGCAACGAAGCATTTTTGACCATTGGTTCTTCGAACTTTCTTGCTCAAATCATTCAGGATTCGCATCCTTCATTTATGACATCTTATTCGGAAACACCCTGTATATATATATATATATATATATATATATATATATATATATATATATATATATATATATATATATATATATATATATATATATATATATATATATTTACAAATTGGTGGATCTTATTTCTGCTTTCCACAAGAACACTTCAATTCAGAAGATGTTTGTTCTTTCTGGTAAGCAAATTGTGTGAAATTTGGTCAATTTGAATTTATACAAAATAGTTACGTATAGGGCCATCACATAACGTGAAATTTCTATATATTCAGTAGTGTTCCTTTATTTGATTACTAATTTCTCGCTTTTGTCTTTTGGATACTCCCAAGAAATTTTAAATTGAGAAGAACTTTTATTTTCTATTTCATTAATATACTCAAGAAGTAATTCTTCCAACTTGCTGTTTTGAGCTCATATTTTTGTTTATTATAATTCATGAATCTTATTCGATTCTTATCTGATCTAATACGAATCAGAACTGTTGAGTAAAAATTAAAATTTGAAACTATAGATCTGCATATATCGAGTATATATTCAATACTTTTGGTACTAAAAATTTGGAATATTGTGAATCAATATTAGAATTGTTGATGATTGAATTTCTATGCCTAAAGGGCGATTGAACAATTTGTTTTTTTGTATCAATGTTGCAATGTTTGTAATTTCATCTTACGCTAGCTCTATTGGGGAAAATTGAGATTTTCAAATTGATTGTATCTCTTTCAATTGGGATAGTAGTAAATAGTGTTGAAATTTGTGTGGTTGATGAGTCAGTATCCATAAAACAATACAGCTGCGTTACCTTGAGGAAGACTGAGGCAATATATGAAAGGGTTCCATGTAACATAAAGAACTAGTATGAATGTGAATAATGAAGTGAATATAATAAGGCGTTCAGTATAGATCGAGTTGAATATGAAAAGGCGTTCAGTATATTTGGGGTTAAGTATATTAGACGTTTAGTATATAAGGCTGTCAGTTCATTAGGCTTTTACAATATTAGCTAATTAGATATAAAAAGCGATCTTAATGGGCTCATTAGTGAAGTATAAACTCTTAAAAATGAAGTAATATTCGAAACTTGCCGTGTGCCTAAACAATAAATTGTGATTCGTAACGCGTATCACTACACCGTAGCTTCTTCAGACGAATGAATGTACAGAAAATGAAGAAGTTACGGTGTACTGAAACGCGTTACGAATTACAATTATCAAGTAAAATTCCTAAAAACATATTACTTGTTTTTATTACTAAATGTGGAGTACCTCAGGGGTCCATTTTGGGGCCGGTTCTTTTTCTGATATTTATAAATGATTTTCCTAGTTTCTTGGATTCCGCGGAATCGTCACTGTCCGGAGTGCTGAACTGGCTGATCTGGTTGCGTTGGGTGATTCGGCACAATTGTCTGAATGCGATGGTTCTCTTCAAATAAATTATGCATGAATGATGAAAAGACTCAATCAGTGCTCTTCTCCTTAAGGAGACTGTGGAATGGGCTTCGCCGAATTTGTCAAGTTCTTGGGTCTCTATCTGGATTACAAGCTTAGATGGGGCGTTCATGTGGACCAGCTGGCTCAAAATTGAGCAGGAATATATTTTGATTACAATGCCTTTCGAATAACCTCGATAAACACCGATATATTGTTTTTACCTGGTTTGGTTTTATTATTTTTTATATATTTATTAAATATTAATATTATATATATATATATATATATATATATATATATATATATATATATATATATATATATATATATATATATACAGTGTATTCCAACGAAAATTTGACCCCCTATAACTCCGAAATGAGTAACATTAGCGAAAAACCAAGACACGTCGATTTTTGTTTCGAGGGGAGCATTTTTCGAAATAATTCGAAACTTCTCAGATCAACCCCTACCCCAGCAACCCTAACTTTGAAATTCATCATAGGGAATAAGGGTCGAGTGGCACCTTACTGAAAAGGTCTGTCAATTCTCCATTCTGATTTGTCATTTTTAGAATTTTAAATTAACATACAGGGTGTCCCAACCAAGGGTGAAGTTGAATTCTGGAAATCCCAAATACTAAATGAAATAGATTTATTTTGGCATAATGCAAGCGCAGGTTTATGCTCGGTCTAGAAAAACGACCTACACTTGTGAATTTGGAGTTGGTGCAATCAACCCCATTTCCAGCATCCCCAACTCAAAAATCATTCGATCGATAATAGGTCAAGTGGCACCTCGTTGGAAAGGTACTGCAATTTTCTCTTCGAATTTGGTATTTTCGAAATTCAGAATCATCATACAGGGTGTCCTGAAGCAGGAACATTGAAAATCCAAATAACTTTTTGAAACTGGTTCATTTCGGTATACGAGAATATGTTTGATCCGAGAATAGGACTTTCTTGTGTGGTTATAGAATTTTTGCAATCAACCCCTTCCATTCAGCATCCCCAACTTGAAAATCATACAAATAATTCAAGTGGCATATCTTCAGAAAGGTTTTTGAATTCCAGAATGATTAAAGCATTTCATTCAGTTCGGCTCTCCATACAGGATGTCGCTTTCGAAAAATTCAATATCGTCATTTGAAATTATCAACTAAAATTAATTCGAAACTGTTAAAAGTATTGGGGTACGATGTGTTGAGCATCAATTACGAAGAAATAAAGCTGATTTCTGCATTGAAAATGTTCACATTTTTTCATTTCCATCTGGCGTGCAGTCATCTGTTATTTCTCATTTTGCAATGAAATATTATTATTATTCAGATCAGTTCCTCATTATTGTTGTTGTTCGTCAGTTGAAATTAATCTGAAAATGGTTTATTCCACTGAGGAAAGGGTCGAAATTGTATCGACGTATTTTCGAAATAACAGTTGTGCCAAAGGAACGGCAAGGATATTCGATAGGAACCATCCTGAAAGAAAAGGGAGTCAGTCACCAGTACGTTAAATATTTGGTTGACAAATTCCTAGCTACGGGTTCGGTGGCAAACAAAAACATGAAGTGGCATGTCCTGTCAGAAATGAGGCAACGGAAGTGGCAGTAGTGGGTCATCTACAAATGGAGAATACTACTTCGATCAGAAAACTATCTCGTCTGACTGGTGTATCAGCTACAACTGTCCATAGAATCGTGAAACATCACAAATTTCACCCCTACAAGGTAAAATTAGTGCATGAAATAAACGAAGATGATCCAGATCGTCGTTTACAGTTTTGTGGAAATCTAAGTGAAAACCTAAACGCTAATCCAAATTTTCTGAATAACATCTGTTTTTCTGATGAAAGCACCTTTATGCTCAGTGGTGAAGTGAATAGACATAATTGTCGATATTGGGACACACAGAATCCTCATTGGTTTAGAGAGGCCCACACGCAAAGGCCTCAGAAGTTGAACGTTTGGGCAGGAATTTTGGCAATCATCTAGTTGGGCCTTTCTTTGTTGAGGGTAATCTGAATGGAAATGGCTACCTACAGTTGTTAGAGGAACACATACATCCTAGATTGACAGAAATTTTACAGAACGATCCAACTCTTTCTGAGGACGAAATGCGTTTTCAACAAGACGGTGCTCCTCCGCATTATGATGCTCAGGTGCGCCAATATTTAGACGAAAATTTCCCAGGAAGGTGGATTGGTAGAAGAGGACCTGTTGAGTGGCCAGCCAGGTCACCAGATTTAAATCCTAGATTTTTTTTTTGTGGGGCCATCTAAAATCTAAAGTTTATGCCACAAGACCAGAAAACCTGGAGGAGCTGCGGATGAGGATTATCACAGAATGCCGACTTTTGACTCCTGAAGTTTTCGCTAATGTGAGAAGAGAGTTCGAAAATCGTCTGTATAACTGTATGGAGGTGGGCGGAGGTCATTTTGAACAATTGTTGTAATAATCAAGTTAGTTTTTGTTTTCAATTGAATACAAGTTCAATAAATCTCGTTTTCCTGTTTAGATGAGCATCCAATCAGTTTCTCCATCATCCCCTCATCCTGATCCTCACGCCAGAAAACCTCGATTGCCAAACTGAAACCAATGCCTCAGTGATTCAGAAAATGAAAAATCTTTCTGGAACTTTGCCACTCAACCTGTAATCACTTGTATGATTTTTTGAGTTGGGGATGCTGAATGGAAGAGATTGATTGCAAAAATTCCATATTCACGCAAGAGAGTCTTATTCTCGAATCAAACATAAACATGTTCTCGTATTATACCGAAATGAACCAGTTTCAAAAAGTTATTTGGGTTTTCAGTGTTCCTGCTCCGGGACACCCTGTATGCTGATTCTGAATTTCGAAGATACCAAATTCGAAGAAAAATTGAAATACCTTACCAACGAGGTGCCACTTGACCTATTTTCGATCGAATGATTTTGAGTTGGGGATGCTGGAAATAGGGGTTGATTGCACCAACTCCAAATTCACAAGTGTAGGTCGTTTTCTAGACCGAGCATAAACCTGCGCTTGCATTATGCCAAAATAAATCGATTTCATTTAGTATTTGGGATTTGCAGGAATTCAACTTTACCCTCCGTTGGGACACCCTGTATGTTAATTTAAAATTCTAAAAATGACAAATCAGAATGGAGAATTGACAGACCTTTACAGTAAGGTGCCACTCGACCCTTATTCCCTATGATGAATTTCGAAATTAGGGTTGCTGGGGGTAGGGGGTTGATCTGACAAGTTTCGAATTATTTCGAAAAATGCTCCCCCTCGAAACAAAAATCGACGTGTCTTGGTGTTTTTCGCTAATGTTACTCATTTCGGAGTTATAGGGGTCAAATTTTCGTTGGAACACACTATATAATGAATATTAAATATTCATTAAAACCAAACCAGGTAAAAACAATAAATCAGGTGTTTATCGATTGAATTGCAATGACTGTGATAATTTCTACATTCACATAGAAATTTTAATATCAGAATATCGGAACATAAACATTAGGCTTTTACAATATTGGCTAATTAGATATAAAAACGATCTTAATGGGCTCATTAGTGTAGTATAAACTCTTAAAATGAAGTAATATTCGAAACTTGCCGTGTACCTAAACAATAAATAGTGAAAATTTGATGAAATGCAGTGAATAATTTACCAATTCAATCATATATTGTCTTTGCTCGAGCGCTATCTAAATGTTTTATTTATTTCATTATACACCCACCCGCCATTGTAACATTGCAAATTGTTTTTCATAAAACATTTCGTTGAAAAAGAATGACTAAAAATCTCGTGCACTTCTTCGAACATAATAAAAAATTCAAAGCACAATTAGGAAATGACGGATACGAAGAGAAGCAAACGGAAGCTGGAAATAAAAGTTTGCAACCGCAGAAAAGCAACCACCGGAAGTGGAGCCTGCGTACCTACTTGAATTAAAATTACATAATTTTCGGGGAAACAGGGACGTCAACTGATGACTAGAATACAATTCTTTCGGATTCTATATACGGGGTTGCTTTTTTGTTTCGAACTGTTCCAAAGTGCGAATTGACTTGTTATATGTGAAAATCAACTGAAAAAGGAAACTCATAAGAATAACTCAGGATTTGAACTATGCAAATGTTGACAATTGGAAATACATATTTGATCAATTCTTTTTTTATTCTCTTGTTTATGATGACCCCTTCCACAAAAAAAATAGGAAAACATTTGAGAAACCATTCTTATGTGAACCCTTAGTCATAAATGAAGATTGGATTTATTTTGAAATTGGGATAGACTAATAGAAAACAAGTACTGTGTTTTAAGGAATTTTACTTAATAATTTCTATGTGTAGAAATTTTAATATTAGAATATCGGAACATAAACGCAGTTTTCAAATAAAAATCAGATTCAAATTACGCGAATCATCTCTTAGAAAATAATCATTCTTTCGACCCACAGTTGGAAATTTTGCATACAGATAATAAATATTGGAAGGAAGATCTTTGGGAAACTTTAGAAATCAATAAATACAAACACTCAGGTAGACTCATCAATGAACAAGTCGATTTAAGCCCTTCACCTCTATTGAATCTTTTCGGGGAGCAATCTATTCCTTAATTTTATTAGATATACCTGTCATAAATAACCACTTAAGAAGAAGCAACGCAATATGCTTTTAATTACTCAAGAACATTTATAGTTATATTCTCATTTATATTTTTCTGTATATTCATTCGTCTGAAGAAGCTACGGTGTAGTGAAACGCGTTACGAATCGCAATTATTAAGTAAAATTCCTTAAAACACAGTACTTGTTTTTTATTATTGATAATGGAATTTTACCGAGTAAAAGCCTCCCAAATTCAAATGTTGGGATAGACTGCAAAAATTTCAATGCTTGTATACTTTCCATCATAATTGTTGAGAAAAACGACATATTGATCATTTTCATGGTTTTTATTATAGTTTCGGAAAAGTGGTATATAGTTTCAAATAGTTACGCTGAAAAGTGAAAAAATTAGGATAAATTTATATGCAATCATAATAACTATACTGGCTGTTACATAAGAGTATGTCACAATTTGAGACGGTAAATCTACGTGCAATTTTCATGTTCATATAAACATAGGTCCGCAAAAGCTTCGTTACGGAGCTATAGGGTGTTGAAATTTCCGGAAAAAATTATTTTTTCTTCAAAACTCCTGCAGTTTCCGAGATATTCAGCCCAAGTAAGTAATTTGAAGCTGAACTATGGGTGGCCATTTTCGAAACAATGTAAAGCGAGAGTAGGTTCGTCGGTTCTCTGATTATTGTAATCCGATTGATGCTCTTTGTATCTAGTTTTAAATAAACGACCAGTCTGACCTATACACGGTGTTATATATAATAGTTTGTCACAACTTGAGGGGGTATATATAAGTTTATATAAACATAGGTCCGCAAAAGATTCGTTACGGAGCTACAGGGTGTTGAAATTTCCGGAAAAATTGTTTTTTTCTTCGAAACTCCTGCAGTTTTTGAGATATTCAGCCCAAATTTGGAATGCAAGCTATTTTTTACAGCCGCCATCATTACACGTCCTAATTTTAACTACAAGACGCTTTGTTTTCCGGAGCCATGTCTTCTTTTGCCCTTTCAAACTTTTTTGCAATACGCCACTGATCAACGTTCAATCAATTTTCGTCATCTTCGTTCAATTTAGAATTTTTTTTGATACCCGTAATTTTTTCGCATCTCCAGCCGTTTTCGGTCAATCAATCAATTATTGAATTTGAATTATTTGAATTGAATGTTATTCGCTAAATGAAAAAAAATAAAAGAAATACTCGATAGGTATGCCCAAAATTTCTTTTATTTTGATAGCTCGTCTTCTGCGACTCAACTTATACTGATTCAATATCAAACAAAGGAAAAGAACACTTAAAAAATAATAAATTGCTAGAAGTGTCCTCCACCTGCAATAATAGAGGCCTCTGTCCTTCGTATATTATCACGCACTCTTTGAAATATTCTTGGGTTATTTCTTATCGTGTCACCAGAGGTTATTATTTGATTTCCTCAGCCGAATAATGATTATTGTGAAAATTTGTGATAGCAGTTCTCGAAAAGTTAGCTTCGTCTGTGAAAATTATTTCACTATCAAAATGAGCATTTTCTCTAATTTTATCCAAGAACCATCGGCAGAAATTCAGCCTTGAAAGAAAATCTCGAGACAGTAGAGTTTGGACGCGTTGAATATGAAACAGGTACAATAACCTCCAAACTAGAACATGTGAAATATCCAACTGATTTCCAATTTTTTTTGTGCTCACACGAGGAGTCGAATCCATACAATTCAAAACTGCTTCCTCAATATTTGGAGTTCTCATAATTTGAGTTGAACCTTTTAAATGATTATTTGCAGTAAAAGTACCAGTTTCCCTTAACCTTCTGTGGATATTTGAAAATGTTCGCCTGTCTAGGGTTACTCGATTCGGAAAGCGCACCTGATATAATCGCCTAGTTTCTGTTGTGTTTGCGTCAGCCAGACCGTATGGATATCAGCCAATTCGGTGTTAGTAAAATTAGCCATTTTTTGATTTAATAAACAATTCAAGCAGACACTGGTTCAACTTTAGCAACTGTCAAAATAAATGAGTAAGTGAAAAAAATCAAAGCCTACTAGTCACTTTTTAATTAGAAGTGCTTTCAATTCAGCGAATGCATACAATCGTTTAATAATTTTTTGCTCGAGAACGGTCGGAGATACGAAAAAAAGTGTCGAAAGAAGACATGGCTCCGGAAAAGAAAACACCGTGTAGATTCTAGCTAAAATTTAGGACGTGTAAAAAATGTGAGCTGTAAAAAATAGGTCACATTCCAAATTTGGGATGAATATCTCAAAAACTGCAGGAGTTTTGAAGAAAAAACCAGCTTTTGCGGAACTATGTTTATATGAACTTTTTCTTAAAATTGCACGTAGATTTACCCCTCAAGTTTTGACATACTATTATGTAACACCCTATATAGGTTGACAGGAACTACATATTTTGTCTAGTTTGCTAGCTTAAGTCGGAATTTGGGAGAGAAAGGCCCTGAGAATAAATCACCTAAAGAACCACTATAATCACTCTATTTGAAGGAGCATTTTGAATTTGTCACCATACTGTTGGAAAAGGTGGAAAAATTATCACGAAAAGAGGACAACGATCTTGGAGTATTCGAATGAGTAACTTCACATGGTGATGGGCAGACCGATGAGAACAATATGGAGGACAAGGCAACTATCCCCGAATTGAACTATATGATCTACATTTAGATAGTGAGTAACTGTGGATGAAGAACTCACTCTGGATAAGCACCCCCATAAGGTTAGTTGGGGTGAGAACAGAAACGTAAGGGCAATATAGAGTTCAAGGCAATTGGAGGGCTGAATACGTGGCGTTTACCCCCAAGATAAAACATGAGATTTACTCTGAAATGATAAATCCTGTCATCCTATATATAGCACTAGTGTTTGGGAAACTGAGCATCTGCAGAAGGCGACTTGAAGAGGTTCAAAAGTTTCTAAGTTAATCATTGGAGGGACGTACGTGGGGACTTTACCCCAAAATGAACTACAAAATGAGGCTTCTGACAGTATACAGCTCTAAACAGATATATATAGAACTGAAATGGTGAACTCTAACATCTTATATATAGAACTAGCATATGGTGAAGTAGAGTAGCAGAAGGTGATTTGGGTACGTCCAAAAGATGCCGAGTTAATCATCGGACTATTGCCGCTTCGCCTTCGTATAGAGGAAGAAGCTACAAGATCAGCCTAAAAGCTTCATAGGTTCAGGAATTTCAAGAATGGTGGAGACCCCAATGCTGCCCAGACCCGTATTTCTAATAGATTCTGACAAACACTTAGCTTCAATAAGGACTACAGTACTATAATCACTACAAAAATGTTTCAAGCAGATTTTTAAATGATACAAGTCGGGTGAATGGCGTTCACCAAGTGAGCCAAGAAAAAAAACACGATTTTTCATTCAAACAATAGTTTATTTCATTACACAACATTTGAATTGGTACTAATTGAACAGTAGGTAAATTCTGAGGTAGAATTGAGCATTTCTCACTTATAAACAGAAAATGGTGGGGCCATTATGTTATTAATCGCTTACCTGCGAAAGAAGATGTAATACCACTTGAATTCCTATCGTAACCCGGATTGTATAATCTTCCTTCTCATCCTATTAACACGTGGCGATAAATAATAACCACACCTCGTTCTTGCGTTGCTGTAATGTTTTAATTATGTACTACTTAAGTGATTAAGGTTTGTTCGTGTTCCGGAACTGGGTTCGGAGTATAATATTTAACTTGTGTATGTGAACGATAATATGAGACCAATGTACTTATCAATTTATAGATTTGAGTCATAATCGGAAAAAAATTCATATTGTTTTTAAGGTTGACTCCTAAATAAATCATTTTATGATGAGATAGATCAGAAGGGCCTGTTTGGCTTGGATGTTATAGTCAGCGATGAGATCTTTTCGCACATCGCTTCAGAATACCTTATAGAACAATTATCAAGGTATGTAGTTATAAATAAGTAAACTATGACTCAAGAGGAAAAAATGTGAACCTTTTTTTACTGCTTCATTCGCTTATAGCATTTAAAGTAAGAGTTTCCGAGGAAATTGAAAAAAAAATTAATCATATTTTACCCAATATAGGATAAATAATGCTTCAGAATAGCAACATCTGACCTAGATATTTCGGTTAAGGAAACTAGTATAATAAAACGATTCACCAAGTTTCGTTAAAATCGGTTCGAAAATTTTTTAGAACAAAAATTTTGCAATCCAATATTGAAGAAGAAAATCGTTGATTTTCAAATTGTTGCACACAGTGTTTTCATTCAGAAATTCAATCACATATAGGAGGCCACTTAAGGGGTTACATCGGTTTCAGGGTTTCAAAAATCGAAATTTTTTTTGTCTTATTAAATTCTATAACATCTCTAGAATATTGTTCTAAATTTTCAAGTTAATCCGAATAATAGTTTCGGAGATACAGCCTTGAAAAGGTGGACGCTTGAGGTCAGGTATAGGTTGAGGGCGCAATAGGTATAGCGCAGCTATAGCTCATCTATTGTTAGCAGTAATTATTGTCCCTTTTTTTCTTTATAATAAGGTAAACTACTGGAAAATATTTCATTTGGTGATTTCTCGTTAAACTACGAAGTTCATTTTGAGTTTATAAGTGTTTGTTGTGAATTTTATTCGATAAAAAATGCCGTGTAAAGTGTCTAGAACCCAGATAACGGAAGGTGTTCGTAGAAAAGATAGACTGAAGAGGAGGAAACAATCGTTTAATCCAAAAAATCCTGAGGTAGATGATAATTCTTTCACGAGTACGTCGGCAAAAAAATTAAAAGGCGATGACAAACAGCACGTGCCAGAGGAAGCCACGCTACAATATTCGATCATTGACTTTGCTCTGGTTTTTTCTACACTTTCGTGTTTGGTACGGTGTTCAAACATTATTGAAAGTGGAGGTGAAGAAAAATTTTGTAATGGAAAAGTAAATTTTAAACAATGCTCCAAATTCGGTCTGGGATTTAAACTTGTGGTAGAATGTGAACGATGTATGCCAAAATATATTTTATCATGTCAACAAATTGGCAGAATGTATGAACTAAATCGGCGGTTCATTTTTGTTATGCGAGTATTGGGTTTGGGTCTTGCTGCATGCAAGAAGTTTTTCCGGTTTGATGGATCTAAGCAGCTCCTTTTTGAATCAATCAACATACGACTTTTATATTAATAAAATACATGAATGTATTACCATAGTTACTGAGAAACTGTTCTCCTCTGCTGCTACAGAGGAAAAGCAATTGACAAGTTTAGCAAACAACATGGAAGATACGACAGATGTGACTGTCTCCGGTGATGGGACGTGGAAAAAGCGTGGTTTTGCATCACTTTATGGTGTCAGTTCTCTAATCGGACATCACTCAGGAAAAGTCTTGGATGTCATTGTTAAATGTTCATACTGTAAACTATGTGAGTCTTGGAAAAAAAATTAGATACGGCAGAATTTGAAGAGTGGAAAGAAGAACACATCAAAAATGAACAATGTACCGCCAATCACAATGGAGCATCTGGAAACATGGAAGTATCTTCAATTATTGAAATATTTAAACGTTCTATTGTAAAACATGGCTTGAGTTACGTAAATTATATAGGAGATGGAGATTCTAAAACATACTCTGGTATTCTCAAAGCCAAACCTTATGGACAAGAAAGAATGCGTTGGCCACGTACAGAAGAGGATGGGAACCCGGTTGCGTGATTTAGTGAAGAAAATTGTTGAGGAAAAAATAGTCAATGGCAAAAAAACTCAAAAAAAAATTCTTTCTGGTAAAGGTAAATTGACTAGTAAATTGACTGACAAATTAACTGTATATTACGGCTTAGCGATAAGAAGAAACAGTGATTCAGCTGATAAAATGAGGGATGCGATATGGGCAACTTATTACCACTACAGTTCTACAGACAAAACCCGCAGCATCGAAATTGCCCTGAATATCCAGACACGTGGTGCACGTGGCAGCGAGCATCAGCATCAGGTACTCTCTCTCCCATCGTTCAAACACCAATATATCAGCATCCATTACCAGATGCATTGTTTGGCAGTGCAGCCTTAAGACTGCAATGAAACCAATTTATGAAGACCTGAGTAAGGATGAGCTTCTGGATCGGTGTGTTGGAGGATTTACACAAAATAACAATGAAAGTTTCAATCAGTTGATTTGGAAAATTACTCCCAAAATACTTCCAGCTGGGTCGATAATCGTTCAAAATGCTGCATTAATCGCTGCTTGTGTTTTCAATGAAGGGATATCAGCATTATTATTAATTATGCACGGTATGGACCTAAAACTTGGTCCAAATTCCTATGAATATGCATTGCTTGGTGGCAGGGCAGCCTTAAGAAGCATTCCCAACTCAAGCTTTCCAAACTTCAGAGAACGACCTGCACGATGATTACTGTAGCTTTCCGCTCTACACCTACTGCGGCCATGGAACTGATACTGGGCCTTAATCCCTCTTCACCTGGTGATTAGAGGAGCAGCTAGAAATCCACGAATAACGGTTTGAACAGCTCGACCATCCGCCTAATTCACCAGATCTAGCCCCGAGCGACTTCTTTTAGCATCCTTATCTAAAAATTGCGCCCGATGGACAGAGGTTTTCGTCAAATGAAGAGGCAATCACCTTGGTGAACCACTATTTTACAAAGAAAAACGTTGAGTACTTTTTGACAGGTTACACGGATGGTAAAACTGCTGGGACAAGTGTGTAAAGGAGGAGACTATGTTGAAAAATAAAAAAAATCACAGAAATTTTTGTTCCTTAGGTCGGAAACTTTTCAGTCCACCCTCGTATGGCTCCAAATATATATTAACGTATAGAATTAAGCGTAAGTTGAGTATGCATGAAATTCATGAAATAATTATTTTTGCTAAACGTAACTATTAAGATATTCACATTGAATTATTATCGTTTCAAAATACATTAGCGTTCAATTGATTTTCGAAGAGAACTCTAAAACACATATTCGACTACAAATTTTAGACGTATAAAGTAAACATTTTATTTAAAACGAGAACAGCAATAGCCGCAAGCAACAAATAAGACATAGACGATCATAATCTGGATCCTGGAAATTTGTACGAGGGTTTCTATCGAAGATACGGCAACAGATTCCTGTTCCAAGACTTAATCATAGAAACAACATTTATTTTTGAATTTGCCCACGTACCACATTTCTAAGAGATTTGCATACTCAATGAGCTTTTATTAAGTTAGAATTCTCGCCAGTACCTGATTATAGGTAAGAATTGACGAGGGTCTGCCAGATATATCCGAAAGACTCTACGTCATCACCAAATAACAATGTAGACTCTAAAGAGCCAATCATGTCCCAAATTTTAACAGAATATTCCAAAAACTCTAGGAATCAGAACGAAGAAATTAAAAAGAATTCAAACACTTTGTAGATGAAACAAAAGATTTGTAAATATGTACAAAATATTTTGGTCATACTGTTGAAAATTTCTGCTTCGAAATGATAAATTCCTGTTAGATTGAGCGTTAAATGAATAGTTAATGACCATTTTAGTAAAAACGGATATTCCATACCTTATAGCACCAATCAAAACTGTTTTTTGCACATAATCATGGCAAAGACACCTTTTTAATTTATCTCATGCATGAAATGCAATACGTTCCATTTTTACATCTCTGTTGTATTATTGTTCGCCTTGGTTATCAACCTTGGACCAGATCAATCCTGGCTTTTGTTCGAAACAAAACATTTCAGCCTAGCTGAAATGTAACCAAGTTTCCTGCATCAGTGATGACCATCAAACCAGAATTGAATTTATTTTAATACTTAGCGAAGATCATCTCTGTTAATAACAGTTTCTGATGGAAATAACGCGCCAATTAAATACCGAACTGTTGTGGAATGTTTCGAGATAAAGGAACGAGTTTGAAGATTCCAAATAACTTTGTCTCACTTTTGAAAACCGATTTTTATCATAAACGGGGAGTCGTTTGGTAAAAAATGAAATAAACATTTTTGGGAATAAAAATCTGCTTTGCACGCTTTGTTTGGGCATGAAACGCGTTTCCGGTCGCCTAGTTCCAAAAACCTGAATTTTTTTAAAAGTTGAATTGCGTAAAAGTCGTTGAAGACGTGCTAGAACGTATATTCTAGTTGGTTGGTTCATATCATAATATTAGATGCGAAACTAAGTTCTCGTTGTTTGTCAATAGATGGCTCCAGCAGTAAGTGCTGGTCGATTTTTACATATCATGAACGTCTTGAACAGAGCCTAGACATATGGTAAACAAATCACTGTGGCACATAAGTGATTTTGTTTTTGCGTCATATACTTTCAGTTGTGAGAAAGTGTCTGATTTTGTGCCAAATAATCGTCATTTGCAGGAAGTATTGATTTTCTTCAGTCATTCGAAAAAAACGGTGGCTAAAGCTCAAAGAGAGCTCCAAAAAGTTAACGGAGATGCTGCTCTAAGTGAAACAACGTGCCGTGATTGGTTCCGTGGCTTCAAAAACGGTGATTTCGATGTGGACGACCGTCCCAGTGAAGGAAGCCCAAAATCTTCGAAGACGCTGAATTGGAGACATTGCTCGATGAGGATCCGTGCCAACCGCAAGAAGAGTTTGTTCAGCCTTAGGAGTTACCCGCCAGGCCATTTTCTAGCGATTGCATGCGTTGGGAATGATTCAAGACCAAGGAACTTGGGTTCCTTATGATTTGAAGCCAAGAGAAGTTGGGCATCGTTTTTTCGCCTATGAACAACTTCTCCAGCGGCAAAAAAGGGTTTTCTTCATCGCATCGGGTGATGAAAAATCGATTCATTACAGCAATCCAAAGAAAAAAAAGGGGACTGCCCGGTCATGCTCCTACGTCATCGCCTCGGCGGAATATTCACGCTGCGAGTTATGCTGTGGCTTTGGCGGGACCAAGTGGGTGTTATTTATTATGAGCTATTTAAACCGAATTTAATTGATGCGATTGAGTAAAGACCTGCGCGAAAACGGCCACAATACGAGCAGAGACACGAAAAAGTAATCCTACAGCATCACAACGCTTGGCCTCACGTTGCCAAACCCGTTAAAACCTACTTGGAAACGCTCAAATGGGAAGTCCAACCCACCCGCCATATTCCCCAGGTATTGCACCATCCGATTATTACTAGTTCCATTCGATGGCACATGGTCTGGCTGATCAGCAGTTCTGCTCATATAAACAGCTCGAAAAATGGCTTGATAGCTTCAAAAGATGGACATTTCTATAGTCACAGTATTCGAGCTCTGCGAGAAAGATGGGAAAAAGTTGTATCTAGCGATAGGCAATATTTTGAATGATTCATTTGTAATAATTTTTCACAATAAAGTTGTATTTTCATAAATAAACAGGGAGAACTTTATTGCGGACCTAATACAAAAAACACCCGTTTTGCAAAACTAATTCTCAATGGAATTCTAATAACTTCACGAATGAAAACATGCCGCCATTTTCTTATTAATAACTGTCCATAATTGCATTTCTCAATTTGAACAACTAGTAACCTTGCAACGCATTCAGAATGTCATGTGAAAAACTAGAAATTATGAGTTCACACACCTCATTCCGTTCGAGAAAAAATCCCATTCCTCGAGTGTTAAAGCGTAAAGAAAAATTCTAAACGTCAGTCATGCAGACGTTGAAATTGGTGCTATTGAAATAAGAGCGCCGCAATTTCTTTGTCAGTTTGCGAAATTTATATGCCAATAAAGCGATTGAACGTTTAAACATCATGTAGGCGCCAACACATTACATTTAATTTTTCCCCGGTTGTTTTCCTGTTCGGTTTTTATTTTGCAAAACATGTTCTATGTTGCTTTCTCAAATTGCACATTACTTCGGCCTGTTGTTGTCTTAGTCATCCGAAGTTAACACGAAATGGATAGTGTTGTGGATCTTAGAAGAAATTGATACGGCATTTACATAAGAATTAAACATATCAACAGATGTTTGTTTTTGAAGTTGAAGCGTATATTACAGCGTTCGAAATTTTCCAATCAAAGACATATATTAAGTTCTTATTCTTCTTATACATTTTTCAAATGTTTTTCAGGAATTGACTTCAGAACGTGGCAATTAGAGTTTAGGAAGAGAAAAAGTTCTGTGGGAGCCATATCGGGTGAGTACGGTAGCTGTTCGATAGTATTTGATAAGTTTTCAGTCAAAAATTCATCCATAATGATAGCCTTGTGAGATGGTGCAAAATCCATGACTTTTCTTTCCACAAATCTGGCCTTGTTCGACGAGTGTGCTCTCTCCAACGCCGCATAACGTTTAGGTAATATACAGGGTGGGGCGTAATGGAATGGCGTTTTTGAAATGAGAATAACTTTGCTGTTTTTCAACGTACTACATTTTTAATTACATAAAATGAAAGCTTAAATGTTTGGTGTAGAAAAAGTGAAAAGTCTCTTGCTTCCAAATAATCTGAACTACTGACATTTGTGCAACTCCCCCATCCTTATTTAATCTGTACACTGATAGAGTAGGTCATCGAGGGATATGTATATTTGTGAATTCAATGGTTACGGATTATTTCAAAGTGGAAGTTTCTCAGAACGACTGGATTGACATAGACAATATTTTTCTGAATACCTCTAATACAGATTTTTCCATATTTATTGGCTGTATTTATCCACCACGCCCCTGTACAGCTGATAAGCCAGTAGTAAGTTTCTTGTCGGATCTCCACCTAACCCATAAGAACATACTCATCACTGGTGATTTCAATTGCACCGATATTGAATAGCCCTTGACCGTCCTACCTTCAACAAACTCACCGTCTTATCCATATGCCGAATTATTTTTCAATTTGGTTTATGTCAGCTGATAGAGAAGCCAACGGGATGTCGACAGGGACGGAATTCATCTACACTTGATTTATTTATAACGAACGACTCGCACTTGCTCTCAGACATTCTATATATTCCTCCATTCGGCAAGTCCGGTCACTCAGTTCTGCTAACTGAACTTCAACTTCACTATAGTGCCTCTAGTAAAAAACAAAATAGAAAAGTTTCGAGAGTAAACTCAAAGTGTCTGAAAATCTGTGCTCGTGCTACTGGAATTCAATCATTCGACAAGAAGATGATATTGAAACTAATTGGACGAAAATGCTACACACTATCGAAGATATCATTTCCACCAACACTGAAAAGACAGTCACTGAGAATCCAGTCCAACTTTGACCAACTTCAGAAGTAGATCCGCCACTGATTACCAAAATCATCGTACTCACGCGAACCTACTGACCTCAAGTATTCGACATGCGAAGGAAAGTTTTGGAAGCAAGATGGCCAAGTCCAAGAACAAAAAGAACTTTTATAAATACTTACGATCGACTTTGAATAGCAAAGTTATTGTCCCTTTGGTTAGGGATAACTCAGGCCAAATATGTAACAACGCAACTGAATCCGCAGACATTCTCTTTGTCTTACACTACAGAACCTGGTGGCCCCATTCCTGTACCTCAAACACAGCGTGGGTTTATAACGCTTGATTGTATCAAAATAACGGAGAAAACAGTCTCATAAGCTCAAAACCAACACTGCTCCTGGACCTGATAACGTTACACAATATTTCTCACAACGTTGCGCAGATGCGCTTGCCAAGCCTGTCTTCATGATCTTCTCACAGTCACTTAGCACTTCTTCACTTCCCCGCCACTGGCGTACAGCTTCAATCACACCAATTTTCAAAAAAGGTGATCAAATTTCTGTCACTAATTATCGCCCTATAAGCCTCGTATCTGCTGTTGGCAAGGTTCTGGAGAGAATTATTTGCAACCAGATCATCACATTCACTCTATCCAACAATATTATCCCTGATCAACAGCACTGTTTTCTTCCTGGTCGATCCCCCCTCACAACGTTAATTCTATCAATCAACGACTGGACGAAAGCTTGGGATGCTGGAAATCTTATAGATGTGATATACCTTGACTTTGCAAAAGCGTTTGATCGTATACCACATCGCCGTTTGCTGCATAAACTCGAGCACCTGGGGATTAGGGGTGATTTACTCTCATGAAATAGCTCGTTCTTGTGAGATAGATCCTTCCGTGTGAGGGTCGGTGGTATGTATTCCTCCAGGGAGTGGTCTGTTGTTAGTGGTGTTCCCCAAGGTTCTGTCCTTGGGCCCATACTTTTTTCTATATACTTCCGATCTGTCTTCCTTGATCAGGTCAAAATGCGCACTCTTTGCCGATGATACTAAGCTCTACAATTTCCTGTTATCAGATTATCAGATCCACGCACTCTACAGGACGACTTGTCTAAAATAGAACAATGGTCAAGTGAATGGCTACTTCCACTAAATTTGGAGAAGTGTGTGGTTCTACACATAGATAGGACTAATCCAAACTTCACCTATACCATTGAGGGCCACACTCTAAAAACTGTTTCAAGTCATGTCGATCTAGGAGTAAAGTCACAAATAACCTTAGCTGGTCAGAGCATGTTGCAATTGTCCCCTCGAAAGCCCGAAGAATCACATATATGTTGCAGAAGAGCTTTGGTGGCTGTGACGTGAAGACGGCCAGACTGCTTTATCAAACTTATGTTCCTCCAATCATGGAGTACGCTGGAACAATCTGTTGGTCATGCCTGCGGAACGACGAAGCCATTATGGAGGCGGTGCAACGGTGGAATACAAGGATCCCTTTTGGTTGGCATCGTCCTAGCATGGATGCTAGGCTATCCATGTTTGGGATTCCTACGTTCTCAGACCGGCGGATCAGAGGTGACATGATATTCACCTACTTGTTTACACAGGGAGTTCCCTGTACTAAAGAACCTTTTCTTTGAACACTGGCAATATGCGCGGTCACTCATTCAAACTGACGAAAGAAAATTTTAAGACAAATCTACGCCAGAATTTTTTCGAACAGAATTTTCGACTTGTGGAATCGTCTACCTAGTTCGGTGATGAGTGCAAACCCAGCAATCAGTTCAAAAGTATATTCGACGCTTAGAAAATGACTTAGTGATATATTACTTGATGTCAAGTGCGTGCTTGTATACGACCATAATGTATAGCTTAGTTTTATATATTTTTTTGAGTTTATAGGATATTCCTCAACTCCTGTTCAAAATAATAAATAGAAATTAATGAATCATGATCTGAAAATGACATAAAGTAAATGACGTCCGTGTTCTACAATGCATTGCTGTAGTCAATTCTCAAAGTTCTGCATCAACCGCTCTAACAAATCGGTGTCGAATAACCTGACTTCTCTTGTGATGGCTTCTTCCAACTGTTGCAACCATTGAACTAAATGGCAACTCCTCCTGAGTCGAATAACCTCAGCCACTCCCCTCTACTCACTCACCGTTACGTGTACTACCCATTCCAAAAACGCCCTTTCATTACGCCCCACCCTGTACTTCATTTACCATCTAACCAACAACGCGAAAGTCAATAGACAGTCAACTTTTCGATCGATTTTGAAGTGGTTTCTTTCGGTTTTGGTTCAGTTCAAAGCTTTTTCACTGGTTTGTACGGCAGGCTCATTAACCTATGTGTAACCATGAGTACAATAACCGTACCATCCCTCCCACGAAAAAGTTCCTCGAATGCACCGACGTGATTTGTCGAGTATTTACGAAGTTGGCAGTCGCCAGTAGCCTCAAGAATTCATTGCAACTGGTTGGCGTTGTCTCGCCATGATTTTTTCCACTTCCATGAAGACTATTCCAGAGAAAATTCCAGTTCCGTCAGATCTCCTGTTCAAAATACAACACAAGTACAGTATGCGAAAACTGAACTAGAGCTTGTCAAAAATTTAAATGACAACAGGAAGAAATTTCAAATGATGAACAACTATCCGCCAATTTTGAAAAAACTTTTTCTGAAGTTTAGCACCTTAATCATTCGCATCCAAAGTAAACGCTTCACATTGTAATGCTCTAAGTGACGATTATTTCGAGTAAAATTTCACTGAAAGCACTTTATACAAGTATTTTCGAATCAGTTTAGTGAGCATGTCTACGCTGTTGTGACCATTTTTTTTCGTTTCAAATTTTCATACAATCGGTATTTTCAGTATGTCTCTCATTTGTTACTTGTGTACCTTTCATATTATAACAATAAAACTTGATATTTTGTTTCACTGATATTCATTAGCCACTGCTAACCCATTATAATGATACATAATAGTAACAATTGTGCTTCACCAACACAAAAAGGTTTAGAGACAGAACTCTGTACTTACGAAGTATTCATATAAGTATTCGAACAAGTACTCAAGTACAATTGTAATCAGTACTCAATTACTTTTTCACGAAAGTAACCGAGTTCAGTATTCGAATACGATTTCGAACAAAGTAATTGTACTAATACTCGAATCCTTTTTTCTGTATTCATCCCATCACTGCTTACACTGATATTTTATGCTAATTTGGTTTTAGAAATGTTATTTAACGAAAAGTTAATCGAAGGGTATTGATTAATTAGCTGACAAACAAAATGGGAATGGACTGATCAAGTGTCTTATGCAACCCAACTATGAATTGAACATAGATTTGACAAATTCTCAGACTTAAAAAATTGTCAAGTAGCGTTATACAACAGGACCCAAAGTTCTACATGAATTGCGTTATGTGTTAATATCAACAACTACCTCTGAAATGATTAACCACTTCCATCAATATCGATCGAAAAGAAATTCAAATTAGAAACGATGTTAACCTCATCGCATACATATGCAGGTCAGGTAGAATTTGTGGCTTCCGAAATCCATCAATGAATGACTAATGTTTGGCACCGTTCACTATTCTCAAAATAAAATAACCGTACCACAATAATTATTGTTCATGTTCATTACTTATTGGCTTTTATCAGGACTTCCGGTACTGCAGCTGTTGAATTTCGTGGTTTCAATCTGATTCACGGATCCAAATTCGATAGGTTGAAATTCAGAAATATTGACTACGAGAACAGTGGCGTATCAATTCAAAAGGTATAATTTTCAATGGATTATATTGGATATAATGAAAATGTGAATATAGGTAAAAGGTAAAATCCGAGTAATGCTATTCATCATTGTTCCTTAAAAGAACTCTAACACCAATTATGTTTCAACGTCAAGCGAATGATTCAACGTTGTTTTCGTGGCCTACCGCACAAGGAATTCTCCATAGTTTTGCCGTGGATTTAGCCGTTATTGATCTGGGTACCTTCAAGCTTAGTCATGAAGTTTCCCCCGTTTTGGCGATCTGACCGTGAAACTTTCGTGTATCTTTTCAGCTTCATTTCCAAACTGAAATAATTCAACCGGAAAACGGAATATTCTTTATAGTTTGTACAGAATGTCTGAAAATATGTGGTGACTATTTCCCTTGTAGATGCTGATTGAAAATAAGATAATTAGCTAGTCGAACTTTCGATCAGATCATACTCGAAAGTGCCTGACAAACTGTAATAATAAAACTATGTCTATAGTATTATTATTAATACAGTACAACATAATAATGATCAATTTACACAACAAAACAAAACTGTCAGATTCTAGAAAGATGGACTCGTGTTCCTCAAACAAGTACCGTTTTGCCGGCTCGGTGGCGTATGGGATATGATGCTCGTCTCCTACGCAGAGTTACCTGGGTTCAATCCCCACAAAGTCGGTGCGATTTTTCGGGTTCTGGGAATCGCTTCAGTGTCCATCTTTCGGAGGAGATCCCTTCCCTCGACACGAGAGGGGTTCGGCAAAATTCCCGGGTTAGTGAGGTGACAGATTTCCCCGTCGTGTCATTAGCCGACAGGCAGAAATAGAGCACGTTGAAGGAAAAACAAACAAACAAACAAGTACCGTTTTGAAATTAGAAAGACTTGCAAAGATATCTCAATAATTTTATTTTTACATGAAAGTCAGTACCTCGATTCACTTTTTCACATAATTTTCCCCAACATTGAGGCACCTGTTATAACGTTGTTCCAGTTTTGGTATACACCCCTCATAGAAGTCTACCTCCTGACTTTTTAACCACTGCTAAACTAATTTGACTTCGTCGTCGTCTTGAAGACGCTGACCGCCCAGGTGTTTCTTCAAGTGCAGGAAAAGATGGTAGTCACTGGGTGCCAGATCAGTGCAGTACGGAGGATACTCAAGAGAATCAAGAGAAAAGATACAATGAGACCTTTGGTCTGATCAGCCACATGCGGACGAGCATTGTTATGCAGCAAAATGTTACCCTTTCCAACTTGCCACGTCTTTTGTTTTGGATTAAACGGCGCAAAATAATATTATCTCATTACGAGGAAGAAATTCCATAAGCAATACTTCACTTCTGTCCCCTGTGAGCTGTCTTCGATTAATTTTATTTGTCAATGTGTCTTCCAGTCCTATTCGTCTTCGCATAGCTCATTTCGTATTATGTCTCTTCTTTATATTCTCATTGATCTTCTTATTGCATCTGGTTTTTTACGGTTTCCTATCTGTGGTGAAAGTTAACCTTTCTTGAGTTTTCTTATCTAATTTATTATTTATAGTATTAAATTTTGCTAGTTGAATTGTGGCTGTCGAGTAAACATTAGCTTGAATAAATTTGGTAGTTTCATATGGTGAGTTTGAGTTGACAGGCGTTGATCTAGAAGCTAACCCTTTCAGAGATAGAGAATCCCAACCTGAGTAATTGAACACTTTGAGTACCTATTTTCTGTAGTCTTACAGAGTTACTTATACCGCTTTCTATAGGTACTCTGGTGGAAGTGTACACACCGGAAACAACACATTATAGTTTTGTGATACTTAAAACGATTAATATACAAATCTGTCACCTAAGACATCTTCATTTAAAATTTTGTACTGATATTTCCCATATAAATCAGGATGAAAACAGATATATATCAATTAGACTGCCAATACAATTTCTAGTAAATAAATTATCAGCTGTCAACACTCTCGGTCCTAACTATAAACAAGCCGAAGTTTAATATAAAAATTTATGGTTGAAAACGGAACATATTATTTGAAATTGAAGAATTGCATGTCCCATTAAAATGCTATCAATCATTTCTGACGTGATAATTAGGGATTATAATATTTCAGGTGCGAAAATAATTTACAGTGACAACAATACATGAAACATTTCTTTTAGGAACTATTGTTTTTATCTATGATGCTTCAAATGATTTATAGGCATATCAGTGACTTGAGACATCTTTCTTTGAAATTTCCTGCTGACATTCTTCAAAGACGGGATGAAAAGAGATGATTTGTATTTACAAGGTGTCAGCTACTAATTGCATATAAGTTTTTTTCGGTTTAATGACTTAAATCTCATAATTCTCATTTTCATTTCAATTCTTTGTCGGTAGAATATAGTAGATATAAATGAGATAAAAAACACAAGGTTTAACTTTAATCTACACTTTATTTGAAAAAATTCGACGACGTTTCGCTGACACAGCAGCTTTATCAAGAATGACAAACAGAATGAAGAGTATGGTATTATAAACAAATCGTAGAACAAGTTGGATGAATAACAGGAAAATCCACACCGAGCCATTGTACAGTTAGTATGAAAGGTAATAAAAACTAATTAAACAAGTTAAGTAGGGGTGAATAATTCACATCTACCTGTTCATTCAAAAGCTTGTCCGAATGTTTGTATATATTTATTTCTAATGCTTCTAGGAGATCTAATTTTGAACTTTTTGATTTTATATGTAATATGTCAAAGTTTTTATTGAATTAATGGTTTTCTTTTATTAGGTGGTTTGAATAATTTGAATCAGATTTATTTTTATCGAAGCTACGTTTATGTTCAGATGTTCTTATGCCAAAACTCCTATAGGTCCTACCGATATAAATTTCATTACAAGAACCGCAATTGAGTTTATAGATTCCTGATTTACTTGATTTTTCAACACGAGATTTATTATTTTTAATATGTTCACCTAAGTTATTAGAAGTTTTGAAAGTTATATTAAGATTTTGTTTGACGAGAAAGGATTTAATATTTGTACTTGCAGAACCGCAGAATGTTAAACTGTTGAATATTTTATAGTCTTTATGAATAGGATATACTTCATTTATTGCTTTCTGATACAGTTTTTTACGAATGATAAGATCTATCATATCCGGATTATATGAATTATTAATGGCTATCTGTTTGATGATGTTTAACTCTTTATTATAATCTTCTACTGATAAAGGTAAATTGAGTAACCGATGTACCATGCTGTTTAAAGCTGCAACTTTGTGTTGAATTGGATGTAATGAGTAGTTATGTATAATTGTATCAGTATGTGTTGGTTTACGAAAGACCGAAAAACATGATTATTATTTTGTTTAGTGATTTTTAAGTCCAAAAATTTATGGAATCGTTCTGTTCAATTTCTATCGTGAATTTAATGTTCAAATGGATGGAATTAATGAAATTAACAAATAAGTCTAATTGACGAGTAGTTCCAATGAAACATACTAAGATGTCGTCAACATATCTATACCAATAAAGAAATTTGGAAATGAGTGGATGTGTATGAATTTTCTGTTCAATATTATTCATAAAAATCTCTGCTAAAAGTGGACTCAAAGGATTTTCCATGATCAAACCATTTTCACTACTATAATAGATGTTGTTGAAAGAAAAATAATTTTGTTCAATGCAAACGTCCAACAGATTCAATATTTCTGATTTAATTTATTGGTATAAATATGTTGACGACATCTTAGTATGTTTCATTGAACTACTCGTCAATTAGACTTATTTCTTAATTTCATTAATTCCATCCATTTGAACATTAAATTCACGATAGAAATTGAACAGAACGATTCCATTAATTTTTGGACTTAAAATCACTAAACAAAATAATAATCATGTTTTTCGGTCTTTCGTAAACCAACACATACTGATACAATTATACATAACTACTCATTACATCCAATTCAACACAAAGTTGAGCTTTAAACAGCATGGTTATCAGTAGAAGATTATAATAAAGAGTTAAACATCATCAAACAGATAGCCATTAATAATTTATATAATCCGGATATGATAGATCTAATCATTCGTAAAAACTGTATCAGAAAGCAATAAATGAAGTATATCCTATTCATAAAGACTATAAAATATTCAACAGTTTAACATTCTGCGGTTCTGCAAGTACAAATATTAAATCCTTTCTCGTCAAACAAAATCTTAATATAACTTTCAAAACTTCTAATAACTTAGGTAAACATATTAAAAATAATAAATCTCGTGTTGAAAAATCAAGTAAATCAGGAATCTATAAACTCAATTGCGGTTCTTGTGATAAAATTTATATCGGTAGGACCTATAGGAGTTTTGGCATAAGAACATCTGAACATAAACGTAGCTTCGATAAAAATAAATCTGATTCAAATTATTCAAACCACCTCATAAAAGAAAACCATTCATTCAATAAAAACTTTGACATATTACATATAAAATCAAAAAGTTCAAAATTAGATCTCCTAGAAGCATTAGAAATAAATATATACAAACATTCGGACAAGCTTTTGAATGAACAGGTAGATGTGAATTACTCACCTCTACTTAACTTGTTTAATTAGTTTTTATGACCTTTCATACTAACTGTACAATGGCTCGGTGTGGATTTTCCTGTTATTCATCCAACTTGTTCTACGATTTGTTTATAATACCATACTCTTCATTCTGTTTTTCATTCTTGATAAAGCTGCTGTGTCAGCGAAACGTCGTCGAATTTTTTCAAATAAAGTGTAGATTAAAGTTAAACCTTGTGTTTTTTATCTCATTTATATCATGGATCTACATCAAGTAACGGCCGCCACAATTCAAATATAATAGATATATTGCAAAAAAAAATGTCATTTAAAAAACGTGGGAATAAATAGAATTATCTTCTTTTTTCTCGCGAAATTAATAAGTTTCTTTATTAACATCTTAAATTATGATATTCTACTCAGTTCAAAGCGTATTTCGTAACTTCACTTCCCGTAGAAGTCATTACACCTTTAAGATGTTCATTGCACGCGCGCTACCCTATATATTCAAGGCACGCTACAGAGTGTACAAATATGGCAAATCAACATAGCTGGAAACGAGATCGCGAGGCAAGTCTTAGCAGATAATACCAGATAATCCAAAACGAATAAAATAACTGGTAAGAAAGAAGTTGCTCTTTCTCTTTGTAATTGAAAATACGATTTCTGTACGTACGATTCTCACGTGAACATTACAGGTATTCGTTGGGTTAGTTCGGATATTCTTGACTTGAATCGATATATGCAATTTCTTGGTAGGGAATCTTTCGAAATATTACGAGTAAGTATTTATAAATATAATACACACAACCAAGTCTACAGTGTGTTCCAACGAAAATTTGACCCCCCCTATAACTCCGAAATGAGTAACATTAGCGAAAAACACCAAGACACGTCGATTTTTGTTTCGAGGGGGAGCATTTTTCGAAATAATTCGAAACTTGTCAGATCAACCCCCTACCCCCAGCAACCCTAATTTCGAAATTCATCATAGGGAATAAGGGTCGAGTGGCACCTTACTGTAAAGGTCTGTCAATTCTCCATTCTGATTTGTCATTTTAGAATTTTAAATTAACATACAGGGTGTCCCAACCGAGGGTAAAGTTGAATTCCTGCAAATCCCAAATACTAAATGAAATCGATTTATTTTGGCATAATGCAAGCGCAGGTTTATGCTCGGTCTAGAAAAACGACCTACACTTGTGAATTTGGAGTTGGTGCAATCAACCCCTATTTCCAGCATCCCCAACTCAAAAATCATTCGATCGAAAATAGGTCAAGTGGCACCTCGTTGGAAAGGTATTTCAATTTTCTCTTCGAATTTGGTATTTTCGAAATTCAGAATCAGCATACAGGGTGTCCCGGAGCAGGAACACTGAAAACCCAAATAACTTTTTGAAACTGGTTCATTTCGGTATAATACGAGAACATGTTTCTGTTTGATTCGAGAATAAGACTCTCTTGCGTGAATATGGAATTTTTGCAATCAATCTCTTCCATTCAGCATCCCCAACTCAAAAATCATACAAGTGATTACAGGTTGAGTGGCAAAGTTCCAGAAAGATTTTTCTATTTTCTGAATCACTAAGGCATTGGTTTCAGTTTGGCAATAGAGGTTTTCTGGCGTGAGGATCAGGATGAGGGATGATGGAGAAACTGATTGGATGCTCATCTAAACAGGAAAACGAGATTTATTGAACTTGTATTCAATTGAAAACAAAAACTAACTTGATTATTACAACAATTGTTCAAAATGACCTCCGCCCACCTCCATACAGTTATACAGACGATTTTCGAACTCTCTTCTCACATTAGCGAAAACTTCAGGAGTCAAAAGTCGGCATTCTGTGATAATCCTCATCCGCAGCTCCTCCAGGTTTTCTGGTCTTGTGGCATAAACTTTAGATTTTAGATGGCCCACAAAAAAAAATCTAGGGGATTTAAATCTGGTGACCTGGCTGGCCACTCAACAGGTCCTCTTCTACCAATCCACCTTCCTGGGAAATTTTCGTCTAAATATTGGCGCACCCGAGCATCATAATGCGGAGGAGCACCGTCTTGTTGAAAACGCATTTCGTCCTCAGAAAGAGTTGGATCGTTCTGTAAAATTTCTGTCAATCTAGGATGTATGTGTTCCTCTAACAACTGTAGGTAGCCATTTCCATTCAGATTACCCTCAATAAAGAAAGGCCCAACTAGATGATTGCCAAAATTCCTGCCCAAACGTTCAACTTCTGAGGCCTTTGCGTGTGGGCCTCTCTAAACCAATGAGGATTCTGTGTGTCCCAATATCGACAATTATGTCTATTCACTTCACCACTGAGCATAAAGGTGCTTTCATCAGAAAAACAGATGTTATTCAGAAAATTTGGATTAGCGTTTAGGTTTTCACTTAGATTTTCACAAAACTGTAAACGACGATCTGGATCATCTTCGTTTATTTCATGCACTAATTTTACCTTGTAGGGGTGAAATTTGTGATGTTTCACGATTCTATGGACAGTTGTAGCTGATACACCAGTCAGACGAGATAGTTTTCTGATCGAAGTAGTATTCTCCATTTGTAGATGACCCACTACTGCCACTTCCGTTGCCTCATTTCTGACAGGACATGCCACTTCATGTTTTTGTTTGCCACCGAACCCGTAGCTAGGAATTTGTCAACCAAATATTTAACGTACTGGTGACTGACTCCCTTTCTCTTTCAGGATGGTTCCTATCGAATATCCTTGCCGTTTCTTTGGCACAACTGTTATTTCGAAAATACGTCGATACAATTTCGACCCTTTCCTCAGTGGAATAAACCATTTTCAGATTAATTTCAACTGACGAACAACAACAATAATGAGGAACTGATCTAAATAATAATAATATTTCATTGCAAAATGAGAAATAACAGATGACTGCACGCCAGATGGAAATGAAAAAATGTGAACATTTTCAATGCAGAAATCAGCTTTATTTCTTCGTAATTGATGCTCAACACATCGTACCCCAATACTTTTAACAGTTTCGAATTAATTTTAGTTGATAATTTCAAATGACGATATTGAATTTTTCGAAAGCGACATCCTGTATGGAGAGCCGAACTGAATGAAATGCTTTAATCATTCTGGAATTCAAAAACCTTTCTGAAGATATGCCACTTGAATTATTTGTATGATTTTCAAGTTGGGGATGCTGAATGGAAGGGGTTGATTGCAAAAATTCTATAACCACACAAGAAAGTCCTATTCTCGGATCAAACATGTTCTCGTATACCGAAATGAACCAGTTTCAAAAGTTATTTGGATTTTCAATGTTCCTGCTTCGGGACACCCTGTATGATGATTCTGAATTTTGAAAATACCAAATTCGAAGAGAAAATTGCAGTACCTTTCCAACGAGGTGCCACTTGACCTATTATCGATCGAATGATTTTTGAGTTGGGGATGCTGGAAATAGGGGGTTGATTGCACCAACTCCAAATTCACAAGTGTAGGTCGTTTTTCTAGACCGAGCATAAACTTGCGCTTGCATTATGCCAAAATAAATCTATTTCATTTAGTATTTGGGATTTCCAGGAATTCAACTTCACCCTTGGTTGGGACACCCTGTATGTTAATTTAAAATTCTAAAAATGACAAATCAAGGTGGAGAATTGACAGACCTTTTCAGTAAGGTGCCACTCGACCCTTATTCCCTATGATGAATTTCAAAGTTAGGGTTGCTGGGGGTAGGGGGTTGATCTGAGAAGTTTCGAATTATTTAGAAAAATGCTCCCCCTCGAAACAAAAATCGACGTGTCTTGGTGTTTTTCGCTAATGTTACTCATTTCGGAGTTAGAGGGGGGGTCAAATTTTCGTTGGAACACACTGTATATATATATATATATATATATATATATATATATATATATATATATATATATATATATATATGAGACATTATTTCTTCGGGATGTTAAAACGAAATAATCATTCAAACGAACAAAAGAAACATCAAATTACGTTCACTGTACTTGAAACTTTAAGTTTCTACAGTAAAAATAACGTTATTATATTGTGATATTTCAAATATATACATTATTGTGACAGAACGAATGTATTTGTTTGATTATTAACGACTTTAAGACCAAACACTCGATAAATACCATCGAGTAGCCGCCTTATTCGCCTGATCTAGCTCCATGTGACTTTTTTCTCCAGGCTGAAATTGCTTGCCGCTCGGGTAACCAGATTTGATTCCATAGACGTCCTAAAAGAAAACTCGCAGAAGAAGCTGAAAGCAATCCCTGAAAGCGCCTATAAAAAATGTTTCAATGATTGGAAAAAACGTTGGCACATGTCTATCGCTTCAAATGGAGCATATTTTGAAGGAGATTCAATAAATATTGAAGAAGATTGAAATTTTTGCGTTCTATTTCAAATTTCCGAATACTTTTGTCAGTGTATACTGTATTTCCTAATTCTCAGGCCCCAATCTTAGGATCTTCATCGCAACTCTAGGTGAATCATGGGCCCGACCAGTTTCAAAAGGTGTGTCATACATAAGAGCCAGTCGCACATTATGTCTTAGTCCTTTAATAATGAGGCAATTTCACAAGGGCTCACCCACCCTAATTTTAGTCGCGTTCAAGTTCATCCACCCCTCGTCTCCGCCTAATCATCTGTTACGTGTACACAACGCGTGGCGTCGGCGGTTTTTGAAATTTAATGCGACATGGAAGTCGCTGTAAGTTGTGCTACAATATCATTTTGTCTGTTACTAATTTCGATATACTACACTCGGAGGCAAAATTAGCGGAACACTCGAAAATTTAACCAAATTCGAAGTCCGATATTTTTCCTAATTCTCAACCGATTTAGATGATTTGTTCGGCAAGTTATAGATCAACTCTTCTGCTTTGTAGAAATTATAAGAGAAAACAAAAAAAATTTGAAAAAAATTTCATACGGGGGCAAAACTAAAAGTGTTTTGTTGTCGAAAATTCGTAACACCCTGTGGAATTTCGTGGTCCGAGTTGAAACGTACAATACCATGGTCTGTCAAGACACATCTTCCTACAGTAACGCCCTTCTTGTTTTATGCATTTATCTCTATTTTTACAAGAGATATCCAATTTGAAGCGAAAAGTCACAAATTTCAAGAATTTATTTTTAATCTTGCGTAGGTTCATAACATCGGAGGTTAGCCAAAAAATAAAATCAAAATTAGAGAAGCGGAAATCTAACGAAATGAAAATTTTTGAAATTCACTGGTCAATTTCACGATCCGGGAGAACTCGAAGTACACTGGAAAAATCGTTGATTTTGCACATTTATTTTTGAATTTTTTTGTGTGACACGCTATAATAATTATCATTCCTGTCCAAAATTGAAAGCAGGTGTGTATCCTGGCGATACACTCGTGAAATGAAAGGAACATGTTGAGAAAAATGTTTTTGATGACCCAAAAAAAAAAACATATGATTTTAGTAGCGAGTATGACCCCCCGAGCTCTTATTACAGCGCGCATACGATTTCGCATACTCCCAATGATGTTGTCTATCATCTGTTGAGGTATGTTGTCCCACTCTTCCACCAAAGCCAATGTCAGCTTTTCAACGTTGCCTGGATTCCGTTGTCGAACCCTTCTTCCAAGAATATCCCTCAACTTCATTGAGATATTCTATCACTATGCGCGCAGTATGAGGGCGCGCGTTATCGTGCATAAAAAGGAAATTTTCCCCTATGTAAGGAGCAAAAGGCACAACATGGGGCTCCAAGATTTCTGTTATATACCGATGGGCATTAAGTGATCCATTGCCAATAATCTCCAGTTCTGTTCGTACTTCCAAGCATATGCCACCCCATATCATAACTGACCCTCCACCGTATTGCTCAGTTCCTGCGAAGTTCGCTTGATTGTACCGTTCCCCTCGATGCCTCCATATTCTATCTCTACCATCCACGAAATTCACACAATATCGGCTCTCATCACTAAATAAAACTCGTCTCCACTGATTGATTGTCCATGCTACCTGCTCCCTAGCAAACGCCAATCTTGCTACCCGATGGGCTCTATCGAGTCTTGGTGCTCTTGCTTGCGCGTATGATCTCAGACCAACTTCATTTAATCGTCTTCTGACGGTCCTCACACTGACGTTCATGTTATCCACTGCTTGTAAAAGGTTACGTGCCTGAACGGCAGTAAGACAAGGATTTCTTATGGTTTGATTGACGATGAAACGGTCATGTACAGCGCGGGTTGCCCGATTTCTTCCTTGTCCTCGCCTCCTCACGTACAATCCAGTTTCCCTGTAACGTCGGTAGATTCGATGGATAACTGACGTCGAGACACCCAACATGGTACCGACTGAGCGGTAGGTGCGCCCTTCCTCGATCAATGTAACTGCCCTTGCTACTGAGGTTGGTGGTAAATCTCTCATTCTGAATGAAAAATACCGTTTCGAATCGTAAACAGTAAAAGAATCACAAAACACCGCAACCGATCGAATTTGTATCAAATCAAAGAATGGAAAACTCTCATTCTTTAAACAAGTGCAAATGTGGTCATATACAAAAAAACGTGTGTTGTATTTCATATTTGATAAAAAAAGGTGTGCACATGTGTAAATGAAAAGTTTTATCAATGGTCCCAGAATTCGGTTGTGTATTTTAATACTTACCGACTGTTATCTCCTATGAATTCCTAATTTTCACCAAATTAACCAAATTGTCATCAATAACTAATGCAATTCGAACATAAAAATCGCAAACGACAATTTCGACACGCCTGAGTGATAATAAGAAAATTCCAAATTGATAGACGAATTTTAATGACAATTTCTTGATTCAATGGAATTTCTCCAAAATGGTGATTTCAACTTTTCAACTAAATATATTTTGCAAAAATAGAAATAAACGCATGAAACAAGAAGGGCGTTACTGTAGGAAGATGTGTCTTGACAGACCATGTACATTTGTACGTTTCAACTCGGACCACGAAATTCCACAGGGTGTTACGAATTTTTGACAAAAAAACACTTTTAGTTTTGCCCCCGTATAAATTTTTTTTCAAATTTTTTTATTTTCTCCTATAACTTCTACAAAGCAGAAGAGTTGATCTATAACTTGCCGAACAAATCATCTAAATCGGTTGAGAATTAGGAAAAATATCGAACTTCGAATTAGGTTAAATTTTCGAGTATTCCGCTAATTTTGCCTCCGAGTGTAAATATCATGTACTAACCGAATGAAGTTTCTAATAAACTAAAAATAATAATAACTTTATTTCTCATAATGTTCGCAAACATTTCGTTACAGATCCACAAAGGGGTTGAAATTTCGATATTTTATTAGTTTTTTTTATATAGTAGTGTTGTATCTGTAAATAGGTTGCCTATCAAATTTTGCGCCTGACAAAATAAACAAAAGTGTCCCATTTGAGAAATCACAACTTTGGTATGTAACTTTATTATGGAACACCTTGTTTGTATAGTAGGGTGGGTCAAAAATTTTTTTTTTCGCTTGGTACTCTCCTTTGGTACCTCAGCCGTAGGTTGATTTGGCGGAAAAACTATGAGCTTCATATGTTCCTCGTACGTAGAGTAATAAATCTAGAAAATTCGTGGCGCATTTTCCAAACAAGTGACATTGAAAATTCCTTTTCCGTTTATGCAGAAAATCTTGGAGAATAATATATTGGTAGCGAAAATCACGCTCATCGCTTTGAATGAAAATTATGGCGGAAAAACTATGATTTCCATATGTTCATACTAAGCGGTATAATAAACTCAGAAGTATCGTAGATCATTTCTCGAATGGGTGACATTGAAATTATCTTAATTTTTGTAAGTAGAACAACATTGAAAATATAGTTCGATATCGAAAATCAAGTACAATGCTTGGATTGGAAACTATCGCGGAAAAGCTCTCAAATCCATACAGTGTGTTCCAACGAAAATTTGACCCCCCCTATAACTCCGAAATGAGTAACATTAGCGAAAAACACCAAAACACGTCGATTTTTGTTTCGAGGGGGAGCATTTTTCGATATAATTCGAAACTTGTCAGATCAACCCCTACCCCAGCAACCCTAATTTCGAAATTCATCATAGGAATAAGGGTCGAGTGGCACCTTACTGTAAAGGTCTGTCAATTCTCCATTCTGATTTGTCATTTTCAGAATTTTAAATTAACATATAGGGTGTCCCAACCGAGGGTAAAGTTGAATTCCTGCAAATCCCAAATACTAAATGAAATCGATTTATTTTGGCATAATGCAAGCGCAGGTTTATGCTCGGTCTAGAAAAACGACCTACACTTGTGAATTTGGAGTTGGTGCAATCAACCCCCTATTTCCAGCATCCCCAACTCAAAAATCATTCGATCGAAAATAGGTCAAGTGGCACCTCGTTGGAAAGGTATTTCAATTTTCTCTTCGAATTTGGTATTTTCGAAATTCAAAATCAGCATACAGGGTGTCCCGGAGCAGGAACACTGAAAACCCAAATAACTTTTTGAAACTGGTTCATTTCGGTATAATACGAGAACATGTTTATGTTTGATTCGAGAATAAGACTCTCTTGCGTGAATATGGAATTTTGCAATCAATCTCTTCCATTCAGCATCCCCAACTCAAAAAATCATACAAGTGATTACAGGTTGAGTGGCAAAGTTCCAGAAAGATTTATCTATTTTCTGAATCACTGAGGCATTGGTTTCAGTTTGGCAATCGAGGTTTTCTGGCGTGAGGATCAGGATGAGGGGATGATGGAGAAACTGATTGGATGCTCATCTAAACAGGAAAACGAGATTTATTGAACTTGTATTCAATTGAAAACAAAAAACTAACTTGATTATTACAACAATTGTTCAAAATGACCTCCGCCCACCTCCATACAGTTATACAGACGATTTTCGAACTCTCTTCTCACATTAGCAAAAACTTCAGGAGTCAAAAGTCGGCATTCTGTGATAATCCTCATCCGCAGCTCCTCCAGGTTTTCTGGTCTTGTGGCATAAACTTTAGATTTTAGATGGCCCCACAAAAAAAATCTAGGGATTTAAATCTGGTGACCTGGCTGGCCACTCAACAGGTCCTCTTCTACCAATCCACCTTCCTGGGAAATTTTCGTCTAAATATTGGCGCACCTGAGCATCATAATGCGGAGGAGCACCGTCTTGTTGAAAACGCATTTCGTCCTCAGAAAGAGTTGGATCGTTCTGTAAAATTTCTGTCAATCTAGGGTGTATGTGTTCCTCTAACAACTGTAGGTAGCCATTTCCATTCAGATTACCCTCAATAAAGAAAGGCCCAACTAGATGATTGCCAAAATTCCTGCCCAAACGTTCAACTTCTGAGGCCTTTGCGTGTAGGCCTCTCTAAACCAATGAGGATTCTGTGTGTCCCAATATCGACAATTATGTCTATTCACTTCACCACTGAGCATAAAGGTGCTTTCATCAGAAAAACAGATGTTATTCAGAAAATTTGGATTAGCGTTTAGGTTTTCACTTAGATTTTCACAAAACTGTAAACGACGATCTGGATCATCTTCGTTTATTTCATGCACTAATTTCACCTTGTAGGGTGAAATTTGTGATGTTTCACGATTCTATGGACAGTTGTAGCTGATACACCAGTCAGACGAGATAGTTTTCTGATCGAAGTAGTATTCTCCATTTGTAGATGACCCACTACTGCCACTTCCGTTGCCTCATTTCTGACAGGACATGCCACTTCATGTTTATTGTTTGCCACCGAACCCGTAGCTAGGAATTTGTCAACCAAATATTTAACGTACTGGTGACTGACTCCTTTCTTTTCAGGATGGTTCCTATCGAATATCTTTGCCGTTTCTTTGGCACAACTGTTATTTCGAAAATACGTCGATACAATTTCGACCCTTTCCTCAGTGGAATAAACCATTTTCAGATTAATTTCAACTGACGAACAACAACAATAATGAGGAACTGATCTGAATAATAATAATATTTCATTGCAAAAATGAGAAATAACAGATGACTGCACGCCAGATGGAAATGAAAAATGTGAACATTTTCAATGCAGAAATCAGCTTTATTTCTTCGTAATTGATGCTCAACACATCGTACCCCAATACTTTTAACAGTTTCGAATTAATTTTAGTTGATAATTTCAAATGACGATATTGAATTTTTCGAAAGCGACATCCTGTATGGAGAGCCGAACTGAATGAAATGCTTTAATCATTCTGGAATTCAAAAAACCTTTCTGAAGATATGCCACTTGAATTATTTGTATGATTTTCAAGTTGGGGATGCTGAATGGAAGGGGTTGATTGCAAAAATTCTATAACCACACAAGAAAGTCCTATTCTCGGATAAAACATGTTCTCGTATACCGAAATGAACCAGTTTCAAAAAGTTATTTGGATTTTCAATGTTCCTGCTTCGGGACACCCTGTATGATGATTCTGAATTTCGAAAATACCAAATTCGAAGAGAAAATTGCAGTACCTTTCCAACGAGGTGCCACTTGACCTATTATCGATCGAATGATTTTTGAGTTGGGGATGCTGGAAATAGGGGTTGATTGCACCAACTCCAAATTCACAAGTGTAGGTCGTTTTTCTAGACCGAGCATAAACCTGCGCTTGCATTATGCCAAAATAAATCTATTTCATTTAGTATTTGGGATTTCCAGAATTCAACTTCACCCTTGGTTGGGACACCCTGTATGTTAATTTAAAATTCTAAAATGACAAATCAAGGTGGAGAATTGACAGACCTTTTCAGTAAGGTGCCACTCGACCCTTATTCCCTATGATGAATTTCAAAGTTAGGGTTGCTGGGGGTAGGGGGTTGATCTGAGAAGTTTCGAATTATTTCGAAAAATGCTCCCCCTCGAAACAAAAATCGACGTGTCTTGGTGTTTTTCGCTAATGTTACTCATTTCGGAGTTATAGGGGGGGTCAAATTTTCGTTGGAACACACTGTATATCTTGCGATAGGCGATATAAATTAAGCAAATACTGAGCCCATTTCATAAAGAGATGAAATGTAAAATCAATGAATAGATTACGATACAAAAAATTAGTCAATTTTCATAAAACAACAACTTATTCGAACTGAAAATTAGTGGGGGCTGGAAACCGTGGCTGGAATCGAGACCGACGCTGAAACAATGCGGTGTTGCCAAATTGAAACCGTGGATGGAAACGGGGCTATCTTCATATCGGTTATTACTTGGTAATACAATCTGTTGAGTTTTTTCTATTAGATCTGGGAAATTCCTAATTGAAATTAATCAAATTAACAAAAATCCAATTTCTTGAAAAAATACTTTAAGATAAATTTGCAACAGGGTAATTTTTGGAAATACATCACATTTTTTCAAATTGTTCAGTATTTTAGAAAAATTATTCAATGTGTCCTCGTATGATGATAATTATAAATAATAGTGATAGCGGTCCGGAAATGTGGAGTTTCTTATCGAAATTTCCTCCTGTTGAAGAATCTAATCGTTTCAATTTCTTCAATGTTGATAGTTTCTGAGATATCGGTAAAAATTTATACATATTTTTCATCTTTACTTTTGCAATTTTCCATGTCTATTTTCTAGGCATCATTCTGGATCAAGTGAGCTATCACACATATATTCTGTCAAAAAAGTTCCGAGAATTGGTCAGTGAAACACAAAATAATTATTTTTCATCCAAATTTATTGTATCGCCTTCAAATTAGGTTAGGTTAGATGGTACTATTTTGGCAGATTTGTGATGAAAAGCATGGAAGGCGATCAATAACGCCGAGTTAAAACATTTCTATTCGACTTATAAAAATACTTCCATTTGTGACTCAAGATCGCCAGAAAAATAGATTTATGTCCAATTTAAACCTTCAGAACCCGAGACACGATAATATTTCAAGCAAACTACTTTCTTCGTTTATTTTTAGTCGTAACAATCTCAAAAACAACATGTGCATTGTGAGTATTTGAACAGAATATTGGTTCTGTATCTCATACATTATTTATTTATTTATCACTTGGTTGTTTATGAGTGATGGATACGACCAGATTGATAATAGAATTTTTATGTAATTCAGACAGCTTGAATACATATTGATAATTACATGGGGTTGAATATCTGACGAAGAATTCCTAGTTGAAATAGACTCGAAACAGATAAGGATATAATTTGAATACGAACAAAGTACCAGTTGATAAATATGCATAATTCCGGATTACCTCAGAAAGAAGATTACCACGGATAACTAGATAATAGAATGGGGAGTGGTTCATACGAAAGCTTAAAATGCTAGTATGAAGATAAATACTGGGTGGCTCACTACATCATGACGAAAGATCATATTTTACGGACGATTTCGAATTTTTTTGCTTAGTAGTGTGTAGTGCTGTAGTGACTATAAACTAAAAATATTTCAGACTATACAATACGGGAGTCAAAAAACACGAATATTTTTTATTCGCCTGGTACGCCTAGGTTCCTAGGCACCTCTAAGGATGTCTCTCGATGTATGAGCTCTTAATTGTAACGGGAAGGTACTCCGCTCTTCAATTTTCTATTTTTTCTTATTATCATATAGAAAATTGATATCTCGATTGCAACTACTTGAAAAAAATTTAGTTTTATTCAGGGTGGGGTGTAATGGAAGGACGTTTTTGAAATGAAAATAACTCAGCTGTTTTTCAAAGTAGAACATTTTTGATTAGGTAAAATGAAAGCTCAAATGCTACCATTTAGTGTGAAAAAGTGAAAAGAATCATGTTGAGAAAATGACATCAGGCAGATGACGTCCACATTGCTGTAGTCGATTCTCAAAGTTCTGCATCTACCGCTTTGACAAGTCGGTGTCGATTGCCCTAATTTCTCTTGTGATGGCTTCTTTCAACTCTTGCAGATTTCGAGGTTTATCGACGTAGACCTTAGCCTTTACGTCTCCTCACAAAAAAAATCACAAGCAGTAAAATCCGGGGAACGAGGGGGCCATGACACATCATCAAAACGAGAGATTACATGACCAGGAAAAATGTGACGCTCAACTACCATTGGAAACATCTTGTTGGTATCAAATATTTCTTCTGTTCATTCTTCGACGTCGAAATTCTGGATAAAAAAACCCCCAGCATAAAAACATATCGCTCAGAGTTTACAGTTATGGTTGCCCTTCTCTCATCCTCAAAAAATACCGTCCAATCACTCCAAGACGACTTATAGCGCACCAAACGGTGAATTTTTCACTGTGACGTGTGGATTGATGTAGTTTGCGGGGGTTCTGTTTATTAACCGAACTGCTCAAATGAAAATGTGCCTCACCAATCATCTTCATCACTGGTTCATTTTCATCAGCGATAATCATTTGCATTCTCTTGGCAAACTGCTGGCTTTGTGAAAAATCCCCTTCATTCAGGTGATGAACAACCATGAGCTGATAGGGGTGAAAGCTGCAAATTCTGCAAACAGTTCGACCACTTATTTGGAGTACTGCAGTACGTTTTCGGACGGAGCACCCTGGACTTGTTGACCAATGTTGAAGCGCTGGTGAAAACAACACTGCACAAAAATGATAGACTCTTCTGATTCTAAATTTAACCTCAGCCGCTCCCCTCTACTCACTCACCGTTACGTGTACTACCCGTTCCGAAAACGCCCTTCATTACGCCCCATCCTGTAGATTTCGTAGGAAATTGGATGTTCTTAACCGTTTAGAAGATATTAACGGTTGAAGCTTGATTATTTGAAGGTAATTTTTTTCTTTAGCTCAATGAAAAAAATCGTTATAAATCATGAAACTCATAGTTATGTAGGAAATTTACTGCTCTACAAAAATGGCCTCTAATAAGTTTTTGATTAAGTTAAGCGTTTACGAGATATTCATCGTCAAACATCAATGCCTATCAATATTTACAGTTTTGATCAATAATTCGAAAAACTTTAATTGGATTTATGAGTTTTGGGAAATTTACATAAGTTGGAGTTTCTATTATAAAAGTAACTGCTACAGAAAACTTATATTCAAAATTTATTTCAATGTTTTCATTCTGATAATACTTTTTTCAATTTTATCTTTAATAATTCAAAATCGTAATGGTGTTGTTATTTATTATTATGACGTTTGTTGAGTGCTTATTCTTAAACTTTTTCCCACAAAATATACATGAAATTTTTTCGAGGAGATTTTTATTTTGAAGTTCATTACTATTATAGTGAGGGATACAATACTTTCACTGAAAAACATTAAATTGGAAGATTACTATGGTCTAACAACAGAATTATCGAAAAGGAATATTAATAACATCTTAAATCCCCTTACTCATCTGATAAATAAATACGTAAGAAGTGGAATTTTTCCAGACTGTCTGAAGATTTCGAAGGTGGTGCCTCTTCCGAAGAAGGGTGATTTTAATAATGTTGCAAATTATCGGCCGATGATGATAGTGAATATCATGCACATTAGTTCTAGTGGAAAAACTATGAACCTCATAAGTTCCTCGTACGTAGAGTAATAAATCTAGAAAATCCGTGGTACATTTTCCAAACGGGTGACAATGAAAATTCTTTTCTCATCGTATGCAGAATGGCTTAGAGAATATAATAAAAAACAAGTACTGTGTTTCAAGGAATTTTACTTAATAATTGCGATTCGTAACGCGTTTCACTACACCGTAGCTTCTTCAGACGAATGAATGTACAGAAAATAAGAATGAGAATATAGATATAAATGTTCTTGAGTAATTAAAAGCTTATTGGGTTGCTTCTTGTTGAGTGGTTATTTATGACAGGTATATCCAATAAAATTAAGGAATAGATTGATCCTCGAAAAGATTCAATAGTGGTGAAGGGCTTAAATCGACTTGTTCATTGATGAGTCTACCTGAGTGTTTGTATTTATTGATTTCTAAAGTTTCCCAAAGATCTACCTTTAGAAATCAATAAATACAAACACTAACCTTATTCTAACTGAAAATTAGTGAGGGGTGGAAACCGTGGCTGGAATCGAGACCTACGCTGAAACAATGCGATGTTGCCAAATTGAAACCGTGGATGAAAAGCGTGGTTATCTTCACATCAATCACGTAATACTAAACTTATGTCCTGGGATGTAGTTAATCTCTACCATAGTCTTCCATCTGAAGACCCATTTAATCCATTTGATCCCACGAATGATTTTCTTCACATTTTTAATATCTAAGCAGTAAAGTTGAAAAAAACATGGAAAATAATTTTATTTTGGAAGCTATTTTAACAGAAATTGGTGGACTCATTTGGGTCCAATGGGACATTTAAGGCTCAAGCGAACAATTCTTATTTGAAAAGATTTATTAAAGGTCAACCAAACAAGACCTGCTAAGAAGACTGTGATATATTTAAAAACAGTTTCGTTCTAAACATAAAATGACATCACATTTGATACATCTCCCATGTGCTTTTGAATAACAAACCACACACCGTAATTGTTCTTCAATTTTTACTGGAAAATGATTTCCTTCTTCTTGTATGATACTATTGGGTGAAGAACCAGAAGGTCTGCTCTTAAACTGTGATGATTTAGGAATGTTAACAAATCGATCTTTATCTTCACAAACCATTCTATGAATTTTTCAAGCATTAATGGCAGTCACGTTGACCATATGTATGAAAAGAGACCACCACCATTTTTTTCGCGAAAAGATATTCTGAAGTTGTTAACACTTTGATCCAGGAGGTCAACACCCCCTATGAAAGTATTATATTTGGAAAAGAGAAGAGGCTATGGAACAATTTTTTCTTTCTAATTGAATACCATTTTACTTTTGCTAGTGGTTCAACCGAATCGTATTTCGTTTCCATTGTCGCAATATTATTGTATTTTACTTGTTGAATAGTAAATGTATTGAAATCATCCTCGTTCTTCTTTCTTCATTTGGGGAACTGATGATGAAGGGCGATTTTCCCAAATGGTCTCTGTTGACCTAAAATCTCCTTAAACTAACACAATAAAATCTAACAGTTGGGAATACAGGTTTTCCAATTTTTTGAAAATTGAATGCAATTGTACAAACGCACAAGGTATTTTAGTATGTATCTTAGAAGTCCTTTATATAGAATTTATATCAAATTTCACAATCAAATGTCTCTAATAATATTATTTATAAAGAGTACAGTGGGTCCAAACGGGTTAACTAACATAGGTACATGCCGAATTCCGTGTCCCTATAAAAATGCCTATAGAGAATAGATCGAGGTTTCCATTGTCAAATGCAAATTTAGCAATAGCTGAGGATTTATCCCCATTATCAACTTAATCCGGATTATCTCCGATTTATCAGCAATGAGTTAACATCTAAAAATTTCTATTGTGGCAAATATTTCCGTTGAAATCACGCGTATTCATGAACTTGAGGAAGTTTCAGAGATAAGTACATAGTTTCTTAGTAATGAAGAATGCTGAATCAAAATCTTGGGTAAGTTTTATTGCATAATTATATCCTCGCGTACACAGTTTCGTAAACATTTCTTGTATTTTCCACGTCAACAGAATTCTTTAAGCCTATATTATTTTGTGTCGCATTGCATTCTCAAATTAAATCAAAATTTTTAAAATAAAGCTATAAATATGGTTGTTAAGTTGGTTCACATCTTTCAAAATGAAAAATATCAACGGCGCACTCTTGATTATGTTCTCTATATCAATACAGATTTTCTGAATTACGTTTAGAACGACATTTTTAAATTGAAAAAGAACTTAAAATGTGACAAACGATCAAGAAAAATTTTCATCAAGGAGTTTACAAAAGGGTATACGTTCTTTTTGTTTATGATACGTTAACGAGAACTTGTTCTCAATTTGACTACCCTCACCCTCGTCTTGCATCACATTCTCAAGGGCACGACCCGTAACTCACCCAAGTTAGTTCCGTAAGAAAGACTGTATATCGTCGCATATTGTGTTATTATGTCGTCAAAAAGTGGGGAAAGTGGATCTGTTTCCACAAGAAATAAAACACACAGTTAATAAGGACGTCTACTTTGAGTCCAACGAAGTTGCTATCAATTAAAGAAGTGTCTTAATTGTTTTTTTTTACTACAAAAACGAAAACTCGTGATTATATCACTTTGAGTGCTTGCGACATTTTGACAATAAGGAAAAAGGCTGGAGTGCCGACTAGGTTGAAGGAACATGCAATTGTTAACACTTCAAAGAGTGGCAAAATATTGAAGAGTAAGAAAAAAAGATTCGCAATCAATAAGACAAGAAGAGAAGATATGACAGCAAAATATCTACAGGTTTTTTGATACTGTACATGGTAATACCTTAAATATCATGAAGATTGAAGAAAATAGTTTCTGCTTGCACAACGTGAAGAGGGGCATAGTGGTCTAATCGGTGCAGTGAACGAAGCGAATTATGTTGTGTGTTAGATGTTCCAGTACATGGGATTTCCATGTACTGGAACCCTGGTAGTGATGAAAGGAGACCTGGTTACAGCTTCGACAGAACAGTAGGGAGCAAACTGGCACTGAACTATAGGACAACGTCTCAGGAATTTGGTTATCGGCATCATGTCGCAGCTTGAGGCCCAGTTCTAACCGAAACACATCGAAGAGCCCGATTGAATTTTACCAAGGAACGTGTCATTGGTTAAGGTTAGATTAGATGAGTCGAGATGTTATCTTTTTCATAACGATCGACGTTTTCCAGTGTGGAGACGTCCAGGAGAGATATATGCCCAGTGCATCTTTTTACTTACCTATAGTTTTGGTGGAGGTTCAATAAAGTTCGGAGGAATTTCTTTGAACATCCGCACTCATCTGGTCTGAATGCTCAGAGGTGCGTTACATACATTTTAGAAGAACATGTTGTACTATTTATGGTAAACATGGGTGAAAACTTTAGTTTATGCCAGACCAATCTTATATTGTTAAGAACTGCCATCAGATCACCAAATCAATAGATGGTCCTGCACGAAGTATAGACCTCAATCCCATCGAACATGTCTGGGACATCCTCGATAGAAGATTAGGAAAACAGCAAAATCAGGCAGCTGGTCAAAACGAATTGTCTATAATATGATAGTTCATCCCCAATTAACATATTGCATATTATTATTGTTGGGATGCAATCGAGAAGATATGGACAGATTGGAGATTTTGCAAAACAGAGCAATGAGGGTTTTATTAGGGTGCAAAAAGTACTCGAGGATATACGAAATGCTGCGTTCTTTGAAATTTATTGAATTCCGAAATATGATAGTGGAAGCTAGTTTAGTTTTCATTTATAAAATGATTAAAAATTGGGCAACACCATGTCTTCCTCATTTTCTTATAAAAAGATCAACCATGATATCGTATGGCTTGAGGACCGGGGAGGATTATAATATCGGTATATTTAAAACTAGGTGTTTAAAAAAGTCTCTGTTCAATCATGGCTTGAAGATTTTCAATGGATTGCCTTTGCTTGTAAGGGCTTTACCTTCTTTAAGGACATTTAAGTCAAGACTTAGAGAGTTCTATTCAGTTGATTAGTTAGTTAGGTGGTATAGGTTACGATGGGATATATTTGTGTCATTTTTTTGTGAACTACATAATTATTTGTTATTGTACTGTAGTAACAGAAGCTAATAAATATACATTCTACTCTATTCTATTCTATTCTAAGATGTTCTATATTTTTTATTATCAGTTTTACTCAAATTTCTATAGTATCATTTTCATTTCTATTGTGCTGGTGGATTATTGGAAAAATAATTCTTCAACAAATCCCTAACTTCTTCTTAATATATTTGAATTTTCGATTTTGTGCTTGATTGCCTTGGTGGAGTGTTAGACGCGGAAGTCGAGAACGCCACGCCTACTTGCGTATGGCGTCACCAGATTTGTAAACAATTACAAGGTGTTCTTGGCACAAATTAAATTTTAAAACTTTACATATTTTCATTTAAAAACAAAGTTGTATACTTTTTTACGCTAAGAAGTAGACAGTGGGTGTCCTCTGAGGGGATGTACAGTCACGAATGTTGGCATTAACAACCTCTTTTTTATAATGAAAATTAATGAAATTCAGTGAATGCACGGGTGAGAAATTTTTTTTATGTTTGAACTCACCACTTCGCCATCGATGAATTCCCTTTTATTCCGGTCAGGGGCGGCACAGGTCAAAACAACCACACACGACACAAAGACAGCGACAACGCGAAAAAATCTCACGTTCGATTTCCGCAGAAAAGCACCGAGACAAAGGCACATTTTTGCTACAACCCGTCGCTAATCCAGCAAAAATTCGACTGAAACTAGATGACCGTGGCTCATTTTTAAAGAGGAAATGAAACCGAAACCGCACTAGACGTTTTCGAAACTACGCTGTTACGAATTTCTGAGTAGGCTGGGAAAATCAGGAGCATTGTGCGGTTTCGTCGAGTGGGCCGTGAAATGTCACCCCGGATGACGTTTCACGTGTGTGGAGATGTGCGTACAGCCCTGCTTACACCTCCACGACGATAGACAGTCGACAGTGAATTGAGCGTAACTGTTCGTCTCATCGGTTGAATGGGGAGTGCATAGAACACAGAGTGCGTTCCTGTGAGTGGGAGCACCGTTTGTGTGTCGCCGGCGCTTCGCTTGTTTTGTTGTGCGAAGTTCAGAGAACGAAAACGTCGGTCGTCGGGGTTATGCGCCCGACTAGGCGTCCGCGTCGGGATAGAGAAATAAATATCAGCTTCGTCTCGAAGGAGAACGATCAGTTGCAAGGAATGAACTCTTATAGATGACTATGTCAGTATACACTATTGAAAAATATGAACTACCCTTATGATAATGCTGTGTATAGCAACTTCCAAATCATGCTGACCTGGCCAGTCTTGGTGATTTTAATCTTTTCGGTGTTGACTGATTCTGGGACTCCTGGGTCCATCCATTAACGCATTTTGGCTGTCAAACGTGGACACTCATTAAAGCCATCATGGTCGAAATAAGTAAGACTCAAAGAGCCATGGAACGACGTATACTTGGGTTGAGGCTGAAAGACAGGACAACCAATATCTGGATGAGAAAGATCACTAAAGTTCGTGATGTTAGGGAGGAAATCGCCAGACTCAAATGGAACTTTGCTAGACTTAATGCGAGATAAAAAGATGACAGATGGAACACCACAATACAGCAAGGCGACCATGGTTGGGAAAAAGGGCGAAATTACCACCACAAATGAGATGGGGAGACACCTGAAGGGAATTGGTGGATTAAAGTGTAATCAGGTTGCACAAAATAGAAACCTATGGAAAGAACTGACAGATGGTCGAAGAAGATGAAGAAGACGTATTTTAATGCAGTTTGCTTCGTTGGATGCACATGTGAACTGATCTAATCATGAAGAAATCCCAAGTTGCATTTGTGAATGAGCAAAATGCATTTCAGAATTGAATTTTGAAGTGGACAATTATAAAAAGATAGAAAATCGGTTAATAATCGTCGAAATGAATCCAAATCTGTTACTCGGGGGTTCTAGGAGTTACTGAATACGAATACCTCGAAAATCCCTGAATGACGAGCATGGACCAATTCTATGAAAAATGGTTATAATACTCCAAAGGAAGACGTTAAAACATCCGCTGCGGGCACCAGATAGCCCTCATATTCGTGTTCAGCGACCTTGAAAACTCCCAAGTTACGAGTGAGGGTCAATTCTATGACAAATTGTCATATTACTTCAGAGGAAAACGTTAAACACCCGCTGTCACACTTCGATTAAATTTGTAAGACTGTTGTATCTGTGTTCAATCTGGTCGCCTTCTGTTCTTCTCTGCTTCAGCCATCTGTCATCCAACTCTGGACATAGGTCTCCCCCAGTCCTAACGGTCTCTGTTCTGTGCTACCTGATACCAGTTGACCCCTCCAATGCGTTTCAGGTTATCTCCCCATCTCATTGGAGGGCGACCTCTTCCTCTTTAGCCCAAATATGGTCTCCATTCTTGTATTTCGGCATTCCATCTGCCATCACCTTGTCTTGCATTATGACCCGCGAAGCCCCATTTGATTCTGGCGAACTTTAGTGACTTTCCTTGTCCATTTAGCCATAATGGCTCTAGTTAGTGTCCATGTTTGGCAGCCGTAAGTGATTACAGGCAAAAGGCAGTGATTGTAGACTTTAGTTCTAAGGTATTTCAGTATCTTACAACTTTGAAGCACCCATTTTAATTTTCCAAATCCAGCCCAAACAAGCCGAACTCTTTTCGCAATTTCTGGTGTTTGATTCTCTCTAATGCGTTCGAGTAATTGACCTAGGTAAACATATTCATCCACCATGTCCAGAGAATGTACGCCAACTGCAATCCTTCTGTTATCTTCTGAGTTAGTCATGGTTTTCGTCTTCTGCATATTCATTTTCATACCAGTTTTTTGCGATGCTTCAGCTAATTCTGGACAATATCATTGATGTACCTAAGATGATTCAGTGTTTTTCCGTTTATGTTAATTTCCTTTCCATCCCAGCTCAATGATATAAATACATCTTGTAATGCTAAGGTGAATAACTTCGGAGATATAACGTCCCCCTGTTTTACACCTCTCTGGATTTTCATAGGTTTGGCCTTTGTTCTAGTCTTACTATCATTGAGGATCGTTGATAGATATTGTGGATCCGTTTTCTATACCTGGAATCAATTTTGCTGTTGTTCATATCGTGTTCTGCAGCCCATATCTCAGTCATATCGAACGCCTTCTCATAGTCCACGAACGACAAGTATAGAGTCAGATAGTATTCGTTTGCTTTTTCTATCAAAGTTCTCATAGTAAGGAGGTGATCAGCTGTACTATACCCCTTTCGAAAGGCAGCCTATTCAACGTTCAACATCTTCACCGTCAATCGGTTAGTGATTATTTGCATGAATATCTTGTATATCTGTAACAGTAGTGATATGGGGAGATAGTTTTAGGTCACTCTTTTCGCCTTTCTTGAATAGCAAAAGGACAGCACTTTTAACCCATTCTTCTGGAATTCTACCGCTATGCAAACATTCATTGAATAATTCCCTTCAAAGTGGGTAGTATAATCTCCCTTCTTTCTTGTAGCATCTCCGACAGTATGCCGTCGGGACCTAGAGTTCTTTTGTTTTTTAAGTCTTTTAGAGCTTCTTCGATCTCATAATCGTCTATTTCGGACAATTCTTTATTTCTCTTTTTATGTTTTCCTGTGATTTATCGCTTGGCTTTTTCTCTGAGGTGTAGAGGTCTTCATAAAATTCTTCTACTATATATGTGATTTTTTCTATATCTCTTTCTTCCATGCCATCGTCGTCTTTTGAAGCTGTAATAATAAGTTTGCTTTGTTGGTCCCTCAAGCAATTCAATCCCCTATACCTCTTCAGAATCTTCTCTATTCCTTCTTCTTGATGTTTCCTCAAATCTTCTCTTATCATCTTTTTGATTGTTCTATTGAGTTCCGCATATTCAACTGTTTTGTATTTTCCTTCACTCCAGAGTTTTCTTCTTTTCTTCATTAGTGTCTTCGTCGTGGTAGGGAGTTGAAGAAGTTGGCATTTGAAGAACTGACTATTTTTGGTTCAACATATTCGTGCGAACAAGCTTTCTCTTGTATGAATATAATTAATAGTAAAACAAAAAGCCAACTTACAAGTGAAAATTTAGAGTCGTGTTTGAAACTAAAAACAACCAGTTATGTGCCAAATTTGTCTGAGCAATAAGATTGTTTAATCAAGATTTGTTTATTTAGAAAAACTAAATTTTTTTAACTTATTATCTATTGGCAATTTTTTGTGGCTCTTTTGAAATATCAAAATTTTGTAAATTATAATTTTTGGCTCTTCCTACTCAAAATGTGGCCGACCCCTGACCTAGACCATTTCTCTCTGCCACATCTTCTTTATCATAGATCCTATTTTGATGTCTTGTTGACCTTCAAGGTAATGAACTCTCATATAAGCTGCCCAGACTTTTTTCTTTTCGCGTCCCTCCAAAAACTGTTAAAAAAACTTTTTAAATATTGACTTCCATCGCACAAACTATGGTCATCTATCATATCTCTCCAGAATTTGTGGCAAAATAAATTCTGTAGGCAATGTCGATCTCTTTAAAGACAGCATCTCAACTTTAAGATGCACCTGTTCTAAATGTATAGTGTTGTGTGGATTGATAATTATAATCTATTATTGTTTCTGTAATTCCTACACTTTCAAATGATGTTTTTATTGTAGAATGTGTATTTGCTTATCCACTGTATCTATATGTATATTCAAAGGCTTCCGTTAATAAATTATTATTATAATAAACCCTTTAACCGTCAATATCTTAACCAAACTTCATAACTACATGCAACTAATGTCGATTAACGTTAAATTTTACGATCGTTAAACGTTATTATTCATCATCTTCAAATGGAATCATTGAAGTTCAATCAACTCTTCATTGGCTTGTATGGGATGTTCAAGATAATGGTGCCGTTTTATTAAATGCACATCGATTAATACACGTGCATCTGTCATTTTAAAGCTGCCAAACAAACATGTTAATGGCCGATGTGACGCTTTCATATCCATCATGGGGTGCCAAGCATCTCTAAACATCCGAGTATTGTTTTACGGCTATTATGTGCTTGAAATATTGATAAACGCTTACTTGCCACAGTAGTTTTGGCTTCAACTTCTTTCTAGGACAACAATGTCGTACAAGTATAATTTGAAATTGCAGATTGAGCAATGAAATAAAACCTGTATTCATTTAAATACTGATTACTCAAAAATTGTGGAATTTCTTTTGCTGCACAGTATATACAGTATGTCAGAAAGTAAACAAGACTTTTCAGAAATAAGGAAAGTAAATGGTTTTTTGGGCAAAATTCTTTTACTTCATTCAGAATAATCAGCTTTTACTTCTATACACTGTATAAAAGTCGCACGGAGCTAGGTCCGGCGAATATGGGGAATGGTTGACCGATAAATTTGATTTTTGGTCGAAAACTCGTTGATTAGATATAACTGAAATTTTGGAAAATGATGCTAGCTATTATGATGAAGCTCGGATCTTGGATATTCGTCAAATGTTTGCATTCTCATGTATACTACATTTGTATCGGAATACATATTACTGGAGGGGTTTCATCATACCTATAATACCAGATGGGAAAATAAATAGCAGATAAACACATTGGCCAGTTAAATTTTTCTTTCTTGGGGCCTAGACTGTTTAATACTTTGGCATTGTCGATAAGAAATGTTACTGACATGAGGAAGTTAAAATTTGATCTGAAGTAGATAATCCTTAGTTGTGGTAGGGAGAAAATAATGATATCATAGGGTTGAGAAATTAATATATTTTTTGTTGAATCTGAGATTTTCTGTTTGAGTTTTGTTTTCACTCTTTATTCTGTTTAGCGGATCAGTGTCTGTGTGTTAAGTTTACTTCAGGAAAAAATTAGATTAGTACACTGCAGACAGTAATATGACTTTGCAGTTTTATGTTTATTTTCTGAATTAATTGTCAACAACCTGGTTTTCGCAACTCATGTACACACAAAATTGAATAGGAAAATAAACAATATTATTATTATCTTGGACTTATGCACTATCTCAGCTGTTAGCTGGATATAATTTACCTTTCCCAGATTCAGCAATCAAAGGGAATAGGCTCGATTACAATATACTTGACATAAATTTCCAAACTATCCCACATGTATTAAGAATTACAGCTTTTTGAATTTCTATACTCTATAACCGCATTTACGAAACTGGCAGAATACCTCAAGAATGGTTAGAATCGATCTTCATACCATTGCCGAAGAAAACAAATCCAAAAGATTGCGGAGACTTTCGTCTAATAAGTTTAATGAGCCACGCATTAAAGGTCCTACTTAAAATAATTCATAACCGCATTTCTAGCAAGTGCGAAGCGAACATTGGAGATGGCCAGTTTGGCTTCAGGAGCGGAATGGGCACGAGAGAGGCTTTGTTCAGCTTACTGGTACTAGCGCAAAAATTCTATGATCAACAACGAGACATCTTCATCTGCTTTATAGACTTCGAAAAAGCATTTGATAGAGTGAGACACGATCTGCTGATGGAGTCGTTTCGCGGCGTGGGCCTAGACGGGAAGGACATTACTCTGATACAGAATCTATATTGGAACCAGAGAGCTAGAATCAGAATAGAGGGATCTATATCCGAGCAAATCGGAATCAGCAGGGGAGTCAGGCAGGGCTGCGTCTTGTCCCCTTTGCTGTTCAATCTGTAGTCAGAGCTAATATTTGACAGATCTTTAGCAGATATCTCAGAGGGAGTCAAAATTAACGGCGTAAACATAAACAGCATCAGATACGCTGACGATACTGTCTTGATCGCTGACTCGGATGAGGGTCTACAGCGACTCCTCAACAGCGTTAGCAATACCTGCAATGAGTTCGGTATGAAAATAAACGTGAAGAAAACCAAGGTAATGATAATCAAAAAGTCAAAGAATGTTCCACAACCAATCCAAATAAACGGAAAGATATTAGAAGAAGTGGATAGGTTTCAATACTTGGGATGCTGGATAGACAACAAACTAGATCCAGACACAGAAATAAGATCGAGGATAGAACAAGCCAGAAACTGTTTTGTACGACTCAGAAAGCTCCTCTGCGACTCACGAATCAGTCTCAACCTGCGTTTAAGACTCTCAAAATGTTATGTATGGTCTACTCTCTTGTACGGAGTCGAAACATGGACCCTAAAAACACAAACAATCAACAAACTAGAAGCTTTCGAGATGTGGACATATCGCAGAATTCTCAAAATACCATGGACATCGCATACCACGAACGAAGAAGTCTTGCGCAGGATTGGAACAGAACGAGAACTATTCAAACTTGTAAAAGTCCGTAAAACTGCATACCTAGGTCACATCCTGAGAAACGACAAATACCGTTACGCACAGCTCATCAAGGGAAAGATCGAGGGCAAACGGGGTCTAGGACGGAAAAAACTGTCATGGCTGAGGAACATAAGTCAGTGGACTGGCATGAACTTCGAAGAGCTCATCAGAACCGCTGAAGACAGAGAGAGATCTGCTTGATCTCAACAGCAAGGTCTGTGTATTTGGACTTTCTCTCCTGGAACTTGTTCAGCACGTTGTTATTATTCGGTATGGCGACATCCACCAGCATTGCTGTTCCTGCTCTCTTATCATACACCACTATGTCCAGCCTATTATTCGTCACCATTCTGTCAGTGATAACAGGCCTATCATAGTAAAATCTGATAGAGTCATTTTTCAATAAGGGCGCCGGTTGATACTTGTAATATGGCTGGAAGGTGTTCAGAAGTCCGCACTTGTGTGCAAGTTTCTGATGGATGATGTTGCACACTTGATTATGCCTGGGAAGATAGTCCGAATTGGCTAGTTGTTCGCAGCCGGACGTAATGTGCTGTATAGTCTCCGATCTTATATGGCATTTTCTGCACATATCTATTTGTAATGTTCCATCCTTCATAATAAATTTTTTATAGTTGTTTGTAGCGATTACTTAGTCTTAAATGGCCATAAGGAATCCCTCTATTTCCGCGAATAATTCTCCTTTCATCAACCATTTGTTGGAGGCTTCTTTGTCGATGTGTTGATTAACCTCATGGTGATGTCGTCCATGCAATTCCTTTCTTGACCATTGCTCTTGTTTTTCAGTATCTGATAGGAACGGTAGATTCAGCAGATCATGTCTGGTAAGAAGATTTAGAGGTGTATATCCCTTATCAACCAAGGAAACCACTGTATGGAGGTCAGAAGTGAGAACTTTTGCAGAGAAGAATTCTCTGTTCGGTGTGTAAATTGACAACATCTATTAATCCGCTTCCTTCTTCTTTCCGCTTCAAAGTTGTTCGTTTCACAGACGATTTTGGATGATGATTGTTTTACTTTGTCAGCATCGTTCGGGTCTGCCGTTGAATATCATCCAGTTCGGTCTTAGTCCATCTGATTATTCCAAATTAGTGAAGCAACACTGGAATGGCGTAGGTGTTAATTGTCTTGACTAGATTCCCCGAGTTCTACATTGATTTCAGCACAGTCTTCAGACGCTGACTGTATTCTGAACGAATTTTCTCCTTTGATTGTTTTTGGACTAGCAGTCTGGCTTGTTGATATCCTAGATATTTGTATGTTTCGCCATCCCTCATGCACTGTATAATATCACCGTTTAGAAGTTGTGTTTCACCTCTCCCTCTTCAAATGTTCAGGGTCAGAGTCATTTTTCAATCCCGAATTTCATATGAACATCTGCCGAGAACTTACTGATAGTTTTCAGCAAATCATCCAATTGCTTCTTGTCCGAAGCATATAATTTGATGTCATCCATATACAGCAGGTGGAAGATTGTATGATAATTCCTTTCTGCTTTTATCCTAAATCCGTATCCTGTTCTATTGAGCATTGAGGACAATGGGTTCATAACTAAACAGAACCATAGTGGACTCAAAGAGTCTCCTTGAAAAATTCCACGACGTATGGGTATCTCGTCGGTTTTAATTGACTTATTGTTCATCTTGACCTGCAGAAACGTGCGCCAGTGTGTCATTGTTGTCTTTAAGATTTCCACCAGGGCTGGATGAATTTTGTATATCTGCAATACATCGACAAGCCAAGAATGGGCGGTACTATCGAATGCTTTCAGATAATCGAGAAAAGCTGAATGAACATTCCGATGCCCTGTTTCATTATCACAGAATCGATGATGAGTTGTTCCTTGCACCCATGGTGTTTCTTTCTGCATCCCTTCTGCTCCTCTGCTAATAATATTGTTGTCGTCAAGGTGTTGGTATATTCGATTAGATATGCATGAGGTGAGTATTTTGTAGTGTTGATAGGCAAGTGATTGGCATATATTGAGACGGATCCTGGGTTCTATCGCTCTTAGGTAGCATATATGTTAAGCCTTGTGTTAGGAAAGTGGGTGTTTTCCTGGGACGTTGAAGAACATACATGAGCTATTTCGCTAGGGCTCCATGGAGCTTATCAAACTTCTTGTACTATTATTATTATTTATTATCGTGGACTTATGCACTATCTCAGCTGTTAGCTGGATATAATTTACCTTTCCCAGATTTAGCAATCAGGGAATAGGCTCGATTACAATATACTTGACATAAATTTCCTAACTATCCTACATGTATTAAGAATTACAGCTTTTTGCATTTCTATATAGGTATTCTTATGCAATTCTAATTTCTTAAGGCTATCATGTAAAGTTTTGGGTATTAACCCAGTGGAGAATACGATGACAGGAACAATATCTATTTTCTCGAAGTGCCACATCTGCTTGATCTCTATAGCAAGGTCGTGTATTTGGACTTTCTCTCCTGGAACTTGTTCAGCACGTTGTTAATATTCGGTATGGCGACATCCACCAGCATTGCTGTTCTGGCTCTCTTATCATACACCACTATGTCCGGCCTATTATTCGTCACCATTCTGTCAGTGATAACAGGCCTATCGTAGTATAATCTGATAGAGTCATTTTCCAATACGGGCGCCGGCTGATACTTGTAATATGGCTGTAAGGTGTTCAGAAGTCCGTACTTGTGTGCAAGTTTCTGGTGGATAATGTTGCACACTTGATTATGCCTGTGAAGATACTCCGTGTTGGCCAGTTGTTCTCCTTTGATTGTTTTTGATCTAGCAATCTGGCTTGTTGGTATCCCAGATATTTGTATGTTTCGCCATTTCTCATGCACTGTATTATATCACCGTTTGGAAGTTGTGTTTCACCATCTATGACTTTCCCTCTTTGAATGTTCAGGGTCTTACATTTTTCAATCCCGAATTTCATATGAACATTATTATTATTATTATTATTATTATTCTTTAGAAAAGGATGTTGTGTTTCAGCACTATCGTCCCTCCCCGCATGTTGCACTTCCTGTTCGATGCATCGGAAGAAGATTCCCTACAGAATTTCCCCCAAGTTCTCCCGACTTATCACCAGTGGATTTTTCTTATGGGGCCACTTGAAGAGCCAAATTTATAAAACTGATCCAGCAGATTTGGTGGATTTACCACAACGGATTGTAGTCGGGTATAATCGTATAGCCCCTGCTACGTAATGTCCGGGAACGTTTTGGGCAGAATCTGTATTCGTGTTTGGAAGTTGATGGAGAACACTTTGAACATTTGTTCGATTGATACTATGAATAAGCTTTGTTATTTGAAAACCAAACAAATGTGTTCTGAATCTCCATCCAAAATCAGCAGACGTCGCAAACACTGTTTCGCTCTCTATAAATTCACCGCGTATCTTCATCACAATGCAGATAAAGCAAAAATTTCCTCTACAATATTCTAGAAATTCTAAAACCTTTCTAATGAGTTATAACTCAAACTAACTGATCAATTTGAAGATTTAAGGGGTTGACTCCCTTATCTGAGGGGGTATCTGAGGGAGTGTTGTGGAAGCACTACTGCTTAAAGATATTTTTCCCCACAAGGCAACAGTATTTCAGTGAATATTCATTCGAAATCGAAAGTTTCTGCAATCACTGAAAATAACTCGTCTTTTGACGAACCAGCTTGTATCTTATTCAATATCAAAAGAGCTTTCCAATGAGGAATCAATCGACCTATCTTCCCTATTCAAGAAATGGAGTTTTGTGCACCCCTGCTTGAGGGGTTGATGTAAAATAAAATCACCGTGTGTTGAAAAATGTCCCTCTTCAGACGAAAATTGACCTGTATGTGCTTTTTGTTCAGAAATGAATAGTTCAGCAGTGATTTACTCTTTTTCGTTTTGGTTGCCCCACCCGGTATTAATACAATATGCAGATTCTGACTAATAAACTATATCTATCTATAAACACCTCAAAAAGTCTAGGAACACGTACCAATATCTTTATAAAAATAGGTAAAAAACTTTTTAAGTTAAACGGTTTTATGTTAAACATACATTGCACTGTTTAAGATAAATGTACTAAAACCAAAAATAATAAAATAGATACAGTCGTGGGAATTATAAACATATGCATAGACTAGACTAAAATAAAACCGTGGGGCACGTCAATTGTCTACAATCGTTGATTAAAATGTTTGTTTTGTAATGTTACACTATAATTATTAGGCAGTTGTGCAACCGACAACGATGGACGTGTGATAAGTAGGGCTAGAATGTGGAAACAAGCTAGCAAGCTCGATTATAAGCGAGTTTTAGGGTTTCATAGTGGTGAGCGAGTAGTACTTTTGTCATATGTTTTGTCGATTAAAGACAAACAACAAGCAGTGAAACGATTCCTCGCCAGCCAGCAGTGTGAATGTCCAACGATAAACTAGTTAAAACATCTCTTTTATTTACATGGAGTGTATAACTATTAGAATTTCCATGAGCAAGAAAATAGTAAATAATTTCCTCACCGTCTGCGGGCCAACTGCCTAACGACGAATTAAACGATTCTTCTATCGCACATTAAGTCGATAATTTGTAGAAAATTGACGTGCCCCACGGTTTTATTTTAGTCTAGTCTATGCATATGTTTATAATTCCCACGACTGTATCTATTTTATTATTTTTTGGTTTTTAGTACATTTATCTTAAACAGTGCAATGTATGTTTAACATAAAACCGTTTAACTTAAAAAGTTTTTTTACCTATTTTTATTTTCTAGTTTTTAGTTTTTATTTCGCATTCTTAGATTAGGATAACAACGTTTGGTACAAATATCACAAACATGGATACAAATTGTGTTAATAGCATTCTCGAATGCCTGCAGATTATTAGCTCTGCATTGCTGGGTACACTTTCGTTGTTTACTTAACCTCGTATCGCGATGTTTAGGCGTTTCTGAACACAACTGCTGTCTTTGTCTTTCGCGGCTTTGTATTAATCTAACTTCATATTCTTCAGGCGTTTCTGACGCTACCATCTGTGTATCTTGCTCCCGTTGTTTTGTTAACCTGGCTTCATATTCTTCAGGCGTTTCTGACGCCGTCATTTGTGTATATCGCTGACGTTGCTTCTTTAATCTGGCCTCATATTGCTCAGGTGTTTTTGACGCTAATTGTTTCCGTCGTTTCTGTAATCGACTTTTTCTATCACCTTCACTTTCTTTAGCTCGTTTTGCTTGATACTTTTCTTTCGCTTTTTTAAGCCTTCGTTTACGTTGTGTTGCAGTTTCTGTTTTATTTATGTTTGTATTTTTTATATTTTTTTTTACCATTTTGTTCCCACGAGTAATGGACATTTAAACGGTCGACCCCCAAGAGGTCCAATAAAGGGCAAGGCTATGTACAACAAGATGCGCCTGAGTCTTGAGGGAAAACGCTAACGATATATCATTTTATCCACCCTAATGCCATACAGTTCTCGGCGCGTTTTAACCTTTCACCTTAACTTGGGTGGTGTACCGCTAACGACGTATCATTTTTAGCCACCCTAACGCCACACAGTCCTCAACACGATACAAAATCTTGACTTGGGTGGTGAATTCAGGCTGGATACATTGTATTCTACTGGTTGAGCACTTTCATTTGATACCCATATTGATAGGATTGATAAAACCTACGTTATCCGCCATTTTGTAGCGGCCGCCATCTTGGATTTCAATTTTTATAATATATTGTATTCTGATTGTTGAGCCCTTTCATTTGATACCCATATTGATGGGATTGATAAAAGCTATGTTATCCGCCATTTTGTAGCGGCTGCCATCTTGGATTTCAATTTTTTATAGTATATTGTATTCTGCTTGTTGAGCCCTTTCATTTGATACCCATATTGATGGGATTAATAAAACATAAATTATCCGCCATTTTGTAGCGGCGGCCATCTTGTATTTATAATGATAATGAATAAATATAATTGTATTGTCACCAAAATCCAAAGTGTATACAAAATTTCAGATTAATCGGTTGACAGGAAGAGGGTGAAATTTGAATTACTAAATTTGACCCAAGAATAAATAAAACAAACGGGGTGAGCTAAATAAAACCGTTTAAAAATATGAATTTGATGATTCGAATTTATAGAAATCTTTCGGTTTTGTTAGGATAATTGTATATAATGTATTCTCAAGAAAACAAAATAATATTTGACTTCTCCAAAGCACCTATTATAAAAAAAAAATTCGGAATTTGAAACTGAAGAAATTTGGTAAAACATAAAAAAAATCCTGAACTGATATTTTCGAAACGATATGGAAGCACTTATATTTTTCAGTACCCAGAAGGTCCACCTCTGTTATTAATGACACTTTGGCATCGTAGCGGCATGCTCAATATTAAATTGTCTATTACATTGTGGCGTAAGTCATTCCAAGCCCCCTGAACTGCTAATCGAACCTCCTGTTCATGATGGAAGACGTTTTGACGCAGGAGATTTCTTTTTAGGGTGTCCCACACATGCTCGATGGGATTCAGATCTGGGGAGCAGGATGGCCACGGTAGAAGATCGATATCATTCTCTTCAAGAACGTTCAAGACAACTCTTGCACGATGAGGAGGGGCATTATCTTGTTGGAAGAGTGGATTTTGACCCATTGTTTGGAGATACGGTAGCATTACAGGTAAAACTATCTCATTTCCGTAAGAATTCCCGTGAGGTTGTTCTGTATGAAAACGATGTCAGTTCTTCCACCAAGGCGTATACCTCCCCAAATCATTACTGATCCGCCTCCCTGTCTAACAACTTTTCGAGCATGCTGGAGACCGTTTCACTTTCCAGGTTTCCTCCATATTCGAATTCTTCCCGAATCGGGATAATAACTAAATCTAGATTCATCACTGAAGAGAACTGTGGCCCGCCTCTCTTGATCCCAGTTCACGTGTTCTTGGCACCAAGCTAAACGAGCAGCGCGATTTCCATGGGTCAGTTGTGGAACTCTTAAAGGACGTCTGGAGTGAAGTTGACCATCGTGCAGTCGATTTCTCACAGTTTGGTCGGAAATTTGTACATTATGAACTCGTGATAGCTCTTGAGCTAATTGATATGCTGTGGTAGTACGATCTCTTCTGGCTTGTAAAACCGAAAATCGGTCTAAGGCGACTGTAGTAATCCTGAAACGACCTGTATGGCGTTCTTCTACGCTACCTGTTTCATTGAAACGTGACCATAAACGGTTTATGACACTTGGGCAACTTCCCAGAACCCTGGATACTTCCCGTTGTGAGCTCCCAGCTTGGAGCATGCCAACGGCTCGTAACGTCTCTTCTCTAGTCAAATGTCGTCTTTCCATGGTCGAATCACAAAACTTGAATCTTTTATTTGTGCTTACAACAGAAACAAAGTGCCAACTAACTGATTTCAAACACTGAATACATGAAATGAGAAATTGATGCAGGTGTTCATTTCTTAAAAAAATCATCCATATTGATCGTTCTGGATACGATATATCGATATTCAGAAGTGTTCCCCAGATTTTTTGAGGTGTTTATATTTACAGGTGGCGCTACTAGAAGCGTCCTCTTGGGAAAGTCCTGTTTACTATGAGACAAACTGCGTATACTAAAATTCAATGAGTAATTAATTATAAATTAAGGAAATATATAGGGTAGACCGTTCGAGATAAAACACACTGTATAAGCAATATCACTAAACTGCACCATCAACTCTATACGTATGATATTTCTCATTCCTCCTTTCGAATAAAGGCAAACACTCTGCATTATCTATTGTTTGCGTTTTGCAAGAAAACAAACGATAGATGATAAGAAAAGAACGTATACTTACTAATTAGTGCAAATTGCTATCCATCTCTGATGTTTTCAAAGACAGCCATTGTGCGAGATATAAAAACTAATTATTCTTCTCATAAAATGAATCCTTCAACTGTTCATTCCGTTTATTTGAACCAGGAAGAAAACAACGCGCGATTTCTTGGAGAAAAACAATTTTTAGACCTTGCCTTTGTAGTCATTTTATTTTGGATTTATTGCTTGCCACGGAGAATGTCGAATATTTCGTAAGAAATTTGATTCTTTATTCTCTAACAGAATGTGCAATCAACTACACTACTCTAAGAAATCATTGAACCTCTCACAGGTTTCGGAAATACACTGCGCACATAATCGAAAATTCAAAATTATATTGAAGAATTACACAAGTCTGCAAAAAAAAAGTTGAGAGCTGTTTTGGTTTTTTTGTGGAATTCTTATGTTTTTGGGTGTGCTGAATTCGAAAATGACTTTCATTTTGTCCTAGAACGTCACGTTTTCTGAGAATGTTGGTGTCTATGCTAAACAAGTTATTTTTTTTTTAAATAAAGTAATTTTTTTTAATTCATAATTGCGTATCAAAACTTATTTTCTTATCTAAAATACATTAACTAGTGAGCTCTGAACACATTTCTTTTTCCCAGTGAGACTCCTTTTGGTACATTTTCGCATGTGGGAAGCATCTGGAAGGTCTCTTTTAAGCGTCCAACAGTAGTCTGCTATCATTGAGACGCTCCATCTTTCCTGGTATCTTTTCTCCATCTCCTTAATATCTTGGTGAAATCGTTCACCTTGCTCTTCACTCACGTCTCCTAAACTTTCTGGAAAATAGTCGGGGTGGGAATGAAGAAAATGTACTTTTAAACTCATTAAGCTTGAAATGCTTTTAACATTCTTTTGACGAGTTGTTTGTAGTTAGTGTCTTTGTTATTGCCTTAAAATTTTGTTATAACGTCCTTAAAGGCAATCTACCCTTCTCTTTGAGGATCCGTCATGGTTGTGATGAATAGTGGATCAGCCATAAGCCGTCTAATATCTGGTCCAACGAAAACACTTTCCTTCAATTTTGCCTCCGAGAGGCCAGGAAACTTTGATATTAAGTATTTGAAGCAATTTTCATCTCTTGGAAGTGACTTTACAAATTGCTTCATCAATCCCAGCTTCATGTGAAGCGGTGGTAAAAGAACTTTATGAGGAGGCACCAAAGTTTCATGCAGGACATTCTTTTCGCCAACTTTAAGCTCCCTCACAGGCCAACACTTTTTGGTCCAGTGATTTGTTCGGTCTCTACTATCCCATAGACACAAAAAGAAAGGGAATTTGGTAAACCCAGATTGCTGTCCGAGCGCCATGCCCAAGATTTTGAAATCACCGCACACTTACCAACCATGGTCTTTATATTTTAATTTACAAAGAATCAATTCCAAGTTCTTGTAGGTTTCTTTGAGGTGTACGGAATGGCCGACTGGAATGGAAGCATAGAAACCGCCGTTATGAATCAGAACTGCTTCAAGGCTTCTTTTTGAAGAATCTATAATAATAAGCCACTCTTCTGGGTCGTATGAGATCTTAAATGTATTCATCAAACCTTCAATATTGGTGCAATAAACCAACTCTTCCTTTTGGGCAAAGTAGGAAGTAAACTGCTTTTCACGATATCTAAACCAGGACGAAGACACTCCCGGCAAAAGTAAGTTCCTGTTTTTGAGCCTTGATCCAAGCAACTCAGCAGCGTTTTTGGGAAGATTCAAGTCTCTTACAAAATCACTAAGCTCGCCTTGGGAAAACAATTTTGAACTTCTGTCATCTTCAAATTCAAAAGTTGACTGGTCAACAGGTGTAGGTACAGCACCATCTTCGTCAGAGCTTGGAACCTCTTCCAAGGTAGCAAGGACCTTGGGCACTGGTATTTCGGTCCCATGAGGGATGGGACGAATAGCTGATTGCAGATTGGGGTATGAAATTGACTGCTTCCGTTTTGAATTATACCCTTTCACATTACACGAACAAAAGTAACAATCACTATGGTTCTTTTGCTCGCGCCATACCATAGGAATCGCAAATCGGAATGCTTCTTTCTTGCCCTTAAACCAATTTCGAAGGTCTTCAACACGTCGTTTGCAGACTTCATGAGGTGCCCGTACTTTATCCTGATCTCCAAGTTTGAAGCCAAAATACGCGAAGTATACTTCATTTACAAAGTTCGTAATATTAACTTGTTGCTTTAATGTCATATATTCTCCACAAATGTAACAGAAACTATTCGAAGAGTTTATACACTTCCGCACAGACGACATTGCACTGTATTTAACCAAGATCTATAAAACAATGATGAGTTAACACGTAATTGTCCCGCGCACTTCTACACTATCGGAGCGCGCACGTTCAGGTTACAACATGTTTATACTTGTTAATGTAGGTCAAACAGGGTGTTCCTTATTTAGAAATTGATGATTATTATGTTCTGTAAATATTTAAAAACAGTAATCAGAATAAAATTATACCTATCATTTATACTTCAAGTTAATCCCTTTTTAGCCCAAAAATCCGTTTTTGTAATAAAATTTAGCGTTTTGTAAAATAACCTTACGTTCTGGTATTTTTGAGTATGTTTTTGTTTTCAGAACACCCAAATACATAGAAATCAGTTGAAAATATCTAGACAGCATTTTTGTTGCAGACCTGTGTTATTGATCTCCACGACCATCCCTGAATGAAATAATTCTGAAACTATTTTTAATATTAGAATTTAAACATTCTCACTCTTGAGTTTGATTATTCATTCTGAAACACTTGACTCTTAAGTGTTTTTCATGTATTTTCATTTAACTATACTAAAACTGTAAGGAATGGGGAAGAATTTGGTGGGAAAAACAAGGGATATTGGGAAGCCATTTTTTAGACGTAGAAACTTTTTTTTCAAATAGCGGGTAAATTTTTGGAAAGATCGTTAGTAGGGAATGCAATCTCGCATAAAAATATCAATCTCGGTATTCGCGAGATTCAGGAATTCTAATCTTGCGAAATTTCGGTATTGTGGGAGATCTCGCTTTGTGAAGAAATGATCATCGAAAATGTACGAAAATTCATTTATATTTCTATTGGCTCTAATTGTTCTTCAGGAGCAAAATAGAGAAATAAAATCTCAAGCTAACCAGTAATTTATTCAAAAGTAACATATTATTTTAAAACTTGAAAATAACCCCTCAAAAGTTTTTTTTCGAGTGAAAAATTATTGAATTTGAATTATTTGAATTGTATTTTATTCGCTAAATAAAAAAAATAATAGAAATACTCGATAGCTATGCCCAAAATTTGCTTTCATTTTGATAGCTCGTCTTCTGAGACTCAACTTAAACTTATTCAATATCAAACTAAAAAAAGAACAATTAAAAACTAAATGAATTGTTGAAAGTGTCCTCCAGCTGCAAGAATACAGACCTCTGTCCTTCTTCGCATATCATCACGCACTCTTTGAAATATTCCTGGGGTATTTCTTATCGTGCCACAAGAGGTTATGATTCTATTTCCTAATTCTTCTACAGTGTTCACAAGAGTGGTATAAACTAAACTTTTGATATATCCCCATGAGAACAAATCTGAACTTTTTAGTCTGGGGACCTAGGAGGCCATGGTTCTGGCCCACCCCGACCTATCCATCGGTTGTTGAATGTATTATTCAAGTGTAATGGGTCGGGTTGATCTTCTAATTATACACTGAACTCTTGGATTTATATATATATTTTCACATAACAGCTATAACATTTCACTTTGTAGCCAAACTCGAACTGCTGATTGAACACAACTATCTGGTTTTATATCATAAGACGTGCCTTTTCGGGCATAGGCGTTACGTCGAAATGTCAAAGAGTCATGAGAATCGAAATCACGTCTGTTTACTCTAAACAAACGGAAAGAATTTCTAAACTAGATTACTTCGAATTATCGACGAGAAAATTAAATAATGAGTTTGGAAGTTATTGACATTTCTTTTGTGGGTGAATCAATTATTAGACAAGACTGTTTAGAATAGGATAATTTTGGTTTGTGAAGCATATCTGCGGATGTTAGCTAGAAACGAGATAGTTGGTTCTTTCCATAATTATGAAGAATAATTCGGAGAGTTCGAACTTTGATACATGAGATTTTGTATTATAACATAGGCGTAACAGTTGATTTTGGGGTAGGTACATTACACCATCCCCCTTAAATGAAAATTTTGCGAAAAATTTTCAAGAAAAGAAATATGAGAGAAAGAAAAATGTGACGATAGAATTTAAAGTTAATATACAATAACAAAATTTATATACAGGTATGTATTAAAACTAGAGAGGTTTAATTTTACTGGTACACTACTGACTAAAATACAAGATGGTTACATAGAACATCGTTCGTCAAACATGAAACAGATTTTATCAGTACATTAGATGATAAAGATATAAAATATTAATCTAAATTTGTTTTAGATTTGACAATCTTTCGCTTCGTCTAAGTTTTTGTTCTGTCATTTCTACTTCTACCGACGATGCGCGTTCGTTTGATACATAAGTTACTGGTAATGTTTTTGATTACTCCTTCTTTCACGACAATAATTAAAAGTTATGCAATTTGATATACAATTGTTCTCATGTTCGTGGCCTTTAGATCGTCGACATCGACGATACAGTTTATATAATAAGAAAATTCCTAGTAATTTAAAAATGCTCATCACAATATAGGCAAAGTATGAGTTTTGTATTATTGAAAGAGGCAAGCTAACTTCTTCTTCTAAATCATGTAGGTGTGTATTTAAAGTTTCTAGTTTGTGACTTGCTACGTTCAAACTGTCTCTATCTAACATGAAACTGTGCGACGGACTAAAATAAAGCTTAGTCGTGTTTCTTTTAAGTTTATTATTGTTACAACATTCGTCTTCCGTTATGTCGAAATTTGGGAGGATTGATTTGAATTCGCTTTGTTTCACTAGTTGTTTGGCAGATGACAATACCGTAGTGTTCGTGTAAACTTTACAATCTGAATTAATAGAAAGAATTCCCGTTCCTTTGAGTTTGTGATCTTCGGAGTTAAAATGCTGACATGAAAGAGTAAAGATTATCGGTCGCGGTAAAACATATAACCATGTGTTACCTTGAGAAAGGGGGTGCCACATTTCAGTTGTGAATTTCCCTACTCTAAAATCGCAAGACTTAGGAATATGCGCTGGAAATGCGAGGATTTCCGTTTCGCAAATTGGCCTTGTATAGACTGAGAATATCGGAAGTTGGATCATACAAATCATCCGATTTGGTTCTACCTCTTTACAGGCATCTAGGGTTTCAAAAGAACTATATGTGGTTTTAGGCTCCGAAATAGCCAAATAGTCGAAATGAGGTAATATAAAAATATGGTGGTTCGTTTTGTCAACCGTCGGAATTGGGATAAGTTTATATAAATCAAATTTTACTTGACTTATTATCGGGGTATTGATGACGAATATTATTTTGTTATTTGAAAAATGAAAATTAATATGTACTAAGGATAAAAGTGGTAATACATTCTCTTCCTTGAGAGGTAGTGCGTAAGAAGTAGATATAGGTAAGTTAGGTAGTGTCTTATTTAATTCTATTAAATACTGGCTAGGAGTGATTACCATTGGGTGTAATTGGTTTGTCTTTGCAAACAAAATTGCATTAATGAGATTCGTGTACTCGTTGTTGAGTTCACTGGTCACTAAGGTCATAAGAGAAAATCTTTCTTCTATTAATTGCTTCAGTTCTAGCATAAAGAAGTTATCTGAATTTTCTTTAGTCAGGTTATATAATATGTTAAAGTTAGTTTCGAGAATTTGATTATTTTTTCTACGTTTGTAATTGAAGAGTTAAAATTTCTGATCGTACTGTCAACTATTTGTACTTGCTCTTTAAGGAGGGAAACAATGTGTTGATCAGTAGTTTCTACCTTATGTATTGCTTCACCATAATACTCGGCGTCATCTTGATCTAAAGTTCCAAATAGAGTTTTGAAAATTGATCCGATTCCATTAATGATTCCGCGCTTTTTACGCTCGGAATTAGACAAGTCAGTGAGGAGTTGCTCTTTTTCCTTTACCATTGGCAGAAGTTGTTCCATAACCAGAAGAGAAGTGTTGCATAATGATAAAATACTAAAATGGCTTTGTTGACACAGTGCTACCGTTTTCTTTAAATTCACTTCTATAAGCGATATTTTATCCTGAAAAGTTTTCAAATTGATGTGGGCCACCAGTTTCCATGATGTCTCGCAGAAATTTATCGTGCTCACATGATCATAATAGATCCCTGGAGAAGGGTTTATAGTTGAGATGTTTAACTGAGTCGATCCGATCTGAACCCAGGATATTAGTCTGAAACAATAAAGCCAGGTTTCAGTCGGTCGTTGTGAACCTTAACTTTCTTTTTTTTATTAGAATTGTAGAACTCACGGGGGAATTCCTTTCCACAATCTTATATGGACCTGTGTAGTTGGGTGTGAGCTTAGGTGATCTATTTGGGAAAGATCGTTTATTTTCTAAGTAGACAATGTCTCCTACCTTGTAATTGGTGTTTCTGCACCTTTTGTCGTAGTTAGTTTTATTCACATTTTTGGACTGGATCAAGTTCTCGCGAGCTATCGCATTGCTCTTTTGGAGTTTTAAAGTTAAATTATCGAGATAATCATCATACGTATATTTAAACGCAGGTTCTTGGCACAATTGCGATGGAATTGTGGGTTTATTTCCAAAAATTAATTCAAACGGTGTGAACTTTGTTGATATATGGACTGTCGAGTTATACGAGAATGTTGCGAAATCTAACCAATTGTCCCAATCAGTTTGGTCCATTTTGATATAATGTTTGAGGTAATCTGTGAGTGTGGAGTGCACTCTTTCCAGCGCTCCGTTTGTCTGGAGGTGATATGCGGTGGTTTGTAGCTTCTTTATTTTGAAAAGCTTCGATACTTCTTGGAATAGGTTAGAAAGGAAATCTCGACCTTGGTCTGTCAGTATAGATTCTGGAATTCCAAAGTTACACACGAATCTATGTACGAAGACATCTGCGATCGTGATCGCTTCGTGATTCGGTATAGCGTATGCCTGTGTGAACTTTGTTAGATCATCTTGTAAAGTGAGAATGAATTTATTCCCTGAGCTAGTGAGTGGCAATGGGCCTACTATATCAAGCGCAATTCTCTCGAATGGCTTTTGAGAAGTAGTAGTGATTTGCATTGGCTCTTTGTTACGTTTGCGGACAAGTTTATTTTCCTGGCAGGATTCGCAGGTTTTTATGAAAAGCTTAATTTGTTGCTTCATATCCTTCCATTTGTATTTTTGTTTTATTCTTTGGTAAGTTCGATGGAATCCAGAGTGTCCTGATGTGGGGTTGGAATGATTTTCTTTGAGTATTTCGGGAATTAAACCAGGATCAGGATTGATAAGAACATCATGATAAATATTGATTTCTATGCCTGTATTCCTGAATAGGAATCTCAGCATGGACCTGACCTTGTTATGGTGAAATTGGTCGAATCCGTTGCTTAATCTGGGGATTTTGATTGAAGTAATATTTTCTTGAGTTAATATATTCTTGAGTTTCACCAGAAGGTTAAATAAAGTTTCATATTCACCTTGGTCCCAATGATATTTCTTATGTATCAAATAGAATACGGTTATATTATCTTCTTGGTAGAATTTTATGTCTCCAATTTTGAGTTCCAGTGTTTGTAATTTTTCTTTGTGATTGAATTTATTAAATAATTCCATGGAGGGTTTATCGACTATCTGAAGGTCCTCTGGGATACAGGTTACATAATTACCTATAGTATTTGTCAAGGATTCGTTGTGCTCGATGAGGTGTTCGTATGTTATTATCGATGTTGCATTGGCTTTAAGGAATTCGCTATATGAAGGGGTTAGTTGATAAGGTTGATTCAGAAGATTTATATTGGCTGAATTTGTATGTGGAGCTTCTATACGACTCAAAGCATCTGCTACTTGATTTCTAATACCTGGGCGGTATTCAATGTCATAGTCGTATTCCTCTAGAAGTAGTCTCCAACGAACGAGGCGAGAACTGGGGTCTTTAGAGTTGAATAACCAAGTAAGGGGACGATGATCAGTAAAAATCTTGAATTTCCTACCGTAAAGAAAGTGTCGAAAATGTTTGACTGACCATATTATAGCGAGCAATTCCTTTTCGATTGTACTATAATTCGATTCCGCCTTGTTCAGCGTTCGACTAGCATAAGCGATTGGCTTGTCTTTTCCTATTTCACCTTGCGACAGTACGGCTCCTATAGCGAAATTACTGGCGTCTGTAGACAGGTTGAATACTTCTTCGAATCGCGGATATTGCAGTAGCGGTTCGGTGGTGAGGATAGTTTGTAAGGTTCCGAATGCCTCCTGCTGTTGACTCGTCCATTTGAAAGGAGTGTCCTTTTTTAGAAGTTTGGTTAAAGGTTGTGACAACTTGCTAAAATTTGGAATGGAACGTCGATAATATCCTGCTAAACCCAAAAATGCTCGTATGTCCTTCACGTTCTTGATTTGCGGATAGTCTGCAATAGCACTAACCTTTTAGGGTCGGGTTTGACTCCGTCCTCAGTGATCAAGTGCCCTAAGTACATAACTTCCTTACGCAAGAACTCGCATTTTTCCGGTTGAATTTTCAGGTTATACCTGGAGAGGCGCTCAAATACTTCTCGTAGACGTTTGTTGTGTGTCTCGAGATCTCCAGCGTGTATCACAATATCATCGATGTATGCGAAACAACGATAATTATTTACTCCTGCTAATACGGTGTTCATCAGTCTTTGAAAAGTTGATGGACTGTTTTTTAAACCAAATGGCATTCTTTTGAATTGGTAGTGTCCAGATGGTACAGAGAATCCTGTTTTCTCGGCATCCTTGGGGTCCATCTTTATTTGGTGAAACCTGAAGCTAAATCCACAGTGGAAAAGTACTTGGAGTGACCAAGTTGGTCTAATATCTCGTTGATGTTAGGTAATGGATAAGCATCCCCGATGCTACTAGGAACCGACATCTGGATTTTAGTTCTGGAATATCTAGATAGACGTAAGTTGTAACAGTTTGGCAATTTAATGTTGAAATTCGGCCTGTATTATATTTGCGTTCCTCGCAGTGGCCGTTTCCGTGCGAGGAACTCTGGAGTTTGTCGAAAAGATTGTTTTGAAGAGCAGCCGGATCGTTTATTGTAGCTACGCTGGATTGTCTTTGACTATTATTGAATGTGGTGTTTGCACTAACAGCGTTAGGTCTATGATCATTTTTCCATTTGTTATTATACTGTCGCTTTCGACATTCATGGATTAAATGACCAACATTTTTGCAGTAGTTGCAAATTTTTTTGTTGACATAAGCGTTGTTACCTATTTGCCGGATATTTTGTTTTTGAAACTGGTTATTTGTAAACGACTGAGGTTGGGAGAAGTTCTTTCTACCCTGATTCTGGGACCTACAATTGAAACTTGTGTGCCCATTTCGATTGCAATTCGTGCAGAATCTGCTGTTACTATTTCCAACATTTTGGTACCTTGCTATTTCCAACCTGGATTTGAGTTCTTGTTCTTCACTTAATGCGAGACGAATGGCATCTTCCAATGTATTTGGGTTTCTTGCTTTGACTATCATAGCCACTTCTCTGTTTAAGCCCATTAGGAATACATTGAGAGCCTGTGTTTGCAGCATTTCGGTGTGAATATTGCGTCTCTCATCATCCAGAGTATCATCCAAAGTTCCCAATAATTTAATATAGCAGTTCTCCACTCTATTTGCAAATGAAATAACACCTTCATTCGCATTTTGTTTGCATGAATGCAATTCCAATTGCCATTGTGCTTGAGTACGACGGTCTGTGTAGCCATCTAATAGGTACTGCTTTAGTGACTTCCAGTCAGTAAAATCACGATTTTTTATTAATAATCTAGCCTTGTCACAGATTTTAGATTTGATGATTGTAAAGAGAAGTTTTTTATTTGCCTCACTCAATAATGAAAGAGCCATCGTGCAATTATCTAGAAATTCGTGTAGCTTATTTCGATCACCATCGTATTTGATAAGCATTCTCTCGGCCATTTCCAATGAAATGAAAGAGCCAGTTGAAGTAGAACTTGAAGGATTTGTGTTAGGCATTGTTAAATCGCACACAGAAAAATATAAAAATTGGAAAAATTGGGAGTTTAAGAACGAAAGTCTCGAGTTTGACCCAGAAGAATAGACAGGAATTGGAATTAGAGAAAATAGCAATATAAATTGGCAGGAATTGAAATTAAAGAAAATAGCTATAAATTGAATTAGCGACCGTTATACAATATTTATCACAGAAATAGAAATTGTCACTTACAGCAGTATTAAAAGAATGTCCATGTTGTATCCTTCCTTCTTGGCGGTGGCTGATTTTGCGGAATTGGAAGATGTAGTTAATTAAGTAGTAGAGCTTGTAGAACTTGTAGAATTGGTAGAATTTGCAGAATTGGTAGAATTTGTAGAACTTGTAAGATTTTGTACAACTTGTAGAATTTTTAGAACTTGTAAGATTTTGTAGAACTTGAAGAATTTGTAGAATTTTTAAGATTTTGTAGAACTTGTAGAATTTGTAGAACTTGTAGAATTTGTAGAATTTTTAAGATTTTGTAGAACTTGTAGAATTTGTAGAATTTTAAGATTTTGTAGAACTTGTATTTTCAGGAACCAGTGGATGCAGTGAAATCTTCAGAGACAGTGAAAATTGTGAGACTCTTACCGGACCTTTTGTTGTGGGGTCTCCTTATACTCTTCTTCAGTATCTAGTAAGGAGAAATATCCCACTTCTGACACCAAATTTTGTAATGGGTCGGGTTGATCTTCTAATTATACACTGAACTCTTGGATTTATATATATATTTTCACATAACAGCTATAACATTTCACTTTGTAGCCAAACTCGAACTGCTGATTGAACACAACTATCTGGTTTTATATCATAAGACGTGCCTTTTCGGGCATAGGCGTTACGTCGAAATGTCAAAGAGTCATGAGAATCGAAATCACGTCTGTTTACTCTAAACAAACGGAAAGAATTTCTAAACTAGATTACTTCGAATTATCGACGAGAAAATTAAATAATGAGTTTGGAAGTTATTGACATTTCTTTTGTGGGTGAATCAATTATTAGACAAGACTGTTTAGAATAGGATAATTTTGGTTTGTGAAGCATATCTGCGGATGTTAGCTAGAAACGAGATAGTTGGTTCTTTCCATAATTATGAAGAATAATTCGGAGAGTTCGAACTTTGATACATGAGATTTTGTATTATAACATAGGCGTAACAGTTGATTTTGGGGTAGGTACATTACACAAGAATTCCCTAGCTTCTCCACTGAAATGTGCTGGCCTCCCGCCATGCATGAACCACATTGTGTTTCTTACTAAAAGTGACACATTCTCGAGCAATAAAGGTAACTCTCCCTCAAGATATTGCCGATAAGCGGGAACGTTTAGTCTGTAAAGTAAAAAAAAGGACCCAATCAAATAATTTCCAATTATTCCAACCCAAACATTTAGTGATAATTGTTCTTGATGATGAGAGTCTTCAATCCAATGAGGGTTTTCCTCAGCCCAATAATGATTATTGTGAAAATTTATGATAGCAGTTCTCGAAAAGTTAGCTTCGTCTGTGAACATTATTTCACTATCAAAATAAGCATTTTCCCTAATTTTATCTAAGAACCATAGGTAGAAACTCAGTCTTGAAGAAAAAACTCGAGGAAGTATAGTTTGGACGCGTTAAATATGAAACGGGTACAATAAAAAGTCGTGAAGAATCCTCCAAACTAGAACATGTGAAATATTCAACTGATTTTCAATTTTTCTTGTACTTATATGAGAATTCAAATCAATACAATTCAAAACTGCTTCCTCAATATCTGGAGTTCTCATAGTTTGAGTTGCACCTTTTGAATGATTATTTGCAGTAAACGTACCAGTTTCCCTCAAAGCCTACTAGTCATTTTTTTAATTAGAAGTGCTTCCAATTCAGCATACAATCATTTAATAATTGTTTGCTCAAGAACGGTGGGAGATGCGAAAAAATTACAAGTGTCAAAAAAGTTTCTAAATTGAACGAAGATGACGAAAACTGATTGTACACTGATCAGTGGCGTACTGCAAAAAAGTTTGAAGGGGCAAAAGAAGTTATAGCTCCGGAAAAGAAAACACCTTGTAGATTCTAGTTTAAATTTAGGACATGTAATGATCGAGGCTGTAAAAAATAGCTTGCATTCCAAATTTGGGCTGAATATCTCAAGAACTGCAGGAGTTTTGAAGAAAAAATCAAATTTTTTCCGGAAATTTCAACACCTTGTAGCTCCGTAACAAAGCTTTTGCGGACCTATGTTTATATGAACTTTTTTTCTTGAAATTGCACGTAGATTTATCCCCTCAAGTTGTGACATACTATTATGTAACACCCTGTATAGACGCCTTCACAACCAACTTGAAAACTCCACTATTGTCAAATCTATCAGTCTTCTCATTATTAATGAAAAATTCTTGAAAGAGTTTAATGCGGGTTTTGAAAGCTATATTTTTATGCTATTTTGAAATGGCATTTGCAATCTTTTCGCTGATAGAGCCATAATATCTACCTCAAATCAGTCCGTTTTGAAAAATATAACTGAAAATCTATCCAATGAACCAATTTTTAATTTCAATTATTGTTCAAATGATATGAATATTACTACTAATAAAATGTAAATACAAATGTTTGAATATATAACTTGGTTTATCGTTTTTCAGATTTAATTTATTTGTTTTCGATTTCTACTTTACGGTCATGGAGAAAATACAGTTCCTTACTCGATAAGAATGAAAAAGTTTCTTATTAGTTGCTACCAAAAATGAAATTTGAAATATTGAAATTGTGTGTTAATTTCTTGACGCAGATTAGGTACATACAAATGAAAGTACTAGAAGTAGTGTATTTTTGTTACACTATAGACAATTTTTCAATTCGTAGATAAGTGCTACCTTGAATTGTACAGATCAAGAGAAAAATAATGTAGTATGCAGTATGTAATTCTTCTTTGAAATGATGATCAATATACTTCTTGATGAAGTTAATATTTAAAGCTGTTGTGATGAAGAAGTTTGGAATGAAAAACAATTACTTTCCAATTGTTCTTCACAGCCTTCCAATTGTTTTATAGTTGTATTCATCAGATTATTAACTCATTAGTCAAATATCCATACCTACTCATTCATATTTCTCAATTTGCAGCTACGTAGACTTGCATCGGTCACAACAAATTGCATCAATCGCTAGAAAGTATCAACTGCTACAAAGAGGGCCATGAAACGTAAAGCACGAGCAAAAGGTTTCTAAGGTGTGTATCTATTCATAATTAATTGTCATTACCGAGAAATCATATTTTTTCGATTCGTCTGCAAACGATAATAGAAACACATTCGAATGATTGTTGACGTCGTGATCTCGAAATGAAAATGAACTTGTTATTTATTATGCAATTACATGAACGCTTTGTCATATGTTGGGAAGTATTAGAAGGAGGAATAATCATAGACATTGTCAAAGCTATAAAGGGTGTTCAAGTATAGCAGACATATCAGACAGAAATAGTGGACCAAGATCTGGGACCCTCCATACCCATGTCTATCTGTCTATTAAGAGTGATTTCACTAGTGTTCAAAGTCAAATGATTTCCAAATATTCCCATAGATTCATTTTTCTTTATTTGTCACAATTATGAAGAATTTTGATATCATCTAATGTTATTGAATGTTTTTGTATGCTCACATATTGGAGAATTATTGTCAGAGTATAAATGTTCCTTAAATATAGCTTCTAAATTTTTACCAGTCTACCCAACATCACCGATTCAACTTTTCCCATGTATTCATTCAATCACTTAAATCACAAACTAGCAGTTTATAATTCAATGATCATCTGGTTTCCATAGACAAAATTATCCAACGTGAAGAAAAACATCAAGTAACGCAATTATTATATATCATAAATGATACTTACTTGAAAAAATATGCATGTTTCAACTGTCCAACAACCTGACCAACCATTTTTTCGAATTTTACAATAATCACCTCTTTCTCAAGTGGTCTCGACTCGAGCAAATTTATTATTCAATGCTAAAAGAACACACAAATTCCAAAAATAAGGAGTTCACAAAATTGTTTGCAATGAGATTACGGTAAGAATTTCGAAACCATACTTAAAGAACATTTATACTCTGACAATGATTTTCCAATATGTGAACATATAAAAAGCACGAAACATTCAATAATATTAGATAATATCAAAATTCCTCATAATTGTGATAAAGGAAAGAAAATGAATCAGTTGGAATATAATTAACGTTGTGAAAACTCATGTGAAATTACCCTCATATCCAGTTAGACACTTATACCTCTCCACTACTTAATATCAATTAGGCTAGTATCTATACAAGTAAGTTTATTTTCTGCAGTTAATCGTTCGAAAATGACTTGTTGAAACTGGTCGTGTTTGTAAAACCAAAATTGTGGAAAGTATGAAATATATTCTACTTCATTTTCAAGAAGTAAATAAATCAGCACTAATACTCACTACGTCGTTGTAACAAAGTTGAAATTTTTATTTGACAATATGTTCCTACAGGTACTTGTAAGAGTGAACCATATCACAGGTTGGAGGTTTTGAAGGTATATGAAAGCCTTACTTATCTACGTTGAAGAATGGCAGATCAATATTCTACATCGCCAGACTTTTTCCGTGAATCCTAATGCCCGCCAGGCGCGTTTAAATTTCAAAAAAAAAAATAGCGCTCTAGCGTCATAGTAACGAATTTGTATTTGATATCTGTTGTTTGGGGTACTATTTTAGGACCTTTTGTGAACATTCAGACTGATGCGAAAATCGAACATCCCCTAAACAGAATGAAAGTTATTAGGGTGGAAACTTCGTCATTTTAAAATAATTCAACGTAAGAAATCAATATAGCGCTGGAGGTTGATATAAAAACGTTTATTATAACGATTGAATATTTCACCACTTCATTTTTTCATATGTATTCTTTAGCCTGAAGATAATAACCAATCAATATTGTCAAAGATTTCAATGAAATTGACTTTTCTTATATTTATTTTACATTTTGACAGCTAGAAACGTATCCCTTATTATCAAATATAAATAACCATATCATATTCATGGTATACGTATTCATACACGCAACCAAATTCATATGGAATCACTCGGTATTTCACATTATTGATTGTTTATTGATAATTTCTGATAATTTCTGGAAGCAACAGGCATCAGTGTATCAGTCGACACGATACGTCAAAGTTCCAGAGCTAACCAGACAACAAAAAAACAGAATTGGTGTATCGAACACCAAACTTGGAATATTGAGAATTGGCGAAATGTTCTTTTTCGGATGAAACCAGAACTGGTGTTCGAACAGATGACCGCCAGATTCGGGTTATAAGGGGTCATGGAAGACAAGTTAGATTCCGAAATACCAAGGGGGCAGTGTGATGTTTTGGGGTGGCGTTATACTGGGAGGCAAAACAGATTTGATTTTGTTTCGTACGAGTGTAACGTACGTGGATCTAGTGCTGGAGCCCATAGTGAGACTCTGGCGAGGTTCCCACGGTGAGAATTTCACTTTTATGCAAGATAATGCTCCTCCGCATACCAGCAACCTTGCGCGACATTATCTTGAAACAGAGGGAATCGCTATTTGGGACTGGCCAGCTTGCTCTTCAGACCTTAATCCTATTGAACATTTATGGGATAATTTCAAAAGGAAAATTAGACCGCGCCAGGATAATTCAAGAACCCCACAACAGCTCATCCAAGCCGTCACAGAAGAGTGGCAGAATATCACCCCAGAGGAGATCGAAAACCTCATCCAAAGCATGCCTAGACGGATTCAGGCTTGTATCAGGGCAAGAGAAAGTAATACAGGCTACTGTGGTCAAGAAAAAAACACCTACTCTGTGTATATTATTTTCTTCTTCTATTTGTTTCTTTCTTAAAATAAACCTTAATTTATTTATTTTTTCAATTGAAATTTCTCGAAAAGGATCATTTCAAACAATCCTTCGAAATTTCCAAAATCCCTGAGGTAATATTCAAAATATCGGGTGATTGCATATAAATTTGGTTGTGTGGATTCAAGGAACATATACTCCGAGGATATAGAGCTTATACTGTATTCACAAAGGGAATAAGATGTCGAAAAATATGTTCCTGCAAAGAGAGATCGAGAAAAGGAATTTTCTCTATGTATTTCACTTAACCAGTATTCATTCATTTGCTGAAACGTATAAAGTGTTTCAATAATAATTAAAGCAGTCGAAAACTTAATTTCAACTTCGTTCCAATCTTTACTATACTGGCAACATTTATGGTTCAAACAGTACCAAAGATTATGTGATTCGAAAACGAATACGTCCCTTTTTCTACTAGCCTATAATAAACAAAAGTGAGTAGAAACACGTGCATGGGTATAATAGAATACTTATACCATGAATGTTCCATACAAACAATGAACCCATACAGAAACAAGCCACTACCAACTGAGTAACCGATCTTAAAAAAAGGCGGAAGTTGGTGTAGTTCCAGATAAGCGGAAGGTTTTATGGGTGGGGAAGTCGTGGAGAAAATATTAAATTTTTTCAGGTTATTTTCGTGAATTTATATGTGGAATACGCTAAGTGTATTCGGTTAGATTTGGTACGAAGGAAGTTTGACAAATCAGTGACTCTCGTAAGGCAATACATTCAGTTATTTTTTCATTACAAATTAGTGGCATCAACCACTTAGGGTTTTCAGCGGATAATACATACAAAATATAAGACATAATAATAATTATTACGTTAATACGTGGTAGTTGATCCTGATCATAATAAGAAATTCAATTATGTATTATACTATCGTTGTATTCGAAAATTTCACACCTAAATATTCAATAAAAACTCCATTCAATCAATACAAAAATTGAAACAGGTTCAAACCCCAATCAAATCATATTTAATTAGTTTGGATGTAGATAACATGTTTTCCAACATCCCAGGAGAAGAGTGCCTTCCATTGGTCTTAAACAAATCACACTTTAATCCGATTGTACAAAATGATTTCATGTTTTTGCACTAGTTATGCCTACAACACAATTATTTCAAATTCAGTAACAAATTTTATGAACAACCTCACGGTTTACCGATGGGTTCTCTATCGAGCTCTTCACTAGCTGATATTTTCATGGCGTATACTGAAGATATCATATTCAGTTCCTCCAAATCGAAATAAGTACATTTTTGGTATAGATATGTAGACGATATACTAGCATATTTAATAGGAATCTCTAGACAAGAGCCTTTGCTCTTGTAGTTGTCAGACTGCATACGTTCCGTATTCGTACGAAGGTTGTTCATGTTTCCTCTGTTTAATTTATCTTCCATGACTTGTAAGCTCTGCTCTTGGCTGCAGAAGCTCTTTCGCATGTTGAACCATGGCATCCCTCATTCATGGAATGAGGGATGTAGAGATCCATTCCTGCATGAATGATTTCTGTAAAAGATTCAGTACACACAATGATCTCAGGATCTGAAAGGCAAACATCACTGAATGGGAAGCACGAAAATGATTCACGCAGCTCATCCCTATTAGCACGGTTACAGTGCCAAATGCGTCTGGGTGGTTTAGGTTCTCGGTTTAGCGGCAACAAAATGGTTCCAGTAGCAGATAAAAGGTTGTAGTTTGAGTTGCCTAGCGGCGCTGAGACTTTCACTCCAAAATCATCTGGATCTGAAATCAAAAAGAGATCCAAGGTGTTCAGGAAGTCGGTTGGGTGATCTGGTATTCTTTTCAGTTCGTCGACTAACTGCGTTAAATTATGGCTGATTGCGAAAGTTTCAGCCTGTCTTAACGCTTCATTTATGCTTATGCTTATTGTTGTGGCGGAGCCAGTTGGTGTTGTGAACGTTGAAGTCACCAATACTTAATATGATGATAAAGGGCATTTTTTGAGGCGATTATCCTTAATAGTCCCTGTTGCCTTTAAACCTCTTTCTCCCAATGATTTTACAAGGTGAGGGCTGCTAAATTAATCATCAAAAATAATGTGATCTGACGTTTCAGATATACATTCTAATACTTCCAAAACGACTCTAGAGCCAAGAGGTTATGAACTTTTCACTACAATTCCCTCGCTTACAGTAGTTGGTTTTGCACCACAGTAGGTTTCAAATTTGTAACAATATCCAGTGAAGCTGCAGATCATTTAGTCTTCAAGGCCAAATCGCATACTTTTTGCAGAATGATGACCAAAATATTTAATGATAGCTTCATCTATAGACAACTGAGAATGAAAAATTCCTCACTGTTGAAAGTTTCTATTTATAATTTCCAAAAGAGGCCTAACTTTGTACATTTTGTCATTTCTATGAAGCTTTGAACTATCAGCAAAATGCAAGAATTTTATATCCTGAAACCGATTTCTTGACATAGCTTTGAACACTAATAGCTTAGACATATCCTCATACAGACTACATAACAAACGTTCCTTATGTAGCCTGTTGTATCCACTAAACAGTAATATTTAGACAAAAATCTTGATATCTTGTGCAGGAACAAAAACCGAACGATTGTTTTTCTGAGTTGCATATAATTGTGATTGTTCTTCTATAAGTTTTAAAATATCTTCATCCATTAGCTTTTCGAAGATTTCTATCGGACTGTCGTTTTTCAATACTGTTTTCAGAATATCTAGACGGTTGGTATAACCATGCATTCAATTCATGCATCAAATGCATCCTCAGATTGGTTGAACTTTTGGAATTATTTCCTTTTTTTGATGGATTTTTTTGTTTTATCCATTCTTGAAGTGGCATATTGTTGCCATAAACTTCGTCATAATGTAACTGAATTTCCCTTGGTATATCTTGGGACAGGTCGGAAGGATCGCATTCATTTTCATCTACATCCTCTTCATCTGCTTCAGGAGGTATTACATTAATATATACGTTATGATAGTTATGATTACTAATATCTTCAAGTGCTGTGTCAAACCAAATTTATCACGAAATATCATAAGCTGAGTCTAAAATAAATTGAATTCGAATCACAGTTTGACCCCATAAAAACCCATTGACCTAAAATAAAGACAGCAGCAAAAACATTATAAATAAATAAAAGTAATATTTAATAATCTACATAAAGTATTGTACTACATACCTGAGATAATTTTTTCAACTTTCAATAAACACAATCTAACAGTAATACCAGATTTCCCTATTTTTTGATAAATTAAATGAAGCCATCTATTTGTATAGACTCACAAGTTATCTTAGAAGTCCTTTATATTGACTTGGCATTGATGATATTGAGAACAATGGCATCAAATGGGTTAAATTAGCGCCTATTATAACCTAACAAGTCGAACTCCGCCTCAACAGACTTTACGCACCTATCTTTGTCAATGATTTATCAAACAGCCCTCGTATAACCAAAAACGAACAAGAATACTTGAAAATATTCGATACAAAGGTACTAAATGAATGCCTACATGAAATAGAAAAGTGTTACAGTTCAATGAACCTCCGGAAATAAAAGATACATACGCAATGCTTCCTCTGAATTACGATAATTGATGATAACAATTGAATGTGCAACAGTTTTTCTAGAAAGAGTTTGTGCGATTGATATCAATTTATTTTTATTTATTTTATGGTAATTTATTTCCTAATACCACGAATGCAGATTATTTCGAATCTCAAATATTTTTCTGCGTCACATATATGCCCTTCTATGTCGCGTAGAAAATTACATGTGAATCCATTTTGATATGTTTCCAGGACCTGATCAAACACAACAAAGAAACAAGAAAATGTTCTACTTTTGAAGACAGTAATGGTGAAAGGTGTTTACAAAAATTTATAATTTTGTACTTTGTTCGAATTTTTCCTCTGAAAACTTATCCAAAACCGTAAAGAACAAACCTCTGTAACAATTTCGAATTTTGTATTATTCAACATTTTTCCAAATCATTGTCAACAAAGAAAAATGAATAATTGTGAGTTATCATGAAGACTTCATACTATTTCCTCTTTCAGTGTTTCTCTTCATTCCAATAATTCGGTCAGTTTTTCCAATTTTCATAATGAACATTTTAAAACATAAAAATATGGAAATTAGTCAAGTCACTTTTCTTCAACAGAAGTTGAAAATATCAGAGCTCTTGGAAAATTAATATGAACTTCTGTAGAAGCAATCATTAAATTTTTAATATTTCTTGTAGATTCGTTTCTCAAAAAAGTACGAGATAAAGTTTATTGTATAAGTTTGAAATTCATTTAATATAAGATGCTCACATTTTGGTACGTATGTCTAGCACTTCATAACACATACTACAATTATTGAATTAGAGTCAGTGTTATTTTATTTAGGTCCGTAAACTGGATTTTATGTAGTAGAACAATTCAGTCGAAGGTGAATTTAGAGTATTGATTCATAATGTAGGTTATTATAGTGTGTGTTTGAAGGAAAATTTATCTTACCTAAGGATTCCAGCGAGAAATCCCGAAACTGATGATTTTTGATTCCGATAGGACTGGTTTTATCGTTGACTCACAGCATTGAAATAACCCCTTAAGCCTTCACTAACTTTTTCTTTCAAATACTTTATTTCAAAACGTTCGGTGTAATTGATTCGGAGCAACTAGGTCTTGTGGATTCTGGTGATGGAATAGAAAAAAAAAGAAGATAGGTGCAACATTTTGCTCTTTTCTAGAAAGCCTAGAAAAAACAAACTTTGTTGACCTACAAAAGAACCTTTATATATATTTGAGCACTCCAATCACCTCAAAACCCGAGTGTTTTGTGCTAAAACCAACCTTTCAATAGATAAATTAGTAAATTGACTTTTCGTTAGAAAATACAGTTTATTATGTTTCTCGATTTAGTTCTTAAATCCATGTACATATCTGCAAAAAGGATATTTATATTTCATTACTATCTGGATGAATGAGTAGCTTCAAAAATAATATTTACGAGAGATGAATACAAAACTTAGTGTTTTCATTCTTAAATATGCATATTGTATAATAAAATTATGATTTTGAATAGAAAGAAACATGAAATATTGAAATTTATCGATCCCCTAAGTCTCCTTGGTGAACTGTAATAATAATATAATGAGAAATACAAAAGTTTACACCGTGCTTTGTGTTGACAGACGGTAAGTTGCTTTTCTATGTTCAGATATATAACCTCATTTTTATAACCTCACCAAAACAATTATTTGCTAGACTGTTTACTTGATAATTTGAGTTTTGAATATGTTGAAGTGCGAGGTTTGCAATAATCCCCTGGAGAAAAATTACAAATGTCCAACATGTTTAATAAAATAGTAAGTATTTTGTTTCAGTAAGAATATTGGAAAAATATTTTTTTTTGCAGTTGTTCAAATCAGTGCTACAAAAAGCATAAAGAGCAATGTACAAGTAATTTGAATAATCAATCTGACGATCCCACAAAGGTAGAAAGTAGACCATCTGAAAACAAATCAAGTATTACAAGTCGACAGTTGGTACCATTAGAGAAATTGGAATCTCTTCGTAAGTTGTGTACTTGTTTTTCGATAACTTTGAATTTGAAGATATGATTTGCTTTCAGGGCATGATAAATCGCTTCAAGAATTATTAGAGAACCCCCATTTGAGAAATTTGTTGAAAACTATTAACGAATCTGATATTCCTGAAGATATAATGCAGAAGGCTATGCAGGAACCTTTGTTTACAGAATTTGCTGATGTGTGTTTGAAAAAATTGGATCCTCCATCTGACAATGAAACATAATACTTTTTCAATGCATATACGTGGCTGCTGTTTTCAAAATGATCAGTTCCTAGTTGTTGAACAAGAAGCAGATTAAATGTTATTGAAGAAACACAATTTCTGAAGTTCTTGGTGATTTAGATATTTAATATATGAAAATATTTTATAAGCATATAGGAAGTCTATATTAAAAGTTATTCTTTCTTTTAGTTGAGCAGTTTTCATTTCCCACATTTTTTATGGTTCGATATATTTAATTATCGACAGGATAGTGAAGTGCTTTAATATTCTTGTATATGAAATGTGATTGGTAGTGATTTCTTAGAAAATTGAGTTTTTTCTATCGAGGTTTCAGTTATTTCAAGGATGAGTAATGAAACAAATTCTCAGAATCAGAATATAGAATAAAACTGCATAACAGATGTTTCAAAGGATATTTGACTCTTATGGAGTGGTGAACATATTTGTTGATTTTTTGTTGTAATAATTGCTTAAATTCAATAGCGCGGATACATTGTGAAGAAATTTTGTATATTTCTTTGTGACAGCTGTAGCTAAAAAGAGAATGCAAATCGATTTATCTATTTTTCATTTTAAAATGTTTTTAATAAGTTTTCATGTAGGGAAAAATTGAAAAAAAGACTGAAAATTCGAGGAAACTGAAGTCCTTTTTACCTAGAGATTTTTTTGGTGAAACAAAATCAACTATTCAAAAATTAAAAATTCATAATTCCGTTCTTTATTCTGCTTGTTACTGTGGTGGAAATGTTTTCAGAAGAAAATAATTCAGAACCAGGACAAAAGAAATTGGAAAATTGCAAAAATAGTAATTGGCTATAAAAATGCAATTTCTGTTCTTTTTATGTTATGATGTAGTTGAAGTTTTTAGGAAAAAAATTTGGGGCAAACAAAAGAAGAAAACTTGTAAAGTGCGGCAAACTGAAGAATAACTTCTATTAGAATTTAACATACCAAATCTAAAATTCAAATTTATTGAGGAGAAGTTTAGATTTGTTGGAGAATTATTTTTCCAGTAAGCCACCAGTACCAAGAAATGCCATCAAAATCAAATCAATCACAAATGTCAATCTTCTGGTTCCCAGAAACCTGTTAATACTGTATATTACCACCACAAGAATTACTTCATGACATCTACGATTCATACTTAAAATCAATGACATAACATTTCGATCCAATTCGTTTCAAATTTCAATCCAGTCTGTTCCGAACCTCATTGACGGGAGCTGTCTGGTTTTTTCTGGCTTCCTAATCTTATATTGAGAATGTTCCAGGCATGCTTCATGGGGTTGAGGTTTGCAGGCCACTCCACTGAAGTAATTTCATGATCTTAAAGGTAGTTCCTAACAGTATGAGCTTGGTGAGAATGTTTTCACCCATGTTTATGCAAAATATTCTTCTAAAATGTCTTTAACGTAACTCTGAGCATTCAGGATTCCATTATTAACGATGACCAGATCAGCGCGGGCGTTCAATGAAATTCCTCCCCACGCCAACACTATCATTGAATCTCCACCAAAACCATAGATGGATATAAAGTTGCACTGGGAATATCTTTCATTTCAACAGCTGTAGACTAGGGAACGTCGATTGCAATGAAAAAGACAAAATACCTATAAACAAAACTCTCTCCCAACTTACATGTTCGCTGGCAAAATTTTTGATGCGCTGAGGTTAGAGGTGGGCCTCGAGCCTCAGCCCCTAAGACGTTGTCGTATTGCTCCAGTGCTAATTTGCACTCCACTGTTCTGTCGAAGGTGTCTAGAAGTAGCGAAACGTTGTCTCAAGGAGGCAATTCTTAAATAACCTTTTGGACGAAGTGCCTAGCTTTGGAGCAGTTGCTTGTAAAATTGAGTTGCAGACATCTCCGTTATTCATTTTTGTATTATATTCCGCCTTCAACACCTGCCAATGATTATGTTATTTTGTGTGAGTACTTGGAATTGCTCGAGGTACTTTATAAAAGAAATCTTGTACTGTAGGGCGACTTTGCCAGAGCTTCACGAGTCATTTATGGGTACACAAGAATCGGAAAGATCTGTTTGGGAGCTTATGAGGTTTTTTGACTTGCGTCAATACAATGGGGTGCGTAATGCTAGCGACGGTATTTTGGACTTGATTTCGTCTAACCTGCCCTGCCGAGTTGACCGCGACATGTCACCCTTTTTGAAGGAAGATAACTTCACCCGGCTCTGCTATGTCATTTGAACCTCAGTTCGGACAGTTGCGTCAAATCCTCTGGTAATTCGAATTTTGAGCCTTTCAATTTTCATAAAATCGATATAGCTTCGCTCTGTGAAGACTTACTAAGTGAACAATTCATTGCCCTGGCAGTATAAACTTTCTTGTGAATGATTTTTTTAAGAAACTATACAATGCAATCAGCAAATCAGTCCCAGTTTATCGTAAACAAAATAGGAGATACCCCACATCAGGAGTGCTCAAACTTGAACTGCTGGCGATCTACCTCAATATTTTTAGACAACTTACGATTGACTCTGAGAGGCTGCAAGTACTGGGTTGTCGTACATACACGATACCTACCTAGGTAGGTTGTACCGTAGCATATATAGATATTAGATTTCCGCCTAATATACATTATTTAAGTCAAAGTTTGGGTTAGGTTTATTTAGGTTCTTTTCTATGATATCAATGAAAAAACTCATAGTTATTCAAAATTGCGAGTTTATTGGTTGTTACAAAACAAAAGAGTTACATATGGTGTTGAACTTAACTAATGAGTGACTTTGGATGTTGAAGCGTGGCACTGCATGTCCTCAGCATACTTTTCATAGGATGGTACGTAACCACTGAGTGCTAATCGCAAGCATGGTGGCATATGATCGTCAGTTAGTCGATTGCGATTGTTAAACTTAATTATCTTCACTTTAGAAAATACAGACTCGCACAAGTAAGTTAACCCAAACATTGCCGTCAGTTGAAGGGCAATTTGCCTTAGATTCGGATATTTATCTTCAGATATAAAACACCAGAAATTTGTATCTGATGCTGTAGCTTTGAGATGTATATCTGATATAATCTGCACCAACTCATTTTCAACAGAACATGAGTTCATATTAAACTGAATTGCTATTTCAATGGCTTATTCTTCAATGTTTTTACATGAAAGAGGATAACTCATAAATGATATTATATATAAACTATATTTGCAAATTTACTGCAATCATAAAAATGCATTCCAAATTGTCCCAAAATATTTGAAAATTCAGCCTCATACGTATCATAATTCAACGGAGGAATCCTTGCTTTCAAAGACGGAAAATGTTTCAGATCCTTTCTTTTCAGTTGATCTATCTTAAGTTGCAATTTACTTTTGAATGCGTTTACTGCGCTGATCATCTCAATAATAGTTTTTCCTTTACCTTGAAGCTCCAAGTTAATGGTGTTTAAGTGCATTGTGATGTTAGTTAAAAATGCCAAATCAGTCAGCCATTTTTCGTTTTTCAACATCTGAGTGTTATTTCGGCAATAATTTTTGAAACCTTTCTAGAAATTTTCCGCGACTAACCACCTGACGTCCGTGTGATGAACTAAATAGTGTGTTCAGCTGACTCCCTATCTTCCAACTGCAACTTAAAGAGCCGCCGTTGCAAGCTACGTGTAATGTTTGAATTCACAATTTTTGTTGGAATTCCCATAATTTCTTCCGTGTTTAAAACTTTTGAACACAAAACTTGTTCATATATAATGCAATGCTTGTAGTTTTTTACAAAATTGAAGGAAACGTTATATATATCTTCGCCACGGTTCTTCCCCGTTAGAAGAATGATTGTCAAAAATTCTTCCTTAGCCAACATGTCATTGAATACCATCCATATAAAAATACACAGCTGGGCAGGGTCTGTCATATCGATGGATTCGTCGAACTATAAAAGTATGTACATTTCATGATGTCATGTTTCAGTTTATCTTCCACGCTCTGACTCATGACTTCAATACGCCTTGTGACAGTCGGACGAGATAACTGAAGTTCTCTAATAGCAGACATGATTTCTGTTTCATTTTTAAATTCTCCAAATTAAGTCTCACCCGCTTCAATAAATGCTTCCTTCACAACCGATCCATCTTAGAATGGTTTATTGTGTTTCGTCAATATATGAGATATTTTAAAAGACGCGATCGTAGCACCTTTTGACAATTTGGCTGGTCTTGTGAACATGGTTTGTTCTGTTTTCAAACAAGATATCTAATCACGTACTTTTCGTTTTCTTAATTCACACTGTGGCGGAAAATCCTTTTCATAGTTTTTATGAACTGTTTTATGACGCCTCTCTAAGTTACCACGCTTAGGTATTGCAACTGACGCACCACAAATAAGACAAATGCACTTATCCTACACAATAAAAAAGGGAAATTCTTCTTCCTAATCGTTATTAAAATAATACGTTCTCTGCACTCATTTTGTACTATTTAATAATAAACTTTGTATCGACGTAGCATTGCCTTCAAGTTATAATATTATTCCTTATCGAGTATGAATAAAAAACGTGGCATTTCTTTGACGAGTACCGCGCGTTCCTTTGATAAAGCCGCCTTTTGCCGCTTGCAGAGTGTTATTTTATCACGTAATGAATATTTGTAGTTTAGTTATAATACCTACTTATTAAAAAATGTTTCCTTCTCGAGATCAACTCAGAAAATCACTCGCGATCGACCGTTTGAGCACCCCTGCCTCACATGGTACAAAAAAGAAATCAGTGATGGTGTTAAATCTAGGAATCGGATGAACAAAAAGTTTATTAAAACAAAGAACGATCACTATCTCGATTTGTACTGTGAATTGAGAATGTCAGTTAAAGCCAAGATCAGGTCTGCATATAGGGAGTACTTGGATAGCTCGGAAAATAGTTTTAGGAAGAAGCCTAACAAATTTTGGTATTTTGTTAGGAATAAACGCACCTGACGTCATGTATTACCAAGATGAGAGACTGGATAGCCCCAGAAGATCGTTTCCGCATTCGCTTTGTTTTTCGTTGGGGTATATGGTGTTATGGATTTAGATGTCAGTATTGATGACGTTATCTCGAAAGGCGTGGTTGATTGTCGCGACTCGAATATTATATTTTTCCCTTAACTGAATAAGATATTTTGCTTGTGAATAAAAATATGAAACCTAAAGCTAGTTTTGGGGAAGACCGCATACCCTGTTTTATAGTAAAGGGTATCAAAGGGGGGATAGTAGCTCCGCTATGTTTAATTTTAAATCCTGTGGCCCTGCTTTGCTGCTTTGCAAAGGTTTTTGAGCTTCTATTGCATGAATCTTAAGCATTGCAGCTGAGCCAATCAAGTTCGGACCGGAAACGTGGTTTTGAGGTCAGTAGATCAACTGTAACAAATCTTACATGCTTTTCGGAATACGTTTTCATCTAGTTCGATTCCTAAATATTTTGTTTCATTTTCCTTCATTTCTTGACCTTGGAATTCAAATTACCTCGGTTCAGTTCTCATCTTGCTTAGTTTGTACTTAAAGCATACTGCTTCCGTTTTCTTTGGATTTACTTCTATCCTCCCAATTTTCAAAGTAGTTGGGCATGTCTGCTATATGAATGTTGAGAAGCAGCGGGCCTAAAATTCTTGTGGCACGCCTGCTTCTATTTCTACACTGTCAATTTGTTATTGTTCATAATGATTAAGTATCTTCTTTTCTCGACGTTGTTGCTCGAGGTCGTCCTTGTCCATGTCTCCTTTCAGGAATAAAATTCTTCCTGTGCCTGCAGATCATCCTGGGAACAGTTGAATGGTACACCCCAGGCCTTTGGTCTATTCTTATATAAGTCCAACCTAGGAAACCACAGCTTCAACACATTCTGCCGGGGTCAAATTTCGTGATTCTTGTTGCATTATTACCGAAAATTGGAAACTTCGAGAAGAACAACCGTTACTCGCAACAAATGGATCCACAACTGCTGTTATCTGCAAAATCTCAAAATATCTCTCTCATTTTACTTCTCCTGAGAGAAACGTTATCTGGGTCCGAAAAAATGATCACTAACTCAAATAGTCTATTCTGCGATTAACATTGATGAATTGTGAGTGAGAGTTTTCTTCCATAATTGTCAAAGGTTAAATGAAAAATTTCAGAAGAGTTTTTGCGAAATTGCTATCTATTTCACACTAAAGTTTATACAAAATCTGTTGAGTATCTACAGTAATATAGGCACACGTATTTATCTAATTTACATATGAGAAATATACATGAAATACTGTATGGAAAAACTACTTAATTAGCACAGTCGTTCATTGCTGGTGTATACCTAACCAGCATTCGTATGGAAAACAAAGTTAAAATAGTTTCACACTGAAGAAATTGCGAATAATAAAACATTTTAAATCACTTGAAATTTCTTCCAATAGTTCTTAAAAAATTAAGTTCCATTACTTATATCTTGAAGATCGTTATCAGCTTGAGTGGTACATTTTTTACTTATGGGATACCTGAATAATTCATATCTTTTATGTTGTATTCAACTGTGAATAGTACTAATATTGTCTAGAAGCATTAATATAATTAAGAAAATCACATTGAATTAGAAAACAATGTTCTGGCATTATGTAAACCTTAGTAGAAATAATATTCTAAGTGTTCTGAAATATCATTTCCTAATTTATTTTATAAGATTGAATTTAGAATAATTTTCATACTTCAAAATAAATTTTAATAGATGTTACACATTTTGATGGAAGAAATATCCAATTGCAAGTGCCATAGGAACTTTTAATGTACCACGATAGCTATTTGGAAAACTTGATTAACCTCAAAGGAAGATGAAAAAATTTCTTATATAACCAGTCGATTCATATAGATGAACGCTTCTAAGATGGATGTTATGGAACTCTACTATAAATGTGCTAATATCTGAATTTCACTGGGTACTTTATTATTGTTACTACTATTTTCAGTATTAGAACTACCACTGACAGTTACAATAACCGGATTACGATCATCTGTTTGCACTATAGTCACTAAGTTTTCCTCCTTGTTCCCTCGAAACTCCCGCCACAATCTTCCAGAATCAGCTTGTACTGACTAGGATCTTGGTCGTTTTTAGAGTCGATAGTTATGTTGGCTAGAGTGACATCTTCTTCTGAACTTCGTAAGATATTTACCACGTCCACAGCGTTGTCGTTGGTTTGTTCTGATATGCTCAGAGATGGATCTCTGGTATGTACAGACATAGTATCCTGAATGGCGCCTAATCTGGAAGAATACGTTTGAGAGCGGTACGACGGAGGACAGCTGTATTCGGACCAAGCAGCATCATTTCTTGCAGTTAAAGCATCTCTGAAACGATATGGAACAATGAGATATCCTCTTTGAAACCACAAAAACTACAATGAGATAATTCAAATTAGGATCGTATTCAAATATTATTCTACCTTATCAAACTACCAGTGTGGCTCCTATAAGTGGGAGGTGGAGACACAGCATTCAATGCCCCAGCTTGAATCTGTGGAGTATTCCCTCGATCTATAAGGAGCAGCCTCAGTCTGTATTCTTGCATGGATGCTTGGTACGTGGGAGGGGGCGGTCTATACTGGAATTCGGGATACATCATGGCAGCGTACGGATGGTGTGGACGACCATAGGATGGTGGTAATCTAGGAACGAAACGGCGTGCACACGCGTCTACGGACTCCAAAGAACCGATACCAAGCATGGTCCTACAGGACGTAGCGTTTTGGGATGCTAGACGCCAGGCTATACCGCTTATAGTGACCAGGACGATTCCTATTCCTGCAAAATGAAAAAGAATGTTATCAATTATAGCTATCTTTATACTTCTGTGTCCAAATAGTAAGATGACGTTTGGATTTAAACAGCGTTCGCAAATGGATTTGGGGCTGTGCTCCTATTTCCAGATTAAAAGAACTGTTTGATATCTATGCCAAAGTTAACATCGAAATATTCATTAGTGGTTGAGATACGTTTCATTTTGTAAGCTCCTAGAAGTAAACTTATCGATTTTTATAATGTATGCATTTGTTGAGTAAAGAATTTGCATTGATTGTTTGCAAAATGAATGTTTTGTTGCTGACGCATTGATGATGGTGCAGAAAGCAGAAAGTGGTATAAAGACTTCCAAATACACTCCCCACAAAAATTGTCTTATCACCCTACTTTTACGACAATACTATATAAACTTTTAGGTTGGCCATTCAAGAGTCGCTTGGTAACTTTCAGAAGATATCATTCAAAAGAGATGAGTTTATGATGGAAAATATCAACAATTTTCGAGTTAATGAAAATTTAAAAAATTCTACCGTCCTAAAATAATCGCGAAGAGATCAATCAACTAGCATCGAATGGTTACTAATCATTTTCAAAATCGGGTGTTTCCTCCCCGGGCCCTAATTACTGCCAGTATATGTCTCGGAAGCCCCTCAAACAAATTTTGGATGTACTCTTGAGTCACTGAGGTCCAATTTCAGTAAGCAGATTTTCTAGTTGTTGGAGTGTTCTACAAGGCATCCTAAGTTGCTAAATTTGCCACCCCATGTTGTCCCAAACATGTTCTATGGGATTCAAGTCGGGACTTCTAGCTGGTCGTCCTATAATATCAATTTCAGCATTTTACAGAAATTCTGAAACTACTCTATCTGCATGAGGCCGAGCATTATCATGCATATAAATGAAGTTTTCGCTAATCAATGGGCCAAAAGGTTCAACATAGGGTTCAGGGATATCTGCGATGTATCTGGCCGCTGCCATTCTTCCATTATTCACTAGGACTAACTCAGTTCGACCACGGAAAGAAATGCCTCCCCAACTATTACTGAGCCCCCTCCGAAGTTTTCGGTTTGCCGGATATTGTATTGCTTATACCGTTTCCCAGGTTATCTGTATACAGACATGCGTCTATCATTTGATACTAGACAGAACCTGGGCTCGTCGGAAAAGAGAACATTCGACCATTCTGGGATATCCCATTTTGCATGTTCCCTCGCAAACTGAAGTCTTGCAACACGATGCTCTCTGGTGAGACGCGGGCCGGTAGAAGCCACCCTTGGTCTGATATCGTCTTCTCTGAGCCTGTTCCTAACAGTTTGCAATGAATTATGCACATTTCTGGAAAGTGCAAGTTCATTTTGTAGCATTCTAGACGTACAGAGCCGAACTCTTAGTGCAGTTAAACGAAGCCAACGATCATCAACTGTTGTTGTTATCCGATTTCTTCCCTGTCTGGCCCTTCTTCTATATTCCTCTGTTTCGTGATATCGATTAATTGCTCTTGAAATAGTGCTTTGGTTAACATTCAACAAGTTAGCCACGTAACGTTGGCTTCGCCCCTCCTCTAAAAGTGTTACAATTCTTACCACTTCATGATCACTCAAATAGTGTCCAGGTCGTTCAGCAGCCATTACAATAAATTCAAACATTCGAAAATCAACGAGAAACACAGAAAACTTGTAGTAATTTAGCATGAAAACTGAAGGGAAATTGAATGAATACTGATAGTTTTGTCGTGTTGAAGAGTGTAAAACAATGTTGTCTGACTATCAGTACAAAATTAATCGCACAAACGCAGAAACAACCGATCAATCAAGCGAATATCGTGCTAAAGGTGAGGCAAGACCAAACACACCGCGCCAAAGTTGCTCAAAAATCAATGCCATGTTGACTGATTTTTTTCGATTATCGTGGTGTTGTGTATTTTGAGTTCCTTTCGTCAGGTCAAACCGTCAACAAATAATATTATTTGAGCATTATGCGCCGTTTGCGTGAAGATACTCGCCTGAAGAAGCCGGAATTGTGGCTAGACAATTCTTCGTTTTTGGGAAACCGTTTTGAATTAATATAAGCATCACGAGAATGCAAAGTCAAAAGACCGTTGGACACAGTGTTACTACAACTCCCAGAGGTTGTTGGCATGTGACTAGTAAATGCAGTCACTGAATAGCAGTATGTCCACTGTATTCTGAATAGCTAACAATCTCGTGGGCAAAGTGAAGGAAAATTAGGGAGTTGCATTGGACCACCATTAGTGGTGTGAGATGGACAGGAAAAAGAAAACGAAAGAAACCAAGAAAAAGCAGCTAAAGATGAAAGTGGAAAATAAAGAGGGTATATAGTTGAGTTATTTTGAAGATATTATATTAATATACTTTAATCATTGCATTAATTTGGGAAGGCTCTGAGTCTGACACTCGACACTTCTGTTCTTTTTTCAATTTGGAAGTGAATTTCACAAACAGTCGCCAATTTTTCTTTGGAAAGCTTTCAAGAAGTATTAGATCCTTAACGCTCGATCAATAAGAGATAAGTATGACGAATATGAATTGATATATGGGAATGAACACAGAAGTAATAATAATTGTTGTGTCATTAGCAAATCAGATGAGTTTTGATTTCAAAAACGCCATTAGTATATAGTAGGGGAAGCAAGGACGCTAGGGTGTTTCCTTGTGGTACACCATCTTTAATGATAAGGATATCTGGATGACCATCGCAGATTACAGATTCGGAGATGTGTCAGACTAGTCTCGATTTAAATCATAGTCTCAGAAAAATAAAGCCTGTTAACTTCTTATTTACAAAAGAAGAATATGGCTAGCAAGATGAAACTAAGGCGACTATGAACTGCCAAGTAATGCAAGGTAATGTTTCTCCATATTACTTATAACACTTTGTTTGGTTCAGATTGGTCTGCCACCTGTGATAATAAAAAAATTCTCTCTATAACAATATTTCCTCAACATTTGATCTGTCAAAGATACAATGTGATCTTACCTATCATCAGAAGAGCTACAGTGATATGATCCTTTCCGGCTGGCCTCATGGTTCCCAGAGCAGTCCCAACAAGAACACAACCTACGGCAACAAGCGCAATAGATGCTATAAACCATTTTAAGGAACCTGGTTTCCAAGACAGAACTCCGCAACATCCTTTGGGTGCCTCTTCAGAAAAATGTTCTCTGAAAAAGAAGAGAAAAATTTAAAAATTGATATTAACACCTATAACCCAAAAATTTTTGTGCCAAGTCAAATTCCACTTCGTTATTGCATTTCTTTACAACAGAGGTGCTCAAACGGTCGATCGTGGGTGCTACTTGAATATATCTCGAGACGAAAAAAAAAATTTAATAAGTAGGTAACTAAACTACTAAAATTTATTACGTAATAAAATAATACTCTGCTAGCGGCAAAAGGCGGCTTTATCAGAGGAACGCGAGGTACTTGTCAAACAAAAGCCGCCATTTTTATTCTTTCCGCTTCTTTAAAAATTTCGGGCGGTGCTTTTGACGGGAACATTCAAGCCGATATAAATGTTGCGCCTACAGGAATTGGAGTTATTCTGAATTGTAACAATACTACGTCGATACAAAGTTTATTATTGAAAAGTACAAAATGAGTGCAGCGATGAAATCTAAAATGTATCATTTTAATAACGATTGGGAGGAAGAATTTTTTTTATGTATGGATAATTGCATTTGTCTTATTTGTCGTGCGTCAGTTGCAATACTTAAGCGTGGTAACTCAAAGGGGCATCATAAAACGGTTCATAAAAACTATGAAAAGGATTTTCCGCCACAGAGTGAATTAAGAAAACGAAAAGTACGTGATTTGATATCTTGTCTGAAAAAAGAACAAACCATGTTCACAAGACCAGCCAAACAATCAAAAGCTGTTACAATCGCGTCATATTATTCATATATTGGCGAAAAACAAGAAACCATTCGAAGATGGATCGGTTGTGAAGGAATCATTTATTGATGCGGGTGAGACTTTATTTGGAGATTTTAAAAATAAAACAGAAATCATGTCTGCTATTAGAGAACTTCAGTTATCTCGTCCGACTGTCACAAGGCGTATTGAAGCCATGAGTCAGGACATGGCAGATAAACTAAAACATGATATCATGAAATGTAGATACTTTTCTTTACAGTTCGACGAATCCACCGATATGACAGACACTGCCCAGCTGTGTATTTTTATTCGGATGGTATTGAATGACATGTTGGCTAAGGAAGAATTTTTGACAATCATTCCTCTGAATGGAAGACCCGTGGCGAGGATATGGCGTTTCCTTCAATTTTGTAAAAAACTACAAGCTACCAATATATAAATTAGTGTGCATGACAACCGATGGAGCACCAGCTCTGACTGGAAACAAAAAATGTTTTGTGACATTGTGTCGAGCTAATGAAAATTTCCCTTCATTTATTTCATTTCATTGCATTATACATCAACAAGTTTTGTGTTCAAAAGTTTTAAACACGGAGGAAATTATGGGCATTGCAACAAAAATTGTGAGTCCATACGTGCACGTAGCTTGCAACGGCTGCTCTTTAAGTTGCAGTTGGAAGTAGGGGATCAGCTGAACACACTGATTTAGTTCCTAGAAAGGTTTCAAGAATTATTGCCCGAAATAACAACTTTTCTAGACGAACGAGGTGATGGCACTCTGATGTTGAAAAACTGATTTGGCAATTTTGACTGACATCACAATGCACCTAAACACCATTACCTTGGAGCTTCAAAGTAAAGGAAAAACTACTATTGAGATGATTAGCGCAGTACACTGTAACGTGCATAATGCCCGTTACATTTTATTTACGCCGTACCTGATATATATTTATGAATATGCACAGTATAAATTTTGTTTCGGTGATCGGCATTTTGACACTTCCACCTCTCCCTACCAGATCGAGTTCGGTGTTCGAGGATTCTTAACATGAATATCACATGGAGTGAACGCCACACAACTTGTACGATTTAAGATCTATTTAATTACGAAGAAAACCAGGAAAATAATTATTATATTTAAGAACCATCGTTACAAGTGAAAGAGTTCATAAACTTTTATTTATCGATCAGTGTTTATTCCTGTTGTAAAACGGGTCCTAGGTCCGGGCACGTTGAAAGCAATAGAAACCTCAAGGAATTCCTTAACCAGGCCTGGAAGCATTGAACAACCGCCCAAGTACCAAGGGACCATAGCACAGGACAGAATCACTGTTATTTGTCCTAGTTAAGTTTTTTTTATTGTATAAATTCAAATATAGTCTGCAAGTTTAATTTAATTGTTTGATTTCCCCGAAAATGTACAACCTCTAAGTTTCACTATTAAGTAAAGAGTATCTTGTTACAACACGCATTCAAAAATAAATTGCAACTTATGATAGATCAACTGAAAAGAAAGGATCTGAAACATTTTCCGTCTTTGAAAGCAAGGATTCCTCAGTTGAATTAAGATACGTATGAGGCTGAATTATCAAATATTTTGGGACAATTCGAAATACGTTTTATGATTGCAGTAAATTGTCAAATAAAGCGTCATTTATTAGTTATCCTTTTTCATGAATCTTTATTGTGATCAGATACATGTACGAATATACAATCGTCAATGGTTTTACACAAGATTAAATTGAGGCATCAAAAAATAGAATGAACATCAAAAATATAAATATCTAACACTCAATTGACTACACCCAGTATAAATAGAGAATAACTATGTATATGCACAAGAACAAACACATAAGAAGTAAAATCAAAATAACATAAATAATAAATTAGAACAGAAACAAGTTGTTGTCATTAAAAAACTCATCATAGCTAAAATACCCTTTTTCTACCAAAACACATTTCATTTGGGACCTGAACCTATCAAGGGCAAGGCCCCAAAGACGCAGAGGAAGCTTATTATTAAATTTAAAGGCCAAAAAGTTTGGTCCATTCTGTGATCTGCTCAATCTAAGATAGGGGAAATGCATATCATCTCTATTTCTTGTATTGTGGGTATGTAAGTCACTATTTAGTTTTAAAGATTTTTGTTTCTTATGTATATAAATCAGACATTCAAGAATAAATAGGCTTGGGAGAGTGAGCACTTTCAACTTTTTGAAAGAGTTTTTACAGCAATCTCTATATTTGAGACCATCAACTGTTTTGATCGCCCGTCGCTGAAGGCGAAATATTCTTTCAAATTCACTACAATTTCCCCATACCACCAAACCATACCGCAAGTGGGTCTCACATGTAAAAACATTTTAAAACAGTTTAATATGAACTTATGGTTCTGTTGGTGCAGATTATATCAGATATACATCTCAAAGCTACTGCATCTGATACAAATTTCTGGTGTTTTATATCTGAAGATAAATATCCGAATCTAAGGCAAATCGCCCTTCAACTGACGGCACTGTTTGGGTCAACTTACTTGTGCGAGTCTGCATTTTCTGAAATGAAGATAATTAAGTCGAAATATCGACTAACTGACGATCATATGTCATGATGCTTGCGATTAGCACTCAGTGGTTATGTACCATCTTATGAAAAGTATGTTGAGAACATGCAGTGCCACGCTTCAACATCCAAAGTCACCTTAGTTAAGTTTAACACCATATGTAACTCTTTTGTTCTGTAACAACCAATAAACTAGCAATTTTGAATAACTATGAGTTTTTCCATTGATATTATAGAGAAGAACCTAACTAAACCTAACTCAAACCTTGACTAAAATAATGTATATTGTGCGGAAAGCTAAAATCTATATATGCTGCGGTACACCCTACCAAGGTAGATAAGTAGGTAGGGTGTATCGTGTATGTACGACAACCCTGCATCACACATACTTGCAGCCCCTCAGAGTCAATTGTAAGTAGTCTAAAAATATAGAGGTAAATCGCCAGCAGTTCAAGTTTGAACACCCTGCTATACAAATAATTACGTGTGAAAGCATTTTTAGGTAACTTTTGTATAGCGAGTATAACCAACAACATTTCAGTAGTCTATAAAAATTAAAGTCAAATGTTGTTCGTTTAAATACCGTTGTGAATACATGTCTTGCGTGCTCTTTTTAAATTCCCTTGTACTTCTGTTAGCACAGCATGTATAGTTATGTGAAAGCTGCCTTTTTCAGTGGCTTCGCTACGATTAAATCATCTCTGTACCCACAATGGAAGAGTCGAGGTCCAGTTCAGCATCCGTGAAGGCGTGAGAAATTCAAAGCCGACTCGAGCGCCGAAAATCTTTTTTACACGTTCGGCGGGTTCAGGTAAAATTTCAAACAAACTGGTTACAAAACGAATAGTGTAGCCCCCGCTGTGTATTTATCTGATCTAAACTAAATGACGTAAGGAATGGGAAAGTAGAATTTCTTATATACCGCGTGTTTTTCCGGTTTTTTGTTGAACCTACACAAGTGTCAAAAATGTGAGGGTACTATGAGAAATCTCCATGATTTCCAAACAAAATGTAGACTGATTCCCTGTTTTAATCATTCGCCATTGTTCATACACATTTTGAAATATATTCTGTCGAACAAGTACCGGGAATTGGTCAATGAAACACAATTCAGTCAAATTTATTGTATCCCATCAAAGTATAAGAATTCTCGCCGCGAATTATCTTTTATCGATTCGAAACGGGAACCTCAAGGTGGTAATTTGAGTTTTGAAAAAAGAAAAGAGTCGGCCGAAACCATATCAGGTGAATACGGTGGTTGTTCTATGGTATTTGTTGAGTTATATGGATCGATGAGTCCAAGTTTTCCAGATTTTTAATCGTCATAACTCTTATATCTGGGCCATCGCAAATCCACATCAAACACGGGAGCGAAATTGCCAACATCCTTTCAGCTTTAATGCATTTAGCTTAAAGTACAAAAACCAATGTCAATGTTTAATGAAAAATATTTGAAAGGTGTAAAATATTTAGTGATTTTAACAACATTTGTTTCGGAATTCCTGGACAATCTCCCGTTGAATATATGTGTTTTATGTTGTTGCTCCGTTTCATTGGGTTAGATGGATAAATGTTTAGAAAACAATGGTGGAACCTGTTATTCGTTTTCACGGTTTTCATAAAATTTGATTTTTCATGAATGTTAGAAATTTCTTTTCATGATTTATGTGGCGAAAATTACATCTTTGCCATTAAAAGTGGGCTAACGCTACTCACTTCTGTTTTCTGTGACAAGTGACAAAATGTGATTTTTCAAATTGTTTTCTGCAAATTGGTCGTAAATAAGGATACTTTTCATTGAATGTTCCACAAGTTCGACTTATTATTCCTTGACATTGAATATGAATCATGAATTAATTGATAATATCCTCGAACCGAAAAAAAACTATTCATAAACAAAACTAATGTTCTTGCTGTTTTTAAATAGTTTCTAAACTTTAAACTGGGAACGAAATTCATAGAACCTCACAAACAACATTGTGGAACATTGAAACTGGCATCGAAATTAAATCCACTTTGTCCGATAATTTAGTTTTCTGAAAGAACTGTACTCAATGATAACGAATCAACTGTTAGACCGATTAAAAAATCCGAAGATAAAATGCAGTCGTCTGTACCCGGAAGAATTTGCAAACCTAGTAGCTGATGGAGGATACAAACCTGAGCAAGTAGTTAACGCAAACAAAACTATACTGTTTTGGAGGAGAATACCAACCAAAACATTAATTTCCAAAAGCGAAAAGTCTGCCACTGGATTTGCGGTAGCAAAGGATAGAGTTACACTGCTGCTATGTTCTAATGCATTTGGAAATTGTATCATTAAACCATTGATGCTTTACAGATCGTTATATATTGATTGTGGAATAGTATGTATTAATAAAACTTGGATACAGGTTGGAGTCTCTGACTCTGAAATATTTCCTATACAGTCAGACAAGACAGAAATCTCACTCAACTAACAACTCTATTGGAGGGGGTGTCTTAGTAGTCGTCTATGAAAAATATTGTACAGAGACGGTTGACTTGTCTTTTTCACATGATCTTGTACCCTCGATCGATATTGTCTGCTGTAGGCTGAAAACAAATTCAACTTCACTCTTCGTTTTGGTATTATATGCACCTCCCACAACTGATGCTGCAACATATGAATTGTTCTTTAATGCTCTGTCTTCTCTAGATATTATCTTGGATAAGCAATTGCTCATTGTTGGAGATTTTAACGTCCCATCTTATGTAGAAAACTCACAGACAGATGCTAGGGATATTTCATTGCGAATGTTTTCTAAAACTCTTGCTCTCAAGCATTACAATAAGATAAGGAATAAAAACAACCGAATTTTGGATTTGATTTTCTTAAATGGAAACTGTAGGATGATTGCTGTCTTTAGTCCCAGTAGATTCTCATCACCCTCATTTAAATTTTTCTCTTGATGCCGGAGTTCAATGTATACCTAAGTTGGACGTAGACTATGCTATGGTGGAAGAATTTAATTTCACAAAGGCAAACTATCCCTTAATGTATCGAATGATTTTTGAAACTGACTGGTCTAATGCTGTGAAATCGGTAGATAATGCTGAAACTGCTGGCAAAGAGTTCCACTCAACTTTGCAAGGAAGTTCCATTTGAATGTAAGCGGAAGCGCCGTTTTCCATTATGGTACAGTCCGGAGTTAATTGAAATTATTCTAAGGAAGAAAAAAGCATTTCATAGTTATAGAAAACATGGCTCGGAATTTAACTTTGATAAATATAAAATGTTGAAACGTCTGGCTGAAGCTAAGATCAATTCAGCTTATGGTGACTTCATTTGTCCATCTGAAGAGAAAATCTCCACTGACATTCATTCAGAACAAAAAGGGACACTCGCGTATACCTGTGGAATTGCGGGATGAGGAACGATCTTATAAAGGGACTGCTGATATTGCCAGTGCTTTTGTGAAGTATTTCAATAGTGTTTACGATACAAGAGGTGACCACGAGACGGTTAGTGATGGTGGTGTTTTTAACCAGGATTCTGTGCATTTGAATATAATCACTGAGAGTGACATAATATCATCTAAAAGAAACTGTCAAGTAAGCATACCGCTGGCCCGGCGGTATACCTAGTTTTGTAGTGAAAGACTACATACAAGTTTTCGTTCATCCACTCTCCTATATTTTCATTTCGATCTTAAGAACTTGCGTATATCCGTCGAGATGGAAAGTAGCGAAAATAGTGCCTGTTTTAAAGAGCTTGTTGGTAATTATAGGTCTATTGTTGTTTTATGTATTCTTCAAAACTGTCAGAAATTATTCTGTACAACTGTATTTATGTCCGGTAAATCCAGCACTAGTAATTTAGCCGTTTTTTCACAACACATACTTGAAGTTTTGGATCGTGCAGGCCAGGTCGATGTTATCTATACAGATCTCCATAAAGCGTTTGATAGGGTAAATCATCAGATACTTCTGCATTACATGAGGACCCGATTTGGACTTTCGGATGCCCTCGTAGCTCTTTTCAAATCTTATCTTGTCGGTCGGCGGCAGTTTCTTCAACTGGAAAGTTTTCGTTCGTCTGAGTTTGAGGCTTCCTCTGGCGTTCCTCAAGGTTCTCATCTCGGTCCTCTTTTATTTATTTATTATGTTCATAAATGATCTCATGGAGATAATTCATATCTTTGAGTTGATGTACGCTGATGACCTGAAATTTTTCTTGGAGGTGGGTGACGCACGTGACATCAATTTTAGTATCTGACTGGTGCCTGAGCAATCGTCTAGATCTGAATGCCTCTAAGTGTAGTGTGGTGAGCTTTAGTAGAAAAAACTACGTAAATTTTCGAGTATAAAATGAACGAAACTGTTTTGAGGTGATCTAGTTGAATTAAAGATTTCGGTGTCAAATTTGACCGAAAATTCACGTTTATACCACATGTCAATAATCTTTTATCATCTGCTTCCAAACTGTATGGTTTCATAATACGTAACGGTAAACAATTTACAAATTCTTTTACACTTATCCGCCTTTTTAAAAGCCTTGTCAGAAGCAAGCTTGAATATGGGTCGATTATTTGGCATCCCATTTATTTTTGTCATTCGTATCATCTGGAGGCCATACAGAGAAAGTTTGTTAAGTACCTTGCTTGGAGAGAGGATGGTATCTATCCAATGAGAGGATGTGAGCACGACCCACTCTTGGCTAGATTTGGGTAACAACTCTCAAAACTAGAAGGGGCCTTCTCGTTTTGAAGTTTTTTTCAGTTTACTACATAATAAACTAGACTGTCCCCCTTTGTTAGCTAAATTACGGTTTGCAGCGCCGAGATTGTGGTCTAGAGGCGGTCAGATGTTTTCACTTACAACACCTAGAACTAATATACTCCTGCAGTCTCCGGTGTCATTCATGTGCAGTACTTATGATTCTATCCCTACCCTATGTGATATAAACTGCGATCTTTTTTCAGTTGTTGGTAAAGTGTAGCCAACTTTAGATTTCTTAACTTTAACTTGTGTATTTTCATTATATATATATATATATATATATATATATATATATATATATATATATATATATATATATATATATATATATATTCATGCAATCAAACTGATTTCATGAAAAATATGAATCCACCACCCGGTAATTAATACCATTGCCAGGCAATGATTATAATCAAAACATATCCTGGAATAATTATATATTAGGATAACGTTAAATGTTATGAGAATATATCAATCTACCAGAATATATACATACTATAGCATCATCAGACAATGATATCAATGTACCAACGAGTAGTGTAGAGGCTTTCTCCCCGGAAAAATCCAGTGTATGGACCTTAGTCAAGTAACACTGAATGTTACTCATTAATAGTTTCCTTTGTGTGAAGTGGTGAACGATCGAATAGAATACTGCTCTGAATATAAATACGACAAAATTGTCAGTTAATTATATTACATTTATATAAACAAATAAATAAAATATGAAATGAGATTCTGAGCAGTATAAACTAAAGAGAAAATCTATGACTCTACCTCATTATTATTTTCGGAAAGAAACCTACGAAGAATATTACAAGATTTGATGACTGTTATCTTTTGTAACTGTTCAAACAAATTTTCTTCAGACCCAAAATCTCAATACTTTTGTGAAAATTTCTAGGAATAACACCTGTTGTGGAAATAATAATCGGTAGAATAAATATTTTCTTCATTTTCCACATTTTTTAATCTCGTCGCCAAGCATCATATATTTAGAAATTTTTCATTGTATTTATTTTGTATATTATGTGTGTCGGGTATTGCAATATCAATTATATATGTTATTTGATTTTGTTTATCATTAAGAATGATATCTGGTCTATTGTGTTTTACTGCTCTGTTGCAAAGAATTGTTTTATCAAAATAAAGTTTATATTTGTCATTTTCACAAATAATCTCAGGTTCATATTTGTGAAATTTTTTTCTTTGGGAATTAGGTCATGTTTAATTCCTAGATTAAAATGAATAATATTAGCGACGGCATTATATATATATATATATATATATATATATATATATATATATATATATATATATATATATATATATATATATATATATATATGAAATGAAAACAAGAACAATCTGCCATTGTTTTTGCGTGCTAATAAGAAAGAGTGGGTTATAAGCACTATTTTATTGTGACTAGTTCCGGAATTGTTTTGTTTCAGAAGTTGAAACTTGTTAAAAAAAAAGAGTTTAGACTTCGAAGCTGTTCTAGTTTTGGATAATGCACCAGGTCATCCTCGCGAACTTGAAATTATGAATCCAAATATAAAAGTGACGTCTTGGCAACATATACCCCGCGAATAAAGAGCTTAAACTATATGGGGAATCCTTATACCAATCAATACTAATTTAAAATACGGTTCCAATAAAGTAGAAAAAAATTGGTACTCATATTTCTGACAATTTAGTTTGATTGAGTTGACAAGTGATTTATGGACAACTGTATATGAAATATTTTATTCAAATTATTCAAATCTGTGTCAATTTTTCAGGGCAAAGAAGATGACACTATAATTGAGAAAATTTTGATGAAAAAATCATAGCTCAATGGTGGTTGATTTTAGATACGACAGACCTTAACGAAAGATGCTTGAAAACGGATGCCCTTTGATAAAAAAGATAAAAAGTATGATGCAATTTGAAATAGCGAAGTTGTAGTCGATGTCCGGTATAACCGGAAGTGGTACTCTGATCAGATCAGTATCCATTGACTTGTGGGAGCTTCTTTTTCAGTTGTGTTAACGGGATATTTGATAATCATAACACTTGACTGAGCTATAATACAATGCTGAAGAAATGAAAAATGAATAAGAAGAGAAATTTATTCAATAAAGGCGGCAAAACAATAATTGCCATTAGCAACCACCGAAAAAAAGAACAATCAATGACATTTGACAACTTAACAGCACTAACTCTATGGCTCTCCTTGCGGTGACGATATGAGCTAACGAAAAGGACAAGGTATGGCGCGAAATTCAAAAAATGCTCCTACATACTCTATCTCCGAAATTCGAATTTGATCGATAGACCCGCATAATTCTAATGGGCGCTTTAGGGTTGACAACTCGTACAAAAATTGTCTTGTCCGAGCATTTTTCGCACATTTTTGCCAGCAACTGGAGTGAAAGACATGAATTTTATTTCATACTTTACACTTTCCACCAAGTCATCTTTACACTTTCTTTTCTTTCTTTCAATATATAAATAATAAAATATGCAGATCTGTCCATTCTCAACGTAATAAAGAATTGCCAAGTATTATGCAGTGAAAATGCGTGAAGAAAAATCAGCATGTAATGAGAAAGTTGATATTTATTTCTGAATATGCACCCGTGTATTGCGTTACATATTTTACACTTCCGATTCAACTTTCCTTTTAATTATTAATGACAAAAGATTATAATTTCCAGAGAATACGATTATACGGGCTCTGAGTACATCATTGCGCAATCGGCGATTGTCTCGGTCTGGGTTCTCAAGGTTCATTTTAATACTTGGAGAATGCATCATTCTTAATATAGGGTGTCCAGAATTCGTTCGCACTATTTTACCAGCACACAACTGACCAAAACTGAGATCATAAGTATTTTCAAAATTTTTTGATATGACGCTTCCCTATTGAGTTATTGTACATTAACGATGGCCGACGAGGAGCGGTTTTGGATAAGAAATACTATGTATTATACTATCACAAAAGTTTTTATTGAAAATCAGGATTACAATTGTTATCAGCTGAAGATGGTCGAAAGACCGAAATTACAATCCTGATTTTCAATAAAATCTATTGTGATAGTAAAATACATACAGTACAACCTCTCTAATCCGCACATCCAGAAATCCAAACAACGAAACTTTGAAATCACCCACCTCTATAAACCACACAATTTATTTTTTACCTCTATAATCCGAACGCCGTCAATAATTTCATCGATTGAAAGTGAGCGAGTATTCAAACAATATCTTGTTTGAATACTCGCTTCATTTGTGCAGATTAGATTCTCTTCTCACATTTAGCGCCTGATATCCGTACTAATCATGTCGCGTTGACATAAAACGTTAACATTGCAGCAAAAATGCGAAATTTTGAAAGTATTAGATAATGGAGAAAGTGTCCCTGAATTGGCCAGAATACACTCAATTGGGAAATCTACAGTATGCAATATGAAGAAAATGGCGTAGGCTCAGAACTAGTGAACATCCGAATGTTGAAAATGCTCTATACACTTGGTTCTTACAAGAATGATCTCGACATACTCCTTTATCTGGTGATCTCATATGTGAGAAAACAAGATTTTTTTACATCGGTATAACAGGTAGAGATGATTTCAAGGCAAGTCTAGGATGGTTGGAAAAATTCAAAAAAAGACATGGAATTCGACAACGTTAATGCGGTAGAACCATTTAAAAATAAATCTCTTCAAAAAAATATGGGAGATGATCTAGTGCCAGATCAAGTTTACAACGCAGATGAAAGTGGATTATTTTGGCGAATTCTTCCAAACAAAACACTAGCCCATGCTGCTGAAAATTCAGCTCCAGGTCGGAAGATGAGTAAGGACCGTATTAAATTCATGCTATGCTCTAACGCATCAGTATCTCATAAAATGAAATTGTTGGTCATCGGAAAAGCCTACAAACCCCGAGCATTCAAGAACTGCTCCCATCTGCCTGTTTATTATAAAGGTCAAAGAAAAGGGTGGGTAACTAGATAACTTTTTCATAAATGGATCCACAAACAATTTATTCCTGATGTTAAAAATACAAAAACGCTAACACGATCAGTACACATACGAAAATGCTATTGCAGCAGAGTAGAATAATGCTCCGGAATGAAGAAAATTATAAAGAACTAAACAGAGAGATATACCGAACATTCGAAAAGATCTAAGGGACTACAATACAAGACTCATAATGGATACTATTGAAAACAATAAGAATATGAAAGTTCTAAAATCCAAGCTCTCTTGCTCCAACAGAAGACCAATACTGAACAGCGTTAGAAACAAAGCGGGCATTTTGGTGAACAATAGATCAGACATCGTTGAAGCAGTTAAGAACACAAGTGACCCCAGTACATCTCAAAGACCAGTGGTGAAGAATATCGGTTCTGAAGAAATCCCTGATTGAAATAGAAGAACTAAAATTAGCACTTCAACAGATGAAAAACCGCAAACATCCAGGCGAGGATAGCATAAGTTGTGAAATGTTGAAAATGGGTGACGGGGATTTATTGGATGCCGTGAAAATTCTCTTCAATAAATGTCTTTTGGATGGAAGAATTCCACAAATGTGGCAAAATGCTGAAGTAATTCTACTTCACAAAAAACTGGCAAATGAGGCTTAAATTTCTGCACGTCCATAGACATATCCCAGAGCATACACAGGTTAGCATAGATAACAAACTATTATTTTTTTAACTGTCAATGGAGTTAATTAGAACAAAATGGCTAGCTACACAAATGGGCAAATACTTAATTTTTCATTCATGGAGATGAGAGACGGAATGTGAGTGGAACTTGTAGGAGATTTAATGAATTATATCCAAATATGCCGTTTATGACAGCTAAAAAATTCAGGATATACGTTACAAATTTTCTTTCGACTGGAACGGTCCAGAATAAGACATCATTTTCATCGCCTGTAGTCAACAATGAAGACAATGAAATTGCCGTTCTAGCTTATTTTGATCGTTGGCAATAGCAGAGCATGATGTGAATTAACCTCATAGCTGTATTCACAGAATTCTAAAAATACATAAACTGCACCCTTATAAATTCTCATTGGTCCAAACTCTACAAGCTGGACATCCACAGAGGATCCCGATTTTCTCAAAAGGGTTATCTGAACAGAATTATGGTGTTCCTCAGGGATCGGTTTTGAGACCGATACTGATGCTCATCTATATCAATTATATCAATATAGGCAGTACAACATATATGAAACTGTATTACGACGATACATCTGTGATAATCAGTGGGAGAAACAGCGAGTATATGGAAAGGAAGACTGAAAGACCAACCAGGAAAATTAAATCATGGTTTTCAAATAACAGACTTAAAGTGAATGAAAAAACCGAAATAGTGAATTTCGTCAACCTGAAACACCCTGTTTAAATGTTAATATACAAAATTAACAAGCGCCGATACTTTGACATAGTGAGAGTTTTACAGTAATTCTGGTGCCACCCACAATTTTTCCGGAAATACTGAACCTTAGCTCTTGCAATAGGTACATTGTGTTCGAAGAACGTTTTTCTGTCAGATTTTGAAGGTAATTATGAAAAACTTCTCATTAATATCTCCAATATGGTTTGTTTATATATTCTTTGATCCACGCAATTTGGCCCCTTTCATTGTTAGTATTAAGGACCCGAGGGACCATATATGATGTAATACATAAATACACTCCCCACAAAAATTATCGCATCAGCCTAATTTTAGGTTGGTCATTCAAGAGTCGCTTGGTAACTTTCAGAAGTCTAAAATGTTTCCTCCCGGGCCCTAATTACTGCCAGTATACGTCTCGGAAGCCCCTCAACCAATTTTCGGATGTACTCTTGAGTCACTGAGTTTCAAATTTCAGGAAGCAGATTTTCTAGTTGTTGGAGTGTTCTACAACGCACCCTACGTTGCTGAATTTGCCATCCCATGTTGTCCCAAACATGTTCTATGGGATTCAAGTCGGGAATTCTGGCTGGCCATTGTAAAATATCAATTTAGGCATTTTGCAGAAATTCTGTAAGTGCTCTAGCTGCATGAGGTCGAGCATTATCATGCATATAAATGAAGTTTTCGAGAATCAATGGGTCAAAGGGTACAACATAGGGTTCAAGAATATCTGTGATGTACCTGGCCGCTGTCATTCTTCCATTATTCAGTAGGATTAATTCAGTTCGACCATGGAAAAAAATGCCTCCCCACACCGAAGTCGTTTGATACTAGACAGAACCTGGACTCGTCGGAAAAGACACAATTCTAGAATACCCCAATTTTCATGTTCCCTCGCAAACTGAAGTCTTGCAAGTCGATGCTCTCTGGTGAGACGTGGGCCAGCAGAAGCCACCCTTGGTCTGATATCGTCTTCTCTGAGCCTGTTCCTAACAGTTTGAAATGAAATATGCACGTTTCTGGAAAGTGCAAGTTCACTTTGTAGCATTCTAGCCGTACAGTGCCGAACTCTTAGTGCTGTTAAACGAAGCCAACGATCATCAACTCGTGTTGTTATCCGATTTCTTCCCTGTCCGGCTCTTCTTCCATATTCCCCTGTTTCATGGTACCGATTAATTGCTTTTGAAATAGTGCTTTGGTTAACATTCAACAAGTTAGCCACGTAACGTTGGCTTTGCCCCTCCTCTAGAAGTGTTACAATTCTTACCACTTCATGATCACTCAAATAGCGTCCAGGACGTTCAACAGCCATTACAATAAATTCAAATATTCGAAAATCAACAAGAAACACAGAAAACATTAAATTTAGCGTGAAAACTGAAGAGAAATTGAATGATACTGATAGTCAAATAAACTCATTCTTGTTTCAGACGTGTTTGAGATCATATGGAAACAAATCTTACTACATAGATAAGATTTTTTTCCCACCATATGTTCAAAAACATATGTTGACAAAGAAACTGCGATCGAGCTGCTTAATCGATTGTGGATTTCAGAATACCACGTGATGCGACAATTTTTGTTGTGTGTATATATCATGTCATTTTTCTCTAATCTTTCGCTACAGATGCCCCGGTAAACTAAGATATCTCCATCTGTAAAGAATAGAAAACCTTGGGATCCTGACCAAATGAAAATAGTAATTGAAGCTGTCAGGACAAAGACGATGGGGTATAAAAAGGCTGTAATAATATTTTGTGTACCAAGATCTACACTGAAAAGGTTAGTGAAGGACTCTCAAGAATCGTTAGAGTTTCTTGTGCATAAAACTCTCGGAAGAAAACCTATACTACTACCTGAGATGGAAAAAAGTTAGTGGAATATATTTTGTTTATGGAGTCGAAATATTATGGACTGGATGTAAGACGAATGGCTTATCAGTTAGCTTTAAGAAACAACATCGAAAATAATTTTAGGAATGAAGTAGCTGGGCGTGCTTGGTTGGATCACTTTTTGAAGCTTCATGAGAACTCTTTATCATTACGCAGACCAATCGGGACTTCGTACACTCGTACTCAAGGTTTCAACCGTGCAGCAGTCAAAGAATTTTTCGATATATTGGAAACTGAAATGAAAAATAAGAAATTTTTAACGTAGACGAGACTGGGTTGACAATTGTGCAATCTAAAATACCACAGATTCTAGGTAAAAAAGGGAAGAAACAGATTGAAGTCTTAACTGCTGCAGAACGAGGGTTACTATGTACTCTAGTTTGCTGCATGAGTTCTTCTGGTAGGTTTGTGCCACCAATGATGATATTTCCTAGAAAAAACTTTGCTGATTTTAATGAAAGGGCGCCACCTGGGTCGATTGGAAAAGTTCATCCATCTGGTTGGATCCAATCAAATTTGTTCACTGCTTTGTTTAGACATTTTATTGAAAAAACATAACCCAGCGATGGTTCTCCTGTATTGCTTATTTTTGATGGACATTATAGTCACACTCGTAATTTAGAATTGATAGAACTGGCGCGAGAAAATCACGTCACTATTATCAGTCTTCCACCGCATACGACTCATAAGCTACAGCCATTAGATAAAACTTTTATGGGCACGCTTATAAGTCACTACAGTGAGGAGATTCGTAAGTTTCTTCTGCATTCTGAAAGAATGCTGAAGCCTTATGTTATTGCTGAGCTTTTTGGTCGGACATATCTCAAGAGCACTTCAGGGGAAATTGCTGTAAAGGGTTTTCGTGCGACGAGCAAGTTTTTACGGAAGTCGATTTTCTGATGGAAACATCAAATAATGAACAACAACCTTGCCCCCAACAATACCCAGCTAATCGCCATACAAGTCCTGTTGCTGATCAAGATGCCTCAAGTGTGTGTGCTACAGCACAAGAGTCGCAAGCCCGTTTGGTTCTGCCGGAGGACATTCAGCCCATTCAAGCTGACAGCAAAGATTCACAATAAAGTGAATCTTTGCGGTCAGCAGAAACTCGTGGCCGAAGTCGTAGACGTGGGCGTGGTACCGGATGTAGCCAAGCTGGAACAAGCAACAGCAAAGCCCGTCAGCGCCAGAAAGTCATTCAGTCATCATCCAGCAGTAGCTCTGAAAGTGATGTATTCGTAGAAACAGATTCGGAAAATAACGACAGTCAATATCCAGATAGGACCCCGGAAAGCGCAGATACGTACTGCACGTTTTGTGGAACTAGTTATTCTAACGACAGACGTGGGAAAGAGTGGATACAGTGCCAGTGTTGCAATTTATGGGCTCATATAGCCTGTGCAGGTCCTGAAAGCGATTATCATATCTGCGATTTTTGTCGTTAGGTTGTGATTACGTTAATAATAATAATAATAATTATTGATCCCTTAAGACATCACAAGTATGTATAGGACAGGTCAATAGAAAAGACATTTAGACATTATCTAAATCAACACATAGAAACTCATTCACAGTATAAAAACATTTTGCTAAAAGTAAATTCTTAACTGCTACCTTAAATCTATTTACACTTAGACCCTGTATATGCCGTGGAAGATGATTGAACAATCTGATACCCTGGTACAGGGCGACATTTCAAATCTAGAAGTTCTGTGTTTAGGGATACATAATGTTTCCTTATTTCTAGTATTGTGGGAATGAAAGTTAGAAAGTTTAGTCATGTTACTTTCATTCTCTTTAATATAAACGAGGCATCTCAAAATGAAAATAGACGCCAATGTGAGGATACCATTCTTCAGGAACAACGGTCTACATGAAGATTGTGGAGCTGTATCGAACATCATTCGCAGAATTCTTTTCTGGATGATGAAAACTCTACCTACGTCTGAGAAATTTCCCCACAGTAAGATATTATAGGACAGGTGACTATATACCTAACTGTAATAAACGTTCACAAGGGAACTTAGAGGTAGTGAACTCTTGATTCTATTTAGGGCATAATAGGAACTAACTATTCAGCCTCTTACAAATCGCATCGATATGTGCACTCCACTTCAGATTCCTATCGATGTGAACGCCCAGGAATTTAGTGGTGTCCTTCGAAGAGATGACTGTATCTAAATACCTTATTGTTATGCTACCCTGATCACAAGACGACAGAGTGAAGTGAATGCATTCCGTCTTGTTGACATTGATCATAATAGCATTAAATGGCACCATTCTACGAAACTCTCCACCAGCAGCTCGCATAACTTTTGAAGCTCCTCAAGAGTCTCAGCAGTAATAGCTATGGAAGAGTCATCAGCGAACAGTATCAACCAGATTATTTTGATAATAAATTGCGAATATTAGATTTTCTGTAGAATATTTTTTCAAATTTGGTGGCAGATCGTTGATGAATAACAGAAATAGAAGTGGCCCAAAGACAGAACCCTGGGGTACCCCTAATTTACAGTACTGTTCATGTGAGAACGAGTCGTGAACCCTGATTGAGGCAGTTCTGTCCTCCAGATAACTACGAATCCAGTTCAAGAACACGCCTCTGAATCCAAGATTATAACATTTATCCAATATAAACTGGATAGCAAGACTATCAAACGCTTTAGACAAGTCAAAGAACAATCCAGCAACATATTGACCATTATCAAGGCAACGATAGACGAACTCCACGAACTGCAATGCTCCAGTTTCAGTCGAGCGGCCGGTTCTGAAACCATGCTGTGCAGTATCAAGTATTTGAAATTTATCTAGGTACTTCATCATTCTATCAAACACTATTCTTTCAAAAACCTTGGAAAAGACACTTAAGATAGATATAGGTCTATAGTTCATGATATCGTGTACATCATCCTTTTATGAATAGGAATGACGATTGCTTTTTCAGAATACGAGGAAATACGCCTGTGCTAATTGAAAGGTTAATAACATGAGCGAAATGTCGGCTGATATCGGTACCTATCATCTTCAGAATTCGTGCTGAGATGAAATCAACACTAGAACCTTTGTTGTTTTGAGTGATCTTATAACATCATGGATTTCATGCTCCAGGACTGGGTGGAAGAAAAGGTTGTGTCTAACATACGTGACGTCGTATATGAGGATGACATTGAGTCTTTATAATAACTGTTGAGGGAAGATTCGGCAACTGTAGTGAAATGATTAGCGAAAATCTCAGCCAAATCCTTGGGATCGTTATGCGTAACATTATCAATAACCAGTGCAATAGAATTTTGTTCCATACGTTTTCGACCAGTCATAGTATTTACTAGATTCCACACAGTTCTATTTTTATTTACAGATTTATCAATAAGTTCACTGTGAAAATTGTATTTGGTTCTTAGGATTAAGGATTTATAATAGGATTTGGCTTTCTTATATAAATCATTAGAGGATTGAGTTTTTATATTAGAATGTAATTAATGAAGATTTTGTAGGTCACATTTGGCCAAAACAATCTCTGGAGTAATCCAGTTTTTCCTGTTATGAGTATAATTGGTACTACGCATAAGAGGGCAACAAATTTCAAAGATATGTTGAATGGTATCTACAAGTACATTCAATATGGCCGACAGGGTGCCATATAACCCACACCTGATCTCAAATTTCCAAATTTGATCATTTTCAATTTAATTTCGTTTATTTTATTGAAAGACATGTATATGTGAGTTAATAAAGACGACTCTAACGTGTTTCCTATACTTTTTAGTCTTGTATTTTTTACCTGAGGCCTAAAAAACAAAGTAAGGGGCCACATTATCACCTTCTCTACCAAATATTTTCCATCATAAACTCATCTCGTTTGAATGATATCTTCTTATTTTAGACTTGTGAAAGTTACCAAGCGACTCTTGAATGACCAACCTAAAAGTTTATATAGTATTGTCGTGAGAGTAGGGTGATGCGACAATTTTTGTGGGGAGTGTATTATTTCAACAATACCTGTTTGCCAGTATGTAAAACAAAATTCCCTCTCTATACAGGGTGTACATGAATAAGTGCGAAAGTTCAGTTTTTTTCTTATGATTATTACAGTTTTTCAGATATTCAGTTCAAATTCGGCATATAGGTGCCTTTTTGAAATCTACAGGGTGCTCGTTTTTTACAAGTCACGTGGCCTTTCTACCCCTACAACTTTCTGTATGCCCCAGGCAATTTAAAGAGATCATAGTACACTGTGACGAAAAAGTATCCGGAAATTTGAAATAAAACGTGAAAATTTTAATCTACTTCAATATTTATTGAATCTCCCTCAAAATATGCTCCATTTGAAGCGATACACATGTGCCAACGTTTCTTCCAATCATCGAAACATTTTTTATAGGCGCTTTCAGAGATAGCCTTCAGTTCCTTCTGCGAATTTTCTCTTATGACGTCTATGGAATCAAATCTGGTTGCTCGGAACGGCAATTTAAGTCTGGGAAAAGAAAAAAGTCACGCGGAGCTATATCAGGCGAATAAGGCGGCTGCTCGATGGTATTTATCGAGTGTTTGGTCTCAACGTCGTTAATAGCCGTGCCTCGATGAGATTGGTGAGTTATAGTCATGCAAAATCCACGAATTGTTTTGCCACAAATCCGACATCAGCATAAATGAACTTTGTAGAGGAAGTTTCAGGGATGTAAGAGATATATAAATTGAAGAGAAGGCACAGTTCTATTTTTATTTACAGATTTATCAATAAGTTCACTGTGAAAATTGTATTTGGTTCTTAGGATTAAGGATTTATAATAAGATTTGGCTTTCTTATATAAATCATTAGAGGATTGAGTTTTTATATTAGAATGTAACCAATGAAGATTTTGTAGGTCACATTTGGCCAAAACAATTTCTGGAGTAATCCAGTTTTTCCTGTTATGAGTATAATTGGTACTACGCATAAGAGGGCAACAAATTTCAAAGATATGTTGAATGGTATCTACAAGTACATTCAATATGGCCGACAGGGTGCCATATAACCCACACCTGATCTCAAATTTCCAAATTTGATCATTTTCAATTTAATTTCGTTTATTTTATTGAAAGACATGTATATGTGAGTTAATAAAAACGACTCTAACGTGTTTCCTATACTTTTTGGTCTTGTATTTTTTACCTGAGGCCTAAAAAACAATGTAAGGGGCCACATTATCACCTTCTCTACCAAATATGCCTACATTTTGCCATGTATATGTAGTATTTCCCAAGTATCATCAAGCGATTTCAAAAGTACCAAAATTTATGACCCATCCTGAATTACATAATATTTAATGTGCTTAATTGTTACATTACTGTGACCAATTGATGCTTAACTTTTCAAGAAAAATTGAAAATTATGTAACCTCCGCACGAAACATCACATATAATTAAAATTTATGATTCAAAATGATTCCTTCCTCACTAACGAACAATACGAACATTATATTGGAATATTTCGTAATGTCCAAGACGATACGAACGGAGATTTGCAGATGTAAATCCGCAGAAATTAGATCGTTTTCTTCAAATAGCTTTCACGCGGCTGTTTGGAAGAGAAAGTCGTTATTATTCAAATACAAGATGATAATATTTATCAACTGGAGTCGAGTTGTTCCCAATAAGTAGATTGCTCAATTTTAAATCGAAACTTTGGGACATCTTTCAGCCCCATTAAACTCATTTCTAAGTGTTTCATGCCTAATTGTCCGTGTGTTTATTCAAGGCTTGGTTTCGTAAAAATGTCCCAAGTTGTTGTTTTGCGTTCGACACGTTCGTCTTCAATTACTTCATCGAGTATTGGGCGAGCATATAAATTAGGAAATGAGTTGAAAAACTTAAGAGGTTGTTTGTTTACGGTACATATTGAAAATGGTAGCTACACTACTCGAGAAAACTATAGCACTACATGTTGCCGAATTATCTCTGATAATGGTCTACGTTTGAAAGTTTGTATACAGGGTGTGAATGGTTATGAAATCTTTCAATTCAAACTTTCGGGATTATTTTCTTAATAATTACTGTACACCTAGAAATATACATAATTCAATCCTTCTGAATTTTCTAATCAGTTTTTTGTATAGGTTAAGTTACGAGTTTTATACACACATCATACTTATCTCTTATTGATCGAGCGTTAAGGATCTAATACTTCTTGAAATCTTTCCAAAGAAAAATTGGCGACTGTTTGTGAGATTCACTTCCAAATTGAAAAGAGAACAGAAGTATCAAGTGTCAGACTCAGAGCCTTCCCAAATTAATGCAATGATTAAACTATATTAATATAATATCTTCAAAATAACTCAACTATATACCCTCTTTATTTTCCACTTTCTTCTTTAGCTGCTTTTTCTTGGTTTCTTTCGTTTTCTTTTTCCTGTCCATCTCACACCACCATTGGTGGTCCAATGCAACTCCCAAATTTTCCTTCACTTTGCCCACGAGATTGTTACCTATGTGTGTGTTTGATCTTGCCTCACCTATAGCACGATATTTGCTTGATTGATCGGTTGTTTCTGCGTTTGTGCGATTGATTTTGTCCTGATAGTCAGACACCATTGTTTTACACGCTTCAATACGACGACGTTTTTCCAGAAAATTCAGTGTTTTCAATACCAATCGAGATTTGACGCGTCTGAGACCCATAACATCCTTCAAAATGGTATTGACTGATCATTTTGAAATGCCAACATGATCAGCAAGATCTATAATTGTTAATCGACGATTTAAAGCATCAAATCTTTGATTTTTAGACGTGAGCTTCGTCGGTTGAGGTTGATGATCGACCGGGACGCTCTTCGTCTTCTACACATTCCCGAACTACAAACACCACAAAAATTGTCGCATCACCAGGTATTCTGAATTCCACAAACGATTAAGCAGCTCGATCGCAGTTTCTTTGTCAATATATGTTTTTGGACATATGAGGGGAAAAAATCTTATCTATGTAGAAACATTTGTTGTCATATGATCTCATACACGTCTGAAACAAGAATGAGTTCATTTGACTATCAGTATTCATTCAATTTCTCTTCAGTTTTCACGCTAAATTAATGCAAGTTTTCTGTGTTTCTTGTTGAATTTCGAATCTTTGAATTTATTGTAATAACTGCTGAACGTCCTGGACACTATTTGATCATGAAGTAGTAAGAATTGTAACACTTCTAGAGGAAGGGCGAAGCCTACGTTACGTGGCTAACTTGTTAAATGTTAACCAAAGCACTTTTTCAAGAGCAATTAATCGGTACCACGAAACAGGGGAATATGGAAGAAGGGCCGGACAGGGAAGAAATCGGATAACAACACCAGTTGATGATCGTTGGCTTCATTTAACAGCACGAAGAGTTCGGCATTGTACGGCTAGAATGCTACAAAGTGAACTTGCACTTTCCAGAAACGTGCATATTTCATTGCAAACTGTTAGGAACAGGCTCAGAGAAGACGATATCAGACCAAGGGTGGCTTCTACCGGCCCGCGTCTCACCAGAGAGCATCGAGTTGCAAGACTTCAGTTTGCGAGGGAACATGCAAATTAGGGTATTCCAGAATGGTCGAATGTTCTCTTTTCCGACGAGCCCAGGTTCTGTCTTGGCCCATTGATTGGAAAAAACTTCTTTTATATGCATGATAATGCTCAGCCTCATGCAGCTAGAGTAGTTACAGAATTTCTGCAAAATGCCGAAATTGATATTTTAAGATGGCCAGCCAGAAGTTCCGACTTGAATCCCATAGAACATATTTGGGACAACATGGGGTGGCAAATTCAGCAACGTTGGATGCCTTGAAGAACACTCCATCAACTAGAACATCTGCTTCCTGAAATTTGTAACTCAGTGAGTCAAGAGTACATCCAAAATTTGTTTGAGGGGCATCCGAGACGTATACTGGCAGTAGTTAGGGCCGGGGGAGGAAACACTCGATTTTGAAAATGATTAGTAACCATTCGATGCTAGTTGATTGGTCTCTCCGCGAATGTTTAAAGATGGTAGAAGTTTGATAGTATCTTCTTATTTTACACTTCTGAAAGTTACCAAGCGACTCTTGAATGACCAACCTGAAAGTTTATATAGTATTGTCGTAAAAGTAGGGTGATGCGACAAAATTTGTGGGGAGTGTATTATTTCAACAATACCTGTTTGCCAGTATTTAAAACAAAATTCCCTGTCTATACAGGGTGTACATGAATAAGTGCGAAAGTTCAGTTTTTTTCCTATGATTATTACAGTTTTTCAGATATTCAGTTCAAATTCGGCATATAGGTGCCTTTTTTAAATCTAAAGGGTGCTCCTTTTTTACAAGTCACGTGGCCTTTCTACCCCTACAACTTTCTGTATGCCCCAGGCAATTTAAAGAGATCATAGTACACTGTGACGAAAAAGTATCCGGAAATTTGAAATAAAACGTAAAAATTTTAATCTACTTCAATATTTATTGAATCTCCCTCAAAATATGCTCCATTTGAAGCGATAAACATGTGCCAACGTTTCTTCCAATCATCGAAACATTTTTTATAGGCGCTTTCAGAGATGGCCTTCAGTTCCTTCTGCGAATTTTCTCTTATGACGCATATGGAATCAAATCTGGTTGCTCGGAACGGCAATTTAAGTCTGGGAAAAGAAAAAAGTCACGCGGAGCTAGATCAGGCGAATAAGGCGGCTGCTCGATGGTATTTATCGAGTGTTTGGTCTAAACGTCGTTAATAGCCGTGCCTCGATGAGATTGGTGAGTTATAGTCATGCAAAATCCACGAATTGTTTTGCCATAAATCCGGCATCAGCATAAATAAACTTTGTAGATGAAGTTTCAGGGATGTCAGACATATAAATTGAAGAGACGAGGTGCAACAACAGATCCCCGAGGTATGCCATCATTTAGAGTGTAAAATCTACTGCATTTCTCACCGATAAAAACTAGAAGTCTTCTATCAGATAACATATTTTCAATCAACTTCACAATTTTTCCACATCGAACTACTTCAAAGAGTTTAGAAACTCAACCATCCTTCCAAACTGTGTCATATGCGGAAGAGAGAACTACAAATACAGCGCCTATTTTAAGTTTACCCTGAAATCCTGTCTCAATGAAAGTGGATAAACCTAAAACCTGATCAGAACAATGTTATGAAACGAAGTCTTATTTTTAAGAAACAAATTTCTAATGCCACTGCTGAATATCAATCTGAATTGAAGGAGCTTTTGAAAACTGACAGGCAATAATGAATATTAAAAAACAAGTACTGTGTTTTAAGGAATTTTACTTAATAATTGCGATTCGTAACGCGTTTCACTACACCGTAGCTTCTTCAGACGAATGAATGTAAAGAAAATATAAATGAGAATATAAATATAAATGTTCTTGAGTAATTAAAAGCTTATTGGGTTGCTTCTTCTTAAGTGGTCATTTATGACAGGTATATCCAATAAAATTAAGGAATAGATTGTTCCCCGAAGAGATTCAATAGAGGTGAAGGGCTTTAATCGACTTATTCATTGATGAGTCTACCTGAGTGTCTGTATTTATTGATTTCTAAAGTTTCCCGAAGATCTATCTTCCAATATTTATTATCTGTATGCAAAATTTCAAACTGTGGGTCGAAAGAATGATTAGTTTCTAAGAGATGATTCGCGTAATTTGAATCTGATTTTTTATTTGAAAAACTGCGTTTATGTTCCGATATTCTAATATTAAAATTTCTATGAGTTCTACCAATGTAGAAATTATCACAGTCATTGCAATTCAATCTATAAACACCTGATTTATTGTTTTTACCTGGTTTGGTTTTATTATTTTTATATATTTGCCTAAATTATTATTAGTTTGAAAGCTATGTTGAAATTATTGCTACTCAAGAATAATTTCAGTTTCTCACTTGTAATGCCAACGTAGGTTAAGGTGTTGAATTTTGTTTCAATTTATCGACAGGGTAAACTTCATTCAATGCGATTCTACTTTGTTTTTATTTAGAATATTATTTATTAGTTTGGGATTGTAACCATTATTTTTGGCTATTTGTTTAATCAAATTTAATTCTTTGTTGAAATTTTCTGGTGATAACGGGATGTTAATCAATCTATGAATAAAACTATTGAATGCTGACATTTTATGTTGATATGGATGACATGACGAGTTATGTATTATAATATCTGTATGTTGACGACTTATGGTAAATTGCGAAAACATGTTTTCCATTTTCATTCGAAATAGTTACGTCTAAGAAATTTATCGAATTATTGCTTTCTATTTGGGTTGTGAATCCAATTTTTGGATGTAATGAATTTATATGATTTTCGAAAATTTTAACTGCCTATCTGTTCCTGTGAAGCAAATAATGATATCGTCTACATAGCGATACCACTATAAACAATATTTACTGAGTGTATGATTATGAATAAATTTCTCTAAGTTATTCATGAATATTTCTGCTAACAAAGGACTTAACGGATTGTCCATAATCAAGCCGTCTTCAATAGTATAATATTTGTTATTGAAATGGAAATAATTTTGATCTAAACAAATTTGTAATAATGCGTTACGAATCGCAATTATTAAGTAAAATTCCTTAAAACGCAGTACTTGTTTTTATTATTGATAATGGAATTTTACCAAGTAAAAGCCTCCGAAATTCAAATAATCAATATGGTCAAAACTTCAATTAAATTGAGTTTTATTTTGTCATCTAGGAAAGTATCCCCTATAATCCCATATGAATTATCATTCCATATTCACCTGTTCTATATTCGCTGCATATTTGAGGAACATATACCCTGCTAATAAAGAACACTTATAATGTAAAGAATCACACATACGAGCTATGGAACTGAAGTTAGTGTGGAATATTTAGAACTCAATAAAACTTAACTCAGTCACGACTAGCTTTGATGCCATTAAAACTGTCGACAGTATCCCAAGTTAATCAAAGAGTTTCGGAATGGTATTACAATTATAAAGAGGACATTTCCTCAGACGAATAAGATCTACCGAAACGAGCGGCTTATAGAAAGTGAGCGAACAGATTGTTTCCTTGAATTGATCTATTTCAATTTCGACATCAAATAATCGATCTGAAACCTTCCATTGTATGGTGCAAGTCGGCGTTCGACTTAAACTAATTCACAGTTAGATGCAAGCAATTTGAGTCTAATCATCCAACGGTTAAACTATCTTCTTCAGTGGCGGAACGTGGTTTAAGCTTCACGAGTTACTAAGAAGTAATTTAGGTGGAAACTGACTTTTTCGAAACGGTTAGTATGAAGGCGTTAGTTGTGTATCATTGGATGCTCATGAATTTGTGTTGAATCTTTCTTCCTCTTGTACTTCTCGAGACATACTCAAATAGAAGAGAATAGTTTGATCCAACAACATATAAAAACTTTAAAATGTAAAACGCAATTCTTCTACCATAAAAAGTTGCAAGATCTAATGTTAAATTCAAACGGTTATTTGGATTGATACATGGGATGTCTTTTAAGTGTTCCATGTAAAGCAAGAATTAAATAATTGAGAGCTTTTGAAGACTATTGTTTTACATGGTATTCTCCGCGAAGATTAAAACACTTCTGTATTCGTTCGAACCAATTCTGGAAGTGTTATTCCAATAGTTTGCTGTTACATTCAAAACTGTCTTTTGGAAGGCGTCAACATTTTGCATCTTGGTTAAGGATGATTCACCAAGAATTCGGGGTTGGTTTCTGGAAGTTCACTAACTACTTGGGGTAAACAAATGGTTGTAATTGTTCTTTGATCTTGTAAAGCAGGGGTGCTCAAACGGTCGATCGAGTGCTTTTTGAGTAGATCTCGAGAAAAAACAAATTTGATAAGTAGTTAGCTAAACTACAAGAATTTATTACGTAATAAAATAATACTCTGCTAGCGGTAAAAGGCGGCTTTATCAAAGGAACGCACGGTACTTGTCAAAGAAAAGCCGCGTTTTTTATTCTTGCTTGGGAGGTGGAATTTTTCGTTTGTATGGTGAAGAATAAGTGCATTTGTATTATTTGTCGTGCGTCAATTGCAATGGTAACTTAGAGAGGCATCATAAAAAACAAAGACCTGTTAAACAATCAAAAGCAGCTACGATCGCGTCTTTAAAAATATCTCATATTGGCGAAACACAAGAAACCATTCGAAGATGGATCGGTTGTGAAGGAAGCATTTATTGAAGCTGGTGAGACTTTATTTGGGGATTTTAAAAATAAAACAGAAATCATGTCTATTAGAGAACTTCATTTATCTCGTCTGACTGTCTCAAGACATATTGAAGTCATAAGTCAGGACATGGCAGATAAACTAAAACATGATATCATGAAATGTACATACTTTTCTTTACATTTCGACGAATGCACCGATATGTTGACTAAGAAAGAATTTTCGACAATCGTTCCTCTGAAGGGGAAGACCAATAATCGGTCAAGCACTGTGCGTCAGGTACTTCCCTGTTATTGTTGTTCGCAGTTTTGTTATTTCCCTTATGAAAATTGGCCGCGCTTTGGAGGAACCTTTGGTTCTGATGTTTCCTTTCAGTGTACTTGATGTATCTTGAGACCCTCTCTGCTTTTGCTTGGAGTTTCTGCTTCAAAGTATCCATATACACGTCGATATGTTGTTTGTGATCAGGGTGTTTTGTGTTCATACCAATTTTTCTATTTCAAGCGCCTTGAGGGCTTTTTGTTCTTCAGGAATTCTGTGAGGCGACCGATCTCAGCTCTAATATTGTCAATATCCTTCTCCAGTCGTTTTTGCCATGGTGGTTTTCTGACGCTTTTTGGCTCAGATCGAATCAGAGTTGTGGAGACTTGTTGTTTGTGTAATCGAAGAACCACTACCGCTCCACAGTAAATCAAAGTGTGAATTTTCTCCAAGCAGTTCTGGTCAGTGTATTCTTCAAACACTGAGTTTATGCTTGCTAGGATGATATTGGTGTTCTTGTTCGTCTTGAGTTTGGACAGTTTAGGTCGTTTAGTTGGGTTACTATTAATATTATTATTAATCAACTCTTCAGATTCAACTATCACCAAATTAAATAATACATGATTTCACCCTGTGGATTCTGTTTACAGTTGTACATGTGCATTCATGTACCTCATATTTTGTAACCTTATTGCAAAATTTGTTCTTCAGGAATTCTGTGAGGCGACCGATCTCAGCTCTAATATTGTCAATATCTCAAAGTGTGAATTTTCTCCAAGCAGTTCTGGTCAGTGTATTCTTCAAACACTGAGTTTATGCTTGCTAGAATGATATTGGTGTTCTTGTTCGTCTTGAGTTTGGACAGTTTAGGTCTATTACTATTAATATTATTATTAATCAACTCTTCAGATTCAACTATCACCAAATTAAATAATACATGAGTTCACCCTGTGGATTCTGTTTACAGTTGTACATGTGCATTCATGTACCTCATATTGTGTAACCTTATTCCAAAATTTGTGGTAAATCTCTCAAAAATTGCAGGAGCTGTAGAAAAAAAAACCGAAAAAATATCGAAATTACAACACCCTGTAGATCCGCAACGAAGCGATGTGAGAGTAGGTTTATCAAAAATTTTAATCATAAAATTAATCAGAAAATCATCTCATTCCGTTAGTACATGATATTAGGAACACTTGTACATTTTATAGTTGAATATGATCCAGATACGACGAATCCGAGAGACGTTTGTATCTCTTGTAATTTATGAAGCGTTCCGTTGTGTGCGCCAGTCGGCAGGTCGCCAAAGGAAGGTCTGAGAAGAACTATCTCAACAGCTACCAGAACATGTTGAAAAAACCAGTAAATTGCTAATAATAGACTTAGAACAGAAACTACGTCGATGCTCACTGTGCTCCATAAATTCGAGAGATTGGGGGTAGAGAAAGGTTTCAGTCTATTTTAAAACAGATTGAGTGGCTTATCTTTTCATCGAGTACTACTACGAAAGAACGAATTCAGATGAACAAGTAACGAAATAATTGCTATATCTCTATTAGTTTTTTCTCGGACAATAATCGTTCTTCATTAACAATTCAAAATAGATTACTTTTCCTTAACATACGCCGCCTTTGCCGCGGTCGGTGTTTTTGAAAATGTAAACAAACAAAATGTTTAAGTAAAGCAACCTTGTTACTCTATGCATAAAGTATACACACAACAAAATTCTAACATTAAAACTTCTTCCTGTTCTACCTATATAAAAACAATTGCAATCTGTACAATCCAATCTATAAACACCTGATTTATTTTCTTTATTAATTGGAGATTTATAATTCCTGATAAATGAACCTAAATTTGTTGATGTTTTGAATGCTATATTTAAATTTGAATTTTAAGAAGGGATTTCACATTATTGCTAATATTGCCTATATATGTTAACTATTGAATTTCTTGTCTTGGTGTTCACCGATTGGATGTATATGTTGTAAAGCTATGTATATAGCTGTTAAAAGCTGCAACTTTATGTTGGTAAGGATGTGCCGATGTAAAATGAATTGTGATATCTGTATGAGAAGGCTTATGATAAATTGAAAACTGGGGTTTATTATTTGACCTTGTTATTGTTAGGTCTAGGAAATTGATCGAATTGTTCTGTTCTATTTCAGAAGTGAATTTTAGTTTTGGGTGCAGGTTGTTAATGAAATTTTCGAATACAGTGAACTGTCTTTTTGTTCCTGTCAAACACACAATAATGTCATCGGCATATCGATACCAATATAGGAAATGTTTACTAAGCGGGTGTTTATGAAAAGTTTTTTCTATGTTATCCATGAAGATTTTTGCTAAAAGAGGGCTTAAGGGGTTTCCCATTATAAGTCTCTCATCACTTTGATAAAAACAATAGTTAAATAAAAAATAGTTAAAAAAATGCAAACAACATATATCTCAAAATAATTTTTTAATTTATTTCCTAAAAATTAGTTCAAGTACGGATAGCTCTGAGTGGATTGCCCTTCAGTATATATAAGTATATGTTAGTAAAATATATCTGTTAGTATTCATTCGCTATTGATAAAGATACTGTGTATCGAAACGCGTCGAGCATTTAATAATATATTTAAGTAGAAATCATCGTTTACTTTTATTTGTGAAAATGAATTTCAATCACGTAAAAGCCTCGTCAATTCAATTTTTAAAGAAAATTTGTTAAATAATTCTTTTAATTGTGAAAAGACTTCACTACTACTTATCTAATGAAGCCACAGCGTGTTATTATGAGTTTTGTGAACATTTTAAAAGCATTGTTTTATTGAATTGAAAAAGTCCCACAATTTTTACCATTTAACAATCAAAAGAATAACTGCGTCACCATCGAATAATTCTCCTTGATCAACTCTGCATCTTTTCACCTAATTGACATTTCACAATTTCCGAACTTCTACCATACTAATATATTATTTAATGCATATTATTCAACCTTATTCCATAAAAAAATATACATTTCATCACGGAATCTGATAATAAAATAAATTGCAACGATTTACCAATCCGGTGAAATATTCCAACAACATATTCACTGCATTATTTGTTCCTTGCGAAATGACAAGAGAATATTTGTCCACAAATTTAAACAAGACATGCAACATGTCATTTAATATGTTTTCAAGAGGACTGGATCACTCTACTTCTGTTCTTAACGGATGTTTCTTAATTTTGATGAGTTTTTAATACCGTTTGATATAATAAAATACGTCGTATCTATTCGAAGACTTCACAAAATGTGTTTTTAATCGTACAACATTTGTTCAATTATTCAGATATTGTGTCAATTCAAGTTCGTGTTTATGTATATAATTTTCTTTAATGACTTATTTAATTTGTCTATTATCGGTGGGTACATAACCTTTTTCAAGATCAAGTTTATAGGCGAACACAGAATATCCATTTGGATTAAACTGTATTCTTCTTGAAACTAAATTCTTTAACTCTGTTTTTCGAAACTGAAGAAAAAAGGCACCATCAGCTCTTTATGTGAGTTTTCTTTTGGGAAAACATTATTATTGACAACCCAACGCTTGATAAGCCAAGAATAGTGAGCACAATAGAGAATATCGCTGCTGTTGCCGAGAGTGTGCGTGAGTCCCAGGAACATCAGTGAAGCATCGTTTTCAACAATTGAACATTTCAAAGACATCGCTGGGAAGAATTTTGCGTAAAGATCTTGGTATGTGGCAGTACAAAGTCCAAATGGTTCAGAGATTGAAGCCACGAGACCATCCGTTGCGTTTTCACTTTGCCATTTGTTTGGAAACGACGCCGATTTTCACCAAAATATCTTTCCTAATGACGCGCATTTCCATCTTGGCGAATGCATCAACAAATAAAATTGCCACACTTGCGAGACGGAAAACTAGCACGTTATTATGGAGAAGCTGATGCATCCTCGGAGAATGAGGGTTTGGTGCGGATTTTAGTCTGGATGCATCAACGGGCTAGTGCTACCGTGCCATGATTACATGAATTGGTTCTTCACGATACTTGAAGAGGAAGATTTAAACAATATTTGGTTTCAACAGGATGGCGCTCCGTGCTACACAGCCAACGTTACGATTAATCTTCTGCGCACAGTCTTCGAAAATCGAATTATCAGTCGAAATTCTGATGTTTGGCCGCCTCGGAGCTTTGATTTGATGCCGTGTCGCATATACCACATTTACTAACTCTTCATAAGTATAATTCATAATTTTTGCCGAGAAAAGAAACCAATTCGAAAAAACGCAAAACAAATTCCCAGAAAAATCGTGAAATTCGAAACGGACGAATGAACCTAACAACCTAAAACTCTGGGAATTTCTCGATCTGGGTGGTACAGTGATCTGAAGAAACCCACCTTTTTTCGGGATCGCTCAGTATGTTTGAAAACAATCTTAGAACATCTTATAAGTACATGTACACACAACCAAATATATATGGAATCACTCGGTATTTCACATTATTGATTGTTTCCAACCATGGACCTTCTTGTTGATGATGTGCAGAGGAGTCGAATGGTTGCTCTCGTTGAAGAAGGCGTGACACAGAGGGATATAGCGGCCACAATGGGGGTATCACAGGGGTGATTTCAAAACCTACACCCGATACATGGAACTACAATCTCTTCAAAATGGGTCTAGAAGAAGTCGTAGGAAGATCACTTTTGAAGAACAAGCCGACTTTTTGTGCCAAAATGCAAGAAGAGACCCTAGTGCGTCGCACCCCATACTCCAAAGGCAATTTCTGGAAGCAACAGGCATCAGTGTATCAAGGACTTAGTTCAAGGGGTTCATACAGCAGAAGGCCCTTAAGAGTTCCAGAGCTAAGCAGCCAACAAAAAATTAACAGACTTGATTGGTGTATCGAGCACCAAAATTGGAATATTGAGAATTGTCGAAATGTTCTTTGTTCGGATGAGACCAGAATTAGACAAGCTACACTTCGAGCAGCAAGATCAATTCCGAAACCAAGGGGGCAGTGTGATGTTTTGGGGTAGCATTATGCTGGTAGGCAAAGCAGTTTGATTTCGTTTGCTGCGAGTGTAACGGCTAGAAATTACGTGGACCTAGTGCTGGAGCCCATAGTGAGACTCTGGCGAGGTGCCCACGGTGAGAATTTCACTTTTATGCAAGATAATGCTCCTCCGCATATCAGCAACCTCACGAGACATCATCTTGAAACGGAGGGAATCGCTATTTTGGACTGGCCAGCTTTCACTCCAGACCTAAATCCTATTGAACATTTATGGGATGATATCAAAGGAATATAAGATCACGCCAGAATAATCCAAGAACCCCACAACAGCTCATCCAAGCCGCCACAGAAAAGTGGCAGAATATCACCCCAGTAGAGGTCGAAAACCTAATCCAAAGCATGCCTAGACGAATTTAGGCTTGTATCAGGGCAAGAGGATGTAATACAAGCTACTGAGATCTTGAAAAAAATACCTGCTCCGTGAGAAAACAATTTTCAATTTTTACTACATGCGGAAAGAGTCTCTTGAAAAAAAAGTCAAAATCCCTAAGGTAATATTCAAAATATGGGGTGATTCCATTTAATTTGGTTGTGTTACATATATGCTCATATGAAGAATTTTAATTGTTTTACATGTTTACCCCACAATTACAGTATCAATAGTTGACGCAACGTGGCCAACGTGATGTCCCTATTTGACACCGTTTAACTGTTTTTCATTTTTTACATTCAATATTTCTCCTCCCATTCATTTAAAACTTAATTATTTCCAGTTTCTCTTTTCTTACATCTCCTTAGAAATAAAATACATCAAAACAAATTTTGCTGAATTTACCATGAATTTGGTTGGATAAAATTTCATTCATAACCACAAATAATTACTGTTGAATGTCTTTGACCTTCTCTAATTCTATTATGATTCGTTATTCTCTCGTATATTGTTTTTCGTGATCACCATGATTACTTCAATATTCACAATTAAAATAATTAGAAAAGTGTGCTGAGAAATGAACAGTAACTTCGCTTTTTCAGATTTTCTCTTCGTTTTAAGCATCATTAGCGTAAAAAACCTTCAATGATACCTTTCACTTTCGACATTGGAAATATAAGATCTTACTTCTACGAATTCGATAATTATCGGCTGGTATCTATAACGTAAAAATATGATATTATTGATAGTTGAGGTAATCGATGGGCGTGGGATGCTTTATGGAAGAAAATGATAATTATGAGTATTACAAGAGTAGACTTTAACAAGAATTATTCAGTAACACGTTGAGTCGCTATATCTTGTCCTGTTCATATTTCAAAAAGACCCAGCACAGTTAATTTAGCAAATGGTCTTCAGTTAAATGTTGTTATATTTATACATACGAACATAAACAGGTTGATACCAAATTACTAAGGGTGCAAACAAGAGGTTCAGGTAGTTCAAGATCTCAAGGCACGTGCGTCACAAATATTCTGCGCGAGGGCGGCACTTCCATTCGTGAAATTCGGTAATTCTAAAAACATCTGTTCGCCACTATTGCAGAGAGCGCGAACCTGAATAACAATACAGGGGTGAACTTACCCAACCGATAGCAGGCGATAATCGCGCTTTTCGAATGAATTGTTCATCCTGGTGATCATAATTGTTTTTAACACTATTCGAAGGCGGATATTCAGTGGAGTTGATAATTTCACTTTTCTTTCAAAGTATGATTCAAAAACATGTGCAGTTCTGGCATTCTGTCTTTGAGTTTGATATTTTTCCTGGTTTCTAATCTTGAAATAAAAATTTCTCCAAACTGATTTGTAGTATGTGTGATATCAATTTTCTTTTCCTCGCGAAGTTTGATACTAACCTCTTAAAGGTGTGTACGGATTTAATATTGAGGTAGACTTCATTTCCTGAATTATTTGCAATGAAATTTTTGTAATGCTAATGTTCTCTCGTTTTAATGAAACGTTGAAGGAACATTGGCTATGAACAACTCGCTTACAAAATTGAAAAATTAAAATAAAATTCTTTTCATTAAACAAATACTGATGCAAAAAAGTTGTGACTGTAATATATGTTTGGAAAGTCTGAAATCCCCAAAAGATTTATTTTAATCATTCTATATATAAAAACGAAAACTACGTTGTTCTGCATCGCTTTATCAAGAATGCTTGGCTTTCTTCATTAGACCTTTTTGAAAATAAAAGTGATTATGTAATATTAAACCAATCTATGGATGAAACTATAAAGCTAAAATTTCATGCTGGTTACGGCAGAATGACGAATAATGGATAATTATATCGGTAGGTCTATGGTGGATTATATTTGAATGAGAACTAAAATATTTAATTTCCCTTTGGAATTCAATACTTGTTTCATTTGAAGAGATAATACTTATTTCGTTAATTCAACACACAAAAAAGAAATACACAGGAGATTCACAACTGAATGCGGCACTGTGCCACCAGCGAGTTAAATTGGAGATGGATAACTTTTTCAGGTGAGGGTAGTATGGACCGAACTCGGTCTTTTCTCGCAGAGTGACGCACGTGCCATGAGATCTTGAACTATTTTAAAAATCAAATAATGTTAACAACAAGTATTATTTAAAGATATCAAATATGGAGGAATACGCCAGGCTTTACTGGTCGTTCAGAATATTATCTCTATGGGGAGTTTGTTGCAGTTTGAAATTTTGATGGATTCTGCGAAATCTAACTTTCGTACTTCATTCTGGTATTTTGATCATGTGAAAATGATGAATTTCGATACAATGTGAAGCAAATGAAGATTCGTCGGTTCTCTGGTTATTGTAATCTGATTGATGTTCTTTATATCTAGTTTTGAATTAATGATCAGTCTGAACTATATCGACGCCTTCACAATCCATACAGGACATTTTGTAAACTCCAGTATTGTCAAATTTATCAGTTTATCTTTATTATTGAAGAATTATTAGGAATGCGTTTTGAAAACTTCTTTTTATTCTGTTTTGAAATGAAATTTGTAACCTTTTCGCTGATGATGATAAATGTATTTATCTGTATAAGTTGATTCTATACGTGTGTACATATTATAACATACTATTTGTTTTGTTTCTCCGTGATCATTTCTTTCATTATATTTGAGGGATAACCATTGTTCTTATCTATTTATTTAGTAGTTGACACTTCCTTGTTCATTTTATCTTCGATTATTCGGGCACTTTGTGAATTTCACCTCTATAATCCGGGAACGTCGACGCCGGCTGATACACAAAAAATAGTAATTTTCCTGTCTGTACATGTATGTATGTACTTGTACTATCTAAGAGTGGCGAGTATCGTTCTACAGTTGCATTTTGCATTTCAATCTCACCAGTGGTGTGCATAATGGCTCCAACCTGGAGAAATCATAAAACGCTCACACTGGCAGAGAAATCAAAAATAATAGATTTTATTGATGATGGATTGAGTACTCCTCGAATAGCAGTAAAGTTCACTATTCCAAAATCAACAGTGTTTGACATGAAAAAGAACAAGGACAAAATAAGGATATTTATATCCAAATTGTATCAAGGAACAGGCAGGTATTAGAGATGCACCAAGCGAGGGTTTTCACGAAGAGCCGAGTACCGAGCTCTCGGCCAAACAAATTTACTGCATGCCGAGTATCACGGCCGAGAACTCGGCTGGCGCAACCAGACCCTCGGTACATCCCTAGTAGGAATATTATTATCAACCTTTCCTCGAATTTATTCTATCCAAGATATTTTTGTAGTAAACGGGAATTTTTGGTTGTGGTAGAATCTCTGAAAGCAGGAGCAGGGACTCTGCTGCGAGAGACCCAGAAGTTGTTCAATGCATGCCTAATGGAGGGTGTAACTCCAACCCAATGGAACAACGCCGTGGTGGTGATAATGCACCAAAAGGGAAACATCCCTGACCTTAACAACTATAGACCCATCAGCCTTTTATCGCACATATACAAACTCTATATGGAAATTATTACAAAAAGGTTGACAGTCAAGCTTGACTTCTACCAGCCCTACGAGCAGGCTGGTTTCCGGAGCGGATTTGGTACGAATGATCATCTACAAACTATTAAAACCTTAATAGAAAAATGCCTCGAATACAATAAACCCTGGTTCTCATCTTTGTAGATTATGAAAAGGCATTCGATACCATAAACCAACGTAAAATGTTAGAGGCTCTAGCTGAGTGTCGCATAGACCATCGATACATGGCACAGATAAAGTACATATATGATCATGCCACAGCTTGTGTGAAACTTCACGCAAAAACAGAAACATTCGAAATACAGAGGGGCGTGCGACAGGGAATCCGATTTCGCCAAAACTCTTTATAACCCTACTCGAGTATATGTGCAAAAGGATAGACTGGGAAAATATGGGTATAAATATTAATGGGGAATACTTGAACCACCTTAGGTTTGCCGACGACATCGTCCTCATATCCGACAACATAGAAGATGCAAAAGAAATGCTTGAAAGGCTCAAACAAGCTTCTGAAAGGGTTGGACTAAAGCTGAACGCGTCTAAAACACAATATATGACCAATCTCGTTACAAGTGGAAATATTCAGATAGGTGATGCTGAAATTGAAGTCCAAGCCTACAAATATTTTGGACATGAAATCAAAATAAGTCGAGACAACCAAACCTGTGAAATCTTTAGAAGAATTGGCCTTACTTGGGCAGCGTTTGGTAAACTGAGCAATATCTTGAAATCAGATATCCCAATTTGTTTGAAACGAAAAGTTTACAACTAGTGTGTGTTGCCTGTCATGACTTACGGCGCGGAAACTTTAACTCTGACCAAGAAATCGGCCAATAAAGTTCGAGTGGCCCAGCGTGCCATGGAGAGATGCATGCTCGGATTATACATTAGAGACCGAATATCAAATGACATAATCAGGCAAAGAAGTGGGGTTGAGGATGCTATTAGTAGAATAGCTACACTTAAGTGGAAATGGGCCGGACATCTGGCAAGAACCACCGACGGAAGATGGACCAAGAAAATTCTAGAATGGCGACCAAGACACGAAGCAAAAAGAAGTATAGGACGTCCCCCAACAAGGTGGTCTGACGATATAAAACGCATCCAGACGAATTGGATACAGACGGCACAGAACAGAAGGATGTGGCATAGTTTACGGGAGGCTTATGTCCAGCAGTGGACAGAACGAGCTGCTTGATGATGATGATGATGAAGGTATTTTTGTAGGAAAAAGAAAAATTATTAGAGAAGCTGAGAATCTTGATGTTGAAATCGCATTGTATAACTGGTTTCTCCAACAAGGCGACGCACACGTACCAATTTCGTCAGACATATTGCGAGCGAAATCCAAACAGTTTTATGAACAAATCAGAGGAAAAAGGTTTTTGGCAAGTTCGGGATAGTTAGATAAATTCAAGTTTAGACATGGAATTCGTTTCTTGAAGGTTTGTGGTGAAAAACTTTCCAGTGATGTTTCCGCTGTGATGCCATTCAAGGAAAAATGTCTATCGGTTGTTGAACAGATGGAATTAAACAATGAACAGGTGTATAATGCTGATGAATCGGCCATTATTTGGAGATGTTTACCAGACACAACTTGGGTTTATCAAGAAAAAAATCAGCACCAGGTCGAGAAAAGTCAAAAGACCTCTTAACATTCATGCCATGCTGCAACGCGGCTGGAACTCACCAATTACCTTTACTAGTCTTGGAAAAAGCAGCAAATCCACGAGCATTCAAAAACGAAAGTTCACTACCAGTTGTCAACAAAGCATTTACCAAAGGGTGAATGACCAGACCATTATTTAATGAATGGTTTAAAACAGACCATTATTTAATGAATGGTTTAAAACATCTTTTCTCCCCGAGGTGAAGAATTTTTTAACTAAGGTTAACAGCCCTCTAAAGCTCTGTTGTTGGTAGATAATGCACCATCGCACCCACCTGAGGAAGATGTTAATACGGATCCAAACTTCAGAGTTATGTTTTTGCCACCCAACTGTACTGCCATTCTCCAATCTATGGATCAGAATTTAATTCAAAACAAGTGTCGTATAGAAAATGCCTTCTTAATCATCATTTCGCATGAAGGTGAAGAGATAATTTCCATTTTGAAGCAGTATAATTTGAAAGATTCCTTGCCCAATCTTGGAAAGCCATTACTTCAAAAAATATTAGAAAAAGTTGGACAGCATTGTGTCATGACACTACATAAGTAGAAGAATCAAATGATGAAAATATTCCACCCTCAGAGCTTCAGAAGAAACTTCGTCCAATCAGTGAAAATGATTTGAAAAATATTGCCGAATCATTAAGGGTCATCGATCCAGAAAATGACTCAACCATTGAGAACATTACCAGCTGGGAAATGGGAGACAAAGAGTTTATTATCAATTTGACTGAAGAAGAGCTTATACACGATGCTTTATGAAGAAATATTGAAAACGTAGAGGAATCTTCTGACTCAGAGGATGGTTTAAATAGTATGGTGAAAGTGAAACATGCAGATACTGTCAATGCGTTCTCCCTGATTATCAGTTGGGCCGAACAGAATAATCTTCTTATAGAAGACGTATTGCTCCTGAAAAGGCTCAACGAAAAATCAGTTCAGATGGCAGCATCGAGGAAGGTTCAGAGTAAAATCGATGGATATTTTAAACGTCATAAGGAATAGCATGGTGTTTATGTACACTAGCTTATATTTAAATTCTATATTTTCTATGAGGAAAGATTGTAATGAATGAAAATTCAATAATTTGATTCTGTTTGAACTAGTGAAGTTGTACTGTATATCAAAACTAGTTTGTTATTTTTATGAGTGATTAATAGGTTTCAAAAGTTAATCTGATTATCTTAGCTGAGGATGGTCGAAAGACCGAAATTGCAATCCTGATTTTCAATAAATCTCTTGTAATAGTATAATACATTGTTTAATTTCTTATTATCATCACGTTTTCACTTATGAAATTCAAAGTAGATTAGATAGTTCATATATAGCTATTTTGTTAACTCAGAAAATGGTAACCACCTGTCTACTTTAACATAAACAAATCTAAACGCCATTATGGTCCCACAACGTCAATCAACACAAAGAGCTTCTCAGTGTTCACATCTATAGCGCTGGGACGCGTTCGAAAATCACGTGTTCAAGGTCGCACGATCAATTTTACCCATATTCGAACGCACTGTTCGAAATCACTCAAAGCAATCTACGAATACAATAAACTTGAAGATATTTAACATGCAGCCAATATGATAATTGTTACTAATTGCGATTATTATTCAGCGGATATCGTATTAATGATTCGTCAAACCGACACCATATTCGAACTTTTTCATTTGTTTCAATGTCATCGTCACCATAGCGTCGCAATGACAAAATATATAATTACACGTTTAATTTCTTCTGGGGAAAAGACCGTGACATGTGCGTATTACGCGTGTGAAAATTCCATTTTCGTTTTAATGTACCGATGAATGTGACGGCATTATTCGAACAGGATGTGTACATGCCAGTTATTTCATAAATTATATTCATTCAAGTACGTGTTGTTACTTGCATATTGATATGTAATCATTAATTAGTGTAAAATTAATAATAAGGTAAAATAAGAATTCATATGTTTCTATGGTTCGAATTAGGTTGGCACTAGTTGCAGATTGACAGATTGAATGACACGTGGGAGGTTATACGCATCCAACGTTGAGTAGAAGAGATCAATTTTGATATTTATTTTTATGAGCAGGAAAAATTCATTTTAGAGAAAATTTTATCTGGCATATTATTTATATTTGAAAGGAGAAGAATACTCTCCTATTTCATTTAAATTCACCTATGGTTTACATTTGAGAAAACTCAAGTTTCTATTATAATTCAGAAAACATTCACAAAAAAAGTTCAAATACAACTTCGTAGTCTGATCAATTACATTATTACAGAAAATGTAATAGACAAGAACAAAAACCTCAAACGTCTCAGAAGAAAGGAAAAAAGGCAGCAAATAATAGCTCTAAAGGATGAGAGTGACAGAGAGATAAGAAATAGGAATGAAATAATAGAGGTGACAAAACAATATTATGTAAATCTATACAACACACAAATCGAACGACCTCGAACATCAACAGACACTAAAGTACTGAACGTTGGATCAGAAGACACTCCAGTAATGAATGAAGAAGAGATCCTATTCGCCTTAAAACCTAAAAAACAATAAATCGCCAGGAGATAATATTTTGGCTGAAATGAATAAGGAAGCTCAAGACATAATCGTAGCAGAAGTGAAGAATCTATTTAACGAATGTCTAGAACAACAAACTATACCAGACAACTGGAATAACACCATCATGATTATCCTATTCAAGAAAGGAGATAAACAACTTCTGAAAAATTATAAACCGATCAGTTTACGGTCTCAAATTTACAAACTTTTTACACGGGTCACAGCAAATAGAATAGAGAAAAAATTAGAATACTACCAACCAGTTGAACAGGCGGCATACAGAAAGAGTTTCAGTACATGTGATCATGACTGTGAAGATATTGATAAAAAAATAACAGAATATAATCTCCCATTACACATGGCATTCGTAGACTTCGAAAAAGCCTTTGACTCTATCGAACATTGGGCAATCATGGAGGAACTAGACATAGCACGTATAGACCATAGCTACAAAAATTTAATAATGATCAAACGAGGCATAAGACAGGGGGCTACAATATCGCCCAAACTTTTTATTCTAGCCTTGGAAGGAATTCTCAAAGGATTGGAGTGGGAGGGTTTGGGCATAAACATAAACGGTGAAAGACTGTCACATTTGAGATTTGCGGACGACATCGTTCTATTCGCTGAAGATGAAGAAGACCTACGGAAGTTGCTCACAGAATTAGAACAGGAGTCAAAGAAAATCGGTCTGAAAGTGCATTTACAAAAACGAAAATAATGAGTCCACAACTTGAACTTAATATTACGATGAACGGTGAACACAGAGAATGTCATAGAATATATGTACCTCGGATAACAGATAGAGATTGGAAAACAAAATAAAGACAACGAAATTAATAGGAGAAGGCGATTAGGATGGGTGGCGTTCGGGAAACTCTCACGTATATTGAAAAACAAAAAAAAACCCAATAACTGAGAACCAAAATATCTGACCAGTGTGTGCTCCCGGGTTCAACATCCGGTGCACAAAAGTGGACCATCACGAGACAGTCAATAAACGATCTGAAAGTAACGCAAAGATCAATGGAGAGATAAATGCTGGGCATCTCTTTGGGGGATAAAAAGCGAAACTAGTGGATAAGACAGAGAACAAAAGTAAAATATATAGTATACGCCATTTTACATCTTAAATGAGACTACGCCGGCAATGTTGCAAGAATCAGATATAAAAGATGGAACAGTAAGATCATTAAATGGAGACCATGGATAAGAAAGAGAGGAAGAGGAAGATCAATTGTGCGGTGGTATGATTATATAAAGAGGGTTGCAGGACTAAACTGGATAGCGACAGCATAGAATAGTAAAGATTGGAAAGAGAGGAGAGAGGCCTGTGCTCAAATTTGAGCGCGAGAAGGCTGATAAGAAGAAGAAGAAGATTCTAATCAAAAAAGTTTCTGTAGAACGTCAAAATCGTCTTTACCTAACTTTGATAATTCTGTTGCTGTTGTACTAAAACATGGAAAATGGGATTCTCTCCACGCTTAAGACGTTGTTCAGACTATTCATCCAACTTTCAAGCCGTTTCTGTTGAAAACTTTTATATGAATATGCCTGGTATTCACTGGGACGAACTCTCTATGACCATCAGGAAAAATTGAGTAGTTGCCAGATGTGCTTCCATTATTAGAGGCTCAAAATATTTCTGTTTTTTTCCTGACAAGAGCCAACCTCACAAGTCCATACAGCAAAAGCTCTTGATTTGCTCTTCCTCCTTTCGCGTTTTCACTATTCGCGGATAAAAAAAAATAAGACCCAATTCCTAAATGGCAGCTAAATATTTCTTTATTCGCGGATCTAATCGGTACATCGGAACATGAATACTCTGTGATAAAAAAGTATCCGGAAATTCTCATTTAAATTGCCCGCGTTGAGTATTTTTAAGTTTCTATATGTTGGTTGGACTGTCCTTAATTACTATGCCAAACATGAGCGCGTTCTGTCAACTGTTTGTTTACGACAGCTGTTGAAACCAGTCGACATCCTTGTTACTCTGCGAATTTTACAATGGAAACAAATATTGAACAAAAAAATTGTTTCAAATTTTGTGTTTTGAACGAAATTCCTGTGCTGAATCATTGCGACTCCTGGAGAAGGCTTATGGATACTCTGTTTTATCGAAAACCTAAGTGTAGGAGTGGTACAAAACCTTAAAAGATGGTCGGGCGATCGTCGAAGATTTGCCTCGTTCCGGAGGACCTTTGATCTCTTCAACCAACGATAACGTCCAAATTATCAAGGAAATGGTGCTCGAAAATTGTCATGCCGGTGTTAGAGACATAGCTGGTGATCTCTCGTGAAACCTCCCGTTTGATTTTGGTGAACCAATTAGGCATGCGGCGCGTCGCTTGGATTTAGCCACGTTGGGTTCTTCTTATGAAGAAGAACGCTCTGTACTATATACATATATTGAACTCACTACACTAATATGATTTTTACATGTAACTGAGTATGCTGTTGTATGATTGACTACTGGTAACGTACTGTACGTTACTACAATATTGGTTGGATGAGATGTTACTGTGCTGAGTTTTGAAGAGAGAATCCCGTTTTCTAGGTCATTCTGTCCGAGATAGAGTTTTATGACCTGTTCGCATCTGGTCAGGGCGTAGTAACCCAGCTACGATATAAACCTGGGTGAAAACCCGAATTTTATGGTAACATTAAAGCTGTTCTATTTTTGGACAATGCACTAGGTCATCCTCGCGAACTTAAAGCTATGCATTCAAATATAAAAGTGACATTTTTTCCTGCTAACATGACGTATTCGCTTCAACCTATGGACCGTGAATCGAAAAAACAAAGATGAGGACCAATCTAGCCCCCAATAAGCTATTAAGTGTTGACAACAATCAGATACAAATGGTCCATAGCTACATATACTGAGGCATGAAGTGATGATCGATAGAGACAACCAAACAGCAGAACTGCTAAGAAGAACAACATTAGGATGGACAGCATATGGTAAACTTCGTGATGTCTTCAAGAGCGATATTCCGATCAAACTGAAGAGAGACGCTTTCAATATGTGTGCTCTATCCGTTCTAACCTACGGTGCAGAGACCTTAACCCTGACAAAAGCATCGGCACGAAAACTACAAAAAACACTACGCAGGATGGAACGATCGATGCTGGGAATAAGTCTAAGAGGCAGAATTCGAAACGAGGACGTTCGCAGAAGGACAGGTGTGGATGATGTTTTGGAGAGAGTGACAGGAGCTAAGGCTACAGGCCAATTTCTATTCTGCTAAATCAATATTGGCACCATACCAACATGGATTTAGAGAAGTCAGGTCAACAGTCACCGCCACGGCTGAGCTAGTCGAGTATCTAATGAGAGCCATGGATGATCAGGAAGATGCAAAAATGAATTGTTGTGATTTGAGTAATGCTTTTGACCTGATGTTGAGACATGGGCTTCTTCTCAAATTAGAATACTGCGGAATGAGAGGAAGGATTTGCAATATTCTCAAATCTTACTTAGAAGATAGGTACCAATCAGTATGTTGGAAAAACGAGCTGTCTGCGCCAGTAAAAGTAAACCTTGGAGTTCTGCAGGGATCAATATTAGGTCCGATGCTTTTCATTCTATATATGAATGATATCCCATCCAATATTGAAGCAGGTAAAACATGTTTGTTCGCGGACGACGAAACATTTCTTGTCAAGTCTAATTCTATAGAAGAGTTGAACAAGCGTTCTGGGTCTACCATGTAAAAGGCACATAAATGGTTTAGCGCGAACGGTTTACATCTTAACATGGACAAAAATTGACGCGGCAAAGCGTAATCACGAGGACAATGATGACTCGACTAACAAACTGTTGGGCTTTTCAATTGAGAGTACACTTACGTGGGAAACACACATCGCTGAAATAAGTAGAAAATTATTTTGCCCATTTTCATAGTGTCACGTCTTATGGAATGCTCCTCTGGGAGGTATCTTTGGAAGCTCAACGAATTTTCTTATTGCAGAAAGGGCTGTTAGAGCAATAGTTGGAGCAACGCGAGGACAAAGTTGTAGGAGTATATTCAAGACACTGTGCATTCTTCCTGTCCCCGCTATATTCACCGTTTCCGTGATCAGTTTGCCACTCACAGCAAAGTTTATAATTGCAACAGCAGAAATATTTTACAACAACAACGTCTATCGCATTCACAAAAATATTTCACTTATTTGGTACTCTCTGAAAGATACAAAAAAGTGAGCAGTTTTGTTTTCAAGAAGAAAATTAAGTCTTTACTTTTAAAGAACATACGTTACAGTATGGACGAATTCATTGATATGGGATTACATGAGTGCTTTATCTGATTATCTGATGTTCCATTTCGTTTTAAATGTCTTGTCTCCTCTTGCTTAGTTCATTGGTTTTGTCGAATTATTACTTAGGAATTGAGATATTATATTTACCATTCATGTTTTGTGCTGAGCATGAGCACTTCGCTATTATCGAACCATTTCAACATCGTTATGCCTGTATTACTCTGTGTCGCACATATTTTATTCTTTTTCAATTTTCTCTTTGCAACATCGTTGCAATTGAATTTCCTATTTGATTTTACAGTACAGACCAGATGAGTTTTTCTCTTCATCAGCTCATGCGCGAGGGTTACACTTGTATAATAATTTTCAGTGTAAAGATCCTACCAGAATCAAATAAATTCTTCATCAAAGACATGACTACATTAGAAGACGCATTTCCACCCTCATGAGTATCTCCTCCGCAATAAACTTGCAAATCATATGTGTAACCTTTTTCTAGACATAGTTTATACAATTTGATGCCAAATTTGTGCTTTTTATTTTTTATATGCTGTCTGAATTTTAGACGACCACGAAATGGTACCATCGTCTCATCTGTACATACATTTTCCCAAGACTAATAACGAGTTGGAATCGTTCAATGCGTTTTTCAATCAAAGGTGAGATTTTATGAAGTCGTTCCAGTTTCCTGTTTTGCTGAATTTCATTATCATTGAAATGGAGCATGGATAGAAGTTGCTCGAAACGATTTCGAGTCATCACTTTTACAATATTATTTTGAAACGAAAAACTCTTACTCCAATAATCTCGCAAATAAGGAGTTTTCAGTAATCCCATCCCAATAATGATCCCAAAAAAACGTTTCATGTCTTCGCAATCGGTAGGGAACCATGGTTTCTATTTAGCCTTGGGATTCATTGGCTAGTTTTTGCTGAGCATAAATATTTGTTTGCTCAACAATATAGACGATAATTTCATCAGTGACAAACAGTTTGAAAAAAAAATAAGGCTCTCTATTATATTTTGCATAATACTCGGTTTTTATGCCCACTTCTTCGACTTCAAAATCAAATTTCTTTAGTTTGGACCCATCAACAGTATCCCAGTTCAAGTTAGAAACACTATTCTCGTCGTCTTCTTGCTCTGATTCTTCGGACTCTATAGTGAAATTTGATATGATAGATTCAATGGTCCTGAGCAAAAAGAAACACCGATAGTAATGATAGTAAAAAAATCCAAAAAACTTACCGCAGTATGAGCAAGTTGATCATCTGAACCGTTTAATGATTCAGCACAATTCGAAACATCTGGCTTATCACCTTGTGTGCTCTCTTTTACTTCTGATTTTTTTCAATCTTTTAGCTTTTTTAGGCAGTACTTTGTAATCATCATTAGAGCTTTCACTCTCGCTAGGTTCATATTCATCAGATGTGTTACAGTCGGCGTACGGATCAGCCTCATCTACATAAGTTCATCATACAGTTTCTGAAGATGTTTCATCTCCTCTTCATATGATCTACTCATTTTATCGCACAACAACGATACGAACTCCACAAACAACCGTTTGTGGAGTGAAAACATTGTTTCCATGCCGGGCCTCAACGTGTTAACATGAAAGAATCAGTGAAAGAACTGAACCCTTACCCATTGAAACCATGCGGGAAAACATTAACTGCAAACATTGTCGAAATTGCGAATGGAATAGGAGGAGATGGGTTCGAATACATAGTGACATTCAGGAGTTTCTTGATGCTCAAGATGAAGAATTGACTGAAACCGACTTGGAGGAAATGTTAAATTCACAGTCATTTGAAAACGAAGCTTCAACAAGTACTGAACGTGACATTTAATAAGATTTTCAGTGGAGGAATGGTTTGTGTCTGAATTGAAGGAGCTCTTAAAAATACTAACAAACAAGAAAAATTGCATATACTCCGAGCTTATACTGTATTTCACATGACTACCGTATTGAACCAACGAAAATGGGATACCGCGTAATATTTCCCACAATTTCCTATCAAATAAAATCGCATTCAACAAGTTTCTGAGAGCAGTATTAAAATAAAAATTAAAGCTAACCGCATACGCCAAATAATTGAAAATGAAATGACGGACAGTAAGTATTTCAATATTATTTCCTGTGGTGAGTTCTAATGTTTTCCCAGAGAAAACGCAATTCTGTATAACGAACAAAAATAACCGTATTCCAATACTATTCGATGCCACGTTCAAGATTGAAATGACTGCAAGTGAAATGTTTCCTTCGTCGAACATCTTGTCGCTTTCAGAATTTCTATATAAATCTGTCAGTTGTGCTTCATTAGTTATCGATCATCGGCAACAGGCGACATTGTGTTCTTCTTAACCGAAAAGCGTTAACGTCTACTTGATTAACGTCAAAAAAATCAAATAATGCCGTACTTTCTTAAACACAATCGCTGGCTGGTCTACAACCAGTTCCACTAACACTTTCTCTAGCGAATGAAATTAATATACCGTGCCATGAGGTACATTCTAAATTGCAAACTATTATTGCACATCTAATAATAAACCATTATGGAGCGCTCCCACGATATTCCCGATGAAATTAAAGAGCAGCTGCGGCTACAGGTTGGGCAAATGAACTTGTATCAACCCATTTGATGTTCTGATATATTTTTTCTGATTAATCGATAGTATTGATGATTTATTTTATGGAAGTAAAATGAGACACTTTTGTCACTTTTCCACAATTTATTCAATAATCACGACCAGTTTCGACCCTACGGTCATTTTCAAGTAGAAACAATATAATACATGAGTAGGCAAGTACAAGTACAGAATGAAATTTATCCTGAATATTGAGTAGTGGGGATCCATTATGCTCTAGTTGACTGTTAAGGGTAATAAATTGATTTCATTTTCTTGAATTTATACTAGGAACGTATCCGCTATAATCCCATATAAATTACCATTCCATTTTCATGGTTTCTGTATTTGTGGCATATTTACGGAACATATACCCCGCGAATAAGAAGCTGTATCGTAGAGGCGATTTCGCAATTAAATTAAACAAATTTTGAATTGTGAATTAGAATGAAAGGTGATGAACAGCAACAAAAACAACAATGTAAAACATTTCAACAAGATACTCAAGTAAAGTAAACGAATTCATTCAATTCAAGTTGAAGCACCTCTGACCTAGACTATTTTCGTGATAATCTTGGGGATCTAAGTGAGGAACAGGGCGAGTGGTTCCACTAGGATCTTCGGACTATGGAGGAACGCTATCAAGGCTATTGAACGTACACATGGTGGTTGACTATTGTTGGAGCAACCAGAACAGCTCACCGACTATTAATATCTGCAAGAAAATCTTACAAGAGAAAACTTTATCTATTGAAGAAGTTAATAAAAAAAGATCACTTTTAAAGAAGTTGTGTTTTATTGTAAAATGGGCCATGACATATTTTCTAACTAGAGCTGATACATAATCATCAGAATGGCTGTTGTGTGGTGTATTAATTTCAAAAAGAAAAGATGGAATTTCTTTATACTAGATCAAAATAGTTTTATATTAAATGAATAACAACCTATCTCCATATTCTTGTGGTATCATTATTAGCTCCGGTATTGATATTACTATCAACATAGTTAAAAATTCTTGACACGTGCGAAGTGATTAGAATTAGCTGAAAGTTTTGTTTGGTCATCTTAGTTGAATGAACCTATTTCTTAATGTCTTTTGTTTTCTTCCTACAGATAGCATAATCCTCCAAATCATACCCAAAATATGCTACAGCTGAAGGAAAACGAATCAGAATTCATCTCGAACGGAAAAGTATCTAATAAGAAAGAAGTAAAACGAGATGAGACATTTTCGTCACTTCTCCACAATTTATTCAATAATCACGACCGATTTGATAGTAATATCAATACCGGAGCTAATAATGATACCACAAGAATAAGGAGATAGGTTGTTATTCATTTAATATAAAACTATTTTGATCTAGTATAAAGAAATTCCATTTTTCTTTTTGAAATTAATACACCACACAACAGCCATTCTGATGATTCTGTATCAGCTCTAGTTAGAAAATATGTCATGGCCCATTTTACAATGAAACACAACTTCTTTAAAAGTGATCTTTTTTTATTAACTTCTTCAATAGATAAAGCTTTCTCTTGTAAGATTTTCTTGCAGATATTAATAGTCGGTGAGCTGTTCTGGTTGCTCCAACAATAGTCAACCACCATGTGTACGTTCAATAGCCTTGATAGCGTTCCTCCATAGTTCGAAGATCCTAGTAGAATTACTCGCCCTGTTCTCCACTTATATCCCCAAGATTATCACGAAAATAGTCTAGGTCAGTGGTGTTCCAACTTGAATTGCTGGCTATCGTCCTCAATATTTTTAGACTACTTACGATCGACTCTGAGAGGCTGCAAGTATGTGTGATGCAGTGTTGTCGTACATATACGATACACCCTACCTACCCACCTACCTAGGTAGGGTGTACCGTAGCGTTTATTGATATTAGCTTTCCTCAAAATATACATTATTTTAGTCAAGGTTTGGGTTAGGTTTAGTTAGGTTCTTCTCTATAATATCAATGAAAAACTCATACTTATTCAAAATTGCGATTTTATTGGTTGTTACAAAACAAAAGAGTTAGATATAGTGTTAAATAGTTGAGGAGTTTTTGGCCGATACCTATCACGCTGGCCACTGCGGGTTGATAGGGGTCAGGAAAGAATCAGTGAGACACCGAAACGCATGATGAAGACCAGAAGAGAACTATTAAGCATGGACACAGCAGACAAGAAAGAACTGAAAACACTTAACCGCGAGATATCTCGCCAACTTAGGAAGGACTCTCGACAGCACAATAAAAGTTTGGCAGTTCAAACTATAGAACAAAATAAAAGCATGAAGGTACTACGACGGACGACTTCATTGGGAAAACGTAACATTCACAAACTAATGGATCCATATAGTTCAATTATAACAAATAGAGCCGAAATAGTGAAGGTTGTCGAGGACTTTTACTCCAATTTGTATCGAAGCCTGAATCGCGAGAACGAGGAAGACAATCGCATACCTCATGTTATGAATCAGGGTTCGGAGGACCTCCCAGAAATAACAGCTGATGAGGCACTATCAGATATGAAAAACAACAAAGCTCCAGGGGAAGATGGAGTAGTTGGAGGCTTTGAAGATAGGCGGTGAAAATCTGATTCGTGAAATAACGAAACTTTTCAATAAATGTTTAGCTGAAGCAAAAGTACCAGAGAATGTAATAATTATGTACAAGAAAGGAGACCCCACAAATCTCTCGAACTATAGACCTATAAGCCTTCTATCGCACTTATACAAACTCTTCACCAAAATAATAACAAAGCGCCTCACAAACAAACTGGACACCTACCAACCTCGAGAGCAGGCCGGATTTCGGGCAACATTTGGTGTTAATGATCATCTCCAAACTCTCAAGAAAAGAGCATAGAATACAACTTGCCTCTGGTTCTCATATTCGTGGATTACGAGAAAGCCTTCGATACCGTGATACAGGCGATTATGCTTAAAGCGTTGGCTGACTGTAGAATAGATCATAGATACACCGCCATTATTAAATATATATATGAGCATGCCACTTCACAAGTGTGCCTTCACAATTCTACAGAAAAATTCAGGATCGGACGTGGAGTAAGACAGGGTGATACTATTTCCCCGAAGTTGTTCACAAACCTATTACAATATATGTTCAAGCAATTGGAATGGGATCAGAAGGGAGTAAATGTGGATGGTGAGCGATTAAGTCATCTTCGTTTCGCCGACGACATCGTCATTATAGCAAACGGATTAGATGATACAAATGAGATGCTCTTGCAGTTGTCTAAGGAATCCAGTAAAATAGGATTGAAGATAAATATGTCGAAAACTAAGATGATGACCAACTTAGTACCAAGCCAAGCAGTTTCCATCGATGGTGAAATTGTTGAACAAGTAACGTCATACAAATATCTGGGGCATGAGATAACTATAGGCAGGGACAACCAAACAACAGAAATAGGAAGGCGAATAAGGCTGACATGGGCTGCATTTGGAAAACTGAGAGATCTGTTCAAATCAGAGATACCGATTTGTTTGAAACGTAAAGTATACAATCATTGCGTTTTACCAGTTTTGACGTACGGTGCAGAAACCCTGACCCTAACAAAGAAATCAGCTAATGAAATGTGTTGCTCAGCGTAAGATGGAGAGAGCTATGTTAGGCATAACACTACGGGACAGAATTCCCAACCATATCATACGCCAACGAACTAGAGTCCAGGATGCTCTCGAGAGAGTTGCTAATTTAAAGTGGAACTGAGCCGGTCATCTAGCAAGAACCACGGACGATAGATGGACAAAGCGTCTTTTGGAGTGGCGTCCCAGAGATGAAGCCCACAGAAGTAGAGGACGTCCACCAGCTCGTTGGAAAGACGATATCAAGCGAGTGTGTACGAACTGGATAAATCCGGCCCAAAATCGCGAGAAATGGAGATCGTTGAGGAAGACCTATGTTCAGCAGTGGACTAAGATGGTTGACAGATGATAATGATGATGATAGTGTTAAACTTAAATAAGGAGTGATTTTGGATGTTGCAGCGTAGCATTGCATGTCCTCAGCATACTTTTCATAAGATTGTACGTAACCACTGAGTGCTAATCGCAAGCATGATGACATATAATCGTCAGTTAGTCGATTGCGATATTTTGACTGAATTATCTTCATTTCAGAAAATGCAGACTCGCACAAGTTAACCCAAACAATGCCGTCAGTTGAAGGGCGATTTGCCTTAGATTCATATATTTATCTTCAGATATAAAACACCAGAAATTTGTATCAGATGCTGCAGTTTTGAGATGTATATCTGATATTATCTGCACCCACTAATTTCAACAGAACATGAGTTCATATTGAACTGAAAAGAATAATTCATAAATGATGCTTTATTTGCCAATTTACTGCAATCATAAAAACGCATTTCGAATTGTCCCAAAATATTTGATAATTCAGCCTCATACGTATCATAATGCAACTGAGGGAGCCTTGCTTTCAAAGACGGAAAATATATATAGTTTATCTGCCATGTGCTGACTCATGACTTCAATACGCCTTATGACAGTCGGACGAGATAACTGAAGTTCTCTAATAGCAGACATGATTTATGTTTTATTTTTAAAATCTCCAAATAAAGTCTCACCCGCTTCAATAAATGCTAACTTCACAACCGATCCATCTTCGAATGGTTTCTTGTGTTTCGCCGATATATGAGATATTTTAAATGACGCGATCATAGCAGCTTTTGATTGTTTAGCTGGTCTTGTGAATATGGTTTGCTCTTTCTTCAAAGAAGATATCAAATCACCTACTTTTCGTTTGCTTTATTCACTCTGCGGCGGAAAATCCTTTTCATAGTTTTCATGAACCGTTTTATGATCCCTCTAAGTCACCAACCTTAGGTATTGCAACTGACGCACGACAAATAAGACAAATCCTTCACTATACAAAACGAAAATTCTTCCTCCCAATCGTAATTGAAATGATACGTTGTAGATTTCTTCGTTGCACTCATTTTGTACTTTTTAATAATAAACTTTGTATCGACGTAGTGTTGCCTTCAAGTTACAATTCAGAATGACTCCAATTCCTGCAGGCTCAACATTCATATCGTCGTAAACGAGAGCCTCGAATGTTCCCGTCAACCGCCCCGCCCCAATTTCTAGAAAAGCGACAAGAATAAAAAACGCCGCTTTTCTTCGACAAGTACCGCGCGTTCCTTTGATGAAGCCGCAGAGTGTTATTTTATTACGTAATAATTTTGTTGTAGTTTAGTTACCTACTTAATAAAAATGTTTTTCTTCTCGAGATCTACACAAAAAGCCCTCGCGATCGACCGTTTGTGCACCCCTGGTCTAAGAGAATCGATTATGTCAGTTTTCTCTTGCTTCAATAGTCCACGAAAAATACAACAAAACTTTATACGATATAATATCCTTTATGAGCTGGGTACCATAAAAATCAACCTCGAAATTTTATGAAACTATGAAAAAATTACTCGAATCATCAAGTCAAGGTGTGAATATCATAAAAAAACGATTTTGTAAAGAATCGTGACTACCGGCGTGATTCGGTAACCTCACATCTAATATTGCCTCAAGGTCCAACGTTTAGTTTTCGATAATTCAAGAAAAGCACAAGAACAAATATGACGCAGCAGATTACTGAATACCTCCGGTTGTTTCGACAATCGAAGTTTTTATAGCTAATCGAGGCAAGAAAAGAGCAGATTTCATTAGGATTGTTATCCTTCACGCATCGCGTTGAAAATGTATTATTCTACTGGGAACTTTACACGAGATGCTGTTTGAAAAGTTTGTATCGCAACTGCGTTTGTGACACCTCGTTATACGAGGCACGGCAATTAAGTTCCAGAAACATCTGCCTTGCAAAGAGATCACATCTTAAATTTTAATTCGAGAATGAAAGTTACAGCACGCTTGGTTTGTATTTTCTGCGTATTTCTCGAAAAGGAACACTTTGGTGGCGGAATCAGATGTGGAGTTAATTCTCCTACATTCTGAGAGACGATAGAGACTGAATTGATCAGGTTATCATCGCCGATAAGACCTTTATGTTCAATTATGAACGTGAGACTGATAAGCAAAGTCACCAGTGGGTAGAAACAGATGCCAGGTTGCGAAGGAAGCAAATTATCTGGGATTAGTAAGCTTTTGGGGAATTCGAACCTGGCATGTGAAAAAATGGGCACTTGCCGCAAAGCAACTACAGTGGCTATATGTGGTCGTGGTGAGACCACATATCACTTATGCCTGCATTTCTTGGTGAGTTCACACTCACCTTTAAAAACTATCCCAACTCCAAGCTCTCTAATTTGCAGAGAACGGCTTGGATGATGATTACTGGAGCATTTCGCTTTACAACTCCAGCTATGGAACTGATACTGTGCCTTGCATCTCTACGCCTAGTGATGAGAGGAGCAGCTTGAATTGCTACCTATAGATTTCATCACTTTTCCCAAAATGGGAAGAGTATGTTTAACTTCGCGCTTGGCGTTTTTCAAGCTGAAATTGGGAACAACGAAATACTAAGTATGAAGTCTGACAGCAATACCCAACAGCATAGAGCTGTTATTCCAGATAATCATTTCTGGCAGACAAGAATGGGACGGCTTCTTCTTGAGATTCCCTGTTGGTTCACAGACGGCTCCAAAACTGTCCAGTGTAAAGAGATGGTGTATATCATTAAGATATTGCCTGTCTTTCTGTCTTAAGAGGGTTTACAACTGATTATCGAGGAGAAATTCTCCATGGACTACTGTGCTCCTGCTTGTGGTCAATGAAAAGGTTGTACTACCGTCACCAAACTGGGAAATAGAAATGGGCTCCATCTGATGTGGGTCCTGGAACATTCGAGCATTGAGACCTTTGGCTTCTGGATATACTCTTTAATGGTCTTAAAGATAAAATAAAATTCTGATGAATTAGAAAGATTTACTGAAGGTTTTTTTTTTGATAGTGTGGTATTCAAAGTTTGGCATTCTCTAAGGCATGTTCAATATTGGATTGAAATTTGTGAGTAGGATTTTTCTAGATTTAATAACAATTTCATAATTTGCAGATTCAATAAATGTTTACATTTCAAAGCTTGTCTTGTTCAAAGCTAATCTGCCTAAGTAAATACGATATTAATTGAGCCAACGATTTTTTTGCGTAGTGGGACGGATTTTAATAAAAATGGTGCGTTGTATTCGTAAGAATCTCTAGAAACTTTGTGAACTAATCTATACATGAGGAAATCCCAGATTGTACATAAGAAAAATGCATTTCAGAATTGCATTTTGAAGTAGACAAAATCTGAACAATCTTGAAATTGGGAAGAGATAATAGACCGAGGGAGGCAAATCGGGCGAATACGGCAGATGCGGAAGAAATTGGAGCCCTAAATCATTGATTTTAGCCGTGGTTGCAATGTTCTTGTGCGCCAGTACATTGTCTTGCAAACAATTTTTTTTTCGCTTTATGTGAGGCCGTTTTGTAGCGGACATCAATCGCTTCAATAGTGCTACAGTAATACTTGCTGTTGATGGTTTTTTTCTTTTTCGAGTTAGTCCACGAAGAGTATGCCATGAAAATTCGAGAAAACCGACGCCATAACCTTTCCGACCCATTGAACCTCCCTCGGCCGCTTCGGAGCATTCTGCCGACTTCAGTCCATTGCCGGGCTCTCATTCTGTTTTTTGGTGTGTAATAGTGGAAGCAGGTTTCATCAATAGGCCAAACACTCTTTCGAAGTGCTCACGCGTTCCTGCTTTTGGTCCGGAATCAGCATGCGCGAAACCCAGCGGCAGGATAACTTTTTCATAAGCAGATTTTCGCCCAAAATATGGCATGTGCGCTCTGTACTAAATAATAATCTTTGTGGCATCTGCTAGATCGCGTACCTGCACTTTCACTTCACACCATTTCATGTATTTTTCGATATTGTCCTCTAACCACATTTCGAAACCAATATTTGACAATGTAATCTGACGGTGTAATCTGAACGGAGCATTACCCGCATAATATTTATCCAAAAATTCTTCTGTTTCCTTCGCCGATTCAACATGATGGGAAATCAAAAATAATGTTTAATGCGAGATATATATATATATATATATATATATATATATATATATATATATATATTGATGTGTGAAATAATGTAAAAAACCATACTAGCTTGCGTATGATTCAATAAACGAGTGAAAAACCTCTCGTTTCCTGTCGCTATTGCACTACTAATAGATTGTCTGTTTTTGTTGTGTTAGTGTCGTGTTTACATAAAGAGTACCAAAGATTTTTCTGCTTAGCAGCTTCAATTCTCATCTTGCACTCCACGATGTCCAGACGAAGACAAGGGTGAAAGGAAGGGGGTTTAGGACAGGAATCTGTAACAATGGAAAAAGAAAACCAGCAGAATAATATTTCAACAATCATACTTGACTCTTATATATCTAAACACACTTGAATTTAAGAAAAGATTTCACATAGCAAGCAAGCCAATGAAAAGGACTAAGGCGATAATCAAAAAGTACATAACCTGCGATATTTCCTCTTTCGCGTAGATGTTCTTCCGTCGCAGTGCGAGACTCCTGAAACATATTCACTTCCTTGTTCTTGCTTGCCAATTTTGAAGTATAATCTCGCAAAATCCCTTCAATATCCAAACTCAACAAAACAATTCCCTCTCTGTTTGACCGAGACAGCCTCGATGGCCAGGTTCGGTCTTCTAAGTGATGCCGATTATGAACTATAGATGTTCTAGAATCATTATGAACCCAATAATTTGGGTTGACATCACCCATATATTATTTCTTCGTGGTTTTTGTTTAATTTAAAGAAAAATTTGCGAAAAAATTTTGACAGTCGTTTCAAAAATATGATTAAGACCCTAATATTAAACAGCAACATTAGAATGATTAGGATTAGGTACGAATCAATTGAGTACAAGGAATACCATAAAGAGATCTCGATTGTTCCATTACCTTTATGCGATTTTCCGATATTGAGCATTATTCCTCCATTGAAATTAAGTCGATAATGGAAACTGATTCACCGAATGTGATAAAAAAATATTATACTATCTTCCGGGAAAAAAACAGTGTAACTGTGAAGCTATAAATTGGAATATTTCTTGAAATTCAATAAAAATTGGCTAAATATTTTCGAAAATAAGTATATGGAACCTAGGTACCATTGGAAAAGTATTGAAATATACCACTTATTCGGACCTTTAGATATAGATAGGATATGCCCTTTGAAAGAAAACAGTGAAATGAGCTTTAAATGAGCCCCAAATTCAAAAATCGTTTTCGAACACCCTGTGTAACATAGATCAACAAAATGTGACATATGTTCAAACACCAACAATTACTATCACAATAGTAGTACATCTAAAGCAGGGGTGCTCAAATGGTCGATCGTGAGTGATTTTTAAGAAGATCTCGAGAAGAAAAAAATTCTCAATAAGTAGGTAACTAAAGTAAAAAAATTTATTACGTAATAAATAAATTAAATAAAAAAAATAATCTAGCAAAAGGCGGCTTTATCAAAGAAACGCGTGGTGCTTGTCAAAGAAAAGCCGCGTTTTTTATTCTTGCCGCTTTTCTCGAAATTTTGGGCGGCGCGTTTGACGGGAACATTCGAGACTTTCGTTCATGTCGATATAAATGTTGAGCCTGCAGGAAGTTTTTTATTAAATAGTACAAAATGAGTGCATCGAAGAAATCTAAAACGTATCATTTATATAACGATTGGGAGGAAATCTTTTTTTGTATGGTGAAGGATAAGTGCATTTGTCTTATTTGTCGTGCGTCAATTAACACCTAAGTGTGGTAACTTAGAGAGGCATCATAAAACAGTTCATAAAAACTATGAAAAGGATTTTCCGTCACAGAGTGAATTAAGAAAACGAAAAGTACGTGATTTGATATCTTGTTTAAAAAAAGGAAAAACCACGTTCACAAGACCAGCCAAACAATCAAAAGCTGCTACGATAGCGTCATTTAGAATATCTCATATATTGGCGAAACACCAGAAACCATTCGAAGATGGATCGATGGTGAAGGAAGCATTTATTGAAGCGGGTGCGATTGTATTTGGAGATTTTAAAAATAAAACAGAAATCATGTCTGCTATTAGAGAACTTCAGTTATCTCGTCCGACTGTCACAAGGCATATTGAAGTCACGCGACAGGACATGGCAGATAAACTAAAACATGATATCATGAAATGTACATACTTTTATTACAGTTCGACGAATCCATCGGTATGACAGACACTGCCCAGCTGTGTATTTTTATTCGGATGGTATTCAATGACATGTTGGCTGAGGACGAATTTTTGACAATCATTCCTCTGAAGTGGAAGACCCGTGGCGAAGATATATATGACGTTTTCTTCAATTTGTAAAAAACTACAAGCTACCAATATATAAATTAGTGTGCATTACAACCGATGGAGCACCAGCAATGACTGGAAACAAAAACGGTTTTGTGGCATTGTGTCAAGCTAATGAAGATTTCTCTTCATTCAGTTTTGTGTTCAAAACGGAGGAAATTATGGGCATTGCAACAAAAATTGTGAATTCCATCCTTGCAACGGCGGCTCTTTTAGTTGGAGTTGAAGATAGGGAGTCAGTTGAGCTCGCTGATTTAATTTTTCACACGGACGTCAGGTGGTTGAGTCGCGGAAAATTCCTAGAAAGGTTTCAAAAAGTATTGCCCGAAATAACAGCTTTTCTAGAAGATGGCACTCAGATGTTGAAAAACGAAAAATGGCTGACTGATTTGGCATTTTTGACTGGCATCACAATGTTCTCAAACACCATTAACTTGAAGCTTCAAGGTGAAGGAAAAACAATTAGAAATGCGTTTTTATGATTGCAGTAAATTGGAAAATTTAGCATCCTTTATGAGTTATCCTTTTTCATGTGAAAACATTGAGAAATTAGCTACTGAAATAGCAAGTCAGTTTAATATGAACTCATGTTCTGTTAAAAATGAGTTGGTGGTATACATCTCGAAGCTACAGCATCTGATACAAATTTCTGATGTTTTATATCTGAAGACAAATATTCGAATCTAAGGCAAATCGCCCTTCAACTGACGGCAATGTTTGGGTCAATTTACTTGTGTTAGTCTACATTTTCTGAAATGATGATAATTAAGTTAAAATATCGCAATCGACTAACTGACGACCATATGTCATCATGCTTGCGATTAGCTCTTATGAAAAGTATGCTGACGACATGCAGTGCCATCTTTCAACATCCAACGTCACTCCCTAGTTAAGTTTAACACCATATGTAACTAATATCAATATACGCTACGGTACACCCTACCTAGGTAGGAAGGTAGTTAGGGTGTATCGTGTATGTACGATAACCCTGAATCACACATACTTGCAGCCTCTCAGAGTCGATAGTAAGTAGTCTAAAAATATTGAGGTAGATAGCCAGCAGTTCAAGTTTGAGCACCCTGGACCTAGATTATTTTCCTGATAATCTTGGGGACCTAAATGGAGAACGGGGCTAATGATTCCACTAGGACCTTCGGTATATGGAGGACCGCTATCAAGGCTAATGAACGCACACATGGTGGTGGACTATTGTTGGAGCAATCAGAACAGCTCACTGACAATAATATCTGCAAGAAAATCTTACAAAAGAAAGTTTTATCTATTGAGAAAGCTAATAAAAAAAGATCACTTTTAAAGAAGTTGTGTTTTATTGTAAAATGTATCTCTTTTGTTTTGTAACAACCAATAAACTCGCAATTTTGAATAACTATGATTTTTTTCATTGATATTTTAGAGAAGAACCTTACTAAACCTAACCCAAACCTCGACTAAAATAATGTAAATTTTGCGGAAAGCTAATATCTATATACGCTACGGTACATCCTACCTAGGTGGGTAGGTAGGGTGTATCCAGTATGTACGACAACCATGCATCACACATACTTGCAGCCTCTCAGAGTAGATCGTAAGTAGTCTAAAAATATTGAGGTAGATCGCCAGCAGTTCAAGTTTGAGCATCCTGATCTAAAGCTTTAAAAAAATCCTCACTTTTCAGAATGTCAAATATTTTTGAAACTTTTTTGAATAGGTATAGAAAATTTTGAGCAAACTCACCTCCTTTTCCTTACAAAGTAAAAAATTGAACCAAACATAGGATGTCCCATTGAAAAAATAGTAACTTTGGTATATAACTTTATTATGGAATAACCTGTATAGTCTAAAATATTTTCAGTTTGTAGTCACTACAACACTACATATAACTGCGCAAAAAAATATGCCTAATGTGGCCAGCCACCCGGTATGTTAAACTCAAAAGACAACCCTCGTAAATGTTCTACTTATTCAATGAACCACAGTGTGGTGAAACGCGTCATATATTTGTGAATATAGTAAATTTGAACAGCTTTGTTTTATTTAATTAGAAAATGTAAATCAATTTTCATCGAGTAACGAGCTATTCAACAAGACCGTCTTAGTCCACAAAAATTCATTAACAGATTAAACTGCTATTTAAAAGCTTAAAAGCGTAAAAGCTAAACTGTCGCTGTCGAACAGATTTCACTTTAAACTTAACGCTCAATAATCGAGAATTGAGATTTTTATTAACTCCCTATTGCCATTCAACTCGGAGCAGTGTAAACGGCCCTATTAAAACCTCAATTTCTCCTTTAAATACACTCTCTGGCGCCACAAGCTGAAAGTAAAACGTCTAGCAAGGTTGTGCATCTACTACGTCATAAATTGGTATCATCTCAATAAGTAAAACTGACCCGACCACCTCATAAATATTCATAGTTTGAGAAATTTTGGACAGACGTAAGAGTTGTGGAAGAAGATTTCCCATACGATGAGGTTTCTAACCGATCTATGTCTGTATCGAAATATCGTTTGAAACTAATATGAAGAATGCGTGGGTGGTTTTGAGACTTGCTTTATTTATTGCGTCATATTATAGTTCAAACTGTTTCGAATTTGAAAAATATGAGGTCGTGCGCTTGGAAAGTTTCTAATATGACGGTGTGAAAGACGGGGAATGTATAGAGTTCCAAAAGCTACAATCTTTCATTTTGAATCTCGGTTATTATCAATGTAAGAGAATAATACGTTAGATATTGCACAGGCACTTTTTTCAATGAAATAATTGAAAACTGATTTTTTGGCAGAGCCTTCTTCGAGTTACAAAACGGTTTGATTAGACCATAGAATTATCTATGGTTTTGAATTACACCGCATAACAACGGCTATCCGAACATATCTGATCATGATATCATTGGTGTTGAAATAAATGTGGAGGTAAAAAAAGTAATTAAAATGAAACGATATAGACAGTTGTCTTCGACTAATTTAAGTAACATCAAGCTGGATCTGTTGGGTAAAGAATGGGATTATGATAGTTCAGACATTAATAAAAAATATAAAAAATGGTTGTCTAATATTGAATGCAGTTTGAATAAGTTTGCACCTTTAAAACAGTATATAAGTAAAACAAACAGTAAACACTGGGTAGATAGAGATGTGAAGCATCTTCAGGGGATAAGAGATAGATACTTCAGAACCTTTCGCTATACTGGACGTCTGATTCATTATGAACTATATAAGAAAAAAAGAAATGAAGTGGTCACTCTGCTGCGGCTTAAAGAGAAAAATTACTATGAAAAAAAGATTGATCAATGCAAAAACGATGGCAAAAAAATGTGGAAAACGTTAAAACAGTTAGTAGGATCTTGTAATCGGAGTTTTGACCCGGACTCTTTGTCTGGGATGGATTCTGGCTTGTCTGTCGAGGATGAACTAAATCAATATTTTGTTGACAGTATCGAAGATATTGCTGGCACAATAGCTGTTCGAGGATTTTCATGAAAAGGATTTTGTTGAAACTAAGTGTGGCCTATCTACTTTCAGAAAGATATCCCTTAATGGACTCCATAGCATTGTTAAGGGGTTAAGAAATTCTAAATCAGGGGATGACGTCATTGATGCATTTCTGGTAAAGAGTTTGTTTGAGGTGGTTGGATACTCCTGCTTGATATTGTTAATACTTCACTTGAAACTGGTACTTTGCCTTCTGACTGGAAGTGCAGTACTGTTGTCCCCATTCCAAAGGTGTCTAATCCAACGGTACCTGATGATTTGAGGCCAATTAATTTGCTTCCCATAGTCGACAAAATTGTTGAAATTGTGGTTCGTGAGCAGATTAGTAATTTTCTTGAAGAAAATGGGTTGATATACGTCAATCAGTCTGGATTTAGAGGTGGCCACTCATGTGAGTCAGCGTGCCAACTGGTGTTCAGTCAATGGAAAAAGATATCGATAGCGGAAAAATCATTATTAGTGTTTTGTGGACATTAAAAGAGCTTTTGAAACAATTGACAGAGTATTGCTCATTAGAAAGTGTGAAAAATCGGTATTAGAGGAATTGTGTTGAAATGGTTAGCATGTTTTTGGAGGGTAGGTGTCAGAGGACTCTGATTGATGGTAATTTCTCTCAGCAGAGGGAGGTAAAATATGGAGTTGCCCAGGGCAGTGTACTCGGTCCTCTTCTCTTTATTATTTACATGAACGATTTAAATAGGTACTTGGAACACTCTTTTGTGAATTTGTTCGCTGATGACACATTGATATCGGTCTCTGGGGATGACTTCAGGGAAGTGGTTGGTGTTATTAATGCGGAACTGGAAATCATGAATAACTGGATGATGTTCAATAAACTGAAACTGAATAGTAACAAAACTAAATGTATGGTACTTGGTTCTAAAGCTAATTGTAGTAAGTTTAAGAGTGAAGTTTATGTATTGAAAATTCGCGACATGGCTCTCAATTTTGTATCTGAAATTAAATATCTGGGAGTGACTATTGATCCCCAATTGAATCTGTCTCAACATGTGTCTGTCTTATGCAAAAAATTGGGAAAAAAATCGGTTATTTTTATAGAGTGTGTAATAAACTTTCACTCTGGAGCAAAAGAATTGTATATAATTGTATGATATATCCTAGTTTCAATTATTGTGCTTCTCTTTTGAGTGTTTGTGATAAGAAAGATATTCAACAGTTACAGTTCCTTCAGAATAAGTGTATGAGATTTTTGTTAACATGTAATAGGCGCACCTCTATAAATTTTATGCTTAAAGAACTGAATTTCCTGAGCGTTCGGCAGCTTGTGACTCAATCTTGTCTGGTTCTTATTTACAAAACAGTAAACAAAAAACACCTTTGTATTTGCAAAAGTTTTAAAACGAAGATTAGAGTCAGTGTGTTACAGGTTGCGCGGCGCTCAGGATTTTCAAATTGAGAGATATGCCTCAACGGCCATGGAAAGGTCATTTTATTGAGGGTCTGAAAGCTTATAATACGTTGCCACTTTTGTTAAGTCATCTAGCACTGTAAGGATCTTCAAAGTTAGATTGAAGAAAATGTTTTTTGTTCTTAGAATTATCTTTTCGAAATCTTTGCTGATTTTTCATGTAATATATGTGATTAAGTAGCAGATTGCTAAATAAATAGATATTATTATTATTAAAACAACAATTCTGATTGAGTTATGGCACATGATATTAGTCTAATTTATAACGACGACTTCAAATCCGTGATTAAAACTTCCCTATCAGTTCTAGTTTGAAAAATATGTGACATAGCTGATTTAACAATAAAACACAACTTCTTTGAAAGATATTTGCATATTTTCTAAATTAGAGCTGGTAGAGAAGTTTCAATCACGAATTTGAGATCGTCGTTAAAAAGTAGGCTAATACCATGTGCCATAACTCAATCATCAGAATTGCTGTTGTGCGGTGTTATCTATCGAAGATGTTCAAACATTTTTCTATCAAAAGTACCTCAACATTCTTGATGATCATCTTACAATGGTTACGAATCTCACATGTACAACAAGAAATGTATTTCCATCTATGGTAACACCACAGAATCGCTCTCGTATGTTGAAGTTATGTTTTTAGAACTCGTGAGAATCAAAGTTTTGATGTTGAATATCTTTAAATTTAAAAAGATTATAATCGTGGTGTTCTCACTGATTTGTCTTAGAATTGCTGCAGGACTCATCTCTCAAAGTTTGTCATAGAGCTGTATGCTGCAGTAATTGGAAAATACTTGCTATCCATGCACGATGAAAAACTTTAATTGAAAGCCCACGAGTAATTATAGGTAATGGTGTTTTTTTCTTAGGCATATACGCTGAATTGCACATTAAAACAGACTTTATTGAAATCGTATCAATCAGATAACTTCAATGAAACTCTTACCTTCGGAACTGTCCAACGGGAAGAGCAAATCTGAATCCAGAATTGGCATCAGCAACGTTCTGCACTAAAGGTACTTGTCCAGGTATGACATTTGGTGGAGGAAATGATACATGGGGTACGCTATTTGGCACTACATTCTGTAAAGCGGTACGCGGTCGAGGGTGAGGCACCATATTCGGAGGAAGACCCGGAGGAGGTACCATGCCGTTCAAAATTTGAGGGGGAGGTATACCAACAGGTGGTGGAATCAACCCTAAATGTGGCAGTGGTCGTCCTGGAACTGTGTGTATGTTGGGAGGCGGTTGGTTTCTCTGTAGGGTGTTCGGGTGGCTCGTATAAGGGGGTGGTAAGTGAGTATCGAGAATATCTGGCAGCGATGGAGCTCCATTACTAGTTTGGGTACTGATTTCTCCTGTGGGTCTAGGATTTACTGGATTAGCTCTACGATTCTGCCTTCGTTCCCTCCTTTCTCTTCTTCTTCTTTCCCTATCACTCGTTAAGTCTGGACAACATAGTACAGTATCATCTGTTTGGGCTTCAGTAGACGTGAAGGTCCTCTGCGGTACTGCCCTGTTTGACAGATATACTGATGACACTGTTTCATTCGTTTGTATGGAAGGTTCATTGTGAACAGTTACTTGACTACTTGTAATCGTTGTGTTGTTACACGGGGTACTACTTGCATTTTGATCAATACTTGTACCACTTAAAGGCATAATCTGCACGTTGGACACATTTTTCGCCGAATGCGTATTCAAACATTTTATAGTTGGCACGGAAGAAATGACGTTCATCGGTACAGCCCTGTAGAAATTGACGTTAATATTACTCACATTCTCGCCGGTTTGATTGATGGTAGTACCATTATTCCGATTCCAATTAGGCTCGGTTGGGTTCTGTTGCGTACCGCCGTTGACGTAACGAAAATTAGTTTGGTTAATCAATCGTGCGTCCGAACTGGTACCACCGCTCGACGTAGGTAAAACATGACTTTTCGCAGATGTCAGCGAAGTTGCTTTGACATGGGTACCTTCTACATTATTCAACGTGTTAGGTCGCGGGGGTCTGGGTGGTACCGCATTAGATTCAGATGCATTTCGATAGTGAATGGGAAAAATGGTGCCATCGGATCCCACCTGATTTCTCAGGGTCGATGGTACCGACGATTGTCTAGGATGGTACGGTAGTCCAACGATATTAATGAAGCTTAGGTTACCCAGCGAAGACGATTTGTTGAACTGATTCGGACGTTGTGGTCCGTTTCTAGTACTGGTTGTGAGAGTGGAAGATTCATTGCTGCCATTGTCGTGACTTGAGTGCAGGCTATTCTGATCTGGGGGACTGAACGGCGGTTTCAACTCATTATTACTCAACTTGTTGACTAGAATATTCGACTGATAATCCTTGGTGTTTGCCGGAAGTCCCACTTGCATGTCACAGTCACAATTAACCACAAAAACATTACAAACTATCACAAATAAACAAAAGCACGCGAATATCGACTATAACCCGACTTCAGTTTAAGTGACTGACTTAAGCGAGCGTTCGGTGTTCAACCTACTTGCGCTGGAATTAGAGTCGAGTCACGTGACTGTGTAACGCGGCTGGATTGGTGTAATGTTCCCTTACTTACTACTTTCAGTTCGGAGATGTAGGTCTACACTCTACAAGCTAGAATCGAGAGAACGTTTCTGTTGTCTCGCCTTGTTGCAGTATCTTTACCTGAGGATGGCTGTACTATTATTGATACATTGTGGGTTCTGAATATACAGGGGAGCATTTTAATAGGGCTCGACTGCCATCAGATTCTTCAAATGAATTATTGAATGAAACTTTGGTAGTTATAAATATTCATTCACAGATGAAACATCTGTTAGTAGGCCTGCGAAATTGATCAAGAATTTCTCGCAATTATTCACGTGTCGAAAGTAATTTATCTTTCAAAAACGCACTATGGATGATACTAGTGATGGGGGCGCTTTGAAACCGTAACAGGGAAAAGAATATCATTCGAATAACTTCTGCGTCTGAATGCGGCAAAGAAAAAACAAAATAATTCGACAACAATTAGGTGAGAAAACTAAAACACAACCCACCTGCAATCTGATCTGCAATCAACATAATCAAAATCGATCGAATTCATTCATAAACCACTCAAACCTTAAAAGATTACAAACATATTTTTCATTTCATCACAAATGATCGATCCTATTACTTCCAGACTTTCAATAGCAGAAATATGGAATGAAAAATTACCTTAAACTCTGGATTGCATCATAAAAACAAAATCTGACTTTCTTCTAAAAAGTTAAAATGAACAAAACTATTTTAAAGACAGTTGGAGAATCATACATTGAAAGAATAGTGGCATCTTTCAAAATATCGTCAGCAAACACCGTTAAACCCAAAAGTACCACATTTACTGTAGTAATAGGACTGGTGAAACAAGAAATTCAAAATGACCAATGAAAGTTTATTGGTAAGAATTATCACAGCTCAAGAAAACACCGCAGAACAACTACTGAAGAATGGTTTCTTGTATAAAAATCGTCACTAATCCGGCTTCAATTGTATGCAACAAATGCGTTTCTTTGCCGTGTTCATCTTCTCTGATTCAGCTTCACACAACACAAAAACAATTACTCCAATTCAAACGTCGCAACAATTATAGAACACCCACAATACCGGAAACACGCTGACTGATATTTCACAGAAAGCACTATGCCAGAACGGACGAGTTACAACTCAAGCACTGAACAAACTGCAAGATTATTGACATTGGTCTGAAGATGCGGTGGAGGTGGGGGTGGAAGGGGTGCGGAGACACTCGCACTCACACCAAGGCCAAACGGAGGTATCGGTACACACTGCCGTTGCTGTCGAAGAGGACGGTTTTGAGAACCTTGAACTCTTGTGTGCTTTGTAGCTTTGAAAACTTAGCCATAAAGTTTACGACTTTATTGAAACTTTACAAAAGAATTATGAAAACTCAGAAAGAAAGGAAATTATTTTATGTAATTTGGGTGTCACGCCCGCCCTGGACTTTGTCCACGCCCCCCAGTTTGGAACCCCTGCATCAGAACATAGCAGCAGTGTAATTCTTTCCTTTCTGCCTTAAATCCAGGAACAGACTTTTCCCTTTTGGAAATTAATGTTTTGTTTGGCATTCTCTCCCAAAACAGTGCATTAAAAACTTGCTAAAGGTTTAAATCCTTCATCAGCTACTATGTTTGCAAAGTCTTCTGGATATCTTTCTGCTGCAGCAGCAACTGCAGATGCAGCTCCTCGAACGATTTCAATGCTATGCAAATATTGTCAAACCTAAAATTTATCAATCCAACTTTCAGATGCTTGAATTCCTCCACAACCACAACTACCACCAGGTTCTTTAAAATGTTCGTTAAAACGCTTCTGCTTCTTCTGGATAATTGGACCACTCATGTGCACTCTTTTTTGGTTGCAGTCTTCGATCCATAATTACAACGCCACTTCCATTTTTTCTATTGGTGGATCACGAACAGTTTTCGCAAGTTTCAGCTGCAGGCGATCTTCTGATTTTTTTATCGCTGACAGCGAAGCTGAAGCTACAGACGACCTCATTTTATCTTCGAATTTTTTAGCGATCGTACAGTTGATTCATTAGCATTTAATGAGCGTGATATAGATGCAATCGACTCTAGAAGGCGGAAACGATCAAGCATTTCTATTTTCACTCTAAGCGGTAACACTGATTTTTTTCGTATCGAATCTACAACGGTAGAGACATATTACTAAATCACAATTTTCGTAGCCAGTGGAAAAATGAACCGAAAAAAATCAAAGCGGTTTTTAGCAAAGTGCGTCTAATAAGTGGGATTTAACAATATACTCCATGAATTGAGTAATGAGGTTGTTTTATTAATTAATACATACATATTTACCAATGTACCGATTAGATCCACGAATAGAGATATATTAGCTACGAATATAGGAATCGCGAATAAGTAACTTTTACTGTATTGAGCTCTTTCATCATATTATTATATAGTAGTCTATTTCTCATATTGTTGAAAGTAGCCATTTCATATTGATGTGAATGTGCGGAAGAATTATTAATGATAATGTCCGTATGTAATGGTTTACGGAAAATAGAAAAATCATGTCTGTTATCACTCTTGGTAGTAGTTAAATAAAAAAAGTGAACGGAATTCAGTTTCTATTCCCAAAGTGAACTCCATATCAAGGTGAATTGAATTTATTGAAGGTACTTAAGGAATCTCATGGTCTATTTGTATCTATAGAATTACTGATTATGTCATCTAAATATCTAAACCAATAAATGCAGTGTTTCGACAACGGATTATTATGAATTATTTTCTTGATGTTATTCAGGAAAATTTCTGCTAGTGAAGGGCTCAGAGATTATCATGCCGTTGTTATTCATGTAAATTTCTAAATAGTTCATGAGAATTTCTGCTAGTGAAGGAGTGTGAGAAGTACCCATTACCATAATAATGGGCACCAAAAAAGGTTATCATCTCCCGTTATTAATAAACTGATAATAAACTATAAAACATGGAGAATTCAGGATAGAATTACGACGGATGATCAAAATTTTACATTTACAGCAAAATAATACATGATCTTTTTATTTTAATAGTTTATAATATATAAATTTACATTTTTGTACCTCTTGGATGTAAAGGTTTACTTTTCTCGAAATAAAGAAATCATATTCATTTGTTAAAAATGTCGTCTATAGAAAGTTTGAAAAGGAACTTCAAGAAAAAGTAGGGCTCAACCGGGATTTGAACCCGGGACCTCTCGCACCCAAAGCGAGAATCATACCCCTAGACCATTGAGCCGAAGTGATAGTCACGACAAATTTTATTGTATTTCAATCGTAGTTTTATTAAACATCAAAATGCTACTATATTTAAATTATTTAGTCAGTGTAATGAACAACTTAAGTGAATATATTTCGAAATTAGAAATTTTCAAGTTATTTCAACGCAAAAATACAAAGGTTTAAAGAAGTCTCGAGTTCGAATCTCAATGACACGTTTATGTCTTTCATAAGTACGTAGTGTTATTTTTCATGGAAAAATTATATATCATAATTATTTTTCCACGATTGAACATTCGAGGTATTTCATTGGAAGAACAGATAGATATTAACATCATAAGACATTAGAAATGAAAAAAGCGTTGTTTTTTACAAGTTGTCGTTATAGCATTTGCCTCTGACTATACGAATTGAATATTCGAATCAAGTTCAAAGTCAAATGAGTAAGAATACTCACAATACTTATAAAAGCATTTCAATTTTGTCTCATTTAGAAATCTTCAGTTGAGTAGCTACTTGAAGAATGGATAAGTTCTTGGTGGTTTTACAAAATGAATTCATATTAGAAAGGTCAACTGGCTGCAGTTTCGAAGGCGTGGATGCAATTTCCTCCCATTTACCTGTGAACTTTACAAAGTTCAAATGTTACAAAGTGCCCAAGTTATCTCGAGTAAAGCCGGGTACTTATCGAACGAGCTGTAAATTCATAATGAATATATACCTGCACAGGTGCCTGGTACCTGCAGCAAGCAATGAACTTCGTCGATCCATTGGCTCCAGGCCATTGGCACTAAGTTTACCGTGCTTTATTTCTTCCGCTAGAAATCTTCAGAAAATATTTGTCTCCTAAAATCTTCCTACCGGGATTATGAGAAAAATGATTAAACAGGATTTTTCCTAAGTACGTGCAATTGCTCGACAGAATTCCAAGCTGATGGCTTATTTCGTATGCGAAAAAAAATTGAAAACCACATATTTTGTGTCCACACTATGAAGTTTAAAATTGCAGGTAATTTTTAAGTCCCATTTATTCGTTCCCTTCCCTTCTGAGTCAGTGATCTACATCTTTCCAGGAGTATTATTAATCAGACCTGTGTACTTGCCACTTACACAATAATATCTATTTTAGATTTAGATGTAGTATTTAGATGTAACTTTCCTGTTATTACTTATTTGCTTATTTTTCATTTAATTTTCCAACCTTTTACAGTGGACCCATTTTATACTTCATAAATAGAATCTACTCAATATGTATTGAAAGTAAAACCCACTATCAAAGAATCACTTCCAAATAGATATGTAAACATGTTGTTGTGCATTCATAGTCACACAATTTAACTTTATTAACTATACTTTAAACTTGAGCACCCTAAAACATATTGAATTCGATTCAAATTTTCAATTGGAAAACTGCAGATCAGAAACATACTTCCTCTTAGATGAACTGAAATAAAAATTAACTCAAAATTAACACAGACTTACAGACATTCAGTTTAAAATGTGCTTTTTATTCAATACTTTTCTTCCTTGTTTTATGGGAATTTCCCCTCATTTCGTAAGATAGTCTTAACTGATTTCGCTGTCGAAATTTCAATCTAGTGAATTCTATCACTAGATTGAACCTTTCCCATCATTTTGAGGGGTCGAACTCGAATATTGATTCAGAATTGCCGTTAATAATTACCACCTCCCGCTGTGAAACCTTTGAAACTTCCAGCAACTGTTCTGGCCATTATTTCAATTTTGATATTCACATTATTGCCTTTTTAATTTGAGTAAAAAAGACTGGTAATAAGTTTGTTTCCCTATACTATGGTTCGTTTTCATTTCATTGGCGATTTCATCGAAAACCTGTAGTATCCTCAGAAAATTGACCCCTTAGGCCATGGAACATGAAAATAGACGGATGATATTTCATTATGATGCCAGCTTCAATGTTCCACAGTGTTCTAAGATCTGCAGATGAAGATCATTAACAGTCATAGATGTCTCCAACATTTTTTTAAATTTCCCAAGTGTTTATATAACTGTTGTGTAAAATTCACGTTTCTTGTCTACTTAGCAAAGACAAGTGTGTTGCCAATCAGATACTCCATTTGTATCACAAAAAGCGTTAGGAGTTTTACATTTACAAAACAACTTACAACAAAAACAAAATACAGAATCTTTAGAAATAGAATAAATAAGCCAAGCCCTTTCGACTTTTTCTCCATTTGCTAGATTTCTTTCAAAGTATTTGCACGAAAACTTTCTCTTATCTTTATTACTAGGAAAGCTAAAACTGATGTCTATCAAGGGCGGACCACGTTTAACCAATATTCTAGCCATCTCATTGGTGATTCTTTCGGACCACAAACCGGGGTCGGACGGAATTATATCGATACTAGCCTCATTACAGCCTTCATCGAAAGTGTCACTTGCAGCAGGTATTTCGGTAAGTGACATTACCGAACTTTTCACACAAGCAGAATTACCTAAAGTGGATTGTTCAAGTGCTGTAGACGAGGATGGTATCATCGCTTCATCGGTCTCTGCATCAGTAGAAGCTGTTTTGCTGCTACAACCGCTGCCACTTGTTGCGGGACCTGATGTTACTGTTGAAATGTCAGATGGTCCACTCACGGTTATTGATATTACGGATTTAGAATCTTGAGATTCGGACGATTCGGTCGCACCAACATCGATGGTCTCCGTGGAATCTGGATTGTTTTGCAAGAAATGCTTAAAAGATCCAATCATTTTTCCCTTTCTTGTAGTCTCAGTTTCTTTTGCTCGAGAAACTTCGCAACCTGTTCATGTCTGAACAGGAAAAATCAAGAAACTGCCGCCTGACATGTTCTCGCAACATAGGAATCGGTAGTAACTGGATGATATACTAATGAAATTTCTTGTGTATTTATACCTAATCCTATTTAATTTCCCAACTTTTATTTTAATATTTTTTTTGGGCTCTGGGTTTTGGCGCCCCTAAAGGATGGCGCCTGTGTGCATTACACACTTTGCACATATGGTTGCGGGGGTCCTGTCTCTCTGGGCTTTTGTTAGAGTTTGAAAATTTCGATGGATTCTAAGAAAGCTAACTTTCGTCCTTCAGATATTCTGTGAATAATATGAAATTGATCTATGGATATGAAATGATGGTCATTTTCGATACAATGTGAAGCGAAAGTAGATTCGTCGGTTCTCTGGTTATTATAATCTGATACTCTTTGTATCTAGTTTTGGATGAACGACCAGTCTTATCTATACATGGTATCTCAAGTTGAGTGGCCTATTAGATGTTTATAAAGAACTAATGATGATATCGTTCTGAAATTTTGTCAGTTGATTTAGCTGGTCCAAAACTCTATTTCTAAATTATTTTGTTATATAATATAGAACACCCTGCATATTGATGACTGGTTCGATAACACTTGTTATTCCGATTACAAAACACCTAACAGATAAGTCTAGCTTGTTTCGTTCATGAAATATCCTAGTTTTACTTGAAAATTATCGATTTTTTGCTTTTCAAAAAAATTGATATATCTCCAGAACGGCGTGAGCTACCAAAATAATGAAAGGTGTTTTGCAAACAAGAAACCATGCGGTACATAACTCATATCCGATTGAATCTCAGTAACTATACAGAGTGCTCTTTTGTTCGCCTCATATTTCGAAACTAAGAAACATCGAAAACTACGTTTTTTCAAGATGTAACCCATATCTTTATTCAATTCATTAGATTCGCCGTAAAACTAAACGAAGTTCCCCATACATACCCTGTACCTGAGATCTCAAGTTTTCAAGTTATGGCGAAAAAACGAATTTTAAGTTTCTTGATGAAACCCTAATTTGAGTGAAACACTGACAGATTTAAAAATGATATTTGGTTTACCTCTTTTTCGAATTTGAATATTATTTTCGGCTGGATACTGTTTGAGAATTTGAGAAAATGATCAAATTGTGTAGTTGTACCATTTAGACAAATTTGAAATTCAATTCATTCTAGTCTTCTTAAAATTCAGAGAATATGTAATAAATTTCAATTTTTAACAAACACCCTCGTACAAAGATCGTTTACCTAACATCCCCTTTCAGTATAGTGTGGCTCAAATAAACGAAAGCTTTTCAAAGAGCTACACAATTGGCGTGGAATTGGAATCATCCGACAGTTTCGGCACATGTGTCAACCATCGGTCTAACTCGATTCAAAGCTTTTCAATGGGATAGACCATCGGAATGGGTAAATTTGATGCGCTATGCAAGGCATTGCATTGAAAAAACTCTAACAGACCGTAGACCTTTTACCTATTCTGAACACCCACAATTCATGCAGGCCGGCTATACCGGTCGGTTGCCCATATTGTCCCTTGATACCGATGGGGTGCTTTCCATTGGCGTACATGGGGTTTAATAATTTTACGCAAATTCAATCAAGCGAATATGCTTCTTCCTGATATCTGTGAGTTGTGAGCTCACATAAATTGTTTAAAGGATAGATTAAAATTATTTTGGGAATTTTTTGTTGTTTTCTGGAAAATTAGACATTTAAGCTAACCTACCTTTTATATGAAGGTCATTTTGCATGTTTTTTGAAAATATCTCTGTTCCTGCGGGATTTTCGTCATTTGTATTCATTTTAAATATTGTAGAGGACCAAATTCTCAACAACTTTTGGTTTTAGTAGTATTTTCTATGTCGAACTGTTTTTGAAAAAGAAGGCAGTGAGCGCCCAGTATTTTCTAAAGCTAAGGATAAGCTCTTTATTCGCAGGGTATTTATTTCGTGAATATGGAATGGTAATTTATATGGGATTATAGGGGATGCATTCCTAGGTGACAAAATAAAAATTTAATATATAAGGAAATCAATTTACTTGAAGTGTAATGTACCTGACCTACTATTTAATGTATCTAAATTTTGGCAATAAGTTCAAATAGTCTGTATAATAACCAAATTCAAATATCGTTGACTCATGACAAAGAACATGTTTTCAAATCTGACTAATTCAGATAATTCATAATTACCCAGAAATACATCTATTTGTACATCATCATTTATCGATATTTCGTCTATTCATAGTTCAAACTTATTCAAATATACACTACGATACTGAAACATATTCTTTGTCTGAAATCTGAAGTTTGTACATTGTTTAGATAAGTAAGATTATAAAATAAGTTATCCTGGCCAACAGTAAGTAGTAATAATCAAAACAGTTCAGTAGTCAACCACATATTAGCAGTAGATGATAATAATTTCTAAGTGTAATGAGTAAACCTTAAGTAAAAATCCATCGTTTTATATATTCAACCGAAGCCCATTACAGAAGTTTTAGTCCATACTGATTGATTATTATCCTCAGGCTCAGACAATGGCTTAAAGAATTTTGTAATTTTTTCTTACTTGGCAGTTTTTAAAAGATCCTCCAATTCAGAGTGATATTCAGCAGTGGCATCTGACTATGTTTCATAGACGGATCAATAAAGAAATCACAGAGCTCATTTGCCATTCGCAAACCTTCACTAAAATTTTTCAAATTACAAGTCACGTGTCCAGTGCTTGTTGAAGCCTCGTTTTCAATAGGCTGAAATTTCAGATTTTCCCCAAATCTGTTGAAGACAAATTTTCATCTTGCAATTCAAGTAACTCCCGAATGTCACTTGATTCTATCTGTTCGAACCCATCTCGTCCTATTCCATTCGCAATTTCAGCAATGTTTCCAGTTAAGATTTAAATTTGCATAGTAAAAACAAATGAGATAAAGAACACAAGGTTTAACTTTAATCTACACTTTATTTGAAAAAATTCGACGACGTTTCGCTGACACAGCAGCTTTATCAAGAACGAAAAACAGAATGAAGAGTATGGTATTATAAACAAATCGTAGAACAAGTTGGATGAATAGCTGGAAAATCCACACCGAGCCATTGTACAGTTAATATGAAAGGTAATATAAACTAATTAAACAAGTTAAGTAGGGGTGAATAATTCACATCTACCTGCTCATTCAAAAGCTTGTCCGAATGTTTGTATCTATTTATTTCTAATGCTTCTAGGAGATCTAATTTTGAACTTTTGATTTTATATGTAATATGTCAAAGTTTTTATTGAATGAATGGTTTTCTTTTATTAAGTGGTTTGAATAATTTGAATCAGATTTATTTTTATCGAAGCTACATTTATGTTCAGATGTTCTTATGCCAAAACTCCTATAGGTCCTACCGATATAAATTTTATCACAAGAACCGCAATTGAGTTTATAGATTCCTGATTTACTTGATTTTTCAACACGAGATTTATTATTTTTAATATGTTTACCTAAGTTATTAGAAGTTTTGAAAGTTATATTAAGATTTTGTTTGACGAGAAAGGATTTAATTGTTGTACTTGCAGAACCGCAGAATGTTAAACTGTTGAATATTTTATAGTCTTTATGAATAGGATATACTTCATTTATTGCTTTCTGATACAGTTTTTACGAATGATTAGATCTATCATATCCGGATTATATGAATTATTAATGGCTATCTGTTTGATGATGTTTAACTCTTTATTATAATCTTCTACTGATAAAGGTAAATTGAGTAACCGATGTACCATGCTGTTTAAAGCTGCAACTTTGTGTTGAATTGGATGTAATGAGTAGTTATGTATAATTGTATCAGTATGTGTTGGTTTACGAAAGACCGAAAAACATGATTATTATTTTGTTTAGTGATTTTTAAGTCCAAAAAATTAATGGAATCGTTCTGTTCAATTTCTATCGTGAATTTAATGTTCAAATGGATGGAATTAATGAAATTAAGAAATAAGTCTAATTGACGAGTAGTTCCAATGAAACATACTAAGATGTCGTCAACATATCTATACCAATAAAGAAATTTGGAAATGAGTGGATGTGTATGAATTTTCTGTTCAATATTATTCATAAAAATCTCTGCTAAAAGTGGACTCAACGGATTTCCCATGATCAAACCATTTTCACTACTGTAATAGATGTTGTTGAAAGAAAAATAATTTTGTTCAATGCAAACGTCCAGCAGATTCAATATTTCTGATTTAATTATGTGGTTAACATGATTCGAATTCAACATGTTTTCGATTAATATTTTGACATCACCTGGAGGAACACTTGGGTATAAATTCTCAACATCAAACGAAATAAGTTTTGCGTTAGGTGGTAGGTTAACGTTTTTTATGTTATTTATCAATTCGAAAGAATTTTTTATACTAACTGTACAATGGCTCGGTGTGGATTTTCCTGTTATTCATCCAACTTGTTCTACGATTTGTTTATAATACCATACTCTTCATTCTGTTTTTCATTCTTGATAAAGCTGCTGTGTCAGCGAAACGTCGTCGAATTTTTTCAAATAAAGTGTAGATTAAAGTTAAACCTTGTGTTTTTTATCTCATTTACATCATGGATCTACATCAAGTAACGGCCTCCACAATTCAAATTTCTATATAGGTCAATTGTAGGTGTTGAATAGGGTTGATTATATATATTGCTTTGATGACTTTGTTTTGTAATCTTTGTACTCTTTTTGGATCAAATTTGTGGGTATTTGGCCAAACTGTTATAAGGTATAAGAATATCGATTGAATCTTATGATGGCACAGCTATTCGGCAGTGCGAGTCCGCAGGTGTTGTGAATGTGTATGAGCTACAAACTTATAGAAGACTAACTAATCTGCAAAAACCATAAACACAGATTATATTTGCATATTCATCATTACACATTCGTTTCAAGAAATTTGACTTTTCAAAACAATAATTATCTATTGAAAAAAATATTCTGACATTTATATAGTCACCTTATGTACAAAAAATACGTATTTCATTCCATCTATGGTAACACCACAAAATTGCTCTCCTAAGTTGAAAATTAGATTTCAGGATCAAATTTTTAAAGCTGAATATCTCCGAATTTATAAAGATTGTGACCGTGCTGTTCTCAATTATTTGTCTTATGAATTCTTCTTTTCAATTTAGAATTTAATCTTCAAACTAGAATAAAATTGGATTTGAAACAATCAATATGAAGCAAGGGAACTGGATAGGCTGTATAGAATTTTATAAAATAGATACTTAACATTTCAATAGTGAACAGCGGCGTAACATTGGTTCTTTCTAGAGAAGTCAATATACACATCTTCTGTACTTTCTATTATCTAAGGCTTCACTGCTGTGTTTAAGGGGGTAGAAAATAACTTGAATGTTCAATCGTATGCAAGCTTGAAACGGCATTCAATCAACACGCTGAATCTATAATTCGTCGTATATAAAATTGCATGAAATTTAAAATATAATTTTTACAGAAATGATTGGATGTTTTACACTGAATTTGTGAACATAACCCAAGTAGAGAAGGAATGTGGAAATGGTAAAGGAATCAAGAGAAAATTGGATGTTACTGTATATTGGCTATGAGACACTGAATTTTTAAAGGTAAGACATGATTTTTGATTTCTCATCCTCCTGCAAATCGCCCAATGAGTAGGTAACTGTCCGATATGATTTCTCGAAATATATACAGGATGTCCCAAAACTTTGGAAACAGGCAATATCTCTGGTGTTATGAGAGATTGCGTTGCGAAATAAAATGCACTGCGATGTACTTTTAAAATATCCCCGACTCACACATTCCACGCTGGAAATTTTCTTTCGACTTTCAGGAAACAAACTTTAGTTTTTCAAATTGCACCCCTTAAAATTTTATAGTGTCAATAATTCTCAAGTGAATTCAGAGTATTGTAGTATATCGTTTTCAACGTTTTAATGTTTTCTGTTGGCGATAAAGAAAGAACCATTTCATTCATATTCTGAAAACTCTAAAAATAAACGTACTCAAAACAATAGACTGCAGAATGCAAGGCGCTTAATTTGCATCAGAAAAACATAGGTAGATATGAAAAAAACATTGAACGCAAAGCCATAGAGAACATAATAAAAGTGTTTGAATTGAATGTTGAATTTTGAAATTTTTGAAAGAGTATTTATGAACTGCGAAGTAAAAGCAAGTAAAAATATATTTTTAATACAATTTCGAAGAATCATATGATACTTACTAGTGCAATAAGCTGCAAATATGCCACTAACATTTAGAGCTAATGAGTATGTGGAAAAACACCTCAAAAAGTCTAGGGAACACTTACCAATATCTTTAAAATATGAATTTGATGATTCGAATTTATAAAAATCTTTCGGTTTTGTTAGGATGTATTGTATATAATGTATTCTCAAGAAAACAAAATAATATTTGACTTCTCCAAAGCACATATTATAAAAAAAAATTGAAATTTGAAAATGACGAAATTTGGTAAAACACAAAAAAAAAAACCTGAACTAATATTTTCGAAACGATATGGAAGCACTTATATTTTTTAGTACCCAGAAGGTCCACCTCTGTTATTAATAACACTTTGGCATCGTCGCGGCATGCTCAATATTAAATTGTCTACTACATTTTGGCCTAAGTCATTCCAAGCCCCCTGAACTGCTAATCGAAGCTCCTGTTCATGCTGGATTCAGATCTGGGGAGCAGGATGGCCACGGTAGAAGATCGATATCATTCTCTTCAAGAACGTTCAAGACGTTGGAAGAGTGGATTTTGATCCATTGTTTGGAGATACGGTACCACTACAGGTAAAACTATCTCATTTGCGTAAGAATTTCCCGTGAGGTTGTTCTGTATGAAAACGAGGTCAGTTCTTCCACCAAGGCGTATACCTCCCCAAAACATCACTGATCCGCCTCCCTGTCTAACAACTTCGCGAGCATGCTGGAGACGGTTTTGCTTTCCAGGTTCCCTCCATATTCGAATTCTTCCCGAATCGGGATAATAACTAAATCTAGATTCATCACTGAAGAGAACTGTGGCTCACCTCTCTTGATCCCAGTTTACGTGTTCTTGGCACCAAGCTAAACGAGCAGCGCGATTTCCATGGGCCAGTTTTGGAACTCTTAAAGGACGTCTGGAGTGGAGTTGACCTTCGTGCGGTCGATTTCTCACAGTTTGGTCGGAAATTTGTACATTATGAACTCGTGATAGCTCTTGAGCTAATTGAGATGCTGTGGTAGTACAATCTACAGTCTTGGGCGACTGTAGTAATCCTGAAAGGCCTGTATGGCGTTCTTCTACGCTGCCTGTTTCATTGACACGCGACCATAAACGGTTTACGGCACTTGGGCTACTTCCCAGTGTTATGAATATATTCTTAATTGACCTGACTTTTTGACCGTTATGGTTGTTATGTTATAACATGGTGTCAGGTGTGGGGTGTTCGTGAAATATAAATACAGAAGATATCAAATTAAAAATATTGTTATCTGTTCAGAAGAAACACATTTCACGTTCACAAAATGTCCGACGATGGTGAAGCGAGAGTCGACCATGTGCCGCATTTAAAACCGATCAACGAATTGATTATTTCATCTAGTGAAAATAATGCATCGAATTGGAAAGAATGGTGGGAAAATTTTGAAATATATCTAATAGCAACAGGATTGATTGATTCCTCAGATTGTCGAAAAATTGCAGTAATGTTACATTCAATTGGTTCAAAAGGTAGGCAAATTTACAACTCATTCAACTTGAAAATCACAAACACAACACTAGAAGATGTTAAAACCAAATTCGATAAGTACTTTGAACCTCAAAAAATCTCACGATGTTACGTCATACTTTTTCACTAGAACACAAAAAGTTAATGAAAGTATAGAAAATTTCATAACTGATCTCGAAAACTTAAGCATGAAATGCGAATTTAAGGACCTTCGAGAATCTCTAGTCAGAGATATATTCATTGCAAACATGAATTCCCATCTGATGAATATTCGCCAACGTCTACTTCAAGAAGTCGATATTTCTCTACAAAAAGCCGTCGAATTAGCCAAGTCTGTAGTTATGGCTCAGCAAATTTCAGATAAAATCCAGAAGGAGCATGTAGGAAGTTCTGATCAAGTCTTATACATCAATAAAAGAAGTTCTACATCAGGCTACAATACATTTGGACAATCAAGATCCAGAAGTTTCAGTCAGTCATCCAATGGGTCCAGACGTGAATACCAAAATAGAAGACTATCGCCAAATGACAAAATTATATGTGGAAAATGTGGACAACAGCATAGATACAAGTGTCCAGCTTTAAATGTCAAATGCAGGTTATGTAAAAAACAAAGTCATGTTGCAAAATTATGTTTTAAAAATACAAAGTCAGTCAAAACTTTAGAATCAGAAGATAATTCAACTTCTAATTTAGTCTTTCCTTTTGTCGGTATGATAGAAGATACTATTATAAATAAGGAAAAGATTCTTGGTCTTTGAATATTTTCGTCAATAATTTCATAATTAAGTCTATTCTTGATTGAGGTGCTGATGTTAATGTCATGTCATTTCAAACCTTCAGTAAATTAAATTTACCAGATTCAGTCATTGATAAATGTCAATTTTCAATTAATAGCTTCGGAGGAAATCAAATACCAGTAATTGGAAAATGTGATCTCAAATGTTTTTCAATAATACATATGAAATGATTACATTTATAATAGTCGATATATCTTGTCAAACTGTCTTGGGTCTACCAACATGTCAAAAAATTGGTATTTTAAAAAGAGTTTTTAATATCACAAATAATAATAATGATTGTAATAAAATTCTCAACGAATTTCAGGATGTCTTTCAAGGTCTTGGATGTTTACCGCCAATCTGCCATATCAAGTTACGTCCAGACGCTGTTCCTCATGTCGATCCACCTAGAAAAGTACCATTTGCTCTACATGATAAACTTCGAAAGGAATTAGAAAGAATGGAGAGCATGGATGTCATATCTAAGGTATCAAAACCTACGTCTTGGGTCAATTCTATAGTCATAACGGTCAAAAAGTCAGAAATATAAAATAGAATATATTTATAACACCCAGAACCCTGGATACTTTCCGTTATGAGTTCCCAGCTTGGAGCATGCCAACGACTCGTAACATCTCTTCTCTAGTCAAATGTCCTCTTTCCATGGTCGAATCACAAAACTTGAATCTTTTATTTGTGCTTACAACAGAAACAAAGTGCCAACTAACTGATTTCAAACACTGAATACATGAAATGATTATAAAGCAGCGTCGCACCTGCTGCATCATCCTGTTAGATATGCTTTAATTAGATCATGTAAAAATGGGTAAAAGGGTACCAATTAAGGAAAAGAAGACTCGCATAAGGCAATATAGAACTTTTATTTACGTATTTATGATACAATTTTCGAAGAACAGAACTGCAATATAAATTTTCATCACTTTTTGAAAACCAATTCCACACGTTTTGTCTACTAGAAATGAGTATGTGATTTTTCAAGACGATTTCTATTTTCAGAAAATATATTAAGAAGAAAATTGTTTGAACGATAAATCTTTCACTTCTGTTTTATGCCAATTAAGTTTTAAGCTTGCTTCACACCAAAAGCTTCTAAACAGACTGCATCGCCATCTTCAATTGTTGCCCCAATTTCTAGTATATGGCATGGTTTGACATAAAAAATGTATGCTCTGTAAAATGAAATGAAATTAAAACATTGATGACAGAGTTTTAAGAATGTATTTATGAAATTTTCAATGAATATATTTAACAATTCTCAAGACATCTGTCAAGCAGAAGTTTTTTGAGGCTAAGCGATTTCGGTCACAACAAATCGCTATAGCTTTTATCTATAGGCCCAAGTCACTCATGATGTGGCAACAACGAACGTCATTATTATTGTCTGATACAAGTAGGAACCGGACAGTTAGTAACGCTCTCTATTTTATTTCAAGTGTAGATTTAATCGACAATCGTCTACGTCTAGCAAATCGCTGCCTGAGGGTGAATGAGAATTTCTTCAATCATTATTTTGCCATTATCATATAAAGAGTTAACTTCGCAATAATAAATAAATAAATAAATAATACTTTAATAAATCAAAAACCATATAGGTGTAGATTCAGTCAAAAATACAAATAAACATGTAGAAAATACACAAAATTCAGATCACAATAATTTCTTGAAATCATTTTCTTGTAGGAACTCTCCTATATTATAGTAACTTTTATCAATAAGAAAATATTTGAGTTTTTGTTTTGCACTTTAATTGATAATGACTTAAATTTTCTGGAAACTTATTCCACACTGACAGTAAACTATAAGTTACATTTTTTGTAAATATGAATAGTTGGGCTTATCCTCTTGAAGAATATTTTTTCCTCTTGTATTATAGGAATGTTGGAGTTGAAGATCTTTGAAATCATTATAGTTATTTAAAATGAACATCACTGATTCATAGATATATAGACCATACAGTGTTAAGATGTTGAAATTCTTGAATATGTTCCTGCACGTTTCATATTGATTCATGCCAAAGATGATTCTTAGGCATCTTTTTGTGAAAGAAAAATTCGCTCCGCTTCTGTAGATCTTCCCAGAAGATGATTCCATATCTTATCCTAGAATGAACATAGGCGTGATAGGCAGTCAGAGCAGCATCCAGCCCTATCATCCGTATAGTCCGCAATGCATAGCCATAGCGTGCTATCATTGGTGAAATCTTCTCAACGTGACTACACCAGTTGAGATTACGATCAATATTCACTCCTAGAAAAGACAGGTCTTCAACTGACTCAACTTCACAGTCTTGAAATCTTAAATTAAGTTGTTCTTTCTTTTCCCTAAATAACAAAAGTTTTGTTTTTTCCAGATTTAGCATCAAGTTGTTATTAAGGAACCATTCATTCATATTTTTCATGTCAGTCTCAAGACTTTTCATACATTCATTTTGATTTTCAGCTTTACATATTACTGATGCATCATCTGCAAACATTATGACATCGTTGTTGGTAGTCTGAACTAGATCATTTGTATATATTATGTAGAGCAAAGGTCCCAATATAGAACCCTGTGGTACACCGTTTAATACTTGTTTGGAATCAGATCGTATTATATTTCCGTTTTTCCTCTACTTATTGTCTTTTGCGTTCTTTTGGATAGATATGATCCAATGAGCTGTAATGCTACCCTCTTATACCATATTTCTCCAGCTTATTCAGTAACTTCTCATGGTTGACTCTGTCAAAAGCTTTTGACAGGTCCAGACAGAGGGCCACTGTAGTATTATTTTGATTTAGTGACCTGATAATAGAAGTAAGTGCTTGATATATTGCATTCAATGTTGACCTTCCTGTCTAAATCCAAACTGTTGTTTCACAAGTATGTTGTTTGCTTCAAAAACTGCATTAATTTGTCAAAATTATACGCTCAAATATTTTATTCACATTGGAAAGCAATGATATTGGCCTATAATTATCAATATTTTCTTTGCTACCTTTTTTATAGATGGGTTTCACCATTGCTTCTTTTAATCTTTGTGGATACTTTCCTGTTTGTAGAATCTGGTTTATAATGTGAGTAAGTGGAGTTTTTATAATTGATGCACAATTCTTGAGCACTTTTACTGGTATGTTATCACTTCCAACTGAACTTTTATTTTTAATTGTAAAATATATTGGTACGTTTCTTGCTCTATAAGTGGACTTAAAAATATGCTATTATTGCAGGATTTGATGTTATTGTTGTCCGCATCAATACCACTATTGCTTGTATTTGAACTGATAAAATGGGAATTGAATTGGTTGAGTACAGTTTCTTCATTTTGGTGGGGAAATGAATTGAAAATTATGTCATTATTATTATTCTTTTGTTTGTGATAGTGTTGACTAACTTCCATGTGGCTTTTGTTTTGTTTTCAGACTGTGTTATATAGTTCCTATGACTTATCATTTTAGCCTGTTTCACAACCTGCTTCAGTATACTGCAATATCTTTTGTAATAGTCCTGTGATATTATTCCTTCTTGTACTTCTTCCCACATTGATCTTTTTCGGTTACTTGAAATTTTTATCCCTGTTGTTATCCATGTATGTATTGTTCTAGTCATTGAGCACTTCTCTGGAAATATCAGATTCATATACATTTGCATTATCTCTGAGAAACAGTTGTATGCTTCGTCTGGATCCGATCGCCCCAATACACCCTGCCAAGATACATCCTCCAGACTGCTGAAAAACTGCTGCATTTTAGAATCAGTGAAAATCTTTTTTCTAATCCATTTTCTTCCATTGGCAACATTATTACACTCCATTGTTATGAATTGAGCCATATGATCCGACAAAAGTGAGTTTATATTATAGTTATTTCTATATGTTGGAGTGTTGGTAAAGATATTATCAATTAATGTTTTTGTTGTTTGTGTAATTCTTGTTGGTTCGTTTATTGTTTGCTGTAGATCATATGTGCAAAGTATATCTACAAAATTATTTTTAACGTGGCTATCTTCCAATAAGTTAATGTTGAAATCTCCACAGAGTATCACATCATATTTATTAAATTTCATACTTATTTCATAGAGTATTTGATCAATTTTATGAAGAAATACCTGTGCATCGCCCAAACAGGTCCTGTAGACTGTCAAAATTATCATTTTTCTGGTATTACTGATTGCACATGATACCTCTATTTCCTTATCCACACTCAGGTTAGTGATCCATTGGACGTTCTCAAAGTCGGTAATATTATCACGGATTAAAATAGCTGTTCCTCCATGTATAAATTCCTCTCTTGCGTAACTTGATATCAACCTGTAGTTGGGAATCTTCAAAAATGGAATTTCATCTTCATTCATCCAGTGTTCACTGAAACAAATTACATCTGGGATCTTTGTGAGTGAGTTGATGAAGAGTTCGATTTCCCGGAAGTTTGTTTTTGATACATTGAATATTCTGATGTAAGATATTCAAGCAGTTACCGGATTCACTTCTCTGTTGAAGTTTCGTCTGATGTGTAGAAAATGGTTGATTACTATCCCCCTTCCCCACATATTTTCATCCAGAACTTGTTGTTTCGAATCAGTCAATAAATTTCGTATAAACCGCAAGTATTACAATCTAGCATAAAATTTTGCCCCCCATCAAACATCTTTTATACAATATTCAACAATGTGTATTTGAATCATCGTTGTAAGAATAGAGGTTTCTATTTTTCTCTTTTACAGATACATCCAGAAGATGCTTAAAGAACTGGTAGAATTGGTTCTTGAAATATCCTCATTCTCAAGTGGCAAGTAGGTGCCTAATGGTACCCAAAAGCAGTACGAACTTTTCGAACTGAGTTCGGAAAAATTTCACCAGTTTTTAGTGAATTTTCACAATTTCGATGCGAGCGTAAATATTTTCATGGTTTTCACATGTCAAATCACCACGCAATGGCAGTTCTATGTTGACAGTTCAGAAATGGGGCCAAATATAAAATTAAACCTGCCGATGGAAGACCCATCCACTACTACCCCTATTCAATATTCAAGGAAGAAATATATCCTGTTATCAAGTATTCAGAATTTTAAAATGACCGAATTTCCACAAAATAAATATGTAATCAATATCATTAAATCGAACTTGTTAAAATGCTATGAAAAAAGAGAACGAATTTGGTATTTCACACGGTGGTCATTCTTTGAATTTTCTAGTTGGGGTGATGAAATGATTTTGGTAATTAATAAAAGTAACTTACACAACGTCAGTGTTTGTTGATGTGTACTGATCCTTCAAAGCCATGACAATATCTGAATCCTTCAGTAACGGGTTTATATGAGTTACAGAACTGTTCACAACAAGTGTCTGATGCATTTTTCCATTAAGCCATATAACATGACGTGAACCGTTATTCAAACAAGTGATTATCCTTAAATTCAAAATACCACCTTGAGTATGCTTCTTCACTACATAAAATAGCAACTGACCATTGGCTGGTATGTCGCAAATGAAAAGTTTATGCACCAAAACATCACGTCCCAGACCTTGTTTGTTTATCAGGCATGCTGAACGATGATCCTCATATTCTAAACGTATACAATGACATTTCCTCTCCAGAGTTGGTATTTCCGTGTAATTTGGAATCAGGAAGCTGTACTTTGGATGGACTATCTTCGAAAGCTGGTGATGTTGATCGAAAAGATTGAACCGAATCTATAATTGGAAAATTAAGATTATTTGAGAGTTGAATCATTCCATATACTTTGTTGAACGTAAAAAATGAATGTTAGAAATATGATAAATAGCAATTGATTCTCTATATCCGACTGTGTTAATTAGGATGGGAAAAAAATGCGAATATTTTGTTTTCACTTGGAACTCTAAAAAATAGGTTCCTACATATCTAAGAAAGCTTTTCCAAGTATGAGCTCTTAATTGTAACGGAAAGGTCCGCCGCCTTACTTGTACTTATGTAAGAGTGGCGAGTATCGTTCTACAGTTGCATTTTGGTGGTGTGCATAATGGCTCTAACCAAGAGAAATCATAAAACGCTCACACTGGCAGAGAAATCAGAAATAATAGATTTTTTTTTAGAAGAGTACACAAAACTGTTTAACATCATAATTCAACACGAAAAAATACCAGAAGAATGGAAAAGAAGTGTAACAGTGCCTATCTTCAAAAAAGGAGACAAAACAAATCCTGCCAACTATCGCGGAATAACCTTATTAAGCACTTCTTTGAAACTGCTTACAAAGATTCTTGCCGATGACATAACGTCAACAATGCCAATCAGCGAAGAGTAACAAGGCTTTCGAAAAAACCGGTCCACGGTCGATGCACTATTTATAACAAGGCAATTGGTAGAAAAGTCTCTTGAATATAACACTCCAGCATATCTTTGTTTCATAGACTTAACGAAGGCCTTCGACAGAGTCCAACTGAAGGATGTAATCAAGATACTGGAAAACAAAGAGGTACCCAAAAATATATAAGACTCATAAAAGATCTGAACACTAATACAACAACGCAAATACGAACAAACCACACCCTAACGCAGCATTTCGGAACAACGTCGGGCATCCGCCAAGGTGATAGTCTTAGCCCTCTACTATTTAATACTGTTATGGACCAACTTGTAGAGACCGTTAAAAACTTGGGACTAGGATACCGCATGGGAACCTACAAAATTAACATCTTATGCTATGCCGATGACGCCGTACTCATTGCAGAATTAGAAGACGACCTACAAAGAATGTTATACGCCTTTAGCAAACGCGCAAAAAATTTCAATATGGAAATCTCAACAAGTAAGACATTCGAATACTTAGGGTGCAAAATAACAAGCACAGGATACCTTGAAGATGAAGTGAGGAGACAAGTGAACAAAGCAGCTGCAGTATCGGGACATCTTAAACAACCAATTTGGAGAAATAAACACCTCAGTATACCATGCAAATCCAGAATCTACAAAACATGTGTGTGACCAATTATGACATACGGGGCAGAAACAAGAGCGGAAACGTCGGTAACAAAGAGGATACTAAGAAAAACAGAAATGAAAACGCTAAGAACTATAACCGGTTACACATTGAATGACAGACAAAGAAATACCGACAGAAGGGAAAAATGTGAAACAGACGATATTGTAAGATGGGTAAGAAAAAGAAGAAGAGAATGGAACCAGCATGTAAACAGAATGACCACAGATAGAATAGCCAAAATCGTATATAACAACATACCACACGGAAGAAGACCCGTTGGACGACCACCAAAACGATGGCGGGACAGTTGGCAATCAACTTCACAAGAACTGCTGCAGGGAAACCGGAACTGAACAGGCGCTACGCCTTCTACACGGTGAAGAAGAAGAAGAAAAAAAAGCGAATATTTTGTTTTCACTTGGAACTCTAAGAAATAGGTTTCTACACCTCTAAGAAAGTTTCTCCAGGTATCAGCTCTTAATTGTAACGGAAAGGTCCGCCGCCTTACTTGTACTTATGTAAGAGTGGCGAGTATCGTACAGTTGCATTTTGGTGGTGTGCATAATGGCTCTAACCAAGAGAAATCAAAACGCTCACACTGGCAGAGAAATCAGAAATAATAGATTTCATTGATGGAATGAATATTCGTCGAATAGCGGCAAAGTTCACTATTCCAAAATCAACAGTGTTTGGCATAAGAACAAGGACAAAATAAGGAGATTTATATCCAAATCGTATCAAGGAACATGTAGGAATTAGGGATGCACCGAGCAAGGGTTTTTACAAAAAGCGGAGTACCGAGCTCCCGGCCAAACAAAATTACTGCATGCCGAGTATCATGGCTAGCCCAACCGGGCCCTCGGTGCATCCCTAGTAGGAATATTATTTTAAACTTTTCTTGAGTTCATTCTATCCAAAGTATTTTTGTATGTTATGTTAAAATCGCATTGTATAACTGGTTTCTTCAACAACGCAACGCACACGTACCAATTTCGAGCAAAAGACAAACAGTTTTATGAACAAATCACAGGAAAACAAGATTTTCTGGCAAGTTCGGGATGGTTAGATAAATTCAAGCTTAGATATGGAATTCGTTTCTTGAAGGTTTGTGGTGAAAAAAATTCTAGTAATGTTTCCGCAGTGATGCCATTTAGGGGAAAATGTCTATCGGTTGTTGAACAGATGGAATTAAGCAAAGAACAGGTGTATAATGCTGATGAATGGACCATTTTTTGGAGATGTTTACCAGACACAACTTGGGCTCATCAAGGGGAATAATCAACACCAGGTCGAAAAGTGTCAAAAGACCGGTTAACATTCATGCCATGCTGGAACTCACCAATTACCTTTATTAGTCTTGGGAAAAGCGACAAATCCACGAGCATTCAAAAACGAAAGTTTACTATGAGTTGTCTACAAATGTCATATTTTGCGAACGACTGTCAAAATTTTTTAACAAATTTTTCTTAAAATTAAGCAAGTTCCACGAAGAAATAATATATGGGCGATGTCAACCCAGATTATTGGATCCATAATGATTCTAAAACATCCATAGATCATAATCGGCATCACTTGGAAGACTGAACCTGGCCATCGGGACCCTCTCGGTCAAACAGAGATGGAATTTTGAGGAAATATCGTAGGTTATGTATTGTTTTTATTATCTCTTTTCATGACCTTGATTGCTATGTAAAATCTTTTCTCCGATTTGTTTAGACATATAAGAAGTATGACTGTTGAAATATTTTTCTGCTGGTTTTCTTTTTCCATTGTTACAGATTCCTGTCCCAAACCCCCTTTCTTTCACCCTTGTCTTCATTTGGAAATCATGGAATGCAAGAGAGAATGAAGCGGCTAAGCAGAAAAATCTTTGGTACTCTTTTTGTACACACGACACTAACACATAAACAGACAAGCTATTGCTAGTGCAATAGCGACAGGGAAACGAGTTTTTTTCCTCAGGTTTTTTGACTCGTTTATTGAATCATATACAAGATAGTATGGTTCCCCTGTTACATTTCCTGAGCTCACACTTGTGTTTTTTCTGACACACACCAAAATTATAGATATAAGCTTCTTCTTCTTCTTCTTCTTCTTTGAATAGGACGATGTCCTGTTTTTCTGTTACAGCCCCTGCTGCGAACCGGAGCTCCAGCACTCATGCCATCGCTTTTCTACGTGATCTCTCCATAGGCGTCGACGTGCTCTTGTCCACCTCACCACATCCTGGACACCTAGCTCCCTTAGCGTATCCTCATTCCTTATTCTATCTCTGCGTGTAACACCTCTTATAGCTTTTAGTGTTCTCATCTCTGTTGTCCTCATTAGTTGTTTTGTTTTTGTTGTCTCAGCCCTTGTCTCAACCGCATATGTCATCACGGGTCTCACACAGGTTTTATAGATTCGGACTTTGCTTTCTGTGCTTATGTACTTATTCCGCCAGATTACATCTCTCAGGAAGCCAGATATTCTCGATGCTTTCATTGTCTGCTGTTTTGCTTCTTGTAATAGTTGCCTATCGCTCGATACTTCTACTCCTAGGTATTTAAAGTGTGAAACTTGCTCTATTATATGGTCGTTCACTACTAGTTTGCATCTAATTGGATCCTTCGCTATTACCATCGATTGGGTTTTCTGTGTTGATATTACCATGTTATATTTTTCTGCTGCTACTTTGAACGTTTGTATTAGTCGTTGTAGGTCGTCCTCATTCTCGGCTATTAGTAAAGCATCATCTGCGTAGCACAGTATTCTCATAGTTTTGTTACCCATCCTATAGCCTTGGTTCATTTGGTTAACACCTGCTATTATCTCATCCATGATTAAATTAAATAGACATGGGCTGAGGCTGTCACCTTATCTAATGCCTGCGTTAATTTTGATCTCGCTTGTAAGTCCCTGTGTAGTTTTTACTTTCGTCTTATTAGAGTTATTTAGTTCTTTGATTATGTTTATGTATTTATTGCTTAAGTTTTTATTTCTAAGGATAGTGATCACATCGTTCATTCGAATTCTGTCGAATGCCTTTTCCAAATCTATAAAACATATAAACATCGGTTTGTCAAACTCTATGGACTTCTCCACCAGTTGCCGCAATATAAAAATTGCATCCGTTGTTGATCTATTTGGTCGGAATCCCTGTTGTTCTTCAGACACATCTACTTTGTCATATATCTTTCGCGATAGAATTTTAGTGAGTAGTTTCGATGCAGAGTTAAAGAGTGTGATGCCTCTATAATTTACTGGGTTTGTCTTCACGCCTTTTTTGTATATGGGTATTGTTATGCTCTCTCTCCATTCTTCTGGTATATCCTTGTTGTTTTCAATTTTTTGGAATAGTTTTGTTATTTCTTTTGTTATTACTGCTTAAGCATTTATTGTAAATACAATTATTCAAATTTTTGTAAATCCTCTCTTTTCAAAAGAATATATATATATATATATATATATATATATATATATATATATATATATATATATATATATATATATATATATATATATATACAAAGCATCTACCAAAGGGTGGATGACCAGACCATCATATTTAATGAATGGTTTAAAACATCTTTTATCCCCGAGGTGAAGAATTTTTTAACTAAGAATAACAAGCCCTCTAAAGCTCTGTTGGTAGACAATGCACCATCGCATCCACCTGAGGAAGAGGTTAATACTGATCCAAACTTCATAGTTATGTTTTTGCCACCCAACTGTACAGCCGTTCTCCAACCTATGGACCAGAATTTAATTCAAAACATTGAAGTGTCGTATAGAAAATGCTTTCTTAATTATATCATGATTTGAAAAATACCGATCTTGCCAAATCTTGAAAGGTCTTTATAAGTTCGGAATTCATTAGATTCTCTCTTTTCCATTTAGAAATCTTCGGAATAGTTTGTAATTTATTGAAGATGTGTTGTAGCAATTAGAGTGAATAATATTCAGTAATAAAAATTAAGTATTCCTTGGTTTTCTGGATAAATTCCAATCGTCTGAGACGTTATGAGTAGTCGGTAATTTTGCCGGATTTCCTCGACAACCAATTCAATTAGAGAGTGGAGAGATTTCGAATTTTCTTTTGTTATATTAACCTAGATCGATTCTGATATTCCAAGGGTAAGTCAAATTCATTCTATTCATTTTAAAAATATATATTCGAGAGATATGTTATTGTTATAGATTTTTTTTCACCGTCAAGATATTTTGAGTTTTCATCTTTATGCCAAACCTTGATATTTCACGACTGAGGTAACCACGTCTTTAGGGAATTAGTCTTGCCACCTAAGACAGTCACCTTGCGAACCATATTTAGCCAGTCAAGTAACCTATAAACTGCAAGATACAGAAATACCAGAAAACTGATGTAAAACACCAAATCCAATCATCGTGGGAATTAATCTCATTCCTAAAAAGCTAGGTGTTTCTCTTTATGATCAAATTCTTCTCTTCTATCTTCGTTGATTGTTGACTGAGCTCTATCATTAAGTTTCGATCTGTTGAAAAGCTCAGATTGTTTCAAATTGGAAAATTAGTACTTTGTAGTTTGTATTCATCTCGTCTGAGACTCCTTTGTTTTGTAATTGGTTAAACTTTGTAGTTAAGTGTTTTTGCATTAGTTACCTTGATTATAGTTGGTTATAGTTACTGTGATTTCGATAATTATTCTGTAATGAAGCTAGTTGAATGAAGTGATGAGTATTATTCCTAAGGCTATATCTAGGACGTAGGTTCTAGACGAAGATCTCACACACTGAGATAAAGGGACTCTGATCTAGCTAGGCATAGGTATTAATAAGTAGTGACAATTGTAGTTTTCTTTCAACTAACCTTTCTATAATTGAATCTCATTAAACTTCATTATTTAAATTTCTTAGTTCCAGTAGAATTGAAGTATTTCTCCAATTATAGATATTCTAGAAACAAAACCATTACAAGTCAAAGTCACTTGCTTAGGCAATCTAGTGTTGGGCAAGAATTTTTCGCTAGACCCCTAAATATCCCAGTGGATCCAAATGAGTCCACTAATTTTTTGTTAAAATAGCTTGAAAACAATTTTTTTTCAACTATACTTCTTAAATATCAAAAATTAAAAAATCATGACTCAATTAAGAAGAATTCATGGGATCAAATAGGTTAATGTGAATCCTAAATTTCGACAATTTACAGAAATACACTCCCCACTAAAATTGTAGCATCACCCTACTTTTACGACAATACTATATAAATTTTAGGTGGTCATTCAAGAGTCGCTTGGTAGCTTTCAGAAGCGTAAAATAAGAAGATATCATTCCAAAGAGATGAGTTTATGATGGAAAATATCAACAATTTTCGAGTTAATGAAAACTTTAAAAATTCTACCATCTTTTAACATTCGCGAAGAGACCAATCAACTAGTACCGAATGGTTACTAATCATTTTCCAAATCGAGTGTTTTCCTCCCCGGGCCCTAATTACTGCCAGTATACGTCTCGAAAGCCCCTCAAACAAATTTTGGATGTATTCTTGAGTCACTGAGTTCCAAATTTCAGGAAGCAGATTTTCTAGTTGTTGGAGTGTTCTACAAGGCATCCTACGTTGCTGAATTTGCACCCCATGTTGTCTCAAACATGTTCTATGGGATTCAAGTCGGGACTTCTGGCTGGCCATCTTAAAATATCACTTTCGGCATTTTGCAGAATTCTGTAACTACTCTAGCTGCATGAGGCCGAGTATTATCATGCATATAAATGAAGTTTTCGTCAATCAATGGGCCAAAGGGTACAACATGGGGTTCAAGGATATCTGTGATGTATTAGGCCGCTGTCATTCTTCCATTATTCACTAGGACTAACTCAGTTCGACCATGGAAAGAAATGCCTCCCCACACCATTACTGAGCCCCCTCCGAAGTTTTCGGTTTGACGGATATTGCATTGCTGATGCTGTTCCCCAGGTCGTCTGTATACAGGCATGCGTCTATCATTTGATACTACACAGAACTTGGACTCGTCGGAAAAGAGAACATTCGACCATTCTGGAATACCCCAAGTTGCATGTTCCCTCGCAAACTGAAATCTTGCAACTCGATGCTCTCTGGTGAGACGCGGGCCGGTAGAAGCCACCCTTGGTCTGATATCGTCTTCTCTGAGATTGTTCCTAACAGTTTGCAATGAAAGATGCACATTTCTGGAACGTGCAAGTTCATTTTGTAGCATTCTAGCCGTACAGTGCCGAACTCTTAGTGCGGGTAAACGAAGCCAACGATCATCAACTGGTGTTGTTATCCGATTTCTTCCCTGTCCGGCACTTCTTCCATATTCCCCTGTTTCGTGGTACCAATTAATTGCTCTTGAAATAGTGCTTTGGTTAACATTCAACAAGATAGTCGCGTAACGTTGGCTTCGCCCCTCCTTTAGAAGTGTTACAATTCATACCACTTCATGATCACTCAAATAGCGTCCAGGTCGTTCATTACATTAATTTCAAAGATTCAAAAATCAACAAGAAACACAGACAACTTGCATTAATTTAGCGTGAAAACTGAAGAGAAATTGAATGAATACTGATAGTCAAATAAACTCATTCTTGTTTCAGACGTATTTGAGATCATATGGAAACAAATGTTACTACATAGATAAGATTTTTTTCCCCTCATATGTTCAAAAACATATGCTGACAAAGAAACTGCGATCGAGCTGATTAATCGATTATGGAATTCAGAATATCAACTATTTGTTTATGAACTGTATACCCATACCTGGCTTTTCCAAACTCAATAAGAATCCATTATATATATTTGTATATATTTGCTGTTTTATTAGCTTGTAAGTATTTTATAACTTCACTTATTGGACACGCCATGTAGGATTTTGATGGCAATAAAGTTATCTCTCTATCTATCTATCTATTCATCAATACCACGAAATTTTATACTTTTCGAATAAAAGAGATTTCGAAATCGCGGTAACAGTGATATTATTTTATTTCTCATTAGAAATGGCATAGTTAAAGTCCTCTCCTGTTGTAGTCAAGCTATATTATCAGATTATAACGGCTGATTGCATACGGGGTCTTAGAAAAACGAATTTGGATTAATTTCGTTTCAAAGAGTTACAGAATAAAACAAAGAAAAAATTACTTACTGTGTCTACCCCTCTGAAGAACGAGGTTTCGAAAAACGTCGTGATGGGGTAGGTATACAGATACGGCCATAGACTGCTCCAAAACGCCGAGTCCTTATTAAGAAAGTGTTCCATCAAACTGATATTATCTTTCTCAGACTCCACAATCGATTCGTGCGTCCAACCTGGAGCAAAAATGGCCATTGACAGACTATGCCTTCGAATAACTTCAGCCGCCTTGAACAATCAACAGTTGACGACTTTTTCAACGATCAACTCAACGTTTGTTATATTTACCTTGTAACTATTGAATTGTCCTCCCCCGAAAGTATTTCTGCCGAAAACGTCGACCCCTACGTAGATGTCGGTGAGTCTATGGCCTGCCTTCTCAATAGACTTGACTAAATTCTGCTCGGTCCATACATAATTCAGGAATATGCCATCACATTGTTCGAAAAAGCATCTGAAAGTATTAATACATTGAAGTTGAAAGACAAAGTTAGCCAAATAATACAAATGCACTGTGCGAAGAAATAACCGCACACAATACAGTAAAAGCGTTCCAACATTCGCGTTTTCATCATTCGCGGATAAAGATTTATTTAGATATGTATTAATAACTAGGATTCTCAGTCTCATGAAGAATAATCGAAATAAACTACTTACTAAATTCAAGAGAACTAAAAATAACAGCGAAGGAAACATTTGTCAAAATTGTTAGCTTAGAGGAAAATATGAGAAAAACTTAGAAAGCGTTGAAAAATTTGAACATCAATAATAAACAGTCAAAGTGTTCAATTCCCTGACTCACTAAGTGATCCAATGTAATAAAACCAGAAGAGTGGGTGAAATATTTCCAGAACTTATACCTGGGAGATAATGATAACGGTAACAATGAGGAACGAGAAATCGAACAACAAAACACACTCTACGAAGAAACAGAAAATGACATTATCAGCCTAGAAGAAGTACAAGTAATCCATAAATTAAAAAATAGAAAATAACCCGGTCCGGACAACATAAATAACGAACTAATTAAATATGGGGGAGCAGAAATAACAAAACTATTCCAAAAAATTGAAAACAACAAGGAGATACCAGAAGAATGGAGAGAGAGCATAACAATACCCATATACAAAAAAGGCGTGAAGACAAACCCAGCAAATTATAGAGGCATCACACTCCTAACTCTGCATCGAAACTACTCACTAAAATTCGATCGCAAAAGATATATGACAAAGTAGGTGTGTCTGAAGAACAACAGGGATTCCGACCAAATAGATCAACAACGGATGCAATTTTTATATTACGGCAACTGGTGGAGAAGTCCATAGAGTTTGACAAACCGATGTTTATATGTTTTATAGATTTGGAAAAGGCATTCGACAGAATTCGAATGAACGATGTGATCACTATCCTTAGAAATGAAAACTTAAGCAATAAATACATAAACATAATCAAAGAACTAAATAACTCTAATAAGACGAAAGTAAAAACTACACAGGGACTTACAAGCGAGATCAAAATTAACGCAGGCATTAGACAAGGTGACAGCCTCAGCCCATGTCTATCTAATTTAATCATGGATGAAATAATAGCAGGTGTTAACCAAATGAACCAAGGCTATAGGATGGGTAACAAAACTATGAGAATACTGTGCTACGCAGATGATGCTTTACTAATAACCGAGAATGAGGACGACCTACAACGACTACTACAAAAGTTCAAAGTAACAGCAGAAAAATATAACATGGTAATATCAACACAGAAAACCCAATCGATGGTAATAGCGAAAGATCCAATTAGATGCAAACTAGTAGTGAACGACCATATAATAGAGCAAGTTTCACACTTTAAATACCTAGGAGTAGAAGTATCGAGCGATAGGCAACTATTACAAGAAGCAAAACAGCAGACAATGAAAGCATCGAGAATATCTGGCTTGCTGAGAGATGTAATCTGGCGGAATAAGTACATAAGCACAAAAAGCAAAGTCCGAATCTATAAAACCTGTGCGAGACCCGTGATGACATATGCGGTTGAGACAACAAAAACAAAACAACTAATGAGGACAACAGAGATGAGAACACTAAGAGCTATAAGAGGTATTACACGCAGAGATAGAATAAGGAATGAGGATACGCTAAGGGGGCTAGGTGTCCAGGATGTGAAGTGGGCAAAAACACAAAAACCCAACACTAGAAGACCCATAGGAAGCCGAAAAAGCGATGGCATGAGTGCTGGAGCTCCGGTTCGCAGCAGGGGCTGTAACAGGAAAACAGGACATCGTCCTATTTAAAGAAGAATAAGAAGACTAAGTGATCCAGATAAAATTAATAAATACTTCATTGAGTCTGTTAGGGCACTGGACTCAAAACCAAACAATGATTTAATTCGTCGCTATAGCTCAGTACGTGTTAGCCAGTCTGTGTGGGAGATATTTCGTTTGAGGCTGTGAATGTGAAAACTGTGGGAAATGCTATCTTTAATATAAAGTCGAATTCCTCAGGATATGATGAGATACGCCTGGAGATGATCAAATTGTGCTGTTCATATATTTTGCCTTTCTTGCCCCATATACAGGGATATCCACCGGGACCGTCCGTTAAAAACTTTTTGAGTTCCAACTACAATATCAAGCTGAAATTTCATACGCGGCCATAACTAGCGATTTTCAATTGGAGTGATATATTTTCGAAGTGATACCATTTCCGGTTAAATCACTTTGTTATTTCAAATGGCAATCTACCTTTTTTATTATACATCTAGAACAGACATTTGAGCAAGGCATAAAATATCCAAGTTGTTGGCACAACATCTGTCAAAACTTTTGACAGATTTAATTATTTTTGTTATAAACTCGATTTTTGAGGAACATTTAAAAAAATTGTATCTCGTAGATCTTCTGCACTACAGACACAATTTTTACTTGGGTGGATAGAAGAAGGATCAAGGAATTTTGTAAGCAGTCTACACATGTCAAATGTTGATTGCGTTGTTTTGTATGATTTTTTCAATTTGGCCTTTTTCAAACAGCAATAACTCAATCTTTTTAAATGGCACGTGCAAATTTTTATATCGCCATCAGATGAAGCGTCAAATTTCAGATGGAATTGTATCAGCATGTACTCTACCCATCTCTTATAGTTCCGAAATAATTTAGGAATATATTGAATTTTGATGATTTTGCAAGAACTAACAGAGAATACTTTGAAATATTTGAATCAAGTAGCTGAACTGGCTACGCTCACCTGACAGGTGCCTAAAATTAATGTACTTGTCACTTCATTCATTCGAATTTGATATTTCAACAAGAATTGTTGAAAATTTGAAGTGAAAATTTTCAAAAAACACCAGATTGATAATAAAATGGCTGATTATTCAAACGAGGATATGTTTAATCTCTTTTTAATTCATGGCTAATGTCAAAAAGTGGTGGATAGAACTTGCAAGCAATTCAATAACCAATTTCCAAATTTGGCGCCTATGAGTAAAACAAAATTTCGAAGGATTAGAAGCAATTTTCTGCAATTTGGAGGAACAAAATACATCGAAACTAGAAGAAAACCAATTCTCGAAGACGACGACAATCAAATTAATACGCTAGCGTATTTTCGTGCCAATCCACATGCGTCCATTAAGTCAGCATCAATGGATATTGGATTGAGTTATACTTCCATTCAAAGGATCCTTAAGAAACATAACATGCACCCGTATTCTTTTATCAGACTACAAAAATTGAAACCAACTGACCTTCTCAAGCGGCTAAATTTCTGTGAAAATTTATTAATTTGATTTCAAGAAGATGGGACAATTCTGCAAAAAATTATATGGTCTGGTGAAGCCAAGTTCAATGAAAGTGGAATAACCAATAGGAGAAATCGACATTTTTGGACCACCGAAAATCCACATTTTATTGAGGTTATTGATTTCCAAAATAAATTCAGCGTGAAGGTTTTTGCAATTTTAATGAATAATTTGTTGGCTTATCACATTTATGAAGAAAATCTTAATGGACAAAGATACCTGGAAATTTTGAGAGGAACAATAGCAAATTTTTTAGATGGATTACCCCTTAATATTCGGGGGGATTGCTATTACAAAATGGATGGTGCACCAGCCCATAAAACATGAGCTGTAGATCGGCAGCTAACAGAAATGTTTGAGGATAGATGGTGGGGTAATCAAGGACCAAATTTATGGCCTCTGCATTCTCCGGACCTGACGCCTCTTGATTTTTATATATGGGGCAAAATCAAGAGTGAAGTGTATCTTATTCCTGCAAGAAGTAAAGAAGAGTTACTAGAGCGCATTCATAATGCTTTTTGTAATATTGATCCTGAGGAAACTAGGAGGGCAACTCATCATGTTCGTATACGAGCTGTCTAGTGTATCGAGCAAAATGGGGCCCATATTGAACATTTATTCAGATCGTAAATTAGTTTTCTCCTATGATGTTTGCTATCATTTATTCGTATTAATGTAATTATCTTCGATGATTGGTTTTCGCTTAGTACCTACAATTTTCATTCACCCGAATTGTAGAAAATTGCTTCTAATGCTTCGAAATTTTATTTTACTCATAGACGGTAAATTTCGAAATTGGTTATTGAATTGTCTGCAATTTCTACCCACTACTTTTTGACAAGTGACAAGTACATTAATTTAAGGCACCTGTCAGGTGAGCGTAGCCAGTTCAGCTACTTGATTCAAATATTTCAAAGCATTCTCTGTTAGTTCTTGCAAAATCATCAAAATTCAATATATTCCCAAATTATTTCGGAACTATAAGAGACGGGTATAGCACATGCTTATAGAATTCCATCTGAAATTTGACGCTTCATCTGATGGCGATATAAAAATTGGCACGTGCCATTTGAAAAAATTGAGTGATTGCTGTTTGAAAAAGGCCAAATTGAAAAAATCATACAAAACAACGCAATAAACATTTGACATGTGTAGATTGCTTAAAAAATTCCTCGATCCTTCTTCTATCCACCCAAGCAAAAGTTGTGTCTGTAGTGCAAAAGATCTACGAGCTACAATTTTTTTAAATGTTCCTCAAAAATCGAGTTTATAACAAAAATAATTAAATCTGTCAAAAGTTTTGACAGATAAGTGCCGACAACTTGGGTATTTTATGCCTTGCTCAAATGTCGATTTTAGATGTATAATAAAAAAGGTAGATTGCCATTTGAAATAACAAAGTGATGACCCACTTCCGATATAACCGGAAATGGTATCACTTCGAAAATATTTCACTCCAATTGGAAATCGCTAGTTATGGCCGCGTATAAAATTTCAACTTGATATTGTAATTGGAACTCAAAAAGTTTTTAACGGACGGTCCCGGTGGATATCCCTGTATATGATTGTTGCTTGTTGGATTCTGTTTTTCCCGCTTGTTGGAAAAATGATGAAGTTATTCCTCTTTCGAAGGTATTCTCTTCAAACGGTCACGCTGACTTGAGACCTATCATCAAGTTGCCTATGTTGTCAATGATATTAGAAAGAATTATTTTCAACCAGATAACGCAAAGAGAATGTCTGGTAGACAACAATAGTCGACTATTTTAGAGACAAACGAAAAAGCAGAGGTTTCCTGTTATGGTCCTGGAATAGATGACTTAATGTAAGTTGTAAAAAAAATTCAACTTTTTAAGATGCTTGAAGGTGTAAATTTTATCACATAAAATGTATTTTTTTAGGAAGCCCCATTTTGTCGAAAATCAAAATTTTCACTATTCCTTTGATCATTACCTATATTCATCTATCATAAAACCGAATTGTTTTGGTTTTTGGGTTTCAGATAATTTGAAGCAGAAATTTCACCCTTACCGCCAGACCCCTTTTTTGGAGGTCCTTCTGGAGATCGGCTACAGGAAAAAGGGAATCCAAAATTCTAAACATGAATTGCTGATTATTAAAGCACATTAAATTTTGCTTATATAAATTTTTCTATTTATTTATAAAATAAAACGCCTGTTCTATGAAAAATTCTCGAAAGAATGCATTTTTTCTATCTTGTGGATATAACTCCTTGATGTTGTACTTATATGTTTCAGGGGCTAATTATTCATTTTTATAGGATACGAAATCCTACAAATCAAAAATGAGAAAATCATACTCTCCTTGTGACATTTCAAGCGCTTCCAAGACTAGAATTGAAAGTACAGGTGTTCTTTGAATTTATGTAAAAGGAACCAAAGTTCCTTTGATAAACAAATGAAGATTTCAATATGGATGAAGGCTTACAAGTGGATACAGTCTACACCGACTCCGGAAAGGCCTTTGACAGAATTTGTCATAATATTCTTGGTTGTCGTGTTGAGGAGGTTGGTGTGGGTGGTCCACTCTTGCGATGGGTCAACTCTTATGTGCGAAATCGACGAAAGTACATTGCTATTGGTGGTGGGCATAGATCGGAGACATATTGCTGTACATCTGGGGTCCCCCAAGGATCGCACCTTGGTCCCCTCCTGTTTCTCATATATGTAAATAATATAAGATATATTTTTAAAAAATGTAACTTTTTACTATACGCTGACGATCTCAAAATCTATTATAGCATCAGGAGCTGACTGTCTTGTTGTACAGCAGAACTCGCTTTTTCAGATTATTGCAAAACCATAGCTTTTTCATGAATTTGAAAAAATGTCAAACTATCACGTTCACCCGAAATTCGAAATCCTTCAATTTTTCTTATCAACTACATAACAATATTTCAATGAAAGTGTCACAAATTCGAGATCTTGGAGTCATCCTGGCTTCAAAGTTGGTTTTCGACCACACATTGATTGCATTGTCAGCTCTTCAAGTAGAAAGTTGGGGTACACTCTCCGCCAGTGTGGTATATTCAAAAATTCTAGTTTTGTTCTCAGTTTTTACTATGCCTACATATTCAGCAAACTCAACTTTGCCTCCGTTATATGGAATCCTCAGTATAAAGTTTACATCTCGCGAATTGAAAAAATTCAGAATAAACTTTTAAAATATCATCTGGCTTATTTGTGTAATTTCGCGGTGGCGGAAGGGGGTTGACTTCTATGCGGAAGCAAGAAAACAATTTCACTTGGTTTCACTTGAGGATAGAAGAAAGATGAATGAATGACAGGTATTGGCTGGGGAGGTTAGTGCACCAACTATTCTGGAAAGTATATTCTTCAACTCTACTAATTTTCACTTGAGGAAACATGAGTTGTTCCATTCCTTTCAAAAGAACTAAATATTCCATGCACGCGCCCTTAACGAGAATGCTACGCAAGGGCAATGAATTTAATCAGTCTGTTGATATTTTTTCAAATAACATCGTAAAATCTGAAAAAATTCTAAGAGACTTGTTCTTGGTGTAGTTTCTTCTTTTGTACTTTTTTCAATTATTCATATTTTCTATTTCTATTCACTTAATACCTAATCTTTTTTTTTATTGTACTTAGTGAATACTGTTTTATGGGTTTGAACTTGTTTGTATTCTCGAAACAATAAACAATAAACAATATATTAAGAGATATCTTATTTCAGGTTTCTAATGTAATTCTAGAATTCTGAAAATTTATAATTTTTTTCGGTAAATTTATGATGTGAATGATGTTAGATGAAGTTCTCTTCAAGAAAAAAAATAGAAATACACATTATTCCGTTTGAAATAACAAAGTTTCAGTCAACTCAAGGTGCAACCATCAATTGGGAAAATAGTTTCCACAATTTTTCATTGCAAAGACCGCATGTAGTTTCAGAATTTTATGACTATTAAAGGTCAAAAATGTCCTAATGGACCACTTAAAAAAATTACCCTGTATATTAATTAATCTTTATACTCACAAATTTTTGTCGTTCAATTCGTTTTGCCAACTTAGCTTTCCATCTTCAGTAACACTATCGTACCATATGACCAATGATGCTGAATCTACTTGATGAACACATTCTGTTAGATACCCCACAAAACTTTTTAGTACTACTGTATTTTCCATCGGATTTTCAATGTTCAACAACCAACCATCAATTTTATATATTTCAACAATTTTTGCCAGATGCCTTGCGAAGCTTTGCATTGTCGGTATATCCCTGAATATTTCATTACAAATTTTCTCGCCTTCCTTAAACTCGGTGATAACAGTTCCTAGAATTGAGTACATAGAACTGTCAATGATATTACAAGTACTACATAACCGAAATTTGCTATTAATAAAAATTATTGGACCTAATTTAGTACCCTGTGGAACACCTAATGTAACTAGAAAACGATTATTATTTACTTACCTAAAATCTTAACTCCATTACGATGAGACACATTAGTCCAACATAAAGGAGGTATTGTAATGAAGTGATGACTAAAGTACACGAAAATATCAATATGTGACCAGTTATAAAAACTATACAAATTTCCTTTGTTCACTTCAGTTAAATATCTAGAAAAAATTACAAAGTTACTTTCAAATGAATTAGACAAAATACAAATAGAATCCCACCTATCTTCTAAGTATCCTCCTTTATAATCGTGGCATACTAATGTTTTAGGAATGGTTTTACTATCCAACCTAATTTTAACTGTATAATCATTGAGCCTTGTATGACAATCCGACAAAACGTTCTGCAATACAGTTGGACTTCGTTGTACCCTGTCAACGGTCTTGTCAACCCATCCTGGTGGATTTCCAATAACAGTATATAAATCCTCTAAATTCTTAATAGGACAACATTCTGTCATGTATAGGGGCTTTGTTTCATTATTCATGTCTTCACCTCCACGACCAGATTAATCTGGTCATTCACACCAACTTCTTTCGATGATTCTAGCAAATTGTTCTAATCATTTCTGATTGCATTAGAAAAGTAATAACATGTCTTACCGCATCAATTTATCGTGTTATCAATTATGGTAAATTAAACTAACGGGAAATGCAGGCAATTATAGGATTTCTTTAAAACTGATAAGAATTTATGGACACCGTTTCCTCTGCTTATCTTTTCACTGCATACACTATTTCCTATCTGATAAGATTGTAGAATTTTGTTGCATGAATTCCAATTTGGAGAATATACTGAAATATCTTCCTATATATTTTATGATAAATCGTTCAAAAATGTGAGGTTATTTTGATAAACTACAGAATTAAATATTATATCTGTGATCATTGGCAGTGGCTATTCTTCCTACTATGGGAAGTAGTCGATATTAAAAACAGAAAAATTCCGGAAATTTAATTAATAGTCAATTAGAAGGTCATCATTTTTTCATTGTACTACTTAAATGAAGCAATCACAGAGTGGCGAAACGCAAAATAAGATTGTCGATATAGTAAAAATTTGAACATCATTGTTTTATTCAAATAAAAAACTATACAGGGTGCTTCAACGAAAACTAAACAGAGGCTATATCTACCAAGATATTCATTTCTGATCAAAACGCAAAAACATGTCAATTTTTGTTTCAAGGGGACAAGACTTGCCTGAAATATCAACCCCCTAAGCGGGGGTTACAATCCTTTAACATTTTGAATAGGGAAGATGAGTCGAGTAATGACTCAAAAAAAAGGAGGTATCTTTGTCTACATTGCCTTGAACGAATTTTCATTTTTAATTGAAAACTGTAAAAGATACAGGGTGAGTAACTGAAAGATAGGGAAGACTATTTCCTTGAGGCTATTCAAGTTTCAGTGGGGTAAAATGGAACATATCCATGCTGATCAATGGCAGTCATCATCAAGTACCATCCTCATCTCGAATTTCAATCCCTGGAGCAGGGGTGACAACCCTTGAGAATTTGGAACAGTGTAGATGGGTCGAGTGATAACTTGAAAGAAAGGTATTACCTTTGTCTGCATCCCCGTGAACAAATTTTCGTTTTTGATTGAAAACTGTAGAAGATACAGAGTGAGCTACTGAAAAATACAGGAGACTATCTATCGCCCTGAGCTATTCAAGTATTAGTGCAAAAAAATGGAACAGATTGATCAAATTCGAATGATAGAAGTGACAAGTACATTAATTTTAGGCACCTGTCAGGTGAGCGTAGCCAGTTCAGCTACTTGATTCAAATATTTCAAAGCATTCTCTGTTAGTTCTTGCAAAATCATCAAAATTCAATATATTCCCAAATTATTTCGGAACTATAAGAGATGGGTATAGTACATGCTTGTACAATTCCATCTGAAATTTGACGCTTTATCTGATGGCGATATAAAAATTGGCACATGCAATTTGAAAAAATTGAGTTATGGCTGTTTGAAAAAGGTCAAATTGAAAAAATCATACAAAACAACGCAATAAACATTTGACATGTGTGGATTGCTTAGAAAATTCCTTGATCCTTCTATCCGCCCAAGCAAAAATTGTGTCTGTAGTGCAAAAGATCTACGGAGCTACCATTTTTTTAAATGTTCCTCAAAAATCGAGTTTATAACAAAAATAATTAAATCTGTCAAAAGTTTTGACAGATAAGTGCCAACTACTTGGATATTTTATGCCTTGCTCAAATGTCGGTTCTAGATGTATAATAAAAAAGGTAGATTGCCATTTGAAACAACAAAGTGTTCTTCCGGTATAACCAGAAATGGTATCACTTCGAAAATATTTCACTCCAATTGGAAATCGCTAGTTATGGCCGCGTATAAAATTTCAGCTTGATATTGTATTTGGAACTTAAAAATTTTTAACGGTGGATATCCCTGTATACTAAAGAGATAATATATGTTGGCAGGTGTAAACAAAATATAGAAAATGATGATTTTCTATTGAAATTAAATTGATTATTTGAATTTCTTGATTTAGTTGCTTTTAATACTAACTGTATTTCTCCTATAATTAATTCTCTCAAGACTTATATAAAACTTACTTGGCGAATCAAGCAAACAGTTTGTAGAAGAAATTCAAGAAAAAAATAGATTAACTAAGGACGTTCTTATGCTGTCACTGGCCCTTAGGGTATATTTGCAAAAAATTTGTTATTACACTGAGGTGTATAAGTCTCGAAGAATATACTTCATCCATTCTCCGATGCAAGGTGTGTTGCAACAATCACTTAAATCAGAAGTTTACAAGCACTTAATTCCCTCAAAAAATTCTACCCAATTTGTCAGTAAATTTGACATTTTCACAGTCTGACAAATATTGTACAAATGTTTATTCAAACTTTCGTTATATATGCAGTGATAGTTTTAAACCAGGCGAATAATTTGTCTACACGAATTGTTGGTGGCAAAGAATGCAGCGTTGAAGAAGTTCCTTTCATGGTATCTATTCGCGGAACCAGTCGATTGACTCATTATTGTGGAGGTTCTCTTATAGCACCAGAATGGGTGCTATCAGCCGCCCACTGTTTCCCACGAGGCAAACCTGCGCAGGAAGTAACAATCATGGTGGGACTCTCAAAAATTCAACGATTTAAATCTCAAGCTATACAAGCCAAGCAAATTTTTGTGCATGAGGAATACAGTGATCGTCCAACAGTAAACGATATTGCGTTGATTTATCTAGCACATAAGGTTATAATGTACATCGGAGTGATATCTTTGGTTGAACTACCAAGTGAACAATTAGATGAAAACTTATCAGATCAATGTGACCATCAATTCACAGTTGCTGGATGGGGTTCAACTATAGCATGGGAAGATGAGAAACCTCCATACAAAGCTTCTCCATATCTCAAATGTGTTGATTTACCTTACGCTACAAACGATCGATGTATGACATATTCACCTACGCTCATGTGCACTTTAGATTCGGAAGGAGGTAGAGATAGTTGTCAAGGAGATTCGGGAGGACCTCTGTTTTGTGAAAACGTGCAATATGGTATAGTTTCTTATGGACGTGGTTGTGCCATAGCAAATACTCCCGCATTTTATACTAGAGTTGATAGATACATTGATTTCATCCAACAAACAATGAAAAAGAAAAACTGTTCAGTTGATTTTTACCGAAATTTGTATTTCTACATTTTCGCATTACATATCGCTCTAAGCTTTGATTTTAACGTTAGGGAATATAGGTAGAACCAGGGTGTCTAATGAAATAATAACTTTCTAGAACGTTTTTTTGTTTGAGCAACGTATTGGGTTTCAAAAAGATGGTTCAATTTAGATATAAAGTTTATTGGAAATGATATTGAGTCAGTCGTTAATAAGTGATATTTGATCATCATACGGTGATTTTGGTTTACTTCGTAAAGAATATCACAAAATTAGGTGGAAAATATTCAATTAACAAACGTAATAGCTATTTCGATATTTCTATCATCAACAGACGTTTACAATTTGTGGGTTAAAACTAAGATACAGTTTTAAAATTTGTCTTAAATATAGAAAGACAGGTTTTCTACTATTGGAATATAGATAAGTATTTAAAGGTACATCGATAATTACTTGAAAATTCCAAATATTGGGGAGTAATATAGGTCTATATTGTGGTTAAGAAGGGTAAGATTGTTTCTATTGTGATTAGCTTTGAAAATTTCCAGAGATTCTAGTTAAGTGAGTTTATTGCTTTTCGGGGCACGATGAATAATGTTACGATTATAAATACTAGGAAAGCGATGGTTAGCTAGGAAATGCTGTGCGATGGTGGAGTCACTTATGTCTTTACAAAAGGAAGAGTGATGTTCTTTGTATCTAATGCGAAAAGATCTTTCTGTCTGGCCTATGTATACATCGTTATAATCAGGGCAACACAGTCCGTATACTACTAAATTGTCTAATTTGTGAGTTTTGCCTTTGGCATTAGAAAATAATTGTGATAATTTACATGTAGGTTTGAAGACAATTTTTATCTCGTGACTTGACATTTGATTTGCAATTTGCTGGACCAAAATAAAGTGAGGGGGATTTTTGAATATCGGTATTTGGTTTAACATAGGGTGTTACATAATAGTATGTCACAACTGTAGCAACACCAGACAGGCGAAAATTTTGAAATATCCAAAGAAGGTTGAGGGAAACTGGTATTTTTACTGCAAATAATCATTTAAAAGGTGAAACTCAAACTATGAGAACTCCAGATATTGAGGAAGCAGTTTTGAATTGTATTGATTTGAATCCTCATATGAGTACAAGAAAAATTGGAAATCAGTTGAATATTTCACATGTTCTAGTTTGGAGGATTCTCCACGACTTTTTATTGTACTCGTTTCATATTCAACGCGTCCAAACTCTACTTCCTCGAGATTTTCCTTCAAGACTGAATTTCTGCCGATGGTTCTTAGATAAAATTAGAGAAAATGCTCATTTTGATTGTGAAATAATGCTCACAGACGAAGCAAACTTTTCGAGAACTGCTATCACAAATTTTCAAAACAATCATTATTGGGCTGAGGAAAACCCCCATTTGATTGAAGAATCTCATTATCAAGAGCAATTCTCACTAAATGTCTGTGTCGGAATAATTGGAAATTATTTGATTGGGCCATTTTTTTAACCTAACAGACTAAACGGTCCCGCTTATCGGCAATTTTTTGAGGAGGAGTTACCTTTAGTGCTCGAGAATGTGTCACTTTTGGTGAGAAACATAATGTGGTTCATGCATGACGGGGAACCAGCACATTTCAGTGGAGAAGCTAGGGAATTCTTAAATAATACATTCAACAACCGATGGTCGGGGTGGGCCAGAACCATGGCCTCCTAGGTACCCAGACTCAAATAGTTGAGACTTTTTCTTATGGGGATATCAAAAGTTTAGTTTATACCACTCCAGTGAACGCTGTAGAAAAATTTGGAAATCGAATAATAACCTCTTGTGACACGATAAGAAATACTCCAGGAATATTTCAAAGAGTCTAGAATAATATGCGAAGAAGGACAGAGACCTGTATTCTTGCAGGTGGAGGACACTTCCAGCAATTTATTCAGTTTTTAATTGTTCCTCTTTTTAGTTTAGTCTACCAAAAGGAAAGCAAATTTTGGGCATACCTATCGCGTATTTCTATTTTTTTCACTTAGCGAACAACATACAATTCAAATAATTCAAATTCAATGATTTTTCACTCGAAAACGGTTGGAGATACGAAAAAATTACAAGTGTCAAAAAAGTTTCTGAATTGAACGAAGATGAAGAAAATTGATTGTACGCTGATCAGTGGCGTACTGCAAAAAAGTTTGAAAGGGCAAAAGAAGATATCCAGGTCTGATATTGTTCACTGATTAGTTCACTTATTTTCATTCTGATTTATATTAATTTTTTCCTTGATATTATTCTTTCGTTTCACTTTAAATCAATCGTTAGAATCATGCTTTTCTGTATGTGACTGAAGTTGAATTCCATATTCTTTTTTCTTCGTCAATATTTTCTAGTGCTCTCACTGGTTGAGTGGAAAAGTAGCCACGGCTAAACTTCGGCAGTGTAGAGCACTATTTATACACTTTGTAGGTACAGTTAATAAAGACGATTTATTAATAGTATTATTATTATTATTATGTGGCCTCGGAAAAGAAAACACCTTGTGAATTTCAGTTAAAATCTAGGACGTGTAAGGCTGTAAAATATAGCTTGCGTTCTAAATTTGGGCTGAATATCTCAAAAACTGCAGGATTGAAGAAAAACCCAATTTTTCCGGAAATTTCAACACCCTGTAGCTCCGTAACGGAGCTTTTGGGGACCTATATTTATATGAACTTTTTTTCTTAAAATTGCACGTAGATTTACCCCTTCAAGTTGTGACATACTATTATGTAACACCCTGTAGACTATTGTAAGCTAACTGTGTTTGTTTTTTAAGAACTATTTTGTCCACTATGGTAGGTGGGTAGCCGCTTTTTGTCTTGATGTACTGATGAAACACGCTAGTACATCATCATCCGGTTTTAGTTGAGTTTAATTGGAAAGAATTTTGGACATTGCGGATTTGTAAACATCTGATATCGAAATAGCTATAACGTTTATTAATTAAATATTTTCCTCCTAATTTTGTGATATTCTTTACAGAGTAAACCAAAATTATCGTAAAATTATTGGAAGCAATCTCCTGGAGTGCAAAATATAGAATGCAGATAAATGGAAACAAAGTGGCTAAAGGTAAAATTGAATCTTCTTGTAGAAACTACATATATTTCTTCAGTGCAATAGTCTTAGAAGAATTTTGGATATATTGCTATTCACTGGATATTAAACATGAGTTTACATATACGAGGGTTTTCTTCAAAGTCAATCTGAATTATCCTCAAGTATATTCCTAAACCTAACCTCCCTCTCTCCTGTCTGCAATACCCGTATTCGCCCGTAGCAAAACTAAGCCCTTTCCATTGCTACGGGAAGGATCTCGTCTACGATACATTCTCCTTCTGATGTTGTCGGCCATCTATCTCCTTCCTTTCCATCATATTGTTTATCACACTGAAACCCTCACTCCATTTCTGATGATCCTGGGGCATTTCGGAGACCATTTCCTAGCACTCCATAACACCGCCAAAGATGTTCTTTAGTTTTCCTCTTTCAGTGACCCATCGACAGCAACTTGTGATGCACGCTATCCGACAGTCCACACGTCCTGCACCCATCGTGTTCGGTTTTGCCGATTCTTTTGCGGCAATCTATTCGGTTACTGGAGTACAAAACACAGAGTGCAGACTTTGAATGAAACAAAGTGAGTGAAAATGAAATTGAATCCTCTTGTAGAAACGTTAGGTACGTTTCTCTTGTGAGATTGTTTCAGAATGATTTTGGACACGTGAATCTTTTCTGGATATTAAACATGAGTTTACATATTTGTGTGTTTTCTTCAAAGTTGACTTTTCCACAAGTAGGTTTATCAGATGGGGAAATTGGTTTTACTAGAAATAAATCAAATAAACACTTTCTTCGTGTGACTGGGTTGTGTGATAATGACTTAGAATAAGACTCCTCCATATCTTACTGCTTCGTACATTCTTGGGAAGCATCTGCCTCTCCGCTGCAGTCAAATATCTGGGAGTGAGGATTGACAGATAAGTTCTGATTGTATCATGGGATTTACATTATTCTTCACAACTTTTACTGTAAAAAATTCTTAGAAATACTAGAGGTGTCTCTTTTCACGTATATTCTTCAACATCCCAGGAAAACACCAGCTTTCCTAACAACGTGTATGCTACCTAAATACGATAGAACACAGGATCCGTCTTAGTATAGGCCAATCACTTGTCTGCCAACGCTTTACAAAATACTCACCTCATGCATATCCAATCGAATATACTAACACCTTGACGACAACAATATATTAGCTGAGAAGCAGAAGGGATGCAGAAAGAAACACCACGAGTGCAAGGAACAACTCATCATCGATTCTGTGATAATGAAACAGGCACACGGAGGGCATCGGAATGTTTATTCAGTTTTTCTCGATTATCTGAAGGCATTCGATGGTACCGCCCATTTTTAGCTTGTCGAAGTATTACAAATATACAAAATTCATCTAGCTCAGGTAGAATTCTTGAATACAACAATGACACACTGGTGCACGTCTCTGCAGGTCAACACGAACAATAAGTCAATTGAAACCGACGAGATACCCATACGTAGAGGATTTTTTCAAGGAGTCTCTTTTAGTCCACTATGGTTATGTTTGGCTATGAACCCATTGTCTTCAATGATCAATAGAACAGGATACGGATTTAGTATAAAATCAGATAGGAACTATCACATAATCTCCCACCTACTGTATATGGATGACATCAGATTATATGCTTCGAACAAGAAGCAATTGGATGATCTGCTGAAAACTGTCAGTAAGTTCTGGGCAGATGTTCATATAAAATTCGGAATTGAACAATGTAAGACCCTGAACATTCAGAGAGGGAAAGTCTTAGATGGTGAAACACAACTTCCAAATGGTGATATCATACAGTGTATGAGGGATAATATCTGGGATACCAACAAGTCAGATTGTTAGAACAATAACAGTCAAATGAGAAGATTCGTTCAGAATACAGTCAGCGCATGAAGACTGTACTGAAATCAATGTTGAATTCGGAGAATCTAGGCAATTAACACCTACGCTTTACTCATTTGGAATAATCAGATGGAATAAGACAGCACTGGATGATACTCAAAGGCAGACCCGAACGATGCTGACAAAATACAACAATCACCATCCAAAATCGTCTGTGATAAGAATAACTTCGAAGCGGAAAGAAGGAGGACGCAGATTAATGGATGTTGTCAATTTACACACCGAACAGATTAAAAATCTTAGAGAATTCTTCTCTGCAAAAGCTTGCACTTCTGACCTCCATAGAGTGGTATCGTTGGTTGATAAGGGATATACACCTCCGAATCATGCTACCAGTGATGACCTGCTGAATCTACCATTCCTATCAGATACTGAAAAACAAAGTTCAAGAAAGAAATTGCATGGACGACATCGCCATGAGATTAATCAACCACACATTGACAAAAAAAATGGTTGATGAAAGGAGAATTATTCGCGGAAACAGAGGGATTCCTTATGGCCATCCAAGGCCAAGTGATCGCTTCAAACAACTACAAAAAATTTATTATGAAGGACGGAACATTACAAACAGATAGGTGCAGAAAATGCCATATAAGATCGGAGACTATACAGCATATTACGTCCGGATGCGAACAACTGGACAATATGGACTATCTTCACAGCCATAATCAAGTGTGTAACATTATCCATCAGAAACTTGCACACAAGTAAGGAGCTTCGAATGCCTTCCAGCCATATTACAAATATCAACCGGAGCCCGTATTGGAAAATGACTCTATCAGATTATACTACGATAGGCCTGTTATCACTGACAGAATGGTGACAAATAATAGGCCAGACATAGTGGTGTATGATAAGAGAGCCAGAACAGCAATGCTGGCTGATGAGTCCATACCGAATAATAATAACGTGCTGAACAAGTTCCAGAAGAAAAAGTCCAAATACACAGACCTTGCTATTGAGATCAAAAGCAGATGTGGCACCACCTCGATAAAATAGATATCTTTCCTGTCATCGTTTCTTCTACTGGGTTAATACCTAAAAGTTTGCATGATAGCCTTAAGAAATTAGAATTGCATAAGAATACTTCTATAGAAATGCAAAGAGCTGTAATTCTTAATACATGTAGGATAGTTAGGAAATTTATGTCAAGTATGTTGTAATCGAGCCTATTCCCTTTGATTGCTGAATCTGGTAAAGGTAAATTATATCCAGCTAAAAGCTAAGATAGTGAATTAATAACAATAGTAGAACAACTCTCTCTCTGGAGGCAATGATTACATGCAGCAAAAAAAGACGGGTAAAGGATTAACTGTCTAATCTCCGATTAAAATCACTAAAACAATATTTTCTGATCGAAAAATTGACGTTTCCCGAATTTGCAAAAAAAAAATAATTTGGTATCATCGATTATTATTTATTAAAATAAGGAAATACTTCAAATCATAGACCTTATGTTCCTAAAAATACACATAAACACACTGAATAATCTTGGACACTACAGTGAATAGTCAAAGAAACAAAATATAGTAGAAGTGATCAAAAAAAATCTTGTACAAGTTCAATTTTGAATGAATATTAAAATTCTTGAAGAACATCGTATCAGATTTTAATAACAAAAATGATTTCAAAACGTTTGCCGAACCATTTGTTTCTTTAGAGCATCAAAGGAAGACGTTCATTGAATTCGTTGTTACAAATTCAATGAAATGCCCTGCGATCTGAACCAAAACAACGAATACGTATTTCAACAAACATTGAAATACGTTTCAATGAACTCATGCTCATGCAAGTTGCTAATAACCTAAGAATAATACAGAAACGAGTAAGTAACTAATAAATTAACTTATTTAAAAGCTACCTATACTAGTCTAATATTTGAGGTTCATACAAACTCCCAATTACTAAAGGTCTGCTGCACTTGGAACACCCCCAGATACCTGCGTTGTTGATTGGGTTGAACTCACTGAAGTACTAGAATTCGACTGAGATGGCGTTATAGGTGTGGTACTCACTGTGACCGGAGATGGTGCTACAGACGACTGCGGCACGCTCGATTCGCTTGACGAAACCGGTGTAGTCGATTCGGCTTCGGCGTCACATTTTTTCGTTGTACAGATGGCGTTCTTTCCGTCTTGGGTGCACGTACAATCGTTGCAACTCTTCTTGAAGACTTGCCCGGGGGTGCAGCTGAATTCTGAAAAGAAAAATGTTGCATAAGAGCGGGGCACCGGAACCATATTTGCAAAGTGTGCCAAAACCCTGGGTCCAAAAAAATATTAAAAAAAAAGTTGAGAAATTAAATAGGATAAGGTATAAATACACACGAAATTTTATTAGTATATCATCCAGTTACTGCCGATTCCTATGTTGCGAAAACATGTCAGGCGGCAGTTTCTTGATTTTACCTGTTCAGACATGAATAACGCCTGGAGCGATATAAAAGCGATGCATCGCCACAGGCGTTTTTAAATCAGTTAGTTCACTGGACCGTGCAACAAGTGAATAAAAATAAGTAATCCTATTAATTTTAACATATAAAGTTATTTTTATTTTGTCAAGTGTGGTGTTGTGTTGTGTAATATTTTGTTTATTACTTTTTTTTTTGAATTAAGTGCCGAATACTTGCTGACTGCAATTTCAACTGCTTGATTTTTTGAAAATGGTAAGTGTTTCCTACTTTATACTATCAACATTAACCCTCTATAGGATACTGGTTATAATTAATTTTTTAGCCAAATATCTTTTATTAATTGAAATGTCATGTACGAGTTTAAAAAGTAACTGGTTTTATCCATAACTCGCTTAATTTGTATGCTATCGATCTTTTAAAAACCATTTTGTAGGGTTTTAACGGCTATAAGATCTAATTAGTTTAATATCTTTTTGCCTTTATTTTTGAAAGGATTTAAGCTGAAGGGCTCAAATATGCAAACATTAATAGGCCATATCTTGCTTAATAATAATCTGCCCTATAAAGGGTTAAAAACTATTGGCTACTTAGTTAACTTTTTAAGAATATTTCCTGCCCTACCCACATGGTGCTTATTATTGTGGTTACTTTAGAAGTTAATTTCTAATTTCCATGAATACTAATTATTTATTTGTTTTTCAGGATGAAAGAAAGAGACCTTCAGGTGCGAAGTTTCGCGAGCAAAAGAAACTGAGACTACAAGAAAGGGGAAAAATTTTTGGATCTTTAAAGCATTTCTTGCAAAAAATCGAGAATCCACGGAGAGATCGATGTTGGTGCGACCGAATCGTCCGAATCTCAAGATTCTAAATCCGTAATATCAATAACCGTGAGTGGACCATCTGAAATTTCAACAGTAACATCAGGTCCTGCAACAAGTGGCAGCGGTTGTAGCAGCAAAACAGCTTCTACTGATGCAGAGTCCGATGAAGCGATGACACCATCCTCGTCTACAGCACGTAATTCAGCTTTTGTAAAAAGTTCGGTAATGTCAGCTACCGAAATACCTGCGGCAAGTGACACTTTCGATGAAGGCTGTAATGAGGCTAGTATCGATATAATTCCGTCCGACCCCGGTTTGTGGCCCGAAAGAATCACCAATGAGATGGCTAGATATCGGTTAAACGTGGTCCGCCCTTGATAGACATCAGTTTTAGCTTTCCTAGTAATAAAGATAAATGAAAGTTTTCGTGCAAATACTTTAAAAGAAATCTAGCAAATGGAAAAAAGTTGAAAGGGCTTGGCTTATTTATTCTATTTCTAAAGATTCTGTATTTTTATAAATGTAAAACTCCTAACGCTTTTTGTGATACAAATGGAGTATCTGATTGGCAACACTTGTCTTTGCTAATTAAGAGACACGAAACGTCAATTTTACACAACAGTTATATAAACACTTGGGTAAATTTAAAAAAATGTTGGAGACATCTATGACTGTTAATGCTCATCATCTGCGGATTTTAGAAACGGAAAAAAATATTGGCGAGACGTGTTGGAAAGAATTATTGCGATTGTTAAGTATTAAACTACACAATGCTTGGCATTTCGAGGTTCTTCTCAATTGCTTTTCGAAAATGATAATGGAAATTTTCTAAAAGCTGTTGAGATGATTGCCTCTTTTGATTCAGTGATGAGACAGCACGTTAGCCGAGTGTATAACTCCCAAAAAAAAACTGTTAAAATGACTCAATATTTAGGCGTGCAAATACAGAATGAAATAATTGAATTATTGTCGTCCAAAGTAAGAAATAATATTTTAAAAATGGTTCGCAGTTCAAAATATTTTTCATTGATATTAGATTGTACACCAGACACTAGTCATACTGAGCAAATTAGTCTTGTTCTGAGGTATGTTGTCCTTAACACCACTTCAAAAAAGGTTGAAGTTAATGAAAGTTTTATAGCGTTTAATCCAATACTGGACTCTACATGAGAAGGGATATATATATACATTTGTGATAGAAAATTTGAAAAAATTAAATTTAGAATTAAAACACATCAGGGGACAAGGTTATGATAATGGGACAAATATGAAGGGAAAACATGTTGGGCTTCAAAAACGCATTCTTGATGCTAATCCGAAAATGGAGAAAATAGAGCATGTTTGAAATTATATTGAAGTCAATGATATGGATTAGAGACAAAGGAATCAATCAATATTATCATTTTCTGTTCATCAGCAAAACTAAATTTTGCAAACCACTTTCTTCACTGGCATTCGTCAATACACATGAAATATTGTTTATTGTTCTCTGAAAAGCCCTATTACCTTTCCGATAGTGGAAAAGTGAAATATGCTTTCAAATTTTCCACATTTGATAGATATTTGTCTAGAGTGGAATTTTAGTATTTGTTATCATAATGTCTGAGGCTGGAGATCCTTGAGAGACAGACCAGAGCCACAATATTGTATTCGCCAACCTGTTTATTTCGGAAAGTATGTTTGGATGAGGATACCAGTTATACCAACAATTAGAAGAACTTTTTCATTAGATACACTCATTGTGGTTGTTCAACCGAAATTGTTTGCATATCGTCTTTAGCAAAAGTTTCTGTTTCTCTAGCTTCAAGAAGTAACCAGAATGATGTGCTGAGTTATGTCAATGTTATTCTTTAACAAAATATTGTTCTAACATTGAATGTACTGACCATAGGCTACATGTCTATAGTGCTTGCTTTTTATCAAAAATAGACCATCTAGACTAACCCCCTATGTGAATATTAAGTTGATGATTTGACACAAACTAACTACTGAAGCGAGAGAATTTCATATTTTGTCGCTCTAAAGCAGCAAACGTCGATTTTGCGTTTTATTAGGCGATTGCATCAATCAATAAAAAGTGAGAAAATAAACAATGATAGTAAAATATGTAGATGGTTGTAAAAATGTAGAGTCACGATGTAAAGAAAAACGAAATTACTTTCACCTTGTGTGGCTCATACTTTGAACTTAACAGTAAATGACGCTTCTAAGGTGTCAGGTGCTACAATAAACTTTTTTAATCTTGTGCAAGAGTTATATAATTTTTTTCGTCATTCACAAAAAGGTGATATGTTTTGAGAAAAAATGTCCCCGGGTTAAGTTTAAAGCCTCTAAGTGAGACAAGATGGTCCAGCAGAATTGACGTAATAAAGCCCCTTAAAGTTTATTTAATTAACGTTTGCAAAAGTCTTCTAGAAGTGGCTGAAGATAATTCCTTTCACATTGATGCAATACATGAAGCGAGTTCCCTCTAACGTCTGTGAAAAATTTTCAATTTATTTGTGGAATTATTATTTGGCATGTCGTTTTATTTCATATAAATATTGTCAGCAAACAAATGCAAAGTGCTACAATTAATATTAAAGTATGCCAAGCCTACATAAAAAATTTAGTTGATCACTTCCAGCAATATAGATCGGACCAATCATTTCAAGAAATTCTTGTGCAAGCGAAACAAGTAGCATCCTCTCTCAAAATTGAAGAAGACTTTCCACCATTACCAACGGTCAGGAGGAAATTTAAACCAAAACTGTTTGACTATGAACACCGAGATGAGACCCCTTATGATCCAAAAACCGCCTTTAAAATTAGTTTTTTCTTAAGAATTATAGATCAAACTATAAGCTCTCTAAAAAACCGATTTGACTTATTAAATGAGTATGATAATATTTTTTTAGCAACATATTGAAATTAAGTGACAGCGATCTTTTAAAACATTGTTCTATTCTTGAAGAGCGACTGACAGATCAGGATAATAAGGATATAGACTCTAATGATCTGTTTAACGAAATTAAAGCGTTAAATTTGTTTTCATTACCTGATGATACTGACCCCTTAAGTATTTTACAATATATATTTGAAAACAATTTAATCTCGACCTTTCCAGACGTAAGCATTTCACTAAGAATTCTTTTGACATTCCCTGTATCTGTAGCTTCTGGCGAGCCATCTTTTTCAAAGTTAAAAATTGTTTAAGATCGACAATGATTCAAGAAAGATTGTCTGGGCTAACAATATTAGCAATTGAACAAGAAATTTTTGACGGTATAAATTTTAGATATGTAATCAATGAATTTGCAACACCAAAATCTCGGAAAATATCGTTACTATAATAGCTATCTTTCATGTTTCTATTGCACCTAGACCTAGCTATCATTTTTTATTTTAAAGCGAAGTTCCTAGGTATTTGTTATTAAAAATATCTGCATATTTTTATTATTTATTATATATTAGTAGACATTAGGCAATATTTCTGATATTTGTTCCTAAAAAATTTTAGTTTTAGGTTATTTTCTTGTATTTATAAACAACGAGTCAACGTGTCTGTATCCCATTACTTAAGTAAATGTTTCAAAATGAGTGTGAACAAGAATTTATTTTGTTATGATTTTGTTCTGTTTGTTTCATTTTGATATTTTAGTCTACAAATAAATATAACTTCTAAAGTATAGTTTTTTGCTTTACTTCAAACACCTATCTACCTACCTCCTATCTTCAAAAAAAAAAAAAATAAAGAAATATGATCCAAAATGTCTTAAGGGCCGCCAAAATTCTTTTTTGCACACAAGCGCCAGTAGCCCTCACGGGGGCCCTGATAATGAATTTAAATGAGTGGTGATATAATAGGTAACAAAACTACTTTTCTTGAAGGGTCAATAAGTCGTACTTGGAAAATTCACAAATTCTTGCAGAAACAAACAAACCAGCAGATATACCTACACTGAAAGTTTAACGATGTAGATAGAAAAATAGATAATATACTACTACACTCGGAGGCAAAATTAGCGGAACACTCGAAAATTTAACCAAATTCGAAGTTCGACATTTTCCCTAATTCTCAACAGATTTAGATGATTTGTTCGGCAAGTTATAGATCAACTCTTCTGCTTTGTAGAAATTATAAGAGAAAACAAAAAAAAATTGAAAAAATTTCATACGGGGGCAAAACTAAAAGTGTTTTTTTTGTCAAAAATTCGTAACACCCTGTGGAATTTCGTGGTCCGAGTTGAAACATACAATATCAGGGTCTGTCAAGACACATCTTCCTACAGTAACGCCCTTCTTGTTTCTTGCGTTTATCTCTATTTTTGCAAAATATATTTAATTTCGAGTGGAAAATCACCATTTTGGAGAAATTCCATTGAATCAAGAAATTGTCATTAAAATTCGTCTATCAATTTGGAATTTTCTTATTATCACTCAGGCGTGTCGAAATTGTCATTTGCGATTTTTATGTTCGAATTGCATTAGTTATTGATGACAATTTGGTTAATTTGGTGAAAATTAGGAATTCATAGGAGATAACAGTCGGTAGGTATTAAAATACACAACCGAATTCTGGGACCATTGATAAAACTTTTCATTTACACATGTGCACACCTTTTTTCATCAAATATGAAATACAACACACGTTTTTTTGTATATGACCACATTTGCACTTGTTTAAAGAATGAGAGTTTTCCATTCTTTGATTTGATACAAATTCGATCGATTGCGGTGTTTTGTGATTCTTTTACTGTTTACGATTCGAAACGGTATTTTTCATTCAAAATGAGAGATTTACCACTAACCTCAGTAGCAAGTGCAGTTACATTGATCGAGGAAGGGCGCACCTACCGCTCAGTCGGTACCATGTTGGGTGTCTCGACGTCGGTTATCCATCGAATCTACCGACGTTACAGGGAAACTGGATTGTACGTGAGGAGGCGAGGACAAGGAAGAATTCGGGCAACCCGCGCTATACATGACCGTTTCATCGTCAATCAAACCATAAGAAATCCTCGTCTTACTGCTGTTCAGGCACGTAACTTTTTACAAGCAGTGGATAACATTAACGTCAGTGTGAGGACAGCCAGAAGACGATTAAATGAAGTTGGTCTGAGATCATACGCGCAAGTAAGAGCACCAAGACTCGATAGAGCCCATCGGGTAGCAAGATTGCCGTTGGCTAGGGAGCATGTAGCATGGACAATCAATCAGTGGAGACGAGTTTTATTTAGCGATGAGAGCCGATATTGTGTGAATTTCGTGGATGGTAGAGATAGAATATGGAGGCATCGAGGGGAACGGTACAATCAAGCGAACTTCGCAGGAACTGAGCAATACGGTGGAGGGTCAGTTATGATATGGGGTGGCATATGCTTGGGAGTACGAACAGAACTGGAGATTATTGGCAATTGATCACTTAATGCCCATCGGTATATAACAGAAATCTTGGAGCCCCATGTTGTGCCTTTTACTCCTTACATAGGGGAAAATTTCCTTTTTATGCACGATAACGCGCGCCCTCATACTGCGCGCATAGTGATAGAATATCTCAATGAAGTTGGGATAACACGAATGGACTGGCCGTCGCAGTCACCGGATTTAAACCCGATCGAACACGTTTGGGACATTCTTGGAAGAAGGGTTAGACAACGGAATCCAGGCAACGTTGAAGAGCTGACATTGGCTTTGGTGGAAGAGTGGGACAACATACCTCAACAGATGATAGACAACATCATTGGGAGTATGCGAAATCGTATGCGCGCTGTAATAAGAGCTCGGGGGGGTCATAATCGCTACTAAAATCAAATGTTTTTTTTTGTGGGTCATCATGAACATTTTTCTCAACATGTTCATTTCATTTCACGAGTGTATCGCCAGGATACACACCTGCTCTCAATTTTGGACAGGAATGATAATTATTATAGAGTGTCACACAAAAAAATTCCAAAATAAATGTGCAAAATCAACGATTTTTCCAGTGTACTTCGAGTTCTCCCAGAGCGTGAAATTGGCCAGTGAATTTCAAAAATTTTCATTTCGTTAGATTCCCGCTTCTCTAATTTTGATTTTATTTTTTGGCTAACCTCCGATGTTATGCACCTACGCAAGATTAAAAATAAATTTTTGACATTTGTGACTTTTCGCTTCAAATTGGATATCTCTTGTAAAAATAGAGATAAATGCGTAAAACAAGAAGGGCGTTACTGTAGGAAGATGTGTCTTGACAGACCATGATATTGTACGTTGCAACTCGGACCACGAAATTCCACAGGGTGTTACGAATTTTTGACAAAAAAACACTTTTAGTTTTGCCCCCGTATAATTTTTTTGTTTTCTCTTATAATTTCTACAAAGCAGAAGAGTTGATCTATAACTTGCCGAAAAAATCATCTGAATCAGTTGAGAATTAGGAAAAATATCGGACTTCGAATTTGGTTAAATTTTCGAGTGTTCTGCTAATTTTGCGTCCGAGTGTATGCCCAAAAAGTAAGGTGACATTTGAATTTAAACTGCTCACGCAAATGGATTTGGGGTAGTGCTCTTATTTGTAGGTTGGTAGGATTGTCTTAGATATCTGAGCCAAGGTTCACATCAAAATATTCACTACTGTTTAAGATACGTTTCGTTTTTAAGCTCCTAGAAGTGAATTTTTCGACTCTTATAATGTCTGCATTAAAAATCATGTGTACAATTTTAAAAGCGCATGGTGTCAAATCTGACCTTGTCATGGTTTAAGAATTACAATTTTATTGCATGGTAGTTAAGGGTTTGGTTTTTACAGTTAGAGGATCGCACACAAACGTCAATTTACCTTTGTATCTAATGATGGCTAGGGGAAATTTTCGACCCGACTACGGTCGCGTTTGCTGGTACCACACTAGAATTTGCAGCTTTCCCGTCGAGCCTAAAAATTTTTGGGTGTCTCCTCGTCGGATCTCGCAAGACGGTTAAGTCGATCTTGGGCAGCACGAAAGTGCTGTTGTCTTCGATGTCAGAGGTGTTGTTGATAATTTGGGCCGTGTGGTTGGCGATCAGCAGAATGCTGGAATTGGCCAAAGGTATCTGCGTCGAAGGTCCACCGAGAGGGTATTCGTCCCCGGAACATATGTTCTCGGTACACAAATATCCGGACTGTTCCAGATTGCAATAGCAAGTGTTGCAGTCAATTTGAAAGTAGTCGTTCGGGGCGCAGGGTATGTTCCTCAGGTCAGCAGCAATCGGTAGTTCTGTTCAAAAGAGAAATCAATCAATTAGTCGGTTGTCCACGTCTGTTTACCGTACTAACCTTAAGGTTAATTAGTTTTGCATCTTTTTTATTTTTTTCTAAATGAACAATACGTCAGGAATATTGTGTACAAATTTAAATTCAATCCGAGTAAAACTAACGGAGTTACAGCTGATTTTTATACCTGACTGGTAGCCACTCGACGTAAACCTAGATTGCCATTCAAACTTTGGCCCTGACGAAAAAAAAAACAAGTAACTTAGGGAAAAAATAGCTTTATTGTTTTTTAAAGTATTCTTCATGAAGATGCATGAACTTAAACCGATTTTCGAAACTCGTTTTCCAACTCTGAATAAGAGACCTCGAAAACCTTGGCTCAGTGAAGAACTCATGAAGATGCTCATAAGAGAAACCTCTGGAAGAAATATAAAAGAACGAAGAGTGCTACTCACACATCGCAATTTCTCGAATTATCTCACGAACTCCATTCGATCTTCCAGGCGTGATTACGAGACCTCAATAGAGAACTCTGAAAGCCAATAACTCCTATATAAATACATTAGAGGTGGTTTGCAAAGTGAAGTGAGGACCCCCCTTCTACGTCGTTCTGATGGGAGCACCTGCTCGACGGAGTTTGCGGAGGTGCTCGCTGAATCCTTTGCTGAGGCTTTCACTGATGAACCTACTGATGGCACCCTTCTCCATCTGCTATCACATCGAGTCGAGGACACAATATCAAATATATCGTTCACATCCGAAAGTGAAAAAGTATATTTCTACACTTAAATGTTCCTCGTCTCCAGGACTGGATGTAATTACTGTTGATCTACTTAAAAACAATGCTGGCAGATTATAACTTCTTCTTTCGAACACTCCTGTTTGCCTTTTTCGTGGAATGTTGCTTCCATCACTGTCATTTACAAAAAAGGCGAAAAATTAAACCCTTGCAACTATCGCCCTATCAGAGTACTTTCTATACATTCGAAGATAATAGAGCCAATGATTGCGGACGGAATTACTATATCTCTGAATCGTCAAAATGGTATACCCGAAGAACAGCATGGGTTCGTTAAGGGTATGTCCACTACGACTAACCAACAGGCTGGTGTGAATAACTGGTCCAAATCTCTCGACTCTAAAATGCCCAATGATGTGATCTATCTTGACTTTGCGAGAGCTTTTGATCGCACACCAACGCCAGCTTCTTCACAAGATTAATCACTGTGGTGTGAGAGGAAGACTGTTGCTTTGGATTGAAGGCTATCTGACCGATAGGCGATTCGTGGTTACAGTTGGAAGTTACTAGTGGTGTACCTCAGGACTCTATGCTCGGTCCGCTTTTCTTTCTTTTGTATGTGAGTATTCTAACTTTTCATATCAAGAGGAAAAAGCCTTCTATGCCGACATAGAATCGTCATAATGGGATATCCGAAGAACAGCATGGGTTCGTTAAGGGTAAGTCCACTACGACTAACCAACAGTCTGGTGTGAATAACTGGTCCAAATCTCTCGACTCTAAAATGCCCAATGATGTGATCTATCTGGACTTTGCGAGAGCTTTTGATCGCACACCAACGCCGGCTTCTTCACAAGATTAATCACTGTGGTGTGAGAGGGAGACTGTTGCTTTGGATTGAAGGCTATCTGACCGATAGGCGATTCGCGGTTAGAGTTGGAAGTTACTAGTGGTGTACCTCAGGACTCTATGCTCGGTCCCCTTTTCTTTCTTTTGTATGTGAGTATTCTAACTTTTCATATCAAGAGCAAAAAGCCTTCTATGCCGACATAGAATCGTCATAATGCGATACCCGAAGAACAGCATGGGTTCGTTAAGGGAAAGTCCACTACGACTAACCTACTGTCTTGTGTGAATAACTGGTCCAAATCTCTCGACTCTAAAATGCCCTATGATGTGATCTATCTGGACTTTGCAAGAGCTTTTGATCGCACACCAACGCCGGTTTCTTCACAAGATTAATCACTGTGGTCTGAGAGGAAGACTGTTGCTTTGGATTGAAGGCTATCTGACCGATAGGCGATTCGTGGTTAGAGTTGGAAGTTACTAGTGGTGTACCTCAGGACTCTATGCTCGGTCCCCTTTTCTTTCTTTTGTATGTGAGTATTCTAACTTTTCATATCAAGAGCAAAAAGCCTTCTATGCCGACATAGAATCGTCATAATGGGATACCCAAAGAACAGCACGGGTTCGTTAAGGGAAAGTCCACTACGACTAACCTACTGTCTTGTGTGAATAACTGGTCTAAATCTCTCGACTCTAAAATGCCCTATAATGTGATCTATCTGGACTTTGCGAGAGCTTTTGATCGCACACCAACGCCGGCTTCTTTACAAGATTAATCACTGTGGTGTGAGAGGAAGACTGTTGCTTTGGATTGAAGGCTATCTGACCGATAGGCGATTCGTGGTTAGAGTTGGAAGTTACTAGTGTGTACCTCAGGACTCTATGCTCGGTCCCCTTTCCTTTCTTTTGTATGTGAGTATTCTAACTTCTCATATCAAGAGCAAAAAGCCTTCTATGCCGACATGAATCATCATAATGCGATACCCAAAGAACAGCACGGGTTCGTTAAGGGAAAGTCCAATACGACTAACTCACTATCTTGTGTGAATAACTGGTCCAAATCTCTCGACTCTAAAATGCCCAATGATGTGATCTATCTGGACTTTGTGAGAGCTTTTGATCGCACACCAACGCCGGCTTCTTCACAAGATTAATCACTGTGGTGTGAGAGGGAGACTGTTGCTTTGGATTGAAGGCTATCTGACCGATAGGCGATTCGTGGTTAGAGTTGGAAGTTACTAGTGGTGTACCTCAGGACTCTATGCTCGGTCCCCTTTTCTTTCTTTTGTATGTGAGTATTCTAACTTTTCATATCAAGAGCAAAAAGCCTTCTATGCCGACATAGAATGGTCATAATGGGATACCCGAAGAACAGCACGGGTTCGTTAAGGGAAAGTCCACTACGACTAACCTACTGTTTTGTGTGAATAACTAGTCCAAATCTCTCGACTCTAAAATGCCCAATGATGTGATCTATCTGGACTTTGCGAGAGCTTTTGATCGCACACTAACGCCGGCTTCTTCACAAGATTAATCACTGTGGTGTGAGAGGAAGACTGTTGCTTTGGATTGAAGGCTATCTGACCGTTAGGCGATTCGTGGTTAGAGTTGGAAGTTACTAGTGGTGTACCTCAGGACTCTATGCTCAGTCCCCTTTTCTTTCTTTTGTATGTGAGTATTCTAACTTTTCATATCAAGAGCAAAAAGCCTTCTATGCCGACATAGAATCGTCATAATGGGATACCCGAAGAACAGCATGGGTTCGTTAAGGGAAAGTCCACTACGACTAACCTACTCTCTGGTGTGAATAACTGGTCCAAATCTCTCGACTCTAAAATGCCCAATGATGTGATCTATCTGGACTTTGCGAGAGCTTTTGATCGCACACCAACGCCAGCTTCTTCACAAGATTAATCACTGTGGTGTGAGAGGAAGACTGTTGCTTTGGATTGAAGGCTATCTGACCGATAGGCGATTCACGGTTAGAGTTGGAAGTTACTAGTGGTGTACGTCAGGACCCTATGCTCGGTCCCCTTTTCTTTCTTTTGTATGTGAGTTTTCTGACTTTTCATATGAAGAGCAAAAAAGCCTTCTATACCGACGATGCCAAGCTTTATGCGAATCAGTTTAATAGCACGGCATCCTTCAGAACGACTCAAACTCCGTTGACAGGTGGTGTATTGAATGGCTGCTTCCTTTGAACATCCAGAAATGTGTAGTATTATAAATGGGGAAAACAATTCGAAGCTATCCTACAACCTATGCGGCTAAACATTACAAGGAGTTTTATTGCATGTCGATTTGGAGGTGATCATTATTAGTGACCTGTGTTGTGCAGACCAAATAAGTGCGGTGTGTAAAAGGGCTAACTCGCTGCTCTATCTTATTCGTCGCTTTTGCGCGGAGATTACGTTCAGTGCGTCCATCAAAGTTTATAAAACGTACGTGCGACCATTGATGGAATACGCCGTTTTGGTGCGCGATCGGGATTTGTTGGAGGGTGTGCAACGCCGAGCAACACGTTTGTCGTATAAGACAAGGTAGGTCGCATGGCGATCATCATACATCATTTCACGCATTGCATCAATGGTTTATGGCGAACAACTAAATTTGGACACCCTTCACGAAGTTCATCGCTGAGTGAAGCACAGCTCCGATATAATTCATTGAAACAGCGGTCTTTATGGGCAGTACTCAAGCCGTTTGGCCCATTGTGCTTGCCGTGTTGTATTATTTTGTTTTGTGTCTTGCAACAACTTTTTGATGAAGCTTGCAAGTTGTAGGAGGCCACCTGGATCATCCAGGCGCTGGGTGTTTCAGTGTCTAAGGTGTTCAGTCTGGTCACCTTATGAGCGGGACATTCGAAGTGTATGTGTTCCTTCACTGTATGGTTTCCGATAGTCTCGTGAAGTGTAGGTGTTTATAGAGTTGGTGTCCCGTCAATAGACCAACTTCCATCCCAACAGACTTTTTATTGAGGGACAATAGTTCACATACCTTCTTCTTTGGTTGCGGCCCCTTTATGAGCATTATTGACCGTCTCAGTCCCGCGATGTCTGCCCAATAGTTGAGGGCCTCGGTGGTGTTTCAGTTTTGGAAGAAAGAGAGCACGTGGGTCTATGGGATGGTCAAAATTGGTTCTGGCCCCATCGGGCTAACAGCTGTTGCCGTTTTGGAAAGGCTGTCCGCTATCTCGTTTCTTTCGATGCCCTAATGGGCCAGGCATCAAATCAGAGCAACTCTGTTTATAGCACTGAGTTGTCGAAGTGTTGCTTTGCATTCGTCAACTAGTTTGAATGTAACCATTGTATTTTTCAGATATCCAAAGGCGTTCGGGCTGTCAGAGGATATGTAGATGTATGCGTCTCTGTTGTTCCTATACACATCGGAGAATGACAAATATTTCTGCGTATGTGTAAAAGTTGATGTGTTTGTCTCATATAAAAAAAAATTGATAAAGAAATACATTGAATTGATACATAACTAAACTAGGTTGGGTCCATTACCATTGAAGGCCATGTAGTTAGCAAACCGATGAGGTAGCAGTTATCACTGCACCGTCTAGGTGGGTGGTTCGGAGTCCATTATAAACTATAGGTCCATTGAACAAACAAACAAACAAAATGGAGGTTAGTTATATGTACGAAGACATTTCTCTCCAATTTTTATTGAAAATCTACTCAGACTATAACGAAGGATGGTATTCAATTAAATAATAGGATTGACAGAAGGAAATCTCACAATTCTATATTCCAAAGAATTCAACAGAATTTCATGAACAGTGGTTAGAACGCCATGTACATCCTGCAAGAATTTCGTCCACTCAATTCATACTGCATGCGAAACGGTGATCGATTTGAAATTTCCCTCGTCTATCTCGAGAATGAGATAAGCGAGAGGACATGCGTCACTAATTATCTCATTAACGAACCAATTTTTCTGCGGTGATACGAACATCAGCATTATCATCATCATCGTCGCACTCGTGGCACAAATATTTCTCGGAAACGTTCCCCGTTCACAGACTACGAATTTCACGAGAATCGCTAAATGGAAAAATGTTCTGAACTAGTTTCTTCTCGCGATAAACAACCATTCGATTCGTTATTGTTGACATTCGAACGCGAATTTATCGAACGACTGTTTTGATATCGATATCGTTTAGTATTGAAATGATTGTTTCATTCAATGAAATTTAAAGTTTTCGACAGAGATCTTTGAGATATTTGACGTTATCGTCCCCGACACTCCCCGATAAAGATTCCAATTCGTTCATCATTGAACGGTATGAAACTAAGTATGACGTGCCGTGGTATGGCTTGTTTTTAACATTTGAAATTGTTAACAATGGTTTTAACAAATGAGGATAAGCGTTTCATTGAATGTTTATTTGTGCGTGGCTATACTGCTAGGCAAATTTACGCCAATTTCCAGCCTCTAATCATAAAAGAAGTACAATCTATGATCTTGGGGTCCTTAGGAAGAAGACCCGGTATTGATACAGCTTGAACTGTTAGAATACAGGTACTCGCCTCTTTCATAATCAGTTTCAAGCATCAACTTTACATTTTTTTGTAATACAAACTCAATTGACAATTTCAGGATAACATTCAGCGAATTTCTTCATTAGCAGTCAGCCCTATCAGAACTCCAGGAACCAGCTTGACTGTTTCCCAAATGTCTCAGAGATGCCAAATCTCAAAAACCTCTGGGAGAAGAACTGGAACAATTCTGAATCAATATTCGAGTTGAAAAAAATTCTTCACATTACTTTGTTACCAGTTATTGGAATATTTTTGAAATCAATATGTCAAATTGTTCAGAAAAAACTGAATTATCGACTGCCCCATTTGAATTTTTTAGTGATCGTTCCAGCGATCTTGTAATATTGCTATTTTCGAATGAGTCAGCCATATTGGATTTCATCGGAAGTATAATTTCGATACAATTTCTGAAAAACCTAGTCCTTTGGTTTTCTAATGAAGCAGAACGAATAATCTAGCTCTAAAATTGCGAAAGTTATAACGGAAAAAAAAAACGTTCGGTTTTCTTTGGCGCACCCTATATAATCAATCAATTGTTCCTGTCAACTTAGTTAAGATTCAATTCAACTCTTACTTATGGTATTAGATTCGAGGAAGCAGTATTTTGGTATAGTAACTGAGAATTCCAAAAAATACAACTGTGAACTAAGCACCTCAAAAAAGTCTAGGGAACACTTCTGAATATCAATATATCGTATCCAGAACGATCAATATGGATTTTTTTTAAAGAAATGAACACCTGCATCAATTTCTCACCAAATTATGTAGAGTGCCGCAACAGATTTCAGTTTTTTTTATAGAAAACTAAAATTGCAGCATATGCGACGCTGCTTTATAATTATTTCATGTATTCAGTGTTTGAAATCAGTTAGTTGGCACTTTGTTTCTGTTGTAAGCACAAATAAAAGATTCAAGTTTTGTGATTCGACCATGGAAAGACGACATTTGACTAGAGAAGAGATGTTACGAGCCGTTGGCATGATCCAAGCTGGGAGCTCACAATGGGAAGTATCCAGGGTTCTGGGAAGTAGCCCAAGTGTCATAAACCGTTAATGGTCGCGTTTCAATAAAACAGGTAGCACAGAAGAACGCCATACAGGTCGTTTCAAGATTACTACAGTCGCCCAAGACCGATTTTTGGTTTTACAAGCCAAAAGGATCGTACTACCACAGCATCTCAATTAGTTCAAGAGCTATCACGAGTTCATAATGTACAAATTTCCGACCAAACTGTGAGAAATCGACTGCACGAAGGTCAACTCCACTCCAGCGTCCTTTAAGAGTTCCACAACTGACCCATGGAAATCGCGCTGCTCGTTTAGCTTGGTGCCAAGAACACGTAAAAACGTGTGTGTGTGAAAACGTAAAACAACTCCAGTTGTATACTTGCGTAACTTCAAATCCTACCTTTCACTTTCTCACTCTGATCAAACTATATCGTGATCACAATTTTCGAATACGTTAAATGAAAGCTTAAATGTTACCACTTAGTGTAGAGAAAGTGAACAGAATCGTTTAGAAATAACATCAAACAAATGACGTTCGTGTTCCACAATACATGGCTGTAGTCGATTCTCAAAGTTCTGCATCACCCGCTCTAACAAATCGGTGCTGATTGCTCTAACTTCTCTTGTGATGGCTTCTTTAAACTCCTGCTGATTTCGAGGTTCATCTACGTAGACCTAAGCCTTTTGGTTTCCTCACAACAAATAATTTCAGGGAACCAGAGGGCCACAGCACATCCTCAAAACGAGAAGTTACATGACTAGGAAAAATGCATGAAAGTCTTGGTGTAAAATTCTACGAACAGTTCGACTACTCATTTAGAGTGCTGCAGCTCGTTTTCGGACGAAGCGCCCTGCGCTTTGAATTACAGCTTGTCTCACTCTTTCACGTAAGCTGGCGTTCTTACACTTCGGGGAAAACATTGAGGTTTCAGATTCATTGCTGATGTAGTCGTTCTGAAATTCTGTATCTATCGGATGATTGTGTCACGTTTCGGAACTGAAACGTTACGACCAATGTTGAAGCGCTGGCGAAAACGCCGCTGCACGACAATGACAGACTCTCCCGATTTTAAACACTCTTGTCCAGATAATCATGGTAACTCCTCCTGAGTCGAAGGACCTCAGTTGCTCCCATCTACTTACTCACCGTTACGTGTACTACCCGTTCCAGAAACGCCCCACCCATAAGACTGTGTTGGTGTATTCTGAACGTTCAACCACAAACGAATACCAACTAAATAATTTTTCGAAACAATCAACGAAGTCTCAAGTGGACTAACATCAAACTCTGCAGAATGAGTCACTTTGTTCTCCGTATATAACATCCAGCGACCTTTATATGCTAGCATGCTGCTCTACGGAAACATAACTTCTGAAATGCACATCGCTATTTACCTCTTTTCGACAAATTCGTTAGGCAGCCTTTTTTTGTACATAACCAAAGTCCACGACGGCAAATGCATCTGTTACATTCCACACGTTTCGTAACGCCTTCTTCTTCAGGGGAACATTCTGAAACAATGTTTGTTTCAGTCAAGATCAAGCCGAATAATTGACATTGGTTTATACATTCAAAAAAAGGCCATGCAGTGCAATGATTTAGAACAGCTTAGCCATACAAAATATCGCAGCTCTTTAGTGCTAGTTTCGTGTTTCCTTTGATGTAAAAAACATGTACCGAACATTCCAACAGATGAATGTCTACCTTTAGTTTCAGATGTTTTCACCAAAACCAAAACATTTCCACATTTGAATTTTGCAACCTATTAAAAACACGTTTGGACCAAAATTATTTCCACTTTCAAAATAATATCTTAGAACACCAATCAGGACTTCCTATAGGATCGCCGCATCGCCCCCTATGATACTGAACAGCGACTTACTCAAAAAACTTCTACTAAAGTTGCTTTATGTGTTGATTTCAATGTTAATTTTAATGATATTGCGGATGAGAATGCTGGTGCATTGTGCGATTTACTGAACTTTTTGGGATGCCATCCACTAATTTATGAAACAAATAGGGGTCAAAATTGTTTGGACAATATTTTTCTGAATTTTTCTCCTGTTTGTGAAAAAGAAGAAGTTTTCAGATCACAGGGCACAGATGGTTAGCTTTGACATTCCAGGGTAAGCTAGGTCAACAGGCCACTCACACAACAGGGTTTCAATAATTTTCATTTCAAATTAGAGAACCTGAACTGGGACTTCATACGTGATGATCGAAGCAGTGTTAACGATTATTTTATTTGTTGAATCGTATGAACAGTCATTTCCTGAGAAAGAGGTTAGGTGCAGCGAGGGCAATTCCGGATCAAATTGGTACAAACAGGAACTGAGGGATATTTGTGATCAACTGAATTTGGTTTCAGAGCTTTTTAACAGTAATAAAACAGATAATCTTAGACTTTTGTGGGCTCCGCTTAGGGTGAAATACAAATTGGAAATAAGTCAGGCAAAAATTAAATATAATGATAATAAAATTCTCAACTCTTTCAACAAAGCTAAGACAATCTAAAAGAAATATTCCCAAATTAATCTAGTATCAAAGCTAATGAGTACAACAGCTATTTTACATCAATACCACATGAGATTTTAAAATCAATTGCCCCAATCAACCTGAGTAATAGTGATCTGTTTTCAAAAGAAATTATCACCAATACAAAGTTTTCATTCGGAGAAATAAGCTTTAATTCTGTTAGAGATACAATTAGATGTTTGAAAAAAAGTCAAGAGATTATGATTTATCTACCATATTAGTTAAAAAACTATAAATAACATAATATACCTACTCAGTGTTGATAAGCAGATGTATTGCACAGGGAGTTTTTCTTGAATGCCTGAAGATTTCGAAGACAGTTTCTCTAACAAGAAAGGTGACTAAATGATGAAGCCAATTACAGGCCTTTTTTTCCAGAAATTTCAGAGGAAATTATGTTCAGTCAGATTCTGGAGTACTTTGAGATCTATAGTATTTTCCAATGTACAGTATGGTTTCAGGAAAAAGCGCAGAACCACTGATGCTGTGATCGAATTTATAAACAATACCGTCGATTGTTTCGAGAAGGGATTGTACTCGCTGTCCCTGTTTCTGGATTTGTCCAAGGCGTTCGACTCTGTCTTTCATTCAAATCTTTTGTGGAAGCTGGGTCAATATGGTTTTGTTGAGGACAGTGGGAAACTTCTAGATTCTTTTTTATCACGGACGTCACAGGTAGTGTTCACGAATGGCAGTTGGTCTGATGGAGAGCCTGTTATCATCGAGGTACCTCAAGGTTCAATTATGGGACCTTCATTATTTATAATATTTATTCATGATTTTCCTCGTTATCTGGCCATATATATCGTTTGTGTGTACTATTTGCTGATAACATCACTGTCTCTGTTGGCTGTGGCAGAGGAGATGTTTGGGACTTGGAGTGGTTTTGGGAAATGGCTTGCGCGTGAATGACGACAAGACTGATCATATGATTTTGGACTGAGACATGGTGTTGAAAACTCAAGTGTTAAATTTATGTGTATTCTCTTGGATACAAAGCTTACCTGGGATGTTCACTTTGATCAGTTGGCCAGGAGCTCAATAGAAATAACTTTGTCTTGAGAAACATTGCCACCTCTGTGTATAATCATATTTTCATGGGGGAATCTCAATTGAAGTATTGCTTAATAGCGTTGGGAAACTATATTGAATTTTCCAGAATATTCAGATTACAACGACGTGCAATCAGGATTGTTGACAATATCAAATATAGAAAATGTTGTAAGAATTCTTTTGTCAAGTTGGGAGTTATGTCTCTCCCTTGTCTCCTTATTTTTGAGTGCCTAGTATATGCACACAAACATTCGGAAACCCTAGAGTTGAATAGTGATCAACATAATTACGACACTAGACAAAAATCAGACATTCATATTCTTTTTCTCAGATTGAGTAAGTAATGGACCAAATTACTTGTCACTTAAATTTTATAATAAATTGCCTTCAAGCTTTAGAAATTTGCCTTTAGAAAATTTTAAGGTTGAAACACGACACTTGTCTAGTGTTTATACTATGTCTGTGATTTTTACTAGTTTCCTAACTTAAAGAATATTTGAAATGACTTCTATGTAATTTTCTACTAAAAATGACGTGTGCACATACATACATTTTATTTTGTCACTAAAATAAATATTCTATTCTAACATATCATGTTCTGGTATCGGTACGTTGATGATATTTTGGTTGGTTTTCATGGCTCAAGTAGACATTTAAATACATTTTTACCTTCTTCAATAAAACTCAAACAATCTGGTAATCACAAAATCGAATGTAGGTAAAAATTTTGAATGCAGATGCAAAGATCATATATCATCAGACAATATTCGAGTACATTCAATCAACAAACCAAACAATAATTTCAGAGAAACTCAATCATCCACAAACGCAATAAAAGAAGAAGAAATATTCTGTTGGTAAGTTAGAATATTAATAAACTCAGGAAAACTGAAGAATTCTCAACAGCCGGAAACAAAATCATTAATTACAGACCATGAAAAATAAAAATTCATTAATACCAATCCACAATCCCCCGAATTATATTCTTTGATAAAACTTCATAAACCCAATTACCCTATTAGACCTGTTGTTTCTTATGTAACGGCACCTTCTTTCAAACTTTCAAAATTCCTTAATGACTTTCTAATAAAACATTGCAATTTTAAATCTAAATTTTCGGTCAAAAATTCATACGAGCTAATTGCCAATACCAAAGATACCATTATACCACCTAATTCCAAACTCATTTCTATCGATGTTAAGAAAATATTTCCCAACATTACTCCGAAAGATACGTACTACTTAGTTGAAGAATTATTAGAAAAGAATCATGTCAATACGATCATTAAATCAGATATTCTTTCATTATTACTAATTTGTTTAGATCAAAATTATTTCCATTTCAATAACAAATATTATACTATTGAAGACGGCTTGATTATGGTCAATCCGTTAAGTCCTTTGTTAGCAGAAATATTCATGAATAATTTAGAGAAATTAATTCATAATCATCCACTTAGTAAATATTGTTTATACTGGTATCGCTATGTAGACGATATCATTATTTGCTTCACAGGAACAAAGATAGTTAAAAAATTTTTTCGAGAATCATATAAATTCATTACATCCAGAAATTGGATTCACAACCGAAATAGAAAGCAATAATTCAATAAATTTCTTAGACGTTACAATTTCCAATGAAAATGGAAAACATATTTTGGCAATCTACCATAAGCCGTCACATACAGATATAATACATAACTCGTCGTGTCATCCGTATCAACATAAAATGTCAGCATTCAACAGTTTTATTCATAGATTGATTTACATCCCATTATCGTCAGAAAATTTCAACAAAGAATTAAATTTGATTACACAAATTGCCAAAAATAATGGTTACAATCCCAAACTAATAAATAATATTTTAAATAAAAACAAAGTAGAATCGCATTGCATAAAGCTTACCCTGTCGATAAATTGAAACAAAAATTCAACATCTTAACCTACGTTGGCATTACAAGTGAGAAACTGAAATCATTCTTGAGTAGCAATAATTTCAACATAGCTTTTCAAACTAATAATAATTTTGGCAAATATATAAAAACAATAAAACCAAATGAGATAAAAACAATAAATCAGGTGTTTATAAATTGAATTGCAATGACTGTGATAATTTCTACATTGGTAGAACATATAGAAATTTTAATATTAGAATATCGGAACATAAACAGTTTTTCAAATAAAAATCAGATTCAAATTACGCGAATCATCTCCTAGAACATTTGTATTTATATTCTCATTCTTATTTTCTGTACATTCATTCGTCTGAAGAAGCTACGGTGTAGTGAAACGCGTTACGAATCACAATTACGTAAAATTCCTAAAAACACATTACTCGCTTTTCCACACTATACTACTCTCAATAGCCTACTTGAAATCAATAAGTCCCCCTCACATGTTAGGCGAAAACAGACAAATTCAATAAATCAGGCGTTTACAAAATTGCTTGCAATGAGTGTGAGGTAACTTATGTTGGACAGACAGGTGGGAATTTCGAAGCCAGATTTCAAGAACATTTATCCTCAAAAATAATTCACCAATATGTGAACATATAAAATCCATATTAATTAGTTATCTGGAGTCGAATCATCTGATCAGTGGAAATCAGCATGGCTTCAGAAATAATCGGTCGACTATAACAGCCATGATTGAAGTTATTGACTTTGTGTTTAAAGTTCTGGATGATATGGAGGAAGCGATGCTTATCTGCTTAGATCTTAGCGAAGCTTTTGATTGTGTGGACCACAAGCGCCTTCTGTCGAAGTTAGATCATTGCGGTATAAGAGGAACAACCCATTCGATGTCGTCATCATACCTTTCGAATAAGTTCCAGGTGGTTGAATGGAATGGGACAAAGTCTAAGACTAGGACACTCAACTGCGGAGTCCCCCAAGGATCGATACTTGGCCCAATCCTCTTTATATTGTACATCGATGTCTTGGTACATAACATAAGAGTAGACGGAATGAAAATTTATGCAGATGACACAACATTTATCAGCAGCGCAGAAACAGTGGCGCAATTGAATCATTCAGCAAAGTGTGCCATGAGGGATTTAGTGAATTGGTTCGATCATAAGAAAATGGTTCTCATTAACTTGGCGACCCCATATAGGCTCAGTGTGTAGAAAATTATCAGCAGCCTTAGTTACAATTCGTAGAATGAAAACTGTGGTGGGAGAACAGGAGCACTGATCATATATCATGCATATTTTCACAGCATTCCGACATATGGCATTATTCTGTGCAGTGAATCATTCGAATCCTTCCGTATACTTCCAATACCTTGCTGTTACATTGAAGCATGCCAGACACACTTCCATAAAAATAAAGAAAATCGTCAAACGCACTCTGCTCAGCATGAATATTCAACTAGAGCGAGAGAAAACTATGTACTACCAAAAAGACGCCTACAACGAACACAAAAATTTTACGACTTCATAAGTACAAAAATGTAAAACGTACTCCTTCAAGAAAGCTATCAGGAAGCTGCTTCTAGAAAACGATTTCTATAGCACAGAGGAGTTTATGAACTTTAGAATATTTTGTATGTTTTGGTGTTTTTCATTTTATATCTTGAATTTTGTATTTTGATATTCTTTTGACAGTCCTTGTAATTATCGAAGGAAATATACATCTATCTATCTATCTATCAATAAAAACCACAAAACATTCAATAAGATTAGAGAATATCAAAATTCTTCATAATAGCGAAGAAGGAAAGGATATGAACCTTCGTGAAATCACCCTTAATAGCCAGCTAGACATTAATACCTCTCCACTACATAAATAAATCATCAATATTACTGATATCTGATCCATTCTCTTAAATTTTTGAGCATAAGGCCTCGAGGTTTCGGATGTTATTTTCACTAAATTGTAATGTCTAGAATGGTTTGATAACCTCAGTATAATTATTTATTGAAAAATGCCTGGTTACCACCTCATCCCAAATAATGGCGCCTGCGGAGGCCAAATGTCAAATGTCACGTGTGTCGTTATCAGAGATACGAAACGCCAGTTCCAATATACTAGGCGTTACTCAAATAAGCCTCAAATATTTTACTGCTTACTAGTTATCAATTTGAAACGTGCAGACTTAAATGGATTTAAAAAAGGTATCCGAATACCCGGACATCTCTTAATTATTGCGTATTACAACCCGTCTACGAGCCGCCTAAGTTCTAACGAACACTAAAGTGTATAAAAAAAAATTATCATCTGCCATCGTTGTTATTAGACTATAAATAAACACCGGATTATATTAAGATCATTGACAATATTTCTATTTTTAGCGTTGAATTACGATTGATAGAAGTTAACCATTCTCGGAAATCTTAAACTCTGCCCAATTGTAGCATGGATTCAATTATGTTATATTCGTTTGAGCGAATCGCGTTTCAATTACGAGACGAAACGCCGCGAATTTACCATGTCTGGCTTTTCGAGCAAGTTTCGATTATAACTCATCATTTCGTCCAATTGATTACTGCATTCGAACAATTTGTACGACGGAGACTTTGGAGTTGAAAATATAGAAATCGTGCTTGTTCAATATCTTGGGTATCATAGCATCGAACGACAGTTTCGTTCGGGTTAGGAATCATTTGTTGTTTCATCTTTTACCCATTCACACAGTGGACCTACAGTTCATAGTGGATTCCGAACCACCCTCCTAGACCGTGCAATGATAATTGCTACAACAGTCTCCTTTAGGCGGCTATTTCCTAGTATCACTTTTATGTGCAAGGACAACATCCATAACTTGAATCCGAATTGAGGCAACTTGGCTAAGCATATTCCTACATAATTGCTTAGGAATCATTGTTATCATAATTTTCCCAATAAGAAAATCAACACAAATGAAAAGAATCTAGATTGGAGTAGAAATGGAAGAAAAAATACAGCATCTACTTCATACTTTTTCTTTTCCACGATTATCACTGGATGTAATAATTCTGAAATGATTGTTGATAATAGAATTTAAACATTCTCACTGTCGATTCTGAACATTTATTCTAAAACACTTGCGCTTACGTGTTTTTCATGTATTTTTATTCTATAACTATACTGGGTGATTCACCAGTGGCGCGGTGCTCAGTAGCTCGTACACTCTTGAAAATTTCATTATTGTTCGAACGGTATTGTATTAAGAAAGTAAAAAATCTACATCAGCAATTTATTTTGAAGTAAACAATTTTGTATAAAAGAATCTTGGAAGGTTTTTTCAAATTGGAAGACCACTTTTTTGTTGAAGATTCAAGAGCGTCCTAAATTCTGCTATAATGTCTTTAAGTAATAAGTTTTTTTGGTGAGTAGTTTCGTCACAATATTTTTTTTTCCGTAAAAATTTATGAAAATAGGCTCTCACATCATCGTATGCTCCTTCGGCCAGAGAGGATGAATACTTTTTCCATTTCGTTTTTTTATTGCCCAAGGATAGCTTCATTGATGAATTGAAATCGATTATCCTCATTTTATACAGGAGTGACTCAAAATAATAATTGATTATTGTAATTTTGAAAATCTCATATCTTGATTTTTTGAAATGGAACACCCTGTATTTTATTATTCATATCAACGCATAAAATTGTGCTATATTTTTGCAGAAGTAACCTTATCTTTATCTTCGACCATTTTCGAAATAAACTAGAATAATAAAATCAGAGGTTGCGAAAGAAGAGTTTAGTACATATCATTATACTTGATCAGAGAAATGGAGATATTTTAAGGTAGTCGTGTATGGAATACGTAGTAGATTGGTTTTTGGCGAGATGATCTACAAGGTGTTGAACTATTTCAATAAGTGTTCGAAATGTTGCCCGTTTCTTTGTAGACACAACTCAATCCTTCTGAGGAGATGCCGTTGAACTCTCGACATCATTTGCGGATTACCTGACTGAAGGGGTCGACTATTCTCTGTTTCATATCTAACTGTGTTGTAGAAGGAATCTGGTAAACGATGCCCTTAATATAACCCAACAAGAAAAAATCTAGACTTGTAAGGTCCGGAGACCTAGCTGGCCATCTAACAGGACCACCACGTCCTATCCATTTGTTTGGAAATACATGATTCAAATGCTCCCTAACCTGATGTGAGTAATGTGCCGGTGCTCCATCCTGTTGAAACCACAAATCTTGTCTTATATGCTCTGGTACATCGGCAAGTAACATTGGTAGATGATTTTGCAGAAAATCTAAATACATTTCTATATTGAGGTGCTCATCGAAAAAGTGCGCCTCAATTAGATATCCATCTACTATAGCGGCCCATACATTCAAGGACCAACGATGCTGGTGATATATTTGTCTCACGAGGTGTGGATTTTCCGTGGCGTAATAATGAAAGTTGTGCCTGTTAACAAGCCCATTCTTGTGGAAAGTTGCCTCGTCCGAGAAAAGAACTCTGCTACACATATTTGGATTTTCCGTTACTTTGTCACTTGCCCAATTGCAAAAATTGATTCGATTTTCATAGTCTTGATTATTCAGTTCCTGGTGCAGCTGTACATGATATGCATGAAATTTATTCACTTTCAAGATTCTCTGGACGGAAGTTTGACTGATATCTGTTAACTGAGAAATCTCTCTTTGGCTTTTATATAGGTCCCCTGTCACTGTCAACAAAACTGATAACTGGTTGTATTCAACTGTAGCAGTTTTTGGTTTTTCATGTTTTTTGTAAGCGATATTACCTGTTTCGATAAATCTAATTAGAAGTTTTTCAAAGCATCTCGCATCAGGATGCCTCTTATCAGGAGAACTATATGCATAAACTCTACTTGCCAACAAAGAATTTCTATCGCACTCACCCAGAATAAAAAGCATATCAACCATTTCTTCTTTGGAGAACTTCATGGCAGTCAATTGAGAAAATTGGGTTGAAAACTCACTTCAACAATGTTTAATAACGAAACACTGATTAGTTCACCATGTAAAATGCAGAATATGATATGTCCGGACACCTGACAGAAGGCACAAATAAAAAAAAATGTCAACACATACCTCGATTTACGTTTAAATCATCTTGATTTTATCATTCGTTGAAAGAATTATCTTGCTTAGGTTTCATTTTATACTACTTGAATCATTACAGAAAAAAAAACTTCTGTACGAAAAATGATGCATGTTGATGAGTTTGATACGGTTTGTAGAATTTCCAACAAAAATTTTTACAAATGATCGAATATTGCGAAAATGATCGAAGATAAAGATAAGTCTACTTCTGCATTTGGAAAAATCAAGATATGATATTTTTAAAATTACAATATCCATTATTTTTTCCGAGTCACTCCTGTATAAAATGAGGATAATCAATTTCAATTCATCAATAAAGCTATTCTTGGGCAATAAAATGGAAAGAACAAAGTATTCATCCTCTCTGGCCGAAGGAGCATGCGATGTTTAGAGCCTATTTTCATGATTTTTTACGGAAAAAAACGAAACTACTCACCAAAAAAACTTATAACTTAAAGACATTATAGCAGAGTTTAGGCCGCTCTTGAATCTTGAACAAAATGTGGTCTTCCAATTTGAAAAAACCACCCAAGATTTTTTTATAGAAAATTGGGACACCCTATCTAGTGGAAAATAAATTGTTGAAGTAGATTCTTACTTTCTAAATACAATACAGTTCGAACAAAAATGAAATCTGCATGAGTGTACGAGCTACTGGCGAATCACCCAGTATACAATTTTTTCCTATAATGCGTCCCTGTTGAGATATTAACCCCTAAATTAAAAAAAAATAAATTGTTTTTCACGATAAAATCAGTGTCTTTCAACGGAATTTTCTGAAATTCAAGACATTGTTTAGAAAAATAGTATTCTATAAGATGTTGTTTTCGGTTTGTCAATTTCGCGCCGTGTGCGCTCAGGGTGAACTACCCCTAACACTCTTCACCCTCTGAATTTTTCGTGGATAAGTGTTTAACAAATCTAATAAAACTTTTAGATTTTTTGAAGTTTTTTACGTGAAAAGCAACTCCTGTTAGATCTCGAAAAAATGAACCAGCATATCTCTATCCCTAATGGGTAGAGTATAAACTTGGCTCTTTAAATGCAAGAGTAATAAAAATCTGAAGGATTCAGGTATGGTGACCTGGAAGGCCATGCGATACGTCCACCTATTCAAAATTTTACACAATGAAAATAATAGACAAAAACTTAATCTATTAGAAATTTTAGAGATTAACAAAAAAAGAATTCAGGTAGGTTACTTAATAGTCATTTGATCTAAATCCTTCTCCTTTTACTCTTCACTTGTACCTATTGTAATAGTAAGTAGGAAATAAGACTAATATATAAGGAATAACTCTGTTCATTAGTTTGTATCTATCTGATGAAGCCACAGTGTGGTGAAACCGATCATAGTTTTGTTAATATATTAAAATCTAAATACTTTAGTTTTAATTCATTGAAAACTAGCTAATCAATGTCTAAGACAGTTTTGCTCAAACGCAGACAGTTGAAAAATTATGATTGATTAAAAACACAGCATGGTACATCGGTTACTCAATTTACCTTTATCAGTAAAAGATTATAATAAAGAGTTAAACATCATCAAACAGATAGCCATTAATAATTCATATAATCCGGATATGATAGACCTAATCATTCGTAAAAACTCTATCAAAAGCAATAAATGAAGTATATCCTATTCATAAAGACTATAAAATATTCAACAGTTTAACATTCTGCGGTTCTGCAAGTACAAATATTAAATCCTTTCTCGTCAAACAAAATCTTAATATAGCTTTCAAAACTTCTAATAACTTAGGTAAACATATTAAAAATAATAAATCTCGTGTTGAAAAATCAAGTAAATCAGGAATCTATAAACTCAATTGCGGTTCTTGTGATAAAATTTATATCGGTAGGACCTATAGGAGTTTTGGCATAAGAACATCTGAACATAAACGTAGCTTCGACAAAAATAAATCTGATTCAAATTATTCAAACCACCTAATAAAAGAAAACCATTCATTCAATAAACACTTTGACATATTACATATAAAATCAAAAGTTCAAAATTAGATCTCCTAGAAGCATTAGAAATAAATAGATACAAACATTCGGACAAGCTTTTGAATGAACAGGTAGATTTGAATTACTCACCCCTACTTAACTTGTTCAATTAGTTTTTATTACCTTTCATACTAACTGTACAATGGCTCGGTGTGGATTTTCCTGTTATTCATCCAACTTATTCTACGATTTGTTTATAATACCATACTCTTCATTCTATTTTTCATTCTTGATAAAGCTGCTGTGTCAGCGAAACGTCGTCGAATTTTTTCAAATAAAGTGTAGATCAAAGTTAAACCTTGTGTTTTTATCTCATTTATATCATGGATCTACATCAAGTAACGGCCTCCACAATTCAAATCTTATTTGATATATTAACATTAAATGTGATTCTATAAGTGTAAAGCGAAAATCTTACGTGTTACAACTTATATTTTCTCATTTTGTATTTAAAACATTCATTCTACTATGATGGTATTCAGCTTTATGTTATATCCACAACAGTTTTTTGTAGGGTAGTGTAATCACTATATCCAATGCACCAATTTTTATTTTTAAATTCAAATACTATAATTATTAATATTAATAAAATTTAAATACGAATGTCTCAATAAATAACATGATTTATTGTGTTTCAGATTTAACTTATTTGATTTTGATTTATATTTTGCGGTCGTGGATAAAATACAGTCTGTTTCTAGGTAAGAATGAAAAATTTCTATACTGTAACTGATTTGTTGAATTTTAGAGACCTTCTAAGTATTAACGCCCTCTAAATCGATTTCGGTATTCGCTAAGCTCGTTTCTGGTACAATTTTAGAATCCCCAAAAATTGTCCTTTAAAATGAATAGTTTCAGAGGGACATTAAATGATCTAATAATTAGCAGTTACTTGTAGGTGTCAAGTTATGATGTTAAATGGATATTATAGGAGAAATTTCGGTTCAAGAGATGATTGAGAATGCAAAAAGGTGAGTTTTACAATATTTAAGTGTATTAATTCAACCAGATGCGTCATTTAAAAACTATTCGGTTTTCATAAAGATGTTAACAATATTTTAATTAATCTTATTGAGCCTCATATACTCATGGGTAAAAGAGATACATCAATACCAATGTAGAGTTAACTAGTCAGTTATATTTCTTTCATTTCTTCATCTATACAGAAACAAATTGAAAAACAGAAAAAAAATACTCACCACCGGAATACACAACGCCGAAAAGGCAAATCACAACGATTACACATAAAACACCAAAGAATTTCATCGTTCTTTCTGATACGATACGATACGCCTTTAATGAACACTTCTTGAATACTGATGTTCAACTGATGAATTGTAATTGACCTTTAACATCTTTGATTAACAGATTTCTTGAAAAAGAGCGGGGACGCGTTTTCCAGTTTTTTTCGGCACGTTTGAAGTCGACACGGTTCGCTGGGAACGGAAACGACGATTCTGAAAAAAAAGGAGAAAAAATGATAACAATTGATTGCAGTATTTTTTCCGGCACTTTGAAATTATCGGTATCGCTGCACATTGCTCGAGTTTTTTTTAATGGATGTTTGATTAGTAAGGAAAGGAAACGAATTTGATTAGAAATTCTTCGAATTTTCCTTGGGAATATCTATACGAACACTTTTAGAGTAGATTGTTTTCACTTGGAGTAGAGGTTTACGAATCTTTCTAATATTTTCTCAATTAAATAAAACAATTATGTTCAAATTTTCACTATATTGACGAACTTATACCTTATATACGTGGGTTGCCTTTTAAATTTTGCGCCTGGCAGAAGAAACAAGTAACTTAGGGGTAAAAATAGCCTTATTGTTTTTTTTTATTTTGAATTTGGAAGGCTTTTACTTGGTAAAATTCCATTATGAATAATAAAAAACAAGAACTGTGTTTTAAGGAATTTTACTTAATAAATGCGATTCGTAACGCGTTTCACTACACCGTAGCTTCTTCAGACGAATGAATATACAGAAAAATATAAATAAGAACATAACTATAAATGTTCTTGAGTAATTAAAAGCTTATTGGGTTGCTTCTTCTTAAGTGGTTATTTATGACAGGTATATCCAATAAAATTAAGGAATAGATTGCTCCCCGAAAAGATTCAATAGAGGTGAAGGGCTTAAATCGACTTGTTCATTGATGAGTCTACCTGAGTGTTTGTATTTATTGATTTCTAAAGTTTCCCAAAGATCTACCTTCCAAGATTCATTATCTGTATGCAAAATTTCAAACTGTGGGTCGAAAGAATGATTATTTTCTAAGAGATGATTTGTGGAATTTGAATCTGATTTTTTATTTGAAAAACTGCGTTTATGTTCCGATATTCTAATATTAAAATTTCTATGTGTTCTACCAATGTAGAAATTATCACAGTCATTGCAATTCAATCTATAAACACCTGATTTATTGTTTTCACCTGGTTTGGTTTTATTATTTTTTATATATTTGCCTAAATTATTATTAGTTTGGAAAGCTATGTTGAAATTATTGCAACTTAAGAATGATTTCAGTTCCTCACTTGTAATGCCAACGTAGGTTAAGGTGTTGAATTTTTGTTTCAATTTATCGACAGGGTAAACTTCATTCAATGCGATTCTACTTTAAATGAGATAAAAACACAAGGTTTAACTTTGATCTACACTTTATTTGAAAAAATTCGACGACGTTTCGCTGACACAGCAAGATCAAAGTTAAACCTTGTGTTTTTATCTCATTTATATCATGGATCTACATCAAGTAACGGCCTCCACAATTCAAACGATTCTACTTTGTTTTTTATTTAAAATATTATTTATTAGTTTGGGATTGTAACCATTATTTTTGGCTATTTGTTTAATCAAATTTAGTTCTTTGTTGAAATTTTCTGGTGATAACGGGATGTTAATCAATCTATGAATAAAACTATTGAATGCTGACATTTTATGTTGATATGGATGACACGACGAGTTATGTATTATAATATCTGTATGTGACGGCTTATGGTAAATTGCGAAAACATGTTTTCCATTTTCATTCGAAATTGTTACGTCTAAGAAATTTATTGAATTATTGCTTTCTATTTCGGTTGTGAATGCAATTTTGGATGTAATGAATTTATATGATTTTCGAAAATTTTCAACTGTCTATCTGTGAAGCAAATAATGATATCGTCTACATAGCGATACCAGTATAAACAATATTTACTAAGTGGATGATTATGAATTAATTTCTCTGAATTATTCATGAATATTTCTGCTAACAAAGGACTTAACGGATTGACCATAATCAAGCCGTCTTCGATAGTATAATATTTGTTGGAAATAATTTTGGTCTAAACAAATTTTAATAATGAAAGAATATTTGATTTAATGATAGTATTGACATGATTCTTTTCTAATAATTCTTCAACTAAGTAATACGTATCTTTCGGAGAAATGTTGGGAAATAGATTCTTAACATCGAAAGAAATGACTTTGGAATTAGGTGGTATAATGGTATCTTTGATATTGGCAATAAGTTCGTATGAATTTTTGACCGAAAATTTAGATTTAAAATTGCAATGTTTTATTAGCAAGTCGTTGAGGAATTTTGAAAGTTTGAACGAAGGTGCCGTTACATAAGAAACAACAGGTCTAATAGGGTAATTAGGTTTATGAAGTTTTATCAACGAATAAAATTGGGGGGATTGTGGATTGGAGTTAATGAATTTATATTTTTCTCTTGGTCTGTAATTAATGATTTTGCTGTCGAAATTATGTTTTTAACCACTTTCTGAAATTTTGCGGTAGGATCCTTAGTTGATGTTATATAGTTTCCGGCTGTTAAGAATTCTTCAGTTTTAGAAATATAATCGGTTTTACTAATCGCAATGACGGTGTTAGATAAAGGTAAAGAACATTTATAGTTATATTCTCATTTATATTTTTCTGTATATTCATTCGTCTGAAGAAGCTACGGTGTAGTGAAACGCGTTACGAATCGCAATTATTAAGTAAAATTCCTTAAAACACAGTACTTCAACTGCCGTCGAAAATCGTTCGCCACGCAGTTTTTTCTCGATGTGCGCAAACAAAAATGGTCGTTAGGTGCCAAATCGGGACTGGAATGGATGACTCGTTAATTCAATGTTCTGTTTATTCAAATACGCCATCGTATGCGTGTGTAAACTCACATTGCGAGCAAACAAATGGTTGTATATTATTCAAAATTGATCGTTCTACGTTGCTCTAATTCTGTAATGGCGACATGTCAGGTTTTCCTGACAGAACAAGCGACCATTTGCTTCAAAGTGCTTCGAACACAAACAACGTTTGTTGGGTTTGGCTCGTCTTGGAACCCATACTGTGGATTGTTGTTTCTTTGCACCAAACGACACGAGCCTTCTTTTGAGCAATTGTTTAGTTGTGTGGAATCCAACGCGAACTAATGTTTTGGCAGTCAAATGTTCATGCAATATTGAATATTCGCTGGTGGAACTGATGTTTAGGGTTGTCTCAATCTCACGGTGGGTCATATAGTGATCATTTCGCGCACTGCATCGATCATTTGTGGGAAAATAACTGATTTTGGACGACCTTCACGAGTTAATTCCATTTTCCATTTCACTCGTACGTCGAAGTGTTGCGAGTACAGCACGGTCAGATGTCACGAATAGGAACAATGGACTGCAGTTTCGGTCTCGTTTGACCTCGTCAGCATTGTCTACCCATTCGTAACACAAGGCTATGCCGTTACCTACTCATCTCAATTCGTTGGAGCGAACGCAATAATCTTAACATCACTGCGCCCCCCAACGAACCGAAACAGAGGCTACCTCACCAACGCCCCGCGAAACGGTGAAACCAACATGCAGATAAAACAGGAAAACGTTAAGTGGTCAAACTAGTTCGATAACATACCGCCAAGCGACACTCACGTATTTCTATGTGGTTTACAACCAACATCTCAACATCTCAATGATTATGAAGAGTAGATCGGAAAACTAGCTCCTTCTAGAGAGGATATTTAACATTCTACGGAAGGATGAATGTTGTCCCTTGAAAAATAATTTTCTTCGATGTGTCTACACATTGCGAAATCTCGCATATAGTAACTTTTTGTTTTGAGATGTTTGTGTATTCCTGGTTGTAAACCACATAGAAATGAGGAGCGTCGGTCCTTCGACGGCCGCTTTTGTCTGATACGTGAGTATCACGTATCGCATGGCGGTGTGTTATGGAACTAGTGTGACCACTTAACGTTTTCCTGTTTTATCTGCTCTTTGGTTTCACCGTTTCGCGGGGCGTTGGTGAGGTAGCCTCCGTTTCGGTTCGTTGGGGGGCGCAGTGATATTTAAATTATTGCGTTCGCCCCAACGAATTGAGATGAGTAGGTAACGGCATAGGCTTGTGTTACGAATGGGTAGACAATGCTGACGAGGTCAAACGAGACCGAAACTGCAGTCCATTGTTCCTATTCGTGACATCTGACCGTGCTGTACCACTTCGCTGTGGCCTGGTTAACGGTGATTATGAAGAGTAGATCGGAAAACTAGCTCCCTCAAGGGAGGATATTTAACATTGAATATTGTCGCTTGAAAAATAATTTTCTTCGATGTGTCGTGAGTACGGTTAAAAAATGTCATAATACACGACGCAGTTGTTGGATGGAAGCTACGTAATACATTGGTTATTCCAGTTACTCAGTTGAATAGGTCGAGAATCCAAACAGGGTTACTTCATTTAAGAACTGAAAATATCAAGTAATGTAAATAAGTATTTACTTAGTATCATACAATGAAACATATTATAATAATAAAAAATTAAATGGGCTTATCCCCATTTACGTAATTATAACGAATTAAATAATTATTGTGACATGAAACCATTTTTTTTTAAAGGAATAAGGAACGCGAGCAAATTGGCCCACGTCCGTACTTCCTTGACCTTATAAGCCATGGACTTGTCTTTTAAGACATTTGTCCAACAGAATAATTTTGTGTAAATTAGATCAGGGAGAAGGACAACACCCAGACCTTTTTCCGGAATCGAACTGCGCCACGGAGACGACCAAACCATATTCTAACTTTCAAAGTTGTTGAGAAAATTAGTTCAAGCCAAAGTACCTTGAAAGTTGTGATCTGAAACAAGACAATGAAGATTTAAGTATGGAGAAGGGTGTTGCATATTGAGGAGCATCTCACAACGAAAATGTTTTGCCTATAAAAGGTATTACACCTCTGAACATGAAAGAGATCAGGTGTCCGTGTTCGACGGGAAGAAATATTGACTTTGAAAGATTCTAGTAGAGGAGGAGAACATACCATACCATTAATCAATTTGTGGAGAAATGTCAAATCCAAAATTTTTCTTCTGATGTATAAAGCCTGGACATTGGTCGTCTCTTTTGAATTGACATAATTCGTTTGCGCTAAAGGTATATTCAGCTTATATGCAACAAATCTCATAAATTTTTTTGGATTTTTTTCACTATGTACTGGCTGTTACTCCCCTCGGCGACCACACTACAGATTCATACTCTAAAATTGTTCTTACTAACGTGCAATACAAAATTCTTACGGTAGCTAAAGAAAAACCCTGACTATTTCACAAAATGAAACCAAGTGCCCTCAACGCCCTCTTCTTAATCATACCGATGTGAGCAATGAATGCCATTTTAGAGTCGAGTAAGACTCCCAAATATTTTACTTATGAGGTACGTTTGAGGTTACAACCCTCAAGAATAAAATTTGCAAGTCTTGAGCCGCGAAAAAATTATAACTTGACATTGAGAAACATTCTGTTGAGATGGCACCAATCCTCCAGCAATAACGCAACATCCTTCAAAAGAGATACTTGCTATTCAAAATGACCGAACCCATATCGTTGATGAAGAAGACGAACAACAACGGCCCTAAGTACGATCCTTGTGGAACCCCGAGCTAACCAAAATCGAATACGATGTGTAACCCTGCTATCTCACTTTTTGTACTCTGTTCCTCAGAAAATCAGATAACCACCAATGCATCACTCCCCACTTCTATACAGCTTATCTAGAAGCAAAGTATGATTCACTGCATCGAAGGCTTTGGAAAAATCAGTGTAACTCGCATCTACCTGCGACCTAGTATCCATGGATGCTGTGATGTCACCGATGAAGAGGAGCAGGTTAGTGATAGTTGATTTTTTCTTGAGAAAACCATGCTACTCTTCATTCACCACCGACATACACTTCCAAGTAAGGTAATTACAAACTAAATTTTCCAATAGTATCGAAATAACAGATTGAATACAAACCCCTCTAAAATTAAAAACATCAGATTTATCACCTGATTTAAAAATGGGAACTAAGAAGGCCACCTTCCAATATGAAGGAAATCTTCCAATACTAATAGAAGAATTGAATATCCTCGTCAGAGGAGAAGCAAGCGAAAAAATTCAACTATTTAAAACTGTTGATGGTACACCATCTGGACCCAAAATATACTTATTAGTCCAGTGGACTTAATGTGAGTTGACTTATATCTAGCCGTTTCTCTCTCTACTATACTATACTATCTATGTTTCATTCACTGTCACATACCAAAGCAACACTCTTGCTTATTTCGCCAAAAGAGTTCCAAGCAGTGCTCTGAATCAACACAGTGATGTTTTCGGTACGGTGTGAGCAAACGCTTAATTCACGAACAGTTTTTTCTTAAACAAGTATGGCAACTGGTTTCCAATGTGCTAAATCACGCAACTTTATTTTTCTGATCAAGTTGTCTCATTTGGAGCCCAGGGCAATATTTAAAGATAGTAAAGCAATGTTCCAAGGTAGCTTTCGAAGCAATATGGTCGAGATAACACTTACCAAGCTGATTACCTCTAAGCTGATTAAGCTACTAGGCGGTCTTGTGCGACTGCTGTCGTAATCATTCTTTCATTATGTCGTTTATCCCAAGTTGCCTTAAATGTCATATAGTCTGAGAATCACAACTTGGGGAACATCGAAAAGACCACTCCTTATTACTGCCTACTGGACTGATACATTGTATCCTTACCACAATGATCTCATGGTTGCGTACTCAGAATAACGTCTATCATCATAAAGTTCACGAATTTCATTAAAATTGAGCAAAAAAATAGAACGTATTCCTTGCAACTTTCCAATCAACTCAATTAAATCGGTAACAGTGATATTTATATTAAGTTATTTTACTTTCGTGAAACATGTTACCGGCAATATTAAGTTGAGAGCAATTACTAACTAACCGTTTTTGCTTTACAGTATGGAACACATACAAAATTTTGAGCAACTTCAATAAACAATAAATCGGAAGCAGATTACCTACCTGGATGATAAACACAAACCCAAATTTTCATATATATTTGTTACAAATTCTTTCACTAATTTTTATATCGACTAAAACTCTTACTAAGGTTTCCTCCAAACCTTATTAAGAAGTATCAAAGATAATTTATATACACTACGTAAGGAACTCAGTTCAACGTAGTGTTAGCTCATAGAAGAATGTATTTCGCATGAAAAACAGTCCGTCTACTAGCGCCCCCATGATAACGTATTATGTGTGGTACTATATCTATTAGTGCAGTGTTCTGCACTATCACTATAACATAACAAATTATCTATGCCGATATGCCACATAGATGACGCGTGAAATTGAAACAACCTATGATTTTTACTGAGATAAGCGTAGACATGAACGAAAGAAAGGGTTTTACTCATTTTATATATTACGTATTACAGTTGATTATTGAGTCAATGAAAATGAAAAGATGAAAATATGCATTTCTGTTTTCACATATTTTTAACGTAGTGATATTCGCAATCCTCATAATGAAATCATTTTGAATTTTTCAAAGCTTGAACTTCTGAAAAAGAAGCATGTTATAATTTCCTTAAAAATGTCTTACCTTTTTTTTTGTAATGAAAATCAAAGTATCGGAATCAGTTCTATCTACTGCATGAGAAAATGTACGCCCATGTTTGAAAACTTTTGCATCCATCTGATAGTAGTAATTGAAAATAACAATTTATAGTATTCTGTATTATCAAGAGTCATCTATGAACTTTCCCTCATTCTTTCAATCTCGACCTAACATAGCCAACCAGAATTGCCGATTTTGATTGGCTTAGAATCTTCAACCAACTCCAAAGGGAGCGTTATTCTAATTATATACCTGCTCAATGGTAGTATTGGGAGTAATAGTCAAACTTACATGCAACTTTATCGAACACGTTATGCTGCGTACAATCTTTCACTATTGAACCATAGATGGCAGGACACGCTTCATTTTGTAATATCCAAAAATTCTAACATTTATGTATTTTTAATGTCAGTAAAATAAAATCCAAATCATGGTACAGACAGGCAAAAAAAAGTACAGACGTATCTGAAGAATGCTTTATAAGAGGAATTAGTTAAGTAATTATTATAGGTTTCTATAGATCAAACAAATAAATTTCCAAAAGAGCGTTCTTCCTGTAAGGAAAATATAATCCAAAAAAGTACCAACGACTGTATTTTGATCTGGAAATTAATGAATACTTCATTAGATTGATATCTGACGGATAATTGACAAATTCAATGAATCACAATGCAGAATTCCTTAAATAGAATGAATTTCGTACAATAACTTTTTTATCTGATAAAAGGTGCCAGCCAAATGTAGAAAGTTACCTATTTAAATCTTGTGATAAACATCTTATAGGAAAATGAATTATGCAATTTTTTCTTTTCAGTAGAGAATACTTATATTATCAGTCATTAACTATAAATTTAAACCTTGAAACTTTTATGAGGGTTGAAATCAAATGGTTCAAGATAGAATGATTAATTTTTCATAGTGCTTCAGGATATAAAACACCCTGTGTGAATCATATTGAAAATTTTATCTCATAGTAAACAAGAACTGTTGATTCAGAAAAACCAATAAAATAAATTGGCACACTGAAATCCACCCAGAAAAAAAATTATTCACGAAAAAAATTGGAAATCTCGTCTTGTCAATACATTATTGCATCCCTAATTAAGGTAATTTTTTCGTTTTCTCGCAACGAAAATGAGAATTTTTCATAGTGCAAGGTCGGACTCCAATGAAATATGTTCTTGTTCAAGGAATCTTAAGATTCGAGTATTTTTCCTCCAGATGTCCTGAAAGAAGATAAGCAATTGATCATTGATCATGAGATGTTTCATTGAATGTTTTCGTCATATCCGCTCTATCAGAATCTAAGAAGTTTTTACAAGGAAATGATCAGCTGAAAAGAACATTTTTTAAGGCAAACAGATGAATATATTTATTAGATATTTCTCGCATTCAACGCACATTTTTCATCGGGTATTTCACTAGTCACTGAAAGTTCGATTTATAAATCTATTCGTTCTTCATTTCATCTCAATTACCTTTCAAAATGAATAAAGCTCAGCATATATTTTCCAATTTATGTAAGTATTATCTAATATCCGTACTCCAGAGTGAAATTCATAGACAAAATTCACTGCGCTTACAGACCATAGAACGCATTGAAATTTATCTATATTGACTGTGAACTTACTGTCATAAAACGCGGGTTGCCATATTATTGGTGTTCAATCGTCAATTATTCAATTTCCACGAGTTTACAATACCTTTTCTATTCAGAATCATATTCAATTCCTTCATATCAAAATTAGTACATTTGGTATAAATATATAGACGATAGACTTGCATGTTTTATAGGAATCGCTAGACAACTAGATCACTTTTTAACTCACATCAATAGCATTCATTCCAAAATTAAATTCAAAATAGAGAGAGAAGTCGATCATCAGATTCGCTTTTAAACCTAACAATTGTAACCTACCCGATTACTAATAGGATGTAAACTAATAATAATGACTTTAATTAGAAAAGGTTCACACTTTGTGGTTTACCCTGTTCAGTCGTTTTAGATGGGTCATGGATTTTAGTTCCCTTCAAGCACCCAATGTAAACAGTTCCTTCCCAATTTATTTAAAATTATCTATTTAATTAATATTTAGGCTTCACAAAATTTAAGAAATGGACTCATCATTATAGTGAAGTGCTAGCACATAAAATGGAGAGTATCTCAGCAGGTTGGTGGCTATCCAAGAAAAAGATTGATCTCCTCTGAAAATAATGGAGGTTGGTGGCTATCCAAGAAAAAGATTGATCTCCTCTAAAATTGACGGAGGTTGGTGGCTATTCAAGAAAAAGTCCTGTCCAAAAAAATATAGCTGGTATTTTGTCCTCTCAAAAAAAAATATGGCTCTTGTTGTGTCCTCTCCAAAAAAACTGTAAAAGTTTTCATATATTCCCATGTGCTGGTGATAAGTACAACTGACTTCTCCTCTGCATTTATTTGAATTTTGAATGATTTTAACGAATCAAAAATGAAAAATAGCCTAGATAAATATATAGATATACATATGATAAGAAAATAGAATGGGGATTGAACACACCAGACTTGCAAACCAATTATGAAAAGAAAATCTAGATATCATAATAAAAAAATTTCACTTATTTTCTAGACCATTCAAATAAAACCGGAGAGAGGTCAGCAAGTAATGAATGAAGTTAAAGAAATATAAGATGAATATGAAAGGAATGAAAAAATAATAAAAAGCGATGTTGGGTAATGCTGAAAGGAAATGAACACAGCAGTAAAATATTTCTATATGAAAATTAAGAATTAAGAAAGTAGAAACCATAGATCCATGCTATAAGTAAATGTGAGCTAAAGAGAATATAGGATTATCGAGCATGGATATTCAGAAATCTATGCACATGTTGAGAATATTAATTTAAAGATGGAAATTGAAAATAATTACTTAGTTGTGCGAGGGATCTAGGTATTAATTCAATGTTTGTTCAATATTAAAAGAAAATAAAGAAATAAAGCGGATGACAATGGTTTATTACTTACCCCTCTTATTTTAAAGGGTTATTAAACAATTCACAAATTATTATGATTAATTAATATCGAGTGGTTTCAACGAAGTCTTCAAAGGAAATGAATGAACTCCGGTGTTCTCTCAGTTGTCATTCTTGGATAGTCGCCGATGGTAGAGGGGATTCTTCACGGAATGAATGGTCATAGAATCAAAGTGACTTGCACTGTGTTAAACTTGCACCGTGTTAATCCAAAGGTTATTCAGTTAATTTAGTAGCGGCCAATAAGCACGCTACACAATTAATCATAAAAATAACACACCAAGTTTTGATATATATCGAAAAATCACCTTTACTGATATTTGCATCCATTACGATTCAACACACCCAAAATCTCATTAATAGTCTGATTTAATTCAATTATTCATACGGCTTTCTCTCTGCCATTATCCGAAAAAAATATGTCCAGGAAAGTATCAACTATAAAAGAAATAGTTAAGAACACAACTATACAAATAGTATGTCATAATATTCACCCATCTAGAGGCATTATTTTGGCCCTATCAGCGAAAAGATTGCAAATATCATTTTAAAACTGCATAAAAAAGTAGCTTTCGAAACCCACATAAAACTCTCTCAAGAAATTTTCAATAGTTAAGGTAAAACTGATATTATTTGTGAATACAGGAGTTTAAATGTTGTCCAGTATGGATTGTGAAGACGTTTATATAGGTCAGACAGCACGTTCAGTCAAAACTAGATAGGGGATGTCCAATAATCACGTGATCTTTTATTTAGCACATTTTGACCCCCCGTTTTGGTGATATGTAGTGAGATTTAAAACTGCCTCCCCGCCCCCAACCAACATCAAGTGTATTTTTAGTACCTACAAAGTTTAGAAGTCGCGCGTATTAAAATCACGAAGTTTTATTAATTTATTTAGTTACCCTTTATGCAATTACAATGTGTTTGACAAAAATATAAACGCAGGTAATATCTTACTAGACCCCCTTCCCCCCCTTTCAAGCCTCACGTGATTAATGGACGGCACAATACAAAGAGCATCAATAAGATTACAATAACCAGAGAATTGACGAATATACTCTCGATTCGGATTGTATCAAAAATGGCCATCATTTTCCACCCTTAGATCAATTTCAAATGATTTACAGAATACCTAAAAGACGAAAATTAGATTTCTTAGAACCCATCGAAACTTTCAAACTCCAACAAACACCCCATAGGGATAATCTTCTGAATGATTAGTATGGCCGGCTTATTCGTCCATATTTGATATCTTGAATAGTCCTATTTTTATTATAATTCGTTTTATTACCTCTAGTTTGCACCCATATCAATTTTCTACTTACATGCTTATGTATTTATTTCAACTTAGGTTCAGAATTTGTTGTCAGCTGAAGATGATCGGGAGACCAAACTTGCAATCCTGAATTTCAAGAAACTCTTGTGATAGTACAATACAGTTTCATTTCTTATCATCAACATTCTATTTAGCCTGGAAGTGTTACACCAGTATCCAATTAGAACATTTATAAAACCTGCTTATACAGAATGTTAACTTGGTTGAGAAACAAGAAACCCACCTTCCTCTAACACCCAAATTCTGGGTTAAAAATCAATTTTCCACCTAATTACCGGGCCATCAATTCCGGTCCGATCTTTCTTTTCAACTGACCTCTAATTCGACCGAAAAAATTATACGCTATTTGACTAAGAAGTGAGAACTTAGAACCACCAGACACGTTGTTAATAAAAGAATAATTTCGTTGGCAATTAATTCCTGTTGACCACCTAGGAACTGTTTAATAATTTTCGAACGTATCTTCGAACAAATTACAACTCATTTGTTAATTGTACCACATTTGTATAAAACGGTAATAAATAATGGTGGAGCATCAAACGAGTCCGTGAAGATTTCCAAACTGTCGTAAATCAAACGGTTAAGCTCCGTTCAGACTTGTTATCTCGTGAGTTTGGACGTTTATGAAATTGAATGTGAGATGTCAGATTGCTCAAAACAAATCGAAAAGCTCTATAAATTTTCTTAGCGTTCCTACAAGCTTTGATTGAATTTATTCAACTACACCGTTTCCGATGAAATTTCCTTCAACATTCACCGTTTCTGACAAAATTATATCTATTTACATCACCAACTAAAAATTCGATCATGCAAAAATTATCCTCCAGTTTCAAGCTCCATAACTCTTTGATTTATAATTCGATATCTTTGAATACTAGACATGTTATAGATTATATAACACAGAATAATCATTAACATTGGTAATGTTTGAAAATTCTTTTCAAGAGATATACGAGGGTGAACCAATAATGCTTTTCTCATAAATTTTGAATCGCCCTATAGAATTTTGTCATGAAGATACACTTCATCACGAAGCTACATTCATTCGAAATGGCGTAATAACTGGTTTGCAGAGCTATCGCTTCATACAGATACAGTAGACTCGCACCTTCGACATGTTCACACTTGTATGTATGAATTATACAGTGTGTTCCAACGAAAATTTGACCCCCCTATAACTCCGAAATGAGTAACATTAGCGAAAAACACCAAGACACGTCGATTTTTGTTTCGAGGGGGAGCATTTTTCGAAATAATTCGAAACTTGTCAGATCAACCCCCTACCCCCAGCAACCCTAATTTCGAAATTCATCATAGGGAATAAGAGTCGAGTGGCACCTTACTGTAAAGGTCTGTCAATTCTCCATTCTGATTTGTCATTTTTAGAATTTTAAATTAACATACAGGGTGTCCCAACCGAGGGTAAAGTTGAATTCCTGCAAATCCCAAATACTAAATGAAATCGATTTATTTTGGCATAATGCAAGCGCAGGTTTATGCTCGGTCTAGAAAAACGACCTACACTTGTGAATTTGGAGTTGGTGCAATCAACCCCCTATTTCCAGCATCCTCAACTCAAAAATCATTCGATCGAAAATAGGTCAAGTGGCACCTCGTTGGAAAGGTATTTCAATTTTCTCTTCGAATTTGGTATTTTCGAAATTCAGAATCAGCATACAGGGTGTCCCGGAGCAGGAACACTGAAAACCCAAATAACTTTTTGAAACTGGTTCATTTCGGTATAATACGAGAACATGTTTATGTTTGATTCGAGAATAAGACTCTCTTGCGTGAATATGGAATTTTTGCAATCAATCTCTTCCATTCAGCATCCCCAACTCAAAAAATCATACAAGTGATTACAGGTTGAGTGGCAAAGTTCCAGAAAGATTTTTCTATTTTCTGAATCACTGATGCATTGGTTTCAGTTTGGCAATCGAGGTTTTCTGGCGTGAGGATCAGGATGAGGGATGATGGAGAAACTGATTGGATGCTCATCTAAACAGGAAAACGAGATTTATTGAACTTGTATTCAATTGAAAACAAAAACTAACTTGATTATTACAACAATTGTTCAAAATGACCTCCGCCCACCTCCATACAGTTATACAGACGATTTTCGAACTCTCTTCTCACATTAGCGAAAACTTCAGGAGTCAAAAGTCGGCATTCTGTGATAATCCTCATCCGCAGCTCCTGCAGGTTTTCTGGTCTTGTGGCATAAACTTTAGATTTTAGATGGCCCCACAAAAAAAATCTAGGGATTTAAATCTGGTGACCTGGCTGGCCACTCAACAGGTCCTCTTCTACCAATCCACCTTCCTGGGAAATTTTCGTCTAAATATTGGCGCACCCGAGCATCATAATGCGGAGGAGCACCGTCTTGTTGAAAACGCATTTCGTCCTCAGAAAGAGTTGGATCGTTCTGTAAAATTTCTGTCAATCTAGGATGTATGTGTTCCTCTAACAACTGTAGGTAGCCATTTCCATTCAGATTACCCTCAATAAAGAAAGGCCCAACAAGATAATTGCCAAAATTCCTGCCCAAACGTTCAACTTCTGAGGCCTTTGCGTGTGGGCCTCTCTAAACCAATGAGGATTCTGTGTGTCCCAATATCGACAATTATGTCTATTCACTTCACCACTGAGCATAAAGGTGCTTTCATCAGAAAAACAGATGTTATTCAGAAAATTTGGATTAGCGTTTAGGTTTTCACTTAGATTTTCACAAAACTGTAAACGACGATCTGGATCATCTTCGTTTATTTCATGCACTAATTTTACCTTGTAGGGTGAAATTTGTGATGTTTCACGATTCTATGGACAGTTGTAGCTGATACACCAGTCAGACGAGATAGTTTTCTGATCGAAGTAGTATTCTCCATTTGTAGATGACCCACTACTGCCACTTCCGTTGCCTCATTTCTGACAGGACATGCCACTTCATGTTTTTGTTTGCCATCGAACCCGTAGCTAGGAATTTGTCAACCAAATATTTAACGTACTGGTGACTGACTCCCTTTCTCTTTCAGGATGGTTCCTATCGAATATCCTTGCCGTTTCTTTGGCACAACTGTTATTTCGAAAATACGTCGATACAATTTCGACCCTTTCCTCAGTGGAATAAACCATTTTCAGATTAATTTCAACTGACGAACAACAACAATAATGAGGAACTGATCTGAATAATAATAATATTTCATTGCAAAATGAGAAATAACAGATGACTGCACGCCAGATGGAAATGAAAAAATGTGAACATTTTCAATGCAGAAATCAGCTTTATTTCTTCGTAATTGATGCTCAACACATCGTACCCCAATACTTTTAACAGTTTCGAATTAATTTTAGTTGATAATTTCAAATGACGATATTGAATTTTTCGAAAGCGACATCCTGTATGGAGAGGCGAACTGAATGAAATGCTTTAATCATTCTGGAATTCAAAAACCTTTCTGAAGATATGCCACTTGAATTATTTGTATGATTTTCAAGTTGGGGATGCTGAATGGAAGGGGTTGATTGCAAAATTCTATAACCACACAAGAAAGTCCTATTCTCGGATCAAACATGTTCTCGTATACCGAAATGAACCAGTTTCAAAAAGTTATTTGGATTTTCAATGTTCCTGCTTCGGGACACCCTGTATGATGATTCTGAATTTCGAAAATACCAAATTCGAAGAGAAAATTGCAGTACCTTTCCAACGAGGTGCCACTTGACGTATTATCGATCGAATGATTTTTGAGTTGGGGATGCTGGAAATAGGGGGTTGATTGCACCAACTCCAAATTCACAAGTGTAGGTCATTTTTCTAGACCGAGCATAAACCTGCGCTTGCATTATGCCAAAATAAATCTATTTCATTTAGTATTTGGGATTTCAGGAATTCAACTTCACCCTTGGTTGGGACACCCTGTATGTTAATTTAAAATTCTAAAATGACAAATCAAGGTGGAGAATTGACAGACCTTTTCAGTAAGGTGCCACTCGACCCTTATTCCCTATGATGAATTTCAAAGTTAGGGTTGCTGGGGGTAGGGGGTTCATCTGAGAAGTTTCGAATTATTTCGAAAAATGCTCCCCCTCGAAACAAAAATCGACGTGTCTTGGTGTTTTTCGCTAATGTTACTCATTTCGGAGTTAGAGGGGGGGTCAAATTTTCGTTGGAACACACTGTATAAGAAAACATATATACTACTGTGTCCAAAAAGTAAGGTGCCATTTGAATTTAAATTGCGCGCGAAAGTTGATTTGGTACAGTGCTCTTGGTATTAGGTTGGTAGGACTGTCTTTGATATACACCCAACCAAATTTATATGGAATCACCCGATATTTTGAACATTAATATCTTGGAAATTTCGAAGGATTGTTAAAATTGATCCTTTTTGAGATATTCCAATTGAAAAGAGAAATAAATTAGGATTTATTTTAAGAACAAAATAAATAAAAGAAAATAAGAAACTTTTTCCGCATGTAGTAAAAAAATTGAAAATTGTTTTCTCACGGATTAGGTGTGTTTTTCTTTAACTTAACCTCCTATTTTCCTGATACAAGCCTGAATCCGTCTAGGCATGCTTTGGATTAGGTTTTCGATCTCCTCAAGGGTGATATTCTGAAACTCTTTTGTGGCGGCTTGAATGAACTGTTCAGGGGTTCTTGAATTATCATGGCGCAATATAGTTTTCCTTTTGAGATTATCCAATGAATGTTCAATAGGATTTAGCTCTAGACAGCAAGCTGGCCTGTCGAAAATAGCGATTCCCTTTGTTTCAAGATAATGTCGTGCGAGGTTGCTGGTCCTTTCAACCATATAAAGCACCAGGAGCAGATGGTATATACCCTGCACACTTAATAAAAGGTATGGACCAAATTGTTATGCACTTAATCTACATCTTCAGATCCCTCCTAGCTTTGTTATACATTCCGGACCCCTGGAAAAGAGTTCGGGTTGTCTTCATCTCCAAGCCGGGCAAGATTGTACACAAAGTCGCCAAAGATTTTAGACCAATCAGCCCAACCTCCTTCCTACTGAAGACTATGGAGAGACTGGTAGAAATATGTCTCAGGGAGAGCACCCTCTACATATCACTCAACATGCCTACAAGCAAGGTAGATCAGTCGACTCAGCGCTACACTCCGTAGTAGGATATAGCGAGAAATGACTGGAAAAAGGCGAAGTTACTCTAGGAATATTCCAAGATATAGAGGAAGCTTTCGACAATACACTATACAAATCAATAGATAAAGCTATCGCAGATAGGAAAGTAAACAAAACCGTAGCAAGGTGGATGGGACGTCTGCTGTCGACGTCCCATCCACAGAGGGAGTTCTATCTCCTCTTCTTTGGAACCTCCTGCTGGATGGGCTACTGGCGGCCCTTGCCGGTGCTGGGCACTTTGCGGTGGGTTATGCCGACGACGTGCAGAGACAACGACTTGTCTGTAAATCTTAACGCAATAGACATGATTATATTCACTCGAAAAAGGAAACTAACCGCCCTTCAAGGCACTCATTATCTTCAACGAGGAACTAACACTAGTAAAACAAGTGAAATACCTAGGTGTGATGCTTGATGCCAAACTAAATTGGGACAATCACATCGAAAAACAGGCGCAAAGAGCACAAAACATACTCTGGGCGTGCCGGAGACTATTCGGCCCCAGATGGGGACTTAAACCAAAGATAATATACTGCCTATACACAATAGTGATAAGACCGCTTCTGACCTATGCCGCCATCGTATGGTGGCCTGCACTGGAAAAAGGGATAAAACGGAACAAAATCAACAAGATCCAAAGGCAAGCATGTCTGGCAGTCACGGGAGCTTTGAAACACACCCACGGCTTCCATGGAGTGTCTTTTGGGCATTCCTCCACTACATATAGTGATGGAGGTGGCCATGAGGGCCTCTTTGAGACTGTGGGAGGGAGGTATGTGGAGGGACAGAAATCCAATTTCTGGACACTCTGCATGCCTGAACAAAATCAGAGAACTCCGACCTGACCTTCTCACAAGAGGAGATCAAACAAGAGCCCACCTACTACTTTGACGAACCTTGCAAAGTAGTTATTACACCAAAACAAATTTGGACCACACCCCATGCTTTACTCACACCACAAGGCCCCACCTGGTTTACGGATGGGTCCAAAACCAGGACGGGTATAGGCATCGGCGTTCACGGCCCTAGGGCAAACATTATGATTGCGCTGGGAGACAACGTCGCCGTAACACACGCAGAAATATTTGCTATTCTCCGGTGCGTACAGGAAAACCTACATAGGAACTATATGACGCATATGTCTACATAGGCTTTGATAGTCAAAACGCCCTTAGATATGTTAAAGATACGAAGGTTACAACCAAACTGGTTGACGAACGCACTTCGACAACTCAGTACTACAAACAGAGTCACTCTGACTTGATGTCCAGCCCATCAGGGCATCGAAGGTAACGAGATAGCAGACAGCCTCGCTAAAAAAGCAACAGCTGTCAGGTCGATGGGATCAAAACCAATTCTGACCATCCCATGGACCCTTGTGCTCTCTTTCTTTCAAAACTGGACCACCACAGAGGGCCAAAACTACTGGGCAGGCAACTCGGGACTGAGACAGTCAAAAAGGCTCATAAAAGGGCCACAATCAAAGAAGAAGGTACATGAACTACTGTCCCTCGAAAAAAGTCTCTTGAGATGGTAGTGGGCCTATTGACGGGACACCAACTCAACAAACATCTACACGTCATGAAACTATCGGAAACCACACAATGTCGTGGTAGCCTAGAAAATGACGAAACAACGGAACACATACTCTCCGAATATGCCACCCATAAGGAAACCAGACTGAACACCTTGGACACTAAAACACCCAGCGCACGGATGATCCAGGAGGCCCCCCACTTCTTCTTCTTCGTCTTGCAAGCTTCATCAGGAAGTTTTTGCAAGACAAATAACAACTCAACAACACACGGCCAGCACAATGGGCCAAACGGCTGCCCATATGGGCGCCGTGCAGGAAGAAGAACGTATCCGCTATAATCCCATATAAATTACCATTCCATTGCCATGATTTCTGTATTTGTGGCATATTTATGGAACATATACCCCGCGAATAAAAAGCTGTATCGTAGAGGCGATTTGGCAATGAAATTAAACAAATTTTGAATTGTGAATAAGAATGCAAGGTGATGAACAGCAACAAGAACGACAAAGTAAAACATTTCATGAAGATACTCAAGTAAAACAATCCAAGAACGCTTGAAAGATTTCGGTCATGGTGAAGATTTTGTTCACTTCTTATACATCTCACCATAAACCACTTCACAACCAACAAAATTACACTACAATAATCACTTTGAGCGTGTGAATTCGCCTTTATGCATACTCATAATAACAAGGTGGAAAATGTGTTAAATTTCGGTTCATAATAAATCGACCTAATATCTCAACTAGTCAAAATTATAATTCAAGGCAGGTAGGAGCTTGAAACCCCACTTTATACGTGGTTATTGAAAACACCGGGACCAAAAATAGGGAAAAAAATACGTCGACGTCGTGATGAATTTATGGGACAGGATGAGAAGTGAGAAGTGTCCATTGGAATCCTTGAGAAATATAGTTCGAAAGCCAAACACAGCTGAAAATTTGCAGAAGAACATCTTGTAAATATCCATATTGAAGTTAAAAAATAACACACAAAAATGTAAATACAAAAAAGAATGATGCAGCATACTGTACAGTCTTTCAAGGACAAAAAGCTATGAGATTCCATGTAAAGTCAAGTTATTTTAGTTAGTATCTGTAAAATCACATATTCAGTAACTTGATCATAAATTATGAATTTATTTAAAATAGATATCTTTATTTTTATAATACCGATAACCGGGGCTACTTTCACAGAGAATTTTTGAATTTCTAAACTTTTCGTTAGTATACAAAGCCCGTGTCTGTACCTTTTGATACTTTGTCAACATTTCTTGAAACCTTTATAGAAAAAGTAACTCAAAATAATTCTATACACGAGGATATTTTTCGTAGTCATTGTTCTTTAAAGGAGATATCAAATTAATACCGTTTCGGAGTTTGACACCAAAAACAGTATATTTTTTCTATTTCTTCACGTTTACAATGATAAACATTGAAAAAATAGTTATTCTCTACGCAAAAATTTGTGTACTAACCCATATGATCCTTAGAATTTAAAAAAAAATTGATTCATGATTTTTTTCACATTTTCAATATCTAAGAAGTTGAAACATAACCATGAAAAAACAATTTTATTGTCAAGTCATTTTGACAAAAAATTGGTGGAGTCATTTGGGTCCCCTCAGACATTTGGGGGTCTAGCAAAAAATTCTTGTTTATTGTAGGTCAATGAACCAAGTCCTGCCAGGAGTGTGTGTCATATACACACAACCAAATTTTTATGGAATCACCCGATCTTTTGAATATTACCTCAGGGATCTTGGAAGTTTCGAAGGATTGTTAGAATTGATCCTTCTTCAGATATTTCAATTGAAATAAGAAATGAATTAAGGTTTATTTTAAGAAAGAAACAATTAAAAGAAAATAAGAGACTCTTTCAGCATGTAATAGAAAATTGAAAATTGTTTTCTTACGGAGTAGTTTTTTTTTCTCTAACTTAACCTCCTATTTTACTGATACAGGCCTGAATCCGTGTAGGCATGCTTTGGATTAGGTTTTCGATCTCCTCTAGGGTGATTTTCTGCCACTCTTTTGTGGCAGCTTGAATGAGCTGTTCTGGCGGTCATCTGATCGAACACCAATTCTGGTCTCATCCAAAAAAAGAACATTTCGGTAATTCTGATTATTCCAATTTTGGTGCACTATACACCAATTAAGTCTGTTAATTTTTTGTTGTTCGGTTTGTCCTGGAACCCTTAAGGGCCTACTGCTGTATAAACCCCTTGCACAAAGTCTTTGACGTATCGTTTTGACTGATACTGATGCCTATTGCTTCCAGAAATTGACTTTGGAGTATGGAGAGCAACTCACTGGGGTCTCTTCTTGCACAAAAAGTGATCTTGTTCTTCAGAAGTGATCTTCCTACGACTTCTTCTAGGCCTATTTTGTAGAGCTTGTAGCTCCACGTATCGGGCGTAGGTTTTTGAAATCGACTCCTGTGATACCTGCATTGTGGCCGCTTTATCCTTCTGTGTCATCCCTTCGTCAACAGGAGCGCATCGGACAATACAACGTAAGGCATTTTCAATTATGATTATGGGCTTTTTTAAATTTTGAAGGTGATGATAATTTAACATTTCTCATCATACTATTCAGTTTTTTTGCAACAAAAAACTTCATTCTTCACAAGTAGTCAACGATCCATGGATAAAAATAATCAATAATGTGAAATATCGAGTGATTCCATATAAATTTGGTTGTGTGTATATTGTAAACCTACCTATACAAACATTGGCATATCTCTGACTCGTCTCATCCTATTCAACATGAATTAGCTGCCAATTTTTTGATTCACAGAACTTTCATAATTCCTCTCTCCATTACAAATCTTAATAAAGAAATTTTGTTAATAAAAACTATTTCAAAAAATAGCGGCTATTCTCCCTTATTGATTGACAAAATTGTATCTAAAAATGGTTTGCATAAACCATTTATTCTCAAAATAGTTCTGACAGCCACACATCAATATTTCTTATTAACTTATTTCGGCGCAATTTCTAGAAAAATCCAAATACCATCCAATTCCCCAATGTAAAATCAACCTACAAATCCACAACCAAACTATCAAGTATATTTTTCAATGCCAAAGATAAAACTCAAAAGTAGATTCCAGAGTATATAAACTAACAATGCCCAATTGTAATGGAATTTATATTGGTCAAACAGGCAGGTCGTTTAGAATTAGATATAAGGAATATCATTCACATTTTTGTAAAAACAAAACATATTCTACTCTGGATTAACTTAGCATAAAAAACAACCATATATTTCCATCAATAGACAATTTACAGATTCTATACCAAGCATAAAAAGGTATAAAACTCGATTATCTTGAATTCTTAGAAGTATTCAAAGCCAAACACAAAACCGACAATTGTCAAATATTACTAAACGACCTGACTGATGTACGTTATTCTCTCAATGTTAATTTCTAATATTAGGTGCGCAACTAACTTCTCGTTGTTCGTCAATAAATGGCTCGATTTTTACATATCAAGAACGTCTTGAACAAAGCTTAGACATATGGTAAACAAACCACTGTGACACAATAGTGATTTTGTTTTTGCGTCATATACTTTTAGTTGTCAGAAAATGTCTGATTTTGTGCCAAATAATGGTCATTATTACTAAATAAATGCCTAACAGAAGGTAGTGTTCCGGAAGGATGGAACAATGCACACGTTGTGTTGTTGTACAAAAAAGGTGACAAATTTAAGATAGATAATTACCGACCTATTAGCCTTTTACCACACCCTTATAAATTGTTATCAAAAATTATCACAAACAGATTGACAAACAAATTTGACAGCTATCGACCGGCAGAACAAGCAGGGTTTCGCAGAGGATATAGCACAACAGAACACCTACAAACTCTTCGTACACTTATTGAAAAATGTCACGAATACAAAGTGCCAATACACCTAGCCTTTGTAGACTATAACAAAGCCGATTCTATAGAACTGTGGGCAGTATTTCAAGCCCTCGATAATGCTAGAATAGATTCGAGATATAGAAACATCCTACAGAATATATATGAACGAGCGACTATTCAGGTGAGACTAGACGATGACATGCAAACCAAAAAAATCCCGATGAATAGGGGCGTGAGACAAGGTGATGTGATATCGCCAAAATTGTTCACACTTGCAATGGAGGACGTGTTTAAGAAGATGGAATGGGATAGAAAAGGTATAAATGTGGATGGAAAATTCCTGAACCATCTCCAGTTTGCAGATGATATAGTTCTAATAAGCGATAACCTAGAACAACTCCACGAAATGATGCTAGAACTCAAAAGAGCATCGGAAGAAGTAGGATTGGAAATGAATCTGACAAAAACTAAAATAATGACAACGGAGGACGCAATATTGGAAGTCGACGGCAATGTTATAGAGAAAGTGAATGAATATCTATACCTTGGACACACTATAAAGATAGGTAAAGACAATCAAACTGCAGAATTGTCAAGAAGAATAAGAATGACTTGGGCTGTTGTTGGAAAACTAGGATTTGTCTTGAAAAACAAACAAATCCCCATTAACCTCAAAAGAAAAGACAACAGGATGTAAAATAGACTAAGCGAATAACTCAATGGAGACCACGCTTATACAAAAGGAAGTGGGGCGCCCCAGAGAAGGTGGCTGGATGACATAAAGGAAAAAGTAGGAAGAGGATGGTATAATATAGCACAGGACAGAGAGAGATGGAAGCTAGAAGGGGAGGCCTATGTTCAGGAGTGGACAGAGGTGGGCTGAAAAAGAAGAAGAAGAAGACTAAACACTAACTGAATTTTCACTTAATTGTTTTTAATATGTGCGTTCTCCCAGTGTTAACGTATGGCATGAAAACCATGACTCTCACAATAAGATCTGCTAACAAACTTAGAACCACACAACGCGCAATTGAAAGAACTATGCTTGGAGTGAGCCTGCGGGATCACATACGTAATGAAGAAATAAGAAGGAGAACAGGCGTAGAGGACGTAATCACGAGAATAGCTGCATTGAAGTGGAGATGGGTTGGACATGTAGCAAGACAACAGGATGTAAAATGGACTAAGCGAATAACTCAATGATAGATAGATACAAACATTCGGACAAGCTTTTGAATGAGCAGGTAGACGTGAATTATTCACCCCTACTTAACTTGTTTAAATAGTTTTTATTACCTTTCATACTAGCTGTACAATGGCTCGGTGTGGATTTTCCTGTTATTCATCCAACTTGTTCTACGATTTGTTTATGATACCATACTCTTCATTCTGTTTGTCATTTTTGATAAAGCTGCTGTGTCAGCGAAACGTCGTCGAATTTTTTTCAAATAAAGTGTAGATTAAAGCTAAACCTTGTGTTTTTTATATTATTTATATCATGGATCTACATCAACTAACGGCCTCCACAATTCAAATAACAGAAAGAAACTTAGCAACAAAAGGAACAAAATGTAAAGTTCACATAACTTTGCTGGAAAATTTAAATCTAGCATAAAAAGCTCAAAAATTCAAGTTCATCATGCAGATTTTATCTGAACACTTTGACAAATTTGATCGCAAAATAGGATCTTAACGAAGCTGATTCTATAAAATAATTTCCTCAAAGTTTGCTCGTGAATACTCGCGAAGCCGTTTCCTAATAGCGGAAGTGAGTTTAATACTATTTCCGTTGATAAAATGGCATCCATTCGATCCAGGCAGTTAAATATACTTGCCGTTGTATTCATAAAAGATTGATTTATATCCTCTCAGTTGGCTAGGGTTGACTGGGATCAGACTCGGGTTTATTATGGGAAAAGTCAACCCCCCATTAAGAGTTGTAACGAACGAGATCTGGATGCTGTTTCTTTGAATGGAGAACGAACGCCATTGATTTAATAACGTCGACTGTCATTAAGGAAGGAAGAGAAACTAGGGAGCTTTTAAGATAATTCCTCATTAGTATTAGATGAAATTCGGTTTTTTAAACGAATATAAATGCGTGAAATATCAAACGTCATATATTTTTCTACTGTCATCAATAGATATACAGCAGGGGTACTTAAACGGTCGATCTGCTTTTTAAGTAGATCTATAGATTCTAAACTACGAAAATTTATCTATAATATAAAAACGAATCGCTGATTGTGTTGCTAAGCGCAAATCTCGAAAACAGCTGAACCGATTTCGCTAATTCTTTTTTCAAAATATTCCTTGAACTACGAGGATGGTTCTTACGCAGAGAATTTTCTCTGAAATTTCCTGAAAAAGTATGAGAACAACACTTTTCAATTTTTAACCTAACCTAACGTCAGTCAAACACAATTTGTCAGTGATAAAATGTCACTTTGAATGTAAAATCTTCAATGTCTTGGAAACATATCAAGATATTACATTCTATGAAAATTCATTGATATTGATGATGGCAAATTTCCTATAGACGTACTATATGTACTGCATCACCTTTCCTGAGAGTTTTCGTTAGTAATTCATTGGTTGAACGAAGGAGTTATATTGGCAGCCAAAAACACTGAAATGAATTTCAAAGTTTAAGATGATATTTCAGGCGAAATAAGAACATAAATCAGTTGATATGGCAACCAATGAAGATGATGTGAACTATCCACCGGAATTTGCCAGGATTGCCGTCTCAAAGTCTTCAATTAAAGCTGGGATCTGTAGTTATAATGTTGCGAAATATTAATCAACCGTGCGACTTTGTAACGGCACACGATAAGCTGTAAAAAAATTACAGAATAATATAATAGAAGCGATAATATAGAAACGATACGATGGGGGGTTTTGGCAAACGAGTTGCCACGCTTACCAGGCGTCTTGGCAACTTCGCAGTGTCATCATGGCCGTATTAGTCATCATTTGACTAGCGCCCATAGCTGAGGTCTGTAGTCAGGCCTACATTGGAATTCTACTTCACGCGCCCTGACTGAGTGAAGCCTCAGCTGCGGCCATACGACATTGCCAATTTTGGTCCGCCACGGGTATTTGATTTTCTCGGTACCACCCATATCTGGGAGGCTTTCTCTTATGCGCCACCTAGGGAGGCACCCGATGGGGGATTGGCAACCCCTCACAAGCTATGAACAACAGCAGAATTGATTCCAGGTATGGACAACTGATCCATAATATCTATCATCAATCCTCAATGATAGTAAGACTAGAACACGAGACCAAACATATAAAAATCATGAGAGAAGTAAAACAGGGAGAAGTTATATCGCCGAAGTTATTCACCTTAGCATTAGAGGATGTATTTAAATCGCTGAGTTGGGAAGGAAAGGGGATAAACATGAACGGAAAAACACTGAATCATCTTAGGTACGTCAATGATATTGTCCAGAATTAGCTGAAGCATCGCAAAAAACTGGTATGAAAATGAATATGCAGAAGACCAAAACCATGACTAACACAGAAGACAACAGAAGTATTACAGTTGGCGTACACTCTCTGGACATGATGGATGAATATGTTTACCTAGGTCAAATACTCAAACTTAATAGAGAGAATCAAACAGCAGAAATTGAGAGAAGAGTTCGGCTTGCTTGGGCTAGATCTGGAAAATTAAAATGGGTCCTTCGAGGGCGTTAGATACCACAATACCTTAGAACTAAAATCTACAATCAGTGTATTTTGCCTGAACTCACTTACAGCTGCCACTAACTAGAGCTATTATGGCTAAAATGTGCAAAACTCAAAGAGCAATGGAACGCAGGATGCTTGGAATAACAGACAGGACAACAAACACATGGATAAGGAAAGTCACGCAAGTTCGCGATGTCAGAGAAGAAATTGCCAGAGTCAAATGGGGCTTCGCGGGTCATAAGGACATGGCAGATGGAATGCCGAAATACAAAAATGGAGACCAGATTTGGGCAAAAGAGGAAGAGGTCGCCCTACAATGAGATGAGAAGATGACCTGAAATGCATTGTAGGGCTCGACTGGTGTCAGGTAGTACAGAACAGGGGGAGGCCTATGTCCAGAGTTGGATAACAGATGGCTGAAGAAGAAGGAGAAGAAATATAGAAACGAAAGTAAAAAGGAGTACACGTTTTGATATCCCACATCCCAATGACTCTGACTGACGTACCATTCGAGTTTAAACTGCTCTATTTGTTTACGCGCCAGGAAATCAAACAAAAAATATGGTGTACCGTAAAGTACTGCAATAATAATAAAACTTAATTAACAATAAGCAAAAATGAAATCAAATATCATGTTGGTATCATAATAAAGAATCTGAAATTGATTTTGATTGTTTTTTTCACTATTGAAAGAATTTTAAGAGTTTTATTATTTTTATTTTCTAACATAATTTATTGCTGAATTATTCACTTTCTTTTATTTACTTACTACCTGACCCGACATCCCGTATAGCAAAATAAGTATTAAAAAACTGAAAACATTAAAGAATCGACTGTTAGGCGTTACGAAGTTCGATGGGTCAGCTAGTTACGTAATGAAATAACACTCTGCTACCGGCAAAAGGTGGCTTTATCATAGGAATACGCGGTACTTGTCAAAGAAAAGCCATTCTTGCCGCTTTTAATCGATTAAGCAGTTCGATCGCAGTTTCTTTGTCAACATATGTTTTAGGACATATGAGGGGAAAAATTATTATTTGTTTCCATATGGTCTCAAACACGTCTGAAACAATAATGAGTTTATTTGACTATCAGTATTCATTCAATTTCTCTTCAGTTTTCATGCTAAATTAATGCAAGTTTTCTGTGTTTCTTGTTGATTCTCGAATCTTTGAATTTTTTATAGTGATTGCTGAACGTCCTGGACGCTATTTGAGTGTTCATGAAGTGGTAACACTTCTAGAGGAGGGGCGAAGCCAACGTTACGTGGCTAACTTGTTGAATGTTAACCAAATCACTATTTCAAGAGCAATTAATCGGTACCACGAAACAGGGGAATATGGAAGAAGGGCCGGACAGGGAAGAAATCGGATAACAACACCAGTTGATAATCGTTGGTTTCGTTTAACTGCATTAAGAGTTCGGCACTGTACGGCTAGAATGCTACAGAATACTACACTTTTCAGAAATGTGCATTTTTCATTGCAAACTGTTAGGAACATGCTCAGAGAAGACGATATCAAACCAAGGGTGGCTTCTACCGGCCCGCGTCTCACCAGAAAGCATTGAGTTGCTGGTCGAATGTTCTCTTTTCTTACAAGTCCAGCTTCTGTCTAGTATCAAATGATGGACGCATTCCTGTATACAGAGGACCTGGGGAACGGTATCAGCAATGCAATATCCGGCAAACCGAAAACTTCGGAGGGGGCTCAGTAATGGTGTGGGAAGGCATTTCTCTCCATGCTCGAACTGAGTTAGTCCTAGTGAATAATGGAAGAATGACAGCGGCCAGATACATCGCAGATATCCTTGAACCCCATTGATTGGCGAAAACTTCATTTATATGCATGATAATGCTCGGCCTCATGCAGCTAGAGTAGTTACAGAATTTCTGAAAAATGCCGACATTGATATTTTAAGATGGCCAGCTAGAAGTACCGACTTGAATCCCATAGAACATGTTTGGGACAACACGGGGTGGCAAATTTAGCAACGTAGGATGCCTTGTAGAACACTCCAACAACTAGAAAATCTGCTTCCTGAAATTTGGAACTCAGTGACTCAAGAGTACATCCAAAATTTGTTTGAGGGACTTCCGAGACGTATACTGGCAGTAATTAGCTCCCGGGGAGGAAACACTCGATTTTGAAAATGATTATTCGATGCTAGTTGATTGGTCTCTTCGCGAATGTTTTAAGATGATAGAATTTTTTTATTTTTCATTAACTCGAAAATTGTTGATATTTTCCATTATAAACTCATCTCTTTTGAATGATATCTTCTTATTTTACACTTTTGAAAGTTACCAAGCGACTCTTGAATGACCAACCTAAAAGTTTATATAGTATTGTCGTAAAAGTAGGGTGATGTGACAATTTTTGTGGGAAGTGTATTTTGAAGAAATATCTAATAACTAAGTGTTTCGATTTGGTTGGTGATTATGTGGAAAATGTTTTCTCGAAAATTGGCAATTGATTGTTATAGTTGTGTAAGCAAATTTTGTTTTATGTGATTTTTAGTTGACGAATTCTTATTTGTTGCCTTATTGTCATTCTGTGATTGAACTTTACAATTAATCGTAGCAATGTTCATCATAATCTTATTGAGTCTTCACACTGTTCCGTGTAACGGTCTTTTGAAATTAATTAGTTTAATTCTGTAATTTTAGAGAGTTGTATATATTCATTCTCTTGAATGGTGTAAAAATTTCTATGTATGAACATCATTAAACGTAAATCTGAATCTAAAGTAGCCCTCTTCCGAAATAATACGTTTCCAAACGATTCATGAGACACAAAAAAGTACATTGCCTATCTGAAACTTAAATGACGATTTTCAATTACCATCTCCTTCATTTTATAGATGTTAACTTCAATTGAAGATGTTAAGGCCGACCAAAGAGAGGCAAATGTTTCACCACATCTTAGCTGCTCTTGAAAGCATTGTACCACTCAGATACGCGTGTCTTTGATGAAGTCGATTCATGGTAAACCTTATGGCAGGTCTTCAGTAAGAAATTTTTTATCCAATAGTGCAAAACACTTGAGAGAACAGACAAAATCGAGGAGGGTAAACGAGCTAAACAGAATAGCATTCAAACTCCTCGTGGGTATAGAAACAGTTGTTGTTTCCACAGAATGTATGCTCCAGAATACCAAACATAAAAAACACTCCTCGTATACAGGCTGGCTCGTTTCCGCTGGAACACTCTGTACAAGAAAGAATGTTTCATCCATGCGGTTTTACACAAAGTTAATAGTTGATCAGTAGGTCGTCAGATGGCGTACGATGGGAAAATATCGACATTTCGTTTCTTCGCGTAATGCTTTAATTGTCTTTGTCTATCTCGCTTATCTGCAGTCCCCTGTCGTACTGTACGTACCTTGGCGAATTGCTGTTAGCACCTCGACTTTTTCATTTGCGAAATTGTTCATGAATGAACGGCGATCATAAAATTGTAAATTAAAACGGGCTGGCGTTGTTTTAATATCTTTAATTTCTACGGGCGGCCCCCGATAGTGGTGGAAGGCAATAAATATAAACTCTAATGAGAAGTTTAAAAAGCGGAGAAGTGAGAGTAACAAAGTAGGTGCGGCTTGTACCTCTCAAAGAGAGAATCGCCACGGTAGATTAAATTAACTATTCGCCATTATTTCCATTCATGGGTACAGAGCAGTCCGATTCTTGCTTTGGTGCGCGTTCAGGGCCACCGAGGTGGGAACGGGGACCACCGAAGGTTCCTAGGCAAAAGGGATGATTTGATTGCTACGATGACATATTTTTTTCAATTGATGGTTGCAACCATTCCTCCAATCCTGATTTCACACGAAAAGACCCATTTTTGTAATAATAATTATAATTTATTAATGGATACCTTTAAATCTATACATATATTGTCACTCTACAATAGGGTGGGTCAAAATTTTTTTTTTCGCTTGGTACTCTGTAAAATAGGTTCTCTAAGGAAGTCTCCACAAGTATGAGTTCTTAATTGTAACGTTAAGGTCCTCCGCCAGACAGTTTTCTATTCTTTTCTTATTATCACATAGAAAAATTGATATTTCGTTTTCAACTACTTATAAAATATACCACATGTAACTAGGACCACCCCTGTAACTTTTTTCTATTTGGAATATTTTGATGAAATTTGGGAAACGGATAGAAGACAACATTTTGAACTTGATAACATTAATAAACACCTCAAAAAGTCTAGGAACTTTTACCAATATCTTTAAAATATGAATTTGATGATTCGAATTTATAGAAATCTTTCGGTTTTTGTTAGGATGTATTATATATAATGTATTCTCAAGAAAAATAGTATTTGACTTCTCCAAAGCACCTATTATAAAAAAAAATTTGAAATTTGAAAATGACGAAATTTGGTAAAACACAAAAAAAAATTCTGAACTGATATTTTCGAAACGATATGGAAGCACTATTCTTCAGTACCCAAAAGGTCCACCTCTGTTATTAATGACACTTTGGTATCGTCGCGGCATGCTCAATATTAAATTGTCTATTACATTTTGGCCTAAGTCATTCCAATCCCCCTGAACTGCTAATCGAAGCTCCTGTTCATGATGGAAGACGTTTTGACGCAGGAGATTTCTTTTTAGGGTGTCCCACACATACTCGATGGGATTCAGATCTGGGGAGCAGGATGGCCACGCTAGAAGATCGATATAATTCTCTTCAAGAACGTTCAAGACAACACTTGCACGATGATGAGGGGCAGTATCTTGTTGGAAGAGTGGATTTTGACCCATTGTTTGGAGATACGGTACCACTAGAGGTAAAACTATCTCATTTGCTTAAGAATTTCCCGTGAGGTTGTTCTGTATGAAAACGAGGTCAGTTCTTCCTCCAAGGCGTATACCTCCCCAAAACATCACTGATCCGCCTCCCTGTCTAACAACTTCTCGATCTTGCTGGAGATGGTTTTGCTTTCCAGGTTCCCTCCATATTCGAATTCTTCCCGAATCGGGATAATAACTAAATCTAGATTCATCACTGAAGAGAACTGTGGCCCACCTCTCGTGATCCCAGTTTACGTGTTCTTGGCACCAAGTTAAACGAGCAGCGCGATTTCCATGGGTCAGTTGTGGAACTCTTAAAGGACGTCTGTAGTGAAGTTGATTTCTCACAGTTTGGTCTTCGTGATAGCTCTTGAGCTAATTGAGATGCTGTGGTAGTACGATCTTCTGGCTTGTAAAACCAAAAATCGTTCTTGGGAGACTGTAGTAATCCTGAAACGACCTTTATGACGTTCTTCTACGCTACTTGTTTCATTGAAACGCGACCATAAACGGTTTATGACACTTAGGCTACTTCCCAGAACCCTGGATACTTCCTGTTGTGAGCTGCTTGGAGCATGCCAACGGCTCGTAAAGTCTCTTTTCTAGTCAAATGTCGTATTTCCATGGTGGAATCACAAAACTTGAATCTTTTATTTATGCTTACAACAGAAACAAAGTGCCAACTAACTGATTTCAAACACTGAATACGTGAAATGATTATAAACCAGCGTTGCATCTGCTGCATTTTTAGTTTTTCATAAAAATAAACTGAAATCTGTTGCGGCACTCTACATAATTTGGTGAGAAATTGATGCAGATGTTCATTTCTTAAAAAAATCATCCATATTGATCGTTCAGGATACGATATATCGATATTCAGAAGTGTTCCCTAGACTTTTTTGAGGTGTTTATTTGGATAAAATTCGTTAAATCTCCTACAAGTTTTACTCACATTCTGTCTCTCATCTCCATGAATGAAAAATAAAGTATTTGCCCATTTTTGTAGCTAGCCATTCTGTTCTAATTACTTCCATTGACAGTTAAAACAATAATAGTTTGTTATCTATGCTAACCTGTCTATGCTCTGGGATATGTCTATGGACGTGCAGAAATCTAAGCCTCCTTTGCCAACTTCAGGTAGGTACATATATTCGTTTTTTCGAAAATATTTTAGAAATAGAATTTCGGACCAGCTGAATCAACCACCATCATTTCAGAACGATAGGATCATTAGTTCTCCATAAACGTCTTATATGCCACCCAACTTGGGATACCCTGTATATTGCCACATTTTGGCCTTAGATATAATTCGCTCTTTAGTAATAACCGTTCATTACATCTTTCTTGAAGAAAACATTCCAACGAGGTGTAACAAGACGCAGTTATGAATAAGAAAATATCAAGGTATCTCATGAAATTTCATAAAAAATATTATTGAATTTATTCCAATTGAAGACTGGTCTTTGTATAATTTAATATTACTAACTAAAGCGCGTCTCCTTGTTTCTTTTAAACTATAATTCATCAATATAAGTAATATTTAAATTCAAAAGAGAATTACATTTTATTTACACCAATATCGAAATCATCATTCAATTCGCTTCCGGTTCACAATGAAAGGCAAGAAGTTTAAGATCACCTAAGCAAAGCACAAAAGGTACGCAAGGCCTCCCAGAGTGACCCCCCAGGAATTGAATCCTTATTCATTTGAAAACACCACTTTACAGGTCGATACCTTTTTGTACTCTTTGTGTCATTCACATTGTCCGAGTTTGTCAACTGTACCATAGGGAATCTAGACTATGATACGATGACAGGACAAGATATATGTTCATTTTAAGAGCTACCAGCTTTTCAGTAGACGATGTTACACCTTACTGGAATTTTTCAGGTGATTACTGAGCTGGATCCACCACCAAGTGAGACGAATTTGAATTATTCTCTTAATTTTTTCATGCAAGTTAAAGTGTTGTGCTGAATTCTGTACGCATTGTTCGGTTCGGAAAATAAAAAAAGTATGCCAGAATCAGATAGCAACAAGGCATACCTAAATATCATGTACTAATGTCAATTCTTTCAAAAAAGTAACGAGAATGGATTTTTTAAGAAATCTGCTTAAAACGATTGTCAAAATTTTTGTTATTTCTAAATTGGCACAACTATTTTCTGCACTGACGCAGAGGTTTGAAGCGATTTATCATTTAGTTTGTTTACAGTGTTCCATTTTGTTACTAGTCACAGGTGTGTTTTGCGATTTTTACAATGGATAAAAATTTCGAACAAGAAATGTTACGGAAAGCTTAATTAAAAACTCGTGAATATGAGTGGTTAGAATATGAGTGGCCATCAACATCTTCAACTGAAGTTAAAATCGATAAAAAGTAGGAAATAGTGATTGAAAATGGTCATTTATGTTTGAGAAAGATAGGCAATAAACTTTCTGTGTCTCACGAATCAAATTGTACCATTTTGAACGAATCTGGGCATTAAAAGCATTGTTGTTCAAGTAGTTCTGGAAGACCTGAATTTCCTTCAAAAATTGAATCGTGTAAAAGTTGCTGAATACATGCTAGAATGAATCTATTTCGACCCCACATGCATTAAACGCTTTGTAACTGGTGATGAGACATAAGTTTATGAGTTTGACCTGCAAACCAGTCAACAAGCTTGGCTAAACCAAAACAACCACGTCAATGTCTATCAAAAGTCGAGGTAATATCGATTGTTTTCTATGATTGTGCACTTGGAATTCTTTCCAGAAGGTTAGAGACCATAAGAAAACGATTATTCAGCGAAATTATTAATTTAGATAAACAACCATGCATTTCGTCTGATGAAACATCGATATCTCAAAAACCTAATGAGGACAATGCAAACGATAGATCTGAATGGAAACATCTCCAAAGAAAGAATTATTAGGCTGGGCACCGGGAAAGTCGAAGATCAAATCAAATCGGAAGGATTTATTGGAATGAAAAAAAAGAGCCTGTATTTTCATCGATCTTAGTGCAGAAAATGGTACACCTACCAATCGGGAGATTAAAACGTACAGTCCATTGGTAAAACGCTAAATTGACTGGAACTTTTCAATCAGCAAACAGAACGCTAGAAAAGTAAAGAACAGCTTTTAGCATACAATATTCTTCTTCTTCTTTCTTCTTCACCGTGTAGAAGGCGTAGCGCCTGTTCAGTTCCGGTTTCCCTGCAGCAGTTCTTGTGAAGTTGATTGCCAACTGTCCCGCCATCGTTTTGGTGGTCGTCCAACGGGTCTTCTTTCGTGTGGTATGTTGTTATATACGATTTTGGCTATTCTATCTGTGGTCATTCTGTTTACATGCTGGTTCCATTCTCTTCTTCTTTTTCTTACCCATCTTACAATAACGTCTGTTTCACATTTTTCCCTTATGTCTGTCATTCAATGTGTAACCGGTTATAGTTCTTAGCGTTTTCATTTCTGTTGTTCTTAGTATCCTCTTTGTTACCGACGTTTCCGCTCTTGTTTCTGCCCCGTATGTCATAATTAGTCGCACACATGTTTTATAGATTCTGGATTTGCATGGTATACTGAGGTGTTTATTTCACCAAATTGGTTGTTTAAGATGTCCCGATACTGCAGCTGCTTTGTTCACTTGTCTCCTCACTTCGTCTTCAAGGTATCCTGTGCTTGTTATTTTGCACCCTAAGTATTTGAATGACATGACTTGGTCTATAGTGGCGTTGTCTATTGTTAACTTGCAGCGCAGAGGTTCCTTAGCTATGGTCATGCATTTTGTCTTACTTGTTGAGATTTCCATATTGAAATTTTTTGCGCGTTTGCTAAAGGCGTATAACATTCTTTGTAGGTCGTCTTCTGATTTTGCAATGAGTACGGCGTCATCGGCATAGCATAAGATGTTAATTTTCTAGGTTTCCATGCGGTATCCTAGTCCCAAGTTTTTAACGGTCTCTACAAGTTGGTCCATAACAGTATTAAATAGTAGAGGGCTAAGACTATCACCTTGGCGGATGCCCGACGTTGTTTCGAAATGCTGCGTTAGGGTGTGGTTTGTTCGTATTTGCGTCGTTGTATTAGTGTTCAGATCCTTTATGAGTCTTATATATTTTTTGGGTACCTCTTTGTTTTCCAGTATCTTGATTACATCCTTCAGTTGGACTCTGTCGAAGGCCTAAGTCTATGAAACAAAGATATGCTGGAGTGTTATATTCAAGAAACTTTTCTACTAATTGCCTTGTTATAAATAGTGCATCGACTGTGGACCGGTTTTTTCGAAAGCCTTGTTGCTCTTCGCTGATTGGCATTGTTGACGTTATGTCATCGGCAAGAATCTTTGTAAGCAGTTTCAAAGAGGTGCTTAATAAGGTTATTCCGCGATAGTTGGCAGGATTTGTTTTGTCTCCTTTTTTAAAGATAGGCACTGTTACACTTCTTTTCCATTCTTCTGGTATTTTTCCGTGTTGAATTATGATGTTAAACAGTTTTGTGTACTCTTCTCTCATGGCTTCTCCGCCATATTTGATCATCTCATTTGTACAATATTCAAGGATATAAATTGGTCTCAAGCTTCTGTAGGGATCAGTAGTCTAAGTGTGTCAAGAATCTTTGAATGCTCAGCATGTGAGTGTCAGTGGAGGTTACAAATTTGTTGTTTTAGCAGTTTATAGACCAGATACGCAACCTGTAGACAATGTGGACCTGTTTCTCGATAGGTTTTTCAGCTATTTGTGGAAGTAACGTTACTTTTAATATTGCAGGGGATTTCAATATAATTTTTTTAGATCGATATAACATAAAGACACAAAGCTTTGTTACTATATTAGAAAAGTTCAACATCAGTGTAAGCATTAATGAGCCAACTCGTGTTGCTGTTGGTTCAGAGTCTTGCATTGACAATATCCTAACTAATATACAAGACTGTTTAGCAAGATCAAAACAGGCACATTTATCAGGCCATCATACACAGTGCGACTACCTGAAGCATCAACCATGAGTTCTCCTCCCAAAAACAGCCCCCGCCGTATTGGTTCCCAGGGTTTGAGTGAGTTTGAGAGGGTCCTTGAGGGTATGTGTTGGGATCTGGTCATAGATGCACAATCCGACGATGTGAACCCACTTTGGGGTGCCTTTGAGGATAGGTTTCAAAGTTTGTTCGAGGATAACTTTTCCCTAAAATGGGTGGCAGACAACCGGAAAGTTCTAGAGATCCTTCAAGGGTTGCTGAAAAGCTTAATCAATTTTTTGTCAACGTTGCACCTAAATCTTACACAAGTTAAAAGTTAATGTGAAGTGAGATATTAAAAGAATTCATTTCATGATATGTTTACATGTCGTTAGATCTATGAAGAATAAAGCATCTTGTGGTTATGACGACATATCAATCAGAGTCATCGAACATTCGATAACAACAATATGCAAGTCAATAACTCTCATAATAAACATAGCTTTCGTTAAGGGTGTTTTTCCAAATCGAATCAAAACTGCTATTGTAAAACCATTGCATAAAAAATATCATCAAACAGATTGATGTGCTTCTTCGAAAAATTCAAGATCCTCTTCCAGTCGTAACATGGGTTTGTCTTGTCAGTCGCAAGAATACAGTGAAGGCTATTTTTGAGCTGATACACAGCATTATAGAAACCCTTGATATATATATATATATATATATATATATATATATATATATATATATATATATATATATATATATATATATTTTCCGGGAGAAAGCCTCTGACACTACTCGTTGGTACATTGATATCATTGTCTAATGATGCTATAGTATGTATATATTCTGGTAGATTGATATATTCTTATAACATTTAACGTTATCCTAATATATAATTATTCCAGGATATGTTTTGATTATAATCATTGACAGATACCCCTATATATATATATATATATATATATATATATAAAAAAAATGGTTAGTATCTGGAGAATTGTTTGCTGAAACAGAAGGCTTGGCAATTGCGATCCAGGATCAGGTTGTTTTCACGAGGAATTATAGAAAACACATCATCAAACAAAATATAGATGATTCTTGCTGTAGATGTTTCTGTTCTTCAGAAACAGTTTTTCATATATTATCATCTTGCTCAGTCCTTGCTTCAACAGATTATTTAGAAAGACATAATGCCGTCGCTAATATTATTCATTTTATTCTAGGAATTAAACATGACCTAATTCCCAAAAGAAAAAAATTTCACAAATATGAACCTGAGATTATTTGTGAAAATGACAAATATAAACTTTATTTTGATAAAACAATTCTTTGCAACAGAGCTGTAAAACACAATAGACCAGATATCATTCTTAACGATAAACAGAATCAAATAACATATATAATTGATATTGCTATACCCGACACACATAATATACAAAATAAATACAATGAAAAAATTTCTAAATATATGATGCTTGGGCGACGAGATTGATAAATGTGGAAAATGAAAAAATTTTTATTCTACCGATTATTATTTCCACAACAGGTGTTTTTCCTAGAAATCTTCACAAAAGTATTGAGATTTTGGGTCTGAAGAAAAATTTGTTTGAACAGTTACAAAAGATAACAGTCATCAAATCTTGTAATATTCTTCGTAGGTTTCTTTCCGAAGAAAATAATGAGGTAGAGTCATAGGTTTTCTCTTTAGTTTATACTGCTCAGAATCTCATTTCATATTTTATTTATTTGTTTATAAAATGTAATATAATTAACTGACAATTTTGTCATATTTATATTCAAAGCAGTATTCTATTCGATCGTTCACCACTTCACACAAAGGAAACTATTAATGAGTAACATTCAGTGTTACTTGACTAAGGTCCGTACACTGGATTTTTCCGGGGAGAAAGCCTCTGACCCTACTCGTTGGTACATTGATATCATTGTCTGATGATGCTATAGTATGTATATATTCTGGTAGATTGATATATTCTCATAACATTCAACGTTATCCTAATATATAATGATTGCACGAACAGATATATGGGCAAATCGTCGGGGTGAAACCCCTATATATATATATATATATATATATATATATATATATATATATATATATATATATATATATATATATATAGAAATTATGTCGACCACACTGTGTGTTAACTGTAATATATTTTTCCAGCTTCCAATCTCAACTTTATTATGGTGTAGAGTTTGGAGGAGGAAGTTTTCATTCGCACCGAATTTTCCTCGATCAAAAGTATGCCCTACTAGTAACCTATTTGAAGCGTCATCGGGAGAATTTTCGAGTTTATTCAGGGAATACTAACCTAACTGATCAGTTAGACATAAATAACTCACCCTTATTAAACTTGTTTCCTACACACAAGTTCAAATACAGATAACTCTGAGTGGATTGCATCTTTAGTCAATACTAGTTCATATGTTAAAATCGCCTAATAGACTGAATACCCAATATGCTGAAAGTCTAATATACTGCTCTTAAAGTTAAATTGAATCTCCTGATATAATACCTAACACATTGTTGTGGTAAGGAAGGCTGCATCAAGCTATGGATACTGGCTCATGTTTAATAAAAATTTCAACATTATTCTCTATTTGCAATTCAAAGAGATATATTCAATTTCAAAGTCATATATTCATCAACGAATCATTTAATCACATTTTGGGCATAGAAATTCAATTATCAAGAGTTCTAATAATTATTCAAATCAACTATTATCATCCTTCGAGCTTGGGAAAAGATCGTCAGAAGATGATTCTGCCAGTTGTCAGCAGCCAAACTGAAATAAGTAGTACAAATAACCGAGGAGGAGAAGATTAGTTCGAAATTCGAGTTCGACGATGTCAAACCAGGAGTTTCAATCTTTTTGATTACCCTCCGTACTTAATTGTCCTGATTCAAATAAGAGCTATGAATTTCAATTTTCCACCCGAATTGAAAAATTAAGAATCACTTTGTCTATTTGAACTTTCAATAGCCATATCTCGGAAAAAAGGTTCTAAGAAATTGACAAATTGAAGTTCACACTAAAAGTAGGTTCGTGGTACTTAAAAAACATCCTGTATAGTACTGCAGAATGTTTATTCTATCGCCACAGAACAGTTGAAAGAATACACATAAGGTATAATGTCATTGGCGGACAATATCCTCGCTAATGCATCACCCTGTCTGCCGATTCACCCCAATAATAAAAGAACAAAAGCAAACACTATATCAGAGGGGTAGCGACTATTTTTCATTGGATGGTAGAAACTACATGCAGCAGGGTGGCCTTTTGACACCCGTGGTAATCAACATTGAAAAGACATGAAAATCCCTATGAAAATTCACCGTGAAGCGTGCTTAACTAACAGCTGAACGCTAAATATATTCCGTCTCTTTCCCCCCGTTCGAAAAGACTTAAGCCGTCCTTCTCCGGGTAGCATTTGTTCCCGAAAAAATGGCGCAGCCGTCTAGTATTTGGGGTGGCAAGGGATAGCGAATTTAAATAGACACTAATGGTTATTTTTCCGTGCGAAATATCTATGAAAATTTTCGTACGTTCTGCCTCGTTCCCATCGATTGTATCTCAGACGTGCGCTACTTGGATTTTCTCGCTTCTTCGTTGCTTTATTCGGTGAACATACGTTGGATCTGAAACGAGATCGTTCGGATATGGTTGAGGTTGTCTTACGGGTAATTATGGTATTTGTTAAGGCCGATAATCGTATTTTCAAGATAATGCAGGTTAGGTTACCTGAAGATTTGTGCCGTTCAAATTAATTTGATTGCCTTATTTCATACGGAAGACAAGGCTGTTAACGTCAATTATGGTTATACACAACACTATATATTGAGAGTGAGATATATTAATAAATTGGTCCAAGAGAGTACCAGGAATTCGTCAATGAAACGCAAAATATTTATTTTTCATCCATATTTATTATATCCCTTCCGAAATAATACCCATAACCAAATTTATATGGAATCACTCGGTATTTCACATCATTGATTGTTTTTAACCATGGATCTTTGGCTACTTGTGAAGAATGAAGTTTTTTGTTTTAAAAAACTGGATAGTATGATAAAAATGTTGAATTATCACCACATGTTCGGGATATTGTACTCAATCGTCACTGAGATTTGAAACTGTGAGTTTAAAAATTAAGGTAAAAATTCTTTTAAAACAAGCTTTTATTTAAATGCGCTAAAAAATTGACTTTTACACTAAAACTTCTACTGTTAACTTATAACGTCATTTCAAATTTAACACATTTGACACAATTTATATGTTATAATATAAACGCTTGTCGCGAAATATAAGTATCCGTTTTACTTACTGCCTATTAAAATTTCAAAACTGAAAAAGTAAATACGAGTACTTATATCTCTCGACAAGCTTTTATATTTTAACATATAAATTGTGTCAAATGTGTTAAATTTGAAATGACGTTGTAAGTTAACAGTAAAAGTTTTAGTGTAATTTTTTTTCTTTTTAGCGCATTTAAATAAAAGCTTGTTTTTAAAGAATTTTTCACAAATACAAGTAAACGATGATTTCTACTAAAATATATTATTAAATGCTCGACGCGTTTCGATACACAGTATCTTTATCAAGAGCTAATGAGTACTACAAATATATCTTACCAACAAATTTTTATATATACTAAAGAGACAATCAGAGCTATCCGTACTTGAACTAATGTTTTATGAAATAATTTTAATAAGGGTGAGTTATCTATGTCTACCTGATCATTAAGAATTTCCGGTGAATATCTAAATCTGTTAATTTCAAGTGCTTCCAGAAGGTTGAATTTTACACCTCTATTCTCAGAATGTAGGATTTTAAATTCTGAATTGAAAGAGTGACCATTTTCCCTAAGATGATTTGAATAATTTGAATCGGTTTTTCCATTGATGAAACTGCGTTAATGTTCAGAGATTCTTCCAACATTAAAATTTCTTCCTGTTCTACCTATATAAAAACTTTTGCAATCTGCACTATCCAATCTATTAACACCTGATTTATTTTCTTCATTAATTGGAAATTTATAATTCCTGATAAATGAACCTAAAATATTTAAGAAAGGATTTCACATTATTCCTAATATTGCCTATATATGTTAAACAATTGAATTTCTTGTCTTGGTGTTCACCGATTGGATATATATGTTGTAAAGCTAAGTTTTGTTTTTCTTATGTTATATGCTGCTAACTAAATTTGCATCATAACCATTATTTATTGCGATCTGTTTTATCAAGATATTAAGAGTCTATGTATATAGCTATTAAATAATGCAACTTTATGTTAGTAAGGATGTGCCGATGTATAATGAATTGTGATATCTGTATGAGAAGGCTTATGATAAATTGAAAACTGGTGTTTATTATTTGATGTTGTTATTGTAAGGTCTAGGAAATTGATCGAATTGTTCTTTTCTATTTCAGAAGTGAATTTTATTTTTGGGTGTAGGTTGTTGATGAAATGAATACAGTGTGTCTGTTTGTTCCTGTGAAACACACAATAATGTCATCGACATATCGATACCAATATAGAAAATGTTTACTAAGCGGATGTTTATTTTTAATTTAACAGCTATATAAATAGATTCTTGAACACACCGATGTCTAATGATAATTATTTCAAAGAATTGAATTTGATAAAACAGATCGTAATAAGTAATGGTTATGGTGCAAATTTAGTTAGCAGCATATAACATAAGAAAAACAAAACTTAACTTTACAACATAACTTAGAGAAATTAATTCATAATCATCCACTCAGTATATATTGTTTATACTGGTATCGCTATGTAGACGATATTATTATTTGCTTCACAGGAACAGATAGACAGTTGAAAATTTTCGAAAATCATATAAATTCATTACATCCAAAAATTGCATTCACAACCGAAATAGAAAGCTATAATTCGATAAGTTTCTTAGACGTAACAATTTCGAATGAAAATGGAAAACATGTTTTCGCAATTTACCATAAGCCGTCACATACAGATATTATAATACATAACTCGTCGTGTCATCCATATCAACATAAAATGTCAGCATTCAATAGTTTTATTCATAGATTGATTAACATCCCGTTATCACCAGAAAATTTCAACAAAGAACTAAATTTGATTAAACAAATAGCCAAAAATAATGGTTACAATCCCAAACTAATAAATAATATTTTAAATAAAAACAAAGTGGAATCGCAAGAAATCTTACCTTAACCTTCGTTGGCATTACAAGTGAGAAACTGAAATCATTCCTTAAGTAGCAATAATTTCAACATAGCTTTCCAAACTAATAATAATTTAGGCAAATATATAAAAATAATAAAACCAAACCAGGTAAAAACAATAAATCAGGTGTTTATAGATTGAATTGCAATGACTGTGATAATTTCTACATTGGTAGAACACATAGAAATTTTAATATTAGAATATCGGAACGTAAATGCAGTTTTTCAAATAAAAAAATCAGATTCAAATTACGCGAATCATCTCTTAGAAAATAATCATTCTTTCGACCCACAGTTTGAAATTTTGCATACAGATAATAAATCTTGGAAGGTAGATCTTTGGGAAACTTAACAATTAACAATAAATACAAACACTCAGGTAGACTCATCAATGAACAAGTCGATTTAAGCCCTTCACCTCTATTGAATCTTTTCGGGGAGCAATCTATTCCTTAATTTTATTGGATATACCTGTCATAAATAACCACTTAAGAAGAAGCAACCCAGAAGCTTTTAATTACTCAAGAATATTTATAGTTATATTCTCATTTATATTTTTCTGTATATTCATTCGTCTGAAGCAGCTACGATGTAGTGAAACGCGTTACGAATCGCAATTATAAAGTAGAATTCCTTAAAACACAGTACTTGTTTTTTTATTATTGATAATGGAATTTTACCAAGTAAAAGCCTCCCAAATTCAAATCTTCTGCATTTGATATATTTCGAAAACCAACTTTTACAGATATTTGTATTCCTCATGACTCTTCTAACCCATTGCAATATAAACTAGCAGTTTTCAACTCAATGCTTCATAGAGCATTTTCATTGCTTTCTATTATTTTTAACAAAAAATGAAAACTATCGCCATTAATAACGGTTACACCTCTAACATATTAGATAAAATTGTTCTTAAAAAACAAACACAGTTAGATTACAATAGTATAAACCCCAATGTTAAACCAAATACCGATATTCAAAAATTCTCTTCCCTAACTTATTTTGATCCAATTTTACAGCAAGTTGAAGATCAAATGTCAAGTCACAACATTGAAATTGCCTTTAACCCCACATGCAAATTATCACAATAATTTTTTAATCTCAAAGACAAAACTTACAAATGAGGCAATTCAGGAGTATAGGAACTGTGTTGCCCTGATTGTAACAGTGTATATATAGAAGCTAGACAGGAAGATCTTTTCGCATTAGATACAAAGAACCACACTCTTCCCTTTGATTAACAAAAGTGACCCCTCCATCCCACTGCATTGCCTACATAACAATCACCGCTTTCCTACTATAGATAGTCATAGCATTCATCGTGCCCCGAAAAGCAATGAACTTAATTACCTAGAATCTCTGGAAATGTTCGAAGCTAAACACAATAGAAATAATCTTACCCTTCTTACCGACAACACAGACCTATGTTATTCCCCAAAATTTGAGATTTTCATGTGATTATATATGTACCTTTGAATACCTACCCATATTGTAATAGTAGAAAACTTGTTGTTTTCCGCTCTCATTATAATTCATACTTGTTTTTCTATATTTAAGACAAATTGTACAACTGCACCTCAGCTTTAACTCACAGTTTGTAACGTCTGATGATAGAAATATCGAAATAGCTATTACGTTTGTTAATTAAATATTTTCCACCTAATTCTTTACAAAGTAAACCAAAATCTCCGGCCCACCCAATATCATTCTTCTAAACGATTGAAGTTCGAGATTGGTCCAAACAATTAGATAATATACTTCTAAAATCACATACTCCAATCTTTCAACTAGTCCGAGTTTGTTTCTGGTTATTAGAAATTAAAACGATATCATTTGACGTTTATTAAACAAAGATGTGTGTCTTCTATGTTTCAACCATTGAACTCGAGAATTGTTCGCAGAATTACGTGAAGTTCTATGGTTTGCAACTAGTCGATCACGTGTTTCACAAATGGTAGTTAGAATCGAATTAGAGTACTCGAAGTTTGCTATTGCTCCGATTGTACGGTGTTATTCCGGTACACGGTTAGTTAGATGTGCGTGGCCAATCAGCAAGCGGGAATAATTGTCAAAGAATGCAACACAGGTGTCTTTCGCCGCGACCATCGAGGCAGAATTGTTGGAGGACGTTTCACTTCCAACTTGAGATTAATTTTTAGAGAAAAACCTAAAGATTTGTTTAAAAATAAAGAAAAGAAATTAACACTATTCCTGAACATTATTTCTAAGGTTCTGAACTAGAAAAGAAGAAGCGGAATTAGTACTCAAACATTTCGACTCTATCAGGAGCGATTTCCAGATGATGATGAACCAGAACGTCTCAAGTTTTCTAGATCCGGAAAAAACTTACGCAAATACGGTTCATTCAAAAAACCGAAAACAGAATTGAATGTAGATGCGAACCTAGAAACGACTGTTCGACGAATTTCCGCAGAAACCGAGACATCAGCGACGACTGTTCAATCAATACGAGTTTTTGAGGATCATGACAATGTTAGACGCCTCGAGTTAGATTATCCCTTCTACAGAACCACCATTTGATTAGATGAGAGTCCTTTTCACAATAATCGTCATTACAATAGAAATAATTCTGAACATTGTAGCCAGCAGAATCAGCTAAACATAGTGAACAATAATTTTCATGAAATTCTAATTAGAAGATTTCCACGATTATCTTCTTCTGGAAGAACGAAAGAAAAACCTATTCCCACGGTTCGAAAACGTTTTTTCAAGTATTTGAGTTCCAATCTCAATTCAAAAGTAACTGTGCTCCGGTCAGGAACAAAGTCACTACTTCACTTGCCACTGCAAATGTATCATCTGAAACGTTTGCAGATGAGACAGACATTCTTCCTAGTCCCCATCTCATCTGTTCCTGGTTTGAGTGATATTCAATTTTCCTCCAGTGACGTTGAAAAATGCTTGGTCGTTACATAATTATAAACCGGCTCAAATAGGTCAACAATTAAGGGCCGATGTTTGATAAACAAGTCCCTGTCGATGTGATTTGCGTAGACATTTCTCTAGTATACGACCGTGTACCGCACAAAAGACTCTTACTTAAACTGGAACATCTGGATTTAAGGGGCAAGTTGTTGCTATGAATATTGTTGGCATTCTTAAGTGATCGCACTTTTCGTGTCAGCATTGGTAATGCTTTATTCGTTGCCAAATCAGTTAGCAGTGGTGCCCCCCAAGACTCAGTTTTGGGGCCCTCTTTTTTTATATACCTAAGATGTATCCCATTTTCTTGATTCAGAACGTTTCTTGTTCGCCGACGAAACCAAGTGCTATAGAACTGATTGGAAAGTTAGGGATACGAATCCTCCAGTATTCGTTTTCCCAAGAGTTAATTTCTGCCATTATGTGAAAGTAAAGAAGTAAAGAAAGCTTTATATAACCCAACTGAAATTGATTTACTGTTAACTTATTGCTATAATTTCCATTTTTGCCTTAATTCATTCTCGCAATAACAATTCATTGAACTAATAAAATGGCCTTCCAATTCAAAGAATGCTAAGGCTCCATCAGTTAGCTTGTCGATGGTTGCATTCGAGAACGTTTGCCTTCTTCAGTTTCATTCTTTCATTAAGAATCCAGGTGACTTATCGTTTACGTGGAAATCTCCGTCGTGGCAAGATCGAAACGTGCATGAAATGATTTACGTGCAACGAGCTAACGTTGTTGATTCGACATTTATGCGAGCTAAGATTTGGTTACCGAAAAATTTGTCAACGTTGTCAACGACTTGGAATTGACAGATCAGCCAGTAACAACTTCGTCGACTTCTCTGATAATTTAGTCACAATTGAAGTTTTAATTTTGTTGGGTTATGTGAGTTCATGCAAATCCATTTCAAATGATATCTTGGGTCAACTTGTGCGAGTCTGCATTTTCTGAAATGAAGATAATTAAGTCAAAATATCGTAATCGACTAACTGACGATCATATGTCATCATGCTTGCGATTAGCACTCAGTGGTTGCGTACCATCTTATGAAAAGTATGCTGAGGTGCCACACTTCAACATCCAAAGTCACTCCTTAGTTAAGTTCAACACCATATGTAACTCTTTTGTTTTGTAACAACCAATAAACTCGCAATTTTAAATAACTATGAGTTTTTTCTCATTGATATTATACAGAAGAACCTAACTAAACCTAACCCTAACCTTGATTAGAATAATGTATATTGTGTGGAAAGCTTATATCTATACTGGGTGATTCACCAGTGGCGCGGTGCTCTGTAGCTCATACACTCTTGAAGATTTCATTTTTGTTCGAACGGTTATGTATTTAGAAAGTCAAAATCTACTTCAGCAATTTATTTTGAAGTAAACAGGGTGTTCCAATTTTCTATAAGAAAATCTTGGGAGGTTTTTTCAGATTGGAAGACCACTTTTTGTTGAAGATTCAAGAGCGTCCTAAACTCTGCTATAATGTCTTTAAGTAACAAGTTTTTTTAGTGAGTAGTTTCGTAACAATATTTTTTCTTCCGTAAAAACTCATGAAAATAGGCTCTCACATCCTTCGGCCAGAGAGGATGAATACTTTTTTCCTTTCGTTTTCTTATTGCCCAAGGATAGCTTTATTGATGAATTGAAATAGATTATCCTCATTTTATACAGGAGTGACTCAAAAAAAATATTGAATATTGTAATTTCAAAAATATCATATCTTGATTTTTTCAAATGGAACATCCTGTACTTTATCATTCATGTCAACGCATAAAATATTGTGCCATATTTTTGCAGAAGTAACTTTATCTTTATCTTCGACCATTTTCGAAATAAAAAAAGTAAACTAAAATATTAAAATCAGAGGTTGCGAAAGAAGAGTTTATTAGTACATACCATTATACTGGATCAGAGAAATGGAGATATTTTAAGGTAGTCGTGTATGAAATACGTAATAGATTGGTTTTAGGTGAGATGATCTACAAGGTGTTGAACTATTTCAATAAGTGTTCGAAATGTTGCCCGTTTCTTTGTAGGCATAACTCAATCCTTCTGAGTAAAGACCCTTGAACTCTCGACAACATTTGCGGATTAACTAACTGAAAGGCGTCGACTATGCTCTGTACCATATCCAACTATGTTGTAGAAGGAATCTGGTGAACCATGCCCTTAATATAACCCCACAAGAGAAAATCTAGACTAGCTGGCCATCTAACAGGACCACCACGTCGTATCTGTCCCTTTGGTTAGAAATACATGATTCAAATGCTCCCTAACCTGATGTGAGTAATGTGCCGGTTCTCCATCCTGTTGAAACCACAAATCTCGTCTTATATGCTCTGGTACATCGGCAAATAACATTGGTAAATTATTTTGCAGAAAATCTAAAGATATTTCACTATTGAGATGCGGTCAATTAGATATCCATCTACTATAGCGGCCCATACATTCAAGGACCAACGATGCTGGTGATCTATTTGTCTCATGAGGTGTGGATTTTCCGTGGCGTAATAATGAAAGTTGTGCCTGTTAACAAGCCCATTTTTGTGGAAAATTTCACATCAGGTGCTGAGGCTTTCTTCTTTTTCAATTTCTGAGTCAAAATATTGGACTGACGCTGCGATAATTTCAATCGACGAATAATTTTATCCAGGTCTTTTTGAAAAATTCGGCATGATTACATTGTGGAGATACATTTGATGGTACATAAACCGATGCAGACGTTTCGCCAATAGTATCAAAAGTAGATGGAATGTACTCTTCTGTCGGACTGGGTCTTTTCGATATTGGAATGGATTCCGAATGTGGTAACGGCAACTGAACAAACCGAGTTCCTCTGAGTTCAACTTTACATTTTTTACCTCTGTTCAATCCAACAATTTCATTAACACAAGCAAAACAGTCATCTGGATTATATTCTAGAGGATTTGTCCAAATTACTGGAATTCCAAAAGGCATAGATTGGAATTCACCTGTAATAAAAATAGCTTCAATTGATATAATTTTGAAATAAATGATAAACCATTTCATTTCACCTCTTTTCCATATCAATCTTATGACACAACCAGTACAAACGATTTTTGGAGCCCAGTTCACATATTTAATTACAGTTTGGTTGAAATATTGTGTGTACGATTCAGCAATTTCTTCAGAAATTGAACGCTTGCTTGTCATTATAGTAAACTTTCCACAAATGTAGCAAAATTTATTAAATTTACTGCACGAATTCATTTTTGATATTTTTACCAAATATATAACTTGTGTAAACAAAGAAACTTTAACAAGAAATGTCAAATTAAGGAATATCAGAACTAAGACTATGAAAAACGGCACACAAATACATAGCAAAATACGTAGTAACATCAGTAACAATACTAATAGATACGTATTAACAGGGCATCATGATTGTACGTTTAAATTTTTAGATTTAACTATAGGAAATGTGTTTTCTTTTCTCATTTTAAGATTTTGAAGCGAAATTCCTTTGATTTTTCTATTATTTAGACGAAAATTAATGAAAAAATTGTAAAGAAATGGAATTTTTTGGACATTTTGTTAAGAAACGGTGTTTGAATGAGGTTTTTTATGTTGGTATGTTCAGAAAAGTTGTTGGCCACGACAATAGCTAAAACTTTGCCGAAGACAGTAAAGCGAAATTCCGAACGGTTTGGGAATTACAAGCATATAATATACTGAAGCCATAAGCGACGAACCCTACTAAAATCAGCTAACTTCAAAGGCGAATATCTCCTAAACAAGAGCTAACTTGCTAACTTTCAAAAACGGTTCACCACCGGATTCAGCGTACCCGATATAGGTTTACTAGGTATGTCTCCCGCGTGCTAGAATTTTGAAGTGTCATTTTCACGCACTGTGTAGTTGATCAACACTTAATAATTCGAAGTTTCATTCATTTTCTCCCACAAATTTTGAACCATTTGATATTTCAAACACTGGATAATTCGTAATATTTTAAGAGTCCCACGAGTTTCGGAATAACGAGAGTCGACTCTACCTATGATCATAAACTATCTAAAACTTATCAAAAAAAAAAGTAAGTAGGTAAAAATGATGTTTACTCCTTTGTACTAAGTTTTTCAGATATATATATATATATATATATATATATATATATATATATATATATATATATATATATATATATATATATATATATATATATATATATATATATATAGGGGTTTTACCCCGACGAGTTGCCCATATATCTGTTCATGCAATCAAGTTGATTTCATGAAAAATATAAATCCACCACCCGGTAATTAATACCATTGCCAGGCAATGATTATAATCAAAACATATCCTGGAATAATTATATATTAGGATAACGTTAAATGTTATGAGAATATATCAATCTACCAGAATATATACACACTATAGCATCATCAGACAATGATATCAATGTACCAACGAGTAGTGTCAGAGGCTTTCTCCCCGGAAAAATCCAGTGTACGGACCTTAGTCAAGTAACACTGAATGTTACTCATTAATAGTTCACTTTGTGTGAAGTGGTGAACGATCGAATAGAATTCTGCTCTGAATATAAATATGACAAAATTGTCAGTTAATTATATTACATTTATATAAACAAACTGTTCAAACAAATTTTTCTTCAGACCCAAAATCTCAGTACTTTTGTGAAGATTTCTAGGAATAACACCTGTTGTGGAAATAATAATCGGTAGAATAAATATTTTCTTCATTTTCCACATTTTTTAATCTCGTCGCCAAGCATCATATATTTAGAAATTTTTTCATTGTATTTATTTTGTATATTATGTGTGTCGGGTATAGCAATATCAATTATATATATTATTTGATTCTGTTTATCATTAACAATGATATCTGGTCTATTGTGTTTTACAGCTCTGTTGCAAAGAATTGTTTTATCAAAATAAAGTTTATATTTGTCATTTTCACAAATAATCTCAGGTTCATATTTGTAAAATTTTTTTTTTGGGAATTAGGTCATGTTTAATTCCTAGATTAAAATGAATAATATTAGCGACGGCATTATGTCTTTCTAAATAATCTGTTGAAGCAAGGACTGAGCAAGATGATAATATATGAAAAACTGTTTCTGAAGAACAGAAACATCTACGGCAAGAATCCTCTATATTTTGTTTGATGATGTGCTTTCTATAATTCCTCGTGAAAACAACCTGATCCTGGAACGCAATTGCCAAGCCTTCTGTTTCAGCAAACAATTCTCCAGAAACTAACCATTTATTCGATGCGATTTCATCAATATAATCATTTTTCAATTCTTCAGGGTGCTTTCCGTGTAATTCCTTCTGCATCCAACTTTCTCTTTTAGAATTATCATCAAATATATCAAAATCTACCTTTTGCATTGTCAAGTTCAGAGGTGTAAGATTATAATCTGAAGCAACAACAATATCATGTAATTTAGACGTTCTCTGTTCATCATGAAAATGGGAACGTAGATAAAAAATCTGTTTACTATGAAGATTATTCAAATCAGTTAATCCACGACCTCCAAGATGTCTAGGTAGTGTAACTCTCTGAACAGCTGACTTTGGGTGGTGCTTATGATATTTACAGAGCGTTTTCCTCGTTTGACATTGTAATTCATTCAGATCAGTTTTAGACCATTTAATAATTCCAAAAGAAGATGTAAGAATAGGAACTGCATAGGAGTTGATAGCTCTGAAGAGGTTTTTACTAGTTAAATGACTCTTGATGATAATTCTAAGTCTTTTGTAATATGAACTTCTAATATTTTTCTTTAGTGCTGCTATGGTTAATATATATATATATATATATATATATATATATATATATATATATATATATATATATATATATATATATATATATATATATATATATATTTTTCTTTTGAAAAAGAGAGGGTTTAAAAATTCGAATAATTGTATTTACAATAAATGCTTATATCTATAATTTTGGTGTGTGTCAGAAAAAACACAAGTGTGAGCTCAGGAAAATGTAACAGGGGAACCATACTTGCGTATGATTCAATAAACGAGTGAAAAAACTCGTTCCACTGTCGCTGTTGCACTAGTAATAGCTTGTCTGTTTATGTTGTGTTCATAAAGAGTACCAACGATTTTTCTGCTTAGCAGCTTCAATTCTCATCTTGCACTCCATGATTTCCAGACGAAGACAAGGGTGAAAGGAAGGGGGTTTGGGACAGGAATCTGTAACAATAGAAAAAGAAAACCAGCAGAAAAATATTTCAACGATCATACCTCTTATATGTCTAAACAAATATAAGAAAAGATTTTACATATCAAGCAAGGCCATAAAAAGGACTAAGGAGATAATCAAAAAGTACATAACCTGCGATATTTCCTCTTTCGCGGAGATGTTCTTCCGTCGCAGTGTGAGTCTCCTGAAACATAATCACTTCCTTGTTTTTGCTTGCCAATTTTGAAGTATAATCTCGCAAAATCCCTTCAATATTCAAACTCAACAAAACAATTTCCTCTCTGTTTGACAAAGAGAGCCCCGATGGCTCGGTTCGGTCTTATAAGCGATGCCGATTATGATCTATAGATGTTCTAGAATCATTATGAACCCAATAATTTGGGTTGACATCTCCCATATATTATTTCTTTAGTGGTTCTTGTTTAATTTTAAAAAAAGTTGCGAAAAATTTTTTACAGTTGTATCAAAAATATGATAACCCTCGTACTTTGATTCTGAACAATTCAGGCATCTCAGTAAGCTTGAAAAAAATCTAATGCGTTTCTTTCCTTGGCTAGCGAAACTCCGTTTCGAAATATGGGCCCTTAAACATCTGCCCCTTTATCGCTTTCCAACATGATTGTATCGACTAAAATCAATGCAAATCTAGCGTGACCCGGCGGAGTTCTATCGAGGAAGTTATTCCGTTTTATGTACTTGGAGCGCGGCACAAAGGACATGTGCACCAACTTTCGATGCTGAATTCGTCCTTAACGCGCCGTAACTAAAAAGCGTGAACCGACGGCGAAGCCATGAATCTCAAAGGAAACGTTCGAGATGTTTACGAACGCCAAAATATCGGTCATGCGTCCACCTGCCCCCCTTTTTCAAAGAACGGCGAAAAACGGTAATGAACGATAATTAAAGTAATAACGACATGTTTTAATCCGTTTTTTGGAATCTTGTTTCGTTGTTAGTTCGTATACTGTTATCACAAAATTGGTTCACATAATTTCAGATTCGTATACAGAATGTTAAGTTTTCCATATACAGGGTGTTTCAGGAATCAAGTCATTAATTTCCACAGCAGATTCCTCATCCAAAATCATGAAAATAATGTCCAGATACAAAAGATTCAGTTCCAGTTTGTATAAAAGAATTTTTGTACTCATCAATTACATAGATGTGTCCAGTAGTTGCGAAAATGAACAGGGTGATATTTGTTTGTTTGTTTTTCCTTTAACGTGCTCTGTTTCTGCCTTTCGGCTAATGCAACGCCGGGGAATTCTGTCACCTCACTAACCCGGGAATTTTGCCGAACCCCTCTCGTGTCGAGGGGAGGGATCTTTAATGTCCAACACATCTCTGTTAGACAGGACCGACAGCTTTACATCTCCTCCGAAAGATTGACACTCAAGCGATTCCCAGAAACCGAAAAATCGCACCGACTTTGTGGGGATTGAACCCAGGTAACTCTGCGTAGGAGACGAGCATCATATCCCATAAGCCACCGAGCCGGCTTGGATGATTTTTATTGTCAAAAAAAATACCAGGAATCGGTCGAAAAAACCCAAAACACTCATTTTCCATTCAAACTTATTGTATCGCCTTCAAAGCAGACCCTATCCGAAAAAATACATTTACGAATTCTCTTTTATGTCTCTTATCGATTCTAAATGGGTACCTGGAAGTGGTTATTTGAGTTTAGGAAAATGAAAAAAGTCAGCCGGAGCCATATCAGGTCAATACGGTGGTTGTTTGATAGTATTTGTTGAGTTTTTGGTCAGAAATTCATTATAATGATGGCCTAGTGCAGAAGAAAAAAAAATTTAATAAGTAGGTAACTAAACTACAAAAATTTATTACGTAATAAAATCACACTCTGCTAGCGGCAAAAAGCGGCTTTATCAAACAAACGCGCGGTACTTGTCAAAGAAAAGCCGCGTTTTTTATTCTTGCAGCTTTCCTAGAAATTTCGGGCGGCGCGTTTGACGGGAACATTCGAGACGATATAAATGTTGCGCCGGCAAGTCAGTTGCAATACCTAAGTTTGGTAACTTAGAGAGGCGACATAAAACGGTTCATAAAAACTATGAAAAGGATTTTCAGCCACAGAGTGAATTAAAAAAACGAAAAGTACTTGATTTGTTACTTTGTTTGAAACAAGAACAAACCATGTTTACAAGACCAGAGCCAAACAATCAAAAGCTGCTACGATCGCGTCATTTAAAATAACTCATATATTGGCGAAACACAAGAAACCATTCGAAGATGGATCGGTTGTGAAGGAAGCATTTATTGAAGCTGGTGAGACTTTACTTGGAGATTTTAAATATAAAACAGAAATCATGTCTGCTATTAGAGAACTTCAGTTATCTCGTCCGACTGTCACAAGGCGTATTGTAGTCATAAATCAGGACATGGCAGATAAACTAAAACATGATATCATGAAATGTACATACTTTTCTTTACAGTTCGACGAGTCCACCGATATGACAGACACTGCTCAGCTGTGTATTTTTATTCCATGGTATCCAAGGACATGTTGGCTATGGAAGATTTTTTGTCAATCATTCCGCTGAAGGGGAAGACCGATGCCGACGTTTCTCATTTTATAAGTTTCTCTTGGGATATCTATAAAGATCTTTAATGCAGTAGTCTCCCGTTTGCTTTCTGCATCCTCAGGTGTTGACCAAATATATCTGTTGGTTCTTCCGCCTTTAGGGACAATTTCTCATCCGAAGGACAAGAGGTGCTAACTCCTCCACCCGATATTTAATTACATCAATTCCCAAATACTGAGCACATATATTTATGAACTTCAACAAACACAAAATGAATACATGTTTATTTGATAGAGTGAAAGGTCTGCTTTCATTCCTGTAATACTGCAGGTCTGAACAAATTAATTCCCGTTCACACAAAGGTACTGATTATTCCCACTACAGAATGCTAATGCAAAAGATTCTGTGTTCACGTTAACGGGCGGGCCGTTCACACTTCACATAATCGCTAATCTACTGTACACTGTGACAAGAAAGTATCCGAAACTTTGAAATAAAACTCAAAAATCTTAATCTACTTTAATATTTATGGAATCTCCTTCAAAATGTTATCCATTTAAAGCGATACACATGTAACGTTTCTTCCAATTATCAAAACATTTTTTATAGGCGCTTTCAGGGAAGGCCTTCAGCTCCTTCTGTGAATTTTCTTTCAATAATAAAAAACAAGTACTGTGTTTTGAGGAATTTTACTTAATAATTGCGATTCGTAACGCGTTTCACTACACCGTAGCTTCTTCAGACGAATGAATATACAGAAAAATATAAATGAGAATATAACTATAAATGTTCTTGAGTAATTGAAAGCTTATTGGGTTGCTTCTTCTTAAGTGGTTATTTATTACAGGTATATCCAATAAAATTAAGAAATAGATTGCTCCCCGAAAAGATTCAATAGAGGTGAAGGGCTTAAATCGACTTGTTCATTGATGAGTCTACCTGAGTGTTTGTATTTATTGATTTCTAAAGTTTCCCAAAGATATACCTTCCAATATTTATTATCTGTATGCAAAATTTCAAACTGTGGGTCGAAAGAATGATTATTTTCTAAGAGATGATTCGCGTAATTTGAATCTGATTTTTTATTTGAAAAACTGCGTTTATGTTCCGATATTCTAATATTAAAATTTCTATGTGTTCTAGCAATGTAGAAATTATCACAATTAATAAATATTTTGGGTTACAATCCCAAACTGGGTTACAATCCCAAACTGGGTTACAATCCCAAACTAATAAATAATATTTTAAATAAAAACAAAGTAGAATCGCATTGAATGAAGTTTACCCTGTCGATAAATTGAAACAAAAATTCAACACCTTAACCTACGTTGGCATTACAAGTGAGAAACTAAAATCATTCTTAAGTAGCAATAATTTCAACATAGCTTTCCAAACTAATAATAATTTAGGCAAATATATAAAAATAATAAAACCAAACCAGGTAAAAACAATAAATCAGGTGTTTATCGATTGAATTGCAATGACTGTGATAATTTCTACATTGGTAGAACACATAGACATTTTAATATTAGAATATTGGAACATAAACGCAGTTTTTCAAATAAAAAATCAGATTCAAATTACGCAAATCATCTCTTAGAAAATAATCATTCTTTCGACCCACAGTTTGAAATTTTGCATACAGATAATAAATATTGGAAGGTAGATCTTTGGGAAACTTTAGAAATCAATAAATACAAACACTCAGGTAGACTCATCAATGAACAAGTCGATTTAAGCCCTTCACCTCTATTGAATCTCTTCGGAGAGCAATCTAGTCCTTAATTTTATTGGATATACCTGTCATAAATAACCACTTAAGTAGAAGCAACCCAATAAGCTTTTAATTACTCAAGAACATTTATAGTTATATTCTCATTTATATTTTTCTGTATATTCATTCGTCTGAAGAAGCTACGGTGTAGTGAAACGCGTTACGAATCGCAATTATCAAGTAAAATTCCTTAAAACACAGTACTTGTTTTTTATTATTGATAATTGAATTTAACCAAGTAAAAGCCTCCCAAATTCAAAAAATTTTCTTTCATGAAGTCTATAGAATCAAATCTGGTTCGCCGAAGCGGCAATTTCAGTCTGAAGAAAAGAAAAAAGTCACACGCAGCTGCTCGATGGTAATTATCAAATGTTTGGTCGGTTAATAACCGTGGCTCGATGAGATGGTGTGTTATGGTCATGAAAAATTCACGAATTGTCACAAATCCGGCCGTTTAGGCGAATATTTTCACGAAAACGTATCAAAACGGTTAAATAGAAGTCCTTATTGACCGTTTGACCTTGCGCAACGAATTCATGATGAACCACACCACGAATATCGAAGAAAACAATCAGCATCGTTTTGATTTTCGAACGACTTTGGCGTGGTTTTTTTCAGTTTTGGCTTATTAATTCCCAACCATCCCGATGACTGTTGGTTCGGTAGTGTGTCGTATTCATAGACCCATGTCTCGTCACCAGTTATAATCCATCCCATGAACGTAGGATCAGAATTAGAACGATCTAGCATGTCTACAGCTACCTACATCCGGTACTATTTTTGAAGAAAATACAGCTCTATCGGAACGAGCCGAGCGGCGACGTGCCGTATGCCCAATTGGTTCACCAAAATCAAACGAGTAGTTTTGAACGTTATCGTCGGTTGAAGAGGTCGAAGGTCGTCCGGAACGAAGCAAATCTTCGACGATCTCCCGACCAATTTTAAAGGCTTTGTAGCACTCGTACACTTGGGTTGTCGATAAAACAGAGTCCCCATTAGCCTTCGCAACGATTCAGCACATTCAGCACGCGGAATTTCGTTCAGAACGCAAAATCTGAGACAAACTCTTTGTTCAATATTTTTTCCATTGGAAAATTCGCAGAGTATCACTGAACGACTGGTTCCAGCAGCTGTCGTGAACAAACTAGTTGATGGATGGTGCTCATTTTTGGCATAGTAATTAAGGACAGTCCTACCAACATACAGAAACTTGGAATACTTAAAAATACTCAACGCGGGCAATGTAAATGAGAATTTCCGAATACTTTTCTGTCACAGAGTATTATAATTCGAAAATCATTCAACGAAAATATTTAATGCGTTCCTGCATTCTATTTAAAAATGTGCCCATAGATTGTCGAAATAGTTCACCTCACTTTGATAGCAACCGAAATATTGGCATATACCAAAATTCTGGAAAATCCGGAAACCCAAACCAACTTCAAAACAAAATGAGAAAGCTTCGATCGTTTTTCACTGATGAATTTCCCTCGGAAATCAAGGGCGGAGAGAAAGGTCATTTTGCATTAAAATGCGCAATAAAACTTTGTGATAGTCTAAAGTTAACTTTTTTTTCGATACGTATTATTTCAAAATGACAAACGAAAAGCAAACATTAAGAGATCAACAATTGTTGGTATCATCACCAAAATACTCTTCTGAGTAGTTCCGGTTTTTCCAGAATACACACCATCAATACTTCGTTAAAAAATACTCGGTAGCAAGTATCTATTTGCAAACAAAAACAACTCTGAAAGCTTAAAACGTATACAAACAGTCGACAGATCCAAACACAAAACAAAAGGCTTTGTAGCACTCGTACACTTGGGTTGTCGATAAAGCAGAGTCCCCATTAGCCTTCGCAACGATTCAGCACGCAGAATTTCGTTCAGAACGCAAAATCTGAGACAAACTCTTTGTTCAATATTTTTTCCATTGAAAAATTCGCAGAGTATCACTGAACGACTGGTTCCAGCAGCTGTCGTGAACAAACTAGTTGATAGATCGCGCTCATGTTTGGCATCTTAATTAAGGATAGTCCTACCAACATTCAGAAACTTGGAATACTTAAAAATACTCAACGCGGGCAATGTAAATGAGAATTTCCGAATACTTTTCTGTCACAGAGTATTATAATTCGAAAATCATTCAACGAAAATTTTGAATGCGTTCCCGCATTCTATCTAAAAATGTGCCCATAGATTGTCAAAATAGTTCACCTCACTTTGATAGCAACCGATATATTGGCATATGCCGAAATTTCGGAAAATCGGGAAACCCGAACCAAAAACAAAATGAGAAAGCTTCGATCGTTTTCACTGATGAATCAAGGGCGGAAAGGAAGGTCATTTTGCATTAAAATGCGCAATAAAACTTTGTGATAGTTTAAACATTTTTTTCGATACGTATTATTTCAAAATGACAAACGAAAAGCAAACATTAAGAAATCAACAATTGTTGTTATCATCACCAAAATACTCTTCTGAGTAGTTCCGGTTTTTCCAGAATACACACCATCAATACTTCGTTAAAAAATACTCGGTAGCGAGTATCTATTTGCAAACAAAAACAACTCTGAAAGCTTAAAACGTATACAAACAGTCGACAGATCCAAACACAAAACAAAAGGCTTTGTAGCACTCGTACACTTGGGTTGTCGATAAAACAGAGTCCCCATTAGCCTTCGCAACGATTCAGCACGCAGAATTTCGTTCAGAACGCAAAATCTGAGACAAACTCTTTGTTCAATATTTTTTCCATTGGAAAATGCGCAGAGTATCACTGAACGACTGGTTCCAGCAGCTGTCGTGAACAAACTAGTTGATAGATCGCGCTCATGTTTAGCATCTTAATTAAGGATAGTCCTACCAACATACAGAAACTTGGAATACTTAAAAATACTCAACGCGGGAAATGTAAATGAGAATTTCCGAATACTTTTCTGTCACAGAGTATTATAATTCGAAAATCATTCAACGAAAATTTTGAATGCGTTCCTGCATTCTATTTAAAAATGTGCCCATAGATTGTCAAAATAGTTCACCTCACTTTGATAGCAACCGATATATTGGCATATGCCGAAATTTCGGAAAATCGGGAAACCCGAACCAACAACAAAATGAGAAAGCTTCGATCGTTTTCACTGATGAATCAAGGGCGGAAAGGAAGGTCATTTTGCATTAAAATGGGCAATAAAACTTTGTGATAGTTTAAACATTTTTTTCGATACGTATTATTTCAAAATGACAAACGAAAAGCAAACATTAAGAAATCAACAATTGTTGGTATCATCACCAAAATACTCTTCTGAGTAGTTCCGGTTTTTCCAGAATACACACCATCAATACTTCGTTAAAAAAATACTCGGTAGCAAGTATCTATTTGCAAACAAAAACAACTCTGAAAGCTTAAAACGTATACAAACAGTCGACAGATCCAAATACAAAACAAAAGGCTTTGTAGCACTCGTACACTTGGGTTGTCGATAAAACAGAGTCCCCATTAGCCTTCGCAACAATTCAGCACGCGGAATTTCGTTCAGAACGCAAAATCTGAGACAAACTCTTTGTTCAATATTTTTTCCATTGGAAAATTCGCAGAGTATCACTGAACGACTGGTTCCAGCAGCTGTCGTGAACAAACTAGTTGATAGATCGCGCTCATGTTTGGCATAGTAATTAAGAACAATCCTACCAACATACAGAAACTAGGAATACTTAAAAATACTCAACGCGGGCAATGTAAATGAGAATTTCCGAATACTTTTCTGTCACAGAGTATTATAATTCGAAAATCATTCAACGAAAATTTTGAATGCGTTCCTGCATTCTATTTAAAAATGTGCCCATAGATTGTCAAAATAGTTCACCTCACTTTGATAGCAACCGATATATTGGCATATGCCGAAATTTCGGAAAATCGGGAAACCCGAACCAAAAACAAAATGAGAAAGCTTCGATCGTTTTCACTGATGAATCAAGGGCGGAAAGGAAGGTCATTTTGCATTAAAATGCGCAATAAAACTTTGTGATAGTTTAAACATTTTTTTCGATACGTATTATTTCAAAATGACAAACGAAAAGCAAACATTAAGAAATCAACAATTGTTGGTATCATCACCAAAATACTCTTCTGAGTAGTTCCGGTTTTTCCAGAATACACACCATCAATACTTCGTTAAAAAAAACTCGGTAGCAAGTATCTATTTGCAAACAAAAACAACTCTGAAAGCTTAAAACGTATACAAACAGTCGACAGATCCAAACACAAAACATTTCAGTTAAAACGAGTAAATAAGCCATCAAACATGCACTAAGTACATTTAAAGTTTCAACATTTCATAGAAAACTCTTCAACTGAAAATTGACTTGTCACAAAATAAATAAATAGTTTGAAATACCTTTACACCGAATGCATTACTGCAAAATGTACCTCACGCTGTTAAAGAGATTATCTTCGGCTTAGTTGACCACTTTGACGCGTGGTTTGGTATCCATGTCACTCAAGTTTCTAAAGTTTCTACCATAATCTACTTAAGGTGATTCCGTATCAACAAAATCTATTGGGTGGGCTGAGATATCTCACTGCTACTCTATTCATTTACTAAACTGACTGAAAATTAAATGGAAACTGCACATATTTGTATATGGTAAAGTTAATCAAGTTTTGGTAGATGAAACCACAGGCAATGAATTGAGTATACAGGGAGTGAATAAATAAATGCGGAAGTTTCAAGAAATAATACCTCAAGGTATTTTATGATAATATTTCTTGAACACTTACATCTTATCTAGGAAAAAATGATGGGTTTCTCACTTGACAAAGCTTTCACATATATTTATCAAAATACTCGACATATATTTCAGGTTGTTACCACATTATCCAGAGTAATACAATACTAAATTCAAAATGAGTGATTTCACTTATATACAGGGATATCCACCGGGACCGTCCGTTAAAAACTTTTTAAGTTCCAATTACAATATCAAGCTGAAATTTTATACGCGGCCATAACTAGCGATTTCCAGTTGGAGTAAAATATTTTCGAAGTGATACTATTTCCGGTTATACCGGAAGTAGGTCATCACTTTGTTATTTCAAATGGCAATCTACCTTTTTTATTATACATCTAGAACCGACATTTGAGCAAGGCATAAAATACCCAAGTTGTTGGCACTTATCTGTCAAAACTTTTGACAGATTTAATCATTTTTGTTATAAACTCGATTTTTGAGGAACATTTAAAAAAATTGTAGCTCGTAGATCTTTTGCATTACAGACACAATTTTTGCTTGGGTGGACAGAAGAAGGATCAAGGAATTTTTTAAGCAATCTACACATGTCAAATGTTTATTGCGTTGTTTTGTATGGTTTTTTAAATTTGGCCTTTTTCAAACAGCAATAACTCAATTCTTTCAAATTGCACGTGCCAATTTTTATATCGCCATCAGATGAAGCGTCAAATTTCAGATGGAATTGTATAAGCATGTACTATACCTACCTCTTATAGTTCCGAAATAATTTGGGAATATATTGAATTTTGATGATTTTGCAAGAACTAACAGAGAATGCTTTGAAATATTTGAATCAAGTAGCTGAACTGGCTACGCTCACCTGATAGGTGCCTAAAATTAATGTACTTGATACTTCGTTCATTCGAATTTGATATTTCAACAAGAATTGTTGGAAATTTGAAGTGAAAATTTTTGAAAAACACCAGATTGATAATAAAATGGCTGATTATTCAAACAAGGATATATTTAATATCTTTTTAATTCATGACGAATGTCTAAAAGTGGTGGATAGAACTTGCAGGCAATTCAACAACCAATTTCCAAATTTGACGCCTATGAGTAAAACAAAATTTCGAAGGATTAGAAGCAATTTCTGCAATTTGGAGGAACAAACTATATATAGAAACTAGAAAAAAACCAATTCTCGAGGACGACGACAGTCAAATTAATACGCTTGCGTATTTTCGTACCAATCCACATGCGTCCATTAAGTCAGCATCAATGGATATTGGATTGAGTTATACTTCCATTCAAAGGATCCTTAAGAAACATAACATGCACCCGTATTCTTTTATCAGACTACAAAAATTGAAACCAACTGACCTTCCCAAGCGGCTGAATTTCAGTGAAAATTTATTAATTCGGCTTCAAGAAGATGAGATAATTCTGCAAATAAATATATGGTCTGTCTGGCCAAGTTCAATGAAAGTGGAATAACCAACAGGAGAAATCGACATTTTTGGGCCACAGAAAATCCACATTTCATTGAGGTTATTGATTTCCAAAATAAATTCAGCGTGAACATTTTTGCAATTTTAATGAATGATTTGTTGGCTTATCACATTTATGAGGAAAATCTTAATGGACAAAGATACCTGGAAATTTTGAGAGGAACATTAGCAAATCGGTCCCGGTGGATATCCCTGTATATGTATGTAATAATTACCTTTCTTGGGGTTAAATTCGAAGAATATACTTAATACTCTTTATCTGAGTGGACATTTGTCTCAACATAACTGGCGGGCGGTGGTACCTGTGTATTACTGATTAATCAAAACTGTTTTATTCATTGTAAATCATTCATGATAGAAATTACTCATCAAATTTACAACTTTAATGATCTCATATACAGGATATTGTGTAAGATGAAAACGGTTTCTATATCATATCAACTAAGTGCTTATGAGTTTTTGAGAAAAATAGAGATGTTCTCCGTATCATAATATGTAAGAAGAATATAATTACCATCTTGTCACCTAAAGGTTTATTATTTTACAGCTTTTCTAAATCAACTATAGACAATTGAAAATTACTCTCGAAACCGGTCGTATCAAAGGTAAACATTGTGGAAATCAGACAAAAGTATCATTTCATTTATAATAAATAGAATTTCCATAAAACAAATCCATCAATAATATTATTAATAAGTAAAATTGTATCCTATAGATTCTATTGACAGTTTTATTATGTAATTCATATTGTGTAACCTTTTTCAGAATTTGAAGCAAATGTCTGGAGATCCGTAACGAAATGTTTGGGGACCTGAAACTTCAGTTAAAAAATCAATCATTTTATTAGGTTAGTACGTTATAAAAGGTGTTACATAATAGTATGTCACAACTTGAGGGGGTAAATCTACGTGCAATTTCAAGATAAAAAGTTGATATAAACATAGGTCCGCAAAAGCTTCGGTACGGAGCTACAGGGTGTTGAAACTTTCGGAAAAAATTGGCTTTTTCTTCAAAACTCCTGCAGTTTTTGAGATATTCAACCCAAATTTGGAATGCAAGCTATTTTTTACAGCCTCCATCATTACACGTCCTAAATTTTAACTAGAATCTACAAGGTGTTTTCTTTTCCGGAACCATGTTTTCCTTTGCCCTTTCAAACTTTTTTGCAGTACGCCACTGCTCAGCGCAGAAACTTTTTTGACACATTTAATTTTCTCGTATCTCCGACTGTTCTCGAGCAAAAAATTATTAAACAATATACGAATGACTAGTAAGCTTTGATTTTTTCATTGATATATTTTTTTGACAGTTGCTAAAGTTGAACCAGTGTCTGCTCGAATTATTTATTATATTAACGATTAGTTCTGAGACTTTTGAAGTTATTGCTGTAAGAAAAATATGCTAATTTCACTAACGCCGAATTGGCTGATATCCATTACATGCACGGTCTGGCTGACGGAAACACAACAGAAGTTAAATCGAGTTACACACGACAGGCGAACTTTTTCAAACATCCACAGAAGGTTGAGGGAACTGGTACTTTTACTGCAAATAATCATTTGAAAGGTGCAACTCAAACTATGAGAACTCCAGATATTTAGGAAGCAGTTTTGAATTGTATTGATTTGAATCCTCATGTGAGTACAAAAAAATTGGAAATCAGTTGAATATTTCACATGTTCTTGTTTGGAGGATTCTCCACGACTTTTTATTGTACCTGTTTCATATTCAACGCGTCCAAACTCTACTTCCTCGAGATTTTCCTTCAAGACTGAATTTCTGCCGATGGTTCTCAGATTAAATTAGAGAAAATGCTTATTTTGATAGTGAAATAATGTTCACAGAAGAAGATAACTTTTCGAGAAGTGCTATCACAAATTTTCACAATAAACATTATTGGGCTGAGGAAAACCCCCATTTGATTGAAGAATCTCATCATCAAGAACAATTCAATTGGAAATTATTTGATTGGACAATTTTTTTTTGCCTAACAGACTAAACAGTCCCGCGTTTCGGCAATTTCTAGAGCAGGAGTTACCTTTATTGCTCGAGGATGTGCCACTTTTAGTGAGAAACATAATGTGGTTCATGCATGACGAGGCACCAGCACATTTTAGTGGAGAAACTAGGGAATTCTTGAATAATACATTCAACAACCGATGGATAGGTCGGGGTAGACCAGAACCATGGCCTCCTAGGTCTCCAGACTTAAATAGTTTAGTCTTTTTCTTATGGAGGATATGGGGAGTTTACTTTATACCACTCCAGTGAACACTGTAGTAGAATTGAGAAATCGAATAATAACCTCTTGTGACAGGATAAGAAATACCCCAGGAATATTTCTAAGAGCTTGTAATATATGCGAAGAAGCACTTCGCCTGTATTCTTGCAGGTGGATGGCACTTCCAGCAATTTATTTAGTTCTTAATTGTTCTTTTTTTGTTTGATATTGAATAAGTATAAGTTGAGTCTCCAAAGACGAGCTATCAGAATAAACGCAAATTTTGGGCATACCCATCGAGTATTTCTATTATATTAATTTTATTTAGCAAATAACATACAATTCAAATAATTCAAATTCAATAATAATTTACTCGAAAACCGTTGGAGATACGAAAAACTTACAAGTTTCAAAAAAGTTTCTGAATTGAACGAGGATGACGAAAATTAATTGAAAGCTGATCACTGGCGTACTGCAAAAAAGTTTGAAAGGGCAAAAGGAGACATGGCCTCGGAAAAGAAAACACCTTGTGAATTTCAGTTAAAATCTAGGACGTGTAATGATGGAGGCTGTAAAACAAAGCTTGCATTCCAGATTTGGGCTGAAAATCTCAAAAACTGCAGGAGTTTTGAAGAAGCTGTTGCGGACCAATGTTTATATGAACTTTTTTCTAAAAATTGCAAGTAGATTTACCCCCTCAAGTTGTGACATACTATTATGTAACATCCTGTATTCAGAATAATCTGTATATCTGAAATACTTGAATTCTATGAAGTTTGGTAAACGTGAAAGTATGATATCACAGAAAAAAATTAGGTGTATGAAATGAAATAGGGAAACACATTTTTTTCTATGATCTTTCCAACAAGAGTCAAATTTAAAAGGATGTAATGAAAGCATATCAACGTTGATTAAAGTTGATCAATTCAAATAGTGATTAGTTTAAATTAAATGTGGAAAGTGAAACCATCACTTTCAGGGTAAGTTTTTATTTTCATTACTGCGTCTTTGATGTTTGGTAAAGGGCGTTCGCGATCTTCTTTTTCGCTCAACTTCAATTTATCCCCGTCGTCTACATCTACCTTCTAAATTGTCCCCATAAATAACCAATTTCATATTCAAAGCAGCTCCGTGATGAATTTTAATATTCAATTTTCGCGAGCCCTTGTCGACGTAATTCAATCTGACGTTATGACCTTCATCTCTGAAACTGCGTCTTTCCTGGAATGTTTCAAGTATAACTTACGATAGGGTTAATTGGGTATTCATGACGATAAACAACGACGCTTCCATACTTAATTGATACCCGAAATTGTTTTCCTGATTGATTTCTTGACAGTTTTTAAGATATAAAATCATCGTGAATTTCGTTTAAATCGCAGTAGGGCATTTGCCTCTGAAAAAATTGATTATTACTTTATCATTTATGAAGTAGGTATCATTAGACATAATCGGTTCTGTTGTTCCTAAGAAAAGAGTCACTAAGTGTTTTCCTTCATTCTTTTCGAAAGTTACTATTGCTACAATAAGAGAAAAGCAAAAATTTCATAAAAAATGGAAAATTAGTAAAAATGTCAATGATCTCAATATATTCAAACAGCTTCGTGCTCATTCGAAGGAATAAATTCACCTCTAACATTGAGCGGGAACTGCCAAGGAACAGCAAATCATTCTGGAAATATGTGTCTCTGGGACGGGGCGGCTCTAAACTATCTAATGAAATGAGGTATGGGGATATTTCTTCATCAGATGGAAAAGAGATATGTAATCTTTTTGCCCGTTATTTCGAGAGTGTATATGTTCCTGTAAGTCAGCAGCGTAGTCGTAGTGTAACTGTTAAAAACTGCAATAATGATGTACTATCAAATATTCACATAGAAGAGGAAGAGGTTCGAGAGGTCCTCTTATCCCTTGACATGCCGAAGGGCTCAGGTTCAGACTGCATTCCACCAATTTTCCTCAAAAATTGCGCTCACAAATTAAGTAAACCACTGCATATTTTGTTCAATCAGTCTCTGATTAATGGTGTATTTCCAAAAAAGTGGAAGGTGTCCGCCGTTGTCCCAATTTTCAAAAGTGGAGATAAAAATGATATTTCTAATTATAGACCTATTAACAAGCTTTCGATCATTGCTAAAGTATTTTAACGTATAATTTATAAGTATCTTTTCTCCCATGTGAAAAATTTCATTATCCCACAACAGCACGGATTTTTTAAGGGTAGGACTCTGGAAACTAATTTGATCGTTTATAGTGAGTACCTGCAGAGTGCAATGGATTCTCAAATTCAGACTGATGCTACTTACACAGATTTTTCTAAAGCCTTCGACAAAATAAGTTTCGATATTCTCATTTTTAGACTAGCCGAAGCAGGTGTAAGTGGTTGGTTGCTTGAGTGGATCCAATCGTATCTACTGAATAGGTCACATTTCGTTAGTATAAATGGTTTTAAATCTGAATCTTTCATTAGTACTTCTGGGGTACCGCAGGGAACTCATCTCGGTCCTCTTCTTTTCTTAATTTATATAAATGACATAGATAAATGTTTCCGGCATTCCAGATTCTTGCTCTATGTAGACGATCTGAAAGTTTTTAGATCTATCACATGCTTAAGGGACTTCCTTGATCTTCAACTAGATTTGAATAACTTGGTTGAGTACTGTAGAGAAAACCAATTATTTTTGAATTTAAATAAATGTTTCACGATAACTTTTACTAGAAACCATTCCCCTATCACTTTTCAGTACTCAATTGGAAATTCATTGCTGCGACGTGTGTCCACGGCTTTTGATCTGGGTGTCATTTTCGATTCGAAGTTGCTCTTCGATACACACATAGATCGCATAGCAAATAGTTCAAGTCGAATGATGGGTTATATTTTCAGGAAAAGTAAGGAATTTAAATATGTAAAATCACTTATCACTTTATATTATGCTTACATCTACAGTAAATTAAATTTTGCCTCATGTATTTGGAACCCTCGTTATGATTGTTATGATTATAAGAATAACTCATAGAACGTAGAACATTTTTAATTACGTGAAATGAAAGCTTGAATGTTACCATTTAGTGTAGAAAAAGTGAAAAGAATCATCTTCTGAATCAGGCAAATGACGTTCGTGTTCCGCAATGCATTGCTGTAGTCAATTCTCAAAGTTCTGCATTATCCGCTCTAATAAATCAATGTTGATTGCCTTAACTTCTCTTGTGATAGCTTCTTCAACTCTTGTAGATTTCCAGGTTTATTTCACAAGCAGTGAGATCCGAGGAACGAGGGGGCCACGGCATATCACCAAACCGAGAGATTAATGACCAGGAAAAATGCGAAACACAACTTCCATTGAGGCTGTAACTGTATGTGCCGTGGCACCGCCCTGTTGGAACCAAACATTTCTTCTGTTCATTCTTCGTCGTAGCAATTCTGGGGTAAAAAGTTCTCTAGCTCAAAAACATTTCGCTCAGAGTTTACAGTTACGGTTGCTCTTCTCTCATCCCCAAAAAAATATGGACCAATCACTCCAAAACCACCAAACGGTGAGTATTTCTCTATGAAATATGGATTGATGCAGATCGCGGGGGTTTTCTGTTGCCCAATATCGGCAGTTCTTTTTATTAACCGAACCGCTCGATTGAAAATGAGCCTCATCCCTCATCATCATCACTGGTTCATTTTCATCACTGATAATGATGTGCATTCTCTCAATAAACTTGTGGCGTTGTGCAAAATCTCCTTCATTCAGGTGCTGGACAACCATGATTTTTTGGGGTGAAAGCGGAGGTCTTGGTGTAAAATTCGGCGAACAGTTCGACTACTCATTTGAAGTGCTGCAGCTTAATTTCGAACGGAAAGCCCTGGGTTTTGAATTACAGTTTGTCTCATTCTTTCCACGGAAACTGGTGTCGTTACACTTCGGGGACGACCTTGAGGTTTCGGTTTCGCCCTTCCATTATGCCCCACTCCGTATTTTGCCATCGAAAAGTTTTCTTTATTTCATGTTGCTGGAATTATTTCATAAGGATGGACAAATTTCCGTGGTTCAGAACGGCATCTAAGTGAAATATTGCTCGACTTGACAATTCTCTACTCACTCACCGTTACGTGTACTACCCGTTTAAAAACGTCCTTCCGTCACGCCCCACCTTGTACAAGCTGCTTTTCAAGTACTTAAGAAGACTAAAAGAAGTAGATTTGTCAAAAATCTTCTTGTTAGGGCTTAGGGCACCTTTCTGGAAAAGAGAGGAATTCACAACCCTGTCACGTTTTTTATTAAAACGACAGTAAAGTCGCCTTAATCCGAATTGCGTAACTACGAATAGCCCAACAACGTGAACGCAGAATCTTTTGCATTAATGATCTGTAGTGTGAACAAGCGCTACTTTTATGTGAACAGGAATTAACTTGTTCAGAACTGCAGTATTACGGGGATGAAAGGAGACCTATCACTCTATCAAATACGCATGTACTCATTTTGTGGTTGTTGGAGTTTATAGACAGTGTGCTCAGTGTTTTGGAATTGATTTTGTTGATGAAATAATGGCTTAGACAACAAAAATGTTTTGAATCTTCATGAGAAATCTTTAATTGTAGAGGAGTGGACATCAATGCCATTGCTGTCAAAAAAGTTGCGATTCGCGAGATCCACGATATGCTCCATTAAAAATGAACAAAGAATAATTTCGGAATTACTTTGGAACCTAGCAGCATCAAAAAGTTTACCCTGAGAAAAACCATATTTTGTTCATGGACTAAGCAAGTATTTCGGGAGATACCATTATTTATAACCACGACAACCACATATGGGTGGTAAAAAATCGTCATGCTTTCGTTGACGCTCATTACCATCAACACTCTTCTTTGAACGTGTGAATTGGAATAATCACAGAACACCTAATTGGTCCACATCTTCTTCCACCAAGACTGAATGGAGATTCATACACTCAATTTCTAAGAGCTGCTGGATCTATTTGATCCTAGTCCTTTAGGTGACAGGACAGGAATGTGGTATTGCGTATTCTGGAATAAGAGCACTTCAACATTTGTACTAAACATATCGAGATCGCAGGATAGACCGAGATGAACCCTAATTTCGGCCAGCTCTACTTTCGGACGTTGGGTTATAGGACTTCTGTACAAGACGTAGAAGACTTGAGAAACCGCATTATCATTTCTTGTAGAGTTATTCAACATTCCCCTTGGATCTTCAATCGGATGCGAAGATTTATGAGTCGACAACTAGAATTGAATACGATACAGTGATATACAGAGCGTTCTATTGTAAAAAAACTAAAAGTTTCGCTGAGAACTAAAAATTTTCGCTTTATAAAGTCTGATCTGTGTACTACACTATTTAGAAAAGACGTAGAGTAATGAAAGCTTATTAAGTATGCAAATTCTTAAGAGTGGTACATTGGTGAATTCAAAAATAAATGTAATTTTTATGATTCTGTGCTGGTGCCTACGTTATGCATTCCTCACCAAAAGTGGCACATCCTCGAGCAATAAAGGTAACTCCTCCTCAAGAAATCGCCGATAAGCGGGACCGTTTAGTCTGTTAGGCAAGAAAAAATGGCCCAATCGAATAATTTCCAATTATTTCGACTCATTTAGTGTGAATTGTTCTTGATGATGAGGTTCTTCAATCAAATGGGGGTTTTCCTCAGCGCAATAATGATTATTGTGAAAATCTATGATAGTAGTTCTCAAAAAGTTAGCTTCTTCTGTGAACATAATTTTACTATCAGTAAAATTTGGAATCGCTGAATATGAAACCGGTACAATAAAAAGCCGTGGAGAATCCTCCAAACTAGAAGATGTGAAATATTCAACTGATTTCCAATTTTTCTTGTACTCACATGAGGATTCAAATTGATACAATTCAAAACTGCTTCCTCAATATCTGGAGTTCTCATAGTTTGAGTTGCACCTTTTAAACGATTATTTGCAGTAAAAGTACCAGTTTCCCTCAACCTTCTGTGGATATTTGAAAATATTCGCCTATCTGGTGTTACTCCATTTGGAAAGCGCACCTGATATAATCGCCTAGTTTCTGTTGTGTTTCCGTCAGCCAGACCATACATGTAATAGTTATCAGCCAATTCGGTGTTAGTAAAATTAGCAATAACTTCAAAAGTCTCAAAACTAATCGTTAATTTAATAAACAATTCGAGCAGACACTGGTTCAAATTTAGCAACTGTCAAAATAAATAAATAAATGAAAAAAATCAAAGCCTACTAGTCATTTTTTTAATTAGAAGAGCTTTCAGTTCAGCGAATGCATACAATCTTTTAATAATTTTGTGCTCGAGAATGGTTGGAGATACGAAAAAATTACAAGTGTCAAAAAAGTTTCTAAATTCAACGAAGATGACGAAAATTGGTTGTACGCTGATCAGTGGCGTACTGCAAAAAAGTTTGAAAGGGCAAAAGAAGACATGGCTTCGGAAAAGAAAACACCTTGTAGATTCTAGTTAAAATTCAGAACGTGTAATGATAGAGGCTGTAAAAAATAGCTTGCATTCCAAATTTGGGCCTAATATCTCAAAAACTGCAATAGTTTTGAAGAAAAACCAATTTTTTCCGGAAGTTTCAACACCCTGTAGCTCCGTAACGAAGCTTTTGCGGACTTATGTTTATATCAACTTTTTATCTTAAAATTGCACTTAGATTTACTCCTTCAAGTTGTGACATACTATTATGTAACACTCTGTATAATGCACTTACCTAATAAAATGATTCTTTAGTTGATTTTTTAACTAAAGTTTCTGATAAACTCAGGTCCCCAAACATTTCGTAACGGATCTACAGGGTGTCCAAATTCAGATGTTTTTCTAGTTTTTTTTCATATAGTATTTGCAATTTTCGAGACATTTGCTTCAAATGTTGAAAAAAGGTTACAGAATATGAATTACATAATACAACTGTCAATAGAACCTACAGGATAAAATTTTTACTTATTAATAAAATTGTTGATGAATTTGTTTTATGGAAATTCTATTTAATATGAATGAAATGATACTTTCGCCTGATTCCCACAATATTTACTTTTGATTCAAACGACCGGTTTCGAGAGTAATTTTCAATTGTCTATAGTCGATTTAGTGAAGCCGTAAAGTAATGATTCTTTAGGTGACAGATGTAAAATTGATGAGTAATTTCTATTATGAATGATTTACATTGAATAAAACAGTTTTGATTACTCAGTAATACACAGGTACCACCGCCCGCCAGTTATGTTGAAACAAATGCCACTCAGATAAAGAATATAAAGTATATTCTTCGAATTTAACCCCAAGAAAGGAAATTATTACATTTATATATTAAAAGAGTTCTTGAAGTAGTTTCATCATTTGTATGTTATGCTTTAAGGCATCATTTATAGTGAAACCTCCAAAAACTTCTCCAGGAATGCGCTGAATGATTATTGATGAAGACTTCAGGAATACCATTCGAAGAACTGTGCATTATTTTTATTGCAGAAAAGTTTGAAAGGACAAAAGAAGACATGGCTCCGAAAAAGAAAACACCTTGTAGATTCTAGTTAAAATTCAGGACGTGTAATGATGGAGGCTGTAAAAAATAGCTTGCACTCCAAATTTGGGCTGAATATCTCAAAAACTACAGGAATTTTGAAGAAAAACCAATTGTTTCCGGAAATTTCAACACCCTGTAGCTCCGTAACGAAGCTTATCAACTTTTTATCTTAAAATTGCACGTAGATTTACTCCTTCAAGTTGTGACATACAATTATGTAACACCTTGTATAACGTACTTACGTAATAAAATGATTCTTTAGTTGATTTTTCAACTAAAGTTTCTGATAAACTCATTTCGTTACGGATCTACACGGTGTTCAAATTTAGATAATTTTCTAGTTTTTTTTCATAAAGTATTTGCAACTTTCGAGACATTTGCTTCAAATTTTGAAAAAAGGTTACAAAATATAAATTACATAATACAACTGTCAATAGAATCTACATGAGAAAATTTTTACTTACTAATAAAATTGTTGATGAATTTGTTTTATGGAAATTCTATTCAATATGAATGAAATGATATTTTCGTCTGATTTCCCCAATGTTTACTTTTGATTCAAACGACCGGTTTCGAGAGTAATTTTCAATTGTCTATAGTCGATTTAGTGAAGCCGTAAAGTAATGATTCTTTAGGTGACAGATGTAAATTTGATGAGTAATTTCTATCATGAATGATTCACAATGAATAAAACAGTTTTGATTATTCAGTAATACACAGGTACCACAGCCCGCCAGTTATGTTGACACAAATGTCCACTCAGATAAAGAGTATTAAGTATATTCTTCGAATTTAACCCCAAGAAAGGAAATTATTACATTCATATATATTAAAAAGAGTTCTTGAAGTAGTTTCATCATTTGTATGTTATGCTTTAAGGCATCATTTATAGTGAAGCCTCCAAAAAATTCTCCAGGAATGCGCTGAATGGTTATTGATGAAGACTTCAGGAATACCATTCGAAGAACTGTGCATTATTTTATTGCAAAAACGTTTGAAAGGGCAAAAGAAGACATGGCTCCGGAAAAGAAAACACCTTGTAGATTCTAATTAAAATTTAGGACGTGTAATGATGGAGGATGTAAAAAATAGCTCGCATTCCAAATTTGGGCTGAATATCTCAAAAACTGCAGGAGTTTTGAAGGAAAAACCTATTTTTTCCGGAAATTTCAAAACCCTGTAGCTTCGTAACGAAACTTTTGCGGACCTTTTTTTCTTGAAATTGCACGTAGATTTACTCTCTCAAATTGTGACATACTATTATGTAACACCCTGTATAACACTAAAGATTCCAGAAATTATAGCAAATCAATAAAAAATAGAATTCAGATTTATCAATTAAGTGTTTCAACCTAAAATAAGTGACAATTGACATATTTTGACGCTGAAAACTCCTTTTCATGGGCACGTCATGATTTCATAGAAAAATAGCTCACGTGACCATTTTGACGCTCGCAACGTTCCAATGAAAATGCACCTCTACTTTACGGCTTTACCAAACCGAGTAGAGTTTCTTAGAAAAAACATTTTCCGGAGCAGATTTCACTTTTGCGCTTCGCGAAAGATTAACAAGGATACGAGGGATAGCCGAAAATTGAAAAGAAAATATTCATGGCTTTCTTCCTTCCACTACGCGGAAACCACAGGCTTTTATCTTCACCGCCTTGAAAAATAACATTCGAGAAGAACGTATTTAAGACAGCGTGTACATTGAAATAGTTTCCTAGCGTGTCATTTCATGGATGGAAAGGCAAGAAAATGAAAGAAATAAATTTAAAATTTTATTACACCATTTATTGCTGACACTATTTTATGGTTATTAAATTATTATAACAGATGTATATTTATTTTTCCAATGAAAATTTTGCTTTAACATCTATAATTCATGAAATTCAGTCCCATATATACATAAAGGCTTTAAAAGGCAAATATTTACTGTTAAGGCATCAATGAAGGGCAGGATATAGTGACGGAGGCACATAATGATATGTGCTATTACAGAAAATTTTTTAAATTCAAGTTAATATTCTATACAATTTTGTACATGAATATGTTACTAAATTAAGAATAGTTCCTATTATCGAGAAATAAATTATTATATACATATATACGAGTTATCTACAATACATACTCTCGAATAGACACAGTGAGACAATTTCAGAAAAATGGCTGTCTTTATTGGTACTCAAATTTTTGTGAATTTGCAACAGTTTGTAAATAACTTCGAACCAAATCATTCTGATTGTAGTTGTAGCTATGTTCATTCTTTTTTGCGGTTAGTGTACTCGACTCGAACACATTTCCATAGCACCAAAGTAAGGATAGCCTGATTTAGCTTCTGTTGGAGAATGAGCTCCGTAATGACCTCCAGCGAAAAGGCTGTAACAAAAACATATGTAAGTCTTACAGAAAACTTCAATTTAAAATAAACGAGTCATAAGAAAAGGTGTCCAAACGGAATTGTTATTTGTTTGTGAATTATCGGAAGTATAAAGTTGGGTAGTGATTTTATATTAACTGAAATCGAAAGTTGTAGTTTCTGTATGAATTTTTATGGGAAAATACATTTAATGAAACACAAAATATTCGTTTTCATACAAATTTATTGTATCACCTTCAAAGTAGGCCCCTTAACATAAAACCGTCCATTGTAAAAATCGCTGAACACACTTATGAGCACTGACAGTATTTCCTGAATTTTTAAGCTGTCATAGATGGATATAATTCGTTAAATCTTCTATAAGTTGTACTCACATTCCTCACCTGTCCATGAATGAAAAATAAATTGAGTATTATTTGGTCATTTGTATAGCTGGCCATTTCGTTCGAATTAACTCGAGTGACAGTTAAAACAATAATAGTTTGTTATCTATGCTCAGGACCCTGTCTATGCTCTGATATATGTCTATGCAGGTGCAGGAGTCTAAGCCGCCTTTACCAACTTTAGGTAGGAACGTAAAATTCGTTTTTTCGCCATAACTTGAAATCGTAGGTACAAGGTATGTATGGGAAACTTCATTCAGTTTTTTACGGCGAATCTAATGAATTGAAAAAAATAAAGCTCACAATTTGAAAAAACGTAGTTTTCGATGTTTCTTCGTCTCGAAATGTGAGACGGAAAAAAGAGAACTCTGTATACTGACTGAGATGAGTTATGTCCCGCATGTTTTGTTGTTTGCAAAACACCTTTCACTATTTCGGTAGCTCACGCCGTTCTCGATACATATCAATTTTTTCTAAAAGCAAAAAATACGATAATTTTCAAAACTGGTTCAATTCATGAACGAAACAAGCTAAACTTCTGTGTTAGGTGCTTTTGTGACTGGTGTTATCGAACCAATTCTGAAATTTCTATCAATAAACTGCCTGAAGGTGTGAGGAACCTGGCTTTGAATCGCTTCAGGATAGTTGTGAAGAGATTTTTGATTCGCAGGGCCTTCTACGATATAAACGAATTTTTGAGTTGCCGACTGTAATGCGACAGCTTTGAATAGATACGAGGCCTGGCTATTAAATAACGAGACGGGTTACGAAAAAGAGTTTTAATATAAAAATTATTATACATTCGAATGCTCCCTGTAACAGCCCGATTTCTCGAATTGATCATTTACATCTTTTAAACTCAGTTTTCACAATTTTATTAATAATTCAATCTCATTTGATCAAGTTAAATATTCAAAAAGTTTGAAATTGGAATCAAGAATTAACAGGATATCCAATGAAAATTATAGTAATATCCGTAAGGTGTCGCTAGTATTGATCTAGGTTGTTCACCGGTTAATTGTGAAGTCAGTACTTGAAAGATCATTTTCTCGTTTCTGTGGGAGAACGGAAAGCAGTACTCATTCTATGTTTCGTTTCCACTTTATTGTTTTTCATAGAAGCGAGTCTATATAAGTTCGGAATTCATTAGATTCTCTCTTTTCCATTTAGAAATCTTCGGAATCGTTTGTAATTTTATTGGAGCTGTGTTGTAGCGATTGGAGTGAATAATGTTCAGCAATTAAGTATTCTCTGATTTTCTGGATAAATTCCAATCGTCTGAGGTGTTATAAGTAGTCGATATTCCTCGACAACCAATTCAATTAGAGAGAAAGGAGAGATTTCGAATTTTTTTGTTATATTACCCTAGATCGATATCAGCTATTCCAAGAGTAAGTCAAATTCATTCTGTCCATTTTAAAAATATAAGTTTTCATCTTTATGCCAAACCTTGATATTTCACGACTGTGGTAACCGCGTCTTTAGGGAACTAGTCTTGCCACCTAGGGCAGTCACCTTGCGAACCATATTCAGCCAATCAAGTAACCTGTAAGCTGTAAGATACAGGATACCAGAAAACTGATGTAAAACACCAAATCCAATCATCGTCGGAAATAATCTCATTCCTAAAAAGCTAAGTGTTTATCTTTATGATCAAATGCTTCTCTTCTATCTTCGTTAATGGTTGACTGAGCTCTATCATTGAGTTTCATTTTGTTGAAAACCTCAGATTGTCTGAGACTCCTTTGTTTTGTAATTGGTGAAACTTTGTAGTTAAGTTTTTTTTGTTCTAGTTGCCTTGATTAGAGTTAGTGATTTATTAATCAGTTACTGTGATTTCTATATATATCTTGTGATAAAGCTAGTTGAATGAAATGATGAGTATTATTTCTAAGGCTATATCTAGGGCGTAGGTTCTAGACGAAGATCTCACACACTGAGATAAAGGGACTCTGATCTAGCTAGGCATAGGTATTAATAAGTAGTGACAATTGTAGTTTTCTTTCAACTAACCTTTCTATAATTGAATCTCATTAAACTTCATTATTTAAATTTCTTAGTTCTAGTAGAATTGATATATTTCTCCAATGAAAGATATTTTAGAAGAAAACCATTACATCCCTTTCAATATACTCCCCTTCCCTCGCCAGACACCTTTTCACACATTTTTTCCATTGAACCAAGCAGTGCTGGAAGTCTTCTTTGATGAGGGTCTTTAGGAGAACTGTCGTTTTTTGCTCAACCACTTCCATCAACTCGAATCGGGTACCTTTCTAAGGAGATTTCATCTTCGGAAACAAAAAAGTGGCACGTTGCCAAAACTGGTGAGTACGGCGCGTATTCGAGCATTGGAGTGCACGTACTGGCCAAATACTGCTTCACGAATAGCGCGTTATGGCAGGTTTTTTGGCACCAACTTTGCACAGACTTTTGGCATGTGTAATTCCTTGTGTAAAATTTGTCTAATCGTTTCTTTAACGACGTTTACAGCCTCGCACAATTTGATTGAGTTTGGTCACTGTTTCCGGAGTTGAAACAGTGACAGGGTCACTTTGACACCAGTCAAAAACACGCGCACGTGATAGAGATTCATCCCGGTAGGCGCCAGTCGGAGTTTTCCTCAATTTGACGAGAAATTTGCAATTGAAACGTTGCTTCTGGTTTTTGTCACACATGGTTTTCGGCACGAGAAAAAACACGTTCGTTTCAAACCGCTACTGCACAAATACTGTTGTGGTACGTGCATAGACAAGATATCTAGATACCCAACGCACTACTCGCTTTTTTTCCCTACTACTCTAGGGTGCCCTCTAGGTGCACAGTCTCGTTATTTACTAGCCAGACCTCGTAAACTTCAGATATATATTTTGTAATTGTTCTTTAAACCTAGTGGACAACTGCAATCACTCTATGAAGACTTCTACATAGAGTTCTATATTAATAATAAAAACAAGTACTGTGTCTTAAGGAATTTTACTTAATAATTGCGATTCGTAACGCGTTTCACTACACCGTAGCTTCTTCAGACGAATGAATATACAGAAAAATATAAATGAGAATATAACTATAAATGTTCTTGAGTAATTAAAAGCTTATTGGGTTGCTTCTTCTTAAGTGGTTATTTATGACAGGTATATCCACTAAAATTAAGGAATAGATTGCTCCCCAAAAAGATTCAATAGAGGTGAAGGGCTGAAATCGACTTGTTCATTGATGAGTCTACCTGAGTGTTTGTATTTATTGATTTCTAAAGTTTCCCAAAGATCTACCTTCAATATTTATTATCTGTATGCAAAATTTCAAACTGTGGGTCGAAAGAATGATTATTTTCTAAGAGATGATTCGCGTAATTTGAATCTGATTTTTATTTGAAAAACTTTTATGTTCCGATATTCTAATATTAAAATTTCTATTTATTACCAAAAAATAATGGTTACAATCACAAACTAATAAATAATATTTTAAATAAAAACAAAGTAGAATCGCATTGAATGAAGTTTACCCTGTCGATAAATTGAAACAAAAATTTAACACCTTAACCTACGTTGGCATTGGTTAAGTGAGAAACTGAAATCATTCTTGAGTAGCAATAATTTCAACATAGCTTTCAAACTAATAATAATTTAGGCAAATATATAAAAAATAATAAAACCAAACCAGGTAAAAACAATAAATCAGGTGTTTATCGACTGAATTGTAATGACTGTGATAATTTCTACATTGGTAAAACACATAGAAATTTTAATATTAGAATATCGGAACATAAACGCAGTTTTTAAATAAAAATCAGATTCAAATTACGCGAATCATCTCTTAGAAAATAATCATTCTTTCGACCCACAGTTTGAAATTTTGCATACAGATAATAAATATTGGAAGGTAGATCTTTGGGAAACTTTAGAAATCAATAAATACAAACACTCAGGTAGACTCATCAATGAACAAGTCGATTTAAGCCCTTCACCTCTATTGAATCTTTTCGGGAGCAATCTATTCCTTAATTTTATTGGATATACCTGTCATAAGTAACCACTTAAGAAGAAGCAACCCAATAAGCTTTTAATTACTCAAGAACATTTATAGTTATATTCTCATTTATATTTTTCTGTATATTCATTCGTCTGAAGAAGCTACGGTGTAGTGAAACGCGTTACGAATCGCAATTATTAAGTAAAATTCCTTAAGACACAGTACTTGTTTTTATTATTGATAATGGAATTTTACCAAGTAAAAGCCTCCCAAATTCAAAAGTTCTATATTAAATAACTAGTTGGTATGCACTTCCGGTATAAAAGGAAGTGCCATTAAGGTGAAAATATTTTAGAAATAGAGATTTGAACCAGCTGAATCTGAAATCTAACCCAATTTCAGAACGATGGAATTATTAGTTCTCCATAAACGTCTAATAGGCCACTCAACTTGGGATACCCTGTATATGACAAATAATGAGTCTCTATGTTCATAGTTCTATGAATCAACCTTCTACATCCCTCCTGACGTGACATAGAAAGAAATCGACATGAGATAGCGTGGACCGATTGTGTAATTGGTATCTACAGAACCTCATCTGAATAACCTACAAGTTGAGGCAATTAATTCACGTCGGTCCGTCCTAATGAATACCCTCGTCTTGAGATTCTGGCCTTAAGTACGGATTATTAAAGCGGGCATAATTGATCCGCAAAAATACGGAAAGGCGCGCATCGAGACCCGGGATTTCCTCTATTTGAACGCTGCAATGCAAACAGTTCCTGCATCGAAACGAGGAAAAATAAAGAGCTAAGAGATGCCTACGAATCGTTTACCGTTACCGACGATTTTGTGTGTTTGTTTCCGAAGCTTTCTCTAGGATTACGAATTCAGAGCATACTTAAACGCTATGATGTGTTCAATAATGAACGAGTATTAACTGAAGAAACTTTAGGATGTTGGAATGATGTGTATTACGCGTAGTTGAACAAAGACATCGAATACGTGGTCTAAGAACGGAGTATACACATTTATTTGACCTAAATAAGTCTAGAACATTTCGTAAGAATGTTGAAGATCACTAGCGAGATGAGTTGAGAGTATCGGTTTTGTTAATACTCGCTAAATGTTCGATTTATCATTTAAAATTTTTTCTAGAACAAAGACAATCATTTTAAAAGCCACGAAACGATCAACATCGGTGCCTTGTTGAATTGACAGATTGTCACGTCGTGATGAGTCGATCATTGAATCTCTATTTAATCATTATTAGGTCCAGTGACGTCTCTGGTGGCACCACAACCAATATTATAGAAAGAAAAAGTAGACATTAAAAAATACAACTTTTTGATTTCTTCAGTATTCTTAGAATTGATTCTTAATTAATAGTGACGTCTTGGAAGGCACCTGAGTTGAAATTTGTAACATCTGTGATATCAATACGTACAGTGATTCCATAATAAATGAGTACCTTCTTGGAATGAGTGCTATACAAGGAAAGCCAGACTGCTAACCGAACTTACTCATGAACACGCAGTTCAGAATTGTCCGTTTGAGATGCCGTTCTCTCTTAGATCTGTCCCAGCTACTTTCAATGATTGCCCCTGAACTTTATTAATAGTCATAGAAAAGCTGCATTCTTTCAAATTCAGATGGATACTCTGATGGCAGATTCCCTTTTAGCACATCCAGTGAGTACTGTAAACTACTTAGTAATATCCGCTACGCAGACAACACCGTGGTACTAGCTAACAACCTTCAAAACTTGCAGAGAGCCATGAACCTTATTGTAGAGCATAGCCAACGCTTTGGACTATCTGTTAACGTTAACAAAACTAAAAGTATGGTGTTTTCTCAGCAAGCAGTGGAGGCTGTAATACGCATTAACAACCAACCTTTGGAACAAGTGCATTCGTTTCGGTATTTAGGAGCCACGGTGAACGACCAAAGGGACCCGAAAATAGAGATCAAATCTCGAATCGAACAAGCTCGTAAAACTTTCGTTGGCATGAGAGACCTTTTCGTCAACCGCGGACTTAATCTTCAGCTTCGTATGCGACTACTTCGTTGTTATGTTTTTCCTGTCCTTACTTATGGATGTGAAAGTTGGACTTTTAATCCAGAAATGGAGAGACGCATAGATGCTTTCGAAATGTATCTATACCGTAGAATATTGTGTGTCTCTTGGATTGAGAGACGGACAAACATCGACGTCCTAAATACAATGGGAAAATCACGAGGGTTGATGAGAACCATCAAAGAAAGAAAGCTCCAGTACATCGGGCACATCATGCGCGGCAAAACATGAGATCCTTCGCCTGATTATTGAGGGGAAAGTCCAAGGAAAAAGATCAGTTGGACGACGCCAGAACTCATGGCTGAAAGATCTACGGAGGTGGTTTGGAAGAACGTCCACTGAAATTTTTAGAGCTGCAGTGTCGAAAATAATTATTGCCAATTGGATCGCCAACCTTCGTTTGGAGACGGCGTCATAAGAAGAAGAAGAAGTGAGTACTGTAGCCTTGACAATGTTGGGGTTTTTATGTGCAGTATGGTGCCATTGCACAATTTATTAAGTGGTGAAGGACCTGCTGGGTTTAAAGTATTAAGGAACTCCATGGGATAGTTTGTAGTACTGAATCCATTGACTTATTTTGTACATGCTTCAAACGACTTGAGTAGGAGATCATTTATTGTTGCTGCATTTAAAATTTCTAGGTGCCAATTAGCACGCTCACATAACCATTCTATGGGCTTTGTCATGAGATTGGCCACATCAATCTAAACTGTGTTAGTGAACTCTGTAAGTGATGCCACCCACTGTTGCTAATAATTTTACCATCAAATATAGGGGCCGTTTCCTATCTTAAGCACATTTTTTAAACAAGCTTCTGTATCTGACTTCACAACTCTGACGACATTAAACACGACTTTACCCCATCCCCTCGCCGAAAGTCTCCAGCTAACATCAGGGTATAGAACGGCGTTTTTGAACGAGTAGTATACGTAACGATGAGTGAGTAGAGGGGAGCTACTGAGGAGTTACCATTTCGTTCACAATGGTTATCTGAACTAAATCGGGAGAGTCTATCATTGTCATGCAGCGGCGCTCTCGCACCATCATCCGATGGGTACAGAATTTCCGAAACCTCAAGGTCGTCGCCGAAGTGTAAGGACACCAGCTTCCGTGGAAACAGTGATACAAGCTGTAATTCAAAGCCCAGGGCGCCACGTCCGAGAACGAGTTGCAGCACTCCTACTGAGTAGTCAAACTGTTCGCAGAATTTTCCAGATTTCAGCCCTATAAGCTCATGGCTGTCCAGCACCTGAATGAAGAAAATTTTGCACAACGCGAGCAGTTTGCCGAGATAATACAAATGTTTATCGCTGATGAAAATGAACCAGTGATAATGATGACTGATAAGGCTCATTTCTATTTGAGGGGTTCGATTAATAAACAGAACTGTCGATATTGGGCAACAGAAAACCCCCGCGAACTGCATCAATCCCCACTTTACAGAGAAAAAGTCACCGTTTGATGCACTATGAGCTGTCTTGGGGTGGTTGGAACATATTTTTTCGAGGATGAGGAAACGGCAACCGTAACTGTAAACTCTGAGCGAAATTTTTTCATGCTGGAGAACTTTTTTATCCCAGAATTGGAACGACGAAGAATGAACAGAAGAAATGTTTGGTTTCAATAGGATGGTGTCACGGCACATACAGCCAGTCTTGTGAAATAAACCTCGAAATCTACAAGAGTTGAGAGAAGCCATCACAAGAGAAGTTAGGGCAATTGACACCGATTTCTTAGAGCGGGTAATGCAGAACTTTGAGAATCGACAACAGCAATGCATCCCGGAACACAGATGCCTCCCATCAGGCTATTATTGGCTCGATTAAGATTTATATTCAAAAACGCCGTAGTACTCTGTTTGGAGATATTGCATATAGGTGTTTCAGTATTGTTAAGATCAAGAGGCAGCTTGAATGCTGAAAGGCTTTTCCTCCTCCCATCTAACAAGGTCCAGCAATGTCAGAAGAGGCGACAGCTAAACCTATTCCATGGTCTTTATGTATGTTGCCTAATACCAGATTTAGAACAAACGTTTTTCCGTCATCTCCTGGAAAATATTCGACCTGAGGGTTTATCAACACTTTCGACTATATGATTACGCTTCTGTTAACAACACTTCTTTATTAGACACTACTTGGGAACATAAATCAGTGGCATAAGTAATTTCTCTCCATTCCAAAAGTAAAGTTTTGATACAAATCTTTCGTATTAATCGATGAATTCGCTTTCTGCATTGATACAAATTTGCACGCATGCGCCAACAGGACTTCTCTATCTCCTTTTTTGGAATGGTTTTTAGTGCGTCGGTCCCCGCACTTTCAATGGCCTAAGTCGAATCGCGCCGCTTTCCTTTCATCGTCAAATACAGATTAAGGAATACATAGTAGTCGCACGGAGCCAGATCAGGTGAAAGGGGTGAATGTTGCAAGACAATAATGTGATTTTTGATTATGTGATGGGTCATTATTGTGCAAAAGAGTCCAATTGCCGTTTTCTCGGGGTTTTCTCTCACCCAACGCTCTCCATTCAGCACTTAGCCGCTTTGATTCGGGCTCATACTGAAAACACCACGTCTCGTCACCAGTCACAATCGATTGGGTCTTTTCAGGCACTCTCAAGTAAATCAAGAGGTGAGTGAACACATTAAATCATCTTGGGTGGCTACAGATGTGGTATGACAAGCATCGCCTACTCCCAAGAGTTAAGAATAAAAGAAAGAAAGACAAATCAACCAACACATATGAATCATAGTTATCAAAAATCAAAAACTACTGTTCAAGAATAAATATTGTATTATCTCCAGCAGATTGTTATTCATCATACATCTCGAAATGTTTGGTCAAATATTTCTTGTTTGATTTTCATTCAACTAATTCTTCTAGATTTCCATCATTAATCTGAGAAGATGCATCTGTTGCTACCATAAATGCATGTGAATCATTCCATTCTCATGTTAACAATTCTATGTGTTGAACACTGCTCACTTTTCACTCAATCTGAGGTTTATGTGCAATGTAAAAGCATTCACCTTCGTAATAAATTAGAAAATATGGAAATTAGAAAAAACATGGCTTCATAAAATAAGAAATAGAGATTTCTTTTAACTGTATTTACCCGATGTAATCCTGAACGATCAAGTTTAGGACATGATTAAGGGTTTGGAGGGAAATAACTGTTTGTCATGGTATTCTTGCAAACCTAGACTTACTCTAAAATTACATCTTCTTCAGAACTAAGCGTTCCAGTTTTCTGTGGTATCTTCCATTGATCTTCATCTGCACCTGGTCCAGATGGATTTTCAGACTCGTTATTGAAATCATGTGCCACATCTATCAGTGCTCCTATCAGTAAAATCATGCAACTTTCATTGTCATCTGGTGTCCTCCCCTCCTCTTGGTTAAGAGCTCTGTAACGCCCATTTTTAAAAGGGGTGATAAGTACGATCCTTCGAATTATAGACCTATCAGTCTTACTTCTACGGTCCTTAAAACTTTAAAAAGAATTAATTCTGAGAAGCTGATCGAATTCATGATCAACAATTCCGTTATTCCTGACCAACAGCATGGTTCAATGCCTCAATGATTGGACCCAGTCCCTTGATAAAAGAATTCCTGTAGACATTGTTCATTTGGATTTTACCCGTGCCTTTGACATAAACTTGAGCATTTGGGCGTTCGAGGTCAATTATTACGTTGGGTAGAAGCATTTCTAACTGTAAGGGTAGGTACTGATACTTCTTCTTTTCAGCTAGTTCATAGTGGTGTTCCCCAAGGGTCCGTTTTGGACCCTCTTATGTTTGTATTGTATGTCTCTAGCATTCCCAGCTTGTTGGTCTCCCAAAGTGTAGCCTTCGCAGACGACATTATATTGTTCAATGTTGCCACAGATCCCAATAACACTTTTCAAGAGGACCTCACGGTCATGAAAACTTGATGTGCTGATTGGATGTTGCCTCTCAACATCGCCAAGAGCCGCGTGTTGCACCTCGGCTCGAATAACCCTAGGCGTCAATATGTCATTGCTGGAAGTGTAGTTGAGAGCTGTTCTTCACATGTTGACCTGGGAGTTGTTATCAGTAGTGACCTTTCCTCGACATCTCACGTAATGCATACAACTAGTAATACCAAACGAAGCTTATTTCTCATTCGCAAATGCTTCAAGACAAAACGTATGTCCGTCTGATTTTAGAATTTGGTGGTCCTGTATGGCATCCGTGGTTGATCGGTGACTCCCAAGTTCTCGAGTCAGTGCAAAGACGCGCCACTCGAATAACCTTTGGTCTTCAAAGGCCAAACTATCAAGAGTGTCTTTCACTGATGAACCTCTCATCTTTCGCGGATCGCAGGCTTCGTAGGGACTTGATTACTGTCTACAGGACTCTTCATGGTTTTTTCGGCATCGATATGTCTCATCTCTTATCTTTGAATTCAAATCACCTCCAGGGACACAATCTCAAAGTAGCAAGAGAAAGATTTTCCACTAGATGCCGGAAAAACTTCTTGAGTAACAGAGTCTTCAGCTGCTGGGATCGTCTGAACGATTTGACAGCTGGATTTCTTTAACGTTGTTCTTTTTCCTATTTTCCTAGTACTTAATTTAAATTTAATTAATTTACCATGTAATATTTTAAGTTCATTTACGATATCTTTAATTTAATTTAGAGTTATATAGGATTTATATCCTCAACTCTGTATTTTTTTATAATAATAATAATAAAAAAAATATGTGAAGATAGTTGATCATAAGCTGCACTGTTTCTCTTTAAAAATCATCCAATGAGGATTCAAGCTCGCTATTTAAACATCATTCTCAAATTGTCGTACAAATAGATAGCCCGTGGCTAGAATTTCCCCATGATGGTCGAGATTGACGACAATCCATAAGAAATCGAAATAATTTACCGCTCCAAGAAAAACAAGCGAACGAATCGGACTGTCATTTACTACCAACATAAGTTCATTAGTTCTTTGCATCGGCGACTCGCTCTCAGAGAAACAATCCTAAGGTGTGTATTATTCTCTGTGTAGGATAATTTAAGCGGCAATTCGTAGAACAATAAAGTGTATATTGCTGCACAGCCTTCGAACACGAAGAGAAGATAAAACACAAATTAAACTGCCTTTGATATGAGTTCTGACTGAAATGGCAACTGGTTCGGCCAACTTATTGGTTCTGGAATCGAGTAGGTCCGGTATTGTAAGGTACGCACGCACTGTTCCAACGTAAGTACTTCTGAATACTGGACGTGGACTCTCCCAGGCTCTCGAGAGCGCGGATACTTAGAAGAACCATTGTTGCCGAGGAATTATGCCGCTCGTATTTCACCATCTCAGTGTCACTGTTACAATCGCGGAACAAATTCATCTATGCGGTGTTCATTCTACGTGAAAGATTCGCAAATTGTTCAAAGTCGTCGAAACGGTGACTGGGACACACCCTCGACAAAACAGACTGAAATCAGAGCTGTTTCTTCTGTGGAGACATAATAAGAATAGTTAATTGATTCCCCGTTACTACATGATAGTTAATCAGCACTTTGTATGGTTTTTTCAAATTGTAACCCATTTTCCCATTCATCAAATTTGCCGTAAATACTGAATGAAGTTCCCCATACGGGATCAATTGGACGATATTAAAAGCTTTAGGAGAAGTCGTAGCTGAACCGATTGCTTTTCTAATCAATTTATCGGCTTCAACGGGGGTTTTCCATCCATGCTCAAGATGGAAGCTGTTGTACCTACCAAGAAGGGAGACAGAACCGATCTGATGAACCACAGGTCTGTTTCGACCTTGAACACACTATCAAAAGTGATGGAAAGAGTCTTTTGTGACAAAATGTTGGCTTTTTAACAGAGTATAATCTGCTGGCTGACGCACACCATGGTTATAGAGCTGGGAGATCACCCTAAACAGCAACTCTTAAATTCATTGTCTAAAATAATCTAGATCAGGGTCTAGTAGTAGCAGAAATTTTCTTCGATCTTTCAATGGCATTCAGGACTGGTTTATTTTTCAATTTGAGTACTGTTCATCTTATGGTGGGCATTGGGATTCAGGACTGGCGTTCCTCAGGGTCTGTGCTGGGTCCAGCTCATTTTACGTTAAGGTCGTCAACGTGTTCTGAGTGATTCGTAGTGATGTTATGGTTCTGTTTGCTGATGATACCTCAGGGCTCTCTAGCAGCGCAGACTCCTGAGGAGCTTGTTCCGAAAGTCGAGAGTGTGGCGGGGCGGTTCTTCACATGGTGTCGATCAAACGGACTGGTGGTGAATCAGAGCAAAACTGTTGTGTTGAGGTTCTCCCTCAGATCAGGTCAAGGACGAATTTTTCAGTTGAATGGTAATATTCAATCTAGTCCTCTAAATCGATTTTTGGGGCTATACATCGACGAAACCCTATGTTGGGATGTTCACATAGATATAGTGTGCAAAAGGATCAATTCTGCTCACATTGCCATTTTGAGATTGAGGGATGTACTGGATCAGATTACTCTGTTATCAATTTATTATTCCTTAGCGTACTGTCATCTATAGCAGGACGCGACCGGGTGTTTAGGTGTCAGAAGAAGCTCATGCTGGTAACTTTTGAATTACAGTCTACAGATAGTTGTAGACCATATTTTCTACAACTCAGTTCTCATTTTTTCCCTGCATTTACATGTTGCAGACGAACTCGGCAAGCCACTGTTATGGTACTCGATCTGGAAATATGCTTAGAACCATGCTCCATCACAATAGCAAATTCGAAAAGTCACCACTTTATGTGAGATCAAAACTCTCCAACAAATTTCCAGTTAGTTCTGGCATATGAGCCATTCAGGAGAAACGTTAAAAAGCTATTGATTTCAAAGAGTTCTTACACTGTAGCAGAATTTCTGGAGGACTGTTTGATATAATGATCTTCCTTTGGATGATGTTATTTGTATTTTCGTCTGTTATTGTTTTATTCGTTTGTTATTTATTACTTGACGTGTACATCCACATTTTTGTGGCCTTACGCACTGAATAAATCAATCAATCAATCATACCCTGTAGCTGAGATTTCAAATTTTCAAGTTATGGCGAAAAAACGAATTTTACGTACCTACCTAAAGTAGGCAAAGGCGGCTTAGATTCCTGCACGTGCATAGATAGTTCCCTGAGCATTAACAAATATATGTCCCTCCGTCATTGGATAATTGATAAATTAAGAGAAATAAAAATGCGGAACTGCAGTTGTTGTCGAATTTACGAAGTCAAATTGAGGAATATCAAAACGAATTAAACTCTACTTTCCTAAATTTCATAATAATTGTTCAAAGCGATGACCATTCACTTCTGGACATAATGAATGAAAGCATTTTGCAGTCTATTATGCAAATCATATCTTGAAGTCACAGGTTCAGAATGAAATTGGGCGGACGTAGGTCTTGTATAGTTCTGCAGCAGTAGAGGGATCACATCCATGAAAAGATCTTTGAAGTAAATAAAGTGTACTTTTGGCCTTATTAGAACAGTGCATAACATGATGGCTCCAGGATAAATCTGCCGATACAATTACTCCAAGATCGTTGTGCATTTCTACACTTTCTATTTGGTGACCATTAACGAAATACACCGAATGAGGATTATTTTTCCCCAAGTGGAGAACCTTACACTTTTCGGTATTTAGTGACAGGAGCCAGTTTTCGCACCAACTAGTAATAATGTTCAAGTCATTCTGTGATGCAAGAATCCCAATTGGAAAGTTTTGTATATTCAGCATATGAGAAGCATGCAGATTTCAAAGAATGCAAATCAGAAATGTAGGCCCAGCACTGAGTCTTGAGGGACCCCACTTAGAAGCGAATATAGATCTTTCACCACCAACCTTAACTGAAAACTCTTTTCCTGAAAGAAATCCTTTGATCCACAGTTGCAAATCTCCTCAAATACCAACATGCTGAAGTTCGTGGAGAAGTCTTCTTAGAGGAACACGATCAAAGCCTCTAGCCAAGTAGACTATGTCCACTGGATCACCTCTATCCAGAGACCTCGTCCTCTGGTCAATACATTGAAGCAGACACGTCATGACGGACCTTTCTGGAATGAAGCCATGCTGCTCCGTGGGGATGATATTATTACTCATGAGAAACGGCAGCAGAGTGTTGACAACTATCCTTTCCATAATTTTGACAGCAACAGAAGTTATTGACATTGGTCTATAATTTTCTGAGGAGCATTTGTCGCCTTTTTTAAACACAGGAGTTACAGATGCCTTCGTCCAACAACTTGGAAGTTAATGCGTTTCAAGCGATGTTCACATTATCTGGGACAGTGGACCTATCAGCGAACTGCTACAAGATTTATATAATTTAACGGATATTTCATCTAGTCCAGGAGACGAATTTGATTTCAGTCCCTTGATGGCCGCTTTTGCTTTCTTCTGGTGGAGATCTTTGGCAGAAGGCCTGCAGGTTCTCTAAAGAAAGCTTTGGAGAAAGTATCAACGAAAATACTGGCAGATGTCTTATTATCAGTGGATACATTCCCGACGTTGTCTCGAAATGAAGGAATAGATACTTTGGTGTTGAGAGTGCTATGAGTGTACTTGAGAAATTTCTTTTTATCCTTACTGGAAGAGACCTCTTTCTCAAAATTCAATATATCAAGGGATATACATACTGACAGACGGTTGGAAAATTGTCGATTATCTTGGAGATCAGTATCGCGTCTATTTCTGATATATCTTTGCCACAGAGACTTTTTATAGCTAATCATTCGGATGATGCCATCATCAACCCAGGGTTTGGTAGGTCTCTGACGCATAAATTTTGAAGATTTGTTTTGGGTAACATGAAATTTGACAGTAGCACAAAATTTGTCGCACATGTCGTTGACATCGTCTGGATTCCACAGCACATTCCAATCCACCAACTGCAAAGCCTCACTGACAATCTGATAATTAGTAATTTCTAACTTCTTCACATTTTTTGAGAAGTTAGGGGTTTCATAAAACTGTGTCTTCATATTGAGAACTACATGATCCGATTTTCCAACTGGTGGCTGATATTCTAGTGAAGAAAACAAGTTTCTATAATTGACAAGGATAAGATCCAAAGTTCTTGTGATTTGGTTGAGTCGATATCGAGTAGGTTTATCTATTAATTGTTGGAGGTTGCAGTTATTCAGCATGTTCAAAAATTCAGTGGAAGGTGATACAACTGAGGAACAAGAAGTAACAGTTAACAATTACAAGACTGTTATATTCCTATCCTTTTTTTCATATAATTTTTAAGATCTGGTAGACTTGACTTGTAGAAATCAGTAAGGAATTTTGCATTTTTTCTTTCTTTAGTCAACTTTAGATAGCTAGACAGGCGCATTCGGACATTTGCGAATCTTTTATTTTGTCGAACCACACTTTCGCGATTGAGTTACCGGCCTCAACACTGATAAATTTTGAGAATCTCTAGTTATGGTCATTGCCCTACAAGCAATTCGATTGTTACATTTATAATTGGAAAAGTCCCTTGATAACGTGAACCATGGTATTAGATAGAGTGGTTACCAAAGTCGCCACAACAAAAAGCAGCTCGTGGCGTTCATAAACAACAGATTTCATATCTTTCGACGAAGAAGAACCGATCGCGTGACGTGATAACTCCGGAAACAAACCATAGTCCAATCGCGGGTTTAGGTCGATTCCCATCGATCGGAACGCCACGCAAAAAATTCGTCCGAAAAAATATCCCGATTCGTCTCTGTACATCCTGCAGCGCGTATTGAAACCTTGTCATTTGGCATTTTTCCGAGTCCCACACGGCCGCCACTACCAACGTACGCATCATTGAAAACCCGGGTAGAATCGCGCCAACGAAATTATACGCTATTGGTTAATGTATTGCCTCGCCGCTCTCTATTTACCAGCTACCGGAATGAATTATGTTTGCACTCGTCGTTATTAATTGTTTATTAACGGTAATTACTTTGCTGCCGAGCGGAGAAGGATGCGAAACGTCGTGCACCACCAACCAGTCATTTGGCAGTCATTAGGCCCTTTTTCGAATCTGTCGGGCCGGCCGATTGGAAATACTCGCGAGTCCGCTGCCCGTTCGGATCGGATTCGATCGATGCCGATGTCAGTGGCGGTCCAGGAGAAGCTGAAAGCCGGGTTTTTACGATTACCTAAATGACCGGTTGATTTTTTTAACAGCCGTAATTATTAGTTGCTATACGAGCACGTACAAGCAAGTCGTCTCAAAGAAACGTAACTCATCTTGTTTGATAAGGTACGGTACCTTCAACGCCACTAAATTGAGTTATATCTATGAAGGCTTCTGGCATTTACAGCACATAACTCAAATTGATGGTTTTCGGCTTTTATCCTAGAAGATTATGCCTCGGCCCTTTCCCTTTCAATGTCTGTCATTTTCACCAAGTTTTTCGACTTATACTCTTCCTGCTTGGTGGTTGAGTACTCAATATTTAAGAAGGGTGACAAACTCAACCTCAAGAACTAGTGTCCCATCATCAAGCAGCTCGTTCTGTCCACTGCTGGACATAAGCCTCCCGTAAACTATGCCACACCCTTCTGTTCTGTGCCGTCTGTATCCAATTCGTCTGGATGCGTTTTATATCGTCAGACCACCTTGTTGGGGGACGTCCTATACTTCTTTTTGCTTCGTGTCTTGGTCGCCATTCTAGAATTTTCTTGGTTCATCTTCCGTCGGTGGTTCTTGCCAGATGTCCGGCCCATTTCCACTTAAGTGTGGCGATCCTACTAATAGCATCCTCAACCCCACTTCTTTGCCTGATTATGTCATTTGATATTCGGTCTCTAAGGTATAATCCGAGCATGCATCTCTCCATGGCACGCTGGGCCACTCGAACTTTATTGGCCGATTTCTTGGTCAGAGTTAAAGTTTCCGCGCCGTAAGTCATGACAGGCAACACACACTGGTTGTAAACTCTTCGTTTCAAACAAATTGGGATATCTGATTTTAAGATATTGCTCAGTTTACCAAACGCTGCCCAAGTAAGGCCAATTCTTCTAAAGATTTCACAGGTTTGGTTGTCTCGACTTATTTTGATTTCATGTCCAAGATATTTGTAGGCTTGGACTTGTTCAATTTCAGCATCACCTATCTGAATATTTCCACTTGTAACGAGATTGGTCATATATTGTGTTTTAGAAGCGTTCAGCTTTAGTCCAACCCTTTCAGAAGCTTGTTTGAGCCTTTCAAGCATTTCTTTTGCATCTCCTATGTTGTCGGATATGAGGACGATGTCGTCGACAAACCTAAGGTGGTTCAAGTATTCCCCATTAATATTTATACCCATATTTTCCCAGTCTATCCTTTTGCACATATACTCGAGTAGGGTTATAAAGAGTTTTGGCGAAATCGGATCTCCCTGTCGCACGCCCCTCTGTATTTCGAATGTTTCTCTTTTTGCGTGAAGTTTCACACAAGCTGTGGCATGATCATATATGTACTTTATCTGTGCCATGTATCGATGGTCTATGCGACACTCAGCTAGAGCCTCTAACATTTTACGTTGGTTTATGGTATCGAATGCCTGTTCATAATCTACAGAGATGAGAACCAGGGGTTTATTGTATTCGAGGCATTTTTCTATTAAGGTTTTAATAGTTTGTAGATGATCATTCGTACCAAATCCGCCCCGGAAACCAGCCTGCTCGTAGGGCTGGTAGAAGTCAAGCTTGACTGTCAACCTTTTTATAATAATTTTCATATAGAGTTTCTATATGTGCGATAAAAGACTGATGGGTCTATAGTTGTTAAGGTCAGTGATGTTTCCCTTTTTGTGCATTATCACCACCATGGCGTTTTTCCATTGGGTTGGAGTTACCCCCTCCGTTAGGCATGCATTGAACAACTTCTGGATCTCTCGTAGCAGAGTCCCTCCTCCTGCTTTCAGAGATTCTACCACAACCTCATCATCACCAAGTGCTTTATTATTTTTCATCTCTGCTAATGCCGTTGATATCTCATCTATTGTTATATCTGGTATATCTTCTGACCCAACGTTTAGTATTTTAGGTAAAGGGTTTTCTTCTGTTTGGTTTTCTCTTAGTCGATAGAGCTCTTGGTAGAAACCTTTGGTAATTTCAAGGATTTCATCTTTATTCGTTGTTACGTTCTCTTCCTTGTCCGCCAACTGCCAAATATTTTTCTTTCCTGGACCCAATCTTCGTCTTAGTACTTTCAAACTCCTGTTCCCCTCAATCACTCTCGTAATCATCTCTATATTGTAGTTTCGTGTGTCTCTTCTGATAGCTTTCGAAATATCTTTGTTCAGTTGTTTTAATTCGCCTGTATTTGTTGTTTGTTTATTTTTAAGTTGTCTTCTCCTTTCCATAAGTGTCTTTGTTGTCTGACTTAACTTTCTCTTGTCTCTCGATGTTTTGGAACTACAACCTTTTTCGGCACTTTTAATGATCTCAGTTAGTTGTTGGTTTTGTTTGTCAACAGTTCTATATGTTTCATATTCTAGGTTTTCCAGGTTTGTTTCTATCAGCTTTTGGAATTTGTTGATATCGTTAGATGTCCATTTCATGTGGTTTGTCTCATTTATCATTCTTGATCTTGCTGTCTTAGTATTTATCACTACTTTTGCTCGGACCAATCTATGGTCGCTTCCTATTCAAAACGGTAACATCATGGACTATTTCTTTTTTGTTGGCTATTATGAAATCTATTTCGTTTTTGGTCCTACCATCGGGACTTTGCCAAGTCCATTTGCGTTGGAATTTCTTTTGGAAAAAGTGTCCCATAGCTTCATAATATCTAAGAGGGTTTTCAAATTCTCTCTGGTTCAATAACTGACAACTAGCACGTGTTCCTATCTGGTAGTTCAAGAAATCTTTTCATGCGTGTTGACACGGTTTTCAACCGTGTGCCCCACAGGCGCCTGCTATTAAAACTACAGCGCTTAGAATTTTGTGGAAAGCTGTTACTGTGGATCGAAGCGTTTGTTTCTAAAAGAAGTTTCTGTATGTTTGTTGAAGAGATTCTCTATTCTTCTCGAACAGTTCATAGCTGTGTCCTTCAGGGTTCCATATTGGGACCCCCTTTATTTCTGTTAAACACATCTTACCTGCTCCATACCTAATCCATCCTTGCATGAAGAAACTCAGTATTTCGACCAAATGGAGCAGCAAAAAGCTTCTCCCATTGAATAGGTCCAAGTACTCTGCATGGAAAACCAACAAGATCTACAATTTCTACCGAATTGAAGGCACTATTATAAGGAACAGGCAGTTGCGTTCTGACCTGAGAATTACTCTTCGCTAGAGAAAAATGTCATAGGTTTTTCTTCACAGAACATCCCTTCTCTTAGGCTTCAGAGACCAAGTATGGTACCCAACTCTCATCCTGGATATTCAGCTGCTGGGAAAAGTTCAGCGTCGATCAACCAGGACTCTTTCAGGATCAGTTTACCCCAGCTAAACGACAAACTTCAGTTATTCAACTTCCCAACATTTAAAGAACATCAAAGCCTTGGTGATCTTACAACTACTAAGAGAACACCTAATGGTATGTTTGGTACTAACGTCTGATCTTTTTCTTCTTCAAGATTAGAACACCAAGAAAATTCTGTGATTACCACTTGTAGTGTCGACGCTTCCAATAATAGACTAGACTTACTACTGAACTTAACTTTTGATACTTTCTTGCTTTATACTTCACCTTATGAGACTTTCTTCTATTTCTTTAGAAGCAGAAACCTTTAATCACTTTTGTTTGAAATGATATTAATAATAACATAGCTCTAAAGGAGAATCTTTGGACACCTTGAGAAGAATTGCTGAGAAAATGAAGATGCGTGTGGTGATATAAAACAAAGAAGAACGTATAGTGAAAGATAATAGAAATGCATTAATTTACCTGTAATTCTCATGCCAGCTAGATAGGTTCTCAGCCATTTTGTTATTCTGCCATGTTCTCACACTGTTCTGTTGCGGCGACAAACTCTGGTTCGGCGATACTTGGCTCATTCCGTAGCCAAATTGGTTAGAGCCTCCCAATGACGAACTCTGCTCCAAGCTCGAATTGTTATAATTGTACAGGTTGTTATGTGGAGGAGAATTATTGTTGTTTGTTGTTGTACTGGAGTGGTTCAACGCACTGGAGGTTAGAGAGGATGACAGACTTGAAGGCGATGTTCCTATGGCTGAGCTTCCAAGCGCCGAACTTTGCAGAGCTGCAGAGGCGTAACTCTGCTGAACCCACGATTGGTTGAAACCATGGTCTGCGTACTGGTGTTGCACAGGAAAAGCTGACTGTAGCGACATGGCGTTGAACGAATTGAGTTGTTGGGAGTTAAGTTGTTTGCGGTATCTGGCACGACGATTGGAGAACCATACTTGGACGCGAGCTTCAGTTAGTTTAGTTTTTTGAGCAAGTTCTTCTCGAACGTAAACGTCCGGATATTGCGTTCTGCTGAAGGCTCTCTCAAGCTCTTCGAGTTGTTCTCCAGTGAAGGTAGTACGGGATCTTCTCTGCTTTCGTTTGAGGGGTATGCCAGGTTCTGATTCTGTGTCACTTTCTTCACAAGATGAAGTCGGGCCTGAAACAATAGAAATGAATTATGAATCATCTAATCGAGATGCAATTGAATATTGGATGTAAATACAAATAAGTTTGAGTAGTTAAATTTCAAATATAACAGGGTGTTTCATGAGGAAACAGAACAGAATTTGCACCTTCCTTCATGATATACAGGCTATGTTGTGAGATTTGGTTGACATTTCAATGATCGATATATGCGGGTGTCCCATAATAAGCTAGTACTATTCTAGTCTCCTAGTGAAGAAAGTATGAAATAAAATTCAGAGATAGAGTATTAGATGGGCGCTACACATTTCGGTCCCAAAATATCGATAACCGCGCCAAAATAATCATCTCGACCCCTAACCCTTCTAAGAAGCTATTATAAACGCCATTTGTCGTCCCCTGTATTCAGTGCCTGCATTCTGTCAACGATGCTGTTCCTCTCTTTTCAAAACACGCCACACGATACTTCAGGACATTTGCAACTCATTTGCAATGTTATATTTATCGAAGAATTATCATCAACACAGTCTATAGTGTTCTAATAAATCTGTACGTTGACTTGACGACGTCGTAGATGTTTTGGCTCAAGTATTCCCGTTTCTCTGAATCTTCTCAATAACGAATTAAAACTTATACAGGAGAAGTCTCATTTTTAATTCGAGGAATTTCAGGTAACAAAACAATAATATTCTGACATTCATCCATCAAAAGAAACTCAATATTCTTGATAATCATTTGACTATGGTTGGGAATGTCACCTTCTGTACAGCCAGATGTGAGAATCACCTCTCAAGGTTGTCATAGAGCTTGGGGGACACCCTGTATAAAAAGTTGAACATTTTACAAGCTGTCGTTCGATATCCGAATTCGTCAGAACCTAATACACAGTACTGAAATTTCAGGAATTACCAGATTTATGAAATTATAACTAAGAGATCGTTTTTTTCGAGGATCATAAGAAATAATTGGCTTCAACGAGAGAGTAAAGACGGAAACTGAGATGTTAAAGTTTCGTGTCTCCCGGGATCCAACGGATAGGATTACTTTCCGTAATAGGCATATTTGTTCGAATACTGACGTAAAGTTGAAAACGAGAAGTTCAACCAGGTTTATTTCGCATTTGCATAGTGGTCATCTCGTCGAAGCCGCTTTGAGAACTCTTGTAAATTTCAAACAAGCCAACTTTTCCAATTTTTGTACAAATGACTGTTTGAATCTTGAGTCCTATGCTTCTTTTCTTTTCGGTGATGTGTAGGTTAATGCAAAGACAACAAGAATTGTACAAGTCGTCATCCTATACCTAAAAGACCTCTCTTGTTAAAGTGAATGAATCCTTTGAGGTGACTTCCAAAACCACCGTTGCTGACATAAAAAGTGGGTATGAAATTATTGAAGCAGGAAACGGAGACGTGTACCTTCCTTTTTTGTCTTACCGAATTTGCTTGCTGAAGCCCGAATCAATGAGAGGGGAATGTGGTTTCAACAAGATGGTGCAACCCCACATTTTTCTTAGAGTATTAGAAACCACCCAGATACTGAATATCCGAATCGCTGAATAGGCCGTGGTGGACCGGTCTACTGGCCGAATAAATCCCCGTTTCTAAATCCACTTGACTTTTTTTTATGGGGTATTATGAAAATGCTAATGTATAAAGAGAAAATAATCATATAATTCAACGGGCAACTGGATGCGTAGAGTTAGGAGGTGGACATCCAAGTGATCTAAGTCAGTCTCTTTTTGAATTTCCTGCGCAGTTACTTCAAATGCAATAGTGCTGTCGTCAACTTTAATCTATCAATATGCAACCTTCTAATTTTGAGCAGGCCACGTCATGCAGTTGTTGTTTGATAGCCGTTCAAAGTAGACAACCTCGTGAATTTTTGCGAAAATGGAAAAAAGTGAATTTCGTGTGCTGATTAAGCATTACTCTTTACGTAGAAAATTTGTCACTGAAACTAAGGAAAACTAAAAAAACTAAAAACTACGGGGACTCGGCACCATCAATTTCAATGCTTACGAAGAGGTTTACAGAGTTCTGTTGTGGTCGTACCATCACTAGTCACGCCGAACGTTCAGGTCGCCTAAAATAAGTGATTACGCCGGAAATCGTCGATAAAATGATATTGGACGATCGGAGAATGAAAGTATGTGAGTTGGCTCACGCTGTAGGTACCTCCGCTGAACGGGTACATCATATTTTATGCGAATATCTGACATGAAAAACCTTCCACGAGATGGGTGCCGCGATTTCTCACACTCGATCATAAGAGAATCGTGTGACCACTTCAAAAGAAGGTTTAGCGATGTTCAGCCGTAATCCAATCGAGTTTTTGCACCGTTTTGTTACTGTAGACGAAACATGAATCGATCACAATACGCTAGAGACCAAGGAACAATCGAAAGATTGGGATGCTTGGGGTTGACGTGGACTAGAGAGGGCCAATTAGAGTCTGCTTGCCAACAAGGTCATGGCCACAGTTTTTTGGAATACACGCGGTGTCATTCACATCGAAACCTCTAGAAAGGTAAAACGATCACTGAAGAATATTATTCAAAGCTTTCGGACCGATTCGTCGTTGATTTGAAGCAAAAACGGCCACATTTGACGGAGAAGATTGTGCTGTTTCATCAGGACAATGCACGTGTACACACTCGTCTAGTCACGATGGCAAAAATTCACGAATTGGGATACGAACTAGTTCCCCATCCTGCATATTCTCCAGATTTATCGCTCTGCAACTATTTTTATTTGGAGGGAATAAACAAATTATAAGAACGCTGGAGCTAAAAGGTGATTATGTAGAAAAATAAAATGTTTATTTGTTGAAAAAAATTTGGTTTATTCAGAAAGTCACTGACTTATTAAACCGCCCTCGTAATAATCGTGTTTTTGGAATAATTTTCTGCTTTTTGGCTTTCGAGGTATTTTTTCATTAAATTTAGTTATCTATCATGAAAATAGCGCTTCATTTCATAATTGCAACAATCATTATAATAACTTATTTTCATCTACAAAGATTACACTCGATACTGGAATTATTTTCTTTCGGAATTATTGAATTTGAAAGCGGATAACGATATTAGGTTTTCGCGAAAACTTTCACCGATGAACAGACAGAACGAATACAAATTGCTGGATCCCTGAAATGGTGCCAATCGATATCATGATCTGATTAAAACTCGGAATATCGATATACAGGGTGCACTTATGAATAGAAGTCTGAAATAATACATTTACGACAACAAAATTGAGTTTATCTGTTTTCTGTTTTGTATCAAAATGAAATTTGCTAAGACAAAGACCAATTGAGAATGAGGTGGTTAGTTTGCATTTTGAAAAATAATGTTTTATTTTATGAGAAAGTGACCGATATAATTAAAACTACCATATCTTTATTCGGGTTTTTCTTGAATGCAATATAATAATTGCGATGTTGGATCGTCTGCGTCTAATGATTTTATTCATGAAAGACATTTGTCATATTTTTCGAACGACTGTCAAAATTTTTTCGCGAATTTTCCTTTAAATTAAACAAGTTCCACGAAGAAATAATATATGGGCGATGTCAACCCAAATTATTGGGTCCATAATGATTCTAAAACTTCTATAGATCATAGTCGGCATCACTTGGAAGACTGAACCTTGCCATCGAGGCTGTCTCGGTCAAACAGAAAGGGAATTTGAGGAAATATCGCAGGTTATGTATCTTCTTATTATCTCCCTAGTCCTTTTCATGACCTTGCTTGCTATGTAAAATCTCTTCTTAGATTTGTTCAGACATATAAGAAGTATGATTGTTGAAATATTTTTCTGCTGGTTTTCTTTTTTCATTGTTACAGAGTCCTGTGCCAAACCCCCTTCCTTTCACCCTTGTCTTCGTTTGGAAATCATGGAATGCAAGAGGGGATGAAGCGGCTAAGCAGAAAAATCTTTGGTACTCGTTATGTACACACGACGCTAACATAACATGAACAGACAAGCTATTGCTAGTGCAATAGCGACAGGGAAACGAGTTTTTTCCTCAGGTTTTTTCACTCGTTTACTGAATCATATACAAGATAGTATGGTTCCCCTGTTACATTTCCTGAGCTCACACTTGTGTTTTTTCTGACACACTAAAATTCATTTTATGGTATTAACTTGTTTTGAAATCTTGAACTGAGAGTTGGATATTGAAAGAGTCCATGAGAATTGTAGCGCCTTTGAAGATTCTTTTCTACAGTTAGAATATTGTTTATGTTTGTGACAGTCAGTGCTAGGAAGTACTCGAGTACACTAACTAATTACTATTAGTGTACCCATTAGGGAATTAATTCGTTTTGAGAAAAGTATTCTGTATTCTGTACTCGAATACTTTTTGCAGGAAGTAATTGTATTAAGTACTCGTGATTACAATTCAGTACCCATGATTACAAAATGTACTCATGAGTACAGTTTGTAACCATGAGAACAATAACAGTACCATAAAATTTTCAATTTGCTGGGGGAATTCTGCTTTCAGCAATTTTGGCAGGTATAAACAAGCGATTTATAGATATCTTAACTTTGAATTCCACAGATGCTATTATAGCATCTGTTTTACGTCCTCAATTCAAACTGAGATGGTTCAGTTGCATAACGAAGTCGATTATATCAATTGAAGACATAACAAAAATTATCATCACGAGTGCTAGAAATATTGCTTCAACCTCACCCGGAGAGGAACTCGACCGGAGTTTTCCCCCCACCAATGATGATTTTTTCGACTTTAATGAAGAGTATTCCAGAGAAAATTCCAGTTCCGTCAAATTGTCAAATGTTTGAATGACAACCGGAAGAATTTTCAAATGTTGAACGACTATCCGAATTCGAAAAAACTTTTTCTGAAGTTCAACACAGTGCTACCTTCGTCAGCACCTGTTACTTGTGTACCTTTCATATTAAAACAATGAAACTTGATATTTTGTTTCACTGATATTCATTAGCCACTGTTAACCCATTATAGTGATATATAATAGTGATAACTGAGCTTCACCAACACAGGGAGAACTCTGTACTCACAAGAGTATTCATACAAGTATTCGAACAAATACTCAAGTCAAGTGCTCAGTATTCAATTACTTTTTCACGAAAGTAATCGAGTACCGTATTCGAATACTATTTCGAGTAAAATAATTGTACTCATACTCGAATCCTTTTTTTTGTACCCATCCCAGCACTGGTTTTAGTTAAGTCTAGGAATTATTAGGTTCAACTTCAACGGTTGAAACTTCAAGTTTTGAATGATACTGAGTTTTATTATTATTACTATATATTATTATTTTATTTATATTATGATTATATAGTAGTTAGTATTCAGAACTTAAAAATGACCTAAATATTGAACCCAGTCGTTTATTAATGTGTGTTACTACCCGTTCTGAACAGGGTGAGGCGTAATGGAAGGGCGTTTTTGAAATGAGAATATCTCAGCTGTTTTTCAACGTAGAACAATTTTATTCAAGTTAAATGAAAGTTTAATAGTTACCATTTGCTTTAGTCGATTCTCAAAGTTTTGCATTATCCGCTCTAACAAATCGGTGTTGATTGCCCTAACTTCTCTTGTGGCTTCTTTCAACTATTGCAGATTACGAGGTTTATCAATGTGGATAAACTGACCAAGTTTTTTTTCTTTAATATTTCGAAATGAATTTCCACAGAATAAATATATCGTCAATATCTTTGAATGTTTTCATATTTTCATCAATAATCGGTCACTTTTCTTCACATCATTTTGAAATTATTGAAGAAGCGCCAGTACATCATAACTAAGAAACTAAAATTGAGATTTACAAAGAATTAATGGAATCGTTCTGTTCAATTTCTATCGTGAATTTAATGTTCAAATGGATGGAATTAATGAAATTAAGAAATAAGTCTAATTGACGAGTAGTTCCAATGAAACATACTAAGATGTCGTCAACATATCTATACCAATAAAGAAATTTGGAAATGAGTGGATGTGTATGAATTTTCTGTTCAATATTATTCATAAAAATTTCTTTTAAAAGTGGACTCAAAGGATTTCCCATGATCAAACCATTTTCACTACTGTAATAGATGTTGTTGAAAGAAAAATAATTTTGTTCAATGCAAACGTCCAACAGATTCAATATTTCTGATTTAATTATGTGGTTAACATGGTTCGAATTCAACATGTTTTCGATTAATATTTTGACATCACCTGGAGGAACACTTGGGTATAAATTCTCAACATCAAACGAAATAAGTTTTGCGTTAGGTGGTAGGTTAACGTTTTTTATGTTATTTATCAATTCGAAAGAATTTTTTATAGAAAATTTTGATTTGAATGAACAATAATTTTTAATGATATCTATAAGGTAGTGCGACAATTTCACGGCTGGGGCTGTAACGTAAGATACGACTGGTTTAACGGGGTTATTTACTTTATGCAATTTAATGAGTGAATACAGTTGAGGTGGTTGAGGGTTTGGTAAAATTAATTTGTATTTATCAATTGCTTTAATTAAAGATTTTGCGTCATTTATTGCAATTTTAATTTTTTGATAGATTCGTTAACCTTTCTGATACTAATTTCACAACTGATGAAACAAATCTCTTGGAGAAAGGTTTCAAACACAATATTAAATCAAACAAGATAAAATCTGATTTAGAGGAACTTGGCATAGATACTGAAATTAGAAGCATTAGAAATAAATAGATACAAACATTCGGACAAGCTTTTGAATGAACAGGTAGATGTGAATTATTCACCCCTACTTAACTTGTTTAATTAGTTTTTATTACCTTTCATACTGAGACGACCCAGAACCGGGGTCAATTTTTTTTTGTTAATTTGCTAAAACTATCCATATATTTCTTGGGTTTTATCTAAGTGAATTTTATTATCAATTGTGATAACTGTATTTTGTAGATCTACCTGCATAACATTTCATATTGTTCCTCTGAATTCAAATTTACAGTGAAAGGACGGTCATTTGCCAGAATGATTCAATAATTATATTTTAAATTCTCAATATAGTAGAATATTACGTATTCTTAAGGCAGCTTAAAATCACCCAATAATGTAAACACAGACACGAAGGAATTTATCTAACCCAAATAAGAAGTGAGTGATGTGATATTAAAAATTAATAGAGTTAACGAAATTTAGGAAATAACAGCTTCAAAAAATGAAGTTTTCAAGGGATTAATTGGATTAATTCAAATTTTTGCCGAACTAACACATTGAGCAGGGAAACATCGTAATATTCGCAACCGTAATTCTAGATTTTCTCAGCAATTGTCGAAAATCACGTACCCCGTTGAAAATTTGCTACACACAAATGCGCCTCGTGAAATATTTAGTATTAATGGAAACCGCCTGGTGAATTTGAGACTAGAATTCCATCTGAGGTCCCGAAACATGTGGCTTTACATAAATTCATACGGATTTTGTGGCTCCGAGCACAGGGGTGACTTACTAAAATTCATTGGTGTCAGGCACAGACCAGTTTTACTTTCCATTCTAAACAGGGTGACGCGTTATGGAAGGGCGTTTTTGAAATGAGCATAACTCAGCTGATTTTCAACGTAGAACACTTTTAATTAAGTTAAATGAAAGCTTAAATGTTACCATTTAGTGTAGAAAGAGTGAAAATGATCATGTTCTGAAAATAACATTCGCAATGCATTGCTGTTTTCGATTCTCAAAGTTTTGCATAACTCGCTCTAACAAATCGGTATCTTCTCTCAACTCTTGCAGATTTCAAGGTTCATCAACGTAGACCTGAACCTTTAGGTTTTCCCACAAAAAATAATCACAAGCAGTGAGATTCGGGGAACGAGGGGGCCAAGGCACATCACCAAAACGAGAGAATACATGACCAGCAAAATGAAACGCAAAATTTCCATTGAGGCTCTGGCTGAATGTGCGATGGCACCATCCTGTTGGAATCAAACATTTCTTCTGTTCAGTCTTCGTGTCGCAATTCTGGGATGAAAAAGTCCTCCAGCATGAAAACATATTGCTCAGAGTTTACAGTTACGTTTGCCCTTCTCTCATCTTTGAAAAAATACGATCCAATGACACCAAGACGACTCATTTCGCACCAAACGGTGACTTTCTCACTGTGAAGTGGGGATTGATGTAGTTAGTGGGAAGTTTCTGTTGACCAATATCGACAGTTCTGTTCATTAATGAAAATAAGCCTCATCACTCCTCATTATCGCTAGTTAATTTTCATCAGCGATAATCATTTGCGTTCTCTTAGTAAACTGCTGGCGTTGTGCAAAATCTCCTTCATTCAGGTGCTGGACAACCCTGAGCTTATAGGGATGAAAGCGGAGGTCTTGGTGTGAAATCTGCGAACAACAACTCATTCGTAGTGCTGTAGCTCGTTTTCGGACGGAGCGCCCTGAGCTCTGAATTATTGCTCGTCTCACTCTTTCTACGAAAACTGGTGTCTTTACACTTCAGGGGCGACCTTGAGGTTTCGGATTCATTGCGCAGATGCTCCCGAATATAAATACTCTTCAACTGTGAACGCACAGTGGTTCTTGTCCAGATAACTATTGTGAACTAAATGGTAACTCCTCCTGAGTCGAATGACCTCAGCCGCTCCCCCCTACACACTCACTGTTACGTGTACTACCCGTTCCAAAAACGCCCTTCCATTACGCACCACCCTGTATTTTGCCGTCGAAAAGTTTTCTTCATTTCATGTTGCTGGATTTATAAGGATTGTCAAATTTCCATGGTTCAGAACGGCAGCTAAGTGAAATATTGCTCGACTTGACAATTCTCTCAACTGTGTTTTGCGAATTTTACAATGGATAAAAATATCGAACAAATTTTATATTGCAAAATGTTACAACGGAAAATTTGCCTCGCTCTGGTCGACCCTCAACAGATGCTTTTCTTTTTATTTTTCTGATTGCTTTCCTTCCACACCCACCAATCGAAGTTCTGTTTCTAGTTGTTCCTCGGGTTTTTGGGGAAATGAAAATTACGTTTGGTTCACCTGTTTCAACTAATTTTCCTGAGCTTACACTCCATGTAGGCTTTTTTGTGATATTTCTCGATCTGCCTATTTCAATCCACTGCTGGATGTAGGCTTTTCCCATATTGAACCATTTCTTTCTGCTAATAGCTTCTCTCATCCAAAGAAGACCCGCTAATTTTTTAATATCGTCTCTCAACCTTGTGTTTGGCCTGCCGATACTCCTATGCCCCACTCTTGGCATCCATTCCATGAGCCTCTTGGTCCACCGATTGTCATTTCTTCGAGCTACGTGACCTGCCCATGACCACTTTAGTTGAGCTGCCCTCTCCATGACATCTGTCAGCTTGGTTTGTTCTCTTATCCATGTATTTCTTATGCGATCTGATAGTTTAATATTTAATATTATTCTCTCGTGGGCTCTTTGGGTTTTCGTCAAGTTTTGGGCCAACTTCTTAGTAAGACACCATGTTTCGGCTCCATATGTAAGCACAGGAAGAATGCATTGGTTGTAGAGGTTTTTCTTGAGGTTGTGGGGTATGTCTGATGTCAGGACATGTTTTAATTTGCCAAATGCCGCCCACGAAAGGCACACTCTTCGTGTAATCTCGTCAGTCATGTTGTCTTTTTTAGTAGTTAGTTTTTATTCCAGGTATATGTAGTTTTCGACATTCTCTAGTTGTTGACCTTCTACGTGGATTACGGGGTTATTGTTTGTGTTAGTCATTATCTTCGTCTTGCTGATGTTCATTTCTAGGCCAACATTTTTTGAATGGTTGTTCAAGTCTAGGATCATATCTTGTAATTCTTGGACGTTACTACTTATTAGTACAATATCGTCGGCAAAGCGTAGATGATGTAGAAGTTCGCCATCAATGTTGATTCCTTTCTTATGCCAATCCATTTCTCTAAAGATTTCGTTCAAAGCTGCAATAAATAGCCCCGGTGACACTGTATCTCCTTGTCGAACACCTGGTTTTATTGGAATGTCGTTGGTTTTATTCCATAACTGGACATGCATTATGGCGGAAGAATAGATGTTTTTTATCAGGTTCGTGTATCTGCTGTCCACTCTACATGCATTAAGAGAATTAAGGACTGCCCAAATTTCTATACTGTCAAAGGCCTTTTGGTGGTGTATAAAGGCTATATAAAGATCTAAATTATACTAATTGCACTTTTCTATTAGGTGTTTAATTGCATGAATATGATCCAGCGTACTGAACCCAGTTCTAAATCCAGCTTCTTCACGGGGTTGCTGGAAATCTATTTTTCCCGTTAATCTTTTGGTAATTATTTTGGTGAATAATTTATATAGCTGGGATAAAAGGCTTATTGGTCTATAATTACCAAGGTTTCTTATGTCGCCTTTTTTGTGGAAAAGAATTACTTCAGCCTCAAGCCATGCTTGGGGGACTTGACTTTGATCCAAGCATTTGTTGAACAATATTACCAGTTCTTGTTTTAGGCGAGGACTTCCACATTTGAGCATTTCTGGAATTATGCCATCTGGTCCAGCCGCCTTGGAATTTTCAAGATTATTCAGGGCTGAGTTTAATTAACAGTAATTTCGGGAATATCCTCAGAACTGACATTACATTTTTTTCTCTTTCCATCTTCCATTTGCTGTGCGTTTGGTTGTAATTTGGAATCATATAATTCTTTATAAAAGCTTTCTATTAATTTGAGCATTTGATCTCTATTTGTAATGACCTTCCCAGGTTTGTCTTTAAGTGATGTCATTTGTCTTCTTCCTATACTAACATGTCTATTAAAAATTTAATTGTCTCTTATTCCAATATATAAATAAAAAAGTTTTTCCAAAGTTTCAATAACGTATATCACTGATGAAAAAATTGTGAAAGAACAAAAGTCAGTCGTATGTGTACAAATAATTCAAAGAAACTTTCTAACCGATATTAACAAGAAATTCTCATTTAAATATATCAAATTAAGATGGCATTATAACACACCAAGACCCGGTCCTGCCAGCAACTATTCAACCGATCCAAGGGTATAATTACAAGAACCGCATGAGAATAATTTACCGGGTGTTCTATCTTAAACCGTATTAATATGCCAAGACAGTAGCGACTACCAATTATTGTAATTAATTAACTATGGGAAAATCAAATATAATTGAGTGACTTCAAGAATATTTTACGCCGTTTTATTTAATAAACGTCGGACAGTGTATAATTTATAAAAAAAAAGTGTGAAAGACGAATGTCAGTTAATGAGAGAGTCGATAAGCATGTTTCTGTTCATCCATCACGCGGTATCATATTCGCGCTTTTTGCGATGTTCCTCGGGCTATTATCGATTTTAGAGACTATCGATGATTGGCAGAGCAGAACGAAAGGCTACCGAGTAAGTGGACATCTGTGAACAACTTGAATACAACATAATTTTGCTGGAGCTAGTTTTTCTTGTTGAGGATTATGATATATTCATCAGACTATAATTCAAGCGATAGAAAACCAATGCACCGAGTGAAGAAATAAACAATTAATCAAGTATCTCAATTCTCCGAAACTCCCAATATTTGTGTAATACCTCTAAGGAAAACTCAAATAATGATGAGTAGCCCTCAAGGCCGTTTACGGGTTTTCTTCTGATCAGATATCGTATTCCAAAGAGAAGATACGTTGGAGGATGACGCTTTTGACCTGGCATGGTTCAAAATCTGTTAATATAACAAAACCATGTTTCATTGTTGTCTGTTTCGATCTACCAATGATAGAAACTACCCTAGATTGTTTCAGTATCTAGGCGAAAGGGTTGACAGGATCCAAATACAGCATTCGTTAGCTGAGGTGATCATAATGCGGGACTTCAACTTCCACAACATCAACCTTCGATGAGTCAACAAAATTTCTGAGAATATAACCGATTTTCCCAATACTCTCGATCTCTTTCCTAATTAAAATAATAATAATATACTCTCTATGTACCTGACACACAGTCCTTGACCGATTATTGGTCATCACTATGGTCGAACCCCAAAGAACATAATAAAGATGCGGAATGGATCGCGAAAGAAAAACAAGACTTGATATCATATATATGGAAAAATCACAACAGTAGTTAGAGTGACCAACAATTGGAAGGCCACAGGTATAGATAATATCGATAACTTCTGGTACAAGAAGTTTGATAAGCTCCATGGAGCCCTAGCTCACGTATGTTCTTTAACATCCCAGGAAAACACCAACTTTCCTAACACAAGGCTCAACATATATGCTACCTAAAAGCGATTGAACACAGGATCCTTCTCAATATAGGCCAATCACTTGCCTGCCAACACTCTACATAATACTCACCTCGTGTATATCTGCAATAACAAAATGCATCCAGCCCTGGTAGAATTCTTGAAAACAACAATGCCACACTGGCGCACGTCTCTGCAGGTCAACATGAGCAATAAGTCAATTAAAACCGACAAGGTACCCATACGTCGTGGAATTTTTCAAGGAGACTCTTTGAGTCCACTATGGTTCTGTTTAGCTATGAACCCATTGTCCTCACTGCTCAATAGAACAGGATACGGATTTACGATAAAAACAGATAGAAACTATCATACAATCTCCCAAATAATATTCTTCGAACAAGAAGCATTTGGATGATCTAAAACTTAAATGACTTCCATCACTTTATCGATGATAACTTTCAGCGATTCAGCATACGAAATTCTACTATTCAGTATTTATTGGTGCTAATATACAGAAGTATTCACACACGTCATATCACAGAAAAATAACACTGAAAAATTACAAACGACTCTGATAACCCTTCAAAAGCAACCACAGCGAATAGAATTCAGGTTGTCAATTCTGAAAGGTTGAGTTTAAAATAATCATCAGTCTTATTCAAACATTCTATAATTAAAAGTTTCTTGATTTTTTTTTAAATGATGCCACAGAAAGTCTATGCATACAAACAGGTAAAACATTATATAATTTGTAACACAGAAAGTTCGGTCCATTCTGCGACTACCTCAACCTATAAAACGAGATTCTTACATTATCTTTGCCTCTGGTACTATAAGAATGAAACTGACTATTTAAAGTTACTAATTGTTGGTTTCTATGAGCATAGAATAGACACTCAAGTACAAACAAGCAAGGGAGAGTCAGTATATTCAGTTTCCTGAAAGAATTTTTACAACAATCTCTAAAGCGAACAATTCTCACCGATCAAACTCCTTGCAATTTCCCCACATGAGGTTACTGTATCTCAAATGTGTCTCAATAAGGGCAAAATAGGTAGTTCTCAGTACCCTTCTAGACAAAGAGCATGCCAAACTTCGCAAGAGAAATGCATTCTTGCACATCACAATGAACCCCCCAAGTGTGACGCGAATCCAAATGGACTCCCAAAAAAAGAACACTTTCAGCCTCAACAGCTCTAACACCAAACACAACTCTCTCAGTCTTGTTGTTGTTCATACTCAATAAATCACCCGAAAACCATTCCAAGGCCCTCGACTCCGTATGCGCAAACTTTTCCACCAAACTATCATTAGGTACAGATACCGTAGTGTCCTCATCAAACAGAATGTGAAGGCATCCGCTTAGGTAATCCGGAAAATCATTAATAAAGGTGAGAAATAATGAAGGACCCATCACAGAACCTTGTGGTACTCCTCTCTCCTAACCCGAGAAACAGCCATTCTCAAAAACCGTTTGAAACCATTTAGAAATGAGGAAATAAGTTTACAACAACATCAGAACCGAGTGAGTCACGCTGTCAAAGGCCTTAGTAAGATCCAAAAACAGAGAGTGCATAAAAACTTAATTTAAAACAATTGAGCGTGTTATTGATGAACTCAAAAATGGCATCCGCGGTGTTCGTGCTTTTCTTAAACCGAATTGGTGCTGTGAAAGAAGCATATTTTCCTCAACAACAAACTATTTGATTACAAAGAATTTTTTCGAAGACTTTTGAAAATATCGGCACTAAAGAGATAGGACTATAATTGGATACATCATTAGTATCTCTTTTCTTGAAAACAGGAATCACTTTTGAAACCTTTAATACTTCCGGAAAGATGCCATCAGCAATACATTTGTTAACAAGATGTGTAAGCGCATAACAACACTATTGATATTTCTCTTTATCAACACCACGGAGAAACCATAAAAGTCTTGAGACCTGCTACTCTAGAGAGATTTGATCGTGTATCTCACCTCTATAAAACTAACCTCCCTAAATGAGAAGTTGAGTCCAGGAGGCAACTCTTTCTTATATAGTTCATCCGAAGAAAATTTCTGAGGTCTAATATTATCAATGGCTTGATTAGTACATTAATGAAGTGTTCACTGAAGATTCGGCTTTGTAAGTGATAAATTTGGGACAAATTCTTTGTTTATCGTAAAACACATTCATGAGGACTGACAAAATCGAGCACTGTAAACGAACTGAATGACAGACCGCGTTCAAACAGTTGTGCCAACTCAGCAACAACAAAAATGCTGACATTCGTTTCAAGCTGATTTTTTTGAAAATCAAATCCCGGAACAGAATCTATGTTCATGAAACAAATTTAAGAAAAAAACGTTCAGCACGGGGAACGTCAAAGCTCAATTAAAACAACAATATTAAAAAACCCTTCATAATTTGAGTGTTCTTCCCAAATTCCGAAATTTTCTTACCCGTACTTGACGCGACATAATTTCTCAACGCATCTGTCAAAATCACTGTCTAGCTCCTCTGCAAAATATCTTCTTAACTTCAGTTATTTCTCGGAATATTCATCGAGTTGCGTTTGCCAACACGAATTTGCATATTCTCATGATCTCATGCAGTACCTACAGGAGTATAGGTTTCATTAATCACGATGCATATAATTTATGAACGCAACCACGAAGGTATTAATTGGTGGTTACCTCGTGTAAGAAGATGAGGAAACATGCCATGAATTTCTTTCGTCCACCCAGGGACTCGATTCTTGTAAATTATGAAAGATGACGTGGAAAGTTAAAGTGAAGAATATACGAAGCCTGTTCAAAATGTATATTCCATTTTAGATTCTTTTGTGGCGTTATGTCGGTATTTATATTCTTCTCTTATGCTGACAAGGCTGGCTATTTTGAATATTTAGTTAATTGTTTACAGCTACATCCTCCATTTCAAAAGTTAACGAACAGTTTTAAAAAACCGTACTACTAGTGCTATGTGTTGTATATTGTATCTGTCGATAACTTGGTATTTCATTGACAGCTGTTGAAATATTCATGACATATGTCAACAACTTGACTTATTGACGTAATGTTTATTAGTGCGTTAGAGCTGCAATTGAATTTTGAGTTAAACTTGGTAAATCTTTTTCCTAAACCCACCAAATGCTACAAACTGTACATGGTAATGATTGTCTATCCTGTAAGCAGGTGTACGCGATACGAATCGGGTAAAACGACCCTGAATGATGACGAAAGATCAGGCAATCTCAAAACTCATTGGTGAAATTTATTAAAATGAAATTAGATATTCCTCAAACAACTGTATATAACACAGATACACAGTGTTGGGCCTTACGAAGGTTTGTACCACACAAACTCACTGTCGATCAAAAATTTAATCGAATTGAACATAGCTAAGACATCATTAAGAGTGTTCGGAAGCACCCAAACTCTTGAAAACGATTTCGAGACGTGGTTTAAACGGTGCAACTCAAACTATGAGAACTCCAGATATTGAGGAATCAGTTCTGAATTGTATTGATTTGAATCCTCATGCGAGTACAAGAAAATTGGAGATCAGTTGAATATTTCACATGTTCTAGTTTGGAGGATTCTCAACGACTTTTTATTGTACCCGTTTCATATTCAACGCGTCCAAACTCTACTTCCTCGAGATTTTCCTTCAAGACTGAATTTCTGCTGATGGTTCTTAGATAAAATTAGAGAAACTGCTCATTTTGGTAGTGAAATAATGTTCACACACGAAGCTAACTTTTTGATATCTGCTATCACAAATTATCACAATAATCATTATTGGGCTGAGGAGAACCCCAATTTGATTGAAGAATCTCATCATCAAAAACAATTCAATTGGAAATTATTTGATTGGGCTATTTTTTAGCCTAACAGACTAAACGGTCCCGCTTATCGACAATTGCTTGAGGATGAGTTACCTTTATTGCTCGAGGATGTGCCACTTTGGGTGAGAAACATAATGTTATTCATGCATGACGGGACACCAGCACATTTTAGTGGAGAAGCTAGGGAATTCTTGAATAATACATTCAACAACCGATGGATAGGTTGGGATGGGCCAGAACCATGGCCTTCTAGGTCCCCAGACTTAAATTGTTAAGACTTTTTCTTATGGGAATATCTCAAAAGTTTAGTTTATACCACTCCAGTGAATACAGTAGAAGAATTGAAAAATCGAATAACCTCTTGTGACACGATAAGAAATACCCCAGGAATATTTCAAATAGTGCGTGATAATATGCCACAGAGGACAGAGGCCTGTATTCTTGCAGGGGAGGTCACTTCCAGCAATTTATTCAGTTTTTAATTGTTCTTTCTTTTAGTTTGATATTGGATAAGTATAAATTGAGTATCAGAAGACAAGCTATCAAAATAAAAGCGAATTTTGGGCATACCTATCGAGTATTTCTATTATTTTTTTTTATTTAGCGATTAACATACAATTCAAATAATTCAAATTCAATAATTTTCTACTCGAAAACGGTTGAAGATACGAAAAAATTACATGTGTCAAAAAAGTTTCTAAATTGAACGAAAATGACGAAAATTGATTTTACGCTGATCAGTGGCGTACTGCAAGAAAGATTGAATGGGCATAAGGAGACATGGCTTCGGATAAGAAAACACCTTTTGAATTTCAGTTAAAATCTAGGACGTGTAAAGATGGAGGCTGTAAAAAATTGCAGGAGAGGAGAAAATTTCAACACCCTGTAGCTCCGTTACGGAGCTACAGGGACCTATGTTTATATAAACTTTTTTCTCGAAATTGCAAGTAGATTTACCCCGTCAAGTTGTGACATACTATTATGTAACACCCTGTCTAAGTCACTGGTTAAGATAATTACCATATTGTAATAATTTGTACAATAAAAAATGATATTATTCACAATCAAATTCACGATTTTTTGTCGCCCTGTATATCGTTGAAGTTGAGAGTACATTCATTTGAGCTTAGTAGGTTTTCATAATATTTTGTTGGTTAAAAGTTTCCAATCTTGATTCGTAGGCGGTGAACGAAAAATTGACCGAAACGCACTTCTGGAACCCTTCACATTGAACATCCTGTACCTCGCAAACGAACCAAAGCTGTGTATTTCTTGAAGCAAAATTGAAATGAGAGGCTCAAAAAACAACTTCTTCCAAAAGCTTGACATTTGTTCATTTCAAAACCATTATTGATATCACTGGTCAACAACAGAAAATGAATCACTGGGAGTTAATTTGACGTCGCTGCTTATAAATATATCCTTAGTTGTTTTATATCAGCTCTTGTTTACGAGTTGTAGGTTTTATTGAAACTCTACATTTGTGGGTAGTATATGTTTGAAGAAAGCCGTTTAAATGTGACACAGTTTGTATGTGAAGCTTACGAAGATTACTTTGGGCATGAAAAAGATAGATAGTAAAACTTTGCTTTGTAAAAGCCCCGTTAGTTAGGCCAAAACTGAATGGAAGAAGAAGAAGAAGATCTCTGTGTTCGCATTTATAGCCAGAAGCTTGAATTTAATTCACGAACGCAAAAATCAATCAGAGGAGCTTCAGAGATCCTTAATACGAAGTAATAATAACATTATGCAGTCGTCTTCCCGTCATTAAAGCGGCCTGAATATAGGTGCGTTCAGTTACGTCATGCTCTTCTTCTTTCACGCGCGACTTGTGAGGTCCCGCCAGGGAAACAATGAGATGCTGACTTATTAGAATTGAGAGCTTCTTTTAATGGCTATATCGGTACGCCACCAGATAGTTTTACCAACGACCACTGAGGCGCTCGTAATCATTCGAAATCTGTCATTACTTTTTCCTTAAAATTTAAATGTCATATCTTGACATTTGTCATAATTACGTCAATGTTTACGTTCAGCTCCGTGCGTGTTTTTACGATTTTAAGAATGAATCTATATTGCGTTAACGAGCTGTAAAACTAGTGTTAAAAATGGAAATAACGATTGGAAAGCCTTGGAAATGTGAAATGAAAGAAAATAAACGAATGTGGCAAAAGCGCTCTAGAATTCCATGTCGAAATCTTTCAAGGGTGACGAATGGAGAGGCAGGTCGTCAACATTAAGGTGTTATTCACTAAGATGATAAAGGATGACTCCATAAAATATCTCGAGTTACAGGGTATCATCAGTGATCGACAATACGGTTTCCGCAAACAACTATCGACTGGTGACCTGCTTGCACACGTTGCGCATTTGTGGACATCAACAATCGAAAAGCATGGTGAATCAAGAGACATTGCTCTTGATATCTCGAAGACCTTCGATAGGGTTTGGCACGGAACCTTGACTAATATACCATCACTAATTTTGAAGCCGTTCTTCTACAAATACCCCACCACTTTTTCTCCCCCCTTCGGTCTTGAAATTAAATACCCTCTCACCTTTACTATTTTTTAGTCTCATTTAATTATGACTGATCTTCTAGACACGCAATCCGTATAGGATAAGGATTTGGACTTGAGATGCAAATTAAATAAAAAAAAATTAACTTACCTAAAATACCATCTATTGAGTGATTCTTTCGTTCGGCGTCGTCTTTCCTACCGCCTCGGAGAAGTCGACTAATCGAGCTGACAGAGGGCGCTGAATTTTTGTCACAAATGCCCTCCTGAAACAAATTTTACATCTACAGAATACTGAACGTACTATACTTGTTCAATAATTCCGCTCATTTTTACAATAATTGTATTTACAATAAATGCTTATAGCTATAATTTTGGTGTGTGTCAGAAAAAACACAATCGTAAAAAACAAGCGAGGAAATAGAATACCAGCGACAAAAACAGAACATGTCTGTTCCTTAATCAGGCATCTAAACTCGCATCATGCCTCCTACGATTGCTCCCAAAGTGTGAGCACAGGAAATGTAACAGGGGAACCATACTATCTTGAGTATGATTCAGTAAACGAGTGAAAAAACCTGTGGAAAAAACTCGTTTCCCTGTCGCTATTGCAGTAGCAATAGCTTGTCTGTTTATGGTGTTAGTGTCGTGTGTACAAAAAGAGTACCAAAAATGTTTCTGCTTATCAGCTGCATTCTCTCATTGTCATCTTGCACTTCATGATTTCCAGGACTTCTTCACGAAGACAAGGGTGAAAAGGAAGGGGGATTGGGACAGGAAAAATCTGTAACAATGGAAAAAGAAAAACAGCAGAAAAATATTTCATCAAAACATACCTAACTCTTATATGTCCAAACTCACTTGAATCAAAGAACTCTACTAATGCTCTTCTGTGCTCAGGAAACATCTCATACATCTTTTGGGGATGAAGCCCTACATGGGTGTAGCCCTTTCCTTATCAACATACCCCATAGAAGATAAACACTAAGGGGAAGCAAAAACTAATCTCATAAATAGACTTAAAATTCTATACCCAGTTAATGAAATTATCTGAAACGGAATGAATTTCTTGAAAACCACCCGTAAAATGGTCAATAGGACAATTGAGGACTAAATGTCTTATTGTTTCTTCAGCTGCGCCACAATCACATGCCGGACTTTCTACACTATTCCATTTGAACAACATACTAATATTATGACCATGTCCTGAGACGATTTAATGTTTACCAATCTTTCCTATATATATCGAAACCTGCAAACCTTTTGGAATGATCCTCTATGAGAACTTTATTAAAAACATCAACTTCCTGCCATTCAGTTTTCCAAAGATCAACAGCCTTCACCCGTGTACGCAAAAAGTCATTCGACCAAATAGATTTCCTAGATTTCAATCTCAGGTTAGATGGATTTTGAAGATCTTGAATTATCGGAAAAACTTCTGGAAATCAGTGATACTTCCCCCAAGACGATTTAAGAGCTAATTTCTTGCGAATATGGGAAGGAACTATATTACAAATAACCGGAAGCCATGGGATAGCAGTTGAACTGATATATCCAATTATAACTCCCATAGAACAGTTCAACTGAGAATCAATCTTATTGACATGAGCACTATTCAACCACACCTGACAGCAATATTCTGCTGCTGAAAATACTAAAGCTAAAGCAGTAGTTCCCAAAGTAGAGACTCCGTCACCTCAATTAGATCCAGCTAGTTTATGTAGTATATTGTTTCCTGTTTTCAACTTTTGACATAATTCATCAATATGAAATTTGAAAGTCAAAGAACGATCAAGCCTTACACCAAGATATGTTGGAGTGAAATTATGAGTTAATAGTGATTGATTGAAGAATACTCTTAGTTTCCTATCCTTCTCATGATTATTCAGATGAAAACAAGAAACCTCAGTTTTCGAAGGATTTGGACATAAACGCCATTTTTGAAGAAAATGTTCAGAATTTCTTAATCAGAAGTCAGTGTTTGTTCAATTGATTCGAGGTCAAAGGGTCGAAAAACCAAAGCAATATCATCAATATAAATAAACTTTGTAGAGGAAGTTTCAGAAATGTCAGACATATATAAATTGAAGAGAAGAGGTGAAGGAACAGATCCCTGAGGTAGGCCATCATTTAGAGTGTAAAATCTACTGCTTTTCTCACCGATAAAAACTCGAAGTCTTCTATCAGATAACATATTTTCAATCAACTTTAGAATTGAACTACTTCAAAGAGTTTATAAACTAAACCATCCTTCCTAACTGTGTCATACGCCGAAGAGAGATCTACAAATACAGCGCCTATTTTAAGTTTAGCCTGAAATCCTGTCTCAATGAGAGTGGATAAACCTAAAACCTGATCAGAACAATTCCAGTTTTTTCGAAAACCTCCCTGAGAAGTGGACAGAGCTCTGTCAATGATTGGTTCTAACCTCTGATAAAGAAGTCTTTCTAAAATTCTGACAGAAACAGAAAGTAAGCTGATAGGTCGATAACTACTAGGAAGTTCTGGATTTTTCCCAGGTTTGAGAATGACAATAACTTTAACCTTTCTAAATTCAACGGGAATACTACCTGAGCTGAGTATGTCATTGTAAAAGGATAGTAATAACTTTTTAGCGTTATTCATAAAATTCAGGGAAAATGCCATAAAATCTTGGAGCTTCACGAACTTCTATTCACTGAAGGCTTAGGGTTAGTTACTTCGGTAGCTCCGTAGCTCATCATATGTCTCATGACAACAATGTATTAGTACACAAAACAAGTTTTAGTGTGGTAGCTAGGATCACTCTTAGGTATTTAACCTGTTGTGGAAGACGAAGTTCTTAATTGAAGAAGACTGGTTTTCCATAGATTCCAGCTTCTTTTCTTTCACAAACAGCGCCATATCTCTCTTCCTACATATGTTCCACACCAGTTGTCGAAAACAAGGTTCCATAGCACTGGTAACAAAATTCTAGCTACCTCACCTCTTACCTTGAATTATTCTACACTAATTCGTACAGTTTTCTTTAAGAGTATGTTAGATATCCATATGTGGGGGCTACTTTCCCGACTGAATCTATTTTAGGAATGAGCTTATCATAAGATGGAGCATCTCTATTTGACAACACCAAGTATGATGAGGTGTGGCTAGTATTTAACATCACTTTCATATGCATACCACCACGGATTACTTGAAACGAAGATTTCAAGTGACATACATTAATTTTGAAACTGAACAGAGATAATCACATGGGACTTCATCAATTTTATGATATTGAGACTGCATCAACATTGAAACTGAAAACTTACCTTGATCAATCTATCCCTGATCTCCCAGGAGAATATTGCGGGATTATCCTTCTTCAATTTCTCTATCTTCGCTTCAACTTCCTGCGTTGCAACTCTTGGTTTCGAGCCGCCAATCACGCCAGGTCTAATACTACCAGTTTCTTGATATCTATTCAGTATTTTAGACACGCACCCATGAGATACTCTTAGTTGCCTTGAGATCACGCAAGGACGAATTCCAGCAGCTGCCATCTCCACTATTTTCAGTCTGATATGGTTTGGTAGAGGACGACCATTGATAAAAACGCCTCCCAATTGGTTGACCCTTCCTTGACCTGCAAGAAAGATGATCGAATGGTTTATCAAGGCAACATAGTTAGTAACGATATATGTTCGCACCAAACTTTGATTATCTACAATTGATTCTACTTAAAACATGGATAGTTCTATGAAATCCTTATCGATGGCTGTGAAGGTAATTAATCGACATAATTCCCTAACAAGCTTTGGATTCCAGGTTATGCAGATATCCGGTAGATGATGTTGAGGTTTTATTTCTAGATAATGTAGTACATTCTATTCCACGTCATAGTTGTTTAAATTCACGATATAACTGTAGCATTTTAATTGTGCGTAAGGATCAGAGTGATAGCAGCAGTTCCGTAATTGATAGTAAACAATAAAATTTTGTTCTGAAAGCAATAATAAATGAATAAGTACGAAAGATTTCGCGAGATGATTCCTAAAGCCTTTTGATGAATTTTATTCATTTACACCTTGTATATTATTTTATTCCAGCTTCTATTGCGTGAAATATAGCCCTCGTACTTCTGAATACTAATTGTTAATGATTTACTAAGCAGTTACGAACATCAGAAATCAATTTCTAACCTCACTCTTTCTAGACCACAGAATATTATTTACGGGGTACCCGTCTGGAATGTCGTAGTACTCGGTCGCAAGCAGCAATTTTCACGATTTTGTAACCGCCGTGAAACACCTCCGCAGTCGTCCTCCTGTCAAGATCGACAACAATTGAATTAACCGACACGTCCCAAAGCGACCGCATGGAACGCACCATCTAGCATGCCCTGAGCTGGACCCAATGATTGCGGTACGCGAAGTAGGCGTACGGACATTTAACGAAATGAAAAGCCGGCCCCGGCCAGCGGCCACTTTGATCTCGCTAATGTCTGTTTTCATCAACCAGATCCTACACCTGATTTGAATGGCATCGGCGGAGAGCCGTACGGTCATCTGGTTAATAATTTAAGCGCTTTTCTTTGCACTGTTATGACGCAATTAAGGTGCTTTCGAACGTGGCGGATTTGTGCGCTATTGGGTGGTAGAGAGTGTTCCTTTTATGGAAGGATTAGAGGAATGCGAGTTGTTTATAACGCTTTTCTTTCATATGTCAATGCATTTTTTCAAATATGCAAATGTCGCATAATACTAAATCATAGTCAAAAATTTGTTAACAAGCGTCTATAGGCGAAATGATTATGCAGAACTTTTTTCTTTCGATTACGATGAATAGATGCTGTTTTCGGATTTTGGTGTCTGTAACCTGACACGATGGTGCTTGATTTTTGAGTCATATTGAAAATTATACAATTACGCTTTTCCGGAAGCAACTTCAGTTTTCGCCATTAATTCTCTTTTATGTCTCCTGTCGATTCAAAACGGGTTTGCTGTTAGCCAACATGCTGGTCATCATTTATATCCCCACGACTATTTTAAAGTGCTTATACCACGAATGAAGTTTGTCACAGAAGAGGCAATTATCACCGCAAGCTTGGTTTATCAATTGAAACGTTTCTGTGAAAATTTCACCAAATTCAAGACAAAATTGAATGGCTCATGGTTCAATGCTTATCTCGAATTGCCTTAAAGCTAATCACGCTAGAAGGGTCAAGCGACCTCTGTGGGTCTTAGACGCAACTAGTAAGTCTTCACAAACTCTATGAATGCCTATGTTATGGGTGAAACACCTTGGTTTGTAATGAGCCTCATTTTTGTGTACTTCCTATCTTCTTTTAGCAATATGCTGAAACAACTGGAACATCAAATCGAAATGATGATGATGATAACAACATAACAATTGGGAACTAGTGTATAGGTAAGACACAAATGAAAGAGTAGCATGACGATTCAAAAATGGTCTCTCATTTGGTGATAGTGATAACTTTGATTCCAAAGCCATAACGATACTTTTTATGTAAGTATTTCTAGAAAAATGCTTCAGTTCAAGCAAATACTGTTCGTTTGGAAACAAATCTTTTGCCTGTAGCTTTTTTCTTATATCTACTCACAGACAGTTGTCGTCAGTAATCAAGATCTGGTATAAGGTGGTTCTTGAAGCAATTCAACGTGAAATCCTTGCAATTACGATAACTGGCATCTGTATTTGAGATCATGTATCCACAGCGTCTTCTTTCCAAGGCACCAACTCCCTATAATCTTCAAAATTAATATTCCTACCATTCCTAAGAAAATAGATAATTAAAGTCCCACTCGCAACACGCTTCAAAGAACAATATCGTCGTGTATCCTTGGCTTTAGCAGATCTCATCTTTGACGCAATTAGAGAAGTTGATTGTTTATATGATTTATTAGAGACAGGTTAAGTGCGTTTCTCAAAATAATTAGAGTACTTTGAGTAATCGAAAGGAATAATGTCCTTGCCAGTCATTTCTATGGTTGGAATATGAAGAAGGATCATCCGTAATTTGTGGGCAAATTGGAGGCAATTTTGATGTAATGGCAACGTTATTATTCACTTTCTCAATTACCTTAAAAACGAGTTCCGAAACCATGTAAATTTTCACAATTCTCGCAGATGCGAACGAGTCTTGTGGCTACGTTTATGTCGGGAAGGACGTGAGATTGGTAAAGAAGACGTAAATCTATGTTCGGAATACATAGAAAATTAAACTGTATAAGAATGAAGAAAAATAACGGGAATACTGCTTTCAATTTTAAAAGTATTCAATAAGGTTTCAAGATACTGAAGTCGGGGGTTTTCTTTCATGCGTCCTAATTAACCATGGTTCGCGAGAGCTATATAAGATGTGGACGGAAGCTTATGTGAATTGTCTTACAAAATGAAAAATCTCTTGTTATTTATCCGAATCTATTTCATCGCTTTCAAAGTATCCTCTCCCGATGTTTTACTTATGCCAAGTATTTTCTCATTCTAAATTGCATGCCAAAAGTTATAATCTTCAAAATTTGCGCTGATTCACGTGATTGAATTCCTTCAACCCATAACGATGTCCTTGAAGGTCTTTTCAGTTTGGAGAATAGCAGAAGCCACACGAAGCTAAATCTGAGGGAGGAAAATTTTTCATAAAGTCGCTTCATTGTCATATTGTCATATATATATATATATATATATATATATATATATATATATATATATATATATATATATATATATATATATATATAACTTTATGAAATTAACATGAAATTGGGACACAGATGTCAGTAATAGCACCAATATAAAACAAATGAGTCGCCTATATCGGCTATCCTTTAAAGTATTATGAGTCCAGCATATCTTCGACTCAAATTGGCACTTTACTGACATCATTTGCGAATTTAAATCGACTAGATTTCATTCGATAATATGGGAAATGCATAGGAGCTTATTTTTTTACTCATTTAGCAGCCCAAAAATTCAAATAATTAAACTTATATCCGATTGTGAAGCCTAATCAGTGTCAGTACATTGTTAGGTTAGGTCAGTTGTGAACGTGACAGTTTCCGTCAGATCGAATGGGATTATACTGTCTGTCAAGGTGATAACATCTACGAACTCAGAATTACCAACTTTAAATATGATTTCGACCATCGAAAATGAAAACGAGTAGAATAATATATTCAATTCCGATAAGGCATATGTGATTATTTTTCTATGACTCTGTCATTCTGGGAATCGAACGTCATTGTTATATTTATCACTGATGACAGAATAACTGAAACTTTTTAAATGCAGAATTGAAAGTAGTTTAATATTTCAAACTATGAGAGAATGTTAATAACATATGTTGAAAATCCCAGAAGAAACTGTGCTACAAACATTCCTAGAACCACCAAATTATGGTAATAGCTGAACTTTTATGATCAAGGTGATATATTTGCCAGTTTTCGTGTCCAACATAACCCTAAGGAATGTTACCTAATTTTTTCACATTTCCGGTTATCTCAAAACGACGTGATTCAGGTTTTAAAATTAAAATTCCTTCATCCCAAACCGCCTCCAAAAATCTTCTAACTTGATGTAAATTTAATTACATCCCACCAAACGTCGAGGTCACGAAAAGGCACAACGGAATACAAGTTTCTCCAAATTGAAGGAGTTTGTGTGGACATTTCCTGAAAATATTTAATCTCGGTTGACGCCGCGTCATCGGGAAAGATGTTTTTTAATATTGTATTTCGTTATACAACTCAGTTCCCTATTTCAAGTGCCGGAGAACAAAGAAACTCTTTCATGAAGTAAGTATTTAACAGAATTTTACGGCTTAATTATTTCTAAGAATGAGAACGGCGCCGCAGATGGCGCCTCGTTCGTTGTGCCGAACGTCATTGCGATACAAATGGTAGTTAATTTTTTTATTTTTAATTGGACGTTTCTGAATGAAATTGGAATAAAAATTAATTATTTCAGTATGAAGAAAATGGTTTTGTTTGTAATAAAGAGTGTTTTATCGAGACGAACAGCAGTATGTTGTGTACTCATTCCGTAAACGTGTTTAAGGTATTTATGTCCAGAGAACTGGACAAGAAAACACTAGAAATTCCAGCTAAAACAAGATAAACTACATGGAGTAAAAGAAAACTCAGCGTCAGTGTTAGCTGCCTCTTGTCTCGCTCACTCGTCCTGTTGTGCCCAAACAAAGCACCAGGACGCAGAATAGTCGCGTTTTCAGAAACCGCGCGAAAATTCAAAATTATGAACTCGTGAGACATGCGCGGGCGGACAATCACGAACCGTCACGTTGCTTAACATAACCTAATAATACGAGAAAAGCATTTATTAGTTATTTGACTTACAACGCGAATGCATACTGATTGTATTTTGTTTTTGCGTAATGTTCTTGAGTACTGTGTCCAAGAAGTAAGGTGACATTTGTACTTAGTCAGCGCGCGCAAATGGATTTGGGCCAGTGCTTTTATTTTTAGTTCGGTATGATTGTCTTTGATATTTGTACCAAGGTTCTTATTAAAATATTAATCAGACTCTGAGATACGCTTCGTTTTGTAAGCTCCTAGAAGTGAATTTTTCGATTTTTCTAATATCTGCAGATGTTAAGCAAAGAATTTGCATTAAATTTTGCATAAGAAATGAATTTTCTCTGGTGATTGATTGGGGATAGTGCCAAAAGCCTTTGGTGATGAAGCTATGTCAAAAAAAAGTTGACAAGTGATATAGAGTTCCAAAAAGGTAGAAATAAGCTTAGGTCCAAAAAATCAAAGATTTGGTCCTTGTAAATCGTCGATTGATAATTAGAGATTGATAACGTTGGGATTTCAAAAGGATCAAAAATACCATTTTGAAGGAAGTTACGGGATTTATTGTGCATTGGTTCTTTGTGACCATTTCACCAAAAACTTGACCCATATTGTTCCACAACCACCATACTTATTTAGCAAATTAAAAGCACCTCATCGAAGAAACATTTGTTTTGAAGAAGGTCAATCAGTTCTCATAACTACATTGCATCTGAAGGGGATTTTTTTGAACACGAAGAAGTTGATTTGGAAGAAAAATGAAGTAAATAAATGCCGAGTCATCTTAGTTTTTGGACACAGTAGTGAAGTGGTAAACTGGTAACTAATTTGGAGTTTTCTGTTGTTTTGATTTTACCTATCGTTATGTCGAAACGCAAGTGTTCATTTAATGTCAACCTATAAGTAAAGTACCCATTTTTCAAGTAAATTAACACTTCGTTGGATGTCTGATGCTAATAGCATCGTACAGAGTTTAGCGTATCCTATAGTGGTTCTGGTGATATTGAACAGCTTTTGTAGTATGAAAAAAAGTGAATCTGACTTCTCTCTCTATTTTGAATGTAATTTTGGGATGATCAAATTCACTTTATAGACCTAACAAGTTTTTATATGTATCGAAAACCCACCTTTACTGATATTTACTATATGATTCAACATATCACTGCGTTTTATACAATGATTTATAGGGCTTTCTCTCGGATATTATCCAAAGAAAATATATCCAGGAAGTGCCAACTTTTATGAATAGCTAAGAACAATAGTAATCCCTCAAATACAATGAATGAAATTGTTAGAAAGAAACAATCACCAATAGCATATCATTTATCCACGTATAGAATCAACTAATACAGATGAATACAGTTCATTTACATATTTTGGTCCTATCAGCGAATATATTCATTCATTTCAAAACAGCATAAAACAGTAGTTTCAAAACTGTAACAAAATTGAAATTTTTACTGGTTATGCTCAGAGAAAAATGAGCAATAAGACTCTAATTCAATAATTGTCACTGAAATCTTCGAAGAAAAGTCAGTGAAGTTTAGCTCAAATATTTAATTACATAAATTATGGTACACAATGTCACGAATGCTTTCATATATATTTGTAAACTTGAGACGAAAAGAATTATTAAAAAATCCGTAGATCAATGAATATTCCTGACAAAGAGCTAGTTCCCAAATCTGCCGGCTGTGTGCATGGAGGTTTTAACTCGGAAACAGAGGCCCAGAGCACCATTTCAACGGGATTTTTTCGATCGTATCGGTCCATAGAGCGCGACTCCCGTACGTATGTACGAGGTGCGTCCTTTCTGGAATCGATAGGGTACCCCGATGTAGCTTGATAGGATGCTGAGAAGCGATATGCGACACTGATGAGCTCCTAATAAGGGCGAAAGTGCAGTCTGCCACTTCGTTTCTCGGCATCCTGAAATTAAATATATATATATATATATATATATATATATATATATATATATATATATATATATATATATATATATATATATATATATATTGATATCATTGTCTGATGATGCTATAGTATGTATATATTCTGGTAGATTGATATATTCTCATAACATTTAACGTTATCCTAATATATAATTACTCCAGGATATGTTTTGATTATAATCATTGCCTGGCAATGGTATTAATTACCGGGTGATGGATTTATATTTTTCATGAAATCAGTTTGATTGCATGAACAGATATATGGGCAACTCGTCGGGTAAAACCCCTATATATATATATATATATATATATATATATATATATATATATATATATATATATATATATATATATATATATATATATATATATATATATATATATATATATATATATATATAAAGTCAATAGGACTTATCTTGGTGAGTTGGGTCGTCTATGTTATAGTCCTCAATCACTTAGTCAGTTCAAATTCCAAAACGTTCTTGTTTTTAAGGCTGCATATGGGGGAAAACTTCTATGTCTGGACTCCAGATAGAAGTTATATCATCTCATCGACTCTTCACCTAGGAATCTCTATCTACGAGTCTCTATCTAGGACCTATATTTTTGATATAGTCACTACACAGTGTTCAAGATTAAAGATATATCTCTAATTTTTACTAGAGAATTTCAATATAATTTAATTATTTCAAATACAATCAACGACTAGTCCAAAGGTCGGCAAAGAAAACAAAGCCAAAATGAAGAATCTGAAGCGAAGTTTGTAGCACATGCACATATCATCTGATAACCGGATTATACACATTAGACTGTTATCCAGTGGCGTGACACAGATAAAGGGTTGACTGGAATCAGGTGTTTTAAATTCAAATTGATGTGACGTGATTTCAACACGTTACACAATTCTTCAATAGTGCAGATAAAACTGATAGGTTTGGCAATACTGAAGTTTACAAGTTATCCTGTATGAATTGTGAAGGCGTTTATATAGATCAGAGTGTTTGTTCATTCGAAACTAGGTAGGAAGAGCATCAATCATATTACAATAACCAGAAAACCGACAAATCTACTTTCGCTTCACATTATATCGGAAATGGCCATCATTTTCCACCCATTTAGCACCTTGAAATTATTCACAGAATACCTGAAGGAAGAAAGTCGAATTTCTTAGAAAAAACTCCCTATAGACATAATTCTCTAATAATTTTTGGTCGCTCATATTTGATATCTTTAAATAATTCCTGCTTTTATCGTTATTAGTTTATTACTACTTATTTGTACACATTTATTTTCTATCTACCTGTTTATGTTTGTATGTATTTCCAAATCTAGTTCAGTACTTGTTAACTGAAGATCGTAGAGAGACCAATAAATGTATGTATGTATGTATGTATTCTTTATTTCCTTGAAATTACAATAATTTGTAGGAATGTGTCAGGTAGGGTAAGTAGGTATATTACATAAAAATTGAAAATTAACTGTAGACAATAAAACACAAGAATCTAGACTCTAAGTCAAAAAGTCATTAATACAATAAATAGACTTTTGTGTCAAAAACATCTTCAGCTCAGATTTGAAACTCTTAACACTAGTACAATTCCTAATAGATAAAGGCAATTTGTTAAAAAGCCTAGGGCCGTAAAAGTTAGTGGACCTACCAGTCACATTCAGGCGATAACCAGAGATAATATAGTCGCCCCTGCCTCGGGTGTCATGGGCGTGCACTGAAGAGTTTCGGGAAAAATTATGACAATTCTCATATACATGGACAAAAAATGAATAACGACGGCACACTTAAAATTTCTAAGTAAACAAAAAGCTGTCTGCATGAGTGACCAGCGGAAACCCCGGCTATAATTCTAATTATCTTTTGACAAATGAAGACGCTCAAAGACTGAATAGAAGCGCCCCAAAACTTTATTCCATATATCAGTCTGCTAGCTACCTCGGCGTGGTAGAGGTTCAACAACTGATAAATGGTCAAAATATGGCGCAAGGATTGAAACTGGTAGCGAATTTTATTGAGTTTCATACATAAATCTACGCAATGAGACTTCCAGGACAGAAATAGGTCTAGAGTGATGCCCACGTAATCCGTCACATCTAACCCAGAATGATCAACCGTCAAAGAAATGGGTCCTAATTCACGAATCTAAGGCATCTGAAACAGGACAGACTGAGATTTGTTCGTATTCAAATGTAAATCATGAAAGCAGAACCAGTCAAATAGGTCAGATAGGACCTCACCGCATCGTCTCTCTACAGATTCGATGGAATGATGAGAAACAAGAGCAGATATGTCGTCCGCATATGCCGTAAAGTGCGTATTTGGTAGTACATTAGCTAAATCATTGACGTATAATATAAACAGAATCGGTCCAAGGACCTATCCCTGCGGTACACCTATCTTGACCTCAGCATAAGCGGACGACACCCTCCTCCTGTTATCAGAATGAAAACTATCCACCGTAACGTACTGCCTGCGATCATTGGTAAATGGATTCAACCAATCGAGAGGAGCACCCCGCATGCCAGTCATAAAGCTTCCCGGAGAGAACTTGCAAATTAATGCAGTCAAACGCCCTGCCGAGATCAAGAAAGATCCCAACAGGGCACTCGCCCGCCTCAATCGCCACCAACAGCGCCTCGTAGAACTCCCCCAAAGCGATATCAGTTGATTTCCCCGCCAAAAAGCCGTGCTGATTTTTGGGCAAAATACTGAACCTGGATAAAAACGGCAGGAGCCTAGACAAAAATGCATATTCTAAAATTTTTGGAAATGCCTGTAGTAGTTAATAGAGTCTGAATTATCCTTTTTGAAAATGGGAACCACTCTATTGATTCTGAGGTCAGTTGGAAATTATCCTGAAGAAAAACTTAAGTTTATTAGATAAACTAGAGGTATGTGTATGTAATACATAGTTTAATTTCTTATTATCAACATGAATAACTATCACGAAGTAACAGCTAAATCAATTAACTGTCTGAAGTCTTAGCTAAAATATAAAGATTTAATAAAATTTCCCATTTCTGATTTGTAAATCACATCGAATATGGCACGGTCTCACGTGGTTAAACCAAAGTCTATTAGAAAGAAATTGATCCTAAAATTGCCCAATGATGCGGAACCGACCAACCACCATGAAGACGTTCTTCTGCTTGGTCGGACCACCCCGATTCGTCAGAAAAAGCGGCTATCAACATGTCCGTGTTAAGTTAGGTGAAATAAAGTCTATTTCTTCGGCAAATTGTATTTGTTGCTTAGTCATTGTTGGAGTTCAAATACCGATGTGAGGCCAACAAAGGTCTCTCGAGTTTGAATATATATTTAGGAGTTCTTTTATTGTAACCGGAGTATCTATTCTTCATTATATTGGCATTATAACTATTATTACATATGGGTTCACTTTTCACGTGAAAGGTTTGTAATAAGTTCTGAATATGTATTGAAATAACAAGATTATCGATGAGCGAGGGTCAGTTATTGTATATCTCTACACAACTGACTGCTTCATCATTTTATTTTTCAAAATGGAATAGATTCAGCCATTGCTATGTGATATGTAATCTACATTATGAGAATTGCGAATATTATTACGTAAAAATATCACTATTTGAGATGGAAAATCTTTCCTCATCAGACAAGTATGATTTTGAAACTAAAATAGTAAATTAACAATTGTAAAATTCTCTATATTGACTTCTCGAGGAATGTCTCAATTTTGGAACCTCTGCTATTTATGTGGTGTACAATGGATCTTCATGAGCAATTGGATGGTGTAGCGCTTCATCAATTTGCTGATGATACTCAGGTTGGAGTTAAATTGAGGAAAAGAATTGGTTCAAAACAGAGACAGCTGGAATTATGCTTTAGATACGATATACTTTTATCTGAAGAGGCTCTCACTTGGTAGAATTCCATAATCAATAACAAAAAACAAGTAATATTTTTTGAGCAATTTTACTGAATAATTTTGAATTGTAACGCGTTTCACTACACCGTAGCTTCTTCAGACGAATGAATGTACAGAAATTATGACAACTATATATAGATACAATTGAGAATATAAATACAAATGTTCTAAATTAAGTTTATTGAGTTTCTTCTTCTCAAGTGGCTATTGATGACAGGTATATCCAATAAAATTAAGGAATAGATTGCTCCCTGAAGAGATTCAAAAGGGCTTAAATCGACTTGTTCATTAATGAGTTTACCTGAGTGTTTGTCTTTGTCGATTTCTAAAGTTTCCCAAAGATCTACTTTCCAATATTTATCATCTGTATGCAAAATTTCAAACTGTGGGTCGAAAGAGTGATTATTTTCTAGGAGATAATTAGCGTAATTTTAATCTGATTTTTATTTGAAAAACTGCGTTTATGTTCTGATATTCTAATATTTAGATTTCAATGTGTTCTACCAATGTAGAAATTATCACAGTCATTGCAATTCAATCTATAAACACCTGATTTATTATTTTTATCTGATTTGGTTTTATTGTTTTTATTATTGACTCTGAAATCATTCTCAGAAACTCCAAAGATGATATATTAGCCAAACATCAAACAGCACAAATCATCAAAGAAGGCTTTTCGAAATTATCACCTCATTACAATTACGATTATAAAATAATAAGTACAATTCGTGAAAATAGTACCAATAAGGATATAGTATTCACTAAAGCAGATACATTTACAGACTCGAACAAGTAGGTTGACCCAAACAATGCCGTTAGTTAAAGGTTGATTTGCCTTAGATTCGGATTTTTATCTTCAGATATAAAACACCAGAAATTTGTATCAGATGCTGTAGCTTTGAGATGTATATCTGATATAATCTGCACCAACTCATTTTGAACAGAACATGAGTTCATATTAAACTGACTTGCTATTTCAGTAGTTAATTCCTCAATGTTTTCACATGAAAAAGGATAACTCATAAATGATGCTATAATTGCCAATTTACTGCAATCATAAAAACTTATTTCGAATTGTCCCAAAATGTTTGATAATTCAGGCTCGTACGTATTATAATTCAACTGAGGAATCCTTGCCTTCAAAGACGGAAAATGTTTCAGATTCTTTCTTTTCAGGTGATCTATCATAAGTTGCAATTTACTTTAGAATACGTTTAGTGCGTTAATCATCTCAATAATAGTTTTTCCTTTACCTTGAAGCTTGAAGAAAGTTAATGGTGTTTGAGTGCATTGTAATGTCAGTCAAAAATGCCAAATTAGTCAGCCATTTTTCGTTTTTTTTTGTCTAGAAAAGTTGTTATTTCGAGCAATAATTCTTGAAACCTTTCTAGGAATTTTCCGCGACCCAACCACCTGACCTCGGTGTGAAGAACAAAATCAGTGTATTCAGCTGACTCCCTATCTTCCAACTACAACTTAAAGAGCCGCCGTTGCAAGTTACGTGCAAGGATGGAATTCACAGTTTTTGTTGCAATGCCCATAATTTCCCCCTAGTATAAAACTTTTGAACACAAAACTTATTGATGTATAATGCAATAGAATGAAAAAAATGAAGGGAAATCTTCATTAGTTAGAGACAATGCCACAATACCGTTTTTGGTTGTAATGCACACTAATTTATATATTGGAAATTTGTAGTTTTTTACAAAATTGAAGAAAACGTCATAAATATCTTCGCCACAGGTCTTCCCCTTCAGAAGAATGATTGTCAAAAATTCCTTCTTAACCAACATGTCATTGAATATCATCCGAATAAAATACACAGCTAGGTAGTGTCTGTCATATCGGTGGATTCATCGAACTGTGAAGAAAAGTATATACATTTCATGATATCATGTTTCAGTTTATCTGCCATGTCCTGACTCATTACTTCAATACGCTTTGTGATAGTCGAACGAGATAACTGAAGTTCTCTAATAGCAGACATGATTGCTGTTTCATTTTTAAAATCTCCAAATAAAGTCTCACCCGCTTCAATAAATGCTTCCTTCACAACCGATCCATCTTCGAATGGTTTCTTGTATTTCGCCAATATATGAGATATTTTGAATGACGTGATCGTAGCAGCTTTTGATTGTAAACATGGTTTGATCTTTCTCTGAACAAGATATCAAATCACGTACTTTTCGTTTTCTTACTTCACTCTGTGGCGGAAAATCCTTTTCATAGTTTTTATGAAGCGTTTTATAATGCCTCTCTTGCAACTGACGCACGACAAATAAGACAAATGCACTTATCCTTCCCCATACAAAGAAGAATAAAAAACGCGTCTTTTTATATTGATCAAATAGGCAGGTCGCTTAGAATTAGATATAAGGAATATTCACATTTTTGTAGAAACAACACAGATTCCATTCTGGCATAACATTACATAGAAAACAACCATATTTTTCCATCTATAAACAATCTACATTATTTTGAACCCTCAGAAATAAATCAAAACCAAACACAAACACACGATAATCAAATATTACTTAACGACCTGTCTGATTTATGATAATCCCCAATATTTGGGATTTTCAAGTAATTCTCAATTATACATTAGTACCCAATGTTTATCTCTAATTTTTTATTCTGTGTCCTATTTTTTGTTCTGTTTGTGCACTCGAGTTGATCTCAATGTCAATGTAGTGTTCATATATTTTTAAATATGATTCTATCGTAAACTTTATCATTTTATTATTAATATTTTAATTTTCGACAATCCTCGTGAACTTTATTAAAGGATAATAAATTACATTACGTTACATATGTATTTTACCTGTTCTGTTAACCCATTTCGCTATACTTATATATAAGAAAATTGCTAACTTTTTATTTTAGTTTTAAACTCATACTTGACTAATGATGAGCGAAAGCTCGAAATAGCTATAACGTTGAATAAACTTTAACATCTCAAACAGTGATATTTTTACGTAGTAAATTTGCAATCCTCATTATTTTATTTTTCATTGAAGTTCCGTTCGCCTGAAATTATTAGAAGTAGATTTCAAATTTTCCCATTTACAACTGAAAATATCCTTCTACAAATGTATTCCAGATAAGTTAATCTTTTATAATTCATATTTCGGCTTTCCCTTACAAATCCAAATCCTATCGGGGATTTTCCGAAGCTTTTTTATGTGGAACATGAATGCCAATACATTCACAGAAAATTGGAAAATGGATTATTCCACGCGACAGGTTTTTTTCGCGTCTGAAATACCATTCAATGAAAATCTGCCGTATAAAGAATTGACAAGATTCGACGCTGTTTTCGCTGAGATGAATTTTCCGAATATTTCTTTATGATTACGATGTCTGATCAAACGGAGGCAAATTCAATTTGTGTTCGTTTTGAATACTTGATTTGGCAAATTCGTGTTCGAAGTGCCTCTATTATTAGAAAAATGGATTATTTTTAATCAATACAAAACAACACTCCTTCCATTGAATTTAGCTAAACTGCGATAGCGTTTAGCTAAACGTCGATTTGATCCATTTGATGCCACAATTTTTTTTTAATTGAATCATAAATTTTTCACATTTGAATCGCGCATCGTAAAAATCGAGTACGACACATTAGTTTTTTTTAAGGTTCTGAATATAGAAATTTGAAAACAATTTTGGTGTATCTTGAACACTAAAATTTATCCTCATAGCAAATTTATCTATCTTAAACTATAATTTTAGGAAGCAAAAATGTTATGAACTTTCGTCTTCATTACAAACCAACAAAAATTTTTAAATAATTGGCGTGAAAATGTTGCTTTGTGCAGTCCATAGTAAGGAGATTACATTATATGAAATTCACTCCAAGAATTTTACAGATCTAATAGAGAAAATTCAATATTCTTTACTACAATATAATGCTAAATTTATGTCCTGGGACGTTGTTTATCTTTACCTAGTGTTCCACCTGACGATCCATTAAACCCATTTGATTCCACGAATTTCTTTTAATGGAATCAAATTTTTTTCCACATTTTTAATATCTAAGAAGTAAAGTTGAAAAAACAACATGACATGAACAAAAAAAACTTTTCAAGCCATTTTAATAAAAAATTGATGAACTCATTTCGGTCCGGTTTAGGAGTCTAGCAAAAATTCTTGTTTAAAAAAAGTTTACTGAAAGTCAAACAAACAAGACCTGCTAAAAGGACTAATGATATTTCAAAACAATTTAGTTCTAAGCATAAAGTGATATTACATTTGACATATCTCCAACGTGCTTTGAAATGACAAATTTAATACCCATAATACCAATTTTTTTTTCAATTTTTACTGGAAAATGACCGCCTTTTTCTTGCATAATACTCTTAGGTGTAGAACCAGAAGGTTTGGTCCTGGATTGTGATGATTTGGGAAAGCTCAGCAGATAATGATGTGTAATGCCCTAAACAAAAGTTATCAAGAATTTTTATTCAAGGAACAATATTCAACCTTCTGTAGAATGTTGCCACGTTGCCCATATGTGTGAACCTTCATTTTTTCCCTAAATAGATATTCTGTAGTTAACACTTTGATCCAGGAAATCAATACCCTCCATGAAAGTGAGAGGCTGTGGAACATCAATCTTTTGCTTCCTAATTGAAACCCATCTTTTGGCAGTGGTTAGATTTGTTCCCATTGTCACAATATTGTCATCTTTCCATCTGACAAAACAGCAATTTATTTGTTGAGTCATAAATGTATTGAGAACATCCACGTTCTTCTTTTTTCATTTGGGGAACTTATCATAGAGGACACTTTTTGAGGCGATTATTTCTAATGGTCTCTGTTGCCTTAAAACCTCTTCCTCTCAACGTTTTTGAAAGGTCAGGTCTGGTAAAATAATTATCAAAAAATATAATGTGTTTTGACGGATCTGATTCATATTCTAACCAAACCGACTGTAGAGCCTAGTGGTAATGAACTTTCCACTACATTTTCCTCGCTAACGGTACATGGTTTTGCACCACAGTAGGTTTCAAATTTCTAACAATATCCAGTGGAGCAGCAGATCATCCAGTCTTTAAAGATGAAATGGCACAGGCTTTCCTGTAATAAACTATTTTGCAGAATACCAACCAAAATATCTGATCATAGCTTTATCTATAGACAACTGTTGAGAGTTTCTATTAAGAAATTTTATAAGAGGTTTAAATTTGTATATTCTTTTCTATCAAGTTTTGAACTATCAGCAAAATGCTAGAAATTTTGTATTTCCTGAAAGCGATTTCCTGGCTTTGGACACTAATGGTATAGACAGATCCTCATCTAGATCCCAAAACAAACGTTCCCCACGTAGCCTGTGGTATACACTAAAGAGTAATATTCCGACAAAAATATTGATATTTTGTGCAGTAACACAAAACGAACTATTTTTCTGAGTTGCATATAATTGTGATGGTTCCGCTCGAAGTTTTGAAATATCTTCATCCATCAGCTTTTCAAAGATTTTTACCGGAGTTTCGTTTTTCAATTGTGTTTTCAGAATATCTAGACGCTTGATATAACCGAGAGTTTCTTTCCTACTAAAGTCTCGAGATATGTAGGAATAGTTCGACACCCGAATCCTCTTCCCCGCTAAGACCGTATATGGTAAGTAGAACGAATGAAAGAAAAACCCTTATTTTTTCAACTCGAAGTTTGTTATACAGCGAAATTTTACGTCGATAACCCGTCATTAGATCGAAGATCTTTCTATTTTCTCGGGGTTTCACGGGACCAGAATATCGCGGCGCAACATGCGAAACTCGTGGATTCTTCCTCGTTTCGGTTTCGAAACAATCGAACGCAACAGAAAAATTTGTATAGACCTTTTTTATTTTTCGGAACCTTTTCTCGGAATTTTCTCTCGATCGATTGTACCGATCGGCATTTGACCGAAGTTTTCGATTTCGTAGAAATCTCGACTTTACGTTCCTCACTGCTCTATTGTTCAACCTAGGGGTTTCTAATTTGGAATGGACCGACCCTTCTCTGTCGGAAAAAAGTCCTTACGATTTTAATAATATACACTAGTAGACGGGTAGATCTACCTTGCACCCAAAACAACTATACCTAATGAAAAAAGTAGCTTTCAAGCTGAACAAGTAACAAAACGTAAGTTACTCTCATATTCAGCTCAAATTTGGAATTATTTGTATTCTTCTCGTATGGTTTTCATTCGGCCATAATCATTTTAATTCTTATTTCGTAATAATAACTTCTCCGAGAGTAATTATCGTTAAGTATTGCTGTATATTTCAAATTGATTAATTGGATGTAATTAAGATCGTCCAAACGATAGATAGTAAGACTTTGCCTTGGTCATTTCTTCTGAATAATATCATTAATATTTTAAACAAAATGATCTAATGGGAAATAAATTTCAGGAAGCGAAGCTCAGCTCAATATACGCATTTGCGTAATTATGTTAATGAGATTAAATGAATTATTATACACAGATTGTTATGATTAATGAATATACTAGGAGCTTCACTCTTTAAAAAACAACCACAATGTTATGAACTGATATATGGACCAATAGCTTGGTTTTGTAGAATCAATTCGTTATGTACGAAACGCTGTCCATTCAATTCCTCTACTCAAATTATTGCACATTATTGGTAGTACCAAAACGTGTCTACTTTGTACTCTACATTTGTGTATTCGGTGGAGCATAGTTTGCAATCTTGATTTGTTGTTACAAAACTTTGATGACTAATGAACCTCTTCTTTCCTCGAAGAAATTTTAAATTCAGTGGAATTTATTCAAATTTTCGCCAATTACCTCGTACCTAACCAGATATCATCTAAACGATGACGGTTAAAAGCTCCGAGATAACCGATTATCCGAGAAAAAGATGACGGACATCTCGCTCTTTCAAATCCCTCTCGAGATCCTTCCCGAAACAGTTTAACTTCCAACACTATGAATACTTAATTCATTGAATAAGAGGAACTCGAGATCGACGAAGATAAGGTAATAATAAGGATTTAACGTGAATTCCGTATGTATTAAGTGTATTAATGCACACGTAGGTTGATCCAGGCAACGGACACCTCGAGCGGTGAGACGATATACATCTGGGGCGGCCCTGAGTTTGACACCACAGGTGATGCGATGGAGCTATGATCTCCATTATCTGACACTTTCAAGGCGATGAATTAATGAGGAATATTGGTAAAAATGCCATTAGGGGATTAATGTTCGAACGGACAGCTGGGAAGATGGTTCCAGTTTTTCCTGTAGCGGGAAGTGGCAGAAACATTGTATGAGACCACGTGGAATGCATGAGAAATTCCATGCAAATGTAGACTCCGTAAAGGTGCTTCTAATTTGTACAATACAGTAAAAGCTTCTTATTCGCGATTCTACTATTCGCGGATGAAAAAAATGCGACCCATTTCCTACGTTCGCGGCTAAAGATTTCTTATCCTTTGTAAACACGTCGTCAAATGGACTATAAAAAAGTAAAATAAACTTTTTTAATACTACGCCTCAAGTATGTTTTCAAACGGTTCGGCTTTTCCTTTGACATAAGCCGCCTTTGCCGACGTCTGCGTTTTTGAGAATATAAACAAACGAAATGTTTAAGTGTCCTGGGTACATTATTTTCAGAAATGACAGCGTAACCACGATTGGGCACGCTGGAGTTTGTATTTATCTTCACTCCTCAATCTACAACAATTTTTCCATATCAAGCTATACTTTGCCAACCCCTGGAATCGACAATATATTTATAAGAATAGAAAATCGCACTCCATCTGTGAACCTGGGCTGTATGTACATACCACGACTCGCCCCAGGTGACGCTGTCATTTTCAATCACATTGTCCTCTACCATTAATAATGAACAATAATACTCAATTCGTCCATATCGCAGCTGGTAGACAAGCCTACTCGTTATCGTCACGGTCAAACTCCATCACTATTAGATCTTTTTCTGGTCAATGACTCGAATATTTTAGCAAATATTGCCTACTTTCCACCTTTTGGCCTATCGGATCACCTTGTTCAGAAATCCAGTTTACAACTATCAACGAATGACATTCCGTCCAAGAAAAGGATAACGAAGATAGTCATCAACTTGAAAGAGTTGAACAAGGAACTTCATTGTGTTGACTGGGAAACACTTTTGATGGGTCGATCTGTCGAAGACAGATGGAATGAGTTCTCATCTATACTCAAACCCCTCAATGAAAAACATACACATACTAAGACTTTCATTGAGTACCCATCAAAACCGTGGATCGATAATGAGGTACAAAGAATGATTCGACACAAGAAGACATTATGGCAGCGTTACATTCGAAGTAAACGCATACAGGACTACCAAAACCACAGGAATCTCTCAAATGTCCTGAGCTCCGCGATTTCTTCAAAAAAGCGAATATACCAGGAGAAGCTACTGAATCCATCGAATCGAAAGAAGTTCTTCAAATTTGTGCGCTCCACTCTTAATTCGAAGGTCACTTTACCATCTATTCGAGACTCACAAGGGAAACTATGCGACGATCATAACTGGTGGTTTTGCTTCATTCTTCAGCGTTGAATCAAACGAACCGCTGCCATGTATAACTTCTCCTAGATTCCCTGTAGAACTGAGACAATTTCATTTTCTGCTGACGACATCAAGAAGCAGCTGCTTGATTTGAAAACTTCCTCGGCTCCTGGTCCAGACGGACGCACGGCCTTGGTCCTTAAGAATTGCGCCTCGTCTCTATCGCCACCTTTAAGTGTGATATTCAACGAGTCTTTCAGAACAACTTTGCTGCCGACACAGTAGTTGCGTGCCTCAGTTACCCCAATATTCAAGAACTACAGACCAATAAGTTTAGTATCGATTGTCTCAAAAATTTGTGAGAGAATGATTGTGTCTGAGATCACTAATCTGCTCAGATGCCTCCATGACTGAACCACTGCGCTCGATTCAGGGGCTTCCATTGACGTAATTTATTTAGATTTCGCCAAAGCGTTCTATATAGTCCCAGGTAGACTTCTTCTCACGAAACTAGAATACTTCGGTATTCGCGGAGGTGTCCTTTCCTGTATTGACTCGTTTATCTCTAACCGTGAGTTTTGTGTGCGCGTTGGTAACACTCTTTCTGCTCCCAAACCAGTTTCCCAGTCTCGCAAGGATCTGTGTTGGGACCTTTGCTATTTTTGATTTATACCTAGTCTACTCACCTCTACATGTTCCATGTACGCAGGTGACCCAAGATTTACGCTGATTCACTACAAAACCATCATACTTTATATTAGGATCTCAAAATTGTTCAGGGTTAGTGTGAGGAATGGTTGATACCTCTTAATCCTTCGCTTCGCTATAGCATCAACGTAACAACCATCGCATCATGCAGAAACATATCGACTTAGGAGTTACAATATCAGAGAATCTCAGCTAGTCTGACCACATCCATTCCATATGCACAAGAGCTTCCAGTATCGTATCTTATGGAGAAGGTAATTTGAAAATGCAGCAATATAGACTCGCTGGAATTTATTCAACGGAGAGTTTCGAGAATGCCCTTCATACATACGAGCCATATAGGTTTACCTTGGCTTTTGTTAATGTTCAATTATAATAATAATAATTATAATAAATTGACCTCATTACTCGATACATACAGTATATTGTTAAATGCCACCTATTAGTTATTCCGTCCTTTGGTAAAAGCTGCCTTGCATTTTTAAAGAACCTGGTGGTAGTTGTGGTGGTGGAGGATTACATCGGAAGCTCGTTTGAATAAATTAAAGGTATGACAATCATTGCGCAGCTTTAAAATCGTTCGAGAAGCTGCATATGCAGACACTGCTGCAGCAGAAATATAACCAGAAGAATTTGTCAACCTAGTAGCTAATGGAGGATACAAACCACAGCAAGCATTTAATGCAGACGAAACAGCACTGTTTTGAAAGAGAATGCTTTGAAGGAGTCTAAATCCATTCCGCTTTACAACAAGGGATCTCGGGAAGAAGTAAAAAACTATAGATCTATTTGTGCTCAAACGCAGTTTGCAAAGGTATTCGAATCTGTATTTTTTCGTCGTCTTTATGGCTTTTTGGATGGAATGGGAATACTTCATACATCTCAACATGGATTTGTTGCGGGAGGTTCAACAACTTCTGCTCTGCTGGAGATCATGTCACATATTTATGAACAACTTAATGGAGGAAATCAAAAAGTCGGTATTTTTTATGATTTGAAAAGAGCTTTCGAATCTATGAATCATAAATTGCGGAGACTCGAGAGGAATTTCTTTAGAGTGGGCTGATTCATACTTGTCGAATCGAAGACTGAGCGTTGTGGTGGATGAAGTGAGATCAAGAAAACATCTGATAAGACAAGGCGTGTCCCAGGGCTCAATTCTTGGACCTCTTACCTTCATCATATTTTTGAATGACATATTTAATATAAATATTGAGTCCGGTAGACTGATTCTTTATGCTGATGATGAAAGTATGCTTGTTGCTGAGCTATCGATACCGGAAGTTATGCGTCAGAGCAATGTTACATCTCAAAATTTCAATGAATGGTGCTTCTACGAGTATAATGGATTGATTGTGAATGATTCAAAGACCCATTACATGAGATTTTTGCCAAGAAATGCATCAACTAATACCTCTTTTCTTATAAAAGCTCACGGAGTAATCATTTCTGCCACTGATACCTTCAAACTTCTGGGAATTACGTTAGACCCAAAATTATCATGGCAGGAGGATATCTCTCTTGGCCTGTAAGTTGAACAGGGCAACTTTTGAATTCAGATACTTGGGAGATGTGGTGAGTTTGGAGGTTCTGAAGCTGATGTACCAGGGATGGATTGAGGGAACTCTGGCATATGGAATAATTTTTTGGGCTTCTTCAGCACATATGCAGGAGGCTTTCATAGCACAGGAGAAGATAATCCGCTTTATGTTCAGCAGCTTTGTTTGAGTCATTGCCAGGAGCTATTTGGAACTGAAGGGATCTAACCTCCCTTCTGTGTATGCGTATTATTTGATTTTGCATATTTGAAGGAACAAGCATCTATTTAATACAAATGATACAGTGCATGATTACTCCACCAGTATAAGAAGCTATCTGGGTTTACCATTTTCAAGATGGTCAAAATGATCGTAACTATATTGGGATCAAAAGCTTCAATTATATATATCCGCTCATAAATGATTTCAAATCCAAGAGTGCAGTTAAGCATAGAGTAAGAAAATTCTTCATTTCGGGTGCATTTTATACAGTGGCAGAATTCTTTGAAGCATACATATGACAGCTGTAATACAATAATATTTTTCTTAAATTGATATATATTTTTACATAGGAAGCAAGGTCATAGAAAGGACTAAGCAGATAATGAAAAAAAATACATAACCTGCGATATTTCTTCAAATTCCATCTCTGTTTGACCGAGAGAGCCCCGATGGCCAGGTTCAGTCTTCCAAGTGATGCCGAATATGATGTTTTAGAATCATTATGGACCCAATAATCTGAGTTGACATCGCCCGTATATTATTTCTTCGTGGAACTTGTTCAATTTAAATTAAATTGATGAGAACTCTTTCCGAAAATTTGTAATATTTGTATTTTATGTCGAATATTTTTACATTGCGTTTTGTTTATTGACGTGCTTGAATGTGACTCATTGTAGTCTTAGAAGCAAATAAATATGAAAAAAAAATCGTACCTTGGAAAGGCGCCCAAAACAGGAAGCTTCTAGAAATAGTGGACATCCACCAATTTGCAGGAAGAATGATATCAAATGAATATTCCAAATTGGATAAGCTAAGCTCATAATCGAGTCGTGGAAAATTTTGTAGAAGACCTATGTCCAGCAATGGACCAAAGTGTATGACGGATGATGATCATACACTGTCAAGCTGAAAATTGAGGTCATTTCGGAATGTAACCTTTCCTTCGTTCATAGAAAGAAGCTGCAATTTGACGATTCTGATTGGGTTTTAAACAATTTTCTTCAGTAAATGCAAAGGGCGGTTTGTTGAAGTCGCGCAGAATATAATTAATTGGTTAAAATGCATTTGGATTCTATCGTAGTAGAAAGAATTGTTTCGTTGTTATAAGATGGTCGAGGATAACATGAAACAGCTAGAAATGTTAGAAAGAATCATTGTGTACTTCAGATAGTAAACGAACCATATCAGGAAACAGGATTAATAATTGATGAGCGTTTTCTGGTGTCTGCGAGTTTGAGGAACAAAATATTATCTGATGTTTCGCTACCAAATTAATTACAAGAAGTGAATGGATTGTCAGAGAGAGGCTACGAGCAGCAGAACTCAGTTGTAGAAGAATAGCTACATTTCTACGACTTTAGCGCAAATATAGAGTTAAAAGATCTGGTGAATATCGTTTTCGCCTCAATGGTTCGCTCGGAGAATTATGATTTTTTATCTCCTATAGAACGCCTTGTATCTCATCTGTTGTTATTTCGGGCATACCTTCTGAGCCTTGAAATATGAACCAGTTTCTCTTCCTCCACGATTCCCATAATTTCTGACCTATCGGAAGCAATTCTATCAGTGTATATCAATTAAAAAAACTTGCTTTCTATGAGTATCAAGACCTGAACGACACCCCCCCCCTTTCAGTCATCCACAATCGAATCAATACAAAATGGATTAGCGACATTTCCACAAAATCCCAGTTTCCAATTTCGCGCTACATTTGTCGGTTACAATAAATCGTTAAATAAGAAATAATTTTTTTCATAACCGCGATAAAAGAAGCGTTAAAAACTAATCTCGGGAAAACCTTTGAAACCCAACTTTGATAACGTGACACGACGAGAAGCAACACGCCTACACGTCGGTGTGACCAATCGGCCGATATAAAACGTACGAATTTCTGCGATTTTACATGGCAAAGATTGAAATGTTTCCAGTTCTATATCGCGACCGTGGATAATGTCGCAGCCTCATGTTTCAATCTCCAAGCCGAATCGGCGGCGATTGAAATAGAAGGCATGGAGATGGGAGAAGGTAGGGTTACAGGCTCAGCTATGATGGTTTCTATTCAAAGGGATTCGTGGAAGTACGGGAACTATGTCATGGGGATTTGAAGCCTTTGAGATATCTGGATTTTATACCGTGCGAGTGTATAGTAACGCTCAAAATTTATAATTCAATTCATTTTGGGTTTGGTGATAATTCTAATTGTTATGTGTTTTAATACCCCATACTAGGGGTCTGAGATGAGTTGATTCCCATATACAGGCTGTATATCTGCTGGATTCATTCATTCCAAACTCTCGGACATATACAGGGGTAAAAAAACTCATCGTTATCGAAATACAAAGTGTTGAAATTTTCAGTTTTTTTGTTATGATTACTACAGTTTTTCAAGTACTCAGTTCAAATTCGGCCTTTTCATAATGTACATAATCAAATCACAGAAACAATTATGAAAATCTACAGGCTGGTACTTTTTCAGAGGTCACGTATCATTTATACCTCTACAATTTTTTTTCAGTAAATTCTGGGCAAATTGATTTTTTTTTATAGATATCCCTTTCATTTTTCCGTATCTGCCACAGTTGTGATAATATTGATTCATAAAATTCAAAAATTCATTCAAGAAACGATATTCAACCTTCCTTAGAATGTTAAATATCCTTCCCCGAAGGAGCTGGTTTTCTGATCCACCCTTCATAATAATCATCAACCAGGGCCATACAGCAGTGGTACAGCTCGTCAGTATTGCATACCCCTTCAGCATAAACCCCTACAAAACCCTTATGGTACCAGGAATAGGAGGATATTTGTTCTACCCGAACCCACCGCACAAACCCACCCAGGTCAGGGTGTTCATTCCGGTTATGGAAGAAGCGAAATATCTGGGGATTACCCTGGATAGTGAACTCACGTGGAATTCGCACCTAAAAAAGACAATACACAAGGCTAGACATTTCCTATGGGCATATCAAAGGACCAGTGGAAAAAAGTGGGGCTTGCCCCAAAGCAGCTCCAGAGGCTATATGTGATGGTGGTACGTATTACGTACGGCTGCATTGCTCGGGAGTGCAGTCTTAAGAAGGAAAATACAGACAAGCAACGAACATAAACAAATTAATATTGTGAAGAAAAGAGTTGTGGGCGAAAATTGCCCTTTATCTTTCTCTAATGAGAATGTGGAAGAAGGATAATCTGAGGTAAGAAAAGCGATCAACATAGGTTATGGGAGGAAGTTGATTAAATAGAAAATACCAAGTGGAAAAGCTTCTCATCAGAAGATGATGAGGAGTGTTTTGTCATGCCAACGCCGAAGCTCCGAAGCGTTTTCAGAAAGCAGCGGATACAATGCTCAATCTGCAAGAACTGGGCCCATGAACTGTGCCCCAAATTCATTATTCATTCGTCTGCATCTATTGCAACAGTGATGATGACCAAGAAGATTTTGATGAAATATGGAAATGCATATCGATATACCGTGATGATAAAAGGCGTAATTGTATTGGTTTTCCCGATGTGTAGGTATCGTTTGTGTTTCTCCCTCGTTTTCACCTGAATAAAATTTTCGGAAAAGCAATATTTGAATGATTATTCGTCCCAATAATCAGTGTATACCCTATAAGACGATAATAATCATGTTGGACAGTAAATGGCGATTTCCTCCCAAATGAACATCATATTTTGAGACTAACTGTGTTTAGCTACTTCACTCACAACAAAAATGTGTTACAGAACAAAATACGCCAGACACAAATGGTCGCCTCCTAATAAAATTTGGTTTAGACTAGAATATAGAAAACTATACAACTCTGATAAACAAAATCTGTTAAACGTTCTTGAAGAAAGTTTGATTATCTTTTCTATCGCACCTAGATATATTTATTATTCTTTATTAGCTATAAATCATTTTCGGTCCATACTAGAGATCATGCCAACGCCGAAGCGATGAAGAGTTAGTCATTTACTCTGAAAGTTAATTATAACCCTTACGACTAAGCCCTCTGGCGCAACACCCGGTGTAGGAATGTTACTCACATAGACTAAAGACCATAAAGCATTCACATGATGGCATGGCATTTTAGCTTTTGAATCCATAGAATGCAGATGAACAACAAGAAGGTGCTTCTATTTCATTGGGATTTTGATAAATATACGGTGGTCATATGTATCAATTTAAAATATGATTGCAAATTTTCTCAAATCCTGCAGAAATGTTATTCAACTATTCAATACCCACAAGTATTAAAATTTTATCATTGATGAAATAATTGATTATAATATACTGAAATTGATTCTCATGTTTATTTCTGCGTAACTTTATTTTTATATACCTAATACGAGGGGCGTTGCATTGAAGTCTTTATTGATTTTCGAAGTATTCTCTGCGATAAATAATAATAATAATAATAATAAAACAAGAACAATGGTCAAGAAAGGAATTGCATGGACGACATCACCATGATATTAATCAACCACACATCGACAAAGAAGCCTCCAACAAATGGTTGATGAAAGGAGAATTATTCGCGGAAACAGAGGGATTCCTTATGGCCATCTAAGACCAAGTGATCGCTATAAACAACTACAAAAAATTTATTATGAAGGACGGAACATTACAAACAGATAGGTGCAGAAAATGCCATATAAGATCGGAGACGATACAGCATATTACGTCCGGATGCGAACAACTGGCCAATACAGACTATTTTCACAGGCATAATCAAGTGTGCAACATTATCCATCAGAAACTTGCACACAAGTACGGACTTCTGAATACATTCCAGCCATATTACAAGTATCGACCGGCGCCCGTATTGGAAAATGACTCTATCAGATTATACTACGATAGGCCTATTATCACTGACAGAATGGTGACGAATAATAGGCCGGACATAGTGGTGTATGATAAGAGAGCCAAAACAGCAATGCTGGTGGATGTCGCCATACCAAATAATAACAACGTGCTGAATAAGTTCCAGGAGAAAAAGTCCAAATACACAGACCTTGCTATTGAAATCAAGCAGATGTGGCACCTCGACAAAATAGATATTGTTCCTGTCATCGTATCCTCGACTGGGTTAATACCCAAAACTTTGCATGATAGCCTTAAGAAATTAGAATTGCATAAGAATACCTATATAGAAATGCAAAAAGCTGTAATTCTTAATACATGTAGGATAGTTAGGAAATTTCTGTCAAGTATATTGTAATCGAGCCTATTCCTTTGATTGCTAAATCTGGGAAATGTAAATTATATCCAGCTACTAGCTGAGATAGTGCATAAGTCCACGATAATAATAATATAGTTTATTCAGATTTGAAGAATGTATAACAAATAATATGAATTTCTTACCTAATAACTATTATAAGTCTGAATAAACGTTTAATCACAGAGACATTACATAATGTCTGTACGTGAATTGAACTTAAATAAACAATATATTTCTCCCATAAGTACAAAAATAAAAATATAAGCAAACAACAAAAACAAAACCAACATTTCTAATTAGTACCATTGAAATTTCATAGTCACCACGAAGAAAGTTACTATCAATGTCCCTTGATATGTCGCTATCGTTGGGAAAGTCACCATCGGTGTGAAAGTCACTATCAGTGTGAAGAATCACTATGTTAAGTCACTGTCGGTATAAAGGTCACGATCGGTATAAAAAAGTCACTATCGGTATGAAGAGAGACTATCAGCATCAAATTCACTAATTTGGTATTTTATTGTCACATATCTGATTAAGGCAGCTGATTTATAACATTAAAAAAGATTTGCCTGCCACTTCGTTGTATCCATCTTCTTATTTTTCTCTTGAAATTCTTATACATATAGGCTGTTCTTAATTCTTGAGGCAACATGGCATATATTCTTGGTGCCAAATAGGTAAAGGATCGTTGCCCAACTCTTTTCTCAGCTCTCGGGGTTTCAAATCTATTTTTCTTGTTTCTGGTAGAATAAATATGTTCTATTGAATTCAATTGTATTTTTCCTTGAAATGTGTGAAACAAAATGTGAGCCGAGAACAACTGATGAATGTCAGCTATTCCTGATAATCTATACAGTTCGTCTCCATCAGAGGTAAGTGGTCTCCCAAAAATAATCCTCAACAACCATTTTTGCATTGTTTCGATCTTTTTTAGTTGATTCTCGTAAGCACCCCCCCAACCTATAATACCATATGATAAGTGGGATTCCACGAGAGCAAAATATGCGTAGGTGCTTGACGTCAAGAATCTTCCTTAAATATCTGAATTTATAAAGCAGCCCTCTTAACTTCTTAACTATATTATCGACATGTTTATTCCATCTCATATGTCTGTCGAGGGTAATTCCTAAGTATTTTATACTCTCCGCTGCAGGTATGATGGTGGAATTGTCGACGTGTAGGGGACCCATTTGTGGCAGACCAGATGCATATGATACAAATGGTAAGTAAAATGTCTTTTCTAGATTGAGAGTCAGCTTATTACATTCGAACCACTTTTTAATTTGTAGAAAATCACATTCTGCATATTTTTTAACTCTTTCCAGGATTTACTTTCATAAAAATAGCAGCGTCATCTGCAAAACATATAATTTGTCCTTTTGTTTCCATTAACAGAAGATTGTTTATATATATTGTAAATAGGATCGGACCTAGTACTGTTCCTTGTGGTACTCCGTATGTTACTTCTTTCACACTGCTTCTATATTCTCCGATTTCCACCATTTGTTTGCGATCTGTTAAATAACTTTTCATCAAATCATATCCTTTTCCCTGAAGCCACACCGGTAAAGCTTATCTAATAGTTTCTTGTGAGATACAGTATCAAAGGCCTTAGCAAGATCTATAAATATGCAGAGGGCTGGGATTTTTCATTTAGACATTTGTATATCTTTTAGTTAGTTCTCCGATCGCATCTTGAGTTGATTTACCCCGTCTAAAACCAAATTGATTTTCGGCAATAATTTGATATTTGTCCATAAACCCAATGATACGTTTTTTTATAATCTTTTCTATAATTTTATTTATATTCGACACTAGCGATATGGGCCTGTAATTTTGTAGTAAAGTTTTGTCACCAGATTTATAAATAGGTTTAATTACTCCAATTTTAAGTATATCAGGATAAACTCCAGTTTCGAAACAAAGGTTGGACATATGTGCAATAGGTTCTGATATATATTCCTTTATATTTTTCAACACCTCTGATCTAATGCCATCGTGTCCAGATGCCTTTTTGTCTTTAAGTTCTGTTATGATCTTTTTCACTTCTTCTGAATCTGTTGGGTAAAAAAATAAAGTTTTATTTAAAAATGGCTCGACCTGTTCAATTCCCCCCGGATCTTTTATTTTTTCCGCATATTTTTTTCCTAGAGAACTGAAATATTCATTGAATTCATCAGCTATATTTTGTTTATCACTAATTAATTTATTTTCTGCATTTTTTATTTGTTCTATTTTTAATTCATCTTTCTTTTTGTTACAGATCTCCCCTACACAATCCCACAAAGCTTTCGACCTGGACTTGTTTTCTGTTATTTTATCTTGAAAGTCTTGTTTTTTGATTTATTTATAAGTTTATGCAATAGATTTCTATAATTAATATATTCCTCTCTGAGTTCCAGATTATTTAAATTCTGTGAAACTCTTTTATATAGCTCATTCTTTCTGTTTATAGGCTGAAGAAGGGCTGGCGTTATCCAGTCCTTTTTATTGGATTTTTTACTTTTTTTACAGGGCTGGATTGATAAGTCTCCGGCCTGACCAAGAGATGGCGCCACTAGGCCTACTTCGGAGATGGCTTTCTACAGTAGCATCCATAGATAGCTTGTAGGTATAGTTACAGCCCGATCACCATTTTAGTTTACATTTGGGAGCACGTTAAACAAGACGCTGTGTTGTTTGTGAAAATTGAAAAATTGGAAAAGCGTGCTGTCAACAAATACTTTCATTTGAAGGGGTTAACGCCGAAGGAAATTAAGGAAGAGATTGATTCAACACTGGGGACATCCTCTCCATCATATTCAACCGTTAAGCAGTGGGTTTCCGAGTTTAAAATGGGTAGTTCGAGCACCTCTGATGATCCACGCTCAGGACGCCCCGTTGAGATCACAACTGCAGATCTGATCGAAAAAATTCATAAAATAGTGGTGGAAGACCGCAGATTAAAAGTGCGTGAGATAGCTGAGACCTGTAAGATTTAATATGAACGTGTGCAAAATATTTTGCACCAACATTTACATATGGAAAAGCTCTGTGCAAGATGAGTGCCGCGTTTACCAAAAATTGATTCAAAAAACCATTTCTACCGCCAATTTGGCGCTGTAAAGCATAATCCAAGCGAATTTTTGCGTCGATTCGTTACTGTTGACGAAACTCAGGTCCACCACTACACTCCTGAAACCAAACAACAGTCTAAACAGTGGATTGGAACAGGGGAACCAACTCCAAAGAAGGCAAACACAATTTTATCAGCAAACAAGTTAATGGCTACTGTTTTTGGGATGCAAGAGGTATTTTATACATTGATTACCTTGAAGAGGGTAAATCTATCACTGGTCATTACTACGCAGACTTATTGCAACGTTTCAGCCACGAGGTGCAAATTAAACGACATCATTTGGGAAGAGAAAAATTTTGTTTCATATCGATAACGCAACAGCGCATTCTTCGCACGTGACCATGGCTAAAATCTATGATCTGAAGTTCGAATTGATGCCGCGTACTCCCTACCCTCCAGACCTAGCCCCGAGTGACTATTACCTGTTTCCTAACCTCAAAACATGGCTTGGCGGTAAGAGATTTGCGGGCAATGTAGAAGTAATCGAAGCTGTAAATGGGTATTTTGAGGAACTTGACGAATCAGCCTATAGTGATGGTTTCGCTATGAGAAATGTATCATCCTTAAAGGAGATTATGTTTTCTTGGTCAGGCCAGAAACTTATCAATCCATCTTCTTACACTACCACATTCGTTCGAATCAATTCTCAAAACACTTATTCCAAACGTTTGTTTCTACATTCAAGATGGCCGTATGAAAAGCTTCTTCTGAATACTGAAACCTTTGACCACGCTGTCCATTCTCGATTTTGGGAAAAGTAAAAAATCGTTGGCACTTAAATCTGGAATGTTTGCAAGATGTATTCGAACTTGCATTGTCATGGTGAAAAGTAATTTGCCATTCGGATTTGGTTTCTCGAAGCTTACTTACAACTTGCAGTAAACAAATGGTTGTGTACCAATCAGCAGTAACCGTTCTTCAATCATTTGATCATTTGAAGAAAATGTTGCCACATGATCTATTTTTGGAACAAACGTTGCGACTATTATTTTGGAGACACCTCAGCTACGGTTTTTCTTTCCTCTGGAACACCGAAACAGAAAATTAGACCTTATTTTATGGTTCACCCTTGAAGCCTTCTGTTATTAGGTCAACAGATGCGATATTCAACGGAAAAATAATTTTTTCACACGTAATTCTTCGTGCAAAACTTTTTATATTGAGATCTTTAAAATCCTCAATGATGCATCAATCCGTCTATATGTGGCATACAGATCTTCCTGGTTAATCTTACTTACAGCATCTACATTTTCTTGAGTGATCACAGTTTTTGGTGAGCTTTCCCTAGGATATAACCCTTTTGCGTCTGGTGAAAATAAAAGAAGAACTCACTTTATTAGGTATCATTTATTCTTATAAAATCCTTCTTTTTTGGACTATACACTTGCTAGACGACCCTGGAGGTATTCATACTGTCTTTCCAAAGTCCTCGACATACGCTCTTGTTTTGAAGGGTGTAACGTGCTAAAATCACGTCATAACAATTTGAATTAAAACATCTGATTCCAGTCAACCCTCTATCTGTGTCACGCCACTGGTTAACAGTCTGATGCGCATAATCAAGCTATCGGATGGTATGCTTACCGGCTTCTGAATCTTCTCCAGACTTTCTTTTCTTTGCCAACCTTTGGACTAATTAGTCTCCTTGAAAATCCTCTTTAATTGTAGTTAAAATAATTAAATTATATCAAAATTCTCAAGTGAAAATTAGAGATATATCTTTATGTTGAATACTATGTAGTGACCTATAGCAAAAATATAGGTCCTAGAGAGTCCTAGGTGGAGACCCGTAGATAGAGATTCCTAGGTAGAGACTACTAGGTGGAGAGCCGTAGGTGGAGCTAAGAGGTTAAGATGATATAACTTCTATCTGGAGTCTAGAAATCCACATGAATCCGAAGCTGAAATAGATATTTTCCCCCATATAAAGCACTAAAAACAAAAACGTTCTATAACATAGACGACGATATATATAAAGAAGCAATTGTGACATTGTGGACCATAATTTATGTAATTAAATATATGTGCTAAACTTCCTTGAATTTTCTTCCACGATTTTCAGTGACAATTATTGAATTAGAGTCTTATTGCTCATTTTTCTCTGTGCTCCAAATCATCTTTTCATGTTGGGAAACAAATAAAAATCACTGAGTACCAAGTCAGGTGAATATGGTGGATAAGATCCAGTGGTAGAGCTGTTTAGCTGTTGAAATGGCAGAAACATGATTAGGGCCATTGTCATGGTGAAACATAATTTTCATCCTGCAAGATGAGGCCGCTTTGTTTTGATTTTCTCTTTAAATTGGTATAAGAGCTACACAATGGACTTTCTTTTCAAATCAAGGAAGATATTGTTCTGTGCGTCGCAAAACGGTTGCTATCACCTTGCCGGCTGATAGGAATCATCTTAGCTTTCTAGGGTGCACACCACTGACCTTTAACCTAAACTCATCTGGGTTTCCACTCCTCCGGAAAAGTGGAAACCCATCTTACCGATAGACTTCTTGTTCTCAACCGAACCGAAACCGAAAAAACCAAAGTGGATCAAAAGTACAGGTAATGTTTTCTTCGATTATGGTAGTGTTGTTCACTCGAAATTCTCGCCAGAAGGTCAGAAGGTAAATAAAGAATATTACCTGAGTGGTATTTGCGCCAAGATAATGCATCATCTCACAAAGCTATCATTGTGAATGAATTTCGGACCAAAAACTCAACAAATACCATTGAATCGCCACCGTATTCACCTGATATGGCTCCGGCCGACTTTTCTCTTTTTCCGAAACTCAAAAAGAAAATCTTTGATGATTGATTTTTTCGTTGGCGTAAGTGTATGATTTCGGAAGGAGCCTACTTTTTTGACAAATGTACTACCTCAACGAGACGTTGTGGATGATTGGCATCTTTTTTCTTGCATGAAAGTGATGTTTAGCACAGAAGGAGTAACTCTACTGGTTTGATTAGCTGTCAAATCAGTTCTAATTAATATATAAGTATGAAATGTCACTGTTGCACTCTCAAGGTATTGTATTATCCAAACAAGTTAGGTTTTGTGTACTTGGATCACCATTTCTTTCATTCATAACTGGCTTATCAAATTCGTCCTCGAATTCCTTTCAGGTTGGTAAAACAATAATAGACATTTAATTGAAATTTTCTCATATTCATTTCTAGACATACCTAATAACTTAATCTTCATCAAGATATATCTACTTGATGAAAATTGGCAATATCAGACAAAACATATTCGATTTAGCAATAATAGTATCGAACAAAACTGACTATGCACAAGAACTAGAAACAATAATATTTCCTAATGTTCCAGTAGGTATTTCTGAAATTTCTAGGTAAAACGAAATTGTGATAATATGTAACATAACAATTGGCATATTGCCAGTATAGATATTTTTCATGAACCTCTTTCTTCTCTCAGAACTAATGTTATTGCATATCTCATTAGATCTGAATCATCCTCTTTGTAGTAGTTTCTAGTTTTCATGTTATTTTGCTTGATTCTGTAATTTTTAGTGAGTCTTTTGTTTTCTCTCCTGAATTTCTATCTTCGTATGACAATTATACTTCCATTTATTTTTCTGTTATCATTTTTTGTGAACCCCGGTAATTGGGTCTATCCTGTAGGGGTTTCTATGTTTTTTTTCAATAAATAAATGAATAACATTGTCAAGAACCATAGATAGCCCCATTATTTCGCAATCCTAGTGTTTTTTCTTTCTCGGATAACGTACACCAAATGGGAAAAAGAGATTGTTATAAAGTCGTTCATCGTCTGTCTGTTTGTCAAGACTCATTTCTCATGAACATGTCTAGGTATAGGTTGGCAATATGTCAAATCGTGAAAAAATCAAACGTCTAAGTCAACATAGTTGAAAGATACGGCTGTTTATTTTGCATTTTATCACATATTTTGACACTATCATGGAAATTGGCGTAGAAACATGAATCTTTGCGAGTAGCAATATCTCTTAGCATAGTCAAAAATCTGAAAATTATACTTGTAGTTTTTATGATAATTAATTTATTCGCTTTTTCTCAGCAGCAAGTAAAGGTGTTGAGTTAGATAATTACTATTATTTTAATTACTATTATCATATGTATATTAAAAAGGACTAATTTGGTTGAGATATATCCATTCAAGCGAAATAGTATTGGACAAAACATAGTATTCTAGGGACTATATACAATAGTCGTTATACCTCAAAATTTAATATTCCCATCTCATCTCCATATCTAGGTATGCTTAATGATGTTTAGATGTACCCAATCAGCATAGCGATATAGATATAGAGGAAGCTCAAAATGCTTGATGATATTACGAATTACCGGAGTTATGATGAAAGGAATGAATGAAAACTATGCCCAGAATTGCGATTTATATATACCTATGTTTATGAATATTGATTGGAAATATTTATTCATTTATATAGTCGAATGATAATTCAAAACAGAACTTTATATTCCCAGTATTTCTGATTAGAGTATTTCTTATATAGTACTAATTTTCATAAAGTGCTTCAATGAGAACTTCATACGAAAGTTATATTTCTCGAACACTACAGATAAACATAAAGATTGATCCCAATATCCAGGTATTTTTATGTTGATTTCTAGGTATAACAGTATATAAAAATATAATGTCTAAAATATATAATTGAATCATTCATTCAAAGATCTTGCCTACATCATCAAACTCACAATAATACTGGATTATCTAGATTTCTTGGTATAATCAAAATAGTAAAAAGGCTATACCTAGTCGCATTTCGATTATGTATTTAGGAATCAGGAAGAATTACACTGATTATTATAAAACAATTTAGGCATATTAGATATATAGACTCAATTTTATCAAGGCAGCTCTAGATCATCTAGAAATGTTAGAGCCATTTTCGAATTAGGACTTGAATAGGGAAGAATCTCCCTGATTATTATTAAACACTTTAGGCATATAAGATAGTGGCTTTCTCTGGAAGTATATAACAACATACCTGAATGTTGTTTTCTGTATGGGAGCTTATTTCCTATTAGAATTAATATTTCAACTAAGATTGTCGGACTGAAAATACAATTAGTGCTTTTGAAGCCGTTTACTCATTAAATTATAATTAGGGCATACCCAGATCTGTGAGCGCTAGCCTACCTTGAAACGGGTATCCAGGAAAATAGGGCGTCATATTCAGAGTGGACACAGCCATCTAAAACACGAAAAACAGCAGTTTCTAAAGCGTATCACAAAACGCACCAAATTTTATCACAACCCGTCGGAAATGCCCAAAGTCTAGATCCAAAAAACACCGTATGTGACTCAACACGCGGACCTTTGCGATGAAACTGACCAGGGCAATTTCGAAAAGTGGAGTCAAGAGACTCGAAGTCTGTGAAGGTGTCTTGGGTCCCGCCTCAACCATTTACCTTCCCATCGCCGCGGCTTTGGTACTGGCGTTCTATTGGTCGATATGGTTGAGGCGGTTCCTTTGATGAGGGATATCCCATAGGTGAACGAAACGTTGAAGTAGCGAAGTAGGACCACCTTGGTGACGGAAAGTCTGGTGAGTCTTTTTCAGGAAGTTTTGTGAATGGAGGTGCAATTTGTGGGTCATCCGGATGGGGGTTTTATGGGAAATGTTTGAGAGAGTAATGCAAAGGTCTTTTCGATGATGGTAACCAGAATTATGGGCGGTTCGAGGAATTCAGTTCATAATTTATGGGGAATCTTGAAGATGTTACATAGCAACATTAGTTATGAAAATACGAAAATGTTGGGATTTATTGGAATATAAAATATGTACTTGAGGAAATATGAAATATGGAAAACAAAAATTGTGAAAAAAAAAGCGCTTTGCAAAAATAGCTGAAATATTTTAAATAACTAGATCAGAGGTGCTCAAAGGGTCGATCGCTTTTCGGGTAGATCTCGAGAAGAAAAAAGTTTTTAAGAAATAGGTAACTAAACTACAAAAATTTATAACGTAATAAAATAACACTCTGCTAGAGGCAAAAGACGGCTTTATCAAAGGAACGAGCGGTACTTGACAAAGAAAAGCCGCGTTTCTTATTCTTGCCACTTTTCTAGAAATTTCGGGCGGCGTGTTTGACAGGAACATTTGAGACTTTTGTTCACACAGATATAAATGTTGCGCTTACAGAAATTGGAGTGATTTTGAATTGTAACTTGAAGGCAATACTGAGTCGATACAAAGTTTATTTTCAAATAGTACAAAATGAATGCAGTAAAGAAATCTAAAACGTATCATTTCAACAACGATTGGGAGGAAGAATTTTCGTTTTGTATGGTGAAGGATAAGTACATTTGTCTTATTTGTCGTGCGTCAGTTGCAATACCTAAGCGTGGTAACTTAGAGAAGCATCACAAAACGGTTCATAAAAACTATGAAAAGGATTTTCCGACACAGAGTGAATTAAGAAAACGAAAAGTACGTGATTTGATATCTTGTTTGAAAAGGAAACGAACCATGTTCACAAGACCAGCCTAACAATCAAAAGCTGCTACGATCGCGTCATTTGAAATATCTCATATGTTGGCGAAACCATTCGAAGATGGATTGGTTGTGAAGGAAGCATTTGTTGAAGCGGGTGAGACTTTATTTAGAGATTTTGAAAATAAAACAAAAATCATGTCTGCTATTAGAGAACTTCAGTTATCTCGTCCGACTGTCACAAGGCGTATTGGAATCATGAGTCCAGGACATGGCAGATAAACTTAAACATGATATCATGAAATGTACATACTTTTTTTACAGTTCGACGAATCCACTGATATGACAGACACTGCCCAGCTGTGTATTTTTATTCGGATGGTATTCAATGACATGTTGACTAAGGAAAACTTTTTGACAATCATTCCTCTGAAGGGGAAGACTCGTGACGAAGATATATATGACGTTTTCTTCAATTTTGTACACTACAAGCTACCAATATATAAATTAGTGTGCATTACAACCGATAGAGCACCAGCAATGACTGGAAACCAAAACAGTTTTGTGGCGTTGTTACGAGCTAATGAAGATTTCCCTCAATTTTTTTCATTTCATCGCATTACACATCAACAAGTTTTGTCTTCTAAAGTTTTAAACACGGAGCAAATTATGGGCATTGCAACAAAAACTGTGAATTTCATCCGTGCAAGTAGCTTGCAACTGCGGTTCTTCAAGTTGCAGTTGGAAGATAAAGAGTCAGCTGAACATACTCATTTAGTTCTTCACACGAACTGTGTGGTTGAGTCGCTGAAAATTCCTAGAAAGGTTTCAAGAATTATTGCCCGAAATAACAGCTTTTCTAGACGAAAGAGGTGATGACACTCAGATGTTGAAAAACGAAAAATGGCTGACTGATTTGGCATTTTTGACATCACAATGCACTTAAACACCATTAACTTAGAGCTTCAAGTTAGAGGAAAAACTATTATTGCTATGATTAGCGCAGTAAACGCATTCAAAAGTAAATTGCAGCTTAAGATAGATCAACTGAAAAGAAAAGATCTGACACATTTTCCGTCTTTGAAAGCAAGGATTCCTCAGTTGAATTATTATACGAATGAGGCTAAATTATCAAATATATTGGGACAATTCGAAATGCGTTTTTATGATTACAGCAAATTGGAAAATATAGCATCATTTATGAGTTATCCTTTTTAATGTAAAAACATTGAGGAATTAGCTACTGAAATAGCAAGTCAGTTTAATATGAATTCATGTTCTGTTGAAATGAGTTGGTGCAGATTATATCAGATATACATTTCAAAGTTACAGCATCTGGTGTTTTGTATCTGAAGATAAATATCCGAATCTAAGGCAAATCGCTCTTCAACTGAAGGTCAACTTACTTGTGCGAGTTTGCATTTTCTGAAATGAAGATAATTAAGTCAAAATATCGCAATCGACTTACTGACGATCATATGTCATCATGCTGGCGATCAGTAGTCAGTGGTTACGTACCATCTTATGAAAAGTATGCTGACGACATGCAGTGCCACTCTTCAACATCCAAAGTCACTTCTTAGTTAAGTTTAACAGCATATGTAACCGTTTTGTTTTGTAACAACCAATAAACTCGCAATTTTGAATAACTAAGTCAAAGAAAATGGGCCTATGATGTCTCCGAACCAAAAACTTTACCAAACCGTCACTCGTTGAAAACGCATCGGCTTGTCTACGATAACGTGTGGATTTTACGAGCCCCAAATGCGCCAATTTTGCTTGTTTACATACCCTCCGAGGTGAAAATGAGCCTCATCGGAAAAGAAGATTTTTCGGTAAAAACGCTTTCAGAAGAGCGAAGCGAAATCGCGTTGGATGATCATGAGGCTTCAGTTCTCGAACCAATTGAACTTTATAAGCCTTCATACCGAGGTCTTTATGCAATATTCGGCGTAAAGACGTGCGTGAAATGTTCAATTGTTGCGAACGGTGACGAGTTGATGTTGATGACTGTCCGACCAGATTATATCAGATATACATCTCAAAGCTACAGCATCTGATACAAATTTCTGGTGTTTTATATCTGAAGATAAATATCCGAATCTAAGGCAAATCGTCCTTCAACTGGCGGCAATGTTTGGGTCAACTTACTTGTGCGAGTCTTCATTTTCACAAATGAAGATAATTAAGTCAAAATATTGCAATCGATTAACTGACGATCATATGTCATCATGCTTGCGAACATCCAAATCCACTCCTCCCAATAAAATCGCAATTTTGAATAATTATGAGTTTTTTCATTGATATTATAGAGAAGAACCTAAGTAAAGCTAACCCAAACCTTGACTAAAATAATGTATATTGTGCGGAATGCTAATATCTATACAGGGTGTTTCCGAATAAGATGTCATAAATGAAGGATGCGGATCCCTGAATGATTTGAGCAAGAAAGTTCGAAGAACCAATGGTCAAAAAATGCTTCGTTGCCGAGATACAGGGTGTTAAAGTTGAGAAAATTTTTCGATTTTCTCTCGATAAAACCTAGACTTCTCAAGATTTCGGGCTCAATTTTTCCACATAAGCTATTAAACACAATCTGAATCACCAGGTGAGGCCAAATTTTGGAACAGTATACAGGGTGATACTTTTTCATGGGCTATGTTCCATTTTTACCCTCGGAACTTTTTTTTGGTACGCCACTGGCACTTACAAAAAATAAAATCGAATAGATCATTCAATTTGAAATTTTTTTTGACTCCTGCATTTTGATCGTAACTATCACCGTTTCTGAGATATTAATTATTGAAAATAATCCAATAGTTTTCCAATATCGAAGCCATGGAGATATTATCTTAATAACTGATGCAATTTTTCAGAAATTGAGCTAAAATTTACATCAGATATCTCCTTATTGTATGTTTATAACAAAATGAGGCAGAAATTGCTGACAGTATACAGGGTGTTATTTTTTCACGTGCATTTTCCTCTTTTTGCCCCCTGAACTTTTTTGTGGTGCGCTACTGGTATATTCTGAAAACAGAATCAAACAGATTATTCAAAGTGAAAACTTTTCTGTTCCTTGTATTTTTCCGTATCTGCCACCATTTTCGAAAAATTAATCAACAACGCCCGAACAGGCTACCCCTTTGCCTCCGTATATTTTTTCGGTGCATAACTGACGTTTTTCGTAATCAGAAACGGATTTTTCATTCAATTCGGATAATTTTGTGCTCATCTTGATCCTCATGTCTTTCACCGTTTTGAATTGAAAATCATCAGAATTTATCGTGTCTTCCTCATATCAGAACACGTTGGTGATTTCAAAAGGCTTAGTAGGCTCTGATACAATTTTGCAAATGAAATCATAGAAAAAAACTTGACACTTCAATGATTGTAAGTTTTGTCATTCAGTTTATTGTGCCTACATTTGAAACAGCTGTAAGTAGTAACCAATAATCTTTGAAATGGTTTTCACTAATGCAGAAATGGCCGATATACATTTCATGTACGGTGTGGCTAAAGGAAACGCAGTGCACGCAAGGCGTTTGTATCAAGAACGCTTCCCTCTTCGAATCATTCCTGATAGGCGTACGTTTTCTGACATCCACAGAAGATTGAGAGAACGGGGTACATTCAAACCGAATCATGACTTGAAAGGGGCAAATCGGACAATAAGGACCCCGGAAATCGAAGAGGCAGTCCTAAATTATATAGATGAGGATCCTCAGCTGAGTACAAGAAAAATTGGAAGAGAGTTAAATATCTCATTTGTATTGGTCTGGAAAATTCTCCATGATTTCTTGCTTTACCCATACCATATTCAACGCGTCCAAGCTCTACTACCCCGCGATTTTCTTCTGCGACTCAATTTCTGCCGATGGTTCCTTCATAACATTGCTCATAATCCCCTTTTCGATAGCGAAATCATCTTCACAGATGAGGCGTCCTTCTCGAGAAATGCAATCAGGAACTTTCATAACAATCACTATTGGACTGAAGAAAATCCCCATATGATTGAGGAATGTCACCATCAAGAACAATTTTCGGTTAATGTCTGGGTTGGAATAATTGGGGATTTCCTAATCAGGCCATTTTTGTTGCCAGACAGGCTGAATGGAGCCTCATATCGCCACTTTCTAGAAGAGATTTTACCTGTGTTGCTAGAAGATGTGCCGCTGCAAACTAGAAATAGAATGTGGTTTATGCATGACGGAGCACCACCGCACTTCAGCATGGAAGCTAGAGAATATCTGAATATGACATTCAATAACCGCTGGATAGGGCGTGGTGGACCAGAAGCTTGGCCTCCAAGGTCGCCAGATTTAAACAGTTTGGATTTTTTTCTTTGGGGACATCTGAAAATTTTGGTTTATAGCTCTCCCGTGAATACACTTGAAGAATTGAGGAATAGAATTACAGCATCATGTGACGTCATCAGAAATACCCCAGGAATATTTCAGAGGGTGCGCACTAATATGCGGAGACGAGCAGAAGCATGTATTCTTTCAGGTGGAGGACATTTTCAACATCTTCTTTGATTTGTTCTGTTTGTTCAATTTTTGTTTTCATCATTATGAGTTTTTGTTATTGAAATCATTCGCGATTATTTACGTTGTTTATTCATTTACTTCCGATTTATACACTCAATAAAACACATTTTTGAATTCGAATTCAATGATCAGGGAAATGATATCACCCTTTATACTTTCTCATAAATCCTACCAATCTAGTGGTGCAGATCTTAAAATGTGAACTTCGTTTGAAATTCGAGCTCAAGGTCTTCACAAATTGCCGAAATAACATGAAAAATATCTTCAAGCTTTCAATACGGAAGGGTCTATACGATTACTTTTCTTGATTAATATCTCGAAAATGGTGGCAGATACGGAAAAATACAAGGAACAGAAAAGTTTTCACTTTGAATAATCTGTTTGATTCTGTTCTCAGAATATACCAGTAGCGCACCACAAAAGAGTTCAGGGGGCAAAAAGAGGAAAATGCACGTTAAAAAATAACACCCTGTATACTGTCAGGAATTTCTGCCTCATTTTGTTATAAACATACAATAAGGAGATATCTGATGTAAATTTTAGCTCAATTCCTGAAAAATTGCATCAGTTATTAAGATAATATCTCCATGGCTTCGATATGGGAAAACTATTGGATTATTTTCAATAATTAATATCTCAGAAACAGTGATAGTTACGATCAAAATGCATGAGTCAAAAAAATTCAAATTGAATGATCTATTCGATTTTATTTTTGTTAGTGCCAGTGGCGTACCAAAAAAAGTTCCGAGGGTAAAATGGAACATGGCCCATGAAAAGTATCACCCTGTATACTGTTTCAGAATTTGGCCTCACCTGGTGATTCAGATTGTGTTTAATAGCTTATGTGGAAAATTTGAGCCCGAAATCTTGAGAAGTCTAGGTTTTATCGAGAGAAAATCGAAAAATTTTCTCAACTTTAACATCCTGTATCTCGGCAACGAAGCATTTTTTGACCATTGGTTCTTCGAACTTTCTTGCTCAAATCATTCAGGGATTCGCATCCTTCATTTATGACATCTTATTCGGAAACACCCTGTATATGCTACGGTACACCCTACCAAGGTAGGTAAGGCTCGTGTATGTACGACAACACTGGATCACATACTTGCAGCCTATGAGTGTCGATCATAACTAAAAATATTGAGGTAGATCGGCAGCTCTTCAAGTTAGAGCACTCCTGGTCTACACTAAACAACCTGTATAAACCTCAAATATGATGATATGACCAAGGACTACTTTTCACTAAAAAATGTCGAACTTTGACAAGAGGCTATTTTCAGTGTATTATACGCGGGATCCTTTACTGAAGAAACGTTGTTCGTTTGACTAACCCGATTGTCATTAAAGCAACTTGCATTACTGATTATTTCCTGTCAAACATGTATATTGAAACAGAATCTTGTCGACTTGATATAAAACGAGATTAATATCATTTTATTTCACAGTCTTGAAAGAATAGCTGTCAAAGTGATAAAACTTAATGGAAAAAACTAAGAAAAACACTTTGACTTGGAATGCGAAATTCGCAATAAAAATGAATATAAGCTATCAGCAGTAATTACGCCATTATCCTATGAATTGTTTAAAAAAATAATTATTTTTACGGTCGACATAATAAAAGTTACATGAAAGGATTTTGTCTTGCAAGTGGCAGTAACTAACTCTGACTCACGCCATCTAATTAACACTTAAATTAATCTTTATTATGAGTTCTTTTATGGCCGACGAGAAATTATTCCCTGGGAAACGAAGCGCGTTGGGCAAAGATACACCTTGAATCTCTGTATCCATGAAATTCGCAAATTGCATCTGAAAACACTAAAAATTCTACTTTTCCGACTTCAATGTCGCTACGAGTTACCTTTGTTTTTATCTTGCGATTCAAACACAACCACTATCTGGTTCGAGGGACCAAGCTCGTAGATGCATACTCTTCGCTTTCAAATAAATCCAATCGAATTAGTTCAATAATTCGAATAGTGCTCCATACACTTACAAGTCGACAAGAATATCTGTGTGGTCGAGATTGTTATAAGATACGCGAAGAACAAACAGATAGCAAGCGGAGGAAGTAAGATGAATAATACGTTCTGCAATGTAATGTCAAATAGCTAACAGGGTTGGCGTAAGGGCTTTTTGAGAAAATTATCCCTCTTAGGAACATGGCATTTCAAGGTACTCGATTATTTTCTATAAAGAAGAAGTGAGTCACAGACTCATCACCTGTTAGACTACAGGAAATTTTCGAGGCAGGGGTTTTTCTAACTGAACCTTCATAATAAGTACTATTGTTTTCTCTTTATAATTCAAGTGTTCAAGAATACTTGAAATCTGTACAATAAGATGAAATATAGTAATTGAAGGTTGATATTCAATAGGGATTTGAGGGTTTATATAGGATTAACGACATGACAAAGAAAACTGAAATTTTAAGAGGTACAATCGTATTTTTTTTGAAATTTGTTGCCCTCTTATGCGTAGTACCAATTATACTCATAACAGGAAAAACTGGATTACTCCAGAAATTGTTTTGGCCAAATGTGACCTACAAAATCTTCATTGGTTACATTCTAATATAAAACTCAATCCTCTAATGATTTATATAAGAAAGCCAAATCCTATTATAAATCCTTAATCCTAAGAACCAAATACAATTTTCACAGTGAACTTATTGATAAATCTGTAAATAAAAATAGAACTGTGTGGAATCTAGTAAATACTATGACTGGTCGAAAACGTATGGAACAAAATTCTATTGCACTGGTTATTGATAATGTTACGCATAACGATCCCAAGGATTTGGCTGAGATTTTCGCTAATCATTTCACTACAGTTGCCGAATGTTCCCTCAACAGTTATTATAAAGACTCAATGTCATCCTCATGTACGACGTCACGTATGTTAGACACAACCTTTTTCTTCCACCCAGTCCTGGAGCATGAAATCCATGTTATAAGATCACTCAAAAACAACAAAGGTTCTAGTGTTGATTTCATCTCAGCACCAATTCTGAAGATGATAGGTACCGATATCAGCCGACATTTCGCTCATGTTATTAACCTGTCAATTAGCACAGGCGTATTTCCTCGTATTCTGAAAAAAGCAATCGTCATTCCTATTCATAAAAAGGATGATGTACACGATATCATGAACTATAGACCTATATCTATCTTAAGTGTCTTTTCCAAGGTTTTTGAAAGAATAGTGTTTGATAGAATGATGAAGTACCTAGATAAATTTCAAATACTTGATACTGCACAACATGGTTTCAGAACTGGCCGCTCGACTCAAACTGGAGCATTGCAGTTCGTGGAGTTCATCTATCGTTGCCTTGATAATGGTCAATATGTTGCTGGATTGTTCTTTGACTTGTCTAAAGCGTTTGATAGTCTTGCTATCCAGTTTATATTGGATAAATGTTATAATCTTGGATTCAGAGGCGTGTTCTTGAACTGGATTCGTAGTTATCTGGAGGACAGAACTGCCTCAATCAGGGTTCACGACTCGTTCTCAAATGAACAGTACTGTAAATTTGGAGTACCCCAGGGTTCTGTCTTGGGGCCACTTCTATTTCTGTTATTCATCAACGATCTGCCACCAAATTTGAAAAAAATATTCTACAGAAAATCTAATATTCGCAATTTATTATCAAAAATAATCTGGTTGATACTGTTCGCTGATGACTCTTCCATAGCTATTACTGCTGAGACTCTTGAGGAGCTTCAAAAGTTATGCGAGCTGCTGGTGGAGAGTTTCGTAGAATGGTGCCATTTGAATGCTATTATGATCAATGTCAACAAGACGGAATGCATTCACTTCACTCTGTCGTCTTGTGATCAGGGTAGCTTAACAATAAGGTATTTAGATACAGTCATCTCTTCGAAGGACACCACTAAATTCCTCGGCGTTCACATCGATAGGAATCTGAAGTGGAGTGCACATATCGATGCGATTTGTAAGAGGCTGAATAGTTCCTATTATGCCCTGAATAGAATCAAGAGTTCACTACCTCTAAGTTCCCTTATTATTATTATTTATTATCGTGGACTTATGCACTATCTCAGCTAGTAGCTGGATATAATTTACCTTTCCCAGATTCAGCAATCAAAGGGAATAGGCTCGATTACAATATACTTGACATAAATTTCCTAACTATCCTACATGTATTAAGAATTACAGCTTTTGCATTTCTATATAGGTATTCTTATGCAATTCTAATTTCTTAAGGCTATCATGCAAAGTTTTGGGTATTAAACCAGTCGAGGATACGATGACAGGAACGATATCTATTTTGTCGAGGTGCCACATCTGCTTGATCTCAATAGCAAGGTCTGTGTACTTGGACTTTTTCTCCTGGAACTTATTCAGCACGTTGTTATTATTTGGTATGGCGCCATCCACCAGCATTGCTGTCTTGGCTCTCTTATCATACACCACTATGTCCGGCCTATTATTCGTCACCATTCTGTCAGTGATAATAGGCCTATCGTAGTATAATCTGATAGAGTCATTTTCCAATACGGGCGCCGGTTGATACTTGTAATATGGCTGGAATGTATTCAGAAGTCCGTACTTGTGTGTAAGTTTCTGATGGATAATGTTGCACACTTGATTATGCCTGTGAAGATAGTCTGTATTGGCCAGTTGTTCGCATCCGGACGTAATATGCTGTATCGTCTCCGATCTTATATGGCATTTTCTGCACCTATCTGTTTGTAATGTTCCGTCCTTCATAATAAATTTTTTGTAGTTGTTTGTAGCGATCACTTGGTCTTGGATGGCCATAAGGAATCCCTCTGTTTCCGCGAATAATTCTCCTTTCATCAACCATTTGTTGGAGGCTTCTTTGTCGATGTGTGGTTGATTAATCTCATGGTGATGTCGTCCATGCAATTCCTTTCTTGACCATTGCTCTTGTTTTTCAGTATCTGATAGGAATGGTAGATTCAGCAGCTCATCTCTGGTAGCAAGATTTAGAGGTGTATACCCCTTATCAGCCAACGATACCACTCTATGTAGGTCAGAAGTGAGAGCTTTTGCTGAGAAGAATTCTCTGAGATTTCTTATCTGTTCGGTGTGTAAATTGACAACATCTATTAATCCGCGTCCTCCTTCTTTCCGCTTCAAAGTTGTTCGTATCACAGACGATTTTGGATGATGATTGTTGTACTTTGTCAGCATCGTTCGGGTCTGCCTTTGAATATCATCTAGCTCCGTCTTAGTCCATCTGATTATTCCAAATGAGTAAAGCAACACTGGAATGGCGTAGGTGTTAATTGCCTTGACTAGATTCCCCGAGTTCAACATCGATTTCAGCACAGACTTCAGACGCTGACTGTATTCTGAACGAATCTTCTCCTTTGATTGTTTTTGGTCTAACAATCTGGCTTGTTGGTATCCCAGGTATTTGTACGTTTCGCCATCTCTCATGCACTGTATAATGTCACCGTTTGGAAGTTGTGTTTCACCATCTATGACTTTCCCTCTTTGAATGTTCAGGGTCTTACATTTTTCAATCCCGAATTTCATATGAACATCTGCCGAGAACTCACTGACATTTTTCAGCAAATCATCCAATTGCTTCTTGTTCGAAGCATATAATTTGATGTCATCCATATACAGCAGGTGGGAGATTGTATGATAATTCCTTTCTGCTTTTATCCTAAATCCGTATCCAGTTCTATTGAGCATTGAGGACAATGGGTTCATTGCCAAACAGAACCATAGTGGACTCAAAGAGTCTCCTTGAAAAATTCCACGACGTATGGGTATCTCGTCGGTTTTAATTGATTTATTGTTCATGTTGACCTGCAGAGACGTGCGCCAGTGTGTCATTGTTGTCTTCAAGAACTCTACCAGGGCTGGGTGAATTTTGTATACCTGCAATACTTCAACAAGCCAAGAATGGGCGGTACTATCGAATGCTTTCAGATAATCGAGAAAAGCTGAATGAACATTGCGATGCCCTACGTGTGCCTGTTTCATTATCACAGAATCGATGATGAGTTGTTCCTTGCACCCGTGGTGTTTCTTTCTGCATCCTTTCTGCTCCTCTGCTAATATATTGTTGTCGTCAAGGTGTTGGTATATTCGATTGGATATGCATGAGGTGAGTATTTTGTAGAGTGTTGGCAGGCACGTGATTGGCCTATATTGAGACGGATCCTGTGTTCTATCGCTCTTAGGTAGCATATATGTTGAGCCTTGCGTTAGGAAAGTGGGTGTTTTCTTGGGATGTTGAAGAACATATGTGAGCTGTTTCGCTAGGGCTCCATGGAGCTTATCAAACTTCTTGTACCAGTAGTTGTGGATATTATCTATACCTGTGGCCTTTCAATTTTTGGTCGCTCCAATTACTGTTGTAATATCTTCCTCCGTTATTCCATCGAAGTCCATATGTCTGATATCGAGGCGTTCTTTTTCATTCGTGATCCATTCCGCATCTCTATTGTGTTCTTTGGGGTTCGACCATATTGATGACCAATAGTCGGTCAAGCACTGTGCGTCAGGTACTTCTCTGTTATTGTTGGTCGCAGTTTTGTTATTTCCCTTATGAAAATTGGCAGCGTTTTGGAGGAACCTTTGGTTTTGGTGTTTCCTTTCAGTACACTTGACGTATCTTGAAAGCCTCTTTGCTTTCGCTTGGAGTTTCTGTTTCAAAGTGTCCATATACACGTCGATGTGTTGTTTGTGATCAGGGTGTTTTGTGTTCGTACCAATCTTCCTATAAATTTTGCGTATATGTGATTTCAAGCGCCTTGAGGGTTTTCTGTTTCTCAGGAATTCTGTGAGGCGACCGATTTCTGCTCTAATATTATCAATATCCTTCTCCAATCGTTTTTGCCATGGTGGTTTTCTGACGCTTTTTGACTCAGCTTGAATCAGAATTGTGGAGATTTGTTGTTTGTGAAGTCGAAGAACCGCTACTGCTCCACAGTAAATCAAAGTGTGAATCTTCTCCAAGGTGTTCTGGTCGGTATATTCTTCAAACATTGAGTTTACACTTGCTAGGATGATATTGGTGTTCTTGTTCGTCTTGAGTTTGGGCAGTTTAGGTCTTTTAGTTGGGTTACTACCACTGAATTCAGTTATTGCTCTGTTGAGTTCTGATCTTGCTAAATACGTATATTCGTTCTGCTGATTCGGCTCAAGAGGGCGTTCCATGTTAATATTCGTTTCCGTGGCTTCGATGTTATCTGTAACACTTTCATTGACTCCAGCAGGTATACCTTTATGAGTATCATTTTCGCTTCTGAGTTCCATTATGACCTCTTCTCGTATGCTTTGCAGCGTTTCTAAAGAAAGTAGCCTGTTTTTAACGATTGTTCTTCGTTGATCCGAAATTCTCTGCTCGGATATGTGCTGTAATTCAGGATATTTTTCTATGAACGCAAGATGTAACGCGTATCTGTATGCTGTCATTTCCGATTCCAAGTTTGTAATCTTGTAATAGGAACGCATAATGAAGGTATTCATTTCTGGAGTCCACTTCATGCGTTTCCTAGGGAGTCCGGCTCTCGTGGTCGTAGGCATAATGGCTTGCGCCGCCGTTGAAACATCAAGAGTCGGTTGAGAGGTGTTGATGTTATTTTCCACTCGGTTTTGTGTTGCAGTATCCCTACTCGATATCACGCTGCTTCCGTCGCTAACCGAGGGAGACTGTGACTCACTTTCCGAACAAGACCCTCTTCCTAAATCTTGAACGCGACAAGAGGTTATGGTGGTACAATGTCGATTCACCCGTTTATTCCTTAGATTGTACATCATTGGATAGGTTGCATTTTATACCTACTGCCAGGTTCAGCTTGGGTACCTCGGGTTCGCTAAGCCCGTACTCAGAAACAATGTTCCTGAGCCCCTGAGGGTATTATTATTATTATTATTATTATCGTGGACTTATGCACTATCTCAGCTAGTAGCTGGATATAATTTACCTTTCCCAGATTCAGCAATCAAAGGGAATAGGCTCGATTACAATATACTTGACATAAATTTCCTAACTATCCTACATGTATTAAGAATTACAGCTTTTTGCATTTCTATATAGGTATTCTTATGCAATTCTAATTTCTTAAGGCTATCATGCAAAGTTTTGGGTATTAAACCAGTCGAGGACACGATGACAGGAACGATATCTATTTTGTCGAGGTGCCATATCTGCTTGATCTCAATAGCAAGGTCTGTGTATTTGGACTTTTCTCCTGGAACTTATTCAGCACGTTGTTATTATTTGGTATGGCGACATCCACAAGCATTGCTGTCTTGGCTCTCTTATCATACACCACCATGTCCGGCCTATTATTCGTCACCATTCTGTCAGTGATAATAGGCCTATCGTAGTATAATCTGATAGAGTCATTTTCCAATACGGGCGCCGGTTGATACTTGTAATATGGCTGGAATATATTCAGAAGTCCGTACTTGTGTGCAAGTTTCTGATGGATAATGTTGCACACTTGATTATGCCTGTGAAGATAGTCTGTATTGGCCAGTTGTTCGCATCCGGACGTAATATGCTGTATCGTCTCCGATCTTATATGGCATTTTCTGCACCTATCTGTTTGTAATGTTCCGTCCTTCATAATAAATTTTTGTAGTTGTTTGTAGCGATCACTTGGTCTTGGATGGCCATAAGGAATCCTCTGTTTCCGCGAATAATTCTCCTTTCATCAACCATTTGTTGGAGGCTTCTTTGTCGATGTGTGGTTGATCAATCTCATGGTGATGTCGTCCATGCAATTCCTTTCTTGACCATTGCTCTTGTTTTTCAGTATCTGATAGGAATGGTAGATTCAGCAGGTCATCTCTGGTAGCAAGATTTAGAGGTGTATATCCCTACACCTACACATTATTATTATTATTATTATTATTATTGCGCTATGGTGAGGACAAATGATTCGGATTTACCTGGTTGTGAGTTTGATAATACAGATTCATTAAAATGGCAAAAACTGTATTTATCTTGAAAATTTTGCAATCAATTCAAATATGAAACACAAAATGAGTTGAATAACGAAAAATTAAAAATTTTCTATGTCAGATAGTTCTTCATCAGAACTAGAAGACTCGCTGTTGCTATCGCTATCATCTTCTTGTAAAGTAATTATGAAATTGGGGATAACGTCATAGGTTCTTGCTCCATAAAAGATTGTTCAATTTTCTGCGTATTGTCGCATAATGATTTCCAGTGATTTGGAGAAACCACACAGTTTTTCCACAATTTTCATTGAGAAATCAACCTTCCTGTCAGCTACATAAGCTTTCATGGCTTCCCAAACTTTTATCAATCGAGTTTAAGTCATGATGATATGGGGAAGTACGTCGTGGCCCTGATCATTCAGGAGTTTGTCAATAGCATACATTTTATATCTGGGTTTGTGCAATTTGATTAGATTATAAAGTTCTGCTCTGAGCATCTCATCTGCGCAGGCAATATTTCGACGTTGCACCACTCTTTCATTTCTTCTTTTCAGCAAGCCATGTCCGGCTGTTTTTCTATTAGTACATTTTGATATGCGGCGTTATCGATCATCAACATACTTTTTGGTGATAAATTTGGTATAAGTTCTTCTCCCCAACCATTTTTCGTAGTTTGCGAAATTCATTTCATCGTGATAATCACCGGTTCACTATTGGACTTGAAGGCCAGATATGCGTTTAGTACGAATTCTCATTCACTACCGACGTTCAAAATTATCAGTCTTGGTTCTTTTGAAACAGCTGACGTAGGCAGTCGTTTGTCTCGCCACCCCAAGCCTTCATGTGTCTATAGGAGGAATTAATATGTTTCGTCCATGTAAATTATTGGTCTCTTTTCTTGAAGGTATCGTTTGATGCTTCTTAAATAATTCAAACGTAGTTGCTGTATTTCAGGTTTTCCCATAAGTAGCTTTCCATTCGTTTCGTCTTAATCCAACGGAACCCCATTCCTCTCGAAACTCTTCGAAAGCTCTCTCGTGATCCTGCATGCTCATTCTTATCTACGAACTTTTGATGGATTCGCTTTAATGTGGGTACGATTTTATCGTACACAGCTCTATTAAAGTCATCAAGATCTGTTGAAAAACTGTTATTTTCGCCATCTTCATTCTTCTTCATTTCACTGAAAATTATCTGCACAATTCGCAAACTTACTGCTGTTTCGAACACGTTCTTGAACCTTTTTCAAAGAAATTACAGGTTCATTATGCATCCCATCTCGTTTCATGAAATGAATGACATTCGCAATCATTTCCCTGGTTTGCCAACACAATTTTTTCCCTTTCAAATTAGAAACGAACCCCATCCTCACCAAAACTTAGAAATATTGAAATGAAATTGGCAAGATTCGGTTCTGTTTGCTTGGCTCTTCTTAAAGCTTAAAAGGTTCATTGAGGACTGAGCTCTTGGCCACGTGATCGGCAAAGTTAACGCGCAATAAGGGCGCACAAATGTTCTTGTCTTGTGTTATATAGGTCTGAGGAATGCCAATTATTTGGACTAGTACTGCAAAAGACCAACAGAAGCGGAAGGGTACTGAAGACAATCACAGAAAGGAACATCATCGCAATAGGGCCAAGGGAACCAACACACTTGCTCGCAGTCACAGAAACGGTGGACATACTGGACATCGCACCCATGAAGAACATTACGTGGAACTGCGAGATAGAAACGTCAATGGATCTCTCTTTGGACTACAGCCCCGTCATTCTGACATTGGAACTCCACCCGAAGAAGACCAACAACAATAGAAGAACGATCACAAACTGGACGAAATTCAAGGAAACAATGGAAACGAGGACCATCCACATCGAGACACCACAGCAAATACAAGAATCCATAGCAGACTTGGAGACCCGGATACACAGAGCTATTGAGGGATCATCAAGAGAAGCAAAGGAAAAACAAACAACTCATCTACCAGCCACACCAAAGCATTTCTAGAAGAAAAGAAACGAGCGAAGAAGAAATACCGAAGGACACTACACCGTGAAAACAAGAGAGAACTGAACGGACTAACCAACAAAGTAAAAGAAGAACTAAGGATCATATTCAATGAGCAGTAGGACAACAACATAGACCAACTGAGCACAGAGGACCGATCCCATTGGAGAATGGCAGCAGCACTGACAGGAAAGAAGAAAAAGACGACGACACCACACATCAAACGCAATGAACAAACAGCAGTAACGGATGAAAGAAAGGTGGAAATATTTGCATCAGCACTAGAGGAACGATTTCAAACGAACGCCTGCAACCAACCAAAATGTCGAAAGGATAGGTAGAAGAATCCAGGAACATACAGCAGAAGACTACCGCATCGAAGATGTTATAACAGCAGAAGTACAGTGACACATCAACCAACTGAAAACCAAGAAGACACCAGGACTAGACGGAATTCCCAACCAATGAAGAACATACCAGATCAAGTAGTTCATGAAATAACGGAGTAAGGACAGAAGCCAGCAGCTACCGACCGATAAGCCTACTACCAGCACTGAGCAAGATCTTCGAGAAGCTCAGCTACATCCGACTAAAAGCGTTCGCCGAAGAAAAAGGATCCTACAGGAACAAAGCAGCAGTGAGGAAATGGCTACAAGATGATATCTACCAACTTACCAATTATTTTAAAAGATGGAGGATCAAGGTCAACCCGAAGAAGACGGTAGCAATGTACATCGACCACAAGAAGAGGAGACATCCGAAAACACCAAAGGAAATCACAATAGAAGGACAACAAATCGAATGAGAGAAGCAAGCAAAATATCTCGGCGTAATTTTGGACGACCAACTGAACTACAAGAGGCACATCGAGGAAACTACAAGGAAAATAAGAGAAATACACGTAAAACTTTACCCCCTACTCAACGGAAGAAGCAAACTCATATTGGAGAACAAAATCAAGATAATCAAGGTTTTAGTCATCCAAGGAATAACATACGCAGGACAAATTTGGCATCTAGAGGGCAGATTTGAGAAAAGGAAACTACAAGCAGCACTCAACAAGCTCGTCAGGACAGTAACAAACGCCCCATGGTACATAAGCAACGACCAAATCAGGAAGGAAATGGAAATCGACACACTGAAAGAAATCATCACACGACTAACGACGAAGACAATCGACCAGATGGAAGACCACGAAAACAAGGAGATCAACCCAATAATGGAACTACAACCGAGGACAACAGGAAAGAGGACATCCCTAGTACAGTGGAAGAGGAAACAACAGGCCAGCGTAGATGCACCACAACATAAAAGAAGGAGGATAACCAACCAGGAGGACCCCAGGACAAACCAAGGAGATGTAAAATAAGCGAGATGAAGAGGAAAAAGGATAGACATTTGACCCTCACAAAAATTCAAGGATCACATCAGCGTTCGAGGGATGTCCTTCATGTTTTGCATGTTAGGACATACAAGGGTAGTCTTAAAATTTTCCGACCTAACGAAGATCCAAGACATTTTTTCTAAATAGGAGAGAGCACCAAGTGGCTCACGCCTAAGTTTTCTTTAATATAAAATAAAAAATTAAGAAAATGTTTATTTGTTTATGACTTAAAGTAGTTAACAAAGCTGAAAACCAAATTAAATTTAAAAATACAACCTCTACTCAAAAAATGATTAATTCTTTTCGTTGGTCAATCCTATTAATTAGAAAGTTTGAAAAATGACTTATAGTGATATAGCTATAATAATTAGACATATACTGTCGCGATATTTTCTGTAGATAATTATATGTTCTGCAAAGTTGTAGTACATTATTTTGCTCTATAATAAATAGTTTTTGCAGCGCACTCAATGTGAGAAAGTTTTTTGGATATTTTCTCACACCTTGGGTTTTAGTATGGATCCCTAACTTCTTTGAAAATTTAATGTATCCTATGTGTGATAGAGATGATGTAGCTTCCAACAGTGAAAGAATTTTTCAAACTGGTCAAGTAGTTTCGGAGTCTATTCAATGCGAACAAAGAAACAAAAAACAATCAAATCTTTTCTCTGTATAATATTAGTGTAGATTATTCAACGTAAAGAAAAAAACTGGGCCTTTTTCTAATAATTTGAGCAACTGTTTTCTAAATTTGAAATAACCACCTCTTTCTTAGGCTAATTATTATTTAATGTTAAACAAGAAACAGAAAAATTCAGAAGAAACAAAATTAATTGCAATGAGTGTACGGTTGCTTCTGTTGAGCATAATGGTGGGAATTTCGGAACCAGGTTTAGAGAACATTTATACTTTGACAATAATCTTACAATATGTGAATATACAAAAACCACAAAACATTCAATAACATTAGATAATATCGAAATTTTTCACAATTGCGACAAAGGAAAGAAAATGAATCTGTTGGAATGTTTGGAAATCGAAAAGCATTGTAAAAACCCAAGTAAAAACACCCCCAGTAGCCAACTAGACATAAATTCCTCTCCACTTAATAATATAAAAATACACTAATATCCTAAGTCTGTTAACTGTTAAGTATACAATATATATTTTATTTCATCTTCGTTCAAGTTTTTGAGTTGCAAATTCAAATCCAACTCTTGAATCTTTAAAAGCTTGAATTTTAAATCGTCAAGCTTTTCAAAAAGTTTCGAAGCTTGACTTGATGGAACCCTAGTTCCTAGGGGAAAAAACCCACAAAAGTTATCCATGGTCACAATATTTGTTTCAAAAACAGGCCATGTATCAACAATTTCTCTACAAGATTGAAGGTCAGTTTTAGCCGATTGGTACACAATCATTTGTTTAATTCACCTCTTTAATGAGCTTCGAGAATCCAACCCGGAAAACAATTTAATATTTTACGCAAGAAAAGATCGAATTGTTACATCATTACTTTTCCAAAATCAAGAATGGACTGCGTGGTTAAAGGTTTCAAAGTCTTTAGAAGAAGCTGGTGATGCCCTTTAAAAAGCCATTTTGAATTGATTAAACTGTTCGAACGAATGCAAAAGTATATTCGTCGCGGAAAATACTTCAAAAACAAAAAAGGCTTTAGAAGCTTTGAATTGTATCATAATACTCTATGCAATACTTGAAAGACATCTTTCGCATATCAATATTTTCTTACGGTGCCCTGGGAATTAATGTCCCGAGTTCGACCGGAGGGATTTGTACGACTATTCGAATTCTATACTGACGAAAGAATTGAAACGGGAAACGATAGGTTTCTGACAAAGACGTAGACGGATATGCTATCTCCCAAGAGTGTAATTCTTTTCGCGTACATCCTAAATTCAATTGTACAAATTGTCGTTCGCCATACAAAGCGAGAAACGTTTATATTTTCATGTAGTAGCTATTTGAAACGTTTGTTAAGAGAAAATGACAACCCACAACTATTGAACGTTTTCAAATAGATATGTCTCCGGTAAAAACCAATTTAGACTTTATATTATACTTCTTTGAAGTTGTTTTGGTTTCTTCTTTTCTAGATCACAAAAATTAAATAATTTCTGAAAGTCCATACAGTGTGTTCCCCAAGCTCTGTGAAGAACTTTGAGGAGTGGTTCCTGAAGAAATTTCAAGACAAACTACTAAGTGACAACAGAATGGTCCTGATCTTATTGAATTCAGAGATATTCAGCTTCCAAAATTTGATCCTCACAAGAATGAAAGCACAATTTTCAGCATTTGGAAGCGATTCTGTGATGTTAACCTCCATGATGACTGCTATTTTCGTTTGATGGACATAACTGGCATAAATCGAGCGAAATAGGCACATTCTTTCATACAATCGTCGCATAGATGAATTCTGAGACCAAAAACTTCCCCTGTACCTCAATCTATTTCAGGGGTTCTTGAACGGTCGAACGCCCATCTTCCGCCAAACGATCTTCAGCCCATTGAGCGAAGCGAAATCGTATTGGATGATCATGAGGCTTCAGTTCTTGAACCAATTGAACTTTATAAGCCTTCATACCGAGGTTTTTATGCAATATTCGGCGTAAAGACGTGCGTGAAATGTTCAATTTTTGCGAACGGTGACGAGTTGATGTTGATGACTGTCCGACCACACTTTGAGCTACAGCTGCAATTTTTTCCTCCGAACGCACTGGACGAGAACCTACGCGAGTTGCTTTGTCCAATAACGAGCCACTTTGACGAACTCGCTACACAAATTGATCCACAAACTGAATTGATGGCACTTTATTTTTCCGGAAATATTTTCGCCGATCTCTTACAGTTTGAGTGGAAGACTCAGAATTTTGGAAATATGTTTTTGATATTCCCCTACTTTCTTCACTCGAAAAGCAACCCATTTCGTAAATGTCGAACCTTTTACTTAAAATATGTCTCTTCATAAGTGTCGAATCGGCCCTTTGTTTCAAAATAAGTATGGGTTCAAGTTTCAAACGCTAGATGGCCCATCCCGTAATTGATTACGGGATCATTTTTAGCTCGTTTAACAGGGGTAAAATTAAAAAACTTTTCCATTATATGTAAAATGAACAAAACACTTTCACCAACTACTAACTGATGCATACAAATGATAAAACTACTTCAAAAACTCTTCTCAATACATATCTATGTAATAATTACTTTTCTTGGGGTTAAATTCGGAGAATATACTTAATAATATACTTGAACCCTTATCGCCTGAAGATTTATTACTCTACGGCTTTACCAAATCGAATATACACTCGGAGGCAAAATTAGCGGAACACTCGAAAATTTAACCAAATTCGAAGTCCGATATTTTTCCTAATTCTCAACCGATTTAGATGATCTTTTCGGCAAGTTATAGATCAACTCTTCTGCTTTGTAGAATTTATAAGAGAAAACAAAAAAAATTTATACGGGGGCAAAATTAAAAGTGTTTTTTTGGTTAAAAATTCGTAACACCCTGTGGAATTTCGTGGTCCGAGTTGAAACGTACAATATCATGGTCTATCAAGACACATCTTCCTACAGTAACGCCCTTCTTGTTTTATGCATTTATCTCTATTTTTACAAGAGATATCCAATTTGAAGCGAAAAGTCACAAATTTCAAGAATTTATTTTTAATCTTGCGTAGGTGCATAACATCGGAGGTTAGCCAAAAATAAAATCAAAATTAGAGAAGCGGAAATCTAACGAAATGAAAATTTTGAAATTCACTGGACAATTTCACGCCCGGGAGAACTCGAAGTACACTGGAGAAATCGTTGATTTTGCACATTTATTTTGAATTTTTTTGTGTGACACTCTATAATAATTATCATTCCTGTCCAAAATTGAGAGCAAATGTGTATCCTGGCGATACACTCGTGAAATGAAATGAACATGTTGAGAAAAATGTTCAAGATGACCCACAAAAAAAAAACATTTGATTTTAGTGGCGAGTATGACCCCCCCAAGCTCTTATTACAGCGCGCATACGATTTCGCATACTCCCAATGATGTTGTCTATCATCTGTTGAGGTATGTTGTCCCACTCTTCCACCAAAGCCAATGTCAGCTCTTCAACGTTGCCTGGATTCCGTTGTCGAACCCTTCTTCCAAGAATGTCCCAAACATTTTCGATCGGGTTTAAATCCGGTGACCGCGACGGCCAGTCCATTCGTGTGATCCCAACTTCATTGAGATATTCTATCACTATGCGCGCAGTATGAGGGCGCGCGTTATCGTGCATAAAAATAAAATTTTCCCCTATGTAAGGAGCAAAAGGCACAACATGGGGCTCCAAGATTTCTGTTATATACCGATGGGCATTAAGTGATCCATTGCCAATAATCTCCAGTTGTGTTCGTACTCCCAAGCATATGCCACCCCATATCATAACTGACCCTCCACCGTATTGCTCAGTTCCTGCGAAGTTCGCTTGATTGTACCGTTCCCTTCGATGCCTCCATATTTTATATCTACCATCCACGAAATTCACACAATATCGGCTCTCATCACGAAATAAAACTCGTCTCCACTGATTGATTGTCAATGCTACATGCTCCCTAGCAAACGCCAATCTTGCTACCCGATGGGCTCTATCGAGTCTTGGTGCTCTTGCTTGCACGTATGATCTCAGACCAACTTCATTTAATCATCTTCTGACTGCCCTGACACTGACGTTAATGTTATCGACTGCTTGTAAAAGGTTACGTGCCTGAACAGCAGTAAGAAGAGGATTTCTTATGGTTTGATTGACGATGAAACGGTCATGTATAGCGCGGGTTGCCCGATTTCTTCCTTGTCCTCGCCTCCTCACGTACAATCCAGTTTCCCTGTAACGTCGGTAGATTCGATGGATAACCGACGTCGAGACACCCAACATGGTACCGACTGAGCGGTAGGTGCGCCCTTCCTCGATCAATGCCCTTGCTACTGAGGTTGGTGGTAAATCTCTCGCTCTGAATGATAAATACCGTTTCGAATCGTAAACAGTAAAAGAATCACAAAACACCGCAACCGATCGAATTTGTATCAAATCAAAGAATAGAAAACTCATTCTTTAAACAATTGCAAATCTGGTCATATACAAACAAACGTGTGTTGTATTTCATATTTGAGGTGTGCACATGTGTAAATGAAAAGTTTTATCAACGGTCCCAGAATTCGGTTGTGTATTTTAATACCTACCGACTGTTATCTCCTATGAATTCCTAATTTTCACCAAATTAACCAAATTGTCATCAATAACTAATGCAATTCGAACATAAAAATCGCAAACGACAATTTGGACACGCCTGAGTGATAATAAGAAAATTCCAAATTGATAGACGAATTTTAATGACAATTTCTTGATTCAATGGAATTTCTCCAAAATGGTGATTTTCCACTTGAAATTGAATATATTTTGCAAAAATAGAGATAAACGCATGAAACAAGAAGGGCGTTACTGTAGGAAGATGTGTCTTGACAGACCATGATATTGTATGTTTCAACTCGGACCACGAAATTCCACAGGGTGTTACGAATTTTTGACAAAAAAAACACTTTTAGTTTCGCCCCCGTATAAAATTTTTTTCAATTTTTTTTTGTTTTCTCTTATAATTTCTACAAAGCAGAAGAGTTGATCTATAACTTGCCGAACAATTCATCTAAATCGGTTGAGAATTAGGAAAAATATCGAACTAATTTTGCCTCCGAGTATAGTTTCAAAAGCAAGTATTCACTGAAACCGAAACCATTGAAACAGTCTGAATGCCTCAAAAATTAAAAAAACTTGAATCTATTTGCGAAAAAGTTTTTTTTTTGAAAATAAGAAACAAGTGAAAATTTTTTCCAATAAAGAAGTGAACTCTAATTCTAGTTTATTATAATTTCCTCGTAGGCACGCCAATGATTATTCATATCAAAAACAGACCAAAACCATAGAACGTTGCACAGTGTTGAAGAAAGTCGGCACTGGCATAAAGCACTGTAATACTTCGGTGTTTAAATTCCAAAGGGGCCGCTCTGCTCGGGGCGCCGCAGGCTTTTGCGGTCCTTATGTACGCGTTTGACGTCCTCCGCGAGCAATGGCAAGATTGGACATTCGAGATGTGACCACTTGGACCGACGACGATGATGGGAAGTGACCCCATTTAGACAGCAAACTCGATATTCCTTCTGTGTTGGATGGCTTTTATTACCACGTATCCATAATATGATCCAGTTCCCACATTTTATTTTCTTCTTTAATTACGTCGTCTATACAATTTTCCCAGTTTTCGGATGTAGCACTTTTTATTGCATTGTTGAAGTTTGACGTCGTTCATCTTAAGACTTTTGTTTTGCTATTTCGTCAATCTTATAATTTTTGTGTGAATTTACAATCGAAAATAATTCTCTTTCTGCCATATTTCCTCTTAAAGAAAAATTTTTACCCGTCAGCCATCTGATGACGTCTGCTTCACGCCATGAAGATATTGGGGGTTAATTCAATCTGTCCTGAATGGTAACTTGCTTTATACATTAGCATAACTGATTCTAGTGGACTCAAATCCAACAACTGTTCAAAATATTCTTCGAAAACATCCGCATTCATATCCTCCTGATAGTCTCCATATTCACTTTGAAATGATAAAAATCCTGAGCCTGAAATCCTGTAGACCAGGGGTACTCAAACGGTCGATCGCGAGTGCTTTTTGAGTAGATCTCGAAAAGAAAAAAATGTTTAATGAGTAGGTAACTAAACTACAAAAATTGATTTCGTATTAAAATACCACTCTGCTAGCGGCAAAACGCGGCTTTATCAAAGGAACGCGCGGTACTTGTCAAAGAAAAGCAGTCATTCTGAAATTTAAGTTGAAAGCAATACTACGTCGATACAAAGTTTATTATTAAATAGTACAAAATGAGAGCAGCGAAGAAATCTGAAACGTATCATTTCAATTACGATTGGGAGGAAGAATTTTCGTTTTGTATGGTGAACGATAAGTGCATTTGTCTTATTTGTCGTGCGTCAGTTGCAATACCTAAGGTTGGTGACTTAGAGGAATCATAAAACGGTTCATAAAACTATGAAAATGATTTTCCACCACAGAGTGAATTGAGAAAACGCAAAGTTCTTGATTTGATATCTTGTTTGGAAAAAGAACAAACCATGTCCACAAACAATCACAAGCTGCTACGATCGCGTCATTTAAAATATCTCATATATTGGAGAAACAAAAGAAACCATTCGAAGATGGATCGGTTGTGAAGGAAGCATTTATTGAAGCGGGTGAGACTTTATTTGGAAATTTTAAAAATAAAACAGAAAAATAGTATGCTATTAGAGAACTTCAGTTATCCGACTGTCACAAGGCGTATTGAAGTCATGAGTCAGGACATGGCAGATAAACTAAAACATGATATCATGAAATGTACATACTTTTCTTTACAGTTCGACGAATACACCGATATTACAGACTACCCAGATGTGTATTTTTATTCGGATGGTATTCAATGGCATGTCGGCTAAGGAAGAATTTTTGACAATCATTCCTCTGAAGGGAAAAACCCGTGGCGAAGATATGTATGACGTTTTCTTCAAGATTATAAAAAACTACAAGGTACCAATATATAAATTAGTGTGTATTAACCCGGCGTCATGGGGGCTGGGTCAAAATTACCCGCACTTTTGTAGTTCGCTTGTAATTTTACAACGACGCGCGCGACGTTGCCGCTCTTCGCAGTAGCTGGAGTTGTCGAGTCCCTCTCCACGTTTATCCCGCGAAATCAGTTTGGCAAGGGCCGCGTTGAGAGTTACAAGTGTTGTCACGGGAAAAAGGTAAATATGACCCATGCCTGTATTCAGTGTAACTGTTTTAAGCCATGTATTTCAATTACTGTTTAAATGATTTATTGTTGTTTATGATGCTTTGTATTAGTGTTACTACATTGTCTTGAGGTTTTGACGTTTTTTTTATTTTTACGGTAGGTAGTACAAGTAATAATGGATCGCGAAGAACTGGAAATACTATTATGGCGGTACTTGAAGAATCGGATTCGGATGTTATGCCGTCTGATCAGGAATCTGGAGAGGATGATGACCACGTGAGTGAGCGTAGTGAAGCAACCAATACGGAGCAAGAGATTTCAGATGACGACGAGGTTCCATTGGCGACAATTAGACGTAGGGTACAGTCTGAAGCAAATCTGCATCAGGAGGAATATGCATCAACAAGTTTGTCGACTCGTGATTGTGAGATCACACGGCAATATTTTGGTAAAGATGGTACGGCTTGGTTTCGAAAGCCTCTTCGACAGAATGTTCGAACAAGAGCTGAAAATGAGATGAGATGTTGCAACTTATTCTAAAATATACAAATGAACGTATTCGTCCTAAAATAGCATTGTGCAATAACTTATCAAAATACACACATATAAAAGAATGTAGTATGGCAGAGTTGAAAGCTTTGTTCGGCCTTCTTTATCTTGCTGGCTTAAACCGCTCTGGTAGACAAAACTAGAGTGGCTTGTAGTCTACTGATGGCACTGGAGTAGACATTTATTAGATTAGTAATGTCTAAGCAGCGTTTTTATTTTCTTCAAAGCTGCTTGACGTTTGACAATCTTTCTACTCGCGAAGAACGGAGACAATTTGATAACTTAGCACCAATCAGAGAACTGTTTGAAGCCTTTGTTGAAAACTGCAAGAAATCTTATGTTCCAAGTGACTGTCTAACAATTGACGAAATGCTAATAGCTTTCCGATGCCGCTGTAAATTTCGCCAATACATTCCATCAAAGCCTGCCAAATATGGATTAAAAATATTTGCTTTAGTAGATGCACGAAACTTTTACATCAAAAATCTTGAAATATATCCTGGAAAACAGCCTGATGGTCCATATTCTTCAAGTAACAAGCCATTTGATATAGTAGATCGAATCGTGCGGCCCATATCCAAGACAAACCGTAACGTGACGTTTGATAATTGGTTCACCAATTATGAACTTGTTCAGCATTTGCTTAGTGAACATAAATTGACGTCAGTTGGTACCCTGCGTAAGAACAAGAAGCAAATACCACCTGAATTCACAAAATCGCGTAAAGGTGTTTTTACCTCTCAATTTGCCTTCCAAAAAGAAATAACTCTTGTTTCTCATTCACCCAAAAAGAACAAGATAGTGTTGCTGATGTCAAGCCTTCACCATGATGACAGTATTGATAGTTCTACTGGCGAAAAGAAAAACCAGAGATAAACACCTATTACAACATAACAAAATGTGGAGTTAACGTTGCAGATGAGTTGTGCGCTTCGTATGACGTGTGTCGTAACTTAAAGAAGTGGCCGGTGACAATCTTTTATGCCATGTTAAACATGACGGCAATTAATGGACTTATAATACAGCGCATAAACAATAAGTCAAACATAAAACGACGCCGTTATTTGAAAAACCTAGGCCTTGCTCTTGTTAGTGATAACTTGAAAGTCCGCCGGAATGTTCAAAGTTTGCCACGAGAACTTCGTAAAAAAATTTTCCAATTTTCAGGGGAATCTACAGAGGAGCCCTCAGCAAAAAAACAAATGCTCGTAAGAGGTGTCAAGTGTGTCCTGCCAGCAAAGATCGCAAAACTACACACGTATGTGAAAGATGCAACAAGCATATTTGCCCTCAACATATAGTGCCTTTCTGTGCTAATTGTATTGGTAATAACGAGTCTGACTAATTTATTTTTATTATTTTATCTAAGAAGATATATAAGGGCTTTATTAGAAAACCAAAGACTGGTTAATATTTTTTTTTAAATAAGTTTTGCTAAGGAAAGCTAAATTTATTGATTTTTAGTGAATAGTTTTCAAAACCTTGTTCCTATTAATAAAAGTTTGTATTTTCACTATGTTTATGGTTTTGTATTATCCTTGTAATAGTAAATTATTGCATGTTACAAAAAAAATATCGTTTTTCTCAAATACATACAGGAATCATTATCTGGGTAATGATGACCCAGCCCCCACGTCCGTGTAACAATTTTCCACCCCCATATATAAATTAGTGTGCATTATAACCGATGGAGCACCAGCAATGACTGGAAACAAAATCGATTTTGTGGCATTATGTCGAGCAGATGAAAATTTCTCTTCATTTTTCATTCCATTGCATTATACATCAACAAGTTTTGTGTACAAAAGTTTCAAACACGGAGGAAATTATGGGCACTTCAACAAAAATTGTGAATCCCATCCGTGCACGTAGCTTGCAACGGCGGATCTTTAAGTTGCAGTTGGAAAATAGGGAGTCAACGGAACACACTGATTTAGTTCTTCACTTGGACGTCAGGTGATTGAGTCGCGAAAAATTCCTAGAAAGGTTTCAACAATTATTGCCCGAAATAACAGCTTTTCTAGACGAAAGAGGTGATGACACTCAGATGTTGAAAAACGAAAAATGGCTGACTGATTTGGCATTTTTGACTGACCTCACAATGCACTTAAACACCATTAACTTGGAGCTTCAAGGTGAAGGACAAAACTATTATTGAGATGATTAGCGCAGTAAACGCATTCAAAAGTAAATTGCAACTTATGATAGATCAACTAAAAAGAAAGGATCTGAAACCCTTTCCGTCTTTGAAACCACTTTGATACGTATGAGGCCTAATTATCAAATATTTTGGGACAATTCGAAATGCGTTTTTATGATTGCAGTAAATTGGCAAATATAGCATCATTTATGAGTTATCCTTTTTCATGAAAAACTATGAGGATTAAGCTACTGAAGTAGCAAGTCAGTTTAATATGAACTCATGTTCTGTGAACATGAGTTGGTGCAGACTACATCAGATATAGATCTCAAAGCTACAGCATCTGATACAAATTTCTGGTGTTTTATATCTGAAGATAAATATCCGAATTTAAGGCAAATCGCCCTTCAACTGACAGCAATGTTTGGGTCAACTTACTTGTGCGAGTCTGCATTTTTCAATCAAAATATCGCAATCGACTAACTGACGATCATATCTCATCATGCTTGCGATTAGCACTCAGTGGTCACGTACCATCTAATGAAAAGTATGCTGAGGCTATGCAGTGTCAAGATTCAACATCTAAAGTTACTCCTTAGTTAAGTTAAACACCATATGTCACTCTTTTGTTTTGTTACAACCAATAAACTCGCAATTTTGAAAATCTATGAGTTTTTTCGTGTATGTACGATAACCCTGCATCACACATACTTGCAGCCTTTCAGAGTCGATCGCAAGTAGTCTAAAGAAATATTGAGGTAGATCGCCAGCAGTTCAAAATTGAGCACCCCTGCTGTAGACGATCTCATTTTATCTTCGAATATTTTTATCGATCGTACAATTGATTTGTTAACATTGAATGAGCGTGATATAGATGCAAATAACTCTGCAAGGCGTAAACGATCAAGCATTTCTATTTTTACTTTAAGCGGTAAAAGAGGTTTTGTTCGTATCGAAACCCATTTTTTTGGAGACATTATGAATTAAGAACATAACGGAAGAGACGTATTACTCAATCACAATTGTTATAGAGAATGGAGAAATTAAACAATGAAAAACGCAAGGAGACTTTTATCAAATAGCTCAAACATTTAGTTTGTTTAAATTTTCAAAAACACCGACCGCGGCAAAGACGGCTTATGTTAAAAGAAAAGCTGAACCAATTCAGCTGCGATATTCAAAAACATACTTTAGGCGTAGTAGTTATAAGGACTATTTTACATTTTTATTAGTCCCTTTGATGACGCGTTTACTAAGAATTTTTTATCTGCGAACAGTAAAAACGCGAATGTAGGATACGCGAATAAGGAACTTTGACTGAACATCTCTATACAGCCAAGTCAAAAATAATGCTATGACAAAAATCCTCATGCTTTTGTTGTTCAGAAAACCGATTACATGCTTTGAGAAAAATAATACATGGTGATATAACAATAACGGTCTGAAATTCCAATAATATATAAAAAATAAAAATTTAACTTTCACTTTGTTATTGACAATTATTTCACCTCTATCTTTAGAATTCTGCATGTTATTGCATCAGGTGTGTTGAACTAATGAGCTGCAGGGTATAATTGGAATTAACTAATCACAGGAATTTTTAGATTTTTGCGGGAATTCCATTCATTGGAATGGAAGAAAAGAGTTACAGAGAAATTAAAAGATTATAGTATAGTATAGTTTGTTTGCGACTCAAATATACTTAACTTGTTAAATCAATTTGTAGTTAAATAATAAATAAATCAGATAGATCGATATTTATTTACCATCGAAGCTTACATGGCGAGTCCATATTCCTTTATATCTAGTAAAATCAATAAAAACATTTATGTATAACACCCCTACAACATGCCCAAGACTAGCTTTCCCGCATTCTCGCATGGTCAGAAGGTCAGAAGGAGTACTCCAAATACTCTGCTGTAGAAGGCACTGTCTCGAAGCCATCTCTCTACATGAACTCCAAATCGCCGTTTGTCAAGTACACTTATTGATTCTGGTAGTCGGTTACACAATTTCACTCAACTGTAGACAGAAGAACTTTGTTCATGATACAGCTTTGTCCAATTTGAAGCCCAGCAACTTCAAATTATTAGTTTTCCTTGCATTTTCAGTGTTAGAAGTTTTTGGGGTTAGAGTACTCCAAATACCATATAAATTACCTTTCCATATTCACGGCATAATAGGTGTTACATAATAGTATATCACAATTTGAGGGGGTAAATCTACGTGCAATTTTAACAAAAAATTCAGATAAACCTATGTCCGCAAAAGCTTTGTTACGGAGCTACAGGGTGTTGAAATTTCCGGAAAAAATTGTTTTTTTCCTCAAAACTCCTGCAGTTTTCGAGATATTCAGCCCAAATTTGGATTGCAAGCTATTTTTTACAGCCTCCATCTTAACACGTCCTAAATTTTAACTAGAATCTACAAGGTGTTTTCTTTTCCGGAGCCATGTCCTCTTTTGCCCTTTCAAACTTTTTTGCAGTACGCCACTGATCAGCTTACAATCAATTTTCCTCATTCTCGTTCAATTGGGAAACTTTGATTTTTTCGTTCCGCCAACCGTTTTCGAATGAAAAATTATTGAATTTGAATTATTCGAATTGTATGTTATTCGCTAAATAAAAATAAAAATAGAAATACTCGATATATATGACCAAAATTTGTTTTTTTTTTGATAGCTTGTCTTATGAGACTCAACTTTTACTTATTCAATATCAAACTAAGAAAAAGAACAATAAAAAATTGAATAAATTGTTGGAAATGCCCTCCACCTGCAAGAATACAGGCCTCTGTCCCTCTTCGCATATTATCACGCACTGTTTGAAATATTCCTGGGGTATTTCTTATAGTGTCACAAGAGGTTATGATTCGATTTCTTAATTCTTCTACAGTGTTCACTGGAGTTGAAATATCCCCATAAGAAAAAGTCTAAACTATTTAAGTCTGGGGACCTAGGAGGCCATGGTTCTGGCCCACCCCGACCTATCCATCGGTTGTTGAATCTATTATTCAAGAATGTCCTAGCTTCTCCACTGAAATGTGCTGGTGACGATACATGAACCACATTATGTTTCTCACTAAAAATGACACATCTTCGAGCAATAAAGGTAACTCCTCCTCAAGAAATTGCCCATGAGCTGGACCGTTTAGTCTGTTAGGCAAAAAAAATGGCGCAATCTAATAATTTCCAATTATTCCGAACCAGACATTTAGTGAGAATTATTTTTGATGATGTGAATCTTCAATCAAATGAGGGTTTTCCTCAGCCCAATAATAATAATAATAATATTTCTTTATTTTACCGTAGATCATACAGATATAGGACACGTCATTATATGTTTAAGAAACGAATATATACCTAATAAATACAAGAATAGGAAGAGAATAAAACACATAAAATATGAAGTCATGAACAATAAATAAAATTGTAGAGTACACCAAACTCAAACAAGACTAACAATACAATACTAACATTTTACTTATTACTAAAATCACTACTAATAAAACTATTTCTACAACTCGTCATGTCCTTCTGAATTCCTTCTGATTTCCCAACTTTTTTGTGGCAGTTTATTATAGGTCCTTATTGCCAGAATACAGGGGCCCTTCTCATATAACGAGTGTCTGTGTTTCGGAACCTCTAGGACTCGAGCATTCCTCGTTTCATACCCATGATTCTGACCCAGGCTGGGAAACAGAGATGGACTCGACCTAGCATACAAAAGCAGCTCAAGAATGAGTTGGCAAGGTAGAGTTAATATATTTAATTCTTTGAAATATGACCTGCAGCTTACTCTCGGTTCGACACCAACCATGAAACGAATCGCTCTCTTCTGCAGCAAAAAACAACCTATTCAAGCCCCCTGAAGACCCCCAGGCGAGAACTCCATACGATATCCTAGAGTGGAAGCAAGCAAAAATGGTACACACGAAGAACCGAGAGACTGACACTGTTTCTGAGACATCTCAAGAAATAATACACATGAGTAAGTTTACCGCAAAGTATATCAGTATGTCTGTGCCATTTGAGCTAGTTATCAATGATCACCCCCAGAAAATTGGTATCAGAAACTTCTGCTAGCGATGTGGTAGCAGTCCTTACCAAAGTTCACAACCGCAGCACTACCATTCTTGGACAACTGAGTCTCACTCTCTGCGTGGACAAGGCGAGACGTATCATCAGGAAACACATAAGTGTTTTTCATTCTGAAGCTATTTACATATGTAATAAACAACAGGGGTGAGAGTACAGATCCCTGAAGAACTCCTTTCCTGATTGGGAGCGACTGAGATTGCACCCCGTTAATCTCCACGCATTGAGATCTCATGCTCCATATAACTACGGAACCAGTCGAGTGCAACTCCACGTATACCACCATCCAACAATACATCCATCAAGATCTCATAATCCACCAGGTCAAAAGCCTTGCATAAATCTCTAAGAACACTGTCAAACAAGCAGTTCCTTCTTCCAGTTTGCCATAGAGGGCATTCATTATCTTCTTCTTCTTCTTTAAATAGAACGATGTCCTGTTTTTCTGTTACAGCCCCTGCTGCGAACCGGAGCTCCAGCGCTCATGCCATCGCTTTTTCGGCCTTCCTATGGGTCTTCTAGTGTTGGGTTTTTGTGTTTTTGCCCACTTCGCCATACGTTCGGGGCCCATTCTGTCTACGTGATCTCTCCATAGGTGTCGACGTGCTCTTGTCTACCTCACCACATCCTGGACACCTAGCTCCCTTAGTATATCCTCATTCCTTATTCTATCTCTGCGTGTAATACCTCTTATAGCTCTTAGTGTTCTCATCTCTGTTGTCCTCATTAGTTGTTTTGTTTTTGTTGTCTCAGCTCTTGTCTCAACCGCATATGTCATCACGGGTCTCACACAGGTTTTATAGATTCGGACTTTGCTTTCTGTGCTTATGTACTTATTCCGCCAGATTACATCTCTCAGGAAGCCAGATATTCTCGATGCTTTCATTGCCTGCTGTTTTGCTTCTTGTAATAGTTGCCTATCGCTCGATACTTCTACTCCTAGGTATTTAAAGTGTGAAACTTGCTCTATTATATGGTCGTTCACTACTAGTTTGCATCTAATTGGATCTTTCGCTATTACCATCGATTGGGTTTTCTGTGTTGATATTACCATGTTATATTTTTCTGCTGTTACTTTGAACTTTTGTAGTAGGCGTTGTAGGTCGTCCTCATTCTCGGCTATTAGTAAAGCATCATCTGCGTAGCACAGTATTCTCATAGTTTTGTTACCCATCCTATAGCCTTGGTTCATTTGGTTAACACCTGCTATTATTTCATCCATGATTAAATTAAATAGACATGGGCTGAGGCTGTCACCTTGTCTAATGCCTGCGTTAATTTTGATCTCGCTTGTAAGTCCCTGTGTAGTTTTTACTTTCGTCTTATTAGAGTTATTTCGTTCTTTGATTATGTTTATGTATTTATTGCTTAAGTTTTTATTTCTAAGGATAGTGATCACATCGTTCATTCGAATTCTGTCAAATGCCTTTTCCAAATCTATAAAACATATAAACATCGGTTTGTCAAACTCTATGGACTTCTCCACTAGTTGCCGCAATATAAAAATTGCATCCGTTGTTGATCTATTTGGTCGGAATCCCTGTTGTTCTCCAGACACAAATACTTTGTCATAAATCTTTTGCGATAGAATTTTAGTGAGTAGTTTCGATGCAGAGTTAAGGAGTGTGATGCCTCTATAATTTGCTGGGTTTGTCTTCACGCCTTTTTTGTATATGGGTATTGTTATGCTCTCTCTCCATTCTTCTGGTATCTCCTTGTTGTTTTCAATTTTTTGGAGTAGTTTTGTTATTTCTGCTCCCCCATATTTAATTAGTTCGTTATTTATGTTGTCCGGGCCGGGTGGTTTTCTATTTTTTAATTTATGGATTACTTGTTGTACTTCTTCTAGGCTGATAATGTCATTTTCTGTTTCTTCGTAGAGTGTGTTTTGTTGTTCGATTTCACGTTCCTCATTGTTACCGTTATCATTATCTCCCAGGTATAAGTTCTGGAAATATTTCACCCACTCTTCTGGTTTTATTACATTGATCTGCAGTTCTTCGGTGATTGGTTTTTTCCTGTTTCTCAACATGTTCTATACCTTTTCTGTGCTCCTCGTAAGTCGTGTTCCATGTCATTTGTAAATCTTTCCCAATATATTTTTTTTTCTTTAATTTTGTTCGTTGTTCTATTTCTTTCTGTTTTATATCTTTGGTACTCTTCTGGTGTTCTGTGATTGACATATCTAATATATGCGTTCTACTTTTCTTTTGCTAAATCTGCATTCATTATACTTATTATAAAAGTCAATTATCCTTTGGCTAAAATCTTTTCGAAAATCTTAGAGAAGACACTCAACAAGGAAATAGGCCTATAATTCTCAATCACAGAATCTGAGCCCTTCTTATAAACCGGCACCACCCTTGCTATCTTCAGTGACGCCGGAAATACTCCTTTCAAGTGAATAATTTAGGCAGAATCACAAAGGCCGTACAAAAAGACGATCTGGTCCCATAGATGGATAAGTTTTCATATTCTTCACAACCTCAATAATATCTTCATTTGTTACAAGCACAAAGGAAAAAGTGGCGTCACATTTGACATTCTTACTTGGCTGCAGACGGCACTAAAGTACCTGTTGAAATGATCTGCAATCTCCGCAGGATCATGCACTTTTCCACCATTCACATCCAGTGTTATATCTGTCTTAGCTTTTTTCGAATCTTTTATGATTTCCTAGGCCATTTTTGACTTATTCTCGGAATTTCGATCAATGAATTTTGCATTTTGCAGCGTCAATGACGCATCTGTAGACGTTCCTATATTTTCTATAAAGATTTTTTGATTTCTCATTCCAATTCAATGAAAACATGTACAGATATAATAATGATTATTGTGAAAATTTGTGATAGCAGTTCTCGAAAAGTTAGCTTCATCTGTGAACATTATTTCACTATCAAAATGAGCATTTTCTCTCATTTTTTTTAAGAACCATCGGTAGAAATTCAGTCTTGAAGGAAAATCTCAAGGAAGTAAAGTTTGGACGAGTTGAATATGAAACGGGTACAATAAAAAGTCGTGGAGAATCCTCCAACCTAGAACAACTGAAATATTCAACTGATTTCCAATTTTTCTTGTAGTCACATCAGGATTCAAAACAATACAATTCAAAACTGCTTCCTTAATAACAGGAGTTCTCATAGTTTGAGTTGCACCTCTTAAATTATTATTTGCAGTAAAAGTACCAGTTTTCCTCAACCTTCTGTAGATATTTGAAGATGTTCGCCTGTCTCCATTTGGAAAGCGCATATAATCGTCTAGCTTCTGTTTTGTACCGTACATGTAATGAATATCAGCCAAGTCTTAAAACTAATCGTTAATTCAATAAACAATTCGAGCAGACACTGGTTCACTTCAACTGTCAGAATAAATAAATAAAAAAATCAAAGCCTAGTAGTCATTTTTTTAATTAGAAGTACTTTCAATTCAGAGAATTCATACAATCGTTTAATAATTTTTGCTCGAGAACGGTTGGAGATACGAAAAAATTACAAGTGCCAAAAAAGTTTCTAAATTGAACGAAGATGACGAAAATTGATTGAACGCTGATCAGTGGCTTACTGCAAAAAAGTTTGAAAGGGCAAAAGAAGACATGGCTACGGAAAACAAAACACCTCGTAGATTGTTGTTAAAATTTAAGACGTGTAATGATGGATGCTGTAAAAGATAGCTTGCATTCCAAATTCGGACTGAATGTCTCGAAAACTGCAGGAGTTTCGGAGAAAAAACCAATTTTTGCCGGAAATTTCAATACCCTGTAGCTCCGTAATGAAATATTATGTAACACTCTGTGTATTCAGTTTTTATTTTGTCAACTAGGAATGTATCCTCTCTAATTCCATATAAGTACCTTTTCATATTCACGGTTCTTGTATTCGCGGCATATTTATGGGACAGCCCGCAAATAAAGAGCTTATACTATATTTCATAAAATCTAGGAGCCAGACAGAAGAAACTCAAAAATCATTTTTAACACCCTGTAAATCGATAACGAAGTGGCTCCGGACATATGTTTATAGGAACTTTTCATCATAAAATTAATTTGGAATCACCCCTCAAAATCGTTGGCACACAATACTTTGTGAAATTAATTTTCCACGAATTTTTTCTACGATTATTTTCAATCAGATTTCTAACGAAGCACCTGAAACTCAGGGCACCGTTTGATAAAACTCGCAAAAATTGCGAGATTCTTTAATGAAAATCTATCTTTCTCTCCATAGGTTCATTGTGTTCAAACTGTTGGTCTTCACATTGGTGACCCGAGAATTTCAACAAAGCTTCACCTACGCTGATATCGAAAGCGTTGATCGCTAACGAACATCAGATATTTATTTCAATCAATCATCGTTGATTTCTAGCGGCAGATCTCCACAGAATTTAAGGACCCACAGCGAAGTTATGCCTATTGAATCGGTATATTCGCCGTCTCCCTTGTGGGAACGCTAGGAATGAATGTGTCACTTGATTTTCTTGATGTTAACATGACAAGGTGCAAAAGAATCGCCATAACACATCAAGTGTTCGATCACATGAGACAGAGGTGAATGTCTTTATGTTAGATGAACGAGTCTCTAGGTACATGTCGAATTCTGTGTTCTTGTGGGCCATTTTAGAAATACAGTAGCTAAACGTGGAACGCAATCCATCATTAGTTTGACAACAACATTATTTTAGGTTATTCCAGATCCAAATGATAGGTATTGACGACTCTCCGTTGTGGCGCTACAAGCGTACTTTAATGAATTTTGGAAGATTCTGAGATGGCCATTCCTTAAATACCATTATGCAAAATTATTTTAGCCAGTAATGAAGTTTAAGTGTGATAGTCGTTTGAAGTTAGCGGTTCAGTTGTTACTTTAATGAAGTCGTTTGCAATTCGAATTGGACAAGTTCATGGAAATTTTGCTCTGTGGAAGATCATTTATTTATACATTGCTCACAAAAACTTAGTAAAATTGAAATATTTTCTTGAATAGATGTTTTTTAATACGCTATACTAGGGATGCTCATACGGTCGAAAAAATTTTTTAATAAGTAGGTAACTGAACTACAAATAACACTCTGCTAGCGGCAAAAGGCGACTTTATCAAAGGAACGCGCGGTACTTGTCATGTCATGTTCACAAGATTAGCCAAACAATGAAAAGCTGCTACGATCGCGTCATTTAAAATATCTCATATATTGGCGAAACACAAGAAACCATTCGAAGATGGATCGGCTATGAAGGAAGCTTTTAATGAAGCGGGTGAGACTTTTTGGAGATTTTACAAATAAAACAGAAATCAGGTCTGCTATTAGAGAACTTCAGTTATCTTGTATGACTGTCACGAGGCGTATAGAAGTCATGAGTCAGGACATGGCAGATAAACTAATACATGATACCATGAAATGTACATACTTTTCTTTTCAGTTCAACGAATCCACCGATATGACAGACACTACCCAGCTGTGTATTTTATTCGGATGGTATTCAATTACATGTTGGCTAAGGAAGACTTTTTGACAATTATTCCTCTGAAGGAGAAGACCCGTGGCGAAGATATATATGACGTTTCCTTCAATTTTGTAAAAAACTACAAGCTACCAATATATAAATTAGTGTGCATTACAACCGATGGAGTACCAGCAATGATTGGAAACAAAAACGGTTTTGTTTAAAAATGAAGATTTCCCTTCATTTTTTTCACTCCACTGCATTATACATCAACAAGTTTTGTGTTTAAAAGTTTTAAACACGGAGGAAATTATGGGCATTGCAACAAAAATTCTGAGCTCCGTGCACGTAGCTTGCAACGGCAGCTCTTGAAGTTGCAGTTGGAAGATAGGGAGTCAGCTGAACACACTGATTTAGTGTGTTCAGGTTATTGAGTCGCGGAAAATTCCTAGAAAGGTTTCGGAATCATTTCTCGAAATCACAGCTTTTCTAGACGAAAGAAGTGATGACACTCAGATGTTGAAAAACGAAAAAAGGCTGACTGATTTGGCGTTTTTGACTGACATCACAATGAACTTAAACACCAATTGTTGTGTTTCATATTTCTTTACTTCAATTCAATCAGATAACTCACTAATTCTAAATATGGAATTCTAGCTGATCTAGTGGTGAAACGTAAAGAATGAATGATTAACTAAAAGACTTTTCAAAGGTTTCACAAAAATACTGAGTATTTTCTCCCCATTCTCGACGAAAGATTATGCATATTTTACGGCCGATTTTAAATTTTCCTTTTGCGCAGTAAAATATGATATAGTGACTACGAACTGGAACTATTTTAAACTATACAGGGTGTTCCATAATAAAGTTACATATCAAAGTTATGATTTTTCAAATGGGACACCTTATCTTTCAGTCTAAGCAAAAATGAAGGTGAGTTTGTTCAAAAGAGTTGTTTTGAATGAAAACGGAATATCCCCTTTTTTGAACACCCTGTATGTAGGCTTTAAAATTAATCGAATAAAATGTTGTCTGTCATCATTGAGTATTTAAGAAAATTATTTTCTGTTCATAGAAAGGGTATTATATCCTTTCCGGAGGGGCAAATCTACTTGCTATTTTAAGAAAAAAAGTTCATGTAAACATGAGTCCGCAAAAGCTTCCTTATGGAGCTACAGGGCGTTCAAAAGTTTTAAACAAGTAGCAAATTATGGGCATTATAACACGTAGCTTGCAACGGCGGCGATAGGGAGTCAGCTGAACATACTCATTTAGTTCTTCACACGAACTGTGTGGTTGAGTCGCGTAAAATTCCTAGAAAGGTTTCAAGAATGATTTGAATGAGATAAAAAACACAAGGTTTAACTTTAATCTACACTTTATTTGAAAAAATTCGACGACGTTTCGCTGACACAGCAGCTTTATCAAGAATGAAAAACAGAATGAAGAGTATGGTATTATAAACAAATCGTAGAACAAGTTGGATGAATAACAGGAAACTCCACACCGAGCCATTGTACAGTTAGTATGAAAGGTAATAAAAACTAATTAAACAAGTTAAGTAGGGGTGAGTAATTCACATCTACCTGTTCATTCGAAAGCTTGTCCAAATGTTTGTATCTATTCATTTCTAATGCTTCTAGGAGATCTAATTTTGAACTTTTGATTTTATATATATCATGTTTTTTCGGTCTTTCGTAAACCAACACACACTGATACAATTATACATAACTACTCATTACATCCAATTCAACACAAAGTTGCAGCTTTAAACAGCATGGTACATCGGTTACTCAATTTACCTTTATCAGTAGAAGATTATAATAAAGAGTTAAACATCATCAAACAGATAGCCATTAATAATTCATATAATCCGGATATGATAGATCTAATCATTCGTAAAAATTGTATCAGAAAGCAATAAATGAAGTATATCCTATTCATAAAGACTATAAAATATTCAACAGTTTAATTTTCTGCGGTTCTGCAAGTACAAATATTAAATCCTTTCTCGTCAAATAAAATCTTAATATAACTTTCAAAACTTCTAATAACTTAGGTAAACATATTAAAAATAATAAATCTCGTGTTGAAAAATCAAGTAAATCAGGAATCTATAAACTCAATTGCGGTTCTTGTGATAAAATTTATATCGGTAGGACCTATAGGAGTTTTGGCATAAGAACATCTGAACATAAACGTAGCTTCGATAAAAATAGATCTGATTCAAATTATTCAAACCACCTAATAAAAACCATTCATTCAATAAAAACTTTGACATATTACATATAAAATCAAAAAGTTCAAAATTAGATCTACTAGAAGCATTAGAAATAAATAGATACAAACATTCGGACAAGCTTTTGAATGAACAGGTAGATGTGAATTACTCACCCCTACTTAACTTGTTTAATTAGTTTTATTACCTTTCATACTAACTGTACAATGGCTCGGTGTGGAATTTCCTGTTATTCATCCAACTTGTTCTACGATTTGTTTATAATACCATACTCTTCATTCTGTTTTTCATTCTTGATAAAGCTGCTGTGTCAGCGAAACGTCGTCGAATTTTTTCAAATAAAGTGTAGATTAAAGTTAAACCTTGTGTTTTTTATCTCATTTATATCATGGATCTACATCAAGTAACGGCCTCCACAATTCAAATGTTCAAGAATGATTGCCCGAAATAACAGCTTTTCAAGACGAGGTGATGACACTCAGATGTTGAACAACGGAAAATGGCTGACTGATTTGGCATTTTTGACTGACATCACAATGCACTCAAACACCATAAACTCTAAGCTTCAAGGTAGAAAACTATTATTGAGATGATTAGCGCAGTAAACGCATTCAAAAGTAAATTGCAACTTATGATAGATCAACTAAAAAGAAAGGATCTGAAACATTTTCCGTCTTTGAAAGCAATGAATCCTCAGTTGAATTATGATACGTATGAGCCTGAATTATCAAATATTTTGGGATAATTCGAAATGCATTTTTATGATTGCAGTAAATTAGCAAATATAGCATCACTTATGAGTTATCCTTTTTCACGTAGAAACATTGAGGAATCAGCTACAGAGATAGCAAGTCAAGCTACTGAGATAGCAAGTCAGTTAAATATGAACTCATGTTCTGTTGAAAATGAGTTGGTGCAGATTATATCAGATATACATCCCAAAGCATCTGATACAAATGTCTGGTGTTTTATATCTGAAGATAAATATCCGAATCTAAGGCAAATCGCCCTTCATCTGACGGCAATTTTTGGGTCAACTGAAATGAAGATAATTAAGTCAAAATAGCGAAATTGACTAACTGACGATCATATGTCATCATGCTTGCGATTAGCACTCAGTGGTTACGTGCCATCTTATGAAAAGTATGCTGAGGACATGCAGTGCCACTCTTCAACATCCAAAGTCACTCCTGAATTAAGTTTAACACCATATGTAACTCTTTTGTTTTGTAACAATCAATTAACTCGCAATTTTGAATAACTATGAGTTTTTTCATTGATATTATACAGAAGAACCTAACTAAACCCAATCCCTAAAATAATGTACATTGTGCGGAAAGCTAATATCTATATATGCTACGGTACACCCTGCCTAGGTAGGTGGGTAGATAGGGTGTATCGTGTATGTACGACAACCTTGCATCACACATACTTGTAGCTTCTCAGAGTTGATAGTAAGTAGTCTAAAAATGTTGAAGTAGATCGCCAGCAGTTCAAGTTTGAGCATCCCTGTTCTACACAAAACAGATCAATTATTGTTTGTAGGATTGAAAAAATTATCCATAGAATTGAGGATTTCCATTTTTTCAATAAATTACCAAAAAATGCTAGTAAAACATTTTCAGAAAAGGGAATTCATTTTCTTGTAGCCAATCTCTGAACAGTGCATAATTTGTAATTTCAGGTGGAATATTTTCAGAATTTATATCTATATAATCTTATTCAAATAATAATTTTTAGAAGATAATTATTATGATGTTGACATTTATATATATGACACTGGCGCTGTTTTGTAATTCATGGTAATCGATCGGTTTGGTCCAATTACGGAATATTTATTCCGTATATAAGTATAGAATGCAAATACATGAAAACACATGAGAATCAAGTGTTTTAGAATAGATATTCAAAATGAAAGTAAGAATGTTTGAATTCTATCATTAAAAATTATTTTAGAATTATCACATTTAGTGGAGTAAAAATATTAAATAAATAATCTGAATTGTCTTTCCCAGAATCAATTTTCGAACTATTATAATGAGAACACAGATCCTACTAAGCCATTCCAATCAATTCCATGTAAATTACATGAGATCTGAACCATCGAAAAATGGCTTCCAAACAAAGAGTTCTGACACTGATGTGGATAGATCTAGATTGAAGAACATACATTTCCTGAACATTATATCATCAAAAACCATAAATCATTTCGAATTGATGCATATAATTGATTTTGCACAATGATCTATGTTAAATCGTCGAAAGTAAACAATGTCCCATTCAAATGCAAATGAGCGTTGAACATTTTTCCATGTGGTTTGTCTTATATAAGATACCATAGTCGTTAGAATATTCTGTTTCATTAGAATAATTGTCCGATTAGATACAGTTATTGGTGTTAATTACGAAAGGCGTCCCAGATTATATTAGGTAATGATTTTCTTGGAACCAGTGACTAGAAAACTTTGAACAATGTATGAAGACTTAGATCGCTGATTCAGAGTTTCTGCCTAAAGTGTTGAGCTATTTTGACAATTTTGGTATAAATAGTGAGCTACTTAGTCATACTCTAACCTAAATGAAAAAAATGCACAGTTTCTTTCGAAATACATGTCTTTATTTTATTAATAAAATTGCTAACAAAAAACAAACGTAGGGGACCTAATTTTAGAGAAATAAGTTGAACAGCTTACATCAGGGGTGCTCAAACTTGAACTGCTGGCGATCTACCCCAATATTTTTAGACTACTTACGATCGACTCTGAGAGGCTGCAAGTATGTCTGATGCAGGGTTGTCGTACATACACGATACACCCTACCTACCTACCTACCTAGGTAGGGTGTACCGTAGCATATATAGATATTAGCTTTCCGTACAATATACATTATTTTAGTCAAGGTTTGGGTTATAATAATAATAATAATAACCTCAGGGGCTCAGGAACATTGTTTCTCAGTACGGGCTTAGCGAACCCGAGGTACCCAAGCTGAACCTGGCAGTAGGTATAAAATGCAACTTATCCAATGATGTACAATCTAAGGAATAAACGGATGAATCGACATTGTACCACCATAACCTCTTGTCGCGTTCAAGATTTAGGAAGAGGGTCTTGTTCGGAAAGTGAGTCACAGTCTCCCTCGGTTAGCGACGGAAGCAGCGTGATATCGAGTAGGGATACTACAACACAAAACCAAGTGGAAAATAACATCAACACCTCCCAACCGACTCTTGATGTTTTAACGGCGGCGCAAGCCATTATGCCTACGACCACGAGAGCCGGACTCCCTAGGAAACGCATGAAGTGGACTCCAGAAATGAATACCTTCATTATGCGTTCCTATTACAAGATTACAAACTTGGAATCGGAAATGACAGCATATAGATAACCGTTATATCTTGCGTTCATAGAAAAATATCCTGAATTACAGCACATATCCGAGCAGAGAATTTCGGATCAACGAAGAACAATCGTTAAAAACAGGCTACTTTCTTCAGAAACGCTGCAAAGCTTACGAGAAGAGGTCATAATGGAACTCAGAAGCGAAAATGATACTCATAACGGTATACCTGCTGGAGTCAATGAAAGTGTTACAGACAGCCACGGAAACGAATATTAACATGGAACGCCCTCCTGAGCCGAATCAGCAGAACGAATATATGTATTTAGCAAGATCAGAAGTAAACAGAGCAATAACTGAATTCAGTGGTAGTAACCAAACTAAAAGACCTAAACTGCCCAAACTCAAGACCAAAAAGAATACCAATATCATCCTAGCAAGCGTAAACTCAGTGTTTGAAGAATATACCGACCAGAACACCTTGGAGAAGATTCACACTTTGATTTACTGTGGAGCAGTAGCGGTTCTTCGACTTCACAAACAACAAATCTCCACAACTCTCATTCAAGCTAAGCCAAAAAGCGTCAAAAAACCACCATGGCAAAAACGACTGGAGAAGGATATTGATAATATAAGAGCAGAAATCGGTCGCCTCACAGAATTCCTGAGAAACAGAAACCCCTCAAGGCGATTGAAATCACATATACGCAAAATTTATAGAATATCTAACCTAACCTACTGTCTCAATTTTACTTCCATATTCGGATTGATTGTATCACTTGTTTGTTTTTCTTTAACAATTGTGTCTGTTGACTGTTGAAAACAAATTTTTTTCAGAAGAGTTTTGGAATTTAAAACTGTGCAAAAATTAGCAATTCCACACAAAATATCCGATGTTTGAAGCGAAAATATTCGATTTTCATGGAAACATTTGTTGTGCGTTTTTTTATACCACCTTACTCTACATATTTTCTGAACAAGAGCTGATAGTAATAATAATAATATCGTTTATTTAGCATTGCTAATAATATACATCAAAAATATAAAGATTTACTATGATAACAAATATTTACTATATCTACTTAATATTGAAAATTTTCGATTTACAAGAATAAAAGACAAACAAAATGAAATGAAATAACACTTGACTGTACATCAGGTACGCTTTATGTGCATTAAAAGTAACCTTCGAAATTTAGTTTGACACTCACAATTTTTAATACTTTCTGGTAGTCGATAAGACTTATTTAAACCCTTATAAAAGAGGGAGTTTCCAGTTTTCGCCATCTGGTAGCCATTTACATGAAAATAATTTCATTTCTAGTGTCGTACGAGTGGGCTTCATTTCTATATTTCAAACTTTGACACAAAAATGGGGATAGTTTGTAATTTTCTTTTTATATATGAAATCCATAGTTCGGAAAAACAATCTCTGTCTGACACTGAGTATATTCAAAACATTCAACATCACTTGAATTTGGGAGGCTTTTACTTGGTAAAATTCCATTATCAATAATAAAAAACGAGTACTGTGTTTTAAGGAATTTTACTTAGTAATTGCGGTTCGTAACGCGTTTCACTACGCCGTAGCTTCTTCAGACGAATTCGTCTGAAGAAGCTACGGTGTAGTGAAACGCGTTACGAATCGCAATTATTAAGTAAAATTCCTCAAAACACAGTACTTGTTTTTTATCATTCAACATCATATTGATGGGACTATATCTATTACACTTCAAAATTAACCTCATGTCTTCATTCTGTAAAATCTGAATTTTATTAATTTCGATATTGGGTAGTTCAAAAATAAAGTGGCACAGTACTCCAAATGACGTTGTATGATTGCATTTGTTTAGAATTATTTGGGTTATCATGGGTAAAACCGTAACCAACTTTCCAGAAACGTTTTATAGTACCTAGTAAATATTGGAACACAGGTTGAAATATCTGGTTTTATCATCATTGTACCTTACTAGGTACATTTTATTACCTGTAGGGATCAACTTTCACTAAATATCCTATGTAAAACTATGAGAATATTTCAGTTACCATTCATTCATCTACTAGCACCCTTCAGGTCAACATCACAATATAGTATACAGTTAACCAAAGCACAGTTGTGAAATCAGTTTGTAAAGTGTTAGTTAAATATATATATTTAGTTGACATCTAGTTTAATTCATCTGAATTTAAACTCAACGTGGTCAAACCTGGCCATTCCCGAATACTCTAACATTGGTCCTTCGAGCCGGATAAACGAATCCGGACAATATCACATACATCAGCGGAATTAGTGCCACATACTCGGAAGCGAATCGTTCCAGCCATCCAGCGCAGGCGAATCCACGAAGTTATTGGTGAGTTCCCATAATCTATCCTTGAATATTATCTATTCTTTCTTGCAAATTATTTGAGTTAAAACTGTTTCGTCATGGAGAACTGTGGTGAAAGACTTAATCTTTTAAAAAAGCGGTTAGCGGTAGTTCAATTCCAGTTTCAATCATTTGAAAATTTTGTAAACCAAATCTCAAGCGAGAACCATTCAACCACCTTACTTGAATTAAGATATCAAAATGCCCTAGAATTAAATAATAAATTTGAGGAGATTCAATCGGAGATTGAAGATTTAATTCCTATTGTAGAATTAGGAGATCACTTAAAGATTCGAGATAATTTCACAAATTCACATATTAAATGTATTGCGTTAGTAAAAGATCTAATAGAAAATAAATCAAATCATAAAGGAAATAACGGCAAATCCAAGTCACCAATGTATAACATTAAATTACCAGACATTAAGTTACCAACTTTCAATGGACGGTATACAGACTGGACAAGTTTTCATGACGCATTTCAGTCAATAGTCAATTCTAATCCTTTATTATCCGATGTAGATAAATTTCAGTATTTGAAAGCTTCTTTGGTAGGAGACGCTGCCAAGGTTATACAAACCATTTCTATTTCGGAAGCAAATTATCCTTTAGCCTGGCAACGATTGATAGATCGATATGAAGACAAAGAAGCGATCATACTTAAACATTTATCTTCATTATTCGAACTTAAAATTCCTTCAAAATGTACTGCTGCATTATTAAGGCAGTTTGCAGATGATATCTCAAATCACCTCGATGCAATTAAATCGGCCAAATCTGCTGATGCAAATTTAGAAGATATAATCTTACTTTTTATTTTTTCTGGTAAACTCGACAATTTCAGTAAACGCGAATGGGAACGCGAAAAACTAAGCAAATCGAAAACATCGATTAATGACTTTTTAACATTTCTAATAAATCGGTCAAAATTACTGGAAAGAACGGAAAAGTTGGAGTCAAACGCATCAACTCAACAATCGAATTCATATAAAAATAGAATAGTAAATCATGTTAATCATCCACCCGCCAAACCAATGTCATCTACCAAACACGTGTCTTGCCCATTCTGTAAGCAAACGCATTTAATTTATACATGTCCATCGTTTTTGAAAACGACTGTGAACGAACGACACAATTTCGTTAAGCGTACACGACGGTGTACCAATTGTTTAAGGGCGAATCATTCCCTTGCAAATTGCAAGTCGTCCTCGTGTAGACAATGCACAGAACGTCATCATACACTGTTGCACTTCGAAACCAATGAGATCCCAGAAAATACCGTATCAGTAACAACGGATGAATCGATTCTTCAACAAGTAATTTTTGTAACACAAAAACTACTCAAATTTTATTAGCAACTGCGCTTGTGGAAGTACAAGATGACAGTGGCAATTGGCATGAATGTCGTGCGCTTCTGGATTCGGGATCCCAATGTAATTTAGTTACTGCAGAATTGTGTAAAAAACTAAATTCAAAATTATTTTTTTCCAACACTGTTCTGAGTGGAATAAACTTATCTCTATCTAAAACCCAAAGCCGCACCCAATTAATTATTAAATCGAAATTATCTGATTTTGAAATCAATATAAAGTGCTTAATTTTAGATAAAATAACAGAAAATTTACCATCTGTGACATTCAATCCAAAGTCTTTAAACATTCCCAAATTCATAACGTTGGCTGACCCTGGGTTTTCAAAAACTAATCGAATTGAATTTCCAACTTCCCCAATATTTCAGAAAACAAAACTAGGCTGGGTAATTTCTGGGAGTTGTCCATTCCAATTAAAAGGCAACAATGTCATAAGTAATTTAGCGACAACAGAAACTCTTCAGAAACAGCTTGAACAATTTTGGAAAATTGAAAACTTACCGCACAATTACTCGGAACAGTCTGAGGACACTTTTTGTGAAAGGCATTTCATTCAAAATACGTCCCGAAGTAAAGAAGGCGGCTTTGTCGTGGCAATACCTATCAAAGAAAATATTTCTTTATTAAGAAACTCTAATCATAACTTGAATAAGAAACATCCCGTTTTACTACCAAAGGGTCATCCCTCTACCAAACTTCTGATAGAGTACGAACATAAAAGATCAGTGTTTAATTGCATGGTAACAAAAGCCATCCATATCGAACTTGTCAGTGATCTTACCACAGATGCCTTCTTAGCTGCTCTCAAGCGATTTATTGCACGCCGCGGAAACTTAAGTGATCTTTATTCGGACAATGGGTTGAATTTTGTAGGAGCAAATAACAAACTCATTAATCTTAAACATCTCTTTCTCAAAGAAATTTCTGGTCATATCATAGAAAAGGAATTATCTGAAAAGGGCATTCAATGGCATTTCATACCTCCTCGCGCTCCCCATCTTGGGGGACTGTGGGAAGCATCAATAAAATCCATTAAATATCACTTGAAACGTGTTTTGGCAAACGCTAGTTTATTCTTCGAACAGTTTTACACAGTTTTAACTCAAATAGAAGCAATCCTCAATTCCCGTCCGATAACTCCCCTGTCCGAAGATCCAAACGATCTAACATTCCTCACACCTGGCCATTTCCTTATTGGGGACTCTCTCACCTCGTATCCTGAACCGAATCTGACAGATATTCAAGAAAACCGTCTATCTGTGTGGCAGAGGATAGAATCACTGAGACAACATTTTTGGAAACGATGGAGCAAAGACCATCTCCATCAAGTACAACAACGAAATAAGTGGAAATGGTCTAAGGGACATGAACCAGCTATTGGACAATTGGTACTCATAAGAGAAGATAACGTTCCTCCACTAAAGTGGCCAACTGGGCGTATAGTGGAAATACAACGAGGAAAAGATGGCATAGTGCGGGTAGTGAAGTTAAAAACGAAAAGTGGGCAACTTACTAGAGCAGTGTCGCGATTAAGTTTGTTTCCTAGAGACATTGATGAACGAAACTCTTTCTAGAACTATATGAATCCTATAGTACCTAAGTGAACCCAAGTGTCATAAACTTTATTATCTTTAAGAATTATTCTCCTCATTATTTTATCTGTAATTTATTGCATAATATTTAGTTGTACTATTTTGAAAGCTGCTCTTTCAAAAGGCGGGAGCATGTTTAGAATTATTTGGGTTATCATGGGTAAAACCGTAACCAACTTTCCAGAAACGTTTTATAGTACCTAGTAAATATTGGAACACAGGTTGAAATATCTGGTTTTATCATCATTGTACCTTACTAGGTACATTTTATTACCTGTAGGATCAACTTTCACTAAATATCCTATGTAAAACTATGAGAATATTTCAGTTACCATTCATTCATCTACTAGCACCCTTCAGGTCAACATCACAATATAGTATACAGTTAACCAAAGCACAGTTGTGAAATCAGTTTGTAAAGTGTTAGTTAAATATATATATTTAGTTGACATCTAGTTTAATTCATCTGAATTTAAACTCAACGTGGTCAAACCTGGCCATTCCCGAATACTCTAACAGCATTGTATAGAGATTTTGTCGCAAACATATTAAGAGACTGTCCAATTTTACCTAATAGAGACAACTTTTCAGATATTTTATTTCTAATATAACCAACATGGGATCCAAATGTGAGGCATTCTAGATTGGTATACAGTGTGTTCCAACGAAAATTTGACCCCCCCTATAACTCCGAAATGAGTAACATTAGCGAAAAACACCAAGACACATCGATTTTTGTTTCGAGGGGGAGCATTTTTCGAAATAATTCGAAACTTGTCAGATCAACCCCTACCCCCAGCAACCCTAATTTCGAAATTCATCATAGGGAATAAGGGTCGGTGGCACCTTACTGTAAAGGTCTGTCAATTCTCCATTCTGATTTGTCATTTTAGAATTTTAAATTAACATACAGGGTGTCCCAACCGAGGTAGAGTTGAATTCCTGCAAATCCCAAATACTAAATGAAATCGATTTATTTTGGCATAATGCAAGCGCAGGTTTATGCTCGGTCTAGAAAAACGACCTACACTTGTGAATTTGGAGTTGGTGCAATCAACCCCTATTTCCAGCATCCCCAACTCAAAAATCATTCGATCGAAAATAGGTCAAGTGGCACCTCGTTGGAAAGGTATTTCAATTTTCTCTTCGAATTTGGTATTTTCGAAATTCAGAATCAGCATACAGGGTGTCCCGGAGCAGGAACACTGAAAACCCAAATAACTTTTTGAAACTGGTTCATTTCGGTATAATACGAGAACATGTTTATGTTTGATTCGAGAATAAGACTCTCTTGCGTGAATATGGAATTTTGCAATCAATCTCTTCCATTCAGCATCCCCAACTCAAAAAATCATACAAGTGATTACAGGTTGAGTGGCAAAGTTCCAGAAAGATTTTTCTATTTTCTGAATCACTGAGGCATTGGTTTCAGTTTGGCAATCGAGGTTTTCTGGCGTGAGGATCAGGATGAGGGATGATGGAGAAACTGATTGGATGCTCATCTAAACAGGAAAACGAGATTTATTGAACTTGTATTCAATTGAAAACAAAAACTAACTTGATTATTACAACAATTGTTCAAAATGACCTCCGCCCACCTCCATACAGTTATACAGACGATTTTCGAACTCTCTTCTCACATTAGCGAAAACTTCAGGAGTCAAAAGTCGGCATTCTGTGATAATCCTCATCCGCAGCTCCTCCAGGTTTTCTGGTCTTGTGGCATAAACTTTAGATTTTAGATGGCCCCACAAAAAAAATCTAGGGATTTAAATCTGGTGACCTGGCTGGCCACTCAACAGGTCCTCTTCTACCAATCCACCTTCCTGGGAAATTTTCGTCTAAATATTGGCGCACCCGAGCATCATAATGCGGAGGAGCACCGTCTTGTTGAAAACGCATTTCGTCCTCAGAAAGAGTTGGATCGTTCTGTAAAATTTCTGTCAATCTAGGATGTATGTGTTCCTCTAACAACTGTAGGTAGCCATTTCCATTCAGATTACCCTCAATAAAGAAAGGCCCAACTAGATGATTGCCAAAAATTCCTGCACAAACGTTCAACTTCTGAGGCCTTTGCGTGTGGGCCTCTCTAAATCAATGAGGATTCTGTGTGTCCCAATATCGACAATTATGTCTATTCACTTCACCACTGAGCATAAAGAAGCTTTCATCAGAAAAACAGATGTTATTCAGAAAATTTGGATTAGCGTTTAGGTTTTCACTTAGATTTTCACAAAACTGTAAACGACGATCTGGATCATCTTCGTTTATTTCATGCACTAATTTTACCTTATAGGGGTGAAATTTGTGATGTTTCACGATTCTATGGACAGTTGTAGCTGATACACCAGTCAGACGAGATAGTTTTCTGATCGAAGTAGTATTCTCCATTTGTAGATGACCCACTACTGCCACTTCCGTTGCCTCATTTCTGACAGGACATGCCACTTCATGTTTTTGTTTGCCACCGAACCCGTAGCTAGGAATTTGTCAACCAAATATTTAACGTACTGGTGACTGACTCCTTTCTCTTTCAGGATGGTTCCTATCGAATATCCTTGCCGTTTCTTTGGCACAACTGTTATTTCGAAAATACGTCGATACAATTTCGACCCTTTCCTCAGTGGAATAAACCATTTTCAGATTAATTTCAACTGACGAACAACAACAATAATGAGGATCTGATCTGAATAATAATAATATTTCATTGCAAAATGAGAAATAACAGATGACTGCACGCCAGATGGAAATGAAAAAATGTGAACATTTTCAATGCAGAAATCAGCTTTATTTCTTCGTAATTGATGCTCAACACATCGTACCCCAATACTTTTAACAGTTTCGAATTAATTTTAGTTGATAATTTCAAATGACGATATTGAATTTTTCGAAAGCGACATCCTGTATGGAGAGCCGAACTGAATGAAATGCTTTAATCATTCTGGAATTCAAAAAACCTTTCTGAAGATATGCCACTTGAATTATTTGTATGATTTTCAAGTTGGGGATGCTGAATGGAAGGGGTTGATTGCAAAAATTCTATAACCACACAAGAAAGTCCTATTCTCGGATCAAACATGTTCTCGTATACCGAAATGAACCAGTTTCAAAAAGTTATTTGGATTTTCAATGTTCCTGCTTCGGGACACCCTGTATGATGATTCTGAATTTCGAAAATACCAAATTCGAAGAGAAAATTGCAGTACCTTTCCAACGAGGTGCCACTTGACCTATTATCGATCGAATGATTTTTGAGTTGGGGATGCTGGAAATAGGGGGTTGATTGCACCAACTCCAAATTCACAAGTGTAGGTCGTTTTTCTAGACCGAGCATAAACCTGCGCTTGCATTATGCCAAAATAAATCTATTTCATTTAGTATTTGGGATTTCCAGAATTCAACTTCACCCTTGGTTGGGACACCCTGTATGTTAATTTAAAATTCTAAAATGACAAATCAAGGTGGAGAATTGACAGACCTTTTCAGTAAGGTGCCACTCGACCCTTATTCCCTATGATGAATTTCAAAGTTAGGGTTGCTGGGGGTAGGGGGTTGATCTGAGAAGTTTCGAATTATTTCGAAAAATGCTCCCCCTCGAAACAAAAATCGACGTGTCTTGGTGTTTTTCGCTAATGCTACTCATTTCGGAGTTATAGGGGGGGTCAAATTTTCGTTGGAACACACTGTAGACGTTTCAATCACGGATTTGAAATCGTCATTAAAAATTAGACTAATATTATGTGCCGTAACTCAAGGATCAGATTTGCTGTTGGGCGGTTTAATCCATTCAATATACTGCGTTTTCTGTTGATCGGGTTTTGACACATATTTGACATTAAGTAATATAGTTTTTTTCGAAATGTAATTCACTTTTCCTTTACCAGAATAAATAAATAGTTCACTCATTCATGTTTAGTAGGAATTCATAGTATTTCATTGGTTAAAAGTTTCCGAACGTCACTCCTCGGTAAATGGAATTGAAGTGGTAAAAGTTCTCAGTATTTTGTGTGCCTGTTTTTTTAAGTTTATTGAGTCACCATTTAATCCCCTCAAGGTGATTCACCGAGTATATTTCAAGTCATAGCTACAAACGGCATTGATTTCGAACAGCTTTCATAAATTTCAACTCTTAATCAATGTGATAGAAATCCGCGCACCAACGAGGTCGTAAATAAATCCGGAAAAATAACCACGAGGCATGGGGATAATTCCAGGTGGTCCTAAGCGCCTACTAGATCAGATTCGTATACAAAAGGGCAACAGATGACTCGTCTTATTAGATTAGTTCTGCCCCGAGCTGGGCGATGCTATGCTCCTTTGAACAATCATAATAATAATCGCCATTCAGGCCAAACGCGTTTTCAATACTTTATTCTGCTTGGCTCGGTTCGATGCCAGTCAAAGCCTGTAATTAATCTTTCGATATTTCATCATATAGTCAGATTGCGTCATTAAATAGATGTGATATTTATACAGGGCGTTTACTAACTTGGAAATATGGCTGAGAGAGAACTATGAAAAGAATGCTAAGGAAATAAAAGATGCCACAAACATAAAATTTTATTTTGATGAAGGAAGAAAGAAATTCAGTTTTTTCTAAAATACAGGGTGTTTTAGGTATGAAGTCATTAATTTCTACAGGAGATTCGTCATCGAAAAATGTGAAATAAAAATTGAACTGCACCAACCTGTACCTCGAGAACGGAGGACTTGGATATACCTACTAGGGAATGCAATCTCGCATCAAAATATCAATCTTGGTATTCGCGACATTCAGGAATTCTAATCTTACGAAATCTCAGTATTGTGCGAGATCTCGCATTGTAAAGAAATGATCATTGAAAATGTATGAAAATTCCTATCCTTTATATTTCAATTGGCTCTAATTGTTCTTCAGGAGCTAAATAGAGAAATAAAATCTCAAACTAACCAGTAACGATAGCATTATTAGTTCTCCATAAACGTCTAATAGGCCGCAAGCATAGGGTAAAGATGCCTATTATGAGATACCATTTCCATTTTTGGGTATAAAAAAAAAACTGTTACATTTAAAGCTTTCTAAGATATACTTTTAGATAGAAAATTTAATGTACTTTAAATGTATATTAGCTATTTTAGGCTAAATTATATTATTTTTTGGCTATGCTGTAAAAAGTGAAAAATATCAGAAAAAATTCCAAGGCAAAGGGCGCCTATTATGAGATATTAGGGTTCTAAATATAAGATACTATCTTATATTAGGTTCCATAAATTTTAGGGTCAACAAACAAAAAAACAATATTAACGTCATAATCACGTTTTTATTGTAGGTAACTTATTAATTAAATATTAAGACAAATCAGTCTTAGCAGTTTGGTACATTAATTATTAAATTTTAGACTAACATCAGTCTTCAAAATTTTTACTTTACTTAAACTTAACAAAGATTTGAGCAGAACTCAGTTATCATAATAAAATTAGCATTTTTAATAAAATTTTAAAATAAAGGTTATCAAACAAAGAGAATATAATAAACAATAAAAAATTAAAATCTTTTCTAAATTATTTTTAGTCTTACCATGTCTTACACATCTAAACATAATGAACACAAAAACGATTCGATGCTACATCTCCACAATCTTCATGAGCCCATTTAAAACAACTATCACATTTGGCCCATTTTTCTCCTCTTGTATCCTGCGAAAAGTTACCGCTACAGTAGGGACATTCAGCATCATATTCATCCCCACTGCTATCTGCCAACTCAGGCATGTCATCGTCTTCGGAACTGGAACTAACTTCTTCAGCTTTTTTCTTTTAATAGGATTTTTTTCTTTGTCTGCTGTTTTTAACTGATTGTTTCTTCTGTCCTTTCTTATTTTCTTTTTCTTGTTTTTTATTTAGGATTCTTCTAATGACTTCTTATACGGAGATGCCGTGATTATAGAAGCTGCTCCAGTTCGGGTTTTCTTAGAAGAAGAATTGTTCTTAGGTAGCCTGGGCACTGGCTTAAGTGCAAACGGGGAGACAGAAGACGATGTACTGGGTACTGGATTGTCATAAACACTAGCTGTTGAGGCTGTTTTAGAAGATGCTAATCCTTGGTACTCATCTGAAGGATTGTCATTTGTAATTCCGCTATTGGGTAAGATTTCAGTTGGCTCTGATTGGTTTTCAATCGAAGTAAGCACACAACTAGTATCTTCCAGATCTGCGTTCTCATCATTTCTCTGAACATTAAGTAAATCTTGCTCTTCATCCCCATCATTAAAGATTGAAAACTCTTCGTCTGTAAAAATATGTCGATTGCACGGAAATAACCCAGCTTTGCGAAAACCGTTAACGGAGTTGGTCATGGTAGCAGCTTTTTCATAAGCCGCACCAAACAATCTAGCCACATATTTGTTTGTTAGAGTGCGCCCCGAATTATTACGCAGCCAAGTTTCAATTTCTTGGGAGTAGTAAGCTTTTAGTGGCTTCATAAATGCTACATCCATTGGTTGCATTCTATGAGTGCAGTGTGGCGGTAAACAAACTATAATTACGTTGTTGTCTCGAGCTAAATTAATAAGATCGATGTTTCTCGTGTGTGTAGTGGCCATCTAAAACCAATAAAACTGGATCATCTTTACTTGGCTTTGTAAAGTTGATAAAATGCTGAAACCACTTTGTGAATAGGTGTGTCTGGATCCAGCCTGACGGATGACAATCGCCAATGGAACCTGCTGGTGCACCATCCATTAGGTCTTGAGCCATATTTTCCTTGGGAAAACTATTAATGGCGGCACGTAGGTACCACAAGCGTTCATACAGGTCACTATGGTCATGAGCTTTCCTCTTTCCAGGGATGTCAACGCACCGACCTGTTTTTGCCTTTCATACTGACAACTTTGGAACGTTTATGTTGAACTACTGTTATTCCTGTCTCGTCAACGTTGTATACCCTATGTGGAGCGGATTTTATCTTATCAAGTTCAGGCTCGTACAAATCAAAAAGTTGGCGACTGCAACTGGATTAAATCCTTTTACTCTAGCAGCAGAAACTGCTTCAGGTGTCCTAATAGATAATGTAGGATGTCTCCTCAAAAATCCACGAAGCCATTTTTACCAGCAGAAGCTTTAGTAACACTGAAGGATGCCTCAAATTATTTTTAATTGCCAATTGAAACGCCATGTATTTAATGTCCTGCAGACGTAAGCCATAAAATCTTCTATCCATTTCTTTGCAATAGCTTTCCAGCTCGGCTTCTAAATCAATAGGCAAGGCTGGCCGTCTTCCCATACGAACCTGGACAAGATCTTCTGCGCGGACATCCTTTTTCACATAGCGCTCAAGGGTACCCTTAGGAACACCAAATTGTTTCGCTGCTCTTAAGTAACCAATTTCTTTTCTTCGTACTGCATTCACAGCCTGTATCATGGCAGCGTGGTCCCAGGTCTTTCTTTTGATGGGAGGCATCTAAAATAAAAAATATACGGTTTAACCCAACACCCATGATAATTGTTCTTTTGTGTACCATAATATGAGATATCTCAATTTAGGAACCCTAGCATATCTCATATTAGGAAAACAACAGTTTTAGCAAATGGCTGCCTTTTTTTTTGTTTCCAAAAGAAAATACAATTTAACTGCATTCATAACTTAAAATTTACCATATAAGCTACAAACAAAACATAAATTAAATGCGTTTAACGTAATAATAAAGTTGTTACGTACCTTGTAAACATTTGATGAAAAATATTTGGTTTTACGATGTTGAAATAACCAACACGCACACGTTCTTACATTGCCGTTAGCCGGCGCGAACTGACAGACGTTTAGCACTGTTGATGTGTCAATCCGAGCCACACTAGCGCCAAATGACTGACGTGAGTAGTTTGACCAATATCTTCCTATCTCATATTTAGCGCCTATCTCATATTAGGCATCTTTACCCTATTTTAATTCCAAAAACGAAAATAAAGCTTATTGAATAAGAAGAAGAATATAAAAGTTGATTGAAGTCCAGATAGTTTAACTCATTTTTTTTGAATAATCCCAATGAAATTAAGAGAAAAATTCCTAAGCCCAAAAAACTTACAGGCATAATTTAAGGCATTTGACCAGAGTGCATAATCCTACTTTTCATTTCGATCAACTCACTTATATACAAGTGAGGAATATTATAAACGGACTTTCTAACAAAAGGAGCAAGGACCATTATCACGTGGACCTAGAACTGATTAAGAGCGTTTTGAACATCATCATTTAACCCCTGACGAAACTCTTTAACCAATGTATAGATGAAAGGATATTTCCTGACGCTTTAAAGACTTCAAAAGTTATCCCAATTCACAAAAACGGGTGTAGTTGACGAAGTTGATAATTATAGGCCTATAACAATTTTTTCGAAAATTTTAGAGGCGGGCCTCAAGTACCAAATTACAAATTATTTTGAAAATTCGGTTTTCCTAATAATAGATATACAGGTCAAGCAATTGAGAAGTTGATTGAGTTTGTAATGAATGGAATGGAGCAAGGTTTTGTGGTTGGGACGTTCTTTTACGATCTCAGTAAAGCTCTCGATTGTATATCTCCTGGTATAATTATCGAAAAGCTAAACTTTCATAATTTCAATCATTCGAGCTGTAAGCTCCTCAACTCATTTTCAAGTGGAAGAACTCAATACAAAGCCATAAATGGGGTTGCGTCCGACTCCGGTGATATCAGCAGTGGTGTGCCACAAGGGTCGGTTCTTGGACCGACCCTCTTCTCGATTTTTAATAATGACCTGGTCCAGGCTGTCGGTGCAGCAGAACTGCTACTTTTCGCTGATGATACGTAGTCGGCTGTAGCCCCAACGAACAAGATCTACTCAATTCACTTAATAACATGCAGCAGTACCTTTTCGATTGGTTTTGTGCGAATGACTTGGGAGTTGACCTTAATAAAACTTCTAGGATATTGTTTACTCACCGAGCTCTTACTTTCAAGAAACCCCGAAAACGTTTAGTTCTTGGGGGTTATGCTTGACTCAACTCTGAGCTGGGAGGGACACGCCGACTACATTTCGGGCAAAATATCGACAAGTATTTTCTTGATTAGAAATTTAGTAAACATGTTACCTATTGACGCTGTACGCGTGGCCTACTTATCCTTGACTGAGTCTCATATGTCCTAGGCTCTGACAAGCTCCTCGAATATTTGGTCTCCAGAGAAAAGTATTGAGAATAATGGCTAGGAAAGCATATGGAGCTGATGTGAGGAATTCTTTTATTGACATGAACATCTTAACTTTTCCTTCATTTTACATACTTAATAGCCTCCTTGCAGGTAAAAGCCTTAATGACAAGGTATTGAATAATTGAATTCATTGTTATAATACTCGACAGAATAATGATATTCGTTTAACCATCTCAAGGCTTAACTCTAGTCGCTGTAGTTTCAATTACTATAGCAGTATTTTCTCTAATAAGCTTCCCGAGAGTATACGATATATGCCTATTAAGCAATTTAAGCATTGCCTAAAGAGGTTTTTACTGCGGCAGGCTTTTTACAGTATCGACGAGTTGCTTTCTTACCGATTCTCATCAAATGACCTGATCTGATTTTCAGTGTACATTATAGATGCCTATTTGTGATTCATGTGACCTATTTAATTCAAAATTCAGGGCCCCACAATCATATGTGCAAAGTGTGCAATGCACACGGGCGCCATCCTTTAGAGGAGCCAAAACCCAGGGTCCAAAAAAAATATTAAAATGAAAGTTGAGAAATTAAATAGGATTAGGTATAAATACACACGAAATTTTATTAGTATATCATCCAGTTGTTGCCGATTCCTATGTTGCGAGAACATGTCAGGCGGCAGTTTCTTGATTTTTCCTGTTCAGACATGAATAACGCCTGGAGCGCTATAAAAGCGATGCATCGCCACAGGCGTTTTTAAATCAGTTAGTTCACTGGACCGTGCAACAAGTGAATAAAAACAAGTAATCCTATTAATTTTTACATATAAAGTTATTTTTATTTTGTCAAGTATGTTGTTGTGTTGTGTAATATTTTGTTTACTACTTTTTTTTAAAATTAAGTGCCGAATACCTGCTGACTGTAATTTCAACGGCTTGATCTTTTATAAAATGGTAAGTGTTCCCTACTTTATACTATCAACATTAACTCTTTATAGGATACTGGTTATAATTAATTTTTTAGCCACATACCTTTTATTAATTGAAATGTCATGTACGAGTTTAAAAAGTAGCTGGTTTTATCCATAACTCGCTCAGTTTTTATGCTATTGATATTTAAAAAACCATTTTGTAGGGTTTTTAAGGGCTATAAGATCAAATTAGTTTAATATCTTTTTTGCCTTTATTTTTGAAAGGATTTAAGCTGAAAGGGCTCGAACAAATTGCTTTTTACTCAAATATGCACACTTTAATCGGCCATATCTTACTTAATAATAATCTGCCCTATGAAGGGTTATAAACTATTGGCTACTTAGTTAACTTTTTATTATTGTGGTTACTTTAGAAGTTAATACATAATTCCCATGAGTACTAATTATTTATTTTTTTTTTTCAGGATAAAAGAAAGAGACCTTCAGGTGCGAAGTTTCGCGAGCAAAAGAAACTGAGACTACAAGATGGAGGAAAAATGGTTGGATCTTCAAAGCATTTCTTGCGAAACAATCGAGATTCTATGGAGACTATCGATGTTGGTGCGACCGAATCGTCCGAATTTCAAGATTTTAAATGCGTAATATCAATAACCGTGAGTGGACCATCTGAAATTTCAACAGTAACATCAGATCCTACAACAAGTGGCAGCGGTTGTAGCAGCAAAACAGCTTCTACTGATGCAGAGCCCGATGAAGCGATGACACCATCCTCGTCTACAGCACTTGAACAATCCACTTCAGGTAATTCAGCTTGTGTAAAAAGTTCGGTAATGTCAGCTACCGAAATACCTGCTGCAAGTGACAGTTTCGATGAAGGCTGTAATGAGGCTAGTATCGATATAATTCCGTCCTACCCCAGTTTGTGGACCGAAAGAATCATCAATGAGATGGATAGAATATTGGCTGAACATGGTCCGCCCTTGGTAGACATCAGTTTTAGCTTTCCTATTAATAAAGATATGAGAACGTTTTCGTGCAAATACTTTGAAAGAAATCTAGCAAATGGAGAAAAAGTCGAAAGGGCTTGGCTTATTTACTCTATTTCTAAAGATTCTGTATTTTGTTTTTGATGTAAGTTGTTTTGTAAATGTAAAACTCCTAACGCTATTTGTGATACAAATAGAATATCAGAGTGGCAACACTTGTCTTTGCTAATAATTAACAAACACGAAACGTTAATTTTACACAACAGTTATATAAACACTTGGGTAAATTTTTAAAAAATGTTGGAGAGATCTATGATTGTAAATGCTCATCATCTGCGGATCTTAGAAACGGAAAAAAAATATTGGCGAGAAAAGTTGGAAAGAATTATTGCGATTGTTAAGTGTTTATCTACACAATGCTTGGCATTTCAAGGTTCTTCTCAATCGTTAGCATAGTGTATAACTCCCGAAAGAAATTTGTTAAAATAACTCATTATTTAGGCGTGCAAATACAAAATGAAATAATTGAATTATTGTCGTCCAAAGTAAGGAATAATATTTCAGAAATGGTTCGCAGTTCAAAATATTTTTCAATAATATTAGATTGTACACCAGACACTAGTGATACTGAGCAAATTAGTCTTGTTCTGAGGTATGTTGTCCTTAACACCACTTCAAAAAAGGTTGAAGTTAAGGAAAGTTTTATTGCGTTTAATCCAATACTGGACTATACAGGAGAAGGGATATATACATTTGTGATAGAAAATTTGAAAAAATTAAATTTAGAATTAAAACACATTAGGGGACAAGGTTATGATAATGGGACAAACATGAAGGGAAAACATGTTGGGCTTCAAAAACGCGTTCTTGATGCGAATCCGAAAGCCCTTTTTGTACCTTGTGCGGCTCATACTTTGAACTTAACAGTAAATGAGACTTCTAAGGTGTTAGGTGCTACAATAAACTTTTTTAATCTTGTGGAAGAGTTATCTAATTTTTTTTCGTCATCCACAAAAAGGTGGAATGTTTTCAGAAAAAATGTCCCCGGGTTAAGTTTGAAGCCTCTAAGTGAGACAAGATGGTCCAGCAGAATTGACGCAATAAAGCCCTTTAAACTTTATTCAATTGAGGTTTTCGAAAGTCTAAAAGTGGCTGAAGATAATTCCTTTCACATTGATGCAAGACATAAAGCGAGTTCCCTCGTAACGTCTGTACAAAATTTTCAATTTATTCGTGGAATTATTATTTGGCATGACGTTTTATTTCATATAAATATTGCCAGCAAACAAATGCAAAGTGCTACAATTAATATTAAAGTATGCCAAACCCACCTAAAAAATTTAGTTGATCACTTCCAGCAATATAGATCTGACCAATTATTTCAAGAAATTCTTGTGCAAGCGAAAGAAGTAGCATCCTCTCTCGAAATTGAAGAAGATTTTCCACCAACCAACAAAGGAGGAAATTTAAACCAAAACTGTTTGACTATGAACACTGAGATGAGACCCCTTATGATCCAAAAGCCGCCTTCAAAATTAGTTTTTTCATAAAAATTATAGATCAAACTATAAGCTCTCTAAAAAACCGATTTGACTTATTAAATGAGTATGATAATATTTTCGGATTTTTTAGCGACATATTCAAATTAAGTGACAGCGATCTTTTAAAACATTGTTCTATTCTTGAAGAGCGACTGACAGATCGGGATAATAAGGATATAGACTACAATGATCTGTTTAACGAAATCAAAGCGTTAAAGTTGTTTTCATTACAAGATGATACTGACCCCTTAAGTATTTTACAATATATATTTGAAAACAATTTAATCTCCACCTTTCCAAACGTAAGCATTTCACTAACAATTCTTTGGACATTGCCTGTATCTGTAGCTTCTGGCGAGCGATCTTTTTCAAAGTTAAAAATCATTAAAAATTATTTAAGATCGACAATGATTCAAGAAAGATTGTCTGGGCTAACAATATTAGCAATTGAACAAGAAACTTTTGACGGTATAAATTTTAGCGTTGTAATTGATGAATTTGCAACAGCAAAATCTCGGAAAATATCGCTACTACAATAGCTATCTTTTATTTTTCTATTGCACCTAGACCTAGCTATCATTTTTGATTTTAAAACGAAGTTCCCTAGGTATTTGTTATTAGAAATATATATAAGTATAAGTAGAAAGTAGTATATACATATATATGCCGAAACGCGTAAAATAGATTTCTGCAAATTAGATATAACCAAAGATAATATCTGTCAATTTTAACCCATATTCCCAGTATAATCAAATATTTATATATATATATATATATATATATATATATATATATATATATATATATATATATATATATATATATATATATATATATATATATATATAGGGTTTTACCCCGACGAGTTGCCCATATATCTGTTCATGCAATCAAACTGATTTCATGAAAAATATAAATCCACCACCCGGTAATTAATACCATTGCCAGGCAATGATTATAATCAAAACATATCCTGGAGTAATTATATATTAGGATAACGTTAAATGTTATGAGAATATATCAATCTACCAAAATATATACATACTATAGCATCATCAGACAATGATATCAATGTACCAACGAGTAGTGTCAGAGGCTTTCTCCCCGGAAAAATCCATTGTACGGACCTCAGTCAAGTAACACTGAATGTTACTCATTAATAGTTTCCTTTGTGTGAAGTGGTGAACGATCGAATAGAATACTGCTCTGAATGTAAATATGACAAAATTGTCAGTTAATTATATTACATTTATATAAACAAATAAATAAAATATAAAATGAGATTCTGAGCAGTATAAACTAAAGAGAAAACCTATGACTCTACCTAATTATTATTTTCGGAAAGAAACCTACGAAGAATATTACAAGATTTGATGACTGTTATCTTTTGTAACTGTTCGAACAAATTTTTCTTCAGACCCAAAATCTCAATACTGTTGTGAAGATTTCTAGGAATAACGCCTGTTGTAGAAATAATAATCGGTAGAATAAATATTTTCTTCATTTTCCACATTTTTTAATCTCGTCGCCAAGCATCATATATTTAGAAATTTTTTCATTGTATTCATTTTGTATATTATGTGTGTCGGGTATAGCAATATCAATTATATATGTTATTTGATTCTGTTTATCATTAAGAATGATATCTGGTCTATTGTGTTTTACAGCTCTGTTGCACAGATTGTTTTATCAAAATAAAGTTTATATTTGTCATTTTCACAAATAATCTCAGGTTCATATTTTTGAAATTTTTGAAATAATAATATAATATAATGTATATATATATATATAGAAATTGACAGATATTATCTTTGGTTATATATAATTTGCAGAAATCTACTTTACGCGTTTCGGCACCATTGCCATCTTCAGAAAATCTGTATCTGCACAATTATCTAAAATTAAAATCGAGATATTTTAAAATAAGTACATATACCATACAAAACAAATCTTACATTTAAAAACTTAACCGACGATATCATTCTGTCGTTATCACATTAAGACTGACATGAAAAGAAACAATAAACAAATATAAGCAAACATTCTTAAAATTACTGTATCACGGGTTGTAGAATTATACACTTCACAGTTAAGAGATAAGATTTCCATAGATATTCATTAAACCATCAGAGTCAACTTTTGAGTTTATTGTCCTAGGTTCTTTCTGGATTTTGATCATTTCTAAAATATTCCTTTTAAAATCATTATATTCCGTTGTGAGTACTTGTGCATTTGCATAGTCAAATTTGTGCAGTTTTTCAATACTATGTCTTGCTAGAGCTGTGACTACTTTGTTCGATCTAACGGAATATTCATGCTCGTAGACCCTCTTATGCAAATATTTTTGGTATTGCCAATATAACACCCATCGCACTCTTGGCATTCTATTTTATATATGCTATGAGTTTTGTTTTTTAATTCAATGCGAGGTTTTAGATTTGTGAAGAATTTCTTGCTATGATTATTAGGTTTATGTCCCACTTTGATGTTGTATTTTTCTAGACACTTGTTTATCTGTTGAGACAATCCGGGAGTGAAAGTGAGACCTATATGGTTGAAATCACCTTTTTCTTCTCTTTTCGGTTCCGTGTTATAAATTTGATGTATTCTTTGTCTTATCAGTGGTTCGTAAAAGTTTGGTGGATATGAATTTCTTCTCAGCACTTTCTTCTATATTATTAATTAAACTCCTATAATATATATATATATATATATATATATATATATATATATATATATATATATATATATATATATATATATATATATATATATATATATATATATATAGACATTAAGCAATGTTTCTGTTATTTGTTCCTAAAATTGTGATTTTTAGTTGTTTTAGGTTGTTTTCTAGTATTTATGAATAACGAGTCAACGTGTCTGTATCCCATTACTTAAATAACTGTTAAAATGGGTGTGAACAAGAATTTATTTTGTTATGATTTTGTTCGGTTTGTTTCATTTTGATATTTTAGTCTACAAATAAATATGACTTCTAAAGTTCAGTTTTTTGCTTTACTTCAAGCACCTATCTACCTACCTCCTACCTTAAAAAAAAAAAAAAACATGATCCAAAATGTCTTAAGGGGCACCAAAATCCTTTTTAGCACACAAGCGCCAGTTGCCCTGTTGATATTTATATATGAGTATGTATTTTATTCCTGTTTTGAAGTCGAAAATTGGCAAACGTTAACAAAATTGTACAATCATGCTGATAAATCTAATCTAATCAACTTGGGATACCCTGTATATAGTAAATCCTCTTTTATGGAATAGTACAGAACTGAGGTACCCCAAAAAGTGTATTAAGATCCTTTTGCTATTTATACTCGATTCGAATTATTCAATGTTAAGAATTATTCACTCTAGTGGCAGAATATTCATTCTACGCCGCTGCTTTCTCTAGGCGGCGTATGTAAATGTACGTTCTTTACGGGATCGGAACCCGGGGCTTTACTAGATATACAGCTGCAATATCCCGTGCATGGTGCAAACCAAGTGCATAAAAGCATGAAAGAAGGATTGTGCTACAAAGCGGACCCTCCCATTCTCTCACGATAGCTTTGAAGACCCTGCCCATCATACATGCGGTGCACCCAACATAGACGTTGTACATAAGGAGGCGGAACCCGCTTTCAGTACCAACACATCTGGAAAAAATCCATCCAATGGTACGCCGTTTGCCTATCAATAATTACCCGTCATAACACAATAGGTTATGAATAGCTTTTGAGCCAGTAGTGTGCGTCTTCGATACCACATTCGGTTGCGTGTAATTTTTTTTCTGGCCGTTTAAAATACGTTTGGAATCCAGTTGACCTAATGCAGTTTCGAGATCGAATCAAAACATGGTTTCAGACTTATTTCTGCGTATGAACGATCGTGCAATTAACCGAGCCAAAAACTGATAGTGAATTTGTGATACGATGGATATGAAACCATTTTTTGGATATCCATATCAAGGTAACTTTTATTTTGTATGTTTAAGGTTATTATTGACTAATATTATCTGGACCTGGGCCTCAAAAGTATTCCCAGCTACCCAGTTGACAAAAATCTTTGAATATTGGCACAACACAGTAACTAGAATGGCCAAAATTAAACATAAAAACACCCATAGATCATAAAGTTCTCACAGACTAAAAATGAAAAACCAATCAGATTGTTTAAGTGCACGAGTACTATAAATGTTGAAAAGTCTTGAAAAATCTTATGAAAAATGATGATAATAAGAAATCAAACTATGTATTATACTATCACAAGATTTTAATTGAAAATCCGGATTGCAATTTCGTTCTCTCAACCACCATCAAGTTGAAATACATACATACATAAAAAGGTAGATAAAAATTGATAAGGGTGCAAACAAATGGTAATAAACGAATTGTTAAGAGCAGGTATTATTTGAAGATATCAAATATCGACGTTTAAGCTATACTGGTCGTTCTGAATATTATATCGATGTGTATCGTCCTTTAAGTATTCTGGGAATAATTTGAAGTTGATCTATAGGTGGAAAATGATGGCCATATTCGATACAATGTGAAGAGAAAGTAGATTCATCGGTTCTCTGGTAATTATAATCTGATTGATGCTCTTTGTATTTAGTTTCGAATTAACGACTTGTCTAACTTATATAGACTTCTTCCCAATCCACATAGCACAGCTTATACCCTCAAGTACTGTCAAACCAATCAGTTTTATTTTTACTATTCAAAAATTATTGAGAGACTTTCATGTGGGTTTTGAAAGTTACTTTTTCAAGCTGTTTTGAAATAACATTTACAATGTTTTCGCTGATAGGGCCAAAATATGTTAAGGAAATGTATTTATATGTATTAGTTGATTCTATACGTGGGTAAATATTTTGCTATTTGTGTTTGTTACTTTCTGATCACTCCGTTTATTATATTTGAGGGATAACCATTGTTCTTAGCTATTTCTTTAATAGTTGACACTTTCATGGACAGGTTTCTTCAGATAATGGCAAATAGAAAGCTCTACGGATCATTGAATTGAACGCAGCGTATATATCGATCGATTAAGCAGCCCAATCGCAGTTTCTTTGTCGACATATATTTTGGACATATGAGGGAAATAAAATCTTATCTATGTAGTAACATTCGTTTCCATATCATCTCAAACACGTCTGAAACAAGAATGAGTTTATTTGACTATCAGTATTCATTCAATTTTCACGCTAAATTAACGCAAGTTTTTTGTGTTTCTTGTTGATTTTCGAATCTTTGAATATATTGTAATGGCTGCTGAACGTTCTGGAGGCTATTTGAGTGAAGTGGTAAAAATTGTAACACTTCTAGAGGAGGGGCGAAGCCAACGTTACGTGGCTAACTTGTTGAATGTTAACCAGAGCACTATTTCAAGAGCAATTAATCGGTACCACGAAACAGGAGAATATGGAAGAAGGGCCGGACAGGGAAGAAATCGGATAACAACATCACTGTATGGCTAGAATGCAACAAATAAACTCGCACTTTCCAGAAATGTGCATATTTCATTGCAAACTGTTAGGAACAGGCTCAGAGAAGACGATATCAGACCAAGGGTGGCTTCTACCGGCCCGCGTCTCACTAGAGAGCATCGAATTGCAAGACTTCAGTTTGCGAGGGAACATGCAAATTGGGGTATTCCAGAATGGTCGAATGTTCTCTTTTCCGATGAGTCCAGGTTCTGTCTAGTATCAAATGATAGATGCATGCCTGTATACAGACGACCTGGGGAACGGTTTCAGCAATGCAATATCCCGCAAATCGAAAACTTCGGAGGGGGCTTAGTAATGGTGTGGAGAGGCATTTCTTTCCATGGTCGAACTGAGTTAGTCCTAGTGAATAATGGAAGAATGACAGCAGCTAGATACATCGCAGATATCCTTGAACCCCATGTTGTACCCTTTGGCCCATTGATTGGCGAAAACTTCATTTATATGCATGATAATGCTCGGCCTCATGCAGCTAGAGTAGTTACAGAATTTTTGCAAAATGCCGACATTGATATTTTAAGATGGGTGGCAAATTCAGCAACGTAGGATGCCTTGTAGAACACTCAAAAAACTAGAAAATCTGCTTGCTGAAATTTGGAACTCAGTGACTCAAGAGTACATCCAAAATTTGTTTGAGGGGTTTCCGAGACGTATACCTACTGGCTGTAATTAGGGGCCGGGGAGGAAACACTCGATTTTGAAAATGAATAGTAACCATTCGATGCCAGTTGATTGGCCTCTTCGAGAATGTTTGAAATTGTTTATATTTTCCATCATAAACTCATCTCTTTTGAATGATATCTTCTTATTTTACACCTCTGAAAGTTACCAAGTTACTCTTGAATGACCAACCTTAAAGTTCATAAAGTATTGTCGTAAAAGTAGGGTGATGCGACAATTTTTGTGGGGAGTGTATCAGTAAAGGTGGGTTTTTGATATATATCAGTACAATACTGTGTTGAAGATAATCCTTTGGTTAAAATTCGACGCATTTCAAATCAGTTACAAATGCCCCAAAGTGTCCTGTGGTGTATTTTGAAAAGAGAGGAACTGCACCCTTATCATCGACAGGGGGTGCATGTATTGAACGCAGGGGACGAACAGCATCTATCCAGATTTTGCCGCAACAGCAATATACTCAAGATCCAGATTTCATTTCCAACATTTCATGGTCTGATGAGTCATATTTCACATGTATGGAATAAATAATTTCCCTAATGATCATTTATGGGCCCTGAAGTATCCAAATGCGGTTAGGCAAAGACGTTTCCAAATGAGGTTTAGTATCAACGTTTGGAGTGGCCTTTATAATAATAGTTTCTTGTTCATATTTCAAATAACAGATTGAATGTCATTGTTATAAATATATTCTTTTTGTGAACGTGAAATGTGTTTCTTCTGAACAGATAACAATATTTTTAATTTGATATCTTCTGTATTTATATTTCACGAACACCCCACTTCTGACACCATTTGCATTATTACCGGGACAATCAATTTAGTACCTTTGAAAAGTAAATTTTTCATGACATGTATTTCATTTTGAAAATTCCAAAAAGGTTTTGCAAGCACATTAGTTTTATCTTTGGAATCAGGCCATCCTTCGTAATAGTATTTTTTGAGAATTTTTGAAGTTTCATCTGACTCAGTACTTTGACTTATTTTATTATGATAATTCTCAGTTATTGCTATATTTGAATAAATCATATTAATATGATATGGCATATCAGACTCATAATTTGGAATAAAATTATCCTGTAATGCTGCTCTAGACAATGTATCAGGGATATACATTTGTTTCCTGGTACATAAATAACATCTAGATCATAAGATTGTAAAGCTAACATCATACGTTGTAATCTAGCAGGAATATTGAAAAGAGCTTTTTAAAAATATATATCAATGGCTTATGATCTGTATGGACTATGACTTTCTGGCCAAATATATACTGGTGAAATTTAACACAACCAAATTGAATGGCAAATAATTCTTTCTCAATTTGTGCGTAGTTCTTTTGTGAGGAAGTTAAAGTTTTTGAACTATAGGCAATAGGACGATTATTTTGCATTATGACTGCTCCGATAGCGGATTGTGAACTATCAACAGATAAAATTAAAGGTAAATTAGGATTATAATGTGTTAATACTGGAGACTTCGTTATAACATCTTTCAAATTGGAGAATGCCTTTTCACAATTTTCATCCCAGATCCAGTGACTATTAGATTTCAATAAATTTCGAAGAATTTCTGTTTTTTGCGACAGATTATTGATAAAAGGGCCTAAAAAGTTAATCATTCCTAAAAATCGTTGAAGTTCTTTAGTATTAGAAGGAGAAGGTAAATGTTTAATAGCTTCAATTTTTTCATCATCGACTTTAATACCATCTTTACTGAATATATGACCTAAAAAACGTACTTCAGTGACAGCTATTTTACTTTTTTCTCTATTAAATTTAAGATTGAGTTCTCTAGCTCTTTGTAGAACTTTTCTAAGATGATTATTATGTATCTCTAAAGTAGCACCATATACTAAAAATTCATCCACAAAAATCAGTACACCCTCAATATCACCAAATAAATCATTCATGACTTGAACAAATTTTTCAGATGATGAGCATATACCAAATGGTAAACGATTGAATTTGTATCTACCGAAGGGTGTTTGGAATATGCATAGATCTGAGCTTTCATCATCTAATTTCAGCATCCAAAATCCGGAGAATGCATCCAAATGCGAAAAATATGCAGCATTGACTAATTTTGACCTGACTTCATCAAAGTTTTTAGAGGAAAATATTCTCTCATAATATTTTTATTTAAATTTCTTGGATCTAGGCATATTCTTAATTGACCTGACTTTTGACCGTTATGACTATAGAATTGACCCAAGACGTAGGTTTTGATACCTTAGATATGACATCCATGCTCTCCATTCTTTCTAATTCCTTTCGAAGTTTATCATGTAGAGCAAATGGTACTTTTCTAGGTGGATCGACATGAGGAACAGCGTCTGGACGTAACTTGATATGGCAGATTGGCGGTAAACATCCAAGACCTTGAAAGACATCCTGAAATTCGTTGAGAATTTTATTACAATCATTATTATTATTTGTGATATTAAAAACTCTTTTTAAAATACCAATTTTTGACATGTTGGTAGACCCAAGACAGTTTGACAAGATATATCGACTATTATAAATGTAATCATTTCATATGTATTATTGAAAAAACATTTGAGATCACATTTTCCAATTACTGGTATTTGATTTCCTCCGAAGCTATTAATTGAAAATTGACATTTATCAATGACTGAATCTGGTAAATTTAATTTACTGAAGGTTTGAAATGACATGACATTAACATCAGCACCTGAATCAAGAATAGACTTAATTATGAAATTATTGACGAAAATATTCAAAGACCAAGAATCTTTTTCCTTATTTATAATAGTATCTTCTATCATACCGACAAAAGGAAAGACTAAATTAGAAGTTGAATTATCTTCTGATTCTAAAGTTTTGACTGACTTTGTATTTTCAAAACATAATTTTGCAAAATGACCTTGTTTTTACATAACCTGCATTTGACATTTAAAGCTGGACACTTGTATCTATGCTGTTGTCCACATTTTCCACATATAATGTTGTCACTTGGCGATGGTCTTCTATTTTGGTATTCACGTCTGGACCCATTGGATGACTGACTGAAACTTCTGGATCTTGATTGTCCAAATTTATTGTAGCCTGATGTAGAACTTCTTTTATTGATGTATAAGGCTTGATCAGAACTTCCTACATGCTCCTTCTGGATTTTATCTGAATTTTGCTGAGCCATAACTACAGACTTGGCTAATTCGACGGCTTTTTGTAGAGAAATATCGACTTCTTGAAGTAGACGTTGGCGAATATTCATCAGATGGGAATTCATGTTTGCAATGAATATATCTCTGACTAGAGATTCTCGAAGGTCCTTAAATTCGCATTTCATGCTTAAGTTTTCGAGATCAGTTATGAAATTTTCTATACTTTCATTAACTTTTTGTGTCCTAGTGAAAAAAGTATGACGTAACATCGTGAGATTTTTTTGAGGTATCGAAATAAAGTATCGTATAGAAAATGCATTCTTAATCATACCATTTTGCATGAAGGTGAAAAGAACTTCCATTTTGAAGCAGTATAATTTGAAAGATTCTGTGAACAATCTTGCCCAATCTTGGAAAACTATTACTTCAAAAAATATTAGAGAAGTTGGACAGCATTTGGCATGACACTACAGAAGTAGAAGAATCAGATGATGCAAATATTCCACACAGAGCTTCAGAAGAAACTTCGTCCAATCTGTGAAAATGATTTGGGAAAGATTGCCGAATCATCAAGGGTCATCGATCCAGAGAATGACTTAACCATTGAGAACATTACCTACTGGGCTGTGGGCAACAATGTGTTTGTTATCGATTTGACTGAAGAAGAGCTTATACAGGATGCTTTAGGAAGGAATATTTAAAATGTAGAGGAATCTTCTGACTCAGAGGATAGTTTAAATAGTGAAAGTGAACAGAATAATCTTTCGATAGAAGACGTATTGCTCCTGAAAGGAATAATCAGTTCAGATCGAGAAAGGTTCAGAATAAAATCGATGGATATTTTAAACGTCATAAGGAATAGCATGTTGTTTATGTACACTATAATTTGATTCTGTTTTATAATAGAAACTATTCTTTGTTCAACTTTTCGATATAACATAATAAACTCGGCTTTAAAAGATTTTGGGTTGTTTCTATTTTGAAAATGAAATAAATTCAAGTCACTTCAGATATTCGGGCATGCGCCGGAACGATATCTATCCGGACTAGTGAAGTTGTACTGTGTATTATTTTCTCAATGAAAGAATTGAATACCTCAATTTATGTTTAGACTTCGAGCAGCCATATCTCAAAAGAATAATTTGACAAATTTTCCTCATTCTAGCTTGGGAATCACCACATAAAGTAGATCCGCGTACTCAAGGCACACCCTGTACCTATATCATTCAAGGCAAGCATCCACTGATCGCTATTGTTTCTATTGACAACGATGATATTGGCAGACACGAGATGTAGCTTCTCATAAAGAATTATGGAAAATTTCTCTACGATAAAACTTATATACACTCGGAGGCAAAATTAGCGGAACACTCGAAAATTTAACCAAATTCGAAGTCTGATATTTTTCCTAATTCTCAACCGATTTAGATGATTTTTTCGGCAAGTTATAGATCAACTCTTCTGCTTTGTAGAAATTATAAGAGAAAACAAAAACAATTTGAAAAAAATTTTATACGGTGGCAAAACTAAAAGTGTTTTTTTTGTCAAAAATGCGTAACACCCTGTGGAATTTCGTGGTCCGAGTTGAAACGTACAATATCATGGTCTGTCAAGACACATCTTCCTACAGTAACGCCCTCTTGTTTTATGCATTTATCTCTATTTTTACATGAGATATCCAATTTGAAGCGAAAAGTCACAAATTTCAAGAATTTATTTTTAATCTTGCGTAGGTGCATAACATCGGAGGTTAGCCAAAAAATAAAATCAAAATTAGAGAAGCGGAAATCTAACGAAATGAAAATTTTTGAAATTCACTGGCCAATTTCACGCTCCGGGAGAACTCGAAGTACACTGGAAAAATCGTTGATTTTGCACATTTATTTTTGAATTTTTTTATGTGACACTCTCTAATAATTATCATTCCTGTCCAAAATTGAGAGCAGGTGTGTATCCTGGCGATACACTCGTGAAATGAAATGAACATGTTGAGAAAAATGTTCATGATGACCGCCAAAAAAAAACATTTGATTTTAGTAGCGAGTATGACCCCCACGAGCTCTTATTACAGCGCGCATACGATTTCGCATACTCCCAATGATGTTGTCTATCATCTGTTGAGGTATGTTGTCCCACTCTTCCACCAAAGCCAATGTCAGCTCTTCAACGTTGCCTGGATTCCGTTGTCAAACCCTTCTTCCAAGAATGTCCCAAACGTGTTCGATCGGGTTTAAATCCGGTGACCGCGACGGCCAGTCCATTCGTGTGATCCCAACTTCATTGAGATATTCTATCACTATGCGCGCAGTATGAGGGTGCGCGTTATCGTGCATAAAAAGGAAATTTTCCCCTATGTAAGGAGCAAAAGGCACAACATGGGGCTCCAAGATTTCTGTTATATACCGATGGGCATTAAGTGATCCATTGCCAATAATCACCAGTTCTGTTCGTACTCCCAAGCATATGCCACCCCATATCATAACTGACCCTCCACCGTATTGCTCAGTTCCTGCGAAGTTCGCTTGATTGTACCGTTCCCCTCGATGCCTCCATATTCTATCTCTACCATCCACGAAATTCACACAATATCGGCTCTCATCACTAAATAAAACTCGTTTCCACTGATTGATTGTCCATGCTACATGCTCCCTAGCAAACTCCAATCTACTCGATGGGCTCTATCGAGTATTGGTGCTCTTGCTTGCGCGTATGGTCTTCTGACTCTCCTCACACTGACGTTAATGTTATCCACTGCTTGTAAAAGGTTACGTGCCTGAACAGCAGTAAGACGAGGATTTCTTATGGTTTGATTGACGATGAAACGGTCATGTATAGCGCGGGTTGCCCGATTTCTTCCTTGTCCTCGCCTCCTCACGTGCAATCCAGTTTTCCTGTAACGTCGGTAGATTCGATGGATAACCGACGTCGAGACACCCAACATGGTACCGACTGAGCGGTAGGTGCGCCCTTCCTCGATCAATGTAACTGCCCTTGCTACTGAGGTCGGTGGTAAATCTCTCATTCTGAATGAAAAATACCGTTTCGAATCGTAAACAGTAAAAGCATCACAAAACACCGCAACCGATCGAATTTGTATCAAATCGAAGAATGGAAAACTCTCATTCTTTAAACAAGTGCAAATGTGGTCATATACAAAAAAACGTGTGTTGTATTTCATATTTGATAAAAAAAGGTGTGCACATGTTTAAATGAAAAGTTTTATCGATGGTCCCAGAATTCGGTTGTGTATTTTAATACCTACCGACTGTTATCTCCTATGAATTCCTAATTTTCACCAAATTAACCAAATTGTCATCAGTAACTAATGCAATTCGAACATAAAAATCGCAAACGACAATTTCGACACGCATGAGTGATAATAAGAAAATTCCAAATTGATAGACAAATTTTAATGACAATTTCTTGATTCAATGGAATTTCTCCAAAATGGTGATTTTCCACTTGAAATTGAATATATTTTGCAAAAATAGAGATAAACGCATGAAACAAGAAGGGCGTTACTGTAGGAAGATGTGTCTTGACAGACCATGATATTGTACGTTTCAACTCGGACCACGAAATTCCACAGGGTGTTACGAATTTTTGACAAAAAAAAACACTTTTAGTATTGCCCCCGTATAAAATTTTTTTCAAATTTTTTTTGTTTTCTCTTATAATTTCTACAAAGCAGAAGAGTTGATCTATAACTCGCCGAACAAATCATCTAAATCGGTTGAGAATTAGGAAAAATATCGGACTTCGAATTTGGTTAAATTTTCGAGTGTTCCGCTAATTTTGCCTCCGAGTGTATTATTGCTACTTTTCGTGTACTTTCACGATGTTTCATGAATCTCATCGCCTTTAAACCCGTCTCGCTGCAATGTTTCATCTCTGTAGTCGGACTGAAATTCATTTCATCGTAAAGCATAATAAAATCTGTGTTCGTCTAGAACGTGATATACGGAAGCGGACAGGAATTCCTTAATAATAATTTAATCTGGTATTTCGAAGAGTGCGGGAGTAATTTGGAAGACCGCAACGAATCTCGCCTGCCATAATCTGTTCAGATTGTGGATGACGACCACAGGCGACAGTTTGATTGATTAACAGTTGCCGTTTCCCTTAATTGATAAAGGGGCACTTATTCAAACTGAGTTTGTCAGTAGATGGAAACATAAGAAAATGTGAACAAATCTTTGAATATGTCATAATATTATTACATTTTCAATGTTGCATTGAGAAAAACTACAGCAATGCATTGTGGAACACGGACGCCTTCTGCCTGATAACATTTTCAGAACATGATTCTCCTCACTTTTTTTACACTAAATGGTAATATTTAAGCTTGAGAGTTATTCTCATTTCAAAAATGCCCCACCCTGCAAATGCGCTAAAAAGTACGAGAAAAACCCTTCAATGTTAGAAAAGTTTCTGTTTCAAAACATGACATATCATTTGAATTGTGGAGGCCGTTACTTGATGTAGATCCAAGATATAAATGAGATAAAAAACACAAGGTTTAACTTTAATCTACACTTTATTTGAAAAAATTCGACGACGTTTCGCTGACACAGCAGCTTTATCAAGAATGACAAACAGAATGAAGAGTATGGTATTATAAACAAGTCGTAGAACAAGTTGGATGAATAACAGGAAAATCCACACCGAGCCATTGTACAGTTAGTATGAAAGGTAATAAAAACTAATTAAACAAGTTAAGTAGGGGTGAGTAATTCACATCTACCTGTTCATTCAAAAGCTTGTCCGAATGTTTGTATCCATTTATTTCTAATGCTTCTAGGAGATCTAATTTTGAACTTTTTGATTTTATATGTAATATGTCAAAGTTTTTATTGAATGAATGGTTTTCTTTTATTAAGTGGTTTGAATAATTTGAATCAGATTTATTTTTATCGAAGCTACGTTTATGTTCAGATGTTCTTATGCCAAAACTCCTATAGGTCCTACCGATATAAATTTTATCACAAGAACCGCAATTGAGTTTATAGATTCCTGATTTACTTGATTTTTCAACACGAGATTTATTATTTTAATATGTTTACCTGAGTTATTAGAAGTTTTGAAAGTTATATTAAGATTTTGTTTGACGAGAAAGGATTTAATATTTGTACTTGCAGAACCGCAGAATGTTAAACTGTTGAATATTTTATAGTCTTTATGAATAGGATATACTTCATTTATTGCTTTCTGATACAGTTTTTACGAATGATTAGATCTAGCATATCCGGATTATATGAATTATTAATGGCTATCTGTTTGATGATGTTTAACTCTTTATTATAACCTTCTACTGATAAAGGTAAATTGAGTAACCGATGTACCATGCTGTTTAAAGCTGCAACTTTGTGTTGAATTGGATGTAATGAGTAGTTATGTATAATTGCATCAGTATGTGTTGGTTTACGAAAGACCGAAAAAACATGATTATTATTTTGTTTAGTGATTTTTAAGTCCAAAAAATTAATGGAATCGTTCTGTTCAATTTCTATCGTGAATTTAATGTTCAAATGGATGGAATTAATGAAATTAACAAATAAGTCTAATTGACGAGTAGTTCCAATGAAACATACTAAGATGTCGTCAACATATCTATACCAATAAAGAAATTTGAAAATGAGTGGATGTGTATGAATTTTCTGTTCAATATTATTCATAAAATCTCTGCTAAAAGTGGACTCAAAGGATTTCCCATGATCAAACCATTTTCACTACTGTAATAGATGTTGTTGAAAGAAAAATAATTTAGTTCAATGCAAACGTCCAACAGATTCAATATTTCTGATTTAATTATGTGGTTAACATGATTCGAATTCAACATGTTTTCGATTAATATTTTGACATCACCTGGAGGAACACTTGGGTATAAATTCTCAACATCAAACGAAATAAGTTTTGCGTTAGGTGGTAGGTTAACGTTTTTTATGTTATTTATCAATTAGAAAGAATTTTTTATAGAAAATTTTGATTTGAATGAACAATAATTTTTAATGATATCTATAAGATAGTGCGACAATTTCACGGCTGGGGCTGTAACGTAAGATACGACTGGTCTAACGGGGTTATTTACTTTATGCGATTTAATGAGTGAATACAGTTGAGGTGGTTGAGGGTTTGGTAAAATTAATTTCTATTTATCTATTGCTTTAATTAAAATTTTGCATCATTTATTGCAATTTTAATATTTTTCTGGAATTTAATAGTTGGATCTTTGTTTAAGATTGTATAGTTTCCGGACGAAATGAAATTTAGAGTTTTAAATAGGTAGTCATTTTTATTTAACGCAAAAACAGTATTACCCTTATCTGCTTTTGTAAAAATATAGATATAAATTCAACACAAAGTTGCAGCTTTAAACAGCATGGTACATCGGTTACTCAATTTACCTTTATCAGTAGAAGATTATAATAAAGAGTTAAACATCATCAAACAAATAGCCATTAATAATTCATATAATCCGGATATGATAGATCTAATCATTCGTAAAAAACTGTATCAGAAAGCAATAAATGAAGTATATCTTATTCATAAAGATTATAAAATATTCAACAGTTTAACATTCTGCGGTTCTGCAAGTACAAATATTAAATCCTTTCTCGTCAAACAAAATCTTAATATAACTTTCAAAACTTCTAATAACTCAGGTAAACATATTAAAAATAATAAATCTCGTGTTGAAAAATCAAGTAAATCAGGAATCTATAAACTCAATTGCGGTTCTTGTGATAAAATTTATATCGGTAGGACCTATAGGAGTTTTGGCATTAGAACATCTGAACATAAACGTAGCTTCGATAAAAATAAATCTGATTCAAATTATTCAAACCACTTAATAAAAGAAAACCATTCATTCAATAAAAACTTTGACATATTACATATAAAACCAAAAGTTCAAAATTAGATCTCCTAGAAGCATTAGAAATAAATAGATACAAACATTCGGACAAGCTTTTGAATGAACAGGTAGATGTGAATTACTCACCCCTACTTAACTTGTTTAATTAGTTTTTATTACCTTTCATACTAACTGTACAATAGCTCGGTGTGGATTTTCCTGTTATTCATCCAACTTGTTCTACGATTTGTTTATAATACCATACTCTTCATTCTGTTTTTCATTCTTGATAAAGCTGCTGTGTCAGCGAAACGTCGTCGAATTTTTTCAAATAAAGTGTAGATTAAAGTTAAACCTTGTGTTTTTTATCTCACATGACATATCTATTGGAAACCCTATTTAGATGTCTCATTTTCAGGTCAAGGAAGAATTAACCAGTTAGGGGGAGTATTTATTAATGGTAGGCCTTTACCTAATCATATAAGACTACGTATAGTAGAAATGGCAGCTGCTGGAGTACGACCCTGCGTGATATCCAGACAACTCAAGGTATCCCACGGTTGCGTCTCGAAAATTTTGAATCGTTATCAAGAGACTGGAAGTATCAGACCTGGAGTCATCGGTGGCAACAAAACTAAATCCTCATCAACAGGAATCGAAGCTAGGATCGAACAGATCAAAAAGGATAATCCGACTATCATGTCTTGTGAGATTAGAAACAGACTTATCAAGGTATGTATAAACGAGGCCAAATGGCAATTGTACTTTTAAGACCTTGTAAATATTATTCAGAAACTTTTGCAGATTTCGTTTTCATAAAAATCTAATTCTAACTATAAAGAAAGAATATTTTGAAAAGACAAATGACCGAATAGGTCCAATTATTATCAATTGATGCACTTATCAGAGAACGGCATTGCAGTTCTATTTATACAGGGGTTTCATAACACTGGTCTACAATGGTTTTGTTGCCCTAGATATGAAAATGATTTTGGGTCTATTTATGCACACAATTCGTGAAACAATCAATGATTTTGTAGGATTTGCTCTGATTTCTTTTTAAATCTTTATTTTCATTTTACATAACAAAAATCGTAAAACAAGAAACAAAATAACAGATATATTTATAATGTCAGTTATGTTTTGAGAAATTCGGATACATCGAAGTAAATAAAGAGGAAAATGTCGAAAATATATTTCATATTTCCATAAAACGCCTTTTATGAGCTTTTCTTCTATAATTTTTCAGGGGACAATCTCTTTTCAAAGACCAGCAGTAATCTGCCATCATGTGACAATCCCATCGACCTTGATACCTTTCTTCCATCACTTTTAGATCTTGATGAAACCGCTGTCCCTGTTCCTCACTATAATTTCCTAAATTATCCGGAAATTTATCTAGATGATTGCAGAGATAGTGTAACTTAATACTCATATTTGCTCCTAAAGTCTGAAAGTTTGTCAGCATATTTTGCACAATTTCTTCATAATTTGCTGCTTTATGGTTACCTAGGAAATTTTCGACAACCAACATAAAACTTTTCCAAGCTTTACTTTCCGGAACAGTCATAACTTCCACCTTCAATTTTTCCATACTAAGCTTCGGAAATTTTCTGCAAATGTAATTAAAACAATTTCCGTCTTTGTTCAACGCTTTTACAAATTGCTTAATCATACCTAACTTAATATGTAATGGTGGAAGTATGATTTTGTCTCTGCTTACCAGCGGCTTCCTTATTACGTTGGCTTTACCGACAGTTAAAGAATTTCTTACAGGCCAAACATCTTGTTCCCAATGAAGTTGCTTTGCTCTACTATCCCACATACAAATAAAGCAAGGGTATTTTGTATATCCACTTTGTTGGCCAAGTAAAAATTAACCATTTTAAATCCACACAGATCGGCCACTGATGCTCAGAGTATTTAATTTTCTCTAAAACTAATTTTACATTTTCATATTCTTCTTTGAGTTTCGTTGAATGGGCAATTGGAATTGATGCAAATTTTTTTCCATTGTGCAATAAGACGCATTTTAAACTTCTTTTGCAACTATCAATAAAAAGGCGCCATTCAGTAGATTTGTACCCTTTTAAACCCATATCTATAAGCAGCTTCGCGACATCATTACAATACACTAATCCTTCATTTTCACTAAAAAATTGTAATAACTCTTTTTCTCGCGTTCTGTATGTTGTAATTGTTACTGTTAGTGCCAATAAATTTTTTTCTTTCAATCTTGAGGCTAACAGTTCTGATCCTTGTTTTGATAAATTGAGATCACGTATTAAATCACTGAGTTCATTTTGAGAAAATAACTTTGGCGTAGATGTTTCACCTTCCCATTCACTTCCACTAGTAGATGGTCCGATTTCTGTGAATTTGGTAACGTCATTGTTTCTGAGGGCATGCGAATTACTTTTGAAATGTATATGGGCCGAGGGAGATTTTCACTGTGTAGAACCGGACATTTCGTAGACTGTAAGTCTGGGTATCTCCACGTTTGATTTCGATTAAAACCTTTAACATCTACTACGTAAAAGTAACAATCATCTAAATGATTCGTAGGCTCCATCCAGATCATAGGAATACCAAAGTCTAATTCAGAACGTTCACCTTTTTTCCACAACCGTAAAGACTCAACACAGGACTTACAAACTTTATTAGGAACCCATGGTTTACCTAATTCGTCCATTTTGAAACCAAAATATTCAACATAAGTCTCCTTGACAAAGTCTGTGATATTTCTTTTTTGTTTTTTTGGTATATAAACACCGCAAATATAATAAAATAAATCACTACAATATTTACACTTTCTTCGTGACGAACTCATATTTTAGACTAGAAGACAAATATATAAGAATGGACATTGAAACAAAATATTAATCCATGACACTTTATCCAGATTTACGTGTATATGTACTTCAATATTGTCAAATAACTGAGATCTCAGCTGTTCTGTGGAGCAAGGGGTCTAAGAGTGGGGATCAGGTGATGTTTGTATGCGCGAAAAAGTTGCGCAGAAGCCTAATCATGACTGGAAAATTAAATTTTATTTCTAACAAGCTTATAATTGTTCAAAATATAAGAAATGCAAAAATCATGAAAATACGAGCACATTGAGAACTTTCATGAATATATTCGTAATCTGGGCACTTGAAAACATAAAAATTTGCGATGATATCCAGGGCAACAATAAAAATTTTTTTTTTGTAGAGCTGTGTTACTTAACTACTCATTAAATAAGATAGGAAAAGGCGTGAGCATCGAGCTCATTCCCCGATCAATTTCTAATGTATAATTTTTTTTGTAGAGCTGTGTAATAATATGCCCAATATGAAAGAGAATCGACGCGAGATCTTAACCCTCTAATGCAGGGGTGCTCAAACGGTCAATCGCGAGTGCTTTTTGAGTTGATCTCGAGAAGAAGACAGTTTTAATAAGTAGGTAACTAAACTACAAACATTCATTACGTAATTCATTATGAATTTCATTCATAACATTCATCCTGAAATTAAGTTCAAAATAGAAACAGAAGTCGATAGTAAAATCAATTTTTCAGATCTAACAATTACCCTGGAGAATAATAGCCGTTTATCAATTAATATCTTCAGAAAACCATCGTACACGGATAATGCCATACCCATAGATTCATTTCACCCGTATTCTCAAAAAATAGCAGCCTTCAAATCCATGATTCACAGAGCGATTTCTTTGGCTTTATCGGACATGGATCGAAAATCAGAATTTAACACGATTATGTTAATAGCAGAGAACAACGGCTTCGATATAAAAGCAATAGAGAGTTTAATTAATCGAAAAATACGCAACAACACATTCAACATGATATATCCCCAATTCAAGATAGAAAAGCCCGAAAAATTTATGTCTCTAACATATTTTGGGAAGACGTCAGAACAGGTTGCTAGAGTTTTGTCTGATAGTGAAAAAGTTCATATTGCATTCAAACCAGTTAGCAAATTGTCAGGCCGCTTTTCAACACAAAAGATAGAACCGATAAATTCGAAAAATCAGGAGTATACCAATTAACATGTTCTGAGTGCAATTCCTTTTATATGGGTCAAACAGGACGCTCTTTCAAAGCTAGATACAAAGAACATTTCCGGTCATTCCTACATCAGAAATATGATTCAGCTTTTGCAGCACATTGTCTGAATGAATGTCATCCTTTTCCAGAACTTCAACAGCTGAAAATTCTTCATTCCTGTGATAAATCTTATAAACTCAATTTCTTTGAATCGATGGAAATTTTCAAGGCATCTAGGGTAGAAAGGGTTAAGCTCCTTAACGACCAGGTAGACTTAATTACCACCATTCACCATTATTCAAGTTACTGTGACCTCTACTAGCATTTTATTGATGGTAATTCCTGTTCTGTACATGAGTATTCAGTTTTCATTAGCTTGTTGTTGATAGTGATAGTTAAAAAATGGTAACTTATTTTATTTTATTATTCATTATGAATAAAATAACACTCTGCTGGCGGCAAAATGCGGCTTTATAAAAGCAACGCGCGGTACTTGTCAAAGAAAAGCCGCGTTTTTTATTCTTCCGCTTTTCTAGAAATTTCGGGCGGCGCGTTTGACGGGAGCATTCGAGACTTTCATTCACGCCGATATAAATATTGCCCATATTATCTGAAGGGATCAAATTTCACTTAATATCCTATATAAAATTATGAGAATATTTCAGTTACCACTCATTAATCTACCAATGTTAGAGTATTCGAGAATGGCCAGGTTTGACCACGTTGAGTTTAAATTCAGATGAATTAAACTAGATGTCAACTAAATATATATATTTAACTAACACTTTACAAACTGATTTCACAACTGTGCTATAGGTTAACTGTATACTATATTGTGATGTTGACCTCAAGGGTGCTAGTAGATGAATGAGTGGTAACTAAAATATTCTCATAATTTTACATAGGATATTCAGTGAAAATTGATCCTTCAGGTAGTAAAATGTACCTAGATAGATACAATGAAGATAAAGCCAGATATTTTAACCTGTGTACTATAAAATCGTTCTGGTAAGTTGGTTACGGTTTTACCCATGATAACCCAAATAATTCTAAACATACTCCCGCCTTTTGAAAGAGCAGCTTTCAAAATAGTACAACTAAATATTATGCAATAAATTACAAATAAAATAATGAGGAAAATGATTCTTAAAGATAATAAAGTTTATGACACTTGGGTTCACTAAAGTACTAAAGGATTCATATAGTTTTAGAAAGAATTTTTTTCATCAATGTCTCTAGGAAACAAACTTAATCGCAACACTGCTCTAGTAAGTTGCCCACTTTTCGTTTTTAACTTCACTACCCGCACTATGCCATCTTTTCCTCGTTGTGTTTCCACTATGCGCCCAGTTGGCCACCTTAGTGGAGGAACGTTATCTTCTCTTATAAGTACCAATTGTCCTATGGCTGGTTCATGTCCCTTGGACCATTTCCACTTATTACGTTGTTGTAGTTGATGGAGATGATCTTTGCTTCATCGTTTCCAAAAATGTTGTCTCAGTGATTCTATCTTCTGCCACACAGATAGACGGTTTTCTTGAATCTCTGTCAGATCCGGCTCGAAGGACCAATGTTTGAGTATTCGGGAATGGTCAGGTTTGACCACGTTGAGTTTAAATTCAGATGAATTAAACTAGAATGCAACTAAATATATATATTCAACTAACACTCTACAAACTGATTTCACAACCGTTCTATATGTTAACTGTATACTATATTGTGATGTTGACCTCAAGGGTGCCAGTAGATGAATGAGTGGTAACTGAAATATTCTCATAATTTTACATAGGATATTCAGTGAAAGTTGATCCTTCAGGTAATAAAATGTACCTAGATAGATACAATGAAGATAAAACCAGATATTTTAACCATTTTCTAGGTACTATAAAATCGTTTCTGTTGGTTACGGTTTTACCCATGATAACCCAAATAATTCTAAACACAGGAATAGGAGTCATTCTGAATTGTAACTTGAAAGCAATACTACGTCGATACAAAGTTTATTATTAAATAGTACAAAATGAGTGCAGCTAAGAAATCTAGAACGTATCATTTTAATAATGATTGGGAGGAAGAATTTTTCTTTTGTATGGTGAAGGATAGGTGCATTTGTCTTATTTGTCTTGCGTCAATTGCAATACCTAAGCGTGGTAACTTAGAGAGGCATCATAAAACGGTTCATAACAACTATGAAAAGGATTTTCCGCCACAGAAAGAAGAATCAAGAGAACGAAAAGTACGTGATTTGATATCTTGTTTGAAAAAGAACAAACCATGTTCACAAGACCAGCCAAACAATCAAAAGCTGCTGCGATCGCGTCATTTTAAATATCTCATATATTGGCGAAGCACAAGAAACCCTTCGAAGATGGATCGGTTGTGAAGGAAGTATTTATTGAAGCAGGTGGGACTTTACTTGGAGATTTTAAAAATTAAACAGAAATCATGTCTGCTATTAGAGAACTTCAGTTATCTCGTCCGACTGTCACAAGACGTATTGAAGTCATGAGTCAGGACATGGCAGATAAATTGAAACATGATATCATGAAATGTACATACGTTTCTTTACAGTTCGACGAATCCACCGATATGACAGACACTGTCCAGCTGTGTATTTCATTCGGATAGTATTCAATGACATGTTGGCTACGGAAGAATTTTTGACAATCATTCCTCTGATTACCCTACCCAAGAAACCCAATGCGTGATGTTAATGTCGATGTGTTCGCCTGTTTTCTTGATTACGAAAAGGCTTTCGACACCGTGAAACTTAATAAGCTAGTTGACCTACTAATAGATCTGGGATTGGATGGCCGCAATATCCGCATTATAGCCAACCTGTATTGGAATCGAACGGCAGCCGTCAGAGTGGACAATAATATGTCAGAAGAAATAGAAATAAAGAGAGGGGTGCTTTTTATCCTGTATGCAGAGAGAATATTTAGAGAAGCTCTGTATGATGAAGCCGTTGGAGTAATCGTCGGCGGTGTAACGGTCAATAACTTAAGGTACGCTGATGACACCGTTCTAATGGCTACAAACCTGAAAGATTTGCAAGAACTGGTAACATCTGTAGCGGACCACAGTTCAGCCAGCAGTTCAATTTTGAGTATCCCTGTTCTAGTACAATTGAAGAAAAAACAAAAAGGCCCAACACAGGACATACCTCCTAAAAATGTACGACATGATCAAATGAGGTGATGAAACAGATGAGAATTTTCCGAATGCACTGAATATTCCCAAACACTATATGAAAAATACGGCATAAATTTGTGTTGCATCAAAAATTTCCAGTAATGAAATGATGCAACTAATGAATATTATCTACTACTCGTTGTCGTTCTGTTCTAGTTAATGCGAACAATAATTTTTGAAGAAATTTTCTTCAATTCAAATTAACTGGTTAATTAAGTTTTTTGGAATGATCTGGAAGCTCGATGGATCTGTTATCACTTATTCTAGGTTTAAAATAGTATGTAGTGATATATTAGATAGTTTACTCACCACAGGTTTCACCTTTGTGAGTTGTAATTCTTTATTGTGTACCCAATAAAGAAATTATTATTATATATTATCGTGGACTTATGCACTATCTCAGCCGTTCTCTCTCTCTTGATTCTTTATCCTCTCCTGAGGATGTAGCGACTAATGAAATGTCATCAATGAAAGTTTTCCATTCCTTTCTATCCTGTGCCATTACAACTAGAGAATGCATGGGTCGGCCTGTTGTTTCTGTAATTTGATCCATCCATCGTGTTGGGGACCTTCCTCTTCCTCTCTTTCCATCTACTTTCCCCTGAATAATGATTTTTTCCAAATTCTCTGGTCCTCTTCTCATGATGTGTCCGAAGTATCTCAATATTTTGAGTTGAATTGCACTCGAAAGTCTTTGTTTTATGCGGAGTTGCTTTAGAATCGATGTATTCGTTCGGCGTTGTGTCCATGGGATGTTAAGCATCTTTCTCCAACACATCATTTCTGTCGCGTCGATTTTTCTTCTTTCGCTCATTCGAAGGGACCAAGATCTCAGCTGTTAGCTGGATATAATTTACCTTTCCCAGATTCAACAATCAAAGGGAATAGGCTCGATTACAATACACTTGACATAAATTTCCTAACTATCCTACATGTATTAAGATTTCAGCTTTTTGCATTTCTATGTAGGTATTCTTATGCAATTCTAATTTCTTAAGGCTATCATGCAAAGTTTTGGGTATTAACCCAGTCGAGGATACGATGACAGGAACTATATCTATTTTATCGAGGTGCCACATCTGCTTGATCTCAATAGCAAGGTCTGTGTATTTGGATTTTTTCTCCTGGAACTTGTTTAGGAAGTTGTTATTATTCGGTATGGCAACATCCACCAGCATTGCTGTTCTGGCTCTCTCATCATACTCCACTATGTCCGGCCTATTATTCGTCACCATTCTGTCAGTGATAACAGGCCTATCGTAATATAATCTGATAGTGTCATTTTCCAATACGGGCGCTGGTTGATACTTGTAATATGAAAGGTATTCAGAAGTCCGTACTTGTGTGCAATTTTCTGATGGATAATTTTGGACACTTGATTATGCCTGTGAAGATAGTCCGTATTGGCCAGTTGTTCGCATCCAGACGTAATATGCTGTATAGTTTCCGATGTTATATGGCATTTTCTGCACCTATCTGTTTGTAATGTTCCGTCCTTTATAATAAATTCGTTGTAGTTGTTTGTAGCGATCACTTGGTCTTGGATGGCCATAAGGAATCCCTGTGTTTCCGCGAATAATTCGCTTTCATCAACCATTTGTTGGAGGCTTCTTTGTCGATGTGTGGTTGATTAATCTCATGGTGATGTCGTCCATGCAATTCCTTTCTTGACCATTGCTCTTGTTTTTCAGTATCTGATAGGAACGGTAGATTCAGCAGGTCATCTCTGGTAGCAAGATTTGGAGGTGTATATCCCTTATCAGCCAACGATACTACGCTATGGAAGTGAGAAGTGAGAGCTTTTGCTGAGAAGAATTCTCCAACATTTTTCATCTGTTCGGTGTGTAAATTGACAACATCTATTAATCCGCGTCCTCCTTCTTTCCGCTTCAAAGTTGTTCGTATCACAGACGATTTTGGATGATGGTTGTTGTACTTTGTTAGCATCGTTCGGGTCTGCCTTTGAATATCATCCAGTCTGTCTTAGTCCATCTGATTATTCCAAATTAGTAAAGCAACACTGGAATGGCGTAGGTGTTAATTGCCTTGACTAGATTCCCCGAGTTCATTTGATTTCAGCAAAGTCTTCAGGCGCTGATTGTATTCTGAACGAATCTTCTCCTTTGATTGTTTTTGGTCTAGCAATCTGGCTTGTTGGTATCCCAGATATTTGTATGTTTCGCCATCCCTCATGCACTGTATAATATCACCGTTTGGAAGTTGTGTTTCACCATCTATGACTTTCCCCCTTTGAATGTTCAGGGTCTTACATTTTTCAATCCCGAATTTCATATGAACATCTGCCGAGACCTCACTGACAGTTTTCAGCAAATCATCCAATTGCTTCTTGTTCGAAGCATATAACTTGATGTCATCCATATACAGCAGGTGGGAGACTGTATAATAATTCCTATCTGTTTTTATCCTAAATCCGTATCCTGTTCTATTGAGCATTAAGGACAATGGGTTCATAGCTAAACAGAACCATAGTGGACTCAAAGAGTCTCCTTGAAAAACTCCACGACGTATGGGTATCTCGTCGGTTTTAATTGACTTATTGTTCATGTTGACCTGCAGAGACGTTCGCCAGTGAATCATTGTTGTCTTCAAGAACTCTACCAGGGCTGGGTGAATTTTGTATATCTGCAATACTTTAACAAGCCAAGACTAGGCGGTACTATCGAATGCCTTCAGATAATCGAGAAAAGCTGAATGAACTTTCCGATGCCCTACGTGTGCTTGTTTCATTATCACAGAATCGATGATGAGTTGTTCCTAGCACCCGTGGTGTTTCTTTCTGCATCCTTTCTGCACTTCTGCTAATATATTGTTGTAATTAAGGTGTTAGTATATTCGATTGGATATGCATGAGGTGAGTATTTTGTAGAGTGTTGGCAGGCAAGTGATTGGCCTATATTGAGACGGATCCTGTGTTCTATCGCTCTTAGGTAGCATATATGTTAAGCCTTGCGTTAGGAAAGTGGGTGTTTTCTTGGGATGTTGAAGAACATACGTGAGCTGTTTAGCTAAGGCTCCATGGAGCTTATCAAACTTCTTGTACCAGAAGTTGTGGATATTATCTAAACCTGTGGTCTTCCAATTGTTGGTCACTCTAACTACTGTTGCGATTTCTTCCTCCGTTATTCATTCCAAGTCCATATGTTTGATATCAAAGCGTTGTTTTTCATTCTTAATCCATAATTATTATTATTATTAATGCATGAAGTTGTACATCTGCAACAGCTATGTTTTTGCTTTTCAAAACGTTGTGATGAGAAAAAAAATTACCTGTAATTTTTTTCCAATAAAGTGATTTAAAAATACACGTTATACCTTTTTTCGAACCTTTTCAAAACATCATGCATGTAAGGGTTTGGTCAGAAAGTTCTTATATTGATAGGTAAAAAAATTCTTCGTTTTCGAGAAACTGACCTTCGAGAATTCGAATTAGTTCATTCTGAATGATACTTATGGTGGCGCAATGCGAAATTTGATTGAAAATTATGTCTGAAATACTGAATTATTGAAAAATGCTCGTAAAGAAGGGAAATGGATATGACGATTTTTATAGTTTCTTCGACATTCCGAGCGAAAACATGCTAGGCAACAGGTGTCCGGAAAGATGCATAAAAAGGTCGAAACCCCGGGTGAAAGCTAAATGTCACAACGAAACAATAGGCTTTGGTGCATCCCAACAAGGAACTGCCTTCGAAGCGACTAATTAATAAGCGACTCGAGTCGCGCGAAAAAAACGCGCCGCCCCTGCTATGCGGTATGCGAGAGAGGGATCTCCACTAGATGCCGAAGAAAGGAAGGCGTTGCCGGTCGTTTATCGCGGCCCCGGGGTCCGAGTCAGCCGCGGCGGGTCCTCGCGAAGATGCTATCTGCAGATGTCGCGGTAACGTAATTTGAAGGCGGTACCGCGGCACGCTTGTGGTGTCAGGGCACTATTATCATTGTGATGTGTCCTGTGGCTCGATATGCTGCCCTTTCATCGAGAGCCGACATCTATCGTCGTTGCGTCCGTTCGTGGTAGCATCTTGAGCTATCTGGACTTCCGTAGGATAGATTTCGAGATTATTAGTCGATGGAATCGCTTAGATCTGGACGGGATATCTATCGGATCATGGCGTATCTCGATGAGGTATCTGCGCGACGCAAATATTCGAAAAGTTGCTCGAAGGAAACAATTGGTAACGTCTAAGCTGAAATAGAGACTGATGCTGCTAATCTGCATTCGTTGTGGATCTAGAACGTGAGATAACAAATCTTGAATAGCTTCATTTTCAGATCATTCAACAATCACTGTAATATATTTATAGTCCGGTCAGTTTAGACTTGCATGAATTCCCGACAAGCTGAAAGTTTGAATAGACGTTAGGAACGCAAGTATGATGAAATTGTGGAAAGTTGTAGACGATCTCATGTGTGCGAAAAATTTTATTCAAGGTCAACGTTCGAAAAATGAGTATTTTGGATTTTCAGAAAAAAATTGTAGACCATGCAAACATCTTCAAAAATTGTTCCTATGCTTTCTTATACAACATTAACCATTTCTGAGTAGAAGGGATTGTAAAGTTCACTTCAATTATAGTCGGAAACTATACAATTTTAAACAAAGATCCAACTATTAAATTCCAGAAAAATATTAAAATTGCAATAAATAACGCAAAATCTTTAATTAAAGCAATAGATAAATACAAATTAATTTTACCAAACCCTCAACCACCTCAACTGTATTCACTCATTAAATCGCATAAAGTAAATAACCCCGTTAGACCAGTCGTATCTTACGTTACAGCCCCAGCCGTGAAATTGTCGCACTACCTTATAGATATCATTAAAAATTATTGTTCATTCAAATCAAAATTTTCTATAAAAAATTCATTCGAATTGATAAATAACATAAAAAACGTTAACCTACCACCTAACGCAAAACTTATTTCGTTTGATGTTGAGAATTTATACCCAAGTGTTCCTCCAGGTGATGTCAAAATATTAATCGAAAACATGTTGAATTCGAATCATGTTAACCACATAATCAAATCAGAAATATTCAATCTGTTGGACGTTTGCATTGAACAAAATTATTTTTCTTTCAACAACATCTATTACAGTAGTGAAAATGGTTTGATCATGGGAAATCCTTTGAGTCCACTTTTAGCAGAGATTTTTATGAATAATATTGAACAGAAAATTCATACACATCCACTCATTTCCAAATTTCTTTATTGGTATAGATATGTTGACGACATCTTAGTATGTTTCATTGGAACTACTCGTCAATTAGACTTATTTGTTAATTTCATTAATTCCATCCATTTGAACATTAAATTCACGATAGAAATTGAACAGAACGATTCCATAAATTTTTGGACTTAAAATCACTAAACAAAATAATAATCATGTTTTTCGGTCTTTCGTAAACCAACACATACTGATACAATTATACATAACTACTCATTACATCCCATTCAACACAAAGTTGCAGCTTTAAACAGCATGGTACATCGGTTACTCAATTTACCTTTATCAGTAGAAGATTATAATAAAGAGTTAAACATCATCAAACAGATAGCCATTAATAATTCATATAATCCGGATATGATAGACCTAATCATTAGATCTCCTAGAAGCATTAGAAATAAATAGATACAAACATTCGGACAAGCTTTTGAATGAACAGGTAGATTTGAATTACTCACCCCTACTTAACTTGTTCAATTAGTTTTTATTACCTTTCATACTAACTGTACAATGACTCGGTGTGGATTTTCCTGTTATTCATCCAACTTGTTCTACGATTTGTTTATAATACCATACTCTTCATTCTATTTTTCATTCTTGATAAAGCTGCTGTGTCAGCGAAACGTCGTCGAATTTTTTCAAATAAAGTGTAGATCAAAGTTAAACCTTGTGTTTTTATCTCATTCAATTATAGTCCCCATAATCAGCACGACTACTCCGCCTATGTACATTGAAGTACAGTCGACTCTCGTTAATTCAAACCTGCGATATTTCGAACATCTCTATAATTCAAAGTGATCACGAGTTTCCTACATAATCTCTTTGTATTTCGAACTAAAAGAATACATTTCTATGCACTTGGTAATTCAAACGGAAAAATCTATGCTATACAGGAATATCCACCGGGACCGTCCGTTAAAAACTTTTTAAGTTCCGATTACAATATCAAGCTGAAATTTTATACACGGCCATAACTAGCGATTTCCAATTGAAGTGAAATATTTTCGAAGTGATACCATTTCCGGTTATATCACTTTGTTATTTCAAATGGCATTTATTATGTATCTAGAACCGACATTTGAGCAAGGAATAAAATACCCAAGTTGTTAGCACTTATCTGTCAAAACTTTTGACATTTAATTATTTTTGTTATAAACTCGATTTTTGAGGACCATTCAAAAAAATTGTAGCTCGTAGATCTTTTGCACTACAGACACAATTTTGGCTTGGGTGGATAGAAGAAGGATTAAGGAATTTTTTAAGCAATCTACACATGTCAAATGTTTATTGCGTTGTTTTGTATGATTTTTTCAATTTGGCCTTTTTCAAACAGCAATAACTCAATTTTTTCAAATTGCACGTGCCAATTTTTATATCGCCATCAGATGAAGCGTCAAATTTCAGATGGAATTGTATAAGCATGTACTATACCCATCTCTTATAGTTCCGAAATAATTTGGGAATATATTGAATTTTGATGATTTTGCAAGAACTAACAGAGAATGCTTTGAAATATTTGAATCAAGTAGCTGAACTGGCTACGCTCACATGACAGGTGCCTAAAATTAATGTACTTGTCACTTCGTTCATTCGACATTGATCTTTCAACAAGAATTATCGTTATTTCAGATTGAAAATATTCAAAAAATACAACACATTTGGAATAAAACCACTGGTTATTCAAACGAAAATATATTCAATCTTCTTTTAATTCATTTTAGAATGTCAAGAAGTAGTGGAAAGAAATTGCAGGCAATTCAATAACCAATTTCCAAATTTACCGTCTAGAGTAAAATAAAATTTCGAAACATTAGAAGCAATTTTCTACAATTCGGATGAATAAAAATTCACTTCGTTCATTCAAATTTGATCTTGCAACAAGAATTATCGTTATTTCAGATTGAAAATATCGAAAAAATACAGCACATTTGGAACTATAAGAGATGGGTATAGTACAGCATGTCCCATTTTGGGGGTGCCACCAGGAGCATCTCTGTTATTATTTAGGATAGAGAGATGGGGTTTTCACGACCCTTGGCTACTTTTTCGAGAAAAATTCATAGAGCTAATCAGAATTATTCTAACTTCAGTGGTTTTTGAGTTATTCGCGAATCTTGAAAATTTTCGGATTTCTTTTTTTCCCGATATCTCGGTTCTTATAGAAGATAATTGAAATCTGTTTTTACGTTTCTGAAACGGTTTTCTGAGTAGATTCCAGTGACGTACTCGAAGTTTTTTTTCTTCATTAATTATGACAGATATGACATAAAGTTGCATTTTTTTAAATACGAACATAATTTTTTTTGGCATATTCCGATTGCCGTTTTTTTCTTTTCAAAATATATAACATGATGACAAAATTTCCACCCAATTTGAAGAAAATAACGGAATAATGATTTACCCTAATGGTTGGGCGAAGGAACACACGTGAGCGGACGAACCATAGAACATTTGTAGTTATTGATGAAAACGATCAAAACAATGCAAAATCTTCTTGACCAAATTCAACAACGAACACTAATTTTACGAATTCAAATAGACACGAAGCCAATATATCCACAGATGATGAATAATAATAATTATTGGTCGTTCTATGGTTTCTAATGAACGTGCATAGATGAAGATTTCTGTGTTCACAGAGAGCATTCAGACATAGAAGATATAATCCGAAGATGCACTTTATGTTTACAACATGATTCGAGCAATATATGTAAATCATTATGAGAAGTAAATTTGAGTAAATTATTAGGTGCCTATTATTATTCTCATGTAGGTATTTCTCAGAGAACTCTAGAAACTAAACGACAATCTCAAAAATAAAATAAAAAGCGGAAATTGCGGATGTCATAAATAACGATGGAATCTTAGGAGCAGCCTAGCTCCATTATTTCGGTCAAGAAGATTTTGCATTGTTTTGATCGTTTTCATCGAATAACTTCAAATGTTCTATGGTTCGTCCGCTCACGTGTGTTCCTTCGCCATTAGGGGTAAATCATTATTCCGTTATTTTCTTCAAATTGGGTGGAAATTTTGTCATCATGTTATATATTTTTGAAAAGGAAAAAAAAACGACAATCGGAATATGCCAAAAAAAAACTATGTTCGTATTTAAAAAAATGCAACTTTATGTCATATCTGTCATAATTAATGAAAAAAAAAAACTTCGAGTACGTCACTGGAATCTACTCAGAAAACCGTTTTAAAAACGTGAAAACAGATTTCAATTATCTTCTATAAGAACCGAGATATCGGGAAAAAAAGAAATCCGGAAATTTTCAAGATTCGCGAATAACTCAAAAACCACTTAAGTTAGAATAATTCTGATTAGCTCTATGAATTTGTCTCGAAAAAGTAGCCAAGGGTCGTGAAAACCCCTTTTCTCTATCTTAAATAATAACAGAGATGCTCCTGGTGGCACCCCCAAAATGGGACATACTGTACATGCTGATACAATTCCATCTGAAATTTGACGCTTCATCTGATGGCGATATAAAAATTGGCACGTGCAATTTGAAAAAATTGAGTTATTGCTGTTTGAAAAAGGCCAAATTGAAAAAATCATACAAAACAACGCAATAAACATTTGACATGTGTAGACTGCTTAAAAAATTCCTTGATCCTTCTTCTATCCACCCAAGCAAAAATTGTGTCTGTAGTGCAAAAGATCTACGAGCTACAATTTTTCTAAATGTTCCTCAAAAATCGAGTTTATAACAACGATAATTAAATCTGTCAAAAGTTTTGACAGATAAGTGCCAACAGCTAGGGTATTTTATGCCTTGCTCAAATGTCGGTTCTAAATGTATAATAAAAAAGGTAGATTGCCATTTGAAATAACAAAGTGATGACCCACTTTCGGTATAACCGGAAATGGTATCACTTCGAAAATATTTCACTTCAATTGGAAATCGCTAGTTATGGCCGCGTATAAAATTTCAGCTTGATATTGTAATTGGAACTCAAAAAGTTTTCAACGGACGGTCCCGGTGGATATGCCTGTATAACAAAACGACGCGTTAATTCAAACTCATCGGCGTCCAACACTAGACAATTCAAAGTTGCAGAGAGAAAGAAGCGGAAAGATCGTTAGTAGGGAATGCAATCTCGCATAAAAATATCAATCTCGGTATTCGCGAGATTCAGGAATTCTAATCTTGCGAAATCTCAGTATTGTGCGAGATCTCGCATTGTAAAAAAATGATCATCGAAAATGTACGAAAATTCCTATCACATATATTTCTATTGGCTCTAATTATTCTTCAGGAGCAAAATAGAGAAATGAAAAATCAAGCTAATCAGTAATTTATTCAAAAAATAACATATTATTCTAAAACTTGAAAATAACTCCTCAAAAAGCATAAAGTATCTAGGGTTTCATCTGCCAGCCGACTCCGAACGCTGCATGCCAGATAACCAGCTGAGGAAAACGCCGTTCTGCCTCGACACTTGTTGGTACTACAGATAAAAGACATTGGTTAGCGAACTGTAGATTTTGTCCTGACTCGAACAAATTGATTTCTGTCTTCAAAATCATATCAAGTGACGATGACAAAGGTGTCACACGTTTTTGCGAAAGCTCTTTTAATGCTATTTCCAATTCCTCATCAAGACTAAGAGAAGCGTTCGCCATTTCAGGCTCTAAAGTTTTTTTCACTGCAGCTAATGGAATTGAATCGTCATCATCACTTTCATCCATGGCTTCATCTGCAACTGAAGATGTAGAGAGTTTGTTTTGTATATTGACTGCAATATTGTCATCTTCGGTACTGTTCTTGTGTAATCTTCCAATTAACTTTTTTATTTCTTTTTTGATTGGAGATTTTCGAGTCAGTTTGAAAGTTTGATCACTAGCAGATTGATTGAAATATACGTCGTGTTGGACAGGGTCCGTCAAATAAAACAAAATGTTCCGAGTTCTTCTAACTTTTTCACCATAAATTGCGGAGTAGTTTCGGCAGTTAACAGATCTGAATTTCGACGACATAGTACTTCCACTGCCAGTTTTATAGGCTGAAATACGAGTTCTACATCTGATAAAGCACGATTGAATGTGGAAATCATATCTACAAGACTAGACCAGCATGTTTTGCAGTACAGCACAAGTTGCACATTTTTGCTGAATTCGTCCTTCATATATTTCTGAAGAATGTCATTCTTCGTTTGTTTATTTTTATAAAGTTTGACTTTTTCTCTTACTTTTTTGATAAGGTGATCAAATTCTGGCACTAAGTCAACTTCATCTACAGTGGGTAATCTGCAATCAAATCCTCCATTATCAATAATGTCATCAAATTCTTCATCGCCAGACTCCTCCACGTCTGACTGAGCTACGACTGTGTCTTTTATACTTTCTTTTTGCGTTTCGGTTCCACGTTTTGATTTGTAAATCACATCTATAAATCCCAATTCAATGCCGCGAGCGTAGCATAGCTGGTGAAGGGGATACATGAGTCGCCCAACCTTCACCATTACACTAGCCCCATCTGTACTAACACCTACTATATCTTCATCTAATGATAAGCCATATTCTGATAATTTCTTCTTCAAAATAGTTATGCAACTCTCTGCAGGCATGCTTCCTACTATGCGCACAAGACCCAAATTCCAGAACATATTTTTATTCTCTGAAAATGAATGAACATTCATTTGCATGAAGTTCATTCATCGAAAGTAAGGCTGAATCTATGGTTATTCTTTCCTAGATTCATAAAATCCTGCGAAACTGTCATTTTCAAACTAATGCCATAATCCATAAGAATCTGTTTTATAGAGTTAGGCGATGCAGGTAATTTGTAGTCACTAGTCGCAAATAATTCACTCAAGTCTTTCGACGTGCAAAAAGATCTAAAAGTCATGCCATCTCTAGAAATCATCCTTGAAATTCTTTCCTCCAAAGAAACTTTTTGTAGGGACGAGAAGTAATCAGATATTTTCTGCCTCTTCGTACCGGTTGGAGGAGGTAGCCTTACTGACGCAGCATTGAAGAATTTGATGGAACCAGAGTCATGTTTTCTGTCACTTTTATGAGAAGTATCAGTTTTGTGCTTCGACAGTAAATGTACATGTAAGCCTTTGGGAGATCGTGCCGTTGTTTTCAAAATAGACTCACACAATTTGCACTGGGTAGTTTATCCATCGTCTGCCTTCAAAAAGTATTTCCATACCTTTGATCCACTCTTCAACTACATTTGTCATTTTAACACGAAACGAATAGACCGAAATAACTTAAACACACGGAACTGTTATTGGAATAGTTTATAAATCTGCAGATTGTCATGCACTCTGACACGTCCAGGCTCGCAAAACAATGACAACTTTACGACAACCGGAAAACGTCTCGCCTTATTCATCCCTATCGCCCTGTAGCCCTAGCGCCACGTGTTGCCGCCGGGAATAGGTACATTGTTTACATAAGTCAATGCCAATATGTGAAAGCACTGAAAGCTAACCAAAATTGACATAATACAAATCTTGCGAGATCGTGAATGATTTGGGGTGCGAGATTGATCTTGCAGAATAGGTGCGAGATCTCGGTATTGCAGGATCTTGGTATATCGAGATTGCATTCCCTTATTGTAAGTACATTTTACGACATGTATCAACGTACACGAGCCATTGTTTTATTATGATCAGTTTGTCTATTGGATACACACTTCCGCACGAATTGGTTTGTTTGGCTATGTTTTAGTTGCGGTTACTCTTTCGTTGGTATACAGAGTGGAAGTTTGTATTAGATATGAGTTCTAGAAAGTATAAATGTTTAACGACTGCTGAAAAGAAGAAGTTAATCGAAAAAGTAGAGGAAGGTGAGAAGTGATGTTGCAAAAGAATTTAAGATTCCTCTGAGTACTCTCTCAACCATAATAAAGCACAAGGAGAAAATTAATACTGCTCAAACTGCTGGGGTACGGAAAAGAACTACTAAATGTGAATTTCCTCGTCTGGAAGGAGCCTTGTCTTTTGGCTGAGACAGTGTAGAGGACAAAAAGTGTCTATTAGCAGAAACTTGTTAAAGGAAGAAGTAAAAGAGTTTGCGTCTACCCTAAGCATGATGTTTTCCGGTGCGTACAGGAAAACCTACATAGGAACTATAGAGATGCATACATCTACATATGCTCTGATAGCCAAAACGCCCTTAGATATCTTAGAAATACGAAGGTTACATCTAAACTGGTTGACGAATGCAGAACAGCACTTCGACAACTCAGTGCTACAAACAGAGTCACTCTGATTTGGTGCCCAGCCCGTCAGGGCATCGAAGGAAACAAGATAGCAGACAGCCTCGCTAAAAAAGCAACAGCTATCAGGCCGATGGGACCAGAATCAATTCTGACCATCCCATGCTCTCTTTCTTTCAAAACTGGACCACCACCGAGTCCCAACATTACTGTGTAGGCATCTCGGGACTGAGACAGTCAAAAAGGCTCATAAAAGGGCCGCAATCAAAGAAGGGGGTACATGAACTACTTTCCCTCGAAAAAAGTCTGTTTGGATGGTAGTGGGCCTATTGACGGGACACCAACTCAACAAACATTTACAAGTCATGAAACTATCGGAAACCACACAATGTCGTGGTTGCCTAGAAAAAGACGAAACAACGGAACACATACTCTTCGAATGTCCCGCCCATAAGGAAACCAGACTGAACAACTTGGGCACTGAAACACCCAGCGCCCGGATGATCCAGGAGGCCCCCTACAACAGTCTTGCAAGCTTCATCAGGAAGTTTGTGCAGGACAAATAACAACTCAACAACACACGGCAACCACAATGGGCCAAACGGCGTGAGTTGCCCATATGGAGGGAAGAAGACCCTAAGCATCCAAAACTTTGCGGCAAGTGAAGGGTGGCTTACAAATTTAAGAACGAGAAATGGAATTGTGTTTAAAAAATTTTGTGGGAAGAGTGGAAGTGTTGATGATGCAGTTTGCTTGGATTGACACGCTAAAGTGAAGATCTTGACTGAAAACTATGATGCCCGAGACATTTTTAGTTCTGATGAAACTGGTCTATTCTTCAAATGTTTACCAGACAAGACGCTTACTTTTAAAGATGAAAAATGTCATGGGGGAAAACATAGTAAAGAGAAGTTGACAGTTTTACTTGCAGTAAATATGGATGGATCGGAAAAACTTAAACCCTTAAGGATAGGAAAAACAATGAAACCGCGATGTTTCAAAGGAGTAAAATCGTTTCCTACTGATTATCGTGCTAACAAAAATGACCACAGAACTTTTTAACAATTGGCTTTTAACAGTTAATGGGCACATTAAACGATACCCCTAACAATTCTCAATTACTTCAAAATCCGATTTCTTAAAAGATCAAGAAAATCTTCCAATACTTATGGATGATGATGAACCAGTAATAGAACCATTAGTTGACATCAACGCTGTGAGTTTTTCTGACTTTGTTCAAGTGGATGATGATATTGCTGTCTCAGATTCACTAACCGATGGCGAAATTGTATCTACGACAGATACTAATGAAAAAAGCAACGATAAAGATGAGGACGATTCATCAGGACCTTGGCAGAGGTGTCAGTTAAGAAAGCAATAGCCTCATTCGATATCTAACAAAGCTTCTGTCTACAAAACGAAAGTGATGAAAAAGCATTTCAGGCATTTTTTCTGTTTTATTGAACAGTCTGAGCAGTAGCAATGTGCTTTGAAGCAAACCAGTATAACAGAGTTCTTTCAAAAGATTAATGAATTCACGTTATGAATACATATATGTACACGATGTACCCTCAAACTTTTGTCATTGTTATAGAATAGCAGTTGAAGATTTTTTGAATTCTCTCGTTTCTCCCTACGTGGATCAGCCGTTTTCTCTTGGTGAAGAGGTTCCGGACGCAGAAAATTTCCCATCACATCTATTTTCATTGGAAGAATAATCGGTTGCTTTACGCTCCCAGTTTAACTCCGCACCGGGATAGATAATATCTATTATCCAATGATCTCTAAGTAAACTTCCTCCTTAGCATCTTCATATCGTCCAATTTCTCTCTGCTTTTGCATGTTAAAAACTTACGAACGTCTCATAAAGAACAGGTTAGAATGGTATTTCATTCGGAATTTTGAGATTTTTTGTTGTCTCTTAGAAGGTATCATAAAAATACTAAAGATCATTCAATATCAATTATTTCTAGCTCCTAAGTAAATAGGGTCATTCACCAGAATTCAATGCATTAAGCGGCGTCACGGTATACAGAGTGTTTCCAAAGCATGTTGCAAATCGTAGTACATTGAAAGGTACAAAAGTCCATCCATCATAATCATCATCATAATTCTCAGAGATTGTGTGTGTATGCCAGGTTGACAACCAGATAGGAATCAGGAGTGCCAGTCCTTGGACAGACTGCTTCCTAGCTGACACGGTGTGTAGCGTTGCGAAGAATAGTCGAACTAGTGGACTGCTTGAAGTTTTCCCGTTTATCTACCCTTTTTTATCACGGTTTCCTGTGGCAATGGTGAAGTGGCTTCTGTCTCGGTTCGTTGGATAGAATATAGACTTCATAGTTATAGGATAAAGCGATATAGGATTAACAGCATTAACTATTACGTTTTTTTTTTAATGAAAGCTCATAAGCAAGAGCTGTTAGAAAACAAACAAGGATATATTGAGAATCAATAATCAAATAAGTAAACATCAAGTGACATAAGGTATTCATCAGAAGAAGAGTGCAATATTGTTGTCCAGTGTTATCTACGCCTATGAACTGGTGCTATATGCTTTCGGATAACGGTGTAGTTCCCGCGGCAGTCATCAGCCGACGTGATATTATTTCGTAACAACCACTCTTGTTCTGTTGGATTATATAGCTTGGACATCAACCGTGCGGTGTGGTATTGATGACAATGTTTTACGGTCTCTTAAAAGAATAATGCCCGAATCCGCCAGCGTCTCTTCTTTTCGAAATATCAGCTATTGGCGTTTTTGCCTGCATAAATTAGAGAAGGTGGACCAAACGCATCATTTCGGTATTTGGCAGGGGCAATTTTGTGGTTTGGATGATACCGTGTGGGAAGACAATTCAGTTATTAAGCTAATATCATATTTTTAGATCTTGCGAAAGAATGAGGCGGTACATTTTGGTTCCTTGAGGAATTTCTCGAAAACTATGAGTTGTTTCTAATCAAAATTACTAGAAAATACGAAGGGGTTTGATGAGACAGCGACTTTTTGAATAAAACAAATTCTTGGCAAATAAATACACCACAAAAATTGTCGCATCACCTGGTATTCTGAATTCCACAATCGACTAAGCAGGTCGATCGCAGTTTTTTGTCAACATATGTTTTTGGACATATGAGGGGAAAAAATCTTACCTATGTAGTCCATATGATCTCAAACACGTCTGAAACAAGAATGAGTTTATTTGACTATCAGTATTCATTCGATTTCCCTTCAGTTTTCACGCTAAATGAATGCAAGTTTTCTGTGTTTCTTGTTGATTTTCGAATCTTTAAATTTATTGTAACGGCTGCTGAACGTCCTGGACGCTATTTGAGTGATCATGAAGTGGTATGAATTGTAACACTTCTAGAGGAGGGGCGAATCCAACGCTGCGTGGCTAACTTGTTGAATATTAACCAAAGCACTATTTCAAGAACAATTAATCAGTACCCAGAAACAGGGGAATATGGAAGAAGGGCCGGACAGGGAAGAAATCGGATAACAACACCAGTTGATGATTGTTGGCTTCGTTTAACTGCACTAAGAGTTCGGCACTGTACGGCTAGAATGATACAAAATGAACTTGCACTTTCCAGAAATGTGCATATTTCATAACAAACTGTTAGGAACAGGCTCAGAGAAGACGATATCAGACCAAGGGTGGCTTCTACCGGCCCGATACCAGAGAGCATCGAGTTGCAACACTTCAGTTTGCTAGGGAACATGCAAATTGGGGTATTCCAGAATGGTCGAATGTTCTCTTTTCCGACGAGTTAAGGTTCTGTCTAGTATCAAATGATAGACGCATGCCTGTATACACACGATCTGGGGAACGGTATCAGCAATACAATATCCGGCAAACCGAAAACTTCGGAGGGGGCTCAGTAGTGGTGTCGGGAGGCATTTCTTTCCATGGTCGATCTGAGTTAGTTCTAGTGAATAATGAAAGGATGACAGCGGCCAGATACATCCCAGATATCCTTGAACCCCATGTTGTACCCTTTGGCCCATTGATTGGCAAAACCTTCATTTATATGCATGATAGTACTCGGTCTCATGCAGTTAGAGTAGTTACAGAATTTCTGAAAAATGCCGAAATTGATATTTTAAGATGGCCAGCCTCAAGTCCCGACTTGAATCCCATAGAACATGTTTGAGACAACATGAGGTGACAAATTCAGCAACGTAGGATGCCTTGTAGAACACTCCAACAACTATAAAATCTGCTTTCTGAAATTTGGAATTCAGTGATTCAAGAGTATATCCAAAATTTGTTTGAGAGGCTTCGGAGACGTATACTGCCAGTAATTAGGGCCCGGGGAGGTAAAATTTGATTTAGAAAATGATTAGTAATCATTCGATGCTGTTGAGTCTTTTCATCATTAATGTATAATTTATTCGAGGAGAACCATCGCATTGCAGACAATCGTGCCGAATCCCCAACGCAACCAGATTAGCCAGTTCAGCACCCCCTACAGTGACAGTGCTATCATCAGCAAATATAATCGATTTCGCGGAAACCTAGAAACTAGGGAAATCATTTATAAATATCAGAAAAAGAACTGGACCCAAAATAGACCCTGAGGTACTCCACATTTGATTAAACTCTTTTGGGAAACCTCTCCTTCAAAAAAGATCATCTGATAACGTTTTGATGAGTTTTGCACTGTCACTATCGAAATGGTACCTTACCAGTTTCTCCAGCATCAACGAATGCATAACACAATCGAATGCTTTTGTGAGATCTAGGATGGTGGTTGATGGTGCCGAGTCCCCGTAGTATTTATTAATTAAGGGAGGACCCTTAGTTTCAGTGTAATGCTTAGTTAGCACACGAATTTTTTTTCCATTTTCATAAAAATTCACGAGGTATTCTGCTTTGAACGGCTATCAAACACGACGAAGCTTGCTCAAAATTAGAAAGTTGCCCATTGATAGACTACAATTGACGGCAGCACTGTTACATTGGAAGTAACTGCTCGAGAAATTCAAAATTCACTGCTTTATCAAACCGCCTTCGTAGTAAATACACAACGCCAAAAATTAAACGCACAAAATTGATATTCAAACCAATTCAGGAGAAGTTAAGAGAGGTTGAAGAATTATCGTTCCAGTAATCCACCAGCGTTAAGGAATGCTTGAGAACAATCGAAATGAAAGAAATTAAAATAAAACTGATGAAATAGGATATTTCCACCCCTGCCAACTTCTCAATTTTTTATTGAGAATCTTTTTCTGAAATGATTTCAGCAATCGCCTGAAATATTGTCGTGTCTTTATTGAACACCTTGTATATAAACCTAAGCTCTTTGAAATAAAATTTTTCAATATTTAATCAAAATGTACACCTTACTATTAATTTTGTTAGCTAACAACTCAAGTGGTTTCTTAAAATCAAATTACAACACGACGTATTTACTAGGAGGTCCTCATCCAAAATTTGTCAAAGGCCCTGAGGTGGCATAGCTTCGCTGCAGCGTGTATACACTCCCTGTATATTGAAGGATAAAATTAAGAATTAAATTCAGGAAAATTCTTTAAAAAAAACCCTCAAAGCAGATATAAGATGCTTCACAAAATTACGAGATAATGTAACTTGAAACAAATTTTCGAATTAGTAAGATGGCATATAAAAAAATATTACATTTTGATTTTTGGTTTTCAGGAAGGTATATCAGATCCTCCAAGCGTAGCAAGTATAAGCAGATTTCTCCACAACGATGCTAGACGAAATGAAGATGCGTTCAACAAAAGAGACTACACTATCGACGGTATATTGGGAGGTTAGTGCATTTCACATTCCTCAAACATCAAATCGTAACCGGAAATGTTTTGTACCTTCTTTTCTTGTTGAATGAAATTGGGCCTCAATTCATTTTATGTTGTCAACATTGTTATGGTATATTGGGTTGTATTGAAATGAAACATAAAACGACTAGTATACAGGGAGATATGGAGATAACAAATTTCAAGCATTTACAAAAACGAATTCCGGATTCCGCCCAAAGAATTCATCACTTCTTCATAGATGTGATTTTGGGGGATACCCTGAAGGGTCATTTAGTTTCAAACTTGTTACTATGAGTCATTTATATGATACTATTGATGGTATCAAGACTAATGCTATAGGTTTGGATGGAATCAATTTAGAAATTATTAAACTGTGTCTACCCGTAATTCACAACCACATTCTTCATATTATTAACTCTTGTCTGTTAGAAAATTACTTTCCACTGCAGTGGATTTGCCTACACTATCAAAGGTGCTTGAATGAGTGATGAACCAACAAATTAGATCGTATCTCAGAGAAAATGACTTGTTTCCGAAATTTCAGTTTGGGTTTCGAAAGGATCACAGTTGCATGACATAACTGATGATATAATTTCAGGAGTTGATTAAGGTTCACTTACATTAGTGGTTCTCTTAGACTACAGTAAAGCCTTCGATTGCATTAATCATAAGTTGATGGTATCGATGTGTCGTTTCTTTGGGTTTTCATTGGAGGCTTGCAAATTAGTGTAATGTTTTCTTGCGGAGCGAAGCCAGGTGGTCAGGGTTCGTGAAGTAGTTTCAAATAGTGCATTAGGCTTGGGACGGGGGGTTCCACAAGGCTCCATTCTAGGACCACTTTTGTTTTGTCTTTATACGTCATTATTGGAGAGATATGTGGGTGATTGTAAAGTTCTGGCATATGCAGATGTTACTGAAGTGAGTATTAGGTTTCGTCCTGACGCAGTGCATGCAGCTGTCAAAAGTCTGAATAATGACTTTGAGAACATTTATCAAATTTCTAAAAAAAATTGATTTGAGTTTGAACCCATCTAAAACCAAAGTACTGTTGTTCGGGCCGAAAAATGCTTGCAATCAGTTTGATAAAAATATTCATGTGAAATTGATTGAAGTGAATTTGGAGATAGTTGAAGAGTGTAGGAACTTAGAACTAATTTTAGACAGCTTATAAATGAGATAAAAAAAACACAACCTTTAACTTTAATCTACACTTTATTTGAAAAAATTCGACGACGTTTCGCTGACACAGCAGCTTTATCAAGAATGACAAACAGAATGAAGAGTATGGTATTATAAACAAATCGTACAACAAATTGGATGAATAACAGGAAAATCCACACCGAGCCATTGTACAGTTAGTATGAAAGGTAATAAAAACTAATTAAACAAATTAAGTAGGGGTGAATAATTCACATCTACCTGCTCATTCAAAAGCTTGTCCGAATGTTTGTATCTATTTATTTCTAATGCTTCTAGGAGATCTAATTTTAAACTTTTTGATTTTATACGTAATATGTCAGTTTTATTGAATGAATGGTTTTCTTTTATTAAGTGGTTTGAATAATTTGAATCAGATTTATTTTTATCGAAGCTACGTTTATGTTCAGATGTTCTTATGCCAAAACTCCTATAGGTCCTACCGATATAAATTTTATCACAAGAACCGCAATTGAGTTTATAGATTCCTGATTTACTTGATTTTTCAACACGAGATTTATTATTTTTAATATGTTTACCTAAGTTATTAGAAGTTTTGAAAGTTATATTAAGATTCTGTTTGACGAGAAAGGATTTAATATTTGTACTTGCAGAACCGCAGAATGTAAAACTGTTGAATATTTTATAGTCTTTATGAATAGAATATACTTCATTTATTTCTTTCTGATACAGTTTTTACGAATGATTAGATCTATCATATCCGGATTACATGAATTATTAATGGCTATCTGTTTGATGATGTTTAACTCTTTATTATAATCTTCTACTGATAAAGGTAAATTGAGTAACCGATGTACCATACTGATAAAGCTGCAACTTTGTGTTGAATTGGATGTAATGAGTAGTTATGTATAATTGTATCAGTATGTGTTGGTTTACGTTTTTTTTATCTCATTTATATCATGGATCTACATCAAGTAACGGCCTCCACAATTCAAAAAAAAAAAAAAAATAGACAGCTTACTTCGATTCAAATCTCACCCATCCAAATGTATTGGTAGGGCTGTTTGTGGTCTGAAGACTCTTTACCCACACGGAAAGTGCTGAGTAAAGCCACCAAAACTACACTGTGTAAAGCACTGGTTCTATCACATTTTGATTTTTGTATGCCTGTCTACGGACCCTGTCTGGATAGCTCAGATTTATATCGACTACAAAAAGTTCAGATTTCTTATTTAAGATTTGTACATGGTGTCTGAAAATTTGATCATATTTCTCACAAACTGCGTGAAGCCGACTGATTGAATATGAAGAATCGCATAGTATTTCAATTATCTGCATTAACCCACTCTCTTATAGTTAACCCTTCTACGCCAGTCAGTCTTCGAAATAAGATTCATTTGTTGAAAGAACGGCATAATCTCAATATCAAAAGTGAGCATTTTACTATAATAGCACCCCAACAACGTACTAAGTTTTATGAGAGATCTTTCACGTACAATTCTTTTAAAGTCTATAATGCAGTACCTCATGCAATGAGAACTACAGTTTGGCTAATTTCAAAAGAAAAGTTCGGCAGTGGTTGTTTGAAAACCAATCAATCCCTTAAAAGTTTTATAGTATTCCACATGAATATTTACGTAACGTGAAAACCTTGCTTAATAATTTGTTTCCTTCCAACTCTAGGTATTATATAATTAATTTTCTTCAGCTATGTGAATATAGTCTGTTTCAATCATTTAGAATTCCATTAATTAATTTCTCTTATATAGCTTCCTGCGAATTAATCAAAAGGAGTTAAATGAACAGAACCTGATTGTCATCAGGAATATGAATTTTGTTCTTCCTTTTTAACTACTTGAAATTGATTGTTAATAATTCGAAAAAATAAAGTTATTATTATATGTACGAAATAGACTATCTTTTAGAAGCAAAGAATATATTTGATCAAGAATCTTTCATATTCACTTTTAAAAGGATCACTTCGAAATTTTGACTGCATATGAGTATAAGTGAAATGTAGGCATACAATTTTATTTGAGGTTTTCGCAAGAATTTTATTTCAATGCAGAATCCAAAATATACAATGCTTTTAGACGTTCTTTTGAAATTATTCAGCATCTTAGCAAGCAAAATGTGGAGTACATTTCCCTTCATTACTCATAATACTTCAAAAAATCTGTTAGTTTCATTCGAATTGGGAACGTATTCAGTTAAAACAGGGTGGGGCGTAATGTAAGGGTGTTTTTGGAACGGGTAGTACACGTAACCGTGAGTGAATAAAGAGGAGCGACTGAGATCATTCGACTCCGGAGGAGTTACCATTTAATTCACAATAGTTATCGGGGCAGTAGAGTACCGTGTGTTCGCAATTGAAGAGTATTTGAAATCGGGAGAGTCTGTCATTGGCGTGCAGCTGCGCTTTCGCCATTGGTCGTAACGCTTCAGTTCCGAAACGTGACACAATCATCGGATGGGTACAGAATTTCAGAACGACTGCATCAGCAATGAATCCGAAACCTCAAGGTCTTTTACGAAGTGTAAGGACACCAGTGTCTGTGGAAAGAGTGGGACAAGTTATAATTCAAAGCCCAGGGTGCTCCGAAAACGAGCTGTAGTACTCCAAATGAGCAGTCCAACTGTTCGCAGGATTTTACACTAAGACCTCCGGTTTCGCCCCTTTAATCTCGATGCCAGCAGTTTGCCGAGAGAATGCAAATGATAATAAGGATGTTTCAATAAAATTTTTCGTATTTCAACCTCAAAACTTTCTAAAGGCAAATTTCTAAAGCTTGAAGGCAATTTGGTCCATTCTGCGACCTACTCAATCTGAGAAAAGGAATATGCCTAGTGTCATAATTATGATGATCACTATTCAACTCTAGGGTTTCCAAATGTTTGTGCATATACAAGGCACTCAAAAATTGAGAGACAAGGGAGAGTCATAACTCCCAACTTGACAAAAGAGTTCTTACAACATTCTGTATATTTGAGATTGTCAACAATTCTGAATGCACATCGTTGTCATCTGAATATTCTGAAAAATTCCCCACAGTTTCCCAAAGCTATTAAGCAATACTTGAAGTGAGATTCGCAAAGACAATGATAAGCTACATTTAAAATATGATTAGACGCAGAGGTGCAAGGTTTTTCAAGACAAAAATATTTCTACTGAGCTTCCTAGCCAACTGATCAAAGTGAACATCCCAGGTAAGCTTTGTATACAAGTAAATACTCAGAAATTCAACATTTGAGTTTTCAACACCATGTCTCAGTACAAAAATCATATGCTAAGTCTTGTCGTCATTCACGCGCAAGCCATTTCCGGAAAACCCCAAGGCCCCCGACTTTGCCGTCCCAAACATCTCCTCCGCTTCCCCAAGGCCGCCACAGCCAACAGAGACAGTGATGTCATCAGCAAATAGTACACACAGGCAATAATCCAGATAACGAGGAAAATCATTAATTAATATTATGAATAATAAAAGCCCCATAATTGAACCTTGAGGTACCCCGATGGTAACAGGCTCTCTATCCGACCAAGTGCCTTTCGTGAACACTACCTGTAACCTCTGTGATAAAAAAGAATGTACAAGTTTCCCACAATCATCATAGCGACCCAGCTTCCACAAAAGATCTGAATGAAAGACACAGTCGCACGCCTTGGACAACTCCAGAAACAAGGACAGCGAGTACAACCCCATGTCAAAACAATCAACGGTATTGTTTATAAATTCGATTACAGCATTCGCGATTCCGCGCTTCTTCTAACCCGAAACCATACAGTACATTGGAATCTGATTGAACATAATTTTTCTAAAATTTTTGAAAAAATAGGCACAAGAGAAATCGGCCAGTAATCGGCTACATCATTTACGTCCCCTTTCTTGTGTAGAGGAACTGTCTTCGAAATCTTCAGGCATTCAGGAAAAACTCCATGTGCAATACATCTGTTTATCAACACTGTAAGTGGGTATTTTATGTTATTTATACTTCTTTTAACTAATATGGTAGATAGATCATAGTAATCTCTTGACTTAGTATTTTTCAAACATATCTCACAGTATTCAAGCTTACTTCCCTGAATGAGAACTTTGTAGTAGTGATAATTTCTTTTGAAAACAGATCACACTACTCGGGTTGTTTGGAGCATTTTCATGTGGTATAGATGTAAAATAGCTTTTGTACTTATCAGTTTTGATACTAGATTTTATTTTATCTTGAGAATATTTCTTTAAGAATTAATTAAACCCCACATTGTTTTAGCGTTGTTGGAAGAATTGAGAATTTCATTATCATTATATTTAATTTTTGCCTAATTTATTTCCAATTTGTATCTCCCCCTAAGTCGAGCCCTCAAGAGTCTAAGATTATCTGTTTTAAATCTGTCAGAAAGCTCTTAAACCAAACTCAGCTGATCACGAATATCCCTCAGTTCCTGTGTGTACCAATTTGATCCGGAATTGCCATCAGGAAATGACTGTTCATACGATTCAACAAATTTATCATTGAATGCATGAAAAGGATCGTTAAAGCTGACCCGATCATCATGTATGAAGTCCCAGTTCAGGTTCTCTAATTTGGAATGAAAATTATTGAAACCCTGTTGTGTGAGTGGCCTGTTGACCTAGCTTACCCTGGAATGTCAAAGCTAACCATCTGTGCCCTGTGATCTGAAAACTTCTTCTTTTTCACAAACAGGAGAAAAATTCAGAAAAATATTGTCCAAACAATTTGGACCCCTAGTTAGTTCATAAATTAGTGGAAGGTATCCAAAGAAGTTCAGTAAATCGCACAATGCACCAGCATTCTTATCCGCAATTTCATTAAAATGAACATTGAAATCACCACATAAAGCAACTTTAGTAGGAACAAAGAATCTTCTTAAAACCTTCTCAAGAATCACCATCTGGTGCACGATAAAGACATATTACAACTATGTTAAAATTTTCTAAAAGTACAGCTGAAAGTTCACAATGCAACTCACATGAATATGAGTTAATTTGTTCCAAAACGAGGATATTGTTTTTACATAAAATAGCAACTCCTCCTTGCCGAAGAAAGGAGCGATCTTATGATGTAGTTGGGAACCATCCATCAATTGATATTTTATTCCCAAAAGTAAGATTTTAGAAAGTGTTCACTAAGGCACACAACATAAGGATAGTTACAAAAATAGTTCCAAGGAATTGGTTTCATCAGTGACCTTGTATGTTCAAGTGTAGTAAAGAGTAATGTGTTATTTTTTTTTTTTGAATTGTGGAGGCCGTTACTTGATGTAGTACAATTCAAATGTTGAAGGAAGCGAATACAAGCTTTTTGGCCCTTTGGTATTTTAAGTTGTTACTTAAAAATGCTATAACATCCCAAAACCTGTGGTTTTTAACCACGTGTTTGAAGAGTGAAGTGTGTCCTAAATACATCAAACTCAAGACCAACAACAACAGTTATGCAGCTCGAAGAGCAGTTATCTCTGGACAGAAGATATGGATCAAATCAGAATGCAAGATTTTGTTCCACAAGCGAGACATCTACAATATTTATCTCAAGGTAATTCATAGCGAGTTATTGTACAGACTTCATCCACTTGAATTCGATTCATTAGATTACAATAATAGATTCAAAATTAGATCAATAATACATAATAAATATACCATCCAATACCGCAAATTAAAGTTTCTCTTGTCACGAAAACCGAAACCTACTCCACGTGAAACTAAATTTTCTGACCATCAATTTTTGATAGATTCGTTAACCTTTCTGATACTAATTTCACAACTGATGAAACAAATCTCTTGGAGAAAGGTGTCAAACACAATATTAAATCAAACAAGATAAAATCTGATTTAGAGGAACTTGGCATAGATACTGAAATTTCTCTGAAAAATATTCCTAATAACACTCACCTTAAATATTTAGCATCTAACATTATAAAAAATGAATGATTAGCTGACTTCAAACCGAGTAAAGAACAAAATATTTTAAAGGCCATCAAACAAAAATCTCAACTAAATGAAGTTATTTTTACAAAAGCAGATAAAGGTAATACTGTTATTGCGTTAAATAAAATGACTACCTATTTAAAACTCTAAATTTCATTTCGTCCGAAACTATACAATTTTAAACAAAGATCCAACTATTAAATTCCAGAAAAATATTAAAATTGCAATAAATGACGCAAAATCTTTAATTAAAGCAATAGATAAATACAAATTAATTTTACCGAACCCTCAACCACCTCAACTGTATTCACTCATTAAATTGCATAAAGTAAATAACCCCGTTAGACCAGTCGTATCTTACGTTACAGCCCCAGCCGTGAAATTGTCGCATTACCTTATAGATATCATTAAAAATTATTGTTCATTCAAATCAAAATTTTCTATAAAAAATTCTTTCGAATTGATAAATAACATAAGAAACGTTAACCTACCACCTAACGCAAAACTTATTTCGTTTGATGTTGAGAATTTATACCCAAGTGTTCCTCCAGGTGATGTCAAAATATTAATCGAAAACATGTTGAATTCGAATCATGTTAACCACATAATTAAATCAGAAATATTGAATCTGTTGGACGTTTGCATTGAACAAAATTATTTTTCTTTCAACAACATCTATTACAGTAGTGAAAATGGTTTGATCATGGGAAATCCTTTGAGTCCACTTTTAGCAGAGATTTTTATGAATAATATTGAACAGAAAATTCATACACATCCACTCATTTCCAAATTTCTTTATTGGTATAGATATGTTGACGACATCTTAGTATGTTTCATTGGAACTACTCGTCAATTAGACTTATTTGTTAATTTAATTAATTCCATCCATTTGAACATTAAATTCACGATAGAAATTGAACAGAACGATTCCATAAATTTTTGGACTTAAAAATCACTAAACAAAATAATAATCATGTTTTTCGGTCTTTCGTAAACCAACACATACTGATACAATTATACATAACTACTCATTACATCCAATTCAACACAAAGTTGCAGCTTTAAACAGCATGGTATATCGGTTACTCAATTTACCTTTATCAGTAGAAGATTATAATAAAGAGTTAAACATCATCAAACAGATAGCCATTAATAATTCATATAATCCGGATATGATAGATCTAATCATTCGTAAAAACTCTATCAGAAAGCAATAAATGAAGTATATCCTATTCATAAAGACTATAAAATATTCAACAGTTTAACATTCTGCGGTTCTGCAAGTACAAATATTAAATCCTTTCTCGTCAAACAAAATCTTAATATAGCTTTCAAAACTTCTAATAACTTAGGTAAACATATTAAAAATAATAAATCTCGTGTTGAAAAATCAAGTAAATCAGGAATCTATAAACTCAATTGCGGTTCTTGTGATAAAATTTATATCGGTAGGACCTATAGGAGTTTTGGCATAAGAACATCTGAACATAAACGTAGCTTCGATAAAAATAAATCTGATTCAAATTATTCAAACCACTTAATAAAAGAAAACCATTCATTCAATAAAAACTTTGACATATTACATATAAAATCAAAAAGTTCAAAATTAGATCTCCTAGAAGCATTAGAAATAAATAGATACAAACATTCGGACAAGCTTTTGAATGAACAGGTAGATGTGAATTACTCACCCCTACTTAACTTGTTTAATTAGTTTTTATTACCTTTCATACTAACTGTACAATAGCTCGGTGTGGATTTTCCTGTTATTCATCCAACTTGTTCTACGATTTGTTTATAATACCATACTCTTCATTCTGTTTGTCATTCTTGATAAAGCTGCTGTGTCAGCGAAACGTCGTCGAATTTTTTTCAAATAAAGTGTAGATTAAAGTTAAACCTTGTGTTTTTATCTCATTTAGTAATGTGTTACCTTAGCACTTCCCTTTGGAGTCTTCGTTGTGAGAGATCTCTGAAAAAACTTGGACACAAAAGCACCCTGGAGTCACACAGTATCCTTCTTGGCTGTCGTAAAACTGGTGTAATCAATGGCCCTGGAAAGATGAATAATTTTTGGGGTATTTTGATATCATACTGTCATATTCTGCTTCAGATAGATTAACCTTCACCATTGCTGTAAGCTCTTCTAAGGAGGTATTCGGACTAATTCTTCATACGAACAAATGTACTTTTTTACCACCTGCTTTAATGCAACTATTTTCGTTAGTTCCAGTTATATTCCATGTCTTTCTCATCTGAAAAGAAAAGAAAGAATTCATCGTAAGATAAATTAACAGAACTTTGAGACTCGGCTGCAGCAATGAATTGCGAATCACTGACGTCATCTGCCCCAGAACATGATTCTTTTCACTTTTCCACACTAAATGGTAACATTTAACCTATCGTTTTATGTAATTAAAAATGTTCTTCGTTGTAAAGCAGTTGAGTTATTCTTATTTTAAAAACACCCTTCCATTCCGCCCCACCCTGTACAACTCAATAAACCATAACAATGTCGATAAAATAAAATGCATTTTTGCCTAATGGCTCATTCAAGAAGCGTACCCTGCTTTAAATATGACACGACTCGAATATCTCGTTTCCCCTTTTTCCAATGTTCACTCTTCTACACAAATGAAATATTTAATTCAAGAATAGCCTGAAAAGAAGAAATACAAGTTAGCAATGTTAATTTTGCATCGTGAAGGGTATCAAGACGCTTTAGAAATACGACGATTAGATGCGAAACAACGTAACTCATTTTACTGAATCAGAAAAATTGAATTTCCTCTTGAATCTCTATAAAACTCTGAAGGGTTAGAAACGAAATACTTTTTCCTTTGTATTTATTCAAGAATGTTATGAATATAGCCGTAGAAATCATATTCAAGGTTTCTACAGAACGGGTTGATATATAGGACCAAGGCGGCCTCCTTTCGAATATACAGGGTGTTTGTGAGAAAGTGGTATATTTTCAAAGCGTCATAACAGGTAAATCGAATCTCATGAAAATTTCAACGTTATATTCACGTCATTTCGAATATTCAACACAATTGCCATTTTTTTGCTTGAATGTGGCCGGACCAAAAATACTATCATGATCGGATACCAAGAACACAGTGAGTATATTAGGATGCATCTTATCATATCAACGAGGGTGATATAAATATAGATTTTTTAAATGACGTTATGGTGTCACGACCGAAAAGAAATAAGACGAATTTGCAACAGGGTATGAATTTTGTTTGTTTATACGACACGTTAACGAGCACTTGTTCTCAATTCGAATACCCTAACCCCCTCTTGATATTCTCGATACCACTTCACGCAACTCGTTCAAGTTAAATACGTTTCGTAAGCGAGACTACACATCATCGTTTTTGTTTTCGTTGCTTATTGTGTTATTATGGCGTCAAAAGTATAGAAAATGGATGTCTGTCCATAAGAAATAAAAATTTGGTTTATCATATTTTCAATGAAATAAAACTAAATTATTTAGATTTTCACTATATTAACAAAACTATGACCGGTTTCGCCACACTGTGGTTTCATCAGATAGATACAAACTAATGAACAGAGTTATTCCTTATATATTAGTCTTATTTCCTACTTAATATTACAATAGGTACAAGTACAAAAGGTATGTTGGAAAACCCATCGGAGTTGCTCACTTTATGTATTGAAAAGATTAAGTAAAGGAGAAGGATTTAGATCTAATTGACTATTATGTAACCTACTTGAATTCTTTTCTTTGTTGATCTCTAAAATTTCCAATAGATTGAGTTTTTGTCTAATATTTTCATTGTGGAAATTTTAGAAATCAACAAAGGAAAGAAGTCAGGTAGGTTACTTAATAGTCAATTAGATCTGAATCCTTCTCCTTCACTCAATCTTTTCAATTCTTAAAGCAAGCAACTCCGATGGGTTTTCCAACATACTCCTTGTAATTGTACGTATTGTAATATTAAGTAGGAAATAAGACTAATATATAAAGAATAACTCTGTTCATTAGTTTGTATCTAACTGATGAAGCCACAGTGTCATGAAACCACACATAGTTATGTTGATATAGTGAAAATCTAAATACTTCAGTTTTATTTCATTGGAAGTATGTATATCGATGTTCATCAAGTAACGACCACCTCAATCAAATTTTTGGTTTATCAGTTAAATGAGGCCGGATTTGATTGTAGCGAAGTTGCCATCAATCGAAAAAGTATTGCAGTTGTTTTTTACTACAGAAACTACTTTAGTAGATAACATCTCTGTAAGCAATTTGGAAGATATCTCTGCCAAAACATAACTGCTTTGTCCGATCATCGTGGTCAGACTCTAACTTGGAAATGCTCCCGAGAATAGCTCAAAGAGCAAAGTAAAAAACGAATATTTTCGTATGAAATAATTAATGACTTCGTAGATGAATTGACGAGTGAAGACTTTGATCATGTGTATTCTGATAATAATGCAAACAATGGTCATAAGTTATTCTCTCGAAAGATTTTGCTTAAAATGAATTATATGTTTCGGGTGAAAATTATCAAGCATAAGAAAAGTAAAAATTCATGGACTACTCTCGGCATCAGTACTTCTTGCAAAAACAAGCATAAACTTTATTTTGAAAACAATTTGGGTCTGGTATCTGAAAAATACTATAAGAAATATACCAATATTCCAAGAAATGTCATAAGGCAGGCGAAACGTAAAGCACCATCTGAATATATTGCAAATTCTTCAACTAAAATGAAGTCAAGTGTTATTAAAAACTACACTTAACCGATTAGAAAGAGTGAAGATAAAACTGGAAGAGTTAATCAACTATCTGGGTCATATCATTGCACAGCCTTTGTGTCATATAATAAACTTAAGTTTAGCGACAGGTGTTTTCCCAGATAATTTAAAAATTGCAGGAATAAAAGCTTTGTACAAGAAAGGCGATGGAAATAATTTTAAGAACTATCGCCCTATTGCAGTCCTGCCAAACTTAAGTAAAATATTCGAACATATCATTGCCAATAGAATAACATCATTTTCAGAAAAGTTTTCGATCTTGTTGATCTCAATACGGTTTCTGAAAGGGCAGATCTACTGTAGGAGCCATTTTTTCTGTACCTGATAAAATAATTGAGTAGTGCAAAAGAAACTATGGCGTTGTTTGTAGATCTGACAAAAGCTTTTCGGTGGAATAAAATAACTTGAAAGGTGTGGTTTACGTGGAGCTTGTCTCAAATTGATGGCATCTTATCTGAAAGACCGATATCAATATATAGTTGAGAAAAACGAAAAAGGTGGGGAAATAATATCTGACAAAGAGAAAGTTCTACGAGGCGTACCGCAGGGCTCAGTCCTTGGGCCTCTTCTCTATATCCCTTATGTGAATGATGTGCAAATGATAGCAAAGACCTTAAATTGAAAACCCAGGAATGTATGCGAATACTAGAAAATTGGTTTATTTCAAATAACTTGAAATTGAATGTTTCTAAAACGCAATGTTTACATTCCAAATATCACAAACCCGACACCCATTTTGAATTCCAACATAAAAATACCTTAATAAAAGAAAATAATGAAATTGCCTTTCTTGGTGTCAGGCTGGATGCTATACTTAACTGGTCTGAACATATTGAATTAATAGAAAACTCTATTAGTAGATATTGCTAAGCTTTTTTTTTTCATCTTGGTGGATTTAGAGACAGTTCTCTTGACGTATTCGGTTTCTACTAAAATTATTATTAAATGCTCGACGCGTTTCGATACACCGTATCTTTATCAAGAGCGAATGAATACTACAAATATATATTACCAACAAATTTTTATATATATTAAAGAGGCAATCCACTCAGAGCTATCCGTACTTGAACTAATGTTTAGGAAATAAATTCGAAAAATCAGGAGTATACCAATTAACATGTTCTGAGTGCAATTCCTTTTATATAGGTCAAACAGGACGCTCTTTCAAGGCTAGATACAAAGAACATTTCCCGTCATTCCTACATCAGAAATATGATTCAGCTTTAGCTGCACATTGTCTGAATGAATGTCGTCCTTTTCCAGAACTTCAACAGCTAAAAATTCTTCATTCCTGTGATAAATCTTATAAACTCAATTTCTTTGAATCGATGGAAATTTTCAAGGCATCTAAGGTAGAAAGGGTTAAGCTCCTTAACGACCAGGTAGACTTAATTACCTACCAATCACCATTACTCAAGTTACTGTGATCTCTACTAGCATTTTATTGATGGTAATTCCTGTATTGTACATGAGTATTCAGTTTTCATTAGCTTGTTGTTAATGGACGTATGTCCGAAACCGGTTCAACCAATGTAAAAATTTTGTCATTCTTTACATCAATAAATTAGTGATAGTTAAAAAATAGTAACTTATTTTATTTGTTCAATTTACTGTAACCTCTCTCTCTCTCTCTTGGTGCCTTCTCAGATTCTGAGGTTGGCTAATAACATGGCATATCTCCATCTATCTCTGGCAGTATGTATTAGTTCTTCTCTATTAAGTCCAGTCCAATTACGCAGGTTGCTCATCCATGAAGTTCTTCTACGTCCTCTAGCCCGTTTGCCCTCTATTTTTCCCTCTATTACAAATTGCAAGATATTGTATTTGTCATGTCTTTCGATGTGTCCAAAGTATGTCAATTTCCGCCTTTTAATTATGTTTTCTATTTCTGGTGTTCTATACAATTTCCTTAAAACCTCTTCGTTGGTTAATCTGTCGGTCCATGGTATTTTTAGTAGGCGACGATATGACCACATTTCAAATGCTCTAAGTCGTTTCATGGTATTTGTTTTGAGTGACCATGACTCATATCCATAGAGCAGTGTAGACCATACGTAACACTTAACAAGACGAACACGCAATGGCAAATTCAAGGAGTTGTTGCAGATCGCTCCTTCATTTTATTAAAGCTTGGCGGGCCTGTTCTATTCGAGACTTAACTTCTATGTCTGTATCCACGTGATCATTTATTATTCTTCCTAGATATTTTGTTTGATTCACTTGTTCAATTCTAGTGTTGTTATAGTTTATGTGTATGTTTCTTCTGTCACTGCTGATCACCATGACTTTAGTCTTTTGAGCGTTCAGGTCAAGTCCCATTTGACGAGAGCTCTGCCCCACAGCGTTTAAGAGAGCTTGTAATTCTTCTTCACTTCGGGCCAAAATTACAGTATCGTCTGCATATCTTAAGTTGTTTAATATCATACCGTTGATTTTCAGACCTTCGGTTCTATTTGATAAAGCTTCTTGCATTATTTTTTCTGAATACAGAACTGTAACCTCTACTAGCATTTTATTGATGGTAATTCCTGTAGTGTACATTAGTCTTCAGTTTTCATTAGCTTATTGTTGATAATGGACGTATGTCCGAAACTGGTCCAACCAATGTAAAAATTTTGTCATTCTTTACATCAATAAATTAGTGATAGTTAAAACATAGTAACTTGTTTTATTTGTTTATATAATCTGCACAATCCAATCTATAAACACCGGATTTATTTTCTTTATTAATTGGAGATTTATAATTCCTGATAAATGAACCTAAATTTGTTGATGTTTTGAACGCTATATTCAAATTTGAATTTTCAAGAAGGATTTCACATTATTGCTAATATTGGCTATATATGTTAAACTATTGAATTTCTTGTCTTAGTGTTCACCGATTGGAAAGCTAATTTTGTTTTTTCTTATGCAATATGCTGCTAACTAAATTTGCATCATAACCATTATTTATTACGATCTGTTTTATCAAATTCAATTCTTTGAAATCATTATCATTAGACATCGGTGTGTTCAAGAGTCTATGTATATAGCTGTTAAATTCTGCAACTTTATGTTGGTAAGGATGTGCCGATGTATAATGAATTGTGATATCTGTATGAAAAGGTTTATGATAAATTGAAAGCTGGTGTTTATTATTTGATCTTGTTATTGTTAGGTCTAGGAAATCGATCGAATTGTTCTGTTCTATTTCAGAAGTGAATTTTATTTTTGGTTCAGGTTTTTGTTGAAATTTTCGAATACAGTGAACTGTCTGTTTCTTCCTGTGAAACACACAATAATGTCATTGACATATCGATACCAATATAGGAAATTTTTACTAAGCGGGTGTTTATGAATAGTTTTTTCTATGTTATCCATGAAGATTTCTGCCAAATGAGGGCTTAAGGGGTTTCCCATTACAAGTCCCTCATCACTTTTATAAAAAACAATCGTTAAATACAAAATAATTCAAACATATGCAAACATCTAATAAAGCCATTATGTCGTATTTAATTCCTGGATTCGTCATATTTTGTGTTAACAAATTATTTATTATTTGAATTTGGGAGGCTTTTACTTGGTAAAATTCCATTATCAATAATAAAAACAAGTACTGTGTTTTAAGGAATTTTACTTAATAATTGCGATTCGTAACGCGTTTCACTACACCGTAGCTTCTTCAGACGAATGAATATACAGAAAAATATAAATGAGAATATAACTATAAATGTTCTTGAGTAATTAAAAGCTTATTGGTTGCTTCTTCTTGAGTGGTTATTTATGACAGGTATATCCAATAAAATTAAGGAATAGATTGCTCCCCAAAAAGATTCAATAGAGGTGAAGGGCTTAAATCGACTAGTGTTTGTATTTATTGATTTCTAAAGTTTCCCAAAGATCTACCTTCCAATATTTATTATCTGTATGCAAAATTTCAAACTGTGGGTCGAAAGAGTGATTATTTTCTAAGAGATGATTCGCGTAATTTGAATCTGATTTTTATTTGAAAAACTGCGTTTATGTTCCGATATTCTAATATTAAAATTTCTATGTGTTCTACCAGTGTAGAAATTATCACAGTCATTGCAATTCAATCTATAAACACCTGATTTATTGTTTTTACCTGGTTTGGTTTTATTATTTTTCATATATTTGCCTAAGTTATTATTAGTTTAGAAAGCTATGTTGAAATTATTGCTACTCAAGAATGATTTCAGTTTCTCACTTGTAATGCCAACGTAGGTTAAGGTGTTGAATTTTGTTTCAATTTATCGACAGGGTAAACTTCATTCAATGCGATTCTACTTTGTTTTTATTTAAAATATTATTTATTAGTTTGGGATTGTAACCATTATTTTTGGATATTTGTTTAATCAAATTTAGTTCTTTGTTGAAATTTTCTGGTGATAACGGGATATTAATCAATCTATGAATAAAACTATTGAATGCTGACATTTTATGTTGATATGGATGACACGACGAGTTATGTATTATAATATCTGTATGTGACGGCTTATGGTAAATTGCGAAAACATGTTTTCCATTTTCATTCGAAATTGTTACGTCTAAGAAATTTATCGAATTATTGCTTTCTATTTCGGTTGTGAATGCAATTTTGGATGTAATGAATTTATATGATTTTCGAAAATTTTCAACTGTCTATCTGTTCCTGTGAAGCAAATAATGATATCGTCTACATAGCGATACCAGTATAAACAATATTTACTGGGTGAATGATTATGAATTAATTTCTCTAAGTTATTCATGAAAATTTCTGCTAACAAAGGACTTAACGGATTGCCCATAATCAAGCCGTCTTCAATAGTATAATATTTGTTATTGAAATGGAAATAATTTTGATCTAAACAAATTTTTAATAATGAAAGAATATCTGATTTAATGATAGTATTGACATGATTCCTTTCTAATAATTCTTCAACTAAGTAATACGTATCTTTCGGAGGAATGTTGGAAATAGATTCTTAACATCGAAAGAAATAAGTTTGGAATTAGGTGGTATAGTGGTATCTTTGATATTGGCATTAAGTTCGTATGAATTTTTTACCGAAAATTTAGATTTAAAATTGCAATGTTTTATTAGCAAGTCGTTGAGGAATTTTGAAAGTTTGAACGAAGGTGCCGTTATATAAGAAACAACAGGTCTAATAGGGTAATTAGGTTTATGAAGTTTTATCAACGAATATAATTCAAGGGATTGTGGATTGGAGTTAATGAATTTATATTTTTCTTGGTCTGTAATTAATGATTTTGCTGTCGAAATTATGTTTTCAACCACTATCTGAAATTTTACGGTAGGATCCTTAGTTGATGTTATATAGTTTCCGGCTGTTAAGAATTCTTCAGTTTTAGAAATATAATCGGTTTTACTAATCGCAATGACGGTGTTACCTTTATCTGCTTTAGTGAATACTAAATCGTTCTTGGTACTATTTTCACGAATTGTTTTCATTATCTTATAATCGGAATTGCAATGAGGTGATAATTTCGAAAAGTCTTCTTTGATGATTTTTCCTGTTTGATGTTTGGCTAAAATATTATCTTTGGAGTTTTTGAGAATCATTTCATAGTTTATGCCTAACTGTTCAAAATTAGTTTTATTATGTTTTGGATGTAAATTATGTTTGAATCCTTTTTCTAACAGATCTTTTTGTGGTTGTGTAAAATCGGTATCAGTTAAATTAGTGAATCTGTCAAAAAATATATGGTCTGAAAATTTTTTGACATCGTATCTGGATTCAGAGTCTAAAATATCAAACTCAACAGGGTGCAATCTAAACAATAATTCCGTACGGATTACCTTCAAATATATGTTTGCAACGTCCCTCCTGTTGTACTGGATCTTCATATCCTCTTTGAGCCATATGCGTTGGCCTTTCTCAATTGCTCTTCTTGCTGGTCCACTGTTGTTATGTGTCTTCAACCGTATGTAATTGGGAGTCAACCTGTTTTTCAAGCACATTGAGTAGAACCATATATTCTGAGTGTGAACTGCACATCTTAGTAGTATTTTGAAATACCACAAAGCCAAAAAGCCGGTATCAGATTTCTTTAACATTTGAATTTGGGAGACTTTTACTTGATAAAATTCCATTATCAATAATAAAAAAGTATTTATTTATTATATTATACGGATCTTTCGGTGGAATACTCGAAACAAATTCTTGACATCAAAAGAGACTAACTTTGCATTACTTGGAATGACAATATTTTCTATTTTTCTTATCAAATCATTTGAATTACGAATAGAAAAGACGGTTGAAAATTACAAAAATTTTCCAGAATATGTATTAAAAATGTCTTGAATACTGGGGCATGTATGAATGATACCACTGGTTTTATTGGATAACCAGGATATTTTGCCTGAATCTTAAGGTAAATAAATTTCTCTCTTTTGATAATGAATTTATAAACATCTATATTTTGATTTCACTCTAAAGTATTAATATATTAATCAAAATTGTTGGGAGCTTAATATGAAAAGCCAAATTCACAAAAGGGAAGACGTATAACATGAAACATTTTTGAGCCTGTTCGGTCTGTTTGTATACCACGTTCGAGAAGGACCGCGAGTGGTGCAACAAGGGCGGCATTCACACGTGTTCGGCAATAATCTGTCTCATTAACATATTCGGTCAGAGCTTTGAAAAGGCCGCCGACTCGGTTTGACTTCATTGATTAGCTTTTTAATTTTTTTTATTCGCTTCTCGACTCGACTATTATGTTCTTGCTCCTTGCGGGAGGATTAGCCTCTCGGACGGACACTTGGACAGGTCCCGAGTTTGTTACAATTTCAGATACACAATCATTGCGATGTCTCGTTGGAAAGACTGAATGGGTAAAATTTTATGGGGAAACAAGGGTCTGAGATACCATGAAAAAAGCATATTTCAGTGATTTTTTACAGACTACCTTATATATTAATATTTTTAAACTTATTTCAATATAAGCTCTCTATTCACGGGGTATATAGGGTGTTACATAATAGTATGTCACAAATTGAGGGGGTAAATATACGTACAATTTTAATGCAGACATAGACCAGTAAAAGCTTCGTTACGGAGCTACCGGAAAAAATTGTTTTTTCTTCAAAACTCCTGCAGTTTTTGAGATATTCAGCCCAAATTTGGAATGCAAGCTATTTTTTACAGCCTACATCATTACATGTCCTAGATTTCAGCTTAAATTCACAAGGTGTCTTCTTTTCCGAGGCCATGTCCCATTTTGCCCTTTCAAACTTTTTTGCAGTACGCCACTGATCAGCGCACAATCAATTTTCGTCATCTACGTTCATTTTAGAAACTTTTTTGACTCTTGTTATTTTTTCGTATCTCCAACCGTTTTCGTGTGAATATTTATTGAATTTGAATTAATTGAATTGTAGGTTATTCCAAAAATAAAAAAAAATAATAGAAATGCTCAAATTTATCTTTAATTTTGATAGCTCGTCTTCGGAGACTCTATTTATACTTATTTAATATCAAACTAAAAAAAGAACAATTAATAATTAAACAAATTGCTGGAAGTGTCCTCCACCTGCAAGAATACAGGCCTCTGTCCTTCGCATATCATCACGCACTTTTTGAAATATTCTTGGGGTATTTTTTATCGTGTCACAAGAGGTTATTATTCGATTTCACAATTCTTCTGCAGTGTTCACTGGAGTGGTATAAATTGAACTTTTGAGATATCCCATAAGAAAAAGTCTAAACTATTTAAGTCTGGGGACCTAGCAGGTCATGGTTATGGCCCAACCCGATCTATCCATCGGTTGTTGAATGTATTATTCAAGGATTCCGTTGCTTCTCCACTGAAATGTGCTGGTGTCCCGTCATACATGAACCACATTATGTTTCTCATCAAAAGTGGCACATCCTCGAGCAATAAAGGTAACTCCTCCTCAAGAAATTGACGATTGACAGGACCGTTTACTCTGTAAGGCAAAAAAAAATGGCCCAATCAAATAATTTCCAATTATTCCGACTCAGACATTTAGTGAAAATTGTTCTTGATGATAATATTCTTCAATCTAATAGAGGTTTTCCTCAGCCCAATAATGTTTATTGTGAAACTATGTGATAGCAGTTCTCGAAAAGTTAGCTTCGTCTGTGAACATTATTTCACTATCAAAATGAGTATTTTCGCTGATTTTATCTAAAACCCATCGGCAGAAATTCAGTCTTGAAGGAAAATTTCGAGAAAGTAGAGTTTGGACGGTTTGAATATGAAACTGGTACAATAAAAAGTCGTGGAGAATCCTCCAAACTAGAACATGTGAAATATTCAACTGATTCCCAATTTTCTTGTACTCACATGAGGATTCAAATCAATACAATTCAAAACTGCTTCCTCAATATCTGGAGTTCTCATAGTTTGAGTTGCATCTTTTAAATGATTATTTGCAGTAAAAGTACTAGTTTCTCTCAACGTTCTGTGGATATTTGAAAATGTTCTCCTGTCTGGTCGATTTGGAAAGCGCACCTGATATAATCGCCTAGCTTCGTTGTGTTTCCGTCAGCCAAACCATACATGTAATGGATATCAGCCAATTTGGCTTTAGTAAAATATTCCATTTTTTTCTTACAGCAATAACTTCAAAAGTATTAAAACTAATCGTTAATTTAATAAACAATTCGAGCAGACACTGGTTCCACTTTAGCAACTATCAAAATGAATAAATAAATGAAAAAAATCAAAGCCTACTAGTAATTTTTTTAATTAGAAGTGCTTTCAGTTCAGCGAATGCATACAATCGTTCAATAATTTTTGCTCGAGAACGGTTGGAGATACGAAAAAATTAAAAGTGTCAAAAAAGTTTCTAAATTGAACGAAGATGACGAAAATTGATTGTAGGCTGATCAGTGGCGTACTGCAAAAAAGTTTGACAGGGCAAAAGAAGACATGGCCCTGGAAAAGAAAACACCTTGTAGATTCTAGTTGAAATTTAGGACGTGTTATGATGGAGGCTGTAGAAATAGCTTGCATTCCAACTTTGGACTGAATATCTCATAAACTGCAGGAGTTTTCAAGAAAAAAACATTTTTTCCGGAAATTTCAACACCCTGTAGCTCCGTAACAAAGCTTTTGCGGACCTATGTTTATATGAACTTTTTTCTCAAAATTGCACGTACATTTACCCGCTCAAGTTGTGACATACTATTAGGTAACACCCTGTATACGGAATCCTTGAAATTTATGAGATACGTTTCTAGGTGACAAAAAAAATATATATATAAAAACATCAATTCATCAAGTTTTTGACCATATTGATTGATTATTATCTTCAGAATTAGACAATGGTTTAAAGCAGGGGTGCTCAAACTTGAACTGCTGGCGATCTCCTCAACATTTTTAGACTACTAACGATCGACTCTGAGAGGCTGCAAGTATGTGTGATGCAGGGTTGTCGTACATACACGATACACCCTACCTACCTACCTACCTAGTAGATAGGGTGTACCGTAGCATATATAGATATTACCTTTCCGTACAATATACATTATTTTAGTCAAGGTTTGGATTAGGTTAAGTTAGGTTCTATGACAGTCTCAAAGCACTTAAACTTCCATAAAAGACAAATTTCTCAACAAGGACCGCGACAACATGGACCGTATACTGGCTGGCATGGTGCAGGACAACATGTTTGACAACATGGAGGTATCACAGGTTGTACCGTTGGAATAAGGGGATATGTATAAGGGGCTGACATGTAACTCATTGCTATAGGTATACTAGGACAAGTTGGAGGATCACTTAATTTAACACACATTCCGAAAATAAAACTCACGTTTAGTATCTCATAGTTATTCAGAATTGCGAGTTTATTGGTTGTTAGAAAACAAAATACATATGGTGGTAAACTTAACTAAGGAGTGACTTTGGATGTTGAAACGTGACACTGCATGTCCTCAGCGTACTTTTCATAAGATGGTACGTAACCACTGAGTGCTAATCGCAAGCATGATGACATATGATCGTCTGTTAGTCGATTGCGATATTTTGACTCAATTATCTTCATTTCAGAAAATGCAGACTCGCTCAAGTAAGTTGACCCAAACATTGTCGTCAGTTGAAGGGCGATTTGTCTTAGATTTGGATATTTATCTTCAGATATACAACACCAGAAATTTGTATGAGATGCTGTAGCTTTCAGATTGCTATTTCAGTAGCTAATTCCTCAATGTTTTCACATTAAAAGAATAACTCATAAATGATGCTATATCTGCCAATTTGATGCAATCATTAAAACGCATTTCGAATTGTCCCAAAATATTTGATAATTCAGCCTCATACGTATCATAATTCAATTGAGGAATCCTAGCTTTCGAAGACGGAAAATGTTTCAAATCCTTTGTTTTCAGTTGATCTATCTTAAGTTGCAATTTACTTTTGAATGCTTTTACTGCGCTAATCATCTAAATAATAGTTTTTCTACATCTGAGTCTCATCACCTCTTTCGTCTAGAAAAGCTGTTATTTCGGGCAATAATTCTTGAAACCTTTCTAGGAATTTTCCGCCACTCAACCACCTGACGTCCGTGTGAAGAACTGAATCAGTGTGTTCAGCTGACTCCCTATCTTCCAAATACATTTTAAAGAGCCGCCGTTGCACGAATGGTATTCACAATTTTTGTTGCAATGCCCAAAGTTGCTCCGGGTTTAAAACTTTCGAACACCCTTTAGCTCCGTAATGAAGCTTTTGCGGACCTATGTTTATATGAACTTTTTTCTTGAAATTGCACGTAGATTTACCCCCTCAAGTTGTGATATACTATTATGTAACACCCTGTATAATACCCTTTCCATGAACAAAAAATAATTTTCTTAAATACACAATGATGACAGACAACACATTTATTTGATTAATTTCAAAACCGACATAAAGGGTGTTCAAAAAAGTTGACATTACGTTTTCATCTAAAACAACTATTTTGAACAAGCTCACCTTCATTTTTGCTTAGAGTCAAAGATGAACACTCTGTATAGTTTAAAATATTTCCACTTTGTAGTCAATATATCACATTTTACTGCGCAAAAGGAAAATTTAAAATCGGCCGTAAAATATGCATAATCTTGCTTCGAGAATGGAGTGAGTCACCCAGTATATTTGTGAAACATTTCGCAAGTCTTTTAGTTAATCATTCATTCTTTATGTTTCACCAATAGATAAGCTAGAATTCCATATTTAGAATTAGTAAATTATCTGATTGACTTAAAGTAAAGAAAAATGCAACACAACAATTCAGGTCGTCTTGAAGGATATGAGCAAACATAAGAAACTCAATAAAGCTTCTTCAAGGAAATCTAATTTACACACAAATACTGACAAACGAAACGAAGATGGTTTAATGGTGCTAGATATCGCTCGAAAGTGATGTTTACAAGCAATTGACTACTTTCTTTCCCATACAGAATATCCAATACTCAAATGACGGCCAAACAATTCTTTGCGGCGTTTGTACCCTCTTGTCGATGCCGCCCGCACTAATCTAGTTCCCTTGGCCCTTTCAGAGCGTCTCTGTATTCATATGAACTCAATGGGATGTACAATTTACCAGATACAATGGCTAAATAGAACACACAGCGGGTTCTATTTTGTGTGAATATGTCATATTTGAAATCTTTGCGTTTGTCGGCGTATTTTGTACCTCCATGTTTTGGGTGATTTTGACGTTTAAATAATGGATAAACATTCTGATTTATGCAAGAAAATTTGTCCTCTCGTTTCTTTGAACCATTTCCGCAAGTGTTTATTAAAAACGCCGCACAATTACTGAAGGAAATTTTGTGAATTGTCTCCTGCTTCTTGATTAAATACTGAGATACAGGCGTCGAAATTTGCTATTTGTCTTTGTCTTTGTTTTAGAAATATTTTTGACTCTGCTTCCTTCGAACCCTCTTTATGTTCCGTAAAAAGCGCCCCACGTCATAGCTCCTACAATTGTTGATCGATTTCAACAAGCTGAAACATTTTCATCTGGAATACCAGAAGTCGACCTTCACTTGGACTTTTTAAATGGTAACCATTTTTTTCATTTCTTTTCGATTGCTAATTGAATTTTGAGTTTCTGCTGCAAAAAAATATCACTTCAAACGCTGTATTTTCTGAAAAGAAAAGAAACTATCGAAAAATTTTGGAACAAAAATCACATTTCCAATTCATCGATGTGATTTGTAGAATAGACGAAAGTGTTTCGATAATTTTTTCAGTTCATCTGTTGGAATATTTGGATACATGTTCTCTATATCAAATGAAACTAATTTAAAGTTTTGTGTGTTTTCAAACCTAGAAAGTTTCATTTGATATTATATATATTCTTTGAAAGGAGAGGATTTACAAAAATTTGTATTTACAATAAATGCTTATTCGCAGAGAGCACGACGAAAGCGACATCTGATGGTAGCGTAAAATCATGCTCGGCAATGGTATGACATGTGAAAGATCCGTATAAATAACAGTGAAATGTTTCAAAAATGAATTTAAAATAAATATGTGTTATAAAAATCTGTGATCGTGTTTTTAAATTGAAAAACTCATTACGATGGAAAAAGTGTATAAAAAATTAAGGAACAAAATTCTTTGAAAACAAGCTTTTTATTTAAATGCGCTAAAAAGAAAAAATAAACTTTTGCACTAAAACTTTTACCTTTAATTCATAACGTCATTTCAAATTTAACACATTTGACACAATTTATATGTTATAATATAAAAGCTTGTCGCGAGATATAAGTACTCGTATTTACTTTATCAGTTTGAAATATTAACAGATAGGCATAACATATAAATTGTGTCAAATGTGTTAAATTTGAAATGACGTTATAAGTTAACAGTGAAAGATTTAGTGTGAAAGTTAATTTTTTTTCTATTTAGCGCATTTAAATGAAAGGTTGTTTTTACAGAATTTTTTAAACTTAATTTCATTTTTAGTTATTCTTGGCAATCTTTCATTTGGTACCCATATTGTAGGAACGAATAAAAGAAAATTATCCGCCATTTCGTTCTGCATTAAGAATAATTGGTCCACCGCCTTGTTGGATTTAGAATGACGTCACGTAGTTAATCATGCATTGTCATCCAAACTCAACGTGTATACAAAATTTCAGCTCAGTTGGTTGAGATCAAGTGCCTTAAAACTGAGTTGTAAGATTTCACCCGAACATACAAACATACATACATTGCAAGTTAAATAAAAGCTTGTAAATATGTTTATAAATAACTAAAAGGAGTTTTAGAATCCCATGGGGTTAACCTGTGAAATGTAAACAAATTTAATACATGACAACTGCAATAATGAAAATTGCAAAAGTGTTGATTGTTAATATGATTTTCAGAAATAAAATGAAAAATTAATGGCAATGTAATTGCGAATCGTAATTTGAACATACATTACCCTAGTTGCATTGTTACTGAATAATGTTACACACTACTTTGTTTTTTCTTTTAACATCATTTATCCATTTATTTTTTTATCCATTTATTTCTTCCATCCATTTATTTCCACTTGGCCACTGGAAATGTGTAAAATTTACATTTACTGTTTCTAGCTGTATTTTTGCAATCAACAACACAACAACTATTATGGATCATTTTTTATTTAATGTTAACGTGTTTATTTATGATAAAAGCATGATTTAACGATAATTTGACCACATCGAGCACTGTGATCGATTCAGCTGTCCCCACTATATACTCCGCTCCCTGCCAATATCTATAATTTTGGTGTGTGTCAGAAAAAACACAAGTGTTAGCTCAGGAAATGTAACAGGGGAACCATATTATCTTGTATATGATTCAATAAACGAGTAAAAAAACCTGAGGAAAAAACTCGTTTCCCTGTCGCTATTGCACTAGCAATAGCTTGTCTGTTTATGTTGTTAGTGTCGTGTGTACATAAAGAGTACCAAAGATTTTTCTGCTTAACCGCTTCATTCTCTCTTGCATTCCATGATTTCCAAAACAAGGGTGAAAGGAAGGGGGTTTGGGACAGGAATCTGTAACAATGGAAAAAGAAAACCAGCAGAAAAATATTTTAACAATCAAACTTCTTATATGTCTAAACAAATCTACGAAAAGACTTCACATAGCAAGCAAGGTCTAAGCAAGGACTAAGCAGATAATAAAAAAATTACATAACCTGCGATATTGCCTCAAATTCCTTCTCTGTTTGACCGAGAGAGCCCCGATGGCCAGGTTCAGTCTTCCAAGTGATATTAAGAACAAGTAATGTAAAATGAGGTAAATTCGTGATAATTTTGATTTCTTATATTTTCGTCTATTATTTTCCTCAAGAACACCTGCAGATGTGCATTTAACGTATGTGGTGCAGACATAAACCAAGAAACTTAACTTCGCGCGAAGCAGAAACCTTAGCTCCGCTGACATCCAAACAAATTTTAGACGATATATCTCGCTTCAAGTTCATCAATACCGTCTTTCCTTCATTTACTATCAACTCGTTCAAACTACACCAACCTAAAAACAGTTGAAGTGCTTCGTTCACACGTTCAATGAGTTCCTCAAGGGTCGATACCGAGACCACCACTGAGGTGAAATCATCAGCAAACTGAGTTACGAAAAACTTTTTCATGTAAGAAATCAAATCGTTCACATAGATCAAAAACAGAAATGGCTAAGGGTTCATAGAACTACCGATGGGGACAAATTACCTTCTGTTCACACATGCAAAAAGTTCACATCATTCATCATAGAATTCGAAAGCCAAAACTCATCTTCAAATACGTCTTTCCTTTAGAAAAAAAAAACCATCAACAAATCCCCTTGCATATGGATCAGATGCAGAGTGAAACAGTGAACGAAATACATCAAAGTTTTCTAGCTTGCAAACGATGGACTAGATTCGATTGAAACTTGAAGCGCCACCTAGAGAAAGTATTTCAGAATCAGGCGATCGAATTTCTGTGCCTCAGTGCGAAATCTAACCTAACCTAACTTGTTGAATGCTATTCAAAGCACTATTTCAATTAATCGGTACCACGAAACAGGGGAATATAGAAGAAGGGCCGGACAGGGAAGAAATCGGATAACAACACCAGTTGATGATCGTTGGCTTCGTTTAACTGCACTAAGAGTTCGGCACTGTACGGCTAGAATGCTATAAAACGAACTTGTATTTTCCAGAAATGTGCATATTCCATTGCAAACTGTTAGGAACATGTTCAGAGAAGACGAGATCAGACCAAGGGTGGCTTCTACCGGCCCGATACCAGAGAGTATCGAGCTGCAAGACTTCAGTTTGCAAGGGAACATGCAAATTGGGGTATTCCAGAATGGTCGAATGTTCTCTTTTCTGACGAGTCCAGGTTCTGTCTAGTATCAAATGATCGACGCTTGCCTGTATACAGACGACCTGGGGAACGGTATCAGCAATACAATATCCGGCAAACCGAACACTTCGGAGGAGGCTCAGTAATGGTGTAGGGAGGCATTTCTCTCCGTGGTCGAACTGAGTTAGTCCTAGTGAATAATGGAAGAATGACAGCGGCCAGATACATCCCAGATATCCTTGAACCCCATGTTGTACCCTTTGGCCCATTGATTGGCGAAAACTTCATTTATATGCATGATAATACTGAAATTGATATTTTAAGATGGCCAGCCAGAAGTACCGACTTGAATCCCATAGAACATGTGTGGGAGAACATGGGGTGGCAAATTCAGCAACGTAGGATGCCTTGTAGAACACTCTAACAACTAGAAAATCTCCTTCCTGATATTTGGAACTCAGTGACTCAAGAGTACATCGAAAATTTGTTTGAGGGGCTTCCGAGACGTATACTGGCAGTAATTAGGGCCCGGGGAGGAAACACTCGATTTTGAAAATGATTAGTAACCATTCAATGCTAGTTGATTGGTCCCTTCGCGAATGTTTGAAGAAGGTAGAATTTTTTAATTTTTCATTAACTCGAAAATTGTTGATATTTTCCATCATAAACTCATCTCTTTTGAATGATATCTTCTTATTTTACACTTCTGAAAGTTACCAGGCGACTCTTGAATGACCAACCTAAAAGTTTATATAGTATTGTCGTAAAAGTAGGGTGATGCGACAATTTTTGTGGAGAGTATACAGGGTGTTTCCGAATAAGATGTCATAAATGAAGGATGCGAATCCCTGAATGATTTGAGCAAGAAAGTTCGAAGAACCAATGGTCAAAAAATGCTTCGTTGCCGAGATACAGGGTGTTAAAGTTGAGAAAATTTTTCGATTTTCTCTCGATAAAACCTAGACTTCTCAAGATTTCGGGCTCAAATTTTCCACATAAGCTATTAAACACAATCTGAATCACCAGGTGAGGCCAAATTTTGGAACAGTATACAGGGTGATACTTTTCATGGGCCATGTTCCATTTTACCCTCGGAACTTTTTTGGTACGCCACTGGCACTAACAAAAATAAAATCGAATAGATCATTCAATTTGAAATTTTTTGACTCCTGCATTTTGATCGTAACTATCACCGTTTCTGAGATATTAATTATTGAAAATAATCCAATAGTTTTCCCATATCGAAGCCATGGAGATATTATCTTAATAACTGATGCAATTTTTCAGGAATTGAGCTAAAATTTACATCAGATATCTCCTTATTGTATGTTTATAACAAAATGAGGCAAAAATTCCTGACAGTATACAGGGTGTTATTTTTTCACGTGCATTTTCCTCTTTTTGCCCCCTGAACCAGAGCCTACTAAGCCTTTTGAAATCACCAACGTGTTCTGATATGAGGAAGACACAATCAATTCGGATGATTTTCAATTCAAAACGGTGAAAGACATGAGGATCAAGATGAGCACAAAATTATCCGAATTGAATGAAAAATCCGTTTCTGATTACGAAAAACGTCAGTTATGCACCGAAAAAATATACGGAGGCAAAGGGGTAGCCTGTTCGGGCGTTGTTGATTAATTTTTCGAAAATGGTGGCAGATACGGAAAAATACAAGGAACAGAAAAGTTTTCACTTTGAATAATCTGTTTGATTCTGTTTTCAGAATATACCAGTAGCGCACCACAAAAAGTTCAGGGGCAAAAGAGGAAAATGCACGTGAAAAATAACACCCTGTATACTGTCAGAATTTTTGCCTCATTTTGTTATAAACATACAATAAAGAGATATCTGATGTAAATTTTAGCTCAATTCCTGAAAAATTGCATCAGTTATTAAGATAATATCTCCATGGCTTCGATATGGGAAAACTATTGGATTATTTTCAATAATTAATATCTCAGAAACGGTGATAGTTACGATCAAAATGCAGGAGTCAAAAAAATTTCAAATTGAATGACCTATTCGATTTTATTTTTGTTAGTGCCAGTGGCGTACCAAAAAAGTTCCGAGGGTAAAATGGAACATGGCCCATGAAAAGTATCACCCTGTATACTGTTCCAAAATTTGGCCTCACCTGGTGATTCAGATTGTGTTTAATAGCTTATGTGGAAAATTTGAGCCCGAAATCTTGAGAAGTCTAGGTTTTATCGAGAGAAAATTGAAAAATTTTCTCAACTTTAACACCCTGTATCTCGGCAACGAAGCATTTTTTGACCATTGGTTCTTCGAACTTTCTTGCTCAAATCATTCAGGGATTCGCATCCTTCATTTATGACATCTTATTTGGAAACACCCTGTATATCACGAACTTCCCTATATCACGAAAATACCTCCGTTCACCCTATCCAAATATTCCAATAGATAGAGAAATAGTTACTCAGAATAAAAGGTGTGACATGTTGCTGATGAGTTTTGTTACCTTCAATTGAAAAATAATAAACTTATAACAAGCTTCACACAATCAAAATCATAGCAATTCATAAAACTCCACGCAAAGTTAAATCTCTAAATCATTATCACAATCTGATATCACGGCTTTGTTACATACGAAAACTAACCGTATCTCAGAGGCATCAAAAGGCATTCAGGGCTTTTTGACGGTCCATATATCACACAATTCCGGGGATTACGTGGGATTACGATAACCGCCCCCAACTTCACTTCGCAGCTAACTGCCGGCAGATTTATTATCCATTAGTCGGGAATGAGCTTCAATCCACAGCCGGCTTCCTGAATTCCGTGAATTAGCAGATTTTTCTTCGTAGGATTCCGTTCGGAGCATTAATGATGCTAATAATACAGTCCAGAAGGACTTCTGCCCACGAGAATCGACTTGTCTCCGTCTGTCAATTCGCGTTGGGATCACAATGCTATGTAGATTATGCCTAAGATATTCGACGTTGAATTACGAGGGGGAATTGATAAGTTAGGTGAAAATTAAACAAGACTCACTTCTCTCTATTGGGTGGCTATCGTTACAATGGGCAGAAAAGTGAAGCTTACTCCATAGACTTCGAGTTGAAAATGTCGAAGATGAATAAAATCGTCAAATTTTCCAAGTGATTATGGCGCACTATATCAGCCCAAATTTCTATTTACTGCATTTAGTGAGAATTGTTCTTGATGATGAGATTCTTCAATCAAATGGGACTTCTTCTAAGCCCAATAATGATTATTGTGAAAATTTGTGATAGCAGTTCTCGAAATGTTAGCTTCGTCTGTGAATATTATTTCACGATCAAAATGAGCATTACCTCTAACTTTATCTTGAAGGAAAATCTCGAGGAAGTAGAGTTTGGACGCGTTGAATATGAAACGAGTACAATAAAAAGTCGTGGAGAATCCTCCAAACTAGAACATGTGAAATATTCAACTGATTTTCTAATTATTCTTGTACATACATGAGGATTCAAATCAGTACAATTCAAAACTGCTTCCTCAATATCTCCAGTTCTCATAGTTTAGGTTGAACCTTTTAAATGACTATTTGCAGTAAAAGTACCAGTTTCCCTCAACCTCCTGTGGATATTTGAAAATGTTCGCCTGTCTGGTGTTATTATTATTATATTAATTAGCCATTTTGTCTTACAGCAATAACTTCAAAAGTCTTAAAACTAATCGTTAATTTAATAAACAATTCGAGCAGACACTGGTTTATCTTTAGCAACTGTTAAAATAAATAAATAGATGAAAAAAATCAAAGCCTACTAGTCATTTTTTTAATTAGTGTACTTTCAATTCTGCGAATGCATACAATCGTTTAATAATTTTTTGCTCGAGAACGGTTGGTGATACGAAAAAATTACGAGTGTCGAAAAAGTTTCTGAATTGAACGAAGATGACGAAAATTGATTGTACGGTGATCAGTGGCGTACTGCAAAAAAGTTTGAAAGGACAAAATAAGACATGGCTACACAGACTTTGTAGAAAACCTAGAATCTTGTAGATTCTAGTTAAAATTTAGGACGTGTAATGATGGAGGCTGTAAAAAATAGCTTGCATTCCAAATTTTGGCTGAATAACTCAAAAACTGCAGGAGATTTGAAAAAAAACAATTTTTGCCGGAAATTTCAACACCCTGTAGCTCCGTAACGAAGCTTTTGCGGACCTATGTTTATATGAACTTTTTTCCTCAAAATTGCACGTAGATTTACCCCCTCAAGTTGTGACATACTATTATGTAACACCCTGTGTGTATATATTTTCACATTCCGGCCTTACGTATAATCCGCTCTTCAGTTATTACTGTTCACTCTTCCAGCAAACGTTTTCAATTTAAACAGCCAACCAAGGTTTTTTGTAAGAAATTCAAACCCGAAATGGTCATAAATAAAAATTGTTGATATTAAAACTCATGCGGCGCGGAAAATCCAAAATTTACATTCATTTTCCGAACAAACCCCGTAGTTATGCAACTATTCGCTAAATATTATGCATCTAATTTATATTATTTGATAATCATGGTCATTTCCGTTCAGAAATCTGCTGAAAAAGTCATTAAACGACGGCATTCTACGAATGTCTTCATATAATTATTTCAATTCATTATCGATTTATGGACCTCTTCACGGCGTTTAAACGGTTGGTTGTGTGAGCCCGCAGCGTCAAACCAATAATGTAAAATTGTTAAACAGTCGGTCTCTTTGAGCTATGCGATATATGATCGGTTCCAATATGGAAAAGATCGAACCGGCTGTGAGATCTAAAGGGGACCATGCATCACGTAACATCAGATTTCTCTACCGGAAAGAACGAGTATAAGTTGCAAAAATGGTTTTTGGTTGTGTTATTATGGGGGTATTAGTTTTTGATTTTTTCTTATTCTCCACACTGAACTACACATATAGTCTTTGGTGATCATAGAGATTACCAGTACTGCAAATTGCAGATTAAGTCAGCAAAATATAAAATCAAAGAAGTTTTATTTAAGGAACAATATTCAGAATGTATATATATATATATATATATATATATATATATATATATATATATATATATATATATATATATATATATATATATATATATATATATATATCGTATACCTTCCGTAGAATATATATATATATATATATATATATATATATATATATATATATATATATATATATATATATATATATATATATACAATAGACCAGATATCGTTCTTAATGATAAACAGAATCAAATAACATATATAATTGATATTGCTATACCCGACACACATAATATACAAAATAAATACAATGAAAAAATTTCTAAATATATGATGCTTGGCGACGAGATTAAAAAATGTGGAAAATGAAGAAAATATTTATTCTACCGATTATTATTTCTACAACAGGCGTTATTCCTAGAAATCTTCACAAAAGTATTGAGATTTTGGGTCTGAAGAAAAATTTGTTTGAACAGTTACAAAAGATAACAGTCATCAAATCTTGTAATATTCTTCGTAGGTTTCTTTCCGAAAATAATAATGAGGTAGAGTCATAGGTTTTCTCTTTAGTTTATACTGCTCAGAATCTCATTTCATATTTTATTTATTTGTTTATATAAATGTAATATAATTAACTGACAATTTTGTCATATTTATATTCAGAACAGTATTCTATTCGATCGTTCACCACTTCACACAAAGGAAACTATTAATGAGTAACATTCAGTGTTACTTGACTAAGGTCCGTACACTGGATTTTTCCGGGGAGAAAGCCTCTGACACTACTCGTTGGTACATTGATATCATTGTCTGATGATGCTATAGTATGTATATATTCTGGTAGATTGATATATTCTCATAACATTTAACGTTATCCTAATATATAATTACTCCAGGATATGTTTTAATTATAATCATTGCCTGGCAATGGTATTAATTACCGGGTGGTGGATTTATATTTTTCATGAAATCAGTTTGATTGCATGAACAGATATATGGGCAACTCGTCGGGGTAAAACCCTATATATATATATATATATATATATATATATATCTGAAGCGGCGAGGAACCTACTCAAACACCTGATGAGCACGTGGCGGACTTCAATTCAGAGGCGGGAAGGCAGGAAGGCGGGAGAAGAGAAGACTGATGAGATCCTAAGCAAGAGGGGTATCTTTCAGGGGAACACTCTCAGTCCTCTATGGTTTTGCCCGGCTTTGAAATCCCTAAGTTGTCTCAATAATCAACCGCAGGTTGATCTAACCAAATTAACACCGGGCGATTGCTCGCCAAGGTGCACGTCCGTATGCAGTCACACAGTTTCACTCGAAATTGAGAAAACTACGAACAATACGAGTGGCTCCCAGGACAACCTCTTTCTGCGCCATGGAACTGATTGAATTGTCAAGCCCCATCTTCTTGGTGTTCTCTATGAGATGGGACTCGACCAAGCCATGTGTGAACTTGAGACAAGAATTATTCGAAAATTCGTAAATGCAGCCCGCAAGAGCTGTTGAGGAACGAAGATGCAGTTTCGTCCTTATTAGGAACTCTTCAGTGTCGCAAATAGCGTCTTTGCATCCTAAGCAACTATATCGGGGTACCCTAACGATTCCAGAGAAGACGTATCTTGTACATACATACGAGAGTCACTCTCTATGGACTGAGACGGCGAACTGTTATGGTTCATTGCTTTTCTCCAAGTCCGGTAGCGGATGCGCCGTCTCGGTTCATAGAGGGCGACTCTCGTATATATGTACAAGATACGTCTTGAATCGTTGTGTACCCTGATGAACTTGCTTATGATTCTGAGACGCGATATGCTACATAGATGAGCTCCTAATAAGGACGAAACTATATATATATATATATATATATATATATATATATATATATATATATATATATATATATATATATATATATATATCATTCATTCATTTAGTCACTTACAGAACATATACCCCGCGGAAAAAAGATTGGAAGTGGGCGATACCTTTAGAACCGTAAGCTGTTCGAGAGGTGTAAAAATGATAGACGATAATGCCCAGGTTTCGACTTGTAAACCAGTCATCTTCAAACAATTAGTGTTCGGATTCAATTTGGTGTTGCGGACGAATAAATCCGCTCTGACTTTGCGTGGTACATGAATTACAATTAGGTGAGAAATGTTTGAATAAACATGTCGACGACGGCGGTTCGCCGCTCTCCGCAAAAGGTACGAGCTTCGATTTTTAATGGCGGCTAGGTTGTTTAATCCTGATGGACTTCGTCGCTCGCTGTTACCACTCGAAACCAGGATGAATGAAAAGTGTTTTGAGTTTTTCTCAGCCTTTGGAACATATATGATTTCAGGACTATCAATTGTTGTAACACGATTGGAATTTTTACTATGTTGTTGCCAATAAATAACGAACTCTCATTTGTCATCGGACAGTATGAAAGTACGAGGGATGTCTTGTAAGTTTTTCATCTTGAGCTAGAATGAAACTTAATTTTCTTTTGCGAGGATTAATACACTTCTGCATTCTTTCGAACCAATTCTGGAAGCAGTTATTCCAATCGTTTGCTGCTACATTCAAAATGGCCTTTTGGAAAGCATCAACAGTTTCTCTAATTCCTTGAAATTAGCATCATATATACCTGTTTTTCCATATTTAGAATACAGCGTGTAACAAAAATGATTTGCTGTTTCAATGGTAAGGATTTTGACTATGACATCCCGCTGAAAATAATGTACGATTCATCAAACAAACATAATTGATGGGGATGATGAGATGCACAGGGAACATGCACAGGAAACCATGACTTTTGAAACAGCTACTCGGATAACTGAAGAAAGATGGTCAAATGGTCAGTAATATTCGTTCCTTGGTTTCATTTGAAGTTGTAGTTGAAGTCAATGAGATAAAAACACAAGGTTTAACTTCAATCTACACTTTATTTGAAAAAATTCGACGACGTTTCGCTGACACAGCAGCTTTATCAAGAATGAAAAATAGAATGAAGAGTATGGTATTATAAACAAATCGTAGAACAAGTTGGATGAATAACAGGAAAATCCACACCGAGCCATTGTACAGTTAGTATGAAAGGTAATAAAAACTAATTAAACAAGTTAAGTAGGGGTGAATAATTCACATCTACCTGCTCATTCAAAAGCTTGTCCGAATGTTTGTATCTATTTATTTCTAATGCTTCTAGGAGATCTAATTTTGAACTTTTTGGTTTTATATGTAATATGTCAAAGTTTTATTGAATGAATGGTTTTCTTTTATTAAGTGGTTTGAATAATTTGAATCAGATTTATTTTATCGAAGCTACGTTTATGTTCAGATGCTCTTATGCCAAAACTCCTATAGGTCCTACCGATATAAATTTTATCACAAGAACCGCAATTGAGTTTATAGATTCCTGATTTACTTGATTTTTCAACACGAGATTTATTATTTTAATATGTTTACCAAAGTTATTAGAAGTTTTGAAAGCTATATTAAGATTTTGTTTGACGAGAAAGGATTTAATATTTGTACTTGCAGAACCGCAGAATGTTAAACTGTTGAATATTTTATAGTCTTTATGAATAGGATATACTTCATTTATTGCTTTTTGATAGAGTTTTTTACGAATGATTAGGTCTATCATATCCGGATTATATGAATTATTAATGGCTATCTGTTTGATGATGTTTAACTCTTTATTATAATCTTCTACTGATAAAGGTAAATTGAGTAACCGATGTACCATGCTGTTTAAAGCTGCAACTTTGTGTTGAATTGGATGTAATGAGTAGTTATGTATAATTGTATCAGTATGTGTTGGTTTACGAAAGACCGAAAAAACATGATTATTATTTTGTTTAGTGATTTTTAAGTCCAAAAATTTATGGAATCGTTCTGTTCAATTTCTATCGTGAATTTAATGTTCAAATGGATGGAATTAATGAAATTAAGAAAAAGTCTAATTGACGAGTAATTCCAATGAAACATACTAAGATGTCGTCAACATATCTATACCAATAAAGAAATTTGGAAATGAGTGGATGTGTATGAATTTTCTGTTCAATATTATTCATAAAAATCTCTGCTAAAGTGGACTCAAAAGGATTTCCCATGATCAAACCATTTTCACTACTGTAATAGATGTTGTTGAAAGAAAAATAATTTTGTTCAATGCAAACGTCCAACAGATTCAATATTTCTGATTTGATTATGTGGTTAACATGATTCGAATTCAACATGTTTTCGATTAATATTTTGACATCACCTGGAGGAACACTTGGGTATAAATTCTCAACATCAAACAAAAGAAATTAGATCTCCTAGAAGCATTAGAAATAAATAGATACAAACATTCGGACAAGCTTTTGAATGAACAGGTAGATTTGAATTAACGTACTTTTGTTTAATTAGTTTTATTACCTTTCCTACTAACTGTACAATTTGTGGATTTTCCTGTTATTCATCCAACTTGTTCTACGATTTGTTTATAATACCATACTCTTCATTCTATTTTTCATTCTTGATAAAGCTGCTGTGTCAGCGAAACGTCGTCGAATTTTTTCAAATAAAGTGTAGATTAAAGTTAAACCTTGTGTTTTTATCTCATTTATATCATGGATCTACATCAAGTAACGGCCTCCACAATTCAAATGTAGTTGAAGTTTTGAGTTCGTTAATGATATTGCCAATATATTTATTTTGTGGAAACCCGTTTCAAAATATGGAAAAAATTACTTTTGTCAGTTTTTCACGATTATTTGTTAATTCACTACCAGTTTCGAGCCTTGCGTAATTTTCAAACGCTGAATACTAACCGAGATGTTATATATAATAAAAAGCAAACAAGACCTGTGTTTTAAAGAATTTTACTTAATAATTGCGATTCGTAACGCGTTTCACTACACCGTAGCTTCTTCAGACGAATGAATGTACAGAAAATATAAATGAGAATATAAATATGCAAAATTTCAAACTGTGGGTCGAAAGAATGATTATTTTCTAAGAGATGATTCGCGTAATTTGAATCTGATTTTTATTTGAAAAACTGTGTTTATGTTCCAATATTCTAATATTAAAAGTTCTATGTGTTCTACCAATGTAGAAATTATCACAGTCATTGCAATTCAATCTATAAACACCTGATTTATTGTTTTTACCTGATTTGGTTTTATTAATTTTTATATATTTGCCTAAATTATTATTAGTTTGGAAAGCTATGTTGAAATTATTGCTACTCAAGAATGATTTCAGTTTCTCACTTGTAATGCCAACGTAGGTTAAGGTGTCGAATTTTTGTTTTAATTTATCGACAGGGTAAACTTCATTCAATGCGATTCTACTTTGTTTTTTATTTAAAATATTATTTATTAGTTTGGGATTGTATCCATTATTTTTGGCTATTTGTTTAATCAAATTTAATTCTTTGTTGAAATTTTCTGGTGGAACCTTTGACCACGCAATCTGTTTTTAATTTTGAGAAAAGTGATGAAATCGTTGGGACTGACTGTACATGCTGGACCAAATTCGATGTTTTCGTACGGCAGCTATATGAAATATTGTAGATAGAGAAGAGTGATCCACCTTCCTCGACCTCGATTCTCAACAAAAACTCATTGGTGAAAACGGATTGCAGCTATAATTTTTAGTTTTTGTGTAATTTCGCAATTCTGGATTTTTCGAGATTTCGACAAGTTCGAAGAAGTTAGAATATATAAAAAATGGAACCGACTTATGTTGTGTTTAGCCACCTGGCAACAGAAAATCAGAAATGCTTTTAATGTACGTCAAAATTATGTATGTATTGTATTGAGGATATCTTGGAAATTTGCAGAGCAGGTCGCCAAATTATAGTTCAAATTAACAAATTCTTTCAACTTTGTCCCCTCAGTTATCACATTAAACAGTTAATAAAAATTAATTTATGACCAAGAAAGGAAAATATGAATTGCCGAATTAACGAATATTCATTACTCCATAAACTTTGTGCTCAAGAGATTGGTCGCAGAAGTGATCCATCATCCTTCTTTGAAGACTTCCCTCATTTTTGCACATAGGGTCAGATAAAACTTTCTTCCTCGTACTGTATCTATCTGGCTTGAAATGTATATGTAAAAAATATAGGGTGCACCATTACATTACATTATATTCGTGGGGGTCGATGGGCTTTGCAAGCCTTTCCGAACTGCGACCAAATTGGTCTTTTGTTCGTAACTCTTCTTATTCATTTCCCTGTAGGTCTAAATCCCTTACATTAATTAATTAAGAATCTCACTGGGAGCTTTCGTTCTACTTCGTGCGGCTCTAGTTTGTCGCTACCGAAGTGTATATATCTTTGACGGACAGTTGCGATGCAACTGCAAAGAATATATTCACACATTCTGCATGTTGCCGTTTCCGATTTGCTCATTTTATTGAGATGGTATCTCAGCTCGTCTCTAGAGAGATCGAGAAGCTGTTTTGTCTTCTTTGGCGAATAGTCAATGAACTTTTTCGCTTGCCTTTGGCCTGAAGTTTTCCTCCAGTATTTTTTTTTGCTAGATTCTTCCCATCGTTCCTGTTCCTGTCGTCTATGCGGCTTACTTAGTCCGCAGAACGGTTCAGGTCCGATGGGTGGGATTCCAGCAGCTGATTTGGCCAGTTCGCCAGCGGCTTCATTTCCTTGTATGCTTTCGTGGCCAGGCACCCACCACAGGAAAAGTTTGTTCCCCTCAGCAAGTTGCTTCAAGGATTGACGGCATTCCCAGACAGAGATGCTCCGATAACTGTAACAGTTTAGAGCTTTAATCACTGCCTGACTGTCCGTTAAAATGTATATATTTGCACCTTTGAGTTTCCTTCGTAGTCCCTCCTGGCAGCAAAGGTTTACAGCAAGTGTTTCTGCTTGCATGATTGTGGGAATAGAGCCCAGAGGCACTGATGATGAGTACTTGGGTCCATATATGCCAGCTCCTGTTCCATCAATCGCTTTTGATCCGTCCGTGTACGAGATGCAGGATTTTTGGTCTAATTGATATATTTTTCCCTTTAGGATGGTGCGATCTTCTATGTCCACTTCGAAGGGTGTGTGAAAATCAAACTTAAGCGGCATTATATCCGATGGTTGTGATGAGATTTCAGGCGCTATGTAACCCAGAATCCCTAGGTGTCCCTTCAGATCACCAGGTAATAATTTTTTTGTGTCATGGAGCCTTTTTTAATTTCATATGAAGATGAGGGAGATTTAGGATTACCTCCAGGGCAGTAGTCGGGGTGCTTCTCATATCACCTGTTATGCCCCCTCACGCTAACCGCTGCAGATTTTGCAGCTTGTTTTGCGTAGTTATTTCTGATGTTTTCGTCCACCATACGAACGATGCATATGTGACAATGGATCTTATAACCTCTGTGTATAACCAGTAGGTTATTTTTAGCTGTAGCCCCCAGGTCTTTCCGAAGTGTGTAAAGTCCAGTTGAGTCTCTGATCTAGGGTTAACCCTAGATACTTAGCCTGTTCCGAAAATTTCAGAGTATGTACATTCAGAAAGAGAGATTCGATTTCAACTTTCTACGTCTTGTGAATGGAATTAAAATGGTTTTGTCTGGATGGATGCTAAGCCCCTGTTCATTTTCGATGTTAAGGACTTTTTGCATCAGGTTCGATAAGATTCCATCATGCTTTCCCCTAATGATGATAACTAGATCATCAGCATAACCTTGTGCGTTGAAGCCAGCGTTGTTCAGTCTTTCTAAGAGGCCATCAACAACTACTCACTATAGAAGCGGCGATAGGTCTCCTCCTTGAGAGTACTTGGGTCCATAATTGGACTCGAATTCTATTGAAGTTAGGTAATGTGAATCTACGAGAGATGTCTTTTAACCCATTTAATCCCATGGAATTTTTTCAATTGAATCATGATTTTTTTCACATTTTTAATATCAAAGAAGTAATGTTAAAATATAAACATGAAAATAAATCCATCCTACTGAAAGAACGTGTGATATATTTCAAAACCGTTTTGTTGCAAGCATAAAGTAACATTATATTGTACACATCTCTAACGTGTATTGAAATGACAAACTTTACACCGTAATTGTTTCTCAATTTTTACTGGAAAATAACCGCTTTCTTTTGTATAATACTTTTGGATGTAGAGCCAGAAGGTTTACTTATACAGTGTGTTACATAATAGTATGTTACAACTTGATTGAGTAACTCTACGTGCAATTTCAAGAAAAACAGTTTATATAAACATAGGTCCGCAATAGCTTCGTTACGAAGCTACGGGGTTTTGAAATTTCCGGAAAAAATTGTTTTTTTCTTCCGAATTTGGAATTCAAGCTATTTTTTACAGCCTCCATCATAACACGTCCTAAATTTGAACTAGAATCTACAAGGTGTTTTCTTTTCCGGAGCCATGTCTTCTTTTGCGCTTTCAAACTTTTTTGCAGTACGCCACTGATCAGCATACAATCAATTTTCGTCATCTTCGTTTAATTTAAGAACTTCTTTGACACTTGTAATTTTTTGGTATCTTCAACCGTTCTCGAGCAATAAATTATTAAACGATTTTATGCATTCGCGGAAATGAAAGCGCTTCTAATTAAAAAAAAATACTAGTAGGCTTTGATTTTTTGATTTATTTATTTTGACAGTTGCTGAAGTTGAACCAGTGTCTGCTCGAATTGTTTATTAAATTAACAATTAGTTTCAAGACTTTTGAAGTCATTGCAGTGAGAAAAAATGGCTAATTTTACTAACGCCGAATTGGCTGATATCCATTACATGTACAGTCTGGCTGATGGAAACACAACAGAAGCTAGGCGATTATATCAGATGCGCTTTCCAAATCGATAAACACCAGACAGGCGAACATTTTCAAATATTGTTGAGGTTAGGTTGAGGGAAACAGGTACTTCTACTGCAAATAATCATTCAGAAGGTGCAACTCAAACTATGAGAACTCCGGATATTGAAGAAGCAGTTTTGAATTGTATTGATTTGAATCCTCATGTGAGTTCAAGAAAAATTGGAAATCAGTTGAATATTTCACATGTTCTAGTTTGGAGGATTCGCCACGACTTTTTATTGTACCCGTTTCATATTCAACCTGTCCAAACTCTACTTTCTCGAAATTTTCCTTCAAGACTGAATTTCTGCCGATGGTTTTTGGATGAAATTAGTGAGAATGCTCATTTTGATAGTGAAATAATGTTCACAGACGAAGCTAACTTTTCGAGAACTGCTATCACAAAGTTTCACAATAAACATTATTGGGTTGAGGAAAACCTCCATTGGATTGAAGAATCTCATCATCAAGAACAATTCTCACTAAATGTCAGGGTCGGAATAATTGGAAATTATTTGATTAGGCCATTTTTTTGCCTAACAGACTAACGGGTCCTGCTTTTCGGCAATTTCTTGAGAAGGAGATACCTTTATTGCTCGAGGATGTGCCACTTTTGGTGAAAAACATAATGTGGTTTATGCATTACGGGGGACCAGCACATTTTAGTGGAGAAGCTAGGGAATTCTTGAATAATACATTCAACAACCGATGGATAGGTCGGAGTGGGCCAGAACCATGGTCTCCTAGGTCCCCAGACTTGAATAATTTGGACTTCTTCTTATGGAGATATCTCAAAAGTTGGCCTGTATTCTTGCAGGTGGAGGACACTTCCAACAATTTATTCAGTTTTTTATTGTTATTTTTCTTAGTTCGATATTGAATATGTATAAGTTGAATTTTGAAATTTTGGGCATACCTATCCAGTATTTCTATTATTTTTTTATTTAGCGAATAACATTCAATTCAAATTCAATAATTTTTCATTGCAGATACGAAAAAATTACAGGTGTGAAAAAAGTTTCTAAATTGTACGAAGATGCCGAAAATTGATTGTACGCTGATCATTGGCGTACTGCAAAAAGTTTGAAAAGGCAAAAGGAGACATGGCTTCGGAAAAGAATACTAATTGTGAATTTCAGTTGAAATCTAGGACGTGTAAAGATGGAGGCTGTAAAAAAATAGCTTGTATTCCAAATTTGGGCTGAATAACACAAAAACTGCGGGAGATTTGAAGAAAAAACAATTTTTGACGGAAATTTCAACACCCTGTAGCTCAGTAACGAAGCTTTTGCGGAACTATGTTTATATGAACTTTTTTTCTTAAAATTGCACGTAGATTCACCCCCTCAAGTTGTGACATACTATTATGTAACACCCTGTATGTACATATTTTCACATTCCGGCCTTTAGTTATTACTGTTCACTCTTCCAGCAAAAGTTTTCAATTTAAACAGCCAACTAAGGTTTTTTTTAAGAAATACAAACCCAAAATGGTCATAAATAAAAATTGTTGATATTAAAACTCAGGCGGCGTGGAAAATCCAAAATTTACATTCATTTCCCGAACAAACCCCGTAGTTATGCAACTATTCCAAATGTGGGCTGAATATCTCTTGAAATTGCAACACCCTGTAGCTCCGTAACGAAGCTTTTGCGGACCTATGTTTATATAAACTTTTTTTCTTAAAATTGCACGTAGATTTACCCCCTCAAGTTGTGACATACAATTATGTAACAACCTGTAGAGTGGAAAAATCCGTAGATAATACGGGTAATGTCCTGAACAAAAATTAACAAATCGACTTTACCTTCACACACCACTGTATGAATTTTTCAACCATTAACGGCACCAACGTTGACCATATGCGTGGAAAAAGACCACCACCTGTTTTTCCCGAATATATATTCTGTAGTCGTTAACACTTTGATCCAGGAGATGATACTTTCTCGGATGAAGCTAAATATTAATAAGTACAAACAAAATGAAAATTTGGGGTGCAGTTAACATTAATTTCAAACATATTTAATTGAGATTTACAAAATTCAATCATCTAATACCATTTTGTAGTCCCGACTCCGTCATTAGTTGAACCCAACACACATAATAACTTGCCTTCAGCCAAAAATTTGATCCCTGTGTGGTCCTACTAGGTCTTCCACGGTCGAGGTGAACGCTTGGGGGCAATTCTGGTTGTCATTTGTTTCTTTTCATTCAGAAACTGAATATATAATCTTTTTGAACTCCTATTTGGAGCATAGGGCCTCTATGAAACTTCTTTAACGAACCCTATTTCTGGCACCACTTTTTGCATCGTTCCAAGTCTTGCCTTTCTGCTTCAGTTCTTCGAGCATTGTTCTCCACCATGTATTACTTGGACGACCAACCTTTTTTTTACCCTGTGGGTTTTACTCGAGGGCAATTCTCTCGATGTTATTTGGTGGTCTTCTCAGGGTATGGCCTATGCAGCCCCGTTGTTTGATCTCTTCCAGAGTCGTTGTCTGCTCTGTCAGGTGCAAATTACTTCATTCTTGATTGTTGCCGGTCAGAATATTCCAACGATTCTCCGTAAACATCGATTTGCAAAACTTGGATCGCATCTGAAGTACTCTTATTGATCTTCCACGTTTCACATCTGTACATCAGAACTGCTTGCAGGTGTCTTGCTTTCCACATCGGTTCAAGTTGGTCAAATACCTGCTGGGCCTTCAGTATTCTATTCTTGATGTCTGCGTCCGCACCGCAATTTCTCGTAATTATGCTCAACAAATAGGTGAACTCTTGGACCTCTTCTACTTGTTACCCGGTCGAGAGTATGAATGTATATATATATATATATATATATATATATATATATATATATATATATATATATATATATATATATATATATATATATATATATATAAGCTCTACAGGCCAAGTAGGCCCATGGCTTCATTACACGTTCTTCTCCATTTCATTTTTTTCATAACTGCTCCTTCCACTCCTTCACTCCTAGCTCTTCAATATCTTTCTCCACCATCTTGATCCATTCTGTGCGTGGTCTTCCCTGCCTCTTTTTCCCGTCATTCCCTTTGTCAAAACTTGTCTTGTTGCTCTATCGTCTCCCAGTCGGAAAACATGGCCAAGCCATCTCATTCTTTGTGCTCTAGCCATATTTGTTATTGAGGGTTGTCCATACAATTCTTGAAGCTCGGCATTCGATCTCCTTTCCCAACGATTTTCTACCTTTTTTCCACCATATATTCTTCTGAGTATTCTTCTCTCGAAAACTTCTAATGTATATTTTTCCCTCTGATTCAACTTCCACAGTTCGCAACCGTATGTTACCACAGGCTTGATGATCTTCTGATAAATTTTCTTCTTCGCGTTTTTCGATATATTTTTGGACCTGAGCACTCTGTATAATCCTCCTAAGCATTTTGTTCCTTTAGCTATCCTTTCCTGTATTTCTACTTTCTCCTCCCCTGTTCTCGTCAATGTTACACCTAAATAGTTGAACTGTTCTACCTTTTCAAAGCAGTATGTCCTATCTTCACTATTTATGTGCAGATTTGAGTGCCTTTCATTTTCTTGTAGTCCTACTATCATATACCTGGTTTTATTTGCTTTTATCATTAAACCCTTTCTTCTTGCAGCGGTTTCTAACTTCCTGAATTCATTCACCATATGTTCTCTTGTTCTGGTAACAATAACTATGTCGTCTGCATACGCTAAAACTTGTGTCTTTTGAGTGTATATTGTATCTTTGCTAGCTATACTGCTCTCTTCTATAATTTTATCCATCACAATATTGAAAAGTGTAGTAGAAAGGGGATCTCCCTGTCTCAGACCTTTATCAACACAGAATGATTCCGACAAATGTCCGCTCATCTTAACTTTATAGGTGGTATCCGTCAATTTAATTCTCACCAGCCTTATTAGTTTGCCTTTTATTTTTAGTTCATCCATTGCTTCATATATATATTTTCTTATTTTTCTATCATAAGCCTGTTTATAATCGATGAAAAGCATATGGATTATCATGAGAGTATGAATGGTGTTGGGTTAATCGTATTAACACGCATGGACTTGGTTTTGATGTCATCAATGGTAAGGCCACAGCGCTGAGCTTCCTTTTCGAGGGTTCTTAGTAAAGACCGTATATCTTCATGAGAGTGTGACATTAGGCATATATCGTCAGCATAATCAAGATCGGTATGGAAGAATGACATAGTCCATTGCACTCCCCTTTGATTATGCTTTGCTCTTGTCTAACTCCCGTCCTAATCTCCAAGCAGTCACTCACATGGCCATTAAGAAGTACTTCGCCTTCTTTTTGTATAAATACTTTTAGATGTAGAGCCAGAAGATTAACTTATAGAGTGGAAAACTCCGCAGATAATAACGAGTAATAGCCTGAACAAAAGTCAACAAATCGACTTATCGTTACAAACCACCGTATGCATTTTCCATGCATTGACGGTAGCCTCGTGTACCATATGTGTGGAAAGAGACCACCAACATTTCTCCCTGAATATATATTCTGTAGTTTATAATCACATCACGGAGATCAACACATAAACAATTTACTTTCTCGGATAAAGTAAAATATTAAAAAATACGAACAAAATTAAAATTGGGGGCGATGTTAACATCTAATTTCGATTTCAAACAAATCTAATTAAGATACACAATATTCAATTATCTAATACCAGTCCCGACTCCGTCATTAGTTGAACCCAGCACACATAATAACTTGAAGTGCCTTCAACCTGAAATTGGATCCCTCTGTGGTCCCACTCGGTCTACCACAGTCGAGGTGAACGCTTGGGGGCGTTTCTGGCCGTCATTTGTTTCTTTTCATTCAGAAACTGAAACATGCCAAGAATTCGACCCAAAATCCAGTTATTATTAAGGACTTTCTCAGATAATTATCGTTCACAATAGCAATAGGAAACTCTGTGTGTTTGTCAGCCGCTGATATGGTTTTTTCATTTTTGCTTTTGACATTTTACGGGCACATTTTCAAGTAAAATGTTGGGATTTATTCAAAATTTTTTTGTTGCATGTGTATAAACTTTTGTTTCTTCGAATATAAACGGAGGATGAATTTGGATAAGATAGGATGTATATGTATGTAACGTGCCTGACAAACTTCCTCAAAGATGTGAACTTTACCAGAAATGAAAATTCAGTGGTTTAAGCAACTCGGCGTCAAGAAATCGACGTACAAAATAGAAAATTTGAATTTATTCAGAAGTTCAACAAGTGTTAATAATTAGTTCCTACCAGCTGATACGAATTTATTCAAAATATCCTAAATTTTTTCAACTCTAAGCTCACAACAATAAAGCTCATCTAAAATAAGAACGGACGAAAGCCTATCATTATTCAGTAAGGAAATATCAGAAATAATCAGTTACAAAATAACAAATAAAAGGCATCCGAAATGTTCCTAGTCGTTGAAGTGGCCTGCCCGATCTCCCAATCTGAATCCCGTAGACTTTTTCTGTTAGGGACATCTTCAATGCAAAATTTTTGAGACGCAGCTTTAAAATTTATCTACTCAGGCGAATTGTAGATGGGTGTCGTCAAAATCAAATAAGCTATACCATGTTAGAGACCCGTTTCAGTCAAGATTGTAGTATTTCATGGAAGTATATGCAGGACAATTTGTACATTCAATTTGAAATCATTGAGTTTCATTTTTCATTGTGAACAGGATAAAACAATGAAATATATTAAAACGAATCAATATACACTCGGAGGCAAAATTAGCGGAACACTCGAAAATCTAACCAAATTCGAAGTCCGATATTTTTCCTAATTCTCAACCGATATAGATGATTTTTTCGGCAAGTTATAGATCAACTCTTCTGCTTTGTAGAAATTATAAGAGAAAACAAAATAAAATTGAAAAAAATTTCATACGGGGGCAAAACTAAAAGTGTTTTTTTGCCAAAAATTCGTAACACCATGTGGAATTTCGTGGTCCGAGTTCAAACGTACAATATCATGGTCTGTCAAGACACATCTTCCTACAGTAACGCCCTTCTTGTTTTATGCATTTATCTCTATTTTCACAAAAGATATCCAATTTGATGCGAAAAGTCACAAATTTCAAGAATTTATTTTTAATCTTGCGTAGGTGCATAACATTGGAGGTTAGCCAAAAAATAAAATCAAAATAAGAGAAGCGGAAATCTAACGAAATGAAAATTTTTGAAATTCACTGGCCAATTTCACGCTCCGGGAGAACTCGAAGTACACTGGAAAAATCGTTGATTTTGCACATTTATTTTTGAATTTTTTTGTGTGACACTCTATAATAATTATCATTCCTGTCCAAAATTGAGAGCAGGTGTGTATCCTGGCGATACACTCGGGAAATGAAATGAACATGTTGAGAAAAATGTTCATGATGACCCACAAAAGAAAACATTTGATTTTAGTAGCGAGTATGACCCCCCCGAGCTCTTATTACAGCGCGCATACGATTTCGCATACTCCCAATGATGTTGTCTATCATCTGTTGAGGTATGTTGTCCCACTCTTCCACCAAAGCCAATGTCAGCTCTTCAACGTTGCCTGGATTCCGTTGTCGATCGGGTTTAATTCCGGTGAGATCCCAACTTCATTGAGATATTCTATCACTATGCGCGCAGTATGAGGGCGCGCGTTATCGTGCATAAAAAGGAAATTTTCCTCTATGTAAAGAGCAAAAGACACAACATGGGGCTCCAAGATTTCTGTTATATACCGATGGGCATTAAGTGATCCATTGCCAATAATCTTCAGTTCTGTTCGTACTCCCAAGCATATGCCACCCCATGTCATAACTGACCCTCCACCGTATTGCTCTGTTCCTGCGAATTTCGCTTGATTGTACCGTTCCCCTCGATGCCTCCATATTCTATCTCTACCGTCCACGAAATTCGCACAAATTAACCAAATTGTCATCAATAACTAATGCAATTCGAACATAAAAATCGCAAACGACAATTTCGACACGCCTGAGTGATAATAAGAAAATTCCAAATTGATAGACGAATTTTAATGACAATTTTTTGATTCAATGAAATTTCTCCAAAATGGTGATTTTCCACTTGAAATTAAATATATTTTGCAAAAATAGAGATAAACGCATGAAACAAGAAAAGCGTTACTGTAGGAAGATGTGTCTTGACAGACCATGATATTGTACGTTTCAACTCGGACCACGAAATTCCACAGGCTGTTACGAATTTTTGACAAAAAAAAACACTTTTAGTTTTGCCCCCGTATAAAATTTTTCTCAATTTTTTTTGTTTTCTCTTATAATTTCTACAAAGCAAAAGAGTTGATCTATAACTTGCCGAACAAATCATCTAAATCGGTTGAGAATTAGGAAAAATATCGAACTTCGAATTTGGTCAAATTTTCGAGTGTTCCGCTAATTTTGCCTCCGAGTGTATAATAGCAAAAGAAGAGGATACGACGAGGTGGACCTCACCTATGGTAAATTGACTTGATTTCTTCTTAGTGTATACAACCCGCTGAATACAGCAGATGAACTACGGCATTGAATAATAATTGTTTTAAAGACTACAAGAATCTGCGAAGAAGAATGGTTCTCTATGTTGGAGAAAAACAATTTCGAAAAATTTTTGTGCACCAAAAAAAAGTAAATTCATAGGATACCATACGTGATGGAGATATAAAAATAAATTCAATGAAAATAATGAAATTAAGATGTAATGTAAATTCAAGGGACTGGAATGCAAAAAGGCAGAACAGGAAAATTTAGAAGTATAAAATAGAGATACAATATGTGATGAAGATGAACATGAAGAAATAATGAAATGAAGAAAAAAGTAAATTTATGGGACTAGAATTCAAAAAGACAGACTAGGAAAATTTAGCATTAAACTAGAGAAGGAGAAATGAAATCTGAAAAAGTTTTCATAAAAATATATTTTTTAAAAGAGAGGATCTACAAAAATTTGAATAATTGTATTTACAATAAATGCTTGTATCTATAATTTTGGTGTGTGCCAGAAAAAACATAAGTGTGAGCTCAGGAAATGTAACAGGGGAACCATACTATCTTGAATATGATTCAATGAAGTAGTGAAAAAACCTGAGGAAAAAACTCGTTTCCCTGTCGATATTGCACTAGCAATAGCTTGTCTGTTTATGTTGTGTTAGTGTTGTGTGTACAAAAAGAGTACCAAAGATTTTTCTGCTCAGCCGCTCCATTCTCTCTTGCATTTCATGATTTCCAAAAGAAGATGAGGATGAAAGTAGGGAGCCTATTTTCATGAATTTTTACGGAAAAAGAATATTGTGACGAAACTACTCACCAAAAAACTTATTACTTAAAGACATTATAGCAGAGTTTACGACGCTCTTGAATCTTCAACAAATAAGTGGTCTTCCAATCTGAAAAAACCTCCCAAGATTCTTTTATAGAGAATTGAGATACCCTGTTTACTTCAAAGTAAATTGCTGGAGTAGATTCTTACTTTCTAAATACAAAACCGTTCTAACAAAAACGGAATCTTCAAGAGCGTACGAACTACGGAGCACCGCGCCACTGTACGGTGTACGGTAGCTTATGTTGGCCAGACAGATAGGAATTACGAAACCAGATTCAAAGAACATTTATCCTCTGACAATAATTCACCAATATGTGAACATATAAAAACCACGAAACATCTAATAACAAAAACCCTCAATAGCCAGTTAGACATTAATACCTCTCCACTACGTACCTATATATCTACAGTGTGTTCCAACGAAAATTTGATCCCCCCTATAACTCCGAAATGAGTAACATTAGCGAAAAACACCAAGACACGTCGATTTTTGTTTCGAGGGGGAGCATTTTCGAAATAATTCGAAACTTGTCAGATCAACCCCTACCCCCAGCAACCCTAATTTCGAAATTCATCATAGGGAATAAGGGTCGAGTGGCACCTTACTGTAAAGGTCTGTCAATTCTCCATTCTGATTTGTCATTTTAGAATTTTAAATTAACATACAGGGTGTCCCAACCGAGGGTAAAGTTGAATTCCTGCAAATCCCAAATACTAAATGAAATCGATTTATTTTGGCATAATGCAAGCGCAGGTTTATGCTCGGTCTAGAAAAACGACCTACACTTGTGAATTTGGAGTTGGTGCAATCAACCCCTATTTCCAGCATCCCCAACTCAAAAATCATTCGATCGAAAATAGGTCAAGTGGCACCTCGTTGGAAAGGTATTTCAATTTTCTCTTCGAATTTGGTATTTTCGAAATTCAGAATCAGCATACAGGGTGTCCCGGAGCAGGAACACTGAAAACCCAAATAACTTTTTGAAACTGGTTCATTTCGGTATAATACGAGAACATGTTTATGTTTGATTCGAGAATAAGACTCTCTTGCGTGAATATGGAATTTTTGCAATCAATCTCTTCCATTCAGCATTCTCAACTCAAAAATCATACAAGTGATTACAGGTTGAGTGGCAAAGTTCCAGAAAGATTTTTCTATTTTCTGAATCACTGAGGCATTGGTTTCAGTTTGGCAATCGAGGTTTTCTGGCGTGAGGATCAGGATGAGGGGATGATGGAGAAACTGATTGGATGCTCATCTAAACAGGAAAACGAGATTTATTGAACTTGTATTCAATTGAAAACAAAAACTAACTTGATTATTACAACAATTGTTCAAAATGACCTCCGCCCACCTCCATACAGTTATACAGACGATTTTCGAACTCTCTTCTCACATTAGCGAAAACTTCAGGAGTCAAAAGTCGGCATTCTGTGATAATCCTCATCCGCAGCTCCTCCAGGTTTTCTGGTCTTGTGGCATAAACTTTAGATTTTAGATGGCCCCACAAAAAAAATCTAGGGATTTAAATCTGGTGACCTGGCTGGCCACTCAACAGGTCCTCTTCTACCAATCCACCTTCCTGGGAAATTTTCGTCTAAATATTGGCGCACCCGAGCATCATAATGCGGAGGAGCACCGTCTTGTTGAAAACGCATTTCGTCCTCAGAAAGAGTTGGATCGTTCTGTAAAATTTCTGTCAATCTAGGATGTATGTGTTCCTCTAACAACTGTAGGTAGCCATTTCCATTCAGATTACCCTCAATAAAGAAAGGCCCAACTAGATGCCAAAAATTCCTGCCCAAACGTTCAACTTCTGAGGCCTTTGCGTGTGGGCCTCTCTAAACCAATGAGGATTCTGTGTGTCCCAATATCGACAATTATGTCTATTCACTTCACCACTGAGCATAAAGGTGCTTTCATCAGAAAAACAGATGTTATTCAGAAAATTTGGATTAGCGTTTAGGTTTTCACTTAGATTTTCACAAAACTGTAAACGACGATCTGGATCATCTTCGTTTATTTCATGCACTAATTTTACCTTGTAGGGTGAAATTTGTGATGTTTCACGATTCTATGGACAGTTGTAGCTGATACACCAGTCAGACGAGATAGTTTTCTGATCGAAGTAGTATTCTCCATTTGTAGATGACCCACTACTGCCACTTCCGTTGCCTCATTTCTGACAGGACAAGCCACTTCATGTTTTCTGTTTGCCACCGAACCCGTAGCTAGGAATTTGTCAACCAAATATTTAACGTACTGGTGACTGACTCCCCTTTCTCTTTCAGGATGGTTCCTATCGAATATCCTTGCCATTTCTTTGGCACAACTGTTATTTCGAAAATACGTCGATACAATTTCGACCCTTTCCTCAGTGGAATAAACCATTTTCAGATTAATTTCAACTGACGAACAACAACGATAATGAGGAGCTGATCTGAATAATAATAATATTTTATTGCAAAAATGAGAAATAACAGATGACTGCACGCCAGATGGAAATGAAAAAAATGTGAACATTTTCAATGCAGAAATCAGCTTTATTTCTTCGTAATTGATGCTCAACACATCGTACCCCAATACTTTTAACAGTTTCGAATTAATTATAGTTGATAATTTCAAATGACGATATTGAATTTTTCGAAAGCGACATCCTGTATGGAGAGCCGAACTGAATGAAATGCTTTAATCATTCTGGAATTCAAAAACCTTTCTGAAGATATGCCACTTGAATTATTTGTATGATTTTCAAGTTGGGGATGCTGAATGGAAGGGTTGATTGCAAAATTCTATAATCACACAAGAAAGTCCTATTCTCGGATCAAACATGTTCTCGTATACCGAAATGAACCAGTTTCAAAAGTTATTTGGATTTTCAATGTTCCTGCTTCGGGACACCCTGTATGATGATTCTGAATTTCGAAAATACCAAATTCGAAGAGAAAATTGCAGTACCTTTCCAACGAGGTGCCACTTGACCTATTATCGATCGAATGATTTTTGAGTTGGGGATGCTGGAAATAGGGGTTGATTGCACCAACTCCAAATTCACAAGTGTAGGTCGTTTTTCTAGACCGAGCATAAACCTGCGCTTGCATTATGCCAAAATAAATCGATTTCATTTAGTATTTGGGATTTGCAGGAATTCAACTTCACCCTTGGTTGGGACACCCTGTATGTTAATTTAAAATTCTAAAATGACAAATCAAGGTGGAGAATTGACAGACCTTTTCAGTAAGGTGCCACTCGACCCTTATTCCCTATGATGAATTTCAAAGTTAGGGTTGCTGGGGGTAGGGGGTTGATCTGAGAAGTTTCGAATTATTTCGAAAAATGCTCCCCCTCGAAACAAAAATCGACGTGTCTTGGTGTTTTTCGCTAATGTTACTCATTTCGGAGTTAGAGGGGGGGTCAAATTTTCGTTGGAACACACTGTATATCTATGTATCTATATAAGTAAGTTCATTTCCTGCGTTGACCACTCATAAATGACTTGAAGATCGAAACCGATCGTGTTTGTGAAAATAAAATTGTGGAAAGTATAAAATATATTTCACTCCATCGTCGTTGAAATTTCAACACCCAAGCTTTGCGGATCAAAGTTCATTAGAAACTTTAATCATAAAATTAACTATAAAATCACCCTATTTTATTAACCCTCCGTCGGGCGCAATACAAAAAATCACAAGAAATGGCGCAATGTATCAAAATGATCACACATGGTATATATGGAAAAAACACAATGTAAGTGAACTGATTTATTGAGGACTATAAAATGTTGCCAAATGAACTGAAAGATATAAATATTAATGAACGAAAAAAAATTAATTGTTGGATTGAGCGGCTAGAAAATCAGTACTACACACTCCACAAAAAGTGTCTGAATGGGTCAAACAGACGATTTTCTTACATTTCTTACAGTTATATTTGGTAAGTTTACGTTTATTTCCCGGGCCTGCACAATCTTCACATCTTTTTCTCTTCATTCCAGTTGTTTCTGGTTCTTCGTGTTCATCATTTCCGGGAGTTTGGTAGATTTTCAATTTATTTTGTGAATTCAGGGGCATTCCCAACGTTAGCTCACTTCTTCTTGATAATTGTGGTAAAACAAGTTCATGGGATAATTGTTTCAAGAATTCTTTTCTTCTTATGACTTTTCGATCATTTCCGAAATAAATGACTTTGGCATTTATACCACTCATATTGAGAATAGCAAAAAAATTACCATAGGCCAACGTCGGGTGTTTCGTGCGACATTGTACGAAGCACACAATTGATCGGTTGTGTCCACTCCGCATTTCGTTTTATTATAAAACGTGATTATCTCTGGTTTTTTTTATCTGTGGTGGTAGGATCTATATCTACACTATTGTGTAAGGTTGATACAAGAAGAACACATTTTCCCTTTTTCGGCACATAAGATACTAATGTGCAATCTTTTTGAAAACCAAAGATGCTGTTGTAAATTGGTCTCTCTTTTGTTGACACGAACTGGGAAGGAATTTCCCTCTTATTTTTTCTTAGGGTGCCAACGAAAGACAGCTTTTATTCTTTTAATTCTTTCAGTAATTTTATACTGCTGAACCAATTATCGGCAGTAATATTGTTACGGAATGGCTTTGATATTGCCACGTTGGGTTCTACTTATAAAGAAGAACGCTTTGTACTATATACATATATTAAATTCACTACACTAATATGATAGTTTTTACATGTAAATACTTATGTTGTTGTATGATTGACTATTGAATAGTACGTTACTATAATAATTGTTGGATGAGATGTTACTGTGTTGAAGGTTAAAGCTTTAATGCTAGTTATCTCGGTTATTCTGTCCGAGATAGGGTTTTATGACCTGTTCACATCTGGTTTGGGCGTACAAACCCAGCTCCGATATGAACCAGGGTAAAAACCCAAGTTTTGTGGTAACAAATATTTCTACCTGAGCCGAAAATTGGTTGTGATAATCTGATGACCACATCATGTGGTTTGTTGCTAACACAACCTTGTGGCTGCGAACCGGCATAAATTTCTAGATTATATAAATAAAAAACTTGTGCATCAACTAGTGCGAAAATTTTTAAGCCATATTTGTTAGGCTTACTGGAGATGTACTGCTTGAAGGCACACTTTCCCCTGAATCCCTCAAGTTTTACATCTATAACAACATTTTCCCCGGGAGAATAACATTTCTGACAGTTTTTTACGAACAGAGAAAAAATCAGTTTATCTAGGATTTTCCGTTCCTCGCGTGTGCTCTTGTCGTCAAATCTCAAACATCGGATGATGAATTTGAAGCGTTTAATGCTCATCACTAGGTGAAGTTTTTTACCATCGTTCTGACTTCCCCAAGGTCTTCTAAACTCTGCCTGTTCCCCTTCCAGATGCCAATCAGAAATAATAATCCGATAAATGCTTTGAGTTCAATGAGATCAATTGGAGTTGCATCTCTTGCACGTGAAAACGAGGATTTTATACTATCAATGTATTGATTGGTTGATTGGACAATAATTTCCAGGATTTCATCGGACACAAGTTGACTCCAACATTCTAATGGCGTACGCGAAGTTTTCGCTTCTCCTATAACTCCTGGCAACCTCTTAGTGATGTTGTGTGCTTGACGACGACCTTCAGGAAAAGCGCTAGAGAACCATTTTGTCTCCTTATCTCGTCCCATGTAGTAAGTCTGATTTTCGTGGAAATTTGTACTCTCGATTTCGTCCTCTTCATCACTTGTATCAGATTGTTCAGTCTCGGAATTCTCTTCACGCGTTTCTACATTGTCCTCAGCATCTGTATCACTTTCATCTCCGAATTCTTCTTGACCTTGATCGTCTTCATCATCCCACAATAATTTTTGAATTTCGTCTATATCCTTAGGATTATTCAAATTGAACTTCCTTTACGATCCGCCATTTCGACTACCTGTTGAGAAAAACATTGAATATTATGAGATCGGGCGCAATATATCAATTTGATATTAGATGAAAATAATTCAGTAGGGAGGGCGGGGCTGGTTCTAACAAATTTTGTATTATAGTTTATATTTTCTTTGGTAACGAATTTTTAGTTTAATTTTTAATTGAAAACATGCTTTGGTTATTCAGCTATGATATTAGTAGCAAAATACATTCGGTATGTAAGTGCTTTTAGAAAGAGAGCCGTCAAAACCAAAAGTCATTTGTTAATATGTGCCCCGCATTTGGGGCAAATATTAACGGAGCTGGGTACGTTTTAACGTAAGGGCAATTATTAACAGAGACAATTTTTTAGGAAATACTTAAATAAAACATCATTTACTCAAACAAAAATATTGTATTATAGATAATATATATTAAAATATATAAACAAGTTAACAACAAATTAAACTATACGTTTTAAAGTTACTAAAGTTTTCATAATCAATCTTTAAAGTTTTTATCAATCAATACTAATTAACCACCATATCTACTGAGTATTAAAGCTTTTAAGCCTAGAAACATTAATTGAAATAGTTTAAGCTTAACAATTAAGTATCACGTAATCAGTCGCATAAAGTTTTTGGTAAGTATCAACAGTTTTAAAGAATCTAAATGTTACCTTAAACAATTAAGTATTTAAACAAGCGTTCTAACAGCGTTAAATAATACTTTTAGTATCAGTCTTTAAGTTACACTAGTTCAAATGATCTTTATCTAATTTGTACTTAAAAGTAGACAAGAAATGTGTGCCTGTATAGTTTGTTTTTGTCAAAAATTAATCAGAATACTCATCATCTGAGAAACAGTTGAGGCATATGTATTTTCTGATATCACCCTTAATACAGGTAATGTGAGCCCATCCTTTGCATGAAATACATTGTATCCAGTCAAGTCCAGATGCATCGTCATTATAAGACTCAGCGCAAACTAAACAGCAGCAGGTATCTTCTTCACTGTCATCCTGAAGAATATGTTTCTTCACCTTTTCTACTTCTACTCGCCGGGTTGATTTACCTTTAACTTTACCTTTCCTTTACCCTTATTTTTAATTTCAGTCTGACTGGTTTTTCTTTTTTAGATGATTTTAATTTTTCTTCTTCCTCTAAGGCCAATTTTTCGGGAGTATCAGTGAGAATAGTGGATTTCCTTGAACGCTTTCGTTTAGATTCGACTCGTGGAGGAGCTTTTGGAAGGGGTCTTACTGTTTCTATATTAAATTTTTCTGTAGGATTCTTTGATGGTCCTGGATCATTTGACGGTCCTGGTTTATTTGGCGATGCTGATATATTTGAAGGTCCTGGTTCATTCGATAGTCGATGCTTATCTGATGGTCCCGGCTCATTAGAAGGAACATGCGATAGCTGATCAATTACCTCTGAAATACTTATGTGAATGTCAGGCATGTTATCTAAAATTTCATTTTGAATTGAAGATTCTAGATTAAGTGATACTTCTTCTGGATTGACAGAACTATCTCCTGGCTGAAGTGATCCCTAGTTTCCCATCGAAGCAGTATTTGGATCGGGACGATCAGTTACAAATGATGGTGCGAAGTCACAGTCTTGAAATACATCTTCATTGCACGGCCAAATGCCAGCTTTTTAAACGAGTTGATGATATTGTTTTGAGTGAATGCCAGAGGAAATGCTTCTTTCACAATGCCAGGAGATCGTAGATGGTCATTGTCTTCCCGGATGATTAACCATCCAGTTCGTTTGCTGCCGCCTAATATAATTCTTAAACGGTCCATACACACCGACATCCAGTGGTTGGAGATTGTGAGAACAATGTGGTGGGAAAGACAACAGAATGATATGGTTGTTCTTTGCCTTCGTGACGACTTCCACATTGACATGAGAATGATGGTTATCCAACAACAATAAAACTGGTTCCTGCTCTGATGTTTTAACATGTTTCAAAAAGTGGTCAATAAATTTCGAAAATTCTTTTCTGACATCCACCGGAACTATTTCCTAGACCAACACACCCGGGCGGTCCATTTTGGATGAATAAATCACTGTATCTGATCCGTGGAAATATGAACATACATGGTATGAAATTACCAATAGCATTTGCCGCTGCCGCAATTGTGACGAGAGTACCCCGTTCCGCAGACGTAACAGCTCCTACCTGCTTGGAACCTCGTTGAGCTACCACTTTCTTGGGTTTCTGCACTGTCGTCACTCCCGTCTCATCTACGTTCCAGATTCTACTCGGAGATATATTGTATCGTTGAAGAACTTCTCGATATTTTTCAAAAAATGAATGAACATTTGTACGGTTAAATGATGTTGCTCTGCTTAAGCTTGTCGCCTCAGGACTCCGAATAGACAAGGATGCGTTGCGTTTCATAAAACCAGCGAACCAATCTTTGCCAGCCTTTCCGTCTCTTTTCCAAGATTCTGGAATATTATCTATTTTGTATGCAATGGCTAGCTCATAAGCTAATTTTTGACATCATCTGGTAGCAATCCAAAATAGATATTAGAACATTTCACTAAATAATCTGCTATCATTTTTCTTGGTCAAGATTGAAAACGAGACGATTTTTTTATAACCCACATCAACAGGAATCCCCGCCTTTTTTTTTCTTTACGTATTTGTACAGTGTTACATGACAGATGTCATACTCCGCAGCAACATCTCTAAATTTTCTATTATTTGTTATAATTTCTTCGGCTGCCAGCTCAAATACTTCTTGAGACGTGGAACCTCGTGCGCTCTTCCTTTTGTAATTTCTCATCCTATAACAAAACACAGTTATTGCACAAAATAATCGTTTAATATCAAACACCTACATATGGGGTAAATATTAACATGTTAATATTTACCCCGCTCAAATTGTTAATTTTAGCCCCAAGATCATTTTTATACTTCATCAATTACAGAAAATAATCTAGTAAGAATAATTACAAACAATTATTATAGTTTTAAAGTCTATAGAATAGAGATTAAATTAAGATAAAGTTTGATTCAATTTAGTGAATAAAAATATCTTAACTTGTACTTCTTAAGTACAAAAGTTCGCTAACCTGTAAATCCGAGGGTCCTGTGCACAACTATCACTAGCGACGGCCGGTCGAACACTGACAAGTCTGGACACGATCGGCTGTGTTTATAGAGTATTCTAAACCGAGTATCATTCTTTTGACACTTCGCGTTTGGCGGGAATAAGCTTGTTAATACTTACCTCCGTTAAAACCAGCCCCGCGCTCCCCTATTTAACAATTTTGCTTCAAAAAAACACTATACATACTAACAAGATAAGGTTTACAACTCACCTGAGATCAAATTTTGGAATTATCAAGAAATTTCAAAACTTCGCGTATTCGGGCGCAATGATTCAATTTGATATTTTCAAGACCACCGTCGTTCACGAAGGCACTCTAGAGACTGAATGTTGCGTATGAGCGGTGCGGGTTATAACTAGAGAAGTCATGAGAGTTGGGTTAAATAACCGCTTCCACTCAAATATTCTGTTGAAAAGTATTTCGGCGATATCATTTTGATATTATGCGCCCGACGGAGGGTTAATACATGTTATTTAGGAACACTCTGTATTGTAATATAGGCGTCGTATTCATAATCATGAAGGAAATTCTTGTCTTTGTTGATTTTCCATCTTCAGACTATGCCAGCCGCTTTCCATTACTCATTAACCTGCTTTCATGCCATCGTTTCCAATCTCTTTTCTTCGCAACAATGCTCTCGACATCCTCGCCTTCTCAATTCCCATATTCGAGTCTATACACACGTAATCTGCGCTACATAACCCGAAGTGACACCGGTGTCAACTACACCGAGTGTTGGGACAAGGCAACAAACGCCGACCTGGCCCATAAATCTCAAACACACAGAGGGTGGCCCGTTGAAGACTCGCCGCCAAAGGGAGTCCGACTTCAGCGCCATAATAACCGGCATTGTGACGCGGAACAGCCAAAAGGGCGGCTCGGTCTAACCGCACCGTAATATGTGTTAAGTTGCCCCATGGCCCATCATTTATTTCGTGATACGTTTCTCCGATTGTGCGGACTTTTCTTTCCGGCTCAAAAAGTTACTTTTCCTTTCGACTAAGCGGATTTCTGTTTCCGCCCCAGAATTAAAAAGTCTCGAAAGAATGTACACAAAGGGCAGTTTTTTGCAAGGTGGCAATATGGGATCGGACCATGGAAGATGAATGAATAATATGACATTGACAGGCTAAGGAAAGCAATCAAAGAAGAAGCGCAGACACACAATGCTAAAAGTTTCATTGAAACACGAATGGATTTTTAATTTTCATCATCACCTGATATGAATTAATATCAGGTTGGCTGAAAAGTTTGTAGGCTCACAAAGTAAAACACATTTTCTTGGTAGAATTCATTTATGCATTTATTTATTTATTTATTTTTTACTAAACAGAAATCCCTTCAGGAAATCCCAATTACAGGGGTTCGCCAAATAAAATTAAGAAGTATAATTTCTACTAGTTGTCCTCACAAACATGTTAACTGAAAGCTGAAACAAAAGAAAAAGAATTCCTCAATACAAAAATAATACTGAGATGAACTTCGCCAAAATTGATTTTTAAATTAATAGGGCCCCCGTGAGGGCTACTGGCGCTTGTGTGCAAAAAAGGATCTTGGCGCCCCTTAAGGCATTTTGGATCATGTTTTTTTATTTTTTTTTGAATGTAGGAGGTAGGTAGGAAGGGGCTTGAAGTAAACCAAAAAACTGAACTTTAGAAGTCATATTTGATTGTAGACTAAAATATCAAAATGAAACAAACAGAACAAAATCATAACAGAATAAATTCTTGTTCGCACCCATTTTAAAACATTTACTTAAGTAATGGGATACAGACACGTTGACTCGTTGTTTATAAATACTAGAAAATAACTTAAAACTAAAAATCAAATTTTTAGGAACAAATAACAGAAATATTGCCTAATGTCTATATATATATATATATATATATATATATATATATATATATATATATATATATATATATATATATATATATATATATATATATATATATATATATATATATATATATATATATATAGGGTTTTACCCCGACGAGTTGCCTATATATCTGTTCATGCAATCAAACTGATTTCATGAAAAATATAAATCCACCACCCGGTGATTGATACCATTGCCAGGCAATGATTATAATCAAAACATATCCTGGAATAATTATATATTAGGATAACGTTAAATGTTATGAAACTATATCAATCTACCAGAATATATACATACTATAGCATCATCAGACAATGATATCAATGTACCAACGAGTAGTGTCAGAGGCTTTCTCCCCGGAAAAATCCAGTGTACGGACCTTAGTCAAGTAACACTGAATGTTACTCATTAATAGTTTCCTTTGTGTGAAGTGGTGAACGATCGAATAGAATACTGCTCTGAATATAAATATGACAAAATTGTCAGTTAATTATATTACATTTATATAAACAAATAAATAAAATATGAAATGAGATTCTGAGCAGTATAAACTAAAGAGAAAACCTATGACTTTACCTCATTATTATTTTCGGAAAGAAACCTATGAAGAATATTTGATGACTGTTATCTTTTGTAATATAATAATATCGATGAAATCGCATCGAATAAATGGTTAGTTTCTGGAGAATTGTTCGCTGAAACAGAACTCTTGGCAACTGCGATCTAGGATCAGGTTGTTTTCACGAGGAATTATAGAAAACACATCAACAAACAAAACATAGATGATTCTTGCCGTAGATGTTTCTGTTTTTCAGAAACAGTTTTTCATATATTATCATCTTGCTCAGTCCTTGCTTCAACAGATTATTTAGAAAGACATAATGCCGTCACTAATATTATTCATTTTAATCTAGGAATTAAACCTGACCTAATTCCCAAAAGAAAAAAATTTTACAAATATGAACCTGAGATTATTTGTGAAAATGACAAATATAAACTTTATTTTGATAAAACAATTCTTTGCAACAGAGCTGTAAAACACAATAGACCAGATATCATTCTTACTGATAAACAGAATCAAATAACATCTTTAATTGATATTGCTATACCCGACACACATAATATACAAAATAAATACAACGAAAAAATTTCTAAATATAAGATGCTTGGCGACGAGATTAAAAAATGTGGAAAATGAAGAAAATATTTATTCTACCGATTATTATTTCCACAACAGGTGTTATTCTTAGGAATCTTCACAAAATTATTGAGATTTTGGGTCTGAAGAAAAATTTGTTTGAACAGTTACAAAAGATAACAGTCATCAAATCTTGTAATATTCTTCGTAGGTTTCTTTCCGAAAAAATAATGAGGTAGAGTCATAGGTTTTCTCTTTAGTTTATACTGCTCAGAATCTCATTTCATATTTTATTTATTTGATTATATAAATGTAATATAATTAACTGACAATTTTGTCATATTCATATTCAGAGAAGTATTCTATTCGATCGTTCACCACTTCACACAAAGGAAACTATTAATGAGTAACATTCAGTGTTACTTGACTATGGTCCGTACACTGGATTTTTCCGGCGAGAAAGCCTCTGACACTACTCGTTGGTACATTGATATCATTATCTGATGATGCTATAGTATGTATATATTCTGCTTTCCTCTGCTTTCTTATCCCCTTTTTCGCTAGATATTTGTTTCTGGAATTGAAACTGCTCTGCAATGGCTGATCAGTTTGCTGAGTTATTCAATTATTAGGACACCTGATGTTTGTTTATGGGTGCTCCTCTGAGAGAATAATCTTTGTGAATAATTAATTCATCTGTTAGTGGTGAACACAATACAAACTCAATAAGAAACAGCAATATCCATACAATTTTATTCTTTTTTTTTTGATATAGTTATAAGTTTTGCACTGGTATGATTTCCTTATTCAAACTATGTCTTCTTAGGAACGTTATTAACATATATTTTGACAATATGGGTTTCTTGAATTCCTGTTTCGTCTTCTCATTCTCCTTCTTAACTGACGATAAGCGTCTACCATTTTTTGTGCGCAATAATTGGGATATTGAACTAAATCCAAAAAGAATTCCGATGCTGGCTGCAAGAGAAATCAAATTATACATCTTTCTTGAAGGGTAATGAATACTCACTTGTAGATCTGGCAAAAACGGTTCCAGAAAATTCGTAACTATATAAATTTTCGCACAAAGACTGGCGGTTTCGAAAAATGAGCAGATTATCAGGTAGCAAAACCACATGCAGCATCCGACTATTTTAAAATATTGTGCCAGCATAATTTGATGCAACCCATTGAGGTATGTTCATGAAAATATCGTATAGAAAGGAAGGGATATGTTTTTGAAAAGAAAAGATTACAGGAAATTTTGACATGTAATGAGGTTTTTACTTGACGTTAACGTGTCAAATCAACGTTATAACGTGTCAAGGCAAATTGATAAGTCGCAAGATTTGAATTGAATGGAAAACACAGTTTTATGACTTTTGATTGTTAGTTTTTTGCTGATTCTTAGAGTACATAGGATAGGATTGTTAATGGAAGAACCCATCGGGCAAATAACCTCCAAGGCTCGTACTATTACTCGTTTCGGATGAAGTACTCGATTCTAGATGGCGCCACCTGTATAGCATGACAAGGGATCTATTCAAACGAGTTAAGACGCGCAACTGTTGCAGATGAAGAATTTACTTGTGGTTAGCCAGTGTTGAAATGAAGTTTAATTATATCGATCGAGATGTCCGAGAGGTGGTAAGTAAATTCTTTCATTTTTGTAGAGTATGATTTCATTTCATCTAATATTTGAGTTCAATAGAGTCAACCGAATATTTCCATCTGGATAACCTCATTTTTTTTTCATACTCCGCTAAATACAAGACAATATAAAAAGCTGTCCTTTTGAAAAGACAGTAGGTTCATCGACTACTCAATTAGAATATTTTTGTTTCAGGTACAAAGATGATCGTCTTAGACCTTTAACGTTAGCTGAAATAATGCCATAGATCGAACAAATTGAGAATGAGGTTCCAGAAGAAATAGCAATTTTTCCTTCTGAGAACGCCAATGGTGACTGCGATACAGTTGAAGACTCTGGAGATGATAACACCGTCTTATTGGACAATACCGGGAACTCAACTCAGAGCTCCTGCTGAAGTACGGATGCAAACTGACTGGGATAGCGACGATACTAAACCTCCCTCAGAGTTTGTAGAACGAAGACTAAAACTTCTGAAAACTTTCGATTAGAAAGAAAGTGATTTGGACTTGGAAAAGTCGCCTCTGCCGCAATGGACACCAATATAATCGGCGGATAACAATCTTTCACCAGCTGCTACGTTCAAGTTATTCTTCGATGAGAGTGATCGATCTTATTCTTCAATTCTCAAACACGTTCGCTCAGAAGAAGAATCATGCAGGGGATATCACAAGAATTGAGTTACTTTGTTTTATTGGAGTTCTATTGCTTAGTGGCTATGTACTTCTTCCACGGAAAAAGATGTTCTGGCAGAATAGGGATGATACCAATAATAAAATAGTATGTGAAGCTATTTCGCGTGATAGATTCAAGCATATAACGAGCACTGCAATGACCATATTTTGGACATCACAGTGGAAAGCAATTCATACAAAAAAACCTACCAGATGGATTGGTGCTCAGACTAGGTTATATAGTTCATTTTGACCCATACCAAGGTTCTTCAAGTACGTTGCCAGATAAGTACAAACATATGGGTCTTGGCGCATCAGTAAATTTACAATATACAGATATATTGAAAAATATGCCCCTTGAAGGATTTCATTTATACTTTGACCAATACTTCACTCGTTACCACCGTAATAATAAGGCCTGAGCGCTCGGACCGCACCGTCTCGCTAGTAGTCATAACGCGTTAGCTCGATACTCTACCCAGCCGGGCGTTCGTAGGCGCTTCAACTATTATAAACATGGAAAACATTAATTTTTTTGGGTTTTTATTTTTTTATTTTTAGTTTTCAGTGATTCTTATTTTGAAAAACCATTAGCACAAAAGACTTAGATTGCCTGGGAAAATATAGAAAAGAACATATTCAAGAGACTCAGATACTTATTTATTCGATACTGTATCCAATTTCCTTTTTTGTTCTTTCCCAATCTATCATTTGTTTTCTCGCAATAATTCTTCAAAAGAGCATTCGTTGTACCTATTATAATTAGTTTCAAAATATATTCCTTAAGCAGGAAACCTATAGTTTCCGATTTCATTTGTCATCCAATAATTGAAAACAAAACTCACAAAAAATCCTTCTTGAAATTGAGTTTCAAGAATTCATCCCCGAAATTTTCAATTAATTTCTTGAATAAAACGTAGTTAACTAAAACCGAACGAACTACAATATCGTGTGGAAAAGATAGACCTCCACGGCTCAAATTTTTTATCAAATTATAACTTTCTTCCACAACCATTTCCTCGTCGAACACTCATTCTGATTTACAAAAGTCACATTCAATTTTTCGTATTACCTTATTGGTTCAATATCCTGCCAAATAAGTAACAACTGGCATCTCAATTGAACTTTTTCGAAATTGTTTTCGTCAAGATGAATATCTGGCTGAAAGGAATTATCACAAAATTTCTGTTCTTCATGACAATTGTCTTAATTTTCCGAAAAGCTAGTTATAGAAATATTGCCAACATTTTGAGACGTTAATGATAAAAGCGATTGAATTCTCAGTTTTCTTCAGATTCGTATAACTGCCTTATCGAAATATGATAGTTACCACCGGATATTTGTCTATATTTTCCGAACCTATGTTCCAAAAAGTTTGTCTGAAATTTCCCCAACAAAACATAGTTCATGTTGAGTTCTTCAAAACAATACTGAATAACTTCTATCATGCCATGTAGAGTATGCGATAATGGTGTATGAGTTTGAGGAGTAAGTTTATGGGGAAAATCAGAAGATTTCCAACAATCCAGCCAATTGATCATATCGCTCAAAAATGTCAATTTGATATCATCTGGATTTAGAAGCTATTGGCATTTGCAGTTCGTGTCTGAGTCTCTATCCTTTCATCACATTTACGATTTTCCACCATATAAATATTTATAAAATCCGCTGTTCCTGATGAATGTTCTAAATTACTTCAAAATTTCAATAGAGCTTCTGTAACAATTGGACTGAAATTTTTCAAAGCTAACATTACATTTTAGCGTTCGAAACTACTAGGAAATAATGCCTTAAGTGATAAAGAATATACAAATTTCAAAAGTTTGTCTAATTTATGTAATTGTATGAGTGAATTGAAGTTGGCTATTTTCTTTTCACCGGTCTCAAAATCTGGAAACGTTAAAGTCTTATCACTTTTAGGATTTAGCCAATTATTTCTAATACATTCAAGTATGTGAACTGAGAGAATAAAAAAAGAGTGGTCTTTTATTATCCGATGGATAAGGATAAACTATGCTATTGCTATGTCAAATTTATAATAGACGCGAATTATTCGGTAAACACACAGCACTATACTGTATCCTGATGTCTTATAAATGCATTACTACACAAATTAATCACTAGAAACACTTATTTTTGGATGAAATGCCGAAAACAAAAGGACATGCACCGGCTTTTCGATTACACTGTGCCACCTGTTGTGCTTTCGTTTCGCATGCTTGTTATGACTACTAGAGATGTGTGACTTTATGATACGTCGTAGCGCTCAGGCTTATTATTACGGTGGTAACGCTTCGCCTTACTTTCGTTGCTCAAAGAATTGAAATTGAGCGACTTACAAGTTACTGGAACGCTGAGGGAAAACCGAATCCCTCATCACCCCTATCTAGTTCAAGTGTACTAAAAAAAAAGATTGAAGTTATTTTGAGCATACTTAGGCGGATGACGAAATCATCTTCACCAAATGGAACGACAACAATGTTGTGAATGTAGCATCAAATGTTTCAACAGTGTTTCCGGTAAATAGAGCGAAGAGGTTTTCCCAATCTGAGAAGAAATATATTTATATAGATCAACCAGGCTTGGTGAAATCTTACAATGAAAATATGGGAGGGGTGAACCGTGGCTGAAAACAAATCGTCTTTTGGCGAACCAGCCTTCTTCCGAATATGTCAAAACTCAAAAATTATCACACATTTGTATTGAGAATCAAAAGAGCTTTCCAATGAGGTATCACTCGACCTATCTTCTTAGGGGTTGATGTAAAATAAAACCACCGTGTGTTATAAGATGTCCCCCTTCAGACAAAAATTGATTTTTTTCTGCTTTTTGTCCAGAAAGGAATAGTTTAGCAGTTATTGAGTCTTTTCGTTTTTGTTGCCCCACATGTAATTCAATAATTTCTGTTAGAGGAACTTTGCTTTAATGAAGCTGTTGAATTGGTGATTGATTTTTTCACAGCTTAAATTTCATTCGGATTTGGGAAAAATTAGCCTCAGGCATCTTTCACGTATCCAGTTTCCATTACGTTTATAATGACTTCATTATCCCAGAGAAATCGGTTGAATATAAAGTCTAATGCCTTGAACTATGACAAATTCCGTTTTATTCTTCTCTTAACGTTCGTTCGTCTTGAGACCATACGCAGGAAATTAAGTTTTCAGCGATTCAGACTTGCCAACTGCCTGTTTACCACACATCTTAAATCACAAAATACCAAGAACAAAGAATATAAAACCCCGTGAATATGATCTTTACAGTCAACGTAAATTACTCTCATTACTTCTTGTTATTAGCGTAACGGAGCTATTGGTTGAGCGGCTTATGAATTTCAAGAATTAGACTGCGAACTTCCAACCTTTTCTCTGAGGGAAATTCAAGAACGTATTTCATCGGACCGCTGTATTGTTCTAGACACTGATCGGTTTTTGCATTCTTCTTTACCTACTTTGTTTCACTTGAACTACGGCAACAATGAACATAAGAGCTTTGGATCTTGTTTACAGCCAAAGGAGATTTGTAAAAATGTAACAAGGGATGCATTTCAAATTAACTCGGAAACGTGTTCATCCTTCAATTCAATTTGAATGAGTGAAGGCACTTTTGTGTCTCCTCTCGTTTCAGCAAATATCTAGTCCTTCAGCCATCCAAACTAGGGCTCAAGTCGAAATTCAAGTCGTCAAGCTTTTTTTCACAAATGCTCGAAAACTGAAGCTTCTTGAGTATCAAAACTTGAAAACTTCCTCTTATATAGGGAGTAACATAATAGTATGTCACAACTTGAGGGGGTAAATCTACGTGCAATTGAAAGAAAAAAAGTTCATATAAACATAGGTCCGCAAAGCTTCGTTACGGTGCCACAGGGTGTTTTTTCTTCAAAACTCCTGCAGTTTTTGAGATATTCAGCCCAAATTTGGAATGCAAGCTATTCTTTACAGCCTCTATCATTACACGTCCTGAATTTCAACTGGAATTTACAAGGTGTTTTCTTTTCCGAGGCCATGTCTCATTTTGCCCTTTCGAACTTTTTTGTAGTACGCCGCTGATCAGCGTACAATCAATTTTCGTCATCTTCGTTCAATTTGGAAACTTTTTTGACTCCTGTATTTTTTCCGTATCTCCAACCGTTTTCGAGTGAAAAATTATTGAATTTGAATTATTTGAATTTCATGTTATTCGCTAAATAAAAAAAATATAAATACTCGATAGGTATGCCCAAAATTTGCTTTTATTTTGATAGCTCGTCTTCTGAGACTCAACTTGTACTTATTCAATATCAAACTAAAAAAAGAACAATTAAAAACTAAATAAATTGCTGGAAGTATCCTCCACCTGCAAGAATACAGGCCCCTGTCCTTCTTCGCATATTATCACACACTCTTTGAAATATTTCTGGGGTATTTCTTATCGTGTCACAAGAGGTTAATATTCGATTTCTCGATTCTTCTACAGTGTTTACTGGAGTGGTATAAACTAAACTTTTAAGATATCCCCATAAAAAAAGTCTAAACTATTTAAGTCTGGAGACCTAGGACGCCATGGTTCTGGCCCACCCCGACCTATCCATCGGTTGTTGAATGTATTATTCAAGAATTCCCTAGCTTCTCCACTGAAATGTGCTGGTGCCCCGTCATGCATGAACCACATTATATTTCTCACCAAAAGTGGCACATCCTCGAGCAATAAAGGTAACTCCTCCTCAAGAAATTGCCGATAACCGGGACCGTTTAGTCTGTTAGGTAATAAACATGGCCAAATCAAACGGTTTCCAATTATTCTGATCCACACATTTAGTGAGAATTGTTCTTGATGATGAGATTCTTCAATCAAATGGGGGTTTCCTCAGCCCAATAATGATTATTGTGAAAATATGTGATAGTAGTTCTCGAAAAGTTAGCTTCGTCTGTGAACATTATTTCACTATCAAAATGAGCATTCTCACTAATTTCATCCAAAAACCATCGGCAGAAATTCAGTCTTGAAGGAAAATTTCGAGAAAGTAGAGGACAGGTTGAATATGAAACGGGTACAATAAGAAGTCGTGGAGATTCCTCCAAACTAGAACATGTGAAATATTCAACTGATTTCCAATTTTTCTTGAACTCACATGAGGATTCAAATCAATACAATTCAAAACTGCTTCTTCAATATCCGGAGTTCTCATAGTTTGAGTTGCACCTTCTGAATGATTATTTGCAGTAAAAGTACCAGTTTCCCTCAACCTCTGTGGATATTTGAAAATGTTCGCCTGTCTGGTGTTTATCGATTTGGAAAGCGCATCTGATATAATTGCCTAGCTTCTGTTGTGTTTCCATCAGCCAGACTGTACATGTAATGGATATCAGCCAATTCGGCGTTAGTAAAATTAGCCATTTTTTCTTACAGCAATGACTTCAAAAGTCTTGAAACTAATTGTTAATTTAATAAACAATTCGAGCAGACACTGGTTCAACTTCAGCAACTGTCAAAACAAATAAATCAAAAAATCAAAGCCTACTAGTATTTTTTTTAATTAGAAGCGCTTTCATTTCAGCGAATGCATATAATCGTTTAATAATTTTTTGCTCGAGAACGGTTGGAGATACCAAAGAATTACAGGTGTCAAAGAAGTTTCTAAATTGAACGAAGATGACGAAAATTGATTGTACGCTGATCACTGGCGTACTGCAAAAAAGTTTGAAAAGGCAAAAGAAGACATGGCTCCGGAAAAGAAAACATCTTTTAGATTCTAGTTAAAATTTAGGACGTGTTATGATGGAGGCTGTAAAAAATAGCTTGAATTCCAAATTTGGAAGAAAATAACAATTTTTTCCGGAAATTTAAACACCACGTAGCTCCGTAACGAAGCTATTGCGGACCTATGTTTAAAGGAACTTTTTTTCTTAAAATTGCACGTAGAGTTACCCAATCAAGTTGTAACATACTATTATTTAACACCCTGTATAAGTAAACCTTCTGGCTCTATATCCAATAGTATTATACAAAAAAAGGCGGTTATTTTCCAGTAAAAATTGAGAAACAATTACGGTGTGAAGTTTGTCATTTCAATACACGTTGGAGATGTGTCCAATGCAATGTTACTTTATTGATTGTAACAAAACTGTTTTGAATTATATCACAAGTTCTCTCAGTGGGATTGATTTATTTTCATGTTTATGTTTTAACTTTACTTCTTTGATATTAAAAATGTGGAAAAATTCATGATTCAATTGAAAAAATTCCATGGGATCAAATGGGTTAAAAGACATCTCTCGTAGTTTCATATTACCTAACTTCAATAGAATTCGAGTCCAATTATGGACCCAAGTACTCTCAATGAGGAGACCTATCGCCGCTTCTATAGTGAGTAGTTGTTGATGGCCTCTTAGAAAGACTGAACAACGCTGGCTTCAACGCACAAGGTTATGCGGATGATCTAGTTATCATCATTAGGGGAAAGCATGATGGAATCTTATCGAACCTGATGCAAAAAGTGCTTAACATCGAAAATGAATGAGGTGCTGAAGAGGGGCTTAGCATCCATCCAGACAAAACCATTTTAATTCCATTCACAATACGGAGAAAGTTGAAATCAATTTTCGTCATCTTCGTTCAATTTGGAAACTTTTTCGACACCTGTAATTTTTTCGTATCTCCAACCGTTTTCGAGTGAGAAATTATTGAATTTGAATTATTTGAATTGTATGTTATTCGCTAAATAAAAAAAAATATAAATACTCGATAGGTATGCCCAAAATTTGCTTTTATTTTGATAGCTCGTCTTCTGAGACTCAACTTATACTTATTCAATATCAAACTAAAAAAAGAACAATTAAAAACTAAATAAATTGCTGGAAGTATCCTCCACCTGCAAGAATACAGGCCCCTGTCCTTCTTCGCATATTATCACACACTCTTTGAAATATTTCTGGGGTATTTCTTATCGTGTCACAAGAGGTTAATATTCGATTTCTCGATTCTTCTACAGTGTTTACTGGAGTGGTATAAACTAAACTTTTAAGATATCCCCATAAAAAAAGTCTAAACTATTTAAGTCTGGAGACCTAGGACGCCATGGTTCTGGCCCACCCCGACCTATCCATCGGTTGTTGAATGTATTATTCAAGAATTCCCTAGCTTCTCCACTGAAATGTGCTGGTGCCCCGTCATGCATGAACCACATTATATTTCTCACCAAAAGTGGCACATCCTCGAGCAATAAAGGTAACTCCTCCTCAAGAAATTGCCGATAACCGGGACCGTTTAGTCTGTTAGGTAATAAACATGGCCAAATCAAACGGTTTCCAATTATTCTGACCCACACATTTAGTGAGAATTGTTCTTGATGATGAGATTCTTCAATCAAATGGGGGTTTCCTCAGCTCAATAATGATTATTGTGAAAATTTGTGATAGTAGTTCTCGAAAAGTTAGCATCGTTTGTCAACATTATTATATTATCAAAATGAGCATTACCTCTAATTTTATCTAAGAACCATCGGCAGAAATTCAGTCTTGAAGGAAAATCTCAAGGAAGTAGAGTTTGAACGGGTTGAATATGAAACGGATACAATAAAAAATCGTGGAGAATCCTCCAAACTAGAACATGTGAAATGTTCAACTGATTTCCAATTCTTCTTGTATCCACATAAAGATTCAAATCAATACAATTTAAAACTGCTTCCTCAATATCTGGAGTTCTCACAGTTTGAGTTGCACCTTTTAAATGATTATTTGCAGTAAAAGTACCAGTTTCCCTCAACCTTCTGTAGATATTTGAAAATGTTCACCTGTCTGGTGTTACTCGATTTAGAAAGCGCACCTGATATTATCGCCTAGCTTCTGTTATGTTTCCGTCAGCCAGACCGTACATAGACTAGATATCGGCCAATTCGGCGTTAGTGAAATTAGCCATTTTTTCTTAAAGCAATAACTTCGAAAGTCTTAAAACTAGGCGTTAATTTAGTAAACAAATCGATTAGACACTGGTTCAACTTTAGCAACTGACAAAATAAATAAATAAATGAAGAAATTCAAAGCCTATTAGTCATTTTTTAAATTAGAAGTGCTTTCAATTCAGAAAATGCATACAACGTTTAATAATTTTTTGCTCGAGAAAATGAGATATGAGAAAATTACAACTAATCGTTAATTTAATGAATAACTCGAGCTGACACTAGTTTCAACTAGCAACCAAACCCTACTAGTCATTTTTTTAATTAAAAGTGCTTTCAATTCAGCGAATGCATACAATCGTTCAATAAATTTTTGCTCGAGAACGGTCGGAGTTACGAAAAAATTACAAGTGTCAAAAAAATTTCTAAATGACGAAGATGACGAAAATTGATTGTACGCTGATCAGTGACGTACTTCAAAAAAGTTTGAAAGGGCAAAAGAAGGCATGGCTCCAGAAAAGAAAACACCTTGTAGATTCTAGTTAAAATTTAGGTAGTGTAATGATGGAGGCTGTGAAAAATAGCTTGCATTCCAAATTTGGGCTGAATATCTGAAAAACTGCAGGAGTTTTGATGAAAAAACCAATTTTGTCAGGAAATTTCAACACCCTGTAGCTCCGTAACGAAGCTTTTGCGGACCTATGTTTATGTGAACCTTTTTGCTCAAAATTGCACGTAGATTTACCCCTCGAGTTGTTACATATTATTACGTAATACCCTGTATTCAATAAGAACGAGAATGAAGGTTTGAATACCTGATACTGTATATTTGTTCAAGAAATATCTGAAAAGATTTCATGAAGTTGTTGAAGGAAACAAATACATAACAAGAATAACAGTGAAAGTGAAAAATATAGTTTCAAATAGAATCATTGATAAATTTTTTATAAAACAACTTAAATTAAACTTCTGTGAAAATAAAAGAAATACCTAGATTGAAATACTTTCCACCAAATTTTCGGCATATTCGACGGGAAATGCTCTCCAAATGTGTCGAATTTCTCGAGAAAGCTGTTTGAGAGTGTGGTGGGTCTTCCTCGAAGCTTGTGCTTCATACAGGTCCAGACATTCTCAATGAGATTGATATCAGGTGATTGTGCAGGCCAGTGCAAGGTGGCATTCTTCGCTTTTCCAGTCGGTACAGAGGCGGCTGCGATGCTTGGGTTTATTGTCCTCCAGCAGGATCCAGTCCTCGTTTTTCATCAAAAATTAACTTTCGGCATTCGGTGTTAAAGCTTTTTTGTAAATCTTGATCGTCCCAGCAGCACTCAGGTTCTCGGCAAAGAGGTACAAAGTCCTGAAACCCTTTTTCGAAAAGCATCGCTAAAAATGAATTTTTATGGGATGATTGACGGTACGCTGGACAAAATTACTCGAGGAGGAAGACCAAGCCTGTGGTACCATTACGTAACCCCAAATGGAGAAAATTACGTTATTTCAATCACAATCAATGTTTTCTGTTGCACAAGCTAGGCGTTTAGTACTGTGCTTTTAAGACAACATCGGTTTCTTCATTGCGGATGGATTTTGAGAGGGTTTTCACTGTGACAACCAAAATAGGAAGCAGTTTACCAGAAGAATTGAGGAATATAGGAATATAGAGAGCAAGTTTTCATTTCATCTAGCTCATTTGAGGTTAGTTTATATATATTTTTTAATAGTCTAAGATCCGGCTGCAAAATTAATACATGAAAAATGTAGATAGTCAAAAGCTAATTTTTAAGTATTCTGATAGATTGGGAATTCATTTTTCATAAGGTGCCAATTAAAATTACCCGCCAATGTTATTAATTAATCCATTAATGATCAATTTTAGTTAAAAATTTCGTTAATATCTTATGGAAATAAAACCTACACCACTTCTTAACAGTGTAATTGTAAAATGTGTAACGTCACAGTTGCAGCTGATTGCTTACCCGTAACCTCTTCGCAGCCAGGTGTAAACAGGTATGATTTTAATACAACTTTTCGTTCATGATGTATATTAATTTCGTTCGTGCCACGTTGAAGCTGATTTTTTCTGTATTTAATGCTATATAGCTGCTTGTAAAGAAAAACCCGCAAATTGAAGTTTCCTGCCCTTAAAGATGCTAGGTACTGAAAATAAAGTGACAGAGAGTGAGTGCGTGACGTTACTTGTTAGACGAGGATGCTAAATGTCAGCTGTACTCGTTTTCGAGCCATTGCGCATGCCTCAACAGGTAGGGTTCTCAGTCAAGCAGCTGAGCTACGGCTTATGTTTATTGGAAATTCTAACCACATTGTTTTGGAGCTCGTGGATACTTATTGTTTTTGTCTTATAAATATATTGTTTTTGTCTTATAAATATTGACATAATATTACTCTTGTTTATGCAAAGCTAAAATTTACAAAATGCCTAAGTGTTTTTGTGTACTAAATCCAACAATGTACTTCAATTTAGTAATGCATCGTTCAGAAAATGTTTTTCAATGTTGTTATTTCGCCGAAAAAAAAATATAAGTATCATGACATAATATTGACTGTGAATTCTACGGATTACTATGGTTATCATACTGAGTGTCTTAAAAAGTGACTGTTCTAAAGCAAAAGATAAAGACGAGTTTGAAGAATTTTGAAAAACTCAAACTGTAAGTAAAAATTTTTATTTAACTCATGTATTATCTAGAATAGTAGTGTATGAATATATATGACTGTGAATGTGGCAGATGTAAATTAATACTTAGTATAAAGAACACTCAGACAATTGCAGAATCTATATCTTTTCAATAAATAATTATTCATTATGCAGTTGTCTATTTTCAATCATAAACAATTAATTTATTTCTATTATATTAATATTTGTATAACTTATAGGTACCAAAGTATGACATTTTTTAGGCAGGTAGAATTTATCAGGTAGTCGAACCTTTTAAGTATTATTTAATACGTAGTAAGAATGAATACAATCACAGAAATTCTCTATTTACTATACTATATATTTTACTACATCAATTGAAAAAATTCAAATTAAATTTTTATTGTATATACATACGATATTTTTTCAATTTTTAATATACGTTTTCTTCATTATCGTAAACTCCGAAAATAAATTATTGTTCTGTAGATTTATAAAATTAACATTTTCACTTCATTCTATCAATCAAAATAATAAATCTAAAAATTAAGTTATAACGCAGTATTTTTGTCAATTACAGATTCCAAGTTTACCTTTACAAGAATGCATGCAATAAAATGTACGGCTCGAAACATAAAAAAATGAGAAATTTATAAAAATATCAAAGGTTTTGACTCTACTCATATTATGCCATGTTGGAAATCTCTACATCAAAAATGTTGAGGACTATTTATGTGAATTCTATGTGGTTGAGTGCTACTGATCCAGATTGCATCAAGTTTAGTGCAGAGAATAACGGCTGGTTAGTGTTGGATGGTTTTCTTAAGCCAACATGGTTTGAAGGAGATGCAACACCTGTAGAGGTAGAGAGTGTCATAGTAGGTAATTCTCAGGACAGATCTGCTGACAACGAAGAAGACTCTGATATTAGTAGCGACGAAATTGATAGCAGCGATGAAAGTGACAGTAGCGGGGAATCTGATTTTAATAAGTGACAGGAAACGAAATTTTATAATTTTTAATAATTTGGCTATTTTTCTATCTGACACTCCTATTTGTTTTGTATAAAACGTTCATTATTCTGTAACTTATTATTATAACTCAATAATTATCGTCCGTTAATTTACTGTAATTTATAAGTGACTGTATTGAAATTATTAATGAAGTCAACGTTTGCTCAAACACTACCTACATAATAACATTTTCTTTGTCATAATTAATCAATGTATTATTTTTGATAAGTATAGTCTTTCAATTTTATTTAAAAAATAAATTAGATTTTTTACTTTAAAATCAAAGTTTTGTCATCATGTGTGGTTTTGAAAACAACTAAACTAAAATTCATGAAATCCAATTTTTTACAAAGTACGTATCTAAGTTTGTTTTATTATTATTATTATTATTTTAATTTTATTATTATCGTTTGATATGTTAAAGTTTTTTGGAGCATTTAAATAGAATCGTAGTTATTACTACTTAGACAGTTGGTTGAGAACCCTATCTGTTGAGGCATGCGCAATGGCTCGAAAAACGAGTACAGCTGACATTTAGCATCCTCGTCTAACAAGTAACGTCACGCACTCACTCTCTGTCACTTTATTTTCAGTACCTAGCATCTTTAAGGGCAGGAAACTTCAATTTGCGGGTTTTTCTTTACAAGCAGCTATATAGCATTAAATACAGAAAAAAATCAGCTTCAACGTGGCACGAACGAAATTAATATACATCATGAACGAAAAGTTGTATTAAAATCATACCTGTTTACACCTGGCTGCGAAGAGGTTACGGGTAAGCAATCAGCTGCAACTGTGACGTTACACATTTTACAATTACACTGTTAAGAAGTGGTGTAGGTTTTATTTCCATAAGATATTAACGAAATTTTTAAATAAAATTGATCATTAATGGATTAATTAATAACATTGGCGGGTAATTTTAATTGGCACCTTATGAAAATGAACTCCCCAATCTATCAGAATACTTAAAAATTAGCTTTTGACTATCTACATTTTTCATGTATTAATTTTGCAGCCGGATCTCATACTATAAATATTGAATCATTACCAAGTTGCTCTAAAGGCTTAAGAATGTTAGCATTTTAGAAGTCTTGACAGAAATAGGCGGACAACGAAATGATCTCGAAATACTGAATGCTAAGAGTCTCGATATTTCATCTAAACCAGCTCCAAGCAAACTTGAAAATTCTTTGATTCCCGATCATAGAACATCGTACGTTTGATCCGACATCGAAATGACAATGGCGACTTGTGTGGGCTCGAATACCTGTCTAATTGAGCAGCGGGACGCCGCACTTTCTGTGCCTCTATGCCGTGATTAATGTTCTATGGACGGGAACGGAAATGGGCAGCAGCTTTGGTGCGACAGAGAACGCGTCTCACTTACTCGATTGCGCTTTTGTAGAGCCACGTCTGTGACTTGTGAATATTTTGGTCGTTATCTCGAGATTGTTATTTATTTTACGTTCTAATAAATATCATTCTTTACTCGTCATCGCCTTTATGCGGCTTTTACGATTGAGGTTATAGATGGTTGATACACGCACAGACACTCGGGAAGTTTAACGAGTTGTTGGATGCGTTTCTGTGGTTGGAAATGTCATTTTATGTGTAATATTTTCTTCCGTATGTTAACAATATTAAATTTGTTTCAATTTTTATGATTTCTAGTGTGGCCATTATTCTCGAGATTTACATCGGCGAGAAATACTACAAGATGCATTCAAAATATGAATATTGCTGATAAAGTGAAGTATTCACTGAAATTTTGTTGCAACTGTTTCAAATTATGAATATTCCTCTTGTATGTACAGTGAATCTTCAATATAATCTCAAACAATCTCAATGAAAGGTGTTCAGTGAGTCGAGATGACCATGTCACTGGACCTCTAGTCCCTATCGAATTATTATTAATAATTCTTTTATCAGACTACAAAAATTGAAACCAACTGACCTCCCCAAGCGGCTAAATTTCTGTGAAAATTTATTAATTCGGCTTCAAGAAGATGAGACAATTCTGCAAAAATTATATGGTCTGATGAAGCCAAGTTAGTAGAATAACTAACAGGAGAAATCGACATTTTTTGGGTCACAGAAAATCCACATTTCATTGAGGTTATTGATTTCCAAAATAAATTCAGCGTGAAAGTTTTTGCAATTTTAATGAATGATTGGCTTATCACATTTATGAGGAAAATCTTAATGGACAAAGATACCTGGAAATTTTGAGAGGAACATTAGCAAATTTTTTAGATGGATTACCCCTTAACATTCTGAGAGATTGCTATTACCAAATGGATGGTGCACCAGCACATAAAACACGAGCTGCAGATCAGCAGCTAACAGAAATGTTCGAGGATAGATGGTGGGGTAATTAAGAACCAAATATGGCCTCCGTGTTCTCCGGACCTGACGCCCCTTGATTTTTATTTATGGGGCGAAATCAAGAGTGAAGTGTATCTTATTCCTGTAAGTGAAGAAGAGTTACTAAAGCGCATTCATAATGCTTTTCGTAATATAGATCCTGAGGAAACTAGGAGGGCAACTCATCATGTTCATATACGAGCTGTCAAGTGTATGATGTTTGCTATCATTTATTCGTATTAATGTAATTATCTTCGATGATTGGTTTTCGCTTAGTTCCAACAATTTTTATTCATCCGAATTGTGGAAAATTGCTTCTAATGCCTCGAAATTTTATTTTACTCATAGACGGTAAATTTGGAAATTGATTATTGAATTGCCTGCAATTTCTACCTACTACTTTTTGACATTCTAAAATGAATTAAAAGAAGATTAAATATATTTTCGTTCGAATAACCAGTGGTTTTATGCCAAATGTGTTGTATTTTTTGGATATTTTCAATCTGAAATAACGAAAATTCTTGTTGAAATATCAAATTCGAATGAACGAAGTGACAAGTACATTAATTTTAGGCACCTGTCATGTGAGCGTAGCCAGTTCAGTTACTTGATTCAAATATTTCAAAGCATTCTCTGTTAGTTCTTGCAAAATCATCAAAATTCAATATATTCCCAAATATATATATATATATATATATATATATATATATATATATATATATATATATATATATATATATATATATATATATATACAGATATCCACCGGACCGTCCGTTAAAAACTTTTCAAGTTCCAATTACAATATCAAGCTGACATTTTATACGCGGCCATAACTAGCGATTTCCAATTGAGGTGAAATATTTTCGTAGTGATACCATTTCCGGTTATGCCGGAAGTGGGTCATCACTTTGTTATTTCAAATGGCAATCTACCTTTTTTATTATACATCTAGAACCGACATTTGAGCAAGGCATAAAATACCCTAGCTGTTGGCACTTATCTGTCAAAACTTTTGACAGATTTAATTATTTTTGTTATAAACTCGATTTTTGAGGAACATTTGAAAAAATTGTAGCTCGTAGATCTTTTGCACTACAGACACAATTTTTACTTGGGTGGATATATATATACAGTGTGTTCCAACGAAAATTTGACCCCCTATAACTCCGAAATGAGTAACATTAGCGAAAACACCAAGACACGTCGATTTTTGTTTCGAGGGGAGCATTTTTCGAAATAATTCGAAACTTGTCAGATCAACCCCTACCCCAGCAACCCTAATTTCGAAATTCATCATAGGAATAAGGGTCGAGTGGCACCTTACTGTAAAGGTCTGTCAATTCTCCATTCTGATTTGTCATTTTAGAATTTTAAATTAACATACAGGGTGTCCCAACCGAGGGTAAAGTTGAATTCCTGCAAATCCCAAATACTAAATGAAATCGATTTATTTTGGCATAATGCAAGCGCAGGTTTATGCTCGGTCTAGAAAAACGACCTACACTTGTGAATTTGGAGTTGGTGCAATCAACCCCTATTTCCAGCATCCCCAACTCAAAAATCATTCGATCGAAAATAGGTCAAGTGGCACCTCGTTGGAAAGGTATTTCAATTTTCTCTTCGAATTTGGTATTTTCGAAATTCAGAATCAGCATACAGGGTGTCCCGGAGCAGGAACACTGAAAACCCAAATAACTTTTGAAACTGGTTCATTTCGGTATAATACGAGAACATGTTTATGTTTGATTCGAGAATAAGACTCTCATGCGTGAATATGGAATTTTTGCAATCAATCTCTTCCATTCAGCATCCCCAACTCAAAAAATCATACAAGTGATTACAGGTTGAGTGGCAAAGTTCCAGAAAGATTTTTCTATTTTCTGAATCACTGAGGCATTGGTTTCAGTTTGGCAATCGAGGTTTTCTGGCGTGAGGATCAGGATGAGGGATGATGGAGAAACTGATTGGATGCTCATCTAAACAGGAAAACGAGATTTATTGAACTTGTATTCAATTGAAAACAAAAACTAACTTGATTATTACGACAATTGTTCAAAATGACCTCCGCCCACCTCCATACAGTTATACAGACGATTTTCGAACTCTCTTCTCACATTAGCGAAAACTTCAGGAGTCAAAAGTCGGCATTCTGTGAAAATCCTCATCCGCAGCTCCTCCAGGTTTTCTGGTCTTGTGGCATTAACTTTAGATTTTAGATGGCCCCACAAAAAAATCTAGGGATTTAAATCTGGTGACCTGGCTGGCCACTCAACAGGTCCTCTTCTACCAATCCACCTTCCTGGGAAATTTTCGTCTAAATATTGGCGCACCTGAGCATCATAATGCGGAGGAGCACCGTCTTGTTGAAAACGCATTTCGTCCTCAGAAAGAGTTGGATCGTTCTGTAAAATTTCTGTCAATCTAGGATGTATGTGTTCCTCTAACAACTGTAGGTAGCCATTTCCATTCAGATTACCCTCAATAAAGAAAGGCCCAACTAGATGATTGCCAAAATTCCTGCCCAAACGTTCAACTTCTGAGGCCTTTGCGTGTGGGCCTCTCTAAACCAATGAGGATTCTGTGTGTCCCAATATCGACAATTATGTCTATTCACTTCACCACTGAGCATAAAGGTGCTTTCATCAGAAAAACAGATGTTATTCAGAAAATTTGGATTAGCGTTTAGGTTTTCACTTAGATTTTCACAAAACTGTAAACGACGATCTGGATCATCTTCGTTTATTTCATGCACTAATTTTACCTTGTAGGGTGAAATTTGTGATGTTTCACGATTCTATGAACAGTTGTAGCTGATACACCAGTCAGACGAGATAGTTTTCTGATCGAAGTAGTATTCTCCATTTGTAGATGACCCACTACTGCCACTTCCGTTGCCTCATTTCTGACAGGACATGCCACTTCATGTTTTTGTTTGCCACCGAACCCGTAGCTAGGAATTTGTCAACCAAATATTTAACGTACTGGTGACTGACTCTTTCTCTTTCAGGATGGTTCCTATCGAATATCCTTGCCGTTTCTTTGGCACAACTGTTATTTCGAAAATACGTCGATACAATTTCGACCCTTTCCTCAGTGGAATAAACCATTTTCAGATTAATTTCAACTGACGAACAACAACAATAATGAGGAACTGATCTGAATAATAATAATATTTCATTGCAAAATGAGAAATAACAGATGACTGCACGCCAGATGGAAATGAAAAAATGTGAACATTTTCAATGCAGAAATCAGCTTTATTTCTTCGTAATTGATGCTCAACACATCGTACCCCAATACTTTTAACAGTTTCGAATTAATTTTAGTTGATAATTTCAAATGACGATATTGAATTTTTCGAAAGCGACATCCTGTATGGAGAGCCGAACTGAATGAAATGCTTTAATCATTCTGGAATTCAAAAACCTTTCTGAAGATATGCCACTTGAATTATTTGTATGATTTTCAAGTTGGGGATGCTGAATGGAAGGGGTTGATTGCAAAAATTCTATAACCACACAAGAAAGTCCTATTCTCGGATCAAACATGTTCTCGTATACCGAAATGAACCAGTTTCAAAAAGTTATTTGGATTTTCAATGTTCCTGCTTCGGGACACCCTGTATGATGATTCTGAATTTCGAAAATACCAAATTCGAAGAGAAAATTGCAGTACCTTTCCAACGAGGTGCCACTTGACCTATTATCGATCGAATGATTTTTGAGTTGGGGATGCTGGAAATAGGGGGTTGATTGCACCAACTCCAAATTCACAAGTGTAGGTCGTTTTTCTAGACCGAGCATAAACCTGCGCTTGCATTATGCCAAAATAAATCTATTTCATTTAGTATTTGGGATTTCCAGAATTCAACTTCACCCTTGGTTGGGACACCCTGTATGTTAATTTAAAATTCTAAAATGACAAATCAGAATGGAGAATTGACAGACCTTTACAGTGGTGCCACTCGACCCTTATTCCTATGATGAATTTCGAAATTAGGGTTGCTGGGGGTAGGGGTTGATCTGACAAGTTTCGAATTATTTCGAAAATGCTCCCCTCGAAACAAAAATCGACATGTCTTGGTGTTTTTCGCTAATGTTACTCATTTCGGAGTTAGAGGGGGTCAAATTTTCGTTGGAACACACTGTATATATATATATATATATATATATATATATATATATATATATATATATATATATATATATATATATATATATATATATATATATATATATATATATATATTCATTAGAAAATTGCTAACTTTGTATTTTACTTTTGAACTTTTAAACTCATACTTCTCTGATGATGAGCGAAAGCTCGAAATATCTATAACGTTGAATAAACTTTTCCATCAACAGTGATATTTTTCACGTAGTAATCTTCTCAATCCTCATAATACTATACTATTCTATCGGTACACCCTGTATAACTCATAGTTTCCAGTATTCATCGACAGATGGTTCGCAACCGCAGTAGCCGTTTCCAGTCTCAACCAAACCAAAAAAAATAATGCATTATTAGAAGGAACAACGCTGGACAAAGAGAAATTAATAAAAACTGAAATTAATTAACCAACTAAAGCAACATATTCTAGCAATTACGGACCTAACGACCGTTTATGATTGTCGAAAAAAAAATCATTCCTCATATTGGTTATATTAATTATGAAAATCAGTATCAAGTACGGTCAATCGGTCTGGAGTTATTCAAAAAGTCGCAGGGGGGTCGATAAAGAGTTGCCCCCCTACGGTTGACTCTTTTATGGCCGTACATTCATCATTTAACACTTTGATGCCCTGCATATTTCATCTGTCATTCCGTCTGCCCGCTCGATATATTACCATTCTTTCTTTTATATATGATTCTGTGTGAATCTTGAAAGTACTTTGGAAAATTATTGCTTACGATTATAAGTGTGTATACTGTGATTTATAGGCGTTTTTAGTGAACGTTCTAGAAGTGTTTGCAGCAGAAAAATTTGGTGGTCTTACCTCAATGATGAAGACAGCAATTACTTCTGTGAGCCAGAAGATCTTTCTAAAGGACAAATGTACATTCTGTCGGAAGAGTACCAGGAATTAGTCAATGAAACAGAAAAATCCAAATTTTTTGTATCGCTTTCATAGTAGGCCCCTTCTGAAATAATACATTTACGCCAATGAATAATCCAATCATCTGAACATTTTTCATCTAGCTCAAAATACAACGAAAAAGAGGCAAGCTTGGATGACCGATACTGGAATTAATGGATTTGAGAAAAACTTTTAAAAATAAGTGTCAACAAATTTATTCGAAAGTACAGAAGTCAATTCGTTCCAAAATAAGAATAGCAAAGGAAAACTGGCTCCCTGAACTTTCAATTCGCATAAAAAACTAAAAGAAGCGGTAGGTAACTATAAACACAAAAATAATTTACTACCGGATAAAAGCGACAATATTCTTACATCAACAGAAGATAAACTGAAAGAGTGGAGTCAGTATATTCAGAATCTTTTTAATGACGATAGAACTGCAGCCCATTACATCATTTTAAACGATGGGATCGATTTAACAAAAGCGGAAGAAGAACATTTCCTTTGTAATGTTTTTGACTTCAGGGGTGAACCAGGGTTTATTATTAGGTTAGGTTAGGTTCAAAGGAAAAAAAAACAAATATATCTAGAATATATCCGACACCAGAGAACCGAAATAGATACATAGAAATAAGAAATAGGGTGAATAACAGAGATTTAGTGCTGAAATGGAAGCGGATATATACGGAGCGCAAAAACGAATTTGGAAATTATTAAGGGGTATGAAAAAGGACACCAATGAAACTATACAACTGAAAACAATCACAAACGAAACATGGGAAAAATACTTCAAAATTCTTTACACCGAATCAGAATATGCAGAAGAACCCCCAGAAGAAGACTTAGAAAACGACATTATAAATGAACCGGTAACAATCACGAAAGAGCAAGTAGTTATGGCAATAAGTAAACTTAAAAATAGGAAAGCTCCAAATGAAGATAAGATAACAAATGAGATGATCAAATATGGCGAAGAAGCCATGGGAGAAGAGTACACAAAACTGTTTAACATCATAATTCGACAAGGAAAAATACCAGAAGAATGGAAAAGAAGTGTAACAGTGCCTATCTTTAAAAAAGAAGACAAAACAAATCCTGCCAACTATCGCGGAATAACCTTATTAAGCACCTCTTTGAAACTGCTTACAAAGATTCTTGCCGATGACATAACGTCAACAATGCCAATCAGCGAAGAGCAACAAGGCTTTCGAAAAAACCGGTCCACGGTCGATGCACTATTTATAACAAGGCAATTAGTAGAAAAGTCTCTTGAATATAACACTCCAGCATATCTTTGTTTCATAGACTTAACGAAGGCCTTCGACATAGTCCAACTGAAGGATGTAATCAAGATACTGGAAAACAAAGAGGTACCCAAAAAATATATAAGACTCATAAAAGATCTGAACACTAATACAACAACGCAAATACGAACAAACCACACCCTAACGCAGCATTTCGGAATAACGTCGGGCATCCGCCAAGGTGATAGTCTTAGCCCTCTACTATTTAATACTGTTATGGACCAACTTGTAGAGACCGTTTAAAACTTGGGACTAGGATACCGCATGGGAACCTACAAAATTAACATCTTATGCTATGCCGATGACGCCGTACTCATTGCAGAATCAGAAGACGACCTACAAAGGATGTTATACGCCTTTAGCAAACGCGCAAAAAATTTCAATATGGAAATCTCAACAAGTAAGACAAAATGCATGACCATAGCTAAGGAACCTCTGCGCTGCAAGTTAACAATAGACAACGCCACTATAGACCAAGTCATGTCATTCGAATACTTAGGTGCAAAATAACAAGCACAGGATACCTTGAAGATGAAGTGAGGAGACAAGTGAACAAAGCAGCTGCAGTATCGGGACATCTTAAACAACTAATTTGGAGAAATAAACACCTCAGTATACCATGCAAATCCAGAATCTACAAAACATGTGTGCGACCAATTATGACATACGGGGCAGAAACAAGAGCGGAAACGTCGGTAACAAAGAGGATACTAAGAACAACAGAAATGAAAACGCTAAGAACTATAACCGGTTACACATTGAATGACAGACAAAGAAATACCGACATAAGGGAAAAATGTGAAACAGACGATATTGTAAGATGGGTAAGAAAAAGAAGAAGAGAATGGAACCAGCATGTAAACAGAATGACCACAGATAGAATAGCCAAAATCGTATATAACAACATACCACACGGAAGAAGACCCGTTGGATGACCACCAAAACGATGGCGGGACAGTTGGCAATCAACTTCACAAGAACTGCTGCAGGGAAACCAGAACTGAACAGGCGCTACGCCTTCTACATGGTGAAGAAGAAGAAGAAGGAAGAAGAACATACTATTGCAGTAGCAAAATGCGGCAAGTCACTTGGACCTGATGGAATTTACGTAGATGTTATAAAAGTAATTAATGAAGACAACTCCCTTTCCGTACTGGTGGATTTATTAAATAATATTTATAGAACAGGAACAATACCAATCACCGAAGAACTGCAGATCAATGTAATAAAACCAGAAGAGTGGGTGAAATATTTCCAGAACTTATACCTGGGAGATAATGATAACGGTAACAATGAGGAACGAGAAATCGAACAACAAAACACACTCTACGAAGAAACAGAAAATGACATTATCAGCCTAAAAGAAGTACAACAAGTAATCCATAAATTTAAAAATAGAAAATCACCCGGTCCTGATAACATAAATAACGAACTAATTAAATATGGGGGAGCAGAAATAACAAAAGAAATAACAAAACTATTCCAAAATTTGAAAACAACAAGGAGATACCAGAAGAATGGAGAAAGAGCATAACAATACCCATATACAAAAAAGGCGTGAAGACAAAACCAGCAAATTATAGAGGCATCACACTCCTTAACTCTGCATCGAAACTACTCACTAAAATTCTATCGCAAAAGATATATGACAAAGTAGGTGTGTCTGAAGAACAACAGGGATTCCGACCAAATAGATCAACAACGGATGCAATTTTTATATTGCGGCAACTGGTGGAGAAGTCCATAGAGTTTGACAAACCGATGTTTATATGTTTTATAGATTTGGAAAAGGCATTCGACAGAATTCGAATGAACGATGTAATCACTATCCTTAGAAATAAAAACTTAAGCAATAAATACATAAACATAATCAAATAACTAAATAACACTAATAAGACGAAAGTAAAAACTACACAGGGACTTGCAAGTGAGATCAAAATTAACGCAGGCATTAGACAAGGTGACAGCCTCAGCCCGTGTCTATTTAATTTAATCATGGATGAAATAAGAGCAGGTGTTAACCAAATGAACCAAGGCTATAGGATGGGTAACAAAACTATGGGAATACTGTGCTACGCAGATGGTGCTTTACTAATAGCCGAGAATGAGGACGACCTACAACGCCTACTACAAAAGTTCAAAGTAACAGCAGAAAAATATAACATGGTAATATCAACACAGAAAACTCAATCGATGGTAATAGCGAAAGATCCAATTAGATGCAAACTAGTAGTGAACGACCATATAATAGAGCAAGTTTCACACTTTAAATACCTAGGAGTAGAAGTATCGAGCGATAGGCAACTATTACAAGAAGCAAAACAGCAGACAATGAAAGCATCGAGAATATCTGGCTTCCTGAGAGATGTAATCTGGCGGAATAAGTACATAAGCACAGAAAGCAAAGTCCGAATCTATAAAACCTGTGTGAGACCCGTGATGACATATGCGGTTGAGACAAGAGCTGAGACAACAAAAACAAAATAACTAATGAGGACAACAGAGATGAGAACACTAAGAGCTATAAGAGGTATTACACACAGAGATAGAATAAGGAATGAGGATACGCTAAGGGAGCTAGGTGTCCAGGATGTGGTGAGGTGGACAAGAGCATGTCGACGCCTATGGAGAGATAACGTAGACAGAATGGGCCCCGAACGTATGGCGAAGTGGGCAAAAACACAAAAACCCAACACTAGAAGACCCATAGGAAGGCCGAAAAAGCGATGGCATGAGCGCTGGAGCTCCGGTTCGCAGCAGGGGCTGTAACAGAAAAACAGGACATCGTCCTATTTAAAGAAGAAGAAGAAGAATAATACCCAGAGAATGGTTGAAATCAACTTTTGTTACCCTACCCAAGAAACCCAGTGCAAAGTACTGCAAAGACTACCGTACCATTAGCTTAATGAGTCACGTACTAAAGATACTCCTGAAGATGATACACCTTAGAATATATCGCAAATGTGAAGAAACCCTTAGCGATTCTCAGTTTGGGTTTCGGGGCGGCTTCGTAATAACAGAAGCCCTTTTCGGTATCCAAGTTCTGGTACAGCATCGTCGTGATGTTAATGTCGATGTGTTCGCCCGTTTTCTTGATTACAAAAAGGCTTTCGATACCGTGAAACATAATAAGCTAGTTGACATACTAAAAGATCTGGGATCGGATGGGCATGATATCCGTATTATAGCCAACCTGTATTGGAATCAAACGGCAACCGTCAGAGTGGAAATAATATGTCAGAAGAAAAATAAATAAAGAGGGGGCTACGTCAGAGCTGCGTTCTTTCGCCACTGTTAACCTGTATGCAGAGAGAATATTTAGAGAAGCTCTGGATGATAAAGCTGTTGGTGTAATCGTCGGCGATGTCACGGTCAATAACTTAAGGTATGCTGATGACACAGTTCTACTGTCTACAAACCTGAAAGATTTGCAAGAACTCGTAACATCCGTGTCGTAAGCCTTCTTTAACACTCAGCGATACGGCACACGAAATTAGGGAGAATTCTTCGTTCGATATATTTATCCATTGTAAAAATTGTAAACATACTTGTGAGAACTGACAAAATGGGACACTGTAAACAGACTGAATGATAGATCGTCAATATAAAAAACAATTGTACCAACTTAGCTACAACAAAACTTTGACAATTGTTTCATGCAGATATTTCAAATAATCAGTTTTCGGTACTTTTTTGACAGAATGTATACCGTGCGATGACAGTGGAAGACGATTTACACTCAATGCTTTAGCCTTAACCTTAGAACGGTAGCGTCATCGGCTGAGTGGGTGTTAGTAGCGAGACGTCTTTACGACGTATAACTTGGTTTTTTAGAACAAAACAGAGATTATACAGGATGATATATAATAGTATGTCACAACTTGAGGGGGTAAATCTACATGCAATTTTAAGCAAAAAAGCTCATATAAACATAGGTCCGCAAAAGATTCGTTTCGGAGCTACAGGGTGTTGAAATTTCCGGAAAAAAATGGTTTTTTCTTCAAAACTCCTGCAGTTTTTGAGATATTAGGCCCAAATTCGGAATGCAAGCTATTTTTTACAGCTTCCATCATTACACGTCCTAGATTTCGACTGAAATTCACAAGGTGTTTTCTTTTTCGAGGCCATGTCTCCTTATGCCCTTTCAAGTTTTTTTGCAGTACGCCACTGAGCAGCGTACAATCAATTTTCGTCAACTCCATTCAATTTTGAAACTTTTTTGACACCTATAATTTTTTCGTATCTCCAACCGTTTACGAGTGAAAAATTATTGAATTTGAGTTATTTGAATTGTATGTTAATCTCTAAATGAACAAAAATAATAGAAATACTCGAAAGGTATGCCCAAAATTTGGTTTTTATTTTGATAGCTCGACTTCTGAGACTCAACCTAAACTTATTCAATATCAAATTAAAAAAAAGAACAATTAAAAAATAAATAAATTTCTGGAAGTGTCCTCCGCCTACAAGAATACAGGCCTCAATCCTTCGCATATTATCACGCACTCTTTGAACTATCCCTGGGGTATTTCTGTTATTCGTTAAAAAAAAAAATAGAAATACTCGATGAGTATGCCCAAAATTTGCTTTTATGTTGATAGCTCGTCTTCTGAGACTTAACTTATACTTATTCAATATCAAACTAAAAAAAAAGAACAATTAAAAACTAAATACATTGCTGGAAGTGTCCTCCACTTCCAAGAATACAGGCCTCTGTCCTTTTACACATATTATCACGCATTATTTTAAACATTCGTGGGGTATTTCTTATCGTGTCACAAGAGGTTATTATCCGATTTCTCAATTCTTCTACAGTGTTCACTGGAGTGCTATAAACTAAACTCTTGAGATATCCCCATAAGAAAAAACTATTTAAGTCTGGGGATCTAGGAGGCCATAGTTCAGGCCCACACCGTCCTATCCATCGGTTGTTGAATGTATTATTCAAGAATTCCCTAGCTTCTCCACTAAAAGGTGCTGCTTGAACCACATTATGTTTCTCCCCAAAAGTGGCACATCCTCGAGCAATAAAGGTAACTCTTTCTCAACAAATTGCCGATAAGCGGGACCGTTTAGTCTGCTAGGCAAACAAATGACCCAATAAAATAATTTCCAATTAATCCGACCCAGATAATTAGTGAGAATTGTTCTTGATGATGAGATTCTTCAATCAAAAGGGGGTTTTCCTCAGCCCAATATTGATTATTGTTAAAATTTGTGATAGCAGTTCTCAAAATGTTAACTTCATCTGTTAACATTATTTCACTATGAAAATGAGCATTTTCACTAATTTTATTCAAGAACGATCGGCAGAAATTCAGTCTTGAAGGAAAATCTCGAGAAGTAGAGTTTGGAATCCTCCAAACTAGAACATGTGAAATAGTCAACTGATTTCCTATTTTTCTTGTACTCACATGAGGATTCAAATCAATACAATTCAAAACTGCTTCCCTAATATCTGGAGTTCTTATGGTTTGAGTTGCACCTTTTAAATGAGCATTTGCAGTAAAAGTACCAGTTTCCCTCAACCTTCTGTGGATATTTGAAAATGTTCGCCTGTCTGGTGTTATTCGATTTGAAAAATGCACCTGATATAATCGCCTAGTTTCTGTTGTGTTTCTGCCAGCCAGACTGTACATGTAATGGATATCAGCCAAATTCGGCGTTAGTAAAAGTAGCCATTTTTTCTTACATCAATAACTTTAAAACTCTTAAAACTAATCTTTAATTTAATAAACGATTCGAGCAGTAACTGGTTCAACTTTAGCAACTGTCAAATTAAATAAATAAATAAATGAAAAAAATCAAAGCCTAATAGTCATTTTTTTTAATCAAAAGTGCTTTCAATTCAGCGAATGCATACAATCGTTTAATAATTTTTTGCTCGAGAACGGTCGGAGATACGAAAAAATTACAGGTGTCAAAAAAGTTTCTAAATTGAACGAGGATGACGAAAATTGATTGGTCGCTGATCAGTGGCATACTGCAAAAAAGTTTGAAAGGACAATAGGAGACATGGCCTCGGAAAAGAAAACATCTTGTGAATTTCAGTTAAAATCTAAGACGTGTAATGATGGAGACTGTAAAACATAGCTTGCATTCCGAATTTAGGCTGAATATCTCACAAACTGCAGGAGTTTTAAAGAAAAAACCAATTTTTTCCGGAAATTTCAAAACTCTGTAGTTCCGTAACAAAGCTTTTGCTGACCTATGTTTATATAAACTTTTTTTCTTAAAATTGCACATAGATTTACCCGCTCAAGTTGTGACATACTACTATGTAACACCCGGTATTTGAAAATGTTTTTTTAATTAGAGAACAATTATAAAAAAATTAATCCAGATGTTACAAAGTACTTACAATAAAATTCTTGTATAATAAATATTTGTATCGTAACTTTATATTATCGCATAATTGTTTCAGAATAAATTTAATTTTTAGCAAACAGCCTTTTATTTCTAATTGAAAATATGTTTTTCAATTTTTCTTGGATTTCTGACTAGGAATATTATAAACTGAAACAAAATCTTACACCCAAGTATATGAAGAAATAATTATATAAAAACGAGATAAACTAAGAAAACGACAATATAAAAATTAAAAATTTAAAATATAGACTAATCTAAATAATGCATACCTAAGAGGTGGGGGCAACACCAACAACCGGTTTGAAGGGGGTGGGGCTTAGAAAAAGTGTACATGCCAGCATGCAAAACATCAAAAACATTCCACGTAGCTAAGATAATGCCTAAGTTAATAATAATGGTGAATATCGTTGAGTCGTATACCTCATACGGCACTAAAGAATCTAAAACATTATAAGCACTAAAAACTCTATACTAAATCCTCAGGACTAATATTAATTAACAGTTTGAATGATTAATTTCAATTTCAACTTAACACCTAATTAATTCGTAGGAGTCATTTTCCCTGAAAACATTTAATTTTCTTAATTGCTTTTCAGGAAAGGAGGAAGATAGCGATACGGAGTCGGAACCAGGAATTCATCTGAAAAGAAAACAAAGAAGGTCGAGGACGACGTTCTCTGGGGAACAACTGGAGGCCTTGGAAAGGGCCTTCGCTAAAACCCACTATCCCGATGTTTACGTCAGAGAAGACCTCGCTCAACAGACGGGATTGACGGAAGCACGAATACAGGTTCATTCTTTGGTTTCTTCTTTATTTTCGCTGAAAATATTTCGATATCGAAATAGCACATTCCACAAATGATTTATGGTCGTTTACGATTTTATGTAACATAACTTTGCGTTATTTGAAAAGATAGACGAGAGGCGTCAAATATTTCAAAAATTTATAAGGATCAAATAGGTTAGCTTCTTTATAACATTGTTTTGCTGAAGAAACCCTATTTTTACACTGTGCCAAGAAATTAACGAAGAGTAATAAAAGGTCATTAAGTATGCGAATCCTTCAGAAATGTCCTAAGTGGGTAAATTCAAGAATGAATGTAGTTTTTATCATTTTGTTTTGGAGCAGACACCAATTTATTGCCGAATCTCTGATTAAAACCCTTGTACGAATCTCCAGAAAGAACCCAACTACCCGACGACGATCTTCTCTGTCTCTTTTGTTGCTTGCGAATATTGCTGTCCCCGTTTTAACTAAAATGTTTTAATCTATACTTCTGAAATTTGTAGTCTGTAACGTAGTAGAATATATGGTAGCTTACGTTATCCATTACTATAACAGATTTTTCTATTTTTTTATCCGTCAGCCATCTGATGACGTCTGCTTTACACAAAGGAGGAAGAGGGGTGGCTAATCTCGAAAGCGTCCATGCGGGTTGTGTGGTTGGCCTTAGAAAATATATTCTCGGAAAAAACACGCGGTTCCACAAGTCTATCTGCGAGATGGACGACATTTCACAGCTTCAACTGGCAAGCGAGGACCTACAACTGCAAAACCCACAACGGAGGAGTTGACTGATGAGTGGGAGTCTATGAACCTTCATGGAAGATACCCAAATGCACTAAAGAACAAACGTGTCCATAAAAAGGAGTCTCTCGCTTACCATTACTGCTGGATATCTTCTCCCAGAGACGGAGGAGCGCCTGGCAGCCATACAAGACCAAATGATGCCGACCCGACCCTATAAAAAACACATAGCCAAACAGGATATAGCATCAGATCTCTGTCGGAAGTGCTCTCGTGCAACCGAATCTATCCAAAACGTGACGTCTTCATGACCCAAGCATTACCTGGAAAGGCATAACGCTGTTGCCAAAATATACCACCAAGAAGTAGCACTAAAATTGGGGCTACTCAAACAAAAGTTTAAGCATCATCTTTATCAACCTTGGAGGATTGCTGAAAAACGAAGGCTACAAAATGTACTGGGACAACACTGTTATCACCGACCGTGCAGTGCAGAACAAAAGGCCCGATATCGTCATATTCTATAAGAAAGAGAATAGAGCAGCTCTTGTTGATGTGACGATTCCTGCAGACGATAATATAACGAAGGCGTACGCTGAGAAGATCGAGAAATATCAGGATCTGGCTTTCGAAATGAAGGAGGTACATCGACTCGAATCTGTGCCAGGGATTCCTATAGTGATTTCAACTAACGGTCTGGTGGAAAGTCATCTCTTAAAAACACAGAGAATTTGGGGTTGGAGCGGAGGGTTGTCTGGAACGCTCAAAAGGAGGTGCTGCTGGGTAGGGTGAGGATTGTGAGGAAGTTTCTACTCCAGAGTGCGAAAAATCAAAAACCGAGTACACCTTGGCAAGAAATTGCCCGGTGTGCTCGATGAAACTACCCAGTAAATTCGGTGAAGGATGAAATATATATATATATATATATATATATATATATATATATATATATATATATATATATATATATATATATATATATATATATATATATATATATATATATATATATATATCAGAACTTCATTTACGGTAGCTGGCTTGTTTTGCAGGCTTCTCAATCGCCTATTGAGAATGTCCCAGACATGTTCGATGGGATTGAAGTCTGGACTTCTAGCAGGATACTTCATTGAAGTAATTTCGTGACTTTGAAGATAGTTCCTAACGATATGATATACAATGCATGAACAAAAAGTTTTCTCCCATGTTTGTTGCAAACGCCAGGGTGTAGCTTTAATTTTTTTTTCAAACTTTGACCTAGGTAATTGCCTCACTCTGTAAGGAAAATGAATGAGCAGTAAGATTCCTTGGTAAGAAGGAAAATTATTAAATTTGAGGAATTATTAGAAAAGAATCATGTCAATACTATCATTAAATCAGATATTCTTTCATTATTACAAATTTGTGTAGATCAAAATCATTTCCATTTCAATAACAAATATTATACTATTGAAGACGGCTGGATTATGGGCAGTCCGTTAAGTCCTTTGTTAGCGGAAATATTCATGAATAATTTGGAGGAATGAATTCATAATCATCCACTCAGTGAATATTGTTTATATGGTATAGCTATGTAGACGATATCATTATTTGCTTCACAAGAACAGATAGACAGTTAAAATTTTCGAAAATCATATAAATTCAGTACATCCAAAAATTGGATTCACAACCGAAATAGAAAGCAATAATTCGATAAATTTCCTAGACGTAACAATTTCGAATGAAAATGGAAAACATGTTTTCGCAATTTACCATAAGCTGTCACATACAGATATTATAACACATAACTCGTCGTGTCATCCGTATCAACATAAAGTGTCATCATTCAACAGTTTTATTCTTAGAGTGATTAACATCCCGTTATCAACATAGAATTGAATTTGATTAAACAAATAGCCAAAAATAATGGTTACAATCCCAAACTAATAAATAATATTTTATATAAAACACAAAGTAGAATCGCATTGAATGAAGTTTACCCTGTCGATAAATTGAAACAAAAATTCAACACCTTAACCTACGTTAGCATTACAAGTGAGAAACTGAAATCATTCTTGACTAGCAAAAATTTCAACATAGCTTTCCAAACTGATAATAATTTAGGCAAATATATGAAAAATAATAAAACCAAATCAGGTAAAAACAATAAATCACGTGTTTATAGATTGAATTGCAATGACTGTGATAATTTCTACATTGGTAGAACACACAAATTTTAATATTAGAATATCGGAACGTAAACGCAGTTTTTCAAATAAAAAAATCAGATTCAAATTACGCGAATCATCTCTTAGAAAATAATCACTCTTTCGACCCACAGTTTGAAATTTTGCATGCAGATAATAAATTTTGGAAGATAGATCTTATCAATAAACAAGTCTCATCAATAAGCCCTTCACCTCTATTGAATCTCTTCGGGGAGCAGTCTATTCCTTAATTTTATTTAATATACCTGTCATAAATAACCACTTAAGAAGAATCAACCCAATAAGCTTTTAATTACTCAAGAACATTTATATTTATATTCTCATTCTTATTTTCTGTACATTCATTCGTCTGAAGAAGCTACGGTGTAGTGAAACGCGTTACGAATCATAATTATTAAATGTAGTAAAATTCCAAAAAACACATTACTTGTTTTTATTATTGATAATGGAATTTTATCAAGTAAAAGCCTCCCAAATTCAAACATTCTACTCTTATCAACTTGCAGTGACCCCTTGCAAAATCTCAATTTATTTCTTCCACTTTAATTCTCATGAGAAAAACATGTGCACCAAGAAAGAACCATCGAAATTTGTTGGCATATGTCCGGACATATTTGGACATATAATATATACATAATTATTAGTTCCTACCAAAAAAGAAATCTGAATGTTGAGATTTGCGTTAATTTCTTAGGCAGTATATATCAAACTATAATGAAAAATATTGCAGGTTTGGTTTTCCAACCGAAGAGCCCGTCTTCGAAAACAAGAAACAAGCTCTGCATCTCTCGCCTTTCCATCCATGACGCTACCTAACACACCATCTCAATTCAACCCAAGTTCCTATCAAGATTGGACAGATTCCCAATTTGCAAACTACAACATGTTCCAGCAGATGTCCTGTTACAACCCGTCCCAATCAGAAACTGCTAGAGCAGAATATCAGGCGTTTATAAACGCCAATAATTATTCCTTATCGCAGAGTCAAATGAATCGAGCGAGATATGAAGATGGAAAGACTGGATTTGTTCCTGATGCTTCCAGTGGCTCCTTAGGGACTAGTTGGAATAGAAGTCAGTGGAACCAAGCGCCATCTACCAGCGGTTCTACTGAAAACACGACATATCATACAAATTTTGTTAACGATTTTATGCAATCACATGGTAGTAATAATGTTAGGAATTTCTGGGGATGATTAAATTATTTTATTTTTCTTGTTTATTAGTAAAATTGATTTTTGAATTAAAATTGATGTAAAATTGCTGTGATAGACGGATTTCTATGTTAAAATTCTGAACGCACCTAAACAAGCGGTCAAGTCCACTATATTGTTCAAACTTTGGTTAATTTGGAACGTAATGTCAAAATTTAATGAATTTTCCGTGTAATATTCTCGATCCTTCCGATAGTACAACTCAAAAAATTCAAGATTGCAGTCTGATATCCTCGAAAATATGCATTGCTGAACCATCTTCGTAGAAACACCTCAAAAAAGTCTAGGGAACACTTACCAATATCTTTAAAATATGAATTTGATGATTCGAATTTATAGAAATCTTTCGGTTTTTGTTAGGATGTATTGTATATAATGTATTCTCTAGAAAATAAAATAATATTTGACTTCTCCAAAGCACCTATTATAAAAAAAAATTTGAAATTTGAAAATGACAAAATTTGGTAAAACACAAAAAAAATCCTGAACTAATATTTTCGAAACGATATGGAAGCACTTATATTTTTCAGTACCCAAAAGGTCCACCTCTGTTATTAATGACACTTTGGCATCGTCGCGGCATGCTCAATATTAAATTGTCTATTACATTTTGGCCTAAGTCATTCCAAGCCCCCTGAACTGCTAATCATAGCTCATGTTCATGATGGAAGACATTTTGACGCAGAAGATTTCTTTTTAGGGTGTCCCTTACATGCTCGATGGGATTCAGATCTGGGGAGCAGGATGGCCACGGTAGAAGATCGATATCATTTTCTTCAAGAACGTTCAAGACAACTCTTGCACGATGAGGAGGGGCATTATCTTGTTGGAAGAATGGATTTTGACCCATTGTTTGGAGATACGGTACCACTACAAGTAAAACTATCTCATTTGCGTAAGAATTTTCCGTGAGGTTGTTCTGTATGAAAACGAGGTCAGTTCTTCCACCAAGGCGTATACCTCCTCAAAACATCACTGATCCGCCTCCCTGTCTAACAACTTCTCGAGCATGCTGGAGACGGTTTTGCTTTCCAGGTTCCCTCCATATTCGAATTCTTTCCGAATCGGGATAATAACTAAATCTAGATTCATCACTGAAGAGGACTGTGGCTCACCTCTCTTGATCCCAGTTTACGTGTTCTTGGCACCAAGCTAAACGAGCAGCGCGATTTCCATGGGTCAGTTGTGGAACTCTTAAAGGATGTCTGGAGTGGAGTTGACCTTCGTGCAGTCGATTTCTCACAGTTTGGTCGGAAATTTGTACATTATGAACTCGTGATAGCTCTTGAACTAATTGAGATGCTGTGGTAGTACGATCTCTTCTGGCTTGTGAAACCAAAAATCGGTCTTGGGCGACTATACTAAATCCTGAAACGACCTGTATGGCGTTCTTCTACCCTACCTGTTTCATTGAAACGCGACCATAAACGGTTTATGACACTTGGGCTACTTCCCAGAACCCTGGATACTTCCCGTTGTGAGCTCCCACTTCGGAGCATGCCAACGGCTCGTAACATCTCTTCTCTAGTCAAATGTCGTCTTCCTATGGTCGAATCACAAAACTTGAATCTTTTATTTGTGCTTACAACAGGAACAAAGTGCCAACTAACTGATTTCAAACACTGAATACGTGAAATGATTATAAAGCAGCGTCGCATCTGCTACATTTTTAGTTTTTTATAAAAAAAACTGAAATCTGTTGCGGCACTCTACATAATTTGGTGAGAAATTGGTGCAGGTGTTCATTTCTTGAAAAAAATCATCCATATTGATAGTTCTGGATACGATATATTGATATTCAGAAGTTTTTTGAGGTGTTTATAACAACCAAATCGGATATAACGACTCATGATTGTGTAGGTCCATATTCTGGTCAAAATTAAGAATTTTTGAAATAACACATCAATATTCAAAAACTTTCTTTCATAAAATCCTCGGTTATAACGATTTTGAGGTACTTAAATCAGAATAAAATGTTGACCTTCAGATTTTTGTATTCTTGTGAAGCAATGATCTGCCTGAAGGGAGATGTAATCACCTGAATTCAAAGTTTTGGGCTAGGCAAAATCCACATTACTTCCACGAAGATTCAATCTCAGCATTATTCCCAAAATTCAGTAATTTTGAAGTGTTATATCGAAACTTAATGAATTTTCTATATAAGAGCCTCAGTTATAACGTTTATCTCATAGTACAACTCAAGAAAATTGATTTGAGAATGCCATCCTGTATCTTCGGAAATTTGCATTGCTGAAACATCTTCGGATATAACAACCATAACGAATATGACGACTTGTAATTGAGTAAGTTCAAATAATTGATTAGAAATCCTATGCATATTTATTCAAAGAGATGTAGTATGCCACTACATTGTGGCATACTACAACTTCCTAAATCACTCTATTGCCCAGAAACTGTGGATAATAAAAACAGTTATGTTTGTGGCATCTTGATATCATCAGAAAAAAAAACAGCACGGTTTTACAAGCAATTTCGCATATAACGACAATCCATGATATAATAATTTCAAGCAATCTAATAAGTGTCGGATATTGATTGATCATCATTACTCTGAACGAAATTAAGTGATTTCGGAAGAACACATCGAAATTCAACAAATTTCTTTTATAACATCCTCGGTTATAACGACTTTTAGGTAGTAAAATAAGAATACAATGGCTATCATAAATATAACAATAAACATTTGACATGTGTAGACTGCTTAAAAAACTCCTTGATCTTTCTTCTATCCACCCAAGCAAAAATTGTGTCTGTAGTGCAAAAGATCTACGAGCTACAATTTTTTAAATCTCAAAAATCGAGTTTATAACAAAAATAATTAAATTTGTCAAAAATTTTGAGAGATAAGTGCCAACAACTTGGGTATTTTATGTCTTCTTCAAATGTCGGTTCTAGATGTATAATAAAAAAGGTAGATTTCCATTCGAAATAACAAAGTGATGACCCACTTCCGGTATAACCCGAAATGGTATCATTTCGAAAATTGAATTGGAAATCGCTAGTTATGGCCGCGTATAAAATTTCAGCTTGATATTGTAATTGGAACTTAAAAAGTTTTTAACGGACGGTCCCGGTGGATATCCCTGTATAAAGGACTTCATTACTACATGGTAAATGTACTGAATACTTACGTCAAAATGGTCTTCACAGAAATAAACGACCGAATTGCAAAATATGGCTGCTGAGTCTCACCTTGTAAGATTTAGCCACCTTTTTTCCTCATTGGTAGATTAAAAGAAAACTTGTTCGAGTTTTTATTGATGTACTATTACATTGAGGAACTGCACACCATCAATACACATTAGAATTCAAGGGTTTACGAAAGCATGATTCCATGAAGAAACGTAATTACTATTCACGCGGAATTTAAATTGTATTCTTGAAAAAGTATCTTTATCCTTCAAAACCTCCATTTATCGCATAAATAGAATTCATTTTGGATGAACTCGATGTGTAAAAACTTTCTCAAAATCAGTCATCATGCCTATTGCTAGTGCATGCATATGATCTATACAGATATGAATTCGTTTCTAATGCTTGAGTATAGATGTCGCATCGCTAGTTTTTCGACCAACTTAGTATGTTCCAAGAATTCAACTCCTTAATAAAGTGGAAGGAATCAAATCAAATACAAAAATAATATTGACATATTTTTTCAAGTGACTTACATTGAATTCACATGAGTATATTCTATAATTTTCAAAATTACATATATTTCAGTAAGCTCTTACAAAATACGTTTGATATATTATTGTTACGACATTTATTGTCTGAATCAATTTTTATTTTACTTAATATTGTCAATTACAGCAAAGTATTGTCGAAAATTCCAGCCGAAAATTAAATAACCAGTGAAGTGTTGAATACATCATTGAAAATTGTTTCTTAGGAATGGGTAAATGTTGAAACAATTTGGCACGTATATTTTGGATAATTAAAGAAATACCATAAGAGTTCAGGCGTCACTAAAAGTTTTTTGAGCGAATTTGTTTCATGTTCGAAGTTGAACTTTTAGATGGCGCCAAGCAATAATACTCTTGACGCCATCTAGAATCCAGTAGATTGATTCAAATTCATTATATATATTATATATAGCTGACTAGTACTCTAGCCAGCTTCAAATTCTTTTCTTGACACGTGAACTTTTAGTTAAAACTCTCCCAACATTGAAACATTGAAAATATCTGTAACATCAATCGGTCTTTTTTTCTAATTATAATATTCTCTTAATTATTAATGATATATGTATTTCCATACGATATTCTTGATTGTTTGAGAAGAAAACTAGTCGTTTAATTGGATATGATGTAGATATGAAAATTTCAGCTTGGCCATCCAATTCACTTCTGTGTAAAGTTCCCTTACTTTCAAATCACAATTCGAAATTGTTTGTTGAGTTCATTGGACATCAATATGAGTTTAAATTAATAGAGAATGTGTTCTGCATTTTAAAGATACGAAAATATAGAAAGTGAAATATTATCTCAAAAATTATTTTTGAATAATCTTTGAAGTTAAATATATTTTAGTAATTAACCGTTTGTAACGGAACTTTCCACATGGCTGGTACTGGAAGAAAACGTTTATTGTCTAATGGAATTGAGTTTTCGGAGAAGTAGTAGTCTTGCTCTTGCCCATTTGAGGAAGCCTGCCTGTAAAATTGAGAAAGAAATGAAAAACTATGCAATGCACATCATCAACACGAATACATGAAAGAACATTGAAAACTAAACATTTAGTTGAGTTGCAACCTAAAATATTCTAAAATTCTCCACCACCACGTGCTAGCGCTACAATAGATTCTGTAAGAGGCCGCCACTTGTCATACATATGCTTTACAGTACAGGGGTGGTGAAGTAGGCCACTAAATTGGCAACAACTAATAGTACTGTAATATCCCGACTCGTATGCTTCGATCTTCTTTGCTGTCGTATGTCATTACATCTTTGAAACTCCTAATAATTGTTTCAATTATATATAAATACTTATATCTATAAGTACAACACCCGTAGCCTTTCCCGGATGCTAACTGCCGGCCGCTCGTGTGGCAGCAGGATGCTCTTCCTCTGTGCCACAGTAGTGGTTTTACCATCTGATTCTATTTGTGAATTAATTCATTGTTTCACCTCGAGAGAAGTTAATTATTACTGGCCGCCAAAAAAAATTGTTGTGGATGTAACATGAAGCATAGTAGAATTGACGTATCCAAATACAAAAATGAAAAAAAAGATGTAATACGTGAGGTATTCTCGTTACATTTATAGGACCATATATAATGTACAGGATGTTACATAATAATATGTCAAGTAAATCTACGTACAATTTTAAGGAAAAAAGTTCATATAAACATAGGTCCGCAAAAGCTTCGTTATGGAGCTACAGGATGTTGAAATTTCCGGAGAAAATTCTTTTTTTCTTCGAAACTCCTGCAGTTTTTGAGATATTCAGCCTAAATTTGGAATACAAGCTATTTTTTACAGCCTCCATCATTACACGTCTTAAATCTTAACTAGAATCTACAAGGTGTTTTCTTTGCTGGAACCATGCCTTCTTTTGCCTTTTGAAACTTTTTTGCAGTACGCCACTGCACAGCGTACAATCAATTTTCGTCATCTTCGTTCAATTTAGAAATTTTTTTGACACTTGTAATTTTCTCATATCTCATTTTCTCGAGCAAAAAATTATTAAACGTTGTATGCATTTTCTGAATTGAAAGCACTTCTAATTAAAAAAATGACTAGTAGGCTTTGATTTTTTTCATTTATTTATTTATTTTGACAGTTGCTAAAGTTGAACCAGTGTCTGCTCGAATTGTTTATTAAATTAACGATTAGTTTTAAGACTTTTGAAGTTATTGCTGTAAGAAAAAATGGCTAATTTTACTAACGCCGAGCTGATATCCATTACATGTACGGTCTGGCTGACGGAAACACAACAGAAGCTAGGCGATTATATCAGGTGCGCTTTCCAAATCGAGTAACACCAGACAGGCGAACATTTTCAAATATCCACAGAAGGTTGAGGGAAAATGGTACTTTTACTGCAAATGATCACTTAAAACTCAAACTATGAGAACTCCAGATATTGAGGAAGCAGTTTTGAATTGTATTGATTTGAATCCTCATGTGAGTACAAGAAAAATTGGAAAGCAGTTGAATATTCCTCATGCTTTAGTTTGGAGGATTCTCCACGACTTTTTATTGTACCCGTTTCATATTCAACGCGTCCATACTCTAATTCATCGAGATTTTCCTTCAAGACTGAATTTGTGCAGAAGGTTCTTACATAAAATCAAAGAAAATGCTAACTTTGATAGTGAAATAATGTTCACAGACGAGACTAACTTTTCGAGAACTGCTGTCACAAATTTTCACAATAATCATTATTGGGCTGATGAAAAGAATCTTATCATTCTAACTAAATGTCAGGGTCGGATTAATTGGAAATTATTTGATTGGTCAATTTTTTTTGCCTAACAGACTAATTGGTCTCGCTTATTGGCAATTTATTGAGGAGGAGGTACCAGCACATTTCGGTGGAGAAGCTAGGGAATTCTTGAATAATACATTCAACAACCGATGGATAGGTCGGGGTGGGCCAAAACCATGGCCTCCTAGGTCCCCAGACCTAAATAGTTTAGACTTTTTCTCATGGGGATATCTCAAAAATTTATTTTATACCACTCCAGTGAACACTACAATTTTAAATCTAAATTTTCGGTCAAAAATTCATACGAACCAATTGCCAATATCAAAGATACCATTATACCACCTAATTCCAAACTCATTTCTTTCGATGTTGAGAATCTATTTTCCAACATTCCTCCGAAAGATACGTATTACTTAGTTGAAGAATTATTAGAAAAGAATCATGTCAATACTATCATTAGATCAGATATTCTTTATTTATTACAAATTTGTTTAGATCAAAATTATTTCCATTTCAATAACAAATATTATACTATTGAAGACGGCTTGATTATGGGCAGTCTGTTAAGCCCTTTGTTAGCAGAAATATTCATGAATAGTTTAGAGAAATTAATTCATAATCATCCACTCAGGAAATTTTTTTTATACTGGTATCGCTATGTAGACGATATCATTATTTGCTTCACAGGAACAGATAGGCAGTTAAAAATTTTCGAAAATCATATAAATTCATTACATCCAAAAATTGGATTCACAACCGAAATATAAAGCAATAATTCGATAAATTTCCTAGACGTAACAATTTCGAATGAAAATGGAAAACATGTTTTCGCAATTTACCATAAGCCGTCACATACAGATATTATAATACATAACTCGTCGTGTCATTCGTATCAAAATAAAATGTCAGCATTCAATAGTTTTATTCATAGATTGATTAACATCCCGTTATCACCAGAAAATTTCAACAGAGAATTAAATTTGATTAAATGAATAGCCAAAATAATGGTTACAATCCCAAACTAATAAATAATATTTTAAATAGAAAACAAAGTAGAATCGCATTGAATGAAGTTTACCCTGTGATAAATTGAAACAAAAATTCAACACCTTAACCTACGTTGGCTTGGCATTACAAGTGAGAAACTGAAATCATTCTTGAGTAGCAATAATTTCAACACAGCTTTCCAGACTAATAATAATTTAGGCAAATATATAAAAATATTAAAACCAAATCAGGTAAAACAATAAATTAGGTGTTTATAGATCGAATTGCAATGACTGTGATAATTTCTACATTGGTAGAACACATAGAAATTTTAATATTAGAATATCGGAACATAAACGCAGTTTTTCAAATAAAAAATCAGATTCAAATTACTCGAATCATCTCTTAGAAAATAATCACTCTTTCGACCCACAGTTTGAAATTTTGCATACAGGTAATAAATATTGGAAGGTAGATCTTTGGGAAACTTTAGAAATTAATAAATACAAACACTCAGGTAAACTTATCAATGAATAAGCCCTTCACCCTTTTGAATCTCTTCAGGAGCAATCTATTCCTTAATTTTATTGGATATAACTGTTATAAATAACCACTTAAGAAGAATCAACCCAATAAGCTTTTAATTACTCAAGAACATTTACATTTATATTCTCATTTATATTTTCTGTACATTCATTCGTCTGAAGAAGCTACGGTGTAATGAAACGCGTTACGAATCGCTATTATTAAGTAATATTCCTTAAAACACAGTACTTGGTTTTTATTACCTATTGCTTTACCTTCCTTAAATTGAAAATGTATCTGTGTTACAATGTTGAAATTTGTATCAGTAATTATAATCTTTTTTCATGTAATACTTATTTTAATTTTTATCATACGTACAAAGGGGGGCTTGGGGGTCTCCAAATAACCAGAGGGGGTGTGGTACAAAAAAGTTTGGGAACTCCTGCTATAAAGGAACAAATGAACACATTAAATTATCTTGGGCGGTTACAGTTGTGGCTTGTCAAGCATCGCCTCCTTACGGAGTTTAGAATAAAAAAAACAGATGTACTTATATCTGACAAATAAAGGAAGTTACAATTGGATGACTTTAAGTGACACACATTTGTTTTGGAGGTGTCCTAATTATCATCCTTTAGAATTTATATCCAATATTCATCCACATCCTCCAGGGTTAGTCAATACTTCACGGAAAATGGAGAGTTTCTTCATTACTCTAGTAAAGAATTGCGGTTTTTGCAGCGAGATATTAAGTAAAAAACTTCTAGAATTCTGAAATGTCAAACGAGACATGAGATACGATCGATTTGGGGAAATGGAATCGAGATGTCAGTGATGGTATTCTGTAGCAGCAACATAATATACGATAGATGTATTATATTCTATATCACATTAACTCAATAGCTACCTCGCTTCGATACATCTTCCATTAACGTGGTTGTGTCATCACGAAATAGCAATTTAGATCAAGGTGATACGATATGTAACAAAAGTGGACATTGGCTGAGATACCTAGCCTTTGATGACAACAGTTCACGCAACATTTGTGTTTGTGTTGTAATAATGCCGAATGTAAATTGCTTCAATAAATATCTTGATCAATGTTATTGCTAGTATGTTGTATTATTGCAATATTTTTTCATCCAAGAATCGATATAGGCTAAATTCACCTATTTGGCTAATGATGAGCGAAAGCTCGGAATAGCAATAACGTTGAATAAACTTTTTTTACAATACTCATTCTGTTAATTACGAACGGCCGAATCTATTTCATTTTTGAGAAATGCGAGTACAGAAAAAAGGCCATTTTATACTGAAAATTGAAAACTGAATGAATTTTGTGCATTCAAAACATCTGGTTCAACCAACAGTGTCTGATAAAGAAAGTGACGCCTAAATATGTAAATATCAGATCCAAATACACATCAGCTGTAGCAACGAAAGCAGTCAGTTCAGCTGAAAGAACAAGGAATCAAAAAGAAGTCAAGTTTATATTCAGGAAGCGTCACATTCTTCAAAATTATATTTGAATACTACACTCATAATTAACTTTAATTCTTCACCCAATTCAATTTGGTATTATGATGATGATGTTAGAAATACTTTCAGCATTCACGAAATATATAAAAAACTATGCAAAATACTATACAGGGTGTTTCCGAATAAGATGTCATAAATGAAGGATGCGAATCCCTGAATGATTTGAGCAAGAAAGTTCGAAGAACCAATGGTCAAAAAATGCTTCGTTGCCGAGATACAGGGTGTTAAATTTGAGAAAATTTTCGATTTTCTCTCGATAAAACCTAGACTTCTCAAGATTTCGGGCTCAAATTTTCCACATAAGCTATTAAACACAATCTGAATCACCAGGTGAGGCCAAATTTTGGAACAGTATACAGGGTGATACTTTTCATGGGTCATGTTCCATTTTACCCTCGGAACTTTTTTTGGTACACCACTGGCACTAACAAAAATAAAATCGAATAGATCATTTAATTTGAAATTCTTTTGACTCCTGCATTTTGATCGTAACTATCACCGTTTCTGAGATATTAATTATTGAAAATAATCCAATAGTTTTCCCATATCGAAGCCATGGAGATATTATCTTAATAACTGATGCAATTTTTCAGGAATTGAGCTAAAATTTACATCAGATATCTCCTTATTGTATGTTTATAACAAAATGAGGCAAAAATTCCTGACAGTATACAGGGTGTTATTTTTTCACGTGCATTTTCCTCTTTTGCCCCTGAACTTTTTGTGGTGCGCTACTGGTATATTCTGAAAACAGAATCAAACAGATTATTCAATGCGAAAACTTTTCTGTTCCTTGTATTTTTCCGTATCTGCCACCATTTTCGAGATATTAATCAAGAAAAGTAATCGTATAGTCCCTTCCGTATTGAAAGCTCGAAGATATTTTTCATGTTATTTCGGCAATTTGTGAAGATCTTGAGGTCGAATTTCAAACGAAGTTCACATTTTAAGATCTGCACCACTAGATTGGTAGGATTTATGAGAAAGTATAAAGGGTGATATCATTTCCTGATCATTGAATTCGAATTCAAAAATGTGTTTTATTGAGTGTATAAATCGGAAGTAAATGAATAAACAACATAAATAATCGTGAATGATTTCAATAACAAAAACTCATAATGATGAAAACAAAAATTGAACAAACAGAACAAATCAAAGAAGATGTTGAAAATGTCCTCCACCTGAAAGAATACATGCTTCTGCTCGTCTCCGCATATTAGTGCGCACCCTCTGAAATATTCCTGGGGTATTTTTGATGACGTCACATGATGCTGTAATTCTATTCCTCAATTCTTCAAGTGTATTCACGGGAGAGCTATAAACCAAAGTTTTCAGATGTCCCCAAAGAAAAAAATCCAAACTGTTTAGATCTGGCGACCTTGGAGGCCAAGCTTCTGGTCCACCACGCCCTATCCAGCGGTTATTGAATGTCATATTCAGATATTCTCTAGCTTCCATGCTGAAGTGCGGTGGTGCTCCGTCATGCATAAACCACATTCTATTTCTAGTTTGCAGCGGCACATCTTCTAGCAACACAGGTAAAATCTCTTCTAGAAAGTGGCGATATAAGGCTCCATTCAGCCTGTCTGGCAAAAAAAAATGGCCCGATCAAGAAATCCCCAATTATTCCAACCCAGACATTAACCGAAAATTGTTTTTGATGGTGGCATTCCTCAATCATATGGGGATTTTCTTCAGTCCAATAGTGATTGTTATGAAAGTTCCTGATTGCATTTCTCGAGAAGGACGCCTCATCTGTGAAGATGATTTCGCTATCGAAAAGGGGATTATGAGCAATGTTATGAAAGAACCATCGGCATAAATTGAGTCGCAGAGGGAAATCGCGGGGTAGTAGAGCTTGGACGCGTTGAATATGGTATGGGTAAAGCAAGAAATCATGGAGAATTTTCCAGACCAATACAAATGAGATATTCAACTCTCTTCCAATTTTTCTTGTACTCAGCTGAGGATCCTCATCTATACAATTTAGGACTGCCTCTTCGATTTCCGGGGTACTTATTGTCCGATTTGCCCCTTTCAAGTCATGATTCGGTTTGAATATACCCCGTTCTCTCAATCTTCTGTGGATGTCAGAAAACGTACGCCTATCAGGAATGATTCGATTAGGGAAGCGTTCTTGATACAAATGCCTTGCGTGCACTGCGTTTCCTTCAGCCACACCGTACATGAAATGTATATCAGCCATTTCTGCAATAATGAAAACCATTTCAAAGATTATTGGTTACTACTTACAGCTGTTTCAAATGTAGGCACAACAAACTGAATGACAAAACTTACAATCATTGAAGTGTCAAGTTTTTTTTCTATGATTTCATTTGCGAAATTGTATCAGAGCCTACTAAGCCTTTTGAAATCACCAACGTGTTCTGATATGAGGAAGACACGATAAATTCTGATGATTTTCAATTCAAAACGGTGAAAGACATGAGGATCAAGATGAGCACAAAATTATCCGAATTGAATGAAAATCCGTTTCTGATTACGACAAACGTCAGTTATGCACCGAAAAAAATATACGGGGCAAAGGGTAGCCTGTTCGGGCGTTGTTGATTAATTTTTCGAAAATGGTGGCAGATACGGAAAAATACAAAGAACAGAAAAGTTTTCGCATTGAATAATCTGTTTGATTCTGTTTTCAGAATATACCAGTAGCGCACCACAAAAAGTTCAGGGGCAAAAGAGGAAAATGCACGTGAAAAATAACACCCTGTATACTGTCAGGAATTTTTGCCTCATTTTGTTATAAACATACAATAAGGAGATATCTGATGTAAATTTTAGCTCAATTCCTGAAAAATTGCATCAGTTATTAAGATAATATCTCCATGGCTTCGATATGGGAAAACTATTGGATTATTTTCAATAATTAATATCTCAGAAACGGTGATAGTTACGATCAAAATGCAAGAGTCAAAAAAATTTCAAATTGAATGATCTATTCGATTTTATTTTTTGTTAGTGCCAGTGGCGTACCAAAAAACGTTCCGAGGGTAAAATGGAACTTGGCCCATGAAAAAGTATCACCCTGTATACTGTTCCAAAATTTGGCCTCACCTGGTGATTCAGATTGTGTTTAATAGCTTATGTGGAAAATTTGAGCCCGAAATCTTGAGAAGTCTAGGTTTTATCGAGAGAAAATCGAAAAATTTTCTCAACTTTAACACCCTGTATCTCGGCAACGAAGCATTTTTTGACCATTGGTTCTTCGAACTTTCTTGCTCAAATCATTCAAGGATTCGCATCCTTCATTTATGACATCTTATTCGGAAACACCCTGTATAACTTCTGTTAAATATTATTCAATATTTGCAATATTTTATATAGTTGGCATCTTTTGAGAGTCTTTTTCTTCTGTATATATTATATTTTTCATTTGATACTTTATTGTATCTTCTATCCAATTTGTACAGTAGATCGACTTTTATAGGAAGATTTCGCCGATTCAGAAACACTGTCATCATCTCAACGATTCTTTTTCTCTAGAAGCTGTTTTTCAATTTCCAATTTCTTCGAATAAAATTCCATTCTTTGACGAAGCATCTCTTCTTGTTTACGGAGCATGTCCTCTTCAAATTACTTTTGACACTGCAATTTTTTCAATTCGAGATTCAACTTTGGATTAACTACATTTTCGGAAAGAATGCGCTTTCTTCACATTATCCAATTAAAACAAATTACAATTAAAAACTAAATAAATTGGTGGAAGTATCCTCCACCTGCAAGAATACAGGCCTCTGTCCTTCTTCGCATATTCTCACGCACTCTTTGAAATATTCCTGGGGTATTTCTTATCGTGTCACAAGAGGTTATTATTCGATTTCTCAATTCTTCTACAGTGTTCACTGGAGTGGTATAAACTAAACTTTTGAGATATCCCCATAAGGAAAAGTCTAAACTATTTAAGTCTGGGGACCTAGGAGGCCATGGTTCTGGCCCACCCCGACCTAGCCATCGGTTGTTGAATGTATCATTTAAGAATTCCCTAGCTTCTCCACTAAAATGTGCTGGTGCCCCGTCATGCATGAACCACATTATGTTTTTCACCAAAAGTAGCACATCCTCGAGCAATAAAGGTAACTCCTCCTCAAGAAATTGCCGATAAGCGGGACCGTTTAGTCTGTTAGGCAAACAAATGGCCCAATAAAATAATTCCCAATTATTCCGACCTAGACATTTAGTGAGAATTGTTCTTGATGATGAAAGTCTTCAATCAAATGTGGGTTTTCCTCAGCCCAATAATTATTATTGTGAAAATTTGTGATAGCAGTTCTCGAAAAGTTAGCTTCGTCTGTGAACATTATGTCACTATCAAAATGAGCATTTTCTCTTATTTTATCTAAGAACCATCGGCAGAAATTCAGTCATGAAGGAAAATCCGGAGGAACTAGAGTTTGGACCCGTTGAATATGAAATGGGTACAATAAAAAGTTGTGGAGAATCCTCCAAACTAGAACATGTGAAATATTCAACAGATTTCGAATTTTTCTTGTACTCATATGAAGATTCAAATCAATACAATTCAAAACTACTTCCTCAATCTCTGGAGTTCTCATAGTTTGAGTTGCACCTTTTAAATGATTATTTACACTAAAAGTACCAGTTTTCCTTAACCTTCTGTGGATATTTGAAAATGTTCGCCTGTCTGGTGTTACTCGATTTGGAAAACCTAACCTGATATAACCGCCTAGCTTCGTTGTGTTTCCGTCAGCCAAACCGTACATGTAATGGATATCAGCCAATTCGGCGTTAGTAAAATTGGCCATTTTTTCTTACAGCAATAACTTCAAAAGTCTTAAAACTAATCGTTAAATAAAAAAAATCAAAACCTACTAGTCATTTTTTTAATTAGAAGTATGTTCAATTCAGCGAATACATACAATCGTGTAATAGTTTTTGCTCGAGAACGGTCGGAGATACGAAAAAATTACAAGTGTCAAAAAAGTTTCTCAATTAAACGAAGATGACGAAAATTGATTCTACGCTGATCAGTGGCGTACTGCAAAAAAGTGGCCTCGGAAAAGAAACCACCTTGTGAATTTCAGTTAAAATCTAGAACGTATAATAATGGAGGCTGTGAAAAATAGCTTGCATTCCAAATTTGGGCTGAATATCTCAAAAACTGCAGGAGTTTTGTAGAAAAAACCAATTTTTCCGGAAATTTCAACACCCTGTAGCTCCGTAACGAAGCTTTTGCGGACCTATGTTTATATGAACCGTTTTTCTTAAAATTGCACGTAGATTTACCCAATCAAGTTATGACATACTTTTATGTAACACCCTGTATAGGTGTCTCACAGACACTGCCACTGGCGCTTAAAAAGCACGTCCGAACATAATGAGTTAAATATCTAAACAGTAGGGAATGATGATTATGTCAATTTTAGTTATATCAATATAACCTCGTATTTGCAACTATAAGAGAAAATTACCGAAAATAAGTCATGAATCTATAAGTCTGAATTGAGCAAAATATTATTACTGCCTTTAGACGATTACAATAAAACGATTGGTAATCGTGCCTGTCACTTTAACTGTTATATTGGACAGTATTACCAACTGGAACTAAATATCCATTCATGCGTACATACGTGCATCTAAATCTAAGAAACAAAATATCAAAAGAACACTGATGTTGTCTTAAAGATGTTCCATAAGTTGGTGTATCTGAAATAGAAAACTATTTTTCAATTTAAAGGAGATTCCACGATTCCTACATTCATATTTGAAAGTATCGCACCATTTTAGACGCAGGTTCCATCTACACTACCATTTCTAAACATCTGCATCTAAACATGTAACGTCTAAACATAAAATACCGGTCAATTTTCATTCTGACCTGCAGGAACCACCGTCTGACGACCTCCCTGATCTACTGAACCTCCTGACGTTCCTGATGGTAGGTAACCAGCCTAACCGTGCAAGAGAACCGATATGGCGTTTGTCGGGAGAGAGCCTTTGTCCCGATTTTCTTGCTGAATCATACCATCCAGTTCTAGCTATCGAACCTGATTGTGAATATGAAAAAGATGTCCCCGATTATTTTGTTTCATATTCTTAATATTGTAGGAATCTTTGTATGCCATAAATTTGGCGGATGAGCTTACAAGAATTTAACGGATCAAAAGCGCATTCGCCATTTTAAGTATTTAAAATAAAATTGTAAAATCGTGGGTTTTTTCGACGTATAAGACAGAAGGAACATGAACCGTCTAGAATTTAATAATGTACATTCCCACACATCCATATTCAGCAGTGGAATTGCGAAATAATGTAGCGTTGCTCAACCATTTGTTCCCACACGAGGCAACATATTCTAATTCCGTCTATTTCCTGCGAATTCCTACGAGACAAGGAATCGATAGAATTTGCATTTTTCCGATGTGACAAGGGCAGTTTTCCCATTTCAATAGCAGCTTTGATGCAATACGTGTTACATATCTATCAACTTGATTTCACGTTTCATCCAATTTTTTTTTCTCTCGATATAGATTGGATAAGAAAAAGAAAAAAAGATTACTTGAAACAAACTGCACTGTGTACGAAAAATAAAGGATATTTAAATGGATACTTCGAAAAAAATTTGAAACTCGATGTTTTTTCTTGACGCACAAGTTTCTCTCATGGGAAATAAATTGAGATTTATCAAAAAACCACCATATATTGATAACAGCAGTTGTTGATCAAAAGATTGGATATTAATGCCTTAAACTGAAAGATGTCTTGTTTTTTGCTATTATTGTGTTAGTTTCACTTTCGTTGTAACGACCTATATCTTCCTTATTATATTAAGTGGACAACAGTGAAGAAAGATAGATAGATATAGATGATGAGTGAGAGCTGTTTAACAGCCTGGTCACTGTCAGCCAGTGGTCTATCGTAGCTCAAGATTTCACCCATAAACTTCATACTTCTTGTAAAGGATATGAGCTATGCGGATGAAAGCTTAATAAGCGCAGTCAGCTTCAGTTTGTTAAATCCAAGTTCCTCTTACATATCCCTCTCCCAAGCTAGGCTCACACATGAGTGTTCCATTGCTCCCGTGAATATGGCAGTTCAAGTCTAACCTGGAAAGTTTAAGCCAAGCCTTGATTCTTGCTGATGACAAGTCGAGAGTGTCTGAGACCTATGAAGCTCAACCAGAGCTCTGGTACCTTCGTGTCCAACCCCAGTTAGTTTCCATCTTTGCAGTCTACGAAGGAATTCCAGGCCTAGACTCTCGTCGTCGAAATCCCAAATCTGTTCCTCGGGCGGCCAAGGAGTATCCGGAAACCATCATCAGAGCCTATTCCTTCCCCCCTTTTGCCGAGAGTGAAGCGACATTCCTGCACAGTAAGTGCAAATATCAGTAGCCTATGCCTTTAGTGCAGCTTGGTGATGGGTGATGATTTTTATTGACCTACTTGTTAATCCCCTGGCAAGCAAGAGGTTAGCATAGTAGTCAGTGGTGAACATTTCTACTTGAAAAACAGTCTCGCAAGTCCGCCAAGACATTTCGACTATCCTTTGGTAGCACCCTGACCATACACATCTTAGGCAGTTTTGAAGTCGCCTGTGAACCAACAGGAGCCTACAAGTAGACGGTCCTTGGAGCTGTTCCATTCCTGTCTGCTAAGAATGATGATCTAGAATGGCAGTTCGATGTTGGTTTTGGGTATTGCTTTATAAGACTTCTTAGTCAGTATCTCGTTGTTAAGCTGAACATACTTGTTTTATTCCGGAAGAGGTGATGGAATCTGTAAGTAGCCATTCTAGTTGCTCCTCTAAACACCACTGAAAGGAGGAAAGGCTCGCAGTAGGTCTAGAGTGAAAAGCTCCAGTAATCCTTATGCAAGATGAAGTAAACAAGTAAAGGAGTATGAATAGCATAAGAAATGTCTGGCAAGTTCGAAATTCTAATCTCCGAAATACATCATCTACGTCATATATACCAACATGGCTACCACTTTATTAATTACAACGATTCATTGCAGAAATACAACCGAGTTGCCAAATTCAGCTTTCAGCAGAATCTCGACGTGAATGCTACACATGGCACGTAATAAGTGTTCAATGAAATGGAAAGATACGAGACAAGGGATATATATCAAAATAAACGCGGGGAATCTAGCCGTGCGGAAACCGACTCGGCCAAAGTAAACCGGAAAATCATGCTTTCCCATCATCCCCAAAAACTTTTTGTTCGAGCCTGGTTCCGTCCCAAACATGGTTTGTTCGAGAAATGAGACTCTTTATCTGTATTGTGATCGGCTGATATCGACAAGTTATATCTGGGTTTGAGACAATGAGGGTATTTTATTGAGACAGACATATTGTAACTGTAATTGAATTGAGTTTTTCCGTGCAACCAGTGGCGTAACATACATCAGTGCAGACACCGCAATACTGGGGAGTCCGTGCCCTGGGAAGTTTCAATTCAAGGACCCAAACGAGAAGTCAATGAGTATATACTTTAAAACCTTATACAGTGTGTTTCAACGAGAATTTGCCTCCGCTTCATCTCAAGATGGACTGAAATAGCTGAGACGTCAATGTTTGATTGAAGGGGCATCCATTTCTGAGTTGGTTAGGAGCATGTAAAATTAGCAGCAGCTAAGTCAAAATTCACGATAGGGAAAACGGATCCAGTGACATATCTTTGGAAAGAGCCTTAAGCATATCGGAGAGATTAATTGTACCCAGACTTCATCAGAAAAGTTGATTAGAAAACGGAGGTGGGCTTGTGGAGTCTCTGGTTGCAGAATCAAAATTTAGAATACAGTACTGATGCACTGAATTCTGGATATCCTAACCATATTGAATGAACCAAAACATCAATTGTATAGGAGAATAATCAATATTAGTATTTATTATCGTGGACTTATGCACTATCTCAGCTGTTAGCTGGATATAATTTAACCTTCCTCAGATTCAGCAATCAAAGGGAATAGGCTCGATTACAATATACTTGACATAAATTTCCTAACTATCCTACATATATTAAGAATTACAGCTTTTTGCATTTCTATATAGGTATTCTTATGCAATTCTAATTTCTTAAGGCTATCATGCAAACTTTTGGGTATTAACCCAGTCGAGGATACGATGACAGGAACAATATCTATTTTCTCGAGGTGCCACATCTGCTTGATCTCAATAGCAAGGTCTGTGTATTTGGACTTTTTCTCCTGGAACTTGTTCAGCACGTTGTTATTATTCGGTATGGCGACATCCACCAGCATTGCTGTTCTGGCTCTCTTATCATACACCACTATGTCCGGCCTATTATTCGTCACCATTCTGTCAGTGATAACAGGCCTATCGTAGTATAATCTGATAGAGTCATTTTCCAATACGGGCGCCGGTTGATACTTGTAATATGGCTGGAAAGTATTCAGTAGTCCGTACTTGCGTGCAAGTTTTTGATGGATAATGTTGCACACTTGATTATGCCTGTGAAGATACTCCGTATTGGCCAGTTGTTCGCATCCGGACGTGATATGCTGTATAGTCTCCGATCTTAGATGGCATTTTCTGCACTTATCTGTTTGTAATGTTCCGTCCTTCATAATGAATTTTTCGTAGTTCTTTGTAGCGATCACTTGGTCTTGGATGGCCACAAGGAATCCCTCTGTTTCCGCTAATAATTCTCCTTTTGTTGGAGGCTTCTTTGTCGATGTGTAGTTGATTAATCTCATGGTGATGTCGTCCATGCAATTACTTTCTTGACCATTGCTCTTGTTTTTCAGTATCTGATAGGAACGGTAGATTCAGCAGGTAGCAAGATTTAGAGGTGTCTATCTCTTATCAGCCAACGATACCACTCTATGGAGGTCAGAAGTGAGAGCTTTTGCATAGAAGAATTCTCTGAGATTTTTTATCTGTTCGGTGTGTAAATTGACAAAATCTATTAATCTGCGTCCTTCTTCTTTCCGCTTCTAAGTTCTTCGTATCACAGAGGATTTTGGATGATGGTTATTGTACTTTGTTAGCATCGTTCGGGTCTGCCTTTGAATATCATCCAGTTCTGATTATTCCAAATGAGTAAAGCAACACTGGAATGGCATAGGTGTTAATTGCCTTGACTAGATTCCCCGAGTTCAACATTGATTTCAGCACAGTCTTCAGACGCTGACTGTATTCTGAACGAATCTTCTCCTTTGATTGTTTTTGGCCTAGCAATCTGGCTTGTTGGTATCCTAGATATTTGTATGTTTCGCCATCCCTCATGCACTGTATAATATCACCGTTTGGAAGTTGTGTTTCACCATCTATGACTTTCCCTCTTTGAATGTTCAGGGTCTTACATTTTTCAATCCCGAATTTCATATGAACATCTGCCGAGAACTCACTGACAGTTTTCAGCAAATCATCCAATTGCTTCTTGTTCGAAGCATATAATTTGATGTCATCCATATACAGCAGGTGGGAGATTGTATGATAATTCCTATCTGTTTTTATCCTAAATCCATATCCTGTTCTATTGAGCATTGAGGACAATGGCTTCATAGCTGAACAGAACCATAGTGGACTCAAAGAGTCTCCTTGAAAAATTCCATGACGTATGGGTATCTCGTCGGTTTTAATTGACTTATTGTTCATGTTGCCCTGCAGAGACGTGTGCCAGTGTGTCATTGTTGTCTCCAAAAAGTCTACCAGGGCTGAGTGAATTTTGTATATCTGCAATACTTCAACAAGCCAAGAAAGGGCGGTGCTATCGAATGCCTTCAGATAATCGAGAAAAGCTGAATGAACATTCCGATGCCCTACGTGTGCCTGTTTCATTATCACAGAATCGATGATGAGTTGTTCCTTGCACCCGTGGTGTTTCTTTCTGCATCCTTTCTGCTCCTCTGCTAATATATTGTTGTCGTCAAGGTGTTGGTATATTCGATTAGATATGGTTGTGGAGGTGTGGAGTTGTGGAGACTTGTTGTTTGTGTAGTCGAAGAACCGCTACCGCTCCACAGCAAATCAAAGTGTGAATTTTCTCCAAGGAGTTCTGGTCAGTGTATTCTTCAAAAACTGAGTTTATGCTTGGTAGGATGATATTGGTGTTCTTGTTAGTTTTAAGTTTGGGCAGTTTAGGTCGTTTAGTTGGGTTACTACCACTGAGTTCAGTTATTGCTCTGTTGAGTTCTGACCGTGCTGTGGTTTCCATGGCTTCGATGTTATCTGTAACACTTTCATTGACGGTAGGTATACCGTTATGAGTACCATCTTCACTTCTGAGTTCTATTATGACCTCTTCTCGTATGCTTTGCAGCGTTTCTGTAGAAAGTAGCCTGTTTTTAACGATTGGTCTTCGTTAATATGAAATTCTCTGTTCGGATATGTGCTGTAATTCCGGATATTTTTCTACGAACGCAAGATGTAATGCGTATCTGTATGCTGTCATTTCCGATTCCAAGTTTGTAATGTAATAGGAACGCATAATGAAGGAGTTCATTTTTGAGGTCCACTTCATGCGTTTCTTAGGGAGTCCGGCTCTCGTGGTCGTAGGCATAATGGCTTGCGCCACCGTTGAAACATCAAGAGTCGGTTGGGAGGTATTGAAGTTGTTTCCCACTTGGTTTTGTGTTGCAGTATCCCTACTCGATATCACGCTGCTTCCGTCGTTAACCGAGGGAGACTGTGACTCACTTTCCGAACAAGACCCTCTTCCTAAATCTTGAACGCGACAAGAGGTTATGGTGGTACAATGTCGATTCACCCGTTTGTTCCTTAGATTGTACATCATAGGATAAGTTGCATTTTATACCTACTGTCAGGTTCAGCTTGGGTACTTCGGGTTCGCTAAACCCGTTCTCAGAAACAATGTTCCTGAGCCCCTGAGGGGTTATTATTATTATTATTATTATTATCAAATTACGTTAATTTACCTTTGAAACCTTAAGTATCCACAATAAAGATAACGTAACGGAACGAATGTATTTCTAAGTATGACTCTACAGTTTATGTTGATCTCATGTTTCTATTATCTTTCTCATTGTTCTCCTTCAGAAGAGAAAGAGCACTATTTCTAGATATTCGTCATACTAACCCTCGGAAGAACTCGGTTCAAGTTAAGAAGAAGATGAGAAGAATTCGATGTTTCTGATTCATTCTTCGAAAATCTAGGTCTCAGAAATGATCCCAAATTCAAAAATTCAGTTACAAATTAACGATTTCTTCTCACGGATCTATTGCCGAGATATGTACGAATCTTTTAATACGCGAATCATACCTCCCGGTAACCACATATAAGTAGGACGAATGGAAGAAATACCACAATTTCGTCAGATCAAATATCTTCAATGTCGTCGAATTTTCGTTTAAATATAAACTTCCGTTATGTGTGATATTAAATGTTCATAAAGATACTATTTCTGAATAGATCATTAAACGTCCTTTCCAAAGATATGTCACTCTATAATTAATTTCGACTTAGGTGTAGCTGAGGGAAGGGAGTTGATTTTACATGTTTCAAACTAACTCAGATAGTGGTCACCCTCTAATAAAAAATTGACTGATTTTTTCCGCCAGAATCAATCCATCTTAAGATAGAGGGGGTGGCGAATTTCCATTGGAACACACTATAGAATTTTTATCTCAATTTTTGAAAACTAATATATTTCTCAATATAATGAACATCAAAAATTCACCCGAGTGCTACCTTTCTAATACAGTTTCCTTTAAGTTTGAGCAGGACATATTCGATATGCTACAGAAATCGATACTGAATTATTTCATCTCTACGCTAGTTCTACTGTTACTCGCTATCAGCGCTGCAGTCGATTGATAGTTAGCGGCCGCTATTGGGACTGATAGTGGCTCTAATTGTAACTTAAGTGACAGAAGAAGAATGTGTTTGACTCTTTTTTAATATACAGGGTGTTACGTAATAGTATGTCACAACTTGAGGAGGTAAAGCTACGTGCAATTTAAAGAAAAAAGTTCATAGAAAAATAGGCCCGCAAAAGCTTCGTTACGGATCTACAGGGTGTTGAAATTTCTGGTTTTTTTCTTCAAAACTCCTGCAGTTTTTGAGATATTCAGCCCAAATTTGATTTGCAAGCTATTTTCGACAGCCTGCATCATTACAAGTTTTAGATTTTAACTGAAATTCACAAGGTGTTTTCTTTTCCGAGACCATGTCTCCGTTTGCCCTTTCAAACTATTTTGCAGTACGTAACTGATCAGCGCACAATCAATTTTCGTCATCTTTGTTCAATTTAGAAACTTTTTCGACACCTGTAATTTTTTCGTAACTCTAACCGTTTTCGAGTGAAAAATGATTGAATTTGAATTGTATGTTATTCATTAAATAAAAAAAAAATAGAAATAGTCGATAGGTATGCCCAAAATTTACTTTTATTTTGATAGCTCGTCTACTGAGACTCAACTTATACTTATTCAATATCAAACTAAAAAAAAGAACAAGTAAATACTAAATAAATTGCTGGAAGTGTCCTCCACCTGCAAGAATACAGGCCTCTGTCCTTCTTCGCATATTATCACGCACTCATTGAAATATTCCTGGGGTATTTCTTATCGTGTCACAAGAGGTTATTCTTCGGTTTCTCAATTCTTCTACAGTGTTCACTGGAGTGGTATAAACTAAACTTTTGAGAAATCCCCTTAAGAAAAAGTCTAAGCTATTTAATTCTGGGGACCTAGGAAGCCATGGTTCTGGCCCACTCCGACCTATTCTTCGGGTGTTGAATGTGCTGGTGCCCCATTATGCATGAACCACATTATGTTTCTCACCAAAAGTGTCACATCCTCGAGCAATAAAGGTAACTCCTCCTCTTGATGATGAGATTCTTCAAACTGGGGGTTTTCCTCAGCTCAATAATGCTTATTGTGAAAATTTGTTCTCGGAAAGATAGATTCGTCTGTGAACATTATTTCACTATCAAAATGAGCATTTTCTCTTATTTTATCTAAGAACCATCGGCAGAAATTCAGTCTTGAAGGAAAATCTCGAGGAAGTAGAGTTTGGACGCGTTGAATATGAAACGAGTTCAATAAAAAGTCGTTGAGAATCCTCCAAACTAAAACATGTGACATATTCAATTGATTTCCAATTTTTCGTGTACTCACATGAAGATTCAAATCAATACAATTCAAAACTGGTTTCGCAATATCTGGAGTTCTCATAGTTTGAGTTGCACCTTTTAAATGATTATTTGCTGTAAAAGTACCAGTTTCCCTCAACCTTCTGTGGATATTTGAAAATGTTCACCTGTCTGGTGTTACTCGATTTGGAAAGCGCACCTGATATAATCGCCTAGCTTCTGTTGTGTTTCCGTCAGCCAATTCGGCTTTAGTAAAATTAGCCATTTTTTCTTACAGCAATAACTTCAAAAGTCTTAAAACTAATCGTTAATTTAAGAAACTATTCGAGCAAACACTGGTTCGACTTTAGCAACTGTCAGAAAAAATGAATAAATATAAAAAATCAAAGCCTACTAGTCAATTTTATTAATTGAAAGTGCTTTCAATTCAGCGAATGCATACAATCGTTTAATAATTTTTTGCTCGAGAATGATTGGAGATACGAAAAAATTACAGGTGTCAAAAAAGTTTCTAAATTGAACGAAGATGAGGAGAATTGATTGTACGCTGATCAGTGGCGTACTGCAAAAATGTTTGAAAGGGCAAAAGAAGACATGGCTCCGGAAAAGAAAACACCTTGTAGATTCAAGTTGAAATTTAGGACGTTTAATGATGGAGGCAGTAAAAAATAGCTTGCATTCAAATTTGGGCTGAATATCTCAAAAACTGCAGGAGTTTAGAAGAAAAAAACAATTATTTTCTGGAAATTTCAACATCCTGTATCTCCGTAACGAAGATTTTGCGGACCTATGTTTATATGAACTTTTTTCTTAAAACTGCACGTCGATTTACCCTTCAAGTTGTGACATACTATTATGTAACACACTGTATATGTTCAACCTAAAATAATCCGCAAACTCAACAATTTTTACGTTTCATGGCGTTTTGAAAGTATGAATATAGTAATTGATTTATACATTTTCTTATAAATAAGATTTCGAATGTTGAAAATATGTGAAAAAATGTAACTAATTTCTGGTAGCGTAGACAACTTCCTTGACTCTATTACGTTGCCAAGGAATTGTGCAATTTTCATTTAATAATTCCACCTCCGTTTCAAAGGAATCAATAGTCAATCGAGTGGCTTCAGATAATTGAGTCAATTATAAATCGCTCATTGATTTTTTTTTTCAGAATTTGCCGCCGTTCGGGAAATAACAAACGGGATCTTCGTTCTGGGAAACTGTAAGAAAAAGCGTAATACTAAAAACTTGCTTATTAATATGTTGATTTCTACTGTTTGTACTTTGATAATAATCATTTCCATATCCTTTTTCTACGCATTACGGAATATTGGGGATCTAAACTTTAATGATCCCAACATACAGGGTGTTTCAGGTATGCAGACCAATCATGCGTTTTTTGTTACTGCACAAGATTTTTGTCGGAATGATAATCTTCAATGGATACCAGATGCTACCTAAGGAACGTTTGTTTTGGAGTCTAGATGAGGATCTATTTATATCATTAGTGTCTAAAGCTATTACAAGAAATCGCTTTCGAGAAATGAAAAATTCTTACATTCTGCTGATAATTCAAAACTTGATAGAAATGACAAAGAGTACAAAGTTAAACCTATTGTGGAAATTCTTAATTGAAACTTTCAATAGTGGGGAATATTTCGTTCTCATTTGTCTATAGATGAAGTTATGATCAATTATTTTGGTCATCATACTGCAAAACGGTTTATAAGCGAAAAGCCTGTGAGATTAATCTTTAGAAGCTGAATGTTCTGTAGCTCCACTGGATGTTGTTACAAATTTGAAACCTAATGTGATGCAAAACCATCTACAGTTAGCGAGGAAAATGTAGTGAAATGTTCATTACCTCTTGGTGTATCTGATCCGCCAGATCACATTATATTTTCTGATAATTATTTTACCAGACCTAACCTTTCAAGAACATAGAGAGAAAGAGGTTTTAAGGCTACTCTTTCGAAGCTCAATATGCATAAACACCTCAAAAAAGTCTAGGGAACACTTACCAATATTTTTAAAATATGAATTTGATCAATCGAATTTATAGAAATCTTTCGGTTTTTGTTAGGATGTATTCGATATAATGTATTCTCAAGAAAACAAAATAATTTTTGACTTCTCCAAAGCACCTATTATAAAAAAAAATTGAAATTTGAAAATGACGAAATTCGGTAAAACACAAAAAAAAAATCCTGAACCAATATTTTCGAAACGATATGGAAGCACTTATATTTTTCAATACCCAGAAGGTCCACCTCTGTTATTTATGACACTTTTGCATCGTCGCGGCATGCTCAATATTAAATTGTCTATTACATTTTGGCCTAAGTCATTCCAAGCCCCCTGAACTGCTAATCGAAGATCCTGTTCATGATGGAAGACGTTTTGACGCAGGATATTTCTTTTTAGGATGTCCCACACATGCTCGATGGGATTCAGATCTGGGGAGCAGGATGGCCAAGGTAGAAGATCGATATCATTCTCTTCAAGAACGTTCAAGACAACTCTTGCACGATGAGGAGGGGCATTATCTTGTTGGAAGAGTGAATTTTGACCCATTGTTGGGAGATACGGTACCACTACAGGTAAAACTATCTCATTTGCGTAAGAATTTCCCGTGAGGTTGTTCGGTATGAAAACGAGGTCAGTTCTTCCACCAAGGCGTATACTTCCCTAAAACATCACTGATCCGCCTCCCTGTCTAACAACTTCTCGAGCATGCTGGAGACGGTTTTGCTTTCTAGGTTCCCTCCATATTAGAAATCTTCCCGAATCGGGATAATAACTTAATCTAGATTCATCACTGAAGAGAACTGTGGCCCACCTCTCTTGATCCCAGTTTACGTGATAGCTCTTGAGCTAATTGAGATGCTGTGGTAGTACGATCTTTTCTGGCTTGTAAAACCAAAAATCTGTCTTGGGCGACTGTAGTAATCCTGAAACGACCTGTATGGCGTTCTTCTACGCTACCTGTTTCATTGAAACGCGACCATGAACGGTTTATGACACTTGGGCTACTTTCCAGAACCCTGGATACTTCCTGTTGTGAGCTCCTAGCTTATAGCATGCCAACGGCTCGTAACATCTCTTCTCTAGTCAAATGTCGTCTTTCCATGGTCGAATCACAAAACTTGAATCTTTCATTTGTGCTTACAACAGAAACAAATTGCCAACTAACTGATTTCAAACACTGAATACATGAAATGATTATAAAGCAGCGTCGCATCTGCTGCATTTTTAGTTTTTTATAAAAAAAATTGCAGCAGAAATTGATGCAGGTGTTCATTTCTTGAAAAAAATCATGCATATTGATCGTTCTGGATACGATATATCGATATTCAGAAGTGTTCCCTTGACTTTTTTGAGGTGTTTATTTCCTCAGATACAAATTCGCCAAAATTTGAACACATAAAATCAATTAACCAATCGATATCATTGAACAATCTTGAAATCCTTCATAAATGTAACAAAGTGAGAAAGATGAACTTGTTGGAAAGTTTGGAGATTAACCAACTTTGTAAAAACCCACAATTCATTACCCTCAACAGCCAACTAGAGCATAATGGATCCCCACTACTCAATATTTAGAATAAATTTCATTCTCTACTTGTACTTGTTTACTCATGTATTATATTGTTATTCACTTGAAAATAACCGTAGGGTCAAAACCGGTCGTAATTATTGAATGAATTGTGGAAAAGTGACACAAAAGTGTCCCTTTTCGTTTTACTTTAAAGGCCACTAGAATCTCTGGCTGCTTAAGAAATCAAATCTGGAAAAATAAGTTTATCTCTTCTGAAAGTAATGTTCACATCTACAAAACAGTTGTCAGATCTGTGCTGACAAGGATGCCGAAACTACAAAACGTAAAGCGTACTAAGATCAACTGGAATGAGAACCCTTTGCACTATCAAAGGGGTCAATCTACAAGATCAACTGAGAAGTTCTGTAATACGAAAAGACCTTAAGATAACAGGCATCGTAAGATATGTAAGATCGAAACGCAGATATTGGACAGATCATGTCAATCGAATGGACAACAGCCGACTGGTAAAATGGGCTAAAGATAATAAACCGAATACGAAGAGAAGCTCAAGAAGCTCCTTAAAAGCAGAAACAACAAGACAGTCTTAACAGAAAAGAAAAAGAAGGAGGAGGTTTTAAGGCAACAGGGACCACTAGGGGTAATCGCCTCAAAAAGTCCCCTCTATCATCAGTTTCTCAAATGATAAAAGAAGAATGTAGGTATTTTCAGTATTTTCAGTAAACAAATAAATTGTCATTTGTCACATGAAAAGAAATCATGGGATTTGGTTGAACCACAACAAAAGTGAAAGGATGGTCATCAATTGGAAAGAAAAGATTGATGTTCCACAGCCTCTTCTTTTTTCCAAATATCATACTTTCATGGAGGGTGTTGATCTCCTGCATCAAAGTGTTAACAACTACAGATTATCTATCCGGATAAGAAATGGTGGTGGACTCTTTTCACACAAATGAACAACATGGTTGCCGTCAATGTTTGGAAAATTCATATGGTGGTTTGTGAAGATAAAGTCGATTTGGTAACTTTTGTTCGAGGCATTACCCGTCATTATCTGCTGAGCTTTCCTAAATCATCACCCTCCAGGAGCGAAGCTTCTGAGTATTATACAAGAAGTAGGTATTCATTTTCAGTAAAAATTAAAGAACAATTACGGTGTAAAGTTTCTCATTTCAAAGCTCGTTGAAGATGTGTTGAATGTAATGTATATGCTTATAACGAAAGTGTTTTGAAATATATAGCACGTCCTCGTAGAAATACTTGTTTGGTTGAAATTGTTTGTACAAGAATTTTTCGCTAGAATCCTAAATGTCTCAGTGAACCCATATGATTCCATTAATTTTTTGTTAAAATGGCTTGAATAAGTTTTTCTTCATGTTTATTTTTCAACTTTACTTCTTAGATATTAGAAATATGAAACAAAAATGATTTAATTACGAGAAATTGAACTATGTGTTCAGCTTCAATAATAAAAAAAATTTGCAAACTTTAACCTTGAATAAATTTTGGTGCACACACAGGATCGATGACGACTTCTCACAATTTTATTACAATTGTGTACCTAACGTTCTTGAAAGTTTTCTCATTATATATTAACTTTTGCCCTTCAGAAAGCTGCTTTTGAAATGGGTACTACGTTTACTTACAGCCAATCAAATACAACACACCTACGATTCGAAACACTGTGGACAGATTTTTTTTATGTACAGGGTGTCTCAAACTCAATGGTCTTGCGAAGGAGTTATGTAAAACATTGTACCTAGAAAAAATGAACCTCCTTTTTCGGTTACGATTTTCGAGAAAACGTTATTGGTGATAATCAATTTCAGTTATCATTTTTCGCATTCGAGTTATTCTGGCATTTTCGATTTTCGACATTTCAGCGACCATATCTCAGGTACTTATTAAGTTATGTGAAAAATTATTTTTACATTTTCAGGCTCTTTTTGAATATATATATATATATATATATATATATATATATATATATATATATATATATATATATATATATATATATATATATATATATATATATATTCTTTTGAAAACAGAGGATTTACAAAAATTTGAATAATTGTATTTACAATAAATGCTTGTATCTATAATTTTGGTGTGTGTCAGAAAAAACACAAGTGTTAGCTCAGGAAATGTAACAGGGGAACCATACTATCTTGTATATGATTCAATAAACGAGTGAAAAAACCCGAGGAAAAAACTTGTTTCCCTGTCGCTATTGCACTAGCAATAGCTTGTCTGTTTATGTGTTAGTGTCGTGTGTACAAAAAGAGTACAAAGATTTTTCTGCTTAGCCGCTTCATTCTCTCTTGCATTCCATGATTTCCAACGAAGACAAGGGTGAAAGATGTATATTTTTTTACCAAACGGTTCTGGAGCTATAAGAGGAATCACACGGTATTTCACATTATTGATTGTTATTAACCATGGATCTTTGACTACTTGTACAGAATGAAGTTTTTTTGTTGAAAAAACTGGTAGGATGATAAATGTTGAATCACCATATGCTCGGGATATTGTTGTAACTGAGATTAGAAACTGTGAATTTCAAAATTTAAAAAAGCCTATAATCATAATTGAAAATGCCTTATGTTGGATTGTCCGATTTGCAGAGCGGTCGAATTATTACTCTCCTTGAAGGAGGGATGACACAGAGGGATATAGCGGTCACAATGGGGGTATCAAACCTACGCCCGATATGTGGAGCTACAAACTCTGCAAAATAGGCCTAGAAGAAGAATATATTCAACGAAAACTAAACAGAGGCTATATCTACCAAGATACTCATTTCTGATCATTTCTGAAATATCAACCACTGCTTAGGGGGTTGATATTTCAATCCTTGAAAAAAACATCGCCTTGAACGAATTTCCATTTTTAATTGAAAACTGTAGAGGATAAAGGGTGAGCAACTGAAAGATAGGGAATACTATTTCCCTGAGAGTATTCAAGTTTCAGTGAGGTAAAATGGAACAGATCCATGCTGATCAATGGCAGTCATCATCAAGTACCATCTTCATTTTGAATTTCAACCCCTAGAGCAGGGGTGACCACCCTTGAAAATTTGGAAGAGGGTAGATGGGTCGAGTGATACCTCGAAAGAAAGGTATTATCTTTGTCTGCATTCCCGTGAAATGATTTTCATTTTTGATTGAAAACTATAGAAGATACAGAGTGAGCTACTGAAAAATAGAGGAGACTATCTATCGCCCTGAGCTAACAGATTTATTCCAGATCAAAGGATGTCATCTTTGATCTAAATGAATCTATTCCAGTTTTTCGCACTAATAATCCAATAGTCTTGGGGCGATAGTCTTCTCTATTTTTCAGTGACTCACTCTGTATCTTCTACAGTTTTCAATCAAAAATGAAAATTCTTTCACGGGAATGCAGACAAAGATAATATCTTTCTTTCGAGTTATCACTCGACCCATCTACCCTCTTCCAAATTTTCAAGGGTTGTCACTCCTGCTCCAAGGGTTGAAATTCGAGATGAGGATCTTACAGTTTTCAATTAAAAATTGAAATTCGTTGAAGGCAATGTAGACAAAGACACCACCTTTCTTTTGAGTCATCACTCGACCCATCTTTCCTATTCAAAATGTTCAAGGATTGCAACCCCCGCTCAGGGGGTTGATATTTAAGGCAAGTATTGTACCCCAGAAGATGTCCCCCTTAAAACAAAAATTGACCTGTTTTTGCGTTTTGATCAGAAATTAATATCTTGATAGATATAGCCTCTGTTTAGTTTTCGTTGAAGCACCCTGTTTATATATATTCGAAAAACTGCCTATTGGATGTGAGATTCTTTTTTACGTAACTTAATCAGTAGAAATGATGTTGTCGACAATCGAAAATTTCGGAATACGTTGGGTACAAAAAATCATGACTAAAATTGGTTTTCACCAAGATTTTCTCGAAAATCGAGACCGAGAAAGGGGGGTAATTTTTTCGTATCTACAATGTTACACATAGCTGACCCACATAACCATCGAATTTGAAACACCCTGTACACGGCTTATAATACGGTCGAAAGTAACAAAAATGGCTGAAACCTCAAATGATAGCCGTTAAGATTTTGATCTCCATTTTAGTATACAAATAGTAGTAGATTACCTTGAAAATGGAAAAATTTAGTTGTGAAAAACACTTTTTGCTATGTAATTCCCAACAATATAAATCTAACAACTGTCACTCACCTAGAAATCGTTTTTGGCTGCGTTGGCCCTCAAGCAACTCCTCGACCAAGTTTTCGTATTCTGTAGGTGCTTCTACGTCATTGTCATAGTCTATTTCCCTCTTAACGATGCCGGACTTATAAGATGGTCTGTAACTTGCCCTGACGGAAGCCAAGTTCCTTTTGGAATCATAACCTGGTCCCAGCATTTGATTAAGATACCGATCGTTCTTGAGCAGTGCTGCTGCGTTCCTTTTACCCCCGAAACCTCCTTCGCGAGCTATAGATGCCAAATTTCGTTTGGAATAGTTATCGGCCAGTAGGGCTCCGTTATCTGAAAAGAAAATTGTTTTGTCATCACGTTGCAAGAACGAAGAAATGGTACAGTACAGAAATATTCTGTTGGCCCTTCAAGAAAATCCAATAATGTGGAAGGGATACTTTTCTTGGATAAATCTATCTTTACATTAAACGGTGAGCTCAATCCTCAAAAATGATAATATTATGTAATATTCTACAAGAGGATTTTTCATTCCATATTTCTTCAATGCGTACGTAAATAGAAAAAATTGCACAAGAATATTTGAGTTGCCTGAAACACAACAATATTTAACTGGAACCGACTTGGAAGAAATGTTAAATTCAATCAATTGGAGACGAGCCAACAAGCACTAGAAACGTGACGTTTAATTTCAAAAATCTTAGTAGGTTTAAGAATGGCAAATGAGCTCTGTGATTTTTTTCATGAGAATTGATCCGTCTATACAAAGAAGTCTTAATTTTAAGAAGCAAATTGTTAATGCCACTGATGAATATCAGCTGAATTGAAAGAGCTTTGAAAAAGAACGTGGATGTTTTCGATACATTTACGACTCAACAGATATATTGATGTTTCTCAGTTGCAAAGACAACAATATTGTGACGATGGAACATATTACGATTCGGTTGAACCAGTAGCCAAAGTAAAAAGATGGTCTTCAATTAGGAAGCAAAAAATTGATGTCCTACAATCCCTTCTCTTTTCCAAATATACTTTCATGGGGAGTGTCGATCCTTTGGATGAAAGTGTTCTCAGTTGCAAAGACAACAATATTGTGACGATGGAACATATTACGATTCGGTTGAACCAGTAGCCAAAGTAAAAATATGGTCTTCAATTAGGAAGCAAAAATTGATGTCCTACAATCTCTTCTCTTTTCCAAATATACTTTCATGGGGAGTGTCGATCCTTTGGATGAAAGTGTTAACATCTACAGCAGGGGTGCTGGCGATCTACCTCAATATTTTTGGACTACTTTCGACTCTGAGAGGCTGGAGGTATGTGTGATCCCTACCTACTTACCTAGGTAGGGTGTACCGTAGTATATATAGATATTAGCTTTCCACACAATATACATTATTTCAGTCAAGGTTTGGGTTAGGTTTAGTTAGGTTTTTCTCTATGACATCAATGAAATACCTCATAGTTATTCAAAATTGCAAGTTTATTGGTTGTTATAGAATAAAACAGTTACATATGGTGCTAAACTTAACAAAGGAGTGACTTTGGATGTTGAAGCGTGGCACTGTATGTCCTCAACATACTTTTCATAAGATGGTACGTAACCACTGAGTGCTAATCGCAAGCATGATGACATATGATCGTCAGTTAGTGGATTGCGATATTTTGACTTAATTATCTTCATTTCAGAAAATGCAGACTCGCACAAGTAAGTTGACCCAATAATTGCCGTCAGTTGAAGGGCGATTTGCCTTAGATTCGGATATTTATCTTCAGATATAAAACACCAGATGCTGTAGCTTTGAGATGTATATCTGATATAATCTGCACCAACTCATTTTCAACAGAACATGAGTTCATATTAAACTGACTTGCTATTTCAGTAGCTAATTCCTCAATGTTTTTACATGAAAAAGGATAACTCATAAATGATGCTGATGATATTTGCCAATTTACTGCAATCATAAAAACTCATTTTGAACTATCCCAAAATATTTGATAATTTAGCCTCATACCTATCATAGTTCAACTGAAGAATCCTTGCTTTCAAAGACGGAAAATGTTTCAAATCCTTTCTTTTCAGTTGATGTATCATAAGTTGCAATTTACTTTTGAATGCGTTTACTGCGCTAATCATCTCAATAGTAGTTTTTCTTTTACCTTGAAGCTCCAAGTTAATGGTGTCAGTCAAAAGTGCCGAATCAGCCAGCTATTTTTCATTCTTCAACATCTTACTGTCATCATCTCAATCGTCTAGAAAAGCTGTTATTTCGGGCAATAACTCTTGAAACCTTTCTACTAATTTTCCGCGACTCAACCACCTGACGTCCGTGTGAAGAACTAAATCAGTGTGTTCAACTGACTCCCTATCTTTCAACTGCAATTTAAAGAGCCGCCGTTGCAAGCTACGTGCATGGATGGAATTCACAATTTTTGTTGCAATGCGCATAATTTCCTCAGTTTAAATCTTTTGAACACAAAACTTGTTGATGTATAATGCAATGGAAAGAAAAAATGATTAGCTCGACACAACGCCACAAAACCGTTTCTATTTCCAGTCATTGTTGGTGCTCTACGGTTATAATGCACACTAATTTATATATTGGTAGCTTGTATTTTTACAAAATTGAAGAACACGTCATATATATCTTCGCCATGGGTCTTCCCCTTCTAATGGTCGGTGTCTGTCATATCGGTGAATTCGTCAAACTGTAAATAAAAGTATGTACATTTCATGATATCATGTTTTAGTTTATCTGCCATATCCTGACTCATGACTTCAATACGCCTTGTGACAGTCGGACGAGATAACTGAAGTTCTCTAATAGCAGACATGTTTTCTGTTTTATTTTTAAAGTCTCCAAATAAAGTCTCACTCTCTTCAATAAATGCTTCCTTCATAACCGATCAATCTTGGAATGTATTCTTGTGTTTCTCCAATATATGAGATATTTTAGATGACGCGATAGTAGTAGCTTTTGATTGTATGGCTGGTCTTGAGAAAATGGTTTGTTCTTTTTCCAAACAAGATATCAAATCACGTACTTTTCGTTTTCTTTATTCACTCTGTGGCGGAAAATCCTTTTCATAGTTTCTATGAACCGTTTTATGATGCCCTCCAAGTTACTACGCAATTAAAATGATACGTTTTATTACAGGTGAATTCCAGTCTATGCCTTTTGGCATTCCAGTAATTTGGACAAATCCTCAAGAACATAATCCAGATGGTTGTTTTGCTTGTGTTAATGAAATTGTCGAATTGAACAGAGCTAAAAAACTTAAAGTTGAACTCAGACGAATAGTAGCTTTTGATTGTATGGCTGGTCTTGAGAAAATGGTTTGTTCTTTTTCCAAACAAGATATCAAATCACGTACTTTTCGTTTTCTTTATTCACTCTGTGGCAGAAAATCCTTTTCATAGTTTCTATGAACCGTTTTATGATGCCCTCCAAGTTACTACGCAATTAAAATGATACGTTTTATTACAGGTGAATTCCAGTCTATGCCTTTTGGCATTCCAGTAATTGGACAAATCCTCAAGAACATAATCCAGATGATTGTTTTGCTTGTGTTAATGAAATTGTCGAATTGAACAGAGCTAAAAAACTTAAAGTTGAACTCAGACGAATAGTAGCTTTTGATTGTATGGCTGGTCTTGAGAAAATGGTTTGTTCTTTTTCCAAACACGATATCAAATCACGTACTTTTCGTTTTCTTTATTCACTCTGTGGCAGAAAATCCTTTTCATAGTTTCTATGAACCGTTTTATGATGCCCTCCAAGTTACTACGCAATTAAAATGATACGTTTTATTACAGGTGAATTCCAGTCTATGCCTTTTGGCATTCCAGTAATTTGGACAAATCCTCAAGAACATAATCCAGATGATTGTTTTGCTTGTGTTAATGAAATTGTCGAATTGAACAGAGCTAAAAAACTTAAAGTTGAACTCAGAGGAGTAGTAGCTTTTGATTGTATGGCTGGTCTTGAGAAAATGGTTTGTTCTTTTTCCAAACAAGATATCAAATCACGTACTTTTCGTTTTCTTTATTCACTCTGTGGCAGAAAATCCTTTTCATAGTTTCTATGAACCGTTTTATGATGCCCTCCAAGTTACTACGCAATTAAAATGATACGTTTTATTACAGGTGAATTCCAGTCTATGCCTTTTGGCATTCCAGTAATTTGGACAAATCCTCAAGAACATAATCCAGATGATTGTTTTGCTTGTGTTAATGAAATTGTCGAATTGAACAGAGCTAAAAAACTTAAAGTTGAACTCAGAGGAATAGTAGCTTTTGATTGTATGGCTGGTCTTGAGAAAATGGTTTGTTCTTTTTCCAAACAAGATATCAAATCACGTACTTTTCGTTTTCTTTATTCACTCTGTGGCAGAAAATCCTTTTCATAGTTTCTATGAACCGTTTTATGATGCCCTCCAAGTTACTACGCAATTAAAATGATACGTTTTATTACAGGTGAATTCCAGTCTATGCCTTTTGGCATTCCAGTAATTGGACAAATCCTCAAGAACATAATCCAGATGATTGTTTTGCTTGTGTTAATGAAATTGTCGAATTGAACAGAGCTAAAAACTTAAAGTTGAACTCAGACGAATAGTAGCTTTTGATTGTATGGCTGGTCTTGAGAAAATGGTTTGTTCTTTTTCCAAACACGATATCAAATCACGTACTTTTCGTTTTCTTTATTCACTCTGTGGCAGAAAATCCTTTTCATAGTTTCTATGAACCGTTTTATGATGCCCTCCAAGTTACTACGCAATTAAAATGATACGTTTTATTACAGGTCAATTCCAGTCTATGCCTTTTGGCATTCCAGTAATTTGGACAAATCCTCAAGAACATAATCCAGATGATTGTTTTGCTTGTGTTAATGAAATTGTCGAATTGAACAGAGCTAAAAAACTTAAAGTTGAACTCAGAGGAGTAGTAGCTTTTGATTGTATGGCTGGTCTTGAGAAAATGGTTTGTTCTTTTTCCAAACAAGATATCAAATCACGTACTTTTCGTTTTCTTTATTCACTCTGTGGCAGAAAATCCTTTTCATAGTTTCTATGAACCGTTTTATGATGCCCTCCAAGTTACTACGCAATTAAAATGATACGTTTTATTACAGGTGAATTCCAGTCTATGCCTTTTGGCATTCCAGTAATTTGGACAAATCCTCAAGAACATAATCCAGATGATTGTTTTGCTTGTGTTAATGAAATTGTCGAATTGAACAGAGCTAAAAAACTTAAAGTTGAACTCAGAGGAGTAGTAGCTTTTGATTGTATGGCTGGTCTTGAGAAAATGGTTTGTTCTTTTTCCAAACAAGATATCAAATCACGTACTTTTCGTTTTCTTTATTCACTCTGTGGCAGAAAATCCTTTTCATAGTTTCTATGAACCGTTTTATGATGCCCTCCAAGTTACTACGCAATTAAAATGATACGTTTTATTACAGGTGAATTCCAGTCTATGCCTTTTGGCATTCCAGTAATTGGACAAATCCTCAAGAACATAATCCAGATGATTGTTTTGCTTGTGTTAATGAAATTGTCGAATTGAACAGAGCTAAAAAACTTAAAGTTGAACTCAGAGGAGTAGTAGCTTTTGATTGTATGGCTGGTCTTGAGAAAATGGTTTGTTCTTTTTCCAAACAAGATATCAAATCACGTACTTTTCGTTTTCTTTATTCACTCTGTGGCAGAAAATCCTTTTCATAGTTTCTATGAACCGTTTTATGATGCCCTCCAAGTTACTACGCAATTAAAATGATACGTTTTATTACAGGTGAATTCCAGTCTATGCCTTTTGGCATTCCAGTAATTTGGACAAATCCTCAAGAACATAATCCAGATGATTGTTTTGCTTGTGTTAATGAAATTGTCGAATTGAACAGAGCTAAAAAACTTAAAGTTGAACTCAGAGGAGTAGTAGCTTTTGATTGTATGGCTGGTCTTGAGAAAATGGTTTGTTCTTTTTCCAAACAAGATATCAAATCACGTACTTTTCGTTTTCTTTATTCACTCTGTGGCAGAAAATCCTTTTCATAGTTTCTATGAACCGTTTTATGATGCCCTCCAAGTTACTACGCAATTAAAATGATACGTTTTATTACAGGTGAATTCCAGTCTATGCCTTTTGGCATTCCAGTAATTTGGACAAATCCTCAAGAACATAATCCAGATGATTGTTTTGCTTGTGTTAATGAAATTGTCGAATTGAACAGAGCTAAAAAACTTAAAGTTGAACTCAGACGAATAGTAGCTTTTGATTGTATGGCTGGTCTTGAGAAAATGGTTTGTTCTTTTTCCAAACACGATATCAAATCACGTACTTTTCGTTTTCTTTATTCACTCTGTGGCAGAAAATCCTTTTCATAGTTTCTATGAACCGTTTTATGATGCCCTCCAAGTTACTACGCAATTAAAATGATACGTTTTATTACAGGTCAATTCCAGTCTATGCCTTTTGGCATTCCAGTAATTGGACAAATCCTCAAGAACATAATCCAGATGATTGTTTTGCTTGTGTTAATGAAATTGTCGAATTGAACAGAGCTAAAAACTTAAAGTTGAACTCAGAGGAGTAGTAGCTTTTGATTGTATGGCTGGTCTTGAGAAAATGGTTTGTTCTTTTTCCAAACAAGATATCAAATCACGTACTTTTCGTTTTCTTTATTCACTCTGTGGCAGAAAATCCTTTTCATAGTTTCTATGAACCGTTTTATGATGCCCTCCAAGTTACTACGCAATTAAAATGATACGTTTTATTACAGGTGAATTCCAGTCTATGCCTTTTGGCATTCCAGTAATTGGACAAATCCTCAAGAACATAATCCAGATGATTGTTTTGCTTGTGTTAATGAAATTGTCGAATTGAACAGAGCTAAAAACTTAAAGTTGAACTCAGAGGAGTAGTAGCTTTTGATTGTATGGCTGGTCTTGAGAAAATGGTTTGTTCTTTTTCCAAACAAGATATCAAATCACGTACTTTTCGTTTTCTTTATTCACTCTGTGGCAGAAAATCCTTTTCATAGTTTCTATGAACCGTTTTATGATGCCCTCCAAGTTACTACGCAATTAAAATGATACGTTTTATTACAGGTGAATTCCAGTCTATGCCTTTTGGCATTCCAGTAATTGGACAAATCCTCAAGAACATAATCCAGATGATTGTTTTGCTTGTGTTAATGAAATTGTCGAATTGAACAGAGCTAAAAACTTAAAGTTGAACTCAGAGGAGTAGTAGCTTTTGATTGTATGGCTGGTCTTGAGAAAATGGTTTGTTCTTTTTCCAAACAAGATATCAAATCACGTACTTTTCGTTTTCTTTATTCACTCTGTGGCAGAAAATCCTTTTCATAGTTTCTATGAACCGTTTTATGATGCCCTCCAAGTTACTACGCAATTAAAATGATACGTTTTATTACAGGTGAATTCCAGTCTATGCCTTTTGGCATTCCAGTAATTGGACAAATCCTCAAGAACATAATCCAGATGATTGTTTTGCTTGTGTTAATGAAATTGTCGAATTGAACAGAGCTAAAAAACTTAAAGTTGAACTCAGAGGAGTAGTAGCTTTTGATTGTATGGCTGGTCTTGAGAAAATGGTTTGTTCTTTTTCCAAACAAGATATCAAATCACGTACTTTTCGTTTTCTTTATTCACTCTGTGGCGGAAATCCTTTTCATAGTTTCTATGAACCGTTTTATGATGCCCTCCAAGTTACTACGCAATTAAAATGATACGTTTTAGATTTCTTCGCTACACTCATTCTGTACTATTTATTAATAAACTTTGTATCGACGTAGTACTGCCTTCAAGTTACAATTCAGAATGACTCAGATTCCTGCAAGCGCAACATTTATATCGGCGCGAACGAAAGTCTTGAATGTTCCCGTCAAACGCGCCCCCGAAATTTCTAGAAAAGCGGCAAGAATAAAAAACGCGGCTTTTCTTTGACAAACACCTCGCTTTCCTTTGATAAAGCCGCCTTTTGCCGCTAGCAGAGTGTTATTTTATGACGTAATAAATTTCCCGAGGTCTACTCAAAGAGCACTCGCGATCGACCAGTCGACCGTTTGAGCACCCCTGCAATAGAGGGTTAAGATCTCGCGACGATTCTCCTTCATATTTGACATATTATTATGAAACACCCTGTATAAATAGAATTTCAATGCCTTCTGCCGCTAGCAGAGTATTATTATTATTATTTATTACGTAATAAGTTTTTGTAGTTTAGTTACCTACCGTTTGAGCACCCCTGATCTACAGAATATCTATTCGGGAAAAAAAGGTGGTGGTCTCTTTCACACATAAGCTTAACCTGGCTGCCGTCATAACTTGGAAAATTTATACAGTATTGTGAAGATAAAGTCGATTTGTTAACTTTTGTTCGGGGCATTACCCGTACTCAATAGAGGAACTTTCCCAAATCATCATAATCCAGGAGCAGACCTTCTGGTTCTACAGATACAAGATGAAGGCTGTCATTTTTTAGTAAATTGAAAATCATCTACGGTGTAACTTTACGTTTGGAACGAAACTGTTTTGAAACAAATCACACGAACTCGTAGCAGTAAGTGTGTGGTTGACCTTCAATAAATTTTTTAAACAAGAATTTTTCGCTATACCCCTATATGTTCCTGTGAACCCAAAGGAGTCAACCATTTTTTTTCATATTTATGTTTTAACCTTACTTCTTATATATTGAAAATGTGAGAAAAATCATGATTCAATGAGAGAAAATTCGAGGGAACATATTAGTTAAGATAAAATATGAATTATAGATTACACAGTGCGTGAAAATGACACTTCAAAATTCTAATACCTAGTAAACCTATATCGGGTACGCTGAATCCAGTGGTAACCACCGTTTTTGAAAGTTAGCTCTTGTTTAGGAGATATTCGCCTTTGAAGTTAGCTGATTTTAGTAGGGTTCGTCGCTTATGACTTCAGCACATTATATGCTTGTAATTCCCAAACCGTTCTGAATATGGCTTTACTGTCTTCGGCAAAGTTTTAGCTATTGTCATGGGCAACAACTCTTCTGAATATACCTACATAAAAAACCTCATTCAAACACCCTTTCGTAACAAAATGTCCAAAAAACTCTATCTCTTTGCCATTTTTCGTTAATTTTCTTCTAAATAATAGAAAAATCAAGGAAATTTAGCTTTGAAATCTTAAAATAAGAAAAGAAAACACATTTCCAATAGTTAAATCAAAAATTTAACTATCACAATCTTGGTTTTAACTCAAATTTCTCACAGATATCACTGTTAATACGTATTTATTAGTATTGTCACTGATGTTACTACGTATTTTGCCATGTATTTGTGTGCCATTTTTCATAGTCTTAGTTCTGATATTTCTTAATTTGACATTTCTTGTTTACACAAGTTATATATTTGGTAAAAATATCAAAAATGAATTCGTGCAGTAAATTTAATAAATTTTGCTACATTTGTGGAAAGTTTACTATTATGACAAGCAAGCGTTCAATTTCTGAAGAAATTGCTGAATCGTACACACAATATTTCAACCAAACTGTAATCAAAGATGTGAACTGGGCGCCAAAAATCGTTTGTACTGGTTGTGTCATAAGATTGAGTGGATGGAAAAGAGGTAAAATGAAATGATTTATCATTTATTTCAAAATTATATGAATTAAAGCTATTTTTATTACAAGTGAATTCCAATCTATGCCTTTTGGCATTCCAGTAATTTGGACAATTCCTCAAGAACATAATCCAGATGATTGTTTTGCTTGTGTTAATGAAATTGTCGAATTGAACAGAGCTAAAAAACGTAAAGTTGAACTCAGAGGAACTCGGTTTGTTCAGTTGCCGTTACCACATTCGGAATCCAGTCCAATACCGAAAAGACCCAGTCCGACAGAAGAGTACATTCCATTTACTTTTGATACTATTGGCGAAACGTCTGCATCGGTTTATGTACCATCAAATGTATCTCCACAAATGTAATCATGCCGAATTTTCTCAAAAACATCTGGATAAAATTATTCGTCGATTGAAATTATCGCAGCGTCAGTCCATTATTTTGACTCGGGAATTGAAAAAAAAAGAATGTCTTAGCACCTGATGTGAAAGTATATGGACCAATCGGCCGTCATAGACAGTTCACTGCTTTATTCAAATCCATCGAAGACAATTCATTCGCGTACTGCATTGATATCAAGGAATTGGTATTAAAAATGCATCATGAGTTTAAACCAGAAGACTGGCGTCTTTTCATCGATTCGTCCAAAAGTAGTCTCAATGCGGTTTTGCTTCATGTCACAAACTCCAAAAACAGTGTCCCGATTGCCATCAGCACAAAAACGAAAGAAAATTACGAATCATTGAAAAAACCCTTGATTTGGTGAAATATGAAGACCATCGTTGGAAGATTAGTGCAGATATGAAGGTGATAACTCTTTTGAGAGGAATGCAGACGGGATATACGAAAAACATGTGTTTTATATGTTTATGGGATACTCGATATGCCGGCGACCAATATGCCAATAAAAGCTGGCCTATGGGACAAGGGTTCAGATTGCGTCGAAAAAACGTCGTTGAAATTCCACTTGTGCCAATCGAAAAAGTGTTGCTTTCACCTCTGCATATCAAGCTTGGGATCGTTAAAAATTTCATCAAGGCCCTAGATCCTGAAGGCAATGCATTGAATGAGTTGAAGCGAATTTTCCCAAGATTGAGTGGAATGAAAATAAAAGAAGATTTGTGTGAAACTATATACGTACCAATAACCTAACTTATTCAATATTTAACACATATTTTTTCGAATTATTTTATTACAGGCATACTCAATGGACCTGATATTCGACGCTTGATGAGAGACCAACAATTTAAAGTTTGTCGAATTTGCAGCTCGTTGCTTGGGATTGCGTCAAAGGAGTCATCGAAAATGTACTTGGAATTCATCGTGACGAAAACTGGCGCATACACGTTGAAAATATTCTCGTTGCTTTCCGTAACATCGGTGTAAAAATATCTCTGAAAATTCATTTTTACATTACCATGCAGACAAGTTTGCCGAACAATCACCATGTGAATCAGATGAGCATGGTGAACGGTTTCATCAGGTGACGGCTAGGCTTGAGCACTGGTATAGTGGAAAAAAACTTGATTCTCTATTAGGAAACATCTGCTGGAATTCACAGCAAGATGAAGATGGAGAAGAAGGAGAGAGAACATGAATTTATATGTTTATTTGTTGAAAATTGTTGGAATTGGAATAAAAATTTTAGTTAAAATCATGATTATGCGTTTAAATTCTTTGATTTAACTATAGGAAATGTGTTTTCTTTTCTTATTTTGAGATTTTAAAGCGAAATTTCCTTGATTTCTCTATTATTTAGACGAAAAAATGGCAAAGAAATGGAGTTTTTTGGACATTTTGTTGAGAAACGGTGTTTGAATGAGGTTTTTCTATGTTGGTCATCATCAAACAGCTCGTTCTGTCCACTGCTGGACATAAGCCTCCCGTAAACTATGCCACATCCTTCTGTTCTGTGCCGTCTGTATACAATTCGTCTGGATGCGTTTTATATCGTCAGACCACCTTGTCCTATACTTCTTTTTGCTTCGTGTCTTGGTCGCCATTCTAGAATTTTCTTGGTCCATCTTCCGTCGGTGGTTCTTGCCAGATGTCCGGCCCATTTCCACTTAAGTGTGGCGATCATACTAATGGCATCCTCAACCCCACTTCTTTGCCTGATTATGTCATTTGATATTCGGTCTCTAAGGTATAATCCGAGCATGCATCTCTCCATGGCACGCTGGGCCACTCGAACCTTATTGGCCGATTTCTTGGTCAGAGTTAAAGTTTCCGCGCCGTAAGTCATGACAGGCAACACACACTGGTTGTAAACTCTTCGTTTCAAACAAATTGGGATATCTGATTTCAAGATATTGCTCAGTTTACCAAACGCTGCCCAACTAAGGCCAATTCTTCTAAAGATTTCACAGGTTTGGTTGTCTCGACTTATTTTGATTTCATGTCCAAGATATTTGTAGGCTTGGACTTGTTCAATTTCAGCATCACCTATCTGAATATTTCCACTTGTAACGAGAATTGTCATATATTGTGTTTTAGACGCGTTCAGCTTTAGTCCAACCCTTTCAGAAGCTTGTTTGAGCCTTTCAAGTATTTCTTTTGCATCTCCTATGTTGTCGGATATGAGGACGATGTCGTCGGCAAACCTAAGGTGGTTCAAGTATTCCCCATTAATATTTATACCCATATTTTCCCAGTCTTTCCTTTTGCACATATACTCGAGTAGGGTTATAAAGAGTTTTGGCGAAATCGGATCTCCCTGTCGCACGCCCCTCTGTATTTCGAATGTTTCTGTTTTTGCGTGAAGTTTCACACAAGCTGTGGCATGATCATATATGTACTTTATCTGTGCCATGTATCGATGGTCTATGCGACACTCAGCTAGAGCCTCTAACATTTTACGTTGGTTTATGGTATCGAATGCCTTTTCATAATCTACAAAGATGAGAACCAGGGGTTTATTGTATTCGAGGCATTTTTCTATTAAGGTTTTAATAGTTTGTAGATGATCATTCGTACCAAATCCGCTCCGGAAACCATGTTGGTATGCTCAGAAAATTTGTTAGCCATGATAATAGCTAAAACTTTGCCGAAGACAGTGAAGCGATATTCCGTTTGGGAATTACAAGCATTTAATGTACTGAAATCATAAGCGACGAACCCTACTAAAATCAGCTAACTTCAAAGGCGAATATCTCCTAAACAAGAGCTAACTTTAAAAAACGGTGGTTACCACTGGATTCAGCCTACCCGATATAGGTTTACTAGGTATGTCTCCCGCGTGTTAGAATTTTGAACTAGCACAGTGTTATTAAATGTATCTGAAGTATTTTTCCTAGATAATTTTGTTGCCTGATTTAATATTTAACGAAAACCATCATACTCACTTTCTAGTTCCTCCAGCATCTTTAGTATATATTTCCTGAATTCCCCATTTCTATTCAAAGATTCCATACTTCTCTTGTTTCCCTCCTCGTCTCCATAATGATGTTCAGGTAACTGACCGTTCTTGACCAAACTAGCGAGGCTTCTTTTATCGTGAGAATTAGTTTGATTATCTTCATCTTCTTCAGGCAGCGTATGTAGATAACCTGCCCTTGCGAGAGCTTCCAAGTTCCTCTTGGGATAAACGTAAGTGTTCCACCCTTCCAACTCCTCAGCTTTGGCTACCATGTTCTGAAGTAATCTCAGCATATATCTTCTAAGTGTTCTAATCTGAACGGTTGGCTGTTCTTGGGGAGAGAATATAGTGGAGATAGTCCTTTCGAAGTCTAAGTTGCAAGAATCATCGGACTGTACCTGGAAAGAGATAGATGTATTTACCAAAAATAGCTACACATACAAAATGCTCGAAATTGTCAGCATACGTAGTTCGGTTAAACTGCAAATACAATACAAATAACAGTCCTTTATACCGAACGCCCCTTGTATTTTAATGTATCTTTTGAAGAACTTCTTTTTCTATACATCTTCTTCTATACCTCTTTAGATAATTGGTGTCCTTCATACTAGAATATTTCGAAAACAGTAGATCTTAATTTGGTTGAGGAGGTCGTTATTTGATGAAAATCGATATACATATTTGAAATAAAACAATGGTATTCAGATTTTCACTATATTAACTAAACTATGACCGGTTTCACCACACTGTGGCTTCATCAGATAGATACAAACTAATGAACAGAGTTATTCCTTAAATATTAGTCTTATTTGAGAAGTCCATGTTTATATGTTTTATAGATTTGGAAAAGGCATTCGACAGAATTCGAATGAACGATGTGATCACTATCCTTAGAAAGAAAAACTTAAGCAATAAATACTTAAACATAATCAAAGAACTAAATAACTCTAATGAGCCGAAAGTAAAAACTACACAGGGACTTACAAGCGAGATCAAAATTAACGCAGGCATTAGACAAGGTGACACCCTCAGCCCATGTCTATTTAATTTAATCATGGATGAAATAATAGCAGGTGTTAACCAAATGAACCAAGGCTATAGGATGGGTAACAAAACTATGAGAATACTGTGCTACGCAGATGATGCTTTACTAATAGCCGAGAATGAGGACGACCTACAACGCCTACTACAAAAGTTCAAAGTAACAGCAGAAAAATATAACATGGTAATATCAACACAGAAAACCCAATCGATGGTAATAGCGAAAGATCCAAGTTTCACACTTTAAATACCTAGGAGTAGAAGTATCGAGCGATAGGCAACTATTACAAGAAGCAAAACAGCAGACAATGAAAGCATCGAGAATATCTGGCTTCCTGAGAGATGTAATCTGGCGGAATAAGTACATAAGCACAGAAAGCAAAGTCCAAATCTATAAAACCTGTGTGAGACCCGTGATGACATATGCGGTTGAGACAAGAGCTGAGACAACAAAAACAAAACGACTAATGAGGACAACAGAGATGAGAACACTAAGAGCTATAAGAGGTATTACACGCAGAGATAGAATAAGGAATGAGGATACGCTAAGGGAGCTAGGTGTCCAGGATGTGGTAAGGTGGACAAGAGCACGTCGACGCCTATGGAGAGATCACGTAGACAGAATGGGCCCCGAACGTATGGCGAAGTGGGCAAAAACACAAAAACCCAACACTTGAAGACCCATAGGAAGGCCGAAAAAGCGATGGCATGAGTGCTGGAGCTCCGGTTCGCAGCAGGGGCTGTAACAGAAAAACAGGACATCGTCCTATATAAAGAAGAATAAGAAGATATTAGTCTTATTTCCTACTTAATATTACAATAGGTACAAGAGGTATGTTGGAAAACCCATCGGAGTTGCTTACTTTATGAGTTTAAGAGATTGAGTAAAGGAGAAGAATTTAGATCTAATTGACTATTAAGTAACCTACCTGAATTCTTCTCTTTGTTGATCTCTAAAATTTCCAATAGATTGAGTTTTTGTCTATTATTTTCATTGTGTAAAATTTTGAAATTATCATTAAAATTATGGTTTTCTTCGAGTAAGTGATTAGAATAATGGGAATCTGATTTATGATAATTAAAACTACGTTTGTGCTCGGATAATATAACTTTGAAATTTCTGAAAGTTCTACCAATATAAATTTTATCACAATCCCCGCAAGACAGTTTATAAACACCGGATTTATTACTTTTATCAATTTTAGATTTGCAGTTTTTGATATGTCGGCCTAAAGAATTATCAGTTCGGAATGCTATATTGAAATTATAATGCGAGAGGAATGATTTTAATTTTAGACTAGGATTGCCAATATAAGTTAAGCTGTTGTATTTTGTGTCTGAACTTTTTTTATTTGGAAATACTTCCTGGATTGCTATTTGAAATTTTTTGCGTGAAATCATGTTCTCAATCATAGTTGGACTGTAACCGTTATTGACTGCTATTTGTTTAATTATATTTAGCTCTTTTATGAAATTATTTTGTGACATTGGGATATTAATGAGTCCATGTAGCATACTATTGTAAGCTGCTAATTTATGTGGATAAGAATGTGTAGATGAGCTGTGAATAGTAATATCTGTATGTGATGGCTTATGAAAAATAGAAAAATCATATTTGCCGTTAATTTTAGTAATAGTTAAATCCAGAAAGTTAATGGAGTTTTCTGTTTCTATCTCTAAAGTGAATTTAATATTATCGTGAATTTTGTTAATGAATGTTTTGAATGACTCTAATTGTCTGTTTGTGCCAGTGAAACAACAAATGATATCGTCGACATATCTAAACCTATAAATAAAGTGTTTGAATAACGGATGTTCTTGTATAGTTTTTTCAATATTATCCATGAAAATTTCCGCTAGCAGAGGGCTCAGAGGATTAAACCCTTTTCACCATTATATAATACTCCATTGAAGTTAAAATAATTTTGTTCTAAACAAATTTCTAAAAGGTGTAATATTTCTGATTGAATTATCGGATTGACTTTATTAATTTGAAGGGCGTTCTTGATGAGTTTCACTGTATCACTAGGTGGAACACTAGGGAAGAGATTCACTACATCCCATGACATGAGTTTAGCGTTCGGAGGTAGTATCGTGTGCTGAATTTTATTAATTAGGACTGAAGAGTTTTTTATTGAGAATTTAGGTTCAAAATTAGCGTACTGTCGAATGATGTCTATGAGAAAGCGTGAAAGTTTTGCAGCTGGAGCTTGAAAATATGAAACTACTGGTCTAATGGGATACCCTGTTTTATGGAGTTTGACGAGAGAGTAAAGTTTTGGTGATTGCGGGTTGTCAATGAAAAGTTTATATTTTTGGTTGGTAGGTATTATAGACTTGGCATACTCTAAAGCGTTTTTTACTATGGATTGAAAATTATTAGTTGGATCTTTATCAATTTCTTCATTACAACCTGATTCAATGAAATTTTGGGTTTTCAATAAATAATCTGCTTTATTTAAGGCTATGGCTGTATGACCTTTGTCTGCTTTGGTGAATATGATATCTTCAGATGCGGACTTAGATTTAATGGACTTTAAAGTTGTATTTTCGAATTTTTTAGGTTGAAAACTATTGAACTGTTTTAGGTGTTTGGCTTACGATGAATAATTTAGGGCTATTTCGGTTTCAATTCCTAGCAGATCGAAATGGAGACGAGCGTTATTTGACTCTAAATTGTGTTAAAAACCCTTTTCATGAAGTGAAACTTCATCTTTGGAAAAATTAGCATCTGAAAGATTACTGAACCTATCATAAAATTGGTGATCGGAAAATGTGGACTTGATTTTTGAAGTTTCAGGTCTATTACTCAATAATTTATTCAATTTTCGCAACTGAGTTTTAGACTTTTCGTGAATTAATGAATGAACTTTGGATCTTGTTCCGGAATCTAAAATGTCAAATTCTACTGAATGCAATCTATGAAGCAACTCCGAATGGATTACCTTTAAAAAGATATTGTAGTTGTCTGGTTGGCTGTATTGAAACTTGATGTCTAACTTCAACCATTTCTTTTTTCCTTGCAGTACTCCATTTTGGGCTGCGGGGCTGATATTATGGGTCTTCAGTTTTATATATATAGTAAATAAGGTTTAATCATGGGTAATCCTCTGAGCTCTCTGCTCGCTGAAATTTTCATGGATAATATTGAGAAAACTATCCAAGAACATCCGTTATTCAAACACTTTATTTATTGGTTTAGATATGTCGACGATATCATTTGTTGTTTCACTGGCACAAACAGACAATTAGAGTCATTCAAAACATTCATTAACAAAATTCACGATATTTTTAAATTCACTTTAGAGATAGAAACAGAAAACTTCATTAACTTTCTGAATTTAACTATTACTAAAATTAACGGCAAACATGATTTTTCTATTTTTCATAAGTCATCGCATACAGATATTACTCACAGCTCATCTACACATCCTTATCCACATAAATTAGCAGCTTACAATAGTATGGTACATAGACTCATTAATATCCCAATGTCACAAAATAATTTCATAAAAGAGCTAAATATAATTAAACAAATAGCAGTCAATAACGGTTACAGTCAACTATGATTAAGAACATGATTTCACGCAAAAAATTTCAAATAGCAATCCAGGAAGTATTTCCAAATATAAAAAATTCAGACACAAAATACAACAGCTTAACTTATATTGGCAATCCTAGTCTAAAATTAAAATCATTTCTCTCGCATTATAAATTCAATATAGCATTCCGAACTGATAATTCTTTAGGCCGACATATCAAAAACTGCAAATTTAAAATTGATAAAAGTAATAAATCCAGTGTTTATAAGCTGTCTTGCGGGGATTGTAATAAAATTTATATTGGTAGAACTTTCAGAAATTTCAAAGTTAGATTATCCGAGCACAAACGTAGTTTTAATTATCATAAATCAGATTCCCATTATTCTAATCACTTACTCGAAGAAAACCATAACTTTAATGATAACTTCAAAATATTACACAATGAAAATAACAGACAAAAACTCAATCTATTGGAAATTTTAGAGATCAACAAAGAAAAGAATTCAGGTAGGTTACTTAATAGTCAATTAGATCTAAATCCTTCTCCTTTACTCAATCTTTTAAACTCATAAAGTAAGCACCTCCGATGGGTTTTCCAACATACCTCTTGTACCTATTGTAATATAAAGTAGAAAATAAGACTAATATATAAGGAATAACTCTGTTCATTAGTTTGTATCTATCTGATGAAACCACAGTGTGGTGAAACCGGTCATAGTTTTGTTAATATAGTGAAAATCTAAATACTTCAGTTATATTTCATTGAAAATACAGTAGATCTTTCTCATTCAAGGAAAAAGCCATTAAATTAAATCAAAATCATTGTTTTAAATGGTGTTATCTGAAATATTCTTCATACTATTTTTCTGTCACTATGAAGGACAAATCGTAACGTGAAAATCCAATATCGTAACGTAAAACGCGGTCGTAAAATAAGAAAGAGAAATACCACTCAGTTGACAGAACGTGATCCCGTATAATATTTTTTGTGTAGACAGTTGTCGGATAAGACTCCGGAAAAGTAATCTGGACTTCGTGAGAACGGGAACGAACGCATGGTCCCTTGGGTTTACGAGCTTATGAGGTATTTCAGGAAGAAACAAATCTATTGCAAAGGAGGAACATTGTATATTAGTTTCAATGAATGTTCTGAGTTTCTCAACCTCAGTTTGACATGAAGAGTCTCAAAGAATTTAAATGGTAGAAGTTGGAATGAGCTAATAATGAAAAATGTGAAACTTGTAAAAAAATCAAAATGGATATTTCCACCCTTGGAGAAAATTATTGCATGACGATTCATACCATTTATACTCAAAATCAATGAGCTTATAGCATTCTGATCCATTCCGTTCCAAATTTCGATTGGTCTGTTCCGAACCTTATTCAAGGTATCTGGCTGGTCCAGCTGGCTCCTTAATCTTCTATTGAGATCGTCCCAGATATGTTCACATCACAGATCAAACGAGCGAAAGAGTCCCGTTGGCTTAAGTGCTCTAAGCCGCGTTTCCAGGAAAAACCTCCTGTCCTTTAATATTCGATAAAAGAAATAAATTCCGCGATATTCCTCTCGAGGAGTCTACATATGTACACTTGAGACATGAAGACTTCTTGAAGAATTTGTAGATCAATCAATAATCCTTCTTGGCAAGAGCTAGTTCATAGAGGGCGACTCTCGTATGTATGCACGAGATGCGTCTGTATTTTATTAGAATGTTAGGATATATATATATATATATATATATATATATATATATATATATATATATATATATATATATATATATATAAAACACGAAGTACATCTAAGGGATCTGACATTTCAAATTGTTGTGTCTATTCTTCAATTAACAAAAGATTAGGAACTGTTATCATAATCATGTAGAATCACCTTGTTCCTCTATTATGATCACACCTTCATTACCTAATTCAGATCTTTACAAATCTAATAAAAATAAAACGCATGAAATGGACTTATGAAATGAATAAATTTATAATCTTTTGTTATTTCAAAATAACAAATAATGGAACAAATAAAAAATGGAACACACACACTGGAATCCTACTGGTTTTCTTTCCATCATTCTCTCACGAATTCTAGGAATTCAATTAAACCTATTTTAATAGAACAAATCTCGAACATGAAATATTAGACAAGTTCAACGCGAAAAATGTAATTTCTCTCCATCCGCTGCAAAAAAATTCAATTAAATCTGTTCGATGAAAGGTTGCAGGCGTTTATATCGAATAATAAGAAAAATGTCATTGTTCTTTATATCTTTCTATCAAAACGATCACGTAAAGCTTCTGCGTCTAATATTGATCCAACTTTGTGAAGATTAATTTTGAGAGAATTTTTTATTAGAGCATTCGAGTGGATTTTAACAAAGCTCCATTCAATATTCAAGGAAAAAATTAAGGAAGTTTTTCATTAATCTCGTTTGTGTGGAAAAGTCGAGGGCGGAATATATGAAAAGTGTCTTTAAGTTCTTTTCATTATTGTTTTCTGTGTTCTGTTCTGAACATGGTTGAAGTTATTGTATTAAGTTTGGTTGGTCTTCTTAGAGATAAACTCTCATTTTCGAAATTGTATCCACAATTATACTAATTACTGAATTATTTTCAATGATTTTGATCTTTATTTAAACGATAACATTAGCTAAGACTCATTTCTCCATCATGGAGAATACATTGGTGGAAACAGATCTCATTTATCTTCTTTCGTTTTCCAAATTCCTCGATTTTCCGAAGTCGAAACATTTATTGGTCTAAATATGTTGTTGTGTGAAATAAAGGTCACTTTGGAAATAGAAACTGAGAATTCTATCTTCTTTTCAGATTTAACTTCAACCAATATTGAACACAGACGTGATTTTTCTATTTTCCATAAACCATGCCATACAGATATTACCATTCACAATTCTTCCGCACATCCACGTCGATATAAAATAGATGGTTGTAACAGTATGATATACTGGGTGATTCACCAGTGGCGCGGTGCTCTATAGCTCGTACACTCTTGAAGATTTCATTTTTGTTCAAACGGTATTGTATTTAGAAAGTAAAAATCTACTTCAGCAATTCATTTTGAAGTAAACAGGGTGTCCCAATTTTCTATAAAAAAGTTTTGGGAGTTTTTTTCAGATTGGAAGACCACTTTTTTGTTGAAGATTCAAGAGCGTCCTGAACTCTGCTATAATGTCTTTATGTAACAATTTTTTGGTGAGTAGTTTCGTCAAAATATGTTTTTTTTTCCGTGAAAATGCATGAAAATAGGCTCTCACATCATCGCATGCTCTTTCGGCCAGATAGGATGAATACATTTTTACTTTCGTTTCGTCAACACATAAAATATTGTGCCATATTTTTGCAGAAGTAACCTTATCTTTATCTTCGACCACTTTCGAAATAAAAAAATAAACTGAAATAATAAAATCAGAGGTTGCGAAAGAAGAGTTTATTAGTACATATCATTATATGTGATCAGAGAAACGGAGATATTTTAAGGTCGTGTATGAAATACGTGATAGATTGGTTTTTGGTGAGGTGTTGAACTATTTCAATAAGTGTTCGAAATGTTTCCCGTTTCTTTGTAGACACAACTCAATCCTTCTGAGGAAAGACCGTTGAACTCTCGACAACATTTGCGGATTAACTGACTGAAAGGCGTCGACTATTCTCTGTCTCATACCAACTGTGTTGTAGAAGGAATCTGGTAAACGATGCCCTTAATATCCCCACAAGAAAAAATCTAGACTTGTAAGGTACGGATACCTAGCTGGCCATCTAACAGGACCACCACGTCCTATCCATTTGTTTGGAAATACATGATTGAAATGCTCTTTAACCTGATGTGAGTAATGTGCCGGTGTTCCATCCTTTTGAAACCACAAATTTTGCTTATATGCTGTGGTACATCGGCAAGTAACATTGGTAGATGATTTTGCAGAAAATCTAAATACATATCACTATTGAGGTGCCCGTTGAAAAAGTGCGGCCCAATTAGATATCCATCTACTATAGCGGTCCATACATTCAAGGACCAACGATTCTGGTGATCTATTTGTCTCATGGGGTGTGGATTTTCCGTGGCGTAATAATGAAAGTTGTGCCTGTTGACAAGCCCATTCTTGTAGAAAGTTGCCTCGTCCGAGAAAACAACTCTGCTAAACATATTTGGATTTTCCGCTACTTTGTCACTTGCCCAATTGCAAAAATTGATTCGATTTTCATAGTCTTGATTATTCAGTTCCTGGTGCAGCTGTACATGATATGCATGAAATTTATTCACTTTCTAGATTCTCTGGACGGAAGTTTGACTTATATCTGTTATCTGAGAAATCTTTCTTTGGCTTTTTTATATGGGTCTTCTGTCACTGTCAATAACACTGATAACTTGTTGTCTTCAGTTGTAGCAGTTTTTTGTAAGCGATATTACCCGTTTCGATAAATCTAATTAGAAGTTTTTCAAAGCATTTTGCATCAGGATGCCTCGGATCAGGAAACCTTTGTGTATAAACTCTACTTGCCTACAAAGAATTTCTATCACACTCACCCAAAATAAAAATCATATCAACCATTTCTTCTTTGGAGAACTTCATGGCAGTCAATTGAGAAAATTGGGTTCAAACCTCACTTTACCAATGTTTAATAACGAAACACTAATAAGTTCACCATGTAAAATACAGAATATGATATGTCCGGACACCTGACAGAAGGAACAAATAAAAAAAAAGTCAACACATACCTCGATTTACGTTTTAATCATCTTGATTTTATCATTCGTTAAAAGAATTATCTTGTTTAGGTTTAATTTTGTACTACTTGAATCATTACAGAAAAAAAAACTTCTGTGCGAATAATGATGCATGTTGATGAGTTTGATATGATTTGTAGAATTTCCATCGAAAAATTTTACAAATAATAGAATACTTCGAAAATGATCGAAGATAAAAATAAGGTTACTTTTGCAAAAATATAGCACAATATTTTATGCGTTGACATGAATAATAAAATACAGGGTGTTCCATTTGAAAGAATGAAGATATGATATTTTTAAAATTACAACATTCAATAATTTTTTTGAGTCACTCCTGTATAAAATGAGAATAATCTATTTCAATTCATCAATAAAGCTGTCCTTGGACAATAAGAAAACGAAAGGAAAGAAGTATTCATCCTCTCTGGCCGAAGGAGCATGCGATGATGTAAGAGCCTATTTTCATGAATTTTTACGGAAAAAAAAATATTGTGACGAAACTACTCACCAAAAAACTTATTACTTAAAGACATTATAGCAAAGTTTAGGCCGCTTCTAAATCTTGAACAAAAAAGTGGTCTTCCAATCTGAAAAAACCTTCCAAGATTTTTTTATAGAAAATTAGGACACCCTGTTTACTTCAAAATACATTGCTGTAGTAGATTTTTACTTTCTAAATACAATACCATTCGAACAAAAATGAAATCCCAGTATATCATACTGTGACAAGCACCTATTTTATATATATGTGGATGTGCGGAAGAATTGTGAATGGTAATATCTGGCACTAAAGGAATCTAATTACTCATTCGTATCTGTAAAACAACAGATTATGTTGTTGCACATATCTAGACCAATAGATGCAATGTTTCGACTTCGGAAAATCGAGGAATACGGAAAACTAAAGAAGATGCAAATACCGTTCGAACAAAAATGAAATCTTCAAGAGTGTACGAGATACAGAGCACCGCGCCACTGTAGATCTGAGTGTAAAGCACCCAGTATAGTCTCACAACGATACCAATGTCAGGAAATAATTACTTGAAAGAACTCAATATTATAAAACAAAACGGCCAATAATGGTTATAATTCTAGTATGATTGAAAGTATATTTTCACGTATACAATTCTCTTAGATCGAATTCTAACACAGGTTATGATAATATTCAGTATATAATGCGTTAAATATACTTTATTAGATATTTCAATGATAATGTTTCTTGAAGTGAACTTCTTCTAGAATTATTTAAGATAAGTTCAAGTCCTTAAATAAGATGTTCACCGTGTAGTGAAACGCGTCATAAGTTTGTCAATACAGTAAAGATTTGAACATCATTGTTTTGTTTAATTAAAAATATTATTAGTTGATTAGTAAATTAAGTACATATGCTTATATTGAAACCAACAAAGCATAGTTTAATTAATGTAAGCTTACACCACTCACGATTGAATACACTTCAAAAGATTGGTAATTACTGTTGTATACCTACTTCAATGAATTTTTAAATGGTGTGTCTCTTTGACAACCCCCCTAATCAAACTTTTATAATGAACTGGTTAAAACGTAAAAATGTTAACTCTATATGTTGGTTATTCATTTCTCTTTTTTCCGAATAAATAAATAGCAATCAAAATTTCCTTCAACAAGTTCCTGTCAGCAAAATAATTCGCTCATAATAAATTTTAACTTACCACGAAAACAAACGTCAAAAGGAAAGCAACAGCAAAGCGGCAACGAAACCGGCGGAAGATCATGTCTGAATCAATTATGTAGAGCGGAAAACTGGGAAATGATGCCTCTCGAGTCGGAAAACTCTGTTGCTTCGAAGCAACACGTTACGGAGCAAGTTCGAATGAACGCATAGGTCCGATAATTTGATGGGAGAAGCTAGCCGACTACTGTTTTATAGCGGTTTTGGGGGCATTGGGGTGGCTTGGACGCGCACGAGCAGATATTTGGACGCTGGTAACAGAGAATTGAAATTGTGGAAGTCCGTTTGAATAGAAAAAACTTTGTTAGTCTGGTGCTCCTCGTGTAGATCTGTTTCCTGGTGGGTGGATCCCAATTAATTCTGTTTGAGTCAAATCTTTCTGAAATTTTGATATGTTGAAGGTTTTCGCTTAAAAGGATAAATTGTTGTGAATACGTATGACTAGTGTTTGGGATACATGCCGTCAAAGTTGGATATTTAGTTCTGTTTATACCGGGAGTTTCTTACGAAATACAAAAATGTATCTTGAAATTTGCAATAAAACGCGAGAATCTTAATCTACTTCAATATTTATTAATAATAATAATAATAATACAAGACAACAATGACACACTGGCGCACGTCTCTGCAGGTCAACATGAACAATAAATCAATTAAAACCGACGAGATACCCATACGTCGTGGAATTTTTTCAAGGAGACTCTTTGAGTCCACTATGGTTCTGTTTGGCAATGAACCCATTGTCCTAAATGCTCAATAGAACAGGATACGGATTCAGGATAAAAGCAGAAAGGAATTATCATACAATCTCCCACCTGCTGTATATGGATGACATCAAATTATATGCTTCGAACAAGAAGCAATTGGACGATTTGCTGAAAACTGTCAGTGAGTTTTCGGCAGATGTTCATATGACTTTCGGGATTGATAAATGTAAGACCCTGAACATTCAAAGAGGGAAAGTCATAGATGGTGAAACACAACTTCCAAACGGTGATATTATACAGTGCATGAGAGATGGCGAAACATACAAATATCTGGGATACCAACAAGCCAGATTGCTAGACCAAAAACAATCAAAGGAGAAGATTCGTTCAGAATACAGTCAGCGTCTGAAGTCTGTGCTGAAATCGATGTTGAACTCGGGGAATCTAGTCAAGGCAATTAACACCTACGCCATTCCTGTGTTGCTTTACTCATTTGGAATAATCAGATGGACTAAGACGGAGCTGGATGATATTCAAAGGCAGACCCGAACGATGCTAACAAAGTACAACAACCATCATCCAAAATCGTCTGTGATACGAACAACTTTGAAGCGGAAAGAAGGAGGACGCGGATTGATAGATGTAGTCAATTTACACACCGAACAGATAAAAAATCTCAGAGAATTCTTCTCAGAAAAAGCTCTCACTTCTGACCTACATAGAGCGGTATCGTTGGCTGATAAGGGATATACACCACTAAATCTTGCGACCAGAGATGACCTGCTGAATCTACCATTCCTATCAGATACTGAAAAACAAGAGCAATGGTCAAGAAAGGAATTGCATGGACGACATCACCATGAGATTAATCAACCACACATCGACAAAGAAGCCTCCAACAAATGGTTGATGAAAGGAGAATTATTCGCGGAAACAGAGGGATTCCTTATGGCCATCTAAGACCAAGTGATCGCTACAAACAACTACAAAAAATTTATTATGAAGGACGGAACATTACAAACAGATAGGTGCAGAAAATGCCATGTAAGATCGGAGACTATACAGCATATTACGTCCGGATGTAAACAACTGGCCAATACAGACTATCTTCACAGGCATAATCAAGTGTGCAACATTATCCATCAGAAACTTGCACACAAGTACGGACTTCTGAATACATTCCAGCCATATTACAAGTATCAACCGGCGCCCGTATTGGAAAATGACTCTATCAGATTATACTACGATAGGCCTATTATCACTGACAGAATGGTGACGAATAATAGGCCGGACATAGTGGTGTATGATAAGAGAGCGAAAACAGCAATGCTGGTGGATGTCGCCATACCGAATAATAACAACGTGCTGAATAAGTTCCAGGAGAAAAAGTCCAAATACACAGACCTTGCTATTGAGATCAAGCAGATGTGGCACCTCGAGAAAATAGATATTGTTCCTGTCATCGTATCCTCCACTGGGTTAATACCCAAAACTTTGCATGATAGCCTTAAGAAATTAGAATTGCATAAGAATACCTATATAGAAATGCAAAAAGCTGTAATTCTTAATACATGTAGGATAGTTAGGAAATTTATGTCAAGTTTATTGTAATCGAGCCGATTCCCTTTGATTGCTGAATCTGGGAAAGGTAAATTATATCCAGCTACTAGCTGAGATAGTGCATAAGTCCACGATAATAATAATATTTATTTATCCAACAAGATACATCGGTATATAGGACATGTCATGAGAGAGTATCATCCTCCATAAATTCTTTAATAGAATAATATGCCTTTCTCAGAAGAAAAGACTTAAGAACAGATTTGAACACTTTTGTAGGCTTAACTCTCAGATGGTGAGGTAAAGTATTGAAAAATTTGATACTCTGGTATTTTGGAGAGTTCTCAAATTTTGAAGTGCGATGTTTCGGCAAGAGAAGAGTTGACTGACTTCTAGTTGCATAATCGTGATACATAGAGAGTTTCGAAAAGTTAGCCTCATTATCCTTTAAATACACTAAACATCTATAAATATACACACATGGAAATGTCAAAATGGCATTCTCAATGAAAACAGGTTTACATGACATTCTGGGGTTTATATTGAACATCATTCTCAGAATTCGTTTCTGAAGAATGAGAACCCTATTTACATCCACTGAATTCCCCCATAATACAACATTATAAGACAAATGACTATGAACAAGACTGTAATACACTGTCATCAGGGACGTAACTGGCAGCGAATCTTTTATTTTACATAAAGCAAAATAAGCTTTATTCAATTTCCTACACACATGCTCAACCTGTTCTGACCATGTCAGTCCACTGTCGACATGAATACCAAGACATTTTGTGCATGATTTAGATGTTAAAGCACTGTCCACAATCAGATGTCTCTCATCAGCATTTCTCAAACCAAAGAACAAACATTCAGTTTTACCAACATTTAAAATTAGAGCATTATCATGACACCAACAGTTGAAAGAGTTAACAATTTTTTTACAAGCACTTGCCAGCTCCTCAGGACTCCGCGCTGTGACACCAAATGAAGTGTCATCAACTTAAATAATGATTAGCATTAATATCTCTACTATAATATGATCTGGTAGATCATTAATGAAAAGAAGAAACAACAAAGGTCCCAGCACGGACCCTGAGGAACCCCAAGTTTACATTGTAATCACTGGACCAACTGTCCTGTACCTTAACCCGAAAAACTCTGTCTGACAGGTAACTTTTATCCAATAGAAAAACACCTCTAAATCCTAAGTTGTACAGTTTATTCAGAATGAAATATAAGTTGAGGGTATCAAACGCTCTGGAAAGATCAAAAACAGGCCTGCTACATATAGCCCCTCATCCAGGCTTTTATAAACATGATCTACGAAAGAAATCGCAGCTGACTGCGTAGATCTGCCTTGCCTGTAACCATGTTGACAGTCTGTCACAAGCTTGAACTTATTTATGAAGTCCATCATCCGATCAAGAACAATCCTCTCAAACACTTTAGAAAACACACTCAAAATAGATATAGGTCTATAATTGGCAATATTACTGGTGTCGTTCCTTTTGAATACTGGAATAACAGTTGATACCTTAAGTGCAGTTGGAAACTTACTTGTAGAGATAGAGATTTAGAATGAAAGACAAATGGGGAGCAATCTGCTCAGCTATACACTTCAAAATTTTTGAAGAAATACAATCAATACCAGTACTTTTTTTGATTTAAGTAGTCTAATGGTTGATATAATCTCACCTTCCGTAACCGGAAAAAAAAAGAAATTGCAACTTTTCATTATTGACGATGTGCAGCATTGTGAAATGTTATTCCCGAAATGCTGATGAAGACATTTGTTATTTACTGATGGGAAGTATTCTCCAAACGCTGATACAATCATTTTAGGTTCTGAACAGATTACACCATCAATACATAATGAAAATTGGTTTTTATATGACGACGATTTACCTAATTCTTCAACAATGCTCCATACAGTTTTATTCTTGTTGTGAGCTGTATTCAAACGGTTTTCCATGTACTCATATTTGGTTTCCCTTAATAAACATCTATAATTTTTTTTTGCCTGCCTGTACTCTAGATCTAAGCTCGTGGAATTTAAGTTCACCTTTAACCAGTATAAATTTTTCAAGTCCATACTTGCTGGCTTAACTAAATCATATACCCAAGTTTTTTTACAGTTACCAATCGTGAGACGTTTTAAGGGGCAACATTGATCCAGTGAATCCTGTATAATGAGCAAAAATTCCCTGAAGCACGCATCCACGTCAGAAAAACAATAAATTTCACTGAAACTCAAGTTGGAAATCAGAGTCGTGAAATCTGCAAGATTTCGTTCATGAATATTACGAACAATTTTTTGTTGCGGTTTATTATCAACCAACTTTTGATCACTGAATTTCCTTCAAAATATGAACCATCTGCAGCTATGTGCCAACGTTTTTTCCAATCATCGAAACATTTGTTATAGGCGTTTTCAGGGATGTTCTTCAGCTCCTTCTGCAAATTTTCCTTTATGGCGTCTATGCAATCAATTTCGGTCTGGAGAAAAAAAGAAAGTCAGACGGAACTTGATCAGGCGAATAAGGCGGCTGCTCGGTGGTATTATCGAGTGTTTGGTCTCAAAGTCGACGACTATTTTCAGGCAAACGTCTCAAAACGGTTAAATAGAAGTAATTATTGACCGTTTGACCTTGCGGAACGAATTTATTATGAACCACATCACCAATATCTAAGAAAACAATCAGCATCCTCTCGATTTTCACACGAATTTGGCGAGGTTTTTTTCGGTTCTGGGTCATTTTTCAATATTTGAATTGTGGAGGCCGTTACTTGATGTAGATCCATGATATAAATAAGATAAAACACAGGGTTTAACTTTAATCTACACTTTATTTGAAAAAATTCGACGACGTTTCGCTGACACAGCAGCTTTATCAAGAATGAAAAACAGAATGAAGAGTATGGTATTATAAACAAATCGTAGAACAAGTTGGATGAAGTTGGAAAATCCACACCGAGCCATTGTACAGTTAGTATGAAAGGTAATTAAAAACTAATTAAACAAGTTAAGTAGGGGTGAATAATTCACATCTACCTGCTCATTCAAAAGTTTGTCCGAATGTTTGTATCCATTTATTTCTAATGCTTCTAGGAGATCTAATTTTAAACTTTTTGATTTTATATGTAATATGTCAAAGTTTTTATTGAATGAATGGTTTTCTTTTATTAAGTGGTTTGAATAATTTGAATCAGATTTATTTTTATCGAAGCTACGTTTATGTTCAGATGTTCTTATGCCAAAACTCCTATAGGTCCTACCGATATAAATTTTATCACAAGAACCGCAATTGAGTTTATAGATTCCTGATTTACTTGATTTTTTAACACGAGATTTATTATTTTTAATATGTTTACCTAAGTTATTAGAAGTTTTGAAAGTTATATTAAGATTTTGTTTGACGAGAAAGGATTTAATATTTGTACTTGCAGAACCGCAGAATGTTAAACTGTTGAATATTTTATAGTCTTTATGAATAGGATATACTTCATTCATTGCTTTCTGATACAGTTTTTACGAATGATTAGATCTATCATATCCGGATTATATGAATTATTAATGGCTATCTGTTTGATGATGTTTAACTCTTTATTATAATCTTCTACTGATAAAGGTAAATTGAGTAACCGATGTACCATGCTGTTTAAAGCTGCAACTTTGTGTTGAATTGGATGTAATGAGTAGTTATGTATAATTGTATCAGTATGTGTTGGTTTACGAAAGACCGTAAAAACATGATTATTATTTCGTTTAGTGATTTTCAAGTCCAAAAAATTAATGGAATCGTTCTGTTCAATTTCTATCGTGAATTTAATGTTCAAATGGATGGAATTAATGAAATTAAGAAATAAGTCTAATTGACGAGTAGTTCCAATGAAACATACTAAGATGTCGTCAACATATCTATACCAATAAAGAAATTTGGGAATGAGTGGATGTGTATGAATTTTCTGTTCAATATTATTCATAAAAATCTCTGCTAAAAGTGGACTCAAAGGATTTCCCATGATCAAACCATTTTCACTACTGTAATAGATGTTGTTGAAAGAAAAATAATTTTGTTCAATGCAAACGTCCAACAGATTCAATATTTCTGATTTGATTATGTGGTTAACATGATTCGAATTCAACATGTTTTCGATTAATATTTTGACATCACCTGGAGGAACACTTGGGTATAAATTCTCAACATCAAACGAAATAAGTTTTGCGTTAGGTGGTAGGTTAACGTTTTTTATGTTATTCGTCAATTCGAAAGAATTTTTTATAGAAAATTTTGATTCGACGTCGTCGAATTTTTTCAAATAAAGTGTAGATTAAAGTTAAACCTTGTGTTTTTTATCTCATTCATTCTTTAATAATAATAATAATACGGCCTTTATTCAGGATATGTTACCGCAAGCGGTATTTACAGTGATGGTAAGGAAGAACACAAAAACTGAGGCGAAGTTTAGTCCTTAGATTATTCTTACACGTAACCCCAGTTAGGTATTCCTGAAATTTCGAGCAAGCCTGAATTTATCTCAAGAAAATACATTAGCACCTATGCAAAATGAAAAATAACTTCTACCTATGCCTAATTAATAAATGAAACATTAAATTTTAAATTAATCAAGTTGGCCCAATACACTAACTGAAAATGAAGGAAAAAAAATCAGTTTTCTATCCAAATAAAGAGGAGAATAGTCTTCGATTATACTGCTGAAAGCTCAAACAAGTCACAACGACTGACATACTATTAAAAACCTTCACAACATTGTATGAAAAACTCCTTTGAAATTTAGCGGGCGAATGAGATGGAATAGTTAGTCCTTATGTTTCTAGAGTGTGCCCTGGACCTGGGAACAACTGATGAAGGAAATTTAATTGATTTAAATACAAAGCATCCTTGATCAAGCTTCACACGTAAGTCCATTTTCAACCAAGCCAATTCTCTGATCTTATGTGAGATATGATCGTATTTCCCCAGACCAAAAATGAAACGGCAAAACCAATTCTGCATCAGCTGGATTCTTCTTTTGTGATATGAATCGAGGCAAGGCCCGTATACGAAATCACAGTATTTTAATAAAGACAAGACTAAACTTTCGCACAATCGTTTTTTAGTGACAAACGAAAGAAATGTTCTAGATCTGCATAATGTCCTCAGTCTAAAGAAAGCGGTCTTAAGCATGCCTGACACATGCTGGAAAAATCGAAGATCTCTATCGAACGTTACGCCCAGATTTCTAGCCGACTCAAAGAAAACAATACTTTCATCCCTGATTCATAGCCTTAGAGAATCCTCAATCACCCTATAATGATCTCGACTGTTACAGAAAATTGAAGATTTAGTTTTAAAAGTATTCAACTCAAGATTGTGTGAAAAGGCCACCTCGTAGATATTCTGGAGATCCTGATTGATTTGATCCTGTGAAAGAGATAAACTGCTCAAGGAAAATCTATGTAACAGCTGGACATCATCGGCGTATGCCTGTTTGGAGCAAAAACGCACTTTCGAGAGTATATCGGCCGTGTAAATGATAATTAAAAGTGGTCCGAGAATTGAACCCTGGGGGACGCCAGCTTCAACTAGGCTACTTTGAGATGTGGCTCCTCCAACTCTCATGATCTGTGTCCTGTTTTTAAGATAAGACTTCAAGAGCGAGCAAGCAGCTGCAGAGTATTTAACCTTAGCAATCATGAGACGATGATTAATCCAAAACCTTGGAAAAATCTAAAAGAATCATAACTACCATGAGCTTTCCATCTAGGGAACGGAAAATATCGTCAGAGACAGTTGACCAAGAGGTTCTAGTGCTGAAAATTTTCCTAAACCCAACCTGGAAGTCAGGTAACAGTTCTTCTTCTGTAAAATAATTGTAGATCTGAGCGTATCTTCGACATCTCTGGAATCGGACAACCCACGGACGCTTCCACTCGTCAAGCTTATAAGATTTTGTGTTTATACCTGCAAAAACACTCTGAACTTTCTCCAGCTGCACGATGTGGAAAGCGAAAGAATTAGACTAGTAGAAATCAATCAGCTCCCTACAGTTATTATCATTTGCCTTATAAAACTAAGAGAAGTGTTTATTCAGAGCATCTGGATCCGACATAACCGATGGAAGGTCCCCATCCGAACAGGTTGTGTCATGAAGACTCCTCAGGGCCTCCCACGCTGAGCGCTGTCCCTCCCGGGCCGACTCGTAGAGGAAATTTCTCTTAGACCTTCTTATAGAAGAAAGAAGGCTATTCCTTAGACGTTTGTTTTCAATTCAATCAGCCTCAGATCCAGAGCGATTGAACCGGGACAAGGATCATTCAGCCACGGTGTCTTGGGTCCTGAAACTCTCCAAGTCTTGACCGGTGCATAAGCATTAAATGTCTGTAAGAGAAAATTATTGAACAAATCAACCTTCTTGTTAATGTTGGGTTCAAGTAGGAATCTATGCCACGGCTTTGCAACCAAATCCATCAAGAAGCCTGCATGACTAAAATGTTCGAAATATCTGTAATCTACTTCCTTCGCCTTACACTTTACCTTATTTACACTGATGCTGCAAAAAGTTAAACGATGATCACCCATAATATCCGCGTCAACAGTACCAGCCTCTGTAACAGGTTATTCAGCTGAAACAAAAATTGGGTGGACGAGTGTTTTAGATATTAGGGTAATCCTCGTAGGTTCTTTAATACTTATAAGACAAGAAGCAGTCAGATAAGAGATTATTCACATTTCCCATTCGTTCCGATGATTGTTGCCGCCACTCTATCGGAACGAGCAGAGCGGCGACGCGCCGCATGCCCAATTGGTTCACCAAAATCAAACGAGCGGTTTCAGGAGAGATGTTGAGGTCGCGAGCTATCTCTCTAACGCTGTCATGACGATTTTCAAGCACCATTTCCTTGATTTTTTCGACGCTATCGTCGGTTGAAGAGGTCGTCCGGAACAAGGCAAATCTACGACGATCTCTCGACCGTCTTTAAAGGCTTTGTACCACTCGTACACTTCGATTTTCGATGAAAAAGAGTCTTCATAAGCCCTTTTCAGCATTCGCAACGATTCAGCACACAGAATTTTGTTCAGAACGCGAAATTTGAGACAAACTTTATGTTCAATATTTTTCCATTGTAAAATTCGCAGAGTACCACTGAGGTCGACTGGTTTGAACAGCTGTCGTAAACAAATTAGTTGACAGATCGCGCTCATGTTTGGCATAGTAATTAAGGTCAATCCTACCAACATACAGAAACTTAAGATACTCAAAAATACTCAACGCGGGTAATATAAATGAGAATTTTCGGATACTTTTTGTCACAATACTATGTCGAATGTGGCATTAAAGGAATTAATCAAATCATGAAGAATTCGCAAATTTCATTATGAAGTAGACAATTATAAAAAATTCGAAAATCGGTAGATAATCGTGAAAATGAATCAAAATCTGTTACTCGGGGGTTTTGGGGTCTCTGAATACTAATACGTAGTAGGCGAGAGTCCGTAGAGTACCTTATATACATGGGTTTTCCAATAAGAGCTTTCATTTTGAATGGCCCGCTATTTCGGTACCTGTCACTTTTGAAGCTGTCAGTTTTGGATATTTGACAAGTAGAAACCGAGCCATTAATATTAATGGAACGATATACGCTCCAACAAAGCATTGAAATTATTAAAATTCACTACAAAAATGGTGTGAATTTTGCAGTCACAGTTCGCAAAGCTAAAACATTTTTGGGTCGTCGTGAAGCACCTTCTCGGCCGCCAATAGCGAAACTGGTGAAAAAACTCGAGTTGTTGGGACAAGTTAGAGGTGTGAAGAATCCATCCCGTGAACGACGCACTAGAACAACTGAGAATATTGCTGCTGTAGCCCAAAGTGTTGAAGAAAATCCAGGTCTATCCATTCCTCGTCGTTCTTAGGAATTTGGCATTTCACAAAAGTGATTACACCGTATTTTTCATAAAGACTTGGGTCTTGAGGCTTATAAAGTTCAGTTAACAACTCAAGCCGGCCTATCATCAACAACGACGTATCTTTGCTGATTGAACCGCACTGTTGTGCGTTTTTTGGGTTGGCGGTGTCAGTGGACTTTACTCCGTCGAAAATGAGACCGGAGCACCTGATAGAATCGTCTCTGGTGTTCCTCAAGGGTCACATCTGGGTCCCCTTTTATTTTCAATTCACATTAATGATACTTCGGAATGTTTTCTTTATACAAAACATGATTTATATGCCGACGATCTTAGAGTGTGCAGTGCTATTCGGTCCTATGATGATATTTTACGGTTTCAGACTCTTCTCTTTTTGTCAAAGTAGGTATTTTCAATTAAATATTGATAAGTGTAAGCATATAAGATTTACAAAGAATGTCAATGTCTTCAATGCTATTTTTTCTGTTGATGGTCTTGTAATTGGGAGGGTAAACCAAATTAAGGATCTTGGTATATATCTTGATTCTTGTTGTTGTCCTTTGAGTATCATATTGATCATATAGTTTCTAAGGCTTTCAAAATGCTATATTTCTCAATGGTGAGGAGTAATTTGGAATATGCTGTACCTGTTTGGTCCCCTCACTATTACAAGTATATTGACAGAATTGAACGAGTCCAGAGAAAGTTTGTCGAAAGTTTCAGCTTTAGATTTTTCAGTCCTTACCATAATTATCAATTAAATTTGTGTCATGACAAAATTTTAAGCATGGAGCAGAGGAGAGTCCTTTTCGACACTATTTCTTTATAGAATTTTAAATAATTCTTTTAGTTTTCCGCTTGTTAATTATCTCACTCTCAATGTTCCCATGTATCCTAGTCGTCGAAATGCACTCTTCTATGTTCCAAAGGCCCGTACTAGTTTATTTTTTCATTCTGTTTTCTTGCGAATTATGCGTCTGTACAATTTTCATATTGCAGTATAGATATTTTCCATGAACCTCTTTCTTCTTTCAAGAAAAATGTAATTGCATATCTCATTAGATCTGAATCATGCTCATTGTAGTAGTTTTTTGTTTTCATGAAATTTTACTTGATTCTGTAGTCTTAGGTGAGTCTTCTTTTTCTCCCCTGAATTTTTATGAAAGTTATAATTTTCATTTCGTATGACAGTTTCACTTCTGTTTATTTTTCTTTGAACCCCGGTAATTGTTGTAGGGGTTCCTATGTTTTGTAACAATAAATAAATGAGTAAATAAATACATCAATGTTCAATTTATTCAATTTTATTTTCGAAGAGGACCCTAAAACACATATTCGTCTACGTTACTGACTACAAATTTTAGACGTATAGTGTAAACATTTTATTTGAAACGAGGACAGCAATATTCGCAAATAACAAAAAAGGTAGAGAAGATCGTAGTCAGGTAGTTGGGTTCTTCCTGGAGATTTGTATAAGGGTTTTCGTCAAAGATCGGGCAATAAATTGAAGCCTGCTCCTATACAAAATCATAGAAACTACTATCATTTTTTAATTTGCCCACGTTCTAAGGAATTTCCATACTTAATGAGCTTTTATTATTCAGTCTACGTCTTTACCAAATAAACCACAGCGAAAATTTCTTCGTTTTTTAAATGAATAAAACTTTCTTATATGATACTATTCTAACCTGAAGGTAGCACTTTGTACTTGTACTAGCCTAGCCTAATCTAACCTATTTGTATTCAAGCATCCTTCGAAGTTATTCTTTTATATCAGTTTGCACCCAATCAGTGTAATATACTATGTAAGTTTATTCTATCAATAACCTTTTCCAAATACTTACCGAAGCAACAAGAACCAAGATGAAAACATTCACGAAAACGAAGAAAAACAACCCCTGAGCCATTTCAACGAAAAGCGTGAAAAATTGAGTCGACGAACGGAAAAATAACAGCCACCAGTTGCGTCAGGGAAACGGCACGATAGACATTCACCCGAATTGAGGAAAATCCGTACTGGCATCCTATTTTATATTATTTGGGTGGCACGGGGGAGGCAGAAAGATGAGAGGGCGCAGGACGATTTGTAGCAGTGGTAGCGAGAGGATTTGGATAAGACAGGCGAATGAAAACACTTGTTTGTTGCATTAGAGCAACTAGGCAAGGTTAAGACGATATACAAACTTTGCAATTTCATTGACAACTTGGTAGCTTAAATATCTTCACTTTATTATCTTTTTTTTGAAACCAGGAAAGCTTGCACTCTCTAGATCATTAGGATCTGGAAATTGTGCTCGATAGAGTCGAAATTCTCGAGCACTCTTTATCTTAGATTGAAAATAGGCTTGTATTGTCTGACTTTACTTATAATAACAATAGATATATTTAGCTCATTCAAAAATACAAAAAAGAGCAAATATATCAGAACAACTCATAGAAACCTTTTGGGTTTGTACATGGGGAATTAAAAGAAAACTGACTTACATAAATGAAATTATAGAAAATGTACACATAGCTTAAAATCAATTCAAGTGAGAAAACATCATCAATGAAAAATACAAGACAGAAAGAGCAACAAGTATAGAAAAATCAAACATTTCTCAAACAATCACTCAAATTAACGCATTAACATTCAAATTTTTCACTAAAACTCATACAATAAATTTTTATCCTCATTATAAAAATGTCAGCCCATTCTCTCAGTTCATAAATATAGTCTATATCTGATTCCATGTATACTTCTGAAATGGATTCTTTGAGGAAATCATTCTCTCTCTCCGCCTTTTTTTAATTCTGGTAGGATCCACAATTTTCTTCAGATCACCCGGCGTTGAATTGAACACTCAGCCACCATATAACTCCTTGACTTATGCCCCTTTAAAGATGTTGTTCTTGGTATAGAAAAGGGACAATTTTTACGGGTTTGATAATTATGATCGATCTTCCTCAATTCTTCTCCTCCCCTTCCGGATTACATCAATTGCTAGATTCAGATAATACATTTGCCTAATATCTAAAACTTTTGCCTCTTCGCACAGTTGATCTGTCGGAAACCGCCTACTTTTGTTTAGTAACACCTTCAGAAATCGGTTTTGAATAATTTTGAGTGGGTTCAAATATGTGTTCACGGCAGTTCCCAAGCAGAGCAACCCATAAAGAAGATGAGTCTGTGCTAATGAGAAATAAAATGTTCTGGATGGTTTCTCATCGACTATATTCTTCTCTAGACGAAACTTGTATGAAACAGATCTGAGTTTCTTTAGCAAAGTGATGATATGTTGATCTCAGCGTTGATGAATCGATGGTAATATTATTCACTCTTTTTACGACCAATCTATTTTCCTGATTTTCAGATCCAATCCGTTATCGTAATCCGGCAGAGAAGAGCTCCGAACTCCCTGAGACTATTCAAGTTTCAGTGAAGTATAATTGAACAGATCCCTGCTGATCAATGGCAGTCATTATCAATACCATCCTCATCTCGAATTTCAACCCCTGGGGTGACAACCCTTGAAAATTTGGAAGAGGGTAGATGTGTCGAGTGATAACTCGAAAGAAAGGTATTATCTTTGTCTGCATACCCGTGAAAGAATTTTCATTTGATTGAAAACTGTAGAAGATACAGAGTGAGCCACTGAAAAATAGAGAAGACAATCGCCCCAAGACTATTGGAGTATTATTGCGAAAAACTGGAATAGATTAATCTTAGATCAAAAGCTGTCATCTTTCGAAATCACCCTCTTCTCGAATTTCAACCCCTAGAGCAGGGGTAATATTTCGATCCAGTGATACCTTTAAAGTAAAGTATTTCGATTGCCTTCATGACTGCTCGCAATAATTCTATTCTCATTGAGTTCCATAGGAGTTAGAGTAGCTCACTCTGTATCTTCTACAGTTTTCAATCAACAATGAAAATTTGCTCACGGGGATGCAGACAAAGATAATACCTTTCTTTCGAGGTATCACTCGACCCATCTACCCTCTTCCAAATGTTCAAGGGTGGACACCCCTGCTCTAGGGGTTGAAATTCGAGATGAGGATAGTACTTGATGATGACTGCCATTCATCAGCATGGATCTGTTCCATTTTACTTCACTTAAACTTGAATACTCTCAGGGAAACAGTCTTCCCTATCTTTCAGTTGCTCACCCTGTATTTTCTACAGTTTTCAATTGAAAATGGAAATTCGTTCAAGGCAATGTAGACTAAGATTCCACCTTTTTTTGAGCCATCACTCGACCCATCTTCCTTATTCAAAATGTTCAAGGATTGCAACACCCGCTTAGGGGGTTGATATTGCAGGCAAGTTTTGTACTGTAAAAGATGTCCCCCTTGAAACAAAAATTGACCTGTTTTTGCGTTTCGATCAGAATGGATATCTTGGTAGATATAGCCTCGGTTTAGTTTTCGTTAAAGCACCCTGTATGTCCAAATGAATAAAATGTGCATTCTAAGATAACAAACAATGATTTTTATATGCTAACTATCAAATATTTCAGCTTGACCCTCAGATTCTTTAAATGTGCTGGTACATGTGCGCCAATGACGTGGCGACGTATTGGAAACCAACAGATCGTATTAACTTGTCAATTTTCCATGATGAATGCTACGTTGCTTGGTTGCCTAGCGGTCTCCGTGGCCTATAGATTTCCTAATTGCGCAAGGATTCATCTCAAGGGTCTCAAGAAATGTTCAAAATAATGAACCTCAGGCATTTATCATAATTTTATCACATCCCCCTATCCTTATCTTGAAATTCTCCTTTTTATTTATAATGAGAATCATTCTTTTTACAAACTGTGCAGCTAAAGTTAGAAATATGGATAGTCTGAATCAGGGGTCTCTAATCAACGGCCCGCAGGCCAAATCCGGGCCACCAGTGCCATCATTCTGGCCCGCGACAGCTCAAGACTAGTATCAGCAATCTGACCCACGACAACCAATGTTTTACTGTTGTAACTATTGCTGTGATAAGTTGAATGGAAGGAAATGAAAACACAGAATGATAATTACTTGGTTTTAAGCCTAAGCTTAAGTATCTCAGCTTAAGCATATTCTAACAAATAATTAATATGAAATCAATCACGCTAATAAAAAAACTAATGAGATTTATGTAATTGTGATTTTCCAGCGACAATTGTTTCTAGTTGTGGATTAATTTTACTTGTACTAATTATTTGAAGAGATTTAAGATGCTCATCAGTTAATTTAGATCTGTAAACGTTCTTTGTGTACTTCAACTTGGAAAACGTTTTCTCATACAAGTATGTAGTACCAAATACAGAAAACAACCCACGAGCAAAATTATGCTAATCATCGAAATGTACCAGTGGAAGACTCTTGTAAAATTCCAATAACGTCAGAATCAAAAGGATTCTGAGAAAGCCTAATTTCATTCGCAATCAAATCAAAGTCTTTGAAACGTGAATCGAAATTTATCTTTAAAGCACTCAAAGTTTCGTCTGCAAAATCGACGGGAAATTCAGTCTCTGCAGTGTGGCTAAATATTTCACATGTTTTGAAATGTGTGAAACATTTTTTACGTAATTACGATTGAAATGGTATTATTTTCAGCCTGAACGTTTTGATATTGGTGCATAAATCAGGGAGATGTTGATTTTCTCGTAGCAATCTCAAGGTTCGCTCATATGATTTGTCAAATCAACATAGAATCCTTATTTCCACGGCCATTCACTGTTTCCTGAATCGGCACAAGGGCGATGCTTCTCATTCAAAGAAATTTCGATCTGTGCTCGAAATTCAAAAAAACGCTTAAGGACTTTTCCGCAACTAAGTCAGCGTACGGCAGTATGATAAGGCAAGTCATTTTCTTCAATCTCTTCAATAAACTTGGGAATTGTCGGTGATTCAGTCCTGTTGATCTGATGAAGGTAACAACTGATATGACTGTACTTCAGACAAATCCAAACATTTTCCGCACAAGGACTGTTGATGAATGATACAATGTAAAGCTAATCGTTTTGAACTACCATCATTTTCTACAGATTTTAACATAAGTGCGACCACTTGTTTATTTTTCCACACATATTTTTGCCTCCATCGGTAGTGATACATTTTAAGTTTTTCCATCGAAGGTTCTTTTTATTAATGACATCTTCAACTCCCTTAAAAACAGCTGCCCCAGTTGTCGTGCCGTGAATACTATCAATACCAAGCAGTTCTTCATAAACGTCATAACTTTTATCTACTTCACGAATAAAAAACAACACCTCAGCAGTATCTGGCACATCCGTTGACTCATCCAAGGCTAGAGAAAACCACTCAAGATGTCCATTTTTGTCAGACAGTTGAGATGATATATTTTCTGCGATGTCTTACACCCTCGGAGTCACGGTGTTTGCTGACAAACTGACACCTTTCAATAAATTTACCTTTTCGGGACATATTTCTTATGCTACTGCAATCAAGCAGTCTTTTATCGCTTCTCCATCGTTGAATGTCTTTCCACGTTTTGCAATTTCAAGAGCCACACGAAAGCTGGCGCGAGTTACAGACTCTTGCTCAGCATTTGCTTTGGCAAACAATTCCAGTCCGCGCTTCAAAGTTTGAAATTTTTCCGTCCTTCCTGTATATTTAGAGTAATTTTGAAGATATTTCGATTCATAGTGACGTTTAATGCTATACTCTTTGAGAACAGCTATGGTTTCATTACAAATTAGACATAGCGCCTTATTATTGCACTCAATCACATAATACACTCACTGTCTATTTTCCGCTTCTTTTCCATACTAATAAATCAAACATAAAATAAGTCTAATAAAAATACTCTTACTTATGCACGGGTGTTACTTTATTTCACAGTAGGCAGCTTCGCTTCCTTCGCTACGCAAACTGACTCGCAATGGCGCCTCTAGCCTTTTTATACCTATGCAATTACTACCATCTAGAAGTGATGGAAAAAACTACTCAAAACCAAAACTTTCCCGAACCAATGCGAACATTCTAAAACATGCCACCTGGTAGTAGTTAGTTCTGAAATTTTTCCGCCGAAATAGATAGTACCTGTATCACAGACCTGCATAGTATTACTACTCACCACTAGATGTCCCTACTTGTCACAATATACTGAATATAAAATCAATAGTAATTGAAATTCAAAACGCCTACGTTTGCTTAGGTGGGCAGAAAAATTAAAACTGCTTTGGCCCTTGGAACGCACCGAAAAAAGATATTATGGCCCTAAGGCTTTAAAGTTTAGAGACCCCTGGTCTAAATAATTAGTTATCTTTGTTCTCATAAACATAAATCTCTGAAAGCTTCGTTAAAAAAACAGTCGGCTGAAGCCATATCAGGTCGTTACAGTGGTTGTTTGATGGTATTTGTTGAGTTTTTGGTAAGAAATTCATTCATAATAATAGCCTCATGTGATGGTGCATTATCGTGATACAAAATCCATGAGTTTTCTTTCCACAAATCTGGCCTTTTTCAACGAATTTGTTCTCTCAATCGCCGCATAATGCTCGGGTAATATTTTTTATTTACCGTCTGTCTGACCTCCTGGCAAAAATTCCGAGTGCACTACACCGCGATTCAAAGAAAACAGTCAACATTACTTTAACTTTTGATCGACTTTGAGTTTGGTTTTTTCGGTTTTGTTTCAGTTGGAAGGTGCCATTCTGAAGCTTGTTGACTGGTTTGCATGTCAAATTCATAAATCCATGTCTCATCAGCAGTTACAATGCGTTTTATGAATGTAGGGTCGATATTGTCTTCAATGACCTTTACGTGATTCAATTTTTGAAAAAATTCAGATATATTGGAACGAGTCGTGTGGCAACGAGTTTCATGTCCAACAACAACAAAAAGTTGTTTAAAATGGTACCAATTGATTTATTTATTTTATTTACCATTAAGGAATACACATAGGTGAACTAACACCCAAAAACTGTATTCACAACTTCTCAATTAAGTGTTCAATTTACAATAAAAGTTGATATACTGAATTTGAATTATAATAAGTTGCAATTAAAAAAATCAAGTGAAAAGTTTAAGAACAGAAAGGAGGGCGACACTTACCGGATGATACATTATAGGTTATCTAATATAAATCGATTTTTTGATTGAAATAATTGCACAGATGTAGAATTCTCCTCAAGTGAAAGTTTTGAGTACTATTAGTATTTCTAAAACATCAGTAAAATAGGTCCTGCTGCCTCAAACGCCTAAGAGAAATGTTAAAAGAAACACACTGGGAAATATTCGGCGAATCCAAGAAACCATTCAAAAGTTTGAAAGCAAACAAAATGTTAAAATAGTCTCCCATTCGCATCTGCGGAGAGGACTACCTACATGATGCGGGTAACTCTAGCACTTCTCCGGCAAATTCACTAATTCATTCACGTTATAAAAAAAAAGCAACTCTTCATAGATTTCAGAGGACTGGGGCACAACAACGTGAATATCGATGCAGTCCACCAGTATCTACAAAACGCACAACCCCATGTGCTCACCCTAACCAAACCCCAAATAAGTTAAACAACCGACACAACCTATTTACGTTTTGATGGGTTCAAAGCGGACCTCTATGTTTTCGGCAGATCGGATGTTGCATGCCAGAAAGAGGACACGATGGAGGACGACGCTTTCGACCTTGCGTGGTTCAAAATCTGTATGCAGGATGAAACACTGTTCTTATTCTGTCTATATCGCTCGCTAAACGTTACTCACTTCCCGAGACTGTTTCAGTATCTAGAATATAAGGTGGGGATTGGATTCAGACACATCATTCGGCTGATGAGGTCATTGTACTGGGTGACTCCAGCGTTCACAACACCAACTGGCTCCGCCACACCAATACAACAGATGAAGCGGGAAGACAGGCTGAAACTTTCGCAATCAGTCATAACCCAAACGATCTGCCGAAAACATAGAGGTCCCCTTTGAACCCATCAAAACGTAAATAGGTTGTGTCGGTTGTTTAACTTATTTGGGGTTCAGTTAGGGTGAGCACATGGGGTTGTGCGTTTTGCAGATGCTGGTGAACTGCATCGATATTCACGTTGTTGGGCCCCAGTCCTCTGAACTCTATCAAGAGTTTGTTTTTTTTTAGAACGTGAATGAATTAGTGAATTTGCCGGAGAAGTGCTCGACTTACCCGCATCATGAACCCCTCGTGGCAGTCCCCCCGCTGATCCGAATGGGAAACTATTTTAACATTTTGTTTGCTTTCAAACTTTTGAGTGGTTTCTTGGATTCGCCGAATATTTCCCAGTGTTTTTCTTTCAACATTCGTCTTAGGCGTTTGAGGCAGCATGACCTATTTTACTGATGTATTAGAAATACTAATAGTACTCAAAACTCTCACTTGAGGAGAATTCAACATCTGTGCAATTATTTCAATCAAGAAATCGATTTATATTAGATAACGTATAATGTATCATCCGGTAAGTGTCGCCCTCCTTTCTGTTCTTAAACTTTTCACTTGATTTTTTTTAATTGCAATTTATTATAATTCAAATTCAGTATATCAATTTTTATTGTAAATTCAACACTAAATTAAGAAGTTGTAAATACAGTTTTTGGGTGTTAGTTCACCTATATGTATTCTAATTGGTAAATAAAATAAATAAATCAATTCGTACCATTTTGAACAATTGTTTGTTGTTGTTGGACATGAAACTCGTTGCCACACGACTCGTTCCAATAAATCTGAATTTTTTCAAAAATTGAATCGCGTAAAGGTCATTGAAGACAATATCGACCCCACATTCATAAAACGCATTGTAACTGCTGATGTGACATGGATTTATGAATTTGACATGCAAACCAGTCTACAAGCTTCAGAATGGCACTTTCCAACTGAAACAAAACCGAAAAAACCAAACTCAAAGTCGATCAAAAGTTAAGGTAATGTTGACTGTTTTCTTTGAATCGCGGTGTAGTGCACTCGGAATTTTTGCCATGAGGTCAGACGGTAAATAAAAAATATTACCTGAGCATTATGCGGCGATTGAGAGAACAAATTCGTTGAAAAAGGCCAGATGTGAGGAAAGAAAAGTCATGGATTTTGTATCACGATAATGCACCATCGCATGAGGCTATCATTATGAATGAATTTCTTACCAAAAACTCAACAAATACCATCAAATAACCACTGTAACCACCTGATATGGCTTCAGCCGACTTTTTTTTTAACGAAGCTTTCAGAGATTTATGTTTATGAGAACAAATCGTTTTAAGATAACTAATTATTTAGACCAGGGGTCTCTAAACTTTGAAGCCTTAGGACCATAATATTTTTTTTCGGTGCGTTCCAAGGGCCAAAGCAGTTTTAATTTTTCTGCCCACCTAAGCAAACGTAGGCGTTTTGAATTTCAATTACTCTTGATTGTGTATTCAGTATATTGTGACAAGTAGGGACATCTAGTGGTGAGTAGTAATACTATGCAGGTCTGTGATACAGGTACTATCTATTTCGGCTACTCACTAACTACTACCAGGTGGCATGTTTGAGAATTTCCACATTGGTTCGGGAAAGTTTTAGTTCTGAGTAGTTCCCGAACACCTTGGATCTCTTTTTGATTTCAGATCCAGATGATTTTGGAGTGGAAGTCTCAGCAACGCTAGGCAACTCAGACCACAACATTATATCTGCTACTGGAACCATTGTGTTGTCGCTAAACCAAGAACCTAAACAACCCAGGCGCATTTGGCACTATAACCGTGCTGATTGGGATGAGCTGCGTGAATTCTTTTCGTGCTTCCAATTTGGTGATGTTTGCCTTTCAGATCCTGACATCAATGTGTGCACTGAATCTGTTACAGAAAGCATTCATGCAGGAATGGATCTCTACATCCCTCATTCCATGAAAAGAACAACAGCACAAAAGCCATGGTTCAACAAAGACTGCGAAAAAGCGTCTGCAGCCAAGAGCAGAGCGTACAAGTCATGGAAGATAAATCCAACAGATACTTCCACGGAAGATGCTCGTAAGCCTCTGTAACATTTTTACCGATTCGGCACTCGAAATTTCATTTGCAATACAAAATTCTTCGTTCAATATTTTATGCATTGTAAAAATCGCAAAACACTTGTGAAAGCTGAAAAAATCGAGCACTGGAATCAAACTAAGACAGATCGCGTTCGAAATCCGCGTGGGTATAGAAAACGTAGCAACAACAAAAATTTTGACAATAGTTCTAAGCACATTTTTTTAAACAATCAATTTCGGGTACCTTCTTGGCAGACTATATTTTCCAAGAGTCATTGAAAAGGGTTACGCGTCGAGATGGATACCGCCCGACGGAGATGTGGGGTTCTTTTTTCTATTTGTAGTACTTTACATAGCTATCGTACTAAAACATTGAAAATGGGACACCCTATACAGGGTGTTTCCGAATAAGATGTCATAAATGAAGGATGCGAATCCCTGAATGATTTGAGCAAGAAAGTTCGAAGAACCAATGGTCAAAAAATGCTTCGTTGCCGAGATACAGGGTGTTAAAGTTGAGAAAATTTTTCGATTTTCTCTCGATAAAACCTAGACTTCTCAAGATTTCGGGCTCAAATTTTTCACATAAGCTATTAAACACAATCTGAATCACCAGGTGAGGCCAAATTTTGAAACAGTATACAGAATGATACTTTTTCATGGGCCATGTTCCATTTTTACCCTCGGAACTTTTTTTTGGTACGCCACTGGCACTAACAAAAAATAAAATCGAACAGATCATTCAATTTGAAATTTTTTTTGACTCCTGCATTTTGATCGTAACTATCGCCGTTTCTGAGATATTAATTATTGAAAATAATCCAATAGTTTTCCCATATCGAAGCCATGGAGATATTATCTTAATAACTGATGCAATTTTTCAGGAATTGAGCTAAAATTTACATCAGATATCTCCTTATTGTATGTTTATAACAAAATGAGGCAGAAATTCCTGACAGTATACAGGGTGTTATTTTTTCACGTGCATTTTCCTCTTTTTGCCCCCTGAACTTTTTTGTGGTGCGTTACTGGTATATTATTCTGAAAACAGAATCAAACAGATTATTCAAAGTGAAAAATTTTCTGTTCCTTGTATTTTTCCGTATCTGCCACCATTTTTGAGATATTAATCAAGAAAAGTAATCGTAAAGTCCCTTCCGTATTGAAAGCTTGAAGATATTTTTCATGTTATAACACCCTGTATACTGTCGGGAATTTCTGCCTCATTTTGTTATAAACATACAATAGGGAGATATCTGATGTAAATTTTAGCTCAATTCCTGAAAAATTGCATCAGTTATTAAGATAATATCTCCATGACTTCGATATGGGAAAACTATTGGATTATTTTCAATAATTAATATCTCAGAAACGGTGATAGTTACGGTCAAAATGCAAGAGTCAAAAAAAAATTCAAATTGAATGATCTATTCGATTTTATTTTTTGTTAGTGCCAGTGGCGTACCAAAAAAAGTTCCGAGGGTAAAAATGGAACATGGCCCATGAAAAAGCATCACCCTGTATACTGTTTCAAAATTTGGCCTCACCTGGTGATTCAGCTTATGTGGAAAATTTGAGCCCGAAATCTTGAGAAGTCTAGGATTTATCGAGAGAAAATCGAAAAATTTTTTCAACTTTAACACCCTGTATCTCGGCAACGAAGCATTTTTTGACCATTGGTTCTTCGAACTTTCTTGCTCAAATCATTCAGGGATTCGCATCCTTCATTTATGACATCTTATTCGGAAACACCCTGTATAACCCAAAATGTTTTTTGGAGTCAAATCAAATTCTACTCTGAGAAAAAATGTTACATTTCCTGATGCAACAAGGATATCAATGAAAACTAAACATGCAAGGAAAGGAATTTAAATTCAAAATTATTGTCGTGGGTTTTCCTGATAATTTCATAGGTGAGGCATACCTAATTGTTATATCAATCAGAATATCTCACTACTTAGCACTATGATATAAAAGTAATCATGAAAGTATGACGAAATATAAAATCAAAATGTAATTGTGATTTTTAACGGAGTCTACGTTCGCAGACGACTTTGTAGTCGTCAATTCTGGGAATAGTATGTAATTATAGTGGGAAATCCAGATTGTTAAGAACGACTTAATCTTAGTTACATATAAATTATGAGGACCGTCTTCAGGTAGGAAAGAATTTCAATGTTGAACACTACTTCATACAGAAATTGAGTCTGGAAAATATTTGCTGGTTTTAAGTTCTGTTTTTTTTAATGTTTCGATGATTGAATTATTCGTTGACGTAAAGAGAGGTAAGAAATGATAAATATAATCTTTGAATTTGGGAGGCTTTTACTTGATAAAATTCCATCATCAATAATAAAAAACAAGTACTGTGTTTTGAGGAATTTTACTTAATAATTGCGATTCGTAACGCGTTTCACTACACCGAAGCTTCTTCAGACGAATGAATGTACAGAAAATATAAATATAAATGTTCTTGAGTAATTAAAAGCTTATTGAGTTGCTTCTTCTTAAGTGGTTATTTATGACAGGTATATCTAATAAAATTAAGGATTAGATTGATATAACAACAGTGGACCAGCAAGAAGAGCAATCGAGAAAGGCAACGCATATGGCTCAAAGAGGATATAAAGATCCAGTACAACAGGAGGGACGTTGCCAACATATATTTGAAGGTAATCCATACGGAATTATTGTTTAGATTGCACCCTGATGAGTTTGATATTTTAGACTCTGAATCCAGATAAGATGTCAAAATTTTAATTCAATAAAAGTTTCAGCAACAACAGAAAAAGTTGAATTCACTTAAATTCAAAACTTCTCCACCCAAACCTTCAGCTGAAAAATTTTCAGACCATAAATTTTTTGACGGATTCACTAATTTAACTGATACCGATTTTACACAACCACAAAAAGATCTATTAGAAAAAGGATTCAAACATAATTTACATCCAAAACATAATAGAACTAATTTTAAACAGTTAGGCATAGACTCCGAAATCATTCTCAAAAACTCCAAAGATAATATTTTAGCCAAACATCAAACAGCAAAAATCATCAAAGAAGACTTTTCGAAATTATCACCTCATTGCAATTCCGATTATAAGATAATAAAAACAATTCGTGAAAATAGTACCAAGAACGATTTAGTATTCACTAAAGCAGATAAAGGTAACACCGTCATCGCGATTAGTAAAACCGATTATATTTCTAAAACTGAAGAATTCTTAACAGCCGGAAACTATATAACATCAACTGAGGATCCTAACGCAACATTTCAGAAAGTGGTTAAAAACATAATTTCGACAGCAAAATCATTAATCAAAGACCACGAAAAATATAAATTCATTAACTCCAATCCACAATCCCCCGAATTATATTCGTTGATAAAACTTCATAAACCTAATTACCCTATTAGACTTGTTGTTTCTTATGTAACGGCACCTTCTTTCAAACTTTCAAAATTCCTCAACGACGTCAAAAATTCATACGAACTAATCGCCAATATCAAAGATACCATTATACCACCTAATTCCAAGCTCATTTCTTTCGATGTTAAGAATCTATTTCCCAACATTCCTCCGAAAGATACGTATTACTTAGTTGAAGAATTATTAGAAAAGAATCATTTCAATACTATCATTAAATCAGATATTCTTTCATTATTACAAATTTGTTTAGATCAAAATTATTTCCATTTCAATAACAAATATTATACTATTGAAGACGGCTTGATTATGGGCAATCCGTTAAGTCCTTTGTTAGCAGAAATATTCATGAATAACTTAGAGAAATTAATTCATAATCATCCACTCAGTAAATATTGTTTTTACTGGTATCGCTATGTAGACGATATCATTATTTGCTTCACAGGAACAGATAGACAGTTAAAAATTTTCGAAAATCATATAAATTCATTACATCCAAAAATTGGATTCACAACCGAAATAGAAAGCAACAATCGGATAAATTTCTTAGACGTAACAATTTCGAATGAAAATGGAAAACATATTTTCGCAATTTACCATAAGCCGTCACATACAGATATTATAATACATAACTCGTCGTGTCATCCATATCAACATAAAATGTCAGCTTTCAATAGTTTTATTCATAGATTGATTAACATCCCGTTATCACCAGAAAATTTCAACAAAGAATTAAATTTGATTAAACAAAAGCCAAAAATAATGGTTACAATCTCAAACTAATAAATCATATTTTAAATAAAAACAAAGTAGAATCGCATTGAATAAAGTTTACCCTGTCGATAAATTGAAACAAAAATTCAACACCTTAACCTACGTTGGCATTACAAGTGAGAAACTGAAATCATTCTTGAGTAGCAATAATTTCAACATAGCTTTCCAAACTAATAATAACTTAGGCAAATATATGAAAAATAATAAAACCAAACCAGGTAAAAACAATAAATCAGGTGTTTATAGATTGAATTGCAATGACTGTGATAATTTCTACACTGGTAGAACACATAGAAATTTTAATATTAGAATATCGTAACATAAACGCAGTTTTTCAAATAAAAAATCAGATTCAAATTACGCGAATCATCTCTTAGAAAATAATCACTCTTTCGACCCACAGTTTGAAATTTTGATTACAGATAATAAATATTGGAAGGTAGATCTTTGGGAAACTTTAGAAATCAATAAATACAAACACTCAGGTAGACTCATCAATGAACAAGTCGATTTAAGCCCTTCACCTCTATTGAATCTTTTCGGGGAGCAATCTATTCCTTAATTTTATTGGATATACCTGTCATAAATAACCACTTAAGAAGAAGCAACCCAATAAGCTTTTAATTAGTCAAGAACATTTATATTTATATTTTCTGTACATTCATTCGTCTGAAGAAGCTACGGCGTAGTGAAACGCGTTACGAATCGCAATTATTAAGTAAAATTCTTTAAAACACAGTACTTGTTTTTTATTATAAATATAATCCTACGATATCGCTGCCATTAGTCAACCAAAATACTGAAAATTACCATAATAAGCGACCATTTAATAATTTTGAGATCCCTGTGGTACCAGAAGTTACATCTTTCAACAGCGAATCGAAATTTAAAGTTGTATCTTAGAAGAAGAAACGTAAGCCTGAGATACTAGGAAATCAAAAAGATTCCTCTTTAAAAGCAGTTGCTAAACTAGCATCTGTTTACATTAGCCGCATAAATCCCTCCAGTACTGTTGAAAGTATTGAAAATCATCTAAAGGAAAATGGAATAGAACAATTCCAGGTTTAAATTAGTTTTTCTAAACGTGTTGTTTACAAATCATTCATAGTAACTACGCCCCAGGATGTTTTGAATAAAGTCGAGCAATCAGAATTATGGCCAGAAGGTGCAAGTGTAAGTAATTTTTAATACCGACTTATGAAAGTCAAAGAGATGCAGAAGTAGTAGTCCAATGTAGTGAGTAAACAATCAAACCGATTAAGTTCAAAACCAGATCATCAATCAAACTACCTGAAAATATTTCATCAAAATGTTCAATGTCTGCGAAATAATGTGGAGCAGCTGGAACAGATACTGAATACTCATGATATAGACATTGCGTGCTTTTCTGAACATTGGCTACGATAAGACGAATCCAGGCTCTTTTCTATTGTTGGATACTATATTTGTGACATATACTGTAAAAAAATATTAAACGTGAGGGAGTTGTCATCTTTCTTAGAAGTGGGCTTGATGCTGTTTGTGGAGCGATCCCTTTGGTGTCCTTTAAGTCGATTGAGCAATCATTCGAAATACGTGGAACATAGCTAAGCTTCCCGAATGGGCTCAAATTAATTGTAATCGCTGTCTATAGATCGCCTAAAGAGGCAACCTAAGAGAATTTTTTCTCCAGCTAGAGGGTGTGTTGAATAGAGTTTGCTCGATTAATTCTAGGGTAGTTTTGTGTGGAGACTTTAACATTGAATACCTACATAATAGTGTTCTCAAACAAGACTTAGACGATATCTTAACTTAGTACTAAAAATAGCTGCATTGACTACATCTGCAGCAATATGCCTGAACGCGAAATTCTCAATTCGAAGGTATATGAGTATTCTATACAGTGTGTTCCAACGAAAATTTGACCCCCCCTATAACTCCGAAATGAGTAACATTAGCGAAAAACACCAAGACACGTCGATTTTTGTTTCGAGGGGGAGCATTTTTCGAAATAATTCGAAACTTCTCAGATCAACCCCCTACCCCCAGCAACCCTAACTTTGAAATTCATCATAGAGAATAGGAGTCGAGTGGCACCTTACTGAAAAGGTCTGTCAATTCTCCACCTTGATTTGTCATTTTTAGAATTTTAAATTAACATACAGGGTGTCCCAACCAAGGGTGAAGTTGAATTCCTGGAAATCCCAAATACTAAATGAAATCGATTTATTTTGGCATAATGCAAGCGCAGGTTTATGCTCGGTCTAGAAAAACGACCTACACTTGTGAATTTGGAGTTGGTGCAATCAACCCCCTATTTCCAGCATCCCCAACTCAAAAATCATTCGATCGATAATAGGTTCAAGTGGCACCTCGTTGGAAAGGTACTGCAATTTTCTCTTCGAATTTGGTATTTTCGAAATTCAGAATCATCATACAGGGTGTCCCGAAGCAGGAACATTGAAAATCCAAATAACTTTTTGAAACTGGTTCATTTCGGTATACGAGAACATGTTTGATCCGAGAATAGGACTTTCTTGTGTGGTTATAGAATTTTGCAATCAACCCCTTCCATTCAGCATCCCCAACTTGAAAATCATACAAATAATTCAAGTGGCATATCTTCAGAAAGGTTTTTGAATTCCAGAATGATTAAAGCATTTCATTCAGTTCGGCTCTCCATACAGGATGTCGCTTTCGAAAAATTCAATATCGTCATTTGAAATTATCAACTAAAATTAATTCGAAACTGTTTAAAGTATTGGGGTACGATGTGTTGAGCATCAATTTCGAAGAAATAAAGCTGATTTCTGCATTTAAAATGTTCACATTTTTTTCATTTCCATCTGGCGTGCAGTCATCTGTTATTTCTCATTTTTGCAATGAAATATTATTATTATTCAGATCAGTTCCTCATTATTGTTGTTGTTCGTCAGTTGAAATTGATCTGAAAATGGTTTATTCCACTGAGGAAAGGGTCGAAATTGTTTGACGTATTTTCGAAATAACAGTTGTGCCAAAGAAACGGCAAGGATATTCGATAGGAACCATCCTGAAAGAGAAAGGGGAGTCAGTCACCAGTACGTTAAATATTTGGTTGACAAATTCCTAGCTACGGGTTCGGTGGCAAACAAAAAACATGAAGTGGCATGTCCTGTCAGAAATGAGGCAACGGAAGTGGCAGTAGTGGGTCATCTACAAATAGAGAATACTACTTCGATCAGAAAACTATCTCGTCTGACTGGTGTATCAGCTACAACTGTCCATAGAATCGTGAAACATCACAAATTTCACCCCTACAAGGTAAAATTAGTGCATGAAATAAACGAAGATGATCCAGATCGTCGTTTACAGTTTTGTGAAAATCTAAGTGAAAACCTAAACGCTAATCCAAATTTTCTGAATAACATCTGTTTTTCTGATGAAAGCACCTTTATGCTCAGTGGTGAAGTGAATAGACATAATTGTCGATATTGGGACACACAGAATCCTCATTGGTTTAGAGAGGCCCACACGCAAAGGCCTCAGAAGTTGAACGTTTGGGCAGGAATTTTTGGCAATCATCTAGTTGGGCCTTTCTTTATTGAGGGTAATCTGAATGGAAATGGCTACCTACAGTTGTTAGAGGAACACATACATCCTAGATTGACAGAAATTTTACAGAACGATCCAACTCTTTCTGAGGACGAAATGCGTTTTCAACAAGACGGTGCTCCTCCGCATTATGATGCTCGGGTGCGCCAATATTTAGACGAAAATTTCCCAGGAAGGTGGATTGGTAGAAGAGGACCTGTTGAGTAGCCAGCCAGGTCACCAGATTTAAATCCCTAGATTTTTTTTGTGGGGCCATCTAAAATCTAAAGTTTATGCCACAAGACCAGAAAACCTGGAGGAGCTGCGGATGAGGATTATCACAGAATGCCGACTTTTGACTCCTGAAGTTTTCGCTAATGTGAGAAGAGAGTTCGAAAATCGTCTGTATAACTGTATGGAGATGGGCGGAGGTCATTTTGAACAATTGTTGTAATAATCAAGTTAGTTTTTGTTTTCAATTGAATACAAGTTCAATAAATCTCGTTTTCCTGTTTAGATGAGCATCCAATCAGTTTCTCCATCATCCCTCATCCTGATCCTCACGCCAGAAAACCTCGATTGCCAAACTGAAACCAATGCCTCAGTGATTCAGAAAATAGAAAAATCTTTCTGGAACTTTGCCACTCAACCTGTAATCACTTGTATGATTTTTTGAGTTGGGGATGCTGAATGGAAGAGATTGATTGCAAAATTCCATATTCACGCAAGAGAGTCTTATTCTCGAATCAAACATAAACATGTTCTCGTATTATACCGAAATGAACCAGTTTCAAAAAGTTATTTGGGTTTTCAGTGTTCCTGCTCCGGGACACCCTGTATGCTGATTCTGAATTTCGAAAATACCAAATTCGAAGAGAAAATTGAAATACCTTTCCAACGAGGTGCCACTTGACCTATTTTCGATCGAATGATTTTTGAGTTGGGGATGCTGGAAATAGGGGTTGATTGCACCAACTCCAAATTCACAAGTGTAGGTCGTTTTTCTAGACCGAGCATAAACCTGCGCTTGCATTATGCCAAAATAAATCGATTTCATTTAGTATTTGGGATTTGCAGGAATTCAACTTTACCCTCGGTTGGGACACCCTGTATGTTAATTTAAAATTCTAAAATGACAAATCAGAATGGAGAATCGACAGACCTTTACAGTAAGGTGCCACTCGACCCTTATTCCTATGATGAATTTCGAAATTAGGGTTGCTGGGGGTAGGGGTTGATCTGACAAGTTTCGAATTATTTCGAAAAATGCTCCCCCTCGAAACAAAAATCGACGTGTCTTGGTGTTTTTCGCTAATGTTACTCATTTCGGAGTTATAGGGGGGGTCAAATTTTCGTTGGAACACACTGTATCTGATCACACTTCCCAGATGTTATTATGCAATATAAGTAAAGAATTGCCTACATATCCAAGATACAGAAGATACTTCAATGACTCTGGCTATGTCAGTCTCCTTTATTTCCTCTCTCGAGAGTCATGGTCCGAATCGGTGAACGCGAAATCTGTTGATGATGATAACAGCTTTGTTAACACTTTCGTATTATGTTGATGTATCCTTTCCGTTACGAATTGATAAGCCTAAGAAACGTGCTAATAAACCGTGGGTAACTCTAGGTATAACAGTGTCCCCAAGAATGTTGAAATTTTTGTTCAACCTCAAAAACTCGACCCAACACCCTGATAATATTGCATTCTATAAAAAATGCAGAAAAATATATGATGAAATATTACATGCGGCAAAAAAAAGTTGTATGAGACAGCTTCAAACAACTCTAAGGTAGTATGGTCTATAATTAACAACAACATAAACAACTCCCAGAAGCCGTAAGTATGAAATCGAGATTGGTGACTCATTAGTAAGCGATCCTAATACTCTTTCTAATCACTTCAATGATAATTCACTAAGTATCTCATCTGAAATGCTTCAGAGAATACAACATAGGAAATCAAAGGGTGAGTTGCTTCCTCTTGTTAACTGGGTTGGCCATTCTATGTTTTTAACTTCCGTTACTGAAACGGAAGTTTTCAACGTTATTCAAAGTGCTAAAAATTCAAATTCCAGTGGCGTTGACAATGTCACGATGAAGCTACTTAAAGAAGTCGCTACCCTAGTATTGTCAGTTCTAACCCACTTGATCAATAAATCAATGTTTGAAGGAATATTCCCAGCCATACTAAAAGTAGCCAGGATTCGAATGATTTTCAAGAAAGGAAATAAAAGACTAACAGAAAATTTACAGCTTTCATTTCCCCCTTAGGTTCAAAAGCGATTTCCTCAGTTTTATCTTCATTTAACGTTAATCTATTTTTTGAGAACCAATTTCTTGTGTCTCTCAGAACGTTTTGTTTTTTCATTTGTTCATCACTTGTACCTACGATTATTGCAGATCTGTCGTCGCAGTACAGATAAATACTCGTATTTGATATTTCTATGCCATAGATCAGCATCAGGAATAGGAGAGGACCCAGGATTGATCCCTGAGGCACTCCACATTTTAATCTCAGGACCTCCGATCTCTCACCACCCATCTGCACGACTTTAAGTCTATTTTCTAAGTATGACCTCAGCAAATTATGCACTTTCCCCTCGAAAACCCCATCGATTTAGCTTATATAACAGTATCTGATGCGACAGGCTGTCAAAAACCTTACTTACCTAAGTCGAAATTTAACATTGACACTTTATCATTCGTGTCCAAAGCCTTCAATATAATGTCCAACGCACCCTGTATTGCAGTCGAGGTATTTCTCTTTTTTCTATATCCATGCATTGTTGTATAAATTTATTTTTTCCAAGAAGTTCAACATTGGGTTTATTATGGACATTTCAAATATTTTGGAAAACACAGGTAGCAAGGATATCGGTCTATAATTATCATGTCTCATCGCCTTTTTTTGTAAATAGGTATAATTTTAGCGATCTTGAGCTCCTCAGGGAAATATTCATCATCAAAACACTTATTGATCAATAATGTCAAAGAGATTGCTAGCTCATCTTCGAAGTTTTTGATTATCAAATTTGACATACCATATATATCTGTAGAGGTTTTAGGTTTTAAGGAAACAATCAAGCCCTTGATTTCTCGAATCGTGCAATAAGAAAGGTAGTATGACCTTGTACTCCCAAAGTGACCAATTTATTGGTACCTTTTTGATGGCCTATTTAAAAACAAAATTTAGGATGCGAACTTTCAAATGAATCCTTAAAATTTCGATGGTATGAGTGATATTTGTGATACGGGTAAGTGTTGTCCATATTTCTATGAAAATAATGAATTTTCAGTGATATTATCGGTTAAATAATTATTTTATTTTCAAAGTCTTGGATATGAAGTGCATATTGACAGTTACCTAAAAATAATCAATTTTCTTATCAATGCTCTTGATGACATCTATCTTGTGGAAATCCATTTCAAAATATGAAGAACAGAAAAATCCTTTTGTCAGTTTTGCATGTTTATTTGTTGATACAAGACCGGTTCTGACCCTTGGGTCGTTTTCAGTCTTGAATACTAATATATAAAGATGATTACAAGATTTATTTCTTGCTGAAATATTAAGTAGGGGTGAGTTATTGATTTAAAGTTGGCTATTAAGAATAGTATAATGTGGGATCTTCATTTGTCGAGGACTTAGGTATTATATTTCTACCTGTTCGAACAAAATACACCGAATGGCATTCGTTTCATTCGATTTTGTAAACACAAAAGTATTAGAGCTTAACTGTTTCCTGTTGAACATTAAAATGTAATTTGCAGAGATTTGGACAGTTTGAGGTGATTTGTTTGAATTTTGAAACATAATGATTTATTTTCTCAGAGAATATATTCGATTTTTCTCGAATGCAATATAATAATTGTTGTTCTTTGCGCCTGATAATTTTATTTGTGAAATAGGCATGGTATATTCTTGTTGGAGGCTTTTTATATGGTATTGATTTCAATTTTGAAATCTTGAATTCAGAAAGGGGTAGTAAAAGATCTATGAATCTTAGCCTTGAATTGTCGTTGTCAAAAGATCAAAATTGACTTTTATCTATGAGCGTCACTCTACCGCTCTAAAACGATAAGGAATTAAATTGGCTGATAGCTTAGATACTAAAACAATACAAATTTTGTTGTTTTTCACTTACCTTTAGATTTTTAAAGTTTACTTATATAACATCCCAAATAGAATTTTCAATCGCAACTTTTGATTCTTTGTTTTTGTTTTTATCACAAGAACAGCAAAGATAACACATAAAGCATCCTCTATACAAGGTGTCCCTAGTTGAGAAGCCTATTAGACATTTATGGAGAACTGATACTCCTATCGTTCTGAAATTTTGATAGTTGATTCAGCTGGTCTGGTTTTTTAAAATATTTTTACCTTAATCACACTTTCGGTTATACCGGAAGTGCATATCAACTTTGTTATTTAATATAGAACATCCTGTTTATTGATGACTGGTTCGATAACACTTGTTATTCCAATCACAAAAACACCTAACACATAAGTCTAGCAGCTTTTTTGCTTTTTGAAAAAATTGGTATATCTCGAGAACGTCGTGAGATACCAAAATAATGAAAGGTGTTTTGCAAACAAGAAATCATTCCGGACATAACTCCTATCGGACTGAATCTCAGTCAGAATACGCGGTGCTCTTTTTTCCGCCTCACATTTCGAAACGAAAAAACATCGAAAACTACGTTTTTTTCAAATAAGCTAGAACGGCAATTTCATTCTCTTCATTGTTAACTACAGGCAGGGCCCCCGCAACCATATGTGCAAAGTGTGAAATGCACACGGGCGCCATCCTTTAGAGGCGCCAAAACCCAGGGTCTAAAAAAAATATTAAAATAAAGGTTGAGAAATTAAATAGGATTAGGTATAAATACAAACGGATTTTTATTAGTATATTATCCAGTTACTGTCGATTCCTATGTTGCGAGAACATGTCAGGCGGCAGTTTCTTGCTTTTTCCTGTTCATACATGAATAACGCCTGGAGCGCTATAAAAGCGATGCATCGCCACAGGCGTTTCTAAATCAGTTAGTTCACTGGACGGTACAACAAGTGAATAAAAACAAGTAATCCTATTAATTTTTACATATTAAGTTATTTTTATTTTGTCAAGTGTGGTGTTGTGTTGTGTAATATTTTGTTTACTACTTTTTTTCAAATTAAGTGTCGAATACCTACTGACTGCAATTTCAACGGCTTGATTTTTCATAAATTGGTTCCTACTTTATACTATCAACATTAACCCTTCATAGGATACTGGTTATAATTAATTTTTTTAGCCTAATATCTTTTCATTAATTGAACTGTCATGTACGAGTTTAAAAAAGTAACTGGTTTTCAATTTGGGCAGTGCCAAGGCAACACAATTCCAGTGCAAGCTGGATTTTAAATGAAAGGTCTCAATTTTCTAAAATAGAATGCATGCAATTTGAAAAATTTTCAAACGAAGATATAACATCAGTTATTAAACACACAAAAATTGGAAATCTTCAGGTGTTGATGGTATTCACAACTTTTGGTTAAAAAAATTCTCTTGCGTTCATGAAGAATTGGCTGAATATTTTTCATTTATAATAAAGAACCCCTCAGCTACTCCTATATTTTTCACGCAAGGAATTACTTATTTAAAACCGAAAAGTGCTAATACTATTGATCCATCTTAATATAGACCAATCACTTACCTTCCAACAATATATAAAATTCTAACTGCATGTATTACCCGAAAAATTTATGCACATTTGGAGAATTATAATATTCTTTCCGAACAACAAAAATGATGTGGAAAAAAACACCTTGGTACTAAACAGCAACTTGTAATTGATTCTGTTGCTTTGAATCAAGCTCAAACTGAGAAGAGAAATATTCATATAGCCTTCATTGATTACCAAAAGGCTTTTGATACTTCTCCCCATTCATGAAATTTATAAAATTGATAAGACACTTCGTCTCTTTCTTGAATTTGTAATAAAAAATTGGAGAACCAATCTTCATTTAAATATTTCAAAACAACCGTTAAAATCCCAAGTAATTCCAATCAAAAGAGGCATTTTTCAAGGTGATTCTTTATGTGCTCTTTGGTTTTGTCTTTGCCTTAATCCATTATCTCATGAATTAAATGCTACTAGTTTCAGCTTCAAAATAAAAAGTCTATCAACTGAATTCAAATTCAGTCACTTAATTTATTTAGATGATATTAAATTATATGCCGGAACCAGATCTCATTTAAAAAGTCTACTTGAGATTACTTTCAACTATTCCAATGATATTCATATGAAATTTGCGCTTCCAAAATGTAAAAATCTTTCTATTGAAAAGGGTAAGATCACCTCTGATTATATAAAGATTTCCAATATCGAAATCGAGCCAATGCATCAAGGAGATACATATAAATATCTTAGATTTGTTCAAGAGAAGACAATTTACCATAGCTGCACTAAAGAAACTATTAGAAGTTTATATTACAACAGGCTTAGAATTATCAGCAAGAGTCATTTAACTAGTAAAAACCTTTTCAGAGCTATTAACTCCTATGCAGTTCCTATTCTTACATCTTCTTTTGGAATTATTAAATGGTCTAAAACTGATCTAAATGAATTACAATGTCAAACGAGGAAAATGCTTTGTAAATATCAGAAGCACCACCCAAAGTCAGCTGTTCAGAGAGTTACACTACCTAGATATCTTGGAGGTCGTGGATTAACTGATTTGAATAATCTACATAGTAAATAGATTTTTCATCTACGTTCCCATTTTCATGATAAACAGAGAACGTCTAAATTACATGATATTGTTGTTGCTTCAGATGATAATCTTACACCTCTGAACTTGACAATGCAAAAGGTAGATTTTGATATATTTGATAACAATTCTAAAAGAGAAAGTTGGATGCAGAAAGAATTACACGGAAAGCACCCAAAAGAATTGAAGAATGATTATATTGATGAAATCGCATCGAATAGATGATTAGTTTCTGGAGAATTGTTTACTGAAACAGAAGGCTTGGCAATTGCGATCCAGGATCAGGTTGTTTTCACGAGGAATAATAGAAAACACATAATCAAGCGAAATATAGATGATTCTTGCGGTGAATGTTTTCGTTCTTCAGAAACAGTTTTTCATATATTATCGTCTTGCTCAGTCCTTGCTTCAACAGATTATTTAGAAAGACATAATGCCGTCGCTAATATCATTCATTTTAATCTAGGAATTAAACATGGCCTCATTCCCAAAAGAAAAAAAATGTTACAAATATGAACCTGAGATGATTTGTGAAAATGAGAAATATAAACTTTATTTTGATAAAACAATTTTATGCAACAGAGCTGTAAAATACTATAGGCCAGATATCATTCTTACTGATAAACAGAATCGAATAACATATATAATTGATATTTCTATACCCGACACACATAATATACAAAATAAATACAATGAAAAAATTTCTAAATATATGATGCTTGGCGACGAGATTAAAAATGTGGAAAATGAAAAAATATTTTTTCTGCCGATTATTATTTCTACAACAGGTGTTATTCCTAGGAATCTTCACGAAAATATTGACATTTTGGGTCTGAAGAAAAATTTGTTTGAACAGTTACAGAAGATAACAGTCATCAAATCTTGTAATATTCTTCGTAGGTTTCTTTCCGAAAAAATAATGAGGTAGCGTCATAGGTTTTCTCTTTAGTTTATACTGCTCAGAATCTCATTTCATATTTTATTTATTTGTATATATAAATGTAATATAATTAGCTGACATATTTATCATATTTATATTCAGAGCAGTATTCTATTCGATCGTTCATCACTTCACACAAAGAAAACTATAAATGAGTAACATTCAGTGTTGCTTGACTAAGGTCCGTACACTGGATTTTTCCGGGGAGAATGCCTCTGACACTACTCGTTGGTACATTGATGTCATTGTCTGATGATGCTATAGTTTGTATATATTCTGGTAGATTGATATATTCTCATAACATTTAACGTTATTCTAATATATAATGATTCCTGGATATGTTTTGATTATAATCATTGCTTGGCAATGGTATTAATTACCGGGTGGTAGATTTATATTTTTCATGAACAGATATATGGGCAACTCGTCGGGGTTAAACCCTTTTATATATATATATATATATATATATATATATATATATATATATATATATATATATATATATATATATATATATATATATATATATATATATATATACTAATTTATTTTCCCAGAGTCTTTTGAAATGAATAAATTGCTATAGAAATAATTCTGAAAAATCTTCTACACCCCTATTATTAGAGACTTCATTTCAAGTTATCTGATTGTTATTATCTCAGTTTTTATGAGACGACAGCTAGATCTATTATAAAAAGTACCTATAGATATAATTAGTTAAAAAGACTTTGTTTGGATATAACAGGATATTATGCGACCCTCATGGTAGCTTCCAAGAGTTAGAATCTGTTGAAGTTATTCAAAGAAAGTACACGTATTCAATGTACCGTTATTTCAAAGTATTGGCGTATTTATGATCTCGGATGACCTTGATTCACACTTATTCAATTGATATGTCTGCTTCCAGGAATTGAAGGTCAAAAAATATCCCATATTTTGGTTTTCGTACAAATGCATTTTTTGTTATTTATTATGAACATTTTGAACGAATTATAAATCGCCAACTTTCTTCCACAAACTTGAGAATGGAGAAAATTCGCTTAATTATATATGTATTACAGAGACGGACTCTATACGAAATAACGAGATGCAGAAATTGTTGGGAAAAACCCAGAAACAGATGACGTAATTTTGGTTTTTACGCGATACAATACTTAACAATCGAAATACATGTTCAAAAACTAAAACTATTTTATGTTTAGCGAGATAGCGAAAAGCAAATTATATGAAAATACTCTATATAGTCTTTTGAAAAAGAGAGGATTTACAAAAATTAGAATAATTGTATTAACAATAAATGCTTATATCTATAACTTTTGTGTGTGACAGAAAAACACAAGTGTGAGCTTAGGAAAATGTAACAGGGGGACCCCACTATCTATAAACGAGTGAAAAAACCTGAGGAACAAACTCGTTTCCCTGTCACTATAGCACTAGCAATAGCTTGTCTGTTTATGTTGTGTTAGTGTCGTGTGTACATAAAGAATACCAAAGATTTTTCTACTTAGCAGCTTCAATTCTCATCTTGCACTCCATGATTACCAGACGAAGACAAGGGTGAAAGGAAGGGGATTTGGGACAGGAATCTGAAACAATGGAAAAAGAAAACCAGCAGAAAAATATTTCAACAAACATACCTGACTCTTATATATCTAAACACACTTGAATTTAAGAAAAAGTTTTACATAGCAAGCAAGGCCATGAAAAGGACTAAGGAGATAATCAAAAAGTACATAACCTACGATATTTCCTCTTTCGCGTAAATGTTCTTCCATCACAATGTGAAGCTCCTGAAACATAATCACTTCCTTGTTCTTGCTTGCCGATTTTGAAGTATAATAGCAAAATCCCTTCAATATCCAAACTCAACAAAACAATTCCCTCTCTGTTTGACCGGGACAGCCCCGATGGCCAGGTTAGGTCTTCTAAGTGATGCCGATTATGATCTATAGATGTTCTAGAATCATTATGAACCCAATAATTTGGGTTGGCATCTCCCATATATTATTTATTCGTAGTTCTTGTTTAATTTAAAGAAAAGTCGTTTCCAAAATATGACAAACGTCTTATATAAAATACTCTATATCGTCTATAAAACGAAGTCTTATTCTTAAAGGGCTAATTGCTAATGCCACTGCTAAATATTTGTCTGAATTGAAAAAGCTTTTAAAAACTGCCAAATAAGAAAAAATTTCAAAATTCTTGAAACCATTGCCTAAGCCTTAAAATGAATTGAATAGTTGAGGTGCATCATTTGCTGAAGATCGTTCATTAAGAGGAGGCTCAGTGGTCAACAGAGTCCTATCAGGCTTGTCTGGTACGAGCTCTATTGATAACTGAGCTAGGTAGCATAAACTACAGGGTGTTCCATAATAGTATGTCACAACTGGAGGGGGTAAATCTACGTGCATTTTAAGAAAAAAAGTTCATATAAACATAAATCCCCAAAAGCTTCGTTACGGAGCTACCGGGTGGTGAAATTTCCAGAAAAATTGTTTTTTCTTCAAAACTCCTGCAGTTTTTGAGATATGCAGCCCAAATTTGGAGTGCAAGCTATTTTTTGCAGCCTCCATCATTACACGTTCTAAATTTTAACTAGAATCTACAAGGTGTTTTCTTTTCCGGAACCATGTCTTCTTTTGCCCTTTCAAACTTATTTGCAGTACGCCACTGATCAGCGTACAATCAATTTTCGTCATCTTCGTTCGATTTAGAAACTCTTTTGATAATTGTAATTTTTTCGTATCTCCGACCGTTTTCGAGCAAAAAATTATTAAAATTGGTTCTGAGCAGTATAAACTGAAGAGAAAACCTATGACTCTACCTCATTATTTCTTTCGGAAAGAAACCTACGAAGAATATTACAGGATTTGATGACTGTTATCTTCTGTAACTGTTCAAATAATCATTTATTCAAAAACTTTTTCATTGTATTTATTTTGTATATTATGTGTCGGGAATAGCAATATCAAATATATATGTTATTCGATTCTGTTTATCAGTAAGAATGATATCTGGCCTATTGTGTTTTACAGTTCTGTTGCATAGAATTGTTTTATCAAAATAAAGTTTATATTTCTGGTTTTCACAAATAATCTCAGGTTCATATTTGTAACATTTTTTTCTTTTGGGAATGAGGTCATATTTAATTCCTAGATTAAAATGAATAATATTAGCGACCGCATTATGTCTTTCTAAATAATCTGTTGAAGAAAGGACTGAGCAAGATGATAATTTATGAAAAACTGTTTCTGAAGAACAATAACGTCTTTGGCAAGAATCATCTATATTTTGCTTGATAACGTGTTTTCTATAATTCCTCGTGAAAACAACCTGATCCTGGATCGCAATTGCCAATCCTTCTGTTTCAGCGAACAATGCTCCAGATACTTATCATCTATTCGATGCGATTTCATCGATATAATCATTCTTCAATTCTTTAGGGTGCTTTACGTGTAATTCCTTCTGCGTCCAACTTTCTCTTTCATAATTATTATCAAATATATCAAAATCTACCTTTTGCATTGTCAAGTTCAGAGGTGTAAGATTATAATCTGAAGCAACAACAATATCATGTAATTTAGACGTTCTGTGTTTATCATGAAAATGGGAACGTAATGAAAAATCTGTTTACTATGAAGATTGTTCAAATCACTTAATCCACGACCTCCAAGATGTCTAGGTAGTGTAACTCTTCAAATATCTGAGTTTGGGAGGTGCTTATGATATTTACAAAGCATTTTCCTCATTTGACATTGTAATTCATTAAATCAGTTTTAGACCATTTAATTATTCCAAAAGAAGATGTAAGAATGGGAACTGCATAGAAGTTGATAGCTCTGAAAAGGTTTTTACTAGTTAAATGACTCTTGATGATAATTCTAAGCCTGTTGTAATATAAACTTCTAATATTTTCTTTAGTGCTGCTATGGTTAATTGTCTTCTATTGAACAAATTCAAGAAAAATTCAGAGTGCGTACGGTAAGGTGCGTTCTCCAACAACTGAACTGTAATAAAGCAGTGGGTCTTGATGAACTGTTTTAAAGGAATTTTCTCCAGACTTAACACCTGTTCTTAATCAACTGTTTCAGATTTCTTTAGAGAGCCAGACGTTTCCGGAGTGTTCGAAAGTTTCTAGAGTACAACCGATTTCATGGAAAGAGAAAAAATGCCTACCCCAAAATTATCGTCCAATCGCATTGTTTCCATTATGTCGAAAGTCATGGAAAGATTGATAATTGGCATAGGTAGACGACATTACCGCAATGCTCAGCGGAATATTTGGAGGCATTGCCACATCATGCAGATGACCCTTCAAGTAATAGAAAACTGCTGTGGGGAACACGACCATCCCTGGAAGGCTGAGATGGTGTTTTTCACGAGAAAAAAAGAAGCGAAAACCCATGAAGGAATCAGTACTCTTTACCAAAGAGCTTGGTCTGAAAATCGTCACTTGAACGATGACATATGACGTTCGACGTTTAAGCTTGAAGAAAAACTGAAAAACAAGCATTTGAAAGTCTGTTTGTCAATATAAAATAGTTTTATAATTCTTTGTACATATATAGGTTCGTAGTGGTTGATTAGTGTATAGCGTAAAAACCCAGATAACGTCATACGTTTATGGGTTTTCCCAAATAATTTCTTATCCTGTCTGACGTTATTATATCTTGAGTCCGTCTCTGCATTATGTATATAATTATGGGAATATCGTTTATACGCAACTATATTGAAGAAAGTTATGAATTTTCAATCCCTTCAAAATTGAATATTTATAATAATTATCAAAAAACGCGTTCGTACGAAATCCAATATTGAATAATTTTTGATATTTAAACCCTCGAAGTAGACTTATCGATCGAAAAAGTATGAATCAAGGTCGTGAAAGATCATAAGTACGTCAATACTTTGAAATAACGGTACATTGAAGACGTGTACTTTCTACAAATAACTTCGACGGACTTTAAATCTTGAAAGCTACCATGAGGGTTGTATAATATCCTGTTACATGCAAACGGGATCCCTTTAATCATACAACAATTACTGTTAAACTTGAGTACGTAGAGGTATACCCATTAGCACTTTTTATGAATCGAAATTATAGATCTAGCTTCTTCTGATCTGACTATGAGGGTGTGGAAGTTTTTTTTGGAAATGTTGTCTTTATATACAATTTATCAGAAGACCATATAGAAAGATCATCTAATTTCGTTTTGAAATTACCCACTGAAACACTAAGTTTTGTCATGGCATCACTAAAGTCACAGCCAATACAACATTATTCTATTTATACAAACGCTATTAAAAAAAATTCTGAGCGTTATCTATTATAAACATAAAATGAATTTCAAGTTACAGTGATATTAGAATCAAAACGCCACAATAACAATTTGCAAACGTCCCAAAAACAAGAAGAAAAACAGAGCACAGTGATTTGGACTCCTTAGATGAGATAAACCACCAATATAGCAGCATGTATAATAGAAGATCAATTTAAATATTCATGTAATTTATATCATGAATAAACGTCCAAACCAAACCAACAATCTGTGGTTCTGATAGGTTATACTAATGACGTTCATTTATGTTTGTTTGTTTCATCTTTTAACGATGTGCTCGGGAACTTTGCCCATTTACACAGTGGACCTACAGCTTATAGTGGATTCCGAACCACTCTCCTAGATCGTGCAATGATAATTGCCACCACAAGGATTACAAGTGATCTGGTCTTCGGAAATTTATACCTCCTTTAGGTGACTTTCCAAGTATCACTTTTTTGTTCAACGACAACATCCATAACTTGAACCCGAATTCGAATCAGGCACCTAAGCTTAGCGTATTCCTACAAATTTGCTCACTAACCGTGCAGCTACCGAGGCGATTGACGTTCATTGTTGTTTCATAAATGAAATACAAAGAAAACGTGAAATATCACTTACTGAATTCATTACCTCATGTACGGAAAGAAGCAGATTGTTTACTAACTTAAGTCCATCGTCTATCTGATAGAAAGCGAACATATCACAAATGAACAAAATGTTCGATGGAAGAATGTATAAAAGACAAAATTTGGTACTTCAGAAATGTGATTAAAAGTAATGAAGTCCTAGAGAAGTTAAGAAACTAAGACATAAACAATTCTGTTGTTTCTAATTTTCCTTTAAACTCTTTCAGGTTAATCTATACAGCCATAACTAGCGATTTCCAATTGGAGTGAAATATTTTGGAAGTGATACCATTTCCGGTTATACCGGAAGTGGTTATCACTTTGTTATTTCAAATGGCAATCTACCTTTTTTATTATACATCTAGAACCGACATTTGAGCAAGGCATAAAATACCCAAGTTGTTGGCACTTATCTGTCAAAACTTTTGACATATTTAATTATTCTTGATATAAACTCGATTTTTGAAGAACATTTAAAAAAATTGTAGCTCGTAGATCTTTTGCACTATAGACACAATTTTTGCTAGGGTGGATAGAAGAAGGATCAATGAATTTTTTAAGCAGTCTACACATGTCAAATGTTTATTGCGTTGTTTTGTATGATTTTTTCAATTTGGCCTTTTTCAAACAGCATTAACTCAATTTTTTCAAATTGCACTTGCCAATTTTTATATCGCCATCAGATGAAGCGTCAGATTTCAGATGGAATTATATAAGCATGTACTATACCCATTTCTTATAGTTCCGAAATAATTTGGGAATACATCGAATTTTGATAATTTTGCAAGAACTAACAGAGAATGCTTTGAAATATTTGAATCAAGTAGCTGAACTGGCTACGCTCACTTGACAGGTGCCTAAAATTAATGTACTTGTCACTTCGTTCATTCGAATTTGATATTTCAACAAGAATTGTCGTTATTTCAGATTGAAAATATCCAAAAAATACAACACATTTGGAATAAAACCACTGGTTATTCAAACGAAAATATATTTAATCTTATTTTAATTCATTTTAGAAAGTCAAAAAGTAGTGGGTCGAAATTGCAGGCAATTCAATAACCAATTTCCAAATTTACCGTCTATGAGTAAAATAAAATTTCGAAGCAATTCGGATGAATGAAAATTGTAGGAACTAAGCGAGAACCAATGATCGAAGATCTGAATAAATGTTCAATTTGGGCCTCATTTTGCTTGATACACTTGACAGTTCGTATACGAACATGATGAGTTGCCCTCCTTGTTTTCTCAGGATCAATATTACGAAAAGCATTATGAATGCGCTCTGGTAACTCTTCTTTACTTCTTATAGGAATAAGATACACTTCACTCTTGATTTTGCCCCATAAATAAAAATCAAGGGGCGTCAGGTCCGGAGAACGCGGAGGCCGTAAATTTGGTCCTTGATTATTCCACCATCTATCCTCGAACATTGCTGTTAGCTGCTGATCTACAGCTCGTGTTTTATGTGCTGGTGTACCATCCATTTGGTAATAGCAATCCTTCAGAATATTAAGGGGTAATCCATCTGAAAAATTTGCTAATGTTCCTCTCAAAATTTCCAAGTATCTTTGTCTATTAAGATATTCCTCATAAATGTGATAAGCCAACAAATCATTCATTAAAATTGCAAAAACGTTCACGCTGAATTTATTTTGGAAATCAATAACCTCAATGAAATGTGGATTTTCTGTGGCCCAATAATGTCGATTTCTCCTTTTGGTTATGCCACTTTCATTGAACTTGGCTTCATCAGACCATATAAGTTTTTGCAGAATTGTCTCATCTTCTTGAAGCCAAATTAATAAATTTTCACAGAAATTTAGCCGCTTGGGAAGGTCAGTTGATTTCAATTTTTGTAGTCTAAGACTTCTGTTGGTAGAACAAAAGAACGTCTCATGCAAAAAGTCATACGATACATAAACAATTGGGACGATAACAGATGTGTTGTGCGTTTGTTATTAGTTGCACTCAATTCTGACCCGAAGACAGTTAGAACAAAAAAAATCATATGTGGAATATTTTAATCATTTTTGATAAACTTATTCCAATAATAAGTAAATTGGAGCTAATAATTAAAAGTCATAGAATATGAAACTTCTCCGAGAAAACTACATTTTTATCTCGAAATGGATCAAAGAAGATTAAACACCTTGTATGATACAATTGTCGACTATTCAACTAGCCCTATGTTGTAGATTGATCAGTGTATCTTTCCATTCTTCGCACAAAGATCGAAGTGTTAAGATACGAGGTACATAGTAGAAAAAATTGATTATTATCTTATTGATTAGGAACCAGAATCAAAAGCTTTCACTCCAAGACGCGATGAGCTAGGTCAGTCAGCGTCGTTGTCAATTGTGGCAAGTTGATCGCCACAACCTGAAAATACCATAAAACCGGTGTGCTTGGCAACGCTGAACCTAAAATAATTGCTTGGGTTTTCCCGATTACTAACTATTTGGTCAAAGTGGGGATGCGAAATGGTTTAGCGACTTTATAATATTCTGTGACGCTGAAATTCTTGTTGTTGTTTATTAGTTATTGGATATGTTGGTGATCTTGAATTGAATTGTGCGAATAGCTCTCTGTTATTAAAGTGTGCTGTAATAGTTCATCACTGGATAAACAAGTATTCCTGATACTTAAGTCTACTTCTGATCAACGTAAGTTAAACTTTATTTAAAAAGCTTTTTATAACGATTCATTATGTTTACATGGTATTCTAACAATTCGACAAAGTATTCAACTATTTTTTCTTATATTTACAATTAATTTCACTTTCAGGTTTTAATTTATGCACTGAAAAACATTTTCATTTCTAATAGAGCAAGTGTAAGTAGGCAGCGGTTCTGATTAGGCAACCAGCAATTACTTTCGTGGAGCTGTCAAATTGAGACCAACACAGTATAAGCTCTTTATTCAGTCGATTTCAGTCAAGTCTTCATTCAAGCAACTCCTGAATGTCACTTGATTCTGTTCGAACTATTTCGGCAATGTTTGCAGTTAATGTTTGAATTTACACAGATTCTTCGTCGTTTTCCACAGTCAGAACAGGCCACAGTTTTTTTCCAATATAATTTTGAAGGTTCGTTTAATGTGCTAGGGTTGAAAGGCCTGAATTGGTCCATAGATTGAAGCAAAGACGTCGTGTTGGGATGTGAAAATGTCCCTTCTATATTTAGATGCATAATTTCAGGCTCGAAGGTCTAAATTTTTTCTTTAATAAGTTTCAAATCCTGAAACAAAACAATTCCGGAACCAGTAACAAACGATAGCGCTTGTAACCCACGCCTTCTTATTAGCACGCCAAAACACTGGCAGGTCGTTCTTGCCCTGATTTTTAAGCACCAGAATTAAATGACCCAATCTTCAGATGCATTAGAATATAACAGCAGTGTAACTCTATACTTTTCTTCCTTGAATCTAGGGGCTCACTTTTCGCTTTAGAAATGAATGTTTCGTTTGGCAGTCTCTTCCTAAACAGTGCAGTTTCGTCTGCATTAAATACTTGCTCAGGTTTGTATCCTCCACCAGTTACTATGTTTGCAAATTCTTCTGGACATCTTTCTGCTGCAGCAGTGTCTCAGATGGAACTTTTCCAACGATTTTAATGCTATGCAATGATTGTCGTACCTTGAATTTATTCAGCCAACTTTCTACCACAACTATCACTAGGTTCTTCTGCCTCGAATATAGGAATTTTGTTATCTGCGAATCAGTAACTTTAACTGTATCTTGAACGCATCCCTAACCAAATTTGAAGGTAAAGCTTAGTTTTTACGGATTACTTGAAAACATTCTCAAAATGGTTATGAGAAATAACACAATTTTGTATTAAGGTATTCAAATTTTATTGGATATTGTAAAGCAGTGATTAACAAAAGGTTCTTGTTAAACCCACCACTGTTTCAACATAAACTTATGTTGTGAACCTAAAAAAGTGGGGATGGATGAAAATAATGCTTCTGAGAAGAGAAAATGGGAAAATAAGGAAATGCATGGTGGAAAACAATCTGATTAGAAAGTTATTTCAAGCAATCTTTCTTCTTCTTCTTCAGCCATCTGTCATCCAACTCTGGACATAGGCCTCCCCCAGTTCTCCCTAACGGTCTCTATTCTGTGCTACCTGATACCAGTTGAGCCCTTCAATGCGTTTCAAGTCATCTCCCCATCTCATTGGAGGGCGACCTCTTCCTCTTTTTCCCAAAATAATATCCATTTTTGTATTTCGGCATTCCATTCGCCATGTGTCTTGCGTTATGACCCGCGAAGCCCCATTTGAGACTGGCATTTCTTTACTGACATCGCTAACTTTAGCGACTTTCCTTAACCATATGTTTATTTTCCTGTCTGTTAGTCTTATTCCAAGCATCTTGCGTTCCATTTCTCTTTGTGTTTTGCACATTTTGGCCATAATGGTTCTAGTTAGTGTCCATGTTTGGCAGCCGTAATTGATTACAGGCAATATACACTGATTGTATACTTTAGTTCTAAGGTATTGTGGTATCTTTGAAGGATCCATTTCAGTTTTCCAAATCCAGCCCAAGAAAGCCGAAGTCTTCTCGCAATTTCTGTTGTTTGATTCTCTCTATTAAGTTTGAGTATTCGACAAGCTATCAATATTGGGTATTTTCACCTGGGTCATCCATACCCATCTCACAATTTTATTTCATACTCGTTATAGTCGATTTTATTGAGTCTTCTTCTTCAAGTGCCATCTTCGAGTCGAAGGTTGGCTGGCAATCATCATCGCTATTTTTACTTTGGAATCGGCCGATTTAAAAAGTTGGTTCGAAGTGCATCCAAACCACTCTCTCAGGTTCCTCAGCCATGAGATTCTTCTTCTTCCTATACTTCGTTTTCCCTGTATTTTGCCCTGGATAATCAGCTGTAGGAATTTATATTTTTCACCTCTCATAATATGGCCCAGATATTCCAATTTACGTTTCTTGAGTGTGTTAGGATCCTCTCTTTCCCTGCCTATGCGTCTCTGAACTTCTGCATTTGTTACTCGATCCATCCATGATATTCTAAGAATCCTCCTATACCTACATTTCAAATGCTTCAATCTTTTTAAGAATTGCGGCATTCACTGTCCATGCTTCCGCTCCATAAAGGAGAGTAGAGAAAACATTTTTTTAGCTAAACGATGTTTTAATGCCACACTTAGATCTTTACTACGAAAAACTTTGTCCATTTTTATGAAGTTGGCTCGGGCTTTCTCTATTCTTATTCTTATTTCTTGGGTGTATTCATTTGTGCTGTTCACCATTGCTCCAAGGTAAGTATATTGCTCCACTCTTTCTACATTTCTGCCGTTTATAGTTAGACTAACATTTACTCGATTGTTCTTTGAGATTGTCATGAATTTTGTCTTTTTTATGTTTAGTGATAACCCATATTCCTCACTGTAAGTAGATACTCTGGTCATTAGTCTCTGCAGAGCTTCGATACTCTCCGCTAAGATTACTGTGTCGTCCGCATATCTTATGTTGTTTATCCCACATTCTTCGTTTTCCAGAGCTTTCTTAAGTATTTCTTCAGCATATGCATTTAAGAGTGTCGACGATAGAACGCATCCCTGTCTTACCCCTCGTTGTATTTCAATTTCTTCTGATGTGTGGTTGTCCATGCATATTATAGCTTTTTGCTTTTAATAGAGATTAGTGATGATCTGTACGTCTCTACTATCTAGATGTTTTGATTTAAGAATGTCTATCAGTTGATCATGACGAACCTTGTCAAAGGCTTTATTATAGTCTATGAAACACGCATAGACCACTTTGTTGCCATCGAGGCACCTTTGAGTCAACACGTTGAATGCGAAATGGGCTTCGCGGGTTCCCAATCCCCTTCTGAATCCAAATTGAGTATCGCTTATATCCATGTCAAGTTTATGGTATATTCGATTATGGATAACCTTGAGGAGCAGTTTGAGAGTGTGTGACATCAGACTGATTGTACGATGATCATTACATTCTCTAGCATGTGGTTTCTTTGGTAAGCAGATGAAAGTACATACTAACCATTCTCTTGGAATATTTCCAGTTCTGTATACTTTATTGAATATATTGACTAAGAGACCGACATGATTGTCGTCAATTGATTTGAGTATATCACTTGCCAATTGATCTGGTCCGGGGCTTTTCTCATTTTTCATGTTCTTCAATGCATGTTTCACCTCTTCTTTAGTAATATCTGGGCCTATCTCTTCACAGTATGTGTTAATTTCTTCTGGTTCAGTTCTGTTATCCATAAATAATTCTTCTGTGTATTCCTTCCATCTTTGTAGTTTATCTGCTGTGTTCATTAAGATCTTACCCTCTTTATTTACAAGAATAGTGCTTTGATTCTTTCTCTGTGTGCCTGCAAGCTCTTTCACTTTTTTGTGTAGGTTCAACATGTCATATTTTCTAAGTCCTCAATTTCTTTGCATCTGTCCTCGTAATACTTTTCTTTCGCTTGACGAATCTTTACTATAATTTCCTTTTGTAGTTGTTTGTACTTTTGAGTGTTCTGACTTTTATAAAGTCTTCTCTCGTTCATCATTTTTAATATTTCTTCAGTCATCCACTCCTGTTTCTTCTCTTTATCTTCAGTTAGAATCTCTGTACAAGGGTTAATTATATTTCTTTTTAATTCCTCCCATTCTTCGTTAATATTTTCGTGATCTATTTGTATTCTATTTAAGTTTTCATAGATTCTGTTCTGGACTTGTTCTCTAATGCTTGGCACTTGTAGTTTTGTTGTGTTGATCTTTGGTGTAGCTTTTGGTTTTTTAAGAATTTTCAGCTTCAGAGTGGCAACCAACGGATTGTGGTCCGAAAAAACGTCGGCACCAGGATATGCTTTTACCGACTGAATGGCATTCCTGTATCTCTCATTAACGAGAATGAAATCAATTTAATTTCTAATGATCTTATCATTAAGTCCATCTAAAGGAGCGCGCCATGTATAAAGTCTTCTCTTCGGTAGTTTTAAGAATGTGTTGGTAATGATTAGCTTCTTCTCTTGACAAAATTCCACAAGGCGGTCTCCTCTCTCATTTCGTTCTCCTAATCCATAATCTCCAACCACTCCCCCACTTCTTCCGCTGCCAATCTTCGAGTTGAAATCGCCCATTAAAACTTTAATTGTTGTAAATTGAGTCTATTGGAGCCCAAATTTCAACCAAACGACCTCGAAGAGTTGTATGATCTGCTGCAGATGACTCCATGGATCGTGTCTCCTGGAAACCCATAAGTGCTCAATCGAGTTCAGATCAGAACTCCGTAGAGGCCACGTCAAAACATCGTTTCTATCTTCATCATCTTTCGGACCATTATGGCACCTGCGGTCTCGCATGATTGTGCATGAAAAGAAGACGTTGACTGATTAGAGAGACAAAAGGCACCTCATATTTGCCTCTGTATGATTGTATATATGTAGAAATCGATAGTGCGGCAAGGCCACTGCATCTAGTTCTCCTTAAACCTTGTTTGCATCTTTTTTCTGCACTCTACCACACCTTTAACTATTCTAATTTTACAAAGAAGGTGGCGATATGGTCCTTCAAAGGTGACTTTGGATTGGTCATTTTTCTTTCAGTATATATGCTCTTGTGTTAAGTAGATAGTATACGTGTCATCTGTCGTAATCTTTTTTTTGACATTCTCAGATATTTCATTGCTTTTTTTCACTAGCTATCCTATAACCTTAGGAACGTTTTTGAGCACTAGTAGCCCCGAAGGTTTGAGTATTATTTGCCTGGACGTTCTTTTAGCTAGCCTTTCTGCTCGAATGTTGCCTCTATACAGTGTGTGCCAATCTATCCAACAGACAGAAATTTTAAAGCTGACAACCGCTCCTGTTAGTGCCTCTTGGTATTTCCATGTTGTCCTTCACAAGATTCTATTTCTCCATTGTTCTCTACGTACAATTAAAACAACTTTACTACGGTCAAGCAGAGACTTTCTACTTGACTACTCAAGGTAATAATATACTATTTTTTTGTTCTTAACTCTTGGTTGTAGGCGATGCCTGTCATACCACAGCTGCGGCGATGATTTAATGTATGTGTTCACTTTTTCGCGAGCCTGGTTTTATTTGGAACTGGATTCTTCAAGCCTTTCAATTCTTCATAGCATTTACCATGGAAGTATATGTAGTGAAGGGAAATATCAGCAACTTTCCGCCTATGAGCGAGAGGCTAAAGATCACGCTAGTGGACACAATCCACTAGATGTAATTAATGTTTTGGTACCCCCTACATGGGAACAGTGTTCCAGACCAGGTCGTACTTGTGCTTAGTAGTTAATCATCATATGTGATGGCATGAAGTATTGCTTAGTCCTGAAGAGAAAATTGAGTTTAAAAGAAGCAGATTTAGCAATGTCTGAAACATGATCATCCCAGCAAACTCCAACTGTTGACGGAGGAAATTCGATGTCCTTGTATGATTAGAGGAGCTCCTCCAGCAGTGACTTCTCTGGAGAACGTGATTGATAGCGTCTTATTGTCTATCTGTCCCAATCAATTCTCACTCAAACTTCTACAATTTCATATGCCTACTATTAATCATGAAACATTATGAGATTAACAGTTTTCATTATCTTCAACGTCCATAGAATAGTATTTTAATGGTTTTGCAATTCATTTTCCTTCAGACTAATTCTGCGGCCAGAACCAAACTTGTTAGCTCCATATTAGTAACACTGCGGTGTCTTTTATTGCCCATAGACTGCATAGGCATATGAGCTTGTAAGCTTGATATATTTGCGGAAGTATTTGAAAAGTAATTCATAAATATCTTTTTTCATTGTTAAAATGTAATGTCAAGGAACACGGTTTTTGCCCTAATCATTCGATAGAGTCTAATTTAGTAAATCTTTCGTTAAGATTGATCGCAGCCTAGTTTTAATGAGATTATCCGAGGTTGTGCCCTGGACTGATTTGAATGGTGGGTCGCTCTTCAGGCTCTACCTCTGGTTCCTTTATAGCAAATTCAGGAGTTCTCAGGGGATTCATTTAAAACCACTTTTGTTTTTTATTTTTACAAGTAATATCGAACACTGCTTTAGACACTCTGCATATTTATTTCATGCAAGTGACCTCTAGGTTTTTAGGAAAAGTCGTAGCTTCGATGATTGCTTCTTACTACGATCAGACCTTGTTATATTTCTATATGTTTTCAGTAGACTGAATTTTGTTTGGAACCCTCAGTACTTGTATCGAGTCTTATACAGTGTGTTCAAACGAAAATTTGACCCCCCCTCTAACTCCGAAATGAGTAACATTAGCGAAAAACACCAAGACACGTCGATTTTTGTTTCGAGGGGGAGCATTTTTCGAAATAATTCGAAACTTGTCAGATCAACCCCCTACCCCCAGCAACCCTAATTTCGTAATTCATCATAGGGAATAAGGGTCGAGTGGCACCTTACTGTAAAGGTCTGTCAATTCTCCACCTTGATTTGTCATTTTAGAATTTTAAATTAACATACAGGGTGTCCCAACCAAGGGTGAAGTTGAATTCTGGAAATCCCAAATACTAAATGAAATAGATTTATTTTGGCATAATGCAAGCGCAGGTTTATGCTCGGTCTAGAAAAACGACCTACACTTGTGAATTTGGAGTTGGTGCAATCAACCCCCTATTTCCAGCATCCCCAACTCAAAAATCATTCGATCGATAATAGGTCAAGTGGCACCTCGTTGGAAAGGTACTGCAATTTTCTCTTCGAATTTGGTATTTTCGAAATTCAGAATCATCATACAGGGTGTCCCGAAGCAGGAACATTGAAAATCCAAATAACTTTTTGAAACTGGTTCATTTCGGTATACGAGAACATGTTTGATCCGAGAATAGGACTTTCTTGTGTGGTTATAGAATTTTTGCAATCAACCTCTTCCATTCAGCATCCCCAACTTGAAAATCATACAAATAATTCAAGTGGCATATCTTCAGAAAGGTTTTTTGAATTCCAGAATGATTAAAGCATTTCATTCAGTTCGGCTCTCCATACAGGATGTCGCTTTCGAAAAATTCAATATCGTCATTTGAAATTATTAACTAAAATTAATTCGAAACGGTTAAAAGTATTGGGGTACGATGTGTTGAGCATCAATTACGAAGAAATAAAGCTGATTTCTGCATTGAAAATGTTCACATTTTTTCATTTCCATCTGGCGTGCAGTCATCTGTTATTTCTCATTTTGCAATGAAATATTATTATTATTCAGATCAGTTCCTCATTATTGTTGTTGTTCGTCAGTTGAAATTAATCTGAAAATGGTTTATTCCACCGAGGAAAGGGTCGAAATTGTATCGACGTATTTTCGAAATAACAGTTGTGCCAAAGAAACGGCAAGGATATTCGATAGGAACCATCCTGAAAGAGAAAGGAGTCAGTCACCAGTACGTTAAATATTTGGTTGACAAATTCCTAGCTACGGGTTCGGTGGCAAACAAAAACATGAAGTGGCATGTCCTGTCAGAAATGAGGCAACGGAAGTGGCAGTAGTGGGTCATCTACAAATGGAGAATACTACTTCGATCAGAAAACTATCTCGTCTGACTGGTGTATCAGCTACAACTGTCCATAGAATCGTGAAACATCACAAATTTCACCCCTACAAGGTAAAATTAGTGCATGAAATAAACGAAGATGATATAGATCGTCGTTTACAGTTTTGTGAAAATCTAAGTGAAAACCTAAACGCTAATCCAAATTTTCTGAATAACATCTGTTTTTCTGATGAAAGCACCTTTATGCTCAGTGGTGAAGTGAATAGACATAATTGTCGATATTGGGACACACAGAATCCTCATTGGTTTAGAGAGGCCCACACGCAAAGGCCTCAGAAGTTGAACGTTTGGGCAGGAATTTTTGGCAATCATCTAGTTGGGCCTTTCTTTATTGAGGGTAATCTGAATGGAAATGGCTACCTACAGTTGTTAGAGGAACACATACATCCTAGATTGACAGAAATTTTACAGAACGATCCAACTCTTTCTGAGGACGAAATGCGTTTTTAACAAGACGGTGCTCCTCCGCATTATGATGCTCGGGTGCGCCAATATTTAGACGAAAATTTCCCAGGAAGGTGGATTGGTAGAAGAGGACCTGTTGAGTGGCCAGCCAGGTCACCAGATTTAAATCCCTAGATTTTTTTAGTGGGGCCATCTAAAATCTAAAGTTTATGCCACAAGACCAGAAAACCTGGAGGAGCTGCGGATGAGGATTATCACAGAATGCCGACTTTTGACTCCTGAAGTTTTCGCTAATGTGAGAAGAGAGTTCGAAAATCGTCTGTATAACTGTATGGAGGTGGGCGGAGATCATTTTGAACAATTGTTGTAATAATCAAGTTAGTTTTTTGTTTTCAATTGAATACAAGTTCAATAAATCTCGTTTACCTGTTTAGATGAGCATCCAATCAGTTTCTCCATCATCCCCTCATCCTGATCCCCACGCCAGAAAACCTCGATTGCCAAACTGAAACAAATGCCTCAGTGATTCAGAAAATAGAAAAATCTTTCTGGAACTTTGCCACTCAACCTGTAATCACTTGTATGATTTTTTGAGTTGGGGATGCTGAATGGAAGAGATTGATTGCAAAAATTCCATATTCACGCAAGAGAGTCTTATTCTCGAATCAAACATAAACATGTTCTCGTATTATACCGAAATGAACCAGTTTCAAAAAGTTATTTGGGTTTTCAGTGTTCCTGCTCCGGGACACCCTGTATGCTGATTCTGAATTTCGAAAATACCAAATTCGAAGAGAAAATTGAAATACCTTTCCAACGAGGTGCCACTTGACCTATTTTCGATCGAATGATTTTTGAGTTGGGGATGCTGGAAATAGGGGGTTGATTGCACCAACTCCAAATTCACAAGTGTAGGTCGTTTTTCTAGACCGAGCATAAACCTGCGCTTGCATTATGCCAAAATAAATCGATTTCATTTAGTATTTGGGATTTGCAGGAATTCAACTTTACCCTCGGTTGGGACACCCTGTATGTTAATTTAAAATTCTAAAATGACAAATCAGAATGGAGAATTGACAGACCTTTACAGTAAGGTGCCACTCGACCCTTATTCCCTATGATGAATTTCGAAATTAGGGTTGCTGGGGGTAGGGGGTTGATCTGAGAAGTTTCGAATTATTTCGAAAAATGCTCCCCCTCGAAACAAAAATCGACGTGTCTTGGTGTTTTTCGCTAATGTTACTCATTTCGGAGTTATAGGGGGGGTCAAATTTTCGTTGGAACACACTGTATACAATTTAGCCTTTGATAATTATGAGTTTTGGCGTCGGCATTTTGACATCGTGTTGCTCGAGGTTTATCTTACACAAAATTCGCCCGACTTATGGTTTTGGTTGCTTTTGGGATCCATCAGGGTACCCATAGGCAATTCATTCATTTATTTATTTATTATTTATTCATATAGTTGTTATATGCACAATAAATGAATACAAACGGGAAACCCCCTCTTTAAACTAAGCTGAAACATAAATTTGTGTGATTATTAATTTCTAACTAGTAGTAATCTGATATGGGACTTGAAACAAGGAAATACTGAACAATTCAAGACTCACACCAAGATCATTGACGAAAGACACCGTACGATTTAGATATGTATTCGAGCCATAATGTTACCTGCAAAGTTTTGGACAGAATAAAGGCGTGTGTCGAGACTCTTGAGGGTAGATTGAAATCAATCAGTTTCAACAGATTCGGGCAACACACCAAACCATTCACTATCTTGAAAAAGAAACATAAATCGAAAAATTTTCTCCTCATTCGAAGAGGATTTAGGTCTAACCTTCTCTAAACAATCTATATCACAAGAATGAAAAGGAGACCATATGCAGATTCTATATTCTGAGTAAGATCTTACTAACGAACAGTACAACAGTTTAAAGGTATCAGCAGAAAATCCCACTGAATATCGAACAATTAACCCCAGCATCCGGTAAGCCTTAGATGTTATTATTCTCATATGCTCTTTAAAATTTAATTAAACATCAAGTGCTATGCCCAAATCTCGGATACAGTCTACACGCGACAGTTCCACACTATCCAGAAAGTAACTATGCATAACTGCCATATTGGAACGATAGAAGGTAATAACTTGACAGATACAGTGAATTAACATGAGTTCAACACAGCAGAGAATCAATTCGGCGTTGTTTGGCTGATGTCATTAATAAACAAATTAAACAACAAAGGGACAAGATGGAAGCCCTGAGGTACACCAGAAGTAACAGAAATAGCTTTAGAGCGAAAATGTTTGTACTTTACAATTCCCTTCTTTCGAGAATGTTCTGTTTGGGAATAAACTTTGTTATAAAGTTGACTGTTTCAATGTTTTCAGGTACTCATTAAGGATTAATTTAAAAAATTTTTTTTTTTCATTTGTTGGGGTCAATTTTTTCTCTTCGGATATTTCGGTTAGTAATTGAAATTCTACCTAGTATTTAACCTATTTGTATACAATCTCAGTTTCTAAACCGTCAACACTTCACTGAGAAGTACTTATTTGTGTCCCAAATATAAATTAAATAAAAAAAGCCTCTTGAATTAAGTAGTTCTATACTTGGGTTTGAAAATTCCATTTGTAATTCTTGTTTTACATTCATGAACTCGATATTGGAACTTCATTTTATAATACATACTCGATTAGTACACATTTCGGATATTATTAATGGACAACCAACCTAGCTCATTCAGGTTACCATGAACAGAGATCTACTTCCTTATACCATATACGAGACAAAGGCAATACTTAGCTTTTACACCAAATTTTTTCATAATTCTGTCTACAAGTCCCTGCATCGATATATCAATTTCTAGTTCATAAAGGCTTTTTTGATGAAGTCATTTTTTATTCTGAATTCTTGGCAGGAGGTCATGCCTGTCATGCTATGGCAGTGGCCTCACAAGATGATTTAATGTGTGTGTTTACTCGCTTCTTGAAGAGGGCTAACTACAACTTGTGATGGTATGAACTACAGCTTAGCCCTGAAAAGAAAACTTAGTTTAACAGAATCAGATTTGGCAAGTGGTGACACATGGTCATGCGGCATGCCAGCAAGATCCAATGTTGCCTATGATGCCGAGTAGATGTGCTTACATGATTGAAGAAGGTTTCTCCTGCAGTGACTTTTCAAGATAACGCTGCTGATTTCTTCTTGTTAACATCATCTGTGAACCTCAATCTATAATCTACAAGCAACCTAAAACTATTAACCTAACTTATCTAATTTGCATTGGTACCTCAGCATGTCCACTTCTCACATGTATACTATCCAAATTCTGAAATTTTCGAACGCTAAATATTATCCCCTGTGACTTTGAGGGATTTAGTTTTAATACTACTTCTGCTTGCAGATCTTCATTTATAAGGTCTTCTGCTCCAAGTAGATTCTATCGTCAGCACAGAAATGTGACGAACAGTTCTTAAAATAATTATTCAAAGAGAAGTGATAGAGAAGTTAGACCTATGTGGCACACCACAAAATACGCCTAAGGGCCGGAAAGCTCACTCATATACTTGATATATTGTATCCTGTTGCAGAATTAACTTTACAAAATTTGGTAATGCCATCGGTAAGACAAATAAATTGCAACAGTGCTGATAGCAGTTTATACTTAATGGTGTCGAATGTTTCCGAGAAATCTAGTAGTACCAAAACAGTTGACAAAATATCATCCTGTGATTTAATAATAAAGTCAATTAAGCAACAGCCACTTCTAAGACTGGCGTTTGGGAAGAATGTTAATTTCGCTAATATACAGGATGTTACATAATAGTATGTCACAACTTGAGGGGGTAAATCTACTTGCAATTTTAAGGAAAGAAGTACATATAAACATAGGTCCACAAAAGCTTCGTTACGGAGTTACAGGGTGTTGAAATTTCCGGAAAAAAATTGTTTTTTTTTTCAAAACTTCTGCAGTTTTTGAGATATTCAGCCCAAATTTGGAATGCAAGCTATTTTTTACAGCCTCCATCATTAAACGCCCTAAATTTTAACTAGAATCTACAAGGTGTTTTTTTTCGGAGCCATGTCTCCTTTTGCCCTTTCAAACTTTTTTGTAGTACACAACTGATCAGCGTACAATCAATTTTCGTCATCTTCGTTCAATTTAGAAACTTTTTGGAAATCTGTATTTTTCTCGTATCTTCGACCGTTCTCGAGCAAAAAATTATTGAACGATTGTATGCATTCGCTGAATTGAAAGTGTTATCAATAGATATGGTCACGTTACAATCGACTTGGTAGAGCCCAAGAAGAGATCCTACCATCACAGCATCCCTAATGGTTCGAGAGCTTTCTGAGCAAACGGCTCAAATCGATTGCATGAAGATCCGTACCTTACTTTCTTCAGTGCCTCAGCTGACACTAAAACTACACTGCCCGAACCTCCATTAACGTACCAATCTATTAGTACAATTATTTAATCTAGAATATGCCAAGACAATGCACAAGCATCATCAGAGGTGAACCTCTGTCTTGTGTGTTTCATATTTGTCTTCATAATCGGTCTTGTAAGACCTTGAAGTAGAAAATCTTCTTACAAATTCCTATTTTTTACCATAATTTTAAGCTACTGAGTCATAATTAATCACACCATCAATAATATATTTATTGTCAATTGAAAATCTTGATCATCTCAGATGTAATATTCTTACGTGATAGGTAAAATCCCAAGTATGAGATGAAAACAATCATTATAATAAAGCCAAAGCCTGTGATTCATCACTACGGAACGTACTTTCTGCTGATAATTATTAAATTAATAAAATTTCATTTGTATACTGGTTAGTCATTTTGTTACTGTATTGCAAGTTTGAATAGATAAATCTAATTACTCTGTGGTTTATCGAGTCATCGAGGAATGGTATGTTCAGTGATGCTTCGTTCCTCAATGAAATCCGCAGAGCGTGTTGAAGTAAATTCCTATCACGTGGAGAGATTGAAATTAAAGGAATGATTCATAACAGTTAATATTGTCTCTATTAATCGATAATTTCTAATTTCGTTCAGATTTTATTCGAATTGGTTTCGTGTTAAGAAAGATGTGGACGATGATAAATTATATGAACATAGGTTATTCATCTTCTTCTTTACTCTTTCAACGATGAGCTCGGGAACTTTGCTCATTTATACAGCTGGACCTACAGTTTATAGTGCAATGATAACTGTTACCACAGTTACAAGTTATCAGTCCTTCGGAAGTATAAGACCTTTTAAGGCTACTCTTCCAAACTCAACCATTTTTTGTCCAAGGACGACATCCTTAACTTGAACCCAGGTTCGAACCTGGCACCTGAGGTTAGAATATTCCTATATGCTTATTTCTAAATGATTTCAAAAAAAGGACCTTGCTCTATGTATGTATGCATTCATTGTGGATGGACTTCTCCGTCACCTGTAGTCCCATATTTTTGGGTTTCGTACCCCAGAAAGATATTATCATCACTTGGAAAGTTTTTTTGAACTAGCGGTTATTTTGACACTGGCAGCCTTAACGACGATTCTGATTCGACAAAAAAAATAGTTCTATCATTCCTCTGAACGAAAATGGTTGTGTATACGCTTGAGGAACGCGTGAAAATAGTGCAGTTTTACTTTTAAAATCATGGTAATGTTGCAGAATATGTGCGAAAATTAAGTACGGAAATGTGAAGGAAAGAGGCACTGTCAGCTCTGTCTGTGCGTTTTCTATTGAAAAAATTGAGAGAAATGCACTATTATTGACAACCCAATGCGTGATAAGCCAGGCGAGTGCGTTCAATCGAGAATATCGCTGTTGTTGCCAATAGTGTGCGTTAGTCGCCAGTAACATCAATGAAGCACCGTTCTCAACAATTGAACATTTCAGAGCCATCGCTGGGACGAATTTTGCCTAAAGATCTTGGTATGACGCCGTACTATGTTCTATATCTATTTTTGAACTTATGCAATTCAATGGAGTAACTAAGACTCTGGATCTAATTTTCTGTAATAAATTTAGAGTATCATCTTTAGTGCGATGTGATAACACCATCCTTGTGTTGAATTCTTTTTCAATTCAAACTGCAAATATTTAGAAACTCGCAAGAATACGGAGGTCTTCAGATTCCATAAGCTGATTATATAACTATTAATCGAAGATTCTACCTTGGTCGAAAATATTATTAAATGGTGATATAAACGCTGATCTCAACACCTTCTATGTCAAATTCAATAATATTATCGAAGATCATTTACCTAAAAAGTCATTGGGTGAAAAATTTCCGAGTTACTTCTCCAGAAACACTATGAAAGTTATGTATTTTGTAAACAAAATTCACAAGAAATGGAAAATTTATCAAAACTACGATGACTTCCTAAGTTTCAAACATTTCAGAAGGGAAAGTAAAGTTCGAATTTTGGCAGATTATAGTAGCTTCATTTCAAATATCGAAAAAGATTTCGAAACGAATCCAAAAAGAATATTCAGTATCTCTTTTTCTAAGCGACTCGGTAGTAGCTTGCTGTCGTCAATGCACTATAACAACGAAACCGCTAATGGTGCCACGGAATGCTGTGAATTGTTCGCTAGTTTCTTTCGCTCGGTATTTGTGCCGCCACAGTAGCAGCAACTCCTCGCGTTGATCCAGGTTCGGAAACCCCTGCTTATCTTTCATTCATTTCGTTGACTCCAAGAGAGATTGAGGAATCATTAAGAGCTCTTGATCAAAAAAAAGGAGCTACACCTAATGAAATACCTTCTCTTTTTGTAAAGTCTTGTCCTGAATTACGTACACCTCGTTCTCTTTTATTTAATGCATCACTCAAAGAGGGTTTTCCGGATCATTGAAAATGCGCGAGTGTGACACCTATTTTTAAAGGTGGAGACAAAAGCAATGTCGAAAATTACAGGCCAATCAGCAAGTTATGTATCTTCGCCAAACTGTTTGAATCACTGATCTACAAATATATTTTTTCTCTCGTCAAATTTCAAATTATGCCTGAACAGCATGAATTCTTCCAAAACATGCCAATCGAAACATTTGTCGAGATTATTTGAGTGGTATGGACGAAGGCTTACAAGTGGATGCCGTCTACACCGACTTCGGAAAGGCCTTTGACAGAATTTGTCATAATATTCTTGGTTTTCGGGTCGAGGAGGTTGGTGTGGGTGGTTCACTTTTGCAATTGGTCGACTCTTATGTGAGAAATTGACAACAGTACATTGCTATTCGTGGTGGGCATAGATCGGAGACATATTGCTGTACATCTGGAATCCCCCAAGGATCACAACTTGGTCCCCTCCTGTTTCTTATATATGTAAATAATATAAGATATATTTTTAAAAATGTAACTTTTTACTATACGCTGACGATCTCAAAATCTATTATACCATCAGGAGTTTGTTTGACTGTCTTCTTGTACAGGAGGAGCTCTCGCTTTTTTCAGAGTATTGCGAAACAAATAGCCTTTTCCTGAATTCGAAAAAATGTCAAACTATCACGTTCACTCAAAATTCGAAATCCTTCAATTTTTCTTATCAACTAGATAACAGTTCTTTAATGAAAGTCACAAATTTGAGATCTTGGAGTCATTCTGGATTCATAGTTGGTTTTCGATCAACATATTGATTGCATAGTACACTCTCCGCCAGTGTTGTATATTCAAAAATTCTTGTTCTGGTCTCAGTGTTTACTATGCCTACGTGTTCAGTAAACTCAACTTTGACTCCGTTATATGGAATCCTCAGTATAAAGTTTACATCTCGCGAATTGAAGAAATTCAGAATAAACTTTTGAAATTTCTGGCTTATTTGTGTAATTTCACGGTGGTGGAGGGGGTTGACTTCTATGCAAAAACAAGAAAACAATTTCCCTTGGTTTCACTTGAAGACAGAAGAAAGATGAATGACATCCTAACTCTTCAGAAGGTATTGGTTGGGGAGGTTAGTGCACCAACTATTCTGGAAAATATATTCTTCAACTCTACTAATTTTCACTTGAGGAAACATGAGTTGTTCCATTCCTTTCAAAAGAACTAACTATTCCAAGCACGCGCCTCCAACGAGAATGCTACGTATGGGTAATGAATTTAATCAGTCTGTTGACATTTTTTCAAATTACATCCTAAGATCTAAAAAAATTCTAAACGACTTGTTCTTGATGTTGTTTCTTCTTTTGTACTTTTTTTTCAATTATTCATATTTTCTATTTCTATTCACTCAATACCTAATCTTTCTTTTTTTAATTGTACTTAGTGAATACTGTTTTATGGGTTTGAACCTGTTTGTATTATCGAAACAATAAACAATTTGCACAGGAGATGAAGCCATCAGACCATCCATTGCGTTTTCACTTTGCCAGTTGCTTTACTTAAACATTATGTTTGTTTACATCATAAAAAACACTGACCACGACGGAGGCAGCTAATGTCAAAGAAAAAACCGAATCAATACAGCGGCTATATCTTTTAAAAACATACTTCAAGAGGCCTTTTCGTTGTAGCGTTCTGACGCTCGTTTTCAGCGTGAAAATGGTCAGGTGACCAATTTTTTATGAAATCTTGACGCTCCAATGGAAAGAGGTTATCAGAAAATATGTCATTTGTCACTTATTTAAGGTTAAAACACTTAATTGATAAATATGAAATCTTTTTTAATGGTTTGGTATCATTTCTGGAATCTTAAGTGTTCTATATTGTGAAATTCTTTTTCCAGAACCTAACCTAAACTATGTTAATTGAGTATAGAAAGCTAGTGTTGCGTAATAACTGAATGACTATAAAAAGAGACATAACCATTTCGTATAAGAGAAAACTGGTTACTTTAGGTTTTATATTGGCAACCCTTAAAGACTGAAATATAAACTTGTCTCCTGTTTTTCTTTTCTTATTTTAAGATTTTAAAGCGAAATTCCCTTGATTTTTCTATTATTTAGACGAAAATTAACGAAAAAATGGCAAAGAAATGGAGTTTTTTTGGACATTTTGTTAAGAAATGGTGTTTGAATGAGCTTTTTCTATGTATATTCAGAAAAGTTGTTGGCCATGACAATAGCTAAAACTTTGCCGAAGACAGTAAAGCGATATTCCAAACGATTTGGGAATTACAAGCATATAATGTACTGAATTCATAAGCGACGAGCCCTACTAAAATCAGCTAACGAATATCTCCTAAACAAGAGCTAACTTTCAAAAACGGTGGTTACCCCTGGATTCAGCGTACGCGATATAGGTTTACTAGGTATGTTACACACAGGCCCGCCGCTAGCGATTTGAACGCCGGTGTGCAATTCCTATCGTGCCGCCCCTATCTAACTACAAAACCTAGGTGTTTATAAAAATGTGAAAAAAAATGCTGTACAGTGAAAAACTATGTTATATTAGGTTATTTTATACAAGATAGATACACTAATAAGACATTAAATGAAAAAATGAAGGCAAGAAAGGTGCAGTTTATACATATTATGTAGGTAGGTATAGGTATTAAATTATTTTACAGAAACTGCACCTTTCTTGCCTTCATGTTGGCAAAATCAGCTATAATTTTTTGGTGTCTAGTCTATTTAGAATCTCATGTTCAATTGAAATTATTGCTAAATTACTTAGTCTTTGCTGGTGCATAGTTGATCTCAAATAGTTTTTATTATTTTTAACTTTGAAAATGACCTTTCACCAGATGCAACTGAAACCGGCAATGTAAGTAGTATCCTTAGCGCTATTGCTGTATTCGGAAATGTTGACATTAATTCATTAGCAAAAATGTATTGCAATAGGGTTTGTGGATCATTAGACTGGTTTTCAGTTAAATGCAACTTTAAAGCATTGATTTCATTAAACATATCTATACCGTCAATATCTGCGTCACTACTTGAACTATCTTTTAGCTTCACATTCAAATCTTTACAATGTTTCATTAAATCATCTTTGGAGTAACTAAACAAGTTATTATTGGTGAAAAAGCCAAAACGTCGGTAAAAGTTTCCAACTCATCGAATCTACGTTTTAAAGAAGTTAAGGTTTGGTCCAGGATCCTAAAAAAACATCTACCTTGTATTTTGTTTTAGGGTCTAGTAAGACTTCATCACTCTGTTCATACTGAAATTGAGTTGGTTTTCTTCGTGGACGAACGGTATCTATAGGCGGAAAATCTGCATCTACATTAAGCTCCCGAGCCACAGTGGTAGCTTCTTCTAACACCCTTTCGAAATGCTCATCTGTGCGATATTCGGTGAATTTATGAATCAATTTATTTAACAAATTTATGCAGATTTGAGTATTTATTGTGGGGTTTTGCATCATTTTGATAATAGCATTAATTTCGTTTAAAATATCAAACCAAATTACAACTAAGCAAATAAATCTATAATTTTGAATATTCAAAGCAAGCGAATGTGCTTTGTGAGTTGTTGTACAATCCCATTCCGACGAATTGTTATCTGATATTTCAAGTAAAGCGTCAAATAGTTTTTCGAGGTGATACCGTAAAGGTTTGACTGCATCGATTCTGCTAGACCATCGCGTGACACTTAATGCCTTTAGTTTTAAATCAGGTAAATGCTTGCAAATTATGGACCACCTTTTGGTAGAAGACGAAAAGAAAACGTAAATTTCTTGAATTAAGTTGAAAAAGTTGACCGTGTCGTGCGTTATATTTGCCGCATCGTTAACGACCAAATTGAGACTATGCGCCGAGCATGGAACGTAAAATGCACGATTATTCATTTCCAATATTTTTTTGTAATCCATTGTGTTTTCCACGCATATCAGAACCATTGTCATAACCTTGGCCACGTAAGTTTTTAATATCAAGGTTTAATTGCGAAAATAAATCTAAAACAAAATTTAATAGTCCTTCACCTGTGGAGCTGGTTATCGGACAGATGCCAATAAAACTTTCGCATATTGTAACATTTTTAGTTTCACTGTTTAAAACAACATACCTTAGTATAACTGTAATTTGTTCTGTGTGACTTACATCTGGTGTGCAATCTAATATGATAGAGAAATATTTTGATTCTCTGACTTTGTTCAGTCATTTTCACGCACTGTGTTATTATTGTATATGAAAAAATGTTTGGGTGATCCTAGAGCGTTTATTATTGAACGCGCCATCTTGAAATTAGTAAACCAAATCTCTTCCACTTATCTTGGACCAAAGTCCAAACAGGTTAATATTATCCATAGATTCTTGTATTCTAATAATAGTATTCTGTACGTCAAAAGCATAAAGTGGCCGTAAACATATCGACAGAAATAATTTGTTCAGCTTGTGTTGATTAATATTCAAAAGTGTTATTTTTCAATCAGTTATAACATCCTATTGATTATTATTGATGGTATGCGGATGTCATTCTCTTTAATAAAAATGTTTCAATATTGGTAAATCCAGATTTCAATTGACTGAAAAATTATTATATTTTTCAATAATTATAGTATTTTCACCATATGCAACCAAGATTTATTTTTCATTTTCATTTATATCAATACACTCATATCTATGGAATTTGTATGTATGAAATAATTGGTTCATATTATAATTCTGGGAAAAACGTAATTATTCAATTACCCATATTTACTTAATATGAATCAATTAAATGAAAATAAAGAATATTGGCAAGTGTTTTCAGTTATGTCTTATCGAATATTCTTATTACACTAAATTAAAAAGTTTTGTACATTCAAATTAACATTCTCAGCAATGATTTATTGATTCCAGGAAACGTTGATAAGTACTCTGTATATAATTTACTTGATTCAATTTTCAAGGTCGTCTTAGCGGCTTCTGCAACAGCGTGCATGGTTTTACAAACACTACCTAGATTAGTTCACGAGTTCAAATCTGTGATTATCCTTGATGAAGCATCTAAAAATACATGATCGATAGCTCATTAGGTAAAGAATGACGTCAAGAAAAATGTATTAAAATATGTTAACCTCATATAAAAAAATTGCAAGTTATTAGTGAATAAAAATGAAAGGCATCCAGTTGTTCCACGAGTTATTCAGAAAGTTAATGATTTGATGACATTTATTTCGTGGAAAGTCATTTTTAAATATAAAGGAGAAAAAAACAATTTTGTCGGTTTTTCACGTTTATTTGTTACCCATTAGTGCATGTGGAAAATAATTTTTTCTTGAAATGGATATAATTTTACTGTTGAAACGTGGTTCTGTCGCTATTTTTAAATTTTCTCTCCCAGTTTAAAAAAAAGGTGATCCGTTTAAAAAGACTATATGCATAACTCCTGGGAAATTTTCAAAATCTATAGAAATAGGCTTAACAAACTAATAAAATATGCGAAATCGCAATTTTACATTGATCAAGTGCGCTCCAGTAGAGATAGCACAAAACAGATGTGGAGGGTTGTATCGGAACTGTGTACAAAACCGAAAAATATTAGCCATATAGATAAACTTGAAGTGGATGATAATATAATTAAGGACCCTAAACAAATAGCCTCTGTTTTTAACGAATACTTCACTAACGTAGGTAAAAATCTAGCGCAAAAAATTAACGTTAAGAACAACAAAAAAATGATCGACTCTAATGAACTTGACTATAAATTTCGATTTACTCCTACAAACATAGAAGAAGTAACAAACATAATTTTGAACTTGAAAAATAGGAAAAGTAGCGGTTTTGACGCAATATCGGCTGAAATATTGAAAACTGGAATCGATTTTTTGGTTTCGCCAATTACACATTTAGTGAATTTGATTCTACGTAAGGTTATATTTCCTAGTGCACTGAAAACTGCTGTAGTAATACCATTATATAAAGGTGGTGAAAAAACGCAATGTAGTAACTGCAGACCTATATCTTTGTTGTCTAATTTGTCCAAAATTGTTGAAAAGGTTATTAAGGAGAGATTATCAGTATACATGACTAGAAACAACATTTTATCCGACTTTCAGTATGGATTTAGGGAAGGAAGGCCGACACAGGATGCCATCGCGAAACTTACTGAAAAAATTTATAAGGCTTTCAATGACAATAAGGTATCACTGTGTGTTTTGATTGACCTGGCTAAGGCTTTTGATACGGTGGAGCATGGCATCTTGTTAGACAGTCTGAAACAAATTGGTTTTGGAGATGTTGAGTTAAATTTGATGAAATGCTACCTTAAAGACAGGAAACAACTTGTCAAATTGAATGGTGTGGTGAGTGAGTTGGCAACGCTCGAGTATAGTGTACCCCAGGGTACCGTCTTAGGGCCCATACTATTCACAATATATTTAAATAGTCTGCTGCTTATACAGACAAGCGGGGATATCATAAGTTATGCAGATGACACACTCATTTTCTATTCAGCTAAAAACTGGAGAGAATTAAAACTATTGGTAGAGTCAGATTTCTTAAACATAAAAAATTGGATGGCGGAACACCTTTTAACTATCAATTTCGAGAAAACTAAGTATATTCCTTTTTGTATAGATCAACGGTCTCTGCCTGATGGCTTGCCCCTCTCTATAAGCGACGAAATGTCTACAATTGAAATCCCTTGTACATACATATCAATGCGAGTACCTTGGAGTAATTATCGATTCTCATTTAAATTGGGATGCGCATGTAAGTAGACTGATAGTAAGACTTAGGGGACTAGTAACCAGATTCAAACACCTTTCAGGGGTTATTGACGTAGATTGCCCAAAAATTGTTTATTCGGCGCTTGTTGAGTCGCAAATGCGTTACGGAATAATTGCATGGGGTGGTGCCTATAAAAATGTCTTAAATGAGTTGGATATTCAACAAAAATGGATATTGAAAATTATATATCAGAAAGACATCATTTTTCTTCTAAGATGTTGTATGAAATATCTGGTGTAAGGGACAGCAGGCAGCTGTTTTGCTCGGCCATTTTAAATCACTTAAGGAAGAATATGGAGTGTCACGAACTGATCGCACACGATTCCAATACTCGATATAGTAAATTTTCACTTGTTGTTCCAAAAATGGTTAAGACAATTAGTCAGAGGAGCTACTCCTTTATTGGTCCCAGAATGTTCAACAGACTGCCTTTGAATCTAAGAATTACAAAAAATATCAAACAATTCAAAACAAGTTTAAAGAGATGGATAAATAATACGAATAAAGATTATATCACTAGTTTAATTGATTTGAAAAATAATACATAGATCAGAACTCAAATCATAACATTCATAAAAACATAAACATAAATAAATGAAATTTGAATGGAATATAGGACCTCCTTCAGCTCTCCAATGTGCCCATATTATTATTATTGTTATTATTGTTGATTTGTATGCCCTTCTGTTTCTGATAGTGTGTAAGTATTGTGTACAGTATTCATGTGCATAAAGATATTTTGTGAGTATATTACTTTATTTTGAAATAGTAGAAAAAAATATAAACACTCACCACAGGTATATAAACCTTTGTGAGTAGCTATTGGATCTTTATTGTGTGGAAAATTCGATGTTATTTTATAAACCAGAATTAAATTGAAACGGAGAGTGTTTGAACAATAGGTTGTAATTATATGCAATAAAGATATATTATTTATTATCGTGGACTTATGCACTATCTCAGCTATCAGCTGGATATAATTTACCTTTCCCAGATTTAGCAATCAAAGGGAATAGGCTCGATTACAATATACTTGACATAAATTTCCTAACTATCCTACATGTATTAAGAATTACAGCTTTTTGCATTTCTATATAGGTATTCTTATGCAATTCTAATTTCTTAAGGCTATCATGCAAAGTTTTGGGTATTAAACCAGTCGAGGATACGATGACAGGAACAATATCTATTTTATCGAGGTGCCACATCTGCTTGATCTCAATAGCAAGGTCTGTGTATTTGGACTTTTTCTCCTGGAACTTGTTCAGCACGTTGTTATTATTCGGTATGGCGACATCCACCAGCATTGCTGTTCTGGCTCTCTTATCATACACCACTATGTCCGGCCTATTATTCGTCACCATTCTGTCAGTGATAATAGGCCTATCGTAGTATAATCTGATAGAGTCATTTTCCAATACGGGCGCCGGTTGATACTTGTAATATGGCTGGAAAGTATTCAAAAGTTCGTACTTGTGTGCAAGTTTCTGATGGATAATGTTGCACACTTGATTATGCCTGTGAAGATAGTCTGTATTGGCCAGTTGTTCACATCCGGACGTTATATGCTGTATAGTCTCCGATCTTATATGGCATTTTCTGCACCTATCTGTTTGTAATGTTCCGTCCTTCATAATAAATTTTTTGTAGTTGTTTGTAGCGATCACTTGGTCTTGGATGGCCATAAGGAATCCCTCTGTTTCCGCGAATAATTCTCCTTTCATCGACCATTTGTTGGAGGCTTCTTTGTCGATGTGTGGTTGATTAATCTCATGGTGATGTCGTCCATGCAATTCCTTTCTTTCTTGACCATTGCTCTTGTTTTTCAGTATTATTATTTATTATCGTGGACTTATGCACTATCTCAGCTAGTAGCTGGATATAATTTACCTTTCCCAGATTTAGCAATCAAAGGGAATAGGCTCGATTACAATATACTTGACATAAATTTCCTAACTATCCTACATGTATTAAGAATTACAGCTTTTTGCATTTCTATATAGGTATTCTTATGCAATTCTAATTTCTTAAGGCTATCATGCAAAGTTTTGGGTATTAAACCAGTCGAGGACACGATGACAGGAACGATATCTATTTTGTCGAGGTGCCACATCTGCTTGATCTCAATAGCAAGGTCTGTGTATTTGGACTTTTTCTCCTGGAACTTATTCAGCACGTTGTTATTATTTGGTATGGCGACATCCACTAGCATTGCTGTCTTGGCTCTCTTATCATACACCACTATGTCCGGCCTATTATTCGTCACCATTCTGTCAGTGATAATAGGCCTATCGTAGTATAATCTGATAGAGTCATTTTCCAATACGGGCGCCGGTTGATACTTGTAATATGGCTGGAATGTATTCAGAAGTCCGTACTTGTGTGCAAGTTTCTGATGGATAATGTTACACACTTGATTATGCCTGTGAAGATAGTCTGTATTGGCCAGTTGTTCGCATCCGGACGTAATATGCTGTATCGTCTCCGATCTTATATGGCATTTTCTGCACCTATCTGTTTGTAATGTTCCGTCCTTCATAATAAATTTTTTGTAGTTGTTTGTAGCGATCACTTGGTCTTGGATGGCCATAAGGAATCCTCTGTTTCCGCGAATAATTCTCCTTTCATCAACCATTTGTTGGAGGCTTCTTTGTCGATGTGTGGTTGATTAATCTCATGGTGATGTCGTCCATGCAATTCCTTTCTTGACCATTGCTCTTGTTTTTCAGTATCTGATAGGAATGGTAGATTCAGCAGGTCATCTCTGGTAGCAAGATTTAGAGGTGTATATCCCTTATCAGCCAACGATGATTATTATTATGCACTATCTCAGCTAGTAGCTGGATATAATTTACCTTTCCCAGATTTAGCAATCAAAGGGAATAGGCTCGATTACAATATACTTGACAGAAATTTCCTAACTATCCTACATGTATTAAGAATTACAGCTTTTGCATTTCTATATAGGTATTCTTATGCAATTCTAATTTCTTAAGGCTATCATGCAAAGTTTTGGGTATTAAACCAGTCGAGGATACGATGACAGGAACAATATCTATTTTCTCGAGGTGCCACATCTGCTTGATCTCAATAGCAAGGTCTGTGTATTTGGACTTTTCTCCTGGAACTTATTCAGCACGTTGTTATTATTTGGTATGGCGACATCCACCAGCATTGCTGTTTTGGCTCTCTTATCATACACCACTATGTCCGGCCTATTATTCGTCACCATTCTGTCAGTGATAATAGGCCTATCGTAGTATAATCTGATAGAGTCATTTTCCAATGATTATTATTATTATTATTATTATTATTATTATTATAACAGCATATTTGGTTAAAAATTCATTTATTTTTTCTACGAATGAAATATTGAAGATAGTAACAAATTTGAATAAACTAAATACGACATTAACATCATATTTTTGGCATTATTTCTTATGAAAAACAGTTTTTAGGTTGTAGGTCAATATTGCACTTATCACATATGAACTTCGAATTTTTATGGCACATTTTACATTTCCTGTCACTTTCAGAGTATTTGACCAAATGTCCCACATTATCGAATCTAACATCGTTATTGTTGACAAACTGTCGGCAGGTTTCTGACTGATCTGGTCCCATATTTTTCCAGAAAGCTCACGGCTATGCGACGTCTGAATGTTAGAAGATTTTCACAGTTTGGATCTTCAGGTCTCAGTTTCTTCATCAAAATCCAGCCATTTACCACACTCACATCGAACAAATACTGAAAAATGGGCCAGTACCATTTTCTTTACCGCATTCTGGAGCAGCACGTAGAGACTAATCCATCCATCTTATCAACCCCTCCCATCTATTTATTGTAACTTGATGCCACTTTTGGTTGAGGAACATTCGGTTTGGATTTGGATTCTTTGCACCAACGTCTAGCGATCATCATAGATTGATCTTCGAAGTTGGTGGCCATCGTTACGACCTTGTTATCTTTCCATTTCTCGTTCGATAAAAACTGAAAAGATCCTCTTTGTTTTCTATTCCATTATTATTATTATTCCGTCTGAATGTTAGAAGATTTGCACAGTTTGGATCTTCAGGTCTCAGTTTCTTCATCAAAATCCAGCCATTTACCACACTCACATCGAACAAATACTGAAAATTGGGCCAGTACAATTTTCTTTGCCGCATTCTCGATCGGTACGCAGCTACTAATTCATCCATCTTATCAACCCCTCCCATGTATTTATTGTAATTTGATACCACTTTTGGTTGAGGAACATTCGGTTTGGATTTGGATTCTTTGCACCAACGTCTAGCGATCATCATAGATTGATCTTCGATGTTGGTGGCCATCGTTACGACCTTGTTATCTTTCCATTTCTCGTTCGATAAAAACTGAAAAGATCCTCTTTGTTCTCTATTCCATTATTATTATTATTCCGTCTGAATGTTAGAAGATTTGCAGAGTTTGGATCTTCAGGTCTCAGTTTCTTCATCAAAATCCAGCCATTTACCACACTCACATCGAACAAATACTGAAAAATGGGCCAGTACCATTTTCTTTACCGCATTCTCGATCGGTACGGATTCATCTTATCAACCCCTCCCATGTATTTATTTTAATTTGATACCACTTTTGGTTGGGAAACATTCTGTTTGGATTTGGTTTCTTTGCACCAACGTCTAGCGGTCATCATAGATGGATCTTCGAAGTTGGTGGCCATCGTTACCACCTTGTTGTCTTTCCATTGAGCCATCAGAATTTTCTCGTTCGATAAAAACTGAAAAGATCCTCTTTTTTCTCTATTCCATGCATTCTTCTCTGGAAAAGGACATCCTTCTAAACGATTTTGGCGTATAGTAGCAGTAGCACAAATATTATGGTCTGCTAGATGGGACATTAGAGCAATACCAGTAAAGTAGCTATCGAAATAAAGTTTATAACCCTTATTCTCTTCCAGTCCTGCTAATCGAATTAAAGATAAAACAACATCGCCACCCAAACCAAATTGTTTTTCATTATCAGATTTACCAGTGTATATTTCGATTGCTAACATATACCCTCCACTTTGACAAAGGGCCCAATTTTTAAAACCAAATCTGATTGGCTTTCCTTTGACATGTTTCTTCGTATAATGCTTTCCATAGTATGGTATCATTCTCTCGTCAATCGATAGATGCTCTCGAAAATTTTGATTCAATCCGTCAATAAGTGGTCTCAATTTGTGAAGTTTGTCTGTCGAAACATTGTTGTTATCATTGAAGTGAAGATGACGTAAGAAAAGCTCAAAACAGTTGAGTCTCATCGAGTCCCGAAGAATTGAAGGGGTATCATACATGCCCTTATTAAGGTACTTGGCATATCCACTGAGCAATAAAGCTCCAAAGATTACATACAGTTCATCCATAGAAAAATTTAAAGAAATGTTTTTCGGTGGCCCATACAAATTAGTTTAGTGAACGATATTTTCCATGATCGCCTCCGTGAAAAAAGTTTGATGAAATCGGCTGGAGATTCGGCCGACTGTGCATCGCGATATGGAGGCACAGGATCACAAGTGGTGTTCATACAATATTTGGGTGTATCCCCCGTCCACGTATGAATTTTTCTTTTTTTTGAACAGTTTTACCTTTCTCTTCCTGGAAAGCTGTTGTATAACAGAAAGTGGTATATTCTATCCATCATTACTCTCCGATGAATGGGAGAGTGTGGTGGCTTGAGGTTGAAGTCCACTTGTTCTAGCAGAAAAATGTTCATGAGTTACCTCATCTTCACTATTCACGAAAGAAATTTCGCATCCCTTACCCAGAATACCTCTGGATAGGTGGTTTATATCGCCAGCTTCTTGGTCTGAAACATCGCTGTCTTCTTCAGATTCTTCAGATAACTTTCATAGAAATCATCGCCCTCTACGATGTCCAAAAGTTGATGCAGGGATAATCTGAAATGGAAACATAAATGACTTCTGTGCATATAGTCCTTTTAAGGGGATCGCCGAGAAAAACTTGCATTAGAAAAAACTTGGTAAGAAAATGTGAAAATAACATCGAAGTTGTAAACAAGAGACCATAATGCGTCGGAATTTTCCAATTCCAAAAATATTTTTTTTTAGTATAATATAAACTGGGACCCATGGTCGTCAATAAATTCAACACTATCGTATTTCACTCCGTGCCACAGACATAAATGCTTCTGAGAAAGGTCTAATGAGAAGATGCACGTGTTGCCGGTACTCCACCACTCTCTGAACATTTACGACATGCATTTATATTATGATCCTTTTAAAAAAAAAGTATGCACTAATGAGTTAATATAATACAGTCAACACCAGATATAGCGACATTGAAGGGACCGTATAATTTTCGACGTTATGTTCGATAGTTGTTATAAGCAATACATATACACAAAAAGTTATTATCATAGGTATCTATCTAGTATAGGTAGAGGTTATACAGGGTGCTTCAACGAAAACTAAACAGAGGCTATATCTACCAAGATATTCATTTCTGATCAAAACGCAATTACAGATCAATTTTTGTTTCAAGGGGGATATCTTTTGGGGTACAATACTTGCCTGAAATATCAACCCCCTAAGCGGGGGGTTTTTGAATAGGGAAGATGGGTCGAGTAATGACTCAAAAGAAATGTGGTATCTTTGTCTACATCGCCTTGAACGAATTTCCATTTTTAATTGAAAACTGTAAAAGATACAGGGTGAGCAACTGAAAGATAGGGAAGACTATTTCCCTGAGACTATTCAAGTTTCAGTGAAGTAAAATGGAACAGATCCATGCTGATCAATGGCAGTCATCATCAAGTACCATCCTTATCTCGAGTATCAACCCCTGGGGTGACAACCCTTGAAAATTTGGAAGAGGTTAGATGGGTCGAGTGATAACTCGAAAGAAATTTATTATCTTTGTCTGCATTCCCGTGAAAGAATTTTCATTTTTGATTGAAAACTGTAGAAGATACAGAGTGAGCCACTGAAAAATAGAGAAGACCCTTCAGGTCCTGAAAGAGACTCATGCACTCCCCCTCGGTCAATGGTTCGATAAACATGGAATTACTGGTAGGGGGTTTGTTATTCACGAAATTAGTATTTGGGTTATTTAATAACAATGTATTTAGTTGGTCTGTGGTAAAATTATTGAAATCATCTACTGTCTTAGCAAGATCTCCAACCAAAATAAATTGTTGAGATTTATCTCTTTTATTTACACTGTTGACTATGTTCCAAACTGTTTTGGACTTATTTTGAGAATTGTTTATCTTATCAATGAATAATCTTTATTCGCAGTTTCCAGGGCTGAATTATATGCCCTTTTATTATCACGATATAAGTCTTCTAACGCTGGAATGTGCTCTTTCAGAACGTAACAGATATCAAGCTGATTCTTACAGAATTTAACGATAGGATCATTTCGATGTTGATTTGAGTAATGTCTTCTAGAATTCACAAGTTTCTTAAGACAGCATTCATTAAAAATAGGTACCGAAGTGTTCATAAACAATTTCCATTTATCATTTACATTTTCAGATAGGCATGCATACATATATTTTGGATTTAAAGTTCAATTTATTTTCTTCACAAAATTTATAATAAGGATATTTTCATTTTTCCTTTCGATTTTACTAGGATAGGTTAATTTGACCAATCGATGATCAGAGGTATGCTTTTCCTGAACATACGCTTGATAACCACTAATATAAAAAGAATATTATCTATACATGTCTTAGCATTACACTTTTTTCTTGTGTCAATTCTAGTAAACTCACTATGGCACTTTTGTAAGCCATAACTATTCATTAAAGTCTCAAAGTTGAATGTGTTACCTGTACGTTCCAGAGGGTCAATATTAAAGTCTCCCGCCACAAATACATCGCAGTTTTCAGCACCCAGTTTGAAGGACAACACAACACTTTTACTGGAGATCACACAGCTGATTTCAACTGCAGAAATCTCCACAACATCACACTCCAAAAATGTTTCCAAATCATGTCTGTTTTCGCACTTAATGCCACTTCTCACGTACACTGCTATACACTGTTCATTTGTGACGATTTCATCTTTTTTCTCTCATTTTACAGATTGAAATGTATCCAGGTGAAATTCAGCACACAACACCCTCCTCTCAGCCAGTGGTTATAGCTAAGCCATATGTACAAATAGTAGAACAGCCTGCAGGGGCTGTACGGTTTCGCTATGAATGCGAGGGAAGATCCGCAGGTTCTATGCCTGGAGTTTCCAACAGCAATGACAACAAAACGTTTCCAGCAATTAAGGTGATGGGATATAAAGGCAGAGCGTTTGCTGTCGTATCCTGCGTTACCGCAGACGCACCCTACAGGTGAGTTCGATGTGTCCAAAATCCAACGTTTTGGTGTAACGTCACAACAATTTGAGTTGAAACACCTGATTCCAGTCAACCCTCTATATGTGTCACGCCACTGGTTAACAATCTGATACGCGCAATACGCATAGGATAAGTACATGTGCTACGAGCATTATTCAGTCTAGGCGTTCCTTTCTTTGCAGACCTTCAAGCGAATGAGTTGAACTTGAAAATCCTCCTAAATTGCAGTTAATTAAATTATATTAAAATTCATATCTTGTATCTCATAAACTGTCTAGTGACCTATATCAAAATATAGGTCCTGTACCTAAACTGACATTCCTAGGTGGAGACCCATGAATAGAAAGCCCTGGGTGGAGATCCGTACCTAGACAAATTCCTAGGTGGAGACCCATAGCTAAACAAATTCCTAGGTGGAGATCCGTACCTAGACAAATTCCTGGGTAGAAACGGAAGGTATTATAAAGTATAACTAAATTAACTTTAATACTCTGGTTAAGCCTAGAGAAAAATGGGCAATGAGACTCTAATTCAATATTCGTCACTGAAATCTTGGAAGAAAAGTCAATGAAGTTCTACTTAGATATTTAATCAATTACAAAATTATGATAATGATACAGTGTCACAAATACTTCTTTATGTTATATACACGCAATAAGATTTATCTTGGTGGTTCTTGGTCTTACTGCTGCCTTTGGGGAAAACCTCTATTTCAGATGTTGAACTCCACGTATAAGTCTCTACTTAGGAATTTCTATTCATGGGTCTCCACCTAGGACTTTCTATTCATGGGTCTCCACCTAGGAATGTTGATCTAGGTACAGGTCTCTACCTAGGAATTTGTCTAGCTATGAGTCTCCACCTAGGAATTTCTCTAGCTATGGGTGTCCACCTAGGAATTTGTCTAGGTACGGATCTCCACCTAGGAATTTGTCTAGTTATGGGTCTCCACTAAGGAATTTATCTAGGTACGGATCTCCACCTAGGAATTTGTCTAGCTATGGGTCTCCACCTAGGAATTTGTCTAGGTACGGATCTCCACCTAGGAATCTGTCTAGCTATGGGTCTCCACCTAGGAATTTGTCTAGGTACGGATCTCCACCTAGGACTTTCTATTCATGGATCTCTACCTAGGAATGTCGGTTTAGGTACAGGTCTCCACCTAGGACCTATATTCTGATATAGGTCATTACACATTTTATGAGATACAATATATGAATTTCAATATAATTCAATTAACTGCAATTTAGGAGGATTTTCAAGTTCAACTTATTCGCTTGAAGGTCTGCAAAGAAAGGAACGCCTAGACTGAATAATGCTCGTAGCAGATGTACTCATCATATGCGTATTACTCGCATCAGATTGTTAACCAGTGGCGTGACACATATAGAGGGTTGACTGGAATCAGGTGTTTCAACTCAAATTGTTTTGACGTGATTTTAGCACGTTACATTGGCGCAAAATTTCCTCTAATAATAACAGAAGCTTCCCTTGGTGGTTCAATAGACTGCCACAATATCATATCTAATTTCATTTTCAAGATAAGAGGTTACCAATTATTACCAGTAACATCTTCAATTCAAAACGAATACCTCGAAGTGGTCATTTTTTGGAAAATGAAAAGAGTCGGCCGGAGCTATGACTGTTCGATGGTATTTGTTAAGAAATTCAATCACAATGATAGCCTTGTGACATAGTGAATTATCGTGATGCAAAATCCATGAGTTTTCTTTCCACAAATCAGGCCTTTTTCCACGAATTAGCTCTCTCAAACGCTGCATAACGCTCAGATGTAATTCTTTATTTACAATTTGACCTACTGGCAAGAATTCCAAGTGTACAACACCGCAATAATCAAAGAAAACAGTTAATATTATCCTGACTGTCGATCGTCTTTAACGTGATTTTTTCGGTTTCGATTTAGTTGAAATGCACCATTCCGAAGTTTGTTGACTGGTGCATATCAAACTCATAAACCCATGTCTCATCACCAGTTACAATGCGTTTTATGATGAAAATTCAGGTCTTCTGGTACAAGTCGAGTGTCTGAAATTGAGGACAATGAAGTGCTGCGTATGAGGTCGGACATAGCAACACCTAAAACCAAAATGGAGAGGCCATTCCAGATCATCATTCCCGATAGACAGGAATGGATCAGCTCCAAGGACCGTCTACTTGAGGGTTCCTGTTGGTACACGGATGGCTCAAAAATTGAAAAAGATGTCTACGGTCGAGGCGCCGCCAAGGAACAGTCGATCTGTCTTGGTGGGCATGCGACTGTGTTTCAAGCAGAAATATTCGCCATTGACCACTGTGCTAATCTCTTGCTTGCGGGGGGATTAACAAATAGGTTAATTAAAATCCTCACCGATAACCAAGCTGCACTGAAAGCATTGGCATCCGATACCTGTACTTCACTTATGGTGCAGGAATGTGGCTCTACCCTTGACAAACTAGGAGAGCGGAGCAGGCTCCGTCTAATATGGTTATTTGTCCACTCGGGCATTGAAGGAAATGAGAAGGCGGACTCATTGGCCGCTCGAGGAACTAACCTGGAGTTCATAGGACCGGAGCCTAAGCTCGGTATTCCCCTGGAAACTGCAAGGATGGACAACAAGCGATGGCTGGACTTGATGGTACGTGAGCATTGGATGAGCCTCCCAGGACTCAGACACGCTCGACGTGCCATCAGTGGACCTTCCACTATAAAAGCCAAGGCCTGGCTTAAGCTCTATAGGTTGGAACTGAGAGTTTTAACTGCCATATTAACGCGGCACTGTCCCCTCAGGAAACATAAATGATATTATCAACTCTTTAGAGGAATCAACCTGAATAATACGTAAGTGTCGGTGTTTGAATCAGTGCGGGAGGTCCTTTTCAAGGTTCAAAGTAAGCTGGGTAGTCTTTCTCGGTGGCTTGGGAGAACTGTTTGTTCGTGAATACAAAAAAAACTTCAGTAATGGGCATGAGGAACAGAAGGTCTTACAAAATTGAAACTATTTTATGGGAGTTTGGACGATGTTGATGAATGTAAATATCTTGGTGTGATAATAGATAAGCAGTTGAACTTTAGAAGTAATTCTATTTCTGTAGTAAAAAAATGAATGAAAAAGTAGGGTACTAAAGAAGAATCAGCGTTGACACAAAAATCCAAGTCGTTGCTACATAAGACCATTTTGGCACCTCATCTTCAGTATTGTCCAACAATTATGTTGTCTGTTAATATCAATAAAGAAAATCAACTGCAAAGACTCCAGAATAAATCTATGCGAATTATACTTGGTGCTCCTAAAATAACTGGTGTGAAAAGTATGCTAGAGGATTTGCAGTTCCTCAATGTGGATCAAAGGCTCATACTTTTGAATCTTGTTTTTATAGTCAAAATTGTTCATAAACTGCTATCTGCCTATTTGCTGAAAATTTGATTGAATTCAAGAGACTTGCTTTGGAGTATGTGCAGAGCAATTGCTGAACTTTAGTTTAGGAATAGTTATATAGAAGTTTATTTTATTCTTGTCTATAAGTATTGAAGTGTTTTTGTATATAGTAGTTTTCGCTAATAAACCAGTAAACAAACGAATCAAAAAATTGTTCACTTTGACAATAACACATTCCACATCACATTCACAATCGATGGTCTCGTAGACAATATTCTTCTTCAAGGCTAGCAATACACCACCTCCTCTTGTTTTATCATTACGACGATCCCTTCTAATTATGGAATATCTGCTATCCCAGGATCTCCGCATCAAAGATACCTTCATTCAGCCACGTTTCTGTTATACCAAGGAAGTCATAACCTTCAGAAAGTACACCATTGTAAAATTCCTCAGTCTTAGTCCTCAGTTCACACAGGTTCCGGTAATAAGACGTGTATACCAGTTGTTTGCCTATAAAAAATCAGCTGATTCTACCGATTTTGTTTTTTTATAAACTTTGAAGTTGAACCTTTTTACACTAACGTTTTCAGGACAGAACTGTGTATAATACAGGTCTTCCTTCTTTTCGAATGACACTTTCACAAGGAAGCTTTTCAGGTCATTCACTTTCCTTTTAAAGAATAATTCTTTCACTTCTATTGTTAGATGTCAAAGTTTGGCTTTGCCTTGATATAATTGGTTATTGTATCTTCCGTTACATGGGGCTTTATTCTACTAACAAAGAACCATGCTTTCTCCTCCACTCCAGTAAAACCAACCTACTTTTGACAGCAGCAACAAAAATTTCGACAATCCTTTTTATCAGATTTTATAAATAATCAATTCCCGGTACATTTCACCATGTATAATTTTCATAGTTGGTGTTCCATAAATATTTCTAAGGTGTTCATGATGAACTGCGGAGAACTAGCTTCTAACAGGGTGAAGAATGAAGAAATTGGGATAATCTACATCCTTTCTCTTCAATTCCAATAATTGTGGTTGTTAAAAATTAAAGTATTCTTCTTTCAGACCTCATCCAAATAAGCTCGTTGGACGTGAAGGGTGCAAACATGGAGTATGCACTCTCCAAATTCCTTCAGATACCATGACAATCAAATTTTCCAATTTGGGGATACAATGTGTCACTAGGAAACGAATTGGAACTTCACTCCGAGATAGACAATCGAGGCGAATCGATCCCTTCGGAAGTAAGTTATGAAAATTAATATCTGTTGAAATACAAAGAAGAACATTTGATAGAAATCATACATTCTGTCAAAAATGTACCGGGAATTGGTAAATGAAACACAATATTTATTTTTCATCCAAATTTATTGTATCGACTTCAGTGTAGACCCTTTCTGAATAATTCAATCATCGAAAGATTTTTCAAAAGTGATAAGGAAAAAGAAAAGTCTGCTGGAGTCATATCAGGTGAATACGGTGGTTGTTCGACGGTATTTGTTGAGTTCTTGGTCAACAATTCATTCACAATGATAGCCTTGTGATGGTGTATTATCGTGGTGCAATATCCATGAGTTTTTTTTTCACAAATCTAGTTTCGACGAATTTGCTCTCTCAAACGCTGCATAACGCTCAGGTAATATTCTTTATTTACCGTCTGAGCCTCTGGCGATAATTCCGAGTTCATAACACCTCGATAGAAATAGAAATATTTATTCATTCAATAGAATAATTGCAATATACAATTATAAGTTGAACAAGTCACAAATACATAAATACCCATTGAAATTACTACTTACATGTTTTACAATGGTCGAAAAATTCATCGAGTGAGTATGGTTCACAATCTAACAACAATTTGTGAACCTTTTGCTTGAAAAGTTTCAAATTTAACACCGACATAACCTTTGGTAAGGCGTTAAATAATTTAAGTGCAGAAAACTCCACCTGTCTCTGTGAGAGAGTTAACCTACATTTAGGATAGCGGTAAGTTGACATCTTTCTTGTGTTATTCTGCTGAAAATATTCAGAAAAATAATGTTGCTGTTTAACAAAAACCAAGCATTTGAATATATAGAGACCAATAAGAGTCATATGGCCCTTAGTTCGAAAAGATTCCTGCAAGATTCCTTGTAGGCCCTGCGATATATCGTTCTGATCGCCCATTTTCGATCTATAAAAATTTTGGTAACATGCGAGCTGTTACCCCAAAATATCAAACCATAACACGATAGGGATTGAAAATTGGCGTTATAAACAATTCGTAAGGTCTCCTCATCGACGTGATGCTTGAGGTTATTCAGGGTATATATAACGAAATGGAGTCTTTTACTGAGTGAATCGATATGATTTGCCCATTTCATATCACAGTCTGAACTAACACCCAAAAATCTACATGAAGAACTTAATTTGTGGATTCTTTGATTGATGTGTCTGGAAAAAGACGCATTCAGTTTCTTTCGAATTTAATAATATTTTGTTGTCTCTGCACCATTCTCTTATTTGCCCGAAAACTCCTTCAGCTCGAGATGTCGCAACTGCTTGTTTATCAGCCGACGTTGAATAATTTCATCGGCAAACATCATGAGTAAGCCTGTAGCTTTAGAATCAAGAACATTAGACAAGTCATTTATATATATGACAAAAAGAAGCGGGCCCAAAACGCTGCCCTGCGGAACGCCCATTTTTAATGTTTGCTCTGTTGATTCAAAAACCTGACCACTCACATATGTAATAACTTTCTGTCTACGGTTTGTGAGGTAACTTTTCATGAGAAGCAGTTGTTTGCCTCTAATGCCACAAATATCGAGCTTTCTTAAAAGCACATCATGCTGAACACAATCAAAAGCCTTTGAGAAGTCTAAAAATAATCCCAAAGCAATACAACCAGAATCTAAAGCATCTGTTATTGCATTGACAAGCTCAAAAATCGCCGTATCGGTACTCTTAGCACCGACAAACCCATGTTGACACTGGGAAAAAACTTTAAATTTCTTGAAAAATTTAATTAATCTAATTGCTAGTATCTTCTTGAAGATCTTTGAAAAACTGCTAAGCAAACTAATAGGTCTATAATCTTCAGGGCTTTTTTGTGAAGTGGTTGTATTATGGCCGTTTTGAGGAGATCTGGAAATATTCCATTCACAAAAGAATGATTCATTATGAATGCTAGGGGTTCGGCAATAACATTAATTGAGTTTTTCAAAATTTTCATTGGAATATTATCATATTCAAAAGAAGACTTATTCTTCATGTGATTGACTACATTACTCACCTCTTTTTCCGTAATCGAAAACATAGAATGACTTTTCAATTCTGTCTTTCTGCTGATTCAGACCCTTGCTGAGCCGAGTTACACTGATAAACAGTAAATTTATTAAACGAAATCAAGTCTTACTTTCAAACACTACTACCTACCCGCATATAAACCTTTTACTTAGCTTTGTTCAATCGGTGTGTAGTGAATCAGTGCGGGAGGTCCTTTCCAAGGTTCAAAGTAGGCTGGATAGTCTTTCTTGGTGGCTTGGAAGAACTGTTTGTTCGTGAATGAAAAAACTGTAGTAATGGGCATGAGCAATAAATAGAAGGTCTTACAAAATTGAAACTATTTTGTGGGAGTTTGGACTATGTAGATGAGTGTAAATATCTTGGTGTGATAATAGATAAGCCGTTGAACTTTAGAAGTAATTCTATTTCTGTAAAAAAAAACTGAGTAAAAAAGTAAAAAAGAACAAAATAATTCGACGAAAATGTAGGGAGGCCAAAGAGCAATGGCTAATTAAAAATGCACAGAAATCTCCAAAAAAAGCATGATCTATTCAACATGCACAAAAAGATCAGGGAGATAACAGAAAGACAACACAAAGCTAACAGTGGAATGTTAAAGGAGGCGAACAACGAGTTACTGATCGGGGTCGAAGAAAAAAGCTGAAACGATGGAAGGACTATATTGAAGAACTTTTTGGGGAAGATCGAACAGAAAGCCCGCAATCTGAAGAATTTAATGAATTTAGTCCTTGCATTACAGCGGAAGAAGTTATACGAGCAATAAAGCTTCAAAAAAATGGTAAAGCTATTGGCCCCGACGGAATCTATGCAGAGACGCTTAAGCTAATGACACAGCAAGAAGGGGCTGGACAGCACTGTTTAATAACATCTATAGAGCCGGTAAAATCCCAGCAGACTGGCTCAAATCTGTGTTTGTCACCCTGCCCAAAAAGACCAATGCGACAAATCGTGATGACTACAGAATGATTAGCCTAATGTCGCATGTTCTGAAAACCTTTCTACGAATTATACATACTCGAATCTACACCAAATGCGAGCGAGAAATCGATCCAGTTCAGTTCGGTTTCAGAAATGGCCTAGGAACGCGTGAGGCTCTCTTTTCTCTTAATGTACTCACCCAAAGATGTAGAGACATGAATGTCGATGTTTACGCCTGCTTTGTTGACTATCGGAAGGCTTTTGACTGCGTTTCACATAAACATACCGGGGTTGATGCAAAAGACTTACGCATTATTACAAACCTTTATTGGCACCAAACTGCACAAGTGAGAGTTAATGGGCTAACATCTGAACAGGTAGCAATACGGAAAGGTGTACGTCTGGGCTGTGTGCTATCGCCTCTATTGTTTAACATTTACTCAGAAGCATTATTCAAGGAAGCACTTGAAAACATAGACACAGACATTAGAATAAATGGAAAACTACTTAGTAATATCCGCTACGCAGACGACACCGTGGTACTAGCTAACAACCTTCAAAACTTGCAGAGAGCCATGAACCTTATTGTAGAGCATAGCCAACGCTTTGGACTATCTGTTAACGTTAACAAAACTAAAAGTATGGTGTTTTCTAAGCAAGCAGTGGAGGCTGTAATACGCATTAACAACCAACCTGTGAAACAAGTGCATTCGTTTCGGTATTTAGGAGCCACGGTGAACGACCAAAGTGACCCGAAAATAGAGATCAAATCTCGAATCGAACAAGCCCGTAAAACTTTCGTTGGCATGAGAGACCTTTTCGTCAACCGCGGACTTAATCTTCGGCTTCGTATGCGACTACTTCGTTGTTATGTTTTTCCTGTCCTTACTTATGGATGTGAAAGTTGGACTTTAATCCAGAAATGGAGAGACGCATAGACGCTTTCGAAATGTATCTATACCGTAGAATATTGCGTATCTCTTGGATGGAAAGACGGACAAACATCGACGTCCTAAATACAATGGGAAAATCACGAGAGTTGATGAGAACAATCAAAGAAAGAAAGCTCCAGTACATCGGGCACATCATGCGCGGCAAAAAATATGAGATCCTTCGCCTGATTATTGAGGGGAAAGTCCAAGGAAAAAGATCAGTTGGACGACGCCAGAACTCATGGCTGAAAGATCTACGGAGGTGGTTTGGAAGAACGTCTACTGAAATTTTTAGAGCTGCAGTGTCGAAAACAATTATTGCCAATTGGATCGCCAACCTTCGTTTGGAGACGGCGTCATACGAAGAAGAAGAAAAAAGTAGGGTACTATAGAAGAATCAGCCAAGTGTTGACACAAAGATCCAAGTCGTTGCTACATAAGACTATTTTGGCACCTCATCTTGGGTATTGTCCAACAATTATGTTGTATGTTAATATCAATAAAGAAAATCAACTGCAAAAACTCCAGAATAAATCTATGCGAATTATACTTGGTGCACCTAAAACAACTAGTGTGAAAAGTATGCTAGAGGATTTGCAGTTCCTCAATGTGGATCAAAGGCTCATACTTTTGAATCTTGTTTCTATAGTCAAAATTGTTCATAAACTGCTACATGCGTATTTTCTGAAAATTTGATTGAATTCTAGAGACTTGCTTTGGGAGTATGTGCAGAGCAATTGCTGAACTTTAATTTCGGAATAGTTATATAGAAGTTTATTTTATTTTATAAGTTATTGAAATATTTTTCGTATATAGCAGTTTTTGCTAATAAACCAGTAAAAAAACAAACTTAGCAGCAACAATTTTGACTATCGTTTTAGGCAAAATTCCCGGTACTCTTTTGACAAAATGTACGTTGATTGTTGGGTAACTCTGAAAAGCTTTCTAACAAGAGTAGAAGATTTTCCTTGTTAGGGATTAAGAAGACTAGTTGCATCTATAGTCTGATCAACAGCATCGTTCAAAATTCGATAAAAAACTCTGATTTCTGTTTATTGTTGATAACTGTATTCAATAAATATTTTAGTCACTTATGAAGCTAACTTATATCATTTTCATCCAGCTGGTTTCGAATACAAGGGTAACATAAACCAGGCTATAGTGAGGTTATGTTTTCAAGTCTTCCTAGAGGGTAACACCAAAGGCAAGTTTAACGTAGCCCTCGATCCTGTAGTTAGTGAACCAATCATTGATAAGAAGAAAATTTCTGAACTTGTTATCAACAAACTGTCACACTGCACAAGCTACGTCGATGCAAACGGTGGTGATATTATTTTACTGTGTGGAAAGGTACGTAAACAATTTTTTCAAAAATATTTCATAATTTGTCTTAAGACTACGTTCATCTGCTATAGTACCAGATGGGCTGAAAAGTTAGTAGGCTAAGATAGTAAAGCACATATTTTTGGTAAAATCCATTTTTTTTTATTCAATATTGTCACCTTCGAGGGAGATACAGCGATTGTAGCGATCAATAATTTCTTCGATGCCATTTTTATAATAAGATTTCTCTTTAAATTCAAAATTGGCTTCATATTCGGCGATTAACTGCTTTTTTTCCAACGGGCATTCTTTTGAAGTCTGAAAACAAAAAAAAGTTCCTTGGGTGAATAAGGTGAATGGGGAAGTAATTCGTACAATAATTCGTACAATTTTGCCATTGTTTTGATTGATTTGTGGCGAGATGCATTGTCTTGATGATTTGGTCCTTCAATTGATCCAAAAACTTAATATAGTATTCGCTGTTTATCGCTGTTTATAACCTTGCCAACTGACTGCTGCATTTGTGCACGCATTGGATGCAGTTCACCTCGTTTAATACACTCAGTTGATTGTCAAATGATTTCTGGAATGTAGTAATGAATCCATGTTTCATCCATTGTGATGTGATGAAAAGACTCGGCTTTATTACGGTCAATTATTTTCAAGAGTGCTGAGAATCATCGACTAGTTGTTATTTTTGATCAAGAGTCAATAAGCGCAGCACCCATTTTGCACACAGTTTTCGCATGTCCAAACATTCTTTCAAAATAAAACCAACACGTTCCATGGATATCTTTATGGTTTCAGCTATTTCGATCAATTTCATTTTTCGATTATTCAAAACAATTTTGTGTACTTTCCTAATGTTTTCATCAATGACAGCCTCTTTGGGACGTCCATTGCATTCATCGTTTTGGATGCTCATATCACTTCGTTTAAACCTTGCAAACCACTTTTCCACCGTTGATTTTCCTGGCGCAGAACCCGAATAATGTTAATCAAGCCAAGCCATGCTTTGGCTTCAACTATATTTTTCTTCATCGAAAAGCAATGTTTAATCAACACACGGAATAGGCGTGACGATAGTATGACATAATCAAAGATTTAATGACTTTAGGGGAAAATACACATTCAAAAGATTCAAAAAACTGATTTAGTTTCATTCAAAAAATTGAGATTCATACGATTTTCAATAAAATAAAGGAGTAAAATACTGCAATCGGCCATTTTGACTGAAACGCCAATCACAGCGCTTGACGTCATACTTATGTAAGCTTCAATGTGTTTTGATTGCCTAATACGATTGATTTATATTTGTTTTTGTGATATATCGACTTTACAACACGAATCTATCTATAACAATGGAACCAGGCTTTGTTAAGGCAAACAGCTCAAATTTGCCCATGATCGATTTATTGATGTTGGGCGAGTTCCTCGCAACAAATAAAGAATTTTGCTCGTCCGAATTTGGAAACGTGAAAACCTCTTTGTAAGTATATTTTATTTGTATTTATCTTTAACACTAGATACAAATATGACCAAGTAGTAATCAGACTGATTTACCAAATCAATTTTTGTTTGGTTAGCTTTACTTCTAAATGTTTTACATATGTATACTTTGATTGCTTCATCCAACATTCTTGGTGGTAATTAGGAACTTCTTCAACAATCTGCTGAACTGTAAAACAAATGTTTTGTTATTAAAGTGCAATGTTATAATTTTGAACACAAATAGAAAATTACAAAGTTACAAAAAATCTATGTAGTTTTATAGGCAGTATCACAGAATGAATCTTAAACGTAGATCATTTCTCGAGATTTGTACAAAGGGATACCGCTACATAAGATAAACTGTAATACGAGCCTAAGTTTACCAACAATGTATGCAATAATACTGAATTAACATTCTAATAAATAAGTTAGTGAACTACATCTGAACTACAAGATGCAATTTCTTTTGAACTTGATGGCTCTTTAACTATAGTACTTTCTTCAAATTGCTTTTCACACTCTTCAAGAATCATCATCCTTCGTCTTTAACTATATAGGGTCGCTCTGTTGTGTTAGATGTTAAAAAACAAGTACTGTGTCTTAAGGAATTTTACTTAATAATTGCGATTCGTAACGCGTTTCACTACACCGTAGCTTCTTCAGACGAATGAATGTACAGAAAATATAAAAGAGACTATAAATATAAAATTTTATATTTATATTCTTATTTATATTTTCTGTACATTCATTCGTCTGGAGAAGCTACGGTGTAGTGAAACGCGTTACGAATCGCAATTATTAAGTAAAATTCCTTAAAACACAGTGCTTGTACTGTATTATTGATAATGGAATTTTACCAAGTAAAAGCCTTCCAAATTCAAATGTATTAGATGTTTGTGTTTTCCTGTCTGGTTGGCAAGTAAATTTTGTGGGCATACATCCTGGTTTCATACGTACTTGTGATACCGACCCCTTCACATGGTATTCCATATAATTTTCCATATCATTTGACAACTGAAAACTGCAAAGGTTACAATTAAAATTGATAATAAGAATGATAACCAAGACTAACATAAACATAACCTCTACATTTCAACTATTTCACGCAAACAAACATTAAGTTAAAAATCTATCAATACAAAGCTAACATACTTACATCAAAGTGATCTTCACAGAAATAAAGTGGCGAATTTGTCTTCACATCGTTCGGGTTTCAGCGTGCAAGCTTTAACCATTCATCTCTTATTATTTTCTTGTATGAGACATGTACAAACACCTTGTTAGGTGTCGTTATTGATGTATTTTTGCACTGAGTTACTGCAAACCACTCATAAACTTTAGAATTCATTTTTAACACAAGAAATAAGCAACGTTTGTTTACTTTGCTGTCTAGCTGCGCGTAAACAAATTTGACGTTTACGTAAGTATGACGTCACACACGACGCCATGACACGGCGAGCTGTTTTCGCGCAATATTTGAAAATGATTATAAAAATGGCTTTAAACTTTCAAAAACTTTAGTTTATTACCGAAATAAAGGTTTTGTTGTAAACAGTAGATGTGCATCCGCATTACGGAAGAGGATTTCAAAATATTTCGTCATGCCTATTCTCTTTCATCCATTTTTCAAACAAGAACAAAAGTTGCTATGCTATATCTCGCGAACCAACCGTCGGACAGCTGAAAACTTTTTACTCGTATCTAGTTAAGATTAGTACTAATTGAAAATCATGTTATTTCATATATGTTTTTCAGATCATCAGAAATGACATACAAATAAGATTCTTCGAGGAAAAAGATGGAGCCACTGTTTGGGAAGGATATGGACAGTTCAAGCCTTCCAACATCCATAAAAACGTGGCGATTTCCTTCAGACCTCCTCGTTATCAAGACCAGGATGTTCAAGAACCAGTAAAAGTTTTTATACAGTTGAGAAGACCATCAAATGGGGAACTGAGCGAGCCTTTACCATTTCAATTTCTTCCACTACCTGACAGAAAAAGGAAAAGGCTGAAATTTGCTGATATGCCACGGCTGATGAATCAGTTAGGACCTTCTGGTGAGTATTCCATTCCAGGAAGTTAATAGAGAACTACATTAGCATCACTTAAGTTGTATTTTGTTGCTTCATATCACACAATTCACAAGATTAAAACACAAACGTAATTTTTTCGTTGTTTTACTAACAACCATTTTCAAAGTGAAACAAAATATATATATAGGGTTACTCGCGAGTAATCGCACATACTTAAATGTAGCTAGAGTACACACCTAGGGAGTTTTATGGATAACCACAATAACTCTTGCACACGATGTTAATCAGAAAGAATTGCTCTGAAAAATGAGCCTACTACGAAAACTATTGCATTCGACTAAACTTTTTTATTGAGGTATGATTATGAGGATAACTCTTTTTTTTTGTTTTGAAAAACTTCTCGATGACCAAATTTAACTTACTTTCGCACCAACATTGGGTATACTGCAGCTAATCCTCTCCCACAAAATGAAGTTGGAGGGGAATTACAGGGTCTTATTCCGAAAACTATTTTTCAATTTTTTATTGAAAAAATACAGGACGCGTCGTTCTCATTTCTCTGGATATTTTCCAATCCTATAGAAATATCAGAACAACCTTTCCTTTTCAAGAGTTGCTATCCACTAACGCAGTGCCTTGGCACACAAACAATCCCTAGGACACTGAAGTAGGGTCTCTGTTTGGGTTATCTTTTTTATTTCTACGTTTTCATGTTCCCCTATTTTGTCCAAGAATGTTTAGGTCTTCTTAACTAGCATCTCTTATAGCGTCATAATATTGACTGCTTGTCTTATTTGCTCGTTTGTTATGTACCAGTGGCTCCCAATTACCGTCCTGATAATCTTAATCAGTGTCTTTTGTAGGATTCTTTTCCTGTACCATATTACTCCTGCGTATGTTATGCTTGCTGCTCCTGTTTGAAAGGGGCTGCCTCGCTTTCTTTGCGTTTTCTTCCATTTGACTGTGGAATTTCAGGTTGTTGTCTATCAATACTCCGAGGTATTTCGCTACTTTTATTTCTCCTGGTTTGTTCGTTTCCTTCTTTCTGTTTTTATGGTCAAAGAATACTGCAACTGTCTTGCTTGCGTTGACTTTGATTCTCCAATTTTCGAAGTAATCTACCAGTTTATCGTTATCTATTTGTAGTTTATTTGTTCTTGTTCCTGTGCGATGTATAGACTGCTGTGTCGTCAGCAAACTGTGCTATCTTCGGTATGTCTGAGATAGTGGTCCTAGTATTCATTGGCATTCTCTATTCGTATTATAACCTTCCTGTCTTCAAAGTACGACTGCGTATTTACTAGTTTGTTTGTAAACTTCGTTCTTTCTATCTCGTATATAAGTGCTTCGTGCCAGACTTTGTTGAAGGCATTCTCTATATCTAAGAACGTTTCTGCTGTTGGTTCCGATATGTTGACGTTCTCTTTTATATCTTTCACTTGTGAAGAGACAACTTGGTGCTATGAATAAGGGCATTCTTGAGTGATAAAACTTTTCGCGTTTAGTCCGTTCCTAAACTAATGCGCAGTTCCCCAAGGCTCGGTTTTGGGGCTCCTCTCGTTTATTTTATACACCTGCGAACTGTCGCCTTCTCATAGTTCAGATTGTTTCCTGTTCGCCGGGGAAACCAAGATCCACAACAACCTACACGTATCTAGTTGTTTCACCTATTTGTCAGTCTTTTGTTCTTGAGTGTATAGGCTTCAATATTTCACTCTTATTTCAATGAATAATAAAAATTATAAGCTAGTCAACATTTTGCCTAAAATAATAGAGTTACAAGTAACCCCAAATCATCCTTAAAAGCTATAATAAGTTTTTATTACTTCATCAACTGAATTTTAAGACATTATTATTTGATAGGTTCCAATATATGGCCACAAGGAGGTTTAGTTGATGCTCCCCAAGTGGCACAACCAGAAGCAATTAACTTCCCCACCTATTGCGACTTGCCATCCACAAGTAGTGCTCCACAACCGACATTTTCTGAAAATTGGAACCTTCTGTGCATTCCAGAGAAAAAACTTGATCGTAGAGAAGCTTTAAATGTAGAAACGAGTGACCCTACCATACCCAAACATATAAATATAAGCTCAGGAGATTTAGGTTCGTTGGTTGCTGTTTCGAATAATAGTAACTGCCAATACTTGCCGCCTACAAACTGTGATCCGTTACCTCCGTTTTCCCAGAACTGGAACTATCCATGCTTTGCTGGTAAAAAGATGGTCTGTGATAACTCAATGAATCCAGAAAGGGATGAACCTGTTCTGCCTAGTTCTGTTAAGCAAATTAATATCAACGCTGGAGATTCGTTTGGTTCTCTGATAAACATTGATAATCTTCAAGATCATCCAGTTGGAAGCAGCAGTCCACCATTAATGCACTACAACTTCCCTTACCTTCCAGACAAAGAATCAGAATATATTCAATTAATAGATCAACCAAGGACGGATACTTCACCCGATTACATACTGAGGAATATTAACATCAGTACAGGTGACTTAGGTTCGTCTGAAGTTGTCGATAACCTTTCAGAAATTTTTAATAGTGATCTATCGCTTTCTGATCAGAATATGACAGATAGCTTAACCAGAATGGTGAATAACATTGTAAAAACTACAGTGTAGCAGTGAAAACAATTTATCTTTCATCGTAGTAATAGTGCTTCGAAGGATCCTTCAGATCCTAGTAACTAGAAAAGAATTAACCAATTGTAAAACATCGAATGCATGAGAGTATGAAGGTTCTATGAGTCTGAAGAGAAAATGAAGTACCTGAGTATATTGAAGTATACAGAATAAAATCGTGAATATCTTCAAACTTGAATACATGAAGAGTTGGAACTTAAGGTAACTTGGAAATGAACACTTTTTCAGATGGAAGAAAAGAAGATGTCAGACAGTGAAAATTGATATTGCTCATTTCTGATCGAGAAAGCTGCCAAATCTACTACAATTGTGTATTAGAAGAACAGTGCCATTGCCGCAACTTACTGCTTGAAAGGTAAGTGGTAGAATTTTAGTGCTCAAGAAATAAATTCAACGAATGCTGTAGACCATGTATCTATGATTTTAGGAGGTTTATTTCAAGCCAAATATATGTTTTCTTAAGAGATACATCGTCTTACCAAGCCTCCCACGTATGACCCTAATGAAGATGAAGAGTGCCTTTTTCAAAGCTTGTCTGTTTATAATGGAGGAATTATACTGCAGAGAAAAAGAAGCCAAGGACTTGGGGTTGAGCTCATGATGTCACTCATTGAATAATTCATTCAAGAGTCAATTCTATTTACATAAGTATTCAACCAGATGAAACAACTTAGCTTTAGAAAGGACCAAGGCAAGAGCAGAAGTTCGAACAGTATGAATATTGGCAATACAAGTCTCTCGTTTTCAACATTTTGCTCAGTCAATGAGGAGTGCAAGGTGACGCTAAGATATTTGGTATAGCAATTATGATTGAATTGAAAATATCCTTTTGATAATTATCAAAATGAAATCATGACAAACTGTGGTGATGCATGAAATGATCTCTGTAGGAGACACGCCAAATCTTCTGTCAGTCAATATATTTTGAACTGCTAGTTTGATATACTTTATTTATTGCTTTTTCTTATGTTGAATAATGCTAGTCGTAGATAGATCATCTAGTCAATGATAAAGTTAAAAATACAAAATTGTCTTGTCCAATTGTTCCTAGCTGGATATATACTAGGTTCTTCCTTAGGATAGCTCGAAAGTTTTAGGCATGTATGTGGGTGTCTGATCCATCCCATCTTTCCTTCCGCTTTCTTTGAATGATTTGGAAAGTAGACATCTAAGTCATATAAAGGATGAATCATTTTGAGGATGACTTGGGGGCGAAATCCTAACTTCTGAAATCATAGTCAGAGCTATCGAGAATGCTTCTCAGACAAATGAAAGGAAATGTAAAGGAACTAATGGTGGACTACCCTTCTGTAGATAAGGAAATACAAAAGGCTTGCTCAGCGGCGACATTTGAAAATACTTTAACCCACCATAAGATTTTGCAAATCACTGGGGAAAGAGTTCTGAACCAAATAATGGCGAAACTACATGAAACATCTTGCGTTAGAAAAAAAACATAAAGAAACTGAAGTGAAGTCTTGAACTAGGTGGTTAGATTTAATGTAACCTCATTAAATAAAAATAGACCTTCTTGGCTCTACCCATTCAAAAAGCCAAAGTTTCTGTGGCTAGACCGACGCCAGCTAAAACAGTGTAACGTGTAGGAAATGCTAATAGTAAGAGAATAAATGTACAGTTTATTGGAACTGATCTCATTAGTTCGCAACAAGTGATAGTTTGTAGAGGATTTGCGTATTTGTCTGGTTCGTCCGTGGCTCCATAGATCCTTGGTCCTTCAAACAAATTCGTCACTACTTTTTGGACGACATCTAGTTCGTTTGGTAAGGTTAGGTTAGTTTCACTACTCTGTTTTTCGAGAAAATATGTAATTGTCTCAATCTCATTGCAGATTGCTGATTCAAAAAACGTCAAAACAGGATGAGATATCAGAAAGATGTTTCCACCACCAAATTAGTTTCTGAAAAACAAATTGAGAAAGGGGATCACATTTGAGTGAAATATATCGTGAAAGCTGTGGTGCCAGTTCATTGAAACCTTGTTCTGTCCAAGTAAATTAAGTGCTTCGACTCTTTGAATTCTCTTCATCAAGTTTCATGTATTTCGTTCTGAAAACCCTGGTGAATGTGTCAGATGGATTCATCAGAACCAAGGTATCTTCGCTGAAGCCCCTGAGTGAACATCAATACGCATTTCAGAAAGGTAAATCAACTGACCTGGCGCTTATCAATTTAGTAAGGAGGATCACCCAGTCTCTAGACCGCAAGGAGACTGCAGCTTTCTGGATCTGGAGGGTGCATTCAATGCAACCCCTACAAGTTCACTATGCCAGAGAAGTAGCAAATATTATTGCGAATTAGATTAGCAACATTTTAAATACCAGAGTGATTAACACTTCACTGGAAAGGAAAGTAGTCAGTTTTGTGGCTGCTCTCAGGGAGAAGTATTATCTCCTTTGTTGTGGTCTCTGCTGTTTTATCTTCCGGCACACTGGACGTTTATGTACAAGCCTACTCTGACGATATAGTAATTCTGGCTGACGGAGATGACGACAGACTTCGAGAGGCTGTTCCAATTATCCTGAGCAGAGGTGGTTTGAGGGTGAGAAACTTAGTATAAACCCCCACAAAACCCTTATGGTACCATTCATCACGAAAATAAGGATATTCATATCCCCCAATCCTCAGTGGAGTATTTATTCAGGTTGCGGATGCAAAATATCTAGTGTTACCTTGGATAGTGACGTGAAATTCGCACCTAGAAAACATAATACATAAGGATGACATTCCTTATGAAATAGGGCATTGTCCCAAAACAACTTCAGGCGCTATATGTGCTTGGTGAGAGTGCAGTCCAAACAAGCAATCCCAACTCTAGCTCACTAAATTGCTGAGAACGGCCTGCATGATAATTACTGGAGCTTTTCGCTCTACACCTTCTGCGGTGTTGGAACTGATACTGGACCTTACACCTCTCCACCTGGTGATTAGAGGAAAAGCTAGAATGGCTATCTACAGATTCCATCACCTCTCCCGGAATGCGACAAGTATGTACAGCATTACTGTCTGAAACTTTGATGTAAAAAAATGAAGCTGACTGAGCTTATTAAGCTCTAACTCATAAAGTTTATATCCTTTATAAGAAAGATGGAGCTGGTGGGTGAAATTTAGAACAGTGTTCCACAATAAACCACTGCATCGCAGAAAAAGGGCTGTTAAGTACTCTACACTCAATTTTATATCTTACCTATTAGAAGATACTCAAAAAGATTCTAGAAAATGATAAAAACATCCTATATTCTAGTATAAACTCATTAAACTTTTCTTTTTTTTTTAAGGTATTTCTGTGTTTCGAAACACTTCCAAGAGATGTTTCTTCTTACAACGAAAAACCTGACACATCTTGAAACAAGTGGAGATGAAATAAAATCAAGTTTGTTCATGTTTTGGATATTCACAATTTTGTTTTCTTGAAACTTTTCATTAATTCCATTTATTTTTAAGTTTTATATTGATGTATTTATTGGTTGCTTTAATGTTTTTATGCTCATTTTTACGAGTTCCAGAAAATATAAATATTGAAAACTAGCAATTTGTATTTATTGATTAATTTTAGAAATTTATTTGTAGTTAAAAATAAAGTTTTACTTCTAACTTGACATTATTTGACCCAAATCATCATCGCAACGTATTTCTTGGGCAGAAAATCAGGTGAATTCTGCAATTTTAGGAAGGTACGTTTTTCTTCAATATTTGATTACAAACTATGGTTCTCAGTTGCAATAAAGAAGTTTAGGTCTTATAAACTTATAAACAACTTCTTCAATTATTCTCCTCTTAATATTATTATAAACTCCTTCATCCTCAACTTGTTTCTTCCTCTTTTGAACATCTTGTTTTCATCAGCACATTTTGTTATAATAGCACTTCATACCATTTACTCTGTAACCCCACATTTTGTGCTATTATATCACTTATTACTGTTTCATCTAACCTGTAACAAAAAGTAATTTCTTCATTTAAAACATGGTAAAAAGATAGAGATTATAGAAATAGATTAATTAATTAGACTATCAAAATATTTCAATAAATAATGCAATAGTTGAAAATGTAAACGAGTTCAAACAGAAATTTGAAAACTTAGACGAGCGTTTCAGATTATTTCACATTAATATACGTAGCGTTAAAAAAAAATTGGTGATGAACTGGCTGTTGTGCTGGAAAATTTTTCTAAAAGATTTGATGTTGTTTTGACTGAAACTTTCCGGATAGATATAGAGTTGCTAAATTTTGAGGGCTTTCAGGTTCTGTATAATGAGGGCAGGGTAAACAAGAATGATGGGGTTATTGTCCTAGTTAGGAATGGTATCACACTCAATCATAAAAATCTATGAGAAAATGAATTCAATCCATGTAACGCTCAGAGCACATAATAAAACTATCTCAATATCTGCAGCGTACCGCAACCCAGGCACATGTCCGTTTCAATTTATCGAGAGTCTAAAGGGTCAATAATAAAAAACAAGTACTGTGTTTTAAGGAATTTTACTTAATAATTGCGATTCGTAACGCGTTTCACTACTTCTGAAAACCACTCTTAACCATAAGGATGTAGATTCAGTCATACTCTTATTTCCGTTAAAAATCTCGCACAACTATCAATTAATTGAATATAGTACAGTAATCGATTACAAACTACTCGAAATCTACTCAAGATATACTGACTGGGATGTCGAGGTTTTACAGCAGAAAAATGTTCATGAGGCATTTGATAGTTTCGTTAACACTATAGAAGATGTGATTCAAGAGTGCACAAAAACATTCAAAAAGAGTAACAAATACAGAAAAGAAACTTATGGATAACAATAGGTATCATCAAATCCACAGCCAATAAAAATAAGATGTACAAAGAAACCCTAAAAAGGCCAAATGACCAGGATCTGAAAAATAGGTAGAAGCAGTACAAAAACAGATTGGTGAATTTAATAAAATATGCGAAACACAGACACTTTAAACAAGAACTAGAGAAGAAAGGAAATTCACCTGGGGCTTTGTGGGATTAGATAAGAAGCATGATAAGCTGCCAGTCGTGTCAGAGATTAAAAATGATTATGGAGAATCCATCACAGATGAGGAAAATATTGCTAAATTCTTTAATGATCATTACTCAACTGTGGGAGAAAAGCATGCATCAAGAATGAAAAGACCAAATAAGCCACCAGTCAGTAAAAAGTGTTCTTTGAAATCATAGATGTTTTTTGAGTCTGTTACAGAACATGAAATAGGTGGATATATTGATGCTTTAAAGAGCAAAAGGGCATCACTTCGAAAAAAATTAAACATCTAATAACATATCCCTTATCTTCACTTATAAATAAAAGTTTCGAATCTGGAATATTCCCAAACGGCTTGAAAATAGGTATTATAACTCCACTGTACAAGAAAGGGGATAGGGAGAACGTTATCAGTTACAGACCAATATCACTAATCTCTAACCTGGCCAAAATACATAAAAAGGCCATGAAAAGTAGGATTGCCAATAAGTATAAATTACTAGAATAGAATAGAATAGAATAGAAATTTTTATTGACTTCAAAAAAAATTACATGTCTCGTCAGGGTGTATATAAAATACTAAATTATCATTAAAATAGACAAATATGTAAAAACGCATAACAGTGTGTATAACAATATCACAGTTAAAACAAAGAACAAGTTACGCTCAAAATACACAAACAAGTCTTATCAAAACTTAGCCTCAAGAAATTCTTTTATACTGTAGTACGATCCGTCAATGAGTAGCTCCTTGATCGCTGCATTGAACTTTTCTTCTCGAAGAGCTTTTATTTTTTCAGGTAATTTGTTATATAGCTTGATGCCCCAGTAATCGAAGAACTGTTGCGTTTTATTCAGCTTATGTAGTGGTGTTACAAAGTTGTTTTTTAAACGAGTGTTACATCCATGTGCATCTGAATTCCTTAACAAGCAGTTCTTATTCTGGTAAGTATATTTAATGCATTCGTTAATGTATAGAGATGGTACGGTAAGTATTTTTTCCTTTTTAAAAATAGGTCTGCAACTCTCTATCTGGCCTAAGCCTTCAAGAATTCTGATGGATTTTTTTTGCAATGTGAAAGCTTGCTTAGAACATTGTCCCCAAAGAAGTATCCCATATGAAAGAACACTATGTACGCATGCATAGTAAGCCGTTTTTGCTACTTCATAAGTTGAAACTCTTTTCATTTTTCTAAGGAGGTATAGAGCTTTAGACGTTCTTCTGCAGATGCTATCTATGTGGGTAGACCAGCTCAGCTTTGAGTGGAGAGTAATTCCCAGAAATTTTACTTGCTTATCATTTGGACCTGCCCTGAAAGTAAGTTCTTCCGTTTTGTCTTCATTCAGTTTTAGTTTGTTCGCAGCGAACCATTCTTTTATGTATTTTAACTATCGGAACAACAATTTGGATTTAGGACAAGTAAATCGACTTTAGCTAATCTCACTGAAAAAATATACAGGTCCCTAGATGAGTCTATTCCATGCTAATGTGTTTTCATAGATTTGGCGAAGATCTTTGATACAGTGTATCATAGTCTATCATTGGAGAGGTTGCAAGAATGTGGGTTTCGCGGAGTGGCTCTTGATTTGATTAGATCTTATTTGTGAAAGCGAAATCAATATGTCAAAATAGGCAATATTATCAGTGACTGGAGATCTGTTAAGTACGAAGTACCGTAAGGTACAGTATTGGTTCCTGTGTTGTTTTTGCTGTAAATCAATGAATTACTGTATGCTGATAACATCATAAGCTATGCAGATGATACTGCAGTCTTTTGCAATGCAGAAACATGGTTAGGTTAATGCAGAAAATCAACTAAAGACTATTAAACAATGGTTCGATAATAACCTTCTTACTATGAACGTAGATAAAACAAAACATGTTGCTTTCTCTTGTACTACATTAAACCGCCCCGATTATGACGAACTTGAGATCAAAAAGGGACTAAGAGTGAGATCCACCAGTTCAATAAAATATTTAGGCATTATTCTTGATCAACACTTACGATGGAATGAGCATATTGCAACTTTGGTTTAAAGACGTAGGATTCTGCCCAAAATGAGATATTTTTCTAACTTCTTAGACTTTTCAAGTCTCAAGGATTATTTATTATACCTTGGTCCAATCAGTTTTAACATATGGAATTATTGTGTGAGGCTGTGCTTGCAATACTTACTGGAGTTATTCAAAAATGGATATTTCGTGTTTTGTTGAAGAAAAACATTTATTTCCCAAGTGTAGAGCAAAAGTAAATGAATCTAGCAGATCTGGAAAAAATTTTAAATATGGTAAGATTGAAAATAAACCGACACGTGTCATCAAGATGAAATATCGTTTTTTTTATAGATTCAAACAGGAAAAAGCCTAGCTTTTTCTCTATAAAATATAGCACGCTCCCTTTTTCTCTTTCCAGATCAGCAGAATTATTCAAAGTGATTCATTTTCATTTCAACGAACTGTGGGTTGAAAATTATATATTCTTCAGACCTAATATTACCCAGGAAGTCTTCTAGAATAAATTCAGTTCTGTTGTAGTTATTTTCATACCTACTACGAGTTGATGTTTTTCGAGGGATTTCAACACCAATATTCACGAACAAGAATTAATAGCAAGTTCCTAGAATTAGTCATGTTTACGTTGGAATATCCGGCTGATAATGTTAAAGAATATCAAAGTAACTACCTGATAGAATTACCTATAACCCAAAAGAAATTATCGTCTCCACAGGGGTGACAATACCTCTTAGCATATTTCTACTGGGAAGGCAATTAAGTGGAGTATATTTCTCTGTTGGAGGGAATTAGAAATCTGAAGATTTACATTCATTCTACAATTCCCTTAATGGTTTTTAATGGAGTTATTAAACTATTAGAAACCTGGGTTACCTTGGGGTTTTCTGTTCGTAAATATGTGGGGTAGATTTGTCTATTTCGAAATTGCAAAAGACAAAATTATCGAAACTTTCTCCTTTTCTAGAGGCCGGTTTTTAAAGAAATTTTTAATCGGCGTCTTGTCTATAAATGAGAAAATCTATAAACTCCGATATGAATATAAAGGGTCTTAACATTCCCTTAATTATCGCTTACTATCAATGTTTCAAGTATAGAAGTTTCATGTCCCATTTTTGTTCTATCTAATACATTAATCTTTGTTCAGATATTAAGATCTATATGACAAAAATGTGGAAAAACTACAAAGAAATGTCAAAAGTTTAGTATTTAATTAAGATACTGGACTAATTTTTCAAAAAGAATTCAAAAAGTAGCATATAAAATTAGGAAACTAGGAAATGGAAAAAATAATAACTATTGTAATACAGATAAATGATAGACAAAATATAGAAAATACATAAACTGGTCAACAATTTTATTGAAATAATCTTCAAATCGGTATGACTTTTTGATTATCTATATGCGTTCCTTGGTCAGACTAAAGTTGGTTCCAAAATTTTGTTCCCACCTTTGAATTACGGACTATCGATTATCTCTTCAATTGATTGATTGGATTTCGAACAAATTTCAAGAGACAAAAATAATTTTGAATTGGAAGATCCTTTCAATAAATATTTTCGAAAAGACCAGTGACGCACTACACTATGAATTTTATGGGGTCAAATATAGCACTACCCTGAAAAAAATTCACCCTGTATATCTTCGCGAACACTGAAGACATCTCTTTAATCGATGAGTAAAATAATTCCTTTTTTGCAAATTGAAAAAAATCTGAACTTCCGTACCGTGTATCTGGAGAACAGAGAATATTTAAGGCGTTTTTTTGGAGGTTTTATATGTTTTGGAGTTTTTTACAAGTTTTTTGTACAGGAATCTCTTATAGAAATTAATGAAAGCGTATCTGAAACACCATCTAAATCATATTTACAATAGAACGGATTTATGAATTTCTTTGGTTCAATCTTTTTTATTTTTCGATATGTACCTGAAAAGGACGAAAAAATCGAGACAATTACAAAATAAAGTCTGAAAATTATAATTTCGTACAGGCTGTTTCGTATTTCTCAATCTTTAATAAATTGAGATGGAATCAAAAGTGTTCAGTTCTTCGTGAACAATTAAAAACAATCAAGATTTAGACATTACCAAAGAATGTTCTTGAAGAAGATGAAGTTTACGATAAAAACTTCAGAAACTCTGTCTCTTATTTGTAATCTCAATTCAACGTTGAATACCATGTAAGAATATGAAATTTGCGATAAAAACTTCAGAAACTCTGTCTCTTATTTGCAATCTCAATTCAACGTTGAATACAATATAAAGAATATGAAATTCGCGATAAAAACTTCAGAAACTCTTTCTCTCTTATTAGTAATCTCAATTCAACGTTGAATACAATATAAAGAATATGAAATTTGCGATAAAAACTTCAGAAACTCTGTCTCTCTTATGAGTAATCTCAATTCAACGTTGAATGCCATATAAAGAATATGAAATTTGCGATAAAAACTTCAGAAACTCTGTCTCTTATTTGTAATCTCAATTCAACGTTGAATACCCTGTAAAGAATATCAAATTTGCGATAAAAACTTCAAAAACTCTGTCTCTTATTTGTAATCTCAATTTAATGTTGAATGCCATGTAAAGAATATGAAATTCGTGATAAAAACTTCAGAAACTCTTTCTCTCTTATTAGTTACCTCAATTCTACGTTGAATACCATATAAAGAATATGAAATTTGCGATAAAAACTTCAGAAACTCTGTCTCTTATTTGCAATCTCAATTCAACGTTGAATACCATATAAAGAATATGAAATTTGCGATAAAAAACTTCAGAAACTGTCTCTTATTTGTAATCTCAATTCAACGTTGAATACCCTGTAAAGAATATCAAATTTGCGATAAAAACTTCAGAAACTCTGTCTCTTATTTGTAATCTCAATTTAATGTTGAATGCCATGTAAAGAATATGAAATTCGTGATAAAAACTTCAGAAACTCTTTCTCTCTTATTAGTTATCTCAATTCAACGTTGAATACCATATAAAGAATATGAAATTGGCGATAAAAACTTCAGAAACTCTGTCTCTTATTTGCAATCTCAATTCAACGTTGAATACCATATAAAGAATATGAAATTTGCGATAAAAACTTCAGAAACTGTCTCTTATTTGTAATCTCAATTCAACGTTGAATACCCTGTAAAGAATATCAAATTTGCGATAATAAACTTCAGAAACTCTGTCTCTTATTTGTAATCTCAATTTAATGTTGAATGCCATGCTAAGAATATGAAATTCGTGATAAAAACTTCAGAAACTCTTTCTCTCTTATTAGTTATCTCAATTCAACGTTGAATACCATATAAAGAATATGAAATTTGCGATAAAAACTTCAGAAACTCTGTTTCTTATTTGCAATCTCAATTCAACGTTGAATACCATATAAAGAATATGAAATTTGCGATAAAAACTTCAGAAACTCTGTCTCTTATTTGTAATCTCAATTCAACGTTGAATACCCTGTAAAGAATATCAAATTTGCGATAAAAACTTCAAAAACTCTGTCTCTTATTTGTAATCTCAATTTAATGTTGAATGCCATGTTAAGAATATGAAATTCGTGATAAAAACTTCAGAAACTCTTTCTCTCTTATTAGTTATTTCAATTCAACGTTGAATACCATATAAAGAATATGAAATTTGCGATAAAAACTTCAGAAACTCTGTCTCTTATTTGCAATCTCAATTCAACGTTGAATACCATATAAAGAATATGAAATTTGCGATAAAAACTTCAGAAACTCTTTCTCTCTTATTAGTAATCTCAATTCAACGTTGAATACAATATAAAGAATATGAAATTTGCGATAAAAACTTCAAAAACTCTGTCTCTTATTTGTAATCTCAATTTAATGTTGAATGCCATGTTAAGAATATGAAATTCGTGATAAAAACTTCAGAAACTCTTTCTCTCTTATTAGTTATTTCAATTCAACGTTGAATACCATATAAAGAATATGAAATTTGCGATAAAAAACTTCAGAAACTCTGTCTCTTATTTGCAATCTCAATTCAACGTTGAATACCATATAAAGAATATGAAATTTGCGATAAAAACTTCAGAAACTCTTTCTCTCTTATTAGTAATCTCAATTCAACGTTGAATACAATATAAAGAATATGAAATTTGCGATAAAAACTTCAGAAACTCTGTCTCTTATTTGTAATCTCAATTCAACGTTGAATACCATGTAAAGAATATGAAATTTGCGATAAAAACTTCAGGAACTCTGTCTCTTATTTGTAATCTCAATTCAACGTTGAATACCCTGTAAAGAATATGAAATTTGCGATAAAAACTTCAGAAACTCTGTCTCTTATTTGTAATCTCAATTCAACGTTGAATACAATATAAAGAATATGAAATTTGCGATAAAAACTTCAGAAACGCTGTCTCTCTTATTAGTAATCTCAATTCAACGTTGAATACCATATAAAGAATATGAAATTTACCATAAAAACTTCAGAAACTCCTTCTCTATTATTTGTAATCTCAATTCAACATTGAATATAGTGAGTAGAGTATCAAAACTTATAGCATTGAATGTCAATTACAAAAGAGCTTGTTTCATTTAAACATCTAAAAAACTAAATCATGTCAGAAAATGTATTAATTAGTTTTTAAAGAATTAAACAATTACAAACAAACCAGATGTTTGCAAATCTCCGTTAACATTGAAGACCGCAAAAATGTTTAAATAATTTCTTTGATAATCTTATAAGATTACGTAATTTATTATTTTATTTTCAAAATCAATAGAAATTAATTTTTCATCTACTATACTATAAAATTGCAGTATAGACTTCTAAAAATTTGTTATATACAATGTTAGTTCCAATACATTTGTATCCATGGCAATTGAAAGATTTGCAAATCTGGGGAAATACGAGGTATTCATAATGTCCATTATGGACCTTTTGCAGATAGAGCCTATATAAGCTTTGCTACTTTACTGACAACATCAATTGTGTTCAAGAGTCTTGATACTGAACATCTAGTTATTTTTCAAAGTATATCAATACTAAGTTTTCAATAAACCACTGTGCGAATTTTGTGTAAAAATGATGAGTGCAATGGAAATTGATAAAGTTTTGAACGTACATAATTCTGCGAAAAAAGATAGTTTTGATACGGTACACCACGTAGATGAACCACCGAAAAAAGCAGTAAATACTTACCAGGAATCAAAAATGACGTTCAAGGGTGAATTGGAAAAAAGAGAATTTAGTACATTGCTTACGCCCTCAGAGTCAATGTGCTCCGTTCTGGATATTAAAGGTGAGTTTCTAGTAAAAAAATTAACTGACTTACACTTATGAACAAAAATTAATAGTGCAAAATTCCTAAAACAATTCTAAAAAATAGACGAGTAATATAAATTTTCAAAGTGTTTCGAAAAACCGTGAAGTGATAGAAAAAATTTTGTCATATATTTCATACAAATTTTAGAAATTGCTACTTATGAAATTTCGTTGACAACTTATGTTAGGCACTCCACGTTTTTGTATTAAAATTAATATTTCTCTTAACACTACGAATATTATTTCATTTCATCCAGTTATAACAACTTCTTAATAATTGAAAATTATATTAAATTTTTCAATTCAACCTGCATTCAAAGCGTGTTCTCAAACTCTGACTTATTTTCTGAATTTTTAATATGCAATATCTAAAGAACTTTATAGAATTATTGTATTTTTATCGGTCCTGAATAAGTATGCAAAGTTTCAATCGAACCTGATGTATTAAAGTGAGTTATTCTATAAAGGCCTGTTAAAAAATCACTGTAAGCTCATCTTAGTAAGTAATTGTCGCGGCGCGACAATTTGTGAGACCACCACAGTATTGTGCCCATTACTGCTAATTTCTAGATTTTATTAATTTCGTTAAGACTAAAGAATATTCTCGCCGGCTGCTAATAATCTGAAACACAAAGTCGTTGACTATTTGTTGTGCAAGTACAAATCAAGCAGACGTTAATCGACATAAAAATTCTCTTGAAGTACGTTTTTATTGTAATAAAATTTTCAAGTATCTGAAGAACAGTGATTTTAGCATGAGCTTGTTAAATTTAAATATTTATACGAACATTAAACCATCAAGAGGGTCGATTTTATTTCTCCTAATTTATATATTCACACTTTCAAGGACTAGGATAATCATTTTATATTTTTCTTTTTTACTTATTTGTTTATGGATTTCACAAAATAACTCTAATATGATACAGATTTTCCCAGTGAAAATTGGAAGATTATGAAAGTCTTCATTCGCGTAACCAATTCTTACCATTTCAACAATTATTTCAAATAAAACCAACAAATCGGATATAAATTCAGAACTTTTGACATTTGCTAAGAGAAAAATACAAAATCTAAGCTTTCCTTAGTTTTTTCTCAGTGATATCTGCTTTTTCCACTTGTTTAAGTGCAATGTAGTAGAATGTTAATACTCTAGTCTACGAGAAGATTCTCGAAAACTTTCACAGACAAATTTTCATAAGGCTTTTTTGATCCATTAATGAGATATTTCTACTAAAAATTACCGCCACTCTGTATTTGTTAGAATTGATCCTTTTTGAGATATTTCAATTAAAAAAGGAACAAATTAAGGTTTATTTTAAGAAAGAAACTTTCGGTAATCCTTTCTTGTATAATGACAAGTTCTGCGCACCCAAAACGAGTCAATCAACCGTTTACATTTGAATTTTATACAGTGTTGTCAGATTTATGACATATCCCTCTTTAATTGGAATTATTCTTGTGTTGTCATTAGAATCATTAGAATCGGAGATTTGAGTACCTATGGTTGAAAATTAAATAGCAAGGATAAAATGTATTATTGAAGTGAAAAAGAATATAGTGCTCATTTCGCGGGCTAATCGGAGCTACTGTCCGTCGGTGTCTATATTAGCTACAAAGGGACGTTATAATTCTAGGAAAGTTGTCTGTCTATACGACCAGAGGCGTCTCGTTCCATCGATTAAGGTGCATACATCATGTAAATGTTTGCAATAACAAGGTCGTTTTCACTGAGTTTCTATTAAAGTATATACGCTTAGTACTTAAAACTGAATAAAAGTTTTAACTTTGTCAATCCGGAGCAATCTCTGAAACGGCTGATTCGATTTCTATTGGCATTTTACTGAAAAATAACCCATGATAACTTCAGAGTATTGAAAATAGTTTGGGGTTCTGTACGAGAATTACATATATGAAGTCCGATTTAGTGAACCGATTTTGATTACATTTTCACTTAAATTTTCTTCCCAAAATGATATTAAAATTGACCTTTTCGGATATTTTACGACATGAAAAAAATCGTTACAATAATAATTATAAACTAAAATAATATAGATTTGTCGTCAACTTGTTACAATATATTTTCACAAAAGCAGCGGTTCCGACTCGTAGGTGGTTTTCTAGTAAATGCATTTCATGAGAAAATAGATCAAACATTTATACTCTTATACGAACGTGAAATTTAAATGAACTTCAGGTAAGGGATCTGGCAACACTGGCTGGAAATTCAAATCGTTCGGAAACATTTCCCGTCGACTCGGTACAGGGTGCGCGTGTGGTCCGCGTAAACAGCAGGATTACCCTATCAAATTATAATTGAGGAACAAAGCATGATAATCCATTTCCAATATGTATACGACAACAATTTAACTGAATAAAAAAATTTCAATTCTAATTTATAATATCTGCCCATAATTTCCCAAAAATGTTCTAGGTTCAATGTTTGATCAATTAACGTTTTCACCAGATATTTAAAAAAATAGAAAACACCGAAACTGATCCTACCATATAGAAAAATAATTTTGCAATGTAACAGTTTTTAGAATTCAATGCAAAAATCATTACTGAGAAACACAAAACGAAAGGTATGAGCAAACGGCAAAGCAGAAAAAAATCTAGTATACCTACAATGCAGAATACTTTTCTCGGTTGCCAATGTTCTGAATAATCTGAAAACTAATGAAAATCACCAATTTTCAGAAGCAAATCTCCATTCTCCACGTTTATTACAAAAATTGAAAAAAAATATTTTGTAAGTCCCCCAGTATATTTCCATATATTCGATGAACTATTAATGAGATCTAATGAAATACTTTGGAATTGTAACCTTTACTCTACATTTAGTTAATAATTTATCCCTTGAACATTGTTTTTTTATTATTTCTTGACTAGAAACTAAAAAAGGTAAAAGGTCTCCTAGAGACAAGAGCATTCAATTATTGTGTTCGCATACTGACGAAACCAGTGCGTCCAAATATTACTTTGTTCAAAATCTGACAACACTGTATAAAATTCAAATGCATTTGGCACACAACTAATCGACTCATTTTTGGTGCTCTGAAGTCATCATACAAAACAAAGCTTTCATTGAAAATATTCTTGACGATGTTTTTTAATATGTAACCTGTGGAATTTTCAGAACAAACAGAAACTGCGGAGGAAAATTTGTGTTTTAAACACAAATTGAAAAGAGGAGCTTCCACATTGAAATCAGCTTCAATGACTCCCAGCGAGTCATTTGAAGATAATGAGGTAAGTCGAGATCCACAAAGATATTTGTTAATCTATTATTCTCTACATATTTTTCAATTGTTCAACTATCCGGAACATTATTATAGAATCTTCTTCTAAGATACTACCATGAGGTCAATATATAACATAATTCTTTTCATTTTAATTGTTTAACATTTGTCTTTTAGACTTCTCGAACCAAAAATGAAGTTACCAATTGATATATATGACACTTATCGTTCCTTTTATCATTTTAGTTAAAAATTGGAAATATCGTCTCACCAAGCGCACAAAACATACATAAAGTTTTCAGGGGACTCCCTTGTCTGAAAAACAAGCGGTAGTAAAAAGAATCATACAAAAATGAATTATTCTAACTCACAAAAGAAAACTATATATGTTATAATCTATTCCATTTGGTAACAATAATTTACTGTTGCCATTCCCTATTCTATTCAATTGTAATCGTCAAAGATGATATCAAGTCAAGATCTCCAAAATTTTCTTAATCTGTTATTCTCTACATATTTCCCAATCGTTCAATCATGGAGTCTATATTCATCATTATTCATTTCAATTATTTTTATATGTTTGGACCTTTAGACTTGTTGAATCGAAAGTGAGGTTACCAACGCATATGACAGTTATTTTGCTCGTTCCATTTATAATTTTAGTTCACATCATTTCATTTCAACCAATATGTGGTGATCATTTCATAACAGATTAAAAATCAAAGCTATTTTCAAAATTGCAGTCACACAATATGCTATTATATTCTACTCAATTCGCTAATAGAAATTGGAAATAACGTTCTTTCAAGCGCACATACGTTATTTATGTTTTCAGGGATTCAGGGGACTCCCATTTATGAAATACACATTTATGGCGGTACTAGAAAGAATCATAGAAAAATGAATTTTTAAGTGAGAGTACAAAACTACATAAGTTATAATCTACTCAACTTAGTAAAAATTATTATCTGTTGTCATTTCTCTATTCACTTAAGCATGGAGTTTTGAATCAAGGCATGTTCTTTGGAGATTTGTTCCGAATTACGAGGAAGAATTAGAGACTTTATTGAATTCTGAAATTTAACACACTTTACTTATTGGATACTAATGAATTTTTCATGTAGGTGCTCTTGGGAACCGGAGGTACCACTGTGCCTAGAAGTGAATATGAAAAACTTGATTTCGACAAAATGAAATATACAATTGCTGTGAGGAGGTTATTGAACCTGAAGTTTACTAAGGAGGAACTTGCAACGCACTCACAAACTGGTAGAGAAAGCCCGGCATTTATAGGAGTCAAAGCGAGAAAACCACAGTAAGTATTAAATAAATTAAAAGACAAACAGAAATTACCAACGCGACTGAAAAATACTCAATACTGAAATTAACTCGTAGTACAGTGGTAATAGTTTTAAATTTATTGGGAGTCGAATAATTCAAACTTTAATAAAGTAAATATTTTTCAGATTAGATCCAGTCCGTGTGGGTGACATCAGGCTCCATGTTGCACAGAAATATAATATTGATACCAGCTTCGTCAATAACGCGATCACTGTTGCGCTGGCTGATGCAAGGAAATCCAAAAAACGTAAAATAAAAAAGAATGATAGTGACTGATTGCAATTAATACGATGTAGTCTAGTTGTATTTTAAACATTCATGCTGTTGGTATAACCGTCTTTGTGAATAAAATATTTCCTTCAGTTTTCCATTAATTTTTTCAATTTGTAATTTCCCAAGAACCATCAATTCTACAAATCAAATGAAAGTCTTATTAAAATTTTGTCGTTACTATAATCACTTGAAGAGTCTCTTCAAATAATTAAACACTGATAATTGATCAATGAAGCTTGAACTACGTGATAGTTGATATTCATAATGAATAATAAAATAAAACAAGTTACTATGTTTTAACTATCACTAATTTATTGATGTAAAGAATGACAAAATTTTACATTGGTTGGACCGGTTTCGGACATACGTCCATTATCAACAACAAGCTAATAAAAACTGAATACTTGTACAATACAGGAATTACCATCAATAAAATGCTAGTAGAGATCACAGTAACTTGAGTAATGGTGATTGGTATGTAATTAAGTCTACCTGGTCGTTAAGGAGCTTAACCCTTTCTACCCTAGATGCCTTGAAAATTTCCATCGATTCAAAGAAATTGAGTTTATAAGATTTATCACAGGAATGAAGAATTTTTAGCTGTTGAAGTTCTGGAAACGGATGACATTCATTCAAACCAGAACAGCGTCCTGTTTGACCTATATAAAAGGAATTGCACTCAGAACATGTTAATTGGTATACTCCTGATTTTTCGAATTTATAGGTTTCATCTTTTGTGTTGAGAAGCAGACCTGACACTTTGCTAACTGGTTTGAATGCAATATGAACTCTTTTACTATGAGAGAAAACTCTAGCAACCTGTTTTGACGTCTTTCGTTAGACATAAATTTTTCGGGCTTTTCTCTCTTGGTTTGGGGATATATCATGTTGAATGTGTTGTTGCGTATTTTTTGATTAATTAAACTCTCTATTGCTTTTATATCGAAGTCGTTGTTCTCTGCTATTAACATAATGATGTTAAATTCTGATTTTCGTCCATGTCCGATAAAGGCAAAGAAATCGCTCTGTGAATCATGGATTTGAAGGCTGCTATTTTTTGAGAATGCGGGTGAAATGAATCTATGGGTATGACATTATCCGTGTACGATGGTTTTCTGTAGATATTAATTAATAAACGGTTATTATTCCCCCGGGTAATTGTTAGATCTAAGAAATTGATTTTACTATCGACATCTGTTTCTACTTTGAACTTAATTTTAGGATGAATGATTAATGAAATTCAGGAAGATTTCTAGTTGTCTATTCGTTCCAATGAAACAGGCTAAAATGTCATCAACATATCGATACCAAAATAGAATATGCCTTTTCGTCAAAGGTGACGTCATAATTTTAGTGTTTTCCAAATTAGACATGAAAATTTCAGATAGAAGGGGACTGAGGGTTGAACCCATAGCTAAACCATTATTTTGTGAATATATCTTATTATTGAACTGAAAATAATTTTGCGTCAAGCATAAATCAAACAGAGAAATTAACTCATCTTTACAGACCACGTTGAGATTTCTTGCCTCTAGAATACTAGACATTAAGGGGACACATTCTGTTGCAGGTATATTCGAAAATATATTCTCTAAGTCTAATGATATTAATAAGATAAAAAACACAAGGTTTAACTTTAATCTACACTTTATTTGAAAAAATTCGACGACGTTTCGCTGACACAGCAGCTTTATCAAGAATGAAAAACAGAATGAAGAGTATGATATTATAAATAAATCGTAGAACAATTTGGATGAATAACAGGAAAATCCACACCGAGCCATTGTACAGTTAGTATGAAAGGTAATAAAACTAATTAAACATACTAAGATGTCGTCAACATATCTATACCAATAAAGAAATTTTGAAATGAGTGGATGTGTATGAATTTTCTGTTCAATATTATTCATAAAATCTCTGCTAAAAGTGGACTCAAAGGATTTCCCATGATCATGAGTCCACTTTTAGCAGAGATTTTATGAAAAATATTGAACAGAAAATTCATACACATCCACTCATTTCAAAATTTCTTTATTGGTATAGATATGTTGACGACATCTTAGTATGTTTCATTGAACTACTCGTCAATTAGACTTATTTCTTAATTTCATTAATTCCATCCATTTGAACATTAAATTCACGATAGAAATTGAACAGAACGATTCCATTAATTTTTTGGACTTGAAAATCACTAAACAAAATAATAATCATGTTTTTCGGTCTTTCGTAAACCAACACATACTGATACAATTATACATAACTACTCATTACATCCAATTCAACACAAAGTTGCAGCTTTAAACAGCATGGTACATCGGTTACTCAATTTACATTCATCAGTAGAAGATTATAATAAAGAGTTAAATATCATCAAACAGATAGCCATTAATAATTCATATAATCCGGATATGATAGATCTAATCATTCGTAACAAACTGTATCAGAAAGCAATAAATGAAGTATATCCTATTCATAAAGACAATAAAATATTCAACAGTTTAACATTCTGCGGTTCTGCGAGTACAAATATTAAATCCTTTCTCGTCAAACAAAATCTTAATATAACTTTCAAAACTTCTAATAACTTAGGTAAACATATTAAAAATAATAAATCTCGTGTTGAAAAATCAAGTAAATCAGGAATCTATAAACTCAATTGCGGTTCTTGTGATAAAATTGATATCGGTAGGACCTATAGGAGTTTTGGCATAAGAACATCTGAACATAAACGTAGCTTCGATAAAAATAAATCTGATTCAAATTATTCAAACCACCTAATAAAAGAAAACCATTCATTCAATAATAACTTTGACATATTACATATAAAATCAAAAGTTCAAAATTAGATCTCCTAGAAGCATTAGAAATAAATAGATACAAACATTCGGACAAGCTTTTGAATGAACAGGTAGATGTGAATTATTCACCCCTACTTAACTTGTTTAATTTGTTTTTATTACCTTTCATACTAACTGTACAATGGCTCGGAGTGGATTTTCCTGTTATTCATCCAACTTGTTCTACGATTTGTTTATAACACCATACTCTTCATTCTGTTTGTCATTCTTGATAAAGCTGCTGTGTCAGCTAAACGTCGTCGAATTTTTTCAAATAAAGTGTAGATTAAAGTTAAACCTTGTGTTTTTTATCTCATTTCTATCATGGATCTACATCAAGTAACGGCCTCCACAATTCAAATCTAATGATATTAATTTTGCCGTAGGTGGCATGAGGAAATTATTTATTTGATTCGATAATTCCAATGAATTTTTTATACTTTATTGTGAATGAAAATCTGAAATTGATTTGAATTTGGTATTAAGTTGCTTAGCAAGTAATTGTGTTGTACTATTGGTATATGACACCACTGGACGAATGGGGTTATTTTCTTTATTACCATATAATCTAGGAATTCTAGGATTCATTTTAATCCATCTCCAACACAAATACTTGCTAACCAATTAAATACCAAATTCAAATCAATTTCAGATTTTCATTCAAAATATAGTATAAAAATTCATTAGAATTATCGAATAAAATAAATAATTTCCTCATGCCACCTATTCAGCCCAAAGTCTACTGAAATATAGAGTGAAAGTTCCAAGTGCTGAAAAATCGGAAGCGACTAGAAAAAGTCCTCAAGCAAAAGCAAATACAAGTAAGTACATACTACTCAAATATAACCCAAAGACTACATCTTCAATACAAATCAAAACTCAACTGCGCCGAAATTAAAGATCGAGAATTCAAATTTATTCAAAGAAATCTTTTACTAGTAATCTACCAGTAATAACGATTCTTTTTTAAACCAGAAATAGAAGTTCATTGATTACAAAGTCATCTATGTACCTCACAGACATAAACACAGTTATCTGTAGGTAGGACTAGTTACAAAAAGTCTCAAAAATTAGCTTATAACTACCTTAAATCTATTTAAATAAGTTTTCTATAATTCTTTCAAATTAGTAACAACCATAAATTTGCCATTGAAATAACATTAAAATAAATTTTTTCTGAATAAAATTTGATGTATCTTGATTAACAAAAGATTAAATATTATAAGCAACCCATACTTTAGTTTCCTTTTTCTGGTTATTGTTTGCAATAATTTCAATTTATTCGGTAATTTATTGAATACTTTAATTGCATTATAATAGCTACTTTTCTGCCAACTGTCTTATCTTTCTTTAGTATTGGAATACTTTTAATTCTTACTGGTTGATGTTGCGAAACTGGCTTTAAGATTATCATATAAAGTTATTTTCTTTACAACCTCTAAAATTCTTTTCTGCAAATTTGATGTTAGATCAATTGCATTAGAATAATCCCCACTCCCAGCCAATATTCCATAACTTATAAAACTATTAATATGCATAATAAATCATTCTTAAAACTGCATAATTTAGTATTCTAGCCAGCTTGTAGAACACGAATACTAAGTATTTGGTTTTACTTACTAAGTATTGTACATACACACTTTCCCCATTCCAGATTATAATCAAAGGCAATACCCAGATATTTACAGCTATCTACGCGATTCAGACCTTTGTTATTGATAAGTAGTTTGAATCATAATAATTACCAAAAAACATATATGTTGTGTCACCTAAATTCAATGACAATTTATTTAACGCAAACCAGCAAGCATTATCTTTTAACTCAGTGTTCATTTTTATTTCGATTCATTCCATGTTTTTGCTTCGACTAAGATGACTTTATCATCAGCATAAGAAATAATTTTATCCTTAAACATACCATTAGTATACAGGGATACCAACCGGGACCGTCCGTTAAAAACTTTTTGAGTTCCAATTACAATATCAAGCTGAAATTTTATACGCGACCATAACTAGCGATTTCCAATTGGAGTGAAATATTTTCGAAGTGATACCATTTCCGGTTATACCGGAAGTGGGTCATCACTTTGTTATTTCAAATGGCAATCTACCTTTTTTTATTATACATCTCGAACCGACATTTGAGCAAGGCATAAAATACCCAAGTTGTAGTTTCCTCAGGATCAATATTACGAAAAGCATTATGAATGCGCTCTAGTAACTCTTCTTTACTTCTTACAGGAATAAGATACACTTCACTCTTGATTTTGCGCCATAAATAAAAATCAAGGGAGAACGCGGAGGCCATAAATTTGGTCCTTGATTACCCCACCATCTATCCTCGAACATTTCTGTTAGCTGCCGATCTACAGCTCGTGTTTTATGTGCTGGTGCACCATCCATTTGGTAATAGCAATCACTCAGAATGTTGAGGGGTAATCCATTCAAAAAATTTGCTAATGTTCCTCTTAAAATTTCCAGGTATCTTTATCCATTAAGGTTCTCCTCATAAATGTGATAAGCCAACAAATCATTCATTAAAATTGCAAAAACGTTCACGCTGAATTCATTTTGGAAATCAATAACCTCAATGAAATGCGGATTTTCTATGGCCCAAAAATGTCGATTTCTTCTGTTGGTTATTCCACTTTCATTGAACTTGGCTTCATCAGACCATATAATTTTTTGCAGAATTGTCTCATCTTCTCGAAGCCGAATTAATAAATTTTCACAGAAATTTAGCCGCTTGGGAAGGTCAGTTGGTTTAATTTTTTGTAGTCTGATAAAAGAATAGGGGTGAATGTTATGTTTCTTAAGTATCCTTTGAATGGAAATATAACTCAATCCAATATTCATTGATGTTGACTTAATGGACGCATGTGGATTGGCACGAAAATACTCTAGCGTATTAATTTGATTGTCGTCGTCCTCGATAATATGTTTTCATCTAGTATCTATGTATTTTGTTACTACAAATTGCTTCTAATCCTTCGAAATTTTGTTTTACTCATAGGCGCCAAATTTGGAAAAAGGTTATTGAATTGCCTGCAAATTCTATCCACCACTGTGTGACATTCGCCATGAATTAAAGAGAGATTAAACATATCCTCGTTTGAATAATCAGCCATTTTATTATCAATCTGGTGTTTTTCAAAAATTTTCACTTCAAATTACCAACAATTCTTGTTGAAATATCAAATTCGAATGAACGAAGTGACAAGTACATTAATTTTAGACACCTGTCAGATGAGCGTAGCCAGTTCAGCTACTTGATTCAAATATTTCAAAGCATTCTCTATTAGTTCTTGCAAAATCATCAAAATTCAATATATTCTCAAATTATTTCGGAACTGTAAGAGATGAGTATAGTACATGCTGATTCCATCTGAAATTTGACGCTTCATCTGATGGCGATATAAAAATTGGCACGTGTCATTTGAAAAGATTGAATTATTGCTGTTTGAAAAAGGCCAAATTGAAAAAATCATACAAAACAACGCAATAAACATTTGACATGTGTAGACTGCTTAAAAAATTCATTGATCCTTCTTCTATCCACCCAAGCAAAAATTGTGTCTATAGTGCAAAAGATCTACGAGCTACATTTTTTAAGTGTTCCTCAAAAATCGATTTTATAACAAAAATAATTAAATCTGTCAAAAGTTTTGACAGATAAGTGCCAACAACTTGGGTATTTTATGCCTTGCTCAAATGTCGGTGCTAGATTAAAACTATAGAAGAGAGCAGTATAGCTAGCAAAGGTACAATATACAGTCAAAAGACACAAGTTTTAGCGTATGCAGACGACATAGTTATTGTGACCAGAACAGAAGAACATTTGCTGAATGAATTCAGGAAGTTAGAAACAGCTGCAAGAAGAAAGGGTTCAATGATAAATGAAAATAAAACCAGGTATATGATGGTAGGACAAGAAAATGAAAGGCACTCAAATCTGCAAATAATTAGTAAAGATAGGACATACTGCTTTGAAAAGGTAGAACAGTTCAACTATTTAGGTGTAACATTAACGAGAACAGGGGAGGAGAAAGTAGAAATAAGGAAAGGATAGCTAAAGGAACAAAATGCTTAGGAGGATTATACAGAGTGCTCAGGTCCAAAAATATGTCGAAAAACGCGAAGAAGAAAATTTATCAGAAAATCATCAGGCCTGTGGTAACATACGGTTGCGAACTGTGGAAGTTGAATCAGAAGGAAAAATATACATTAGAAGTTTTCGAGAGAAGAATACTCAGAAGAATATATGGTGGAAAAAAGGTAGAAAATCGTTGGGAAAGGAGAACGAACGCCGAGCTTCAAGAATTGTATGGACAACCCTCAATAACAAATGTGGCTAAAGCACAAAGAATGAGATGGCTTGGCCATGTTTTCCGAGTGGGAGACGATAGAACAACAAGACAAGTTTTGACAAGGGGAATAACGGGAAGAAGAGGCAGGGAAGACCACGCACAGAATGGAGAAAGATATTGAAGAGCTAGGAGTGAAGGACTGGCAGGGAGCAGTTATGAATAAAATGAAATGGAGAAGAGCGTGTAATGAAGCCATGGGCCTACTTAGCCGGTAGAGCTGTTTATATATATATAGATTTTGATATATTTGATGATAATTCTAAAAGAGAAAGTTGGATGCAGAAGGAATTACACGGAAAGCACCCAAAAGAATTGAAGAATGATTATATTGATGATCGCATCAAATAGATGGTTAGTTTCTGGAGAATTGTTTGCTGAAACAGAAGGCTTGGCAATTGCGATCCAGGATCAGGTTGTTTTCACGAGGAATTATAGAAAACACATCATCGAACGAAATATAGATGATTCTTGCCGTAGATGTTTCTGTTCTTCAGAAACAGTTTTTCATATATTATCATCTTGCTCAGTCCTTGCTTCAACAGATTATTTAGAAAGACATAATGCCGTCGGTAATATTATTCATTTTGATCTAGGAATTAAACATGACCTAATTCCCAAAGAAAAAATTTCACAAATATGAACCTGAGATTATTTGTGAAAATGACAAATATAAACTTTATTTTGATAAAACAATTCTTTGCAACAGAGCTGTAAAACACAATAGACCAGATATCATTCTTAATGATAAACAAAATCAAATAACATATATAATTGATATTGCTATACCCGATACACATAATATACAAAATAAATACAATGAAAAAATTTCTAAATATATGATGCTTGGCGACGAGATTAAAAAATGTGGAAAATGAAGAAAATATTTATTCTACCGATTATTATTTCCACAACAGGTGTTATTCCTAGAAATCTTCACAAAAGTATTGAGATTTTGGGTCTGAAGAAAATTTGTTTGAACAGTTACAAAAGATAACAGTCATCAAATCTTGTAATATTCTTGGTAGGTTTCTTTCCGAAAAAATAATGAGATAGAGTCATAGGTTTTCTCTTTAGTTTATACTGCTCAGAATCTCATTTCATATTTTATTTATTTGTTTATATAAATGTAATATAATTAACTGACAATTTTATCATATTTATATTCAGAGCAGTATTCTATTCGATCGTTCACCATTTCACACAAAGGAAACTATTAATGAGTAACATTCAGTGTTACTTGACTAAGGTCCGTACACTGGATTTTTCCGGGGAGAAAGTCTCTGACACTACTCGTTGGTACATTGATATTGTCTGATGATGCTATAGTATGTATATATTCTGGTAGATTGATATATTCTCATAACATTTAACGTTATCCTCATATATGTTTCCAGGATATGTTTTGATTATAATCATTGCCTGGCAATGGTATTAATTACCGGGTGGTGGATTTATATTTTTCATGAAATCGGTTTGATTGCATGAACAGATATATGGGCAACTCGTCGGGGTAGAACCCCTATTATATATATATATATATATATATATATATATATATATATATATATATATATATATATATATATATATATATATATATATATATATATATATATTCTGTACATTCATTCGTCTGAAGAAGCTACGGTGTAGTGAAACGCGTTACGAATCGCAATTATTGAGTAAAATTCCTTAGAACACAGTACTTGTTTTTTATTATAGTTAGTTAATAAGTTGTTTTTCATTCTTAAAAATATATAAAATGCCACTGCTATAAAATCTCTTTTATTTATACAATGGAATCAATTCTTATCAAAATAAATGACTTAAGTCTACTACAATATCATCATATAAATTTTTAAATTATTCAACTAGGGCATTCTATCCGAAAGATATCACAAGTTTAACAATGTAATTTATTTAAAAATGTCGCATGGTTGCCGCTCACTATCGTTTACAAGGAAGTCTATGACTCAATAAATTAATTTTCAGGTGCAGAGAAAGAGTAAAGTATATAGTAAAGGACTTTTTACAAACATTAAAAATAAAATATAAAAAACAATACAAAAAATAATACAAACAATATTACAAAAAATAAAATTGCATTAACAATATTTCATATTCGAATTTTCTTTATTTTACTCATTTCAGTAACCCCATGCAAAAACGAGAAAATGTGTATTGGAATGTGTGTAAAAAATTATAACATATCTAATCTGTACCAATTTGTATGTAATATCTCACTTTTACATTTTCAGAGACTACTACAACAAAAAATAATGGTTAGAAGAAATGCTGAAACATCAGCAAATCAGCCTTCTACTTCTGATAAAAAAAAACAGTAATACTGATTCTACATATTTGGAATCATGCAATCCTACTAGTATTAAAAAACAAATGGATGAATTGAGACCTTAAATTGCACCCACAGAGTTTGAGGAATTTAGGTCTGCTTTGGGAGAAATTGAATTAGGATCTGCAATGAATGTATTCGACGAGTGGAAGGAGACTAAAAAACCTTCGCCTGCTGAGACTCTTCACCAACGTTGGTATTCAAAGCAGCTCCAGTTCGTGAAGTACAGATCGATCCCACAACACCTCCATCTTCTCCCGATATGGCTGAACCAACATCATCAACAGATAAAAATCCCCCTAGCAACCTGAGCCATGATAACTTGACAAATCCAATTCATACAGTAAAAACTGAACCCGAAACGACAATAGGACAATTTGATTCTGACAACTTAGAATCAGTGCAGCTGATTTTCAGGAATTGGCTATCCGACAGACCTTACAACTCCTTGAGTGGAAGTTGAAGCCAAAGCGCCATGTTCTTCTGACGGCTTGGAGCTAAGTCGATAATCGCATCTCCTTCGGAAAATGTCCCACAACGAATTCCTCTAAGAAAAATGGATGAACCAAAAACAAGAGCTTTGAACACTTCAGGCAACTCTGAAATCTATAAGGAACCCATAAAATCGACAGCATCATCTTATCGTCAAAGCTTCTTCCAACTGAAATATATGACATCTTCTAACCCGAAACCATCAACATCAAGTTTAGCTTCTCTTGTCGCCTCGCAAGAAAATACTACATCAACTGCGTCAAAAGCTCTACTATCACAAGAAAGTCTCGGAAGTAAATCAGCTGCCACCAGTTCAGGTAAATGTCTTAGTGCTCTCGATAATTTGAAACTCAAGGGATGAACGAAATATTCCAAATAGTTCAAATGCATTTTGATATTGATTTCATTCAGTATATCGAAGGTATATTTCTCACTTTTGTATCAAGTTAACGATTAATGAAACTTTCATTGAAAATTCTTGAAGATGTTTTTTTTTGTGTAACTCGTGGTATTTTCTAGACAACAGCTTCATCTGATAATCACAGTTTCTACCAACAAAAGTTGAAGAAAGCAGCTATGGCATTAAGATTGGCTTCTCTTGGATGCTCACAAGTATCACCTAATAGTTCGAGTAATAATTCAGGTTCAGGTGAGTACCTTAGTATATTTACCTCTTCCAGACCAAATTAACAACTCCAACGTATTTAGCTTCAATGCATATTATCAATGAAACTCTTACTAGGTTATATTCTAGATAACTCACTACCAACAACTTCGACGACTCCCAGAGAGTCAATTAAATCCGAAAATAAAGAGGTAAGTCAAGATCCACAAAGATATTTGTTAATCTGTTATTCTCTATATATTTTCAATTGTTCAACTATTCGGAATATTATGGATAGAATCTTCTACTAAGAATTTACCATAATATAATTTAACCTGTGGAATTTTCTAGACAACTCAGAACAAACTGTCAGTAATGAAACAGCTTCATCAGAGGATCACACGTGGGACAAACACAAATTGATGAAAGGAGCTATGGCCTTAAAATTAGCGTCAAGTAAGTATTAGTATATTTAACTCTTCCAGACCAAATTAACAACTCCAGCGTATTCGGCTTCAATGCATATTATCAATGAAACTCTATCTGTGTTATTTTCTAGTAACTCAGTACCAACAACTTCGACAACTCCCAGAGAGTCAATTAAATCCGAAAATAAAGAGGTAAGTCAAGATCCACAAAGATATTTGTTAATCTGTTATTCTCTATATTTTTTCAATTGTTCAACTATGCGGAATAATATGGATAGAATCTTCTACTAAGAATTTACCATAATATAATTTAACCTGTGGAATTTTCTAGACAACTCAGAACAAACTGTCAGTAATGAAACAGCTTCATCAGAGGATCACACGTGGGACAAACACAAATTGATGAAAGGAGCTATGGCCTTAAAATTAGCGTCAAGTAAGTATTAGTATATTTACCTCTTCCAGACCAAGTTAACAACTCCAACGTATTCGGCTTCAATGCATATTATCAATGAAACTCTATCTGTGTTATTTTCTACATAACTCAGTACCAACAACTTCGACGACTCCCAGAGAGTCAATTAAATCCGAAAATAAAGAGGTAAGTCAAGATCCACAAAGATATTTGTTAATCTGTTATTCTCTATATATTTTCAATTGTTCAACTATGCGGAATAATATGGATAGAATATTCTACTAAGAATTTACCATAATATAATTTAACCTGTGGAATTTTCTAGACAACTCAGAACAAACTGTCAGTAATGAAACAGCTTCATCAGAGGATCACACGTGGGACAAACACAAATTGATGAAAGGAGCTATGACCTTAAAATTAGCGTCAAGTAAGTATTAGTATATTTACCTCTTCCAGACCAAATTAACAACTCCAACGTATTCGGCTTCAATGCATATTATCAATGAAACTCTATCTGTGTTATTTTCTAGATAACTCAGTACCAACAACTTCGACAACTCCCAGAGAATCAATTAAATCCGAAAATAAAGAGGTAAGTCAAGATCCACAAAGATATTTGTTAATCTATATATTTTCAATTGTTCAACTATTCGGAACATTATGGATAGAATCTTCTACTAAGAATTTACCATAATATAATTCAACCTGTGGATTTTTCTAGACAACTCAGAACAAACTCTCAGTAATGAAACAGCTTCATCAATACATATTATCAATGAAACTATCACTGTCTTATTTTCTAGAACACTCAGTACAAAGTGTCAGTAGTCAAGAATCTTTGGAAGAAATTACTATTTCACCAACATCGTCCTGTATGACTCCCAAGGAGTAATAAATTAAATCAAAGAAACACAACAATTTCAAATTCACATCGAGAAACTCCAAGAAACATCCTAGATCGAAGAAATGCAATAATATTTATACAGAAATAATGAGGTAGATCGAGATCCACAAAGATGTTTGTTAATCTGTTATTGTCTACATATTTTTCAATTGTTCAAAAATCCGGAACATCACTTATAGAATCTTATTCTAAAATACTACCATGAGGTCTATATTTATCATTATTCATTTTATTTTAATTGTTTAACATTTGTTTGATCTTTTAAACTTGTTGAATCAAAAGTGAGATTGCCAACAGACATATATGACAGTTATTAGATCTTTCCTTTTATCATTTTAGTTAAAAATTGAAAATAACGTTTTATCATAAGCACATAACAGATGAAGATTTTTTTAATATGTAACCAGTAAAATTTTCTAGACTACTCTGAACAAACAGAAACAGAGGAGGATTACATGTGGTAAAAACACAAATTGAAGAAAGGAGCTATAGCGTTAAGATTAGCTTCAGGTGAGTATCTTAGTATATTTACCTCATCCAGACCAAATTAACAACTGCAATGTATTCGTCTTCAATGCATATTATCAATGTAACTATCACTGTGTTATTTTCTAGATAACTCAGTACAAAGTGGCAATAGTCAAGAATCTTTGGATGTCAGTACTGTTTCACCAACAGCTTTTATGACTCCCTGAGAGCGATCAATTAAATCTAAGAAATTCAGGCGCACATCGAGAAACTCCAAGAAAGAATGCAATGATATTTATACAGAAGATGATGAGGTAAGTCGAGATCCAGAAAGATAATTGTCAATTTGTTATTCTCTACATATTTCTCAATTGTTTAACAATTCGGAATATTATTTATAGAATCTTCTTCTAAGATACTACCATGAGGTCTATATTTATCATTATTCATTTTATTTTAATTGTTCAACATTTGTTTGATCTTTTAAACTTGTTGAATCAAAAGTGAAATTACAAACAGATATATATGACACTTATTAGATCTTTCCTTTCATCATTTTAGTTAAAAATTGGAAATAACGTTTTATCATAAGCCCATAACAAATGAAGATGTTTTTTTTAATATGTAATCAGTGGAATTTTCTAGACAACTCAGAACAAACAGAAACAGAGAAGGATCCCATGTGGTACAAACACAAATTAAAGAAAGGAGCTACAGCGTTGAGATTAGCTTCAATGACTCCCAAAGAGTCTAAAGATATGTAACCTGTGGAATTTTCAGAACAAAGAGAAACAGCGGAGGAAAATTTGTGGTATAAACACAAATTAAAAAGAGGAGCTACAGCGTTGAGATTAGCTTCATTGACTCCCAGAGAGTCATCTGAAGATACCGAGGTGAGTCGAGATCCTCAAAGATATTTTTTAATCTGTTATTCTCTACATATTTCTCTATTGTTCAACATTCCGGAACATTATTTATAGAATCTACTAAGATACTACCTTAATATAATTTAACCTGTGGAATTTTCTAGACAACTCAGAACAAACTCTCAACAATGAAACAGCTACATCGGATGATCCCATGTGGTACAAACACAAATTAAAGAAAGGAGCTACAGCGTTGAGATTAGCTTCAATGACTCCCAGAGAGTCTAAAGATATGTAACCTGTGGAATTTTCAGAACAAAGAGAAGCAGCGGAGGAAAATTTGTGGTATAAACACAAATTAAAAGAGGAGCTACACTGTTAAGATTAGCTTCATTGACTCCCAGAGAGTCATCTGAAGATACCGAGGTGAGTCGAGATCCTCAAAGATATTTTTTAATCTGTTATTCTCTACATATTTCTCTATTGTTCAACATTCCGGAACATTATTTATAGAATCTACTAAGATACTACCTTAATATAATTTAACCTGTGGAATTTTCTAGACAACTCAGAACAAACTCTCAACAATGAAACAGCTACATCGGATGATCCCATGTGGTACAAACACAAATTAAAGAAAGGAGCTACAGCGTTGAGATTAGCTTCAATGACTCCCAGAGAGTCTAAAGATATGTAACCTGTGGAATTTTCAGAACAAAGAGAAGCAGCGGAGGAAAATTTGTGGTATAAACACAAATTAAAAAGAGGAGCTACACTGTTAAGATTAGCTTCATTGACTCCCAGAGAGTCATCTGAAGATACCGAGGTGAGTCGAGATCCTCAAAGATATTTTTTAATCTGTTATTCTCTACATATTTCTCTATTGTTCAACATTCCGGAACATTATTTATAGAATCTACTAAGATACTACCTTAATATAATTTAACCTGTGGAATTTTCTAGACAACTCAGAACAAACTCTCAACAACGAAACAGCTACATCGGATGATCCCATGTGGTACAAACACAAATTAAAAAGAGGAGCTACAGTGTTGAGATTAGCTTCAATGACTCCCAGAGAGTCTAAAGATATGTAACCTGTGGAATTTTCAGAACAAAGAGAAACAGCGGAGGAAAATTTGTGGTATAAACACAATTTAAAAAGAGGAGCTACCCCGTTAAGATTAGCTTCAATGACTCCCAGAGAGTCATCTGAAGATACCGAGGTAAGTCGAGATCCACAAAGAAATTTGTTAATCTGTTATTCTCTACATATTTCTCTATTGTTCAACATTCCGGAACATTATTTATAGAATCTACTAAGATAGTACCTTAATATAATTTAACCTGTGGAATTTTCTAGACAACTCAGAACAAACTCTCAACAATGAAACAGCTACATCGGATGATCCCATGTGGTACAAACACAAATTAAAGAAAGTAGCTATAGCTTTAAGATTGGCTTCAATGACTCCCAGAGAGTCTAAAGATATGTAACCTGTGGAATTTTCAGAACAAAGAGAAACAGCGGAGGAAAATTTGTGGTATAAACACAAATTAAAAAGAGGAGCTACAGCGTTGAGATTAGCTTCAATGACTCCCAGACAGTCATGTGAAGATACCGAGGTAAGTCGAGATCCTCAAAGATATTTGTTAATCTTTTATTCTCTACATATTTCTCTATTGTTCAACATTCCGGAACATTATTTATAGAATCTACTAAGATACTACCTTAATATAATTTAACCTGTGGAATTTTCTAGACAACTCAGAACAAACTCTCAACAATGAAACAGCTACATCGGATGATCCCATGTGGTACAAACACAAATTAAAGAAAGGAGCTACAGCGTTGAGATTAGCTTCAATGACTCCCAGAGAGTCTAAAGATATGTAACCTGTGGAATTTTCAGAACAAAGAGAAGCAGCGGAGGAAAATTTGTGGTATAAACACAAATTAAAAAGAGGAGCTACACTGTTAAGATTAGCTTCATTGACTCCCAGAGAGTCATCTGAAGATACCGAGGTGAGTCGAGATCCTCAAAGATATTTTTTAATCTGTTATTCTCTACATATTTCTCTATTGTTCAACATTCCGGAACATTATTTATAGAATCTACTAAGATACTACCTTAATATAATTTAACCTGTGGAATTTTCTAGACAACTCAGAACAAACTCTCAACAATGAAACAGCTACATCGGATGATCCCATGTGGTACAAACACAAATTAAAGAAAGGAGCTACAGCGTTGAGATTAGCTTCAATGACTCCCAAAGAGTCTAAAGATATGTAACCTGTGGAATTTTCAGAACAAAGAGAAGCAGCGGAGGAAAATTTGTGGTATAAACACAAATTAAAAAGAGGAGCTACACTGTTAAGATTAGCTTCATTGACTCCCAGAGAGTCATCTGAAGATACCGAGGTGAGTCGAGATCCTCAAAGATATTTTTTAATCTGTTATTCTCTACATATTTCTCTATTGTTCAACATTCCGGAACATTATTTATAGAATCTACTAAGATACTACCTTAATATAATTTAACCTGTGGAATTTTCTAGACAACTCAGAACAAACTCTCAACAACGAAACAGCTACATCGGATGATCCCATGTGGTACAAACACAAATTAAAAAGAGGAGCTACAGTGTTGAGATTAGCTTCAATGACTCCCAGAGAGTCTAAAGATATGTAACCTGTGGAATTTTCAGAACAAAGAGAAACAGCGGAGGAAAATTTGTGGTATAAACACAATTTAAAAAGAGGAGCTACACTGTTAAGATTAGCTTCATTGACTCCCAGAGAGTCATCTGAAGATACCGAGGTAAGTCGAGATCCACAAAGAAATTTGTTAATCTGTTATTCTCTACATATTTTTCAATTGTTTAACAATTCGGAACATTATTTATAGAATCTACTAAGATAGTACCTTAATATAATTTAACCTGTGGAATTTTCTAGACAACTCAGAACAAACTCTCAACAATGAAACAGCTATATCGGATGATCCCATGTGGTACAAACACAAATTAAAGAAAGGAGCTACAGCGTTGAGATTAGCTTCAATGACTCCCAGAGAGTCTAAAGATATGTAACCTGTGGAATTTTCAGAACAAAGAGAAGCAGCGGAGGAAAATTTGTGGTATAAACACAAATTAAAAAGAGGAGCTACACTGTTAAGATTAGCTTCATTGACTCCCAGAGAGTCATCTGAAGATACCGAGGTAAGTCGAGTACCTCAAAGATATTTTTAATCTGTTATTCTCTACATATTTCTCTATTGTTCAACATTCCGGAACATTATTTATAGAATCTACTAAGATACTACCTTAATATAATTTAACCTGTGGAATTTTCTAGACAACTCAGAAATAACTCTCAACAATGAAACAGCTACATCGGATGATCCCATGTGGTACAAACACAAATTGAAGAAAGGAGCTACAGTGTTGAGATTAGCTTCAATGACTCCCAGAGAGTCTAAAGATATGTAACCTGTGGAATTTTCAGAACAAAGAGAAACAGCGGAGGAAAATTTGTGGTATAAACACAAATTAAAAAGAGGAGCTACACTGTTAAGATTAGCTTCATTGACTCCCAGAGAGTCATCTGAAGATACCGAGGTAAGTCGAGATCCACAAAGATATTTGTTAATCTGTTATTCTCTACATATTTCTCTATTGTTCAACAATCCGTAACATTATTTATGGAATCTACTAAGATAGTACCTTAATATAATTTAACCTGTGGAATTTTCTAGACAATTCAGAACAAACTCTCAGCAATGAAACAGCTTCATCGGAAGATCCCATGTGATACAAACACAAATTAAAGAAAGGAGCTACAGTGTTGAGATTAGCTTCAATGACTCCCAGAGAGTCTAAAGATATGTAACCTGTGGAATTTTCAGAACAAAGAGAAACAGCGGAGGAAAATTTGTGGTATAAACACAAATTAAAAAGAGGAGCTACACTGTTAAGATTAGCTTCATTGACTCCCAGAGAGTCTAAAGATATGTAACCTGTGGAATTTTCAGAACAAAGAGAAACAGCGGAGGAAAATTTGTGGTATAAACACAAATTAAAAAGAGGAGCTACAGCGTTGAGATTAGCTTCAATGACTCCCAGAGAGTCTAAAGATATGTAACCTGTGGAATTTTCAGAACAAAGAGAAACAGCGGAGGAAAATTTGTGGTATAAACACAAATTAAAAAGAGGAGCTACAGCGTTGAGATTAGCTTCAATGACTCCCAGAGAGTCTAAAGATATGTAACCTGTGGAATTTTCAGAACAAAGAGAAACAGCGGAGGAAAATTTGTGGTATAAACACAAATTAAAAAGAGGAGCTACAGCGTTGAGATTAGCTTCAATGACTCCCAGAGAGTCTAAAGATATGTAACCTGTGGAATTTTCAGAACAAAGAGAAACAGCGGAGGAAAATTTGTGGTATAAACACAAATTAAAAAGAGGAGCTACAGCGTTGAGATTAGCTTCAATGACTCCCAGAGAGTCTAAAGATATGTAACCTGTGGAATTTTCAGAACAAAGAGAAACAGCGGAGGAAAATTTGTGGTATAAACACAAATTAAAAAGAGGAGCTACCCCGTTAAGATTAGCTTCAATGACTCCCAGAGAGTCATCTGAAGATACGGAGGTAAGTCGAGATCCACAAAGATATTTGTTAATCTGTTATTCTCTACATATTTCTCTATTGTTCAACATTCCGGAACATTATTTATAGAATCTACTAAGATAGTACCTTAATATAATTTAACCTGTGGAATTTCCTAGACAACTCAGAACAAACTCTCAGCAATGAAACAGCTTCATCGGAGGATCCCATGTGGTACAAACACAAGTTAAAGAAAGTAGCTATAGCTTTAAGATTGGCTTCAATGACTCCCAGAGAGTCTAAAGATATGTAACCTGTGGAATTTTCAGAACAAAGAGAAGCAGCGGAGGAAAATTTGTGGTATAAACACAAATTAAAAAGAGGTGCTACAGCGTTGAGATTAGCTTCAATGACTCCCAGAGAGTCATCTGAAGATACCGAGGTAAGTCGAGATCCACAAAGATATTTGTTAATCTGTTATTCTCTACATATTTCTCTATTGTTCAACATTCCGGAACATTATTTATAGAATCTACTAAGATAGTACCTTAATATAATTTAACCTGTGGAATTTCCTAGACAACTCAGAACAAACTCTCAGCAATGAAACAGCTTCATCGGAGGATCCCATGTGGTACAAACACAAGTTAAAGAAAGTAGCTATAGCTTTAAGATTGGCTTCAATGACTCCCAGAGAGTCTAAAGATATGTAACCTGTGGAATTTTCAGAACAAAGAGAAACAGCGGAGGAAAATTTGTGGTATAAACACAAATTAAAAAGAGGAGCTACAGCGTTGAGATTAGCTTCAATGACTCCCAGAGAGTCATCTGAAGATACCGAGGTAAGTCGAGATCCACAAAGATATTTGTTAATCTGTTATTCTCTACATATTTCTCTATTGTTCAACATTCCGGAACATTATTTATGGAATCTACTAAGATACTACCTTAATATAATTTAACCTGTGGAATTTTCTAGACAACTCAGAACAAACTCTCAACAATGAAACAGCTACATCGGATGATCCCATGTGGTACAAACACAAATTAAAGAAAGGAGCTACAGCGTTGAGATTAGCTTCAATGACTCCCAAAGAGTCTAAAGATATGTAACCTGTGGAATTTTCAGAACAAAGAGAAACAGCGGAGGAAAATTTGTGGTATAAACACAAATTAAAAAGAGGAGCTACAGCGTTGAGATTAGCTTCAATGACTCCCAGACAGTCATGTGAAGATACCGAGGTAAGTCGAGATCCTCAAAGATATTTGTTAATCTGTTATTCTCTACATATTTCTCTATTGTTCAACATTCCGGAACATTATTTATAGAATCTACTAAGATACTACCTTAATATAATTTAACCTGTGGAATTTTCTAGACAACTCAGAACAAACTCTCAACAATGAAACAGCTACATCGGATGATCCCATGTGGTACAAACACAAATTAAAGAAAGGAGCTACAGCGTTGAGATTAGCTTCAATGACTCCCAAAGAGTCTAAAGATATGTAACCTGTGGAATTTTCAGAACAAAGAGAAACAGCGGAGGAAAATTTGTGGTATAAACACAAATTAAAAAGAGGAGCTACAGCGTTGAGATTAGCTTCAATGACTCCCAGACAGTCATGTGAAGATACCGAGGTAAGTCGAGATCCTCAAAGATATTTGTTAATCTGTTATTCTCTACATATTTCTCTATTGTTCAACATTCCGGAACATTATTTATAGAATCTACTAAGATACTACCTTAATATAATTTAACCTGTGGAATTTTCTAGACAACTCAGAACAAACTCTCAACAATGAAACAGCTACATCGGATGATCCCATGTGGTACAAACACAAATTAAAGAAAGGAGCTACAGCGTTGAGATTAGCTTCAATGACTCCCAAAGAGTCTAAAGATATGTAACCTGTGGAATTTTCAGAACAAAGAGAAACAGCGGAGGAAAATTTGTGGTATAAACACAAATTAAAAAGAGGAGCTACAGCGTTGAGATTAGCTTCAATGACTCCCAGACAGTCATCTGAAGATACCGAGGTAAGTCGAGATCCACAAAGATATTTGTTAATCTGTTATTCTCTACATATTTCTCTATTGTTCAACATTCCGGAACATTATTTATAGAATCTACTAAGATACTACCTTAATATAATTTAACCTGTGGAATTTTCTAGACAACTCAGAACAAACTCTCAACAATGAAACAGCTACATCGGATGATCCCATGTGGTACAAACACAAATTAAAGAAAGGAGCTACAGCGTTGAGATTAGCTTCAATGACTCCCAAAAAGTCTAAAGATATGTAACCTGTGGAATTTTCAGAACAAAGAGAAACAGCGGAGGAAAATTTGTGGTATAAACACAATTTAAAAAGAGCAGCTACCCCGTTAAGATTAGCTTCAATGACTCCCAGACAGTCATGTGAAGATACCGAGGTAAGTCGAGATCCTCAAAGATATTTGTTAATCTGTTATTCTCTACATATTTCTCTATTGTTCAACATTCCGGAACATTATTTATAGAATCTACTAAGATACTACCTTAATATAATTTAACCTGTGGAACTTTCTAGACAACTCAGAACAAACTCTCAACAATGAAACAGCTACATCAGATGATCCCATGTGGTACAAACACAAATTGAAGAAAGGAGCTACAGCGTTGAGATTAGCTTCAATGACTCCCAGAGAGTCTGAAGATATGTAACCTGTGGAATTTTCAGAACAAAGAGAAGCAGCGGAGGAAAATTTGTGGTATAAACACAAATTAAAAAGACGAGCTACACTGTTAAGATTAGCTTCATTGACTCCCAGAGAGTCATCTGAAGATACCGAGGTAAGTCTAGATCCACAAAGATATTTGTTAATCTGTTATTCTCTACATATTTCTCTATTGTTCAACATTCCGGAACATTATTTATAGAATCTACTAAGATACTTCCTTAATATAATTTAACCTGTGGAATTTTCTAGACAACTCAGAACAAACTCTCAACAATGAAACAGCTACATCGGATGATCCCATGTGGTACAAACACAAATTAAAGAAAGGAGCTACAGCGTTGAGATTAGCTTCAATGACTCCCAAAGAGTCTAAAGATATGTAACCTGTGGAATTTTCAGAACAAAGGGAAACAGCGGAGGAAAATTTGTGGTATAAACACAATTTAAAAAGAGGAGCTACCCCGTTAAGATTAGCTTCAATGACTCCCAGACAGTCATGTGAAGATACCGAGGTAAGTCGAGATCCTCAAAGATATTTGTTAATCTGTTATTCTCTACATATTTCTCTATTGTTCAACATTCCGGAACATTATTTATAGAATCTACTAAGATACTACCTTAATATAATTTAACCTGTGGAATTTTCTAGACAACTCAGAACAAACTCTCAACAATGAAACAGCTACATCGGATGATCCCATGTGGTACAAACACAAATTGAAGAAAGGAGCTACAGTGTTGACATTAGCTTCAATGACTCCCAGAGAGTCATCTGAAGATACCGAGGTAAGTCGAGATCCTCAAAGATATTTGTTAATCTGTTATTCTCTACATATTTCTCTATTGTTCAACATTCCGGAACATTATTTATAGAATCTACTAAGATACTACCTTAATATAATTCAACCTGTGGAATTTTCTAGACAACTCAGAACAAACTCTCAACAATGAAACAGCTACATCAGATGATCCCATGTGGTACACACACAAATTAAAGAAAGGAGCTACAGCGTTGAGATTAGCTTCAATGACTCCCAGAGAGTCTGAAGATATGTAACCTGTGGAATTTTCAGAACAAAGAGAAGCAGCGGAGGAAAATTTGTGGTATAAACACAAATTAAAAAGACGAGCTACACTGTTAAGATTAGCTTCATTGACTCCCAGAGAGTCATCTGAAGATACCGAGGTAAGTCTAGATCCACAAAGATATTTGTTAATCTGTTATTCTCTACATATTTCTCTTTGTTCAACATTCCGGAACATTATTTATAGAATCTACTAAGATACTACCTTAATATAATTTAACCTGCGGAATTTTCTAGACAACTCAGAACAAACTCTCAACAATGAAACAGCTACATCGGAGGATCACATGTGGTACAAACACAAAATGATGAAAGGAGCTATAGCGTTAAGATTAGCTTCAGGTGAGTATCTTAGTATATTTACCTCTTCCAGACCAAATTAACAACTCCAACATATTCAGCTTCAATGTATATTATCAATGAAACTCTGTGTTATTTTCTAGATAACTCAGTACCAACAACTTAGACGACTCCCAGAGAGACAATTAAATCCAAAAATAAAGAGGTAAGTCGAGATCCACAAAGATATTTGTTAATCTGTTATTCTCTATATATTTCTCTTTGTTCAACATTCCGGAACATTATTTATAGAATCTACTAAGATACTACCTTAATATAATTTAACCTGCGGAATTTTCTAGACAACTCAGAACAAACTCTCAACAATGAAACAGCTACATCGGAGGATCACATGTGGTACAAACACAAAATGATGAAAGGAGCTATAGCGTTAAGATTAGCTTCAGGTGAGTATCTTAGTATATTTACCTCTTCCAGACCAAATTAACAACTCCAACATATTCAGCTTCAATGTATATTATCAATGAAACTCTGTGTTATTTTCTAGATAACTCAGTACCAACAACTTAGACGACTCCCAGAGAGACAATTAAATCCAAAAATAAAGAGGTAAGTCGAGATCCACAAAGATATTTGTTAATCTGTTATTCTCTACATATTTCTCTTTGTTCAACATTCCGGAACATTATTTATAGAATCTACTAAGATACTACCTTAATATAATTTAACCTGCGGAATTTTCTAGACAACTCAGAACAAACTCTCAACAATGAAACAGCTACATCGGAGGATCACATGTGGTACAAACACAAAATGATGAAAGGAGCTATAGCGTTAAGATTAGCTTCAGGTGAGTATCTTAGTATATTTACCTCTTCCAGACCAAATTAACAACTCCAACATATTCAGCTTCAATGTATATTATCAATGAAACTCTGTGTTATTTTCTAGATAACTCAGTACCAACAACTTAGACGACTCCCAGAGAGACAATTAAATCCAAAAATAAAGAGGTAAGTCGAGATCCACAAAGATATTTGTTAATCTGTTATTCTCTATATATTTTCAATTGTTCAACTATTCGAAACATTATTATAGAATCTTTTTCTAAGATATTACCATGAGGTCTATATTTGTCATTATTCATTTCATTTTAATTGTTTAACATTTGTTTGATCATTTTAACTTGTTGAATCAAAAGTGAGATTACCAACAGACATAAATGACAGTTATTAGATCTTTCCTTCTATCAATTTAGTTAAAAATTGGAAATAACGTTTTATCATGAGCACATAACAGATGAAGATGTTTTTTTTAAATGTAACCTGTGGAACTTTCTAGACAACTCAGAACAAACAGAAACAGAGAAGGATCCCACGTGGTACAAACACAAATTGAAGAAAGGAGCTACAGTGTTGAGATTAGCTTCAATGACTCCCAGAGAGTCTAAAGGTATGTAACCTGTGGAATTTTCAGAACAAAGAGAAACAGCGGAGGAAAATTTGTCGTATAAACACAAATTAAAAAGAGGAGCTACAGCGTTGAGATTAGCTTCAATGACTCCCAGACAGTCATGTGAAGATACCGAGGTAAGTCGAGATCCTCAAAGATATTTGTTAATCTGTTATTCTCTACATATTTCTCTATTGTTCAACATTCCGGAACATTATTTATAGAATCTACTAAGATACTACCTTAATATAATTTAACCTGTGGAATTTTCTAGACAACTCAGAACAAACTCTCAACAATGAAACAGCTACATCAGATGATCCCATGTGGTACACACACAAATTAAAGAAAGGAGCTACAGCGTTGAGATTAGCTTCAATGACTCCCAGAGAGTCTGAAGATATGTAACCTGTGGAATTTTCAGAACAAAGAGAAGCAGCGGAGGAAAATTTGTGGTATAAACACAAATTAAAAAGACGAGCTACACTGTTAAGATTAGCTTCATTGACTCCCAGAGAGTCATCTGAAGATACCGAGGTAAGTCTAGATCCACAAAGATATTTGTTAATCTGTTATTCTCTACATATTTCTCTTTGTTCAACATTCCGGAACATTATTTATAGAATCTACTAAGATACTACCTTAATATAATTTAACCTGCGGAATTTTCTAGACAACTCAGAACAAACTCTCAACAATGAAACAGCTACATCGGAGGATCACATGTGGTACAAACACAAATTGAAGAAAGGAGCTACAGTGTTGACATTAGCTTCATTGACTCCCAGAGAGTCATCTGAAGATACCGAGGTAAGTCTAGATCCACAAAGATATTTGTTAATCTGTTATTCTCTACATATTTCTCTTTGTTCAACATTCCGGAACATTATTTATAGAATCTACTAAGATACTACCTTAATATAATTTAACCTGCGGAATTTTCTAGACAACTCAGAACAAACTCTCAACAATGAAACTGCTACATCGGAGGATCACATGTGGTACAAACACAAAATGATGAAAGGAGCTATAGCGTTAAGATTAGCTTCAGGTGAGTATCTTAGTATATTTACCTCTTCCAGACCAAATTAACAACTCCAACATATTCAGCTTCAATGTATATTATCAATGAAACTCTGTGTTATTTTCTAGATAACTCAGTACCAACAACTTAGACGACTCCCAGAGAGACAATTAAATCCAAAAATAAAGAGGTAAGTCGAGATCCACAAAGATATTTGTTAATCTGTTATTCTCTACATATTTCTCTTTGTTCAACATTCCGGAACATTATTTATAGAATCTACTAAGATACTACCTTAATATAATTTAACCTGCGGAATTTTCTAGACAACTCAGAACAAACTCTCAACAATGAAACAGCTACATCGGAGGATCACATGTGGTACAAACACAAAATGATGAAAGGAGCTATAGCGTTAAGATTAGCTTCAGGTGAGTATCTTAGTATATTTACCTCTTCCAGACCAAATTAACAACTCCAACATATTCAGCTTCAATGTATATTATCAATGAAACTCTGTGTTATTTTCTAGATAACTCAGTACCAACAACTTAGACGACTCCCAGAGAGACAATTAAATCCAAAAATAAAGAGGTAAGTCGAGATCCACAAAGATATTTGTTAATCTGTTATTCTCTATATATTTTCAATTGTTCAACTATTCGAAACATTATTATAGAATCTTTTCTAAGATATTACCATGAGGTCTATATTTGTCATTATTCATTTCATTTTAATTGTTTAACATTTGTTTGATCATTTTAACTTGTTGAATCAAAAGTGAGATTACCAACAGACATAAATGACAGTTATTAGATCTTTCCTTCTATCAATTTAGTTAAAAATTGGAAATAACGTTTTATCATGAGCACATAACAGATGAAGATGTTTTTTTTAAATGTAACCTGTGGAACTTTCTAGACAACTCAGAACAAACAGAAACAGAGAAGGATCCCACGTGGTACAAACACAAATTGAAGAAAGGAGCTACAGTGTTGAGATTAGCTTCAATGACTCCCAGAGAGTCTAAAGGTATGTAACCTGTGGAATTTTCAGAACAAAGAGAAACAGCGGAGGAAAATTTGTCGTATAAACACAAATTAAAAGAGGAGCTACAGCGTTGAGATTAGCTTCAATGACTCCCAGACAGTCATGTGAAGATACCGAGGTAAGTCGAGATCCTCAAAGATATTTGTTAATCTGTTATTCTCTACATATTTCTCTATTGTTCAACATTCCGGAACATTATTTATAGAATCTACTAAGATACTACCTTAATATAATTTAACCTGTGGAATTTTCTAGACAACTCAGAACAAACTCTCAACAATGAAACAGCTACATCAGATGATCCCATGTGGTACACACACAAATTAAAGAAAGGAGCTACAGCGTTGAGATTAGCTTCAATGACTCCCAGAGAGTCTGAAGATATGTAACCTGTGGAATTTTCAGAACAAAGAGAAGCAGCGGAGGAAAATTTGTGGTATAAACACAAATTAAAAAGACGAGCTACACTGTTAAGATTAGCTTCATTGACTCCCAGAGAGTCATCTGAAGATACCGAGGTAAGTCTAGATCCACAAAGATATTTGTTAATCTGTTATTCTCTACATATTTCTCTTTGTTCAACATTCCGGAACATTATTTATAGAATCTACTAAGATACTACCTTAATATAATTTAACCTGTGGAATTTTCTAGACAACTCAGAACAAACTCTCAACAATGAAACAGCTACATCGGATGATCCCATGTGGTACAAACACAAATTGAAGAAAGGAGCTACAGTGTTGACATTAGCTTCAATGACTCCCAGAGAGTCATCTGAAGATACCGAGGTAAGTCGAGATCCTCAAAGATATTTGTTAATCTGTTATTCTCTACATATTTCTCTATTGTTCAACATTCCGGAACATTATTTATAGAATCTACTAAGATACTACCTTAATATAATTCAACCTGTGGAATTTTCTAGACAACTCAGAACAAACTCTCAACAATGAAACAGCTACATCAGATGATCCCATGTGGTACACACACAAATTAAAGAAAGGAGCTACAGCGTTGAGATTAGCTTCAATGACTCCCAGAGAGTCTGAAGATATGTAACCTGTGGAATTTTCAGAACAAAGAGAAGCAGCGGAGGAAAATTTGTGGTACAAACACAAATTAAAAAGACGAGCTACACTGTTAAGATTAGCTTCATTGACTCCCAGAGAGTCATCTGAAGATACCGAGGTAAGTCTAGATCCACAAAGATATTTGTTAATCTGTTATTCTCTACATATTTCTCTTTGTTCAACATTCCGGAACATTATTTATAGAATCTACTAAGATACTACCTTAATATAATTTAACCTGCGGAATTTTCTAGACAACTCAGAACAAACTCTCAACAATGAAACAGCTACATCGGAGGATCACATGTGGTACAAACACAAAATGATGAAAGGAGCTATAGCGTTAAGATTAGCTTCAGGTGAGTATCTTAGTATATTTACCTCTTCCAGACCAAATTAACAACTCCAACATATTCAGCTTCAATGTATATTATCAATGAAACTCTGTGTTATTTTCTAGATAACTCAGTACCAACAACTTAGACGACTCCCAGAGAGACAATTAAATCCAAAAATAAAGAGGTAAGTCGAGATCCACAAAGATATTTGTTAATCTGTTATTCTCTACATATTTCTCTTTGTTCAACATTCCGAACATTATTTATAGAATCTACTAAGATACTACCTTAATATAATTTAACCTGCGGAATTTTCTAGACAACTCAGAACAAACTCTCAACAATGAAACAGCTACATCGGAGGATCACATGTGGTACAAACACAAAATGATGAAAGGAGCTATAGCGTTAAGATTAGCTTCAGGTGAGTATCTTAGTATATTTACCTCTTCCAGACCAAATTAACAACTCCAACATATTCAGCTTCAATGTATATTATCAATGAAACTCTGTGTTATTTTCTAGATAACTCAGTACCAACAACAGACGACTCCCAGAGAGACAATTAAATCCAAAAATAAAGAGGTAAGTCGAGATCCACAAAGATATTTGTTAATCTGTTATTCTCTATATATTTTCAATTGTTCAACTATTCGAAACATTATTATAGAATCTTTTTCTAAGATATTACCATGAGGTCTATATTTGTCATTATTCATTTCATTTTAATTGTTTAACATTTGTTTGATCATTTTAACTTGTTGAATCAAAAGTGAGATTACCAACAGACATAAATGACAGTTATTAGATCTTTCCTTCTATCAATTTAGTTAAAAATTGGAAATAACGTTTTATCATGAGCACATAACAGATGAAGATGTTTTTTAAATGTAACCTGTGGAACTTTCTAGACAACTCAGAACAAACAGAAACAGAGAAGGATCCCGTGGTACAAACACAAATTGAAGAAAGGAGCTACAGTGTTGAGATTAGCTTCAATGACTCCCAGAGAGTCTAAAGGTATGTAACCTGTGGAATTTTCAGAACAAAGAGAAACAGCGGAGGAAAATTTGTCGTATAAACACAAATTAAAAAGAGGAGCTACAGCGTTGAGATTAGCTTCAATGACTCCCAGACAGTCATGTGAAGATACCGAGGTAAGTCGAGATCCTCAAAGATATTTGTTAATCTGTTATTCTCTACATATTTCTCTATTGTTCAACATTCCGGAACATTATTTATAGAATCTACTAAGATACTACCTTAATATAATTTAACCTGTGGAATTTTCTAGACAACTCAGAACAAACTCTCAACAATGAAACAGCTACATCGGATGATCCCATGTGGTACAAACACAAATTAAAGAAAGGAGCTACAGCGTTGAGATTAGCTTCAATGACTCCCAGAGAGTCTGAAGATATGTAACCTGTGGAATTTTCAGAACAAAGAGAAGCAGCGGAGGAAAATTTGTGGTATAAACACAAATTAAAAAGACGAGCTACACTGTTAAGATTAGCTTCATTGACTCCCAGAGAGTCATCTGAAGATACCGAGGTAAGTCTAGATCCACAAAGATATTTGTTAATCTGTTATTCTCTACATATTTCTCTTTGTTCAACATTCCGGAACATTATTTATAGAATCTACTAAGATACTACCTTAATATAATTTAACCTGTGGAATTTTCTAGACAACTCAGAACAAACTCTCAACAATGAAACAGCTACATCGGATGATCCCATGTGGTACAAACACAAATTGAAGAAAGGAGCTACAGTGTTGACATTAGCTTCAATGACTCCCAGAGAGTCATCTGAAGATACCGAGGTAAGTCGAGATCCTCAAAGATATTTGTTAATCTGTTATTCTCTACATATTTCTCTATTGTTCAACATTCCGGAACATTATTTATAGAATCTACTAAGATACTACCTTAATATAATTCAACCTGTGGAATTTTCTAGACAACTCAGAACAAACTCTCAACAATGAAACAGCTACATCAGATGATCCCATGTGGTACACACACAAATTAAAGAAAGGAGCTACAGCGTTGAGATTAGCTTCAATGACTCCCAGAGAGTCTGAAGATATGTAACCTGTGGAATTTTCAGAACAAAGAGAAGCAGCGGAGGAAAATTTGTGGTACAAACACAAATTAAAAAGACGAGCTACACTGTTAAGATTAGCTTCATTGACTCCCAGAGAGTCATCTGAAGATACCGAGGTAAGTCTAGATCCACAAAGATATTTGTTAATCTGTTATTCTCTACATATTTCTCTTTGTTCAACATTCCGGAACATTATTTATAGAATCTACTAAGATACTTCCTTAATATAATTTAACCTGTGGAATTTTCTAGACAACTCAGAACAAACTCTCAACAATGAAACAGCTACATCGGATGATCCCATGTGGTACAAACACAAATTAAAGAAAGGAGCTACAGCGTTGAGATTAGCTTCAATGACTCCCAAAGAGTCTAAAGATATGTAACCTGTGGAATTTTCAGAACAAAGGGAAACAGCGGAGGAAAATTTGTGGTATAAACACAAATTAAAAAGACGAGCTACACTGTTAAGATTAGCTTCATTGACTCCCAGAGAGTCATCTGAAGATACCGAGGTAAGTCTAGATCCACAAAGATATTTGTTAATCTGTTATTCTCTACATATTTCTCTTTGTTCAACATTCCGGAACATTATTTATAGAATCTACTAAGATACTACCTTAATATAATTTAACCTGTGGAATTTTCTAGACAACTCAGAACAAACTCTCAACAATGAAACAGCTACATCGGATGATCCCATGTGGTACAAACACAAATTGAAGAAAGGAGCTACAGTGTTGACATTAGCTTCAATGACTCCCAGAGAGTCATCTGAAGATACCGAGGTAAGTCGAGATCCTCAAAGATATTTGTTAATCTGTTATTCTCTACATATTTCTCTATTGTTCAACATTCCGGAACATTATTTATAGAATCTACTAAGATACTACCTTAATATAATTCAACCTGTGGAATTTTCTAGACAACTCAGAACAAACTCTCAACAATGAAACAGCTACATCAGATGATCCCATGTGGTACACACACAAATTAAAGAAAGGAGCTACAGCGTTGAGATTAGCTTCAATGACTCCCAGAGAGTCTGAAGATATGTAACCTGTGGAATTTTCAGAACAAAGAGAAGCAGCGGAGGAAAATTTGTGGTACAAACACAAATTAAAAAGACGAGCTACACTGTTAAGATTAGCTTCATTGACTCCCAGAGAGTCATCTGAAGATACCGAGGTAAGTCTAGATCCACAAAGATATTTGTTAATCTGTTATTCTCTACATATTTCTCTTTGTTCAACATTCCGGAACATTATTTATAGAATCTACTAAGATACTTCCTTAATATAATTTAACCTGTGGAATTTTCTAGACAACTCAGAACAAACTCTCAACAATGAAACAGCTACATCGGATGATCCCATGTGGTACAAACACAAATTGAAGAAAGGAGCTACAGTGTTGACATTAGCTTCAATGACTCCCAGAGAGTCATCTGAAGATACCGAGGTAAGTCGAGATCCTCAAAGATATTTGTTAATCTGTTATTCTCTACATATTTCTCTATTGTTCAACATTCCGAACATTATTTATAGAATCTACTAAGATACTACCTTAATATAATTCAACCTGTGGAATTTTCTAGACAACTCAGAACAAACTCTCAACAATGAAACAGCTACATCAGATGATCCCATGTGGTACACACACAAATTAAAGAAAGGAGCTACAGCGTTGAGATTAGCTTCAATGACTCCCAGAGAGTCTGAAGATATGTAACCTGTGGAATTTTCAGAACAAAGAGAAGCAGCGGAGGAAAATTTGTGGTACAAACACAAATTAAAAAGACGAGCTACACTGTTAAGATTAGCTTCATTGACTCCCAGAGAGTCATCTGAAGATACCGAGGTAAGTCTAGATCCACAAAGATATTTGTTAATCTGTTATTCTCTACATATTTCTCTTTGTTCAACATTCCGGAACATTATTTATAGAATCTACTAAGATACTACCTTAATATAATTTAACCTGCGGAATTTTCTAGACAACTCAGAACAAACTCTCAACAATGAAACAGCTACATCGGAGGATCACATGTGGTACAAACACAAAATGATGAAAGGAGCTATAGCGTTAAGATTAGCTTCAGGTGAGTATCTTAGTATATTTACCTCTTCCAGACCAAATTAACAACTCCAACATATTCAGCTTCAATGTATATTATCAATGAAACTCTGTGTTATTTTCTAGATAACTCAGTACCAACAACTTAGACGACTCCCAGAGAGACAATTAAATCCAAAAATAAAGAGGTAAGTCGAGATCCACAAAGATATTTGTTAATCTGTTATTCTCTACATATTTCTCTTTGTTCAACATTCCGGAACATTATTTATAGAATCTACTAAGATAGTACCTTAATATAATTTAACCTGTGGAATTTTCTAGACAACTCAGAACAAACTCTCAACAATGAAACAGCTACATCGGATGATCCCATGTGGTACAAACACAAATTAAAGAAAGGAGCTACAGCGTTGAGATTAGCTTCAATGACTCCCAAAGAGTCTAAAGATATGTAACCTGTGGAATTTTCAGAACAAAGAGAAGCAGCGGAGGAAAATTTGTGGTATAAACACAAATTAAAAAGACGAGCTACACTGTTAAGATTAGCTTCATTGACTCCCAGAGAGTCATCTGAAGATACCGAGGTAAGTCTAGATCCACAAAGATATTTGTTAATCTGTTATTCTCTACATATTTCTCTTTGTTCAACATTCCGGAACATTATTTATAGAATCTACTAAGATACTACCTTAATATAATTCAACCTGTGGAATTTTCTAGACAACTCAGAACAAACTCTCAACAATGAAACAGCTACATCAGATGATCCCATGTGGTACACACACAAATTAAAGAAAGGAGCTACAGCGTTGAGATTAGCTTCAATGACTCCCAGAGAGTCTGAAGATATGTAACCTGTGGAATTTTCAGAACAAAGAGAAGCAGCGGAGGAAAATTTGTGGTACAAACACAAATTAAAAAGACGAGCTACACTGTTAAGATTAGCTTCATTGACTCCCAGAGAGTCATCTGAAGATACCGAGGTAAGTCTAGATCCACAAAGATATTTGTTAATCTGTTATTCTCTACATATTTCTCTTTGTTCAACATTCCGAACATTATTTATAGAATCTACTAAGATACTACCTTAATATAATTCAACCTGTGGAATTTTCTAGACAACTCAGAACAAACTCTCAACAATGAAACAGCTACATCAGATGATCCCATGTGGTACACACACAAATTAAAGAAAGGAGCTACAGCGTTGAGATTAGCTTCAATGACTCCCAGAGAGTCTGAAGATATGTAACCTGTGGAATTTTCAGAACAAAGAGAAGCAGCGGAGGAAAATTTGTGGTACAAACACAAATTAAAAAGACGAGCTACACTGTTAAGATTAGCTTCATTGACTCCCAGAGAGTCATCTGAAGATACCGAGGTAAGTCTAGATCCACAAAGATATTTGTTAATCTGTTATTCTCTACATATTTCTCTTTGTTCAACATTCCGAACATTATTTATAGAATCTACTAAGATACTACCTTAATATAATTTAACCTGTGGAATTTTCTAGACAACTCAGAACAAACTCTCAACAATGAAACAGCTACATCGGATGATCCCATGTGGTACAAACACAAATTGAAGAAAGGAGCTACAGTGTTGACATTAGCTTCAATGACTCCCAGAGAGTCATCTGAAGATACCGAGGTAAGTCGAGATCCTCAAAGATATTTGTTAATCTGTTATTCTCTACATATTTCTCTATTGTTCAACATTCCGGAACATTATTTATAGAATCTACTAAGATACTACCTTAATATAATTTAACCTGTGGAATTTTCTAGACAACTCAGAACAAACTCTCAACAATGAAACAGCTACATCGGATGATCCCATGTGGTACAAACACAAATTGAAGAAAGGAGCTACAGTGTTGACATTAGCTTCAATGACTCCCAGAGAGTCATCTGAAGATACCGAGGTAAGTCGAGATCCTCAAAGATATTTGTTAATCTGTTATTCTCTACATATTTCTCTATTGTTCAACATTCCGAACATTATTTATAGAATCTACTAAGATACTACCTTAATATAATTCAACCTGTGGAATTTTCTAGACAACTCAGAACAAACTCTCAACAATGAAACAGCTACATCAGATGATCCCATGTGGTACACACACAAATTAAAGAAAGGAGCTACAGCGTTGAGATTAGCTTCAATGACTCCCAGAGAGTCTGAAGATATGTAACCTGTGGAATTTTCAGAACAAAGAGAAGAAGCGGAGGAAAATTTGTGGTACAAACACAAATTAAAAAGACGAGCTACACTGTTAAGATTAGCTTCATTGACTCCCAGAGAGTCATCTGAAGATACCGAGGTAAGTCTAGATCCACAAAGATATTTGTTAATCTGTTATTCTCTACATATTTCTCTTTGTTCAACATTCCGAACATTATTTATAGAATCTACTAAGATACTACCTTAATATAATTTAACCTGCGGAATTTTCTAGACAACTCAGAACAAACTCTCAACAATGAAACAGCTACATCGGAGGATCACATGTGGTACAAACACAAAATGATGAAAGGAGCTATAGCGTTAAGATTAGCTTCAGGTGAGTATCTTAGTATATTTACCTCTTCCAGACCAAATTAACAACTCCAACATATTCAGCTTCAATGTATATTATCAATGAAACTCTGTGTTATTTTCTAGATAACTCAGTACCAACAACTTAGACGACTCCCAGAGAGACAATTAAATCCAAAAATAAAGAGGTAAGTCGAGATCCACAAAGATATTTGTTAATCTGTTATTCTCTACATATTTCTCTTTGTTCAACATTCCGAACATTATTTATAGAATCTACTAAGATACTTCCTTAATATAATTTAACCTGTGGAATTTTCTAGACAACTCAGAACAAACTCTCAACAATGAAACAGCTACATCGGATGATCCCATGTGGTACAAACACAAATTAAAGAAAGGAGCTACAGCGTTGAGATTAGCTTCAATGACTCCCAGAGAGTCTAAAGATATGTAACCTGTGGAATTTTCAGAACAAAGAGAAACAGCGGAGGAAAATTTGTGGTATGAACACAAATTAAAAAGAGGAGCTACCCCGTTAAGATTAGCTTCAATGACTCCCAGAGAGTCATCTGAAGATACCGAGGTAAGTCGAGATCCACAAAGATATTTGTTAATCTGTTATTCTCTACCTATTTCTCTATTGTTCAACAATCCGTAACATTATTTATAGAATTTACTAAGAATTTACCATAATATAATTTAACCTGTGGAATTTTCTAGAAAACTCAAAACAAACTCCTAGTAATGAAACAGCTTCATTGGAGAATCACACGTGGTACAAACACAAGTTGAAGAAAACAGCTATAGCTTCAAGATTGGCTTCTGATGTTAAAGCAACTCCGTCAACATCTCAACTACCATTTTGAAGTTTGAGTAATAATTCAGCTTCAGGTGAATATCTTAATATATTTACCCCTTCCAGACCAAATTATCAACTCCAACGTATTCGGCTTCAATGCATATTATTAATGAAACTCTAACTGTGTTATTTTCTAGATAACTCAGTACCAAGTGTCAGTAGTCAAGAATCTTTGGATGAAAGTACAGTTTCACCAACAGCTTTTATGATTCCCAGAGAGCGATCAATTAAATCCAAGAAATCCAGGCGCACATGGGGAAACTCCAAGAAAGAATGCAATGATATTTATACAGAAGATGATGAGGTAAGTCGAGATCCACGAAGTTATTTGTTAATCTGTTATTCTCTACATATTTTTCAATTGTTCAACTACTCTAAACATTATTGATAGAATCTTCTTCTAAAATACTACCATGAGGTCTATATTTATCATTATTCATTTCATTTAAAATTGTTTAACATTAGTTTAGTCTTTTATACTTGTTGAATCAAAAGTGAGATTACCAACAGCTATGTGACAGTTAATCAACGGTTCCTTTCATCTTGTGCACATCACATGGTCAAAGTTTTCAGGGGGCTCCCGTTTCTGAAAAACATGCGATAGTAAAAAGAATCATAGAAAAATTAATTATTCCAACTCACAAAAGAGATATATACGTTATAATCTATTCCACTTGGTAACAATTATTTCCGTTGCCATTCCTCTAGTCTATTCAATTATAATTGTCATGTAGAAAATGATGTGGTGAATCGAGATCCCCAAAAATGTTCTGAATCTGTTATTCTCTACATATTTTCTCAATTTTTCCATCATGGGGTCTACATTTATCATTATTCATTTCATTTTAATTGCTCACGTGTTCGTTCTTTAGACTCGTTACATAGACCAAGTAGAGAAGAAGACAAAGCACCCCATAGAATAAAATGAAGCTTATTCGCCAGCCAGAATCGCGATCCTGGCTGGTTAGGATAGGTCAGGATTGAAAGATTGAGATGAGGTTCATAGATGGTCCATAGATGGCTCTTGATAAAACAGAATACTATAATTTTTTATTTTCAGTTACTACTATCAGATGGCTGCTAAAAATTTCAAAGTTATCTTACAATGATAATCCATGGGCGTACTTTTTCTTATTCAGTGGATAGAAGAGATTACTATTAGTGAATAGTTAGATTCTTATTACAGAAATAGAGATATGACTTTTTAAGAAAATTATAACAATACATTTTTAGAAGTCAAAATAAATAAATAATGAGTATTTACACAATGTCGAAAATTCAAAAATCTCAGAATTTGACGAAAATTGGCACATAGATAGTATACAATGTGCAGATTAAGAATCTGTTGATAGTTTCTCCTAAATCGCAATCGTTTAGCTGCTATGAATTTTTGAAGTTCACAATAATGAGTATTTACACAATGTCGAAAATTAAAACTCTTAGAATTTGAGGAAAATTGGCACAAAGATAGAATACGTTGTGCAGATTAAGAATCTGAATTAAGAAAGTTCACAATAATGAGTATTTACACAATGTCGAAAAATTAAAAATCTCGGAATTTGACGAAAATTGGCACATTGATAGAATACGTTATGCAGATTAAGAATCTGGTTATAGTTTTTCCTAAGCCCCAATCCTTGAGCAGCTATGAATTTTTGAAGTTCACAATAATGAGTATTTACACAATGTCGAAAATTCAAAAATCTCAGAATTTGACGAAAATTGGCACATAGATAGAATACGTTGTGCAGATTAAGAATCTGGTAATAGTTTTTCCTAAACCCCAATCGTTTAGCAGCTATGAATTTTTGAAGTGCACAATAATGAGTATTTACACAATGTCGAAAATTCAAAAATCTCAGAATTTGACGAAAATTGGCACATAGATAGTATACAATGTGCAGATTAAATATCTGGTAATAGTTTTTCCTAAACCCCAATCGTTTAGCAGCTATGAATTTTTGAAGTTCACAATAATGAGTATTTACACAATGTCGAAAATTCAAAAATCTCAGAATTTGATGAAAATTGGCACATAGATAGTATACAATGTGCAGATTAAGAATCTGGTAATAGTTTTTCCTAAACCCCAATCGTTTAGCAGCTATGAATTTTTGAAGTTCACAATAATGAGTATTTACACAATGTCGAAAATTCAAAAATCTCAGAATTTGACGAAAATTGGCACATAGATAGAATACGTTGTGCAGATTAAATATCTGGTAATAGTTATTCCTAAACCCCAATCGTTCAGCTGCTATGAATTTTTGAAGTTCACAATAATGAGTATTTACACAATGTCGAAAATTCAAAATCTCAGAATTTGACGAAAATTGGCACATTGATAGAATACGTTATGCAGATTAAGAATCTGGTTATAGTTTTTCCTAAATCGCAATCGTTTAGCTGCTATGAATTTTGAAGTTCACAATAATGAGTATTTACACAATGTCGAAAATTAAAAATCTCAGAATTTGACGAAAATTGGCACATTGATAGAAATAGTTTCATTATGAGGATTGCGAATATTATTACTACGTAAAAAATATCACTGTTTAAGATGGAAAAGTTTATTCAACGTTATAACTAATTCGAGCTTTCGTTTATCATCAGACAAGTAGCGAATTCATTTATCATTGCCAAATTTTTTCACATTCCACGATATATAACAATTTAGTACGTATCGCGTATTTTTGATGGAAGAGTTTCTAGACCAATATTCATATGAACTCTCTATCCTCAATTCACTGAAAGTATTAGCTCCTGATGTTTGGTTTCATATTTAAAGAACACTTGTATATCTTCAAAAACTTAAATTCTATATTGCGTTCATTATTAAAAATACATTCTAAACTGATTCGAACTTCGTAGACAAACTCCAGAACATCATAGAATATATGATTTCTGGGAAAAACTATTACTTGAATGTCTTTGCTTATTGCTACAGAGCCTGCAACCAAAGGCAACCAGTGTTTTTGAAGAATTAAGATTCTCGGACCTTTTTATAGCATTCTAAAGATGGGATATTTTTACTTGAGAAAAGATATGCTGGCGATGATGGGAGATTATATCGTTGATAAGTACCACCAACAATCTAAATCGGAATTTTTATAGCATTTGAAACAATAACTACAAGACAATTTTGATATAAGAAAAGTAACATTCAGTGAATAGTTTTCCATCGAAATATTTATTAAATACCTACGAGAGTGTTGTGATCTTCTAGGTTCTCATAAGATATAATTTCAGTTTCTGAACTGTAAACTACTTCAAATGCATAAAATTATTCATTAAAACAACCCTTCGAAACGGTTAACCCTAAAAAACTGTGGCCATGATTCCCTGTATTGAAGCAAATCTTGGTAAGCCCAATATTTCGCCCACTTGAACAACAGAGAGTTTTTAGTGTTTGTTTTCTTTCTACAATCTAGTGTCACCACGCCATCCCGGCGACCGGCGAACGATGATTGTTGTCCGTAACTTTGCTGCTGGTGCCTGCTTTCGGGCACCGCCAGAGGCGTCAGACTAAACACACAGTGTTGTCAGATTGATTATGGATAGAAAATATCAATTATTTTATAGATGAAGAAAATTAGTGAAGTGCAATCTTCAACGTAGATATATGTTTCCTTTCAAATTTCATATTATATGGAATACGAAAATGGAAAATTTTGTGAATAATTCGAAGCCATTAAGATTTCAAAGTTACGTACCTGAAAATACACGTTTCATCATATCGTTTATTAATAAAATAGATTGGAGTTTTCATACGATTTTATACTTTCGGTTTTCGGTAGCCCCCTCTGGATTATTTTGAAGAAAACCATTTGAGTTCCAAGACGTGATGAAATGATTGATTATTGAATTCTTCTTAAATCAAGATAATTTCTATTAAATTTTCCATGTTTCTGTCTCAATTTGGAAAAAAGTCAATTTCACCGAGAATGGAATGGAAGGAGAACAAAGTATTGTTAGAATAGGAACGGAAAAAATAGAAGTCGGGATATATCCTGCAATCCTACGATTATCGTAGGATCATCTATGCTCGAATTTCCGAAATCACAACATACATTTGTGGTAAGGAAAAAATACGTCAATTCCCTCAACATTTAAATTCTTCTGAAAAGTAACGTACGAGAGTGAAGTTTAGTGAATTTTAGACATTATTTTATTCTCATGCATCATTTTTATGTACTTCGATTCACAATATTCAGTATCCTATTTTCCATAAGTTAAAACATTTAACTGTATTCTTTTAAATTTTGACTGCTGATTGATTGATTATACATTTGAGTATATTTCGTTAAATCTACTGCAAGTTCTTAATTCGAATTATCGACACTCTGATCATAAAATTATGAATAATTTCTGTCAATGACCCTGTATATTGTGATTTATTAATAAATTAATGTTCTTTGGTTCCGTATTCTCTTACTCGTTAGGGATAGATCACAATCTGGCAACCTTGTTTACCGAAAACCATAGCATTCATATGCAACTGAATAGAACCAATAAAATTATCCTGTGTCTTCTGGATTTTCCATCTATATTTCAATGGGTAGGATGTACATTGAGAAGGGGGATGTCACTTTTTAACAGTTCGTACATTTCTTGTAGTTTGAAACGAGAATTAATATTTGGTCTGACTTTTGGGTAAATGTTTGTTTCTATTTGATTGATTTTGCCTAGAGCAGGTTTATTTTATATAGGGTCGCTGTCGATTGAAAATTTTTGTTACTGAATTTACTGAAAGAGCTTTCCCAGTAATGGCAAGCAATCGTGTATAGGTGTTCAGTGAAATATTGTGAAAATAAATATCGCCGTGGGGGGGTTTCAAATGTTTCATTTTTCAGATTTCCGTTGGACTCACGACAAGGTGATTGGCCTCGGGCAATCGATCGGCGGGATTTAATTTCATTTGTTCCGCGTAAAGACATCAGGTACAAAAGAATTGGTAGCATACACTTTGCGGATTCGTGTTTTACTGATCATTCGAAACGTTATTTACGCTCTCATGCAGTACCAACTCTACAACTCGATTTTATGGATTTCGGCGCTGATTCTGATAAAAATAAAAACATAATTACGTATCCCCTGTGAGGCTGAAATGACTGGAAAACTACTTTTTGACGAACACGGAAGTCCACTATCGACATATTTCTCCTCTACGGCAAACTTAGATTCTTCATGTTCCTCCCGCGGAATTTTTCAACTCAAACGTAAATTAGCTGCGAAACAAAAACAAATCGATGAATTAAGGAACGTATTGATGTCCTTTGTCAAAATAATCGTCGATTACGTCGCGGTCGCGCTAAAGACCAAATCATTCTGAAAGAACATAACAGAAGAGTGAATCAACCATCACGAAGTGTCAAAACGTTCATAGATCTCCAAACGGAACATAAGCCGCATACAGAGTATTCAGAAGAAGAAAAAAAAATTGCTCCCACAATTTTTTATAGAAGCCCGGGAATATAAAATTTCGTTCGAGTTCGTCAGGGATTCACTCTCCCGCATAAAGGCACAATCTCGAATTGGTTCAATTCGATTAAATTAGAGACGGGTTTCCTTGATAGCGTTTACTTTCGAACATGTGCGTTTGAAATTTGACGGTTCTACCGATGCAGAAAAAAACTGTGTTATACTTTTTGATGAAATCGGAATAAAGAGGAGTATTAGTTACAATTCTAAATTGATTAGTTTCAGATTATGGAGAATTCGTTCGACAACAAAATTTTGGAAATCACGTTCTTGTTTTTATGATTCGAGGACTTTATGCGTATTACAAAATTCCGTTAAGTTATTTCGTCGTTTCTGGAAATATGGCGGGAGGTGAAATAAAACCATACTGATAACCCTTATTTCAAAATTTAAATCAATTGGAATATTGGTAGGCATTTTGTATCTTTGGGAGTCTATAGAACAGGAAAGTGAAAACGTGGAATATTTGTTAACGAATCGTTTCAATCAGGACATTTTTTCAGTCATTCGATAAGCTGGAGGTTTTCACTCCTACGGTTGAACAATTCATTGACAAGACTTCACATTGAAGTGAAGCGGATGCCAAAAATTTGAATAGAGGCGGAAAGAAGTTTTTATAAAATTTCAATGCACTTTTGTGCATTTCTATTCCTGATTCTAGCAGTTTTAATAAATTTCCATCGAAGTCATTTCAGAAAGTTTTTCATTGGTGACAGCATATAAATATATATATATATATATATATATATATATATATATATATATATATATATATATATATATATATATATATATATATATAATGTTTTGATGAGGAAGTTAATTTCCTTTGAAATGTGATATCTCATGTATGTTACCTAAAATATTTCATCTTATTTTCATATTCATATCTAACTCAATAAACGTTTTAATTTAATTTTTGTTTATCAATTAACATTTGAAATCTATTAATAGAAGTATATTTATGTAGATATCTACGTGTATAATAAAACAAACGTCTGTTGTCAATTTTATTTCTCGTTATGAACTTGATCATTTGAATAAATTAATTTGATACACTTCACCACTTAATGAATTTTTACGAGCACAAAAAAAATTATTATTGGCCATAATTTTCAATTATGTAATCATAATAAATCTGATATATTATATACATATTAACGATAAATATAATTAGATTTTCAGTTTTTTTGACCTAAATTTTAAGACAAATATTTCAAATTTTTCATCATTCAAATAATAATAATGATAATAAAACCCATAATTGATAAACAGTACCCTGAGCGAAGTTAATTTTAAGGCAATGCGTGTTTTGTTTTGACGGCTTCTCGAGACACAGACGAGTTTACTGGGGTTTTCGCTGTTTCCTTTGAGAGGCCACCGTCCGACCGAAATCAGCTAGACATTTCGTGCTGAACATCGGCCGTTATACGCTTTCAACTTGTATTCGAAAATAGAAATTAATTCTCCGCTTCACTAGTAACAGTGTAGTGAGTTGTTTGGATAATATTAAATTAGAAATTATTGCGGGTGGACTTATTGAAACCCAATTTTCTCAATAAATCGTAAAAACTTCGACTAGAGTGACAGAAATCCATGTTATTTATCAACTCATTTCCACCAGAATTTACCGAACTAATCACATTTTAGACGAATTCAATAATCTGTAACGTTTTCGCAATAGCTTCTTATTAAATAGATTCAAAAATATCCATAATTTTCCGGGACTCTTTCTCTTTTTGATTTCCTTTTTCATGAAAAGCTTCTTATGAGTTAGTTACAGTGTGAATTTTATGGAATAATGTAAATAATTGATTATGATTGTAAATACGAATTTAAAACCACAAATGAATGCCAAGAACTTCAGTTGCAGGAAATTTTCGACCCTACACATTATCGCCATTCCTAGGTTTGTGTTCATTTGTAGTCTCGTAGAGGAATTGGAACCTAATTTTAGAAATTTCACAGTTGGTTACTACTCATGAAAATACTATTAATAATCAGTTTTCAGTTCAGCCCTATGTTCCTTATATTTATAATTTTGCTCATTATAAATAGCGGAACGCACACATATACCAAAAATGAACGTATTCAGACGATCCTGATAACTGGTGAATGCTTACAAAACGTTTAATAATTCTGTTAAAATAGCTGGAAATTGCAATTTCTTTTAATCAATTTGCATTTTCAATATGATGGCCAGTTGGCTTCGACAATAAATTCTACAAAAATTAAAACTTCAACCCCTTGCAATGAGTTAAAAATTCAATTTTTCTTAGTTTTTTGTACATCGTACGCACTATGCAACCTATTGCATGCTTTGCGACACTGACTGGTAGAAAATGGAGAGTGCGAAAATAGAACATGATAGCGTCAAATTGTTTGTCTATTTTCGTCTCTGTACAGATTTATTTATGGATAAATGAATTGAAGTTTTGTTTCGGAATTGTTATGAATCGAATAGACTTTTTACCAGATATTTCGTCTTTCGCTTTATATTTGTTACATTGGTTTACCGATTACTTCTTGTCAAGAATGTTGTCGAAATTGCATTTGCCATTAATATAATGCACAGTAAATACCTAACTGATACAATATCTGCAATTTATTCATTTTCATAATGTATAGATGATATCATAATAATACATCACCTTTAAACAATTATTTAAAAAATATCACAATTATGTATTGAATTACTTCAAAAGTTCTTTCATTTAAACAAAATTAATCATTCTTTTCGAAAATGCATGTAACTAATGATATGAATATTCTTGATGTTTTAATACAATTTTCTGGAGGTAAAGTCGGGCATTGCACTTTCGAAACTGAAAATTATTCTCAAAGCAAAGTTCTGGGTCTGAATTCGAATTTTCTATTTTACATTCCTATTTTGAAAAAAGCGTGCTACACTCTTCATAAATTTAAATCAAAATGCGTGTAACTTGTAATGGAGTCATATAATAGATGTCTATTCTTCTTTCCTCCGATTTGAAACTTAAAGATTCATAGATTGTCTGCATCTATCTGAAAAGAGATGCTAAAGTAGGATGGATATTTATAATATTTTGTGTTTAAGTATATATGGGTTTGTGAAAACATATATTGAAAGCTATTGATAAATAATTGAACATATTCTCCTTTTCTGCATTTCTCATTCAATCCTATACTACGAAATGTAAAAAATGAGTAAAACCCTTTTTTGCTGTTCATGTCTACGCTCATGTCAGCTGAATATCATAGGTTCTTTCGATTTCACGCGTCATCTATGTGCCATATCAGAATAATTCACTCATTATTTTGTCGAATTAGTGCAGAACACTGCTCTTATAGATATAGTACCGCACATATAGTCTATTATCAAAGAGGGCGCCAGCAGACGGACTGTTTCGTACGTCAAATTCACTATACTGTGTGAAAATTTTATGTTGAAGTGGGTTCCTCATCTAGAGTATATAAATCATCTTTGCTCGTTATATCGAAAGAGAGGTTACCAAGAGATTTGACACAAAGAGGATGAAAGTTATTTTGATCGTTCCTTTTATCATTTTAGTTCAGATCATTTCACTTCAACTAATTTGTGGTAATTGTATAATTTCATATCAAATTAAAAATCAAAGCTATTTTCAAAATTACAGTCACACAGTATGTTTTCATATTCTACTCAATTCGCTAATAGAAATTAGAAGTAAGCACACAGGACATAGTCATGAATTCAAATGAATTGTTAAGTGAGAGTAGAAAACTACGATAAGTTATAATCTATTCCACTTGATAACAATTACACTGAGCTAGTTCAAAATTCAAACACGCGGGAGACATACCTAGTAAACCTATATCGGGTACGCTGAATACAGTGGTGACCACCGTTTTTGAATGTTAGCTCTTGTTTAGGAGATATTCGCCTTTGAAGTTAGCTGATTTTAGTAGGGTTCGTCGCTTATGACTTCAGTACATTATATGCTTGTAATTCCCAAACCATTCAGAATATCGCTTTACTGTCTTCGGCAAAGTTTTAGCTATTATCATGGCCAACAACTTTTCTGAGTATACCATATTATATAAAACTAAAATTGCAGCAGATGCGACGCTGCTTTATAATCATTTCATGTATTCAGTGTTTGAAATCAGTTAGTTGGCACTTTGTTTCTGTTGTAAGCACAAATAAAAAATTCAAGTTTTGTGATTCGACCATGGAAAGACGACATTTGACTAGAGAAGAGATGTTACGAGCCGTTGGCATGCTCCAAGCTGGGAGCTCACAACGGGAAGTATTCAGGGTTCTGGGAAGTAGTCCAAGTGTCATAAACCGTTTATGTACCCGTTTCAATGAAACAGGTAGCGTAGAAGAACGCCATACAGGTCGTTTCAGGATTACTACAGTCCTCCAAGACCGATTTTTGGTTTTACAAACTAGAAGAGATTGTACTACCACAGCATCTCAATAAGCTCAAGAGCTATCACGAGTTAATAATGTACAAATTTCCAACCAAACTATGAGAAATAGACTGCGCGAAGGTCAACTCCACTCCAGACGTCCTTCAAGAGTTCCACAACTGACCCATGTAAATCGCGCTGCTCGTTTAGCTTGGTGCCAAGAACACGTAAACTGGGATCAAGAGAGGTGGGCCACAGTTCTCTTCAGTGATGAATCTAGATTTAGTTATTATCCCGATTCGGGAAGAATTCGAATATGGAGGAAACCTGGAAAGCAAAACCGTCTCCAGCATGCTCGAGAAGTTGTTAGACAGGGAAGCGGATCAGTGATGTTTTGAGGAGGTATACGCCTTGGTGGAAGAACTGACCTCGTTTTCATACAGAACAACCTTACGGGAAATTCTTATGCAAATGAGATAGTTTTACCTGTAGTGGTACCGTATCTCCAAACAATGGGTCAAAATCCACTCTTCCAACAAGATAATGCCCCTCCTCGTCGTGCAAGAGTTGTCTTGAACGTTCTTGAAGAGAATGATATCGATCTTCTACCGTGGCCATCCTGCTCCCCAGATCTGAATCCCATCGAGCATGTGTGGGACACCCTAAAAAGAAATCTCCTGCGTCAAAAGGTCTTCCATCATGAACAGCAGCTTCGATTAGCAGTTCAGGGGGCTTGGAATGACTTAAACCAAAATGTAATAGACAATTTAATATTGAGCATGCCGCGACGATGTCCAGAGGTGGACCTTCTGGGCACTGAAAAATATAAGTGCTTCCATATCGTTTCGAAAATATTAGTTCAGGATTTTTTACAGTGTTTTACCAAATTTCGTCATTTTCAAATTTCAAATTTTTTTTAATAGGTGCTTTGGAGAGGTCAAATATTATTTTGTTATCTTGAGAATACATTATATACAATACATCCTAACAAAAACCGAAAGATTTCTATAAATTCGAATCATCAAATTCATATTTTAAAGATATTGGTAAGTGTTCCCTAGTCTTTTTTTAAGTGTTTATACGAAGATGGTTTAGCAATGCATATTTTCGAGAATATCAGACTACAACCTTGAATTTTTTGAGTTGTACTATCGGAAAGATCAAGACTATTACATGGAAAATTCATTAAGCTTTGACATTACGTTCCAAATTAAAGAAAGTTTGAACAGTATAGTGAACTTGACCGCTTGTTTAGGTGCTTTCAGAATTTTAATATAGAAATCCGTCTACTACAGCAAAATGAACGTCCAAGTTTAATTCAAAAATCAATTTTACTAATAAACAAGAAAAATAAAATAATTTAATCATCCCCAGAAATTCCTAACATTATTACTACCATGTGATTGCATAAAATCGTTAACAAAATTTGTATGATATGTCGTGTTTTCAGTAGAACCGCTGGTAGATGGCGCTTGGTTCCACTGACTTTTATTCCAACTAGTCCCTAAGGAGCCACTGGAAGCATCAGGAAATCCAGTCTTTCCATCTTCATATCTCGCTCGATTCTTTTGACTCTGCGATAAGGAATAATTATTGGCGTTTAAAAACGCCTGATATTCTGCTCTAGCAGTTTCTGATTGGGACGGGTTGTAACAGGACATCTGCTAGAACATGTTGTAGTTTGCAAATTGGGAATCTGTCCAATCTTGATAGGAACTTGGGTTGAATTGAGATGGTGTGTTAGGTTAGATGTTTATTTCAGGAAATTCGCAGAAAAATCAGATCAACCGAATTATTCAAATTCATTTTTATTCGAACGCACTGTATGTTGAAAATTGTTGTATAATCTTCTTCAGGCCTAATATCAGTTCCTTCGTCACTCACAACTGCGGTGGGATTGTGTTTTTTATAAATAACGCATCCAGTTCTCTTGAATGTGCTCGTTAACTCAGGGAAGTATTTGTGTCCCAAAACTCTTCCAGGGTTATTTTTGTTGAAAATGCGAGCAGTTGATCTAGCTGAAATATTATTTCTGAAAAATAAATTCACAAATGCAATGCTTTACTGCAGTGTGTACACCATCTTAATGTTATTTTCTATATACCGACGCAGGTACTTGTGTTTTACTGAATAACTAAAAGTAAATGAATCTAGCAAATGTGGAAAAAATTGAAAACATAGGAAAATTGATAATGAACGGACACATGTCTCCAGAATGAAACATTGGTTTTATTTATCGATTCAAACGGAAAAAATCTAGCTTTTTATTCCAAGAGAATATAGCCCGCTACCTTCTTTCCTTTCCAGATCAGCAGATTTATTAATTCTGAAAAACAAATTTGATTTAATAGATAACATGAACATAAAATATCAACGATTGATTAATCGTCAATGAATTTAAGGAAAAAATCCTAAAATTTAACAACCCTTCAAATAGAAATCACTCAAAATTGCGAAAATAAAACAAAATTGACCTATTTCAAGAAATTCGCAGAAATTCATTTTTATGCGAACGCTCTGTATATTGAAAGTTATTGTGTATTCTTCTTCAGACCTAATATTATCCAGGAAATCTTCTAGAATAAGTTCAGTTCTGTTGTAGTTATTTTTATACCTACCACGTTTTGATGTTTTTCGAGGGGGTTTCAACACCAATATTCACGAACAAGAATTAATAGCAAGTTCCTAGAATTAGTCATGTTTACGTTGGAATATCCGGCTGATAATGTTAAAGAATATCAAAGTAACTACCTGATAGAATTATCTATAACCCAAAAGAAATTATCGTCTCCACAGGGGTGACAATACTTCTTAGCATATTTCTACTGGGAAGGCAATTAAGTGGAGTATATTTCTCTGTTGGAGGGAATTAGAAATCTGAAGATTTACATTCATTCTACAAATCCCTTAATGGTTTTTAATGGAGTTATTGAATTATTAGAAACCTGGGTTACCTTGGGGTTTTCTGTTCGTAAATATGTGGGGTAGATTTGTCTATTTCGAATTTGCAAAAGACAAAATTATCGAAACTCTCTCCTTTTCTAGAGGCTGGTTTTTAAAGAAATTTTCAATCGGCGTCTTCTCTATAAACTCCGATATGAATATAGAGGGTCTTAACTTAACATTTCCTTAATTATCGCTTACTATCAATGTTTCAAGTATAGAAGTTTCATGTCCCATTTTTGTTCTATCTAATACATTAATCTTTGTTCAGATATTAAGATCTATATGACAAAAATTTTGAGAGCTACGAAGAAATGTCAAAAATTTATTATTTAATTAAGATACTGGACTAATTTTTCGAAAAGAATTCAAAAAGTAGCATATAAAATTAGGAAACTAAGGAAATGGAAAAATAATAACTATTGTAATACAAATGAGATAAAAACACAAGGTTTAACTTTGATCTACACTTTATTTGAAAAAATTCGACGACGTTTCGCTGACACAGCAGCTTTATCAAGAATGAAAAATAGAATGAAGAGTATGGTATTATAAACAAATCGTAGAACAAGTTGGATGAATAACAGGAAAATCCACACCGAGCCATTGTACAGTTAGTATGAAAGGTAATAAAAACTAATTGAACAAGTTAAGTAGGGTGAGTAATTCAAATCTACCTGTTCATTCAAAAGCTTGTCCGAATGTTTGTATCTATTTATTTCTAATGCTTCTAGGAGATCTAATTTTGAACTTTTTGATTTTATATGTAATATGTCAAAGTTTTTATTGAATGAATGGTTTTCTTTTATTAGGTGGTTTGAATAATTTGAATCAGATTAATTTTTATCGAAGCTACGTTTATGTTCAGATGTTCTTATGTCAAAACTTCTATAGGTCCTACCGATATAAATTTTATCACAAGAACCGCAATTGAGTTTATAGATTCCTGACTTACTTGATATTTCAACACGAGATTTATTGTTTTTAATATGTTTACCTAAGTTATTAGAAGTTTTGAAAGCTATATTAAGATTTTGTTTGACGAGAAAGGATTTAATATTTGTACTTGCAGAACCGCAGAATGTTAAACTGTTGAATATTTTATAGTCTTTATGAATAGGATATACTTCATTTATTGCTTTTTGATAGAGTTTTTACGAATGATTAGGTCTATCATATCCGGATTATATGAATTATTAATGGCTATCTGTTTGATGATGTTTAACTCTTTATTATAATCTTCTACTGATAAAGGTAAATTGAGTAACCGATGTACCATGCTGTTCAAAGCTGCAACTTTGTGTTGAATGGGATGTAATGAGTAGTTATGTATAATTGTATCAGTATGTGTTGGTTTACGAAAGACCGAAAAAACATGATTATTATTTTGTTTTGTGATTTTTAAGTCCAAAAAATTTATGGAATCGTTCTGTTCAATTTCTATCGTGAATTTAATGTTCAAATGGATGGAATTAATGAAATTAACAAATAAGTCTAATTGACGAGTAGTTCCAATGAAACATACTAAGATGTCGTCAACATATCTATACCAATAAAGAAATTTGGAAATGAGTGGATGTGTATGAATTTTCTGTTCAATATTATTCATAAAATCTCTGCTAAAAGTGGACTCAAAGGATTTCCCATGATCAAACCATTTTCACTACTGTAATAGATGTTGTTGAAAGAAAAATAATTTTGTTCAATACAAACGTCCAACAGATTCAATATTTCTGATTTGATTATGTGGTTAACATGATTCGAATTCAACATGTTTTCGATTAATATTCTGACATCACCTGGAGGAACACTTGGGTATAAATTCTCAACATCAAACGAAATAAATTTTGCGTTAGGTGGTAGGTTAACGTTTTTATGTTATTTATCAATTCGAATGAATTTTTATAGAAAATTTTGATTTGAATGAACAATAATTTTAATAATATCTATAAGGTAGTGCGACAATTTCACGGCTGGGGCTGTAACGTAAGATACGACTGGTCTAACGGGGTTATTTACTTTATGCAATTTAATGAGTAAATACAGTTGAGGTGGTTGAGGGTTTGGTAAAATTAATTTGTATTTATCTATTGCTTTAATGAAAGATTTTGCGTCATTTATTGCAATTTTAATATTTTCTGGAATTTAATAGTTGGATCTTTGTTTAAAATTGTATAGTTTCCGGACGAAATGAAATTTAGAGTTTTAAATAGGTAGTCATTTTTATTTAACGCAATAACAGTATTACCCTTATCTGCTTTTGTAAAAATAACTTCATTTAGTTGAGATTTTTGTTTGATGGCCTTTAAAATATTTTGTTCTTTACTCGGTTTAAAGTCAGCTAATGATTCATTTTTATAATGTCAGATGCTAAATATTTAAGGTGAGTGTTATTAGGAATATTTTTCAGAGAAATTTCAGTATCTATGCCAAGTTCCTCTAAATCAGATTTTATCTTGTTTGATTTAATATTGTGTTGGAAACCTTTCTCCAAGAGATTAGTTTCATCAGTTGTGAAATTAGTATCAGAAAGGTTAACGAATCTATCAAAAATTGATGGTCAGAAAATTTAGTTTTACGTGGAGTAGGTTTCGGTTTTCGTGACACGAGAAACTTTAATTTGCGGTATTGGATGGTATATTTATTATGTATTATTGATCTAATTTTGAATCTATTATTGTAATCTAATGAATCGAATTCAAGTGGATGAAGTCTGTACAATAACTCGGTATGAATTACCTTGAGATAAATGTTGTAGATGTCTCGCTTGTGGAACAAAATCTTGCATTCTGATTTGATCCATATCTTTTGTCCAGAGATAACTGCTCTTCGAGCCGCATAACTGTTGTTGTTGGTCTTGAGTTTGATGTACTTAGGACACACTTCACTCTTCAAACACGTGGTTAAAAACCACAGGTTTTGGGATGTTATGGCATTTTTAAGTAACAACTTAAAATACCAAAGGGCCAAAAAGCTTGTATTCGCTTTCTTCAACATTTGAATTGTGGAGGCCGTTACTTGATGTAGATCCATGATATAAATGAGATAAAAACACAAGGTTTAACTTTGATCTACACTTTATTTGAAAAAATTCGACGACGTTTCGCTGACACAGCAGCTTTATCAAGAATGAAAAATAGAATGAAGAGTATGGTATTATAAACAAATCGTAGAACAAGTTGGATGAATAACAGGAAAATCCTAATAACACTCACCTTAAATATTTAGCATCTGACATTATAAAAATGAATCATTAGCTGACTTTAAACCGAGTAAAGAACAAAATATTTTAAAGGCCATCAAACAAAAATCTCAACTAAATGAAGTTATTTTTACAAAAGCAGATAAGGGTAATACTGTTATTGCATTAAATAAAAATGACTACCTATTTAAAACTCTAAATTTCATTTCGTCCGGAAACTATACAATTTTAAACAAAGATCCAACTATTAAATTCCAGAAAATATTAAAATTGCAATAAATGACGCAAAATCTTTAATTAAAGCAATAGATAAATACAAATTAATTTTACCAAACCCTCAACCACCTCAACTGTATTTACTCATTAAATTGCATAAAGTAAATAACCCCGTTAGACCAGTCGTATCTTACGTTACAGCCCCAGCCGTGAAATTGTCGCACTACCTTATAGATATTATTAAAAATTATTGTTCATTCAAATCAAAATTTTCTATAAAAAATTCATTCGAATTGATAAATAACATAAAAAACGTTAACCTACCACCTAACGCAAAATTTATTTCGTTTGATGTTGAGAATTTATACCCAAGTGTTCCTCCAGGTGATGTCAGAATATTAATCGAAAACATGTTGAATTCGAATCATGTTAACCACATAATCAAATCAGAAATATTGAATCTGTTGGACGTTTGTATTGAACAAAATTATTTTTCTTTCAACAACATCTATTACAGTAGTGAAAATGGTTTGATCATGGGAAATCCTTTGAGTCCACTTTTAGCAGAGATTTTTATGAATAATATTGAACAGAAAATTCATACACATCCACTCATTTCCAAATTTCTTTATTGGTATAGATATGTTGACGACATCTTAGTATGTTTCATTGGAACTACTCGTCAATTAGACTTATTTGTTAATTTCATTAATTCCATCCATTTGAACATTAAATTCACGATAGAAATTGAACAGAACGATTCCATAAATTTTTGGACTTAAAAATCACAAAACAAAATAATAATCATGTTTTTCGGTCTTTCGTAAACCAACACATACTGATACAATTATACATAACTACTCATTACATCCCATTCAACACAAAGTTGCAGCTTTGAACAGCATGGTACATCGGTTACTCAATTTACCTTTATCAGTAGAAGATTATAATAAAGAGTTAAACATCATCAAACAGATAGCCATTAATAATTCATATAATCCGGATATGATAGACCTAATCATTCGTAAAAACTCTATCAAAAGCAATAAATGAAGTATATCCTATTCATAAAGACTATAAAATATTCAACAGTTTAACATTCTGCGGTTCTGCAAGTACAAATATTAAATCCTTTCTCGTCAAACAAAATCTTAATATAGCTTTCAAAACTTCTAATAACTTAGGTAAACATATTAAAAATAATAAATCTCGTGTTGAAAAATCAAGTAAATCAGGAATCTATAAACTCAATTGCGGTTCTTGTGATAAAATTTATATCGGTAGGACCTATAGGAGTTTTGGCATAAGAACATCTGAACATAAACGTAGCTTCGACAAAAATAAATCTGATTCAAATTATTCAAACCACCTAATAAAAGAAAACCATTCCTTCAATAAAAACTTTGACATATTACATATAAAATCAAAAGTTCAAAATTAGATCTCCTAGAAGCATTAGAAATAAATAGATACAAACATTCGGACAAGCTTTTGAATGAACAGGTAGATTTGAATTACTCACCCTACTTAACTTGTTCAATTAGTTTTATTACCTTTCATACTGACTGTACAATGGCTCGGTGTGGATTTTCCTGTTATTCATCCAACTTGTTCTACGATTTGTTTATAATACCATACTCTTCATTCTATTTTTCATTCTTGATAAAGCTGCTGTGTCAGCGAAACGTCGTCGAATTTTTTCAAATAAAGTGTAGATCAAAGTTAAACCTTGTGTTTTTATCTCATTTATATCATGGATCTACATCAAGTAACGGCCTCCACAATTCAAATATTGTAATACATATAAATGATAATGGCTAAATATAGGAAATACATAAACTGGTCAACAATTTTATTTAAATAATCTTTAAATCGGTATGTCTTTTTGATTATCTATATGCGTTCCTTGGTCAGACTAAAGTTGGTTCCAAAATTTTGTTCCCACCTTTGAATTACGGACTATCGATCATCTCTTCAATTGATTGATTGGATTTCGAACAAATTTCAAGAGACAAAAATAATTTTGAATTAGAAGATCCTTTCAATAAATATTTTCGAAAAGACCAGTGACGCACTACACTATGAATTTTATGGGGTCAAATATAGCACTACCCTTAAAAAAATTCACCCTGTATATCTTCGCGAACATGGAACACATCTCTTTAATCGATGAGTAAAATAATTTCCTTTTCTGCAAATTGAAGCAAGATTTCTCGAAAACTAGAAGAGTTACCAATACAAACGTGAAAAAAAATCTGATCTTCCATATTCTGTATCTGGAGAACAGAGGATTTTTTGGAGGTTTTATATATTTTGGAGTTTTTACAATTTTTCTGTACAGGAATCTCCTATAGAAATCAATGAAAGCGTATCTGAATCACCATATTTACAATAGAAAGGATTTATGAACTTCTTTGGTTCATTCTTTTTCTATTTTGTTCGTTATATACCTGAAAAGGACGAAAAAATCAATACGATTACAAAATAAAGTCTGAAAATTATAATTTTGTACAGGCTGTTTCGTATTTCTCATTCTTTAATAAATTGAGATGGAATCAAAATATTCAGTTCATATCAACAATTAAAAAGCAATCAAGAATTTAAAATTACCAAAGAACATTCTTAAAAGATGAAATTTGCGATAAAAAACTTCAGAAACTCTGTCTCTCTTTTATTTGTTATCTCAATTCAACGTTGAATTAAATATAAAGAAGATGATGAAATTTGCGATAAGAAAATTAAGAAACTCTGTCTCTTATTTGTGATCTCAATTAAACGTTGACTACAATATAAAGAAGATGAAATTTGCGATAAAAACTGCAGAAACTCTGTCTCTTATTTGTAATCTCAATTTAACATTGAATACCATGTAAAGAATATGAAATTTGCGATAAAAAACTTCAGAAACTCTGTCTCTTATTTGTAATCTCAATTCATCGTTGAATACCATGTAAAGAATATTGAATTTGCGATAAAAACTTCAGAAACTCTGTCTCTCTTATGAGTAATCTCAATTCAACGTTGAATACTATATAAAGAATATGAAATTTGCGATAGAAAACTTCAGAAACTCTGTCTCTCTTATGAGTAATCTTAATTCAACGTTGAATACCCTGTAGAGAATATTAAATTTGCGATAAAAACTTCAGAAACTCTGTCTCTTATTTGTAATCTCAATTCAACGTTGAATACCCTGTAGAGAATATTAAATTTGCGATAAAAACTTCAGAAACTCTGTCTCTTATTTGTGATCTCAATTCAACGTTGAATACCCTGTAGAGAATATTAAATTTGCGATAAAAAACTTCAGAAACTCTGTCTCTTATTTGTAATCTCAATTCAACGTTGAATACCCTGTAGAGAATATTAAATTTGCGATAAAAAACTTCAGAAACTCTGTCTCTTATTTGTGATCTCAATTCAACGTTGAATACCCTGTAGAGAATATTAAATTTGCGATAAAAACTTCAGAAACTCTGTCTCTTATTTGTAATCTCAATTCAACGTTGAATACCCTGTAGAGAATATTAAATTTGCGATAAAAAACTTCAGAAACTCTGTCTCTTATTTGTGATCTCAATTCAACGTTGAATACCCTGTAGAGAATATTAAATTTGCGATAAAAACTTCAGAAACTCTGTCTCTTATTTGTAATCTCAATTCATCGTTGAATACCATGTAAAGAATATTGAATTTGCGATAAAAACTTCAGAAACTCTGTCTCTCTTATGAGTAATCTCAATTCAACGTTGAATACTATATAAAGAATATGAAATTTGCAATAAAAACTTCAGAAACTCTGTCTCTTATTTGTGATCTCAATTCAACGTTGAATACCCTGTAGAGAATATTAAATTTGCGATAAAAAACTTCAGAAACTCTGTCTCTTATTTGTAATCTCAATTCAACGTTGAATACCCTGTAGAGAATATTAAATTTGCGATAAAAAACTTCAGAAACTCTGTCTCTTATTTGTGATCTCAATTCAACGTTGAATACCCTGTAGAGAATATTAAATTTGCGATAAAAAACTTCAGAAACTCTGTCTCTTATTTGTAATCTCAATTCAACGTTGAATACCCTGTAGAGAATATTAAATTTGCGATAAAAAACTTCAGAAACTCTGTCTCTTATTTGTGATCTCAATTCAACGTTGAATACCCTGTAGAGAATATTAAATTTGCGATAAAAACTTCAGAAACTCTGTCTCTTATTTGTAATCTCAATTCATCGTTGAATACCATGTAAAGAATATTGAATTTGCGATAAAAACTTCAGAAACTCTGTCTCTCTTATGAGTAATCTCAATTCAACGTTGAATACTATATAAAGAATATGAAATTTGCAATAAAAAACTTCAGAAACTCTGTCTCTTATTTGTGATCTCAATTCAACGTTGAATACCCTGTAGAGAATATTAAATTTGCGATAAAAAACTTCAGAAACTCTGTCTCTTATTTGTAATCTCAATTCAACGTTGAATACCCTGTAGAGAATATTAAATTTGCGATAAAAACTTCAGAAACTCTGTCTCTTATTTGTGATCTCAATTCAACGTTGAATACCCTGTAGAGAATATTAAATTTGCGATAAAAACTTCAGAAACTCTGTCTCTTATTTGTAATCTCAATTCATCGTTGAATACCATGTAAAGAATATTGAATTTGCGATAAAAACTTCAGAAACTCTGTCTCTCTTATGAGTAATCTCAATTCAACGTTGAATACTATATAAAGAATATGAAATTTGCAATAAAAACTTCAGAAACTCTGTCTCTTATTTGTGATCTCAATTCAACGTTGAATACCTTGTAGAGAATATTAAATTTGCGATAAAAACTTCAGAAACTCTGTCTCTTATTTGTAATCTCAATTCAACGTTGAATACCCTGTAGAGAATATTAAATTTGCGATAAAAACCTCAGAAACTCTGTTTCTTATTTGTGATCTCAATTCAACGTTGACTACAATATAAAGAAGATGAAATTTGCGATAAAAAACTTCAGAAACTCTGTCTCTTATTTGTAATCTCAATTCAACGTTGAATATAGTGAGTATCAAAACTTATAGCATTGAATGTCAATTAAAAAGGGCTTGTTTCATTTAAACATCTAAAAAAATTAAATCATGTTGTCAGAAAATGTGTTAATTAGTTTTTAAGGAATTAAACAATTACAAACAAACCAGATGTTCACAAATCTCCGTTACCATTGAAGACCGCAAAATGTTTAAATAATTTCTTTGATAATCTTATAAGATTACGTAATTTATTATTTTATTTTCAAAATCAATAGAAATTAATTTTTCATCTACTATACTATAAAATTACAGTATAGACTTCTAGAAATTTGTTATATACAATGTTAGTTCCAATGCATTTGTATCCATGGCAATTAAAAGATTTGCTAATCTGGGGAAATACGAAGTATTCATAATGTCCATTATGGACCTTTTGCAGATAGAGCCTATATAAGCTTTGCTACTTTACTGACAACATCAATTGTGTTCAAGAGTCTTGATACTGAACATCTAGTTATTTTTCAAAGTATATCAATACTAAGTTTTCAATAAACCACTGTTTGAATTTTGTGTAAAAATGATGAGTGTAATGGATATTGATAGAGTTTTGAGCGAGCATAATTATGCGAAAAAATATAGTTTTGATACGATATACCACGTAGATGAACTACCGGAAAGAGCAGTAAATACTTACCAGGAATCAAAAATTATGTTCCAGGGTGAAATGGAAAAAGGAAAATTTATTTCATTGCTTACGCCCTCAGAGTCAATGTGCTGCGTTCTGGATATTGAAGGTGAGTTTCTAGTAAAAAAATTAACTGACTTACACTAATGAACAAAAATTAATAGTGCAAAATTCCGAAAACAATTCTAAATAGTAGACATATAAACTTTCAAAGTGTTTCGAAAAACAGTAAAGTGATAGAAAAAAATTTTGTCATGTATTTCATACTAAGTCAAATTTTATAAATTGCTACTTATGAAATTTCGTTGACAACTCATGTTAGGCACTCCACGTTTTTGTATTAAAATTATTTCTCTTAACACTACGAATATTATTTCATTTCATCCAGTTATAACAACTTCTTAATAATTGAAAATTATATTAAATTTTTCAATTCAACCTGCATTCAAAGCGTGTTCTCAAACTCTGATTTATTTTCTCAATTTTTAATAAGCAATATCTAAAGAACCTTATAGAATTATTGTATTTTTATCGGTCCTGAATAAGTATGCAAAGTTTCAATTGAACCTGATGTATTAAAGTGAGTTAGAAAAACGTTCGAATATTCTATAAAAGCCTGTTAAAAAATCACTGTAAGCTCATCTTAGTAAGTATTTGTCGCGTTGCGACAATTTGTGAGACCACCACAGTATTGTGCCCATTATTGCTAATTTCTAGATTTTATTAATTTCGTTAATACTAAAGAATAGTCTCGCCGGCTGCTAATAATCTAAAACACAAAGTCGTTTATTATTTGTTATGCAAGTACAAATCAAGCAGACGTTAATCGACATAACAATTTTCTTGAACTACGTTTTTATTCTAATAAAATTTTCAAGTATCTGAAGAACAGTGATTTAGCACGAGTTTGTTAAATTTAAATATTTATACCATCAAGAGGGTCCATTTTATTTCTCGTAATTTATATACTCACACTTTCAAGGACCAGGATAATCATTTTATATTTTCTCTGTATTTCTTTTGCTACTTATTTGTTTATGGATTTCACAAAATAACTCTAACATGATAAAGATTTTCCCCAGTAAAAATTGAAAGATTAATCAAGTCTTCATTCGCGTAACCAATTCTTACCATTTCAACAATTATTTCAAATAAAATCAACAATTCGGAAATAAATTCAGAACTTTTGACATTTGCTTAGAGAAAATACAAAATCTAAGCTTTCCTCAGTTTTTTCTCAGTGATATCTGCTTTTTTCTACTTGTTTATGTGCAATGTAGTAGAATGTTAATACTCTAGTCTACTAGAAGATTGTCGAAAACTTTCACAGATAAATTTTCATCCACTCTTGAGATATTTCTACGAAAAATTACCGTCACTCTGCAGTCTCATCTTATGGGCTTATCAGTATCGTACACGATCCAACTTCCCCAAATTTACACACAACCAAATTTATATGGATTGTTAGAATTGATCTGTTTTGAGATATTTGAATTGAAAATAGGTTTATTTTAAGAAAGAAATAAATAAAAGAAAATAAGAGACTCTTTCCGCATGTAGTAAAAAAATTGAAAATTATTTTCTCACGAAGTAGGTGTTTTTTCTCGACCTCAATAGCTTGTATTACCTCCTTTTGCCCAGATACAAGCCTGAATCCGTCTAGGCATGCTTTGGATTAGATTTTCGACCTCCTTCAGGGTGATATTCTGCCACTCTTCTGTGGCGGCTTGGATGAGCTGTTGTGAGGTTCTTGGATTATCCTAATTTTCCTTTTGAGATTATCCCATTAATGTTCAATAAGATTTAGGTCTGGAGAGCAAGCTGGCCAGTCCAAAATAGCGATTCCCTCTGTTTCAAGATAATGTCGCGCAAGGTTGCTGGTATGAGGAGGAGCATTATCTTGCGTAAAAGAATTCTCAACGTGGGCACCTCGCCAGAGTGCACCAGCACTAGGTCCACGTAATTTCTAGCCGTTACGCCCGCAGGAAACGAAATCAAATCTGTTTTGCCTCCCAGCATAATGCCCCCCCAAAACATCACACTTGACCCTTGGTATTTTGGAATTTGTCTTGCTGCTCGGAGTCTAGCTTGTCTTCCACGACCCCTTAAAACCCGAAACTCGCGGTCATCTGATCGAACACCAATTCTGGTCTCATCCGAAAAAAGAACATTTCGCCAATTCTAAATATTCCAATTTTGGTGCTCCATATTCCAATTAAGTCTGTTAATTTTTTCTTTTCTGGTTAGCTCTGGAACTCTTAAGGGCCTTCTGATGTATAAACCCCTTGAACGAAGTCTTTGAAGTATCGTTTCGACTGATACACTGATGCCTATTGCTTCCAAAAATTGCCTTTGGAGTATGGAGTGTGACGCACTAGGGCCTCTTCTTGAAATTTGGCACAAAAGGCGATCTTGTTCTTCATAAGTGAGTCTCCTACGACTTCTTCTAGGCCTATTTGGCAGATATTGTAGCTCCACGTATCGGGCGTAGGTTTTTGAAATCACTCCCTTTGATACTCTCATTGTAGCCGCTATATCCTTCTGTGTCTCCCCTTCTTCAACGAGAGCAATTATTCGACCCCTCTGTACATCGGATAATCCAACGTTAGGCATTTTCAATTATGATTATAGGTTTTTTAAATTTTAAATTTACAGTTTCAAATCTCATTGATGACTGAGAACAATATCCCGAACATGTTGTGATAATTCAACATTTCTTAACATACTATCAAGTTTTTTAACAAGAAAAAACTTCATTCTTCACAAGTAGTCAAAGATCCATGGTTGAAAACAATCTATAATGTGTAATACCGAGTGATTCCATATAAGTAAAGCTCTAGATAGCAATAATTCAAATGCATTTCAATATTGATTTCATTGAATTTATCGAAGGCCTGGGAAATATTTCTATTAGTTGAAAATTTCAAATTAACAAGAGCCAAATTATTGAAAGTTGAGTGTATATTAATTTCTTTTATACCAAGTGAATAATTAATGCCAACTTTCGTTGATCCTTTATTGTATAATGACAAGTTCTGTGCACCCAAAACGAGTCAATCAGCCGTTTGCATTTGAATTTTATACAAAGTTGTCAGATTTGTGACATATTCTTCTTTGAATGAAATTATTTTTGTGTTGTCATTGGAATCATAAAAGTAATTTGGTTATCTCTATTTCTATCAAATTATAATTGAGGAACAGAGCATGATAATCCATTTCTAATATGTATACGACAATAATTTAACAGAATAAGAAATTTTCAATTTTAATTTGTAAAAGTTGCCCATTATTTCCCAGAAATCTTCTACTTCCAATATTTGATCAATTAACATTTTCACCAGATATTTAAGAAAAAATAGAAACACCGAAACTGGTCTTACCATATAGAAAAATAATTTAGCAGTGTAACGGTTTTCAGAATTTAATGGAAAAATCATTTTTGGGAAACACAAAACGAAAGGTATCAGCAAACGGCAAAGCAGCAAATAATCTAGTATACCTACAACGCAGAATACTTTTCTGGGTTGCCAATGTTCTGAATAATCTAAAATCTAATGAAAATCACCAAGTCCACCAGTACATTTCCATATATTCGATGAACTATTAATGAGATCTAATGAAATACTTTGGAATTGTGACCTTTTCTCTACATTTAGTTAATAATTTATCTCGTGAACTTTGTTTCTTATGGTATTAACAATATGACATAAGAAAAGTAGTTTATTATTTCTTGACTAGAAACTAAAAAAGGAAAAATGTCTACTAGAGACAAGAGCATTCAATTATTGTGTTCGCATACTGACGTACCAGTGCGTCCAAAAATTACTTTGTTCGAAATCTGACAACACTGTATAAAATTCAAATGCATTTGGCACACAACTAATCGACTCATTTTCGATGCTCTGAAGTCGTCATCATACAAAACAAAGCTCTCATTGAAAATTCTTGACGATGTTTTTTAATATGTAACCTGTGGTAATTTCTAGATAACTCTGAACTTGCGACACAGTCACAAAGTGGTGAAGAAAGCCCAGCATTTGAAGGAGTAATAGCGAGAAGACCACAGTGAGTATTACATAAATTAAGAGACAAACAGAAGTTGCCACCTCGAGTAAAAATACTAAATACTGAAATGCCATTATCTCCTAGTGTAGTAGTAATGTTTCTGAACATATTGGGCGCCGAATAATAAAGTGAATATTTTTTCAGATTAGAATCAGTTCGAGAGGGCGATATCAGGCTTCATGTTGCACAGAAATATCAAATTGATGTATCAGCCGTAAATAATGTAATCACTAATGCTTTCGCTGGTGCCAAGAAAAGGAAAAAGAGTGAAATAGAACAGGATGATAATCACTGATTGTTAATTAATAAGATGTACAATAATTGAAATTAATTTTAGTCTAGTTGTATTTGTAACATTCATGGTGTCTGTGTAACCGTTTTTGTGAATAAAATATTTTATCAAATAGTTTTTCAGTTTTCCATTCATTTTTTCAAATTTGTATTTTCCGAGAACTATTAATTTTACAAATCAAATCAAGTTCATATAAAATTTTTCGCTATCAGAATAGAATCTCTTCAAATAATTAAACACTGCGCCAAGACTCAATTTAATTAATTAACTAACTAATTACTAACTCAATTTCCATCAGAGTCAGTAATGTACATAATTCACTCTCGCACAATTACCATCTAACTATAGTATATTCGGGAGTACTTATTGTACTCCGTGTAAGACCACGTCAAGTTTCAGTGAAATATTCCATTATAAAAACAAATGAAACTTTAAATTCCACAAAGTGTTTACTTGAACTATTCAAAGGAAACCCAAAGACTACATCTTCAATATGAATGAAAACTAAATTGCGCTAACTAACAAGATCGAGAATTCAAATTTATTCAGAGAAAGTTTAGGTATGTTGAAGAATTATTTCTCAAGTAATTAATCACAGGCTCATTTGAAAAAGAAAATGAAAATATCTCTATGGTACCAACCAGCTGAGAATAATTTTATATTTTCTCTGATCAAAATATGTCATCTGTCACTAGTCACTGTCAAGCATCAACTATATCACGTATCTTTCATCATATTTGTGTGTAAATTGATTTTTAATTTACTTAATTTAGACCCATAAACTGTGATATATGCTATTGTGATAAATTTACCACTTCCAACAAACACTTTGCATCCTAATTCCCAACATCACATCAGTATACTATGTGTGTAAAGATCAGAGAACTACAACTAAAACTGTGATTCATATAATCTCTGATGCAAGCGGCGAATCGTTGAAAATATAATAAAATGGAGAACTGCGAAAATTCTGGTTATTTCTACGGCTGCAATTTTTCTCAGTAATGCCACTTATTCAATCATGATTTCTAGAGAAATTCACAGGAGTTCCATGAGTTGAACTTCTTATATCTTGACTCGAATGTTGGATGTGTTGCCTCATTCGAGACATGATAGAGAGCTTCTCCAGACGGGTTTTTAGTGGTTCCAGTGGAACGTACAACGTACACGCTTTAGAACTGGCTGCCGCCAAGGTACGAAAATTAAAGGGTCTCGACTTGACCGTACATTTTTTGGACGATACAGAACATGTGTTTCATGTTGAAAAACGTTCAAAGGGTTCGGCACTACTCGACTTGGTTCATCAGCATTTGGAGTTAGTTGAAAAAGATTATTTTGGTCTGCAGTACCCAGAAAATAAAGCTGGTCCTAAAGCAGAATGTATGGTGAGTAAATGAAAAAATCGCCGTCTTTTTGTATGCACATTTGCCTATGAATTATGTTTACATGGTTTGAACAGGTTTGGTTGGATCCATCGAAGACGCTGAAGAAACAGTTGAGTAACTGTCAGACGAATCTTTATTTTAAAGTCAAATTTTATGTGTCCGATCCAAGTAAACTGCAACAAGAATATACTAGGTATCAGTTTTACTTACAAATCAAGAAAGATATCTTGGAAGAGAAATTAATTGTGGCACCTAGTACTGCCATTTTGTTAGCCAGTTATATAGTTCAATGTGAGTAGAGAGTTAAGTCTATCTTGAAGTAGTTGTTGGGAAAAGGCATTATAAATCTAACCTATTTATTGTATTCAGGAATATTTTATTCAATCCTTTTGATTCCAGCTGAAATTGGAGATTATTGTTCAGAAGACCATGACGGGAATTATTTGTCGAACTTACAGCTTATTCCAGGTCAGACGTTGGAATTGGAGAAAAAAATTTCCGAACTGCATAAATTACACAAGTAAGTTCATATTTTTCTGCACTTTTAAATAATTGGTGGTAATAGTTTAATACAGTGTCAATAGTCAAAATTCACTGTTTACTTATTAATTTTGGGTCCCAGAATCCAAATCTGAAATCATTTTGTCCCGCTCGGCTATCATTTAGGAAAAACCTAAAAACAAAATTTCCTTGAAGGTCCTCTTGTCTATATCATTCAAACTCTATAATTTCTTCATTGAAATGCCTTGTTACTATTACAATGGATAAAATATACACACATGTACCATTAATCAGAAATTCTAAGCTCAAATATACATATATAGGGGGTTTTACCCCGACGAGTTGCCCATATATCTGTTCATGCAATCAAACTGATTTCATGAAAAAATATAAATCCACCACCCGGTAATTAATACCATTGCCAGGCAATGATTATAATCAAAACATATCCTGGAATAATTATATATTAGGATAACGTTAAATGTTATGAGAATATATCAATCTACCAGAATATATACATACTATAGCATCATCAGACAATGATATCAATGTACCAACGAGTAGTGTCAGATGCTTTCTCCCCAGAAAAATCCAGTGTACGGACCTTAGTCAAGTAACACTGAATGTTACTCATTAATAGTTTCCTTTGTGTGAAGTGGTGAACGATTGAATAGAATACTGCTCTGAATATAAATATGATAAAATTGTCAGTTAATTGTGTTACATTTATATAAACAAATAAATAAAATATGAAATGAGATTCTGAGCAGTATAAACTAAAGAGAAAACCTATGACTCTACCTCATTATTTTTTTCGGAAAGAAACCTCGAAGAATATTACAAGATTTGATGACTGTTATCTTTTGTAACTGTTCAAACAAATTTTTCTTCAGACCCAAAATCTCAATACTTTTGTGAAGATTTCTAGGAATAACACCTGTTGTGGAAATAATAATCGGTAGAATAAATATTTTCTTCATTTTCTACATTTTTTAATCTCGTCGCCAAGCATCATATATTTAGAAATTTTTTCATTGTATTTATTTTGTATATTATGTGTGTCGGGTATAGCAATATCAATTATATATGTTATTTGATTCTGTTTATCATTAAGAATGATATCTGGTCTATTGTGTTTTACAGCTCTGTTGCAAAGAATTGTTTTATCAAAATAAAGTTTATATTTGTCATTTTCACAAATCTCAGGTTCATATTTGTGAAATTTTTTTCTTTGAGAATTAGGTCATGTTTAATTCCTAGATTAAAATGAATAATATTAGCGACGGCATTATGTCTTTCTAAATAATCTGTTGAAGCAAGGACTGAGCAAGATGATAATAAATGAAAAACTGTTTCTGAAGAACAGAAACATCTACGGCAAGAATCATCTATATTTTGTTTGATGATGTGTTTTCTATAATTCCTCGTGAAAACAACCTGATCCTGGATCGCAATTGCCAAGCCTTCTGTTTCAGCAAACAATTTTTCAGATACTAACCATTTATTCGATGCGATTTCATCAATATAATCATTTTTCAATTCTTTAGGGTGCTTTCCGTGTAATTCCTTCTGCATCCAACTTTCTTTTTTAGAATTATCATCAAATATATCAAAATCTACCTTTTGCATTGTCAAGTTCAGAGGTGTAAGATTATAATCTGAAGCAACAACAATATCATGTAATTTAGACGTTCTCTGTTTATCATGAAAATGGGAATGTAGATGAAAAATCTATTTACTATGTAGATTATTCAAATCAGTAAATCCACGACCTCCAAGATGTCTAGGTAGTGTAACTCTCTGAACAGCTGACTTTGGGTGGTGCTTATGATATTTACAGAGCATTTTCTTCGTTTGACATTGTAATTCATTTAGATCAGTTTTAGACCATTTTATAATTCCAAAAGAAGATGTAAGAATAGGAACTGCATAGGAGTTGATAGCTCTGAAGAGGTTTTTACTAGTTAAATGACTCTTGATGATAATTCTAAGTCTTTTGTAATATGAACTTCTAATAATTTTCTTTAGTGCTGCTATGGTTAATATATATATATATATATATATATATATATATATATATATATATATATATATATATATATATATATATATATATATATATATATATATATATATATATATATATATATATATATATATATATATATATATATATATATATATATATATATATATATATTTTTTTTTTTTTTGAAAAAGAGAGGGTTTAAAAATTCGAATAATTGTATTTACAATAAATGCTTATATCTATAATTTTGGTGTGTGTCAGAAAAACACAAGTGTAAGCTCAGGAAAATGTAACAGGGGAACCATACTTGCGTATGATTCAATAAACGAGTGAAAAAACTCGTTCCACTGTCGCTGTTGCACTAGTAATAGCTTGTCTGTTTATGTTGTGTTCATAAAGAGTACCAACGATTTTTCTGCTTAGCAGCTTCAATTCTATTCAATATATATATATATATATATATATATATATATATATATATATATATATATATATATATATATAAACAGCTCTACAGGTCAAGTAGGCCCATGGCTTCATTACACGTTCTTCTCCATTTCATTTTATTCATAACTGCTCTCTTCCAGTCCTTCACTCCTAGCTCTTCAATATCTTTCTCCACCATCTTGATCCATTCTATGCGTGGTCTTCCCCTGCCTCTTCTTCCCGTTATTCCCCTTGTCAAAACTTGTCTTGTTGTTCTATCGTCTCCCAGTCGGAAAACATGGCCAAGCCATCTCATTCTTTGTACTCTAGCCACATTTGTTATTGAGGGTTGTCCATACAATTTTTGAAGCTCAGCGTTCGTTCACCTTTCCCAATGATTTTCTACCTTTTTTCCACCATATATTCTTCTGAGTATTCTTCTCTCGAAAATTTCTAATGTATATTTATCCCTCTGATTCAACTACCACAGTTCGCAACCGTATGTTACCACAGGCCTGATGATCTTCTGATAATTTTTCTTCTTTGCGTTTTTCGACATATTTTTGGACCTGAGCACTCTGTATAATCCTCCTAAGCATTTTGTTCCTTTAGCTATCCTCTCCTGTATTTCTACTTTCTCCTCCCCTGTTCTCGTCAATGTTACACCTAAATAGTTAAACTGTTCTACCTTTTCAAAGCAGTATGCCCTATCTTTACTAATTATTCGTAGATTTGAGTGCCTTTCATTTTCTTGTTGTCGTACTATTATGATAGTAGTGATACCTGGTTTTATTTTCATTTATCATTAAACCCTTTCTTCTTGCAGCGGTTTCTAACTTCCTGAATTCATTCACCAAATGTTCTCTTGTTCTGGTCACAATAACTATGTCGTCTGCATACCCTAAAACTTGTGTCTTTTGAATTCGAATGTTTATTTTATCTACAGTTAACCCGCCATATTTACTGTCACGATATGATTGCCCCTGAATTCTCAATATTAGGCAACAATTTCACACGTTTTTAGTCCAAGACCTACGTGACATGAACCCGTCAATAGTGACGTACTCGCCTTCTCCTGTCAAAATAGAGAGGGATATTCAAACGGAAATCTCTTCAACCAAACCTAACTAACCTAACCGAAACACAAACCTAATTTAAATCTATAATTTTGAATTGAATAAGTTAGAAGGTTAGGTTTTGGGTAAAATTAGGTTAGTTAAGTTAGGTTTGGAAATATTCCCATTTGAATTTCACTCTCAGTTATGAACGAGAGAGATAGATTCTATCTCTTTCTTGCATCGTTTCGAGCCGTACGTCGTATAATACGGAACATGAAATCATTGTAAATATGACCGAAATTCAAATGGGACTTATTCCAAACCTAACCTAATTTTACCTAAAATCTAACCTACTAACCTATTTAATTCAAAATTATAAATTTAAATGAGGTTTGAGGTTAACCGCCTTGGTAGCTGCACGGCTAGTGAGCAAGTATGTAGGAATATGCTTAGCCAAGGTCCCTGTTTCGAATCCGGGTTCAAGTTATGGATGTTGTCCTTGAACAAAAAAGTGATACTTGCAAGAGTCGCCTAAAGAGGAGAGTGGTTCGGAATCCACTATAAGCTACAGGTGCACTGTGTAAATGGGCTAAGTTCCCGAGCACATTGTTAAAAGATGAAATAAACAGGTTTGAGGTTCGGTTAGGTTAGATAGGTTTGGTTTGAAGACATTTCCATTTGAATATCCCTCTCTGTTATGACGGGAGATGGCGAGTACGTCACTATTATCGGGATAATGTCACGTAGGTCTTGGTTTGTAAATGTGTGAAATGGTTGCCTAATATTGAGAATTGAGGGGCAACATTTCTGGAAAGTAAAGATGGCGGGTTAACTGTCTAGAAAATAAACATTCGAATTGAAAAGCATTTTAATAAGAAATTAATGTATATTTGAGCTTAGAATTTCTGATTAATGGTACATGTGTGTTGAAGAATGAAGAAATTAGAGAGTTTGAATGATATAGACAAGAGGACTTTCAAGGAAATTTTGGTTTTTTTTTCCTAAACGATAGCCGAGCGGGGCAAAATATTTTCAGATTTGTATTCTGGGACCCAAAATTAGTAAGTAAACATTTTTTCAGTGAATTTTGACTATTGACACTTTATTAAACTATTACCGATTTGGTAATTATTTTATATAGTGTCGATCGTCGAAATTCACAGAAAAAGTGTTTACTTACTAACTTTGGGTCCCAGAATCCAAATCTGAAATCATTTTGCCGCGCTGGGCAAAAGGTAAAAACAAAAACAAAAATTTCCTTGAAAGTCGTCTTGTCTATATCAATCAAACTATAATTGCTTCATTAAAATGCCTTGTTGCTATTACAATGGATAATATATACACACATGTACCATTAATTAGTAATTCTGCGTCCAAATATACATTAATTTCTTATTAAAATGCTTTTCAATTCGAATGTTTATCTTCTAGACAGTTAACCCGCCATCTTTACTTTCCAGAAATGTTGCCCCTCAATTCTCAATATTAGGCAACCATTTCATACATTTTTAGTCCAAGACCTACGTGACATGAACCCGTCAATAGTGACGTAATCGCCATCTCCCGTCATAACAGAGAGGGATATTCAAATGGAAATGTCTTCAAACCAAACCTCATCTTTTAACGATGTGCTCGGGAACTTAGCCCATTTACACAGTGCACCTGTAGCTTATAGTGGATTCCGAACCACTCTTCTCTTTAGGAGACTCTTGCAAGTATCACTTTTTTGTTCAAGGACAACATCCCAACTTGAACCCAGATTCAAAACAGGGACCTTGGCTAAGCGAATTCCTTCATACTTGCTGACTAACCGTGCAGCTACCAAGGCGGTTAACCTCAAATCTCATTTAAATTTATAATTTTGAGTTAAATAGGTTAGTAGGTTAGATTTTAGGTACAATAAGGTTAGTTAGGTTAGGTTTGGAATGACTCCCATTTTAATTTCGGTCATATTTACTACTATTGAATGAAATTCAAATGGGAATATTTCCAAACCTAACCTAACTAACCTAATTTTACCTAAAACCTAATCTTCTAACCTATTTAATTCAAAATTATAGATTTAAATTAGGTTTGTGTTTCGGTTAGGTTAGGTAGGTTTGGTTGAAGAGATTTCCGTTTGAATATTCCTCTCTATTTTGACAGGAGAAGGCGAGTACTGCCATATTTACAATGATACATGTTATACGACGTACTACTCAAAACGATGCAAGAAAGAGATAGAATCTATCTTTCTCGTTCATAACTGAGACCGAAATTCAAATGGGATTATTTCCAAATCTAACCTAACTAACCACCGCTGTGGCTAGGTGGGAAGATCACACGCTTCCCAGTTTGTACAGATGCGGCTGTCGGATCGATTCCGGTGAAGGTTTGGGTGTTGTATGCGTCTTTAAATTTGACAGAGTCGCCTATAGAGGGCATAAACTTCTGGATCAGATAACTTGTAATCCTTGTGGTGGCAATTATCATTGACAAAGACATTGCAAACGCGCTAAATGATTACTTCACAAATATCGCACGATCCCTACAAGGCCAAAATATTATTATGAACACTTTAGATGAAATAAGCAAGGATTCGACAATATATATGATGAAAGTATCTGAAAAAGAACTTCTTGCAATCATAAACTTCTTGAAAAGTGATTCATCACCGGGCCCAGATAATATAACGGTCAAAGATATAAAATGCCTTTATGAGATCATAAAAAACCCATTGCTAAAAACACTTAATGAACATCTTCGAGTAGGCATTTTTCCAGACTCGTGTAAAATCTCTAAGATAATTCCTATCTACAAGAAAGGATGTAGAAAAAATCCAGGCATTTATAGACCAATATGCTTGACATCAATATTTTCGAAAATATTCGAAAAAATTATAAAAAACGTTTCTGCGAATTCCTACAATTTCCTTCTACTCAATATGGATTCCAGGAGAAGAGTTCAACCTTGGGAGCTGCTATGGATGTTATACAGCTACTGATCGACTACTTGGAAGACAGTCATCTTGCAGTTGCTCTGTTCATCGACTTACATAAAACATTTGACACAGTAAAACATGACATGCTACTGAAGAAACTCGAAAATATTGTCATATGAGGCCCAGCTCACACACTCATGAGGTCATTTCTCACAGATAGAAAACAATACACAGTTCTGAATGGAGAGATGAGCGAGCTGAATGAAGTCAACACTGGTATTCCACAAGGAACAGTATTAGGACCAATCCTATACTTAATATACGTGGAAAACTTGTCCATGGTGGGTCTAGGGGCTGAGCACTTCATGTTTGCAGATGATAACGTTTTGTTTTATAATGGAACAAACATAGCAGAATTAGAAACATCGATCAATCAAGACTTGGGGACATTCAAAAAGTGGCTAAAAGCAAACGGACTGATAATAAGTGAAGACAAGACTGTATAAATGTGCCTCAACAAGAAAAAAACATCATATTCTCTGGACATTAGGTTTAACAAAATACAATTAAAGAGAGTGCAATGTTATAAATACTTAGGCTTGATTATTGATGAGAAACTCTCATGGAATGAGCATATTGATTCCATTTATAGAAAAATTAGAGCCCTCATATGTGCCTTCAGACAAATGACCTTCTACTTACCCTTGAAATGCAAAAAATTGATATATTTTGCACATGTTAAATCGATATTCTCATACCTTATAACAGTGTGGTCAAATACCCACAAATTTAATCTAAAAAGTACAAAGATTACAAAACAAAGTCATCAAAGCAATATATAATCTACCCTATTCAACACCTACAATTGACCTATATAGGAATTTTAACTTTTCAGAGATACAAAAATTTAAAAAATCTAGAACACTGCAAACTTGCTTTCAAAATCAGAAACAATCTTATAAAGTCCGGCTCCTCTATTCAGACTGTTTCCTCCATACATAAATATAAAACAAGAACTATTAACAATTTAATTCAGAAAAAATAAGAACAAATCTTGGAGCTAAATCTCCGGTACACCAAAGCATTCATTACTACAAATAATTTGAAACAAATCACTTTGATCAGAACATTTTCCAAATCTATCAAAAAGTACCTACCTGCTATGTGTTGATGGTGTTTATATGATACTAAATTGACTCCGCTCACACAAACTATTATTGTTACACCAATAAATGAACTTAGATGTACTCTGTGTTAACAGCACTATATGCTGATTTACAGTTTTATATATGAATAAATAAAATGCACGGTCTAGGAGAGTGGTTCGGAATCCACTATAAGCTGTAGGCCCACCTGTGTAAATGGGCTTAGTTCCCGAGCACATCGTTAAAAGAAAAACGAACGAACGAACTAACCTGTCTTACCTAATTTTACCTAAAACCTAACCTACTTACTAACTTATTCTATTCAAAATTATAAATTTAAATTAGGTTTGAGGTTCGGTTAGGTTAATTAGGTTTGGTTTGAAGAGATTTCCATTTGAATATCCCTCTCTCTTATGACGGGAGAAGGCGAGTACGTCACTATTGTCGGATTCATGTCACATAGGTCTTGGACTATAAATGTGTGAAATTGTTGCCTAATATTTTGATTTTTTTTTTTGGAAGTTTGAAAATATTTGTGATGACTTATGTAACTCTGTGAAGAAGCTCATATTGGTGGGTGATTTCAACAACTTTATGAGTGATGATTTTTATTGTAAAAAAATTAAAAATATATTTCAAATTTATGGTTTGGATCAATCTGTTATGGAACCGACAAGGGTAACAGATACACTTGATGACTATGTCATTTCTCAATTCAGTGTAATAAGTTGGGTGCATGAAACACCCAAAATTACTGATCACAGCATTGTGTCTATGAATATAAGAATATTTAGGGATTTATATGGGTATAATGATTCAATAGTAAAATTCAGGAAGATTGATAAGACTGTTTTTATTTATTTATTTATTTATTCATTGATACAAGCTCAACAGGATTACTCCCAATTACAGAGCCGAACAAGTATAGACCAATTTGCTCAAAACAAAAAAAGATTTAAAAACTTTCAAAAATAATAATGAAAGAACGCATTGATAATGCAAACTCAAACATTGGAAATACACACCAAACAATCAAGTAGTTCATAGAAAGAAATTTTGAACAAATTAATTTCTTTTTCAGAGGAAAATCACCTGCCGATGCAGAATTTCATTTCTTAGATCATGCAAAAAGAATTGATATGTATGGAGTAGATTTACATAATGCCTTAGTAAGTAAACTAATTTAATTTAACGCTTCAGTAATTTAATTATTTATTTATTTATTTTTTATCACATAAAGATGCTACATTCTCTAAATTATGCGATACAGTTAACGGGTCACCCCCAATAATATTAAGAGAAAACAGTCTATAATAAGTATGGTGTAGATACAAGCATGTCCACCCAAATTAATCTCCTTACCTCTATCCTAAACCTGGCCAATGATACACCAAACAAGTCTAAACTTCTCTCTAGTTCTCCTAATAGAGAGACCCAGCGATTAATAAGAAAATGTTGACTGTAGTTATACAACTTTCAGCCCTAAACAGTGGTGTGTATCTCGTCAGTATTTGAGGAAGATTGAAATTAATTAAACCCAAAAGTGTTGGCAGTCCAACATACCATTAATTAGTTTGAAAAAGAAACTTAAATCAAATATAGTTCTACGCCTTTGTAGGGAATCCATGTCAAACCTATCCCTTACTGAATCTATGTCCTGATATAGAGATTCATCTTGAATGCCAGATGACGTAGAAATTTTCGTTGAACTCTTTTCAGACAGTCAATGTCGCTTTTATAATGAGGAGACCAGATGCAGGTCCATACTCGAGAATTCCGAATAATGAAACCCAGCATCCGGTATGCTCTAGCTGTTGTCTTGCGAATATGTTCCTTGAAATTTAAATGACTGTCGAGGATCACTCCGAGGTCCTTTATATCATTAACCCTGCGCAACAGTTCATCGCCCAATACATAGCCGATTGGGCTCTTGGTTTTATGAAAGTTGACCAGTTTAGCAGTGCATCAATCTGCTTCTGCGGAAAATGTACATCCTTAACATGAGATAAAAAACACAAGGTTTAACTTTAATCTACACTTTATTTGAAAAAAATTCGACGACGTTTCGCTGACACAGCAGCTTTATCAAGAATGACAAACAGAATGAAGAGTATGGTATAATAAACAAATCGTAGAACAAGTTGGATGAATAACAGGAAAATCCACACCGAGCCATTGTACAGTTAGTATGAAAGGTAATAAAAACTAATTAAACAAGTTAAGTAGGGGTGAATAATTCACATCTACCTGCTCATTCAAAAGCTTGTCCGAAAGTTTGTATCTATTTATTTCTAATGCTTCTAGGAGATCTAATTTTAAACTTTTTGATTTTATATGTAATATGTCCAAAGTTTTTATTGAATGAATGGTTTTCTTTTATTAAGTGGTTTGAATAATTTGAATCAGTTTTATTTTTATCGAAGCTACGTTTATATTCAGATGTTCTTATGCCAAAACTCCTATAGGTCCTACCGATATAAATTTTATCTCAAGAAGAAGCAACCCAATAAGCTTTTAATTAGTCAAGAACATTTATATTTATATTTTCTGTACATTCATTCGTCTGAAGAAGCTACGGTGTAGTGAAACGCGTTACGAATCGCAATTATTAAGTAAAATTCCTTAAAACACAGTACTTGTTTGTTTTTATTATTAATAGTTATTTGAAACGTATCTATCTTTTTATATATAATGTAATTTTTTTTTTGGAAATTAGTCTGATAAGTTGATTATTGTTATTCAATTTAGGAGTCAGGTTAGTTTCGAAGAGTTTTAAGCCTTATTCTTTCAATGAAACATAAGTTACTCTCTGACATGACAAAGAGAAATGTCTAAATATCTTAAACACACCCAATCAAAGTCCAAATGTATTGAGTCAAAATACACACACCGCAAAAATTGTCGCAGAGCAGCTCGATCTCAAATACGTCTGAAACAAGAATGAGTTTATTTGACGATCAGTGTTCATTGAATTTCTCTTCAGTTTTCACGCTAAATTAATTCGGTCCACGATAATAAATAATAATAATACTTTCGGGAAACATCTGTTCGATTCTGTACTGGATGCGCGAAAGTGGTCTGCGTAAACAGCAGGATTACCGTACATTTGAAACAAAGTGATCCATTTCTGAGTTCTTCAGCTTTCAAGATTTCCCTCAAAAAAATCTTTTCCCAACTTGAAACATTGAAATAACAAGAGATTGCAAGATTGTGTTCAATATAGGATTGAATTAATTATATGTCAATCACATAATTGAAATTAATAAAAGTGCAATATTAATTTTAGACGCAGTGCTTCAAAGTTTAGGAGATGACAGTAAATTGAGTAAGCTTGATGAAGAAAGTGCTACTTGAGAACAAAAAATGATCAGGGCATTCAACGTTGTACAGAAGGTTGAATATTGCTCGTTGGACAAAAGTCTTCAATATGTTTAAATATGTAGCAATAAAATTTGTATATTGAGATATTAAATTAATTTTACAGAAATTGCACCTTAATTAAGTTCAAACTAAATGATAAATCTCTCTATAATTTTCTATAGTTTGAATAAGTATATTGGCAGAACCCTCAAATAAGACGGACTTGAAGAATATTGTGTAACTTTTTTCAGGATAGTACCAACAAATCCATCCAGTTGGGTGTTACACACATAGGATTAGTAGTATTTAGAAATAATATCAAATTCAATACATTTTCTTGGTCTAAAATCATGAAGATATCTTTTAAGAGGAAACAGTTTTTATTCAGTTAAGAAGGAACCGGTGAGTAGACATTCTTATTGTTTTATCATTGAACTGATTGGAAACTACATTAGAGTCAAAATGAAGAATTAAAATATTGAATAAATGCAATACTTACTACATTATATCTTTTTTCATTCATTTATTAACATCTTGTGTTCTTTGATCTAAACAATACAGGCTAAACAAGGATACAAGACATTATTAACACATATGTTGTCGATAAATAACAATTGGTATTGTTTCCTTTATCACTTTCAACAAAAGATAGATAAAAAAAAGTATTGATGAATTTGCATAAACAAAATTCTTTCCACTTGGATAAGATTTCAAAAGTTTATTAGGTGATTTCCCTTTTCAGTCCGAAGATTACGATACAGTATTGGTTTTCAACATGGAGGCGTACAGATCAGCGAAAACCCTGTGGAAAACCTGTGTGGAGCACCACACTTTCTTCCGTCTACATTCGCCCAAGGTGAAGAAGAAATTTCCGATTTCTCTGGGATCTAAATTCTATTATTCTGGAAGGACGGAATTCCAGACCGTGTCAGATATTCAACAGAAGGGCAAGGTCGAGCATAAGTTCGTTAGATCGCCAAGTCGTCAACTGGTGAGTCATATTTCATGATTAAACATGCCAATACACCAGTCTTTGCATTCGTCAAACTGAATCAATACAATCATGTGAAGAATAGTAACGATAAAATTCTTGACTTAGTGTTGTGTAATAAAGAAATTGTCTCGAATATACATAAAAGTGCTCATCCGTTTGAGGAGGACACATATCATCCCACACTGGAGTTTATAGTTATAGTTACGATCTCAGAAATGCGAATTATGAAGCTGTTAATGCTCCATTATCGCTGGTGAATTGGTAGTTTCTGCTCAACAACTGCTCTAAGGGAATTGATGAAAATCTGGATATTTTTTATGAGAAAATCAATGGCATAATCAGTTCCGTTGTTCCTAAGAAAAGAGTCATTAGGTGTTTTTCTTCATTCTTTTCGAAAGGTACAATTGCATAAGAGAAAAGCAAAAATTTCATAAAAAATGGAAAAATGTCAATGATCTCAATATATTCAAGCAGCTTCGTGCTCATTCGAAGGAACTTATTGAACTTGATTTGAATAAATTCACGCAAATCATTTTGGGAATATGTGTCTCTGGGATGGGGCGGCTCTAAACTACCTAATGAAATGAGGTATGGGGATATTTCTTCATCAGATGGAAAAGAGATATGCAATCTTTTTGCCCGTTATTTCGAGAGTGTATATGTTCCTGGAAGTCAGCAGCGTAGTCGTAGTGTAACTGTTAAAAATTGCAATAATGATGTACTATCAAATATTCACATAGAAGAGGAAGAGGTCCGAGAGGTTCTCTTATTATCCCTTGAGGTCCAGACAGCATTCCACCAATTTTTCTCAAAAATTGCGCTCACAAATTAAGTAAACCACTGCATATTTTGTTCAATCAGTCTCTGATTAATGGTGTTTTTCCAAAAAAGTAGGAAGAGTCCGCCGTTATCTCAATTTTCAAAAGTGGAGATAAAAATGATATTTCTAATTATAGACCTATTAACAAACTTTCGATCATTGCTGAAGTATTTGAACGCATAATTTATGAGTATCTTTTCTCTCATGTGAAAAATTTCATTATCCCACAACAGCACGGATTTTTTAAGGGTAGGACTCTGGAAACTAATTTGATCGTTTATAGTGAATACCTGCAGAGTACAATGGTTTCTCAAATTCAGACTGATGCTACTTACACCGATTTTTCTAAAACCTGCGACAAAATAAGTTTCGATATTTTTATTTTTAGACTATCCAAAGCAGGTGTGAGTGGTGGGTTGCTTGAGTGGATCCAATCGTATCTTCTCAATAGGTCACAGTACGTTAGTTAAAATGGTTTTAAATCTGAATCTTTAATTAGTACTTCTGGGGTACCGCTGGGAACTCATCTCGGTCCTCTCCTTTTCTTAATTTATATAAATGACATAGATAAATGTTTCCGGCATTCCAGATTCTTGTTCTATGCAGAGGATCTGAAAGTTTTTAGATCTGTCAGATGCTTAAGGGACTGCCTTGATCTTCAACTAGATTTGAATAACTTGGTTGAGTACTGTAGAGAAAACCAATTATTTTCTAATTTAAATAGATGTTTCACGATAACTTTTACTAGAAACCATTCCCCTATCACTTTTCAGTACTCAATTGGGAATTCATTGTTGCGATTGTGTCCACGGCTTTTGATCTGGGTATCACTTTTGATTCGAAGTTGCTCTTCGATGCACACATAGATCGCATAGTAAATAGTTCAAGTCGAATGATGGGTTATATTTTCAGGAGAAGTAAGGAATTTAAATATGTAAAATCACTTATCACTGTATTATGCTTACATCTATAGTCAATTAAATTTTGCCTCATGTATTTGGAACCCTCGTTATGATTGTTATTCCAACTGACTTGAACACATTCAAAATAGATTCATACGGTTCATATGCTTCAAAACTAACTCTGTTATCCTGAATCACGACTACGCTCCTGCCCGTAAATATTTCAATTTATTGTCACTCGAAAATCGTAAAACTATATCTGATATTTTGGTTGGCTTAAAATATCGAACTGCGTACTTCAGGTACCAGAGATCTTGCACATGGTTACTTTTAATGTTCCTATGAAATCTTTGAGGCACCACGGCCTCTTTTCTATAACTTTTAGAAAATTAATAGTGCACAGAACTCCCCTATCGATAGGATGCTACGTGTCTGCAACACGCATAGGAGTATCAATTTGTTGGCCTCTCTGAAGAGAACATTACGCTTGCTCTTTCATTGACTAACATCAAATTCATTCAATCGTTCGTTTTGTAATATTCATTTTGTATTTCTTTTCCATTCTTTCTGTGAATACAACTCACTATTAATGCCTTATATAATACTTTTTTTAGAGTACTAGATTCTATGTAACTAATATTCATTTAGTGAATGTCATTTTGGCTTCGGCTGTGGACATTCCTTATATTGTACTTAAATAAATAAATAAATTACGTTGTTGTACAATTTCGTTCTAGATCAAGCATATCACTCCCGCGCCATCTCTGGAAGAGAAGGGTAAATCGTTCATGGCTCCAGCGCGACCTTCCCGACCGTACGACAATAAGGTTACATCGTTGGGATCCAAGGAGCCTAGAAAAGCCTGGGGTGCTGATTCTCAAATATCTGACGAGTAAGTGAGAAAGAATATTTTGACGTAATTGGGTGAATATGTTTATTTCTTATTTCCGATATGAAAGCGTAGAATATTTATTCATTCCTTACTATAGAAATGAGATTTGAATTACTATTTTCATCTTTTCTCAGAAAACCTTCCCTTTGCCAGATTTGTATCCTTTTTTTCTTAACCAGATGAACTGTTTCTTGCTTTGTTTTGATTAGGATTACTAAGATGAACATTTTTTTTGCACTTGTCTACATTCTGTTTCTGTTCCAGAGTGCTGATGTTAACCCTTCAAATTGTTTATGTGTCGCTCATTAAATGTCAGTTTGTTTGTTAAGTCTCGTCTCGATTATACAGAGTAGTTCTCTTCTGCTTGCACGGCGCTCTTATGGTAAGCACTCAGGTCCTTTGGCACATTTTTCTTGCCGTGTTGTGTTATTTGATATCAGTGTAGCAGAAACTTTCTGATAAAGTTTGCAAGACTGTTGTAGGGGGTCTCCTGGATCGTCCAGGCACTAAGTGTTTCAGTGTCCAAAGTGAACATTCGAAGAGTATGTGTTACGTTGTTTCGTCATTTTCTAGCAACCACGTCACTGTGAGGTTTCCGACAGTCTCATGAAGTGTAGGTGTTTATTGAGTTGATGTCCCGTCAGTTGGCCCACTACCATCCCAATAGGCTTTTTGTCAAGGAACAATAGTTCATACTCAAGTCTTTGATTGCGGCCCTTTGCCGAGTCTTTTTGACTGTCTCAGTCAGGGGATCACGTGGGTCCACAGAATAGACAGGATAGGTTCTGGTCCCATTGGCCTAAAAGCTGTTGCACTTTTGGCAAGGTAATCTGCTTTCTCATTCCCTTTGATACCCTCATAGGCTAGGTACCAAAGCAGAGTAACTCTGTAGTACCTTCAAAGTGCTGCTTTACATTCGTGAATTAGTTTGGATGCAACCCTTGGATCTTACAGATATCCAAGGGCGTTTTGGCTGTCACAGCATATGGATGCATACGTCGCTATAATTCCTGTGTATATTTTCCTGTACACATCGGAGAATGGCAAATATTTCTGTTACGGTGACGTGGTCTCTTAGAGCAATCGTAATGTTTGCCCTCGGACCGTGAACGCCAATGTGATAGGTGGCTCTCATTTGATCTCTTGTAAAAAGGTCAGGTCGGAGTTCTCCAATTTTATTGAGAGATGTAGAGTGTTCAGAAGTCGGATTTCTGTCCCTCCACATGCCTCCTTCCCACAACCTCAATGAGGCCCTCATGGCCGCTTTTTCTAGTATTATGTGTAGTGAAGGGACGCCCAGCACAGACTCCATGAATGTTGTGGATGTCAAGGCTTCCGTGACTGCTAGACATGCTAACCTTTGGATCTTGCTTATTTAGTTTTGTTTGTCTTCCTGTCCAGTACCGGTTACCATACGATGGCCGCATAGGTCAAGAGCGGTCTTATCACTATCGTGTATATCCAATATATTATGTTTGGTTTGAGATCCCAACTGGGCCCGAATAACCTCCGGCAAGCCAGGAGTGTGTTCTGTGCTCTTTGCGCTTGTCTTTCGATGTGATTGTCCCAATTTAGTTTGGCGTCAAGCATCATACCTGCATATTTTACTTGTTTTACCAGTGTTAGTTCCTTGTTAAAAAGAATGGGTGTCTTGAAAGGCGGTAATTTCCTTTTTCGAGTGAATAGAATCATGTCTGTTTTGTTTGGATTAACAGAAAGGTCGTTCTCATGAACAAGAAGTACAAGATCGTCGGTACAATCCACTGCAAAGTTCCCAGCATCGGCGAGGCCCGCTAGGAGCCCGTCTAGCACGAGATTTCAGAGGAAAGGAGAACATTCCCTGCTGGCGGTCCCCAACACGGTCGACTTGGCGAGGTCAGCTTCGATGCGCCTGGTCGAGGTCAGCTTCGATGCGCCTGGTCGACAGCAGACGTCCCACCCACCTTGATATGCTGTTGTCTACTCCTCTATTTACGATAGTTTCATCTATTGACCTCAAAGTGTATTATCAAAAGCTTTCTCTATGTCTTGAAATATTCCTATTGTGACTTCGCCTTCCAATCCTTTCTCAATATAACCTACTACAGAGTGTAGTGCTGATTCGACTGACTACCTATGCTATTCTCCCTAAGATATCTTTCAACTAGTCTCTCCATGGTATTCAGTAGGAAGGAGGTGAGACTAATAGGTCTAAAATGACCTGAACATTTTCCAGGGATCCGGAACGCATCCCAAGGCTAAGCAGGATCTGAAGATGTGCATTAAATGCATGACTATTTGGTCCATTCATTTTATTAAGTGTGCAGGCTGTATACCATCTACTCCTGGTGGTTTGTATAGTTGAAAGGTAGTTAATGCCCATCAAACCATTGTCACTGAAACTACCATTGAGGCTATGTTCCAGTTTTTTTTTGTCAGCATGGGAAGTGAACTTCCGTCAGGTCTCAGTGTTTCATCTTTCGTCTGTGTCTTAACTTTGCGCTGTATCAAGACTTTGGATGTCTGTCGCTCCTGCTTCAGAGAGGATTGCTATGCTGTCGATAAGGAAACCCGGCAAGTGAACTTCTGCCAGGTGTCTCAGTGTTTCATCATTCGTCTGTATTTTTACTCCTTCCGGTGTATGCTACAGAGGGATGCGTCGGAGACGGTTAGCCTCCGGTACACCCTCTATTTCCTCGAAGTAGGATTTCCATGCATCTTTTTTGGGTTTTTTGATGAATCCTTTGTATGCTCTTTGGATCTCTTTGTAGTTGTCCCATTCACTTTTTGTTCTACTGCGGATAGCTTTATATAGGAGGCGTCTGCTTTTCGTCCTTTGGGAAGTGAGTTCTGCTGTCTACCATAAGGTTTTCTTCCCAATTTTTTATCATTATCAGAAGATAATATATCCAAGTATGTCAACTATTAAAGAAATAGCTAAGAACAATGAGTATCCTCGAATATTATAAACGAAATATATATATATATATATATATATATATATATATATATATATATATATATATATATATATATATATATATTCTTTTGAAATAGAGAGGATCTACAAAAATTCGAATAATTGTATTTACAATAAATGCTTATATCTATAATTTTAGTGTGTGTCAGAAAAACACAAGTGTGAGCTCAGGAAAATGTAACAGGGGAACCATACTATCTTGCGTATGAGTCAATAAACGAGTGAAAAAACCTGAGGAAAAAACTCGTTTCCCTGTCGCTATTATATATATATACATAGCTAGCAAGGCCATAAAAAGGACTAAGGAGATAATCAAAAAGTACTTAACCTGCGATATTTCCTCTTTCGCGAAGATGTTCTTCCGTCGCAGAGTGAGCCTCCTGGAACATAATCACTTCCTTGTTCTTGCTTGCCAATTTTGAAGTATAATCGCAAAATCACTTCAATATTCAAACTCAACTAAACAATTCCCTCTCTGTTTGACCTAGAGAGCCCCGATGGCTAGGTTCGGTGATGCCGATTATTATCTATAGATGTTCTAGAATCATTATGAACCCAATAATTTGGGTTGACATCTCCCATATATTATTTCTTTGTGGTTCTTGTTTAATTTAAAGAAAAATGTCATAAAAAAATAGCATATCATAATGTACCCACGTATAGAATCAACTAACACAGATAAATACATTTCATTAATATATTTGGGTTATATTGTAACGTTATTTTGATGGAAACGCAAATTGCATACGGCAGCCGTTCGTTGGAGAGCAAATGGGTTGTGAGCTGTTAAAATTTTTGAAGAAAAACTTATGTGATTACCTTATGAGCCCACTCCTTCTGAGATTAAATACTTGGTATTGAAATTTCTGTTGAAAAGGAGAAAGACAGAAATTTATATTTTATTATATTCGGAAATAGTATGTATCGTTGAGAGAATAGATTGTATTATCCTTGAGAAATGAAACACTAAATTCCAAAAAATACTATATTAAGCTAGTGTTAGTATTACTTAATTCAAAATATGATGAAAACGATGAGGGCTCAAATAATATTTGGTGGTGATTTTGATGTTTTTATTCTCCTTATGCAGGCGGTCGAAATTCAAAATGGAGGTAAGTTAAAGATGGAATATCTGATCTTATAAGTTGGATAAGTGGTAAGTTGTTCTTCTGAATCCTTCAATACGAGAACTGGACCATATAATCACTATAGTTGTGGAATGTTATTCCAGTGTAGACAATTGAAAATAAATGTAGATTGGTAGGTAGGAGATCCTTTGGAAATTTGTAGAACGGCGTGGACGAAAGTATGACGTCACAATACCAAAATCCCTGTGTGATAAATTACATACTGAAGGAAATATTCCGAAATATTAAAGAATTGAAATTTTATTGAAGCATCTTTATTTTGATGACAAATAGATTAAAACTCACCTCAACTGAGGGTACGATAAAAGTAATCCTTTCCAGGATTTTCAGCGACCATCCAAAATAGAGTTTCACAAGCAGATAAGTTGTAGAATGTGAATATAATATTCGATATTGATACACTGTTTCAGTTAATAAGAGAAAAGAAATTATGTAGGCACATATATGTGAACCGAACTTAGCAATTGAATGAAATACTGAATAAATTTATATATCCACACTACGGTGTTCTTCATTCAATCGATTCTTCAAGGGAAAATCAACGTTACTCATTCTCTTTATTTTCAGCAATCTCGGCCGTGAAAACTGGAATCATTCTTATCGAGCGAGTCCGACACCTGTTGATTGAGATGCGATACTTTTTACATTATAATAGAAATTCTCATAAAATGATTATCAGAAGAATAAAGATGTTCTAAATATTCGGCAAGAAATTTACAGAGGGAACTACATATTCGATTTGCTAGAAAATTAATAATTTCTATTATAGTATAACCATTTAATTATATAGAATTTGAAAACGCGACCAACTACGCTACATAGTGAATTATTTAATATTTTAGATTCATATTATGAAATTTATTATAAGTTGACCTGTATGGATTGTGAAGGCGTTTATAAGGTCAGACTGGTTGTTCATTTAAAACTAGATACAAAGAGCATCAATCAGATTTCTGAGGGAGATGAGGCCTGTAAACGAAAATCATATGCTCTAGGCAATGATGCGATAGAACTGTCATCACTAATCAAAGGTGGGAATGATGACTTGTGAAAGTTGTTACTGGCTGCCTTCGTCATAGACAAGAACTGAGGAGTTTCACTGGTCTTCTCCGAGAGTCTATTCTTAACTCTTCCATTTAAGTAGTTTTTTGATCATCTTTTATCTTCCCCGATCTTCAACACTCGAAAACAAATATCCTCAAATATGACCTATTCTGTTGAACACCTATATACCAATACAGTTATTGGTATTCTAGCTAATTTGCCCGGAAGCGCCATCTATCTTCAAAAACGGATACTCGTCCTGTCCTTAAAACATATCCAAACATATGGAATAATCAGAAAACGAAAGGATATACTAATGACAAGTCATCAACGTCTCTGAAAAAGTTATACTCTGTTCGGTTAATGTACACACAACGCGAAATAACAATATCGGGAAATGATATATTACGATAAGCGATAAGATTAGACATCACTGAGTCATTCGTGGAATATGATTGTTGTCGATTTTTTTAATCAATGTTCTGCCTATATCTCTGATTTTGAATACAATTCAACAATCTGTTCGACTACTGCGTAGATAGGTAAGACGAGCAATGGAGATGGATTTGTCTCAAATTTATTGTTTGTGCCATTGGAGGTGTGCTCAGAAGAGTAATTACGAGGGTAGTCATATGTTTACGCGACAATCTGCTCGTCGTAAAAAGATATTCGATCGCGAAAGGCAGGGAAGTAGGTAAGTTTTCAGACTATTATGTTTGCTTTGATTTGTGACATTGTGGGGACAAGGTGGCTCCTCATGTATTCAATATAACTTGGTAATGTTTGGCTCGTTGGATTTGTCTTGACAAATACTATAAGCCTGTATAATGTTCAGGGTCCTATAGTCAGTTGGACAGAGATAAACAAATTGAACGTAGACATCAGGCTATGGGTAAAAACGGAGGACAACAAGTCTTGGCTGATGAGTCCCGAGCTACTCGAATATTAGGAGCAATGAGAAGGCGGACTCAATGTCAGCGCAGGAGAGTTGCTTTGCATCTTATTAGCCTGGAATCCGTAACTCTGTATAGGCTGCAATGAGCAATCGGTGGATGAATTAGAACACTGTCCTGCGTCATCAGTGAGAGCCGATGTTTGGCTTAAAGTTTCAAAGTAGACTGCCATACTAACGGGAGCGCTGTCCGCTCAGTAGTCGCCGAAATAACAAGGTCGTGGAATGCTCATGTTGAGTGTTTAGCTTCTAAGATAAGTAAGAATGTATATGTTCTTAGACGTCTGGCTTCATCTGTTTCTCCAATGATTCTGAGGATGGTTTAATAATAAAAAACAAGTACTGTGTTTTAAGGAATTTTACTTAATAATTGCGACTCGTAACGCGTTTCACTACACCGTAGCTTCTTCAGACGAATGAATGTACAGAAAATATAAATATAAATGTTCTTGACTAATTAAAAGCTTATTGGGTTGCTTCTTCTTAAGTGGTTATTTATGACAGGTATATCCAATAAAATTAAGGAATAGATTGCTCCCCGAAGAGATTCAATAGAGGTGAAGGGCTTAAATCGACTTGTTCATTGATGAGTTTACCTGAGTGGATGTATTTATTGATTTCTAAAGTTTCCCAAAGATCTATCTTACAATATTTATTATCTGCATGCAAAATTTCAAACTGTGGGTCGAAAGAGTGATTATTTTGTAAGAGATGATTCGCGTAATTTGAATCTGATTTTTTATTTGAAAAACTGCGTTTATGTTCCGATATTCTAATATTAAAATTTCTATGAGTTCTACCAATGTAGAAATTATCACAGTCATTGCAATTCAATCTATAAACACCTGATTTATTGTTTTTACCTGGTTTGGTTTTATTATTTTTATATTATAGTTTGGAAAGCTATGTTGAAATTATTGCTACTCAAGAATGATTTTAGTTTCTCACTTGTAATGCCAACGTAGGTTAAGGTGTTGAATTTTTGTTTCAATTTATCGACAGGGTAAACTTCATTCAATGCGATTCTACTTTGTTTTTTATTTAAAATATTATTTATTAGTTTGGGATTGTAACCATTATTTTTGGCTATTTGTTTAATCAAATTTAATTCTTTGTTGAAATTTTCTGGTGATAACGGGATGTTAATCAATCTATGAATAAAACTATTGAATGCTGACATTTTATGTTGATATGGATGACACGACGAGTTATGTATTATATCTGTATGTGACGGCTTATGGTAAATTGCGAAAACATGTTTTCCATTTTCATTCGAAATTGTTACGTCTAGGAAATTCATCGAATTATTGCTTTCTATTTCGGTTGTGAATCCAATTTTTGGATGTGATGAATTTATATGATTTTCGAAAATTTTTAACTGTCTATCTGTTCCTGTGAAGCAAATAATGATATCGTCTACATAGCGATACCAGTATAAACAATATTTACTGAGTGGATGATTATGAATAAATTTCTCTAAGTTATTCATGAATATTTCTGCTAACAATGGACTTAACGGATTGCCCATAATCAATCCGTCTTCAATAGTATATTTGTTATTGAAATGAAAATAATTTTGATCTAAACAAATTTGTAATAATGAAAGAATATCTGATTTAATGATAGTATTGACATGATTCTTTTCTAATAATTCTTCAACTAAGTAACACGTATCTTTCGGAGGTATGTTGGGAAATAGATTCTTAACATCGAAAGAAATGAGTCAAATGTTTCGGAAACTATTTGATATAGGTATAGGGAATTTCGCACAAACTCCCCTTCATTTTTCCTCACAAAGTCAAAAATGAAACAAAATATAGGATGTCCCATTAAAAAATCGTAACTTTGGTAGGTACCTTTATTATGGAATACTCTGTTTAGTCTAAAATATTTTCAGTTTGTAAACTACAACACTACATATTACTGCGCAATAAAAACTCAATATATGCGTAATCTTCCATCGCCAATCTTGGCAATAATAGAAGATTAGGAAAAAGTTTGTTAAAAAACATTTGTACTCGTATACAATGGAACGAATATAACGATTTTTCGTTAACTGACGTTTTTCAATTCACACCTATGTTGAGGAATTTCATTTCAAAAATCATGATGGAAAAGAATCTTTCCGTTAAGTTAGAACTATCCTCGATAATTTATTGTCTTATCACGTGCAAATATGAATTCAGGAGATATATTTACCTTGATTTTTCGATCTCATATTAACTTACCATCTACGTCATACGATAAGATTTATCTTCTACAAGATAAAACATCATCTAAATCAGATAAAATCATTGTTTAAGTGAATGACCACAGAACAATGCCTTCTTGTGGTGCGTTCGTTATCGTAAAATTTCAGAAACTGTTGAACACTTCGAAAAAGTGCGCTTGCAAGCGTTATTTGTAAGATTACTTACTAATATTCTTCATGGAACTACTACTTGATTCTAGTTCAAATTGTAGATGGAGTATTTATAATAATGGCTTCTAAAAGTTATTTTTCTCGATTTGCAGCGATGGCGGGTTTCTGGATAAGCCACTGGACGTGCCTTTCTCGCCCGGCAAGATTCTGAGCTACGCTGACGATGACATTCCGTCCCCTACGTCTAACGGCCTTTACGATACACCCCCTTACAGTGCCAGTCACTCGCCGATTTCCCAGATCATCGAAGATGGTTCTGTTACTATAACTCTGTTTCCAGACGACGAAGGAAAATATGGATTCAACGTTAAAGGTATGCCGTTTAATTTTCTGCAAATTCTCTAAGGTAAATCGCCCCAACTATGGTAACTACCAATTCACAACGCGTTCGAACAATTTGTCGCCACTGTGCAATAGATGGCGCATAGTGTTTTACAGTCTCATTCACATTGGTAGGGTTCGTTTCAAAAATTGAAAATGGTGAAAATTAGTCGGTTGAAAAGTTTGAATTTATATTGGTAATTTTTTTTTTTTCAACGAAATAAAACTAAAGTATTTAGATTTTCACTATATTAACAAAACTATAACCGGTTTCACCACACTGTGGCTTCATCAGATAGATACAAACTAATGAACAGAGTTATTCCTTATATATTAGTCTTATTTCCTACTTAATATTACAATAGGTACAAGAGGTATGTTGGAAAACCCATCGGAGTTGCTTACTTTATGAATTGAAAAGATTGAGTAAAGAGAAGGATTTAGATCTAATTGACTATTAAGTAACCTACCTGAATTCTTTTCTTTGTTGATCTCTAAAATTTCCAATAGATTGAGTTTTTGTCTGTTATTTTCATTGTGTAAAATTTTGAAATTATCATTAAAGTTATGGTTTTCTTCGAGTAAGTGATTAGAATAATGGGAATCTGATTTATGATAATTAAAACTACGTTTGTGCTCGGATAATCTAACTTTGAAATTTCTGAAAGTTCTACCAATATAAATTTTATTACAACCCTCGCAAGACAGTTTATAAACACCGGATTTATTACTTTTATCAAATTTAGATTTGCAGTTTTTGATATATCGGCCTAAAGAATTATCAGTTCGAATGCTACTATATTGAAATTATAATGCGAGAGGAATGATTTTAATTTTAGACTAGGAGTACCAATATAGGTTAAGCTGTTGTATTTTGTTAGAACTTTTATACTTGGAAATACTTCCTGGATTGCTTTTTGAAATTTTTGCGTGAAATCATGTTCTGAATCATAGTTGGACTGTAACCGTTATTGACTGCTATTTGTTTAATTATATTTAGCTCTTTTATGAAATTATTTTGTGACATTGGGATATTAATGAGTCTATGTACCATACTATTGTAAGCTGCTAATTTATGTGGATAAGGATGTGTAGATGAGGTGTGAATAGAAATATCTGTATGCGATGGCTTATGAAAAATAGAAAATCGTGTTTTCCGTTTATTTTAGTAATAGTTAAATCCAGAAAGTTAATAGTTTTCTGTTTCTATCTCTAACGGGAATTTAATATTATCGTGAATTTTGTTAATGAATGTTTTGAATGACTCTAATTGTCTGTTTGTGCCAGTGAAACAACAAATGATATCGTCGACATATCTAAACCAATAAATAAAGTGTTTGAATAACGGATGTTCTTGGATAGTTTTTTCAGTATTATTCATGAAATTTCAGCGAGCAGAGGGCTCAGAGCATTACCCATGATTAAACCTTTTTCACTATTATATAATACTCCATTGAAGTTAAAATAATTTTGTTCTGAACAAATTTGTGAAAGGTGTAAGATTTCTGATTGAATTATCGGATTGACATTATTAATTTGAAGGGCGTTCTTTATGGGTTTCACTGTATCACTAGGTGGAACACTAGGGAAAAGATTTACTACATCCCATGACATAAGTTTAGCGTTCGATGGTAGTATCGTGTGCTAAATTTCATTTATTAGGACTAAAGAGTTTTTTATTGAGAATTTAGGTTCAAAATTAGCGTACTGTCGAATGATGTCTATGAGAAAGCGTGAAGTTTACATCTGATCCTCTACAGTTTGCTAAACCAGCCAATTGGTCACAAAATTTCTATATGCCAAAAATACTAGGCATAATTCCAACGGAAAGTACAGTTGTTTCGAACGTAAAATGCAATAAACATGTAAGTGAACTATGTTGACATCTTGAAGTTCTAAAGTTTTTAAATTAAAAAACACGCGTTTGTCTAACTATCTTAGCGTGATTTACAGACAATTATCTAGAATGACTAGAACCCTACACCATAGAAACAATTACAGCCTTTTGGAGAGAGGGGACTAAACTGTAAACTATATAGTGACTGAAGGGTATATTCTCTATACAATTTACTGATCTAGATCCCCCAAGATATTAAAGCTGAAGTAGTGGTGAAGTTGGAATCACTTCTGTTTGTTATGTAGTGAATGCATTTTACACCGATATATTTATTTAAAACTTGCAGATTTGTAGATTATCAATAAAAAGTTTTAAAGCTGATGAAATACGACTTCTCAAAATTTCATCAACCCATATTGTTTGCAACAACAATGGCTTTGTGCTATATATGATGTGCCTATCGGTTCCAAATAAGGACAGGATATATACTCTTCCTCATCATTCAGAATGTAATATAACCACGGTTACACCAGAAATATATGAAAAGTTAGTACAAATATGAATATTATTCAACAAATTTAGACTTATAAAATATTTTTACAGAAATCAGGGATTATCAGTGACACAATGGTACAATTTGGAAAAGCAAACTGACCAAAATAATAGTAATGAACAAGTTTTTTATATGGCTTCTTCTTTAGAGCCATCGCTAGGATGGTCCAAACCACTTAGAGTAGATGAAATATTCGTTCGAAAAACTATATCTGTGATGTCTGAAGTAGAGCCAGTATGTTTGAAAGATCTAAATTATTTATTTTCTAAATATTTTTCGATAATTATTTGCTTTCTTTCAAAGTTTTTATTGATTTGTGCGTTCATTAGCTCATATAAAATGTTAATTTTGAACTTTCATTTTTATAATATCAGATTCCTCTGGCAGTCCAGTTTCACCTAGTGATACAGTGAAACTCATCAAGAACGCCCTTCAAATTAATAAAGTCAATCCGATAATTCAATCAGAAATCTTACACCTTTCACAAATTTGTTCAGAACAAAATTATTTTAACTTCAATGGAGTATTATATAATAGTGAAAAAGGTTTAATCATGGGTAATCCTCTGAGCCCTCTGCTCGCTGAAATTTTCATGAATAATACTGAAAAAACTATCCAGAACATCCGTTATTCAAACACTTTATTTATTGGTTTAGATATGTCGACGATATCATTTGTTGTTTCACTGGCACAAACAGACAATTAGAGTCATTCAAAACATTCATTAACAAAATTCACGATAATATTAAATTCACGTTAGAGATAGAAACAGAAAACTCCATTAAATTTCTGGATTTAACTATTACTAAAATTAACGGCAAACACGATTTTTCTATTTTTCATAAGCCATCGCATACAAATATTACTATTCACAGCTCATCTACACATCCTTATCCACATAAATTAGCAGCTTACAATAGTATGGTACATAGACTCATTAATATCTCAATGTCACAAAATAATTTCATAAAAGAGCTAAATATAATTAAACAAATAGCAGTCAATAACGGTTACAGTCCAACTATGATTGAGAACATGATGATTTCACGCAAAAAATTTCAAAAAGCAATCCAGGAAGTATTTTCAAGTATGAAAAGTACTAACACAAAATACAACAGCTTAACTTATATTGGTAATCCTAGTCTAAAATTAACATCATTCCTCTCGCATTATAATTTCAATATAGCATTCCGAACTTATAATTCTTTAGGCCGACAAATCAAAAACTACAAATCTAAAATTGATAAAAGTAATAAACCCGGTGTTTATAAACTGTCTTGCGGGGATTGTAATTAAATTTATATTGGTAGAACTTTCAGAAATTTCAAAGTTAGATTATCCGAGCACAAACGTAGTTTCAATTATCATAAATCAGATTCCCATTATTCTAATCACTTACTCGAAGAAAACCATAATTTTAATGATAATTTCAAAATTTTACACAATGAAAATAACAGACAAAAACTCAATCTATTGGAAATTTTAGAGATCAATAAAGAAAAGAATTCAGGTAGGTTACTTAATAGTCAATTAGATCTAAATCCTTCTCCTTTACTCAATCTTTTCAATTCATAAAGTAAGCAACTCCGATGGGTTTTCCAACATACCTCTTGTACCTATTGTAATATTAAGTAGGAAATAAGACTAATATATAAGGAATAACTCTGTTCATTAGTTTGTATCTATCTGATGAAGCCACAGTGTGGTGAAACCGGTCATAGTTTTGTTAATATAGTGAAAATCTAAATACTTTAGTTTTATTTCATTGAAAATATGTATATCGATTTTCATCAAGTAACGACCTCCTCAATCAAACTATATTGGTAAGTTTATTTATAATAAATGTATTAGTTGCTTTGTATTAGGTGGTTTAATTTTGCCGATTGCTATTAATGCTTTGATATACAATCTTAATCAAAGTACAGGAAGTTTTGCCAGCACCCTCCATTCATTTTTCGCGAAAATATTGATTTTCCTAAACTAATTGTGCTATTATTTCTGTCTTCATTCAAGGTGTAAACTCATTGCCACCTTAAAAAACTGCGAATTGTAAGCATGTTTTTTTTTTTTAAACAAAAAATAGGGGCGTATAACACCGTTTTACCCTACTTAATACCATGATTCAGAGCCTTCATACATGATATTAATTGTTGCAGGTGGAACTAGCAAAGACGTGCCTATTCTGGTGATGAAAGTAGCTCCGAACACACCAGCTGACAATTGCTCACCTCGTCTATCCGAAGGGGATCAAATTTTGCAGATCAATGGAAAAGATATGAGCAATGTTACATATGAGGAGGCGGTCAAGTTGATCCAAGAAGCAAGAACAACGAATGGAGGTAGGTTTCACCATTTCTCTCCCTTCTGCTTTCTGAAAGGTTCTATTTTTTCTTCATCAAAAGTGAATGGAACAAAAAGAGAAGCTGAATGACGCTAAGAGAGTAAAACTTTCACAGATATAAAATACGTGAAATAATCAGTTTTCATCTGTCCAAGTACCCCACAAGATTGTCATAGATGGGCGCGCTATGGAACTGGGCATAGTATGTTGTTAGAGCTTCACTATCACTAACAATCTCTCTTATTCATCTCACAGCGAACAGAGCCGAAAAAATCTTTTCCAAAGCTAAATGAGATGATGTATCCAGTGTGAAGCCCAAAGAAGGTAGTCAGTTGCAGCACACTTCTCTGTGCTATCCTTTGTAGCACGGATCAATGATTAAACCGAAGGAATTAATTTCATTCTTATTCCCAAAGTGGTTCATGAGTTTGGATTCTTTGGCAGATGTATTACTTTGTCCAAAAAGTAAAGTGACTCAGCAAATATTTTGAAAAATCTTTATTTGTTTTCCAAATCAATTTCATCGCCTTCAAAGTGATTCCCTCCAAATCCAATGCACTTATGCAAACGGATTTTCCAATCTTCAAAGCAGTTATTAACTCGTTTACGCCTAAAGTCAAACTACATGTTTTTTTGTGAATTTATATTCATTTTTTACAATATTTGAATTATGTCCAATTCATCATAATTACTGTTATATTGTAGTCTCTTTTGTAGTTATGAAAGAAGGTGTAGTTGGTCTTTGAAGAATTGATATGTAATTAGTTTTTACTGACCCAATTATATAACTGCTCTTTATTTTTCTGGACGTTTCTTTCTAGGGTAATTGTATCCCATAATAATAGAAATTACGCATCCTCAAATAGACCCCTGTTGGATACCTGCTTCATTATTTAGGAGATCTGAGTGTACTTGGATTCTTCGTACACCCTCAACAGATATGGACTGTCTCCTGCGTTTCAGGTTGTTCCTTAGCCACCGCAAGGACCCGCCGCAGATGCCATATTTCTCTGCCTTTGCCAAGAGAATGTCGTGCACCGCACAGTTAAAGGCCGCTGAGATCACAAAAGATCCCAGCTGGGCACTATCCACAATTACAGCACATTTGTCCAAGAATCCATAGATTGCCTGAGTGATATTTCTCTTCGGGCGAAATCCGAACTGATTTTTAATCAGTATCTGCCTGGACTTGTCCAAGGATTTTGATAGGGTACAACATCATATACTGCTGGAGAAGCTTGAAAAATGTGGGGTTAGAGGACCTGCTCTGAATCTCTTACGGGTCCTATCTGACTATTCATAGACAATGTGTCATGATATAGACAGGGAAGGAAATGTTTTAAAATCAAAAGAGGCTTTAATACTTGAAGGCGTCCCTCAGGGATCTATACTAGGACCCCTGCTGTACATAGTCTACACCAATGAGTTACCCAGGGTGGTCATTAAAGCAATGACAGTGTATGCCGATGACACAACAGTAGCGTTCAGTGGAGATAATGACACTCTGCTGAATGAAGAAATAGAGAACACAATCACTCATCTAGATAATTGGTTCAAAGATAATAACTTAACGATGAACAAAGAAAAAACTCAAATTGTAAAGTTTTCATTCAGAACAGAAGATGCTACAGATGAGACAATTGCCTGTAATAGTCTCGTTGTGGCCCCAAAGAAGGGTGTGAAGTTGCTCGGAGTGCAAGTTGATAGCAGGCTGGACTGGAGGGGGCATGTGGGTTCTGTGGCGAAGGTTCTGTCACGGTGTAGCTATGCCTTGGCAATTTTGTCAAGAACGGTTGGCGTGTCGGCTTCGTTGGCATATTACTATGCCTGTGCTTATTCCAGGATGCCGTATGGGGCGATTTTTTGGGCGAGTAAAAGTAAAAGTATATTTTTTGCACTGCGCACTGCGCAAATGGCCATCGACCATGGGTCCTTCAGCCTTTTTTGTGCGAATTCAGTGGAAGCTTCGAGAGTTTTCGTTCTACAAAAGAGGTGCCTCAGAAGATTTTTTGGTGTGAGTCAGATAGATACATGCAAGAACCATTTCATACAGTATTAAATACTTACCTTGCCTTCGATATTCATTCTGCAGTCAGTCACTTTTGTTCTCAATAATAAAGACCTTTTCAATCACTATAAACGGCAACACAATCATAACACCAGGCAAAAAGAGGAGCTGAAAGCTCCAAAATTGAACTTTTCCTATATATAGAAAAATGTAGAGTACCAAACTATCAAAATATTTAATAAAATCCCAACTAGTTATAAGTCATTCAATAATACTAGATTATTACGAAACCTGAAATCATTTCTTGCCAAGAAGGCCTACTATACTGTAACTGAGTTTTCAGAGGATGAAGTTGTATTGTGAATGTTTGAATACTTCTCCTCAGAATGTGTGAATGGGACCAAATTTTATACATGCTAGAGTGGATAAATTTCTATTGTATTCTATTCTATGCTTTCTCAGAAACCTCCACAGCCTCTCCAGAAAACAATATTTAAAGACAAAGGGACAAGGGTTATGGGATGGTAGTTGTCTTATCAATTCCCTATCGCCCGTCTTGTATACCAGAATAATTTTGTTAGTTGTTAGTTCATCTAGGAAGCGACCCTCTGCGAAAGAGAAATACACTAGAAATGTGAGTGGCGCAGTGACATCCCGTAAGATTTTCTCTACCAGGAAGCCAGAATCTCATCTAAACTGCAAGATTTTTTATTTTTTAATCCATTTTCCACTAAAGTAAAAAATTCTTTTTCAATAAATGGAAACAATATTGTTGAGTTTTCATGTTCAACCTTTCGGTTGATATGTTATGTTCACTGTCTGGCAGCTTTTCAATTCGTGATTATTCAATATTTTGTGGATTTTCTTCAATATTTCTTGGGCAGTCACCTCAACCATCCAAACATCTCAACGTCTGATAACACACCATCCAGTATTCAATGTAACATCCCCATGCATGAGATTAGTTATTGATGGAACCAAGAATCTCTAAGCTATTCGATATAAATTACCAAACAAAAACATTTTACTTTACTTACTTCTCACATTATGTTTTTAATCTGCATTGGCCACCTATCGGCCATGCCTGTTACTTCTGGTTCAATGGTAACCTTAAAATCATTGTTTTTCAGGTAAACTGGTACTTCAAGTCAAGCCGAACGTTCTCTACAGCGGCTTGGAGGAATACGAAGAGCCCCCTTATCAATACGTCCCAATAGGAGACGCCCAAACCGTCCAATCTGGTAATCCCCTAGAACAGAGCATGCTCCTACTCGCCGACGGCCTAGCTAGTGGCGCCTTGGTCGCCAGATACGAAACGCTATACAGAAAACACCCCGACATGACTTGCGACGAGTCTCTGAAGCCCAAGAACGTAAACAAGAATAGATATAGGGATATTTCGCCTTGTATGTTCTATATATTCATTAGTATTTATATAATTTAGTAACGAGTCTTATTACAGATGATTCTACTAGGGTTGTGTTGAAGAACGGTACTAACGGCGATTATATCAACGCCAACTATGTAAACATGAAGATCAACGGTACGGAAATGGTTAATAAATATATAGCCACGCAAGGGCCCCTTCAGTCCACGACGGAGGATTTCTGGCAGATGATTTTGGAGGAGAAATGCACTCTTATCGTTATGTTGACAACTTTGGTCGAGAGGGGTAGAGCGAAGTGTCACAAGTATTGGCCAAGCGTGGGGGAGTGTCTAACCATGCAAAACGTCACTGTCAAGTGTATTAAGGAGGAAACTGATCTCACTGGAAGTTTTGTTTATAGGGATTTCGTAGTGACTGATACTGCGGTAAGTTTTGAAAAATACACGAAATTTATCACCCATACATCAAAATTTCGAGGTAGTTTAAACTTGTTGGAACATGTGTGATGGGATATTTTATTATTGGGTGCAATTCTCAATTAGAACTGAGCCAGTACTGAAATGTTGTAATGCGCATGTCGGGTTCCATTCTTTTGGATTTCTATGGTTATAACGAACAAAATGTTTGGATTTGGGGAATCACAGATTTTAACACATAAACGACAAAACAATTCAAGAAAAAAAAAACAAGAATGCAAAAGAATCTTCCAGAAGTTGGATGAGTTTGGTGAAATAATTTGATTTACAAGTGGCTTTTTCCTCCCTACCCATCTTGTAGTGTGTAGGGTCTCGTTTGAATTTAAGGACTCAGCTAATCAAAAAACGACAAGTTATATTGGTAACTTGTCGCCAGCCATGTTGATAAACAATAATCAACTTCGTATCTATCCCATAAAATCATCTGCAGGTCAGAGCACTCTAATGGATGAAGGAATTGGAAGATACAACTCCATTCCAGAGGCTGTTAGACGTCAAAGATCTTCTCTCTCTGGGAGGAACATAAGAAGGCTGATTTTCAGTGGTCATTTTGATTTCTGAAGCTGAAAATCAGTCTTGTTTATCAATGCAGAAGGCGAATGAATTGATTAATAAAAAAGATTTGTATCAAAATTAATACGGGTTGTTTCTACTTTCGAAAAGTTTGGTTACTTTTGGAATGGAGGGTGTATATATGTTTTTAATGCCCATTATCTTGTTGGAAAGATGCAGCTCCTCAGTTGGATGCATTCTTGGTAGACTAAAAATTCTTTTAATTGCCTTATAACACATCCAAAGAAGTGCCAAGTATGTTAGATCACAGTAGATTAATAAAAACTAAATAAGCTTCTTACTGTGAACGATGAGGTATTGGGAAACTCTTCGTAAAGTTCCAACAACTGGAGTAGTTTTTTGACAAACATGACTCATATGTCAACTGAGAAACTTTACCTGCTGCCAGTGTTCATCTATAGATATTATCATATATTTAGATTTTTCGATATTCAAATCCAGCTAATAATAACAGCCAATTTTGGATTATATAGAGATTGTGATTGACATCCTCCTCCAACTTAGCTGTAATCATTTCCAAAATTCAGCAAACAGCTCTACATCCCTTCAGAGGTAGCGAAGCAATCGATTTGATGTATATTAAAAACACTGTTGTGCCCCAGATGGAGCCTTGAGGCATCCCACCCACAACATACATCGCAGAATTTGTTACAACTACAGTTCATACATGCACTGTACTTGACCTGATAGATAGTTACAAACCAATTTACAGTAAGTCCCTGAATTCCTATAGCATCTAGAACAAACAGCATCAGATCGTGATTGATGGTGTCAAACGCATTTTTCAAATCAATTGAGATGGAGGCACGTGCTAGAACGGTCTGTGTTTTCAACTGTTATAGTTACCAGATCATTGTTGTACTGCTGTATTTCTGAAATCCATATTGACCATTGACACTTGGGAATTTCATCAGATGATTGTTTGCACATATTTCAACGTTTGATATAACGAAGTGAAGAGAAATCGGTCTGAAGTTCCCTGCTACGAAACAGTCACCTCTTTTAAATATAGGTATTACTTCAGCTGATTTATGCAAACTTGGAAAAATTTCCCCTTCAAAGGAGAGATTGACCAGGGTAGCCAGAAAGGAGAACATATGTTTGAAATCTTTTAAAACTTCCACATGTGGGAGATTGGGGTGAGATAGGGTGATACTCTGTCATCTAAACTTTTCATTACGGTTCTCGAAGATGCGCTGAAGAGAGTAGAGAGGTTTAAACATCAATGGAGAAAAACTAACACATCTAATGTACGCAGACGACCCTGTCTGTTTGGTCAGACCAAGGAAGAACTGAGTACACTTATAGATGATAGAACAACAGAAAGTATTCCATATTTTTCGATCATTTCGACGGGATGTGCTTCGAGAATAAACTAACACTTGTTTCCATGTATTTTCAGATCAAGGAAGATAGAGAAATCAAGCACATACAATATATGGTGTGGCCGGACCACGGAGTACCCTCGTCGCCGGCCCAGTTCCTCCAGTTCACGGAAAAGGTCAGGGACGCGCGGAGAGACGACGCACCCGTCGTGGTGCATTGTAGCGCCGGCATAGGCCGCACGGGCGTCCTGGTGCTAATGGAGACCGCGATGTGTCTAATCGAGAACGGAGAACCCGTATACCCCTTGGAAATTGTCAAGACTATGAGGGAGCAACGGGCAATGATGATACAGAATGCTGTAAGTACGATAAGAATGTAAATGAGATAAAAAACACAAGGGTAACTTTAATCTACACTTTATTTGAAAAAAATTCGACGACGTTTCGCTGACACAGCAGCTTTATCAAGAATGACAAACAGAATGAAGAGTATGGTATTATAAACAAATCGTAGAACAAGTTGGATGAATAACAGGAAAATCCACACCGAGCCATTGTACAGTTAGTATGAAAGGTAATAAAAACTAATTAAACAAGTTAAGTAGGGGTGAAAAATTCACATCTACCTGCTCATTCAAAAGCTTGTCCGAATGTTTGTATCTATTTATTTCTAATGCTTCTAGGAGATCTAATTTTGAACTTTTTGATCTTATATGTAATATGTCAAAGTTTTATTGAATGAATGGTTTTCTTTCATTAGGTGGTTTGAATAATTTGAATCAGATTTATTTTTATCGAAGCTACGTTTATGTTCGGATGTTCTTATGCCAAAACTCCTATAGGTCATACCGATATAAATTTTATCACAAGAACCGCAATTGAGTTTATAGATTCCTGATTTACTTGATTTTTCAACACGAGATTTATTATTTTCAATATGTTTACCTAAGTTAGAAGTTTTGAAAGTTATATTAAGATTTTGTTTGACGAGAAAGGATTTAATATTTGTACTTGCAGAATCGCAGAATGTTAAACTGTTGAATATTTTATAGTCTTTATGAATAGGATATACTTCATTTATTGCTTTCTGATACAGTTTTTTACGAATGATTAGATCTATCATATCCGGATTATATGAATTATTAATGGCTATCTGTTTGATGATGTTTAACTCTTTATTATAATCTTCTACTGATAAAGGTAAATTGAGTAACCGATGTATCATGCATATATTAATGCATGCATGCAAATATTAATCGAAAACATGTTGAATTCGAATCATGTTAACCACATAATTAAATCAGTTGGACGTTTGCATTGAACAAAATTATTTTTCTTTCAACAACATCTATTACAGTAGTGAAAATGATTTGATCATGGGAAATCCTTTGAGTCCACTTTTAGCAGAGATTTTTATGAATAATATTGAACAGAAAATTCATACACATCCACTCATTTCCAAATTTCTTTATTGGTATAGATATGTTGACGACATCTTAGTATGTTTCATTGGAACTACTCGTCAATTAGACTTATTTCTTAATTTCATTAATTCCATCCATTTGAACATTAAATTCACGATAGAAATTGAACAGAACGATTCCATTAATTTTTGGACTTGAAAATCACTAAACCAAATAATAATCATGTTTTTTCGGTCTTTCGTAAACCAACACATACTGATACAATAATACATAACTACTCATTACATCCAATTCAACACAAAGTTGCAGCTTTAAATAGCATGATACATCGGTTACTCAATTTACCTTTATCAGTAGAAGATTATAATAAAGAGTTAAACATCATCAAACAGATAGCCATTAATAATTCAGATAATCCGGATATGATAGACCTAATCATTCGTAAAAACTGTATCAGAAAGCAATAAATGAAGTATATCCTATTCATAAAGACTATAAAATATTCAACAGTTTAACATTCTGCGGTTCTGCAAGTACAAATATTAAATCCTTTCTCGTCATACAAAATCTTAATATAACTTTCAAAACTTCTAATAACTTAGGTAAACATATTAAAATAATAAATCTCGTGTTGAAAAATCAAGTAAATCAGGAATCTATAAACTCAATTGCGGTTCTTGTGATAAAATTTATATCGGTATGACCTATAGGAGTTTTGGCATAAGAACATCCAAACATAAACGTAGCTTCGATAAAAATAAATCTGATTCAAATTATTCAAACCACCTAATGAAAGAAAACCATTCATTCAATAAAAACTTTGTCGTATTACATATAAAATCAAAAAGTTCAAAATTAGATCTCCTAGAAGCATTAGAAATAAATAGATACAAACATTCGGACAAGCTTTTGAATGAGCAGGTAGATGTGAATTTTTCACCCCTACTTAACTTGTTTAATTAGTTTTTATTACCTTTCATACTAACTGTACAATGGCTCGGTGTGGATTTTCCTGTTATTCATCCAACTTGTTCTACGGTTTGTTTATAATACCATACTCTTCATTCTGTTTGTCATTCTTGATAAAGCTGCTGTGTCAGCGAAACGTCGTCGAATTTTTTCAAATAAAGTGTAGGTTAAAGTTAAACCTTGTGTTTTTTATCTCATTTATATCATGGATCTACATCAAGTAACGGCCTCCACAATTCAAACGATAAGAATGTACATTAGGGTGGGCTAAAAATATTTCAATTTTTTTTCTTAGATACCATGAAAAAAATATCGTCCGAAATGACGAAAAAAAATTCTGATTATATATGAACTCTCGTTATTGATATTAACAGGTCACGATTAGTAATTTTTCATTTTCCATTTAAATAACACAGGATTTTTTTTGTTAGGATTTTTAATGCATTCAAACAAATAGTTCTCTGGTGTAAACAAACATATATTTTTGTAGAGAATTTATCTATCTTCAAAAAAGGTTTGAAATATTTTGCAAAGTCGACTCCTTCAGAAGTTATTCGAGTTCAACCTCAAATCGGGAACTATACTTTTTGCAATTTTTTATGTTCTGTAATCCAAAAATTACTCAGAAACGTAAAATATCTTATTTTTTATGACCCCTGTCGTTTTTATTCGATAAAATCAAAGAAAAATGTCTTATTATCTAGCATGATTTAAAAAAAGCGGTAAAAAGATTTTTTGTACCAACAAGCATTTAAATGATTAGAAATTTTATTATGTTACCCAAATCGATGATTTTTGTTACTATTTTCAAATTTTAACGCTAAGATTGCTGTGGTCGATTTCATCGCCGATGAATGTACATTCTGTCAGAAAAATTGCGGGAATTGTTTATTTAAAAAATCTGCTTAAAACGCTTGCCAACATTTTAGTTGTTTGCTAAGTTGGCACATCCGTTTTCTATAAAGACGCGCAGTTCGAACGCGATCTATCATTTAGTGGGTTTACAGTACTCGATCTTTTCAGTTCTTACAAGTGTGTTTTGCGATCTTCACAATGGATAAGAATATCGAATAGAGAATTTATCTCAAATTTTGTATTGCGAATGGAATTTCGCAAGCCGAACCGCTAAAAATGTTACAGAAGGCTGTTTTGTTTCAAGAATATCTAAAATTGTAGAAGTATTTCAATTCTACTGAAATAAGAATTTTAAATAATGAAGTTGAATGACATGAAATTATAGCAAGGCTAGTTGATATGAAATTACAATTGAAACAACCTATTAATTACCTATGCACCGGCTCGGTGGCGTGGAGGATACGATGCTCGTCTCCTACGCAGAGTTACCTGGGTTCAATCCCCACAAAGTCGGTGCGATTTTTCGGATTCTGGGAATCGCTTGAGCATCCATCTTTCGGAGGAGATGTAAAGCCGTCGGTCATGTCTAACAGAGATGTGTTGGACATTAAAGATCCCTTCCCTCGACACGAGAGGGGTTCGGCAAAATTCCCGGGTTAGTGAGGTGACAGAATTCCCCGGCGTGTCATTGGCCGAAAGGCGGAAATAGAGCACGTTAAAGGAAAAACAAACAAACAAACAATTACCTATGCCTAGCTAGATCAGAGTCCCTTTATCTCAATGTGTGAGATCTTTGTCTAGAACCTACGTCCTAGATATAGCCTTAGGAATAATACTCATCACTTCATTCAACTAGCTTTATTACAAGATAAATATCAAAATCATAGTAACTGACTAATAAATTAATAACTGTAATCAAGGTAACTAATGCAAAAAAAAACTTAACTACAAAGTTAAACCAATTACAATGAAGGAGTCTCAGAGAAGATGAATTCAAACTACATAAGTATTAATTTTCAATTTAGAACAATCTGAGTTTTTCAACAAAATGAAACTCAATGATAGAGCTCAGTCAACGATTAATGAAGATAGAAGAGAAGAAATGGATCATAAAGAAGAACACTTGGCTTTTAGGACTGGGGGTAATTCCCACTATGGTTGGATACTGTTTTATATCGGTTTTCTGGTATTCCTTTATCTTAAAGCTTACAGCTTACTTGATTGGCTGAATATAGTTCACAAGGTGACTGCCCTAGGTGGCAAGACTAGTTTCCTAAAGGCGTGGTTACCCCAGTGACATAAAGATGAGAACTCGTGACAGTAAAATATCTTGATGGTGAAAAAAACCTTGGAATAGCAGATATCGATCTAGGCTAATATAACGAAAGAAAATTCGAAATCTCTCCACTCTCTAATTGAATTCGTTGTCGAGGAAATCCGGCAAAATTACCGACTACTTATAACGCCTCAGACGATTGGAATTTATCTAGAAAATCAAAAGAATACTTAATTACTTTTTCTGAAAATTATTCACTCCAATCGCTACAACACAGCTCGAATAAAATCACAAACGATTGCGAAGATTTCTATATGGAAAGATAGCGAATCTAATGAATTCCGAACTTATATAGACTCGTTTGTATGAAAAACTATTGATTTTCCAAAAAACTAATGAAAAAGCGATATTAATATCTTTATAACAATAAAGTGGAAATGAAACATAGGATGAGTACTGCTTTCCGTTCTCCCACAGAAACGAGAATACGATCTTCTTTCAAGTACTGATTTACAATTAACCGGTGAACAACACAGATCAATACCAGCGACACCTTAGGGATATAACTATAATTTTCAGTAGGTATCATTACCTGTAGATTCTTGATTCGAATTTTGTTTGAATATTTAACTTGATGAAATGAGATTGAATTATTAATAAAATTATGAAAACTGAGTTTGAAAGAAAAATCGGACTGTTACATGTGGTGGAAGATTTTCCCCTCTCTGGTGGGCCATCAACATCTTCCACTAAAGTTAACATTCGTAAAGTGAAGGAAATGGTTTTTGAAAATCGTCATTCAAGTTTGGGAGAGATAAGCAATGAACTTCACATGTCTCACGAGTCAATTCGTACCATTTCGAACGATTGTTTGGGCATGAAACGCGTTGCCGCTCGACTAGTTCCAAAAGATCTGAATTTTCTCCAAAAATTGAATCGCGTGAAGGTCGCTGAAGACGCATTATAACTGGTGATGAGACGGATTCATGAGTTTGACATGCAAACCAGTCAACAAGCTTCGGGATGACGCCTTCCAGCTGAACCGGAACCGAAAAAAACACGTCAAAGTCCATCAAAATTCAAGGTAAGGTTGAACGTTTTCTTCGATTATGGCGCTTTTGTGCAATCGGAATTCTCGCCAGGTCAGACGGTAAATAAAGAATATAACCTGAGCGTTATGTGGCATTTGAGAGAGCAAATTCGTTGAAAAAGGTCAGATTTGTGAAAAGAACACTCATCGATTTTGCACCATCTCACAAGGCTGCCATTGTAAACGAATTTCTAACCAAAAACTCAACTAATACCATCGTCGGCTCCTTTCGACTTTTTTCTTTTCCAAAAACAAAATACTACTTCTAGGTTCCCGTCTTGAATCGATAGAAGACATAAAAGAGAATTCGCGTCAAGAACTGAAGTCGATTCATGAAAAAGCGTTCGAAAAATGATTTGATGATGGATAATTCGTTTTAGTATTATGTTTTTTTTTTTTGACAAAATGTATATTTTCGCGTAGACTTTCATATACAACCAATATCTTATTTTTACAGAGTCAATACAGATTTGTTTGCGAGAGCGTCCACGCCGCCTATCTGAAAAACATAGTGCCACAGAAAGAGGAGGAGGTTCCCGAGTCGACGTGAAGGCGTGACTCGATCGACCCGCCGGGATATTTGGAATCTTGACCAACCAAATCAGCTTTAATTTTCTAGGTTAAGTGTGATCGGACGCGTTGGAGTCGCCCAAAAGAACGAAATTAATTTTTTAATCTGCCAAATTTTAAGCGAATCGAACAAAGGGATTGTACTCGACGATTATATTTGGGAAACGTTGGCTGTGGAATTGCTGATCGGGAGAGCTACTTTACAATATGAAAATGGTGATAGTTTCTTTAGCAGGGTTTTCTTTCAACTGATATTTCATTCGCAAGGCGTTGTTATTGTCTTGACCAGTTGTCCAGAGTTTCATCCTTAATACATTAATTCCACATCCAACTTATTCTTATTTTTAAAATGAATTGTCGAACTACAAAAACATTATATATTGCGCCGTCCAAGGGGAAAAATATTGTTCTGAATCCCTACTCATTATATACCTTTAGATATTTCATAAATATCTAGGAATGGTTCATATTTAATTTCGCAATGTTACAATTAATAATAATATGTTTATTCATCCTCTAGGACGGGGGTTTCCAAACTACGGCCCGCGGGCCAAATCCGGCCCACCAGTGCTATTAATCCGGCCCGCGACAGCTTAATCTCTTCAATAAACTCGCGGAATTGTCGGTGATTCAGTCCTGTGGATCTGATGAAGTTTACAACTGATATGACTGGTTTTAGAACTTCAGAAAAATCCAAACATTTTCCGCACAAGGACTGTTGATGAATGATACAGTGTAAGACTAATGGTTTTGAACTACCATCATTTTCTACAGCCTTTGACACAAGTGCGACCACTCCTTTATTTTTTCCACACATATTTTCGCCTCCATCAGTGGTGATACATTTTAAGTTTTTCCATCGAAGGTTCTTTTTAGTAATGGCATTTTCAACTCCCTTACTATCAATATCAAGCAGTTCTTCATACACGTCATAGCTTTTTATCTACTGCACGAATAAAAAGCAACACCTGGGCAGTATCTGACACATCTGTTGACTCATTCAAGGCTAGAGAAAACCACTCAAGATGTCCATTTTTGTCCATTTTGAGATGATATATTTTCTGCGATGTCTTGCACCCTCCGAGTCACGGTGTTTGCTGACAAACTGACACCTTTCGGGGCATATTTCTTCCGCTACTGCCATCAAGCAGTTTTTTATCATTTCTCCATCGGTGAATCCCTTTCCACGTTTTGCAATTTCAAGAGCCACACGAAAGCTGGCGCGAGTTGTAGACTCTTGCTCAGTTTTTGCTTTGGTTTCATTACAAATTAGACATAGCGCCTTATTATTGCACTCAATCACAAAATACTGAAAGTTCTATTTATCTTGGATTATTCTGCATTCACTGTCTATTTTTCGGTTCTTTTCCATACTAATAAACCGAACATAAAACAAGTCTGATCAAAATACTCTTACTTATGCATGGCATTACTTTATTTCACAATAGGCAGTTTCGCTTTCTTCGCCTTTCCCACGCAAACTGACTCGCAATGGCGCCGCTAGCGCCATTCCTATGCAATTACTAACATCTAGAAGTGATCGAAAAAACTAGTCAGAACCAGAATTTTCTCGAATCCATGCGGAAATTCCCAAACATGCCACCTGTTAGTAGTTAGTGGGTAGCCGAAATAGATAGTAGCTGCATCACAGACCTGCATAGTATTACTACTCGCCACTAGAGGTCCCTACTTGTCACAATATACTGAATACACAATCAATAGTAATTGAAATGCAAAACGCCTGTTTGCTTAAGTGGGCAGAAGAATCGAAATTGTTTTGGCCCTTGGAACGTACCGAAAAACATATTATGGCCCTAAGGTTTCAAAGTTTGAGTCCCCTGATCTAGAGAATATGCTGGATGGGGTTGCAATTCGCAGTCCAATTGAAGGATTTTTATTGACTACACACATGAGCGTCTGTTTTTCGTCTTGATGGAGCTCTTTTTGCCAAATGCTGTGGTTTTTCTTAACAATTACAGATGGTAATTGAAATATAAAACGCCTATGTTTGCTTAGGTTTGCAGAAAAATTAAATTGTTTTGGCCCTTGGAATGTACCGAAAAATTTCATTATTCATTATGAATATCAACTATCACGTAGTTCAGGCTTCATCGATCAATTATTTCACAGAGGAAATGAAAGACAATGAATAGTCTATTATTATTAATTAATAGCCTGTTTTAGGGTACAGGAAATACTCCTTTTATACTTTTTTTTTATCAAATATGTAATAAGTTTTAAAATTTAGGTCGCTATAAATTAAAGTTTCTGATTTTGTTTCATCCATGCTGGCTTTGATACTTCTAAGTTCATTTATTATTCCCACGAATTCAGTTTCGTCACTTTCAAAAAATACCAACGTATTTGGGTGTCTGTATGAGTTTTGGACACACCCTGGGTACTGCCATCTTCCAGAAATTCCGTATTGGTTGATATCGTTTAAATTAGAGTATTTAATCAAATTTGTAAAGTGTGGTACAGCTATAATGCCCTCTTGAACTGCAATTCTAAGACTTGTCCTACCAAAGTAGTTTGGCCTCCTGCTCTCGTATTCTCGATCAAACCATTCTTATTTGTAACGCCAAAGACAAATCATGACTATGCAAAACCTTCACTCTTACCAAAGCAACTTAAGCTTTTTTCTATTTCAATTATAAAGCGAATTAAATGTGAACCATTTTATATATTTATGTTAAAAGTGACTGAAATTTGAAATATATATTCAATTAAAAAGCTCAAGTATTTATGATTTTTGAAAATTCATGATCTTGGACTCTCGAAGACTTGTTATGGCCATTAAGTTTTGTTGAAGGTATTGCGACATCCCCTAGGGTTGTTGAAAGAGCAGACTGCGCATTTTTATTAGCTATTTCCATATTTATTATCTGCTTCTTTATTTTTTCGGGTAGAAGAGTGTCTTTGAGTCCCTCCCAGTACAAGGTATGTTTAAAGAAAGAAAAAGATCAACCTTAACTGATCTTACAGTGTTTTATTTTATTAGTAACAAATATCTTTCTGTTAACTATTAGATATTTTATTTCGCATTTTATGATTACTGCATCAGGCTTCCATATCTTGTTACTGTTTAATTATGGATTGTTTAAGAATTGTGTCATATGTATTTTTATATCCTTAATTTTTTCGTAGACGAATTGTTTTAATTCGATCGTAACGAAGAGTTGTGTCCGTATTTTCTTATTGTAAATTGATGATAGAGTTTAGAACTTGAGAAATTGATGTTAGTGCAAAATTTATCAAGTACAAAAAGTGTATTTGTCCACTTGTGAAGTTTCCTAGGAAATGATATTTTATATTCAAATTTTGAGTAATTGTATTATAGTACAATAAGGAAAACGAAATATATATTCAAAAATTGTCACGGTTTTCTGTATTTCGCTTGGATCCATACCCGATACATTTTGAGTAAACGGCCTCTATTTACTTGTAGTCGCCTGTCTGCCCGATTTTCCTCTTCTGAAAATCCTCCTTTTTCAAAGAGACTTCGAATTTCATCTGAAACAAAAAAGAACGATGAGTTTTTTAATGCGAATTCTTTTTAAATTTATTTTAATCGTAGCAAGTTTGCTATAGATCAATATCGACGGAAGATAGACTTGAACAGTTGATGTTTGAGTTGACTGAGATAAAATGGGACATCTTAGGTTTATGCGAAACGAGAAGAGCTGAAGAAAAATGTGAGATATTGAAGGACGGCCATATATTTTACTAAGCGGAAAATACTAATTCAAGGCAAGGAGGCATAGCATTCATTATCCATAAGAAACTCGCCAGTAAGATCAAGGTGCTTCAAACAACTTCTGATAGAGTAGCATATGTAATAGTACGAATAAATAAATCAGTGTCGCTCAAAGATCATTAAGGTGTATGCTCCTACTAGCAGCTAGGATAACCAAGATGTCGAAATATTTTACGAAGACCTATGGAGAGCCTTAAACGAAAACAGAGTGAGCCTAATACTTGTGATTATGTGATTGGAGATTTCAACTGCAAAATAGGCCAAAGAAGGGACGAACAAGAAACCTTTATAGGTCAACATGGATTGGGAATTAGAAACCATAGAGGAACAATGATGACAAATTTTATAGAACAAGAAAATCTCTATAATATGAACACCTTTTTTGAGAAGAAAAATAACAGAAAATGGACATTGGCTATCCCTGAGGGTAAAATTAAAAATCAGATCGACTATATTCTATCAAGCCAAAAATACATTGTACAAGACGTGAACGTCTTGAACAAGTATGCAAATCGACTGACAAAAGTTAATCAACTACCCTGAGGATTTTCAGAGAGAAGTGAACAAACAACTTGATACGGAACAGCTACAACAAAAAACAATAGATGGTATGAACAGGGCCATTGGTAAAACTCCAAACGATGCAGTTGAAAGATATTCTTCGAAAAGCTAAAAAGTAGATAAGTTCAGTGAAAAGACCAAAAATCTCAAAAGAAGGAAGAACCTACTCTCTTCAAACAAAAGAAACACTTAAGAATACCAAGAAGTAAATAAAGCAGCACGAAAATCAGCAAGGGAGGATATACAGTTGCATAATGAGCGAATAGCACTACGTACTATTGAAGAATTCAAGGGCATAAAAGTATTTAGGAGAGAGATGACAAGAAAAAAGGATATGATAAGACTCAAAAGATCAAATGGCACAATAACGGAGAACAGAGAGGAAATACTCGAGAAGAATTCTATAAAGATCTCTACACCTCGAAAAAGACCAGTGACCTGACTCAACAAGAAAAAGATGTTAGAGTACTCAAGGTCGGTTCTAAAGATATCCTGCCAATAACTACAGTTGAAATCGAACAAGCGATCAGTCAGTCTAAAAACAACAAAGCGCCATGACCAGGTGGTATAATAAGTGAACTGTTAAAGCACGGTGGCGAAAAGCTTCTTGATGATCTGGAGACACTTTTCAACAAATCCCTGGAGGAAGAAGAAATACCAACCGACTGGACAAATGCGCTAATTACTCTATACCACAAGAAGGGAGACAGAGCAACTAGCAAATTATAGGCCCTTTAGTTTATTGTCCCAAACATACAAAACATCCTTCAAAATCATAGTAAACCGCCTAACACCAAGATTAGAGTTTTATCAGCCGGCTTCAGAAAGAATTTTAGCACCAACAAGCATTTACAAACTGTGAAAAGTCTCATAGAGAAATGTACTGAATATAATATTCCTCTCTGGATGGCTTTTTTGATCACAAGAAAGCATTTAATACAATTGAACTATGGGCAACAGAACAAGCTCTGAAAAATTCAAGAGTTGACCACCGATACACAAGCCTTATCAAAAGAATCTACGAGCGAGCTACCCTACAAGTACAACTTCATGAAGTCACCAATAAAGTGAACATAGAGGCAGGGTGATACTCTGTCACCTAAACTTTTCATTACGGTTCTCGAAGATGCGCTGAATTAAAGTTTTTGGAAACACCCTGTACCTAAAACCAAACCTATGTTTATAAAGCAAAAACACCTTAAAATAACCCATTCTATCGAATGTAAAAGCTTTGCTATAAAAAAAGTTGTCTAACCTGTATTTATCTATATGTTCAATAATTCGTATTCAAAATATAAACATTTTCTTTTTAAATATACCCAATGAACTATGAAATAATAATCTATGACAATATAAATGAAGGATTTCTGTGAACATGTTCGAATGAAGAAATCATAGAAGAATATATTAATGTTAAACACTTGAAGCTCTATGGAGAAGATGGAAACCACATAGAATATTTCATTAAGTCAAAATAATTTTAATTACTTTTTGGTAGAATGAAGAAAAATATTTCGAAATAGATTATTGAAACGGCCATATCAAATGTTTAATAGTTTCATTGAGAATTGAGGCAATAATGAAATTGCGGTTGATCTTTATCTAGACTAATGTTCGAAATGACAATAGCCTCATATTCAAACTTTCAGAACATTGGGACATAATTTGATCACTTATAGATTTTTAAAACACCTAGTTCTAAAAAATATACAAAAGAAAATAAGGAATGGATTAAAACAAAAAGTGATTGCAGCAGCTATCGAGAACTCTGAAATATCTGATGTAACAAATGTAATTAGAAGCCGCTATCAAGAATATTGAATAATGTAAGTTCTAACCTTATAAAATGAGGACAAATATTCTATTTCTATTTGTTCTTACCTATTTATTCTGTACTTGATAACATAATTGTCTTTGAATAGTGGAAAAGAAACTGGCGTTGTTTGTAGATCTGACAAAAGCTTTTGGCAGTATCGATCACGCTATATTAATAAAAAAAACTTGAAAGGTGTCGATTACGTTGAGCCTGTCTCAAGTTGATGGCATCTTATCTGAAAGACCGATATCAATATATAGTTGAAATAAATGAAAAAGGTGGGGAAATAATATCTGAAAAAGAAAAAAGTTCTACGAGGCGTACCGCAGGGCTCAGTCCTTGGGCCTCTTCTTTATATCTTATGAATGAATGATGTGCCGGATGAGATTTCGAAATATATTTTTCAGTATGCTGATGGATTTAGAGACAGTTTTCTTGACGTATTCGGCGTTTGTGGAATCAAGGCTGAGGTATGGTTTGATTTTTTGGGGAAATGCATAGGAAGCAGAAAGGGTTTTCATCCTTCAAAAGAATATTTTGAATCTACAATATCGATATAGCTGCAGAGAGCATTTTATTGCCAGAAGTGTGCTTACGCTACCAAGTCTTTATATTTACGAGTGTGTCCTTTTTGTAAAATAAAATCTAATGAATTCCTTGACTAGTAATGACCAGGCTGAAAACTTATAAACACAATTTTATTTACCTTCAAAAAAATGTACATTTCTCATCTATAAGTGTTTTCAACAAAATTCCAGCTAATATTCGACAACTTCCTTTGAGAATCTTCGAATTTAAAATAAAGCAGTTTTCATTGGGAAAAGCCTACTATAGAGAGCAGGAATTTCTGATAAATAACATTAATATATTATGATGCTACATGTATTGTATTGTATTGCGTGTGTATGTCACCTATATGTCAAATTTGTTGTCCATATTTCTGTGTTATATGACATTTGTCATATTTTTCGAACGACTGTCAAAAATTTTTCGCAAATTTTTCTTTAAATTAAACAAGATCGATGAAGAAATACTATATGGGCGATGTCAACCCAATTATTGGGTCCATAATGATTCTAAAACATCTATAGATCATAATCGGCAACACTTGGAAGACTGAACCTGGGCATCGGGGCTCTCTCGGTCAAACAGAGAGGAAATTGTTTTGTTGAGTTTGAATATTGAAGAGTTTTTCTGCGATTATACTTCAAAATTGGCAAGCAAGAACAAGGAAGTGATTATGTTTCAGGAGACTCGCACTGCGACGGAAGAACATCTCCGCGAAAGAGGAAATATCGCAGGTTATGTACTTTTTGATTATCTCCTTAGTCCTTTTTATGACCTTGTTTGCTATGCAAAATTTTTTGTTAGTTTTGTTTAGACACATAAGAGGTATGATTGTTGAAATATTTTTCTGCTGGTTTTCTTTTTCCATTGTTACAGATTCCTGTCCCAAACCCCCTTCCTTTCACCCTTGTCTTCGTTTGGAAATCATGGAATGTAAGAGAAAATGAAGCTGCTAAGCAGATAAATCTTTGGTACTCTTCATGTACACACGACACTAACACAACATAAACAGACATGCTATTGCTAGTGCAATAGCGACAGGGAAACAAGTTTTTTCCTCAGGTTTTTTTTTACTCATTTATTGAATCATATGCAAGATGGTATGGTTCCCCTTATCATTTCCTGAGCTCTCACTTGTGTTTTTTTTTTATGACACACACCAAAATTATAAATATAAGCATTTATTGCAAATACAATATATATATATATATATATATATATATATATATATATATATATATATATATATATATATATATATATATATATATATATATATCATGAAAAATATAAATCCACCACCCGGTAATTATGATTATAATCAAAACATATCCTGGAATAATTATATATTAGGATAACGTTAAATGTTATGAGAATATATCAATCTACCAGAATATATACATACTCTAGCATCATCAGACAATGATATAAATGTACCAACGAGTAGTGTCAGATGCTTTCTTCCCGGAAAAATCCAGTGTACGGATCTTAGTCAAGTGACACTGAATGTCATATATATATATATATATATATATATATATATATATATATATATATATATATATATATATATATATATATATATATATATATATATATATATACTGAATTATTACTGAATGAATAAACATATTATTATTATTATTATTACCTGACCTGATTTTGATAGAGATGGGATTTTTGCAGATGGTTCACAGAGAAATGCAAATTTTTCTAGAAATATTGAAATATTATATGGACTGCTATTCAAATATTTTAACCCAATTTGTCCATATCTGGAAAATCTTTCTATAACTGACTTAAGACTGAAATGGTTTCAACAAGATGTGGCGCCCTTGCACATGAATTAAATGATGTGTTAACAAGATTCAACACTTAGAAAATTAGATGACAATTGGCAAAGAAGTGATTTCTTGATCACATGATCTGCTGGCTTTGCACAATGGTAGGAGAAGCTATCTGATAATGTGCACTGATATATTTGTCAAGTTGTACAGTTATTTAGTGATTTTTCTAACATAGTTCATATTTTTGACAACCAAGAAAAGGAAAAGCATTTGACAATTTTAGAAATTGTTGACTGAATGATGAAAAACCTAAAAGTTTCGTTAGTTATTAAAATAGCTTACCTTGGGAAAAGAAATAAACTCGTGTTCCATCTCCACGAACATAGAAGTTCTCTGAAAGACATTTTCCAGGTTTAAACCTTAACTGCGCAAGATCGTATCTGCCATAATCTCTGAAAAGGACCAACCCGCCCGGTTTCAAATATTTGTGCATTTGGTTCACAACATGTTGAAACCTAGAATTATGTGAAGAAAATCATCAAAAATGATAATGATGAAAACTGAGAAATATATACCTTTCTGGATTGATGGAGGACAGAACAAATATTAGTACAATAATATCGATGCTATTTTCTTCAAAGGGAACATCCCACCCGTCTTTTGAAGCATCCAGTACAAACACATTGCATCTGTTCTCGTCATACTCTTCTGATTCCTTCAAAATATTAACGGCCTTAGAAGAAAAGTCGCAACCATATACAAACAATTTCTCGTTCTTACAATATTTAAGGATTGGAAATATCGTGTTTCCTACTCCGCAACCTATCTCAAATATCTTTTTTCCACTTCTGTGTCAGTGTCAGATAGTTCTGGAAATTCTGTGAACAACCAATGTCTATCTTTAAAAAATCTATTAGAATGGATGTCGTAAAATGCATTCCAATGATGATCGGCTTCGTTTTCATATTTGTCTATTATTTCTTTGGATAGTGTGATTTTTCCATTAATTTCAACTTTTTTCTTGGCTTCTTCTTCTTGTTCTTCATCCCATTCAACATCATCCCTGAAAGAAATATTGAATGTATTATTGAATTGAAATTTATAATATTCAGCTTCAAAGTTCTGTTGCATAAATTTGTATGAAAACTTGAGGCAACAGTTATCAACTACCAAAACAATTCTAAACAATTTCCACTAGTTTTAAAAAGTTGTATAGAAATTGACGTACCATGAGTTAAAATCATACGTTTTTCTTTTATCAAGTAAGAATCTGGAACCGTATTTTGGTTTTTTTCTATATCTAGTATGGTTGTAACATAATCTGACTAGTTTCATGCTTTTTCTCATACCATGCATTGTGGTCGAAAACATTTTCCTCTTCTGTCAAGTAACGATTTCCAAATTGGGGTCTTCTAAAACTACTGTTGTCTAATTCTTCATTTTCCATTTCAACTATGAAAAGATTTGATTTTGTTTCCTTTTAAACATTTATCTACATAACCTATAAACGAAACCATTCATATTTTTGAGGTTAACTGCAACATCTATACGTCAATTATAGAAAATTATATTTCGGTTGTTGCCAGGCTGTGAAGGATTTCAGCCAATTGCATTTTAAAATTTCTTTTTTCGATAAATTTGATTCTTGTTTCATATAAATACAATTAACAAATATAAATGAATTTTCTCTATATATTTATGTACCTGCAGATTACGTCTCCTCAGATAAAATATCTGCAGAACTTTCACGAAGTTACATCCTGTCAAAAATGAACCAGAAATTGATTATTTAAAAATCTGCTTGTCAAAATTTGCTGAGTTGGCACAACTGTTCTCCATACTGAAGCGAAGTATGAAAGCGGTCTGTCATTCAATTTATTACACTCCTCGATTTTGTCAGTTTTCACAAGTGCGTTTTGCGATTTTTACAGTGGATTAAAACATCGTACAAAGAATTTGTTTCAATTTTCTATTGCAAATGGAATTTCGTGTGCCAAATCGCAGAAAATGTTACAAAAGGTTTACAGTAAATCAGCTTTATCAAAAACACGCGCATATATGAGTGGCACACTGCATTTAACAGCGTCCGAGATGTGGAAGATTTGCCTCGCTCTGGTCCACTGAAGTTAACTTCTTCAACTGAAGTTAACATCGATTACCAAAAGCGATACAATAAATGTGGATGAAAAATAAATATTTTGTGTTTCATTGACCAATTTCCGGTATGTTTTGACAAAAATTGATTGAAAATTTTATGGTCTCAACAAAATAATGACCTATTATCTACCAGGAGAAGTACGAGGCCGGATTGATAAGTCTCCGGCTTGACCAAGAGATGGCGCCACTAGGAATACTTTGGAGGTGGCTTTCTATAGTAACATGCTTAGATAGCTTGTATGTATTGTTTCAGCCCGATCGCCATGTCATCAAATACTTTCATTTGAAGGGATTTAACGCCGAAGAAAGTTAAAGAAGAGATTGATTCAACAGTGGGGACATCCTCCCCATCATATTCAACCGTTAAGCAGTGGGTTTCCGAATGGTTCGTGTGAGCACCTCTGATGATCCACGCTCAGGCGCCCCGTTGAGATCACAACTCCAGATATAATAGAAAACATTCATAAAATAGTACTGGATGACCACAGATCAAAAGTGCGTGAGATAGCTGCGACCTGTAAGGCATCATATGAACGTGTGCAAAATATTTTGCACCAACATTTGCATATGGAAAAGCTCTGTGCAAGATGGGTGCCGCGTTTACTAAAAATTGATTCGAAAAACCATTTCTACCGCTAATCTGGCACTGTATAAGCATAATCCAAGCGAATTTTTGCGTCGATTCGTTACTGTTGACGAAACTTGGGTCCACCACTACACTCCTGAAACAACAACAACAGTGGATTGGAACAGGGGAAACAACTCCAAAGAAGGCAAAAACAATTTTACCGGCAAACAAGGTTATGGCTACTGTTTTTTAGGATGCAAAAGGTATTATATACATTGATTACCTTGAAAAGGGTAAAACTATCACGGGTCGCAGAATTATTGCAATGTTTTAGCCACGAGGTGCAAATTAAACGGCCTTATTTGGCGAAGAAAAAAATTTTGTTTCTTCACGATAACACACCAGCGCATTCTTCGCACGTTGCAATGGCTAAAGTCTATGATCTGAAGTTCGAATTAATGCCGCACCCTTCCTACACTCCAGACCTAGCCCCGAGTGACTATTATCTGTTTCCTAACCTCGAAACATGGCTTGGCGGTAAATGATTTGCGGGCAATGAAGAATTAATCGAAGCTGTAAATAGGTATTTTGAGGAACTTGACGAATCAGCCTATAGAGATGACATTACTAGACTAGAACACCGCCATGAGAAATGTATCAGCCTCAAAGGAGATTATGTTGAGAAATTAAAAAAAATTCTTAAAAACGTTGTTTTTCTTGGTCAGGCCGGAAACATCAATCCATCCTCGTATGCAATTTAGCAAGAAAACAAGTTTCTTATTTTTTAATGATCATGCTGAGTGTTTTGTAAAAATTGCTATAACTCTTTTGTCCCATTGAAATATATATTTAAATATAGCAATGTATAAAAAGTAACTATTTACTTAGTCTTTAAACGACAGAATAATATTCAAAAATATAATTTTTAATAAAATTTTGGATTTTCTCGTTCATCTAAAAGCACCTCGAATTATGTATCTGCTTTTAATTTAAGTTCAGTAATGCTCACTAATGACAAATGAACGAAGAATATAAAAAATATATATGCATATATTTTTTCAAATATTCTTTTCACACTGTTGATAATATTTCAACTTGGCAACGTCGCTCATCATATCAACATGATCTAGGATATTTTCTTGTCTTAAGTTGCATCGATTCTTTGACATTTCAATGAAAATTGTAGTCCTATCACTCGATTAAATTTAGTACATTTATCTTAGAGCTGAATAAATGGATGTCAGTTAATGAATTGTATAAATCAAAAATAATTCTGATATAACAACTATTTAAAGCATTAGTTAAGGTGCAATATTTGAGAAACATGAATAATTTCGTTTAAAGTGTAATGTCGTTTCATCTAGTTGGTAGAACTATCCACATTTTCTAACGTCAACTACGTCAATAATATGTGGGGATTTTCTCCATTCTGTTGGTATACCCGGTATTGGTATTTTGGTATTTACCAATTCACCTTTCCACAAGTATTTGTGTATGTCTAAGCGGCATAACACACTGCTCATCAAACCTATAATTTCCGACATTTTCCGCGAAAAGTGCCGTTTTTATACGTATTTACACATTCGTAATCAAGTACAAATAACGTAGGGACACTGACGTGCTTTGAATTCGGAAATTTTGGAATGTTTTGGGCGTTTGACATCTGTCAAGTAAGGAGGGGCGTATCATCTGCGAAGGAATTTTGAGTATTTTCTATCATTTCACTGAACTTTTTCGCAAAATACTTGATAAATCGAGAGTGCCTTCTTTTATGATATTGTGCGGACGTGTTGTTTCGCCGATTCAAAAAGGTAAGTCGCTTGGAAATCGTAATCTATGGTGGATGTTCACATCCAATAAATATCGAACTATATTTATGTATATCTCTGTTGTTTTTGAATTTTTCGCTACGATTCGAAATGAAAAACCATTCGTCCGGTTTCAATCTGAACGAAGTGTGTCGAATTTGTATAAATCATATGAAATTGGAGAGACTACGCCCTATTTATTTTCTTTCAAAGTGTGATTTTACGTACGATATAAATGCTTTCTTGGAATGAATTTTGACGTTGAAAGTTAATGAATTACCTTGTATTTTAATCAATTATTATGTGGAAATTATATTTACACGAAAAATTGCAGAACTTTTCATTTATTGTGTTGTAATTTATTTTCGTTTGGTTCCTTAAATTTTGATATATTGAACGAATCTATTAGTTTCTATTAAAGAAAATATACACGTCTGTAACTGAAGTGACAACTAAAAATTCTCAAAAGTTTATCAGGTATGACTTTAGTTATTTCAAATATTGTGGGTATATATTTCATATTACATTGTGATTTCCGTAGTTTTATTGAATGTTCACAATTGAGATGGTTAAGGCGTGGTAAATATGATATTTTTGAAATTGTTAGTAATGTTTTTTCACTGGAAGGGTTTGTTGTATATTTCGTAATTAATGACGTCATCAATAACTGTCAATTCTGGAATTGGTAATAGTGTGAAGCAATTTTATTTGAATTATCCATAGATTTGATGACTTAATCTTATATCTATCTCGTCCCTCCTATTATAAATCTATGCGATAATCCTCTCTTCTCTTTCTCCACTCTATGGCGATGTACAGGTTGACAAATTTCTATGCTTTGACAGATTTGTTGTCCTATCCAAGTCCATGGTTCTTTCTATAGTTAGATTAAATTCAGACTACAGTAATTACACTGGTCTACAATGGTTTTGTTGCCCTAGATATGAAAATGATTTTGGGTCTATTTATGCACACAATTCGTGAAACTATCAATGATTCTGTAGGATTTGCTCTGATTTCTTTTTAAATCTTTATTTTCATTTTACATAACAAAAATCGTAAAACAACAAACAAAATAACAGATATATTTATAATGTCAGTTATGTTTTGAGAAATTCGGATACATCGAAGTAAATAAAGAGGAAAATGTCGAAAATATATTTCATATTTCCATAAAACGCCTTTTATGAGCTTTTCTTCTATAATTTTTCAGGGGACAATCTCTTTTCGAAAACCAGCAGTAATCTGCCATCATGTGACTATCCCATCGACCTTGATACCTTTCTTCCATCACTTTTAGATCTTGATGAAACCGCTCTCCCTGTTCCTCACTATAATTTCCTAAATTATCCGGAAATTTATCTAGATGATTGCGGAGATAGTGTAACTTAATACTCATATTTGCTCCTAAAGTCTGAATATTTGTCAGCATATTTTGCACAATTTCTTCAAAATTTGCTGCTTTATGGTTACCTAGGAAATTTTCGACAACCAACACAAAACTTTTCCAAGCTTTACTTTCCGGAACAGTCATAACTTTGATAAAATCTGAGTCTTTCATCAATTGCCGTATTTGAGGACCATCAAATATTCCACCTTTCAATTTTTCCATACCTAACTTAATATGTAATGGTGGAAGTATGATTTCGATTAAAACCTTTAACATCTACTACGCAAAAGTAACAATCATCTAAATGATTCGTAGGCTCCATCTAGATCATAGGAATACCAAAGTCTAATCCAGAACGTTCACCTTTTTTCCACAACCGTAAAGACTCAACACAGGACTTACAAACTTTATTAGGAACCCATGGTTTACCTAATTTGTCTATTTTGAAACCAAAATATTCAACATAAGTCTCCTTGACAAAGTCTGTGATATTTCTTTTTGTTTTTTGGTATATAAACACCGCAAATATAACAAAATAAATCACTACAATATTTACACTTTCTTCGTGACGAACTCATATTTTAGACTAGAAGACAAATATATAAGAATGGACATTTAGTAATTGAAACAAAATATATATTAATCCATGACACTTTATCCAGATTTACGTGTATATGTACTTCAATATTGTCAAATAACTGAGATCTCAGCTGTTCTGTGGAGCAAGGGGTCTGAGAGTGGGGATCAGGTGATGTTTGTATGCGCGAAAAAGTTGCGCAGAAGCCTAATCATGACTGGAAAATTAAATTTTATTTCTAACAAGCTTATAATTGTTCAAAATATAAGAAATGCAAAAATCATGAAAATACGAGCATATTGAGAACTTTCATGAATATATTCGTAATCTGGGCACTTGAAAACATAAAAATTTGCGATGATATCCAGGGCAACAATAAAAAAAAATTTTTTGTAGAGCTGTGTAATAGTCACTCGGGGCTAGGTCTGGAGAGAAGGGAGGGTGCCCATCAATTCGAACTTCAGATCATAGGTCGCACGACCCATTTTAAACTCGGAAACCCACTGCTTAACGGTTGAATATGATGGGGAGGACGTGCCCAGGGTTGAATCAATCAGGCTTTTCCAATTTTTCCATTTCCACAAACAACACAGAGGTGTCTTGTTCATCGTGATCTCAAACGTAAATTAACATGGCGATCGGGCTGAAACTATACCTACAAGCTATATAAGGATGGTACTGTAGAAAGCCACCTCCGAAGTAGGCCTAATGGCTCCATCTCTTGATCAGGCCGGAGACTTATCAATACAGCCTCGTATATTGCTACATTAAAATTTGCATCCAAAAACACACTGCAATAAGAAAGAAAAACAGTTAACAGATTAATAAACTATAAGTTGTCTTAAAAACTTACAGCTTTTGGTTGTTGTTGTTCCCGAAAACGTTTTTTACGGCAAACAACTAGTTATTAACCTTTTTCTTTCATCAATAACACTTTCTGATCCTCTTTTCCTTCTTTTACCTCCGTCAGCAACAAGTAAAATCATAATGAAATATTGGTATTGGAACAGCGCACTGAACACTAACTGAATTTTCACTTAATTGGTCGTATACAGGCTGTTTAAAAAAGACACGGCAATATTTGAGGAAGGGATTGTTGAAGTCATTTCATGAAAAAAGTTCATATAAAACTATATAATATAAACTGCTTGAGAGCTCTTTTTGTACCGACTACCAAAACATACTGTTACTTTGCTTCCAGTGAACCAATTATCATGAAATTTCGCCTCGAAGTCTGGAAAAGATGTAACTTTCAAACGCCACTAGTCACGTACAGGTGGCGCAACCGGAAGCGTCCCTATTGGGAAAGACACTTGAAAATGACGACGTGACTGTCGAAACAGTTTGTGTAAATGAAAACATTTGGGAAATCAGACAAAAGTGTTTCATTTCATTCATATTAAAATGAATTTCCATTAAATAAATCGCATCAACACCAATTCTAGCACAACCTGTATAGTATCCTCCAGTTAAAATTATCGACATCCATAACAATTTCTTTCAATGATGCAGTGATAAAAATTCGGACAAAGTAAAAGATAATTTTCAACGACAACTTCCGGTTGAGGCTGGTTAATGGAGGGATCTCTTTCTCGTCATCTGCGGCTGAAAGGCGTTTCCTGGTGAAATTATCTGGTCGAGATCTCGGCTGCCAGATAAAGCCAACGAAGGGCGACGCACCCCCTTCGTCGTAATGGATCACAATGACTGATATACGGCTTTTTACTGTCTCTCCGGGAACGCCGGAAATGAATTCCGTACCACCGCGTTATTGGACGATGGAATTTAACTTTGCTAGGGTTTGGGTCGCTTCACGTAACACGAGGATATTCAATTCGCCAAGTTATTTTATGGAAAGGTTTCTTCGGGAAAGTTTGAAGGAGTTTCGGTAGAACAAGGCGTTTTCTCTGCAAAATTATCACGCAAAAATCAGTTGGATTTGGGCCAAACACATCTTATTCTTTACAGTTCGTTGAATTCATGATGAGTAGGTGCTGGATGGATACGAAAGGATAGTAAAGGTTAAAAAACTTGGAGAAGCTTTAAGTCTGTCAGATTCTTCTGAAGCTATCGGTAATATTGAATAGAGTAGACTCGCGTTAATGTGAACTTGCGTAACTGGAACACAGAATCTTTTGGTGTGACAATCGGCACCTTGATGAGAACAGTAATTAACTTGTTTAGACCTGCAGTATTAAGGGAATGAAAGGAGACCTTTTACTCTATCAAATACACATTTACTTATTTTGTGTTTGTGGAGTTCGTAGACAGATGTGGTCAGTGTTTGGGAATTGATTTGGCTGAGGAAATAATGGCTAAAACAACAAAGAAGGTAGAGTATATGAGTTTAAGTTCAGGTGAATCAAACTAGATGTCAACTAAATATACAGGGTGCTTCAACGAAAACTAAACAGAGGCTATATCTACCAAGATATTCATTTCTGATCAAAACGCAAAAACAGGCCAAAGTTGCAATCCTTGAACATTTTGAATAGGGAAGATGGGTCGAGTCATGACTCAAAAGAAAGTTGGTATCTTTGTCTACATCGCCTTGAAACGAATTTCCATTTTTAATTGAAAACTGTAAAAGATACAGGGTGAGCAACTGAAAGATAGGGAAGACTATTTCCCTGAGACTATTCAAGTTTCAGTGAAGTAAAATGGAACAGATCCATGCTGATCAATGGCAGTCATCATCAAGTACTATCCTCATCTCGAATTTCAACCCCTAGAGCAGGGGTGAACACCCTTGAAAATTTGGAAGAGGGTAGATGGGTCGAGTGATACCTCGAAAGAAAGGTATTATCTTTGTCTGCATCCCCGTGAATTTTCACATTTGATTGAAAACTAGAAGATACAGAGTGAGCTACTCTAACTCTTATGGAACTCAATGAGAATAGAATTATTGCGAGCAGTCATGAAGGCAATCGAAATCCTTGACTTGAAAGGTATCACTGGATCGAAATATTACCCCTGCTCTAGGGGTTGAAATTCGAGATGAGGGTGATTTCGTTCGATCTAAAATGAATCTATTCCAGTTTTTCGCACTAATACTCCAATAGTCTTGGGGCGATAGTCTTCTCTATTTTTCAGTGGCTCACTTTGTATCTTCTACAGTTTTCAATCAAAAATGAAAATTCTTTTTTCCGATAATACACGATCTTGAAATCTAGGAAACCTATTTGGTCGATTGACTTTTTGCGTACACTGGTGAAGGCTGTTGATCTTTGGAAAACTGAATGGCAGGAAGTTGATGTTTTCAATAAAGTACTCATAGAGGATCCTTCCAAAAGGGTTGCAGGTTTCGATATAAGTAGGAAAAGTTGGTGTACATTAAATCGTCTCAGGGCAGGACATGGTCGTAGTAATAGTGTGTTGTTCAAATGGAATACTGTAGAAAGTCCGGCATGTGAATGTGGCGCAGCTGAAGACACAATAAGACATTTAGTCCTCGATTGTCCTATTTACCATTTTACGGGTGGTTTTCAAGAAATTCATTCCGTTTCAAATACTTTCATTAACTGGGTAGAGAACTTCAAGTCTATTTAGGAGATTAGTTTTGAATCTTGAGGTTATTATGGGCTACACCCCCGAATGGTGTATGAGATGTTCCCTCTTGAAGCATTAGTTAAGTTCTTAGGTAAGACAAGTGCTGCACCCCCTTAGGGCTTTTTCATATGGTGTATGAAATGTTCCCTGTTGAAAAACAGCGGAGCATTAGTTCTTAGTTTCAATTGAGTTTAGACATATAGTTAAGTATGTTTGATGAAATATTTCCCTGCTGGTTTTCTTTTTCCATTGTTACAGATTTTTCCTGTCCCAATCCCCCTTTCTTTTTCACCCTTGTCTTCGTGAAGAAGTCCTGGAAATCATGAAGTGTAAGATGAGAATGAGAGAATGAAGCTGCTAAGCAGAAACATTTTTGGTACTCTTTTTGTACACACGACACTAACACAACATAAACAGACTAGCTATTGCTAGTGCAATAGCGACAGGGAAACGAGTTTTTCACTCGTTTATTGAATCATACGCAAAATAATATGGTTCCCCTGTTACATTTCCTGAGCTATATATATATATATATATATATATATATATATATATATATATATATATATATATATATATATATATATATATATATATATTTCGATATTGTGTTTAATTTTTTGGGGTTTGAGGTTTATAAGAATATTTAAACACTATCTAAAATAGACGTTTCGGGATTTTTTTCCCTTCTTCAGTATTTAATTTACAACATTACAAAAATATATGGCGCTGTTGTCTTTCCGGACTTTTCCGGTGTTTCTGAGATCTGTTTGTATTATACCGTGTTCTCTGTATCTACTGTGATTGTTAGCTTTTTTGAAATGTGTTTCTTTTGTGCCCTGTTTTGTAGAAGATCTATGTATATGGAGTTTTGTGCCTTTATGTCTTTCCGGTCATTTACAGAGTTGTCTATGTTTTTTTGTACGTGTATCATCTCAAGTATTTCTCTCATTTTTCTGTTGTGTTCTTTGTCAAGAATTTTTGTCTGGTCATAGTCAAATTCGCGTTTTTCTCGTTTTTTATGTTTGTTCTTCGGGGTGTTGTTCTGTTTGTTCAATGTAGAATTTTCCGCAGTTCTTGCTGCTGGCGTATACTATGTAAGGTTAACCAATCACAGTAGATACAGAGAACACGGTATAATACAAACAGATCCCAGAAACACCTGAAAAGTCCACAAAGAAAACAGCGCCATAGAAAACTCCAACACACATAACCTCAGAAAACTGACATCTCCAAAACACATAGTGGAATCTAGAATTCTTACAAATAAAAATAAAACAATCGTCCAAAGATTAGTGGGTAAGATACATTTTAAGAATAATTTAATATGAATCGTAATGTATACTTTTGTAATGTTGTAGATTAAATACTGAAGAAGGGAAGAAAAAATCCCGAAATATTTTTATAAAACTTAAACACAAAAAGTTCATTGCCTATCTCTCTTCAACTTTAATGACGATTTTCAATTACTATTTCCTTGACTTCATCGATGTTAACTTCAGTTGAAGATGTTGATAGCCAATTCGAGCGAGACTAATCTTCCACCACATTTCGGCCATTGTTAAATTCACTCTACCACTCATATGTACGTGTTTTTGATTCACCGTAAGCCTTCTGTAACATTTTCAGCAGTTCGGCACACGAAGTCCCATTTGCAATACAAAATTTAGGTAATAATAAAAAACAAGAACTGGGTTTTAAGGAATTTTACTTAATAATTGCGATTCGTAACGCGTTTCACTACACCGTAGCTTCTTCAGACGAATGAATATACAGAAAAATTTAAATGAGAATATAACTATAAATGTTCCTGAGTAATTAAAAGCTTATTGGGTTGATTCTTCTTAAGTGGTTATTTATGGATGGTATATCCAATAAAATTAAGGAATAGATTGCTCCCGAAAAGATTCAATAGAGGTGAAGGGCTTAAATCGACTTGTTTATTGATGAGTCTACCTGAGTGTTTGTATTTATTGATTTCTAAAGTTTCCCAAAGATCTACCTTCAATATTTATTATCTGTATGCAAAATTTCAAACTGTGGGTCGAAAGAGTGATTATTTTCTAAGAGATGATTCGCGTAATTTGAATCTGATTTTTATTTGAAAAACTGCGTTTATGTTCCGATATTCTAATATTAAAATTTCTATGTGTTCTACCAATGTAGAAATTATCACAGTCATTGCAATTCAATCGATAAACACCTGATTTATTGTTTTTACCTGGTTTGGTTTTATTATTTTTATATATTTGCCTAAATTATTATTAGTTTGGAAAGCTTTGTTGAAATTATTGCTACTTAAGAATGATTTCAGTTTCTCACTTGTAATGCCAACATAGGTTAAGGTGTTGAATTTTTGTTTCAATTTATCGACAGGGTAAACTTCATTCAATGCGATTCTACTTTGTTTTTATTTAAAATATTATTTATTAGTTTGGGATTGTAACCATTATTTTGACTATTTGTTTAATCAAATTCAATTCTTTGTTGAAATTTTCTGGTGATAACGGGATGTTAATCAATCTATGAATAAAACTATTGAATGCTGACATTTTATGTTGATATGGATGACACGACGAGTTATGTATTATAATATCTGTATGTGACGGCTCATGGTAAATTGCGAAAACATGTTTTCCATTTTCATTCGAAATTGTTACGTCTAAGGAATTTATCGAATTATTGCTTTCTATTTCGGTTGTGAATGCAATTTTGGATGTAATGAACTTATATGATTTTCGAAAATTTTCAACTGTCTATCTGTTCCTGTGAAGCAAATAATGATATCGTCTACATAGCGATACCAGTATAAACAATATTTACTGAGTGGATGATTATGAATTAATTTCTCTAAGTTATTCATGAATATTTCTGCTAACAAAGGACTTAACGGATTGCCCATAATCAAGCCGTCTTCAATAGTATAATATTTGTTATTGAAATGGAAATAATTTTGATCTAAACAAATTTGTAATAATGAAAGAATATCTGATTTAATGATAGTATTGACATAATTCTTTTCTAATAATTCTTCAACTAAGTAATACGTATCTTTCGGAGGAATGTTGGGAAATAGATTCTTAACATCGAAAGAAATGAGTTTGGAATTAGAATCTATTTCCCAACATTCCTCCGAAAGATACGTATTACTTAGTTGAAGAATTATAGAAAAGAATCATATCAATACTATCATTAAATCAGATATCATTATTTGCTTCACAGGAACAGATAGACAGTTGAAAATTTTCGAAATTAAATAAATTCATTACATCCAAAAATTGCGTTCACAACCGAAATAGAAAGCAATAATTCGATAAATTTCTTAGACGTAACAATTTCGAATGAAAATGGAAAACATGTTTTCGCAATTTACCATAAGCCGTCACATACAGATATTATAATACATAACTCGTCGTGTCATCCGTATCAACATAAAATGTCAGCATTCAATAGTTTTATTCATAGATTGATTAACATCCCGTTATCACCAGAAAATTTTAACAAAGAACTAAATTTGATTAAACAAATAGCCAAAATAATGGTTACAATCCCAAACTGATAAATAATATTTTAAATAAAAACAAAGTAGAATCGCATTGAATGAAGTTTACCCTGTCGATAAATTGAAACAAAAATTCAACACCTTAACCTATGTTGGCATTACAAGTGAGAAACTGAAATCATTCTTAAGTAGCAATAATTTCAACAAAGCTTTCCAAACTAATAATAATTTAGGCAAATATATAAAAATAATAAAACCAAACCAGGTAAAAACAATAAATCAGGTGTTTATCGATTGAATTGCAATGACTGTGATAATTTCTACATTGGTAGAACACACAGAAATTTTAATATTAGAATATCGGAACATAAACGCAGTTTTTCAAATAAAAAATCAGATTCAAATTACGCGAATCATCTCTTAGAAAATTATTACTCTTTCGACCTACAGTTTGAAATTTTGCATACAGATAATAAATATTGGAAGGTAGATCTTTGGGAAACTTTAGAAATCAATAAATACAAACACTGAGGTAGACTCATCAATGAACAAGTCGATTTAAGCCCTTCACCTCTATTGAATCTTTTCGGGGAGCACTCTATTCCTTAATTTTATTGGATATACCTGTCATAAAAAACCACTTAAGAAGAAGCAACCCAATAAGCTTTTAATTACTCAAGAACATTTATAGTTATATTCTCATTTATATTTTTCTGTATATTCATTCGTCTGAAGAAGCTACGGTGTAGTGAATTATTAAGTAAAATTCCTTAAAACACAGTACTTGTTTTTTATTATTGATAATGGAATTTTATCAAGTAAAAGCCTTCCAAATTCAAATGACAAAATTTAGGACTAATTCTTTGTTAGAGATTTTAATCCATTGTAAAAATTGCAAAACACACTTGTGAGAACTGACAAAATCGAACACTGTAAAAATTAAGTGACAGATCGAGTTCAAACTCCGTGTCAGCGTAGAAAACAAATGTGCGAATTTGGCAACAACCAAAATTTCGACAATCGTTTCGAGAAGATTTTTTGAATAATCAATTCCCGGTATTTTTCTGACAGAATGTATTATAAGAATCAGCCACTTTTTTGTGTAAAATTCTGTGGAATAGAAAAAAAGAATTTGGCTCAGAGGTTTTAAGTCATAATCCAAACAATTTTCAGAAAATTCGGCTCTACATTGCCAATTAAAACGTAGCGTCAAGTATTCGCTTCCGACAAATAGGCGGGCAATCGAGTTGTAGAAAAAGAATCTCAAGTTGCCGAAGAGACCGGGATGCGGTATGTGATATTGAGTCCTCTAGACGGAAGACCCATTAACAATAAAAGCCAGCGGCGGAAATGAATATTTGAATAAATTTCCACTTGCGAAAATGCTCTAAGATGGCAGTGTGTCTGCATCTGAACGCATGCGGTTTCAACTCCGGAAAATCAATATGGCGAACGAGATAAATCAAAACTTGCACTGTCTAGCCAACTTATACGAAACTCTTCTGTTTTTCTTCTTCGATCGGAAAATTCTTGCCCTTAACAAGAGATTTAAGTTCGATGGTATCTTGATATCCGTTTGCTGTACGAGGGCAGTTCGATACGTCAGTGAATTCTTGAATGAAAGATATTTTTTTCGACTAACAAGCGTTTTATTGATCGACATAGTTTTTCTAATTCAATACATTTAGTCGAGCGTCTAATTTTTTCCCCGTTCGAATGATAGGTTAGATTCAACACCCAGTAGTCTTTTCAGACCTAGAAACAGGAAATAGCTGGAGGCTAGATCTAGAGCAGAGGTCTCCAAACTATGGCCCGCGGGTCAAATCTAGCCCATCAGTCCCATCAATCTGGCCCACGACAGCCAATGTTTTACTGTTGTTAGTATTTCTATGATAAGTTGAATGAAAGAAAGTGAAAACACAGAATGATAATTACTTTTTTGTTTTATTTACTTGCAAGGTAAAAGTTTACGACAGAAATTATCACGCAGAAACCTAAGCTTAAGTATCTCAGCTTAAGCATAAACACCTCGAAAAAGTCTAAGGAACACTTCTGAATATCGATATATCGTATCCAGAACGACCAATATGGATGATTTTTTTAAGAAATGAACACCTGCATCAATTTCTCACCAAATTATGTAGAGTGCCGCAACAGATTTTAGTTTTTTTTATAAAAAACTAAAAATGCAGCAGATGCGACGCTGCTTTATAATCATTTCATGTATTCAGTGTTTGAAATCAGTTAGTTGGCACTTTGTTTCTGTTATAAGCACGAATAAAAGATTCAAGTTTAGTGATTCGACCATGGAAAGACGACATTTGACTAGAGAAGTGATGTTACGAGCCGTTGGCATGCTCCAAGCTGGGAACTCACAACGGGAAGTATCCAGGGTTTTGGAAAGTGGCCCAAGTGTCATAAACCGTTTATGGTCGCGTTTCAATGAAACAGGGAGCGTAGAAGAACGCCATACAGGTCGTTTCAGGATTACTACAGTCGCCCAAGACCGATTTTTGGTTTTACAAGCCAGAAGAGATCGTACTACCACAGCATCTCAATTAGCTCAAGAGCTATCACGAGTTCATAATGTACAAATTTCCAACCAAACTGTGAGAAATCGACTGCACGAAGGTCAACTCCACTCCAGACGTACTTTAAGAGTTCCACAACTGACCCATGGAAATCGCGCTGCTCGTTTAGCTTGGTGCCAAGAACACGTAAACTGGGATTAGGAGAAGTGGGCCACAGTTCTCTTCAGTGATGAATCTAGATTCAGTTATTATCCCGATTCAGGAAGAATTAGAATATGGAGGGAACCTGGAAAGCAAAACCGTCTCCAGCATGCTCGAGAAGTTGTTAGACAGGAAAGCGGATCCGTAATGTTTCGAGGAGGTATACGCCTTGGTGGAAGAACTGACCTCGTTTTCATACAGAACAACCTTACGGGAAATTCTTACGCAAATGAGATAGTTATACCTGTAGTGGTACCGTATCTCCAAACAATGGGTCAAAATCCACTCTTCTAACAGGATAATGCCCCTCCTCAACGTGCAAGAGTTGTCTTGAACGTTCTTGAAGAGAATGATATCGATCTTCTACCGTGGCCATCCTGCTCCCCAGATCTGAATCCCATCGAGCATGTGTGGGACACCCTAAAAAGAAATCTTCTGCGTCAAAACGTCTTCCATCATAAACAGGAGCTTCAATTAGCAGTTCAGGGGGCTTGGAATGACTTAGGCCAAAATGTAATAGACAATTTAATATTGAGCATGCCGCGACGATGCCAAAGTGTCATTAATAACAGAGGTGAACCTTCTGGGTACTGAAAAATATAAGTGCTTCCATATCGTTTCGAAAATATTAGTTCATCCTAACAAAAACCGAAAGATTTCTATAAATTCGAATCATCAAATTCATATTTTAATGATATTGGTAAGTGTTCCTAGACTTTTTGAGGTGTTTATTCTAACAAATAATTAATATGAAATCAATCACACTAATAAAAAACACGAGATTTATATTTTCAATAAAATAAAACTATAGTATTTAGATTTTCACTATATTAACAAAACTATGACCGGTTTCGCCACACTTTGGCTTCATCAGATTGATACAAACTAATGAACTGAGTTATTCCTTATATATTAGTCTTATTTTCTACTTAATATTATATTAGGTACAAATACAAGGGGGTATGTTGGAAAACCCATCGGAGTTGTTTACTTTATGAATGTTATGGTTTTCTTCGTGTAAGTGATTAGAATAATGGGAATCTGATTTATGATAATTAAAACTACGTTTGTGCTCGGATAATGATTTTAATTTTAGACTAGAATTACGAATATAAGTTAAGCTGTTGTATTTTTTTGTTAGAACTTTTTATACTTGGAAATACTTGCGGGGATTGTAATAAAATTTATATCTGTAGATCTTTCAGAAATTTCAAAATTAGATTATCCGAGCTCAAACGTAGTTTTAATTATCATAAATCAGATTCCCATTATTCTAATCGCTTACTCGAAGAAAACCATAACTTTAATGATAATTTCAAAAGTTTACACAATGAAAATAATATACAAAAACTCAATCTATTGGAAATTTTAGAGATCAACAAAGAAAAGAATTCAGGTAGGTAACTTAATAGTCAATTAGATCTAAATCCTTCTCCTTTACTCAATCTTTTCAATTCATAAAGTAAGCAACTCCTATGGGTTTTCCAACATACCTCTTGTACCTATCGTAATATTAAATAGAAAATAAGACTAATATATAAGGAATCACTCTGTTCATTAGTTTGTTATCCTTATCCACATAAATTAGCAGCTTACAATAGTATGGTACATAGACTCATTAATATCCCAATGTCACAAAATAATTTCATAAAAGAGCTAAATATAATTAAACAAATAGCAGTCAATAACGGTTACAGTCCAAATATGATTGAGAACATGATTTCACGCAAAAAAATTCAAAAAGCAATCCAGGAAGTATTCCCAAGTATGAAAAGTTCTAACACAAAATACAACAGCTTAACTTATATTGGTAATCCTAGTCTAAAATTAACATCATTCCTCTTGCATTATAATTTTAATATAGCATTGCGAACTGATAATTCTTTAGGCCGACATATCAAAAACTGCAAATCTAAAATTGATAAAAGTAATAAATGCGGTGTTTATAAACTGTCTTGCGGGGATTGTAATTAAATTTATATTGGTAGAACTTTCAGAAATTTCAAAATTAGATTATCCGAGCTCAAACGTAGTTTTAATTATCATAAATCAGATTCCCATTATTCGAATCGCTTACTCGAAGAAAACCATAACTTTGATGATGATTTCAAAATTTTACACAATGAGAATAAAAGACAAAAACTCAATCTATTGGAAATTTTAGAGATCAACAAAGAAAAGAATTCAGGTAGGTTACTTAATAGTCAATTAGATCTAAATCCTTCTCCTTTACTCAATCTTTTCAATTCATAAAGTAAGCAACTCCGATGGGTTTTCCAACATACCTCTTGTACCTATTGTAATATTAAGTAGGAAATAAGACTAATATATAAGGAATAACTCTGTTCATTAGTTTGTATCTATCTGATGAAGCCAGTGTGGTGAAACCGGTCATAGTTTTGTTAATATAGTTAAAATCTAAATACTATAGTTTTATTTCATTGAAAATATGTATATCGATTTTCATCAAGTAACGACCTTCTCAATCAAATTGATGAGATTTATGTAATTGTGATTTTCCAACGACAATTGTTTGTAGTTGTGGATTGATTTTACTTGCTATTTTGCCAGGTGCAAAATTTCAACGAAACCTACGTATTAAATAATTATCGGGACGAATCAGAAATCGTAACACCTGACTAAAGTCACAATAACACAATGAGATTATGAACGACTCATCGAAAACACATGTCCTACAATTCTTGGAAACGTGGGGCTCGTTGGATTACAACTAATTAGCTCTGGTTCATATCGAATATTTTCAGTGGAAAACAATGCTTTCGATGTTAATTCTTATCAATTGTTCGGCATAATCGTTCGTTTAACATTCTTTTGGTGACATGGCAGCAGTAAAATAATCGTGAGATGTTTCAACAAGGACTTTGCTTTTCGAAAGTGAACTAACCTTAAAATGTCTTTGGTACGAGGGAGGTCTGAGAAGTAGTACAGTGTGTCCCATTCATATCATCTGCAGTTTACCAGCGGAACAACCTGTTCAGGAATGGATTGGATTTGTTATGGGTCGGATTTTAATCAGTCAAATTCTGTCTGTTAAATACAAAAGTTTAATACATATAAACACAATGTCCACACTACACTACTTTTGATCACAGGAGAATATGTATATTTGTGTCGTGGTTATCTGTTTTTTTGTGTGAGATTTAAAGAGCAAAGAGGAAGGTGGTAAGGTGATATCTGCCTTGTGTTGTTCATAATTTTGAAAGCTGTAAAATAATCACATTACTTGTGGTTAAAAATCAAACATCTATATATATATATATATATATATATATATATATATATATATATATATATATATATATATATATATATATATATATATTTCCTAGAAAATGACACGATATGAAAGGAGGCACTGGTAGTTGGCACAATATACAATCATCAAGATGTCACAGCGAATTCTATATTTGAGGATGTTCAAGCTGTAGACAAATGTACTCAATCTTTTGCTTAAGGCTTTTATGTGTTGCTCCCATTTCGTGTTCGAATCAATATGAACACTTTTGGACATATGAGGGGAAAAAATCTTATCTATGTAGTAACATTTGTTTCCATATGATCTCAAGCACGTCTTAAACAAGAATGAGTTTATTTGACTATCAGTATTCATTCAATTCCTCTTCAGTTTTCACGCTAAATTAATGCAAGTTTTCTGTGTTCTTGTTGATTTTCGAATCTTTGAATTTATTGTAATGGCATCCTGGACGCTATTTGGGTGATCATGAAGTGGTAAGAATTGTTACACTTCTAGAGAAGGGGCGAAGCCAACGTTACGTGGCTAACTTGTTGAATGTTAACCAAAGCACTATTTCAAGAGCAATTAATCGGTACCACGAAACAGGGAAATATGGAAGAAGGGCCGGACAGGGAAGAAATCAGATAACAACACCTGTTGATGATCGTTGGCTTTGTTTAACTGCACTGTACGGCTAGAATGCTGCAAAATGAACTTTCCAGAAATGTGCATTTTTCATTGCAAACTGTTAGGAACAGGCTCAGAGAAGACGATATCAGACCAAGGGTGGCTTCTACCGGTCCGCGTCTCACCAGAGAATTGATATTTTGAGATGGCCAGCCAGAAGTCCCGACTTAAATCCCATAGAACATGTTTGGGACAACATGAGGTGGCAAATTCAGCAACGTAGGACGCCTTTCAGAAAACTCCAACAATTAGAAAATCTGTTTCCTGAAATTTGGAACTCAGTGACTCAAGAGTACATCCAAAATTTGTTTGAGGTGCTTCCGAGACGTCTACTGGTAGTAATTAGGGCCCGGGGAGAAAACACTCGAAAAGGCAAAGAGGTATATCCCCGCTATCCAGAGACTCCAAAATCATTTGTGTGAGCTCGTATATTGCAGTTTCAATGTTACGATTTTCAGTAAAACCATGTTGACGTTTTTTAAGAATCTTCAATTTACGGAAAAAGTGTACGAGACGAGAAGCTAAGACATTCTCGAAAATTTTAGAAAAGGAATAGTGAAAACTTTATGAATGTAACTGTGGAATATATATATACCACTGACTGAATTGACTTGGACAAAGTATCTTTTGAAATACATATGGTTCTCGCAAAGTGTGGGGTCACCGGCGCCACATAATTCATGGTTGAGTTGACCATTAAAAATTTCTAAGTGGCTCGATTTCACATTTTATGCCACGTAATATGATAACCTGGACAAATTCAATGAAAGAAAGATTCCTTTTCATTACATAGTAAATAGGTGGTCCAAGTCCGAAGTGATGATAATGTGGATTTGTTCTTTATTTAATTCCTATAGCAAATCATAGGCGTAACAGAATTGAAAAAGTGATAGGTGGTGTAAAACAGAATACAGATACACTACGCATTTATGGAAATTTATCTTCGAGAGTTTTGAAGTTCTCGCAAACTAGAAAACTATCAATACATTCTGTCAGAAAAGTAGAATTGGTTAGTAAAACACAAAATATTTGTTTTCCATCCAGATTTATTGTATCGCCCAAATAATACATTTACGCCAAAGTATTTTCATTTCATTTTCAAACGCCTTTTCCAAGGTCGACTTCAGTTGTCGCCGCAGTTTTTTTTATCTTTAAACGTACTCTATTTTCGCCTTTCGGCGAATGACACGTCGGGGAATTCTGTCCTCTCACTAACCGGGGAATTTTGCAGAACCCCTATCGTGTCTAGGGAAGGGATCTTTAATGTCCAACACATCTCTGTTAGACAGGACCGACGGCTTTACATTTCCTCCAAAAGATGGACGCTCATGCGATTCCCAGAATCCGAAAAATCGCACCGACTTTGTGGGGATTAAACCCAGATAACTCAGCGCTGCGGTCAAGCGACCTAACCTCTACGCCACCAAGCCAGTTATCTCGCCGCAAATTCTCTTTTATGCCTTCTATCGAATCGGGTACCCCGAAGTGATAATTTGAGTTTTGGCGAGAGAAAAAAGTCGGCCGGAGCCATATCAGGTGAATACGGTGGTTGTTCGATGGTATTTGTTGAGTTTTTGGTCAGGTTAGATGATGATTGCCTTGTGAGATGGTGTTTTCTTTCCACAAATCTGGCCTTTTTCGACGAATTTGCTCTCTCAAACACCGCATAATGCTCAGGTATAATTCTTTATTTGCCGTCTGCTCTTCTGGCGAGAATACCGAGCGCAAAACAGTGTCATAATCAAAGAAAAGAATCAACATTACCTTGACTTTCGATCGAGTTTGACGTGGTTTTTTCGGTTTCGGTTCAATTGGAAGGCGCCATCCCGAAGCTTGTTGAATGGTTTGCATGTCAAACTCATGAATCCACATCTCATAACCAGTTACAATGCATTTTATGAATGTGGGGGGAATTGACTCGTTCTACCATTCCTTTACGCGATACAATTTTTGAAAAAAACTCAGTCCATTCGGAACTAATAGAACGGCAACGCGTTTCATTCCCAAACAATCGTTTAAAATGGTACGAATTGATTGGTGAGACACAGAAAGTTCATTGCCTATCTCTCTCGAACTTAAATGCCGATTTTTGTTTATCATTTCTTTCATTTTATCGATGGTAACTTCCACCACCATATCTCGACCGCTGTTAACTGCGCTGTACACTAAAATGCAACTGTTTTTGATGAAGTCGATTCACCGTAAGCCTTCTTAGCGAATTCCATTTTCAATACAAATAATGGAATGAAGGATACTCATCCTCCTTCGGGTTTCTATAAATGTTTTAGTATTCAGAAATCACCTTGATTTTGAAGTCTAAATTCATATAAGAGAAAAAACACTGAATTAAATATATATATCCTTGCAAAAATCGAAAATATTTTCTATTAACAAAATTGTGTTCAATTCCTGAGGTATCTTGACTGAAAACAACAGACGGAACAGCCTGTATTCGGGGAATTATATTCCTTATTCATTTGGCGAATTGGTGATTGATGCAGTCTCAAGGGTCCCGATGTTTATGAATTGAAGTACAGAAATAGAAACGGTGAAAGGTGTGCTATCCCCCTTTTTCAAAACACGTGCCATCTAGCCCCCCATGAACTGAAATAAAGACTCATCTCAAGTCATCATCATTTCGGCGTTTCGAACCATATGTTATTTATCTTTCTGGCATGTACCGGAAAGGAGAAACATTTCTAAGGACAGAACTGTCAAGAGTAAACTTTGTTTTAATGAAGATAAAACACGTACAACATTCTACCATAAGTGGTTCATTTAGTTTGGCATGGAGTAACTTGTAATACTCCTTGCGAATATATTGCTGCATTCTTTGTGGAGACCATTCGTTAAAGACTTTGGGAACCATAGAAATTTGAAGAGGTTTTTTTGCGATTCTAAAGTTTTAATTAGTTTTTTACGCGAAAGCGGTGGCAAACACGATGAAAGTGTAAGAGACAAAAAGAGTTCCAAATTGATGAAAGATTTATTATCACTTCAAAATACCAGGGGTGTACAGAAAAAAGAAGTTAAGAGGGGCAGATCAACAGACTCCCGGAAAAGATGACCTTGTAGATTTTCACTACCACTGGTCTTATACTGGTTTGCACGTCTTTGATGATTTTCATAATTCATTGATTGTCGGTTTTCAGCAGAAACGCTCCCACAGTACCTCATAGGTGGTGCGGAAACGTGTGCATATTATGTAAAATATGAATTTTCTAATAGTTAAAACCGCGATATCTCACGAATGGTGAGTTGTAAGAGAAAAAGTGACTGAACCATTTTTGTAGAGAATAATATGATCTACAATTTTTGTCTGATTTATTTTTACGATAAAACTTACCGTTTTGGAGAAAAATGGAAAAAACCTAAATTTTGCATGTTTGACCTTCAATAAAATTTTTTGCAGAAGTAGGATCGAAGGGGATTTTTGACATTTGATTTATAATGATGTATTTAACGTCTCTGCAAATTTTCAGCCTCTATGCGAATTTTGGCTAGGTCAAATGTCTGTTTTGACTGGACTACAGGTCGATTTTTGATTTTTAATACCTAAGTTTTATGATAAATTGAGCAGTTTTCGAAGCGGTTGCGACATTTGTTTATATAAAATCGGATGCATTCATTTATCAACATAGTTACTTCAAGCTTTGGAATCGCGAAAAATGATTGTTTCGCAATTTTGAAATCGCAAAAAAACGCCTTAAAACACTGTTTGAGTTTCTGTGGTTCCGATTGTTTTGAATGAATAGTCTCTATTAAGAATTCAACAATATATTCCTAAGAATGGTTACTATTTACCCTAAGCTAAACTAAATGAACCACTTATATATGCTCACTCCTTAAAATCTTTCGTGCTTATTTATTAACTACTCGTAGAATTATTCAAAACAGCGGACTACAATTAAAATAACTGCTTCAACCGTTGGAATCACGAAAAATTATCTGTTTCGTCAAGAAGAATCAAATTTGATCGCAAAAAAACGCCTCTTGAATAACTCTACAAATTTCTATGGTTCCCGATTGTCTTGAACGAATGGTCTCTACTAAGAATTCAATAAGACATTTTCAAGGAATGCTACTGGTTACTATAAGCTTAAATAATTGAACTACTTATAATGTAATATGCCGCGAATACAGAATTCGTGAATATGATATGGTAATTTATGGGATTATAGAGGATACAATTCTAGGTGATAAAATAAAAAGTAAATATATAAAAGAAACAATTTAATTGAAGTTTTTGACCATATTGATCAATTATTATCTTCAAGCTTATGCAATGGTTTAAAGCATTTCGTAAGTTCATCTTGCTTGGCAGTTCCTTGAAGCTCCTTCAATTCGAACCGATATACAGCAGTGGTATTAACAATTTGCCCCTTCGAAGTAAGACTTCGTTCCTTAAACGAGTCAATTTTAATAAAGAAATCTCAAAGCTCATTTGCCATTCTTAAACCTTCACCAAGATTTTTCAAATTGAATGTCACGTTTCCAGTACTCGTTGAAGCTTCGTCTTCAATAGGCTGTGAATTCAACATTTCCTCTAAGTCAGGTTCAGTTAAATCTTCATCATGCGATTCAAGAAACTCCTGAATGTCACTTGTTTATATTTGTTCGAACCCATCTCGTCCTATTCCATTCGCAACTTCGTTAATGCTTGCAGTTAAAGTTTGAATTACGATTAGATACAAACTAGTCTCCAAGGCGTAAACGATCAAGCATTTCTATTTTCACCTTAAGCGATAACACTAAGTTTCTTTGTATCGCAACTCGTTTTTAGGGACATTATAAATCAGACAGACAACAGTAGAGATTACAATTTTTGTAACGAATGGAAAAATTAAACAATAAAACGCAAAGCGGCTTTTACTAAAAGGGCGTAACGTTCAATAAGTGCACCTTGTAGATGGACGGTTAATTGTGCCTTTAAGTGTATTCAAGTTAAGTTTAAATTCATCAGCAATTTCTTCAAGAATTGATCTGATGCAATTCAATTGCAATATTTAAAGTTTAGAGTTGTGAAGAACGTTCAAACGAAATTTGAATTTGCCGCCATTCTGCGGTATAGTATTGGCAGCGAAAAATTCCATGGGAATCATCAACGAACGCTTACCACGACGCCCATCCATCCACATGGTGCACATTTTGTGAATGGCACTAGATTGCGGGCCACACGATGCAGAAGCGACGAGATGGGACACGACGTCGGGTCTTTGACCCCGGCTACAGCCCAGAGGATCCCACCGCTCAATTCTAAACCAGACGGTCGCAGGGGCGTAGGCAACTTCCCAAACTACGATCGATCGAAGCAGTTACCCCGATAGGCAGCCGGCAAACTATTTCCGAACCCTGACCGACGTAGATAACTACAACGCCTTTTAAATAATTTGAACATAAAAATCAAAAAATTCTCAATACTCATATAACAAAATATTGCTCGTTTCTTGATTACACATTTTCTTGATTCAATTGTATTTGAGGTAATGAAAATGATTTTAATGAAACGTTATCTGGAAAAAAATAAGAGAACAATTAGTTTTCCTGTCAATTTTATTCTATGTTCAATAAATTCGATTTTAGGAAACGACTTAAAACTCTTCTTCGTTAGAAGCGCCACAAATGGTAATGAAATATTAATTCTAATATTTACTAACATAATTTTGAAATGAAATCCTATTTTGTTTCCTATATAAACAACGAGCAGGTCTATACTTCATTAGTTAAGAAAACTTGATTTTATACGGTGTACAAATAATCCCTTCTTTCATCAATTCATTACCCACTAAACTTCGCATCCTCTCGCGTAGGTCAACAAGGAACGCATCAATTATCGTCGCATCGACGACAATTTTCAATTTCGCGGCCGAATCCCTCCCGAAACCGCAAACGGACGTCCTCGCACGCACCCACAACTCTCGTGCTCTGTGTTCTATTTTTGTAATGCTCTTCCTCTTCCTCCATCCTTCCACCGTCGCGAATTTCCGTTTCGCCGCAAAAACGCCAGCCGCGATCTCGGACACGCGGTGGTGGAACGCGCGCGCGTACTCGCCCTCATTCGGCTACGATCGTCGCGATCCGCCTTCGCTTCTGTCATCCAAGATGGTGGTATTGCGAGAGGAGTGCCGTGCGGTTCTGTGAAATTTAGAAAAAGCAAAGTGATCTGGCTTTTCGATAGGCCTCCATTAGTACAGAGGAAGGACTGATAATTCTGTCGAGAATTGTGTGAACCGTCTGGTGGAAGCGTCCGGTGGCGATGATGCTTAGACACACCCCTATATACCTTCAATTTTAAGACTCTATGTCTAAAATCCACTGATCTGTGATATTAAATATTATGGCCCTTCGTCTGGATTGTCCTTCAACTCAAAATAGCAGAAAAATCAACTATAAAATTACGGTAGGTTTATTAGTTTCTTAGGTTAGACGTAATGTTTACTTTTGAACGGTTGCATAACTCGACACGGGCGGCCTTTAAAATTTAAAGGGGGCCGGTTTTGCCAGCTGTTTGATTTCAGCTGATTGTCAATTATATTCGTCTTTTATAGCCTCAACGACGAAAGAAGTTATGAATCTCGTTGAGATTTGGGCAATATATATCACGAATGGGAAGAAAGTTGATGGGATATATTTTATTATGAAATTTCATATCAAATTTTATCATTTTGAATGGATATATATTGATATACCGAAAGAAAATCAAATGAAATTGTGTTTATTTCTATTTACACAGAATATCTATAAATTTGAGAAGCTGTCACAGAAAATATAATTATTTTCTATGTAAGCAGCTGTCAAAATTTAATTATGAAATTCCTAGAAGAAATGATAAATTGAAGTGAATATTTCTGAATCTGTTTCTGATAATTGAGTTGTGTTTCAAGAAAATGGAAGAACTGACTGAATGAATATGTTATCCTAGGTACGATCATAAAGTTTTGAACGTATGTAACCTACAATGTTTTCTGCAGATTTTGGATAATTTAAAGGATCCGCACACGATATATTGACATTGTTTCCTGTCAAAGTTCATAGAATTTTGTGAGAAGTATCTTTAGTTCCACAAATAAAGGCTGTTTTAGACTCTTCTCAAAGTGAGTTCTTGCCGCTCACAGGAAACTAGTTCCGGCATAACCGGAAACTATCGTTTCCGGTTCCGATACCAACTTTCGATTTCCAAATGGGACACCCTGTATTTTTTGCTTATTTTAGTTGTTCATGTCATCCTATGACCTTTTGATATATTTTTGAAAGAAAAACAAAACATAATCTTTTTTCTTGAAATATTCATCTTTCGTTCTAGAATGCCATGAACAGTGACAATTGGATTAGCTCAACATTTTCTATGACGAAAATAAAGATTATATCTAAGAATTTAATTGCTCATTTTTCACGGGGTGTCAAAGTTAATAACAAAAGAGCGAACAGCGAAAACGAAATAATTGTAATAAATGCTCTAAAATACCACCATTCTCACGAGCACAACATCGCATACGATTGATGGTTCCCCTCATAACATTATTTAACTGTCTGGCTGTAATGCCTGCAATAGCCTGTCTCAAACGGTTCTCCAATTCTTGTTGGGTTCTAACAAGTGTTTGTTAAATCTCATTCTTCAAATGTTCCCACAGGAAGAAATCTAGTGGACTCACACCTGGCGAACTAGCTGGATTGGATATCTTATGGGACCACGAGACCTCCCTTGTTTTGTGAGGAGGTGCACCATCTTGTTGAAAAAATATATTTCAATCACAACAGCTAATGGCAACTCGTTCAATTCATCTTGTATTTGGGTCGTCAAAAATTCCAAATATCTCTCCCCTGTCAATGATCCCCATTAAATGTCTTCCCACCATCCCCATCCAGACATTGAACCCAAAACGTTCTTGGAAGTTTACATCTTGATATCTGCTCATTTTGTTGCGACCATTACCATTAGGTATTTTGCCTATTAAACATCCCAACTTCAACTTCTTCTGATTTCGATTTAATACGTATGTTGAGAAATATTCACGAAATTTCATTCAACCTTCATTTTTCTAAACTTGAAAATTGTGCTGTGCAAATCGAATTTTATCGCAATTACAAGTTGCCGATAACGAATACGTGACTTAATATTAATATCCTAACAAATTGAAAGTTGAAATAGTTTCAGATAACATTAATCGATACTTTGACGATATGAACAAATGAATTGTGTGACACGAGATAGGCGGGTCGGGCCAAGGTATGAGGATAATTTTATTTCGTTTTCGTTAATCTATTCGAATATGAATAACGTTTATCGTCCTCATCTATTCAATATTTAAAATGGTGTTTTATAGGAAAAATTAAACGTGAAGATTGAAAACCCTCGATTTTATCTCAACATTTTTATATATAGGGTGTTTGATGCAACCCCATGTTAGATTTTTCAATTTCTCCATTGAATATCGCATCTTCAACATTGCATGCATACATAGAAAAATTAATACGCAAACTATGAAATAAAAAACAACTTAGGGGTTAACAGATTCACAGTAATTCTTTTATTTTTATGTTGGTACTATTGTTACTGACATCTGTGCCAAATTTCATGTCAATGTTATTCGTCACCTCGTTACGCCAGTGTTTTCTAAACGACTAAAAGTGATCTTGGCGGTTTTAACAATTGTTCATTTTATTGAGCTTATTAACCCTCAACCACGGATACGGAGTCTGGGAGACTCCCGTCTCAAATACGGTATCTTACAAGAAACCACCAGATATTTTCAACTTTTCATTAGAAGGGAAGAAACAGCTCATTTCTAATATAAAAACATAAAAAATATCTTGAAAAATTAAATTTTTGAGCACCAAGGAAATCACACACTATACACAACCAAATTTTGGAAGTTTTGAAGGATTGTTAGAATAGATCCTTTTTGAGATATTTCAATTGAAAGAAGAAATAAAACAGAGTTTATTTTGAGAAAGTAACAAATAAAGAAAATGAGAGACTTTACGCATGTAATAAAAAAATTGAAAATTGTTTCCTCACGAAGTAGGTGTGTTTTTTCTCGACCTCAGTAGCTTGTATTACCTCCTCTTGCCCTTATACAAGCCTGAACCCGCCTGGGCATGCTTTGGATTAGGTTTTCAACCCCCTCTGAGGTGATATTCTACCACTCCTTTGTGGCGGCTTGGATAAGCTGTTGTGGGGTTCTTGGATTATCCTGGCGCGATCTAATTTTCCTTTTTAGATTATGTTATGAAGTTTCAATAGGATTCAGGTCTGGAGAGCGAGCTGGCCGATCTTAAATAGCAATTTCCCCGATTTATCTTGCATAAAAGTGAAATTCTCACCGTGGGCACCTTTTCAATCTCACTATGGGTTCAGCACTAGGTCCACCTAATTTCTAGCCGTTACACTCGCAAGAAACAAAATTAAATCTGTTTTGTCTTGCTGCTCGGGGACTAGTTTGTCTTCCACGACCCCTTAAAACCCGAATCCGGTGGTCATCTGATCACACACCAATTATGGTCTCATCCGAAAAAAAAACATTTCGCCAATTCTCAATATTCCAATTTTGGTACTCGAAACACCATTTAAGTCTGTTAATTTTTTGTTGTCTGGTTAGCTCTGGAGCTCTTAGGGGTCTTCTGCTGTATAAACACCTTGAACGAAGTCTTTGCCGTATCGTTTCGACTGGTACACTATGCCTGTTGCTTCCAGAAATTGGGGTGCGACGTACTGGGGTCTCTTCTTGCAATTCGGCACAAAAAGCGGTCTTGTACTTCAGAAGTGATCTTCCCACGACTACTTCTAGGCCTATTTTGCAGAGATTGTAGCTCCACGTATCGGGCGTTGGTTTTTGAAAACACCCCCTGTGATACCCCCATTGTGACCGCTATATTCTTCTGTGTCACCCCTTCTTCAACGAGAGCAATTATTCGACCCCTCTGAACATCGGACAATCGAACTTGAGGCATTTTCAATTATGATTATAGGCTTTTTAAATTTTGAAATTCACAGTTTCAAATCTCAGTGATAATTCAACATTTCTTATCATAGTATCCAGTTTTTCACAACAAAAAACTTCATTGTTTACAAGTAATCAAAGATCCATGGTTAAAAACAATCAATAATGTGAAATACCGAGTGATTTCATATAGATTTGGTTATGTGTATATTCTACTGTCAAAACTAAACAAACGCAATTTTTTTTTATGCGAATCTTGCTTTGAAAAAACATTCAAAACATCTGCTGCAACCTTAACAAACTGTTTCGTCACCGGCTCTACCTTTGTCCCTTTCTTTTCCAAATCCTTTTCATCCCATTCTTTACCACAAAAGCAAAGAAGTTTCTGTAACTGAACAGATCCTTTCTGGGTGCGATCCTAGCACATTGGCGGTCCCGTAAGGAGTCCCTCATTAGACTTAGACCTTCTCGAAGGTATCTAACGCCTGGCCACCAGGATTCCGTACAGCTTCATTCATCCCAGCTATGAGGAGAGACTGTGACTGATGGGTATCTTAACCTATGCCGACCGTCAGAAGCATGGCGACCTCATCATTACATACCGAGTCATCCACGGTCTGTTTGGTGTTAATTTGAGTTCATTTCTCCCAATGAATACCGACGCTCGTTTACAGGGTCAAAACTTTAATCTCCTTAGGGATATTTCAGAACTACTTGTTGGAAAAATGTGTGTCTGTAGCCATGTCTTCTAGTGGAATAACCACCACCCCGTGTGTGGTCAACATCTTTGGTACGACATTCACTTGATTGATCTTTCCGGGTTGTCAGCATAGATTCAAGTCTACATATCCTGATAGTCAATGAATTTCCCACGCAAAAAGAACATGGGAAGGGGGTGGGACGTAATTTTCCTCTTTTCACAATATCACACACTGCAATAACAAACAAGTCGAAATCTGCCCACCCTGTACACTTTTTACAATTTTCATTCGGAAAAAGCTGATAACAATGAACATAAATTCTCCTCTTGAACTTACATAGTTTCAAATTCAGCCCCTTTATCCGGAGCTTCGCTCGACGACGACGACGACAAAGTTAAATTCAACTGTCTAATTGTTACGCGACAAGAATCGTATCCTTTGTTTACGTGACGAATTGAGGAAGTCGCATGAAAAAAATTCATTATTTCACACCCGGTCACGGCGCGTGTTCGTTCTATCTCGTCTTGCACGAGTCTCACGTCGGCGCGACGCTAATTAGCAACGTCCCCTATTAATCCCGCGTCTGGACGTTCTTCCCCGGTTCATAATTTGTCAGGACCATGTGGAAGACCGTTTCGTTGGAAATTCATTTCGACCTCGTTTTTTTACACTTCTCATTCTCTTGGTTTGACAAATTGTGGTACGACTATGTAGCTTGGCCAGTGTCGACTCGTTCGATGTGATTGGCGAGCTAATGACGTTCACGGATGAAATGGCGGAAGCACTAGTGCCGATTTCTTATAGTTCAAGATCCGCTCAGAAATTGTATTCATTTAATCTTTTGATGATACCCAGGGCCTCTGTGAAGGCTACTGGCGCTTGTGTGCAAAAAAGGATTTTGGCTCCCCTTAAGGCATTTGGGATCATGTTTTTTTATTTTTTGGAAGGTAGGAGGTAGGTAGGTAGGTGCTTAAAGTAAAGCAAAAAACTGCACTTTAGAAGTCATATTTATTTGTAGACTAAAATATCAAAATGAAACAAACAGAACAAAATCATAACAAAATAAATTCTTATTCACACCCATTTTAAAACATTTACTTAAGTAATGGGATACAGACACGTTGACTCGTTGTTTAGGTCCAATAGAAAATAAAAAGATAGCTATTGTAGTAGCGATACTTTCCGAGATTTTGCTGTTGTAAATTCATTAATTACATCGCTAAAATTTATACCGTCAAAAATTTCTTGTTCAATTGCTAATATTGTTAGCCCAGATAATCTTTCTTGAATCATTGTCGATCTTAAATAATTTTTAATGATTTTTAACTTTGAAAAAGATCGCTCGCCAGAAGCTACAGATACAGGGAATGTCAAAAGAATTCTTAGTGAAAAGCTTACGTTTATAAAGGTGGAGATTAAATTGCTTTCAAATATATATTGTAAAATACTTAAGGGGTCAGTATCATCAGGTAATGAAAACAACTTTAACGCTTTAATTTCGTTAAACAGATCATTGGAGTCTATATCCTTATTATCCTGATCTGTCAGTCGCTCTTCAAGAATAGAACAATGTTTTAAAAGATCGCTGTCACTTAATTTGAATATGTCGCTAAAAAATCCGAAAATATTATCATACTCATTTAATAAGTCAAATCGGTTTTTTAGAGAACTTATAGTTTGATCTATAATTTTTAAGAAAAAACTGATTTTAAAGGCGGGTTTTGGATCATGAGGAGTCTCATCTCGGTGTTCATAGTCAAACAGTTTTGGTTTAAATTTCCTCCTTTGTTGGTTGGTGGAAAATCTTCTTCAATTTCAAGAGAGGATGCTACTTCTTTCGCTTGCACAAGAATTTCTTGAAATGATTGGTCAGATCTATATTGCTGAAAGTAATCAGCTGAATTTTTTAGGTAGGTTTGGTATACTCTAATATTAATTGTAGCACTTTGCATTTGTTTGCTGACAATATTTATACGAAATAAAACGTCATGCCAAATAATAATTCCACAAATAAATTGAAAATTTTGTACAGACGTTAAGAGAGAACTCGCTTCAAGTCTTGCATCAATGTGAAAGGAATTATCTTCAGCCACTTCTAGAAGACTTTCGCAAACCTTAATTAAATAAACTTTAAGGAGATTTATTGCGTCAATTCTGCTGAACCATCTTGTCTCACTTAGAGGCTTTAAACTTAACCCGGGGACATTTTTTCTCAAAACATACCACCTTTTTGTGTATGACGAAAAAAAATTATATAACTCTTGCACAAGATTAAAAACGTTTATTGTAGCACGTGACACCTTAGAAGCGTCATTTACTGTTAAGTTCAAAGTATGAGCCGCACATGGTACAAAAACGGCTTTCGAATAAAACTTTCCTTAACTTCAACCTTTTTGGAAGTGGTGTTAAGGACAACATACCTCAGAACAAGACTAATTTGCTCAGTATGACTAGTGTCTGGTGTACAATCTAATATTATTGAAAAATATTTTGAACTGCGAACCATTTCTAAAATATTATTTCTTACTTCGGACTACAATAATTCAATTATTTCATTTTGTATTTGCACCCCTAAATAATGAGTCATTTTAACAGATTGTTTTAGGGAGTTATACACTCGGCTAACGTGTTGTCACATCACTGAATCAAAAGAGGCGATCATCTCAACAGCTTTTAGAAAATTTCCATTATCATGTTCGAAAAGCAGTTGAGAAGAACCTTGAAATGCCAAGCATTGTGTAGATAAATACTTAACAATCGCAATAATTCTTTCCAACACGTCTCGCCAATATTTTTTTTCCGTTTCTAAAATCCGCAGATGATGAGCATTAACAGTCATAGATGCCTCCAACATTTTTTTTAAATTTACACAAGTGTTCATATAACTGTTGTGTAAAATTGACGTTTCGTGTCTCTTAATTATTAGCAAAGACAAGTGTTGTCAATCAGATACTCTATTTGTATCACAAAAGGCGTTAGGAGTTTTACATTCACAAAAACAAATACACAATCTTTAGAAATAGAGTAAATAAGCGAAGCCCTTTCGACTTTTTCTCCATTTGCTAGATTTCTTTCAAAGTATTTGCACGAAAACTTTTTCTCATCTTTATTACTAGGAAAGCTAAAACTGATGTCTATCAAGGGCGGACCACGTTTAACCAATATTCTAGCCATCTCATTGGTGATTCTTTCGGGCCACAAACCGGGGTCGGACGGAATTATATCGATACTAGTCTCATTACAGCCTTCATCGAAAGTGTCACTTGCAGCAGGTATTTCGGTAGCTGACATTACCGAACTTTTTACACAAGCTGAATTATCTGAAGTGCTGTAGACGAGAATGGTGTCATCGCTTCATCAGGCTCTGCATCAGTAGAAGTTGCTTTGCTGCTACAACCGCTGCCACTTGTTGCAGGACCTGATGTTACTGTTGAAATTTCAGATGGTCCACTCACGGTTATTGATATTACGGATTTAGAATCTTGAGATTCGGACGATTCGGTCGCACCAACATCTAAAGTCTCTGTGGAATCTCGATTGTTTTGCAAGAAATGCTTCAAAGATCCAATCATTTTTCCCCTTTCTTGTAGTCTCAGTTTCTTTTGCTCGCAAAACTTCGCACCTGAAGGTCTCTTTCTTTCATCCTAAAAAACAAATAAATAATTAGTACTCATGGGAATTAGGAATTAACTTCTAAAGCAACCACAATAATAAGCACCATGTGGGTAGGGTAGGAAATATTCTTAAAAAGTTAACTGAGTAGCCAATAGTTTTTAACCTTTAATCGGGCAGATTATTATTAAGTAAGATATGGCCGATTAAAGTTTGCATATTTGAGTGAGAAGCAATTTGTTCGAGCCCTTTCAGCTTAAATCCTCTCAAAAATAAAGGCAAAAAAGATATTAAACTAATTTGATCTTATAGCCATTAAAAAACCCTACAAAATTGGTTTTTAAAAAGATCAATAGCATAAAAACTAAGCGAGTTATGGATAAAACCAGTTACTTTTTAAACTCGTATATGATATTTCAATTAAATAAAAGATATTTGGCTGAAAAAATAATTATAACCAGTATCCTATAAAGAGTTAATGTCGATTGTATAAAGTAGGAACACTTACCATTTTATAAAAAATCAAGCCGTTGAAATTGCAATTAGCAGGTATTCAGCACTTAATTAAAGAAAAAAGTAGTAAACAAAATATGACACAACACCACACTTGACAAAATAAAAATAACTTTATATGTAAAAATTGATAGGATTACTTGTTTACCCATATGAATGACCCTACACTCAGAGAAGTTAAACGGCAAGAGCCATTCGTTTGACGAGTTCACAGAATTGTTGCGATCTTAATCACGTGAAAGCATGGAAAGAGGTTGTTGTAGATCTTGGTGGTAGACAGAGTGGACCCAAAACCGAGCCTTGGGGAACACCATTGCTAACTAGTTTGGGAACGGACGAAGCATCACCAACCTCAACGCGAAAAGCTCGATCACTCAATAATGTCACTATCCATAGCACTGATCGACTTGGTCATGTTGTTTCTAAGTGGCAAACGTTCTAGTGTGAAACGTAAAACACTTACCCTTTCGCGTTGACAGAGAAAAATAACAGTAAATGCACGAAAAGACGACCGTTTACAACTAGTCAATAATCAAGTCTAAAAACAAATTCTCCACGAGCATTCCGCATTTTTTGTGCAGGAATATTTCTTCAATATTTTCTGGTGCATTAAAAAGAATTTTGGATTTCAAATTGATCCCAATGGTTACATATTTTGACATGAATTGTTGGCTCGTCAACCAACTCATTTTCCTGGAAACATCATCATGCTTGCATAGGGGAGCGATGCTCCTTGTTGAATTCAAATTTCTGAAACACCCAAATTTTCATGTCTCAAAGTTCAAAATTGATGGAAATCCCATACAAACCTTCATTCCGGGTAGCGTTTAAATTTAACAAAAGCTATCGCAATATTTGTATTAGCATCGGGGAAATTAACATGGAAAAGGGTAACGTGGGTATGCATACATCTCATTTTTTCTGCCTCAGTTGCTGCCGCTTAAGTATTCGTTTGTAATAGATTTTATATGAATGGAACTTGTAAAGCTCAGTCATCATGCATACAAAAGTGAAAGACCATTTGTATCTGTCGTAAAGAAGTGAAGGAATTTATTGCAAATTATCTAACTCAAGAATGTAAATAAGAAGAAAAAAAAGAATGTGCTACTGTTAAGAAACAAGAGTTGAGGTGTAATACATGACTGTACTTAAATTAAGTTTGAATGTTTTTAAAATTCTTTTGCAATAGTTTTTGGGATATCGTGGATGGAAAATTTTCAGATCAATAACCGCGTGTCTTCAGAACTAACGCATAATTAAGTAGGGAAAGTAAAGCGGCTACAGGAGCTGCAAGGACAAGAGTTGTATGGAGACTATAAGGAAGAAAAAATGTCCTACAGGAGGATGCTAACCATAGTTGTTTAAGAACTGGTTACCCCAAAACTATGACAACCTCCTAGTCCTCACGATATCATCAATCAGAAACAACCCAATACTGACCCTATATGAATTGACTGAACTATTTTATTTACCATTAAAGAACATCCAACCAAACAAGATACCTTAGGGTACACATAAATTTTATTCCTGTTATAACCTGCTACAAAACGATTCTACTAATCGAATGTGAAAGATGTATTGCTTTCGTTTTCATCATTTCCTCATCGCGATACTCAGAATCATTTGATCATATTGTTCTGTCAATAATAAACTATAGTTTATGACTGAACTGAAGAGAATACGAGAACCATTCAGTTTTTATTAACCCATTAAAGCCCAAGTTTTCTTTTTTAGAATTTTCGAATTTTGAGGTTGAATGTGTGGCTCATTAGTTTCAAAGAACAGTAATTTATACAATTTTTTTAATTTTTTCCTCGGTATCGCCCATATCTGGGTGACTTTCCACTATCCGCCACCTAGGGAGGCACCCGATGGGAGACTAGCAACCCCACACGGGCTAAATTTGTAGTTATACAGGGTGTTACATAATAGTATGTCACAACTTGAGGGGGTAAATCTACATGCAATTTTAAGAAAAAAGTTCATATAAACATAGGTCCGCAAAAGCTTCGTTACGGAGTTACAGGATGTTGAAATTTCTGGAAAATTTTTTTTTTCAAAACTCCTGCAGTTTTTAAGATATTCAACCAAATTTGGAATGCAAGTTATTTTTCACAGCCTCCATCATCACACGTCCTTAATTTTAAAAAGAATCTACAAGGTGTTTTCTTTTCCGGAGCCATGTCTTCTTTTGCCCTTTCAAATTTTTTTGCAGTACGCCACTCATCAGATTACAATCAATTTTCGTCATCTTCGTTCAATTTAGAAACTTTTTCGACACTTGTAATTTTTCGTATCTCATACCGTTCTCGAGCAAAAATTATTAAACGATTTTATGCATTCGCTGAATTGAAAGCACTTCTAATTAGAAAAATGACTAGTAGGCTTTAATTTTTTTTCATTTATTCATTTATTATGAGTTGCTAAAGTTGTACCAGTGGCTGCTCGAATTGTTTATTGAATTAACGATTAGTTTTAAGACTTTTGAAGTTATTGCTGTAAGAAAAAATGGCTAATTTTACTAACGCCAAATTAGCTGATATCCATTACATGTACGGTCTGGCTGACGGAAACACAACAGAAGCTAGGCGATTATATCAGGGGCGTTTTTCAAATCGAGTAACACCAGACAAGCGAACATTTCCAAATATCCACAGAAGGTTGAGGGAAACTGGTACTTTTACTGCAAATAATCATTTAAAAGGTGCAACTCAAACTATGATAACTCCAGATATTGAGGAAGCAGTTCTGAATTGTATTAATTACAATCCTCATGTGAGTACAAGAAAAATTGGAAATCACTTGAATATTTCCACTACTTCCTCGAGATTTTCCTTCAAGACTGAATTTCTGCCGATGGTTCTTAGATAAAATTAGAGAAAATGCTCATTTTTATAGTGAAATAATGTTCACAGACGAAGCTAACTTTTCGAGAACTTTTATTACAAATTTTCACAATCAATATAGGGCTGAGGAAAACCCTCATTCGATTGAAGAATCTCATCATCAAGAATAATTCTCACTAAATGTCTGGGTCAGAATAATCGGAAATTATTTGATTGGGCCATTTTTTTTGCCTAACAGATCCCACTTATCGGCAATTTCTTGAGGAGGAGTTACCTTTATTGCTCGAGCATGTGCCACTTTTGGTGAGAAACATAATCTGGTTCATGCATGACGGGGCACCAGCACATTTTCGTAGAGAAGCTAGGGAATTCTTGAATAATATATTCAACAACCGATGGATAAGTCGGGGTGGGCCAGAACCATGGCCTCCTAGGTCCCCAGACTTAAATAGTTTGGACTTTTTCTTATGGGAATATCTCAAAAGTTTAGTTTATACCACTCCAGTGAACACTGTAGAAGAATTGAGAAATTGAATAATAACCTCTTGTGACACGATAAGAAATACCCCAGGAATATTTCAAAGAGTGCTTGATAATATGCGAAGAAGGACAGAGACCTGTATTCTTGCAGGTGAATGCACTTCCAGCAATTTATTCAGTTTTTAATTTTTCTTTTTTCTAGTTTGATATTGAATAAGTATAAGTTGGGCCTCAGAAGACGAACAATCAAAATAGAAGTTAATTTTTGGCATATCTATCGAGTATTTCTATTATTTCTTTTTATTTAGCGAATAACATACAATTCCAATAATTCAAATCCAATAATTTTTCACTCGAAAACGGTTGGAGAAAGGAAAAATTACAAGTGTCAAAAAAGTTTCTAAATTGAACGAAGATGTCGAAAATTGATTGTACGCTGATCAGTGGCGTACTGCAAAAAAGTTTGAAAGGGCAAAAGAAGTCATAGTCTCGGAAAAGAAAACATCTTGTGAATTTCAGTTAAAATCTAGGACGTGTAATGATGGAGGCTGTAAAAAATAGCTTGCATTCAAAATTTGGGCTGAATATCTCAAAAACTGCAGGAGTTTTGAAGAAAAAACGATTTTTTCCGGAAATTTCAACACCCTGTAGCTCCGTAACGAAGATTTTGCGGACTTATGTTTATATAAACTTATTTTATTAAAATTGCACTTAGATTTACCTCCTCAATGAGATAATATGCTTAACTTAAACATCCTTTTCTTGAACATTGTACCTAATGCTTCACGTTCAAGATATAAAAGCAGTTGCAAAATTAATGAAGAAAATCTCGAGTTTACATTCAATTTTACCGCGATCCGAATAAATACTTGATACAAGTGCATTCAGTTATAAATGAACCGTAACGCAATTGGAAAGATGGCGATGATCTCCTCTGTTATAAACACGTCGACCTTCCAATCTGTATGGAAAATACACTCAAGGTCAACGGGATGGTTGTTTGCCATCGTCGATCCGCACGCTAACGCTCTTTTATTTTATTCTACATGAAACCATACTACATTCGCCTCCAGTTCAGTTGTAACGTAATTCAATGATTGAACTGAACGAAGGTACATTCATGTATGAATATTGACTGATCATTTTTCTCATATTCCATTTATACGGAAACTAGTTTTCATCCTAATGATACTCATCAGTGACTTTAGCGATTTAATTACATGCAGGAATATTTGAAAGTTCTTGGTTTAACAACTGGTAATCAACAATAAGACGTAAAATGAAGGATGATTTATATTTTATATGGCAGTGTGAAAACAAGTTTATTTTTATGCCTATTTCTTCGAGCGCATAGTAGTGTAACCCCTGATTTTTTGCTGGAAATTATTGAACTCATCTGAATTTGGGAGGCTTTTACTTGGTAAAATTCCATTATCAATAATAAAAAACAAGTACTGTGTTTTAAGGAATTTTACTTAATAATTGCGATTCGTAACGCGTTTCACTACACCGTAGCTTCTTCAGACGAATGAATATTCAGAAAATTATAAATGAGAAAATAACTATAAATGTTCTTGAGTAATTAAAAGCTTATTGGTCGCCTCCTCCTAAGTGGTTATTTATGACTTTTTCTGTTGTTGCTGAAACTTTTTAAGAATTTCATAAAAAGTTTCAGCAACAACAGAAAAAGTTGAATTCACTTAAATTCAAAACTTCCCCACCCAAACCTTCAACTGATAAATTTTCAGACCATAAATTTTTTGACAGATTCACTAATTTAACTGATACCGATTTCACACAACCACAAAAAGATCTATTAGAAAAAGGATTCAAACATAATTTACATCCAAAACATAATAAAACTAATTTTGAACAGTTAGGCATAGACTCCGAAATTATTCTCAAAAACTCCAAAGATAATATTTTAGCCAAACATCAAACAGCAAAAATCATCAAAGAAGACTTTTCGAAATTATCACCTCATTGCAATTCCGATTATAAGATAATAAAAACAATTCGTGAAAATAGTACCAAGAACGATTTAGTATTCACTAAAGCAGATAAAGGTAACACCGTCATTGCGATTAGTAAAACCGATTATATTTTTAAAACTGAAGAATTCTTAACAGCCGGAAACTATATAACATCAACTAAGGATCCTACCGCAAAATTTCAGAAAGTTGTTAAAAACATAATTTCGACAGCAAAATCATTAATTACAGACCAAGAAAAATATAAATTCATTAACTCCAATCCACAATCCCCCGAATTATATTCGTTGATAAAACTTCATAAACCTAATTACCCTATTAGACCTGTTGTTTCTTATGTAACGGCACCTTCGTTCAAACTTTCAAAATTCCTCAACGACTTGCTAATAAAACATTGCAATTTTATATCTGAATTTTCGGTCGAAAATTCATACGAACTTATTGCCAATATCAAAGATACCACTATACCACCTAATTCCAAACTTATTTCTTTCGATGTTAAGAATCTATTTCCCAACATTCCTCCGAAAGATACGTATTACTTAGTTGGAGAATTATTAGAAAAGAATCATGTCAATACTATCATTAAATCAGATATTCTTTCATTATTAAAAATTTGTTTAGATCAAAATTATTTCCATTTCAATTACAAATATTATACTATTGAAGACGGCTTGATTATGGGCAATCCGTTGAGTCCTTTGTTAGCAGAAATTTTCATGAATAACTTAGAGAAATTAATTCATAATCATCCACTCAGTAAATATTGTTTATACTGGTATCGCTATGTAGACGATATCATTATTTGCTTCACAGGAACAGATAGACAGTTGAAAATTTTCGAAAATCATATAAATTCATTACATCCAAAAATTGCATTCACAACCGAAATAGAAAGCAATAATTCGATAAATTTCTTAGACGTAACAATTTCGAATGAAAATGGAAAACATGTTTTCGCAATTTACCATAAGCCGTCACATACAGATATTATAATACATAACTCGTCGTGTCATCCATATCAACATAAAATGTCAGCATTCAATAGTTTTATTCATAGATGGATTAACATCCCGCTATCACCAGAAAATTTTAACAAAGAACTAAATTTGAATAAACAAATAGCCAAAAATAATGGTTACAATCCCAAACTAATAAATAATATTTTAAATAAAAACAAAGTAGAATCGCATTGTATGAAGTTTACCCTGTCGATAAATTGAATTGGCATTACAAGTGAGAAACTGAAATCATTCTTAAGTAGCAATAATTTCAACATAGCTTTCCAAACTAATAATAATTTAGGCAAATATATAAAAATAATAAAACCAAACCAGGTAAAAACAATAAATCAGGTGTTTATAGATTGAATTGCAATGACTGTGATAATTTCCACATTGGTAGAACACATAGAAATTTTAATATTAGAATATCGGAACATAAACGCAGTTTTTCAAATAAAAAATCAGATTCAAATTACGCGAATCATCTCTTAGAAAATAATCATTCTTTCGACCCACAGTTTGAAATTTTGCATACAGATAATAAATATTGGAAGGTAGATCTTTGGGAAACTTTAGAAATAAATAAATACAAACACTCAGGTAGACTCATCAATGAACAAGTCGATTTAAGCCCTTCACCTCTATTGAATCTTTTCGGGGAGCAATCTATTCCTTAATTTTATTGGATATACCTGTCATAAATAACCACTTAGGAGGAGGCGACCAATAAGCTTTTAATTACTCAAGAACATTTATAGTTATATTCTCATTTACATTTTTCTGCATAATCATTCGTCTGAAGAAGCTACGGTGTAGTGAAACGCGTTACGAATCGCAATTATTAAGTAAAATTCCTTAAAACACAGTACTTGTTTTTTATTATTGAACTCATCAATTGTTTTACAGTAGACACTCATTAATGTGAAGGCATTGAAGCACGAAAATAGGCCCTTACTATCAATTTTTTTGCGTAGTAAGACGGATTTTATTGCAATTTGGTGCGTCTGATTCATGAGAATCTCTAGAAACTTTGTGAACTGATTTAATCATGAATAAATCTCAAATTGCATTAGTGCATAAAAAAAATACATTTCAGAATTAAAAACTGTCAGGTCCATGATTATATTATTATTAATATCGTGGACTTATGCACTATCTCAGCTTTTAGCTGGATATAATTTACCTTTTCCAGATTCAGCAATCAAAGGAAATAGGCTCGATTACAATATACTTGAAATAAATTTCCTAACTATCCTACATGTATTAATAATTACAGCTTTTTGCATTTCTATATAGATATTCTTATGTAATTCTAATTTCTTAAGGCTATCATGCAAAGTTTTGTGTATTAACCCAGTCGAGGATACGATGACAGGAACAATATCTATTTTATCGAGGTGCCACATCCGCTTGATCTCAATAGCAAGGTGTATTTGGACTTTTTCTACTGGAACTTGTTCAACACGTTGTTATTATTCGGTATGGCGACATCCAACAGCATTGCTGTTCTGGCTCTCTTATCATACACAACTATGTCCAGCCTATTATTCGTCACCATTCTGTCAGTGATAACAGGCCTATCGTAGTATAATCTCATAGAGTCATTTTCCAATACGGGCACCGGTTGATCCTTGTAATATGGTCCGGAGGCATTCAGAAGTCCGTACTTGTGTGCAAGTTTCTGGTGGATAATGTTCATCAAGCAGCTCGTTCTGTCCACTGCTGGACATAAGCCTCCCGTAAACTATGCCACATCCTTCTGTTCTGTGCCGTCTGTATCCATTTTCATTTAACATAATCTTTATTCAAGTACCAGTTTTACAACTTTTAACTTTACATCTCTTTGATTGATAGAAAAGTGAACAATATTTGGCTTCTAAGACGTGATCCGAGGGATCTGAATGTAACCTAAAATGATTAATTTAAGTACAAACTCATTTTGTCGTCCTAGTGACGACGGTCTTAATATATTTATTTTACAAGTTTCTTATAGCTAATCCGGGTCTTGTCGAAGCACCATCCTGGGCCTCTTGTATTTTCTCGGCTCGTCTACCTGTATCCAATTCGTCTGGATGCGTTTTATATCGTCAGACCACCTTGTTGGGGGACGTCCTATACTTCTTTTTGCTTCGTGTCTTGGTCGCCATTCTAGAATTTTCTTGGTCCATCTTCCGTCGGTGGTTCTTGCCAGATGTCCGGCCCATTTCCACTTAAGTGTGGCGATCCTACTAATAGCATCCTCAACCCCACTTCTTTGCCTGATTATGTCATTTGATATTCGGTCTCTAAGGTATAATCCGAGCATGCATCTCTCCATGGCACGCTGGGCCACTCGAACTTTCATGGCCGATTTCTTGGTCAGAGTTAAAGTTTCCGCGCCGTAAGTCATGACAGGCATCACACACTGGTTGTAAACTTTTCGTTTCAAACAAATTGGGATATCTGATTTTAAGATATTGCTCAGTTTACCAAACGCTGACCAAGTAAGGCCAATTCTTCGAAAGATTTCACAGGTTTGGTTGTCTCGACTTATTTTGATTTCATGTCCAAGATATTTGTAGGCTTGGACTTGTTCAATTTCAGCATCACCTATCTGAATATTTCCACTTGTAACGAGATTGGTCATATATTGTGTTTTAGACGCGTTTAGCTTTAGTCCAACCCTTTTAGAAGCTTGTTTGAGCCTTTCAAGCATTTCTTTTGCATTCCCTATGTTGTCGGATATGAGGACGATCTCGTCGGCAAACCTAAGGTGGTTCAAGTATTCCCCATTAATATTTATACCCATATTTTCCCAGTCTATCCTTTTGCATATATACTCGAGTAGGGTTATAAAGAGTTTTGGCGAAATCGGATCTTCCTGTCGCACGCCCCTCTGTATTTCGAATTGATAATGTTACATACTTGATTATGTCTGTGAAGATAGTCCGCACTGGCCAGTTGTTCGCATCTGAACGTAATATGCTGTATAGTCTCCGATCTTATATGGCATTTTCTGCACTTATCTGTTTGAAATGTTCCGTCCTTAATTATACATTTTTTGTATCTGTTTGTAGCGATGACTTGGTCTTGAATGGCCAGAAGGAATCCTTCTGTTTCCGCGAATAGTTTTCCTTTCATCAACCATTTGTTGGAAGCTTCTTTGTCGATGTGTGGTTGATTAATCTTATGATGATGTCGTCCATGCAATTCCTTTCTTGACCATTGCTCTCGTTTTTCAGTATCTGATAGGAACGGTAGGTTCAGCAGGTCATCACTGGTAGCCAGATTTAGGGAGATTTGCAGAGAAAAATTCTCTGAGATTTTTGATCTGTTCGGTATGTATGTTGACAACATCCATCAATCTGCGTCCTCCTTCTTTCCGCTTTAAAATTGTTCTCATCACAGACGATTTTGGATGGTGATTATTGTACTTTGCCAGCATCGCTCGGATTTGCCTTTGAATATCATCCAGTTCTGTCTTACTCCATCTAATTATTCCAAATGAGTAAAGCAACACTGGAATGGCGTAGGTGTTAATTGCTTTGACTAGATTCGCCGAGTTCAGCATTGACTTCAGCACAGTCTATGGTTTGATTCGATTCATACTATAGTAATTAACTCTGGTCTTGGTGTTCGACAATCACTTTTACTCTTCATAAATCCAATTATAGATGAACATTAATTTTTTTGAAATTCGAAATTTGCCAACCCGAGGAATCTACGTAACATATGAGTCCAGGCAAGTTGCTTTGGTAATATTCTATTAGAATGATTTGAAAGTTATGCGAGTAAAATAATAGATGATTATGAAAAACAAGACCTATGACATTAAACTTTTCTCAAACGAAAACCAAACACACATACGAAAATCTTTAACAGAAACAAAAAGTCCTTATGTTACAAATGGGGGAAACTACTTGCCATTGTTTACAATGCATAAATTACATCGCCGAGAAACACTACGACAGGCATTGTAAATATGAATATTGCTAACAGAAGTAAGTCATTCCCTGAAATTCTGTTTTAACTCTTCTAAATTGTTACTGTTCCTCTTGTAGAGTGAATCCTCAACATGACCCTAAAGAAAAAAAATCTAGTGACGTCAAGTCAGGGGAACGAGGCGGCCATCTCACATGACCTTTAGTCCCGATACTATTGTATCCAAAATTTAAATTCAACAGATCAGTGATGTTTGGTGGAAAGTGGCACCATCGTGTTGAAAAAAAGTATTTGATATTTGTGCTAACGGAAGTTGATCGAGAAATCCTTCAACGATATTATTGTTGATGCTTTATTCAGAACCACAGCTAATTACTACGATCTAAATCGAATCAAACCATAGAAATAACCATGATCTCAAATATAATCTTTAAAATCTGTGGTTTTCAGCCAGAACAATATGAATCATTGATGCACATGCACCTAATGTATGGAATTGTGGAAATTTCAGGTTTTTCTCTGAAAAAAGGTGTTGAATTGTCTACAAGTGTTATATATTTCTGAAAAGATAAAAAATTGCTGCATCCAATAGAGGTAAAATTGCCTGTGGTTCTTATTAAAAAAAAAGCATGTTTGCATCAAAACTCGAAAATGGCTGAGATAAGAAAAAAATTTTTCACATTTTTTCTTATTCTACTTAAAAAAGTGTTTATAGAATGTCAAACTTATTTTTATATAACTTTGATGATGATCGAGATATCCGCCATGGACGATTTTCACAAAATTCGAGAATTTTTGAATAAGACCAGAACGGAAAGAGATACCAGAAAAATTTTCGTACCACCAAACTAGTCCGTGAAAATAAGATCGAGAGACGAGGGTTCACTTTTCTCTCTCTGCAATATTTCACATAGCTGCCGTACAAATATATCGAAATCTGCTCACCCTGTACAATCAAATCTTATTCTATCTATTTATAATGTGTTCTCACGAATTCAAATAATCAACTAATTTCATCTATGTGTATGGAAATTTCTAAACGCCAGCTATAATCAATGAAAAGAAGAATTCAGACGAATCAAAATTGAATGTGTTTATCATAATTGGTATGAAAAGTAACACAATAAGTTTGAAGTATTAGGAACAGAGCGAATATCATAGGGGAGCTTTTTATATTCGTCGATAACTCTGAATAGAATAATTGAGAAGCCGATATGTGTATTTAAATCAGAACGAACCTGAACCTTTATAAACGTCAATTAGACTGATTATTATATCATGCGGGTGTGTTCGTTCTCATCGAGATGATGGTGACACAAAACGTGGCTAGAAATCGATCATGGTAATGTTATATAAATTCAAAAAACTTCGTTTTATGTTGAAAAATAAATATAAATAATAAATAAAAGTTATAAACAACGATGATGAAGTAAAATATATTTTATTTTCACAAACATGATCGCATTTTCAAGTGGTCGACTACAGGAAATGAACTTACTTATATAGATACTAAACCTAATCTAATATTGAGTAGTGGAGAGGTATTAATGTCTAGCTGGCTATTAGGAGTGATTTCACTTGGGTTTTTACAAAGTATATTGAATTCCAAACATTCCAACAGATTCATTTTCATTCCTTTGTCACAATTGTTAAGAATTTTGATATTATCTCATGTTATTGAATGTTTTGTGCCCCTCGAAAAAACGAAGAAAGCGCGCCGGGGCCGTACCAGGTGGAATTGGGACAAAATTTCGCCGGAAAACAAAAATTCGATCCTTTCGAACGAGGATTACGCTCTTTACCCGGTCGAAAAATTCGAAAAAACGCGTCTCCGAGAGGATTTCGTAAAAAATCTCGAGTCGCAGTTTCTGAAAGAGAATTTCCCAACCGTTCCGGAGAAATCCGCTGCCAAAGATGGTCCTTTTCAAGCGACTGCCGAAAACGACAAGAACGACGACTTTTCCCAGGCGATATAGAGTGCCGTCACGGAACCTACTTTTGCCCTGCGAAATAAGCGCTTTCGAGCCGTCCGAAAACGTATTTCTAGATCGGATTTTTCGCCAAATCTTCCGTCGATATATATTTCGACATTTTCCCTACTAGAAATTGTATGCATTTATTCCCTAAATCCAAGTTTTAATCGATAAATCTCCTTTAGAAATCGAACTCGGTTCGAGGTTACCCCCGTCACTCGGTTTCGCCAAACTTTCACGTCAAGAAATTGTCGAAATCAACGAAAGTAGAGCTGTCAAAATTGGGGTTTTTCTTTCATTCGTCCTACTTATATGTGGTTACCAAGAGGTATGATTTGCGTATCAAAAGATTCGTCCATATCTCGACAATTGATTCGTGAAAAGAAATCGTCATTTTACGACTTAATTTTCGAATTTGGAATAATTTTTGAGACCTAGATTTTCGAGGAAAACAGGGAGGCGTATTGAATTGTTACCCTCTTTTCCCGTATGTCAAACTTGTAACATTCTATAAACCTGTCTATCTCATAATTGTTGACAATTCAATCAAAATTTTACCAACAAAAATCATGACTTCCCATTGGATCTCCCCCTACGCCCCTTTTAGCCGATGTATTCATGAATAACTTAGAAAGAAGAGTAATATTTCATAGGCATAGGAGAAAAAACATATATTGTTCTGGTACCGATATGCTGATAATATTTTAGTAGGTTTGCAACTTTTGAATGAAGTTTATACCAACATTAAGTTTACAATAGAAATAGAAATTAATAGCTCATTCAATCACTTATACTAGCAGCTTATAATTCAATTATCCATAGGGCCTTTTTCATTCCACTTGAAACTGCTCGGGCGGTCGAAACCGGTCGTGATTGTAAAAATAAAACTGTGGAAGGTTTAAAATATATGTTACTTTCTTTGGAAATGAATTTCCATAAAATAAATGAGACTACAATATTAATTCAAAGTCATAAAGTTTATACTGTTAGTAACTTCAAACAGTGACCTTGGATTTGACCTTAAACTTCATTTTCAAGGTTATTTTGAGGTCAACTCTAGTTTTTCATGTAGAAATCGCTATTTTGAACAGATTTGTTTTTGAGGCTAAGGTTAACGTGAAAACAACTGGAAAAAAATCGTGTAATTTATAGAAATTATGATGAAACGTTCATCGGGTCAGCTAGAACGTTAATGCTTATGCAATGCCGTGTTGCCGCTTGCTACAGTGATTATAATCTACCATCTTCTCTACGGTCGAATAAAAAATGGATGATACAAGTTTACATGGCAATATTCCTTAATTATCTCAACGAGATACGCTTCAGTGAATTAGGAAGATATAAGATATAATGAAGACTGGAAGACATGTTCATTTATGGGCTACCTCTTTGATAATTTCAAGCAAACAACGTCGAATATTCAGAGAGGGATCAAAGCCAACTCGCCTAAAGTGTGATAATTACAACGATTGTAGCGGGAGCTTTTGTGAGTTGTAATTCAATTCAACCCGTTTCAATTCGAATGGAATTGTTGCAAAGCAACGGGGTTATAAGATTTCATAGAAACCTTTACATGTACGAGGATGTATCGATATCTACGCGAAAGAAGCATAAGCGTAAGAAATGAAGAAGAACTTTTCTCTAATGAGTGCCATTCGTTCTTAAAAACAATTTTCGACCAAGACTGAAATAATAATTGTCTGGTCTGAATTCTCATATGGTTTGAGAGGAACCTTAGGAATCATAAAATCTTAAAAAATCGAAGGCAACAAATTGTTGGAACAAACCTCTATCGTAAAAGAAAATTTCAAATTGTGGTTTCCCTCAGGGGTCAATTTCAGGACCTCTGATTTTCATTTTATATATTAATGATCTGAAAACTGAAGGAATAAATAATAGTGCTCGCCTCTCCGCAGATGATGTTATCTACGTATTGAAGGCCTCCACCAATTCATCCCTAAAGATGTGAAGCAACAAGATATCCTTGAATCAGTTTCTTGGTTTGCCGGTTATAAAATGAAAATTAACTACGACAAAACCCAACACCTACAGTTTTCATTAGGAGAAAGCTAGAATGTAAAGATCGTAGAATAAATTGGCGAGCCCATTCTCAAGATTTAATGTTGAAAATGTCAGCAGCAATAAACACGTTAAGAACTCCTAAAAAGAAGCAATTAGAACAGCGTATTTCTCCTATTGCCACAGCGTTCTGATATACGCAATCCTCATTTGGGGAACATAACCTGCTGCACTGGATGTTTTTGTTGAACAAAAATGGGCTTTAAGAGTGCTCTGTGAGTTGAGGAAAGGAAACAGTTGTAGACAACCCATTGTAAAAACAAAAAACTTACCAACTCGGCAGTATCCTTGAAGGTGTCAAATTTGTTTATAACAATAGCGAATCTCATAAAATCAACACAAGAAATAGAAGTACCCTTCAACTCTCACTTCACAAAACGAAAGTGTTGATTATTGTTGACCAAAACTCTACAATAAAATTCAATTTGATAGCAGAAACCTACTTGAACCTATTCAATGGGATTAGCCTTTGGTCGCACCATTCGGTTAAAAGGTAGAGATCTTGCGAGGATGACTCTAATACTACTAGTACCACTACTATTATCTCCCTGTGTAATGACCTTGGTATCTAGATACCATATTGGTCAAAATCTTAAATCATCTATTTTTCAATCTTTTTCAATTGGTCCATCTCTCGATGAATCTTGTATTATCCAATACCAAATTAAGCTTATCACAACAATTTAAAATAATATTCACAAATTTTTGTGTTTTCCGAACACATTACATTACAATACACGTGGACTTCGACATGACAAGCATGTCTTAACGGCACAAGATCCAAAGCAGAAGTCCCAAGGACGACTCAGTAAGAAGTTTTCCATAGATTTTGGTGTGGAATATTCAGACCTATCCATTTGGGGCTGGTGGGATGTATATAACAATCAAAATGGGTTCCAATACGGAATACTGTGGAACACCGCTATGAACTGATCAAAAAGAAGGACTGAGTGCTTCCAACATGCACACACCTTCTTCCAGAAATGAAGGCTTCGATCCACAGTAGGTACTAGGCTGTTCAAGATGCTGCCGGCCTCTCAGAGAAAACATAAGAGTTAAGCCAAAATTTGTATTTATTATTCAACATATTCTCCTTTTAGCTCAATACACTTACTACAGCGGTCTTCAAGCATTGCAATGCCTGTTGAATAGTACGATTTAACATGGCCTTTAAAATACTCCTCAGTTTCGGCTTCAACTTCTTCATTGGTCGCAAATATTTTTCCCTGGAGCCATCTCTTCAAATTTGGGAATAGATAATAGTCGCTGGGACCTTAATCTGGGGAATACGGGGGATGAGGAAGCAATTCGAAGCGTAATTCGTGTAATCTCGCCATTGTTTTGATCGATTTGTGGTGGTGGTTTTGTCCATTTTTCTTCAATACCAAAGCTTGTTTACTACAAAAGACTGTAGCGTCACAATTTGTCGACAGATTGAGCTGAAATTTTGGGAGAATGCGTTTGAAGGTTAGTACCTCTTATCTTAGCTTTCAAAGATTGGTGGCGCCATCTCTAAGAGGCCGGCAGCATCTTGAACAGCCTAGTAATGCCTAAGCATTGAAGCATTAGTGACATGCGCTTGTGGAAAACAATGTGAAAAGGCCTGGAATAATAGAGGTACGGAATTCCACCGTCGAGCATATAATGAAACATGGATTCGTGATAACCGAACGAAAACAGGGAACCTAGTTGGTTTTTTAGGATTATTAGATCCAGAGGGACATTGAAGACCCATATATGATTCTTCGTAAATTTTAGAAACTCTAGAAATCACCGGATGAAACGGTAGTTGTTGGGGTCGAGGCTAAGAACTTCCCAATACATTGTTGAGAATATGAAAACTATGTCAAAAATAATCCTATTAAAACACCAAAATGGACTAATCCAATAACCAATTTTCGTGCATGGTAAATAATAGAATTATTTCAAATTAAGACTTGAATGAACGTTGACAATATGTCTCTACAACTTTTGGCGTTTTAGTGCTTCAAGAGGATTTACATAACCAAATTAGCTCAATTCCCACAGGGATTTTCGTATGATTTCTGTTTATATTTTCAGTGATGAAAAGTAGTTTTATTGTTCTTCTAACGTTTTTCTTTCTCAGATCCCAGTATAGTTTTGGGTTTCTGCAATTTGAAAATAGAAATATTCAGTGTGAAATGTGGTCTCCTCATGCTATTATGTCAGTTCCAAAACACCTTTCTATGCCCAGGATTGAATTGCAATATAGCACTGTTCTAACTACCGCTCGCTTCGACACCGGACCGACGGTCGGTCGGATAGATAGATACATAGTATATTTCGTGCTTTACTTATACATAATCAGTTCAAACACGTCAGATAATAAATGAAGGCATGGCATACAACAATTGAGAATGCAGTCAATATAAAGATATAAAAATATAGAAGTATAAAAAATATAATTTCATTTTTTTAAATACAAAAGACAAAAACAGGTACCAATGAAAGCAGAAGCACCTGATAATAAATTATAGAGACATCACAAGACAAAGACAAGTCAGACTAGTGTTAATACTGAGTAAAATGTATCCTACTGAAATCATCGAAGGAAAAGAGAGGATTTTTAAGTAAAATAATTTTGTTTCGACTTTTGAATTTTTTGATAGAAAGGTTTCTTATATCACTAGGTTGAAGGTTAAGGAAGCTTATTGCTTGGAAACAGGAATTTCTCTGCGACCTGCTGAGTCGGTAGTAATTTTTTTTTATATACACTCTAAACCGGATATAGTGTCATTGAAGGGACTGTATAGTTTCCGATAGTTGTTATGAGCAATACATAGCATAAGTATGTAGTTAAATTATCATAAGTACATATACAGTGTGTTCCAACGAAAATTTGACCCCCCTCTAACTCCGAAATGAGTAACATTAGTGAAAAACACCAAGACACGTCGATTTTTGTTTCGAGGGGAGCATTTTCGAAATAATTCGAAACTTCTCAGATCAACCCCTACCCCAGCAACCCTAACTTTGAAATTCATCATAGGGAATAAGGGTCGAGTGGCACCTTATTGAAAAGGTCTGTCAATTCTCCACCTTGATTTGTCATTTTAGAATTTTAAATTAACACACAGGGTGTCCCAACCAAGGGTGAAGTTGAATTCTGGAAATCCCAAATACTAAATGAAATAGATTTATTTTGGCATAATGCAAGCGCAGGTTTATGCTCGGTCTAGAAAAACGACCTACACTTGTGAATTTGGAGTTGGTGCAATCAACCCCCTATTTCCAGCATCCCCAACTCAAAAATCATTCGATCGATAATAGGTCAAGTGGCACCTCGTTGGAAAGGTACTGCAATTTTCTCTTCGAATTTGGTATTTTCGAAATTCAGAATCATCATACAGGTTGTCCCGAAGCAGGAACATTGAAAATCCAAATAACTTTTTGAAACTGGTTCATTTCGGTATACGAGAACATGTTTGATCCGAGAATAGGACTTTCTTGTGTGGTTATAGAATTTTGCAATCAACCCTTCCATTCAGCATCCCTAACTTGAAAATCATACAAATAATTCAAGTGGCATATCTTCAGAAAGGTTTTTGAATTCCAGAATGATTAAAGCATTTCATTCAGTTCGGCTCTCCATACAGGATGTCGCTTTCGAAAAATTCAATATCGTCATTTGAAATTATCAACTAAAATTAATTCGAAACTGTTAAAAGTATTGGGGTACGATGTGTTGAGCATCAATTACGAAGAAATAAAGCTGATTTCTGCATTGAAAATGTTCACATTTTTTTCATTTCCATCTGGCGTGCAGTCATCTGTTATTTCTCATTTTTGCAATGAAATATTATTATTATTCAGATCAGTTCCTCATTATTGTTGTTGTTCGTCAGTTGAAATTAATCTGAAAATGGTTTATTCCACTGAGGAAAGGGTCGAAATTGTATCGACGTATTTTCGAAATAACAGTTGTGCCAAAGAAACGGCAAGGATATTCGATAGGAACCATCCTGAAAGAGAAAGGAGTCAGTCACCAGTACGTTAAATATTTGGTTGACAAATTCCTAGCTACGGGTTCGGTGGCAAACAAAAAACATGAGGTGGCATGTCCTGTCAGAAATGAGGCAACGGAAGTGGCAGTAGTGGGTCATCTACAAATGGAGAATACTATTTCGATCAGAAAACTATCTCGTCTGACTGGTGTATCAGCTACAACTGTCCATAGAATCGTGAAACATCACAAATTTCACCCCTACAAGGTAAAATTAGTGCATGAAATAAACGAAGATGATCCAGATCGTCGTTTACAGTTTTGTGAAAATCTAAGTGAAAACCTAAACGCTAATCCAAATTTTCTGAATAACATCTGTTTTTCTGATGAAAGCACCTTTATGCTCAGTGGTGAAGTGAATAGACATAATTGTCGATATTGGGACACACAGAATCCTCATTGGTTTAGAGAGGCCAACACGCAAAGGCCTCAGAAGTTGAACGTTTGGGCAGGAATTTTTGGCAATCATCTAGTTGGGCCTTTCTTTATTGAGGGTAATCTGAATGGAAATGGCTACCTACAGTTGTTAGAGGAACACATACATCCTAGATTGACAGAAATTTTACAGAACGATCCAACTCTTTCTGAGGACGAAATGCGTTTTCAACAAGACGGTGCTCCTCCGCATTATGATGCTCGGGTGCGCCAATATTTAGACGAAAATTTCCCAGGAAGGTGGATTGGTAGAAGAGGACCTGTTGAGTGGCCAGATTTAAATCCCCTATTTTTTTTTTGTGGGGCCATCTAAAATCTAAAGTTTATGCCACAAGACCAGAAAACCTGGAGGAGCTGCGGATGAGGATTATCACAGAATGCCGACTTTTGACTCCTGAAGTTTTCGCTAATGTGAGAAGAGAGTTCGAAAATCGTCTGTATAACTGTATGGAGGTGGGCGGAGGTCATTTTGAACAATTGTTGTAATAATCAAGTTAGTTTTTTGTTTTCAATTGAATACAAGTTCAATAAATCTCGTTTTCCTGTTTAGATGAGCATCCAATCAGTTTCTCCATCATCCCCTCATCCTGATCCTCACGCCAGAAAACCTCGATTGCCAAACTGAAACCAATGCCTCAGTGATTCAGAAAATAGAAAAATCTTTCTGGAACTTTGCCACTCAACCTGTGATCACTTGTATGATTTTTTGAGTTGGGGATGCTGAATGGAAGAGATTGATTGCAAAAATCCCATATTCACGCAAGAGAGTCTTATTCTCGAATCAAACATAAACATGTTCTCGTTTTATACCGAAATGAACCAGTTTCAAAAAGTTATTTTCAGTGTTCCTGCTCCGGGACACCCTGTATGCTGATTCTGAATTTCGAAAATACCAAATTCGAAGAGAAAATTGAAATACCTTTCCAACGAGGTGCCACTTGACCTATTTTCGATCGAATGATTTTTGAGTTGGGGATGCTGGAAATAGGGGTTGATTGCACCAACTCCAAATTCACAAGTGTAGGTCGTTTTCTAGACCGAGCATAAACCTGCGTTTGCATTATGCCAAAATAAATCGATTTCATTTAGTATTTGGGATTTGCAGGAATTCAACTTTACCCTCGGTTGGGACACCCTGTATGTTAATTTAAAATTCTAAAATGACAAATCAGAATGGAGAATTGACAGACCTTTACAGTAAGGTGCCACTCGACCCTTATTCCCTATGATGAATTTCGAAATTAGGGTTGCTGGGGTAGGGGTTGATCTGACAAGTTTCGAATTATTTCGAAAAATGCTCCCCCTCGAAACAAAAATCGACGTGTCTTGGTGTTTTTCGCTAATGTTACTCATTTCGGAGTTATAGGGGGGGGTCAAATTTTCGTTGGAACACACTGTATATCTAATATAGAATAAAATATTGTTTTCAAATGAAATACCAAAAAAAGAAATAAAAATGTTTATTAAGAAATGATTGGAGATACAAAATGTAATTAGCTGCACTATAAGACTTACACTAGTTTTTGAAGTAATCAGTCATTTAAGTCTGTTTTTTTTAAGTCCACTCTCGAATATGTTTTGCGTTCTACGTTTCATACTCGTCAAGTTATGAGTATCATTAGTATTAAACTGGTCGTTAAAGGTAACAAATTGTTGCAAAACTGTTATAGCGCTTAGAGCCTCCGAAATTGTTGTTGGCCGAAACTGTTCTTCAGGGTCTTGCTGTTTTCTTCGTCAGTGTTACGATTGGTACTTTCAGCTTCTGCAAGAATTTCTTCCTTAGTAGCTAAGGCGCACATCTATTGCAATAAATTCCTCTATCCCAATTCTTTCTTCTGTACCAGCAGATCTTTGCAACTGAGTAACCAATTGAGCGATTGGTACGTTGTCGTCTTCATCTGTGGGAGATCGTATCATTCTCGCCAGCGGAATATCATCGTCGTCCTTCGCTTGTGATGAAGAGAGATCTTTGAAACCTGCATGGCGAAAACAGTTGGCTATAGTGGTCTGTGTGACCTTTTCCCAAGCTTCCGATATCATTAGAATCGCATCTGAAACACAAAGACTTTTTGTATCTTTCCCGTTTTCAATATTCTATATCATTTGTAGCACTTGAAGTTTTCTTTATTGTGTTTTAAAGCTTTTATCACACCTTGGTCCATGGGCTGTAAAACAGAGGTGACATTGGGCGCTAAAAACACAGCTTTATGCATTTCACCAAAAGTTTTCTTTTGCATGAACCAGTCTTGTTTGCCGCAACCAATACTGTAATTCTTGTTTTGGACAAATTTCCGCCCTTGCATTCCTCGCCTTTGAATTTAAGTGTTTTGTCAGGGTTAAATTGTAAAACAATCCGGCTTCATCAGCATTGAAGATTTCATCTGGTGTGTATCCTTCGCACAGCGCAGGCCACTTATGAGAGAGCCACTCTTCACTCACTCCTTCAGGAACGCCAGCCGCTTCACCGCGAACTTTTCCTGTCACAATATTATAACGAGCACGAAAACGTTGTACCCAAGACGACGAACACTCAAAATTTTCCTTACCCCTAATACGAGTAGTCGTTGGCTTTTTGTTGCAGAATTGCACCACTTATTGGGATGTTGTTTGCCCTCTGATATTTAAACCATGTTAATAAAGCATCTTCCATAACTTTATGTTCACTTGTTCTCGATCGTTTAAGTTTTAAACAGTTGCTGTCGAAAAGAACTTTTACTTTATCTCTATTCTTCCAAATCGTACATATTGTAGAATGTGAATCTACACTCCTTTGCAATTTCAATATTTGACTCGCCATTTTCTAATCTCCATATGATATGAGATTTTTCTTCAATAGTAAACACTTTTCTCTTTTTTTTGCGACATGGTAACGCATAAATACACAGTCTTATCGAAGGCAAAACTTATAAATCAAGCTGCCACTCACTAAACAATAAATATGCAAGGTCAAATGGCCGGGAAGAGGTTCGAATGAAGTTGGAGAAAGAGCGTAGGTAATAATACGCCTAAATATTACTTCAATGCTTAGTAATAAGATCTAAGTTACGTCGTTATAAGCGATATGTCGGTATATCCGATGTTGTTATAGGCGGTATGTTTACTGAATAGTTTACTAAAGATTCGGCCGGGACCTTAGAATCTGGTAGTAATAACCGGTCGGTCGTTGTAAACGATGTCGTTATAATCGGTTTTGACTGTATATTCTTCCTAGTGTCATGAGTACGGGTATCTCCATGCAGATTGAAAGAATCGAGGTTCTGTTTCACATGAATGAGATATTCCAGAATATATATAGGGATGGCAAAGTTAGAATGCCCAGTTTAACAAACATATTTCTACAACACTCGCGGTATTTAAGGCCCCCAACGATTCTGACTGCTCTGCGCTGTAATCTGAAGAGTGCCTGGTGTTCGGCACAATTTTCCCAGACCAAGATACAGTATCTAAAATGTGTCTCAATGAGTGCAAAATAAATCGTTTTGAGGACATTATGTTAGACTGAATGGAAGAGATATCTCAAAATGTATCTTTGAAGACAAGTGCCTTGCACGACTGTCCGATATGAGAATTGGATCCAGATATACGCCCAAAAAGCACACACTAGGAACCTCGCTGCGGTCAATCTGAGCCCCATGCCTCAAGCTTAACAAAAAAACTTTGAGTCTTGTTCTCATTCATGCTCAATCCATTTACATTGAACTATTCCAAAGCATTCGACTGAGCCCCCTGCGACAGCTCACGTAACACTGATATTTCCTTGTTACTAACAGAGATAGCTGTATCATCCGCAAATAGAGTACAAGATGAACCAGTGTTGTACTCTGGAAAATCATTAATGAAAGTCAGGAATAGTATATGCCCCATAATTGAGCCTTGAGGGACTCCAATTTCAACTGATCCCCTCTCAGAAAATGTTCCACGGGCAAACGTACTTTGCTCTCTACCCGATAGAAAAGAGCGGATGATACCCCTACTTGTATTATTGAAACCATAAGCCTCTAACTTCCATTGAAGCTTTTTACGGGAGACACAATCGAATGCCTTGGTCAGGTCCAAGAACAGTGTAAGTGAGTGCATTTCACAGCGTTGGCCACGAAACCCAACACCGCGTGCTTCTACCCTTCCAAAAAACAAACTGATTTCCCGAAAAGAGCCTCATTGATTCAAAGTAGTGCACGATCTTTGAAAAAAAGAATTGGCCTGTAATTCGAGACATCCCCACGATGACCCTTCTTAGAAATTGGAACGACTTTAGAAACCTTCAGACAATCAGGATAGACCACAGCTCTGAGACATCTGTTAATAATCTTGGTCAAAAGATAAACCATGGAGTAATATTTTTCTTAAGTAGAATAGTTGATAACCCATAGTGGTCAGTTGAGCTACTGTTCTTCAGATTTTGTATTACGTCCCTAACATCGTTATATGTAATCTCAGTAAAATGAAAGCTGACGTTAGCTAGTACGTCTCTCCTGAATGTTGATTCAAGGTCCATATTGAACTTGGTAATGTTATTCGAGATCTTTGGAGGAATCGACACGAAGAAATCATTGAAATCTTGGGGACTTATAGCATTATGGCAACTGATAGTATTACCACTTCTCCTTTCATTAACAAAGTTTTACCTTTATTAGAGGATTCTCTTATTTTATGCAACCTTAGCCTTCCGAAGTTCCACTCTGTACAAATAACGTAATTTCCTATGCACAAGTAGTAGATCATTGGTTTTGTATTTATTAAGTCAGACACAAGATGCAACTGATCACACATCTCCCTCAAACCATGATTGAACCACCCATTATTGCGAAAGCATTGGGAATAATGCGAATTTTGCTTTCAAATTTTGACACATATTCTTGACTAGTTATACCAACAATTTATTCAATAAAAAATGATGATCGGTCTAAACTGGTTTTCCCCTCAAATCATCGTGGGCGGCCTCAGCTGTGGCATGGCAAGCATCGTCTTCTCCCAACCTCCCAAAGGTTGATAATAAAAAAAAATTATCAAACCGCCCTCGTATTTCTAGTTTTCGGACATGTGTGTATTATATCATTCATATAAGTTCACGTGGGTACCACCGATGGCTGAGACTGACACAATTAATCGGCGCGTATAAATTAACGCAAACATTAATTAATAATTTAAAGAACAGCGAGACAAGCGGCATCTTTCCAGAAAGAAGAATTACTACAGACGTTTCAGCACAATGCGCACATAATTGAGATTTAAATTGTGAATTAGAGCTTTGTTGGACTCGTTAATTCTAAAATAACTGTAATAATACCTCGAATAATTGTTACCGTTCCGAAGAACCTGTTAATCACATGCCTGCTTCCCGTGAGACAGACTTTCGAATATTCATGAAAATACGGGGGGTATCGATAACGTCCTAGAACCTGGTACGTTGCACTTTGCGCTACGGTTACATTGGACTCGATTTTTATATCGAAGGAAGTGTTTGATGTATATGCGATATTATCGACCAATTTTTCTCCAGTCAGGAGATACACTGCTGGACAAAATTGTCGATAAATATGGAGACATAATACTTAAATGACTAGAAAATAAATATGAACCCAATAATAATAACCTCTTTTGGCAGAGCCTTCAGGCAAATGCAAATTTCGTTTTCTAATTTGGGATATCTGATTAGCAAAACTATACCAGGTGTCCACGCGAGATGGGACCTTAAAAGTATATGGAGAAAGGAATGACCGATTGGAGAATTTTTGGTTGTCTCTTAGAAGGCATTATAAAACTACTAAAGATTATTTCTAGCACATAGTATGTAAAGAGACTCATGCAGCAGATTCCAATGCATTTAGAGGCTTCACGGTATACAGGGTGTTTCCAAAGCATGTGGCAGATCGTAGTACATTCATAAATACAAAATTCTTCAAATTAGACTACCTATTTTTGCAAGCACCATTTAACTCTTAATATTAATAAGCATCGATCTGTTATACGTTTTCCTATGCCTGAAATGAATCGTTTTTCGCGCGATTATCCTGAAATTCGCAGATTGTATAACGTATGGAAATGTTTCCAGTAATGCATATCGATCTCTCAATACGAGACCCTTCTCAAAATCTTCATCAAAGTAATTCTGGTCAGAATTCTGAGAGAAGAAGTGCGAAATCAATTACACAACACAACTTAAAATTCAATTACATCAGAAAAAAATTATATTTCAAACCTGCCACACCCGCTGAAGTATATAATACATTGATGTCCTCAAAAATACAACTGCAACAGGGGCAGACGATATACCTACAAAACTAATTAGGCACACACACACACACACACACACACATATATATATATATATATATATATATATATATATATATATATATATATATATATATATATATATATATATATATATATATATTCTTTTGAAGAGAGAGGATTAACAAAATTTGAATAATTGTATTTACAATAAATGCTTATATCTATAATTTTGGTGTGTGTCAGAAAAACCACAAGTGTGAAAAACCTGAGGAAAAAAACTCGTTTCCCTGTCGCTATTGCACTAGCAATAGCTTGTCTGTTTATGTTATGTTAGTGTCGTGTGTACATAAAGAGTACCAAAGATTTTTCTGCTTAGCCGCTTTATTCTCTCTTGCATTCCATGATTTCCAAACGAAGACAAGGGTGAAAGGAAGGGGGTTTGGGACAGGAATCTAACAATGAAAAAAGAAAACCAGCAGAAAAATATTTCAACAATCATACATCTTATATGTCTAAACAAATCTAAGAAAAGATTTTACATAGCAAGCGAGGTCATAAAAAGAACTAAGGAGAAGTATAATCGCAAAAAACCCTTCAATATTCAAACTCAACAAAACAATTCCCTCTCTGTTTGACCGAGAGAGCCCCGATGGCCAGGTTCAGTCTTCCAAGTGATGCCGATTATTATCTATAGATGTTTTAGAATCTTTGTGGACCCAATAATTTGGGTTGACATCGCCCATATATTATTTCTTCGTTGATCTTGTTAAGTTTAAAGAAAAATTTACGAAAAAATTTTGACAGTCGTTCGAAAAATGACAAATGTAATTATCCTACATAATAAACTTAAGCATTCAAAATTGGAGTTTTTCCGAACGAACTTAAATGTGCCAAAATTATACCTATATTAAGAAAGGAGACAAAAATATTATGGGCAATTATAGACCTATTTCTATTTTGAATAACTTCAGCAAAGTTCTTGAAAAAATAATGTATGAAAGACTTTCAAACTTTTTGGAGCAGAAAATGTTTTTTTCTGATTCCCAAAACGGTTTTAGATAAGGAAGGGGTACTATCAGGGCTTTGTGTGCGATTCTAGAATCACTAAATAATGACAAACTCACATTTGCGATGGCATTGGATCTATCCAAAGCATTTGCCAGTATGGATAGGAAGATTCTGTTGAAAAAGTTGGAACTTTATGGTATAAGGCGAGTTGTGCTCAAGTTGTTCCGAAGTTACCTGTCAAATAGACCACAATACGTATCGGAGAAAGACAAACACGGTCGGATCCTATCGTCTTGTATACAATTTTCGAAGAGAGGTATTCCTCAGGGAACAATTCTCGGACCGCTTTTAAACATCATATATACCAACGACTTGGCAGGACTCAAAGACCTTGCCATTCAATTTGCCGACGATACGAACATTGTTATGATGGTGATAGTCTGATACAGTCGATAGTGAAAAATCTGATTGATCTCGAGGATAATTTCAGCAAAAACAACTTAGATAGATATCTATCTATCTATCTACTATTGAAGCGAATTGAATCTTACTTCTCGTTTTTCTTATTTTCTAGTAGGTTATCTCGATTACATGAGTTACTTGTCAGAAAAGTCATTTTCGAATTGTTATTGATCTTAGATCTAGACGTTTTGAAATCAACAAATTTTCCTGAAACAGAATATTTCAAGTAAAAGTAAAAACACTGATATTTTTCAGCATAATTCAAGGAATACGTCCATGGTTTATTTGGTTGGCAATATTTTGAAAAGTACCTACATCTGACCAAAAAAAAATCTACATGCTTAATTCAGCGAGGTATTTCTGGTAGTTCGAAGATGACTTTGTGACAAGTAACTTCGAGAATACCTACTAGAATAGAGGAAAACGAGAAGTCAGATTCAAACCTATTCGATAGTAATTGATTACATAGTTTTCCTCTAGGAATTCTTGTACGAATTACTTTGATGAAGGTTTTGAGATGGGTCTCGTATTGAGAGATCTCTCTCTTCATTCTTTATCCTCTCCTGAGGATGTAGCGACTAATGAAATGTCATCAATGAAAGTTTTCCATTCCTTTCTATCCTGTGCCATTACAACTAGAGAATGCATGGGTCGGCCTGTTGTTTCTGTAATTTGATCCATCCATCGTGTTGGGGATCTTCCTCTTCCTCTCTTTCCATCTACTTTCCCCTGAATAATGATTTTTTCCAAATTCTCTGGTCCTCTTCTCATGATGTGTCCGAAGTATCTCAATATTTTGAGTTGAATTGCACTCGAAAGTCTTTGTTTTATGCGGAGTTGCTTTAGAATCGATGTATTCGTTCGGCGTTGTGTCCATGGGATGTTAAGCATCTTTCTCCAACACATCATTTCTGTCGCGTCGATTTTTCTTCTTTCGCTCATTCGAAGGGACCAAGATTGAGGCACTTCATAAGCCTGGTTTTAGTGGAGATAGCGATATTTCGATCGGCCCAAATTTTATTCATTTTTTTCGTAGCTACCTTGGTTAGTTCGCATCTACGTTAAACCTCTCGTTCTACGTTTCCTACGTTTGTTATCAAGGATCCCAGATAAAGATATTCTTGCACTACATCAAACCTATCAATTTGCTTTTTTTCTGGTTGATTGTTGTTCATCCTGTCCACGATCATGATTTTTGTTTTAGAAACATTCAGTTCCAAGCCAAGTTCCGTACTCTCTCTCTCCACTCTGCTAACAAGCTCAGTCAGTTCTTCCTCACTTGTTGCCAGGAGGACCGTATCATCCGCGAATCTCAGATTATTTACACATCTTCCGTTAATTCGTATGCCGCCCTTCCATCCGATAGAATGGAATAGATGGATAGATTTCCAGTCATATGTGACCTACAAAATCTTCATTGGTTACATTCTAATATAAAAACTCAATCCTCTAATGATTTATATAAGAAAGCCAAATCCTATTATAAATCCTTAATCCTAAGAACCAAATACAATTTTCACAGTGAACTTATTGATAAATCTGTAAATAAAAATAGAACTGTGTGGAATCTAGTAAATACTATGACTGGTCGAAAACGTATGGAACAAAATTCTATTGAACTGGTTATTGATAATGTTACGCATAACGATCCCAAGGATTTGGCTGAGATTTTCGCTAATCATTTCACTACAGTTGCCGAATCTTCCCTCAACAGTTATTATAAAGACTCAATGTCATCCTCATGTACGACGTCACGTATGTTAGACACAACCTTTTTCTTCCACCCAGTCCTGGAGCATGAAATCCATGATGTTATAAGATCACTCAAAAACAACAAAGGTTCTAGTGTTGATTTCATCTCAGCACAAATTCTGAAGATGATAGATACCGATATCAGCCGACATTTCGCTCATGTTATTAACCTGTCAATTAGCACAGGCGTATTTCCTCGTATTCTGAAAAAAGCAATCGTCATTCCTATTCATAAAAAGGATGATGTACACGATATCATGAACTATAGACCTATATCTATCTTAAGTGTCTTTTCCAAGGTTTTTGAAAGAATAGTGTTTGATAGAATGATGAAGTACCTAGATAAATTTCAAATACTTGATACTGCACAACATGGTTTCAGAACTGGCCGCTCGACTCAAACTGGAGCATTGTAGTTCGTGGAGTTCGTCTATCGTTGCCTTGATAATGGTCAATATGTTGCTGGATTGTTCTTTGACTTGTCTAAAGCGTTTGATAGTCTTGCTATCCAGTTTATATTGGATAAATGTTATAATCTTGGATTCAGAGGCGTGTTCTTGAACTGGATTCGTAGTTATCTGGAGGACAGAACTGCCTCAATCAGGGTTCACGACTCGTTCTCAAATGAACAGTACTGTAAATTAGAGTACCCCAGGGTTCTGTCTTGGGGCCACTTCTATTTCTGTTATTCATCAACGATCTGCCACCAAATTTGAAAAAAATATTCTACAGAAAATCTAATATTCGCAATTTATTATCAAAAATAATCTGGTTGATACTGTTCGCTGATGACTCTTCCATAGCTATTACTGCTGAGACTCTTGAGGAGCTTCAAAAGTTATGCGAGCTGCTGGTGGAGAGTTTCGTAGAATGGTGCCATTTGAATGCTATTATGATCAATGTCAACAAGACGGAATGCATTCACTTCACTCTGTCGTCTTGTGATCAGGGTAGCATAACAATAAGGTATTTAGATACAGTCATCTCTTCGAAGGACACCACTAAATTCCTGGGCGTTCACATCGATAGGAATCTGAAGTGGAGTGCACATATCGATGCGATTTGTAAGAGGCTGAATAGTTCCTATTATGCCCTAAATAGAATCAAGAGTTCACTACCTCTAAGTTCCCTTGTGAACGTTTATTACAGTTTGGTATATAGTCACCTGTCCTATAATATCTTACTGTGGGGAAATTCCTCAGACGTAGGTAGAGTTTTCATCATCCAGAAAAGAATTCTGCGAATGATGTTCGATACAGCTCCACAATGTTCATGTAGACCGTTGTTCCTGAAGAATGGTATCCTCACATTGGCGTCTATTTTCATTTTGAGATGCCTCGTTTATATTAAAGAGAATGAAAGTAACATGACTAAACTTTCTAACTTTCATTCCCACAATACTAGAAATAAGGAAACATTATGTATCCCTAATCACAGAACTTCTAGATTTGAAATGTCGCCCCTGTACCAGGGTATCAGATTGTTCAATCATCTTCCACGGCATATACAGGGTCTAAGTGTAAATAGATTTAAGGTAGCAGTTAAGAATTTACTTTTAGCAAAATGTTTTTATACTGTGAATGAGTTTCTATGTGTTGATTTAGATAATGTCTAAATGTCTTTTCTATTGACCTGTCCTATACATACTTGTGATGTCTTAAGGGATCAATAAATTATTATTATTATTATTATTATTATAATCTGCAAATGAAAACGGTATAAGCTCTTGTTGATTATTACCGAAGATATGGCGATTGATGCAATATAAAAACTCTGTCTAGAAATTTGATCGAAAACGGATGATTTGAGCGAAAGTTACTCATGTCATAGAACGAGATCGAGAAACATTACATTGTTAGCGATTCTGGAAAATAATTACGAAATACGAATTCATAGTTTTTGCAGACAGCTTATTTCTAAGACTTTTATGATTGAAAGGACGTGGGTTCTGTACACGGCGACGAATCCCAATTCAGTACAAATTTCGTGAAAAAAAGTTAATAACTTCCGGCTTTCGGAAATTGTACCATTACCGTAAACTATAATTCCTATAAATTCATGCAAAGGACAGTTCCTAGTTCCCAGGCTATAACGAATATGAATCAGTCGCAAGCAGAGCATTATCTTCGTGAATTTTTTGCGCAACCTTCGTCCAAACAATGACAGCAAGGTCGCTTTCAGCGCCCGTTATGGCATCCGCGACCATTAAACGTTATGGCAGTCCGTCAGGTGTGCTGTGTGTGAATGAAAATGTCCCACCGTTGCCCGACCTCAAACTTGTTACGCGTAATGATTTTTTCATTGCGTCTTTACATACTCATCGCCAGATGTACTTCGTGGAAAAAAAGACAAAGAGAATATTTTGCGAACGTATATCCTAGGGAAAGAACGTTTGAAGCGTGAGTTATACCTATTTTGGATTTCCGAAGGATAGGAAGTGTCACCTTTCGCATCTTTGTGTACCAGTTTATCTTACTCTCTCTCTGTTGAATAGCAGATTGATATTTAGTCATAGGGTTGGCCATACCAAGTTGCAATGGCAAGAGAAATTTCACCCAGGCAGAATATGCTGAGGCAGTGGTGTTAGATGACCTAGGTTGGACTAATACAAGAATAGACCAAAGGTTTGGAGTGTTCATCCAACTGTTTCCAGAATAATCTGTACTAGGTACTTTCACATATTTAACACAGCACTGGAAAATGTGGATGCTGAAGTGTTGGTTAATGGACAGAGATTGAACAATATACGTTACGCGGACGATACTGTTGTGTTCGCTGATTCTCTCGAAGGTCTTCAAGAATTGATGAATCGTGTCTTTAAAGCTAGCTCTGAGTACGGATTGTCTCTTGACATCAAGAAGACCAAATTCATGGTAATTAGCAAACAAAATACACCTCCTGACCAACTAGTAATTAATAATCAACAAATTGAAAGAGTAACTAATTACACATATTTGGGCACTACGATTAATGAGCAATGGGATCACTCTGTGGAAATAAAATGCCGCATAGAAAAAGCAAGAGCCACTTTCGTTAAAATGGGAAACCTATTTAAGAGTAGAGATCTTAATATACATACCAAACTAAGACTACTCAAATGTTATGTCTGGTCTGTGCTTCTATACGGTGCCGAGTCCTGGACCCTGACGGAAGCATCTACAAAAAATTTGAAGCCTTTGAGATGTGGCTATACAGACGAATTCTTAGAATTTCCTGGGTGGATCGTGTTTCCAACAAAAGAGTCTTAGAAACACTACAAAAAGAGACCGAAATAATGAACATCGTTAAACAACGCAAATTAGAATATTTCGGACACATAATGAGGAGCAGTTAATACTGCAGGGAAAGGTTTTAGGCAAGAGAGGGCCTGGAAGGCGCAGAATCTCCTGGATGAAAAACCTCAGAACTTGGTTTTCTATGTCTACAAGAGGGCTGTTTAGAACAGCAGTCAACAAAGTACAAATTGCTTTGCTTATCGCCAACATCCGGAACGGATAGGCACGCTCAGAAGAAGAAGGTACTTTCAAATGCAGCTTTGACTGAACAGTAGAGTCCAAATTAGCACTAACGATACGACGACGTCTCAAGGAATACGGTGTTTGAGACGCCCTATAGTAGCTCGAGACCCAGCTCTAACCGCAACATAACGAATAGCTTGATTGAATTTTGCCAGGGAACATGTCAATTGTTTAGATACTGACTGGGAGTTTTATTTATAGATGAGTCGAAATTTTTTTTTATTGCGTCTGCACATACTAATCGCCAGATGTACTTCGTGAAAGAACACAAACATATGCTGTGGAAAGAATTTTCGAATCGCGTATTTAATGATTTGCTAAAGATATAGATCGGTAGTTGCCAGCCTTTTCAAAGTGTTGGGCTATGTTGATAATTTTGGAATAAACAGTGAGCGCGTTAGTCGTATGGGACTTAAACTAACCTAAATGAAATAATCTTCAGGTGCTTTCAACTTACATACTTGTATTGGCATTTGATTGCTTAAAAATCTGCATAAAACGGTTGTCAATGCTAAGTTCACACAACTGTTTATTTCACTGACGCGGAGTTTAAACGCTATCTGGCCTTTAGTTTTTTACAGTGTTCGATTTTGTCAGTTCTCATAAGTGTGTTTTGCAATTTTTACAAGGAACAAATATATCGAACAAAGCATTTGTCTTAAATTTTGTATTGCAAATGGAACTTCGTGTGCTGAACACTGAAAATGTTACAGAAAGCTTACGGTGGAAATGTGCTCTGGTTGTCCATCATCATCTTCAATTGAAGTTAACATCAATGAAGTTGAGGAAATGGTAATTAAAATTAACATATAAGTTTGAAAGAGATAGACAATGAGCTTTCTGTGTCTCACGAATCAATTCGTACCATTTTAAACGATTGTTTGGGCATGAAACGCGTTGCCGCTCGACTAGTTCCAAAGGACGTGAATTTTCTCCAAGAATTGAATCGCGTTAAAGTCGCTAGAACGAGCCAATTCTGAGCCCTCATTCATAAAACGCATTGTAACTAGTGATGAGACGTAGGTCTATGAGTTTGACATACAAACAAATGAACAAGTGAACAAGTTTTGGAATGACCCCTTCCAACTGAACCAAAACCGAAAAAACCACGTCAAGGTCGATCTACACTAGGGTGTATCGTTTTTGACTTTTTTTCGAAATTTAAAAATGTATAGTGCGGAAAAGTTGCATTTGGTGGCACCGAGCATCTGTGATTTTTTTCAGAATTTTTGAACAATACCTAGGGGTCGCGCAATGCCCTTAAAGTTTCTTCTGTTGTATATAGGCAACCCGCACAACAATTTCGCGATTTCAAGTGTTTTCAGAGGTCTAAAGTCGATTTTCTTGCAGTTTGTTTATGTGTATTTGTTGTCTTTGTGGTATAATGGAATAAAAGACTACGATGTAACGAATTAGAGGAAGAAAACAAGAAATTATAAATACCAGAGTGCTATTTTTCTCGTATTTGGTTCGGTAAGGTTCTTTATACTAAGTGCGTCAAGCAGGAACAGGCTACTCTTTTCTTATTGAATGTCAAGCATTGGCAACACTGGGAGTGGGGTAGCTGCATCGTTTCTTGGCCATGTTTCACCTTCATCAGGGTCCGCTGATGATATCGTCAAAAGTATGCGATTTTTTTTTGATAACAGAAAATCGATATTTCTAAATTAACAGTGCTGGGATGTGACGGCACTAACGTCAATACTGGTCGGATCCAAGGTGTGATGCGACTCATAGAGATAGCTATCAACGCTCCTGTGCAGCATGTTGTTTGTCAACTCCATTTCAACAAGCTACCTTTCTGACATCTCATGCGATATTTAGACGGAGAAACTAAAAATCCACAAGCAACTGGTGGACCCATTGGAGAAGCTATTTTACAATGCGAAAATCGACGAGTGACGAAGTTTGACGCCATCCCCGTTGATTGGATAGAAGACACGAAAGGTTTGACAGATATTAGCACCGATCAGAAATACCTCCTACGTTTATTTACCGCTGTCTCAAGTGGACATTGTCCAAAAGAACTCAGCAAGCAGAAAACAGGCCCTGTTGTACAATCTAGGTGGTTAACAACAGCTAGTAGAGTATTACGATTATACATTAGTACCGAAAAGCCTTCGGAGGCGCTTCGCCAGTTGGCTTCGTATGTAATGAAAGTTTACGCCTACGTTTGGTACTCAGTAAAAAAAGAACCCTTGATTGCCCAGGGTCCAATACATTTATGGAAGTTGATTCGACTGTCACGCTACCTGCCTCTCAAACTGCGGAATATTGTGGACAAGGTTATTCAGAACAATGCCTATTTTGGACACCCTGAGAATGTACTGTTCGCTATGATCAACGATGGCAATCCCGACACGAGAGCTCTTGCTTGGAGAAGAATAAAAAGGCAAGATCGACGAAGACAACACGGAAGGGAATACGCGCCTTCGAATTGCCCAAATTAAAGTTCAACGCTGAGCACTACTACGATCTCATAGACTGGTATTCGCACCCTGTGACCGAGCCCCCTCTAATCCGATCACTATCACCCGAAGAAATAGAAGAAAATATTAGGAGTCGAGCATTCTGTGATAAGGAATTAACCGCTTTCCCCTGCTACACTCAGGGTGTCGAAAGGCTGGTAAAATTAGTAACAGAAGCTTGTTCCTCTGTTTTTGAGCCACAATCTCGTGACGCGTACGTGAAAGCAAAACTGGAGTCCAGACAACGGATGCCATCTCTACATACCAAAAAGGACTACGCCGTTGCACAAGAAGAGCGGAAGCGTCCATAGGAAATTCTGATTTTCAAAATTTAATTTTACCAAAGCTGCATTAACGTTAAATTGTATCCATGCTTTATTAACACTTGTTTGTAACAATATTGAATTGGCTTTAATTGTATTAATCTTCCATTATCATTCAATCCCAACAAAGCAAATATTATAATTAAAATTTTAATTTATAATGATGTTTAACTCTAATATTGTATTGTACAATAAAAGTAAAAAAAGAGCCTAACAATACAGCGAAATCCTTCATTCATTTATACTCCATAAAAAAAAACAACTAAAAACAAGAGAAAGAGTTCAGAAATGTGACTTTAGAACCCTAAAACAGCTTGAAAACGCAAGATTATTGTGCGGGTTGCCTATACACAACATAAGAAACTTTGAGGGCATTGTTCAAAAATTCTGAAAAAAATCACAGATACTCGGTGCCACCAAATGCAACTTTTCCGCACTATAATTTTTTGAATTTCGAAAAAATGTCAAAAACGATACACCCTAATCTACACTCGGAAATCTTACCAGAAGGTCAGGGGGTAAATAAAGAATATTACTTGAGCGGGCTAGGTTAGATTAGGTGAATGAATTTCTAACCAAAAATTCAACAAATACCATCGAACAACCACCGTATTCACCTGATATGGCTCCAGCGGACTTTATTTTTCCAAAACTCAAATACCACTACGAGGTACTCGTTTTGAATCAAAAGAAATAAAAATAAAAATTCACGGCCAGATCTATAATTGATTCCGGAAAAGGCGTTTGAAATTTGGATGAACAAAAAATATTCTATGTTTCATTGACCAATCCCCGGTGATTTTTTGACAGAATGTACTTCAACCGCCGAAGACGAAAGTTAATCCGATTTTGTCATCCGTAGGCAAGAGAGTTGAATCACTTTGAGTCGCAGAAGAGAAGTCGACCGCCAATTCCCACAAATATAATGATCTTAGGTGGGTTGGAGCACTTCGAGCACTCCGAGTTGTATTTCCATGGTCGGAACATTTTGACCCCCCAAAGAGGAGCCTCCTAACGTCGCGATCGAAGCGTTGCCCGTAAGTCCTCAGACCTGTACTCCCTTTTGCTCTCCGTTCTTAATAACGTGTTACATAATGCATTTTCGAAAAGCGCTACTTAGTCGCGACGCGGGGATTGATGTCTGAGAAAATACTAGATGGTGTCTACGATCGCGATCGCCGAATTTTGTTTGCGTTTGTTTTCTTGTTCCAATTTGGCTGCATTCCAACGACACAATTCTAACGCTTTCGGCTGATTTAAAGCTGCTTTAAAATGGAATTGATGAATATTTCTGGCAAATGTATAATAAATGTTTAATATTGATGATGAAGAAAGAAACCAATGAAAGTAAATAAAATGGAAAATTGATTTCTCACGGAGTAGGTGTTTTTTTCTCGACCTCAGTAGCTTGTATTACCTCCTCTTGCCCTGATACAAGCCTGAATCTGTCTAGGCATGCTTTGGATTAGGTTTTCGACCTCCTCTGGGGTGATATTCTGCCACTCTTCTGTGGCGGTTTGCATGAACTGTTGTGGGGTTCTTATCCTGGCGCGATCTAATTTTCCTTTAGAGATTATCCCATAAATGTTCAATAGGATTAAGGTGTGGAGAGCAAGCTGGCCCCTGTTTCAAGATAATGTCGCGCGAGGTTTCTGGTATGCGGAGGAGCATTATCTTGCTAAAGTGAAATTCTCACCGTGGGCACCTCCCAGAGTGCTCCATCACTAGGTCCATGTTGTTTTGCCTCTCAGCATAATGTCACTCCAAAAACATCACACTGCCCCTTGGTATTTCGGAATTTGTCTTGCTGCTCGGAGTCTAGCTTGTCTTTCACGACCCTTTAAAACCCGAATCCGGCGGTCATCTGATCGAACACCAACTATGGTCTCATCCGAAAAAAAACATTTCGCCAATTCTCAATATTCTAATTTTGGTGTTCGATACACCAATTAAGTCTGTTAATGTTTTGTTGTCTGGTTAGCTCTGGAACTCTTAATGGCCTTCTGCATTATAAACCCCTTGAAGGAAGTATTGGGTTCGACGCACAAGGGTCTGTTCTTGCAATTTGGCAAAAAAAGCGGTCTTGTTCTTCAGAAGTGATCTTCCTACGACTTCTTCTAGGCCTATCTTGCAGAGATTGTAGCTCCACGTATCGGGCGTAGGTTGACAATCCAACTTAAGGCATTTTCAATTATGATTATAGGCTTTTTTGAATTTTGAAATTCACATTTTCAAATCTCAGTGACGACTGAATATAATATCTCGAACATGTGGTGATAATTGAACATTTCTTATCATACTATCCAGTTTTTACAACAAAAAACTTCATTCTTCACAAGTACTCAAAGATCCATGTTTAAAAACAATCAATAATGTTAAATACCGAGTGATTCCGAATAAATTTGGTTGTGTTTATATCGAAATGCATTTTCATGAAATGTTCCCATCAACAATATCATTTATCAGTTAACACTGCAAAATCTGGGGATTTATCGACATTTTAACAGAATAAAGTCTGTGTGCTCAACTTGCGTGAGAATAAAATTTCCTTGAAACAATTTCAGTATCATGTCCGAGAGTCGAATAGCGTCATAGATCGAAAGAAAGCTCGGAGAAAGAAGCATCAATTCTATATTCCCAGCGGTCGGTGTCCGACAGTGAAACAATCGCAAGTCTACAACCATTGAACGGGTGTAACAGAATAGAGAGGATGCACAGGATCCGTGTTGAGCCATTCTGTGACCCGGATGTGGCGTGTAGAAACTACGCCTTCGGTGTTTCGTTCGCGAACGTACCTCTAATAAGAACGGGGGGGTCGGTTTCCCTTTTCGAACACAGTAGCGGAGTTGATGTTCGTAGTCTAAGCTCTCATGCCAAGATTTTATAGCTTTTGAAAGATTTGGTAATAAAATCCGGGATCTTCAACCAGAAGAGGCTTGCTTACAGATATCATGATATTTGTGAGACATATTCGTCATTTGATAATTTTTCAGTCTTTTTGATAATTTCGTGGAATTAGCATTACAGTAAAAGCTTTTTATTCGCGGTTCCTACATTGGCGTTTTCACTATTTGTGGATAAAAAAAATGTGATCCAAATCCTATATTGGCGGCTGAAGATTTCTTAATTCGCGGATCTAATCGGTACATGCACACAGTGCTGGGATGAGTACATAAAAAAAAGGATTCGAGTATGAGTACAATTACTTTGTTCGAAATGATATCATCAAAGATAATCATATTAGGAGACCTTAACGCTAGAGTAGGTAACGAAGTAGTAAACGGGGTAAAACAAAAATATAACGAAGACGTAATTAACAGAAACGGCGAAATGTTGACGGAATTTTGTGCACAGAACGAGTTGCGAATTAATAACACTTTTTTCCCTCACAAAGAACAGCACAAATATACTTTCTACGATAACAGAAACAACAAATCCATAATTGAGTACATTATCACTAACCGAATGTTTCTACCCCAACAAATCTTAGATGTAAGAGTTTTGTCATCAGCTAACATTGGAACAGACCACAAGCTCGTTCTAGGGAAACTGAAGATGACAACTCAATTAAAAAAGAAAACACCATCTGTAAAAACTGAAAAATTTAACGTAGAATCGCTCAACAATGAGAGCACAAAATAACTTTATTCAAACCGTTACAAACAGTATATAACTCGTAATCCAATATTGCAGCAAGATAACCCCGACATAGCATGACTCAAACTAAAAGAAAACATATACAAGGGTGCCACAGAGGCCTTGGGAACCCGCACGGTATCACAGAACGGCAAACCTAATAATAAACCCTGGTTCACCACTGAAGTCAAAAACATTACAAAGGAAAAAAACAAATAAATCTAGAATATAAGAACCATCCGACACCAGAGAACCGAAATAGATACATAGAAATAAGAAATAGGGTGAATAACAGAGTTCGGGAAATTAAAGAAGAATACTGGCAGAGATTTAGTGCTGAAATGGAAGCGGATATATACGGAGCGCAAAAACGAATTTGGAAATTATTAAGGGGTATGAAAAAGGACACAAATGAAACTATACAACTGAAAACAATCACAAACGAAACATGGGAAAATACTTCAAAAATCTTTACACCGAATCAGAATATGAAGAAGAACCCCCAGAAGAAGACTTAGAAAACGACATTATAAATGAACCGGTAACAATCACGAAAGAGCAAGTAGCTATGGCAATAAGTAAACTTAAAAATAGGAAAGCTCCAAATGAAGATAAGATAACAAATGAGATGATCAAATATGGCGGAGAAGCCATGAGAGAAGAGTACACAAAACTGTTTAACACCATAATTCAACACGGAAAAATACCAGAAGAATGGAAAAGAAGTGTAACAGTGCCTATCTTTAGAAAAGGAGACAAAACAAATCCTGCCAACTATCGCGGAATAACCTTATCAAGCACCTCTTTGAAACTGCTTACAAAGATTCTTGCCGATGACATAACGTCAACAATGCCAATCAGCGAAGAGCAACAAGGCTTTCGAAAAAACCGGTCCACGGTCGATGCACTATTTATAACAAGGCAATTAGTAGAAAAGTCTCTTGAATATAACACTCCAGCATATCTTTGTTTCATAGACTTAACGAAGGCCTTCGACAGAGTCCAACTGAAGGATGTAATCAAGACACTGGAAAACAAAGAGGTACCCAAAAAATATATAAGACTCATAAAAGATCTGAACACTAATACAACAACGCAAATACGAACAAACCACACCCTAACGCAGCATTTCGGAACAACGTCGGGCATCCGCCAAGGTGATAGTCTTAGCCCTCTACTATTTAATACTGTTATGGACCAACTTGTAGAGACCATTAAAAACTTGGGACTAGGATACCGCAAGGGAACCTACAAAATTAACATCTTATGCTATGCCGATGACGCCGTACTCATTGCAGAATCAGAAGACGACCTACAAAGAATGTTATACGCCTTTAGCAAACGCGCAAAAAATTTCAATATGGAAATCTAAACAAGTAAGACAAAATGCATGACCATAGCTAAGGAACCTCTGCGCTGCAAGTTAACAATAGACTACGCCACTATAGACCAAGTCATGTCATTCGAATACTTAGGGTGCAAAATAACAAGCACAGGATACCTTGAAGATGAAGTGAGGAGACAAGTGAACAAAGCAGCTGCAGTATCGGGACATTTTAAACAACCAATTTGGAGAAATAAACACCTCAGTATACCATGCAAATCCAGAATCTACAAAACATGTGTGCGACCAATTATGACATACGGGGCAGAAACAAGAGCGGAAACGTCGGTAACAAAGAGGATACTAAGAACAACAGAAATGAAATTGCTAAGAACTATAACCGGTTACACATTGAATGACAGACAAAGAAATACCGACATAAGGGAAAAATGTGAAACAGACGATATTGTAAGATGGGTAAGAAAAAGAAGAAGAGAATGGAACCAGCATGTAAACAGGATGACCACAGATAGAATAGCCAAAATCGTATATAACAACATACCACACGAAAGAAGATCCGTTGGACGACCACCAAAACGATGGCGGGACAGTTGGCAATCAACTTCACAAGAACTGCTGCAGGGAAACCGGAACTGAACAGGCGCTACGCCTTCTACACGGTGAAGAAGAAGAAGAAGAAATAATATTCGAATATTGTACTCGATTACTTTCGTGATTACAACTGTACTCGAGTACTTGTTCGAATACTTATAATATGAATACTCTCTTACTCTTTTTGTGTTGGTAAAGCAGTTATTACTATTATATATCATTATAATGGATTAACAGTGGCTAATGAATATCAGTGAAATAAATATCAAGTTCTATTGTTATAATATAAAGGGTACTCGACTATCGAATGAGAGACATAATGAAAAACCAATTTTATTAAAATTTGAAGTGAAAAAAAATGGTCACAACAGCATAGACATGCTCACTAAACTGAGTCGAAAACACTTGTATAATTTGCTTTCAGTAAAACTAGTTTCTCGAAATTATCGTCACTTAGAGCATTACGGCGTGGAGCGATTACTTTGGATGCGAATGAAAACATTCGTTCAACAGGCGCTGACGAAGGTGGCACTCTGTTAAATTTCTGAAAAAGTTTTTTCAAATTCGGATAGTCGTTCAACATTAGAAAATTCTTCCGGTTGTCATTTAACTATTTGACAATTTGACTAGTTCAGTTTTCGTACGCTGTACTTTACTCTGGAATAGTCTTTAATGAAGTCGAAAAAATCATCATTGGCTGGGGGAGAACTGCGGAGGCGTTCCCCTCCAGGTGAGGTTAAAGCAATATTTTTAGCACTCGTGACAACAATTTCTTTTATGTCTTCAATTGATATTATCGACTTCGTTATGTAACTGAACCACCTCAGTTTGAATTAAAGACATAAAACAGATGCTATAATTGGATCTGTGGAATTCAAAGTTAAGAAATCTCTAAATCGCTTGTTTATACCGGCCAAAATTGCTGAGTGCAGAACGGTTGTTGTACTCATGAGTACATTTTGTAATCTTGAGTTCTGAAAATGAGTACTGGATACAGAAAGTATTCGTGTACAGAATACAGTTACTTTTCTCAAAAATAATTCATTCCCGAATACTGAGTACACTAAAAGTGATTAGTTACTATACTCAAGTACAAAAGTATTCGAGTACTTCCCAGCACTGCATACACACAATCAAATTTATATGGAATCACCCGATATTTTGAATATTACCTCAATCCTGAAACCGTCTAGGCATGCTTTGTATTAGATTTTCGACCTCTACTGGGGTGATATTCTGCCACACTCTATGGCGGCTTGGATGAGCTGTTTTGGGATTCTTCAAATATCCTGGCGCGATTTAACTTTCCTTTCGAGATCATCCCATAAAAGTTCAATAGGATTTAGGTCTAGAGAGCAAGCTGGCCAGTCCAAAATAGCGATTCCTTCTGTTTCAAGATAATGTTGAGCGAGGTTGCTTGTATGCGGAGGAGCATTATCTTGCATAAAAGTAAAAACCGTGGACACCTCGCCAGTGTCTCACTGTGAGCTCCACCACGCAATTTCTACCCGTTAGAGTCGCAGGAAACGAAATTAAATTTGTTTAGCTTTCCAGCATAATGCCACCCCAAAACATCACACTGCCCCCTTGGTATTTCGAAATTTGTCTTGTTGCTCGGAGTCTAGCTTGTCTTTCACGACCCCTTAAAACCCGAATCCGGGCGGTCATCTGATCGAACACCAATTCTGGTCTCCTTCGAAAAAAGAACATTTCGCCAATTCTCAATATTCCACTTTTGTGAATGTGATAAATATAAAAATTTCCATTCGAAAGAGATTCTTGTATCATCTGGTGCGCCACAAGGGTCTCATCTTGGTCCTCTAGTATGCAATATTTTTCTTAAAAATTTATTTCGATTACCTCTTAGTTGCGTTTCATTTAACCTAACATTTGATGCTTTGACGAAAGTACTGAAATTCAAGATTTTTAAGATGGTACCATAATTTACTTGAGCAGTGCATAATAGTAGGAGGAATGCTCAATGGAAAAAATATTTTGGTAAAAACAATTGGTTAATCAAGCAAAGGTGGAGCGAATTAATTTGCGGCATTCTACCAAAACCATTTTGGAATATCTTTAATTCTTTTCGATATCACAAATTGTGACAAACATATATTTTCCGAGAAAAGGCGATATATTATGACTGGTTTGACTTTGTTGGTTCTCTCCGAAATAAAAACACGATAAAATCGTAGCAACGGCAAAATCTGGATGGAATTTTATTAATGGCATCGTTGGTACTTTCAGATAAGCAATCGAGCAACTGGTACACTCGTTAAAATCAACATAAATTCCATTCTTATTACACAGACGAATCTTTAATGTACGAACGTTCCATTGAATTGAACTGAATCGATATTATGTTGCGCAATTGATATTGGCAACTTGACAATTTGAAATAGCGAGAAGCTCAAAGAATACAACAGTTTTTCTTTCGTTAGTTAAGCCAATATATTCTCATCCCGGAAGCTTAACCGCCTCTGATATCAGAATACAGGGTCTGTGCAAAAAGTAATGCAGTCATACTTGTTTCCAGTGAACTTAGAAACTTTTAATTCTTCATAGTAGTATTTTAGGTTAGGTTAGATTTCTGCAACATGATGAAAATGTAGACCTCACAAAATATTTTGGTAGTTCGGTAATCTATTCAAAGATGCATTCACTGTGATAGTTTGGAGTTGTCAAGTCGATAATGGAAGACCCTTCATAAGAAAATGTACATAGTTCTTAGTTGCCGTACATACTTATTAAGTGACGTGTTATCCGACACCCATTTTCGAATAGTTGCACGAGAGGGTGGTTAATTATAAGGCAATACGCCCGTATTGGCACGACGCCACAGGCATAATCAATTGAAAGAAAAAGCTTTGAATTCTCCTTAATAACGGTCCGTAGACTTCGACTTCCCCTATTATGATTAATTGAATCTATGTACTTCGTCATAATCCGGATGTGCAGTGACAGTTCTTGGCCAGTTCCGGCGCGTACACTAAGCTACGGTCATTGGCGTAGAAGTTTCCAGGTTATATTACTATGCCTTAACCGTTTTTGAAGTTTCACGAATTTTAGCGATTTTTGTATGTGTTACATTTTACGAGCATGCGTTATAATAGTCACGTTATGACCTTAGTCTTTGACACATGCGCACTTGAGCTTCAAAATATACAGGATGTTTCTAGAAATGGACAATTAGGCGTGACGATAGTATGACATAATCAAAGATTTAATGACTTCAGGGAAAAATACACATTTCAGGATTTAAAAAACTGATTTAGTTTTATTTAAAAAAGCACTCTGAAGCATTTAAATCTTCTCTCCTTTTGTCATACTCTATCATCTCGCTACAGTCAGATGTAGACTCCATTTGAAGAGATTTTATGGATGATGACGGCTCATAAGAGGGAGTATAAGAAGTATGACTGTCTGATCGTTCTATTTGTTTGACTATTTCACTCAAAACATTTATACTTGGTCTTGATGCGTTACTATTAACATCATGCTTGATTTTAAATGGTTATGTAGAAACAGAATCTAGATACACACGGCTTCAATGGTGACGCCATCTGATTTACCAAATTAACTTTTGTTTGGTTAGCTTTACTTCTAAATGTTTCACATATGTGTACTTGAATTGCTTTATTCAACATTCTTGGTGGTAATTGTGGAACTTCTTCAACAATCTGCTCAACTGTTAGACAAATGTTTCGTTATTTAAGTGCAATGTTATAATTAGAAACACAAATAGAAATCACAAGGTTACAAAAAATCTATGTAGTTTTATAGCCAGTATCACAAAATGAATCTCAAACGTAGATCATTTCTTGAGATTTGTACAATGTATGCAATAATACTGAATTAACATTTTAATAAATAAGTTAGTAAACTATACCTGAACTACAAGATGCAATTTCTTTTGAACTTGATGGCTCTTTAACTATAGTACTTTCTTCAAATTGCTTTTCACACTCTTCAAGAATCATCATCCTTCGTTTTTCAACTATATAGGGTCGCTCTGTTCTGTTAGATGTTTGTGTTTTTCTGTCTGGATGGATCATCATACGTACTTGTGATACCGACCCCATCACATGGTATTTCATACAATTTTCCATATCATTTGGCAACTGAAAACTGCAAAGGTAACAATTAACATTGATAATGAGAATGATAACCAAGACTAACACAAACATAACCTCAATAAATGACTAGTTATTCCATAGCCTCTACATTTCAACTATTTCACGTCAAACAAACATTGAGTTAAAAATCTATAAATACATGATAACATACTCACATCAAAGTGATCTTCACAGAAATAAACTGGCGAATTTGTCTTTACAACGTTCGGGTTTCGCCGTGTAAGCTTTAACCATTTATCTCTTATTATTTTCTTGTATGGGACATGTACAAACACCTTGTTGGGTGTTGTTATTGATGTATTTTTGCACTGAGGTACTGCAAACCACTTATAAACTTTAGAATTCATTTTTAACACAAGAAATACGCAACGTTTGTTCACTTTGATGTCTAGCTGCGCCTAAACAAATTTAACGTTTACGTAAGTATGACGTCATACACGACGCCATGATACGGCGAGCTGTTTTAGCGGAATATTTAAAAATGATTATAAAAATGGCTTTAAACTTCCAAAAACTTTAGTTTATTACCGAAATAAAGGTTTTGTTGTATAGAGTAGATGTGTATCCGCATTACGGAAGAGGATTTCAAAATCTTTCGTCATGCCTATTGCAATAAGTCTTCAGTTTTCATCTATTGGAAGAGTGTAACGCCAGGGTTGAATGGTTTTTGAAGCAAAACCTTGGTTTTCTTCTGTTTGGAAGAATTAGATGCCCAACAGCATATATAGGAAGTTTATTCTCCTTCAGTTTCAAGATCTGAGAGAGGTATTTGTGAGTAATCCAAGGTGTACTTACGTATGTGGTCCAGTTGAAAAACTGTGATGATAAGATTAGATCTATACAAGTTTGTGGCAACATTCGCAATTCTTTGGAGTTTCCATACAATATTTTGGTTCATCCAATAGATTATCTAAAGTTTTTTTTCTTTTCAGGTGAGTGTTTTCATCTGCAGTTAGAAACATCTTACTCCATTAGAAGTGGTAAGTTAACTCAGTATCTATACAGGGATATCCACCGGGACCGTCCGTTAAAAACTTTTTAAGTTCCAATTACAATATCAAGCTGAAATTTTATACGCGGCCATAACTAGCGATTTCCAATTGAAGTGAAATATTTTTGAAGTAATACCATTTCCGGTTATACCGGAAGTGAGTCATCACTTTGTTATTTCAAATGGCAATCTACCTTTTTTATTATACATCTAGAACCGATATTTGAACAAGGCATAAAATACCCAAATTCTTGGCACATATGTGTCAAACTTATGACAGATTTAATTATTTTTGTTATAAACTCGATTTTTGAGGAACATTTAAAAAAATTGTAGCTCGTAGATCTTTTGCACTACAGATACAATTTTTGCTTGGGTGGATAGAAGAAGGATCAAGGAATTTTTTGAACATATCAAATGTTTATTGCGTTGTTTTGTATGATTTTTTCAATTTGGCCTTTTCTAAACAGTAATAACTCAATTTTTTCAAATTGCACGTGCCAATTTTTATATCGCCATCAGATGAAGCGTCAAATTTCAGATGGAATTGTATAAGCATGTACTATACCCATCTCTTATAGTTCCGAAATAATTTGGGAATATATTGAATTTTGATGATTTTGCAAGAACTAACAGAGAATGCTTTGAAATATTTGAATCAAGTAGCTGAACTGGCTACGCTCACCTGACAGGTGCCTAAAATCAATGTACTTGTCACTTCGTTCATTCGAATTTGATATTTCAACAAGAATTGTCGTTATTTCAGATTGAAAATATCCAAAAATACACATTTGGAATAAAACTACTGGTTTTTCAAACGAAAATATATTTAATCTTTTTTTAATTCATTTTAGAATGTCAAAAAGTAGTGGGTAGAAATTGCAGGCAATTCAATAACCAATTTGCAAATTTACCGTCTATGAGTAAAATAAAATTTCGAAGCATAGAAGCAATTTTCTACAATTCGGATGAATAAAAATTGTAGGAACTAAGCGAAAATCAATCATCGAAGATAATTACATTAATACGAATAAATGATAGCAAACATCATCGGAGAAAACTAATTTACGATCTGAATAAATGTTCAATATGGGCCCCATTTTGCTCGATACACCCGACAGCTCGTATACGAACATGATGAGTTGCCCTCCTAGTTTCCTCAGGATCAATATTACGAAAAGCATTATGAATGCGCTCTAGTATCTCTTCTTTACTTCTTACAGAAATAAGATACACTTCACTCTTGATTTTGCCTAATAAATAAAAATCAAGGGGCGTCAGATCCGGAGAACGCGGAGGCCATGAATTTGGTCCTTGATTACACCACCATCTATCCTCGAACATTTCTGTTAGCTGCCGATCTACAGCTCGTGTTTTATGTGCTGGTGCACCATCCATTTGGTAATAGCAATCCTTCAGAATGTTAAGGTGTAATCCATCAAAAAAATTTGCTAATGTTCCTCTCAAAATTTCCAGGTATCTTTATCCATTAAGATTTTCCTCATAAATGTGATAAGCCAACAAATTATTCATTGAAATAACAAAAACGTTCATGCTGAATTCATTTTGGAAATCAATAACCCCAATGAAATGTGGATTTTCTGTCGCCGAAAAATGTCGATTTCTCTTGTTGGTTATTCCATTTTCATTGAACTTGGCTTCATCAGACCATATAATTTTTTGCAGAATTGTCTCATCTTCTTGAAGTCGAATTAATAAATTTTCACAGAAATTTAGTCTTTGAATGGAAGTATAACTCAATCCAATATCTATTGATGCTAGCTTATTAATTTGATTGTCGTCGTCCTCGAGAATTGGTTTTCTTCTAGTTTCTATGTATTTTGTTCCTCCAAATTGCAGAAAATTGCTTCTAATCCTTCGAAATTTTGTTTTACTCATAGGCGACAAATTTGAAAATTGGTTATTGAATTGCCTGCAAGTTCTATCCACCACTTTTTGACATTCGCCATGAATTAAAAAGCGATTAAACATATCCTCGTTTGAATAATCAGCCATTTTATTATCAATCTGGTGTTTTTCAAAAATTTTCACTTCAAATTACCAACAATTCTTGTTGAAACATCAAATTCGAATGAACGAAGTGACAAGTACATTAATTTTAGGCACCTGTCAGGTGAGCGTAGCCAGTTCAGCTACTTGATCCAAATATTTCAAAGCATTCTTTGTTCTTGCAAAATCATCAAAATTCAATATATTCCCAAATTATTTCGGAACTATAAGGGATGGGTAAAGTACATGCTGATACAATTCCATCTGAAATTTGACCCTTCATCTGATGGCGATATAAAAATGGGCACGTGCCATTTGAAAGATTGAGCTATTGCTGTTTGAAAAAGGCCAAATTGAAAAAATTATACAAAACAACGCAATAAACATTTGACATGTTCAAAAAATTCCTTGATCCTTTTTCTATCCACCCAAGCAAAAATTGTATCTGTAGTGCATAAGATCTACGAGCTAAAATTTTTTTGAATGTTCCTCAAAAATCGAGTTTATAACAAAAATAATTAAATCTGTCAAAAGTTTCGACAGATAAGTGCCAAGAACTTGGGTATTTTATGCCTTGCTCAAATGTCGTTTCTAGATGTATAATAAAAAAGGTAGATTGCCATTTGAGATAACAAAGTGATGACCCACTTCCGGTATAACCGGAAATGGTATCACTTCGAAAATATTTCACTCCAATTGGAAATCGCTAGTTATGGTCGCGTATAAAATTTCAGCTTGATATTGTAATTGGAACTCAAAAAGTTTTAAATATTTTATAATATGAGATTTGTGAATAAAGTAATATACAGGGATATCTACCGGGACCGTCCGTTAAAAACTTTTCGAGTTCCAATTACAATATCGAATTCTCTCTCTATTTTGAATTTACTTACATCAATAGCTTTTATTTAGTGTGGCCCGCTTCTCAATAGAAGATTAGGAAGCTAGCTAAACCAGACAATTGCCGTGAATGAGGTTCGGAACTGACTGATCGAAATCTGAGTATGAATCGTAAATGTCATGCAGTAATTTTTGCCAGAGAATTTTGATTTACATTTTCCATTTTCAGTTTTGAATAAATTTTCGATCTTTTGCTTTAATTTCTTGAGGTAGCGTAGAAGCATGAAAATCACCTCTCCTTTCGTATATTCTCCATCCTACAGCCTGCAATGAATTCCTGATGATGCATTGTTCGCAACGAAAAGTGTGTCCTCACTCTTAGTCTGTTTCGTCTCTTACGCCCTTTTATCTGTTCTCGAACGACGCAGTAGTAAAAATCGAAGTTAAAAGGGGTTCCTACTGACGTGACCTGCGTTGAACTTTAGGGTTGTTATATCCTTTTCGAACGTCTTGGACTGTTTCAGCTTCTGAAGCGATAGACGCTTCGGATCTACGTCCTGCGATAGCAGAGTCTTTCCTGCAGGGCTTGATAGCGTTATTGGCATCTGACGTGTATCCGCGGTGCGACACGAGTCGCGATTAGCTTTCGTTGAGCGTACTGTAAGTGAACGTCGTTACTATCAAGGTATGCGATAATAGGGGATACATTCCTAGGGGACAGAATATAGAATAATCAATTAAATTGAAGTTTTTGATCATTGTTTAATTATTATCTTCAGTTTGAGTTTATTCTGTATGTAATTTGATTGAGGAGTTCGTTACTTGATGATACGATACGATATACATATTTTCAATGAAATAAAACTATGGTATTTAGATTTTCACAATATTAACAAAACTATGACCGGTTTCGTCACACTGTGGCTTCATCTGATAGATACAAAGTAATTTACTTACTTAAACATATTCTTTATTTAAGTACCAGTTTTACAACTTTTAACTCTACATCTCTTGTTGATTGATTTGGAAAAGTACAATTTTTGGCTTCTAAGCCGTGATCTGAGGGATCTAAATGACACTTAAGTATATTTTTAAGTACATTTCATTTTTGTCGTCCTAGTGGCGACGGTCTTAAAATAATTATTTTACAAGATTCTTATAACTAATCCGGGTCTTCTCGAAGCACCATCCTGGGCCTCTTGTATTTTCTCGGTTCGTCTTCGTCCTAGTCTCCTAGGGTGTTTACCAATGGATTTGGATGCTCATCTACTGCTTGGAACGCTTTCTCCGCTGTCTCTCTGATGAATTTCATGACACTCGGGATCTGGGTGTAGCTGGGAGTTACGCACGTACCAAGGGGCGTCCACGACAATCCTCAGTGCTTTGTTCTGCACGACTTGGAGCTTTCGGATATGACATGCAGCTGCATATCCCCAGACTGTTGACGCGTAGGTCATCATTGGACTGATGATCGTCTTGTAGAGCTTCAGCTTGTTCGCTGCGCTCAGTTTGCTCCTCCTGTTCATGAGGGGGTACATGAAAGCTTGGGCTGCCTTCGCCTTGCTCGTGCAGTCTTCCACATGTTGACGCCATGTAAGCCGTCGGTCTAGTGTGACTCCCAGATATTTGGCCTTGTGGACCCATGGGATGGGTTGGCCGTTCATGGTGATCTGCTCATCGGGACTTCTTCTTCTTCTGGACAAATACAATGCCGAACTCTTCTCAGGGTTGATGGTGATCAGCCACTTGGTAAACCATTCTTCCAATTGGTCTGCGGCCTTTCAGAGTCTCCTGGTTATCAAGTGGGGGGCTGTTGATCTGGTCATTATGGCCGTGTCATCCGCGTAGAGGGCTAGGCTCGTATTGGGGGTCTTCGGGACGTCAGATGTGTAGATGTTGAACAGCAACGGCGCTAGAAGTGATCCCTGTGGTACTCCTGCCTCCATTCTTCTGGTGGAAGAGCGGGTATCACCTAGGCGTACCGCAAACGGTCTATTTACAAAGTAATGAACAGAGTTATTCCTTATATATTAGTCTTATTTCCTACTTAATATTACAATAGGTACAAGAGGTATGTTGGAAAACCCATCGGAGTTGCTTACTTTATGAATTGAAAAGATTGAGTAAAGGAGAAAGATCTAATTGACTATTAAGTAACCTACCTGAATTCTTTTCTTTGTTGATCTCTAAAATTTCCAATAGATTGACTATTAATATATAAGGAATAACTCTGTATATTAGTTTGTATCTATCTGATGAAACCACAGTGTGGTGAAACCGGTCATAGTTTCGTTAATATAGTGAAAATCTAAATACCATAGTTTCATTTCATTGAAAAAATTATTCTGTATGTATTCAACTCAAACTTACATGAAAAAATTAATACTTAGGAAACATTATGAAATATTTATGAAAACTGCACGAAAATGTTCAAATAGGGTTCTCGAAACAATTTTTACACAACGTGGTCGAATATACATAAAAATTAATTGAATTCACTTTCTATTTTTCTTTCAACTACAGAATAAAGACCGTCCCGCTCTCACCTGATTATTTGGTACCTCTTCTGGTTCTGGCTGGCTGATTTTTCAGATTTCCTGCATTCTCATTGAAAGTGGTATATAAACACTTCAAAAAAGTCTAGGGAACACTTCTGAATATGGATGTATCGTATCCAAAACGATCAATATGGATGATTTTTTTTTAAGAAATGAACACCTGCATCAATTTCTTACCAAATTATGTAGGGTGCCGCAACAGATTTCAGTTTTTTTTATAAAAAACTAAAAATGCAGCAGATGCGACGCTGCTTTATAATAATTTCATGTATTCAGTGTTTGAAATCAGTTAGTTGGCACTTTGTTTCTGTTGTAAGCACAAATGAAAGATTCAAGTTTTGTGATTCGACCATGGAAAGACGACATTTGACTAGAGAAGAGATGTTACGAACCGTTGGCATGCTCCAAGCTGGGAGCTCACAACGGGAAGTATCCAGGGTTCTGGAAAGTAGCCCAAGTGTCATAAACCGTTTACGGTCGCGTTTCAATGAAACAGGTAGCGTAGAAGAATGCCATACAGGTCGTTTCAGGATTACTACAGTCGCCCAAGATGGATTTTTGGTTTTACAAGCCAGAAGAGATCGTACTACCACAGCATCTCAATTAGCTCAAGAGCTATCACGAGTTCATAATGTACAAATTTCCGACCAAACTGTGAGAAATCAACTGCACGAAGGTCAACTCCACTCCAGACGTCCTTTAAGAGTTCCACAACTGACCCATGGAAATCGCGATGCTCGTTTAGCCTGGTGCCTAGAACACGTAAACTGGGATCAAGAGAGGTGGGCCACAGTTCTCTTCAGTGATGAATCTAGATTTAGTTATGATCCCGATTCGGGAAGAATTCGAATATGGAGGGAACCTGGAAAGCGAAACCGTCCCCAGCATGCTCAAGAAGTTGTTAGACAGGGAGGCCGATCAGTGATGTTTTGGAGAGGTATACGCCTTGGTGGAAAAACTGACCTCGTTTTCATACAGAACAACCTTACGGGAAATTCTTACGCAAATGAGATAGTTTTACCTGTAGTGGTACTCCAAACAATGGGTCAAAATCCACTCTTCCAACAAGATAATGCCCCTCATCATCGTGCAAGAGTCGTCTTGAACGTTCTTGAAGAGAATGATATCAATCTTCTACCGTGACCATTCTGCTCCCCAGATCTGAATCCCATCGAGCATGTGTGGGACACCCTGAAAAGAAATCTCCTGCTTCAAAACGTCTTCCATCATGAACAGGAGCTTCGATTAGCAGTTCAGGGGGCTTGGAATGACTTAGGCCAAAATGTAATAGACAATTTAATATTGAGCATGCCGCGACGATGCCAAAGTGTCATTAATAACAGAGATGGATCTTCTGGTACTGAAAAATATAAGTGCTTCCATATCGTTTTGAAAATATTAGTTCAGGATTTTTCTTTGTGTTTTACCAAATTTCGTTATTTTCAAATTTAATTTTTTTTATAATAGGTGCTTTGGAGAAGTCAAATATTATTTTGTTTTCTTGAGAATACATTATATACAATACATCCTAACAAAAACTGAAAGATTTCTATAAATTCGAATCATCAAATTCATATTTTAAAGATATTGGTAAGTATTCCCTAGACTTTTTGAGGTGTTTATTTTGAGGCAGTACATTTTGATGACCTAAAATCAATTCTTCACCGAGAGCTTCTAAAAATTCATTCCTGTTCGATGAAATGTCGGTATCATTTAAGACCAAAATTATATTAACATTGAGTGCAGCCATATTCATTAGTCTGTAGAAAACCACCATGAGCCATCTTCTTGTACTACGAGCGCAGTTGTATTGAGCACAAAGAATTTATCAACAGTATCTACGCCTCCTTTAGTTTAGTTGTACTGAATTATCATTTCCGGTTTCCTGTCTCTTGATCTATTATGTCATCTTTGTGCATAATCAAAAGAAGAAGCACATTTTTATTTCTTTTTGGAATGAAAGTTACGCGGGTACACTTTTTCTCGAACCCGAACATAGACGAGTTTATCGGTTACATCTCGTCACAACAAATTCATCTTCTTCTTTCTTACCGTTCTGAGAAAAAAGGTGCTTTGTTTTTCAAAGATTTGGCCAAGAGAATACCTGGAAATCTAATATCGACTCTTATTTATTTATACCTCTTTGTGTGTATGTGTGTAACCGACCGTGCAACCTCCACGCGGTACACTTTGGATAATGCTAATGCCGGCGATACTGTAATTTTCAAGCTTAATAGCTCAAAAAATACTTAACGAAAAACTATTTTATTATAGTGTTTAGAAAATCTGTCGAAGCAGGCTGCATGAATGTGTAATAAAAAATGAGGGGTTCAATTAAAAAATTGGAAGTGACCTTCACAAGACCTTGACAACGCTATTCAAGGTCATACTAATATCGTTATCTGATGTATAACTTAAAACCCTACAACTTTTGTATCAAGGAAATACATATAAATATCTAGGGATTGTCCAAAAGAAGACGATTAATCATAACAGCACCAAAGAAAATATTAGAAGTTTATATTATAACAAACTTGGAATTATCATCAAGAGTCATTTAACTAGTAAAAACCTTTTCAGAGCTATCAATTCCTATGCAGTTCCCATTTTACATCTTATTTTGATATTATTAAATGATTTAAAACAGATCTAAATGAATTACAATGTAAAACGAGGAAAATGCTTTATAAATATCATAAGCACCACCCAAGCTCAGCAATTCAAAGAGTTATACCACCTAGACGTCTTGGAGGTCGTGGAGTAAGTGATTCAAACTATCCTCATAGTTAACAGATTTTTCTTCTACTTTCGCATTTTTATGATAAACAAAGAACGTCTGAATTACATGATATTGTTGTTGCTTCAGATTATAATCTTACACCTCTGAATTTGACAATGCAAAAGATAAATTTTGATATATCGGATAATACATCTGAAAAGAAAGTTAGATGTAGAAGGAATTACACGGGAAGCACCCTAAAGAATTGAAAATGATTATATCGATAGAATCGCATCGAATAATAATAATATAATAATATAATAATAATAATAATAATATAAATATTTATTCAACAGAATTATCGTAAAAACACTAGTACAATGTAATACAAAAATTCGACGAACAAGTCACAATAAGATACAAATGATTATTTACGACTAAAATTTTTACAATAGTCGTAAAACTCATTCACACAATACGGTTCACAATCTATTATCAAATTGCGAACCCTTTTCTTGAACAGATTAATCTCACCTAATATTCTGAAAGCTCTGGGTAACGCATTAAAAAACCTAAGGCAAGTATATTCGGCCTGCTTTTGGGTAAGCGTCAGTCGACACTTTGGATACCGGTAAGGAAATATTTGTCTAGTGTTGTTGTCCTGAACATGTTGTAAAAATAGACTTTATGCTGTTTAACAAACACTAAGCTTCTATAAATGTAAAGACCAAAAGGGTCATAAATCCTTTTGCCCTGAAAAGACCTCGACAAGAAACCCCACAACCCATTCGATAAATGATCCTCAGTGCCCACTTTTGATCCGAAAAATTCTACTCACATTCGAGCAGCAACCCCAAAAATCAAACCGTAGGCCATCAGCGACTGGAAATTAGAAAAATAAACAAGTAGTAATGTTTCTTCATCAACATGATGTTTAAGGGCATTCAGTGTATAAATAACTGAGTGGAGCCTTTTACTTAGTGTCTCAATGTGATTGATCCATTTCATATTGCTATCCAAAGTAACTCCCAAAAATTTACAAGAAGAATTAATAGGTATGTCGATATCATTTATTTTGAGTGTGCAGGCTCTTTCAATTTTAGATTGATCTGTATGAAAAATAACACTTTCCGATTTCCTCATATTCAACAAAATATGATTATCAACACACCATTTTTCAATCTTTTCAAATGCTACATTCGCATGAGAAGTGACAGAGATAGGCTCTTCATCTGATACAAGATAATTGGTATCATCTGCAAACATAACAAGAGAGTCGTAAACATCTCCATCAAGAGCGTTGGGAAGGTCATTTATATATATTACGAAAAGAAGTGGGCCAAGAATACTTCCTTGGGGACACCCATTACTAATTTCTGTTCAGAGGACGTAAAATTTGATCATCTATTGTTGTAACGAGTCTCTGTTTCCGATCATTCAGGTAACTTTTCATAAGAAGTAGTTGGTTATCTCGGATGCCATAGGCTTCAAGCTTTTCCAGCAATATATCATGCTGCACGCAGTCAAAAGCCTTTGAAAAATCCAGGAATACCCCAAGTGGGATACAACCCGATTCCAAAGTCTCTGTTACTGCATGAATCAGTTCAAATATAGCAGTATCAGTACATTTCCCCCCGACAAAACCGTGCTGACAATGAGAAAAACTTTAAATTTCTTGAAAAACTTAATAAACCTGTTAGCTAAGATTTTTTCGAATATTTTTGAGAAATTTGTAAGCAAACTTATGGGTCGATAGTTCCCAAACTCTTCAAGATTGTCCTTCTTGTAAAGTGGTTTGACAATAGCGATTTTAAGGCGATCTGGAAAAACTCCATCTACAAAAGCTCGATTCATTATGAGGGACAAAGGTTCAGAAAGAATGTGAATAGATTTTTTTATTAATTTCATAGGAATATTATCATACCCACAAGATGATTTACTCTTCATTTTCATGACAGTATTGCAGATTTCACTCTCAGTTACCTCAAACATGAAGATAGATTTCTTATTTCTTCTTTTGGGAAAACATTGAGAAGGATTTTTCGGAAATTTTTGCATAAATTCGGTGCTATATTGACAAAATAGTTGTTAAAATCCTCTACTACTTTTGAGGGACTACCTGAAGGAAAAATAGCTGGCTTAGATTTCTGACATCTACCTGTGAGTTCATTGACAGTTTGCCAAGCTGCCTTTGATCTATTGTCAGAATTTCGGATCTTCATACCAATAAATGTTTGCTTACTTTTCAAAATTGCATCGTCATACTTCTTTTTCGCATTTTGATATACACTTTTAAATTGAGGATGGAGCCGAAACACTGAATAAACCTTGTCCAAGGTGTCTTTTAATTTAAGAATTTCAGGAGTTTTTTTATAAGACTTACTGCGAGTACCAGTATTCACCCACTTTAACGGAAACAGATTCTCAAAAACTGAGCTGAAATAATCAGAAAAGGCATTCCACATCAAATTAGCATCCTCTGAAACATGACCTAAGACTTTATCCCAATTCACTCTAGAGATAATGCTAACAAATTCATTAATCTTACAATCACTCATGCACCGTGATCTGATTCTCTGGGGGGCCACTATAGAATGCTTTGTATTCAAAGTGAAAGATACTTTCTGAGCGCAATGATCCGAAAAATGAGCCTCAATTACAGAGGATAATCCTCCTTCAATATTGGTTAAAATATTATCAAGACAAGTACTAGAATGGGGAGTTATTCTGGTCGGTTCATTTATAGAAATTGTCACATTATAGGACTCTAACAATGTCATGAAATTTCTTGTTACCTTACAACCACGATCCAAAGTGTCGATGTTCATGTCTCCAGCAATAATGTAGTTTACATTCTCCAAAATGGTGTAAAGCCTCTCCAGAAAAAGATCTACATCAGCGTAAGGCGCTGTATCGGGTCTATAAATTGCAACAACAATAAACTTAAAGTCATCAATGACACATTCACAGGCTGCACATTCAATAACTCTTAAAACACTCAATCGATTTAAATCTAGTCTTTCAACACTCACAATATTTTTGGAACTGTAAATAGCAACACCTCCATGATCTCCTCGCTTTCTGCAGTAACTAGATGCAAGTTGATACCCATGTAGATGGTAGGCTGTCAATTCTTCTATACTTTTCCAGTGTTCAGTGACCGCAATGATATCCGCATTCTGATCTTGACTGAATCTCTCTAATCTGTTAAGTACATTCCCAATAGAACGGAGGTTTTGATGTATCACATTCAACGACCTGGTGCTATTTAAATTAACCAGTCTATCATATCTAGAGGCTGTTATTTGATGAGGGCTTTCGAATTCTCCAATCGAAAAAAATTGTTGAAAGAAAATTCTCTAAGAATAGATGATTAGTATCTCGAGCGTTGTTCGCTGAAACAGAAGACTTTGCAATTGCGATCCAAGATCAGTGTGGTAGCTTTTCTTGATAAGATGAATCTTTCCAAAAGCGCCCAACATGGGTACAAGAAGAATAGAAGTACAGTTACAGCAATACAAAGTGTCATTAATTTGATTCTTGAAGCTTTGGACAGGAACGAGAATGTATCAATGTTGAATTTCGATCTCAGCAAGGCATTTGATAGTTTGTCTCATGTTATAATCTTGCAGAAACTGAGTAACTTGGGCTTTCGTGGAAGAGTCCACAGGTAACTGAAATCCTATTTGAGTAATAGAAAGCAGGCGGTGAACGCAAACAATGAAGTATCAGAGGAACTTCTACTGGAGTGTGGAGTGCCTCAAGGATCGATACTGGGCCCTTTACATTCCTTAATGTATGTGAATGATACCTATATACAGAATATAGCAGGTACTTGTCTTGACTGCGATGATACTTCAGTTATCATAAAGGATAGTAGTCAGCAAGAAACTGAACAGAAAAAACAAGACAAGTCCGAAACTAGAGCTTGGTTTGCGAGCAATAAACCAAAACTTAATGAAGATAAAACTGAAGAACTGAGTTTTGGATCAAGAGAAATGATGACATCTGTTAGATCCTTAGGAGTGTGGGTTGATTCTAAACTTAGTTGGGCAGATCATATTCATAGAATCTGTGGAAAATTATCAAAGTCAGTTTTTGCCTTACGAAAACTCATGAAACTGACCACATCTGAATCTTCAAAAATAGCCTATTACTCATACTTTCATGCAATTATGTCATATGGTGTACTGGTATGGGATCTGGCAACAGAATCAAAGAGAATATTGATCATGCAGAAAAGAGCCTCGAGGATTGTTTTTGAATTGAAATCTAGGGATTCCTGCGAACCTATTTTCAGAAGAGAAAAAATACTTACCTTCAAGTGTGTCTACATTTATGAAGCATTGAAACAAATACATAATAGTAAACTTACATATCCAAAATGTAGTGATCAGCACTCATTTAATACTAAGACAAAACTAAATTTAGTGATTCCACTCCATAAGAAGAAAATGACTCAGAATTCCTACCAGTTTTGGGGAATCAAACTATATAATGCAGTACCACGTCGTCTAAAAGAGCTGAAGGATAGCATTTTCTGTAAAAAAATTATATATATGAATTGAAGAGTTCTTGGAAGATTGTTGTAATTTTTGATTTGTGCAGTTTGTCTTGTTTGTTTCTGTGAATTGTTTTATACACTTGCATTGAATCCCATGCTGTACCCTTTGGTCCATTGATTGGCGAAAGTTTCATTTATATGTATGATAATGCTCGGCCTCATGCATCTAGAGTAGTTACAGAATTTCTGCAAAATGCTGAAATTGATATTTTAAGATAGCCAACCAGAAGTCCCGACTTGATTCTTATAGAACATGTTTGGGACAACATGGGGTGGCAAATTCAGCAACGTAGGATGACTTGTAAAACACTCCAACAACTAGAAAATCTGCTTCCTGAAATTTGGAATTCAGTGACTCAAGAGTACATCCAAAATTTGTTTGAGGGGCTTCCGAGACGTATACTGGCAGTAATTAGGGCCCGGGGAGGAAACACTCGATTTTGAAAATGATAAGTAACCATTCGATGCTAGTTGATTGGTCTCTTGGTCGAATGTTTGAAGATGGTAAAATTTTTTAATTTTTCATTAACTCGAAAATTGTTGATATTTTCCATCATAAATTCATCTCTGCTGAATGATATCTTCTTATTTTACACTTCTGAAAGTTACCAAGCGACTCTTGAATGACCAACCTAAAAGTTTATATAGTATTGTCGTAAAAGTAAAAGGGCCCAGGGAGGAAACACTCGATTTTGAAAATGATAAGTAACCATTCGATGCTAGTTGATTGGTCTCTTGGTCGAATGTTTGAAGATGGTAGAATTTTTTAATTTTTCATTAACTCGAAAATTGTTGATATTTTCCATCATAAACTCATCTCTTTTGAATGGTATCTTCTTATTTTAGACTTCTGAAAGTTACCAAACGACTCTTGAATGACCAACCTAAAAGTTGACAATGTTTTTTATTAATCAATGTCTTCTCCTTCTGCATTGTTACACAAATTTGCACGCTCCAACAGGTTGTCAAACGACTTCTCTATCTCATTTTTTATAAGGGTGTTTAGCGCGTCGATCATCGCACTTTCAATGGCTCCAATCAAATGCAGCTTAGAGAACAGATATTAGTCGCACGGAGCCAGATCGGGTGAATAGAGTGAAGCAATATTCACTCTATTCACCAGATCGGGTGAATAGAGTGAATATTGCTAGACAATAATGTGATTTTTGATTAAAAATTCAGTTACAAATCTTGAACGATGTGATGGGGCGTTATCTTGCCGAAGAGTTAAACTGACGTTTTCTCGATATTCTGACCGAATACGACGAATTCTTCCCAGCAATTGCTCTCCATTCAGCACTTTGCCGCTTTTTTCCAGGCTCATACACAAAACTCTTTGTGTAAAATTTATTATCCGATTGATGTACTTAACTCAATGAATCAAATTATCGACGGTTACAATATTTCCACATATATCACTAGTAGTACTGTTTTTAAAACAGTTTGGTTACTTTTGGAATACAGGGTGTAATGTGCAGCCTACCCGAAGTCCTGCAAACCTTAATTGAGGGTTGAAGCGTTTCAAAGATAGCACTAGTAGTTGTCGATGTCCCCTCGTACTTATATTAAATCTTGTAAGCTCACCTCAATGACCGTCTGTTATGTTTGTTACCGTAAGCTCATCCATATTGTCCGTTCTCGAATCCATTATGGTATCAGCTCGTTGGAATTCAACCATTTACCGTCTGTTGATGATAACGTTCTGTTCTTCCACGAATGACGTAAGAACGAATTCCAGAATCACGGTATATCGCTGCTAAGTCGCACTCCGTGGAATGCCACCTGTAATACGATACACAGAGAGTTCCAAAACAACGCTTTTGAAAATTTTCTGAAGATATACATTCTGTCGAAAAAGTATCGAAAGAGTATTTATCTTTCATCCAAATTGACGCCAACTAATAATACAATCATCAAAACATTTTTCTTCAGTTCTCGTGGCAAATTCTCTTTTATGTCTTTTATCGATTGTGATAATTTGAGTTATGGAAAAGAAAAACGTCGACTGGAGCCATTTCAGGTGAATACGGTGGTTGTTCGATGGTACTTGTTGAGTTTCTGGTCCAAAATTCATTCACAATAATATAATATAATATTTATTGTCCTTTGACCATTACAATACTTGAGTAAGTAATTAATTCCCATGTATTCAGGACCTCTTTCATATCCTGATAGAGTATGAGATGGTTTGACTAATAGATCTGATCCCTGGTTAGGTAATTGTGATGAAAATTATTGGGTAGAAATCTAATTAAGTTATTTTTTACGTAAGTTACAATTTCAATTATATACATACTAGCGAGAGGCAAGATATGTAATGAAGTACGACTAGATATACTCCTAATGGCTCTCTTCTGTAATTTAAAAACCCTGTCACAATAACCAGAAGCACCCCAAAACATAATACCGTAACTAAGTCTGGAACGAAAATATGCATGATAGAAAGATAAAGATATTTCTGTTGGTCGTTAGCCTCAATCTGTACAAAATGCAAAACGAAGTGGAGACAAGACACTACACAGCTGGTCAATATGTTCGTGCCAGTTTAGTCAGTTGTCGATTGTGATGCCTAGGAACTTTGTGGATTGAACTTGTTGAATGGATTTACTTTTTGCCCTCAAAAGATGACTACAGGCATTGTTTGAACCAAAATTTTTAAGTGAAAGTTAATAAAAACGGTTTTTGGTATGTTCAAAAGTAACTTGTTGGCATCAAACCAGATAGGAAATTTATTGAGTAAGTTTTTGAGTGTGCTGGCAAGATCAAGATCCGTACCGAGCAATGTAGTGTCATCAGCGAACATAATCACATTACCGGGGTCACCAACAATATCAGGCATATCGTTGATAAATAAAAGAAATAACAGAGGCCCCGAAACAGAGCCCTGCGGAACACCACACTTTATGTCGAGCAAAGAGGATTCAACTCCATGAATCTCAACAAGCTGCATCCGGTTGGATGAGTATGATTTTATTAAGTCAATATAGCGTGCACCACTAAGTCGAAAGCTTTAGTGAGATCCATAAGGACCGCAATACATTCTTTATTCGCATTCAAGCATTCAAGGAGGAAATTGAGGAAACTCATAATGGCTGATTGAGTCGACTGACCCCTTCGAAAGCCATGTTGACAGGTTGTTAAGATATTATTATCATTGAGGAAAGTTACCATTCTTTCAAATATTACCTTTTCAAATACTTTAGACAAAGCAGGGAGCAGTGAGATTGGTCTGTAGTTCCCAGTTAAGGTTGGGTGTCCCCTCTTGAAGAGCAGAACTACGCGAGCAACTTTCAGGATATTGGGGAAAACGCCATTCTTTACAGCCCTGTTGATTAGTTTAGTGAGTTTTGGTATCAGTAATATGGATGCTTTTTAAGGAGGTTAACTGTGATTCCATCAACTCCGTAAGAATTTGAATTTTTAAGGCTGTTAATGATGTTGAATAATCCTGACTCAAAAACTGGTCGAAAGAACATAGTTGATTGGATATACTTCGGTCGGGGCAAGTCCTTTTTCAAATCATCTCCGATATCAACCCTTTCGAGAGTCTCACCTGCCAAGCCAACCAAATATTCATCGAAGTGATTCGACACCACAGCTGGGTCGCTCACCAATTTATCCTCTATCTGAATATCGCGCAAAGTAAAACTGGATTTCGAGTTCGAGTTCATATTATCGTTAATAATGGACCATGCTACCTTCGACTTGTTATAAGCGCCAAGAGATATGATAATGAGAATGGCTCCGGAAAAGTAAACACCTTGTAGATTCTAGTTAAAATTTAGGACGTGTAAAGATGGAGGCTGTAAAAAATAGCTTGCATTCGAAATTTGGGCTGAATATCTCAAAAACTGCAGGAGTTTTGAAGAAAAACCAATTTTCTCCGGAAATTTCAACACCCTGTAGCTCCGTTACGAAGCTTTTGCGGACCTATGTTCATTTGAACGTTTTTCTTAAAATTGCACGTAGATTTTCCCCTTCAAGTTGTGGCACTCTATTATGTAACACCCTGTATACAAATAGCGAAAACTTGACAGGAACCGAGATATTCACGAAAAATCGATTTTCTTGAACTTCGACCTTCGGAAATTCGTGTCGCAATCAGTACACAATATGTAAGTTCTGAGAAAAGTTAAAATAACGATTGATACAAGTCTACAAGCGATTATCTCTCGAATTCCTAAAGTGACTGGACTATGACAATCCGGTCTCTTTTTACTCGGGAGATTTCCAGTTACGGCGTTCTCAACTCACGTCGGCGTACCGACGTCCGCTCGTCCTGCTGCGTTCATTAGCGGTAGTGACTTCGCGACTACGTAAGCGCGAAAGATGCGATTCCGGGATGCAGTAGTGAATAGCGTACGTATCTGTGGTGTCCCATCCTCGCGCCTCCGTCAACTCGTTTCCGGTGCAGCAGGCCCGTCGATTTCCGTTCTCCTCGACAATCGTCACTCAGATTCTCCCCTGTGATATGTGTAGTGCCTTATTGGATTTACAAAACGCCCTTTACGTACTCAGGTTAGTAGATTTATGTCGTGGCATTGCCAGAGGGATGAGTCATCTTGATTACTGGAAGACTGTATTTGTCGGTTCGTTTTGTATTTGTTATATCGGGTAATCTCAAACATATTGTTTCGATTATTTCAAATTGTCGAATTTAGTTATTGAGTGTGGTTGTGCACTGATCGAATTGGATAGAAAGGAGGAACGGGAAAATGCGGAAAATCCCCGATCAATAGCGTTATCTCTAAGATATTTGAGAATACTTTCTGAAATAATCATAGATCCACAGAATATCATCCTAGAATCAGTTTGGTTTTCTCATTAGCTTTCCACCAGGGACCTTAGTAAGGCTTTTGACTCTGTTGTATACCTCATACTTCTATCCAAGATCTTCGCAATCTGAATGGGAGGAGGTAGCTTATTTATTTATCTATTTATTCATCATATGGTACACTGCTGAATTAACATCCAGTATTAGTGGGAGTTTAATGTAATCAATTTGTTTTTAATTATATAAATCTTCTTGCATGCACACTACAAGAGATTTCAAAATAGTAACAACTTTTTGGTTTTATTTTTGCTACTTTACAAAAAGAAACGATAATAATTTTTGTTTGGAAAGAAATTGAAATATGTACTATATCATAAGAGTTTATTGACATTGCAATTTTGGTCTCGACAATCTTCACCTGACAACAAGTACTGAACTAAAGTTGAAATACATAAATACATAAACACAACCAAATTGATATGGAATCACCCGATATTTTGGATATTACCGCAGGTATTTTGGAAATTTCGAAGGATTGTTAGAATTGATCCTTTTTGAGATATTTCAATTGAAATGAAATAAATTAAGGTTCCTTTTAAGAAAGGAAGAAATGAAAGAAAATGAGAGACTTTCCGCATGTAGTAAAAAAATCGAAAATTGTTTTCTCACGGAGTAGGTGTTTTTTTCTCGACCCCAGTAGCTTTCATTACCTCCTCTTGACCTCATACAAGCCTGAATCCGGCCAGGCATGCTTTGGATTAGGTTTTCGACGTCCTCTGGGATGATATTCTGCCACTATTCTGCTGCTGCTTGGATGAGACGGTTTTGCTTTCCAGGTTCCCTCCATATTCGAATTATTCCCGAATTGGGATAATAACTAAATGTAGATTCATCACTGAAGAGAACTGTCGCCCACCTCTCTTGACCCCAGTTTACGTGTTCTTGGCACCAAGCTAAACGAGCAGCGCGATTTCCATGGGTCAGTTGTGGAACTCTTAAAGGACGTCTGGAGTTGCAGTCGATTTCTCACAGTTTGGTCGGAAATTCGTACATTATGAACTCGTGATAGCTCTTGAGCTAATTGATATGCTGTGGTAGTACGATCTCTTCTGGCTTGTAAAACCAAAAATCGGTCTTGGGCGACTAGTAATCCTGAAACGACCTGTATGGCGTTCTTCTACGCTACCTGTTTCATTGAAACGCGACCATAAACGGTTTATGACACTTGGGCTACTTCCCAGAACCCTGGATACTTCCCGTTGTGAGCTCCCAGCTTGGAGCATGCCAACGGCTTGTAACATATCTACTCTAGTCAAATGTCGTCTTTCCATGGTCGAATCACAAAACTTGAATCTCTTATTTGTGCTTACAACAGAGACAAAGTGCCAACTAACTGATTCCAAACACTGAATACATGAAATGATCATAAAGCAGCGTCGCATCTGCTGCATTTTTAGTTTTTTATAAAAAAAACTGAAATCTGTTGCGGCACTATACATAATTTGGTGAGAAATTGATGCAGGTGTTCATTTCTCAAAAAAAATCATCCATATTGATCGTTCTGTATACGATATATCGATATTCAGAAGTGTTCCCTATACGTTTTTGAGATGTTTATGTTTGTTGACAACGTTATAATTCGAACGATAATATCGTTTACGAAAAATTTTGGGTACTGGATTTCGGTTATTACATCACGAGCGATACCTTTCGTTCCAGGTAGTTGTCTCACAATATTATTTGAACGAACTCGAATTTGAAGGCTCGGAGAAGTTTTTCTCTTTTTTGGTATTTTGTCTTTTCCTACGTAATAAGCGGACGAACGTCTTGAACTGGAATCATTTTCTTCATCGGAAAGTTCTTCATCCTCTATTACATCCTGCTCTGAATCTGTGTGATGGCTGCTTTCTTCAACAACATCTTGTTCTGCATTATCGTCTTCCTCATCATCGTTTTCATCAGAGGAATTTTCAAAATCGCTAGGAAGTTTGCTGGACTATACGCGTCGTCTTTTGGGTTCAGACATACTTCTTTCTTTCAAGGTACAAACACAAAGTAAAAGGTGAATGCTCGCGTGGTCTACAATCGTAGATCAGAAGCAAATATCTTCAAAAACCAATAGCTAATACCGTCGAAAATATACTGAATCACTAAATATTAGTTTTCTACAGCTACTGAAAAGTAGGCGAGCCCGAAAAAATTAGTCTATCAACGAACGTCATTCAAAATGGCGTGATCTACGATCGTAGACCACGCGAGTAACGGAGGGTTAAGAATACAAATTTTACTAGGAGAACATTTTACAAAGGTCTTTCAGCTCGTGTTTCAACCTGTTCGATCATTGTTCGAAACTGGTAACAACCTCAAATTGGCCGAAACGATCGGTTCGCATTAATTCCCGAGATTGCTCCAGTCTAATGCATTTTCAAATTGCATTCCGCTGTTTTAGACCTCGAACGGCGAGAGAGTATCGAACGACCTTCTGAATAAGGCAAGAAATAATAGCGCCTTGCTGAAATTCTAATTTTAAAGTCTTGAGCCTACGCGAAATCGTCGGAAACAACAAAGGTAAAAGAAAGGAAAACATCACAGACCTTGGCATATCTCCGACTATATATAGTCCTGTTCGTTAATCCCTAAACTTGATGAGTCTACTGAAAGCGGTTGCAGGGCCGTATCCTTATAATTATAATGCGTGTATCAACAAAATGTAAGTAAATGGGGGTATGTCATCGTGTTATTTGTTTTATAGGGCCTTCGGTGAGACTCTCGATGTTTATGGTCGAAAATTGAACTTGTTGCAGTTAACTGTGCGACAAATAGTTTTTCCATACAAGTGTATATGATTAAGTGCGAAAGATTTCGTGATGTGATACCTCCAGCCATTTTGTGCCGTAAAAATATGTCCGCAAACGTTTTGTTACCGAAATACAGGCTGTTGAAATCTTCAATTTTTTTTTTATGGTTCCTACAGTTTTTCAGATTCGGCACATAAGCGCCTTTTTGAAATTCACATAATCACACCACAGAAACAATTACGAAAATTTGCAGGGTGGTACATTTTCAGAAGTAACCCTACAACGTCCCAGACAATTACATTTTTTTTTCATTTAAATTTTCTATCAATTTCTAATCTTTTTCATCTCTTGAATTTATTCCGTATCTGCCACAGTTTTTGTGTAAAAAATTGATCAATTTCATGTGTACGGTGGAAACATAATAATCGTTCGCTGATTTTTTTCACTATAGTCTATTTAGTAAAGAAGTAGAGTAATAAAAGATCATTCAGCATGCAAATCCCTTAGAAATGTGGTACGTGGGGAAATTCAGAAATAAATGTATTTCCTATGATTTTGTATTGGAGCAGGCACCTATTTATTGCCGGATCTTTGATAGAAACCATTGTATAATCTCCAATAAGAACCCAACTTCCTGATTACGATCTTCTCTGTCTATTCTATTGCTTGCGAATATGGCTGTCCTTTTAGTCAGTAATGTTGACGAATGTGTATTTCTCTTCGAAAATGAAATTGAATCAATTGAACACTAATGCATTTTGAAACGATAATAATTTGATGTGAATATCTAGATAGTTACTTTTACCAAAAATAATTGAAGTACTCAACTTACACTTAATTCTATACGTTAAGATATACAGGGTGCTTCAACGAAAACTAAACAGAGGCTATATCTACCAAGTTATTCATTTTTGATCAAAACGCAAAAACAGGTCAATTTTGTTTCATTACTTATTCATTATTTATAAACATTGTTTTAAATTCTGTTAGGTTAGGTTTACTATAAGATAAAACAAATGTTCATTTCCATAATTTACTAAAATTATTGAATTATCTGAAATAGCATAAACATTATTCAATTATTATACAGGGTGCTTCAACGACAACTAAACAGAGGCTATAACTACCAAGATATTCATTTCTGATCAAAACGCAAAAACAGGTTAATTTTTGGTTCAAGGTGGACATCTTTTGGGGTACAAAACTTGCCTGAAATATCAATTCCCTAAGGGGAGGTTGCAATCCTTAAACATTTTGAATAGGGAAGATGGGTCGAGTAATGACTCAAAAGAAAGGTGGTATCTTCGTCTACATCGCCTTGACCGAATTTCCATTTTTAATTGAAAATTGTAAAGAATACAGGGTGAGCAACTGAAAGATAGGAAGACTATTTCCCTGAGACTATTCAAGTTTCAGTGAAGTAAAATGGAACAGATCCATGCTGATCAATGGCAGTCATCATCAAGTACCATCCTCATCTCGAATTTCAACCCCTAGAGCAGGGGTGACCACCCTTGAAAATTTGGAAGAGGGTAGATGGGTCGAGTGATACCTCGAAAGAAAGGTATTATCTTTGTCTGCATCCCCGTGAACGAATTTTCATTTTTGATTGAAAACTGTAGAAGATACAGAGTGAGCCACTGAAAAATAGAGAAGACTATCGCCCCAAGACTATTGGAGTATTAGTGCGAAAAACTGGAATAGATTCATTTAGATCAAAGATGACAGCCTTTGATCTGGAATGAATCTGTTCATTCAACTTTATGAATAACTCAGGGCGATAGATGTCTCCTCTATCTTCAAAAATTAACCTGTTTTTGCGTTTTGATCAGAAATGAATATCTTTCAGTTATAGCTTCTGTTTAGTTTTCAAGTTGAAGCACCCTGTGATAATAATTGAATAATGTTTATGATATTTCAGATAATTCAAATATTTTAGTAAATTATGATAAATGAACATTTGTTTTATCTTATAGTAAACCTAACCTAACCTAACAGAATTTTAAACAATGTTTATAAATAATTTCAAGACTTTAAAACGTCTAGTTCTGAATTCAATTTCTTTCCACACTTTAGAATTATGAAAAATCAAAATAATGCTTATCAAAATGCTCATATATATTTTGAGCTGCAATATATTCAGAAAATATTTACAGTTCATTTTCTGATTATGTATCTTCATTACCTGAATTCACTATAACAGGATCTATCATGGCATCCATAAGATGATCCAGTTCCCATATTTTATTTTCTTCTTTAATAACGTGGTCTATACTGTTTTTCCAGTTTTGGGATGTAACGCTTTTTATTACACTGTTGAAATGAAGTTCAATGTCTTTTATCTCAACACTTGTTTCCTGCTCTAGTCGGTTCACGTTAAGTTTAAAGTGACGTCATCAACCAGTTTTCTCGGTTGTTGCCAATGTTTTCCAAAATTCCTATTCAATGCGACTGTAAAGTATGGAATAAAATTCATAATTTCTTAGTTTTGATTTTCGTGCAAAACGCTCAGACAGGTCGATTTTTATATTCAACTCGAAATTATTTGGAAGTAAAAAAAATTTTTTTCTTTTGTAATTCGCAAGATATGACGTCATCGACCATTTTTTTTTTAAATTACAACCCATATTTTTTCATCATCATTCTACAGAGATTATTTTTCCGAGTGTTTTGATACCCATCTGAGATGCGTATTTTCTGAAATACAGGCTGTTTCATTCAAGAGGTAGTAGTACGAAATTTTCAGAATAAATTTGATTGTCATTTCGATTTTTTCTTGAGAAAACTTTGGCTGATGTCAATTTGAGGCATATGAAATTAATTCGCGACCCTCAATTTTAAGTAATTCTTTTCGGACCATAAAAAAAATTGTGAACATTTGACTGCAGCCGATTAGCATCTGAAAATTCTTTAACTGAAGAAAACATTTTCATGTCGTCCGCACACAACAGAAGATCAACTGACAGGGTCTCTTCCACATCATTGATGAAAATATTGAACAGCACAGGGCCAAGATGTGAGACCTGTGGAACATCCGATGGGGACGAAAATTTTCTTGAGTAGAAATTCTTGTATCTGACCATAAGCGATCGACCATATAGAGAAGTACTCAACCATGACAAAAGTGATCCAGAAATTCCCAAAGCCTCAAGTTTAGTCACAAACAAAGTGGAAAACAGAACATTGCAAACACCGAAAAACGATGATAACCTATACTATACAACATTCATCAATAGTATCACCCTTAACTTGAAAGTATGTGCAGAACCATGGAAAAAATCGATACGTGTACCCAGTCCGTTTGCCAATGGCAAACATCTATTCAAGAAGTAATTCGTGGCATAATTCTGACGGCATGTCACAAGTCGGTACAGAGGGGTCCGCCTCGTTAACCTCCCACGAAGGTTAAAATCTCTCAGCCTCAATAGATTCGGACAGTCAACATGGCTATAGAGAATCTTGAATAAAAAACACAGGTCAGACACCCTCCTACGGCTGTCAAGAGAGTCCAGGCCAAACGTTGTCTGTACAAATTGTAGACCCCGAGAGTCACCAACTACACCAGATTTGAAAGCCAAAAACTTCAAACACCTTCTCTGAATCCTCTCCAGGCAATCGATATCACAATTATAGAAGGGAAATCAAATCGATGAGGCATACTTAAGACCTGATCTCACAATGAACGCTATAGAATCTTGATTGTCCTAGTAGAGAATTTAGAGGCATTTCTTCGAATGAAACCAAATATCTTATAGGCCTCAGCAGTAATCTTTCCAAGGTGTTCCTTAAAACTCAACCCACTATCCAGGGTGACAACTAGATCCTTAACCGAAGAGAACCGACCAAGACTCTGGTTATTTAGAGAATACTGCTATAGTATTGGTGACGTCGATCTGTGGAAAATACCAACACAACACTTCTCAACATTCAGTTTCAAGTAATTCTTTTCGGACCATAAAAAAAATTGTCAACATTTGACTGCAGCCGATTAGCATCTGAAAATTCTTTAATTGAAGAAAACATTTTCATGTTGTCCGCGAACTACAGAAAATCAACTGACAGGGCCTCTTCCGCATCATTGATGAAAATATTGAACATTACAGGGCCAAGATGTGAGCCCTGTGGAACACCCGATGGGGACGAAAATTCTCTTGAGTAGACATTCTTGTATCTGACCATAAGCGATCGACCGTATAGAAAAGTACTCAACCATGGCAAGAGTGATCCAGAAATTCCCAAAGCCTCAAGTTTAGTCACAAACAAAGTGGAAAACAGAACATTGCAAACACCGAAAAACGATGATAACCTATACTATACAACATTCATCAATAGTCTCACCCTTAACTTGAATGTATGTGCAGAACCATGGAAAAAATCGATACGTGTACCCAGTCCGTTTGCCAATGGCAAACATCTATTCAAGAAGTAATTCGTGGCATAATTCTGACGGCATTGTCACAAGGCGGAACAGAGGGGTCCGCCTCGTTAACCTCCCACGAAGGTTGAAATCACTCAGCCTCAAGATTCGGACAGTCAACATGGCTATTAAGAGAATCTTGAGTAAAAAACACAGGTCAGACACCCTCCTACGGCTATCAAGAGAGTCCAGGCCAAACGTTGTCTGTACAAATTGTAGACCCCGAGAGTCACCAACTACACCAGATTTGAAAGCCAAAAACTTCAAACACCTTTTCTGAACCCTCTCCAGGCAATCGATATCACAATTATAGAAGGGAAATCAAATCGATGAGGCATACTTAAGACCTGATTTCACAATGAACGCTATAGAATCTTGATTGTCCTAGTAGAGAATTTAGAGGCATTTCTTCGAATGAAACCAAACATCTTATAGGCCTCAGCAGTAATCTTTCCAAGGTGTTCCTTAAAACTCAACCCACTATCCAGGGTGACAACTAGATCCTTAACCGAAGAGAACCGACCAAGACTCTGGTTATTTAGAGAATATTGCTATAGTATTGGTGATGTCGATCTGTGGAAAATACCAACACAACACTTCTCAACATTCAATTTCAAGTAATTCTTTTCGGACCATAAAAAAAATTGTCAACATTTGACTGCAGCCGATTAGCATCTAAAAACTCTTTAATCGAAGAAAATATTTTCATGTCGTCCGCGAACTACAGAAAATCAACTGACAGGGCCTCTTCCGCATCATTGATGAAAATATTGAACATTACAGGGCCAAGATGTGAGCCCTGTGGAACACCCGATGGGGACGAAAATTCTCTTGAGTAGACATTCTTGTATCTGACCATAAGCGATCGACCGTATGGAAAAGTACTCAACCATGACAAAAGTGATCCAGAAATTCCCAAAGCCTTAAGCAAATTAAGGTTCACATTATCAAAGGCTTTGGAAAAGTCTGTATGAATAGAATCCATCTGATGACCCGACTCGAAGCATTCAATTTTATTGGACAGATATAACATCAAATTAGTGACAGTGGACTAACCCTTCTGAAATCCATGTTACTCCGGATTATACAATGTAAGAAGAATATAATTAATGACATGCCTATGACTATCCTGTCATTTTTTATATACTCTACGTCTTAACCAAATCGACTATAGTAGACGGCTGTCATGTTGATTTTTTTATTGACGACTCTAAATTAATTATTATCAATTCACTTTCGTTGATATTTTTCTGGTACAGAAATGGAATGAAATCAACAATTTGATTCACAGTAAGACAAGCAATGTTCTTGAAGCAGTTCACCGCTTCCCTTTTTTATATGCAATCTTCTGTAGAACATTCCTAAAAGATACCTTCAGTATTCTGTATAATACCCAAAGTTCACGCGAGCGATTCTGAAACGACAAACAATTCTCCGTTCCTCTCTTAATCGCTCACTCATTTTTCATCTCCATAAATAAAAAATTAATGATATCATTATGTCTTATCGCTCTGGATGACTCATTGTTATACCCGGTCGAATGCGATAAATCGAAATCCAAAGCTACCACGATTTGAAATTCGTACTTATCAACCGCATGCGGTGATAACGATATCAGAAGAACAACGGCTTCCATGAACGATGCCGCGTCGACAGTTTCGGTGTTCCATACGTGGAAGAATGAAATGTTTCATTATCCCTTCTCGTATGAGAAAAACAACTTTAGCGGTAGTTTTTGGACGTTTTTTTTTAAGGAAAGAGGGTGGCGGGCATGCTATCCCACGCCTGTCCTTCCTTGACATTATAGGCCATGCATTTGCCATGTGCGAGAAATGATTGACAAAAATTCATCCTTAGCCAACATGTCATATCTATCCGAATAAAAGTACACAGCTGGGCAGTGTCTGTCATATCGGTGGATTCGACGATTCATGATATCATGTTTTAGTTGCCTTGTCCAGACTCATGACTTCAATGCGCCTTGTGACTGTCGGACGAGATAACTGAAGTTCTCTAATAGCAGACATGATTTCTGTTTCATTTTTTAAATCTCCAAATAAAGTCTCACACGCTTCAATGAATGCTTCCTTGACAACCGATCCATCTTCGAATGGTTTCTTGTGTTTCGCCGATATATGAGATATTTTAAATGACGCGATCGTAGCAGCTTTTGATTGTTTGGCTGGTCTTGTAAACATGGTTTATTCTTTTTTCAAACAAGATACCAAATCACGTACTTTTCGTTTTCTGAATTCACTCTGTGGCGGAAAATCCTTTTCATAGTTTTTATGAATTGTTTTATTTCTCTAAGTTACCACGCTTAGGTATTGCAATTGACGCACGACAAATAAGACAAATGCACTTATCCTTCACCATACAAAAGAAAAATTCTTCCTCACAGTCGTTATTAAAATGATACGTTTTAGATTTCTTCGCTTCTTCTCATTTTGTACTCTTCAAAACTTTTTACGACCCCAAAATTTCTAAGGATGAAATGAAATGTTCCCTAGCCATACTTATAGTCAGCGGCTACTGAATACTTCCAGGAAAAAGACATTTCTGGGATTCACAGGAAGATATGAACAACGCAATGGTCACAGGAGCGATGCGACGAGATAAACAACTCAAAAAAGTATAGAGAACACTTACCAATATCTTTAAAATATGAATTTGATGATTCGAATTTATAGAAATCTTTTCGGCACTTATTTTTTCAGTACCCAGAAGGTCCACCTCTGTTATTAATGACACTTTGGCATCGTCGCGGCATGCTCAATATTAAATTGTCTATCACATTTTGGCCTAAGTCATTCCAAGCCCCCTGAACTGCTAATCGAAGCTCCTGTTCATGATAGAAGACGTTTTGACGCAGGTGATTTCTTTTTAGGGTGTCCCACACATGCTCGATGGGATTCAGATCTAGGGGGCAGGATGGCCACGGTAGAAGACCGATATCATTCTCTTCAAGAACGTTCAAGACAACTCTTGCACGATGAGGAGGGGCATTATCTTGTTGGAAGAGTGGATTTTGACCCATTGTTTGGAGATACGGTACCACTACAGGTAAAACTATCTCATTTGCGTAAGAATTTCCCGTGTGGTTGTTCTGTATGAAAACGAGGTCAGTTCTTCCTCCAAGGCGTATACCTCCCCAAAACATCACTGATCCGCCTCCCTGTCTAACAACTTCTCGAGCATGCTGGAGACGGTTTTGCTTTCCAGGTTCCCTCCATATTCGAATTCTTCCCGAATCGGGATAATAACTAAATCTAGATTCATCACTGAAGAGAACTGTGGCCCACCTCTCTTGATCCCAGTTTACGTGTTCTTGGCACCAAGCTAAACGAGCAGCGCGATTTCCATGGGTCGGTTGTGGAACTCTTAAAGTACGTCTGGAGTGGAGTTGATCTTCGTGCAGTCGATTTCTCACAGTTTGATCGGAAATTTGTACATTATGAACTCGTGATAGCTCTTGAGCTAATTGAGATGCTGTGGTAGTACGATCTCGTCTGGCTTGTAAAACCAAAAATCGGTCTTGGGCGACTGTAGTAATCCTGAAACGACCTGTATGGCGTTCTTCTACGCCACCTGTTTCATTGAAACGCGACCATAAACGGTTTATGACACTTGGGCTACTTCCCAGAACCCTGGATACTTCCCGTTGTGAGCTCCCAGCTTGGAGCATGCCAATGGCTGGTAACATCTCTTCTCTAGTCAAATGTCGTCTTTCCATGGTCGAATCACAAAACTTGAATCTTTTATTTGTGCTTACAACAGAAACAAAGTGCCAACTAACTGATTTCAAACACTGAATACATGAAATGATTATAAAGCAGCGTCGCATCTGCTGCATTTTTAGTTTTTTATAGAGAAATCTGATATCTGTTGCGGCACTCTACATAATTTGGTGAGAAATTGATGCAGGTGTTCATTTCTTTAAAAAAAATCATCCATATTGAGCGTTCTGGATACGAGATATCGATATTCAGAAGTGTTTCCTAGACTCTTTTGAGGTGTTTATTAAATAATAAACTATCTTGACCATAATGTGATCCTCAAAACTTAAGTGGAAATATGGGGGTGTAGTCCTTTAAAACTGCACTTTTCGTTTCGCTCTGCATTACGATTCTAAGCTTGCCAGGCTGTGATTTAAACGGTTCATGATGAAAGATGACAGATTGTTCATTATTATCAAACGGCGATAATTGTATACGTATGGCATATAACAAAAACATGCCCGAGAAGTATGTAGGTTACGTTAATTTATTTTCATTCATTAGATCTGGTGCGATCAGACATTCTTTCGATGGTATTTAGGCCGTCGGAGACGGGTTCTAGCCGAAGGTGTTCGTCAATTCGTCGATGGCGATTCACGATCGCTTCAAAAAATTAACTAGAAGTTCCCGACATTCCATCAATCTATTTTGCATACGAATAAAAGACAAACCAAAAAAAGGATCCGGATCGAAAGATAACCACACTTTCTCGAACGTCGAGATCGAGTAAATTGCCTAGAATAAGAACTATTTCGTACCGTGTTTTTTTCCTCATGAACGGACGCAAAAACACAGAGAAAAGAGAAAGAGGCACCCGAGGATCGCCAATTTCAATGCGCCTAGTAGCAGACGAGTTATGACCTTGGGAGTTCAATACACCTAAAGTAGGAGCTGCCCGCTACCTCGGACACTATGCGAGATAACGTCACTCTCGTACACTCATTGAACACGCCTACTTGGAACCTTTCTCCTCGCGCACATTCTACATTCCACCGTTTTCTAGGCATTCGCCGAAAACGAACACAGATTAAGAATGAAGTTGGTCATTGACGTAACCCAGAAATCAAGCGGCATCGAAAACAGGAACACAGATTTATTGAAACTACGACATGGGTCACAGATTGTTGTTAACATAGAAGATTTTTATTAATTATAGACGCAAACTTTGCTGGCATTAGTTTGTATGGTTCTGTGGTGGGAATTAAACGATCTACGATTAATCAATCTTTGTTCAGTTATTTTTGGCACAGCGATTTGATATTTTATCGTTGTGTTGAAATTATTTCGAATACAGAAAGTATTTGGAACCTCTAATTAAACACCTCAAAAAAGTCTAGGGAACACTTCTGAATATCGATATATCGTATCCAGAACGATCAATATGGATGATTTTTTTTAAGAAATGAACACCTGCATCAATTTCTTACCTAATTATGTAGGGTGCCGCAACAGATTTCAGTTTTTTTTTTATAAAAAACTAAAAATGCAGCAGATGCGACGCTACTTTATAATCATTTCATGTATTCAGTGTTTGAAATCAGTTAGTTGGCACTTTGTTTCTGTTGTAAGCACAAATAAAAGATTCAAGTTTTGTGATTCGACCATGGAAAGACGACATTTGACTAGAGAAGAGATGTTACGAGCCGTTGGCATGCTCCAAGCTGGGAGCTCACAACGGGAAGTGTCCAGGGTTCAGGGAAGTAGCCCAAGTGTCATAAACCGTTTATGGTCGCGTTTCAATGAAACAGGTAGCGTAGAAGAACGCCATACAGGTCGTTTCAGGATTACTACAGTCGCCCAAGACCGATTTTTGGTTTTAAAAGCCAGAAGAGATCGTACTACCACAGCATCTCAATTAGCTCAAGAGCTATCACGAGTTCATAATGTACAAATTTCCGACCAAACTGTGAGAAATCGACTGCACGAAGGTCAACTCCACTCCAGACGTCCTTTAAGAGTTCCACAACTGACCCATGGAAATCGCGCTGCTCGTTTAGCTTGGGGCCAAGAACCTTTAAACTGGGATCAAGAGAGGTGGGCCACAGTTCTCTTCATTGATGAATCTAAATTTAGTTATTATCCCGATTCGGGAAGAATTCGAATATGGAGGGAACCTGGAAAGCAAAACCGTCTCCAGCATGCTCGAGAAGTTGTTAGACAGGGAGGCGGATCAGTGATTTTTTGGGGAGGTATACGCCTTGGTGGAAGAACTGACCTCGTTTTCATACAGAACAACCTCACGGGAAATTCTTACGAAAATGAGATAGTTTTACCTGTAGTGGTACCGTATCTCCAAACAATGGGTCAAATCCACTCTTCCAACAAGATAATACCCCTCCTCGTCGTGCAAGAATTGTCTTGAACGTTCTTGAAGAGAATGATATCGATCTTCCACCGTGGCCATCCTGCTCCCCAGATCTGAATCCCATCGAGCATGTGTGGGACACCCTAAAAAGAAATCTCCTGCGTCAAAACGTCTTCCATCATGAACAGGAGCTTCGATTAGCAGTTCAGGGGGCTTGGAATGACTTAGGCCAAAATGTAATAGACAATTTAATATTGAGCAATCCGCGACGATGTCCAGAGGTGGACCTTCTGGGCACTGAAAAATATAAGTTCTTCCATATCGTTTCGAAAATATTTTGTGTTTTTCCAAATTTCATCATTTTCAAATTTCAAATTTTTTTTTATAATAGGTGCTTTGGAGAAGTCAAATATTATTTTGTTTTCTTGAGAATACATTATATACAATACATCCTAACAAAAATCGAAAGATTTCTATAAATTCGAATCATCAAATTCATGTTTTAAAGATATTGGTAAGTGTTCCCTAGACTTTTTTGAGGTGTTTATATAGTCTTTGAATTTCAATGCTTTGTAAAAGGGAGAGGAGGGGCACTAGAGAACATCTAATAAATTTGAGAGAAAGTATAGAAAAAGCTAGAAAATTAAACTTGCGTTAATATGAACAGCTCAATAACGTGAACACAGATCTTTTAATTCTTTTTTTAATCGACACAGAAGGGTACTTAACATTCATGGGGGTCGATTGGCTTTGCAAGCCTTTCCGAACTACGACCAAATTGGTCTTTTGTTCGTAACCCTTCTTATTCATTTCCCTGTAGGTCTAAATCCCTTATTAAATTAAGAATCTCCCTGGGAGCTTTCGCTTTTACTTCGTGCGGCTCTAGTTTGTCGCTATCGAAGTGTATATGTCTTTGACGGACAGTTGCGATGCAACTGCAAAGAATATGTTCAGCAGTATTATCGCCCTCTTTACACATTCTGCATGTTGCCGTTTCCGATTTGCCCATTTTATTAAGATGGTATATCGGTGGGCAGTGGCTGTTATGATCCTCAGCTTGTCCCTAGAGAGATTGAGAAGTTGTTTTGTCTTCTTTGGCCTAAACTGTTCTTCAGGGTCTTGCTGGTCTTCGCTTTCTTCGTCAGTGTTACAATTGTTACTTTCAGCTTCTACAAGAATTTCTTCCTCAGTAGCTAAGACGCACACATTGGCACTGTCATCTATTCCAATAAATTCCCCTATCTCAATTCTTTGTTCTGTACCTACCAGCAGATCTTTACAACTGAGTAACCAATTGAGCGAGTGGTACGTTGTCGTCTTCATCTGTGGGAGATCGTCGTCCTCTTGTGATGGAGAGAGATCTTTGAAACCTGCATGGCGAAAGCAGTTGGTCTTGTGTGACCTTTCCCCAAGCTTCCGATATTATTAGAATTGCATTCAAAACACAGACTTTTTGTATCTTTCCCGTTTTCAATATTCTGTATCATTTGTAGCACTTGAAGTTTTCTGTATTGTGTTTTTAAAGCTTTTATCACACCTTAATCCATGGGCTGTAAAACAGAGGTGACGATGGGCGGTAAAAACACAAGCTTTAGCATTTCTGATTGGAGACTACGAGTGAGCGGGACAGTTTTTTTCCTCCCGACTTCAATTCTGTATCCCAGCTTAGCAGCCATTTTTCGAAAATTTGCGACGTCATCCAGGAACAGTGTTGTTTTCATAAGTTATAGGCAAAGAGTGAATGTTTTTAAAGCAACGCGGTTTTTTAGCTTTTCCTATCACCATAAGTTTTCTTTTGCATGAACCAGTCTTGTTTGTCGCAACCAAAACTGTAATTCTTGTTTTGGACAACTTTCCGCCCATGCATTCCTCGCCTTTGAATTTGAGTGTTTTGTCAGGAGTTAAATTATAAAAGAAAGCGGTTTCATCAGCATTGAAGATTTCCTCTGGTGTGTATCCTTCGCACAGCGCAGGCCACATATGAGAGAGCCACTCTTCAGGAACGCCAGCCGCTTCACCGCAAACTTTTCCTGCCACAATATTATAACGAGCACAAAAACGTTGTACCCAAGACGACGAACACTCAAAATTTTCCTTATCCCTAATACGAGCAAAGCCGTTGGCTTTTAGTTGCAGAATTTGACCACTTATTTGGATGTTGTTTGCCCTCTGATGTTTAAACCATGTTAATAAAGCATCTTCCATAACTTCATGTTCACTTATTCTCGATCGTTTAAGTTTTAAACAGTTGTTGTCGAAAAGAACTTTTATTTTATCTCTATTCTTCCAAATCGTACATATTGTAGAATGTGAAATTCCACACTCCTTTGCAATTTCAATATTTGACACGCCATTTTCTAACCTCTATATGATATGAGATTTTTCTTCAATAGTAAACACTTTACTATTTTTTTGCGACATGGTAACGCATAAATACACAGTCTTATCAAAGGCAAAACTTATAAATCAAGCTGTCACTCACTAAACAATAAATATGCAAGGTCAAATGGCCGGAAAGAGGTTCGAATGAGGTGGGAGAAAGAGCTTAGGTAATAATACGCCTAAATATTAATTCAATGCTTAGTAATAAAATCTAAAATCGTTCGTATTGTTTTGTTTTGGTGGGACGTAATGCGGTTGGTCGTTATAGTCGATTAATATATCAATAAAGTTTCGTCGTTATAAGCGATATGTCGCTATATCCGATGTTGTTATAAGCGGTATGTTTGCCGAATGAAGATTAGGCCGGGACCTTACAATCTGGTCGTAATAACCGATCGGTCGTTGTAAACGATGTCGTTATAATCGGTTTTGACTGTAGTCATTTGAAAAATTCAACTTTTTCGTGCGTTAGTTTTTTACGATTTTCGACGTGGATTAACAGTGCTTGATCGACTTGCTTCGGCTCAATAATATTGCATGAACATTAGGCTGTTGAAAAGATTTGTTGGCGTTGGATCCCACACAACTTAACAATTGCTCATCAGAAGGCTCGTGTTGTTTGGTGCAATTAAATTTTATTCATTATAATAATTATTATTGAACATTAACAAAAGCCAAGGTAAACCTATATGGCTCAAATTAGAAAAATACAGTTAATTGCAATACATCAGTGAGTGAAGGATGAGGAAGAAAAGAATAATAAAATTCAACCACAATTAACCACTATGTATTGATCCGCGTAGACCATCGATCCAAGGTATTTTTGAACATATTAACACTTGAACTGTTAACTACTTCATCGGAAAGCTTATTCCATGAGTGAAATATTCGGTTCGATAAGAAATGCTCTTTGGCAGTGCATCGAAAGTTTTCTCTGTATAACTTGAAGTTATGACCTCGAAGACGTGTGCTGTTATTCAAACGAAACATCGTGGTTGAAAGGTCTACTCCAAATATATGGTTGAAAGGTCTACTCCAAACAGATGGTTGAAAGGTCTACACCAAACAGATGGTTGAAAGGTCTACTCCAACCAAATTTTTGAGTGCCCTATATGTGACTATGAGGTCACCACGAAGTTGTCGATCTGCAAACAATGCCAAAGGGCATTCTCTAAACTCTCCGCTGCATAGATTTCAGCGAGTTTATATTGCCAAGCAGATGTGAATCCCAGACCGGTCAGGCGAATTCCAAAATTGGTGTGATGTAGGTGGTGAAAAGGACGCGACAGGTATAGATGCTGCATTTCCAAAATACCCTCTCCATAAGATACGACGTTCTGGAAGCTCTTGTGCATACGGAATGGATGTGGTCAGACCAGATGAGATCCTCTGATATTGAAATTCCTAAGTCGATATGGTTTTTGCATTGATGCTGAAAGAAAAAATTGATTTTAAATCTAACAAACCATTATAATTCAATAATAAAAACAAGTAATGTGTTTTTTGGAATTTTATTTAATAATTATGATTCGTAACGCATTTCACTACACCGTAGCTTCTTCAGACGAATGAATGTACAGAAAATAAGAATGTGAATATAAATATAAATGTTCTTAAGTAATTAAAAGTTTATTGGGTTGATTCTTCTTAAGTGGTTATTTATGACAGGTATATCCAATAAAATTAAGGAATAGACTGCTCCCCGAAGAGATTCAAGAGAGGTGAGGGACTTAAATCGACTTGTTCATTGATGAGTCTACCTGAGTGTTGGTATTTGTTGATTTCTAAAGTTTCCCAAAGATCTACCTTCCAATATTTATTATCTGTATGCAAAATTTCAAACTGTGGGTCGAAAGAGTGATTATTTTCTACGAGATGATTCGCGTAATTTGAATCTGATTTTTATTTGAAAACTGCGTTTATATTAGGATATTCTAATATTAAAATTTCTATGTGTTCTACCAATGTAGCAAATATCAGAGTCATTGCAATTCAATCTATAAACACCTGATTTATTGTTTTTACCTGATTTGTTTTATTATTTCTTATATATTTGCCTAAATTATTATTAGTTTGGAAAGCTATGTTGAAATTATTGCTACTCAAGAATGATTTCAGTTTCTCACTTGTAATGCCAACGTAGGTTAAGGTGTTGAATTTTGTTTCAATTTATCGACAGGGTAAACTTCATTCAATGCGATTCTACTTTGTTTGTTATTTGAAATATTATTTATTAGTTTGGGATTGTAACCATCATTTTTGGCTATTTGTTCAATCAAATTTAATTCTTTGTTGAATTTTCTGGCGATAACGGGATGTTAATCAATCTATGAATAAAACTATTGAATGCTGACATTTTATGTTGATACGGATGACACGACGAGTTATGTATTATAATATCTGTATGTGACGGCTTATGGTAAATTGCGAAAACATGTTTTCCATTTTCATTCGAAATTGTTACGTCTAGGAAATTTTTCGAATTATTGCTTTCAATTTCGGTTGTGAATCCAATTTTTGGATGTAATGAATTTATATGATTTTCGAAAATTTTAAACTGTCTATCTGTTCCTGTGAAGCAAATAATGATATCGTCTACATAGCGATACCAGTATAAACAATATTTACTGAGTGGATGATTATGAATTAATTTCTCTAAATTATTCATGAATATTTCTGCTAACAAAGGACTTAACGGATTGCCCATAATCAAGCCGTCTTCACTAGTATAATATTTGTTATTGAAATGGAAATAATTTTGATCTAAACAAATTTGTAATAATGAAAGAATATCTGATTTAATGATATTATTGACATGATTCTTTTCTAATAATTCTTCAACTAAGTAATACGTATCTTTCGGAGGAATGTTGGGAAATAGATTCTTAACATCGAAAGAAATGAGTTTGGAATTAGGTGGTATAATGGTATCTTTGATATTGGCAATTAGTTCGTATGAATTTTTGACCGAAAATTTAGATTTAAAATTGCAATGTTTTACTAGCAAGTCGTTAAGGAATTTTGAAAGTTTGAAAGAAGGTGCCGTTACATAAGACACAACAGGTCTAATAGGGTAATTAGGTTTATGAAGTTTTATCAACGAATATAATTCGAGGGATTGTGTATTGGAGTTAATGAATTTATATTTTTCGTGGTCTGTAATTAATGATTTTGCTGTCGAAATTATGCTTTTAACCACTTTCTGAAATTTTGCGGTAGGATCCTTAGTTGATGTTATATATTGGAAGGGAGATCTTTGGGAAACTTTAGAAATCAACAAATACAAACACTCAGGTAAACTCATCAATGAATGTCCAAGTCGATTTAAGCACTTCACCTCTATTGAATCTCTTCGGGGAGCAATCTATTCCTTAATTTTATTGGATATACCTGTCATAAATAACCACTTAACAAGAATCAACCCAATAAGCTTTTAATTACTTAAGAACATTTATATTTATATTCTCATTCTTATTTTCTGTACATTCATTCGTCTGAAGAAGCTACGGTGTAGTGAAACGCGTTACGAATCATAATTATTAAGTAAAATTCCAAAAAACACATTACTTGTTTTTATTGTTGTTAGAATAAATAAATAAATTACACATCAAGAACGAAGAAATCGAAACAAAATGACAAGAAGAAAATCGTGTTTCAGCACCCCACGGAAGTATCTATGATTTGATGTGTTATGGGTTTTATTCCGTGGTCCATTTTGATTTTGGCGACGTTTCGACAAGTTGTCCCTTGTCATCTTCAGGCGTTCGGTAGACGATGTCTCGAGCGTAACTGATAGCGGTGGTTCTCCTTTTATGTCCTTGTTGTGGGCGTCGGTAGACCTGGTGGTGGGGATGCTTTCATTATTATCTGTTGATAATGCCGGTTTCCTAGGTGGTGAAATAACTTGCCAACCCTTTGATAGGTTGAGGGTTTCGTCTTTTTTGTTCATCGTTCCTCCTTTTTCAATTTCCACTGCTTCTCTGATAAGACGTTTCTTAAGTTGTTGTGTGGTGCTGATTTGTTTTGAGTTATCGAAATCTATTGTATCACCTGTATGTAATTTATGTAGATAAATGGCGGATGAGATGGATTTATTTTTTAATGCTCTTTTATGTTCCTCTATTCTTTCTTTTATTCGTTTATTAGTTTGGCCGATGTATATCTCGTCACAATCTCCGCATGGTATAGAGTAAACTCCCTGATTTTCTAAAGGAATGTTGCCTTTCGGGTTTCTGAGAATTTTTCCGATAGTTAAGTATGGTTTGTATGCCGTTCTAATTTTGTATTTCCTCAATGTTCTTCCTATTTTATACGTTACTACTTTGACATATGGTATTCTTGCGCCATTACAAGAGCTGAACTAATGGAATTAGTATATGAATTGTTACCTTATCCACCATATTCTCCAGACCTGGCTCCGTTTAACAGATTCTGAAGCCATCTCTGAAACATAGAGGCCATCAAAAACTCTTAACATCGTCTAAGCAAGAGCATAGCTCTAAATAGATATTATGTTGTGAATTAAATGACAACTCCAGAGAGAATAAATTCTTGTTCAATTTTAACCTGACATCAATTCACCCTTGTATTGTCGAATAAAGTTTACAGAATACTTTTGAATTTGGGAGGCTTTTACTTGGTAAAATTCCATTATCAATAATAAAAACAAGTACTGTGATAATTTCTACATTGGTAGAACACATAGACATTTTAATATTAGAATATAGGAACATAAACGCAGTTTTTCAAATAAAAAATCAGATTCAAATTACGCGAATCATCTCTTAGAAAATAATCACTCTTTCGACCGACAGTTTGAAATTTTGCATACAGATAATAAATATTGGAAGGTAGATCTTTGGGAAACCTTAGAAATTAACAAACACAAATACTCAGGTAGAATCATCAATGAACAAGTCGATTTAAGCCCTTCACCTCTATTGAATCTCTTCAGGGAGCAATCTATTCCTTAATTTTATTGAATATACCTGTCATAAATAACCACTTAAGAAGAAGCAACCCAATAAGCTTTTAATTACTCAAGAACATTTATATTTATATTCTCATTTATATTTTCTGTACATTCATTCGTCTGAAGAAGCTTCGGTGTAGTGAAACGCGTTACAAATCGCAATTATTAAGTAAAATTCCTTAAAACACAGTACTTGTTTTTTATTATTTACAGAATACTTCGTTCGCTTGACTCCCCATCATTCACAAACAGCGTGGTCAAACTATCGTCGAACATGAAGAATTTCCACGTTACGCATATATCTCAGTGACCTCCGGTTTGTTTTCATGGCGTAGAAAATGTTCGATTATTCCGGTATACCGTTGTTCGCCCAGCCCACTATGCGATAGACTACACAAGTTCAATACCACCTGCAGATCGAATTTGAGAATGTGAATGGGAACAGACGAGCGGACCATAGAAGAATCCCATTTGAATTTTTACAGTCACAGACGGCACGTGGCCTTGGAGGTTCAATACACCCGGCCATCATCGAATCTCGGGGGGGAACAGTGTTCGCGATTTCGGACGCGGATAAATTTCGCGCACACACGATCGGCTTGGACCCGCCCGAACGATATATTTCTGAGTATGTTCGAATGTCGTCTGCGGGGACGGAAGTACGAAATTAATGCCATCGCATTGCGGGCCGTTAACTTCGGCTGCTTTCCTTTTGTCTGGAAAGGAAATGCATGGAATAGTTTTAGTAATGATTTTGGTATGCGCTTATCTGCTGAATTATGAGGTGCATACAAGGTTGAATTCATAAGTCAGGTAAAAATAAGCTTTATCAAACTTGGTATCAAATTTCATTACTATGACATTTGTCATAGTTTTCTTTAAATTAAACAAGATCCATGAAGAAATAATATATGGGCGATGTCAACCCAATTATTGGGTCCACAAAGATTCTAAAACATCTATAGATAATAATCGGCATCACTTGGAAGACTGAACCTGGCCATCGGGGCTCTCTCGGTCAAACAGAGAGGGAATTGTTTTGTTGAGTTTGAATATTGAAGGGTTTTTTGCGATTATACTTCAAAATTGGCGAGCAAGAACAAGGAAGTGATTATGTTTCAGGAGACTCACACGGCGACGGAAGAACATCTCCGCGAAAGAGGAAATATCGCAGGTTATGTACTTTTTGATTACCTCCTTAGTCCTTTTTATGACCTTGCTTGCTATGTAAAATCTTTTCTTAGATTTGTTTAGATATATAAGAGGTATGATTGTTGAATTATTCTTCTGCTGGTTTTCTTTTTCCAATGTTAAGATTCCTGTCCCAAATCCCCTTCCTTTCACCCTTGTCTTCGTTTGGAAATCATGGAATGCAAGAGAGAATGAAGCGGCTAAGCAGAAAAATCTTTGGTATTCTTTATGTACAGACGACACTAACACAACATAAACAGACAAGCTATTGCTAGTGCAATAGCGACAGGGAAACGAGTTTTTTCCTCAGGTTTTTTCACTCGTTTATTGAATCATACGCAAGATAGTAAGGTTCCCCTGTTACATTTCCTGAGCTCACACTTGTGTTTTTTCTGACACACACCAAAATTATAGATATAAGCATTTATTGTAAATACAATTATTCAAATTTTTGTAATCCTCTCTTTTCAAAAGAATATGTCTAGTATAAATACCTCAAGAAAGTCTAGGGAACACTTATGAATATCGATATATCGTATCCAGAACGATCAATATGGATGATTTTTTTCAAGAAATGAACATCTGCATCAATTTCTCATCAAATTATGTAGAGTGCCGCAACAGATTTCAATTTTTTTTATAAAAAACTAAAAATGCAGCAGATGCGACGCTGCTTTATAATTATTTCATGTATTCAGTGTTTGAAATCAGTTAGTTGGCACTTTGTTTCTGTTGTAAGCACAAATAAAAGATTCAAGTTTTGTGATTCGACCATGGAAAGACGACATTTGACTAGAGAAGAGATATTACGAGCCGTTGGCATGCTCCAAGCTGGGAAGTATCCAGGATTCTGGGAAGTAGCCCAAGTGTCATAAACCGTTTATGGTCGCGTTTCAGTGAAACAGGTAGCGTAGAAGAACGCCATACAGTCGTTTCAGAATTGCTACAGTCGCCCAAGACCGATTTTTGGTTTTACAAGCCAGAAGAGATCGTACTACCACAGCATCTCAATTAGCTCAAGAGCTATCTCGAGTTCATAAAGTACAAATTTCCGACCAAACTGTGAGAAATCGACTGCACGAAGGTCAACTCCACTTCAGACGTCCTTTAAGAGTTCCACAACTGACCCATGGAAATCGCGCTGCTGGTTTAGCTTGGTGCCAAGAACACGTAAATTGGGATCAAGAGAGGTGGGCCACAGTTCTCTTCAGTGATGAATCTAGATTTAGTTATTATCCCGATTCGGGAAGAATTCGAATATGGAGGGAACCTGGAAAGCAAAACCGTCTCCAGCATGCTCGAGAAGTTGTTAGACAGGGAGGCGAATCGGTGATGTTTTGGGGAGGTATACGCCTTGGTGGAAGAACTGACCTCGTTTTCATACAGAACAACCTCACGGGAAATTCTTACGCAAATGAGATAGTTTTACCTGTAGTGGTACCGTATCTCCAAACAATGGGTCAAAATCCACTCTTTCAGTAGGATAATGCCATTCCTCATCGTGTAAGAGTTGTCTTGAACGTTCTTGAAGAGAATGATATCGATCTTCTACCGTGGCCATCCTGCTCCCCAGATCTGAATCCCTTCGAGCATGTGTGGGACACCCTAAAAAGAAATCTCCTGCGTCAAAACGTCTTCCATCATGAACAGGAGCTTCGATTAGCAGTTCAGGGGGCTTGGAATGACTTAGACCGAAATGTAATAGACAACTTAATATTGAGCATGCCGCGACGATGCCAAAGTGTCATCAATAACTGAGGTGGAACTTCTGGGTACTGAAAAATATAAGTGCTTCCATATCGTTTCGAAAATATTAGTTCAGGATTTTTCTTTGTGTTTTACCAAATTTCATTTTCAAATTTCAATTTTTTTGTATAATAGGTGCTATGGAAATGTCAAATTTTATTTTGTTTTCTTGAGAATACATTATATACAATACATCCTAACAAAAACCGAAAGATTTCTATAAATTCGAATCATCAAATTCATATTGGTAAGTGTTCCCTTGACTTTTTGAGGTGTTTATCTCGTCGCATCGCTCCTGTGACCATTGCGTTGTTCATATCTTCCTGTGAATCCCTGAAATGCCTTTTTCCTGGAAGTATTGAGGGAACATTTCATTTCATCCTTAGAAATTTTGGGGTCGTAAAAAGTTTTGAAGAGTGCATCGGGATGTTTCTTCAATCAAAAAATTTATCATTTCATCATCGAAGAATAATTCGAAAAGTTGAATAGGCGACAAGTCCCTATATTCTTGAAAACCGGGATCAGGAAACTCTAGATTTTCGCTTCTAAATCGTCATTTGCGTAAGAATTTCCCGTGAGGTTGTTCTGTATGAAAACGAGGTCAGTTCTTCCACCAAGGCGTATACCTCCCCATAACATCACTGATCGGCCTCCCTGTCTAACAACTTCTCGAGCATGCTGGGACGGTTTTGCTTTCCAGGTTCCCGCCATATTCGAATTATTCCAGAATCGGGATAATTACTAAATCTAGATTCATCACTGAAGAGAACTGTCGCCCACCTCTCTTGATCCCAGTTTACGTGTTCTTGGCACCAAGCTAAACGAGCATCGCGATTTCCATGGGTCAGTTGTGGAACTCTTAAAGGACGTCTGGAGTGGAGTTAACCTTCGTGCAGTCGATTTCTCACAGTTTGGTCGGAAATTTGTACATTATGAACTCGTGATGGCTCTTGAGCTAATTGAGATGCTGTGCTGGTTGTACGATCTCTTCTGGTTTGTGAAACCAAAAATCGGTCTTGGGCGACTGTAGTAATCCATATTGATCGTTCTGGATACGATATATCGATATTCAGAAGTGTTCCCTAGACTTTTTTGAGGTGTTTAGATTCATTCAAGCTATGCGCTTTGTACACTGTGCGGATAATTCAAAGCCTGATCCCGATGATAGAATTTGGAAACTCAGACCATATGTGGATGCTCTCAAATCTAAATTCTTACAGCATTACCAACCAAAACAGCATACGAGTTATGACGAGATGCAAGCAATTCATTCATGGAAAGCCGATTCGTTTCGGATACAAAATCGACAGAGAAGGGTACAAATGTGGGCTCTCAACACAACATCAGGGTATCCAGTCAACTGTGAACTGTACTAGGGTAATAATAATCGCAGGTCATTACCATACGAAAATGAGTACGGAAAAGCTGCAGCACCATTTGTGTCAATGTTGGAGGATTTGCGAGGTGTGAAAGAAAGGCGCTATAAGCTCTGTTTTGATAATTTGTTTACTGGTCTCCATCGTCTTCTACACCTAGAAGAAAGAGGTTATAAAGGTACAGTCACTGTTCGCGATAATCGCATTCCAAAGAACTGCCCCATAACTGCCAAAAAAACATTGTCGAAAAGCGAAAGCGGCACATATGAAGGAGATATCGAAAAAGAAACAGGAATCATGTCATGACATGTCATGGCATTTCCCCCATATCGAACGTAAAACGTTACAGTGCTTCACAAAAGAAATTTGTAATGGTTCCACATCCATGTATGATAGACGCATACAATTTGCATATGGGAGGCACAGACCTCATGGATGAAAATTTATCGAGATACAGAATAAGTATTCGCAGAAAAAAATGATGGTGGCCAATTTTTACATGGTTCATTGGCGTCGCGGTGATAAATGCCTGGAAATTACATAAAAAAAGTGGTGGGAGACTATCGCAACTTGATTTTCGAGGGGAAATTAGAACAACGTATCTGCAGAGTTTTGGAACCAAAGCAAAAATATAGAAGTCAAGTATTTCACTGAATAGAATTTCAGATGACGTGCGATATAATAGAACCAACCACTTGGTAATTGACTAATTGTGACCCCGAACAAAAAGAGATGTGTGGGCGAAGGCTGCTCATCAAGTTTCTTGGTTTATTTTTCCTTTAACGTGCTCTATTTCTGCCTTTCGGCTAATGACACGCCGTGGAATTCTGTCACCTCACTAACCCGGGAATTTTGCCGAACCCCTCTCGTATCGAGGGAAGGGATCTTTAATGTCCAACACATCTCTGTTACACAGGACCGACCGCTTTACATCTCCTCCGAAAGATGGACACTCAAGCGATTCCCAGAGTCCGAAAAATTGCACCGCCTGGTGTGGGGATTAAACCCAGGTAACTCTGCGTAGGAGACGAGCATGATATCCCATACGCCACCGAGCCGGCGCTCATCAAGTGTTCGAACCATGTGTTCCAAATGCAATGTAGACATTTGTATTCCTTGTTTTTCGAATTTCATATTCAGTAATTATTTTTTTATAAGAACAAAATATATTCGTTATTCGTTTGTCAACTTTGAAAATAATATAATGTATACGTTGAAGCCTAGCGTTACCATATGGTAACGGCGTTTTTTGCTGAAACTGACAGAAAAAATTGAAAAATTTCAACGAATTACTGTTCTTTGAAACTAATGAGCTACACATTCAACCTCAAAATTAAAAAATCCTAAAAAAAAGAAAACTTCGGCTTTAATGGGTTAAGGTTAGCAAATTCTAGAATTATTATTTTCGCCGAAAAAATTTTAAAGTGCTATTTTAAATTATAAAAATTGGCTATCGAGTTTTTTCACAAGCTAAAATATTTCCGGTAACCTTGACAAAGACGCATCATCGTTAACAATGCGATATTAACTGCTCCGTGCCCGTCTGTAATGGTTACAGAACAAGAAATGTTGCATTTCATAAATGCCGCGTCTATAAATAGTTAACATTTAAATAAATTAAATCCCGTTTTCTAGAAAAAGACCTTGCGGTGTTAACGTGTCGACTGATGAAGTGGTTCAATCGCGGAATGCGAATTTCCGTTCGAATGTTATAATCGGATTTTTCAACTAGTCGTCCAATCGAATCACGTACGTACACGTTATAATCGAATATGCGGATTAAATTTCATCGAATAGATGAATCTAAATGTTTGGAATTTAATTTTTTTTAAGTATTTGTATATTAATCTTCTTTAAAGTAAAGGGTCTTCTATCGGTTTCATTTTAAATTTGCCGCAAATTTTGTAACAAATTCTAACTTTTATACTCTGGTTAAGCCCCGAGAAAAATGAGCAATGAGACTCTAATTGAATATTCGTTACTGAAATCTTGGAAGAAACGTCAAGAAAGTTTTGCTTAGATATTTAATCAATTACATAAATTATGAAAATGATACATAATGTCACAAATACTTCTTTATATGTTAATACAGGCAATGAGACTTATCTTGGTGGTTCTTGATCTTACTGCTGCCTTTGGGGAAAACCTCTATTTCAGCTGTTGAGCTCCACGTACGAGTATCTACCTAGGAATTTCAGTCTAGGACTCTCCCCTACTAATGTCTATCTTGGGCTCCCCACCTAGGAATGTTTGTTTAGGGCTCCTCACCTAGGAATCTCTAGCTACGGGTCTCCACCTAGGACACTCTATCTGGGGCTCCTCACCTAGGACTTTCTATCTGGGGCTCCTCACCTAAGACTTTCTAGCTACGGCTCCTCACTTAGGAATCTCTAGCTACGGGTCTCCACCTAGGACTTTCTATCTAGGGCTCCTCACTTAGGACTTTCTAACTACGTTTTCCACCTAGGAATGTCTGTCTAGGGCTCCTCACCTAGGACCTTTTAGCTACGTCTCCTCACCTGGGAATGTCTAGCTACAGGTCTCCACCTAGGACTTTCTATCTAGGGCTCCTCACCTAGGACTTTCTAGCTACGGCTCCTCACCTAGGAATCTCTAGCTACGGGTCTCCACCTAGGACTTTCTATCTCGGGCTCCTCACCTAGGACTTTCTAGCTACGGGTCTCCACCTAGGAATGTCTGTCTAGGGCTCCTCACTTAGGACTCTCTAGCTACGGCTCCTCACTTAGGAATCTCTAGCTACGGGTCTCCACCTAGGACTTTCTATCTAGGGCTCCTCACTTAGGACTTTCTAACTACGTTTTCCACCTAGGAATATCTGTTTAGGGCTCCTCACCTAGGACCTTTTAGCTACGTCTCCTCACCTGGGAATGTCTAGCTACAGGTCTCCACCTAGGACTTTCTATCTAGGGCTCCTCATCTAGGACTTTCTAGCTACGGCTCCTCACCTAGGAATCTCTAGCTACGGGTCTCCACCTAGGACTTTCTATCTCGGGCTCCTCACCTAGGACTTTCTAGCTACGGGTCTCCACCTAGGAATGTCTGTCTAGGGCTCCTCACTTAGGACTCTCTAGCTACGGCTCCTCACTTAGGAATCTCTAGCTACGGGTCTCCACCTAGGACTTTCTATCTAGGGCTCCTCACTTAGGACTTTCTAACTACGTTTTCCACCTAGGAATATCTGTTTAGGGCTCCTCACCTAGGACCTTTTAGCTACGTCTCCTCACCTGGGAATGTCTAGCTACGGGTCTCCACCTAGGACTTTCTATCTAGGGCTCCTCACCTAGGACTTTCTAGCTACGGCTCCTCACCTAGGAATCTCTAGCTACGGGTCTCCACCTAGAACTTTCTATCCCGGGCTCCTCACCTAGGACTTTCTAGCTACGACTCTCCACCTAGGAATGCCTGTCTAGGTCTCCTCACCTAGGACTTTCTAGCTACGGCTCCTTACCTTGGAATGTCTAGCTACGGGTCTCCACCTAGGACTTTCTATCTGGGGCTCCTCACCTAGGACTTTAATGCTACGGCTCCTCACCTAGGAATGTCTAGCTACGGGTTTCCACCTAAGACTTTCTATCTCGGGCTCCTCACCTAGGACTTTCTAGCTACGGATCCTCACCTAGGAATCTCTAGCTACGGGTCCCCACCTAGGACTTTCTATCTAGGGCTCCTCACTTAAGACTTTCTAACTACACCTAGGAATTTCTGTCTAGGAATCCTCACCTAGGACCTTCTAGCTACGTCTCCTCACCTAGGAATGTCTAGCTACGGGTCTCCACCTAGGACAGAATTTCACCAATTAGACATGTATCACCAAGATATTCTATGCTCTAACGTAACAGCCAACTACACCAGTGAATTTAAAGTAACAAAATAACGTGGATCTAACATTATTTAAAGATGAAAATTAATAGGAAAAGTTACAGAGATTCTAAAAAAAATAAACTCGTGCTAGCTGTTCAGGTAGGTCATAGAATTAAAAGTTAAGTTTTATAAAAAGCGAGGAAGCATAAAAACAACTGTTTACAATTAAAGAGAAGCTGCATAAAAAGCAAGGAAGCATCTATAAAACTATTCACAAAAATTACAGATGCTTGGCAACCATTTTGAAAATTTCATTGTATGAAAATTTCACGAAAATTACTTAAAATGAAGGAAATATTGATTGAATATAAGAGTTTGAGTTACTTTTGTCGATTTCTCTTCAGAAAAATTATTTCAATCGAGTTTATTAATGAGAAATCTATCAAGGTCATTATAAAAAAAATGTAGAAATCAAAGGAATACGATTATGAAATCCATTGTGAGAAAAAGACAAATTCTGTAGAGCAGAATTTGTTTTTTAATAGCTACTATAAGGCATTCAAGCAGTTAATAAAAAAATGCTGTAAGGAAAAATTATGAATCAGATTTTCAAGGTTAAGTGCGGCATTTAGCTAAATGAACTCTTAACTTACCCTATATTTTGATAAAGGTCACTATACAGTTTATAAGATAAATATATGAATATTAATATAATTCAATTATTTTAACTGTAATTTAGGAGGATTTTCAAGTTCAACTAATTCTACTTATCATATGCGGATTCTGCGCATCAGATTGTTAACCAGTGGCGTGACATGTTACAATTTCTGTTTACACAAATCACCATGCAATGACAGTTCTATGCTGACAATGCAAGCTCACACATCATACGATGGAGTACATTGTATTAATGGGCCATCCTCCTTATAATCTCGATTTGGCACCTAACGACTTCTTTTCGTTTGCTCACATCAAGAAAGACCAGCGCGGGCAAAGATTTTCGACAGCAGAAGAGGGTTAGGTTAGATTTTGGGGGTATCTCATTCGGAGTGTGGCCAGAATGTTTCGAAAATTGGCTTGAACGCATGCAAAAGTATCGATCTTCATGGAGAATACTTTGAAACACAGTGAATCTATTTTTTCCCTAAATTGTTTTTTCTGTCAGGAGCAAAATTTAAAAGGCAACCAACGTTGGTAGTAGATAATTTCTGTTGTTCTAAAATCATATCCTCGAATTTATTTTTGAACCAAAATTCCACTCCCTCCTAAAATGAAAATTTTCAATATCAACCCAAACTTGAACTGATATAGGGTGCGCCAAAATTAACAGTGCAGTTGTGATGGGTGACTACATTCGCTGTAGTAAGGATGAAAATCTAATAAGGAACTCATTGTGTCTTTTTTTTATTCGCAACCCTTGAGGGAAGGCGATATCTCTCATGCCACAGTTGTGGCCGACCAAGATGTGTTAATATTTGTGTTCACTCGCTTCTTAAAGAGGGCCAAATTGTTACCGGAAATATGTTCGATATGACTGAATTCCACGCCGCACTAGCCCTGTAAATAAAATAATTTTATGGAGAGAAGTACGTGGTATTGCTCGTTAGACCGTTTGATAAGAGTTTTCCGCGAGTTTGGTTTTTCTTTGAAGCTCTTTCCGGCACCAAGCCTTTCATCATCAACCTGCCGCCTTCGGTTGGTATTGCTCTCTTCTATAAATAAATATTCTTTTGAATATTTCTGCTAACAAAGGACTTAACGGATTGCCCATAAGTTAAGTCCTTTGTTAGCAGAAATATTCATGAATAACTTAGAGAAATTAATTCATAATCATCCACTCAGTAAATATTGTTTATACTGGTATCGCTATGTAGACGATATCATTATTTGCTTCACAGGAACAGATAGACAGTTGAAAATTTTCGAAAATCATATAAATTCTTTACATCCAAAAATTGCATTCACAACCGAAATAGAAAGCAATAATTCGATAAATTTCTTAGACGTAACAATTTCGAATGAAAATGAAAAACATGTTTTCGCAATTTACCATAAGCCGTCACATACAGATATTATAATACATAACTCGTCGTGTCATCCATATCAACATAAAATGTCAGCATTCAATAGTTTTATTCATAGATTGATTAACATCCCGTTATCACCAGAAAATTTCAACAAAGAACTAAATTTGATTAGACAAATAGCCAAAAATAATGGTTACAATCAGAAACTAATAAATAATATTTTAAATAAAATCAAAGTAGAATCGCATTGAATGAAGTTTACCCTGTCGATAAATTGAAACAAAAATTCAACACCTTAACCTACCTTGGCATTACAAGTGAGAAACTGAAATCATTCTTGAGTAGCAATAATTTCAACATAGCTTTCCAAACTAATAATAATTTAGGCAAATATATAAAAATAATAAAACCAAACCAGGTAAAAACAATAAATCAGGTGTTTATCGATTGAATTGCAATGACTGTGATAATTTCTACATTGGTAGAACACATAGAAATTTTAATATTAGAATATCGGAACATAAACGCAGTTTTTCAAATAAAAAATCAGATTCAAATTACGCGAATCATCTCTTAGAAAATAATCATTCTTTCGACCCACAGTTTGAAATTTTGCATACAGATATTATATATTGGAAGGTAGATCTTTGGGAAACTTTAGAAATCAATAAATACAAACACTCAGGTAGACTCATCAATGAACAAGTCGATTTAAGCCCTTCACCTCTATTGAATCTTTTCGGGGAGCAATCTATTCCTTAATTTTATTGGAAATACCTGTCATAAATAACCACTTAAGAAGAAGCAACTCAATAAGCTTTTAATTACTCAGGAACATTTATAGTTATATTCTCATTTATATTTTTCTGCATATTCATTCGTCTGAAGAAGCTACGGTGTAGTGAAACGCGTTACGAATCGCAATTATTAAGTAAAATTCCTTAAAACACAGTACTTGTTTTTTATTATTGATAATGGAATTTTACCAAGTAAAAGCCTCCCAAATTCAAATATTCCTTAATAAGGCATCTAAACTCGCATCATGCATCTTACGATTGCCCCTAAAGTGTGAGCATAGTAAATGTAACAGGTGAACCATATTATGTTGCGTATGATTCAATAAACGAGTGAAAAACCTGGGAAAACTCGTTTCCCTGTCGCTATTGCACTAGCAATAGCTTGTCTGTTCATGTTGTGTTAGTGTCGTGTGTACAAAAAGAGTACCAAAAATGTTTCTGCTTAGCAGCTAGAATAAGAATTTCAGAACGAGAATACTTCTTCTTATTGCCAAAGCTGTAGCTTCGAATCTATTCAGCAGCTCAACATGATCTTGATACCCTTGATAGGATAAACACTGTCTTCTCTACAGACAAGACACTTGTCTTATCACTTTCTTCGAATCACCTACAACAGATTACAAAAGTAAATAGAATGCCAGATGATTGAAGCTTATTCTAACCTGCTTTTTGCAAAAGCTTCACAAAGAAGCATCATTCTGGCCTTACATGCACATTCACACACACTATACAGGGTGTTTTATGTGTACTCTGATTCACTTTAGCAAGTGATACCTTTTTCTTACTTCCTAAAAAAATTCTAATATGAACTTCATCTATCTCAAGAAAAGAAGGTTAAACGAAAAAAAGGCTGATTGATGTTTTCGTTCATGAAGAAAAAATTGGAATCCATATTTCATTTCTCTACTTAGAGCAGACATCTTGGAATGGGAGACTTAAGTAAAAAAGTTATTCCACAAATATTCATCATTTTAGCTTAGAAATCACCGGAGTAGCTCACTGATAGGTGAGTTAATTAGTTAACAACTTATAACAAAGTTGTTCCATAGAAACTTCCCCATAAATGATGATCTTTTTAATCTCACAATTCTTCGTGGTGTGTTCTGGACTTTCTCACGTTTTTGTTGGGATCGAATATTCGGATTCTTTCACGTTTCGAAATTATCTCGTAAACGGACATCGCGTTGCATGTTTCGCCTTAATTTGGCCGTTTTGCACACCTGTTCCTGACCCGCACAACTTAACAGCCGTGCCGAATCGGAAAGGTGAAGAAGTGCACCATGTCAACGTGTCATAGGCGGTATAAGAGATCTCTCGAAACGCTGAAGCGGGCCGTGTGGCGGTGTTGGCCCCGTTTATTCGACATATAGAGCCGCATCCGGTAGCTCGGAGGGTTAAGTTCCGATCAGTATTTAATCGATTCCAAATCGACAATTTCCGACGATTAATAAAATGATGGAAACCAGAGAAATTTCGACTTTATTCGGTATAAACTCGTTTTCACGATTCGAGTTGTCAGATATCAGTTTACTGGCTTTAAATTAAATTATTGACAACGATTGATTTGTATTAATTGTAATAACTGGATATAATTTCTTCTGGAGGTCCAGAAAAAGTCGTTGATATTGTCTAAGACAAAAATCTCTGTTCATTATATTTTCGATTAATGCTATAAAAGACTTAGGGCCTGTTTCTACTCACTGTTCGGCCTTTTAAGATGAATACTCGCTTTCGTGTAGAGCCTTATATCAGCACGTATTTTACTTGGAGAAGGGATTCAGAGTTAAAGAATCCCCTTTTATACGGTACAAGAGTACCAACAAAACACAGGGTGTTTCCGCCACAAATAATATTCTCAAACTAATACGTTTTTGGAATTATTAATATATCTTAACCCGCAACTACTTACTATTTATGACTTTTCTACTCGGCAAGAATAATTACCCCAGTCTGCCTCAGCTGTGAGTGGAGGTGAGTTTAACAAAAGAGAATCACAAATAACTGAATAAAAAGGGAGCCACTAGATTGATCGCTAACTCAAACTAGAAAGTTATTACCAGCGATATAAAAAGAAGAATCGAGGACGCAACAGTTCGAGATGAAACTCTTGAGCTAAACGAATTTAGCTGTCTTTAATAGTTCCCTATTTTCCATAAAATAAAAAGAAACAAATGGAATCATGTAAAACAAGGAAAAAAATAAATACTCTACCACACTCCACGATGTTATCTCTTAACAACGAAGTTCCAACACTGGAACAACAACTGTATTAATCCTGCCACCACACGGTGACCTCCAACAAGGGTTCTGTCTCCCAAAAAGGGTTTGTTCGAAGACAAGGAGTCATTCGTAGCCCTGAGTACAAACAGATCTTCTAAATGCTTTCATCTTCAGGGTAAAAGAAAGTGCAACAACTTACAAGCTCAGTCCACGGGGTTTTTCCTTTTTCTCTTCGAAATATATTCCCTTATGTTCCACTTACGGGTTACGAACTTCATTCAACAAACTCCCCGTGTTTGTAATGCACGAACTTAATTTTTTTTAGAGCTATCCAGTCTCGATTCCACAAAGGAAATTCCCAAATCGTGAATAGTAAAAGTGAAGAAAGGCCGTCAAAAGAACGAACTTCCCACCAATCCTCTGCGAGGATATAGTAGCTCTTTGCTACACTTAATCTTAAGAAATCTTCCAACTCATTCTTTAATACCTTTAATACGACCTTTCCAAATCAACTTCAACCGGTTTAGATTGGCGTCGAGAAGAATTACAACTTTCGCCCAGCTTGTGCTTGGCTAAATAACCTACAGATGAGACCATCGCTAGTAGAACACAGAACTACATCAGGTAACCTAACTTTTTGAACTAAGAATTTGACGTCAAAAACACAGAAGTAACGGGAGTATTTTTGACAGAAGCGCTCCCTAGGTTGTCGACGCCGGTCGCTAGCTGCTTAGAGTGAGGAAGGATGGTTTACAAAGTAGAGGAAAGGAAAAGACAAGAACAAAAAGTATTATTAGAGGGGTCACGTTTGATAGTAAGTTTCCTGTGGAATAGTGCGCTTAAAACGAATATGCTTCTCTCATCAGATTTTGGGGGACTACGTCCGTCCGCCAGAGTGCCGTTGTTAGTTTTATTACCATCATGGGCCCTCCAGGCCAAATCTCCTCGGAGATTCGACTATGAACGAGTTACTGCCGTCAGAAGAATAAACTTCCGAAAGTTCGATTACTATCGGAATTGTTCGGCTCTTCTGTTCCCCAGTCCTCTGCGACGATATAGTAGCGTTTTTCTGCACCTACTCTCAAGCACTCTCAAAACCTATCATTCAATACCCTTTAACTCATTCAGGTTGACGTGGAGAACACTTACAACTTGTTCAGCTTGCGTTTAGGTAAATAACCTACGGCTGAGACCATCACACGTAGAACACAGAACTACATCACGCTCATTCGTGAATAACCCAGGTAACTTAACTTTTTGAACTAGGGATGTGACGACGAAAACAAAAATGTTTGTTACTGAGAATAAATAATTGAGATATTTTCGACAGAAGCGCTTCCCAGATCCCCGATAGCTGCATAGAGTGAGGAAGAATGGACTATAAACGAAAAGACGAGAAAAAAAGGTGTTTTTAGAGAGGTCAGATTTGATAGTGAGCGACCTGTGGAATAGTGTCTTGAACGAACAGTATGACAGGCCATGTATTACCAGCAGGAAAGCAAAAAAGAAATAGAAACTTCAGACCGTCCAACGACCAACAGGGATTGGCCAACGAGAACAACTATCTTCAATACTCTACGGGCAACACAGGTTTGCCGGTACGGTGGCACCAAGTTATGCTTGGCAGTTCAAGTCCACAAGAATATAAAACGTATTTCAGCTTTAGCTCTCCCAATATAGAATAGGATCAACGGTTTTAACCAAATCATTAAATTGTATTTCGAGTTTATTCACCATATACCATTCTTATTAGAGAACCGATACTTGTATATTACCAACTTATTCTATAGTCTTTGATGCTTATATCAATAAACAAATGATATCCAACGCCCCCTAGCGATGACAGATATAGATAAATAAATGGTTCAAGGGAACGCACTATTTTCCTAGTTGATCGTCATAGCTTACGATAAATAAACAAAAAAGAATAATATAGGATGAAACTGTCATCATACAAATCGTTTCGTCGATGCGATCCTCATGACTGAAGAAACACATTCCTGAAGAATCCGGTGCCGTGAAAGAATGTGCCTCAATGCCGCGCTGAAGAATCGCATACTCGGATCTAGGTTAGTCGAGGTCACTTACTCCAGTGGCCACAGAGCTAGTTACCTATGCGAACTCTTCATACCACGATCGCTCGCGTTTATGGGTGCTCGAGCTCTTCTTCGACCTGTTGAAATGTTGTCGACGCAATTCGGAACAATGTAAAATCGAGTCGAGTATCATTCTCAAATTTCGGGGAGTACACTTGATTGTCACTATACGTGAGATTAGCCACAGCAGTTTTATGGGATTCTGTGATCCACTTGCAAGATTCGAGCCGGGTCATAGATTTCCATAGAATTATGTATTGTGACAGTTGATTTGTCGGTGATTCTTCATTCTATTATTTATGGAAATATATCAATTTTTATTTTAACCGGAAGAAATTTGACTTGATAAATTGATTCGCATAAATTCACTGTTCAATTTAATTTTTCAACTCTTGCAGTTTGACAGTTCGTTATTGATACAAAATTAAGCATCTCGTACAGAAATTTTGTCATTAGGTCCAAAAAATATTGAGATTTTCAGCAGCGACATTTGATTAATAGTCGCCTCTATGTCTCGGTATACAAACCATAAAAGTAATTGATGGAAATAAAATTTATAACTGTGTCGTGTGAAATTCCCCAGTTACCCAGTTTCGTGGACATTTTAGGTTTGAATATCCGGAAAGGCAATCGCACCGTTAACTATTTTTCTATTTTGACAATTGTGGTAGTTGAAATGTATTTGATAATACAAAGAAAACACAAAAAAAAACCATATGTAGCACGTGTTAATATCTTTAATATGTATTCGTTTATCTCATGGTGCATCTACAAATTGTCCAAGAATTTTAATTTATGCAAATGTTTAAACTCTGACTAATTAAGCAACAGACAGGACGTAAAATATTCCAAACAGTAAACAAATTAAAGAGTCAATGAACTTGGTACCATATTTTATGATAGCGTTTCACACACCTCATAATTGTATTTTATGGAATATTTTGATGGTTATTACCGTCTTGTTGAAAAAGGTGCCTCGGCCTTCTTTCCTATTAAAAAAATATCAGAGATGGAACGATACCTTCAATCCTAGTATAACAACAATCGCGACAACTTTGATCTACTGTGTACTGCCTTATTAAACTCTTTCAGAAAACTGAAATTGAGAGATCAACTGTCGGGCCAATTGGCTCAGGGATTGGCCCAAAGTATTCACAATTATTCTCAGTAAACGACATAAATCAATGTATAGAAATTGGAGTTACATACTGTCAAAAAAGTGTCGAGAATTGATTATTTGAAAATTCTGCTTAAAACGATTCTGTTGTTGACACAACTGTCATCTATACTGAACGCGGATCTGTCATTTACTTTGTTTACAGTGTGCTCGATTTTGTCAGTTCTCACAAGGATGTTTCACAGTGGATAAAAATGTAGAACAAAGAATTTGTCTCAAATTTTGTATTGCAAATGGAATTTTGTGTGCGGAATCGCTGAAAATGGCCGCTCTTGTCGGCCATCAAATTCTTCAACTGTAGTTGACGTCTATAAAGTGAAATGGTAATTGAAAATCGTCATTTAAGTATGAAAGAGATAGGCAATGAACTTTCTGTGTCTCACGAATCGATTCGTGCCATTTTAAACGATTGTTTGCCACAAATATTCAATAACTCCTTAATTTATCTCATTTATTGAGCCTTATTTTCCTCACTTATAATATCTACAACTCAAGAAATAAATAAACTGTTATATCACCTGCAAACTACGAACAACACCTCATTCCAGTTGAGTTCTTTGAGTCAAAATTATACCAGGCTATATTCATGTCCATTCTCATAGTTATTTTCCTTAGGCGTCGTTAATATTATTATGAATAACCCAGACGATCTTCTGAATGAAAATTGTTTCTGTGATACTTTCGTGGAAATTGACTGCAATATCGTGAAGAGACTCGATTTCGTCATGCTGTTTTGAAACCTACCTCCGGGAGGCTGTTGTCAGTAATAAAGGGGTGAGAGCTTTCAAATTCTCTTTCAAATTCATAGTTTTAAAAATCTTCTAGGATTTTCCTAGTTTATTTACACTAGCTTCTGACAGATCTTCTGGGGGTTAGATAGATCTTGGTTTTCTCTATGAACAGTCTGAGAGGAGTATTACAGTAGCCAGCTTTATGTTCAACCACGGTGTTTTGTCGTACTGGGGGATGACAGTATCTACCATCAGTACTATATGCGGAAGATAAATACAGTGCGTACACCATGTCTAGAGGATCTTTTGCTGATGTTCATATGGGAGGTGATGATTGCATCGAGGTATTTGAGAATATAACTCTTAATAAACTATCAAATATTATAACACAGATGAAGAACAAAGCATCAGGTAATGAATTGTTATCAGTTGCTCTGCTTAAGTCATTGTTTCCTGTGATTGGTTATCCTTTGCCCAATTTTGTCAACTCCTGTTTAAGAACTGCTGAATTGCCAACTGATTTGAAATGCAGTATAATAGTACCTATACCTAAAGTGAATGCTCGGAAAGGTCCAGTGGATTTCAGGCCGATCAACCTACTTCCGGTTTTGGAAATAATAGTTTATGAACATCTCATGAAGTTCATTGAGAAAATGATATTTTATTTCCGTTTCAGTCTGGATTCAGAAAGAATCACTCGTGTGAGTCTGCATGCCAGCTACTAAATGGAAGAGAGAGATCGATAAGGGAAATATTATTCTTGGCGTTTTTGTTGACTTGAAGAGAGCGTTTGAGACCGTTGACCGTGAAAGATTGCTGGTAAAATGTGAGAGGCTGGGCATCAGAGGGACAGTACTGAAGTGGTTAAAGCGATATCTTGCAAATAGGCGTCAAAAGACAAGGGTCATGGGAGTGTTATCACAGTGCGCAGAGGTTGGTTGTGGTGTGCCACAAGGAAGTGTGTTGGGGCCGCTGCTGTTCATTTTGTATGTGAACGATTTGAATTTGTACTTGGGTGATTGCTTTCTCAGTTTGTTTGCTGATGATGCGCCATAATTTAGCTATATTTCTACCTGAAGCCTGGAGCTACATATTCCTACTTGCATAGTATCACGAAGATCTCCATTTCTACTTGAAGCTTACATTGGAGCTTGAAATAAACCTACAGTCTACAACCTGCAATCTCCAAGTACTAGGTTGTTCAATAAGTTTTGTCGTTCGATAAAAAAACACAAAGTTATGGTTCAAAATACACTTTATTATTCAGTATAATCTCCCTGAACACTAATACACTTGCTCCAACGATCCTCCAATCTGTGGATCCCATCCCTGAAGTGACAATCCGGAAGGTCTGCAAAATACGCTTCAATAGCCGTTATGACCTCTTCATTTGATGAAAAACGCTTGCCACGCATAAAATTTTTGAGATCTGGAAACAAAAGGAAGTCGCCGGGGGCCAAATCTGGTGAATACGGTGGATACTCCAACAATTCGAACTTTAATTCATGGATTTTAGCCATTGTCAAAATGCTCTTTTGACACGGTATATTGTCCTGATGAAAAATGATTTTTTTTCTTCTGCAAACCGGGTGTTTTTTCACGAATTTTTTCCTTCAACTGGTCCAAAAGGTTGCAATAATATTCAGAATTAATTGTTTTACCAGTTTGGAGTAATCCACAAACAAAATTCCTTTCGCATCCCAAAAAACTGATGCCATAACCTTCTTGGCCGATTTCTGACACGAACTCGTTTCGAAGCCGAACAACCAAGTTCACACCACTCTTTAGCCTCTTGTTTTGATATGATCATGATGATCCACGCAAGTCTCATCCATAGTGATGAATCTACGCACAAAATCCATTTTATCATTTTTTAAAACGCTCCAAATGTTGCTGAGAAAGTCGCATTCGAATGTGTTTTTGTTCCATTGTTAGCGAATGCGGTACCCATTGTGCACACAGCTTTCTAAAACCCTAAATTTCACTCAAAATAAGGTTCACACTGCCTAATGAGATGTTTAAAGCCTCCACTAAATCCCTCGATGGTCTTTCAAAACCATATCCTGTATTTTGGCTATGATTTTTGGTGTTGATGCGCTTTTTGGACGTCCTCCACGTGGATCGTCTTCAAGGCTTGTACGACCACGTTTAAATTCAGCAACCCCTCTTTCTACTGTTCGAATTGTAGGTGAACAATCATTAAACACTCTTAACATTCGTTCGTGAATTTCTTTTGGTGCTACACCTTCCAAAAATAAGAATTTTATCACTCCACGATATTCAATTTTTTCTATTGTACAAAAATACTGTGACACGATGACGCTAAATCTCTTGTAAACAAAGATTGAATTGACAGATTGAAATGAACCTTTACGTACGTTCATATGAAGAGTGTACCAACAAAACAAAAACAAATTTCGACTAGTAGCAACCCTCTCTCTTATCGAACGACAAAACTTGTTGAACAATCCTTGAAACCTTATTAAGTATACGTTCAACTTCTTGGTCTCCATCTCATGTTAATCGTTCATGAGTCAACGTTACTTGAGAAAGCACCCTCTTCACTCTTCTTTATTCACCTTTGGTTAGGAGGGTCTCAAAAGGCTATCATTCTAAAACTCGACAAATTCGATCGAACAACCACAGTATTTACCTGATATGGCTCCGGCCGATTTTTTTTTCCAGAACTTAAATTACCGAGGTACTCATTTTGAATCGATAGAAGATATTGAAAAGAATTTGCGGCGAGAATTGAAGTCGATTTTGGAAAAAGCGTTTGAAAAATGTTTTGATGATCGGATAAGCGAGAATTTATCATTTCGGAAGGGGCCTACTTTGAAGGTGATCCAGTAAATTTGGATGAAAAATTAATATTTTGTGTTCATTGACCAATTCCCGGTACTTTCTCATCAGAATGTGTTTCCAACTATGTTAAAACGGTTCATATTAAACGTTCTAACATAAAATCAATTTTAACGGAATTTTCATTTCGCTGCCCTTCGAGCGTTCACATATGCTCGGAGCTGCTCCGGAAATCCTCATTAAAAATGTCATTTAACCGTAACCATAGAAAAAAGAATTGAGTATCATAAAATGGATGCAAAACGTATTCTATGTATGAATTAATGAGTAATGGGAATAAGTAGGCCCTGGTGGAGGATTATGGAACTAATTCTCCTATAAATGCGTTATCGCTTAGTACTTGTCAAGTTTTGATTAATCAGTTAAGGCCAACAATACTTTGCTTGTTAATTTAGATATGATCGCAAAGTTATAGAGAAATTTTAATATCTGCTGTGAATTCATGGAATTCAAACATACGATGCTTAGCGTTCTAGGCATAATCAACCACAATACTCTATGACTGACGACAAACACAATCGCAAATTTCTGTGAATCTGCAATTACATTTTTCTGTGAAATTTCAGTATAAACAATCTTTCGACTATACGTTGAAAAACGAGCAGGCGTTTCGAATATTATAGAATCGGTGAATATTTCGAAACGATAATGATTTATCAGGCGGTTGGTGTGAGTCATGTTTCAGAAATTCTCTCGGGGCGTGAACGTCATCTGATACTTACTGTACTTGTGATTTTGTAATTAAAAGAAAATTAGGACCGATGTCAAAATAATGATATATTGGGGGAGGTTAAATGTTCGATATTGATAACGTAATAAAGACATTTTGGAATTGTGGGTTCTGTATAAGAATGTCCGTTACTTCGATATACACTACTGGACAAAAATAGGGAGTATTACTGAAATCATCGTTATATTGGTACTCACTTTGAGAGTATTGTTGATTGATTTATATTGTAGAAATCCTTTTAAATTGATAAATGGTACAATAAGTTGAATCAAATTTTCACTATTTATTGTGTAGGTACACGAATATTCATTTATTAATGCTTCCAGTATTTTGAGAGCGGCAGTCTTCATAATATGAGCAATAAAATATTCCACTAAGAGTTCGGACCTGTATTATGAGTCGAAGACCATTCACAGATAAAACAGGAAAACTGAGATCTCAAATGATGCTACATTGGAATAGAATTAAAATATATTCATATACGGGTTTCAAACACGTAAAAACGAGAACATTTTTTTTCAGCAAAATCAAAAGTTTATTTCAAGGCCATTTCAATGGTGCCAAAAGATTTTATTACACAGTTTGTGCACACTGTGCGGTTCGAGCACCATTTAACAAATCATTGAAAAACATTATACAGGGTGTTGTATCGCTCCAAACACAATTTTGTACATTTATTCAGTCCGGTCCTGAAATTTTCGAAATTTATGTCCCGCTTTGGATAGATCCTGCAAAGGTGATCCTGTGTGACGAATTTCTTGGTATTCGGTGTAACAGTTGCGGAGTCGTGAATATTAAACGAAATTCAGAAAACAGCCTGTATATCTGAAACGAAGCTCCTCAGGTGGTTAATTTCTTCCCTCAAGCCATTTAAAACCTTATGTGATACACCCTGTATACTGTATTGACTTTTCCAACAGTGTCATCATTACATCGGCACCACCGTCCCGAATAGAACGTTAATTTCTGATAACTTGGAATTCTCACTAACAAAAGCCGAAATTGTGTGCGATTATTCACAATCTTCGCAAATTGGTCTTGTAATGCAGATAAGGCGCAATTACGTACTGCGCTCGTCTAATCGCAATATTCATAATGAATTCCTGTTTCAACTGTGAATCATAAATCTCTCCGGTTTTTGTTAGAGCGTAACACCAACTAGTCGTTGTGATACTGGGCCGGACTGACTTTGTTTTCGAGAACGATGAGAACCTCGAAAGAACTACGGAATAAAAGAATATTTAATTTAGAACAACCTGGCAATATTGAATCTAGAGTTTACCTACTTTATGATGATAATAAGAAACTAAACTATGTTTTATACTATCGCAGGAGTTTATTGAAATTCAGAATTGTATTGATCTAAAGCTGAATTACATGCATACATAAACAGGAGATAGAGAATTAATAAGGGTGCAAACAAGAGATAATAAACGAATTGTTAAAACAAGTATTATTTAGATAGATAGATTTAAATTTTATTAGTTCAGCACGGTACACACAGACACAGTGAACATGTCAAATTACACTCATTGCATTGTTGTTTGTTTGTTATTCCTTTAACGTGCTCTATTTCCGCCTTTCGGCCAATGACACGCCGGGGAATTCTCTCATCTCACTAACCCGGGAATTTTGCCGAACTCCTCTCGTGTCGAGGGAAGGGATCTTTAATGTCCAACACATCGCTGTTAGACAGGACCGACGGTTTTACATCTCCTCCGAAAAATGGATGGTAGGATCCGAAATATCGCACCGACTTTGTGGGGATTGAACCCAGGTAACTCTGCGCAGGAGACAAGCATCATATCTCCTAGTTGCATTATTAGTTAAGAATAGCAGAACAGGGAAGCATCTCAATATAAAAACAAAACATTGAAATATTGTACAAAACAAAATACGAAAATGATTTCTTCACAAAATCATCGTCGAAAAAATCCTGGACATCATAGTATGCTCTTTCAAGCAGGTAGTTCTTCAGTCTTCGTTTGAATACCATAATTGGCAAGGATCGTGTCTCTAAGGGTATTCTGTTACAGAGTTGAATCGAGATAAATATTACGTTTTTTTGCAAATAGGTATAGTTGTGTCTGAAAGTTATAAGGTTGTCTCTGTGTCCTGTGGGATAATTATGTTCTGTACCACAAGTATGAAATGAATTAATATTCTTTTTTACATATAAGCAACATTCTAAAATAAAAAGGCTCGCCTTTTTGAGGGTTACTTGAATTAGAGAAAGCAGATTGTTAGTTTGAACGGAGAAATGAGTGATGAAAAAATGATTAAATTTGGTGTACCACAGGGCAGCGTGATAGGCCCAGTACTTTTAGTTTTGCAGACGATTCAATAGTTGAGGTGATAGTTGGAATGAAACAAAGGAAAAGGCTGAAGAGGATATGAGAGTTATAGAAAGATGGATGAATGCAAACCTGCTTACAATCAATTTAAGACTAAATTCTTACCTTTTTTTATGCTACATATTTCTGAAAAAAGGAAAGTAGGCCAAGCTGTCACCTATAAGTGTTTGGGAATTATTTTTGATAGCCAACTACATATTTGTACCATAGTTGCCACTCTTCGCGGTGTGCTGTACAGATTCAAAAACCTCAAAAATGTTCTCTATCAAAAAGCTTTGATGAAGATTTACTACGGACTTGTACACTCTAGATTATGCTATGATATTCTAAACTGGGGAGCTGCAAGGGCTGAGCATATAGCTTGCATCGAGGTTCTACAAAAAAAGTTTTCAAAAATAATCTTCAACAAGGAAAATACTTACCCGACTTCACGTCTGTTTGATGAAGCTTGGATCTTGGATATTCATCAAATGTTTACATTCTCATGTATATAATAAATATATAATATCATTATGAGACACCTCGTGCAGATAAATCCATTGGCCAATTAAATTTTTCTTTCTTGGGGCCTAGACTGTTCAATGCTTTAATATTGATTTGAGCTGATTATCCTTTTTTATGGTAGGGATAAAATTCATGACATCATAGAGTTGAGAAATTAATATATTTTTTGTTGAATCTGAGTTTTGTTTTCACTCTTTATTGTGTTTAGCGGATCAGTGTTGGTGTGTTGAGCTTACTTAAGGAAAGATCAGATAAGTACACTGCAGACATTCATATGACTGCAGTTTTATGTTTATTTTCTGAGTTTATTGTAAATAACCTGGCTTTCACAACTCAAAATTGACTTATGCACAATCTCAGCTGTTAGCTGGATATAATTTACCTTTCCCAGATTCAGCAATCAAAGGGAATAGGCTCGATTACGATGTACTTGACATAAATTTCCTAACTTTCCTACATGTATTAAGAATTACAGCTTTTTGCATTTCTATATAGGTATTCTTATGCAATTCTAATTTCTTGAGGCTATCATGCAAAGTTTTGGGTATTAACCCAGTCGAGGATACGATGATTTATTTTATCGAGGTGCTAAATCTGCTTGATCTCAATAGCAAGGTCTGTGTATTTGGACTTTTTCTCCTGGAACTTGTTCAGCACGTTGTTATTATTCGGTATGACGACATCCACCAGCATTGCTGTTCTGGCTCTCTTGTCATACACCACTATGTCCGGCCTATTATTCATCACCATTCTGTCAGTGATAACAGGCCTATCGTAGTATAATCTGATAGTCATTTTCCAATACGGGCGCCGGTTGATACTTGTAATAGGGCTGGAAGGTATTCAGAAGTCCGTACTTGTGTGCAAGTTTCTGATGGATAATGTTGCCCCATTGATTATGCCTGTGAAGATAATCCGTATTGACCAGTTATTATTATTTATTATCGTGGACTTATGCACTATCTCAGCTGTTAGCTGGATATAATTTACCTTTTCCAGATTCAGCAATCAAAGGGAATAGGCTCATATATAGGTATTCTTATGCAATTCAAATTTCTTAAGGCTATCATGCAGTTTTGGGAATTAACCATTATTATTTGTAAGTATTCTCCCAGAAACCCTTCTCCCTCATGCTTAATCCATACAGGTTTCTGATGCAATCGCTCACGATTGAGTTCCCCAAAAATAACACCATATCTGAGCTAAGATTCCACATTTGCACGGTAAGATAATAGTGCTGCCTTTTTATTTACTACCTTTGCTAGAATCTTCAACGTATAACATGCTCTGCTTATGTTTCCAATAACATATTCAACCGGGCATGTCCAGTCCAGTGTCGAATCAATCCTTACTCCCAAGAAAGTAACTGTGTCTTCAGTTTTTAGTATCTCATCTATATTATATTCAATGCTGAGCTGTTCAGAAGCTCCAAAACAAATTATCTGAGTTTTCGCTGTGTTCGGTTTGAGATGGTTTTGGGTGAAGTAATTTTCTATTGCGTAAAGAGCATCGACAGTTTTTTCCTTGAGGGCTTCGATACTGTGCTCAGACAACACAAGTGAGGTATCATCAGCATATTGTTGAATGTTATCCTGGAGTTCTTCAGGCAGATCATTAGTATAAAGTATGTACAGTAGAGGCCCCAGTATGGAACCCTGAGGTACCCCCTACACATCCTAGCATTCTCTGATTCAATTACTTCACCTTCAATATCTGTTCGGCCACATACTGTTTGCGGTCAGAGGGGTATGATCTAATAATTCCCAGAGCCACCCCACGGAAACCGCATCTTTCCAGTTTCTTTAAGAGCCTTTTGGTTGGCACTTTCGAATCCAAAAACATAGAAAGTGTACATTTTCCATCATTCAAAGAGGTAACTATCTTATTTATTGCCGAGTATATTGCATCGACTGTGGATCTGTGTTTATTAAATCCACACTGAGAAGTTCTCAACAGAGCAAAAGTATCCAAGTAGTTAACAATTCTCATATATTTCACTTATGTTTGGTAATATAGCTATTGGTGACTGGGGAGGCTCGTGGGACCTCCTTTTGTTTTAAATATAGGGAGGAACTCCAGTACTGAAAGTAAGATTTACCAAGTGAGATAATGGCATTGCAATGTTGTGCGCTATGTGCTTCAGTAGTTTTATAGGTATCTCGTTCCTTCCAACATAGTTAGTTACACCTCACGCTCATCTGTGGGTTCCACAAATATGCTGGCTGGGAATCTTTCAGGTATGTCATTTTTTTCAGCTTAGATATCATCAGCTACGGACGCAGCGAAGAAGTTGTTGAAATCGTTTACTAATAGTTTTTATTCTTTGTTTTTGAAATTTTCAAATAGGTTGTGATCAATAGTAGTCCTTACCTGAATACTTATTCATGAGCTTCCAAGTGGCTTTATTTGAATTCTTTGCCTCTAATATATATTCTAGATTGTTTTGCTGCAGTGATGACTTTTTTCAGGACATAGCAATACTTTTTATAATAATCCTCAGATACAAAACCCATTATTTTGTCTTCATACAGTTTGCGTTTAGTTGTACAAGACACTCTGATTCCTGCAGTTATCCAGCTCCTTTGTCCAACTTTCGGGGGGAGCTTTTTCATTGGAAATACAATATTCAGCAGACTGAAAGCCCTTAGACCACCATTATTATCATTGACAAATATGTTGTCTATAAGCGACTTTGATACTTGCGTTATTCTGGTTGGTTGGTGGATTGTGTCATTTTCGATACAATTCTAAATGAAAGTAGATGCGTTGGTTCTCTGGGTATTGTAATCTGATTGATGCTCTTTGTATCTGACCGACCAGTCTGACCTATGCAGGGTGGTCAACTTTTTTTGGTGTCATGTCTTTGAGGTTCGATAAAGAATCGAAAATGAACAAACGTACGTCTGAAAACGATTCGTTTCCGATATACGGGGTGACAAGTTCGAATTTTGAAAACGGAAAAAGATTATAGCTGCGAAACCGTAGGTAGTTAAAAGTCAAAATTTGGCACATCGGCTACTAATAATCATTCTTGAAGAATAAGCCAGTGGCGTCACACGTTGTTTATCTACCCCTTTTTTCGGTTTAACTTCTACGCCTCTGCATTTTTCACAAATTCGATTTCAGATCGACCTTCTATTTCAAAAAAAAGCATCAAAGAAGTGGAGATTCGCTTCTTTCAAGAGAATCATTTTGTTTTGAACGAGGTCAATACATTTCGGTTGCGAATATTTCTTCGCTTTTATTGTTGCGAAAATGGTCTTCAGAAAACGTTATTTTATGAGGATCTCCATCATAACTAACCCCTGCAACGCTTCTTAGTCGAGATACAGACAGTATTTTCGATTCGAATTTCTCTACATTTTATGTCAATAACTTCTGCAATTTTTTCGGATATTGACTCCGGATTCGAAACAGAGATCACTCTAGTTAAATACTTTGTTTTTCATGGAAAATTATTGTGAATATTTTCAGGATGGTTATTCACCTCGAGTTATCAATCTGATCTTTTTACATCGTAGTATGTTTATGCCCGCTTCCACCATTGTGTTCGACTTAAGACACTGTTTCGGAACAATAATAATGTACCCATCTCACAAGGCTATCATTGTGAATAAGTGAATGTATATTTTAATTAGCTTCTGCAGCTACAGTACAATAACAAATAATTATGTAGTTCACAAAAAATGATACAAATGTATAACCCATCGTAACCTATTCGCAGGGAGCACGACGAAAGCGACATCTGATGGTAGCGTAAAATCATGCTCGGCAATGGTATGACATGTGAAAGATCCGTATAAATAACAGTGAATTGTTTCAAAAAATGAATTTAAAAATAAATATGTGTTATAAAATCTGTGATCGTGTTTTTAAATTGAAAAAACTCATTACGATGGAAAAAGTGTGTATAAAAAATTAAGGAAAAAAATTCTTTGAAAACAAGCTTTTATTTAAATGCCTAAAAGAAAAAAAAATAAACTTTTGCACTAAAACTTTTACCGTTAATTCATAACGTCATTTCAAATTCAACACATTTGACACAATTTATATGTTATAATATAAAAGCTTGTCGCGATATATAAGTACTCGTATTTACTTTATCAGTTTGAAATATTAACAGGTAGGCATAACATATAAATTGTGTCAAATGTGTTAAATTTGAAATGACGTTATAAGTTAACAGTTTAGTTTAGTTTAGTGTGAAAGTTAATTTTTTTTCTATTTAGCGCATTTAAATAAAAGGTTGTATTTAAAGAATTTTTTTTAAACTTAATTTCATTTTTTAGTTATTCTTGGCAATCTTTCATTTGGTACCCATATTGTAGGAACGAATAAAAGAAAATTATCCGCCATTTCGTTTTGCATTAAGAATAATTGGTCCACCGCCTTGTTGGATTTAGAATGACGTCACATAGTTAATCATGCATTGTCATCCAAACTCAACGTGTATACAAAATTTCAGCTCAGTTGGTTGAGATCAAGTGCCTTAAAATTGAGTTGTAAGATTTCACCCGAACATACAAACATACATACATTGCAAGTTAAATAAAAGCTTGTAAATATGTTTATAAATAACACTAAAAAGAGTTTAAAGAATCCCATGGGGTTAACCTGTGAAATGTAAACAAATTTAATACATGACAACTGCAATAATGAAAATTACAAAAGTGTTGATTGTTAATATGATTTTCAGAAATAAAATGAAAATTAATGGCAATGTAATTGCGAATCGTAATTTGAACATACATTACCCTAGTTGCATTGTTACTGAATAATGTTACACACTACTTTGTTTTTCCTTTTAACATCATTTATCCATTTATTTCTTCCATCCATTTATTTCCATTGGCCACTGGAAATGTGTAAAATTACATTTACTGTTTCTAGCTGTATTTTTGCAATCAACAACACAACAACTATTATGGATCATTTTTATTTAATGTTAACGTGTTTATTTATGATAAAAGCATGATTTAACGATAATTTGACCACATCGAGCGCTGTGATCGATTCAGCTGTCCCCACTATATACTCCGCTCCCTGCCAATACCACCCTATAAACTAATCAACTAAATAGAACTCTCTGAGTCTTGACTTAAATGTCCTTAAAGAAGAAGTCCTTACAAGCAAAGGCAATCCATTGAAATTTTTGCAAGCCATGGTTGAACAGAGTCTTAAATTTATCGATATTATAATCCTCCAAATACCATCGAACAAGCACCGTATCCATCTGATATGGCTCTGGACGACTTTTATCTTTTTCCTAAACTCAAATTACCTCCTCGAAGTATCCATTTTGAATCGATAAAAGACAAAAAGTTAATTTGCGGCGAGAACTAGTCTATTCCGGAAAAAGCATTTGAAAAATGTTTTGATGTTTGGCGTAAATGTATTTTTTCGGAAGGGCCTGCTTTAAAGGTAATACAATAAATTTAGATGAAAAATAAATATTTTAACCTATTTCAATAGAATGTATACTTATGGAAACTTTTCGTCATAAAACGTCTTGAGGAATTACCTCGTGAAACCTTTCGCACGTATTTATTTACACCCTGTATAAATATCAACCAATTGTTGAATAAATTGCAGACAAATTAAAATTTGGACATTTTTGTAAAAACAATTTCAATCCTACCCTGTCCTTCTTTGTCCTCATTGAATCCTTATCGGTTCAAAGTCTCGACGGGGCCACCCCGTCCCAGTGATTTGTATTTCTTGGAACCGTATCAATCAGACTTTGTTTACTACCAGATATTTAGTACTAATCACTCGGAAAATGACTACCTCCAGCATTATAACCTTAAATATTTCAATGCAATAATGACAGTGACTTCATTACTTCAGTATTCTTGTGTCAGTGAGCGTTAGTTGTGCCATAAATTGTTCCTGATATTGTTGAACTTTGATTCGTTGTTGAATTGTGCTTTTTCGTTCTCGATATGTCTGATCATGAGGTTACCATGTTGTTAAGTTGGTTAGAAGAAGGAAAGGTAATTTTTTCATCAATTTTTATTAATACCGTTATCTTAAATTATTTTAATGTCATTCTTTCTCCCATTTGCAAACTCTCGATCTCTTCCTCTTGGCGTACCAATTATATTGCCTTCGTTTTGTATCATCAAAAATGTATAAATGCATTTCGGTAAAAACTTGCATCCTCCACTTTTCATAAACTTTGAATATTATATTGCCTGCATTCCACGAAATTCAAATAAATATTGCAACATTCGTCTTTTATTCTCAACGTTGGTTATCAATTATATTGCCTTGAATTGAATTTCGTGATATAAAAGTAGAAAGTATTTGTCCATGTTTTTGTAGGAGCTTATATTCTTCACATTTTAATAAACAATGATTATATTGCCTCAAAAAGTAATAAATTTCTTGAATAACAAGGTGATTCAGATAAATATTCCAGCATTCGTCTTTGTGAAATAAAAAGCATACCCATCACTTCCACAGCTTTCATTCTCTACTTTGATCACCAATTATATTGCCTTCACTGTAAATATTCTGTGACTTCAGGAAATATTGAAGTTGTTCACCATTTATAGGTGCTTTATATTCCTTATTTTTATCAACTGTATATTTTATATTGCCTCAAATAAATATTGAATTTATTGTATCGAAAATTGTGATGAATAAGTATTTGAATATTTGCGTTTGTGAACTGAAAACTGTCAACACTCAACTTTGGTTACCAATTACATTACCTTGAATGCGTTCATATGCAAATTCTTTGATTTTAATTATATTGCCTTGAATGTAAGCATACGATTTTGTGACATAGGAAAATGTGGAATTGCTTTTCTAAAAATTTGTTCTCATTTTTGCAGAACCATTATATACTTTAATTATTAGAAAGCAATGAATATTAAATTGCTTCAATTATAAGTATTGACTTTTATGAATGAAAAATATTCTTGTCTATGTGAAATAATAGAATCTGTCCATCTGCCTCAGAAGCTTTCATTCTTAATTTTGGTGACCGAAATAGCCGCAAATGTTAGCATTCATTTGTAGAAGTTTATATCCCCTACGTTGCATAAGTATTGAAAATTATATTGCCTCAAATTCAAGTACTAAATTTTATGAAATAGAAACATTTAATTCATATAAATTATTCGGCATTCATCTATATGGCCTCGAATGTCACCACTGGATTTTGCGAGGAAAATTCTAAAGATTAGATAATTTTCTTACATTTTTAATTGAACTTATATCCTTCACTTTTAATGAAGAGTGAAAATTATATTGCCACAAACGTGAGTTCTTGTATTGATCAAATGAAAAGAGAGAGTTTGAATGAGTATTTTAGCATACGCCTTTGGAAGGTAAAGGTATCCATTTCTTCATCTTTTATTCTCAACTTCGATTAGCAATTATATTGCCTTGAATATTAACATGATATTTTATAACATAAAATATACAGGGTGCTTCAACGAAAACTAAACAGAGGCTATATCTACCAAGATATTCATTTCTGATCAAAACGCAAAAACAGGTAAATGTTTGTTTCAAGGGGGACATCTTTTGGGGTACAAAACTTGCCTGAAATATCGACCCCCTAAGCGGGGGTTGCAATCCTAGAACATTTTGAATAGGGAAGATGGGTCGAGTGAACGAATTTCCATTTTTAATTGAAAACTGTAAAAGATACAGGGTGATCAACTGAAAGATAGGGAAGACTATTTTCCTGAAACTATTCAAGTTTCAGTGAAGTAAAATGGAACAGATCCATACTGATCAATGGCAGTCATCATCAAGTACCATCCTCATCTCGAATTTCAACCCCTAGAGCAGGGGTGACCACCCTTGAAAATTTGGAAGAGGGTAGATGGGTCGAGTGGTACCTCGAAAGAAAGGTATTATCTTTGTCTGCATCCCCGTGAACGAATTTTCATTTTTGATTGAAAACTGTAGAAGATACAGAGTGAGCTACTCTAACTCCTATGGAACCCAATGAGAATAGAATTATTGCGAGAAGTCATGAAGGCAATCGAAATCCTTTACTTGAAAGTTATCACTGGATCGAAATATTACCCTTGCTCTAGGGGGTTGAAATTCGAGATGGGGGTGATTTCGGAAGATGACAACTTTTGATCTAAAATGAATCTATTCCAGTTTTTCGCACTAATACTCCAATAGTCTTGGGGCGATAGTCTTCTCTATTTTTCAGTGGCTCACTCTGTATCTTCTACAGTTTTCAATCAAAAATGAAAATTCTTTCACGGGAATGCAGACAAAAATAATACCTTTCTTTCGAGTTATCACTCGACCCATCTACCCTCTTCCCAATTTGTCACCCCTGCCCCAGGGGTTGAAATTCGAGATGAGGATGGTACTTGATGATGACTGCCATTGATCAGCATGGATCTGTTCCATTTTACTTCACTGAAACTTGAATAGTCTCAGGGAAATAGTCTTCCCTATCTTTCAGTTGCTCACCCTGTATCTTTTACAGTTTTCAATTAAAAATGGAAATTCGTTCAAGGCGATGTAGACAAAGATACCACCTTTCTTTTGAGTCATCACTCGACCCATCTTCCCTATTCAAAATGTTTAAGGATTGCAACCCCCGCTTAGGGGGGTTGATATTTCAGGCAAGTATTGTACCCCAAAAGATGTCCCCCTTGAAACAAAAATTGACCTTTTTTGCGTTTTGATCAGAAATGAATATCTTGGTAGATATAGCCTCTGTTTAGTTTTCGTTGAAGCACCCTGTATAAGTGCATCTCAATACTCTTCTCGGTAGAAGCTTACATCATTCAATTTTTAAGGCAAAGTGAAAATTATATCCGAAGTCAAGTACTAAATTAGATAAAACGGAAAAGGGCAATTTATATAGCTATCTCAGCATTAGCCTTCTCGAAATGAGAAATGTGTACACATCTTTAAGAAGCTTCCATTCTTAACACAGGTTAAGAAATATATTGCCTAGAATGTTAGCAATAGATTTTATGACAAAAATCTACAATTACGTAAACCAATTAAAAATATTTTAATTATTTTGTAGAAACTGATATCTGTTCATTTTATATGTAGGTTCTTTCATATTGCCTCAAATTTAAGTACTATAATTTGATAAAATAGAAGAAATAATTCAACTTAATAACTTAGCATTCGTCTTTGTGTTTCTTTTATTTTATTCTCAACTTTGCTTACCTATTATATTGCCATGTATGTAGCCATGATATTATATGACAAAAACCTTATGCACGCAGATTGAATAAAATTTTCACCTTTTTATAGAAACTAACATCCTTTACTCTTTAACGAATAGTGAACATTATATTGCCTCAAAATTAAGTAGTATATTTGATACAATGAGATTTCGCCTTAGTGAAATAATAAATGTATTATACCTTTCATAAGCTTTCTATCTTAATTTTCCTTATACTTATATTGTCTTAATTGTTAACATGATACTTTATGACGAAAAATCTATAGTTGCACATGCAAATTCAAGATTTTTTCTCCTTTTATGGAAACTTCTTTCCTTTTCAGTTTAAAGAAAAGTGAAAATTATATTGCCTCTTATTTTAATACTAAATGTAATGAAATGGAAGAAGTTAATTCAGATGAATAGTTTGACATTCGTCTTTACCAAATAAAAAAATATGTCTTTCAAATGATTTCATTTTTAACTGAATTTTGCGGAGGAAATCTATATATGTATATAAAGATTAAATAATTTTCCTAAATTTTTGTTGAAGCTTATAACCATCGCTTTTAATGACGAGTGAAAATCAATGTAGGTATTTAATTTGATAAAATGAAATGAGGTAATTTAAATTAATATTTCAGCATACGTCTTTGGGGGATAAATGTACCCATTTCTTTGTCTTTTATTTTCAACTTCGATTAGCAATTATGTTTCCTAGAATGTTAGCATTACATTTTATAACAAAAACATTATAAGTGCATATCTAGACCAAAGAGTTTTCGCTCCTTTATGTAAAACTCACATCTTTCACTTTTTAATGAAGAGTGAAAATTATAGGCGAAGTTGAGTATTAATTCAGATAAAACGAAAAAGGCAATATGAATTAATATTTCAGCATTCATATTTCCGAAATGAGAAACTTAATTCTAAACTCTAATTACCAATAATATTGCCTTCAGTGTTGCAATAGCTTTTATGACAAAACATCTATAGCTACGTTTACCGATGAAAGAATATTTTCACTTTTTTTAGAAAGTGAATCTCTTCCTTTTTCATGTATATTCTATTATATTGCCTCATATTGAGGCAATAAGAGTATCCATCTCTTTTGGAAGCTTTTACTCCCAATTTCCTAACATGCATCCTTTTTATATAAACTTACATCTTTCGATTTTTAAAGAAGAGTGAGAATTATATTGCCTCAAATTTGAGTATTACATTTGATAAAATCAAACAATACATTTATAAAATACTTAATCTTTCGAAATGATACGTGTACCATATCTTTCAGAAGCTTTTTTTTCTTAATTTTGGTTAACAATTATATTGCCTTTTATGTTAGGTTAGATATACATGCAAATTCAATTTTTTCTCCTTTTTCTTAGAAATTTATAACCTTTTCATTCAAAGAACATTGAAAATTAGATCGCCTCAAATTCAACTATTAAATTTAATAAATGAAAATAATGATTTGAATAAATAGTTTAGCGAAGTGGAAATATGTCCATATTTTCAGATGCTTTTTCTTTCTTAACTTGGATTACTTATTATATTGCCTTGAATGTTAGCTTAAGTTGTTATTGCACAAACAAATTAAAGAAATTTTTCGACCCTTTTGTGGAAGCTGATCTCTTTCAGTATTAAAGAGATAATTAAAATTATATTGCCTCAAAATAAAAATGTGAAATGCAGCCATCTTGCTTGACGCAAGTTTTCACTATTTTACTTTAATATTTATCATTTGGTGGAAGCACCAATCGAATAAGACTTTACCAAGACTCTGTGGCAACGTATATTAGAATAGAATATAACTGTTGAGTCTTAGTAAAAACGAATCAGTCTAATGTACTCATTGAATATTTTTCCTTGATTCAAATAGCAACCAGTATTTTTCGCTTTAATTTATGTCGTATTTTCTTTCCAGAATAACGTCAACGCCAACGGCGTCAGCGGAATACCCCAGTACCCTTCCCCACATCAGCAGCGCGGCGGTGTTCCATCGTATCCGACCCCTGTGAAACCAGCGGCGTCGGCGGGGGCGGTTCCTGCTCCCATGGCCACGCAGCACCAGAGCGCCGGTGGGTACCGCACCCAGTGGGGCGGCGGGCACCAGCACGCTGCCGCTGCTCACCCCTCTACGCCACCGTACTACCACCAACACCGCTACCCACAGCCCAATCAGCTCCACCAGCAGCCCAACCATCTACCCGCTTACGCCACAGCCAACCCGTATAATTCCTCCAATTCGGTAAGTAATTGTTCAAACAATAAACGGTCTCAGTTTTAAGGTTAAGTTCGCTGAGAGTGTAATGCTCCTGATCCTTCAGCTGGCTATATTGCGCTTGCGTTATACAGGTTGTTTCAGGTATGCAGTGATTCATTTTTACAGTAGATTCCTTATCAACAAAAAATGGAGAAAATGTCCATGAACATATGTCAAAAAGTACTCTGTTCTCGAGATATAGGTTGTTGAATAGGGATCTATCTCCAATGTACGGAAAATGTGATGTGTCCATTAGTTGCCACATTGTACAGGGTAATATTTTTCAGGGTCATGCTACCTTTGATTCCATCATAGTGCAGCACTGGTTTATTTAAGAAGATTTATTGAAAAGATCTTTCAATTCTGAAACTTTCGTTCCTTGAAATTTAAAATTAGAAGATCTTTTTAACAAATATTTTTGTGAAGACCATTGGCGCACCACACTATGATTTTGATGGAGTCGAAAGTAACAATAACGCAACCATTGTAAATGTCTAATAGTAGTAATCTTTATTTGTTCCATTTTTATCTTACACGCCAAAAAGGCATAGAACTTATCAATATGCTAAATTTGAGTTTCAAACTGAATGAGTTGTGAAATTGCAAGCACAAAAATAAAAGGAAACAAAATTAAAAAGAGCGAATGGATACTACAAAATATCTTACTAACAAATTTTTATATCCACTCAGAGCTATCCGTACTTGAACTAATGTTTAGGAAATAAATTTAATAAGGGTGAGTTATTTATGTCTACCTGATCATCAAGGATTTCCGGTGAATACCTAAATCTGTTAATTTCAAGTACTTCCAGAAGGTTGAGTTTTATACCTCTATTCTCAGAATGTAGGATTTTAAATTCTGAATTGAAAAAGTGACCATTTTTCCTAAAATTATTTGAATAATTTGAATCGGTTTTTCCATTAATGAAACTGCGTTTATGTTCAATATTTTCTATTTTTCTTATCAAATCAATAATTTGATAAGAAAATCTAATATAACCTAACTTAACAATAACAAGATCAAATAATAAACACCAGTTTTCAATTTATCATAAGCCCTTTCATACAGATATCACAATTCATTATACATCGGCACATCCTTACCAACATAAAGTTGCAGCATTTAATAGCTATATACATAGACTCTTGAACACACCGATGTCTAATGATAATTATATCAAAGAATTGAATTTGATAAAACAGATCGCAATAAATAATGGTTATGATGCAAATTTAGTTAGCAGCATATTACATACATATATCCAATCGGTGAACACCAAGACAAGAAATTCAATAGTTCAACATATACAGGGTGCTTCAACGAAAACTAAACAGAGGCTATATCTACCAAGATATTCATTTCTGATCAAAACGCAAAAACAGGTCAATTTTTTTTTCAAGGGGGAAATTCTGCTTTCTTAACTTTGAATTCCACAAATAGAATTATAGCATCTGTTTTATGTCCTCAATTCAAACTTAGATGGTTCAGTTGCTTAACGAAGTCGAGTTTATCAATTGAAGACATAAAAAAATTATCATCACCAGTGTTGAAAATATTGCTTTAACCTCAACCGGAGAGGAGCTCGACCCCCACCAATGATGATTTTTTCGACTTAAATGAAGACTATTCCAGTTCCGTCAGATCTTCTGTTCAGAAAACAACACAAGTACAGTGTACGAAAACTGAAGTAAAGCTTGTCAAATATTTATATGACAACCGAAAGAGTTTCAAATGTTGAACGACTATCCGAATTTGAAAAAACTTTTTCTGAAGTTCAACACAGTGCTACCTTCGTCAGTACCTGTTGAACGAATGTTTTCATTCGCTTCCAAAGTAATCGCTCCACGCCGTAATGCTTTAAGTGATGATAATTTCGAGAAACTAGTTTTACTGAAAGCAAATTATACAAGTGTTTTCGACTCAGTTTAGTGAGCATGTCTATGCTGTTGTGACCTTTTTTTTTATTTCAAATTTCAATAATAGTAATAACTGTGCTTTACAAACACAAAAATTATTAGAGTATTCATATAAGTATTCGAACAAGTACTCGAGTACAGTTGTAATCAGTACTCAATTACTGTTTCACGAAAGTAATCAAGTACAGTATTCGAATACTATTTCGAGCAAAGTAATTGTACTCATACTCGAATTCTTTTTTTTTGTACTCATCCCAGCACTGAGTGAACCACGACTGAAGGGCGCCAAGCCTTCTTGTTCCATACATTCATTGCTGGTTGTCGATAACACAATTCAGGTATCATCCGCAAACTGAACTATCCTACCTTTCGTTACTGTAGGTAGCTCGTTTGTTTAAATTATGAAAAATAAGGGACCCAATATAGACCCTTGGGGCACGCCTTACCTTACAACACTCTCCGTCGATGTTAGGAGCTTTCCATAAGTATGATGAGATGAACTGTAGCGGAAACCCCCTTATACCGAATTTTTCTATTTTCTCAATAATATTTGATGATTTACATCATTGAATGCTTTTGATACTTCTAGGCACAAAATAATAGTTTCTCTGTTTTGATTTATTGACTTCAGTATATAATGAATTGATAAGTGAAAAAATTCATTTTCTGCAAACTGAAGGTAGATCCCTTAAAAACTACAAGAGTTGCCAACACAAACGTGAAAAAAACTTCAACGCCCCATATCTCGAAGGCGTAGAACTTTTGGACATATATTCTTGGGCATTTTTTTCATGTTTCTTGATTAGGAATCTCCTGTAGAAATTATTGACTGTAGACTGGAAACGCCATGTAGATACTTGAACATGTAAACACCATGTGTAAGAAGATAATTATATTGCTGAAAGACAGTATTTATACTACATTCCATCAAAAAAATACCGGGAATCGGTCAATGAATAATCGAAGCGCAAATTTAATTTTTAAATAAATTAAAGAAAACAATTTTTTTCTGTTCGACATGAAAATCATTTAATTGGGTTCAAGTAGATTTGCTTACATCCTTTCTTGAATATATCTTGTAAATGGTCGCCTATGGCCTATAAAGCGTAGTGTTCCCGTTTTGCAGCTTTTTCCATGTTTTTCTTCAACATTTCGACCGTAATTGCGGCTATTTCTTGGCGGATGTTGGTTTTCAGCTCTTCTACAGCCTTTGCCTTGTTGTGGTGGCGCGCCGTCTTGTTGAAATCAGTAGTGCCCCATACGCTTTCGACGAATAATTGGCATGAAACAATTGATCTCCTGATTGAGAGTATCCGTGTGGTCATCATAATCTTCTAAAAAGACCATTTTAGCACAAACGCCGCACCAAACAGCGACAAAAGACGGCTGCTGATATTCTCATCCAATCCATTTGGAATACAAAATTTGAGACAAAAACTGTGCTCGATATTTTTATTCATTGTAAAAATCGCAGAACACACGTGTGAAAACTGACAAAATCGAGAGCTGTTAACGTACTAAATGATGGATCGCGTTTTCGCAACAACAAAAATTTTGACAATCGTTTCAAGCAGATCATTCAAATAATCAAATTTTGACAGAAGCAAATCTGTAAATTCTGTAAAAGTTTTATATTTCAAATTGAAATCCTTATGCCTTTTACTTTAACGTCTACGAGAAAACCCTTTCACTATCTTAAACCCATTATTTAATGACGGAATAATCGAAAAATCTAATACCGATTTCGATCGCTATCTAATGTCATTTCTAATCGTTTCTGCGAACTTGCCGATAGCTTCTTATCGGTTTTATCTCGTCGGAATTGATCTGGGCTAACAGAGTTAGTAACAGGGTTTCTATCAGTCGTCCTTCGCCAGCTTATAAACCGATATCGTTGTTTTTATTGATAATCTAGTAAGTGGTTATTTGGGAGGTCAAATTAATCGTCCAATAATATAAGTGTGAGTCCGTTAAATATATTATCCATAAAAATGTTGTGGAACCGAGGAACGGTTAAATTATAACTATACTGTGCACAAAAAGTTTGGGGAGCTAATAATTTATTATGTCAATTTTGATTCTGATTGATTACTGCAAATCAGCAGTTTTGGATGATGTATATTTGCCAGAAGTAGAAGTTTTCATTATTACCCAAAATTGTTCCAAGAGTATACGATCTACAAGCTTTTTTCGCTCCAGAACGTCGGAGCGACCTCTATGGGTCATGGACCTAACCTGCGACTTCACGAATTTTTTTGGAGGTGTTTATTACCGTCGCTGATCCTTTGTTTGTGTGCGGTCTATGATTGGTTCAGAGTCTTTCCTACGTTGGTCGTATTATCTTTCTACAAAGAATGACTAAATGGTAACAACGAAACTGGTCGCATATCTGTTGATAGCGACCCACGCTTTGATTGTCCCTCGACGGCAAAACATGCAATTGAAATTGATTAAGACAAGTTGGAAATACAGTAGACTCGCGTTAATGTGAACTTGCGTAACTATGAACAGCTCAATAACGTGAACACTAAATCTTTTGCATTAGCGCTCTGTAGTGTGAACAATCGATACCTTTATGTGAACAGAAATTAACTTGATCAGACCTGCAGTATTACGAGGACGAAAGGTTTCCTTCATTCTGTCAAAAAATAAACGATTGTTGAAATTTTTGTCGTTGCTAAGTTGGCGCAGCTGTTTTCTATACTGACGCGGAGTTTGAATGATATATGTCATTCAGTTTGTTTAGAGTACAGTTCAACTTCACTAGTCTGGGCAGATATCGTTTTGGCGCATACCAAGACTATCGAAATGCCCGAATTTCTGAAGTGACTTCATCTTCAAAATAGAAACAACCTAAAATCTGTTAAAGCCGAGTTTATTATGAAAATATCGAAAAGTTGAACAAAAATTGTTTCTATTAAAAACAGAATCAAATTATAGAATTTCCATTCATTATAATCTTTCCTCATTGAAAATATAGAATTTAAATATAAGCTGGTATATATGTATAAACAACATACTATTCCTTATGACGTTTAAAATATCCATCGATTTTACTCTGAATCTTTCTCGATGCTGCCATCTGAACTGAATTTTCCTTGAGCCTTTTCAGGAGCAATACATCTTCTATTGGCAGGGAGCGGAGTATATAGTGGGGACAGCTGAATCGATCACAGCGCTCGATGTGGTCAAATTATCGTTAAATCATGCTTCTATCATAAATAAACACGTTAACATCAAATAAAAAATGATCCATAATAGTTGTTGTGTTGTTGATTGCAAAAATACAGGTAGAAACAGTAAATGTAAATTTTACACATTTCCAGTGGCCAAATGGAAATAAATGGATAAAAAAATAAATGAATAAATGATGTTAAAAGAAAAAACAAAGTAGTGTGTAACATTATTCAGTAACAATGCAACTAGGGTAATGTATGTTCAAATTACGATTTGCAATTACATTGCCATTAATTTTCATTTTATTTCTGAAAATCATATTAACAATCAACACTTTTTGTAACTTTCATTATTGCAGTTGTCATGTATTAAATTTGTTTACATTTCACAGGTTAACCCCATGGGATTCTAAAACTCCTTTTAGTTATTTATAAACATATTTACAAGCTTTTATTTAACTTGCAATGTATGTATGTTTGTATGTTCGGGTGAAATCTTACAACTCAATTTTAAGGCACTTGATCTCAACCAACTGAGCTGAAATTTTGTATACACTTTGAGTTTGGATGACAATGCATGATTAACTATGTGACGTCATTCTAAATCCAACAAGGCGGTGGACCAATTATTCTTAATGCAAAACGAAATGGCGGATAATTTTCTTTTATTCGTTCCTACAATATGGGTACCAAATGAAAGATTGCCAAGAATAACTAAAATATGAAATTAAGTTTAAAAAATTCTTTAAAAAACCTTTTATTTAAATGCGCTAAATAGAAAAAAATTAACTTTCACACTAAATCTTTTACTGTTAACTTATAACGTCATTTCAAATTTAACACATTTGACACAATTTATATGTTATGCCTACCTGTTAATATTTCAAACTGATAAAGTAAATACGAGTACTTATATCTCGCGACAAGCTTTTATATTATAACATATTATAAATTGTATCAAATGTGTTAAATTTGAAATGACGTTATGAATTAACGGTAAAAGTTTTAGTGCAAATGTTTATTTTTTTCTTTTTAGCGCATTTAAATAAAAGCTTGTTTTCAAAGAATTTTATTTACTTAATTTTTTATACACACTTTTTCCATCGTAATGAGTTTTTCAATTTAAAAACACGATCGCAGATTTTTATAACACATATTTATTTTTAAATTCATTTTTTGAAACAATTCACTGTTATTTATACGGATCTCTCACATGTCATATCATTGCCGAGCATGATTTTATGCTACCATCAGATGTCGCTTTCGTCGTGCTTCCTGCGAATAGGAAGATTATTCTGTTCGGCCCAACTAATAATCAGGAAGAACGCATTGACAGTATCTACATGTTTCACTTTTACCATACTATTTAAACCATCCTCTGAGTTAGAAGATTCCTCTACGTTTTCAATATTCCTTCCTAAAGCATCCTGTATAAGCTCTTCTTCAGCGAAATAGATAACACACTCTTTGTCTCTCACAGCCCAGCTGGTAATGTTCTCAATGGTTGAGTCATTTTCTGGATCGATGACCCTTAATGATTCGGCAATATTTTTCAAATCATTCTCACTGATTGGACGATGTTTCTTCTGGAGCTCTGAGGGAGGAATATTTTCATCATCTGATTCTTCTATTGCTGTAGTGTCATGCCACAATGCTGTAAAACTTTTTCTGTTTTTTTTTGAAGAAATGGCTTTCCAAGATTGGGCAATATTGTTCACGGCATCTTTCAAATTATACTGCTTCAAAATGGAAGTTATCTCTTCACCTTCATGCGAAATGATATGATTTTTTCCTAAATTTCATAATAATTGTTAAAAATGATGACCATTCACTTCTAGACATAGTACTACTCGTGTATAACACCTTGTAATGTGGCTCGCCTCAATTCATCCACATCCAACTGCATGAAGGCATTTTGCAGTCTATTATTGACATCATATCTTGGTTCAGAATAAATTTTATCTATCAGCGTTCCCATAGATAAAAGAGTTTAATATCCCCATCGTTGACATAATTTTCCGACTGATCTTACAGTGTTTTTGCAAATAACTCTGTCTTTACTTCGTCTCTGATGGCGACTTTTCCTTCGTATCTCAGAAGTGGGTACTGAATTCTTACTCGTTTTTTGTCAATGTAGATTGAATTTGTCAGAGGGATTGCTCCTCTGTTGTTATTTCCTCAAGTTTCATATCCCATTGTTCTTAGTATTTCTTGACCTCGTTTCTGATGATTAAGAAGGCATTTTCTATAAGACACTTTAATGTTTTGAATTAAATTCTGATCCATGGGTTGGAGATTGGCAGTACAGTTGGGTGGCAAAAACATAACTCTGAAGTTTGGATCAGTATTAACCTCTTCCTCAGGTGGGTGCGATGGTGCATTGTCTACCAACAACAGAGCTTTAGAGGGCTTGTTAATCTTAGTTCAAAAATTCTTCACCTCGGGGATAAAAGATGTTTTGAACCATTCATTAAATAATGGTCTGGTCATCCGCTCTTTGGTAGATGCTTTGTAGACAACTGGTACTGAACTTTCGTTTTTGAATGTTCGTGGATTTTCCGCTTTTCCTTATACTGGTACAGGTAATTGGTGAGTTCCAGCCGCGTTGCAGCATGGCATGAATGTTAAGCGGTCTTTTGACACTTTTCGACTTGGTGCTGATTCTTCCCTTGATGAGCTCAAGTTGTGTCTAGTAAACATCTCCAAAACATTAAACACCTGTTCTTTGCTTAATTCCATCTGTTCAACAACCGATAGAAATTTTTCCTTAAATGGTATCACAGCGGAAACATCACTGGAAAGTTTTTCACCACAAATCTTCAAGAAACGAATTCCATATCTAAGCTTGAATTTATCTAACCAACCCGAACTTGCCAGAAACCTTTTTTTCCTGTGATTTGTTCATAAAACTGTTTGGCTTTTACTCTCGATGTGTCTGACGAAATTGGTATGTGTGCGTTGCGTTGTTGAAGAAACCAGTTATACAATGCGATTTCAACATCAGGATTTTCAGCTTCTCTAATAATTTTTCTTTTTCCTACAAAAAGTCCTTGGATAGAATAAATTCGAGAAAAGTTTGAAATAATATTCTTACTAGGGATGCATCTAGGGCCCGGTTGGGCCAGCCGAGCTCTCGGCCGTGATACTCGGCATGCAGTAATTTTGTTTGGCCGAGAGCTCGGTACTTGACTGTGAAAACCCTTGCTCGGTGCATCCCAAATTCCTACCTGTTCCTTGTTACGATTTGGATATAAATCTCCTTATATTGTCATTGTTCTTTTTTATGTCAAACACTGTTGATTTTGGAATAGTGAACTTTTCTGCTTTTCGACGAGTACTTATTGCATCATCAAGAAAATATATTATTGTTGATTTCTCTGCCATAGTGAGCGTTTTATGATTCCTCTTTGATGTAGCTATTATGCACACCAGTGAGATTGATGCAAAATGAAACTGTAGAACGATACTCGCCACTCTTAGATAGTACAAGTACAAACATCCATCTACAGACAGGAAAATTATAATTGTTTGTACATCAGCCGGCGTCGACGTGCCCGGATTATAGAGGTAAAATTCTCAAAGTGTCCGAATGAGTCGCGTGCCCGAGTTACTGAAGTGCCCGATAAAGCGAGTGTCCTTACTAGTGAAGTTGTACTGTATTATGTTTCCTTGACCTTTTCGACAGAATGTATTTCAAAAGATAGTGACTGAGAAGATTTGATTATATCTCAACAAAAAATTGTTGCCGCTATCAAAATTGTTTCAGAAGAGGCAGAACAAGTAAATGTTAATGTCAGTGTAATTATGACTTTAAAACGTATTCAGGAAAGCATTCATTTTGAAGTTGCACCAAAAATTCAAACTAAAATACCTTAATTCTTCAAATAACTACATATGTATGTACATCCCTAATAAAATTGAAGAATATGTAAATGTGTTTTTGAATTTGGGAGGCTTTTACTTGGTAAAATTCCATTATCAATAATAAAAAACAAGTAATGTGTTTTAAGGAATTTTACTTAATAATTGCGATTCGTAACGCGATTGATTAACATCCCGTTATCACCAGAAAATTTAAACAAAGAACTAAATTTGATTAAACAAATAAACAAAAATAATGGTTACAATCCCAAACTAATAAATAATATTTTAAATAAAAAACAAAGTAGAATCGCATTGAATGAAGTTTACCCTGTCGATAAATTGAAACAAAAATTCAACACCTTAACCTACGTTGGCATTGCAAGTGAGAAACTGAAATCATTCTTGAGTAGCAATAATTTCAACATAGCTTTCCAAACTAATAATAATTTAGGCAAATATATAAAAATAATAAAACCAAACCAGGTAAAAACAATAAATCAGGTATTTATAAATTGAATTGCAATGACTGTGATAATTTCTACATTGGTAGAACACATAGAAATTTTAATATTAGAATATCGGAACACAAACGCAGTTTTTCAAATAAAAAATCAGATTCAAATTACGCGAATCATCTCTTAGAATATAATCATTCTTTCGACCCACAGTTTGAAATTTTGCGTACAGATAATAAATATTGGAAGGTAGATCTTTGGGAAACTTTAGAAATCAATAAATACAAACACTCGGGTAGACTCATCAATGAACAAGTCGATTTAAGCCCTTCACCTCTATTGAATCTCTTCGGGGAGCAATCTATTCCTTAATTTTATTGGATATACCTGTCATAAATAACCACTTGAGAAGAAGCAACCCAATAAGCTTTTAATTACTCAAGAACATTTATAGTTATATTCTCATTTATATTTTTTCTGTATATTCATTCGTCTGAAGAAGCTACGGTGTAGTGAAACGCGTTACGAATCGCAATTATTAAGTAAAATTCCTTAAAACACAGTACTTGTTTTTTTATTATTAAATGTGTTTTTATTTGATTCATACATTTATTGGCGTGAACATCAGAGGTGCGAATAACCCTGAATTTTTCAAGCTCACATTATCTTGAGTATACAGGGTGTTACATAATAGTATGTCACAACTTGGTGGGGTAAATCTGCGTGCAATTAAAAAAAAAAGTTTATACAAGCATAGGTCTGCAAAAGCTTCGTTACGGAGCTACAGGGTGTTGAAATTTCCGGAAAAAATTGTTTTTTTCTTCAAAAATCCTGCAGTTTTATGATAATCAGCCCAAATTTGGGATGCAAGCTATTTTTTACAGACTCGATCATTACACGTCCTAAATTTTAACTAGAATCTACAAAGTGTCTTCTTTTCCGTAACCATGCCGTCTTTTGCCCTTTCAAACTTTTTTGCAGTACGTCACTGATCAGCATACAATCAATTTTCGTTCAGTTTAGAAACTTTTTTGACACCTGTAATTTTTTCGCATCTCCAACCGTTCTCGAGCAAAAAACTATTAAACAATTTATGCATTCGCTGAATTGAAAGCACTTCTAATTAAAAAAATGACTAGTAGGCTTTGATTTATTTTTTTCATTTATTTATTTATTTTGACAGTTGCTAAAGTTGAACCAGAGTCTGCTCGAATTGTTAATTAAATTAACGATTAGTTTTAAGACTTTTGAAGTTATTGCTTATGGCTAATTAAGAGCTAGGCGATTATATCAGGTGCGCTTTCCAAATCGAGTAACACCTGATAGGCGAACATTTTCAAATATACACAGAAGGTTAAGAGAAACAGGCACTTTTACAGCAAATAATCATTTAAAAGGTGCAACTCAAATTATGAGAAATCCAGATATTGAGGAAGCAGTTTTGAATTGTATTGATTTGAATCCTCATGTGAGTACAAGAAAAATTGGAAATCAGTTGAATATTTCACTATTCTAGTTTAGAGGATTCTCCACGACTTTTTATTGTACCCGTTTCATATTCAACGCGTCCAAACTCTACTTTCTCGAAATTTTCTTTCAAGACTGAATTTCTGCCGATGGTTCTTAGATAAAATTAGAGAAAATGCTCATTTTTATAGCTATATATAGCTCACAGACGAAGCTAACTGCTATCACAAATTTTCACAATAATCATCATTGTGCTGAAGAAAATCCTCATTTGATTGAAGAATCTCATCATCAAGAACAGTTCTCATTGAATGTCTAGGTCGGAATAATTGTAAATTATTTGATTGGACCATTTTTCTGCCTAACATACTAAGCGGTCCCGCTTATCTGCAATTCCTTGAAGAGGAGTTACCTTTATTGCTCCAGGATGTGCCACTTTTGGTGAGAAACATAATGTGGTTCATGCATGACGGGGCACCAGCACATTTTAGTGGAGAAGCTAGGGAATTCTTGAATAATACATTCAACAACCGATTGATGGGACCTGGTGGGCCAGAAACATGGCCTTCTAGGTCCCCAGGCTTAAATAGTTTAGACTTTTTCTTTTGGTGATATCTCAAAAGTTTAGTTTATACCGCTCCAATGAACACTGTAGAAGAATTGAGAAATCGAATAATAACCTCTTGTGACACGATAAGAAATACCCCAGGAATATTTCAAAGAGTGCGTAATAATATGCGAAGAAGGACAGAGACCTGTATCCTTTCAGCAATTTATTTAGTTTTTAATTGTTCTTTTTCTTAATTTGATAATTAATAAGTATAAGTTGAGTCTCAGAAGACGAGCTTTCAAAATGAAAGCAAATTTTGGGCATACGTATCGAGTATTTCTATTATTTTTTTATTTAGCGAATAATATACAATTCAAATGATTCAAATTCAATAATTTTTCACTCGAAAACGGTTGGAGGTACGAAAAAATTACAAGTTTCTGAATCGAACGAAGTTGACGAAAATTGATTGTACGCAGATCAGTGGCGTACTGCAAAAAAGTTTGAAAGGGCAAAAAGAGACATGGCCTAGGAAAAGAAACACCTTGTGAATTTCAGTTGAAATCTAGAACGTGTAATGTTGGAGGCTGTGAAAATCAGCTTGCATTATAAATTTGGGTTGAATATCTCGAAAACTGCTCCGGAAATTTCAACACCCTGTAGCTCCGTAACGAAGCTTTTGCAGATCTATGCTTATATGATTTTTTTTCTCAAAATTACACGTAGATTAACCCCCTCAAATTGTGACTTACTATTATGTAACACCCTGTATACTTGGCATCTTCCCACGAATTCATGCAGGTATGTGGCAATCTGAATCGATGTTATGAATGGGTGATGTTGCTCCTATTCATAACATTCGACTAGATTGTACCACTAGTACTGTGACCCTCATTGGCGATAATCATGATGAGTTGATCGTAGAACCAACTTCTTCAGTGAGAAATATCTAATATTCTCGGGAATGTTAAATATTTCGCCTTCCAGTGTGTTTATCTGAACTTAATATGGCAAAGATAAGAGTAGCACCACTTCTATCATCAACTATTTTCTTTTTATTGTTAGTCAATGAATCTTTTATTTCAGTATGATAACAGAGTGCCAACAGCAAGCAGTCCATCTAAGTCTAACGCGAGCAGCACAGGGTCACACAGCGGCAGCCAGAACGGCACGATGTCCAACAGCCAGTTGAGTAACAATATGGCCAACACGAACTCCTCCAGTAACTCGACCACGGGTTCCGAGCAATTGTCCAAGACCAACCTATACATTCGGGGCCTCAACCCCTCCACCACAGACAAAGACTTGGTCAACATGTGCCAAAAGTAGGTGTTATCTTTATCGATAGGTGCTTGACTTCCGCGAGGCTTTTATTTTATCCATCACGTTTTTGATCTGCCACATCATCTTGGTGGAATAAGGCTAAATTTGTTGTTCAGTCTTTTTAATCGAAGAGAGTCACACCTCCCTATGAACAACTTCAACTTTTGATAGATAGATAGATATTCATTTACCATCAAAACTTATAAGGTGTATCTGTTGAAAACCTTCCTGTATTGGTAAAATTTTTGAACTAAAGACTGAGTCTTAATGACTTTTGTAGATAAGGCTTAAAATGTAGCATTGACATCTACCAATATTATAACATACATCAGGGGTGCTCAAACTTGAACTGCTGGCGATCTGCTTCAGTATTTTTAGACTACTTACGATCGACTCTGAGAGGCTACAATTATGTGTGATGTAGGGTTGACGTACATACACGATGCACCCTACCTACCTAGGTAGGGTGCACCGTAGCATATATAGATATTAGCTTTCCGCACAATATACATTATTTCAGCCAAGGTTTGGGTAAGGTTTAGTTAGGTTCTTCTCTATAATATCAATGAAAAAACTCATAGTTATTCAAAATTGCGAGTTTATTGGTTGTTGCAAAACAAAAGAGTTACATATGATGTTGAACTTAACTAAGGAGTGACTTTGGTTGTTGAATCGTGGAACTGCATGTCCTCAGAATACTTTTCATAACATGGTACGTAACCACTGAGTGCTAATCGCAAGCATGATGACATATGATCGTCAGTTAGTCGATTGCGATATCTTGACTTAATTATCTTCATTTCAGAAAATGCAGGCTCGCACAAGTTGACCCAAATATTTCCGTCAGTTAAAGGGCGATTTGCCTTAGATTCGGATATTCATTTTCAGATATAAAACAGTAGAAATTTGTATCAGATGCTATAGCTTTGAGATGTATATCTGTTATAATCTGCACCAACTCATTTTCAACAGAACATGAGTTCATATTAAACAGACTTGCTATTTCAGTAGCTAATTCTTCAATGTTTTCACATGAAAAAAAATAACTCATAAATGATGCTATATTTGCCAATTTACTGCAATCATAAAAACGCATTTCGAATTGTCCCAAATATTTGATAATTCAGCCTCATACGTATCATAATTTAACTGAGGAATACTTGTTCTCAAAGACGGTAAATGTTTCATATCCTTTCTTTTCAGTTGATCTATCATAAGTTGCAATTCACTTTTGAATGCGCTAATCATCTAAATAATAGTTTTTTCTTTACCTTGAAGCTCTTAATAGTGTTTAAGTGCCAAATCAGTCAGCTATTTTTCGTTTTTCAACATCTGAGTGTCATCACCTCTTTTGTCTAGAAAAGCTGTTATTTTGTGCAAAAATTCTGGAAACCTTTCTATGAATTTTCCGTGATTCAAACACCTGACGTCTGTGTTAAAAACTAAATCAGTGTGTTCAGTTGACTCCCTGTCTTCAAACCGCAACTTAAAGAACCGCCGTTGCAAGCTACGTGCACAAATGGAATTCACAATTTTTGTTGCAATGCCTATAATTTCCTCCGTGTTTAAAATTTTTGAACACAAAACTTGTTGATGTATAATGCAATGGAATGAAAAAAATGAAGGGATGTCTTCATTAGCTCGACACAATGCCACAGAACCTTTTTTGTTTCCAGTCATTGTTGGTGCTCCATCGGTTATAATGCACACTAATTTATATATTGGTAGCTTGTAATTTGTTACAAAATTGAAGAAAACGTCATATATATCTTCTCCACGGGTCTTTCCCATCATTGGAACGATTGTAAAAAATTCTTCCTTAGCCAACATGTCTTTGAATACCATCCGAATAAAGATACACAGCTGGGCAGTGTCTGTGAAATCGGTGAATTCGTCGAACTGTAAAGAAAAGTATCTACATTTCTTGATATCATGTCAAGACGCAGTCACGAATGTTCCCGTCAAACGCGCCGCCCGAAATTCGTAGAAAAGCGGCAAGAATAAAAAACGCGGCTTTCTTTGACAAGTACCGCACGTTCCTTTGATAAAGCCGCCTTTTGCCGCTAACAGAGTGTTATTTTATTACGTAGTTAATTTTTGTAGTTTAGTTACCTACTTATTAAAAATTTTCCTATCGAGATCTATTCAAAAAGCAGTCGTAATCGACTGGTCGATCGCGATCGACCGTTTGAGCACCCCTGGTCTATGATACATGAAACTATAGACTTCAATTAATCGTTTCTTGTACAGAATAACAAACTAACAGTTTTACATCTTCATTTTAGCTTTGGTACGATTATTTCCACGAAGGCTATCTTAGATAAGAACACCAATAAATGTAAAGGTGAGTTGGAATTGTGAAATTCTTTTCTATATAATTTTTTATGTTGATTTTGATACTGACTTGGTATTTTCCGATCGTGAAGGAGAATTAGTAGATTGTAATACGCTAATTTATCATACAGAACCTCTCATTTTTATTATACGAGGTTTGTGAAATGAAATAGATTTAGCTTTTGCTTTGTGATATTCAATTGACATTATGAGGAGTGCGGATATTACCAAGTAAAAAAGATGGAAAAGTTAATTCAACGGTATAGCTTTTTCTGTTAACTCAATTCTTTGTTTCTATACATAACAAAATTGCTAACTTCGTATTTTAGTTTTAAAATCATACTTGTCTAATCATGTGCTCGAAACAGCTATAACGTTACACACTTCCATTTTACACAGTGATATTTTCACGTAGTAATATTCGCAACGTCGCTTCCAATCCGGCAACGTGAGAAGAGAGACTCTGAACAGCGTCAGGTGCACCTGTGATACTCTTGGTAGACCTATAGAGAAGTGCCCTGGTTTTTCGGTGGTTAAAAGCATTTCATGAGGATAGAGAGTCGATTGAAGATGAACCTCGAAGCGGAAGACTTTCAAATGCAAGCACCGATGAAAATGTCAACAGTTTAATCTTGCGCGTTCAGATCGACGGTTGACAGTCAAAATGATCGCGAAACAGTTGAATTCAAATCACACCTCCGTTCATCAGATTTTGACCAGTGAATAAGAGAAAACTTTTCGCAAAAATTGTTTCGAAAAATCTTCACCATGATGATCTCAGAAAGTTTTTGGGATCTTTTGTAAATGATTCCCGTTAACTGGAACGTGCTGCATCAAATGCTTTCTCATTTTTATGATAGCCAGGAAATCGTTCACAAAGCGTTTGTTGTCTACAAACTCGAGGCCGAATGGTTAGGTTAGATTAACTCTCTTACCGAGAGGGCCTTGAGAAACTTCGGGAAATAGTACTTCGTGTGCTACGAAACATCAATAGTAACTGCATCATGCCACAATGATGCTTTTAGCCAGAAAAATATTCGTGTGGCTCTTCAGCCTTCTTATTCACCAGACTTGAGTCCTTGTGATTTTAACCTTCCCGAGAATTAAAAATAATCTCGAGGGAACTCATTTTAATACACTGGAAAACATCCAAACAGCTGTAACCGATCAGGGAAGACTATTCCAGTATCCGAGTTCCAGCAATGCTATGATGATTTAAAGGACTCCATAGCAAGTAACATGTTCCATCCTGTATTTCTTTTGATATTCAATTAAAGATTTCCTCACGATCTACAAGTATAGAAACTTGTATTAACTTATTTGTTGTTTTCTAGGTTATGGTTTCGTGGACTTCGACAGCCCTGCAGCAGCAGAGGGAGCGGTAAAGGCGTTGACCGCGAAAAATATTCAGGCGCAAATGGCCAAAGTGGGTAACCATTATCCTCATCGTAGACCACCCACTGTACGTTTGCATGCAAGTAATACCTAGCTTTATCAATTTATCCTGTCACAGCACCAACGGCTTCACACATTTTCCGATCGGAAAACGAAACGAATCGGGTCTCTAACGAACTGTTCTTGCTAGAATTAAGTTGGTGGGTGATTTGTGTATTGCATGCGTTCATGATTAGTGTAGAAATATAGTGCAGATTTTGTGTACGGGTGCACGAGCAACTAACGTCGTAATGTAGATCGTAGTAGACGAGGTCGAAAGTGTTACGCGCTAGGTCGTCGACCCTATTTAGAATTCCGATTTTACGCCGGGGATGCAGGGAACGCAAAGTGTCGACTGTAATTATTCATTATTCGATGCCTGGAAGGGTTGATTTCGAGGGTCACTCGGCGTAAGGGTGGCGGAGCTCTGCGGAATTGAATTAGTGATCTCGTTTAGCAGATACACCCTTATAGATGCTACAGGGAATCTTTTAAGGTGTTTGAGAGGTTGAGTAAGGTTATGTTTGAGTACGTAGGGACGACTGTTAATGAAATGGCGGATACGCTGCGGCGGATTTTAGAGCTTTAAGTCTAAATGTCAATTTTTTCAATGTATTAGTTGCGCTGTTTGTCAATAGATGGCTCCAGCCGGATTCGGGTTTTAAGGGGTCGTGGAAGACAAGCTAGACTCCTTGCAGCAAGACAAATTCCGAAATACCAAGGGGGCAGTGATATGTTTTGGGGTGGCATCATGCTGGGAGGCAAAACAGATTTGATTTATTTTGTTTCCTGCGAGTGTAACGGCTAGAAATTACTTGGGCCTAGTGCTGGAGTCCAAAGTGAGACTGGCGAGGTTCCCACAGTGAGAATTTCATATGTATGCAAAATGATGCTCCTCCGCATACCAGCAACCTCGCGCGACATTATCTAGAAACAGAGGGAACCGCTATTTTGGACTGGCCAGGCTGCTCTCCAGATCTAAATCCTATTGAACATTTATGGTATGATCTAAAGGAAAATTAGATCGCGCCAGGATAATCCAAGAACTCCACAACAGCTCATACAAGTCGCCACAGAAGAGTGGCAGAATATCACCCCAGAGGAGGTCGAAAACCTAATCCAAAGCTTGCCTTGACGGATTCATATTCTTCATATTAGGTGCGCAACTAAGTCCTCGCTGTTTGTCAATAGATGGCTCCAGCAGTAAGTGCTGGTCGATTTTTACATATCAAGAACGTCCTGAACAAAGCTTAGACATATGGTAAACAAACCACTGTGACACATTAGTGATTTTGTTTTGCGTCATATACTTTTAGTTGTGAGAGATTGTCTGATTTTGTGCCAAATGATCGTTATTTGCGGGAAGTGTTGATCTTCTTCTTTCATTAGAAGAAAACGGCGGCTGAAGCTCATAGAGAGCTCCAAAAAGCTCACGGAGATGCTACTCTAAGGGAAACAACGGGCCGGGATTGGTTTCGTCGCTTCAAAAACGGTGATTTCGATGTGGACGACCGTCCCCGTGAAGGAAGGCCAAAAATATTCGAAGACTCTGAATTGGAAGCAGTTCTCGATGAGGATCCGTGCCAAACGCAAGAAGAGTTTGCTTCAGCCTTAGGAGCTACCCGCCAGGCCATTTCCAAGCGATTGTGTGCGTTGGGAATGATTCAAAAGCAAGGAACTTGGGTTCCTTATGATTTGAAGTCAAGAGACTTTGAGCGTCGTTTTTCCCTGTGAACAACTGATCCAGCGGCAAAAAAAAAGGTTTTCTTCGTCGCATCGTAACGGGTGATAAAAATGGATTCATTACAGCAGTTCAAAGAAAAAAATCTTGGGCACTGGCCGGTCATACTTCTACTTCATCTCCTCGGCCGAATATTCACGCTGCGAAAGTTATGCTGTGTATTTGGTGGGACCAAGTCGGTGTAATTTGTTATGAGCTGTTGAAACCGAACGAAACCAACACTTGGGAACGGTATCGGACTCAATTAATACGATTGAGTAAAGCACAATACGAGCAGAGACACGAAAAAGTAATTCTTCAGCATGACAACGCTCGGCCTTACTATGCCAAACCCGTTAAAACCTACTTGGAAACGCTCAAATGGGAACTCGCCATATTCCCCTGATATTGCACCATCCGACTGTTACTTGTTCCGTTCGATGGCATATAGCCCTAAAAGAGGAACACTTCTACCGTCACGGCATTCGAGCTCTGCCAGAAAAATGGGAAAAAGTTGTAGCTAGCGATGGGCAATATTTTGAATGATTAATTTGTAATCATTTCTTACAATAAAGTTGTATTTTCATGAAAAAAAAAAAACAGCGAAAACTTGGTTGCGGACCTAATAACATAAAAGGAATGAAGGGGGCATTAGATCAGTTGGAACCTTTGGCGCCACTGGGATTATCTGGTGGTACTCATTATCCTATTACAGGAAAAAGTATACAGTAGACTCGCAATAAAGTGAACTCGAAAAAGTCGTGACTGTTTCAAATTTCGACAATAAATGTATGAATCGAATAAAAAAACACGTTTACATATTATTCAATCTTTATCAGAGATGTGCTTACATATCGGGTGGAACGCCACATTCGCGACGGAATAGGCAAATTTTTCGATCGATTTCTAAATTTTGATTTACGCAGTAATATGTAGTAGTAGTAATATTTTAGACTATACAGGGTGTTCCATAATAAAGTTACATATTAAAGTTAAGATTTTTTTAAATGAGACACCCTATATTTTGTTCGATTTTTAACTTTGTGAGGAAAAGTAAAAGGGAGTTCGTTCGAAATTCCCTATATCTATCTCATATACTTTCCGAATATTTGATATTTTCTGAAATTTGAAGAATTTCAAGTAAAAATTGTCATCAATAGTAATTTGAAAGCTTCAGAACTAATGTGGTAATAATTGTGGTTGCTTGAACATATGACACATTTTGTTGATCTATGTTATACTGGGTGTTCGAAAACGATTTTTGAAGTTTGAATTTATTCATTATCTCATTTCACTGTTTTTTTTTAAATGGCATACCTTATACCTAAAGGGTCGAGTAGGTGGAATATTCAATACCTATCGAATGGTACCTAGCTTCCTTATACCTATTTCAAGGGTTTCAAAGATATTCGAGAGTTTACCCAATTTTCGTCAAATGTTCCAATTTTTCTATCTGATCCAATTGTTTCCCCAAAAGAAAAAAACCGAAATACATCAAATCATTCCTGTGTGTGAAATTCATGAATCGTTACCATCTAACAAATTGAGTTCATAATATCACATTAATTCATACTTCAAACCGAATATTAAAGACGAAGAAACATTCGCAAAATAAAGACAGAAAAGACTTTCCATATCATTTTTTACATAAGATTTTCAAAATTGTCTCCTTTGAACGATTAACATTGTTAACCTGTCTTCAAATGATCTCCTTACGTTAACGTTCAAGTTGTGGTCGACGGTGTAACATCTGATTGTTTCCAGTTGCAAGCAGGAGTACCTCAGGGATCCATTCTTTCGCCAACCTTGTTTCTGTTGCAGATAAACTATCTTCTATCATCTACTATAGAGAACAAGATCTTCGATTTTGCAGACGTTGGTTTCGTATTTCAGTAGTCTGCGGCCGATTACAGCTGCGGAATCTCAGCGTCAGAGATGTCAACAAATTAGTAACTTAAACTCTGACTTACAGCGGATATCTGGATGGGGTCAGTTGAACCTGGTGAGCTTCAATACGAGCCAGACGTTTTCTAGAAAGGTCTCCGCTGGAGAACTTCCTCTAATGATGCAAGGCCAACAAATTGCATCGAAAAATTCGATGCACCTTCTCGGAATAACTCGGTCAACTCTGGGTTTTGCTGGCATGAACATGTATCAGCAATAGCTAAGTCGGCAACAGCTAAACTTAGTTTTTTTAGAGCCAATCGATACTTCACGTCACCTCAGCTGTTGCTTCTATATAAGGCGCAGATTCGACCTTCTTTGGAATATTGTTCCCATGTATGGGGATCTGTGCCCAAACATTCGGGCTGTGCGCCTCATCGACCACCCAGAGATCACCCGCGATCTCCAACCGCTGGCTCTCTGAAGACAAATTGCTGACCTTTCTACAGATACTTCCACGGAAGATGCTTCAAGTAGCTGAAAGACCTTCTTCCGGGAAAACTCATGTTTTGCCGCAACACTAGGCAGGCAAGGAGTTCTCATCATATGCCGGTACATTTAACGATCCCTCGAACCTCTCTCTATAAGAATTCTTTCGTTTACAGGGACGGTAAGCTGTGGAACTCGCTTCCGTCCAACATCCTACAATTTGGCCCTCTTCAAGAAGCGAGTTAATACCTCAATTCTTCCAAGGCGCTCACTCATGAGGTGTAACAGGTTCGCCTATTCCTTGGAAGCGCGCATTACAAAAAAAACTAAGTATATCTGGTGTTCCCGATAGAAATGCTTCTTTTATCTTTTCTTTCATATAGTCAGCCGTCGTTGGCGGAGTTTGAAATACAATTTCCTTCACATGCCCCTATAGGAAAAGTCAAGGCAAGTTAGATCAGGCGATCTTGCAGGCCTATTTCGGAATACACCTCTGCTGATTCATTTATTAGGAAATGCGCAGGAGCTCCCTCCTATTAGAAGAACCACAATCGTTGCCTCACGTCGATCTTGACATATTTAACAGTTCTTTTAGATGTTTACGAAGAAACTAGGTACTTTTTTACCACCAGATTCTCCTGACCTGTCCCTGAGTGATCTCCATTTGTTCCCAAACATAAAAATGAAGATTTTCGACATATCTGAAGCTTATGGTTGAAAATAAATGACACCCAGTAGCGAATGTTCTTGTTACAATTTTACCTGACTTATAAATTGAAAAATAAGATGGCGTAACTTCGCGTTTCCTTCCGGTTACCGAAACGACAGGGTTATAATTTTCGATGTTGCATCGTGTCAGTTGTCAAACTAATTGGATACTTGCATGATCTTGTGCGGATGAATTTTTCGCGATAAAATTCCGCGAAGGAATGTGCTGTGACAGGATAATATCATGAATAACGAAACTCAACTCTAGTGTAACATTCTTGAAATGAGCCAATGGTAACGTGCTATCATAACGATGCTAATAAGACACTAGATTTGATTTTAGTGATTATATTTTATAAATAGTAGAGTAGAATATTGTCATGAGCTATGCATAGATGCATGAAGTAAAGTGAATACGTAACAGTTAGTTGAGATGGAATATTGCCTGCATTTTTACGACTACCAACCTTATGAATAAGAATTCCCTAGTGCCTTAATCATAGAGAAATCTCGTGAAATTATTTATTGAATATACTTGAAAGCTTGTGTTGAACTGCTTATAGGAACGAAATTTTTTCAACTTCGAGCTTATAGAAGACTTTATCTAGACGCTTAAAAAGAAACTTAATTTCTTCTAATGTCAAAGAGTGTAGATATCCTTGAAGTTTATATTAGGGATCATGAAACCATCCCAATCGAGCCACCCTGTATATTTATTATTCGTAGTGATTTGAAAATTTTTCCGAACATGTTGATCTTTTAATCTACACACAACCAAATGTATATGGAATCCCACATTACTGATTGTTTTTAACCCTGGATCTTTGCCTACTTGTGGGTTTTTTGTTGTAAAAAAACTGGATGGTATGTTAAGAAATGTTGAATTATCACAACATGTTCGGGATATTTTACTCAGTAGTCGCTGAGATTTGAAACTGTGAATTTCAAAATTTAAAAGAGACTATAATCATAATTGAAAATGCCTTATGTTGGATTGTCCTATGTGCAGAGGGGTCGAATAATTGCTCTCGTTGAAGAAGGGGTGACACAGGGGGATATAGCTGCCACAATGGGGGTATCACAGGGGGTGATTTCAAAAACCTACGCCCGATACGTGGAGCTACAATGTCTGCAAAATAGGCCTAGAAGAAGTCGTAGGAAGATCACTTCTGAAGATCAAGACCGCTTTTCGTGCCAAATTGCGAGAAGAGAGCTTGTACGTCGCACCTCATACTCCAAAGGCAATTTCTGGAAGCAACAGGCATCAGTGTATCAGTCGAAACGATACGTCAAAGATTTCGTTCAAGCAGAAGGTCCTTAAGAGTGCCAGAGCTAACCGGACAACAAAAAATTAACAGACAAAATTGGAATATTGAGAATTGGCGAAATGTTCTTTTTTCGGATGAGACCAGAATTGGTGTTCGATCACATGACAGCCGGATTCGGGTTTTAAGGGGTCGTGGAAGACCAGCTAGACTCCCAGCAACAAGACAAATTCCGAAATACCAAGGGGCAGTGTGATGTTTTGGGGTGGCATTATGCTGGGAGGCAAAACATATTTGATTTCGTTTCGTACGAGTGCAAGGGCTAGAAATTACGTGGATCTAGTGAGAATTTCACTAATGGTTTAGCTATGGGTTCACCCCTCAGTCCCCTTCTATCTGAAATTTTCATGTCTAATTTGGAAAACACTAAAATTATCACGTCACCTTTGACGAAAAGGCATATTCTACTTTGGTACCGATATGTTGTTGCCATTTTAACCTGTTTCATTGGAACGAATAGACAACTAGAAATCTTCCAGAATTTCATTAATGACATTCATCCTAAAATTAAGTTCAAAGTAGAAACAGAAGTCGATAGTAAAATCAATTTCTTAGATCTAACAATTACCCGAGGGAATAATAACCGTTTATCAATTAATATCTACAGAAAACCATCGTACACGGATAATGTTATACCCATAGATTCATTTCACCCGTATTTTAAAAAAAAGCAGCCTTCAAATCCATGATTCACAGAGCGATTTCTTTGCCTTTATCGGACATGGACCGAAAATCAGAATTTAACACCATTATGTTAATAGCAGAGAACAACGGCTTCGATATAAAAACAATAGAGAGTTTAATTAATCGAAAAATACTCAACAACACATTCAACATGATATATCCTCAATCCAAGAGAGAAAAGCCGGAAAAATTTATGTCTAACATATTTTGGGAAGACGTCAGAACAGGTTGCTAGAGTTTTGTCTGATAGTAAAAAATTTCATATTGCATTCAAACCAGTTAGCAAATTGTCAGGCCTGCTTTCAACACAAAAGATAAAACCGATAAATTCGAAAAATAAGGAGTATACCAATTAACATGTTCTGAGTGCAATTCCTTTTATATAGGTCAAACAGGACGCTCTTTCAAGGCTAGATACAAAGAACATTTTCGGTCATTCCTACATCAGAAATATGATTCAGCTTTAGCTGCACATTGTCTGAATGAATGTCGTCCTTTTCCACAACTTCAACAGCTAAAAATTCAAATGAGATAAAAAACACAAGGTTTAACTTTAATCTACACTTTATTTGAAAAAATTCGACGACGTTTCGCTGACACAGCAGCTTTATCAAGAATGAAAAACAGAATGAAGAGTATGGTATTGTAAACAAATCGTAGAACAAGTTGGATGAATAACAGGAAAATCCACACCGAGCCATTGTACAGTTAGTATGAAAGCTAATAAAACTAATTAAACAAGTTAAGTAGGGGTGAGTAATTCACATCTACCTGTTCATTCAAAAGCTTGTCCGAATGTTTGTATCTATTTATTTCTAATGCTTCTAGGAGATCTAATTTTGAACTTTTTGATTTTATATGTAATATGTCAAAGTTTTTATTGAATGAATGGTTTTCTTTTATTGAGTGGTTTGAATAATTTGAATAAGGTTTATTTTTATCGAAGCTACGTTTATGTTCGGATGTTCTTATGCCAAAACTCCTATAGGTCCTACCGATATAAATTTTATCACAAGAACCGCAATTGAGTTTATAGATTCCTGATTTACCTGATTTTTCAACACGAGATTTATTATTTTTAATATGTTTACCTAAGTTATTAGAAGTTTTGAAAGTTATATTAAGATTTTGTTTGACGAGAAAGGATTTAATATTTGTACTTGCAGAACCGCAGAATGTTAAACTGTTGAATATTTTATAGTCTTTATGAATAGGATATACTTCATTTATTGCTTTCTGATACAGTTTTTTACGAATGACAGATTTCCTGTTATTCATCCAACTTGTTCTACGATTTGTTTATAATACCATACTCTTCATTCTGTTTGTCATTCTTGATAAAGCTACTGTGTCAGCGAAACGTCGTCGAATTTTTTCAAATAAAGTGTAGATTGAAGTTAAACCTTGTGTTTTTATCTCATTTATATCATGGATCTACATCAAGTAACGGCCTCCACAATTCAAAAGCTAAAAATTCTTCATTCCTGTGATAAATCTTATAAACTCAATTTCTTTAAATCGATGGAAATTTTCAAGCAATCTAGGGTAGAAAGGGTTAAGCTGCTTAACAACCAGGTAGACTTAATTACCCACCAATCACCATTATTCAAGTTACTGTGACCTCTACTAGCATTTTAGTGATGGTAATTCCTGTATTGTACATGAGTATTCAGTTTTCATTAGCTTGTTGTTGATAATGGACGTATGTCCGAAACCGATCCTATCAATGTAAAAAATTTTTCATTCTTTACATCAATAAATTAGTGATAGTTAAAACATAGTAACTTGTTTTGTTTTATTATTCATTATGTTTATTATTTGATCTTGTTATTGTTAGGTCTAGGAAATTGATCGCATTGTTCTGTTCTATTTCATTTCATCAAGTAAATTTCATTTTAGGTGCAGGTTGTTATTGAAATTTTCGAATAAAGTGAACTGTTTGTTCCTGTGAAACACACATTAATGTCATCGACATATCGATACCAATATAGGAAATGTTTACTAAGCGGGTGTTTATGAATAGTTTTTTTTTATGTTATCCATGAAGATCTCTGGTAAAAGAGGGCTTAATGGGTTTCCCATTATAAGTCCCCCATCACTTTTATAAAAACAGTCGTTAAATAAAAAATAATTTTGAGATATGCAAACATCTAATAAAGCCATAGTGTCGTATTTAATTCGTGGATTCGTCATATTTTGTGTTAACAAATTATTGATTATATTATACGGATCTTTCGGTGGAATACTTGGAAACAAATTCTTGACATCAAAACAGACTAACTTTGTATTACTTGAATCATTTGAATTACGAATAGAAAAAGACGGTTTAAAATTACAAAATTTTTCCAATTTTTTTATTTGCAGTATTCATTTCTCTTGATAAAGATACTGTGTATCGAAACGCATCGAGCATTTATGAATATATTTTAGTAGAAATCATCGTTTACTTGTATTTGTGAAAATGGATTTCTATCACGTAAAAGCCTCGTCAATTGAATTTCGGAATAACTAAAATCTAAGAAAGATATCTGAAATCCGTTATCACCATTGAATTTTTCTCTATCTACAATATATCACAATTTGGTGGACTTAACATTCTCTAACAATGAATCACTCTGATAATATACCAAATCAACATCAAATATATTTCATTTCAGATCCCCAATTTGTTTAATCAATTTGTTAACAAATATTGTTCATAAATCTCGTCCATAGAGCGATTTGTGTCTCATTTCACAAACATCAGCTATCAATTAATCGATATTTATCTTAATTTATGAAACACAATGAAGTATTTCACGTTATCATTTGAGCGATAAATTCAATTTTAAATATACGAGGACTCTAAGATCTCGAGTACGTTGAACAATCGATTCGTTGGGCAATGCCACTATAAATGTGCATGGTCGAAATATAGATAACACTTGCATTGTACAGATAAAGGCAATAAATATTGACACGCCCAACTAACAATTTTGCTTTAGTTTTTACAATGGATACGAAGTTATAAAATGTATTTTTTTTTCTTAGAATTTGAAGATTTAATATTGAATAGAATTTTGTGTGAGTGATTGTTTCAATTATGTTATTTTGTATATACCAGGGGTGTTAGTTGAAATTCCCGGTTTTACCAGTAGATGTCATCAGCAATATGTATACATTTCCATGATTTAGCATGTAGCAGATATCGTTCTGGCGCATGCCCGAATTTCTGTTTTGTTTCATTTTCAAAATAGGAACAATCCATAATCTGTTAAAGTCGAGTTTATTATAAAAATATCGAAAAGTTGAACAAAAAATAGTTTCTATAATAAAACAGAATCAAATTATAGAATTTCCATTCACTATAATCTTTCCTCATAGAAAATATAGAATTTAAATATAAGCTAGTATATATGTATAAACAACATGCTATTCCTTATGACGTTTAAAATATCCATCGATTTTACTCTGAACCTTTCTCGATGCTGCCATCTGAACTGATTTTTCCTTGAGCCTTTTCAGGAGCAATACGTCTTCTATAGAAAGATTATTCTGTTCGACCCAACTAATAATCAGGGAGAACGCATTGACAGTGTCTGCATGTTTCACTTTTACCATACTATTTAAACCATCATCTGAGTCAGTAGATTCCACAACGTTTTCAATATTCCTTCCTAAAGCATCCTGTATAAGCTCTTCTTCAGTCAAATCGATAACAAACTCTTTGTCTCCCAGATGGTAATGATCTCAATGGTTAAGTAATTTTCTATATTGATGACCCTTAATGATTCGGCAATATTTTTCAAATCATTTTCACTGATTGGACGAAGTTTCTTCTGAAGCTCTGAGAATGCAATATTCATCATCTGATTTTTCTACTTCTGCAGTGTCATGCCACAATGCTGTCCAAATTTTTTCTTATATTTTTTGAAGTAATGGCTTTCCAAGATTGGGCAAGATTGTTCACGGCATCTTTCAAACTATACTGCTTCAAAATGGAAGTTATCTGTTCACCTTCATGCGAAATGATATGATTATTTTCCTAAATTTCATAATAATTGTTCAAAGTGATGACCGGCAGATATCGTTTTGGCGCATACCGGGACTATCGAAATGCTGAAGTGACTTGAATTTGTTTCATCTTCAAAATAGAAACAACCCAAAATCTGTTAAAGCCGAGTTTATTATGAAAATATCGAAAAGTTGAACAAAAAATTGTTTCTATTAAAAAACAGAATCTTCTTCTCTTCTTCGCCGTGTAGAAGGCGCAGCGCCTGTTCAGTTCCGGTTTCCCTGCAGCAGTTCTTGTGAAGTTGATTGCCAATGTCCCGCCATCGTTTTGGTGGTCGTCCAACGGGTCTTCTTCCGTGTGGTATGTTGTTATATACGATTTTGGCTATTCTATCTGTGGTCATTCTGTTTACATGCTGGTTCCATTCTCTTCTTCTTTTTCCTACCCATCTTACAATATCGTCTGTTTCACATTTTTCCCTTATGTCGGTATTTCTTTGTCTGTCATTCAATGTGTAACCGGTTATAGTTCTTAGCGTTTTCATTTCTGTTGTTCTTAGTATCCTCTTTGTTACCGACGTTTCCGCTCTTGTTTCTGCCCCGTATTTCATAATTGGTCGCACACGTGTTTTGTAGATTCTGGATTTGCATGGTATACTGAGGTGTTTATTTCTCCAAATTGGTTGTTTAAGATGTCCCGATACTGCAGCTGCTTTGTTAACTTGTCTCTTCACTTCTTCTTCAAGGTATCCTGTGCTTGTTATTTTGCACCCTAAGTATTCGAATGACATGACTTGGTCTATAGTGGCGTTGTCTATTGTTAACTTGCAGCGCAGAGGTTCCTTAGCTATGGTTATGCATTTTGTCTTACTTGTAGAGATTTCCATATTGAAATTTTTTGCGCGTTTGCTAAAGGCGTATAACATTCTTTGTAGGTCGTCTTCTGATTCTGCAATGAGTACGGCGTCATCAGCATAGCATAAGATGTTAATTTTGTAGGTTCCCATGCGGTATCCTATTCCCAAGTTTTTAACGGTCTCTACAAGTTGGTCCATAACAGTATTAAATAGTAGAGGGCTAAGACTATCACCTTGGCGGATGCCCGACGTTGTTCCGAAATGCTGCGTTAGGGTGTGGTTTGTTCGTATTTGCGTTGTTGTATTAGTGTTCGGATCTTTTATGAGTCTTATATATTTTTTGGGTACCTCTTTGTTTTCCAGTATCTTGATTACATCCTTCAGTTGGACTCTGTCGAAGGCCTTCGTTAAGTCTATGAAACAAAGATATGCTGGAGTGTTATATTCAAGAAACTTTTCTAATAATTGCCTTGTTATAAATAGTGCATCGACCGTGGACCGGTTTTTTCGAAAGCCTTGTTGCTCTTCGCTCTCAGAATCAAATTATAGAATTTCCATTCATTATAACCTTTCCTCATTGAAAATATAGAATTTAAATATAAGCTAGTGTACATAAACAACATGCTATTCCTTATGAGGTTCAAAATATCTATCGATTTTACTCTGAGCCTTTCTCGATGCTGTCATCTGAATTGATTTTTCCTTGAGCCTTTTCAGGAGCAATACGTCTTCTATAGGAAGATTATTCTGTTCGACCCAACTGATAATCAGGGAGAACACTTTGACAGTATCTGCATTTTTCACTTTTACCATACTATTTAAACCATCCTCCGAGTCAAAAGATTCCTCTACGTTTTCAATATTCCTTCCTAAAGCTTCCTGTATAAGCTCTTCTTCAGTCAAATCGATAACAAACTCTTTGTCTCCCAGATGGTAATGATCTCAATGGTTAAATCATTTTCTGTGTTGATGACCCTTAATGATTCGGCAATATTTTTCAAATCATTTTCACTTATTGAACGAAGTTTCTTCTGAAGCTCTGAGAGTGGAATATATTCATCATCTGATTTTTCTACTTCTGCAGTGTCATGCCACAATGCTGTCCAACTTTTTCTTATATTTTTTGAAGTAATGGCTTTCCAAGATTGGACAAGATTTTTCACGGCATCTTTCAAACTATACTGCTTCAAAATGGAAGTTATCTCTTCACCTTCATGCGAAATGATATGATTATTTTCCTAAATTTCATAATAATTGTTCAAAGTGATGACCATTCACTTCTAGACATAGTACTACTCGCGTATAACACCCTGTAATGTGGCTCGCCTCAATTCGTCCACATCCAACTGCATGAAGGCATTTTGCAGTCTATTATTCACATCATATCTTGAAGTCACAGGTTCAGAATAAATTTTATCTATCAGCGTTCCCATAGATAAAAGAGTTTAATATCCCCATCGTTGACATAATTTTCCGACTGATCTTACAGTGTTTTTGCAAATAACTTTGTCTCTACTTCGTCTCTGATGGCGACTTTTCCTTCGTATCTCAGAAGTGGGTACTGAATTCTTACTCGTTTTTTCTGTCAATGTAGATTGAATTTGTCAGAGGGATTGCTCCTCTGTTGTTATTTCCTCAAGTTTCACATCCCATTGTTCTTAGTATTTCTTGACCTCGTTTCTGATGATTAAGAAGGCATTTTTCATACGACACTTTAAAGTTTCAAATTAAATTCTGATCCATGGGTTGGAGAATGGCAGTACAGTTGGGTGGCAAAAATATAACTCTGAAGTTTAGATCAGTATTAACCTCTTCCTCAGGTGGGTGCGATGGTGCATTGTCTACCAACAACAGAGCTTTAGAGGGCTTGTTATTCTCAGTTAAAAAATTCATCACCTCGGGGAGAAAAGATGTTTTAAACCATTCATTAAATAATGGTCTGGTCGTCCACCCTTCGGTAGATGCTTTGTAGACAACTGGTAGTGAACTTTCGTTTTTGAATGCTCGTGGATTTGCTGCTTTTCCCAAGACTAGTGAAGGTAATTGGTGAGATCCAGCCGCGTTGCAGCATGGTATGAATGTTAAGCGATCTTTCGACACTCTTCGACCTGGTGCTGATTTTTCCCTTGATGAACCCGTGTCTGGTAAACATCTCTAAAAAATGGCTGCTTCATCAGCATTATACCCCTGTCTTTGGTTGATTCCATCTGTTCAACAACAGATAGAAATTTTTCCTTAAATGGTATCACAGCGGAAACATCACTGGAAAGTTTTTCAGCACAAAACTTCAAGAAACGAATTCCATGTCTAAACTTGAATTTATCTAACCAACCCGAACTTGCCAGAAATCTTTTTTTCCTGTGATTTGTTCATAAAACTGTTTGGCTTTTGCTCTCAATATGTCTGACGAAATTGGTACGTGTGCGTTGCGTTGTTGAATGAACTAGTTATACAATGCGATTTCAACATCTGGATTCTCAGCTTATCTAATAATTTTTCTTTTTCCTACAAAAATACCTTGGATAGAAAAAATTCGAGGAAAGTTTAAAATAATATTCCTACTAGGGATGCACCGAAGGCCCGGTTAGGCCAGCCGAGCTTTCGGCCGTGATACTCGGAATGCAGTAATTTTGTTTGGCCGAGAGCTCGGTACTCAGCTTTTTGTGAAACCCTTGCTCGGTGCATCCCTAATTCCTACCGGTTCCTTGATACGATTGGGATATAAATCTCCTTATTTTGAAATTGAAAAATTCGATTTGAACTTGGAAGGCTTTTACTTGGTAATATTTCATTATCTATAATAAAAAGAAATACTGTGTTTTAAGGAATTTTACTTAATAATTGCGATTCGTAACGCGTTTCACTACACCGTAGCTTCTTCAGACGAATGAATTTACAGAAAATAAGAATGAGAATATAAATACAAATGTTCCTAAGTAATTGAAAGCTTATTGGGTTGCTCCTTCTTTAGTGGTTATCGATGACAAGTATATCCAATAAAATTAAGGAATAGATTGCTCCCTGAAGAGATTCAATAAAGGTGAAGGGCTTAAATCGACTTTTTCATTGATGAGTCTACCTGAGTGTTTGTGTTTGATTTGTGATAGAAATTTTAATATTAGAATATCGGAACATATACGCAGTTTTCCAAATAAAAAATCAGATTCAAATTACGCGAATCATCTCCTAGAAAATAGTCACTCTTTCGACCCACAGTTTGGAATTTTGCATACAGATAATAAATATTGGAAGGTAGATCTTTGGGAAACTTTAGAAATCAACAAACACAAACACTCAATCTATTCCTCAATTCTATTGGATATACCTATCATCGATAACCACTTAATAAGGAGCAACCCAATAAGCTTTTAATTACTTAGGAACATTTGTATTTATATTCTCATTCTTATTTTCTGTACATTCATTCGTCTGAAGAATCTACGGTATAGTGAAACGCGTTACGAATCGCAATTATTAAGTAAAATTCCTTAAAACAGTACTTATTTTTTATTATTGAAAAATTAGAAAAAAGTTTTTTGTTTTAAATCTGTACCTTCCTAGTTTTTTCTTCGAGAATAACCTGCGTTGTGCCCATACGCGCGCCACTGGTGAATCTAAAATATTGTTTCGTATTTTTAACTGCATCTTTCGATCAAACTTTAACACCTTGTAAAACGAATTACCTGTGTTTCTGTGAATTTTCTTCATGAAATGACTTCAGCAACCACCTCCTTGAATATTGACGTGTCTTTTTTGAACACACTGTATATTCAGTTAGTTCTGAACTAATTCAATTGTGTGTTAAAACAGATCTAACGTATATAATTGTTGCTCAGAATGCTATTATATGTGGAAACCAGTCTAATTTTAATAGTCAATTCTCAAATTCAAATTATGAAATATTACTACAATGAATTCCTTGAAAAATTTGAAAGAAACGCTGTCATTCCACAATCTCCATTGTCCGCACATTCAATTTTTTTCAAATAAAATCTTTCATCCTCCTACGCGATAAGCACTATCGAAATTTTTGGGTTAAACAACAATACATATACACGATAGCTAGTTATTTTAAATGAACATATCTGTCTAAATTATCTGTTCATAATGTACATATTTGAATTCTTAAATGGCTACAGCGATTAAAACTCGAACGGGACGAATAAACGATAAGGTTTGGTTTATTATTCATTACTTAGTCATGTTTTAACTATTAAATAAATATTTACAAATACTGTTTTTCCCCACGCTCGGTTATCAATCTTCTGTTCGGTTTCCATGATGAATTTTGTAGTAAATTCGTATAATTCGAAGTTTTAATTATTGATATTGATGACAAATTAGTTTTGTGGAAATCCATTTCTAAAAATGAAAGAGAAACACTTTTGTCAGTTTTCCAAATTTATTTTTTGTACCATTTTGAATTTCAACGATCTTATACAACTCCTCTCTTTTTTGTTTGTTTGCTTTTCCTTCAACGTGCTCCATTTCTGCCTTTCGGCTAATGACACGCCGGGGAATTCTCTCATCTCACTAACCCGGGAATTTTGCCGAACCTCTCTCGTGTCGAGGGAAGCGATCTTTAATCTCCAACGCATCTTTGTTAGACAGGACCGACAGCTTTACATCTTCTCCAAAAGATGGACACTGAAGCGATTTCCAGAATCTGAAAAATCGCACCGACTTTGTGGGGATGGAACCCAGGTAACTCTGCGTAGGAGACAAGCATCATATCCCATACGCCACCGAGCCGGCAAAAAACTCCTCTCTTAAAATCAGTAATAACTTTAAGCTTGTTTCCTTTGTTGGTAAAAACATGTACCCAAACATTCCAACAGATGAGTGTCTACCTTTAGTTTCAGATATTTCCACCAAAACCAAAACATTTCCACATATCTCCTTTGAATTTTGCAACCTATTGAAAATATGTTGGAACCAAAATTATTTCCAGTTTCAAAATGAATTCTTCGAACAAAAATTAAGATTTTCTATGGGATCGCCAGTAAGTCCCCTATTGTCAGATATTTTCATAGACAACTCAAAAAACACATGAATACTGAACAGCGACTTAGTCAAAAACATATAATGTTCTGGTATCGGTACTTTGACGATATTGTGGCTGGTTTTCGTGACTCGAATAACAATTAAATATATTTTATAACTTCCTCAATAAAACTCAGGGTTATTTGAAACTTACCGTTGAAGTTGAAACTAATAACTTAACTATAACAAACATAAACAATATCCTAACTTATAATATCTATAGAACAGAATCGGGGATACAACAATCCCCATGGACTCAATGAATCATTTAAATCATATTACAATTCTGTGGTCCCTCTCTCAATTCAAGATTTTGAAAATAAATTAAATATCATAAATAGAATATCCTACAATAAGAATTTACCAGCCTCTTTAATAAATAAAATCATTAGACGCAAAGAACAGAATTGATCATCTCAATTATTATATTACACTCAAGAAAAACCGGTAAAAATATATTATGTCCCTAAATCTCCCTCTTCCTCTCTCTCCACCACCATCTTCTTTATCTCTCTCTCTCTCTCTCTCTTCTTTTTTAATTGGTTCTACTTTCGCATTTTTCCAACACTCCGAACAGGTGTGGCTCTCATACGAAATCTGACGATTAAGACAGGAGCTAACTCTGGTGCACATTCCCTCAAAACAGTTAATGGTAATCCAACAAGATCCAAGTTTTTCATCTTTCGTCTTATCAATAGTTACAATTGTTTCTAAAACGCACATATTTAGCTTCAGTTTCTTCTACTTCAACTGTGACAGCCTTTTAACAATTTTTAGTACACCAAGACTTTTGTGCGGATGTTTTCATGGAGTTTGAAATGAGGATCTTGATGTACAGAAGCAGACGTAGTAAAATGATTATCAAGAATGTTGAGTTACTTTTGATAAATAGATGTCAGGATATCTTGTTGAATAGATGTAACATTAAATTCCTCAAATTGAAAACTTATTCCTTCAGTGATGAAGAATATACAGATATGATCTTCGTATAAGGCTAGAGAATACCATCGGTTAATTCCTCAAAGACATGCTCCCGTTCGTACAGTTCTTACTTGGGTATTTAGAAGACCCAGAGAAACATGAACACTTGATCCAAAACATATGTGACCTCGTCAAGTCAACATACAAAATGAGAACAACATTATCGATTGTGTTGAAGATAATCCTTCGATAAGTATTGGACGCATTCAGTGGAAAATATCCCTAAGCATCATCGACAGGTGCAGGCATTGAATGCAGGGGACGAGCATCATCAACGCTGGATTCTGCAGCAACATACTCAAGATCCAGATTTAATTTCCAGCATTTTATGGTCTGATGTATCATACACCACAAGAGATGGTATAAATAATTTCTATAATAAAGGCGTTTGCCAAGGAGGTTCATGACGAGCACCTTCACTTCAACGTTAAATATTTGAATGAATATTTTCCAAATAGGTGGATTGGTAATGGAGGTCATATTGCTTGGCCACCAAAGTCACCTGATCTCAACCCGTTAGATTTCTATGTATGAGGCTACATGAACAACTCGTGCACAGTGTAGAGATAATAAATTTCGAGTAGTTACAAGAACGGATACACGGCAAAAGCATTCGAAATGACAATATCCCTCATATAATTCTGCTGTCACGTCTTCGTAAATGTGAGCTATGCATTCACGTTGAAACTTGAGTAACTCTTATAACGATTAATATGATTTTATTTATTTATTATTTTCTCTAATAAATTTTTTCAATTCAAAAATAATTTCTATTAATATGTATTTCATCACGACAGAATCGCTCTTGAATCTTCAGTGTTATTCTCTAGTAGCTTATCAAGCGTTCCCTTGTTTCCGCAAATCACACGAAACAATCACGGAAACCCTCGGATATTGGAAACTACCCCTAAACAACTGACAGGCCAACACAAGTTAAATCTAGTGGAGGTGGACAAGAGGCGTCGCAAACTCCATAGATATGAATTCCTCCGCTTCATAGTTACTGGAGATGAATACACGTTTGTAATCAAAATACAGCCCCACCGGTGGCGTCACAGCTCTTCACCATTCGCCAAATAGTTCGAAACCACGATTTCAGCCGTCATGGTATACGCGTTCTGAGACATCTCAAACGAATATCTGCCTCAAAGGGAGACAACAACTCTGCAAGGTATTTTGAGACACTAGAAAAATTGCGGAAGGCAATTCAGAACCAGAGGATAGGCATGCTAACAGAAGGAGCCTGCCTGCTGCACGACGATTCCAGACAACACACATCCAACGCTACAAAGGAACTTTTGCCTCGTTGTCCTGAAACATCCCATGCATTCCCCTGAACTACCACATTCAGAGTACTATCTCTTCATCTCCTTAAAGCTTCACATGGATCGAAAAAGATTTTCAACCGACGAGAGGGTAAATTAGGAGGTGGAGACATGGATAAAGGCGTTGTCTGGAACCACTTCGAGGAAGGCATCAAAAAATTGATACACCGCTTCACCATCTGCATAGAGAGGAATTGCGACTATGTCGAATACTAGCTTATAACATGTACTTAAGTATCACCTACAAAAATTCAGTTCATTTACTTTCTGGATATGCCTCGTATGTTCAACTTTATCAATCAACGTTTTTTGATTGGAGTCATAATTTTTGCTTTATTTGCAAAATAATTTAGCCAATTAGTCTCGAGTAGAGTAAAACAAAAACTAATTTTTTTATAAATCACGGTATTTGTAATTTTAACTTCGGATCATGAGTAGATTGATAGTACGATTATGCAATATCTAAATGATTCTCGAGCCATTATTATATTGTGAAAAGCTGCATGTTTAACTCCATCTACCCCCTATCAACCTATAATAGAATCGTGTATCTTATGGGACATTTTATGTTGAATTCAAGATCCTTTGAAGGTCATAATGACTTTCAATGTTTCCATTTCGAATTCTGATAAAATCTCACGGATTTTGGAACTACACATATTCTGAACGAAATCCAAAACCTCATTTCTTTTCATTTGCAGTTTCATACGATGAAGAGTTTTTGAAAATATTGTAATAATTTTAGGTATCATCTGTTTATAACCTTTTTCTCGTTTTTCGTCATTGGAATCTTCGATGTATGTTTTAACCAAATTGACATTTACAGCAACAAGAACAGGATCCTACTAATCTCTACATAGCGAACTTACCTCCACACTTCAAAGAAGCCGATTTGGACACGCTGCTTAGCAACTATGGGTCGGTAATCTCCACCAGGATTCTGAGAGATTCCGCCGGCGTTTCCAAGGGGGTGGGTTTCGCCCGAATGGAGAACAAGGAAAAATGCGAAAAGATTATACAGTTTTTCAACGGGAACTCCATACAGGGATGCAAGGAACCGCTGTTGGTCAAGTTTGCAGATGGCGGCAACAAGAAGAAGTTGTATAAGGTAAGCATTGATAGAAAAACGCCTGGAATTCATTTTGAATATCTTTCGTTAAATTGACACATCTGTCATTAGCGTTCCCTTCAAATTTTGGAGACAGTTTACCGTTTCTAAAATTTACGCCGTTTTGTTCATTTCCAGCTCTAAACGATATTTTTGACATTATGTTATACAGGGTGTTTCAGGTAAAAAGTTAATTTCTACAGGAGATTCCCCATTGAAAAATATGAAAAATATGCTAATAACCATTTTTTCAAATGTCTTTCGTTCTCAAGATACAGCATGTTGAAGTTCAGATTTTTGTGTTGTAACTCTAGTTGTTTTCAAGTGATTTAGTCCAATTTGCAGAAAATGATTTTTTTTTACTCGTGAATTCATTTGATGTATCTAGTAGTAGCTAAAATATACAGGGTGTAACTGTAACTTCTTTCTATTTGGAATATTTTGATGAAATTTGGGAATCGCATAGAAAACATTTTGAATTTGATAACATCAATATGTTTGACATTAATATGTATCGTTTCCTGTTAGCCGGAAACTTTCGATTTTCAAATTGGACACCCTATATTTTTTGCTTATCTCAATTGTTCATCTCATCCTACGACCTTTTGACATATTTTCGAAAGAAAAACAAAACAATCTTTTTTGCAATTCTCATTTTTCGTTCTAGAAGGCCATGAACAGTGACAATTGGCTCAGCTCAACATCTCCTATCACGAATCTACAAGAATGTATCTGAAAATTTAATTGCTCATTTTACAGGGTGTCAAAGTTAATAACAAAAGAGCGAACAGCGACAACGAAATAATTATAATAAATGTTCTGAAATACCACCATTCTCACGAACACAACATCGCACACCATTGATGCTTTCCCTCACAACATTATTCAACTATTAGGCTGTAATGCTTGTCTCAAACGGTTCTCCGATTCTTGATGGGTTTTAACAGGTGCTTCGTAAACCTCATTCTTCAAATGGTCCCACAAGAAGAAATCTAGTGGACTCAAATCTGGCTATCTAGCTGACCATCTTATGGGACCATTTGTACCTATCCATTTCTCCCTTGTGTTGTGATGAGGTGCACCATCTTGTTGAAAATATATTTCATTCACAACAGCTAATGGCAACTCGTCCAATTCATCTTGTATTTGGGTCCTCCAAAAATCTCCCTCTTGTCAATGAACCTTTAAAAATTATAGGCTCTTTTAAATATCTTCTCATCATCCCCTTCCAGATATTGAACCCAAAACGTTCTTGGAAGTTTCCATCTTGATATCTGTGCTCATTTTGTTGCGACCAATACCTGGTATTTTGCCTATTAAACATCTCATTGTGAAACGTGATTCTTCACTGGAGGAGTCGCCTAACACCATCGTTAACATACAGGTGTTGGTGTAGTTGATATTTAAATGAGCGTACATATGTTTTTTCAAAATTCTCCATGAGCTTTTATGGCAAATTTCAAGCTCCTCAGCAATTTCCATGGTTGATGTGGTTGGATTAATACCAAAAAATGTCAATACGTCTATTTCGGTATCTTCGTCTATAACGAAATCCTCTTCTTCTGCAAGCTCACGAAATGTTCGTTCAACTTCAGAGAAATAGGTTCTATTCAGATGAAATCTTTCCGGATAGCGCTCTCTGTATAATTGTTCAGCTTGAACTCTATTTTGCCTACACTCTCCATAAATAAGGAGAATATCGAATTCGAATTCACTAATCCTTAATGTCGATAATAAACAACAATGGAATTTTGTCACACTGATATTTTTATAATATTATAAGTATGAACAAAAATTTTGCATCGCCAACGTAGTTATTGTTATTGGCGAATGGGGATACTGCAAAAATTGTCTTAGTATTTTCCACAAGAACTCCGGAACCGTTAAGAATAGAGTGATGGGATTGGTATAAAAAATACTGCTTCTGTAATACCGGTTGGTCCGATATAGTTGTCTCAAGGCCCCCGTGAGGGCTACAGGCGCTTGTGTGCAAAAAAAGGATTTTAGCGCCCCTTAAGGCAGTTTGGATCATGTTTTTTTATTTTTTTTGAAGGTAGAAGGTAGGTAGGTAGGTGCTTGAAGTAAAGCAAAAAACTGAACTTTAGACGTCGTATTTATTTGTCGACTAAAATATCAGAATGAAACAAACTGAACAAAATCATAACCAAATAAATTCTTGTTCACACCCATTTTAAAACATTTACTTAAGTAATGGGATACAGACACGTTAACTCGTTCATAAATACTAGAAAATAATCTAAAACTGAAAATCACATTTCTTCAGGAACAAATAACAGAAATATATATATATATATATATATATATATATATATATATATATATATATATATATATATATATATATATATATATATATATATATATATATATATATATATATATATATACAGTGTGTTCCAACGAAAATTTGACCCCCTATAACTCCGAAATGAGTAACATTAGCGAAAAACACCAAGACACGTCGATTTTTGTTTCGAGGGGAGCATTTTTCGAAATAATCCGAAACTTGTCAGATCAACCCCTACCCCAGCAACCCTAATTTCGAAATTCATCATAGGGAATAAGGGTCGAGTGGCACCTTACTGTAAAGGTCTGTCAATTCTCCATTCTGATTTGTCATTTTAGAATTTTAAATTAACATACAGGGTGTCCCAACCGAGGGTAAAGTTGAATTCCTGCAAATCCCAAATACTAAATGAAATCGATTTATTTTGGCATAATGCAAGCGCAGGTTTATGCTCGGTCTAGAAAAACGACCTACACTTGTGAATTTGGAGTTGGTGCAATCAACCCCTATTTCCAGCATCCCCAACTCAAAAATCATTCGATCGAAAATAGGTCAAGTGGCACCTCGTTGGAAAGGTATTTCAATTTTCTCTTCGAATTTGGTATTTTCGAAATTCAGAATCAGCATACAGGGTGTCCCGGAGCAGGAACACTGAAAACCCAAATAACTTTTTGAAACTGGTTCATTTCGGTATAATACGAGAACATGTTTATGTTTGATTCGAGAATAAGACTCTCTTGCGTGAATATGGAATTTTGCAATCAATCTCTTCCATTCAGCATCCCCAACTCAAAAAATCATACAAGTGATTACAGGTTGAGTGGCAAAGTTCCAGAAAGATTTTTCTATTTTCTGAATCACTGAGGCATTGGTTTCAGTTTGGCAATCGAGGTTTTCTGGCGTGAGGATCAGGATGATGGGATGATGGAGAAACTGATTGGATGCTCATCTAAACAGGAAAACGAGATTTATTGAACTTGTATTCAATTGAAAACAAAAAACTAACTTGATTATTACAACAATTGTTCAAAATGACCTCCGCCCACCTCCATACAGTTATACAGACGATTTTCGAACTCTCTTCTCACATTAGCGAAAACTTCAGGAGTCAAAAGTCGGCATTCTGTGATAATCCTCATCCGCAGCTCCTCCAGGTTTTCTGGTCTTGTGGCATAAACTTTAGATTTTAGATGGCCCCACAAAAAAAATCTAGGGATTTAAATCTGGTGACCTGGCTGGCCACTCAACAGGTCCTCTTCTACCAATCCACCTTCCTGGGAAATTTTCGTCTAAATATTGGCGCACCCGAGCATCATAATGCGGAGGAGCACCGTCTTGTTGAAAACGCATTTCGTCCTCAGAAAGAGTTGGATCGTTCTGTAAAATTTCTGTCAATCTAGGATGTATGTGTTCCTCTAACAACTGTAGGTAGCCATTTCCATTCAGAATACCCTCAATAAAGAAAGGCCCAACTAGATGATTGCCAAAATTCCTGCCCAAACGTTCAACTTCTGAGGCCTTTGCGTGTGGGCCTCTCTAAACCAATGAGGATTCTGTGTGTCCCAATATCGACAATTATGTCTATTCACTTCACCACTGAGCATAAAGGTGCTTTCATCAGAAAAACAGATGTTATTCAGAAAATTTGGATTAGCGTTTAGGTTTTCACTTAGATTTTCACAAAACTGTAAACGACGATCTGGATCATCTTCGTTTATTTCATGCACTAATTTTACCTTGTAGGGTGAAATTTGTGATGTTTCACGATTCTATGGACAGTTGTAGCTGATACACCAGTCAGACGAGATAGTTTTCTGATCGAAGTAGTATTCTCCATTTGTAGATGACCCACTACTGCCACTTCCGTTGCCTCATTTCTGACAGGACATGCCACTTCATGTTTTTGTTTGCCACCGAACCCGTAGCTAGGAATTTGTCAACCAAATATTTAACGTACTGGTGACTGACTCCTTTCTCTTTCAGGATGGTTCCTATCGAATATCCTTGCCGTTTCTTTGGCACAACTGTTATTTCGAAAATACGTCGATACAATTTCGACCCTTTCCTCAGTGGAATAAACCATTTTCAGATTAATTTCAACTGACGAACAACAACAATAATGAGGAACTGATCTGAATAATAATAATATTTCATTGCAAAATGAGAAATAACAGATGACTGCACGCCAGATGGAAATGAAAAAATGTGAACATTTTCAATGCAGAAATCAGCTTTATTTCTTCGTAATTGATGCTCAACACATCGTACCCCAATACTTTTAACAGTTTCGAATTAATTTTAGTTGATAATTTCAAATGACGATATTGAATTTTTCGAAAGCGACATCCTGTATGGAGAGCCGAACTGAATGAAATGCTTTAATCATTCTGGAATTCAAAAACCTTTCTGAAGATATGCCACTTGAATTATTTGTATGATTTTCAAGTTGGGGATGCTGAATGGAAGGGGTTGATTGCAAAAATTCTATAACCACACAAGAAAGTCCTATTTTCGGATCAAACATGTTCTCGTATACCGAAATGAACCAGTTTCAAAAGTTATTTGGATTTTCAATGTTCCTGCTTCAGGACACCCTGTATGATGATTCTGAATTTCGAAAATACCAAATTCGAAGAGAAAATTGCAGTACCTTTCCAACGAGGTGCCACTTGACCTATTATCGATCGAATGATTTTTGAGTTGGGGATGCTGGAAATAGGGGTTGATTGCACCAACTCCAAATTCACAAGTGTAGGTCGTTTTTCTAGACCGAGCATAAACCTGCGCTTGCATTATGCCAAAATAAATCTATTTCATTTAGTATTTGGGATTTCCAGGAATTCAACTTCACCCTTGGTTGGGACACCCTGTATGTTAATTTAAAATTCTAAAATGACAAATCAAGGTGGAGAATTGACAGACCTTTTCAGTAAGGTGCCACTCGACCCTTATTCCCTATGATGAATTTCAAAGTTAGGGTTGCTGGAGGTAGGGGTTGATCTGAGAAGTTTCGAATTATTTCGAAAATGCTCCCCTCGAAACAAAAATCGACGTGTCTTGGTGTTTTTCGCTAATGTTACTCATTTCGGAGTTATAGGGGTCAAATTTTCGTTGGAACACACTGTATATATATATATATATATATATATATATATATATATATATATATATATATATATATAGGGTGCTTCAACGAAAACTAAACAGAGGCTATATCTACCAAGATATTCATTTCTGATCAAAACGCAAAAACAGGTCAATTTTTGTTTCAAGGGGGACATCTTTTGGGGTACAAAACTTGCCTGAAATATCAACCCCCTAAGCGGGGGTTGCAATCCTTGAACATTTTGAATAGGGAAGATGGGTCGAGTGATGACTCAAAAGAAAGGTGGTATCTTTGTCTACATTGCCTTGAACGAATTTCCATTTTTAATTGAAAACTGTGAAAGATACAGGGTGAGCAACTGAAAGATAGGGAAGACTATTTCCCTGAGACTATTCAAGTTTCAGTGAGGTAAAATGGAACAGATCCATGCTGATCAATGGCAGTCATCATCAAGTACCATCCTCATCTCGAATTTCAACCCCTGGAGCAGGGGTGACAACCCTTGAAAATTTGGAAGAGGGTAGATGGGTCGAGTGATAACTCGAAAGAAAGGTATTATCTTTGTCTGCATTCCCGTGAAAGAATTTTCATTTTTGATTGAAAACTGTAGAAGATACAGAGCGATTCACTGAAAAATAGAGAAGACTATTGCTCCAAGACTATTGGAGTATTAGTGCGAAAAACTGGAATAGATTCATTTACATCAAAGATCACAGCCTTTGATCTGGAATGAATCTGTTGCATTTTTTTGCACTAATAGTTGAATAGCTTAGGGCGATAGATAGTCTCCTCTATTTTCAGTAGCTCACTCTGTATCTTCTACAGTTTTTTTCGGTGTTCATAGTCAAACAGTTTTGGTTTAAATTTCCTCCTAATCGTTGGTAATGGTGGAAAGTCTTCTTCAATTTCGAGAGAGGATGCTACTTCTTTCGCTCGTACAAGAATTTTTTGAAATGATTGGTCAGATCTATATTGCTGGAAGTGATCAACTACATTTTTTAGGTAGGTTTGGCATACTTTAATATTAATTGTAGCACTTTGCATTTGTTTGCTGATAATATTTATATGAAGTAAAACGTCATGCCAAATAATAATTCCACAAATAAATTGAAAATTTTGTACAGACGTTAAGAGGGAACTCGCTTTATGTCTTGCATCAATGTGCAAGAAATTATCTTCCCTTCTCCTGTAGAGTCCAGTATTGGATTAAACGCAATAAAACTTTCCATAACTTCAACCTTTTTTGAAGTGGTGTTAAGGACAACATACCTCAGAACAAGACTAATTTGCTCAGTATGACTAGTGTCTGGTGTACAATCTAATATTATTGAAAAATATTTTGAACTGCGAACCATTTCTAAAATATTATTTCTTACTTTGAACGACAATAATTCAATTATTTCATTCTGTATTTGCACGCCTAAATAATGAGTCATTTTAACTGATTTTTTTGGGAGTTATACTACAAGAGTTACCAACATGAAAAAGAAATCTGAACTTCAACACCCAGTATCTTGAGAACGACGCACTTTTAGATATATGTTTATGGGTATTTTTTTTCATGTTATTTGTTGAACCATTTCCTGTAGAGATCAATGACTTCAAGTCTGAAACATTCTGTACTCTAAAAATGGAATTGAAAAAGTTCATATAAAAGTATTTCACCAACAATACCGCAACAAAACAAACATTTAGGCGCTTTAAATATAATCGTGAATCCGTTGAGGATGACGAAAGGAGTGGTGGTCGGTATCGGATACTAACAAAAGCTTCGGTGGAATTGAAGTAAATGTTAAGTTAGAACGTCAAATTGAACCTTAGAGTGTTAGCAAAGGAAATAAGAACTCCCACTTGATTTGTCCTACATTTCATAAACTACGAAAGATTCTAGACGTGCACCTAAAAAACTGGTACCGTGCACAAAATACACGATCCCAACTCTGATCATGGTCGACTGTATGACGTATATGGTTGTCAAATTTCGATGTTTTAGTACGGTAGCTCGGAGAAATATTATGATGACTGTGACCAGTTTACTGGTGCCGAATTTTGTTTGGTTATCTCCCTCCGTTTTCGAGTTTCCCAAAATTCTTTTGAGTAATATTGAGTGATATGATGAAAAAAGGTTCCACAGGATATGTGGTATTTATTCGTTAGTCAACTTTCCAGAAAAACTTTATATCTTTCATCAATTCAGACAAGAAAATGTCATAGAATACAGTATTTCCTTCAAACAACAAATAGACTAGCTGATTTAGCTAAACAAATGTTGATCAACCACGTAGAGGTAATTGTTTTCGAACCCTCATCTTGTTCTTCGTTCAATCGTTCAACATTCCTGTTTCGACAAAAAATTTGATCAACCGATAAGAAGTTCTTATGAGGCAAAGAGAAAATCTCCAATATCAACATATCTTTTTTTCAGAATAACGAGAACGCGAAGATGTGGCGAGATGGAAGCGAAGGTCTCTCGACCGTCGGCTACGAACACGCTATGGCACCTAACGGCGTGGCAACGCAACACATGATGCCCGCCATCTCCAACTACAACAGATCGTATCCTTTCGCCGGGTACGGGGCACCTCCTCCGTGGGTTCCCGGATACGTCTTGCCGACAGCTTCGATGCCTTCTCTGGACGAAACCTACTCCCTTTCCGGCCACTTGCAGGCGCCTTACAAGAACGACGGTCAGGGTCCTCGAAGTATCCCAGTGATGTTGTCGTCTCCGGAGTCCGTGCCGTACGGGATGAACATGATGTCCTCAGTGAGTATAATTCATATATTTAAATGGTCTATCGCCGTCTGCGACAAAGATATGGGAACGTCCATACGTCCATTAGGTAAATCAGTTTTCGTCACAATTTTTTTTTTCAATGAAATAAAACTAGAGTATTTAGATTTTCACTATATTAACAAAACTATAACCGGTTTCACAACACTGTGGCTTCATCAGATAGATACAAACTAATGAACACAGTTATTCCTTATATATTATTCTTATTTCCTACTTAATATTACAATAGGTACAAAAGTATGTTGGAAAACCCATCGGAGTTGCTTACTTTATGAATTGAAAAGATTGAGTAAAGGACAAGGATTTAGATCTAATTGACTATTAAGTAACCTACCTGAATTCTTTTCTTTGTTGGTTGATCTCTAAAATTTTCAAGATTGAGTTTTTGTCTGTTATTTTCATTGTGTAAAATTTTGAAATTATCATTAAAGTTATGGTTTTCTTCGAGTAAGTGATTAGAATAATGGGAATCTGCTTTATGATAATTAAAACTACGTTTGTGCTCGGATTATCTAACTTTGAAATTTCTGAAAGTTCTACCAATATAAATTTTATTACAATCCCCGCAAGACAGTTTATAAACACCGGATTTAATACTTTTATCAATTTTAGATTTGCTGTTTTTGATATGTCGGCCTAAAGAATTATCAGTTCGGAATGCTTTATTGAAATTATAATGCGAGAGGAATGATTTTAATTTTAGACTAGGAGTACCAATATAGGTTAAGCTGTTGTATTTTGTGTTAGAACTTTTTATACTTGGAAATACCTCCTGGATTGCTTTATGAAATTTTTTGCGTGAAATCATGTTCTCAATCATAGTTGGAGTGTAACCGTTATTGACTGCTATTTGTTTAATTATATTTAGCTCTTTTATGAAATTATTTTGTGACATTGGGATATTAATGAGTCTATGTACCATACTATTGTAAGCTGCTAATTTATGTGGATAAGGATGTGTAGATGAGCTGTGAATATTACTGATAAAAGTAATAAATCCGGTGTTTATAAACTGTCTTACGGGGATTGTGATAAAATTTATAATTGTAGAACTTTCAGAAATTTCAAAGTTAGATTATCCGAGCACAAACGTAGTTTTAATTATCATAAATCAGATTCCCATTATTCTAATCACTTACTCGAAGAAAACCATCATTTTAATGATAATTTCAAAATTTTACACAATGAAAATAACAGACAAAAACTCAATCTATTGGAAATTTTAGAGATCAACAAAGAAAAGAATTCAGGTAGGTTACTTAATAGTCAATTAGATCTAAATCCTTCTCCTTAGCTCAATCTTTTCAATTCATAAAGTAAGCAACTCCGTTGGGTTTTCCAACATACCTCTTGTACCTATTGTAATATTAAGTAGGAAATAAGACTAATATATAAGGAATAACTCTGTTCATTAGTTTGTATCTATCTGATGAAGCAACAGTGTAGTGAAACCGGTCATAGTTTTGTTAATATAGTGAAAATCTAAATACTTTAGTTTTATTTTTTTTTAATTTAGGAGGCCGTTACTTGATGTAGATCCATGATATAAATGAGATAAAAACACAAGGTTTAACTTTAATCTACACTTTATTTGAAAAATTCGACGACGTTTCGCTGACACAGCAGCTTTATTTGTCATTCTTGATAAAGCTGCTGTGTCAGCAAACGTCGTCGAATTTTTTTTTTCAAATAAAGTGTAGATTAAAGTTAAACCTTGTGTTTTTTATATCTCATTTACTTTAGTTTTATTTCATTGAGAATATGTATATCGATTTTCATCAAGTAACGATCTCCCCAATCAAATTTCGTCACAATTGTTGTCACCGCACTTTTCCAGTGCAATGAGTGAATATATAAATGAACATTTACCCAATAGATGGAACAGTCGGGGCGATCCCAGAGCATGGCCTGGGAGATCGCATGATTTACCATCTCTTGATTATTTCGTATAAAATCAGTTCAAGGCGAAGATTCACTTTAGCACTTAAGAAACGGAGATAAACATTTTTATTTCCACATAGAGAGTGATATTTTCAAAGATCATCATCTAGGCGCTACAGCCCGGGGTGGGCCCTGGCCTCCTCATCAATTCGCCTCCAGACAGTGTGGTCTTTGGCCCCGGCCGGTGACTCGCATTGCCCTTAAATCACCCAGCACTTGGTCCTGCCTCTAAATGTGTCCAAACCAATGGAATATTTGGGATTTTATGAATTTCACAATGTCTTCACCGTTCAGTATGTCCATGATTCCGTTGTTAATACGTATACGGCAGTTTGCTTTATCCATTATTATTGCACCATATATTCGCCTGATGATGTTGCGTTTGAACCGTCTGATCCTCTCTCTTCATGTTCAGTGAGTGTCCAGCTTTCACTCCCATAGGTTATTACTGGTGGTAGTTACGTCTTGTTATATCTCCATCTTTGTCTTTCTTGTAATCAGTTTGTATTTCAGGAGTTTAAGGTTGGCAAAGTAGGCACTCTGGAGTCGTTCACTAATAGGAGTGTTATTGACTATCTCTCCGAGGTAGGAGAAGTTTGATATTCCTTTGAAAACTACATTATCTATTTAAGATCTTGAACTGTTCGTTAGTCCTCTGAGACTGACATTTTCATGTGTACCGTCTTCTTTTGATTGACAAAAGTCCCAGTTCTTTTCCATTTTCTTCCATCTCTTTGTACACTTCGATAAGTCGATCTTTGTCCCTGGCGATGATAGCTATTTGATCTGCATAGTTGATTTATTGAATATGGTTCATCGCTGATCAATACAGTGGATTACTTTATACAGTGCTATGATGAGTGTTGTAGACAACACATCTCCTTGTTTGACGCCTGACGTAGTTTCAAATGGATCGCACAACATTTTCCTCATTTTCACCTTTGCTCTAAAGCTGGCCATGGTCAACATAGCTACGTTACAAGTTTAGGTGAAATATCGAGATCTTCGAGTGCGTTTCTCAGTTCAGAGCGTTTTAGACTGTCGAAAGCTTGTTTAAAATCGTACTCATAAAACTTTTCCATAATCTGTCTTACAACAATATATTGTTCTGTGGTGCATCTAGCTGCTCTAAATCCACATTGATATTCCCCAATCTTGTTGTTAGCTGTTGTCTTTATTCTATCATTCAGAATGGTTGTATGTTCCAGTAGTATAGTGTCTAAAAGTGTTATGCCTCAATAGTTTTCCAAGTCAGCATTATCTCCTTATGTATCGGGCATACGATTCCTGTACTCCAACTATCGGCATTCTTTCCTTCGTCCAAATGTCTTCAATGATATCGATCAGGACTACTGAGGTTTCTCCATACTCTAAAAGTTCTTCAGAAATGCCATCCTCTCCAGGCGCTCGATTCTTCCTCAGCCTTTTCAATACGTTCTTCACCTCATCCAAAGTGGGTACTTCATCTATGTTATTATCTGAACATTTATTGTTATGGTATTAGGACTGCTCTGCTTGTTCAGAAGATTTTCCAAGCGTGACGTCCACCTTTCCATTGTTTTCTTTTCGTCCGTTATGATCACCCCACTTACAGTTCTACATCCTACGGTTGGCGGCTGGAATTCTTTTGTTATCTTCTTCGCTGCTGCATAAAACTTTCTATGTTCACCTTCTTTATTTAGATTTTCTACTTCCTCAAGTTTCAAACTTTCTCTTTTCTTCTGTTTCGTTTCTCTTCTGAGGTTTTTGTAGGCTTATTTGTTGCTTCGGGTGTTTCTTTCCATCATGTCTACTCTAGCCCTGTTCTTGTTGTGAATTGCTTCTCTACATTCTTCATCGAACCAGGTTCCATTACATTCTATTTTCTCTTCCACTAAGGTATCTTTTGCAGCATTGAGGATTGCTTTCTGGTTATTGTGCCACTCCTCTTCTGTGGTGTTGCTCTCTGTCCAGTTAAGCTTTTGCTCGATGGCTTCCTGGTAAGTTTTGAGTACCGTGTTGTCCTTCAAGAAATCTGTATACCACTTTATTTGCTTCAATTTTTTAACGATGAATGTTTGAACGTTTTTCCCTCACTACTGATTTCACATGGTAGTGATTAGAGTCGCAGTTGGGTCCACGACTAGCTTTAACATCTGATATTGAAGAGTAATGTTTCTGCGACCCCAAGACATGATTTATCTGGTTTACAACTGATGTGCTGGGCATATCCCACATTCCAAGATGTATACTTAAGTAATCGCCATTAGCATTGTCAAAGTCATGCAATGTGAACGAGCCTGCCTCATTGGGACTTTCTAATCTCCCTATTTGTGCGTGAAGTCACCCATCACTAGAGTCAGATCGTATCATTGAATGCGGCAGAGGACTTCATCAAGTTTCTCGTTAATGTTCTCCTTGTCTTCATCTTTCTTCTCTTCAGTAGAAGCATGAACTGATAGAATACACATTCCTGAATTCACCCTTTTCTGATTTTGCATATCCGATTACTTACAGTGCGGTAATCCAAGATGCTTCCTCTCATCGATTTGCTGACCAGAAATCCAGTGCCAAACAACCTGGTCTTTGTGTTCGGATCACTGTATATAAGATTGAAGTCCTTCTTGACACTGCCATCTTATATCCTGTCATACTGATATTTGAGCATTTTATTATTCACCTTCTACATTCTCCCAGCTTAGCCCATAGTTTGGACTTCAAAATGTCCAGTTTTAGTTCAGGTGCGTCAAATCCTATCCGTTGTCCATTATTCAAGTCCAGTTTGAGTTTCCGTTGCGTCTATTTAAGCCCAGATCTCTTGCTCCGAGGCGAGGTTGAAGATTTCGTAGCAGTCCTTTTTTACGTGGTTGGGTAGCTAACCCAACGAACAACCCGCCTCCATCCAGGTTTGGGACAGGAACAGGAACAGGCACTTGCATAAGCAGTCTACCCATGGCGGAGTTATTTTTGAGGATACCAAGAGAAAATTTATATTTCAAGTATTAGTTTTCCTTTTCTTGGTTTTACAATCAAACGAATTCTTGTAATAAACATTGCTTTGTCTGCATATTCTGTAGAAAACTGCTGCTCGTCACGTCTCAAATTAGAATTGGCGGGATCATACAAGAACATCCAACAACTCGTAGTGTTTTATGGTAAATACATATGTTGCAAGTAGGTATCAATGCTATTACTAGGTGGGGTGAAAAGTAACCTCCTTGGCCGCCAGAATGCGCTACTACTGCAAAAAAGTTTATGGTGCCTTATAGTCCGTTCATATATAAGCAGACATACAAAATTTCAATACGATACTGGTCTTAGTTTTGTTTTTACAGCTGATTGTTGTTGAAGTGTTTCCTATCCTATTGAGTATGGACAAAAACGAATGTCGTTCTCTCATGAAACATTATTTGTTGAGAGGCAAAACGGTGAAAGAAACTAAAGAAAAGTTGGATAAATATTATGGGAGTAATGCCCAGATTACACCGTCAAATATTGGTTTCGAGAGTTTCGTTGTGGTCGCAACCCCGGAAAGTGAAGGTCCGCTGGCTAGCAGATGCCACAAAGATTAGTACTGAACGCACAGGCCATATTTTGGGCGAGATTCTGCATATGAAAAAATTATCCTGCCGCTGAGTTCCGCGCATGTTCACTCCAGACCAAAAACACGAACGCGTGCGCACTTCGAAAGAGTTTGGACTTGCTGATGCGGAATCGGATGGATTTTTGGCGTCGATTGGTAACTGTTGATGAATCCTGAATCGACACCAGAAAACAGAATGAGTGCCTGCCAATGGACTGAAGCCGGCACGAGTACTCCGAAGCGGCCAAGAAAGGCCCAATCGGTCGGAAAGGTTATGGCGTCGATTTTCTGGAATTGTCATGGCATGCTCTTTGTGCACTACCTCTAAAAAGGAAAAACTATCAACAGCGAGTATAACTGTGCACTATTGAAGCGATTGAAAGCCGAAATCGCTGCAGAACGGCCTTACATGAAGCGAAAAAAATTGTTTTTGCAAGACAATGCGCCAGTGACGAGAGCATCGCAAGCACGGCTAAAATCAATGATTTAGGTCTCCAATTGCTTTCGCATCCACCGTAATTCGCCCGATTTTGCTCCCTCAGAGTATTATCTCTTCCCAAACATCAAAAGATGAAAAATAACTTTTCGGACGGGATCAAGAAGTTGGAAAATTGCTGGAAGTATCGACCTTAAAGAGGACAACATTGAATTGAATGAAAAAACATTTAAAAAAATGTTAATTCCCAAGAAGGTTACTTTTTACCCCATCTAGTATATCGGTTAGAAAACATTGAACCTAAGTCGAGACGGAGCATGAAAAGTCGACAGGAACCAACTTCGAGAAGAATCTGAATCCAACTATAAAATTTGAGATCAGTAGAACAAGAATTTTACTTCTCACCACCGGGTGCTTTGAATATTTTTATTTATTAATTTTATAACCCAAATAACTACGAATATTTATGCCTAGGGAATAAATTACTAACAATTGAGCTAGTCTCAATAGAATATTTTGCTTAGAAGCATGTTGTGAGGTCAGCCACGTGATTAGTGAATATGTATTTGATCTAATGCTTTTCCTCTGTATTAAACAAACTCGGAGACACCCAATTACATCTTATTAGCGCTTCTGTTAAAAATAGTCTCCAGTATATTGTGTTTCTTGACTATAAATCTGAAAGTAATTGTTAATTTCAGTTAACGGCTCAAATGAACGCAGTACACATCAGCTCGCCGCCTTACGTGTCCCAGTACGGGTTCTACCCCACCTCGGTGATACAGGCTGTGCCCATGACGGATTCCGAGCACACACCAAACGCGGCCAGCCCAGAAGATCCATACCAAGCTTACCAGACTGCGCAACCCAAGTAGAAGAACGCTAGAAAGTTAAAAAGGTATCCGCGAAGCAAGAGATGATTGTCCTTTAGCTTACGTCGGCTGGGCAAAATCGTCACGATCGTCCCGAACGAAAATTCAGTGATTTTAAACCGATTTCCAGCAAAAGAAATTCGTTCCAAAACGCCGAATTTGTCGAACGGCTCGAAATTGCGTTACTTTGCCAGCCCTATAAATAAATCTTAGTTTTAACGTTTAAGCACTGAAGTGTTTTATAGTTTTTGAGTAGTTTATAGTAATTAGAGCAAGGAACAATCTATCTTCACGATTTTTTGAGTTACAGCGTAACTTGAATCTAGATTATTTCGTTTCTGTTAATTCTCCTCTTGTTTTCGTCTCGATCTAGACTTGTTTCGAGAAAACCAACAAATGACTGATTATAACTGTAAAGTAGGTATTTTTGATACAGTACGTTCCTAGATACAAAATTGTATTGAAAATGCATCAAGAAATTACAGGTTATCTGTGTAAGAAAGCCAAAATCGACATTTTTGTATTTCGTTAGATTTTTCGCTTGATCAAAATCTGAATGTAAATATGTTTGAACTTAAACGGTGAGTTTCTTACATAGATAGGACATAACAACTTTTTAAGCGTGTCGCTTGGGAACAGTCCGGACTAGGAATGATCACGTTGACAAAGCACTGTTTGACAGTTATGCATCTAGATAGTTCCTAAAATGATTCATACAACTTTTTTCTATATCTTTCGCTTTGATAGACAATTTTCAAGCCCATTGGTCAAATTGTTATGATTTACAAACGTTTTTCATGAAGCTTCAATTTCCAGAAATTACAGCTCATTCTCTTACGCACTTTGTAACTTCTATCACAATCGCCGAACAATTTCTTGGTGTCTGGTCTGCTAGAAAAACATTCATCACTAGAGGAATGACTCGTAGTTGCTATAAATAATTCTTGAAAATCTTGTACACATTTTTCTTAAGTACTCTTACATAATTTTTTCAAATGTGGCAAAAACTCCCTAAAGAAACTCGGGACCACAAAATAATCAATTATTCTTTTGAAAATTGTATGGAATCTAAGCATTGTTTCAAAATCTCTTGATTCCTTCTAGTTTTCCTCGAAACCAGTTAAGGCAACAAAATCTAAGTTTCCATATTTCCTTGATGCTGCCATGTGACAACATTATCTGTCCATCTAAAAAACTGTCTAGACAACTCTCCCACCACTCCCAGAATTCATGAACTCAAGAAAAAAATAATTAATTGTTCTTCTGGAAATTGTATAGAACCTAAACCTTGTTTCAAAATCTCTTAAGTCTTGTTAGTTTTTTAGGAAATCAATTAAAGCAACAAAATCTAAGTTTCCATATTTCCTGGATGCTACCATGTGACATTATCTGCCAATCTAGAGAGCTGTGTAGACAAAACTATCTCACCACTCTCAGAATTCATGAACTATACCCACTGTAGGATGTCCAAATGGAAACTCAAGACCACAAAATAATCTTGTGCTTCTGAAAGTCATATAGAAATAACTCATGTTGGCATGTGATAATATCATCAAAAAAAAAATCAAGAGTCTCCAAACATTCTCTAACTTTATAAACCACTCACACTTTAACTGGCAAAATCAAAACTCAAGACCACATAATCATCTGTATTTCTGAAAGTTGTTTTAAGTCCTGCTAGTCCCTCTATATGCCAATCAAAGTACAAGATATGTTTTCTTCTTTTCCACTAGCATGTGAAAAAAGCATCTGTTGATCTAGATAGCTGTGTAAACAAGAGGCTCCATCTCTCTCTGAATTCATGAACCACGTCCACTGTAAGCTGTCAAAATGATTAATACTCTATAATATGAGATATTCAACCATTCTAACAGTATTTTCTCGAATTTTGTGTATATTAAGAACTGCAGAGAGAAACCTCTAACTCATAATGAATATTTGTAGTTTTTGGAAATCGTAAAACACCCAAGCCCTAGTTTTGAGATGAACGAAAACAAAGTTGCTACTGTTCCCATTAACAACACTAATTTCTGAATATTTGAATGTATAAAATACTTGTGTTAATCTTGAAAACTATTCAAGAGGTTATGTTTGTGTCACACACTTGTAACCATGGATATAATGAAATATTTCAACGTGGAATATTATTGTTAGAAACTTTCTAGATGTTTCTAATCTAAAGATTGATCTTGAAAACCTTGAAGTCAAATAACTTATTGAATGGAGTAAATCCGATACAGAAAGAAACAAGTAAAAGTGTGGTCAACGTTGGTATTCATAGGAGATCGTTTTCAACAGAACTCATTGATGATGGTATTGCATTCACACAAAGCAGCATTTGCGGCTACTTTGTGCTGTACAATCTATGACAGCAGATAATTTCTTCGTAAATCTAATGTGCTCGAGATACATTGCAACAATTATTTTCTAACAAAAATAGTTTGGTGCAATAATGAAGAGATTTTATATTTGAATTCTTAGTACAGTAAAGTTTTAAATTGTTCAACTTTATTTGCTTCTTTTATCCAAATCATTTTGTTGTTTTTTTTTCTCGTAGAATTTCGTTGTTGACAAAAGTTTAGAAGAATTAAAAACTGTTTCATTTGTAATAAACGTGTGAAAGTGTTGATGTTGGTAATATGGGGATAGCAAAGACAAAATCATGAATATTTCGTGCTGTACCAAAGCGACACGCTTTGTATAATGTAGAATAGTTAAATGTAGATAGAATTGAAAAATAATAATAGAAACTCTTGACGCCATGAGACTATGATACGAATGGGAGCTGTAAAGGGCGAAGCAATTTGAAAGAGATGATAAAATACGATCTTCCCAAGCCGCTAGGCATAGCATAGGTAAATTAAGTGATTTTATTTTTTGACGAAGATCTTACATAGGTAGTTGTGTATTCAAGATGAGATTATAATGCTCATTGGTAAAAAAATCAAAGAAATCTTCCTCCACCACCTTATGAAAACAATATTTACTTCCGAATAGTCTATTGTATCGTTAAAGTTTCGTCTGTTCTTTCTTTTCCTGCAACTTCTTAATGATCGATGTCATATCAGTGTGTATATCGATTGTAGTCTTGTAGAAATCGTCTTTATCTGAACGGTGTGCTCGTTTTGAACATGATAGTCGTATGGAATAGATATTCGAGAGTTTGGGTGAGAATTGAAGCCTTCTGATTGAAATTGCAATTCAAAGCATTTTCCTCAAGTATATGTAGGATAAAAATGCCTGTTCAAAAGCAGTTCTTCCATAAGGTCAGAGTGTTTTTCAAAACACATCATGGAAAGAAATAACTATCATTTCCAGAAAAAATAACACCTATTCCTTCACCCGAGCTACCAAATATCCATTGCCCTAGGTTATCAAAAAAAAAATAGATTTTTCACGTTGATTATTTAATTCGATTGGAGTGAAGAAGTGATGTTTGTTATTTATGTCTTTTGGAAGAAAAGTTTCGAATTTTTTAGCTACGTAACTGTTAATCCCTCAGTTTCTTTATGGGTTTGACAGATATTACCAGAGAAAGTAGAGAACATTGATATGACAATGTTAAAACATTTTCGCAAAAGTTTTCATTCTTTGCAGAAATCTTTTCTGAATTAAAAAGAATTAAGTTGTTGATGAAAAGAGTAAATTGACTCGATGTTAAAGTCTGCGATGCATCAAGGAAAAAATATTAAATGGACTCGGTTCTTGATTGTTTTTTTCAAAACAATTAATCAGAAGTTATTCGGTATTCATACTTGAAAATGTATCATGAGAAGAAACACGGCTTCCTTTATTTAATTTAATTTTTCCTTCAAATAATTTCAATATTTCACTGTGTAAAACACAATTCTTCATAATGTACTTATCTAATACATGTTTGATCTCAAAATTAACTTCTGAAGAGGATGAAAACTTTGGTTCTACACTCTGTGCATGGTGACCAAAATTTTATTCATACTGAAGCTATCTTGCACAATTTTTCAGCTCGAATAAAACAAGTAGAATGATTTCGAGATAGTTCTTTGAGAAAATGAGATTGAAAGTTGCATCCTACTGAAATTTTGCTTTCCAATTGTTAAGTAAAATTGAGGTGATTTTTCAAGTAAATTACTTCGTTTATGGAGTTAGAGATTGAAAACAAAAATATCCTAAAAGCTCAGCTGTTACGTAATGGAATATTTCAGTCTTTGTCAATATATCTTTTTGACAGATTAAAATGCATGAATTTTTGATAGTTGACATCTATGGATTCTGAACCAACTTAGCTCATGGTGCATAAAAGGGTGATATTTAATACAGTTTTTATTAATTCAAAACTTTCTCGTGAAATAATGGGAGTAATATCATTTTAGATATTTTTGAAATGGAAAAATATTGAGTAATTCAAACTTAACTACATATTTTGAAAACTACAACTTTGTTTGTCGTAATTCTCAAATTGGATTCTAAAATTATTCACCCATCTCAACAAGTTTAGCTCTTATGGTAAAGAATATGGATTCTGAACCAACTTTGCTCATCGTGCATAAAAGCGTAATATGTAATACAGTTTTATTAGTTCAAAAATTCCTCATGAAATAATGTTAGTAATTTCATGTTGAAAATTTTAGAACCCACTTTGTATGTTGTAACTATCTATTGGAATCTTAAAAATTATTACCCATTTCAACACAAAATTTAAGCTCTGATGTTATCGAAAATATCAAGATATATCACAAATTCTCAATATAGGCAGTAACTTGAACGCAAAATTCTGAGCAGGATGCAGTTTTCCAACTTATTTTCTCAAAAAAAGAGCTTGAAAACGCGCTGCTAATTTTTTCTTGCACCAACAGTTACTTGATAGCTTCAGTATAATTTGAATTAAGTTACCCTGTTCAGCCACGTTCAATTCAGTTGGATTATTGTTTATCGAATTTTTTTTTTAAGTTGACATTCCAACATTGTCCTCTGCATATATTAGTTAGCTTGAATATTTATTTTCATTTACAAAAGTTTCCCCCACTATTTGTACAGTTTTATTGTATAGTGCAATTTTTTGTTTTTATTTTTCTAGATTTATTTATTGAAAGGTTTATCAGCCGGGATTCTTTTCTAAATGGACTAGGAACTACAATTTTTTCCGCAACCTTTGGGTACATGCTGATTATAGAAACTGTGATTTTTGAATTTTTGAGTCATTTAGTCTGTATAGATGTATTTAAGGAAAGTTGTAATATAATCGGTAGGTACCCGTAATATCACTTTAATTTTTTTTGTAAAGAAGTGAGTCGAAGCCTTCGAAATCAAAGTAGGCTACCTGGTCACATGAAATTTAATATTCTAGATTATTTATTACGAAATAATATTCATATACAAGATTTAATATTTAATATATTTATTGTCTAACTCGTTTATTTGTACATAATTGAAAATTAATTGATGTTGTTGTTTGTATACATTTTTTGATGGTTGCATCTTTCCTTTTATCAGCAGAATCTAAAATATTAAATGTAATCAAAGGACCGGGTTATTGGAAATGGATTTTACACGTTATTAGACCTCGTGCCTTTCAGATTGTCCGCTGACAGGGATATACTGAAAAAATATTTTAATATATTTTTTTAACTCGGTGTTTTCTTGAATAACCGATAACCAAATTTTTAACTTCTAGTGTTTCTGTGTTGTAGACAGATGTATGTTGGTCTGGGTTCTATTTTTCTTTTCTAAGCACTTCCAAATTAATTAGGAATCGTATTTGGTTTATAAACTTATGTTTCAAAAAATGTTTTAGGTCAATATCGATTTCAAAATGGAGCATTTTTTATGTTGACATATTCCTTCAAAATCTGTATGAACTTGCTAATTCATAAACATTCTCTATTATGCAAATTGTATAAAATAATTGAAACACCAATACTTTTTCTCTTTTAGTAAAAATTATAATTACAAATAGATGGAGAAATTTGTTGAATTGTTGAAAATGATCAATAAAACTCCACATAAAGTTTAAGTATTCATGAATAGCTAAAGGCAGTGCTTAAAAATGAAAAATATGATATTTAACAACTTCATTTTTGTAAAATACATATATAACATTTCATGTTTTGAAGCATTGCCTTCAACTAAATGCATATTGTACCTTCTAAAAATTTGATTACTCCTCAAATATTTTGAAAAATAGTCTTGATAGTTTTAGAAATATCATAATTCTTCAAGAGCGATTCCTAATTTCTTTCGGATGTGCTTTGTTGGGGGTCAGGGTTTTTTAGAGACACACTATAACCCCTGCTTTTGCAGCTGTGTCGTACGGCCCTCCTGCCAAGTTCATTTGTGTGTCATAGTTATTTAAACGACTATAGCGATTTTTCTAGAAAGAACCCTCACCATTCGTTGGTGACTTCAAACGAATACATTTGCATTTCTTTTATGACAATATAAAAAGAATCGCTACCACATTAACTTGGAATCATTCTTTTTTACGAAGGCGTAACGTACAAATGGCATATTTTTCTTTTAGTGACCTTTTGTTTTCATTTTTTATTCAAAAAATATACTTGTAAAGTTTATATACATCCAAATTGAAAACATTAAATACACGAGACGATTAGAGACATTTTGATTGAACGGAGACACGTTTGAATTAATTTTGGAATTAAACACACGAAGTCTTTTGATCGTCCCGGGTGTCACTTTTGCCGGAATGACATCTATCGGAAACTGAATGTACTGTCAGAAGCCTCCTAATGATGTAAAAGTGTAATCTGGAAAGCTTTTCGCTTAGAAAATTTCCCAAAATTGACCCGATATACGGATAACAATAATTTTATATTTTTATAAAGGGAATGTCTGAATAGCTAAAACCAAAAATTTTATGGACAACATTCAAAGATATAAAATTTTTACACTGTTAACTGGTAAGCCTCGGTTTATTTTTGGAATACCGCGACGGTATCACATATTTTTAGACCATATATCGAAAAACGACTACCTATAGGTGTAGATTGGGAAAGTCCCAATACTTGTAAAAAGTATGCGCGTGGCCGCATTTAATTTAAGGTTAGCTTCTAGACTAGCTTAGCATGGTAAGATAAAAGTAGTTAGCGATACCTTACTTAGGTTACTTAGGCTTAGAAATTAGATTATAAGTGAACGAATGAAAAGTTGTCTAGAGTTTGTTTGGGATGGTAGTTAAATGTTATTTATAGATATATTGAGCTGATATTGGAGTTTTTCATGACCTCTACATAAGGCAATGTTATAGTCAGAGAGACCCACTCAAACTCTAGTCAATGACAGAATGATTTAGTATAAGTAAATGTTTTTATTGTTGTTTAAGTTAAATGAAAAAATATGTTTGTTTGATTTCTTTTTATTGTAAGTCAAATTGTGTTGGTACAGTACATTGTATTTGTCCAAAAGTGAGTTATTTTTTAATCCCTTCACACCTGCATGCAGCAAATGAAAATTTGTTACAATATTGAAATAGTAAAGAAAATTTTGAATTTGAAAAATCATACAAAGTGAATACACAATTTATAGCGATCAGCACTATCTCCTAGAATTATGTACATTTCAAAATTTGATGAAAATATCAACAGAACCACTCAAGTACTATGCATCAAAAGGTGGAATGCTGTTTGCTACACTCATTTTTGATGACATGATGAACAGGAAAGTCTGTTTGATGATGTAGTTTCTGAATTGAAATTAATTTCATTTGGGATATCTTGCTAACACATTGTCCCACAATATTAGTACCAAATGTAGATAGAAACGAACACTGAATATTGGTTTTACGAAAGTGATTTTTCACTTTCGGTGTTGCTGATTACTGATATGAAGACGATTTTCGATTTACGCTTTTAATTTAAGAGATTTAAGTAAATTTATCTTGTGATTTGTCTCTCTAACGCAGCGACTTAAGGTGTTGGGTCTATAACGACCAAAAGGTACAAGTTAGATAGGAACGGACACCAAATATGGGTTCTACTACCCAAAACACCCCCGAAAGTGATTTTTCACGGAAATCGGAGACAAAAAGATTTTTTCACTAAAAATTTTACAAGACTATAGTCCATGAAATTTTTCGGAAAAATTTGCGTTTTCGATTTCTTTAAAACTTTGTTTCCTGATGCTTTCGGGGTTGCTGATTACTGATCTGAAGACGATTTTCGATTTGCACTTATAATTTTCGAGATTTAAGTAAATTTATCTTGTGATTTCTCTCTAACGAAGCGTCTTATGGTGATGGGTCTATAACGACCAAAAGGTACAAGTTAGATCGGAACGGACACCAAATATGGGTTCTACTACCCAAAATACCCCCGAAAGTGATTTTTCACGGAAATCGGAGACAAAAATATCCATGATATTTTTCGGAAAAATTTGCGTTTTCGATTTCTTTAAAACTTTGTTTCCTGGTGCTTTCGGGGTTGCTGAATACTGATCTGAAGACGATTTTCGATTTGCACTTATAATTTTCGAGATTTAAGTAAATTTATCTTGTGATTTCTCTCTAACGAAGCGTCTTATGGGGATGGGTCTATAACGACCAAAAGGTACAAGTTAGATAGGAACGGACACCAAATATGGGTTCTACTACCCAAAACACCCCCGAAAGTGATTTTTCACGGAAATCGGAGACAAAAAGATTTTTTCACTAAAAATTTTACAAGACTATAGTCCATGAAATTTTTCGGAAAAATTTGCGTTTTCGATTTCTTTAAAACTTTGTTTCCTGGTGCTTTCGGGGTTGCTGAATACTGATCTGAAGACGATTTTCGATTTGCACTTATAATTTTCGAGATTTAAGTAAATTTATCTTGTGATTTCTCTCTAACGAAGCGTCTTATGGGGATGGGTCTATAACGACCAAAAGGTACAAGTTAGATAGGAACGGACACCAAATATGGGTTCTACTACCCAAAACACCCCCGAAACAGAATTTTCACGAAAATCAGAGATAAAAAGATTTTTTCACTAAAAATTTTTCAAGACTAGTCCATGAAATTTTTCGGAAAAATTTGCGTTTTCGATTTCTTTAAAACTTTGTTTCCTGGTGCTTTCGGGGTTGCTGATTACTGATCTGAAGACGATTTTCGATTTGCACTTATAATTTTCGAGATTTAAGTAAATTTATCTTGTGATTTCTCTCTAACGAAGCGTCTTATGGGGATGGGTCTATAACGACCAAAAGGTACAAGTTAGATAGGAACGGACACCAAATATGGGTTCTACTACCCAAAACACCCCCGAAACAGAATTTTCACGAAAATCAGAGACAAAAAGATTTTTTCACTAAAAATTTTTCAAGACTATAGTCCATGAAATTTTTCGGAAAAATTTGCGTTTTCGATTTCTTTAAAACTTTGTTTCCTGGTGCTTTCGAGGTTGCTGATTACTGATCTGAAGACGATTTTCGATTTGCACTTATAATTTTCGAGATTTAAGTAAATTTATCTTGTGATTTCTCTCTAACGAAGCGTCTTATGGGGATGGGTCTATAACGACCAAAAGGTACAAGTTAGATAGGAACGGACACCAAATATGGGTTCTACTACCCAAAACACCCCCGAAACAGAATTTTCACGAAAATCAGAGACAAAAAGATTTTTTCACTAAAAATTTTTCAAGACTATAGTCCATGAAATTTTTCGGAAAAATTTGCGTTTTCGATTTCTTTAAAACTTTGTTTCCTGGTGCTTTCGGGGTTGCTGAATACTGATCTGAAGACGATTTTCGATTTGCACTTATAATTTTCGAGATTTAAGTAAATTTATCTTGTGATTTCTCTCTAACGAAGCGTCTTATGGGGATGGGTCTATAACGACCAAAAGGTACAAGTTAAATGAAAAATTTGCGTTTTCGATTTCTTTAAAACTTTGTTTCCTGATGCTTTCGGGGCTGCTGATTACTGATATGAAGACGATTTTCGATTTACGCTTATAATTTTAGAGATTTAAGTAAATTTCTTTTGAAAATTGTCTTGCTAGCGCAGCATCTTATGGTGTTGGGTCTATAACGACCAAATGGTACAAGTTAGATAGGAACAGACACCAGATATGGGTTCTACAATCCTAAACACCCCCGAAAGTAGGTTTTTGGCTCATAGTTCTAGAGGTTTAATGAAATCTCTTTTGAGATATATCTCGCTAGTACAGCGTCAATAACAATCAAAAATTACTACAAAAAAATAATAAAAAGACAATCGCATCAACTCCGAGTTTAATCAACAATCACCAATTTTTCTTGGCTTTTCTCACTAATTTTTTCATAGATTTATCAGAATCTATAGTCTTCAAATTAACATTTACATTTTCTTGAAACTTGGCTACATATAATAAGTAAATTTCAGTCAAACTATATTCACACAAGAAATCTTGAACACTTTGTTCAGATATTCTTGCCATCTCTTTTAACAGGAACTGAAAATTTGATGGATAACTACGTAGATGCTCTTCAAAATTAATTTTAGATAATTGTCCCAAGTTACAATTTGTATTCACCCAAAAACACTCGTCGAATTTATAGTGTATCGCCACAGATTCGTCTTTACTTACATCACCTTGTATATCAACCAATTTCTTGCTATCTTCATGTTCCATAGGGTAATTATCAAATTTTTCTGGCGTAGGCGAAATATTTTTAGAAATAATCGGAGCAGTTTCACTTTTACCAGTTGATTTTTTAATTCGAATTACTTCTAATTTTCTACCCTCCTTCAACTTATTAGAAGCAGCAGTTTCAGAATTTATCAATTTAACCATTTTTATATTTTCATTCGCACCTCCAAGTTGAATTTTCACTTTTTTCCCTTCATACAGAAGTGGAAAATACTCAATCGGATTCTTTATGAAGTCTATACTACAATCAGAAAAGCTTTTTCCTAAAATTTGTTTTTCAATTTCGCTCACATGTCGTTGATTTAATAACTTTGTTGTATAATCCACAGAAGGATTAAATGAAGGTGGAAAATTAGTTGGTTCTTCGACTTCTTCTTGGTTTTCCTTTAATTTCATCAAAAGTTGCCTACAATCATCTGCGTTCTTATTATACTTTCTGTGTGGATCTGATAGTTCATAATCAGGATTTTTGAACAGTACAAACTTAACGAAAAGGTGACTATGTTTCAGCTGCTTTTCCGAAAAAAACTGACTAGGAAAATGTAATTTTTTCAGCACGTAATTACGATAGTCCAAATATTGCATCCATTTCATAAAGTCGAATGTTTCAAAGGGTAATTTGCTATTATTATTCAGAGATTTTGCACAATCAGATAAATATCGCTCGGTTTTTCCATCTATACCAAAATATAACTTAATTTGAAAAAGAATTAGACTTAAAGCTCTTCCTTCGTAATTCGGAATGGTTTTCATATTATTCATCACTTCCATTTCCGGTAAAGTCATCAATAAAACACTCAACACTTTGTCTTCGATAACTTGAGGCAAATTCAATTCCTGACAAAATTTCTCAACTAAATAAGCCAAATTCTGCACTCTGATAAATTTTGAAACACCCAAAAATTTTGCCAATTGAAAAGAAGATCGTCTAACATAAGCACTCATTAAACATAGTTTCCTCGGGTATAATTGTGTTAAAAAATTATCCTTCATTTCTTCTGGAAAAAAATGCTTAAAACTATTAAAACTCAAATGACCTTCTCTTATAAAACGTAACATATCCGACAGCTGTATTTTGGATTTTGTAAGAAGCAAACCCAAATACAAAATCGAATATATTTTGTTTATTGAGAGTACATGTGGACTATTTACATAAGCTTTTGATGCTTCTGCATATGAAAGCCTATGACACGTCATAGTGTTATCAAAATCTTCTGCATGTTGTTGAATATGTTCATCAGATTGTTTTCGTGTCAATTCCTCCTTTGCATATTTATTATATCTCAATGGCACAGATGATTGACTAGTGTTTTCCGAACTACTTTTCAAACTATTCAAACTAGTTAAAGTTTCATTGTGTAAAGAATCCATCGATTGAATAGAATGATTATACTGAGCTTCTATTAAGGCTTTCCTTCGTTTTATCCTCTCCCTCTTAACAATTGAAGAATCCATCGAAGTCAAATCGGAATCAGAAATATTACTAGACCTCGAACTTCTCGGCTTCCTCTTCCGTCTCCTTCGTTTACCATAAACTATTTCAGCATCAATTTTGGAATTCACAGCCTGTAGTTTTGGTTTATCCAAGTTTATCACTTCAATTTCAAATAAATATTTCATCCACAACTTTTTAACAACTGTTCTCAGTATTCCTTCAGCTCCCAAATTGATGAGTTCTTCAGTTAAACCTTTGAGTACATAATTATAACATTCCCATGTTGTTAGCTGAATTTTATTTTTCATTTCTGATTTTGCATTAATTTTCCGCGTTACCTTTTGCTCTTGCTTAACGTCGAATTCATCGAATTCATGATGCCGTGTTTCCTGTGTTTGCGTTTGACATTCATTGCAAAAATAAAAACCAGATTCCTGGTAAAAATCTGAACCACCACAAACGAGACAAGTAATATTTTGATCCATTTTTTCACGAAAAAGTAATAAATAAACTTTCAGAACCACCAAACAATAAACATCGTGTGTTATGTTTAGGTTACATTAGAAAATAGACTTACCAATTTGAACTATTTTCTTCTGAATTTTCATGGACAATAGACTCAACCATCACTATCTACCCAGCATTCACTCATCAGTCATGTATTATTCACTTTCAATTTCTTAATTCCACCAAAGAACGAATTAAAATCACCTAAATTATTCAGGAATACACATGAAAAAACTTGCATCAGAATTATATAAAATGGAGATTGTCATAGCCGTCTCAACTATTACTTGCAAAGATTGCTGTGAAGTTGATATTCGACTATGAGTAAACGACGAGTAGATAATATATCCCATAAAAATTAATATCCTAGTAAAATAATACATTTCAAAGATCAACAAATTAAAAACTGAAAGTTATTTATTTAATTTTTAGTTTAGCTATCATAAATTCAGTAGCCATTAATCTTCATTAAGCTACAAAAACGAATACAAAAAGAAGAATATTTGAGCACAGAAACCCTTTAACAATAGGTTAGGGAATGCTCTTTTGGAATCTAACCTAACTCTCAACGCGAAGTGCTGTAAAAATTTGTGATCTGCATTTGAATAATCAGAAATACCTTAATAAAAATGGTGAAACGTAAAAGTTCTGACAATTCAGAAGCCTCAATCAACATTAAAAGCTGAAAATTAAGGTTGATCCAAAAAAAACCCATAAAGCTACGAAAACGTATACAAAAAGAAGAATATTTGAGCACAGAAATTTTAAGGATAAGTTAGGGAATGGATGTCGAGCTCATAGAAAAAAGAAGAACAAGAAGAAGTAGGTTAGGGAATGCTCTTTTGGAATCTAACCTAATTCACAACACGAAGTCCTGTAAAATTCGTGATCTGCATTTGAATAATCAATAAAACATTCAATAAAAATGGTTAAACGTAAAAGTGCCGACAATTCAGAAGCCTCAGCCAACATTAAAAAGCAGAAACTTAAGGCTGATCCAAAAAAATCTCATAAAAAGTTAATAACAAAACCAACACCAGGCATTGCAAAACTCAAAGTTAAAGTAGAACAAGATCAAGATTCTTCGAAGAAAGCAACGAAGAATGGAACTCAAAAATTCGAAAAAGCTAGCACGAAAACCATCAAATCTGTTAAATACGCATCCAAACAGTTGAACGGTAAACAAAAAATAAATGGCCAGAAGAAACCAAATCTTGAAGAAAAACCTGAAGATTGGAACTTATTTAAAAAACAAAAAAAAGAATTGAAATTGAAGAGGAAACAAGCTAAAAGTAATTTTGATGTAGTTGTCCAAGCTAAAAAGTTAGGTGAACTTTTAAGGAGGAAACAACTGAAAGATGGGGCTCTTGAAAGGAACAAATTAGTTAATGATTTGCATACATTGCTGAAGAAAAATGAGCTTTACCCAAAGTTTGTCCTAGCACATGATACTGCAAGAGTAGTTCAGTGGCTATTGAAATATTCTTCGACTTTTATCAGACAAGAAATATTCAAGGTAAATGAGAGAATTGTTTCAAATATTTAAATTTAAACTATCTTCATTTTTATAGGAACTAAAAGGATCAATTGCAAGTATGATGCAATCAAAATACGGAGTTTTCTGCATTAAACGACTTCTAAAATATGGAACTTCCGAAAGTAGATCGGAAATAGTCAAAGGTTTTTATGGAAACGCTGTGAAATTCGCAAGTCATGCTGTAAGTGCTCCTTATTTAGAATACGCCTACACCACATGGGCAAACCGCCAACAAAAATTACACTTAGTACAGGAATTCTACGGAGACATGTATAAAAATTCGAAAGATGATAACATCAAATGCCTGAAACATGTCTTTGAAACAAGTCCCGATTTAAAAACTGCAGCTTTGAGTGCTACAAAGGCTAACTTATCCAGAATTTTGAATAAATCCCTCTTAGATTCTGGTTTGGTGCAAACTGTTCTATACCAGTTTCTTTTAGAATGTAATGCAGAAGATAAAGCAGAAATGATCTCGCAATTAGCATCGCATATCGTAGTTATCAGTAATAGTAAGGATGGTTCTAGAACTGCGATGCAATGTATTTGGCATGGAACCAATAAGGATAGAAAAGTAATATTAAATTCAATCAATTTATGTTTGAATTAAACCAGAATTTTTCAGATTATAATGAAATCTTTGAAAGAGCATCTAGTCGAATTGTGCAAACACGAATATGGGCATTGTACTATCATAACTTTACTAGATGCTGCCGATGATACAGTGCTCTTGAACAAAATCATCATCAGCGAAATTCTTAAGAATGCAAAGGATTTATCGATGAATGAATGGGGAAGAAAGGTAAGTGCAGTCTGAATAAATATGATGAGATAAAAATGAATAATCAATGGTTATATAGTGTGAAAAAATTAGAGCTCCATTTACTTTTTCTTGATGTCTGTCAAAAAAATTTGACAGATGTCAATAGTTTTCTCCAAATGATAATATATGACATTAGAAAGCTCTTGTTTTACTTAGGCTTCTAGATTTTAGTGCGATTCAGTCATACCCGTTTAAAATGTAAAAATTACCCTAAATTGAATTCCAGTGAATTTTAGACTCATATTGCACAGTTTGTTGCGTTGTATGGACTCAATTTATCATACCCTTATACTTTTTACTTGATTTTGTTTATGTATATTGTACAAATTATACTACACACGACACTTAGGGTAAAACTACACTGACACTGCTAAAGAATGTTTTCAACTTGAGCTTCTGTTGGTTGGTAAGTTTTAGTGTGAAAAAATTAGAGCTCCATTTACTTTTTCTTGATATCCGTCAAAAAAATTTGGCAGATGTCAATAGTTTTCTCCAAATGATAATATATGACATTAGAAAACTCTTGTTTTACTCAGGCTTCTAGATTTTAGTGCGATTCAGTCATACCGTTTTAAAATGTAAAATTTACCCTAAATTGAATTCCAGTGAATTCTAGAGTCATATTGCACAGTTTTTTGCTTTGCATGGACTCAATTATCCTACCCTTATACTTTTGACTTGATTTCGTTTATGTATATTTTGAAAATTATACTGCACACAACACTTAGGGTAAAACTACACTGACACTGCTAAAGAATGTTTTCAACTCGAGCTTCTGTTGGTTGGTAAGTTTTAGTGTAAAAAAATTAGAGCTCCATTTACTTTTTCTTGATATCCGTCAAAAAAATTTGACAGATGTCAATAGTTTTCTCCAAATGATAATATATGACATTAGAAAGCTCTTGTTTTACTTAGGCTTCTAGATTTTAGTGCGATTCAGTCATACCCGTTTAAAATGTAAAAATTGCACTAAATTGAATTCCAGTGAATTCTAGAGTCAGATTGCACAGTTTGTTGCGTTGTATGGACTCAATTATCCTACCCTTATACTTTTTACTTGATTTTGTTTATGTATATTGTGCAAATTATACTACACACGACACTTAGGGTAAAACTACACTGACACTGCTAAAGAATGTTTTGAACTCAAGCTGCTCTTGGTTGGTAAGTTTGAGGATTTAGGGTTTTCTTCTCAATATTTTCTTATGAGTATCAAATTTACAATCAACATTCATCTTATTGAGCAGCTTCAAAATTCATATTAAGAAAATTACATTAATAGCTGAAATTTCCCCGAATCCAGTAATTGGCACACTTCGAGCAGATATTGTCATTCGTTTAACTATTTATTGGCACTCTGTGAAATCATAAGTAAAAAAGATTCACTGGAGACCATTTTACGAAATATCACTAATCTTAATAACTATCGCTAGTGAATTTTGAAATCTCTTCACTTGGCAAGTACCGCAAACTAAATCCTTTGTGTACTTTATGTATTTCTGTAAACAAATTTTATGATACTGTCTAATACAATGCATGCATTTTATGCCTGAAAACTAAGTTAATACTAAAGGCATATATGTAATACAGTCCAGTGATTATCTTCTGCTCAGCTGATTCATTGTAACTTCAAAAACACATGTGAGACCTTTTCGTGACTATTGACAGTACTATGATGTACTATTTCATCACGAATTATCACCACTCTTTTATTTTCTTTTGGGACGCGGATTTGATTTGCTTGTTGGTTTTCAGTTTTAACAATATTTTTTCCAGTAGTTTTTAAAGTTTCGTTTTTTTTCTGCTCTCAATTTTTTGACCTCTTTTTTTGATTTGTCTTCTTTATTTTTTCATTTATTTAACAAAGATCGCATTAGCGATATATGAGGTACAATGGGGTAACAATATTTAAATATTTTCAATGTTCACAGTTTGCAGGTACTTGATGGTATTTTCAAAGTTGCAATTTGGTCCAAGTGCTTCTTCAATATTATCAGCAATCTGATATATCTATAGAATCTGGGGCATATTGCCATGATATGTTCGACTGATTGTCTTACGTTACAGTTGTTACATTGGGGCTGTGGCTGAAGTCTAAATCGCGCGTTTTCACTGATGGATTCACGAGCGTGTATGTCAGCTTCTTCGTAGCCTTCTTTTCTACCTTTTCCTTTCTCATGTTCTCTGATTTCAAAGATCTTGTCTTTTGCGGCCTTCTGATTATCAAATATTTTTTCCATCCACTTGATGCTACAACGAACGGAAGTCTTTCTGAAACTCTTCAAATTCTTCTGCTTTCTATGCGGAGTTTCTGGTCAATAAAGGAAATTCTTAAAAAGTCGCTTCTAATAATTGACTAACCTGTGTTGGGAAAATTACAACGTTAGTGGTTATAATCAGAGCACTAACTTCAACAACCCTAGGAATATTTTCTTTCACCAAAAGTTGATATTAATCAAAACATTTGGGTCTCAAATTGACTCACCGGAATCAAGAACTACGGGAATATTTTCATTGTTGAAAAAATTATACTTCCTGTGCAATTTCGCATTTGTCTTCCATTATTCTCAGTTAAGCATACGATGTGTCTGATATTTCCATCTTTTCGGTGTCAGTTCCATTTTTAGCAATGGTTGTATGAAATTCTCTTTAGAATTAGTTTCCTTCTCTGCCTCTATTCTCCCATCACTATGTTCTGATCGCATCCCATTCTTGTTTGCTCTGCTGACTAGAGCTTTCGATAGTCGGTAAAGAATTTCTGATAATTCAGCATCCTGAAATGATTCATATTTGGCATTGGATTCCTCTCCTATCCAATCGCGAAACTGTTGATAATTTGGAAAATTTTCAGCATTATCGTTATTCAACTCTACACAGTCTTCCATCTCTTGCTTTTAGATATTCTTCCCAAACGATAATCCAATGCATTAGGGTTTCAAGGAAATAAGCCACAGGCGCGAAAACCATTTCAAATCGTTGTACCATTTATATTATCAACTACTTTTCTTCAGAATTGGGACAAATGTATATTTTTCAATTGTTGCTATGGATTTTCTAATCGCCAATGTAAGACTTTCCAGTCTTGATTGATCAAACCGCTGCCACATCCGCAGGCTGTAAGATAAGGGTAGTATTTGCATAAAGGGTAATCAAAATTATCTGTAACTTACGGCATAATTCACTCAACTGAAATGTCATGTGTGTTTCATGACCATCGACAAGTAGAAACTACTACTTTTATATTCAAGTATTTATGAAATACATTGGCAACATATTCATAAAATAGCTCAGATTTCATCTAGTCATTATCACTGTCACCAATACCCCAACTGTCTAGTACTGTTTCAATAATAGTTTTTGGTATTCTTTCATAAGGAAAGAGGATCATAATTGAGTTGTATCGCGAACGAAAATATGACTCAAATTCAATTTGGAAGGTCCTGAGTCAATTTGATAAATATCTTTCGATCCCTTGAGGGCTGAAGCCTTCGCTTGCATCGGATCAAACCAAAGAACTGTCTCGTCCCCATTGTTCAATCATTCAATATATCCTTGAAATTATTTTCGTAGTTCTCGACATTGGTAAACCAACCTCTGGTGTCTTTCTCAGATATCTGTAGCTGAGTTCTCTGTGCAAGAATAAATTGATCAATTGACGCCTGGAAACTTATTCTTGAAAGTTGTTTTCCTTTCAAGCGCGTCCAAAAATATTTTAACAGATACCTGAATATCTTAATTTCTTCTAGGAAATTCCTGTCTTTGGTCATCTAGAATCCATTCAACTAAGGTTTTCTCTTTATCGAAGGTTAAAACTGAGGAAGGCCCATGGCTACATTTTTTGAATTTTTCTGATAACCTATACTGTAAAGTTTCTAGCTTAATAGAAGATTTTTGCTGCGATCTTTTTTGACATTCCTTGAGTTATAGCTTCTTCAATTGCATGTTCCACTATGCTCTGATCATATTCCGTTATATACTTTCTTCCGTATTTTACTTTAGACATTATAGACTGGCTGCAAATGAAGAGAAAGAAGAATGTGATTTAAAGAACTTTCCTCAATTATTCTTTTCACAGTTTCGTCTTGTAATAGGAGATGTTAAACCATTGATGATTGCTGTTTTTAAGTGCAGCGACAAATTTATGTCAAATAAGATTAGTATTTCTTACGCCATGCTGTCTTATATGATGGGTCTCATGGTTGTCTGCTAACCCTTCAAAAATTGATATTGATATGTAACTTCTTTACCATTTTCTTTGTCTATCAGTTTCAGTCTCGTATTTCCACAAGGATATTGGACCATAACATGAACTTGAAAGCTGTAGTTGTAGTTGTCTTTAAAAAACCATATTTCAGATGTTGGTTTTCATTTTCCAATTGAGAATTGAAAAATTTGAATAATCTTCAATAAATTTGTCCTCATCGCATATTTTTTAAGTACTTCATCATATTTCTGTGACCCTGTAGGGTTTTTCTCGATTGAATTGAATTGCTGAAAACAGCAGTCATTGTCATGAAGTGCCAACAGCTAGGCTAGTGGCTACAATTCCACTACTAATAGTTGGTACCCATGTTTTTGAGGGAAATGAATATCCCTATAAACAGGAAATAGTAATACCGGCAACTGAATATTATAGGAATTACATCGCACATGACATGAAGAATATTATTCGCGGGAAATTTGAATCAAGTAATTCATAAAAAGTTATTTATTTATTTATTACGTGTTTTATAAGAGAGTGCCAATAACAAACGAAGGTGCCAATTAGTAGGTAGTTTACCCTATAGTAAATGAAGGTCAGTCGCTTATTTTACGCGGTGCTCTTTTTCATCACCCTACAGAACCACGACGCAAACGCATAATTTTATGGGGTCAAATAATTGTTTGATTTCTAATAATTTTCACAGGTTTTATTGTGGCTCATAGCCCCAGAGGATTCCTCATATTTCCATCCGGAATTCATAAAAGAACTTACCACAGGAAGGGATAGTTCCACCAGCAAAAAACCCATAGAAACAAGAAGAAAAGAAATATTGACATTTTCCAGTTCGACTCTATTAAATCTGATCACGTCAGAGCCCGAGTTTTGGTTGTCGGATTCCAAACTTGCCTACGAAATGTTGGCCATAGTGAAATCTGGTGAGTGTATGGTGTCCCACGAATTTGATGTCCATCAACAGCAGCTGGAAATAGTTTTTTGCCTCGATAATGATATCCATTTAATTTCTAAATTTAAAATGTCTGAAAAATAAAATCTTTGACTTGCAATCAAAGATTGTAAGCACCAGCTTGTTGAATTGTAAAACCCAACTTAAATTGTGTATTTCTCAGTTAGGGCTATGAACACTTGAAGCAAACTGTCACTAAGTTACATAAATAATTATTATTTTTTTTTGCCTTAGCAACTGGAGAAGAGTCAAAACACACATTCGAAAGTATAGTTAAAGTTATAACAGATCCAAACTGGAAATTAAAAGACAACGAGAAGGAAGTGATGGGTGTAGAACATGCCGCCATGCATTTAGTATTGAAAAAAATTGCACAACACGACAAAGTGAACTTGGAGAAAAATTTGCCTACTTTTGGTGATGCTCTATTGTCAAACCTAAACAATGAAGTGGTAAATTTAGGACATAACAGTATACAGAATGAAATATTTAACCTTTCTTTTTTAGATTGAATTATGGATCGAATTAAATAGGGGATGTTTTCTTTTAATCTTAGTTTTCGAGAATAACTCTGAAGATATTCAGAAACAACTCAAAGAGAAAATTGGAGCTTTTAAACAACAACTAACCAAATTAAGTTCTAAGGGTGCAAAAATTCTGTTGAAGAAAATTAGTTAAGTTTGAACACTTTGATGATAAAAATATATGATTAAAACAGTTTTCGATCTTTTAATTATTATCGATGCATATTTATAATTTAATTGAATGTTTGCAAAGCTGTGGCAATGTTTCGATAGTAATTCATCATTGAATTTCAAGTTCACACAATACTTCTATCATAGAGGGTAATTCACAAAAGTGTTTCATAAAAATTTCGAATTCTAATCTTGTATGAAACTGAAATTATACTTATGGTAGAAACATTCAGCAGATTTTCATTATAAAATATTTTCTCATTACAACACATCCAGTTTAGCTGAAAAGTGAATAAACTTTCTTATTTTAAATAGAAAACGCTATATACGAGGGCCAGGCTGTATATTATGAGAACCAAAAATAACACGAGGCGTATGATGCAAATTAGTTTATTAAAGTTCAAAGTAATAACAACCTGCCTCGATGCACTTTTGTTAATGAAGCTTCCACAATTGAGTAGACTAGAATTTTATCCACAATGCTTTTTTTAGCAATTTTCTTTGCTAAAAAATCAGAAAGGCTTCCTCTCCAACATCAAAAGTCACAAATTCGAACAGTTTAATAATTGCTGTGGTGATTGATTTACCTTTGCGGAGTCCATGTCAACAGTTGCTGAGCGAAAGTTTTACCTCTTATATACTCTACTAATCTACACCTTATAATCAGTATCAGTAGTTTTATTTCCTTCAAAGATTTACATGGAATGTCATGAAGTAAAAATAAGAAACTAATAAAATAGAAAATACTAAAATATTCAATATCTCTTTGAAACTAACGAAAACTATTGTAAAAATAAAAAGACGAAAAAAGTAAACATTCAAATCAGAAACCTGTGGAAAACAATATATGATAGGCTCAAGACAGGAAGCTTTGATTCAACTCCTCAACGGAATATATGATGTATCTTAGGAGGTGGGCTCTTACTTTGGTAATGGAATGTCTTGAAGATAAAGTTCTAATTTGTAGCAGTAGATGATTATATAATTTTACACAAAGATGATTTGTTGCTAGTTGAGTTCTATTAATTCTATGGTACTGAGTAGGAAGATTGTTTCTGGTTCTTGGGTTGTATTAGTGCATACTAGACCTGTGTATTTTTGTTTGGTTTGAGTGAGCATATTTCAAAGCTTCAATTATGAAAACCGAGGTAATTGTAAGAATTCTAAGCTCTTTAAAGAGTGGATGACAGTTTTGTGATCTAGGCGCTCCATAAATTGCTCTTTTTGTTTTATTTGAATGCGCTTCAGCTCCGGACTATATCCTCAAACCAATATGCCATATGTGGCTACTGCATGGAAATTCGCGAAATATGCCATTCTACTTGCTTGAATCAAAACAATTGCTTTCATTGCTTGTAAAAATCGCTACTGAGAGTCTCTGAATAATTCCATCTACATGAGGTTTCCATGAAAACTAAGAGTCAACGGTTATTCCCAAAAGCTTTATGTTTTTCTTTTTATTTGGGACAGTGCTAAAATCCAATTTTTGGGTCTTTTCAAGATTTAGTTTGAGACCATTCGATGAAAACCATGCCTTCACCGCTTCTTGAGAGACTGATCTTTTCTGATCGAGTTGTGTAGGCTCGTTAGCCACATTTAGCAGACTTACATCATCAGCGTAGATACTCATAACATCATGAGGTATGTTAGACGTTAAGTCATTTATGAAAATTATGAATAAAATCGGCCCAAGTATTGAGCCTTGTGGGACGCCCATATCGACCTTCAACTCGCATGATTGAATATTTTTCCATATTACAACTTGTTTCCTATTCGATAGGTAGGACTCGAAAATGTCTAGGGCTCTGACTCCATAGTATTCAAGCTTATTCAGTAGAAGGGATCTAACAATAGTATCAAATGCCTTACTCAAGTCAAAGGCAAGTATCTGCGCATCGTGTTAATTCTGCAATTTCCTCAACGAGATCTGTTATTGCGGTAGTTACCTATTTGCTCTAAACCCGTGTTGAGCTGGCACCAGGACTTCTCCGACACTTAGAAACTCCACCAATCTTCTCTTTAGAAGCTCTTGAAACACCTTAGAAAAAGTTGGTAGGATAGAAATGGGTCTATAATTGCCACAGTTGTTTCTATCTCCATCTTTATATATAGGAGTAATTTTTGCGAATTTCAATTCGTCTGGGAATACCCCCTCCTTGTTCTATGGAGTTACGATTATGGGGCATATTTCTTTCAATGGGGGTACTGTAAAGCCATATATATCTGCTGATTTTGAATTCTTGAGGTTTTTCACGAAGTTGCTTATTTCATTTTCCGAGAAGGGCCTCAGAAACATAGATTTTGAGGATATGCTTTTGTTCTTAATTAATTTCATTGCTTCAGAAAAGGATTTATCGACTGTCTATATAAGTGTTCTTACAATATTGGTGAAGTAATGATTAAGTTCATCAGAAGTTAAATTGCTGCTACTTTCCATATTAACTTGCTTCTTCCCTGTTTCATTTTTTTAATCTTCCAGATTGTCTTTGTTTTGTTTTCTGCTTCTGCTGTATGTTGAGTGTTCTCATACTTTTTTGCTTCTGTATAACGGTTTCTCAGGTGTTTTTTCAAAACGCGAAGGACTTCTTTGGAATTCTCATCTTTCCGTACATTATATATGGCCTGAGTGACCTCAACAGCCTTCTTCAATCCCAGCGACTCAGTTGGCAAGTTGGATGGCTTACGCTGCTTACCCTTGACTTCCTCATTGGAAATGATAACTTAAAATATTCATTGATGATCTTATGAAAATTCTCATAAGATTTTTTGCCATTCGAGTCAATAATAATAATAGTATTCCAATTACAGCCACTGAGGAATTTCTTGAACTTTTTGATATTATTAGCGTTAATTTGAGGCTTAGTGACGAAATTCTTGTCTTCAGTTTTTACCTCCTCTGCAATTCAGAGTATCTAACCCTTATGATTTGACAGAAAAGGTTCGATAGTCTTACTATTAAGACAATTATTTGTTATGTTGGTGAAGACGTTATCTATGCATGATGATGTCCTCTTGCTAGCTCTACTTGCTTCATTAAAAATTGGTACCAGTCCATACGACTTCATGGTATTCATTAATCTTTTCTTCTTCCCACTTTCCTTCAGCAAGTTGATGTAATCTCCTGCTATAAATATATTGTAATGTTTTCCCTGTGTAACAGTTTCTAGGCAATCAAATTTACCAAGGTCGATATAAGGCAACCACCACCATAATGGTTTCAAAATCCTCAAGAAAGCTGGTAAAATTGAAATTGGGCTATAGTTTCCACTGAAAGACTTGAAGATCATATTTGAAATGCTCCCAAAAGTGATTCAACGTTTCTCAGAAATTGTTCAGTGAACAGTGAAAATTTTTTCATATGGAGGTGCATATAAAAATAAATAGACTGTTGTGTATCCGACACCTAGGGTTGCCTCAATTATCACATGATAGAAATATCTTGGATGTTCTTTGATCAATGTCGTTAATAGTTGCTGATCACTGATGAATATCAACATCTTCAAGTGATAGTATTGATGATTTATTCATTTTATGGAAATTCATTTTTAAAGTAAAACGAAGTGAGGCACTTTTGTCATTTTCCACAATTTATTCAATAATCACGACCGGTTTCGACCCTACGGTCATTTTCAAGTGAATAACAATATAATACATGAGTAGGCAAGTACAAGTACAGAATGAAATTTAACCTAAATATTGAGTAGTGGGGATCTATTATGCTCTAGTTGGCTGTTGAGGGTAGTAAATAGTGGGTTTTTACATAGTTTGTTAATCTCCAAACTTTCCAACAAATTCATCTCTCTCCCTTTGTTACATTTATGAAGGATTTTAAGATTGTTCAATGATATCAGTGGTTAGTTGATTTTATATTTCAAAATCTAAACTAACTTGAATATGATTATATTAGTTAAAGAAACCGGTCGATTGGAAATAAATTGTGAAAAGTGACAAATTGTGAAAAGTGTCTCACTTCGTTTTACTTTATAGATAAAGTGAAGAAAATGGTAATTGAAAATCGTCATTTGAGTTTGAGAGAGATAGGCAATTGAAACTTACTGTATTTCACGAATCAATTCGTACCATTTTATACTATTGTTTGGGCATGAAACGCGTTGCTGTTCGACTAGTTATCGCCTAAAAGTCGCTGAATACATGCTAGAACGAGTCAACTCTGACCCCATATGAAACGCATTGTTGATGAGACATGGGTTTACGAGTTTGACATTCAACCAGCTTCGGAAAGGCGCCTTCCAACTGAATCAAAACCGAAAAAACCACGTCGAAGTCGATCAAAAGTCAAGGTAATATCGACTGTTCTCTTGGATTATTACGGTGTTGTAAACTCGGATTCCTTACAAGAAAGTCAAACGGTAAATAATAGAACAATCACCGTATTCACCTGATATGGTTCCGGTCGACTTTTTTTCTTTTCCAAAACCAAAATTACCACTTCGAGGTACTCGTTTTGAATTTATAGAAGACATGAAAGAGAATTCGCGGCGAGGTTCCAGAAAATGCGTTTAAAAATGTTTTGATGATTGGATTACTCATTGGCATTAATGTATTATTTCGAAAAGGGTCCACTTTGAAGGCGATACATTTGAATGAAAAATATTTTGCGTTTCAATGACAAATTCCCGATATTTTTTTGACAGAATGTAGTTCTTAGAAAACAAAAGTTTGAACAGTCGTTCAAATCATCTGTAACTTTGTTATTCTTAAGACAGTTCTCTTTTTCAAACACAAGTATCTTAAGTTTGAGCTAACTGGAAATTTAGTTTTAGCTATGCAGAATGAACTTCTCTGCAACTATCATGATATAAAAAATTTCAATCATCACTTTCTTGGTAGAATGTACCATAAAATATTCCGAATTCACCTGTCAACAAAGTCAAAAATGTTTAATCACGCAGATTTCGACATATTTCAGTTTTATTAGTAAAGTTGATTTTAGTTCCGGTTGAACAGGATGTGCTGTAATGATGAACACATTTTAGAACAAAAACCTGCTAGATGTTTTCGCCTTATGCAAAATTTATACCCATATAGGGTATAAGCCAATATTCCAAAGGTCACTTATCACTTTTGACAAACAGTAGCATCTCTAATAAGTGTATTAAAGACATCACATTGTATATTCTTCGTCTTTCGAGGTTTAATTAAAAAATAATTCATCATTCATTGTAATCTGTCGAGCATGATATTCAAAATAAATTTATTGCAAACTATAATCCTATAAACATATATAAAAATTATTAACTTAACCAGATATAATTGCGAAAAACAAAAATAAATATTTATTCTTAACATACTAACATCACAGTAACACTTGAATTTCTCTCATATAGAAAAGAACTCTTTGTACACTTATAATGTAAGGCACATAGAAATCACAAAAAAATAAATATATAACATAAACTACAAAGTATTACAACAAAATTCAGTTTTTCTGGAAATTTTGTAGGATAGAGTGTAACTAGAATAGAAAAGATCTGCTTGAGGAAAATGTATACTAAATACGAAATTGAATTAATTGTGAATGGATAGAAGGGAATTAGATAATGTTCCATTCATGAAAAAAATATTCAACTCTAATGATTTCTCAAAATAATAGAAATTTTATAAGCAACAAATATCTCTAGCACATCAAAATTTACTTTCAATTCGCCACGTTTCGTTTACTGTTGGTATCAAGATACAACTGTCTGAACACTGAACAAGTTTGGAAGTTAGTGAAGTGAAGGTTTTTGCAATCCACAATGCTTTCAGAAAGATTTTCCAAAAACTTATCCAGTGTTACCAGCATGTTTTGAACATGCTCAAAAAATAAACTTGAATAATGTAAAGTGATTGCGAAATGCAAAAATATACCAAACAAAGAGATCTATACCATTCAGTGCATTATACAACATGTTTAGATTAGACCAATCAGAAAAGAGGAGATTGCTTTAGAAGATTCCCCACTTGGATAATAATTAGGTAGATAGTTTCAATAAGAAACTTTATGACAAGAAATAATGAATAAGAAAACATTTAAAATAAAGAACTACACTCAACAAACACGTTTCTACCAAGGTTTTATCAAATCAATAATTTTATGTTGAAATGAATACTTAGTTTCTTGTTTCATCTAAGAGGTTTATTTGCAATTTGAATTCCACAGAAATTTCACAACTGTAGTTTCTGATCCTGTAATCATTGTTTCTTTTTATCAAATACTATTTAATTGAGTTTTTTTGCTTACTTGAAACATCTAAAGTTAGAAACTGGCATTGGACGCATTTTGACAGAGGTATGTTTAATTTATGGGTATATCAAATCGCTCAAATTTTTGATGTATCTTGAAGTACTCTGTCGTACGTTTTGGCACATTGGTCCCACACAAAGACCAAATAAGATTTATGCTTGTGACACAGTTAACCTTAAAATTTCAACCAAATTTTAAGAATTTCAACATATAGATTCTGAAATTCTGACCTTGTATATGCAACTAGGTGCTATCAAATGAAGGGATAAACAATGTGTGCATATTTTATCAAGTTTTCATGCTTCAACTCACTCTATCAAAGTTGAGAGAGAAACAAAACCACAAGATTATTAACTTCAACAAATATGGTTCTAAAGCTCAATTTTCATAAACATTAAGCAAAAATCCATTGGTGGCATTGAAACTTCTCCCATTTATTACTCTGCTGTTGGGAGTGCCTTCACTTTACACAAGGAACTGCGAATGAAGTATTCGACTATGAAAGACTGCAGAAGAGAAATAGTCATTTATTTGGTAGCTGAACAAAAAAAAGTAAACCTCTTAGTACCTTCTGAAATTCGTTTCAAGGTCATAAGTCAATTAGAGATATGAAACCTTTTTGTGCTACATGTACCAATGAAAATAAACAAAAAAGAATAGATTGGATGTGTTTTTAGTCGATAGTTTACCTCTGTGAAGCACAAAACTTGCTTATCAAAAAGTGGCAAACCTAGTATTATTCATTCTTTTTATTGTATTTTCTTAAGTTTAACTCAATAAAGAAAAACAATTATGATTTTCAAATTGTTGCCCCCTAATTCACTGACTTTCAATGTTTATTCTGTCCCCGAAAAAGAAACCATAGCTTTCACAACAGCTGCGATTTCTCACCATTTAACTGAGCTTTTTGCTTATTTGGAATATCTAAGGCGAAAAGTGTCATTGGATGCATTTTGACAGAGTTGTTTTAATTATGGGTATATCAAATCGCTCAAGTTATTCATGTACCTTGAGCATTGTGGGACATTTTGGGAGACTGGCTCCTGCACAAACAACAAATTTCAAACCTCAAGAATTCCAAAGAGAATCTGAAATTCTTAAGAATATCAACTTTGAGAAGTACAGCCGTAATCCTCAATATTCACAAAAATCGAGCAAAAAGCTAAGAAATGGTGGTACCAAATCTTCTTTTATTTATTAGACGCTGCTGTTGTGAATGTCTTCCATTTACACAAGGAGCTATGAATAGCGTATTCAACTGAGAAAGACTGTAGAAGTTAAAAGGTTAGTTATTTGGTAGCTGAACAGATTGTTCAGCAAATAAGACCCTACCTACAACCTGCAGTACAGTTGTAAGAAAAGTAAATACCCGAGTACCTTCTCAAAATCGATTCCAAGGTCATCAGTCACACAAAGCCTTGTTGTGCCATATGTAGAAAAGAAGATAAAGAAACAAGAATCATTTGGATTTTTTAAGTTTATAATGTACCTCACAGTGCATTGATTTTCACCTTTGTTTTATCCCTGAAAGAGAAAGTTATAGATCTATCTACTCTGGCGTTTTTTAGATTTAAAATATTCAAAGTTAGTAAAAGAATCAATTGAACAGTATTAATAAAAATTACAATAGTCACTTGTGAAATCGCCGAAGAAGTCAGATTACCAATAAACCACTAAAATGTATTGATCCTTAATTCATTATCAGATGCAAAAGAACACATATTTAATTTTCAAATCATTTTGAAACAAAACAGGAAGAGTATTTCTCAACACTAAACACAAGAAGGGTAACATCTCAAAGTAGGTGGTTAATTGTCACTGTAATACGGCGATAAGAGAAAAAATGTATGTATTAGCTTTGAGATCATTTCAAAACGCCTCACATCATTAAATCCAGACATTTTCACTCCTGAGCAAAAATCGTTATACCTAATTTTACTAGGTATATACAAATTTATATACACTAAAGAAAAGTTTGGGGACATCGAAAATTATTAGTGTGCATTGCGGAATTTGAAAAAATGTAAAAAACCCATGAGACAAACTGGAGAATACATAAATGAATGAGGTCATTTTCCACCTTAATCTACATCTTACAAATCCATAACGCTGGGATGTGCCTTATAGAACCTTCTGTTATTTTTCATATATTCATAAATACCTTCTATCAGTTCGTGAAATATAAGGGGATTCACATTGCTCCCAACGTTGTGCAATACGAAAAAATCGCCATACGACATTTCCCTTATCACTTGCATGGCTTGCTTACGCCCCACATACCTGCTGTGTCCCGCCAACAAGTAACTACGGATGCTGGACGAATAGATGACGCACATTCTGTACAGCAGACCTATAACACTCAAGACCAGAAGGATATACAGCCAGAACCACAGTATAAGAAACAGTTTTTCATTGAGTATGTTCAGGGGTAAAATGCACAGAGAATCGATGTTCTCCCTGGTACCACTCGGCCCCACCTTGAAGAACATGCACTTGGTTAGCTTGGGAAATACCTCGTCCATGGGACTGAATTCGTCGAAAGTGTTCACGGCGATTCCGTAAAACGTGAATTTGCCCATCAGAAACCAGTCCATGAGGTAGATTTGGAAAACCTGAAATAAACAGAAATCAAGTTTCACATTCGCCCCCGTGAGTCAAAAAGTACAGGGTGTCCCAAATTCGATGCATTTGAAGATAAAAGATTCTAGTTTCCTACTTTTTCATGAGAATGAAGAATTCGTCAACAATCTGAATATTATAATTAGTTTTAGAGATACAGGGTAATTTTGAAAATATCTAGGTGTAACGTGCTAAAATCACGTCACAAAATTTGAATTACACCTGATTCCAGTCAACCCTCCATCTGTGTCACGCCACTGGCTGACAGTCTGATGCGCGTAATCCGGCTATCAGATGATATGTCTTACCGGCTTCCGAACCTTCCCTAGCACGTTCTTTCTGCCGCAGACCTTCAAGCTAATTAGTTCTTGAAAATCCTCTTTAATTGTATTTGAAATAATTATATTATATCAAAATTCTGTAGTGAACATAATAGATATATCGTTATCTTAAATATTGTGCAAATATCAAAAATATAGGTGCTAGGTGGAGAGTCGTAGATGGAAAGTCGTAGGTGGAGCTCAGAGGTTGCTTCTATCTAGAGTCCAGAAATCCAGATTAATCCGAAGCTGAAATAGAGGTTTTCCCCCATATGCAGCAGTAAAATACAAGAACTTTTTGAAATTTGACTCCCTAAGTGGTTGGGGACTTATAGAAAGAAGCATTTGTTGACATTGTTTACCATAATTATAATATGTAACTAAATATCTAAGTAGAACTACATTGATTTTCTTCCAAGAATTCAGTGACAATTATTGAATTAGTGTCTCGTTGCTCATATTTCCCTTGGCTTAACTAGTAAAACTTTTCTTTGTTACATAGTTTCAAAATACCTTATCTATCTCAGTTGTCTTTCAAGCTATCGCATAGGAAAAAACCGCGTTTCATAGAAAATTTTAAGCACAATTCAGCAGCCCATTTCAATTCTGTATTCACGTTGTAATTTCGGAAATATAAAGATTAAATGCGGTTTTCCTCACGGAACACCCTGTATGCAGGCTGTTCCCGGATGAAACGGTCATACTGCAACTATAAGTAGAAGAGACCATGGGCTTTTCGAAGCTGAACCTCATTTTGTTGTCGGGGCCTTAGTGATATACAGGCTGATTCATCGATGTCAGTCAAATTTTATTATCTCAATAATTTCAGTTGAAAGAGAACTAGGGCGCTGAATTTTCACACAATATCTTTGTCATTCATGTTGACTGCAAAGTTGACGAAAATCTTCGGATGATTCAGCTGCGTATTTTTTTTTCCACATTTTTCCGTTACAGCCTAAACTCATCACCCTGTATACGGGGTCTTGCCCCAAAGCAACACCAGTGGCTATATGTGATGGTGGTTAGACCACGTATTACGTACGGCTGCATTGCTTGGTGGGAGTGCAGTCTTGAGAAACAATGCCCACACAAGCTCTCTACATTACAGGAAAAAGCCTGCATGATGATTACAGGAGCCATTCGCTCCACATCCACTGCGCCTTTCTAGTAAGTATATGTTACCTTTTCAACCTCTTTGGCATAATTGAATAGTATTATTTTGGTTTTCTCTGTGTTAACCTCAAGGCTGTTGTTAAAGAACCATCCATGAAGCTCAGACATTGCGTTTGTTACTTGCTATAGAGGAAGGATCTGAAAGCATCACTGACGTGTCATCAGCATACTGCATTACTGCCTCTTCAACTGCTTCAGTAAATCATTTACGTAAACAATATATAGCAGAGGTCCCAGAATAGACCCCTGAGGCACACCTTTATCAGTAGATAGAGTCCTTGAAAGAATAGGCTCACGTGATGTTGGGTGATTTTCAACTATACATTGAGGATGTCCTATGAGAAAAGACCATGCTTACCATGGAGCACCGTTTGATTAGCAACTCCCACTTCACTGCCCTGGATGAATTTTTGGCATTTTTTTAAATTCTTTCATATACTTTGAAAATCAATAAATATTGTATAAAAAATGGATAGTAAAACTGTTTTTAATTTTTTCTTTATCCTAGTTCGAAAAATACACAAAACGTAGGGCTCTAGACCAGAATACCCCTTCAACAAGAATCTTACAATTTTAAATTTTATATGATGCCGATATATTTTGACAGAGTTGTATTTTTCGATGTTTATAAATAAACTGTAATTATTAAAATCGGATCAATTAGAAGAAACTTTTCTGAATGTGGAAATTACTACGAAGATTTTACTTTGCTTAATCATCACCAAGTCGAGTAGAAACAGAGCAGGCTTCTTTTTACATTAATTTAGTATTGCTAAGATTTCTATAAATTTGTTTATTTCTGCAATAGCTGTTGTTTCTCCATTTGCTACCACTAAATTATTGATAAATGTAAATTCCATTTCTAAAATGGAATGTAAAATTGCCATTGCTGCAATTCAATAAACAATCAAAGATAAAATGAATCTAACTACTCAATATTTGAACTTTGAGTAGAATAAGAAATAAATTTTCCACAGACAACTGAATAAATAGTCCAAAACATTCCATTAAATATAATCAGTTAATATTTCACATCTATTTATACTAGACAACTTCTATTTGCATATACAATAGATTATTTATTGACAACAAAGCTACCTATTCATTCATGTATATGAAGGAAGTTTTGCAAATATCATTAGCATTATCATTTAATTTATCAAAAAATTAATTGGCTTAGATTGAAGAATATATATTTGAGGATATTTTGAATATGCCAATTTTTAATTTCCACATTTTATTTGAAAACTTACTTTAAACTTGAGTCAAACTAGAAAAAAAACACTCACCACATTAAGTAAATTCATGATTTCACATATCGCAAAACGACAAGCATACAGAGTATGAGAATTTTTTCCACTCATCAAGTATCTCACTAATTTTGCCTTCGACTCTGGATTCCATGAAGGTGTCACTAATGGTCCACCTATTTTACAAAATTAATTAATTGATAAACTCATTACTTAATAAATTTAGCAATTACCACTAAATTATAACAATCAAAATTGATTTGGAAACCATTTATGGATTTACAAGTTTTAATTTTGACATCATAAAAATGGTGGAAATCGTCAAAAATTTCACTTGTTTCTTAAGAACATTGCTAACTTCATTGCAATTCAATGTACGAAACACATGAAATATCAATGAGAATGTAGTAAACTCACGTAAATCACTTATAAGCAATCGAATTCTTCCTCCTTCCCAAGTTTTCCAAACGTATCGTGGAATATAAAATAGCAATGCTTGAAATGAGAACATAATGCAAACCCATTGGTAATATTTCTGCCATATAATAGGAGTGGTTGAACTAGTGGCGTAAAATGTCCTTTTAAAATATTTTACAAGACGATTCTCCCAAACAATACGTTCATTTTCGTTCGTTATTCCCGGCAGATTAGAATCTATAAATAAAAATTAAATAAACTTTAAATTATCACAATCAAGTACAACTTACCATTCAAACTATCTCTCACAATATATGTTCCATGTATCCAACAAAACAGTTCAATAATTTCTTTCATTTGAGGTTCCTTCGATCCAGTAACACAGCTAATGGGTTCACCAAAATATTGTTTACTAGTTAATAAAATCGAGAAAATTATCAACATTATTACTGTAAATTTATAATGTAACTTAAATAAATTATTATCAGTATGAATTTGTTCGATTTTAATAAGAGATTTAACAGAATTAACGAAATCAATCATATTGAATACGTTCAGTTAAGGAAATTGAACGAACAGAACACAACAGTAGAACTCTATGTAAAAAATTCCCAGACAACAAAAAAAACATTCTTTGTCGGAAGGCAGAAACTTTATGAACTTTTTTGAACTAGAGATATACGCATGTCGAAATCAAGAGACACAGAAATATATATAAAACTTCTTCATCCCTTAGTGGTCTTTCAAAATTGTTATTTCTACGAAAGTTTTCTTTTCAATGTAAATCACAGAATCCAAGATATGGTTTCTCTCTGTGAACAAGAGAAAAGGAGGGTATTTCTAAGCTGTGAACTATTTGAAATTAACGAAGTTGGCAAACAGAATTATCTTAAAAAACAGTGAAAAATCTACAAATCCAGAACTTGTGTTTCCTAAGTTGTTCAATTAAAAGTTACAAACATTATTTTGGATATGATAGACATCTTAAATTCGTTCAAGTCTCTCATAAAACTTGAACAAGTTCATATTGATAACAACATATTCAAGCTGCACTACAAATTCACTGTTATAATATTCATAGTATTTTCAGCTTTACTGACTAGTAAACAGTATTTTGGTGAGCCAATAAGTTGTGATACAGATGATCAAGATAGAAAGCAACTAATTGATATGTTTTGTTGGATACATGGTACCTACATTGTTAATAAAGCAAGCAAGGGTAGGTATTGTTTCAACTTATCCTAAATTGATTAAATTCTAATTAATCTTGTAGATGATCTACTGGCACAAATTCATAATCCATTCGATCATTCCATTGAAAATGACTGGAAAAATCATACAAAGAAACTGATGAATGCTATAACTTTTCAATCGAAGGATGAAATCATTTGGCAGAAGTATTATCAATGGGTGAGCATTATATTCTGCTTACAAGCGTTGCTTTTTTACCTACCTAGATATGTTTGGAAACATTGGGAAGGAGGCAGGATGGAGTTATTAGTCCAGGATTTGAGTGAGTTATAAATCCAAAATCTGGTAATCATGTCTTGTAGTTGTAGTTGTGTCAAAACGAGTCAATCAGCTGTTTGCCCAATGCATTTGAATTTTATACAGTGTTGTCAGATTACGAACAAAATAATATTTGAACACACTCAAAGCACCTTTCACAGAAGAAAGCGATACACGGGTTCTGGAAAGGAGACGTTAGAGATTCTTGCGAGAACACACTTCCCAAATTGTCGCTTTCTTGATATCAGTGAAAGCTGTGACACCGTCGCCCCGAAGGGCCTTGTAAAAGGACCAAAAAAGGACGATTGGATTCGCTCCTTAAGCCATTCAAAGCTCCTGAAGAGGATGGCATCATGCCTGGATGTCCTTCTCCCATACCTCATTAGGCTCTTCCGGTCGCGCCTGGAATGTTGTCCCGGCCAGCTGGCGAAGAGTCAGAGTTGTTGACATCCCTAAGGTGGGTAAATCGAACTCACAACCAAAGTCGTTTAGACCGATTAGTCTTACGTCTTTTGTTTAGAAAACCCTGGAGAAGGTGTTAGTAATAATAATATTGTTTATTTTCCTATACAATTTTGTGTGTACATAAGTTGTAAAAACCAGGTTGTTGACAATAAACATAAAACTGCAAAGTCATATGACTGTCTGAAGTGTACTAATCTAATTTTTTCCTTAAGTAAACCTAAAACACCGACACTGATCCACTAAACAAAATAAAGAGTGAAAACAAAACTCAAACAGAAAAACTCAGAATCAACAAAAAACATATTAACTTCTCAACTTTATGTAGATGGATACCTCAGGACCGAGGTGTTATCGCTGAGGCCTCTGAGGGAACATCAATACGCCTATTAAAAAGGTAAATCAACCGATCTGGCACTTAACAACTTAGTCGGGAGGATCACACAGTCTCTGGACCGCAAGGAGACTGCAGCTGCAGCCTTCATGGATATTGAAGGTGCGTTTAATGCGGCCCCCACTTCACTGAAAGGAGAAGTAGTCACTTTTATGGCTGCCCACAGGGAGGAGTACTATCCCCTCTTTTATGGTCTCTGCTAGTTGATGACCTTCTGGCAATAATTGGCGCACTGGATGTTTATGTACAAGCATACGCTGTTGATATAGTCATTGTGGCTGTCGGAGATGATAGCGATGTTTTCGACAGACTACAGGAGGCTATCTCTGCAATTCAGGGGTGGTGTCAACGAGAAAAACTTAGTATAAACCCCTACAAAACCCTTATCGTACCGTTTACCTGGAAGAGGAGCATATTTGTTTCCCCCCCGACCCTGGGCGTGGTGTTTATTCCGGTTTTGGAAGAAGCAAAATATCTGGGAATTACCCTGGATAGCAAACACGTGGAATTCGCACCAGGAAAACACAATACACAAGGCTAGACATTCCCTATGGGCATGTCAAAAGACCTGTGTAAAAAACTGGGGTCTTGCCCCTAAGCAACTCTAGTGGCTATATGTGATGGTGGTCAGACCACATATTACGTACGGCTGCATTGCTTGGTGGGAGTGCAGTCTTAAGAAGCAATGCCAACTCAAGCTCTCTAAATTACAGAGAACAGCTTGCATGATAATTACAGGAGCCTTTCGCTCTTCACCCACTGCAGCCATGGAACTGATATTGGACCTTGCCCCTCTTCATCTTGTGATAAGAGGAGTGGCTAGAATGGCTTTCTACAGATTCCATCATCTTTCCCGTAATGAAGCGGGTAACTTCGGCTTTGTGCCTGACGCCCTAAACTCTGAAATTGAGGACAATGAAGTGCTGAGTATGAGGTCGGACATAGCAACACCTAAAACCAACATGGAGAGGCCATTCCAAATCATTCCCGATAGATATGAATGGATCAGCTCCAAGGACCGTCTACTTGAGGGTTTCCTGTTGGTACAATGATGGCTCAAAAACTGCAAAAGTCGTGTCTACGGTCGAGGTGCCGCCAAGGAACAGTCGATCTGTCTTGGTAGGCATGCGACTGTCTTTCCAGTAGAAATATACGCCATTGACCACTGTGCTAATCTCTTGCTTGCGGGGGGATTAACAAATAGGTCAATTAAACTCCTCACCGGTAGCCAAGCTGCACTGAAAGCATTGGCATCCAATACCTGTACCTTATGGTGCTCTACCCTTGCCAAACTAAGAGAGCGGAGCAGGCTCCGTCTAATATGGGTTCCTGGCCACTCGGGCATTGAGGGAAATGAGAAGGCGGACTCATTGGCCGCTCGAGGAACTAACCTGGAGTTCATAGGACCGGAGCCTAAGCTCGGAATTCCCCTGGTAACTGCAAGGATGGAAAACAAACGATGGCTGGACTTGAGGGTCCAAGGTCTCAGACACGCTCGACGTGCCATCAGTGGACCTTACACTATAAAAGCCAAAGCCTGGCTTAAACTCTCTAGGTTGGAACTGAGAGTTTTAACTGCCATATTAACGGGGCACTGTCGCCTCAGGAAACACCTAAATAAATTAGGATTGGTTGAGGATCCTTCATGTAGGCTATGTGAAGAAGATATAGAATCAATGGAACATGTTATGTGCGAGTGCCCAGCTGGGAACAAGGTCAGGATGGAAGAACTTGGATCTTGCAAACTGAAGGTGACTGAGTTTATTGAGCTCCCACCCACGAAACTCGTATCCTTTACGAGAAGTATGGAGCTCGTGGAAGAAATTTAGGACAGAGTGTGCCACAATAGACCACTGGGTCGCAGATATTATCAAAAGATAATATCTAATCTATGATAATCTAATCTAATCTAATGAAAGATTTTGCAGATTGTCTCTGCCGATGGAAATCATTGAATTTACAACATGGTTTATAACACTTGACACATTCAATGCTTTGTATCAAAACACTATGGTAACAATAGATTTCATAGAATACTCTTTGTCAGAATTAAGAATGTCCTATGTTTTGCCAGGACAATTACAAATTGATCATTTGGAGAGAAGATTTAGTCGCTACAGGCAACTGTCGGGGAAATTATCATGTTTCGTTAACCCAAATCTTAGAATCTGAAGAGAAATTGAGAGTAAAAAGTATTTTTGGACTGCATATCAGCGACGATTTCTCGCGTTGATATGGAGCTGTCACTGTCAACGGACCGGTAACTCGTCGCTGCTACAATTGTGTCACTGGCACAGTTGTACCTGTGACAGAATTTGACCGGATCGGCACATCTCTACACACTGGTTCGTCAGTATACGAACACAATAATTGAACGCTCTTGTCTCTAGTAGACCGTTTTTCTTCTCTAGTTTCTAGTCGATGAATAAGATACTACTTCTCTTATGTCATATTGTTAATACCATAAATAATTAATTAAATATAGAGAGAAGAGACAATTCCCATAAATAATTAATTAAATATAGAGAGAGGAGACAAAGTATTCTAGTTGATATTATTAATAGTTTAACAATCAAAATTAGCTTTTTCAATTTGTTAATGTATGTGGGGAATGGAGTTTTTTCTTCTCAAAATGGTTCACTTTCTTTTGGGGCCCAGAATCCAAATCTGAAATCGTTTTGTCCCGGAAGGCTATCGTTTAAGAAAGAGAAACAAAATTTGTTATACGACGTACGGCTCAAAACGAAGCAAGATAGAGATAGAAGTACTCACTATCTCTCTCGTTCATAACTGAGATCGAAATTCAAATAGAAATATTTCTAAACCTAACCTACTAACCTATTCAATTCAAAATTATAAATTTAAATTATGTTTGAGGTTCGGTTAGGTTAGTTAGGTTTGTTCTGAAGAGATTTCCATTTGAATATCCCTCTCTGTTAAAACGGTAGATGGCGAGTACGTGACTATTGTCGGGATCATGTCACGTAGGTCGTGGATTGTATATGTGTGAAATTGTTGCCAAATATTTAGGTTGTAGGTATACTACACTCGGACGCAAAATTAGCGGAACACTCGAAAATTTAACCAAATTCGAAGTTCGATATTTTTCCTAATTCTCAACCGATTTAGATGATTTTTTCGGCAAGTTGCAGATCAACTCTTCTGCTTTGTAGAAATTATAAGAGAAAACAAAAAAAATTTGAAAAAAATTTCATACGGGGGCAAAACTAAAAGTGTTTTTTTTTGTCAAAAATTCGTAACACCCTGTGGAATTTCGTGGTCCGAGTTGAAACGTACAATATCATGGTCTGTCAAGACACATCTTCCTACAGTAACGCCCTTCTTGTTTCATGCGTTTATCTCTATTTTTGCAAAATATATTTAATTTCAAGTGGAATATCACCATTTTAGAGAAATTCCATTGAATCAAGAAATTGTCATTAAAATTCGTCTATCAATTTGGAATTTTCTTATTATCACTCAGGCGTGTCGAAATTGTCGTTTGCGATTTTTATGTTCAAATTGCATTAGTTATTGATGACAATTTGGTTAATTTGGTGAAAATTAGGAATTCATAGGAGATAACAGTCGGTAGGTATTAAAATACACAACCGAATTCTGGGACCATTGATAAAACTTTTCATTTACACATGTGCACGCCTTTTTTTATCAAATATGAAATACAACACACGTTTTCTTTTTGTATATGACCACATTTGCACTTGTTTGAAGAATGAGAGTTTTCCATTCTTTGATTTGATACAAATTCGATCGGTTGCGGTGTTTTGTGATTCTTTTACTGTTTACGATTCTAAACGGTATTTTTCATTCAGAATGAGAGATTTACCACCAACCTCAGTAGCAAGGGCAGTTTCATTGATCGAGGAAGGGCGCTCCTACCGCTCAGTCAGTACCATGTTGGGTGTCTCGTCGTCGGTTATCCATCGAATCTACCGACGTTACAGGGAAACTGGATTGTACGTGAGGAGGCGAGGACAAGGAAGAAATCGGGCAACCCGCGCTATACATGACCGTTTCATCGTCAATCAAACCATAAGAAATCCTCGTCTTACTGCTGTTCAGGCATGTAACCTTTTAAAGGCAGTGGATAACATTAACGTCAGTGTGAGGACAGTCAGAAGACGATTAAATGAAGTTGGTCTGAGATCATACGCGCAAGCAAGAGCACCAAGACTCGATAGAGCCCATCGGGTAGCAAGATTGGCGTTTGCTAGGGAGCATGTAGCATGGACAATCAATCAGTGGAGACGAGTTTTATTTAGTGATGAGAGCCGATATTGTGTGAATTTCGTGGATGGTAGAGATAGAATATGGAGGCATCGAGGGGAACGGTAGAATCAAGCGAACTTCGCAGGAACTGAGCAATACGGTGGAGGGTCAGTTATGATATGGGGTGGCATATGCTTGGGAGTACGAACAGAACTGGAGATTATTGGCAATGGATCACATAATGCCCATCGGTATATAACAGAAATCAAGGAGCCCCATGTTGTGCCTTTTGCTCCTTACATAGGGGAAATTTTCCTTTTTATGCACGATAACGCGCGCCCTCATACTGCGCGCATAGTGATAGAATATCTCAATGAAGTTGGGATCACACGAATGGACTGGCCGTCGCGGTCTCCGGATTTAAACCCGATCGAACACGTTTGGGACATTCTTGGAAAAAGGGTTCGACAACGACATCATTGAGAGTATGCGAAATCGTATGCGCGCTGTAATAAGAGCTCGGGGGGGTCATACTCGCTACTAAAATCAAATGTTTTTTTTTGTGGGTCATCATGAACATTCATTTCATTTCACGAGTGTATCGCCAGGATACACACCTGCTCTCAATTTTGGACAGGAATGATAATTATTATAGAGTGTCACACAAAAAAATTCAAAAATAAATGTGCAAAATCAACGATTTTTCCAGTGTACTTCGACTTCTCCCGGAGCGTGAAATTGGCCAGTGAATTTCAAAAATTTTCATTTCGTTAGATTTCCGCTTCTCTAATTTTGATTTTATTTTTTAGCTAACCTCCGATGTTATGCACCTACGCAAGATTAAAAATAAATTCTTGAAATTTGTGACTTTTCGCTTCAAATTGGATGTCTCTTGTAAAAATAGAGATTAATGCATAAAACAAGAAGGGCGTTAATGTAGGAAGATGTGTCTTGACAGACCATGATATTGTACGTTTCAACTCGGACCACGAAATCCCAGAGGGTGTTACGAATTTTTGACAAAAAAAAACACTTTTAGTTTTGCCCCCGTATAAATTTTTTTTCGATTTTTTTTTGTTTTCTCTTATAATTTCTACAAAGCAGAGGAGTTGATCTATAACTTGCCGAAAAATCATCTAAATCGGTTGAGAATTAGGAAAAATATCGGACTTCGAATTTGGTTACATTTTCGAGTGTTCCGCTAATTTTGCCTCCGAGTGTACATGATTTGCTGCTTTGCCGTTTGCTGATACGTTTCGTTTTGTGTTTCTCAGTAATGATTGGAATACCGTTACACTGCCAAATCATTACTCTATATGGTAAGACCAGCTTCGCTGTTTTCTATTTTTGGTAAGTAATGGTGCAAGCGTTAATTGATCAAATATTGAATCGAGAACATTTTTGGGAAAGTATGGACAGCTATTATAAATTAAAACTGAAATTTTTTTATTCTGTTGAATTGTTGTATACATATTGGAAATAGATTATCATGCTATATTCCTCAATTAAAATTTGTTACAAATAGAGATAACAAAATGACTCTTATGATTCTAATGGCAACACGAGAAGAATTCCAATCAAAGAATATGTCACAAATCTGACAATACTGTATAAAATTCAAGTGCATTCGGCAATCAGCTGATGGACTTGTTTTGGGTGCGAGAACTCGTCACTATACAAGACAGGATTACCCAAAATCTATCTTTTCTTCAGTTGATATTATTCTTTTAAGTTGTCAGTTATCTTTGAGGATTAGTCAAATTATTTCATGATTTTTTTAATTTTTCAATAATATTTAGGTGGCCCACTAGTGCCTCCCAAATGGAATCAAGAAACAAGAGAAAGATTACTAAAGTATTTGATGAATGATAATAATGGGCATATGTTATATGCTCTGCATTATAGTTTCTGTGAAGTAATGAATCTAGTAAATGTGGTAAGTAAATACTTGATTATTTTCTGATTTTCTTCATGCACTGCACAGACCAGAGAGTATTACGTGCCAAGATCATATATTTGCCAAGACAACTGCGGCAAGAGATTTCTTCAAATCCATCATTCATGAATTCAATAACAGATCACTACCCAGTCATTCTTAAGTATACACCTACTGAGATCAGATAACTGCAAATTGTATATCATCTTCATTGACTTCAGAGGTGCTTTTGATAGCCTCAGCCAGGCGGCTCTGTTTAACATTTTGGAAATTGTGGGTTTCCCAAAAAATCATTGACATGCTAAAAGAGCTCTACGCACATTCTACATGTCGGGTCCTCCATAGGGGAAAAATCTCAGATAAGATCGCAGTAAAGGCGGGGGTGAAGCAAGGATGTCTATTATCGCCCATACTTTTCAACATAGTTATTGACTGGATAATGAGGGAAGTTAACAATGAAAGAAGAGGAATCACCTGGGGTTTGACCGGAAGACTTGAAGATCTCGACTATGCGGATGATATCTGCATACTATCTAACACCCATCAAGATATGCAGAACAAACTGGACCGTTTGAACAGCATAGCCAAACGCACAGGTCTTCAAATAAACGTTGGCAAAACAAAGTCAATGCGTATAGGCACTGCAAACTCACAGCCTTTTATGATAGATGCTATCCCCATAGAAAATGTGAAGACTTTTTGTTACCTGGGCAGCCTCATAACGACAGAAGGAGGGTCAGAGGCAGACGTCAAAAACAGAATAGCCAAGGCCAACCAGGCTTTCGCAATGCTTCGCAATGTGTGGAGATCAAACGCCATTACCAACGCAACAAAATTGCGCATCTTCAACTCGAATATCAAGTCGGTACTCTTATATGGGTGCGAGACCTGGAAGCAAACAAGAACAATCGAGCAGAGCCTCCAGGTCTGTGTGAACAAATGCCTCCGTAAAATCCTACACATCTACTGGCCTGAACGGATAACCAATGAAGAGCTTTACAACATCACCCATCAGAGCAAAACTAGCCAAGAGATAAAACTGCGAAAATGGAAATGGATCGGCCATATCTTGCGAAGGGAAACCACGAACACCACCCGGCAAGTGCTGGAATGGAACCCGCAGGGAACAAGACAACGAGGAAGGCCGCGAAACACATGGAGGAGAACAATTCTCGACGAAATATTACCAACTGGCAAGACCTGGAACCAAGTGAAAGGAATTGCCAGAAATAGATCCAGATTCTAGAGGCCCTATGCTCCTATAGGAGTTCAAGGTCTATATATATATATATATATATATATATATATATATATATATATATATATATATATATATATATATATATATATATATATATATATATATATATATATATATATATATATATAGAGATCAGTAAAGATGATTCGCCTACTCAGCATGTTTACACAAAACAATTTACCAATTATGACACACTAAATGCTGAGTTGCGACAATTTAGTTAGAGTATATATATGCTATGCAAAACATAAATCGGCAACAGAATACTCCATTGACACATTTAAAACACTAGTTGAAAAACTTACAAAATTAATCAAACTAAAAAAGTTAACCTGAAAAGGAATCCCTGGATCATGAATACCATTGTAAAGGCAGTCAATAAGAAGAGAAAAACTACAAGAACAAATTGGAAAAATTGATAAAGACCTCAAAATGTAATCATTACAAGGAAAAGATAGCTAATCATTCAAATCATCATCATTCATTCAGAATCGGCACTGTTGGATGTGCGACAGCTGTTCTTTGTAGCCTTAGCCTTTTTTCAATGGCGTAGCCGTCATGAGGCATCTTACACCTTTCGTAATCATGACACCAGAATAAGGGGGAAATTCATAAGGATACCTTTCACTTCGAAAACCTTTGGCAGAGATCACTTGTTTTTCTTGCACCCAAAATTTTTAATATTTTACCAACAAATATCAGAGAAGCAAAGCCAGAGAAGAAATTTCAACGTTTACTTAATAAGTGGATGCTAGCAACACCAAGATTAAACATCCATAATATTATTGATATTAAAAATACATATGTCCATACTTAAGGTTTGAAATTTGTTATTTTTGTGATCTATAGAACTCACACAAGGTTCAACTACTTAGTAGTTCCACCTTCGAGGTAACTGTTTATTCTAATTTGTACGATATCTTTGAATAAACATTATTATTATTATTATTTATTATCGTGGACTTATGCACTATCTCAGCTGTTAGCTGGATATAATTTACCTTTCCCAGATTCAGCAATCAAAGGGAATCGGCTCAATTACAATAAACTTGACATAAATTTCCTTACTATCCTACAAGTATTAAGAATTACAGCTTTTTGCATTTCTATATAGGTATTCTTATGCAATTCTAATTTCTTAAGGCTATCATGCAAAGTTTTGGGTATTAACCCAGTGGAGGATACGATGACAGGAACAATATCTATTTTCTCGAGGTGCCACATCTGCTTGATCTCAATAGCAAGGTCTGTGTATTTGGACTTTTTCTCCTGGAACTTATTCAGCACGTTGTTATTATTCGGTATGGCGACATCCACCAGCATTGCTGTTTTGGCTCTCTTATCATACACCACTATGTCCGGCCTATTATTCGTCACCATTCTGTCAGTGATAATAGGCCTATCGTAGTATAATCTGATAGAGTCATTTTCCAATACGGGCGCCAGTTGATACTTGTAATATGGCTGGAATGTATTCAGAAGTCCGTACTTGTGTGCAAGTGATGGATAATGTTGCACACTTGATTATGCCTGTGAAGATAGTCTGTATTGGCCAGTTGTTCACATCCGGACGTAATATGCTGTATAGTCTCCGATCTTATATGGCATTTTCTGCACCTATCTGTTTGTAATGCTCCGTCCTTTATAATAAATTTTTTGTAGTTGTTTGTAGCGATCACTTGGTCTTGGATGGCCATAAGGAATCCCTCTGTTTCCGCGAATAATTCTCCTTTCATCAACCATTTGTTGGAGGCTTCTTTGTCGATGTGTGGTTGATTAATCTCATGGTGATGTCGTCCATGCAATTCCTTTCTTGGCCATTGCTCTTGTTTTTCAGTATCTGATAGGAATGGTAGATTCAGCAGGTCATCTCTGGTAGCAAGATTTAGAGGTGTATATCCCTTATCAGCCAACGATACCGCTCTATGTAGGTCAGAATTGAGAGCTTTTTCTGAGAAGAATTCTCTGAGATTTTTTATCTGTTCGGTGTGTAAATTGACTACATCTATCAATCCGCGTCCTCCTTCTTTCCGCTTCAAAGTTGTTCGTATCACAGACGATTTTGGATGATGGTTGTTGTACTTTGTTAGCATCGTTCGGGTCTGCCTTTGAATATCATCCAGTTCTGTCTTAGTCCATCTGATTATTCCAAATGAGTAAAGTAACACTGGAATGGCGTAGGTGTTAATTGCCTTGACTAAATTCCCCGAGTTCAACATCGATTTCAGCACAGACTTCAGACGCTGACTGTATTCTGAACGAATCTTCTCCTTTGATTGTTTTTGGTCTAGCAATCTGGCTTGTTGGTATCCCAGATATTTGTATGTTTCGCCATCTCTCATGCACTGTATAATATCACCGTTTGGAAGTTGTGTTTCACCATCTATGACTTTCCCTCTTTGAATGTTCAGGGTCTTACATTTTTCAATCCCGAATTTCATATGAACATCTGCCGAGAACTCACTGACAGTTTTCAGCAAATCATCCAATTGCTTCTTGTTCGAAGCATATAATTTGATGTCATCCATAAACAGCAGGTGGGAGATTGTATGATAATTCCTTTCTGCTTTTATCCTAAATCCGTATCCTGTTCTATTGAGCATTGAGGACAATGGGTTCATTGCCAAACAGAACCATAGTGGACTCAAAGAGTCTCCTTGAAAAATTCCACGACGTATGGGTATCTCGTCGGTTTTAATTGATTTATTGTTCATGTTGACCTGCAGAGACGTGCGCCAGTGTGTCATTGTTGTCTTCAAGAACTCTACCAGGGATGGGTGAATTTTGTATATCTGCAATACTTCAACAAGCCAAGAATGGGCGGTACTATCGAATGCCTTCAGATAATCGAGAAAAGCTGAATGAACATTCCGATGCCCTACGTGTGCCTGTTTCATTATCACAGAATCGATGATGAGTTGTTCCTTGCACCCGTGGTGTTTCTTTCTGCATCCTTTCTGTTCCTCTGCTAATATATTGTTGTCGTCAAGGTGTTGGTATATTCGATTGGATATGCATGAGGTGAGTATTTTGTAGAGTGTTGGCAGGCACGTGATTGGCCTATATTGAGACGGATCCTGTGTTCTATCGCTCTTAGGTAGCATATATGTTAAGCCTTGCGTTAGGAAAGTGGGTGTTTTCTTGGGATGTTGAAGAACATATGTGAGCTGTTTCGCTAGGGCTCCATGGAGCTTATCAAACTTCTTGTACCAGTAGTTGTGGATATTATCTACACCTGTGGCCTTCCAATTGTTGGTCGCTCTAATTACTGTTGTGATTTCTTCCTCCGTTATTCCATCGAAGTCCATATGTCTGATATCGAGGCGTTCTTTTTCATTCGTGATCCATTCCGCATCTCTGTTGTGTTCTTTGGGGTTCGACCATAGTGATGACCAATAGTTGGTCAAGCACTGTGCGTCAGGTACTTCTCTGTTATTGTTGGTCGCAGTTTTGTTATTTCCCTTATGAAAATTGGCTGCGTTTTGGAGGAACCTTTGGTTTTGGTGTTTCCTTTCAGTACACTTGACGTATCTTGAAAGCCTCTTTGCTTTCGCTTGGAGTTTCTGTTTCAAAGTGTCCATATACACGTCGATGTGTTGTTTGTGATCAGGGTGTTTTGTGTTCGTACCAATTTTTCCTATAAATTTTGCGTATATGTGATTTCAAGCGCCTTGAGGGTTTTCTGTTTCTCAGGAATTCTGTGAGGCGACCGATTTCTGCTCTAATCTTATCAATATCCCTCTCCAGTCGTTTTTGCCATGGTGGTTTTCGGACACTTTTTGGCTCAGCTTGAATCAGAGTTGTGGAGATTTGTTGTTTGTGAAGTCGAAGAACCGCTACTGCTCCACAGTAAATCAAAGTGTGAATCTTCTCCAAGGTGTTCTGGTCGGTATATTCTTCAAACACTGAATTCACGCTTTCTAGGATAATATTGGTGTTCTTGTTCGTCTTGAGTTTGGGCAGTTTAGGTCTTTTAGTTGGGTTACTACCACTGAATTCAGTTATTGCTCTGTTGAGTTCCGATCTTGCTAAATACATATATTCGTCCTGCTGATTCTGCTCAGGAGGGCGTTCCATGTTAATATTCGTTTCCGTGGCTTCGATGTTATCTGTAACACTTTCATTGACTCCAGCAGGTATACCGTTATGAGTATCATTTTCGCTTCTAAGTTCCATTATGACCTCTTCTCGTATGCTTTGCAGCGTTTCTGAAGAAAGTAGCCTGTTTTTAACGATTGTTCTTCTCTGATCCGAAATTCTCTGCTCGGATATGTGCTGTAATTCAGGATATTTTTCTACGAACGCAAGATGTAACGCAAGATGTATGCTGTCATTTCCGATTCCAAGTTTGTAATCTTGTATTATTATTATTATTATTATTATACTGCGCCTTAATGTGCAGTACAGTACAGTACTGCAGTACAGATGGTTATCAAAATTACTACTAAATACTTTATATCTTTACACGTCTTTATTTTACATGGATTAGTAAAGCAACCACATTCCAGATGTTTATGAGATGGCAAGATTGTTGAACTATTAGAAAATAGAACAGATTTCATTTTATCTATATTCATTGTAAGTTACTTAGAGTCGAAGAAATTACGTATGAATTATCGTCTTCTACTATATCTTTCAAACTTGTCCAGATTGCATCCTCATAGAATATGGCAGTGTCATGGCAAAACTTGTCCCTGATAAGTAGTAAGAAAATTGAGTTGATACAAAAAATAAACAGGATTGGTCCTAGGATTTTCCCATGGGGCACCCCACATCTTATGGCGGAAATTTTACTATATGAACCCCAAATCTCTTCACAAGTATCAGTTAGATAACTCTTGAACCACTTCAAGGCATGACCCCTAAACCCCTCCAGTGCCTTGAACAATTTTCTATGATCAGCACAATCAAATGCTTTTGCCAAATTGACAAAAATACACAAGCAAGGTTTACTTGTATGCATCTTGTGTCGATTTACCATGTCTAAATCCGAACTGTTTTCTACTTAGTAACTTACACTTATCCAGGAATGTCCTAGTTCTACTTTCCGCAACTTTTTCAATTATTTTAGAGATACTGGAAGTAAGAACTATTGGTAAATAGCTATTTGTGGAGCATTTGTCCCCAGATTTGAAGATTGGCTTGATCAAGCTTCTTTTCACTGGTAATGGGAAGACACCAGACTCAATTGATAAATTCACTATAGATGTGAGAGTAGTGACAATTTTATCTATCATCCTTTTCAAAGCAATTGAAGTTATTCCATCTAAACCCAAAATTTAATGACTTTATTATTGTGAAAATGTCTTTCTGGTAGAATGAAACATGATGCTGAGTGGGTTGACGGTTCTGTGCAATGGATTATTTCTATTTCTAGTTTTCATTTTATCAGCAAGGTCAGATCCAACATTAGAAAACAATGAGTTGGAAGCATCTGCAATTTTACAATTTTTAGTCACTTCTCCCCTTTCAGTCTTCAGAGATCTTATTTTTCCATTATCATTATTAGCAGTCCTGTCCGATATTACTCCTCACAATTTTTCAGGTGCATTTTGGTTCTCTATAATCAAGTTGCTGGAAAAATTGTTCTTAGCTGTGTTTATCAGTTTTTCAAGATGATTTTTTTATGTCCTGTATATTTCAGAGAGTTCAATGTTTCAGATTTTTGTAGTAAAGTGCATTCTTAACATTCGATAGCTTTTATAATTCATGTCTTTCTTCTTCTCAATAATTTTATTTTTACATGAAAGATTGTACCTTAATCATCTTTTCTACATAATTTTCTTCACTATGGAGACACTTGACCTAACTTGGTACCAGTTTTGGACTTCGTCATAGTCTTGGAGACGCTGACCGCCCACGTGCTTCTTCAAGTGTAGGAACAGATGGTAGTACCTGGGCGCCACCTTACTATTCACTTCTGGTACCAAACTATCATTAACAACCGAAGGACGACTATTCCGTTGTTCATCATACAGATTTGTGCGGCCTTTTTGTTTTGTATCATAAATTGCACAGAACTCTTGATGAAGATCGATCGGTTTTGAGCCTTTAGCATTAAGAAATCTTGTAACAGGCTGTATTTCACAGTCGGCGGGACTCACGATAATCGGAGGCATTTTAAACACTCAGTGAACAACGTACAAAAGGAAGAATCACACTGCAATGGATATGCAATGCAAGAGATGTAAGTACCCAGTGTGTATGCGTAGAACGCCGCGCTTGGGTCGCTGTGTGACTTAAAAAACACGTCTCGTATATTCTTCGAAAATAATTGTTTTTGTGCCTACTGAGGTTCTCGCTATTATTCTATCATGTAAATGTTAATGGTATATATCTGATATTATATTTCCAGATTTTCCAAATACGTCTAATGGATTGGTTTCTTGGTGGACAATTTTCCTTATACGGTGTTACCATTGCAACCATTCAAAATCTTAGCCCAATGGACAAAGTATTCCCCAAAGTAGCCAAATGCATGTATTACAGATATGGACCAACCAGCACCATCGAAAACAGAGATGCTCTATGTGTGTTACCCCTCAACATTCTAAATGAAAAATTCTTCTTGATATTATGGATTTGGCTGCATCTTCTTGCCGCCTTGACCATCATCTTCATGTTATATAGGTGTGTTGTAATGTGTGTCCCCAGTCTACGCTCTTATCTGCTGATTAGTCACAGCAGATACGTCTGGTGCTTCAAAGTAAAACTGATGATAAAAACGATCAACTATGGTGATTTTTTTGTGTTAGATCACTTAGGCAAAAATTTAAATCCAATTATTTTCTGTGATATAATTGACGATATTCATCGTCACCTTCAAGATGTACAAGAAAGTTATAAGACTTTACCTGATGATGTAATCGATGTTTGAGTTATCCCCATTTTTTAATATTTGATATGTTTAGTATTTAAGTGTTCATACTGTGATTTATCTTTCAAATTAAATTTACATTTTTCAACATTCGAAATATTATCTACTTGAATGTATTATTTCAGTTAATAAATGTATTCCTCGAGAAGTGTTTTTAGAACGAAATTCGTTAACGTGGCCAACATGGAACTGCCATTCCAGATCATCATTCCTAGCAGACAGGAATGGACCAGCTCCAAGGACCGTCTACTTCAGGTTCTCTATTAGTACGCAAACGGCTCCAAAACAGCAAAAGGTGTTGGAGCTCGTGTCTATGGTCGAGGTGCAGCAAAGAAACAATCGATCTGTCTTGGCGGGCTTACGACAATTTCTCAAGCAGAAATATTCGCCATTGAACATTGTGCTAACCTCTTGCTTGCGGAGGGTCAGTGAACTGAATAACAAACCTGGAACGCTTACCAATGACTGCAGGGGTAAAGGAGGAACGAGAAGCTGGCACAAACAGACAATTAGAGTCTTTCAAAACATTCATTAACAAAATTCACGATAATATTAAATTCACTTTAGAGATAGAAACAGAAAACTCCATTAACTTTCTGGATTTAACTATTACTAAAATTAACGGCAAACATGATTTTTCTATTTTTCATAAGCCATCGCATACAGATATTACTACTCACAGCTCATCTACACATCCTTATCCACATAAATTAGCAGCTTACAATAGTATGGTACATAGACTCATTAATATCCCAATGTCACAATATAATTTCATAAAAGAGCTAAATATTATTAAACAAATAGCAGTCAACGGTTACAGTCCAACTATGATTAAGAACATGATTTCACGCAAAAAATTTCGAAAAGTAATCCAGGAAGTATTTCCAAATATAAAAAGTTCAAACACAAAATACCACAGCTTAACTTATATTGGTAATCCTAGACTAAAATTAAAATCATTCCTCTTGCATTATAATTTCAATATAGCATTCTGAACTGATAATTCTTTAGGCCGACATATCAAGAACTGCAAATCTAAAATTGATAAATGTAATAAATCCGGTGTTTATAAACTGTCTTGCGGGGATTGTAATAAAATTTATATTGGTAGAACTTTCATAAATTTCAAAGTTAGATTATCCGAGCACAAACGTAGTTTTAATTATCATAAATCAGATTCCCATTATTCTAATCACTTACTCGAAGAAAACCATAATTTTAATGATAATTTCAAAATTTTACACAATGAAAATAACAGACAAAAACTCAATCTATTGGAAATTTTAGAGATCAACAAAGAAAAGAATTCAGGTAGGTTACTTAATAGTCAATTAGATCTAAATCCTTCTCCTTTACTCAATCTTTTCAATTCATAAAGTAAGGAACTCCGATGGGTTTTCCAACATACCTCTTGTACCTATTGTAATATTAAGTAGGAATTAGACTAATATATAAGGAGTAACTCTGTTCATTAGTTTGTAACTATCTGATGAAGCCACAGTGTGGTGAAACCGGTCATAGTTTTGTTAATATAGTGAAAATCTAAATACTTTAGTTTTATTTCATTGAAAAAAAAATGAATCCATTAATCATTACAACACCTGAAACCACGAAATTTAACATTTTTCTACCAATTTGAATTTGTTAATTATATATAAATATAAATCTGTCTACTACCTGTTGGTTGTAAAAAGAAATATGAAAATTCTAAGAAATATCTATTAATAATAAAATAAATGAAAAAATAATACGAAAAACACGGGTGGATAAATTTTGGAAATTCCAAACTAAAAAAATAAAAGAGCAAATAATGAAAAAAACAATATAATGACTATTATAACCATAAACACTTACATTATTATCTCACATCAATTTTTCTTATGTTTCTTTGCTTTTATGGATTTGTAAGCTTCGATAATTTCTTTCTGTTGCATGTCCAACTGTCTTCTCAGCGCTTTCGGTAAATCTTTCCGTTTTCCTTTCTTATCAATAACTTTATTGCTCACTCCTTTAATTGAAGCTGCACTTTTTCCAACATGTATCGCTGGTTTAGAATTTTCTTCATTTTTGTTGATCAAGGAATTGAGTAACAAATGCCGCTTCCCTGGCTGTAATTTCAGTTTATTTATTTAACGAAACATCCTTTTTAGAAACAACCAGTATAAATTAATGATAATAGTTTTTCAAATCGTCAGCAAACAATAATACCTTCAAATATCTAATAGATTGAAGAGAAAAGGCCCAAGATGACTGCCTTGTGGAATGCCAGAGGTTATAGCGTACGACTCGTAATTTTTAATACGAACTATTGTTTTCTGCCACTATAGTAGCCCTTCATCCACTTCAAAAGATTGCCAAGAAAGCCTGCTGATTCGAGAACTTTATCTAAGATAATGTGATTGGTTGGATCGAAAGCTTTAAAAATGTCAGTATAAGCACCATCCACCTGATCCCCTTGACCAAAAGCACTATAAATATCTTGAACGTACGAAAACAAATTTGTGATTGTTGATCGTTTTCGCATAAAACCACGCTGTTCTCGCTTTTCAAAAGATTCATAAATTGAGACAGGGTGTCCAATATAATACTTTCCAGAATTTTGGCAGCGTATTCAGAATACTAATTGGGCGATAGTTAATTACATTTGCTTCATCACCACTCTTATGTATAGGAGTTATGAAACAAGTTTTCCAACCTTCTGGCAACACACCTTTATCTAATGTTAGATTAAATAAAGTACATATTGGTTCATATATGAAAGTTCTAAAATCCAAGCTCTCTTGCTCCAACAGAAGACTAATACTGAACAGCATTATAAACGAAGCGGGCATTTTGGTGAACAATAGATCAGACATCATTGAAGCAGTTAAGGAGTTTTACACATGTCTTTATACTTCGGAGACAAGTGACCCCAATACATCTCAAAGACCAGTGGTGAAGAATATCGGTTCTGAAAAAATCCCAGACATTGAAATAGAAGAATTAAAATTAGCACTTCAACAGATGAAAAACCGCAAACATCCAGGCGAGGATAGGATAAGTTGTGAAATAAATGTCTTTTGGATGGAAGAATTCCACAAATGTGGCAAAATGCTGAAGTAATTCTACTTCACAAAAAAGGGGATAAGAACAACCTGGAGAACTTTCGGCCCATCAGCCTTCTTTCACACCTATACAAGCTGCTCACTAAAATTATCACAAATAGACTCACCCACAAATAGACCTATACCAACCTGTAGAGCAAGCCGGATTCCGAGCAGGTTACAGCATCATTGATCATTTACAAGCAATTCGTACTCTCATCGTGAAGTGTACCGAATACAATATTCCCATCTACTTATAGACTTCCATAAAGCTTTCGATCTTATAGAAATGTGCTTAGCATAAACCCCTACAAAACCCTTATGGTACAGTTTACCAGGAAGAGGAGGATATTTGTTTACCCCCGACCCTGGGCGGGGTGTTTATTTCCGTTGTGGAAGAAGCGAAATATCTGGGATTACCCTGGATAGCAAACTCACGTGGAATTCGCACCTGGAAAACACAATACACAAGGCTAGACATTCCCTATGAGCATGTCAAAAGACCTATGGAAAAAAGTGGGGTCTTGCCCCAAAGCTCCAGTGGCTATATGTGACGGTGGTTAGACCACGTATTACGTACGGCTGCATTACTTGGTGGGAGTGCAGTTTTAAGAAGCAATGCCAACTCAAGTTCTCTAAATTACAGAGAACAGTATGCATGATGATTACAGGAGCCTTTCGCTCTACACTCACTGCGGCCATGGAACTGATATTGGGCCTTGCCCCTCTTCATCTTGGGATTAGAGGAGTGGCTAGACTAGCTTTCTACAGATTCCATCATCTTTCCCGTAATGAAGCAAGTAACTTCGGCTTTGTGCCTGGCGCCCTACATTCTGAAATTGAGGACAATGAAGTGCTGAGTATGAGGTCGGACATAGCAACACCTAAAACCAACATGGAGAGGCCATTCCAGATCATCATTCCCGATAGATATGAATGGATCAGCTCCAAGGACCGTCTACTTGAGGGTCCCTGTTAGTACACGGATGGCTAAAAAACTGCGAAAGATCTTGGAGCTGGAGTCTATGGTCGAGGTGCCGCCAAGGAACAGTCGATCTGTCTTGGTGGACATGCGACTGTCTTTCAAGCAGAAATATTCGCCATTGACCACTGTGCTAACCTCTTGCTTGCGGGGGGATTAAAAAATAGGTCAACTAAAATCCTCACCGATAGCCAAGCTGCACTAAAAGCATTGGCATCCGATACCTGTACTTCACTTATGGTGCAGGACTGTCGCTCTACCCTTGCCAAACTAGGAGAGCGGAGCAAGCTCCGTCTAATATGGGTTCCTGGCCACTCGGGCATTGGGGAAATGAGAAGGCGGATTCATTGGCCGCTCGAGGAACTAACTTAGAGTTCATAGGACCGGAGCCTAAGCTCGGAATTCCCCTGGAAACTGCAAGGATGGAAAACAACTGATGGCTGGACTTGAGGGTACGTGAGAATTGGATGAGCCTCCCAGGTCTCAGACACGCTCGACGTGCCATCAGTGGACCTTCCACTACAAAAGACAAGGCCTGGCTTAAACTCTCTAGGTTAGAACTGAGAGCTTTAACTGCCATATTAACGGGGCACTGTCGCCTCAGGAAACAATTAAATAAATTAGGATTGGTTGAGGATCCTTCATGTAGGCTATGTGAAGAAGATATAGAATCAACGGAACATGTTATGTGCGAGTGCCCAGCAGGGGACAGGGTCAGGATGGAAGAACTTGGATCTTGCAAACTGAAGCTGACTGAGCTTATTAAGCTTTCACCCACGAAACTCGTATCCCTTACGAGAAGGATGGAGCTCGTGGATGAAATTCAGGACAGAGTGTGCCACAATTGACCACTAGGTCGCTGTGGCTGGGCTGCTAGGCAGCCCTCACTCAAAAGATAATATCTAATCTAATCTATAGAGTTGTGGGCAATAATGAGATCTTTAGATAACGCTAGAGTCGCCTATCGGTACTCGAATTTGCTGGAATACATTTATGATCATGTTTTCATCATTTTCATCAATTCATTTGGATAAGAACAAGATTTATTTATTTATTGATACAAGCTCAACAGGATTACTCCCAATTACAGAGCCGAACAAGTATAGACAAATTTGCTCAAACCTAAAAAACAGATTAAAAAAAAAAAACTTTCAAAAACAATAATGACATGAAACGCATTGATAATGCAAACTCAAATAACAGAAATACACACCAAACAATCAAAATAATTAAAGTGCGTGAACTAGGTTTTGCTAATAGGTTTCTTTTGAATGTAGCTTGAGAATCACTGATATCAATCGAAGAGGCCACCGTGTTGAAATAGTGACAACTTTTGATAGGTGAGTTGAAGAAAACATCCGTAACAGCTCCAACGACATAAAAAGTGACATTGCCTCTGCCAGCGAGCCTGGGTACCAAAAACATCAGTCTGTCAAGCAGACACGAACAACAGATGGAGTTATTCAGAAGTCCATACAAAAACACGCAGCATAAATATTTCCTTCTAATTTGAAGCTCCAACACAGAAAAACGATCGGTTAACAGAAAACCTGGCATTCCTCGGATAGGATATACTCCATCTTGTTTGTATGCCAGGTACCTTAGGAAGGTTCTCTGGACGCTTTCCAATGCAATTTTATATTTCACATAGTATGGATCCCAGATAACACAGGCATACTCCAATCTAGACCGAACGAAAGCGAAATATAGAACCCTGAGAACAGCAGTGTTCCGGAAGCTCTTGGAATTCCTCAGAATAAAACCCAACATTTTTCTTGCTCGCAGAACAACATCACCTATATGGTCCCGGAACCACCATTTCGAGTCGAGAAGCACCCCGAGATCACGAGAACAGAAAACACGTTCAAGTCGTGAGCCCGCCACCGAATAAGGAAAGAAATGTGGCGACTGTTTGCGCGTAATTGACATGTACTTGCACTTAGAGACGTTCAAAGACAGTTTGTTTTCCAAACACTCTGACAGTCCTCATTCGATCTTATTTCTGTGTAAATCTTGAGATCGTCCGCAAATGCTACTCCCCCAACGTTTAGCCTCTCAAGTAAGTCATTTACGAAAATTGTGAACAGAAGCGGACCCAAAACCGACCCCTGAGGGACTCCCGAATGGGCTCCAAAATCCTGGGATCTGAATCCACTGTACATAACATATTGCTTTCGATCACTCAAATATGAATAGAAAAACCTGAGAAGACTCAGAGGAAACCCTATCTCCTTCATTCTTTTTATTTGAGCAACATGGTTTATGCGATCAAAGATAATAGATAAAATCCGCATAGAGAAGAGAGTACGTCAAGGCGACACTATTTCTCCGAAATTGCTTACGGTGGCCCTTGAAGACGTCTTCAAAGACGAATAGAACAACAAAGGAATCAACATCGATGGAGTACATTCAAACCATTTGACGTTTGCAGATGATATAGTTCTTATTAGTACAAACCCTGAAGAACTCAAAACCATGCTAGAAGAACTGCACCAAAAATCTAGAGAAGTCGGCCTTCGAATGAACCTAAACAAAACCAAAATTCTGAGTGCAGAAAACATACACATTTTGATTGAAAATGAGGTGATAGAAAATGTGACCGAATACATATATCTAGGCCATAAAATAAAACTTGTGAAATTTCCAGGAGAGTGGGTTTGGGCTTTGCTACATTTGGAAAATTGGGCTTTGTTTTGAAGTCCCGAAATATTCCTCTCAACTTAAAAAGAAAAGTCTCCGATTCGTGTGTTCTTCCTGTTCTTACATATGGCCTTGAAACGATATCTCTAACTCGAAGATCAGCCAATAAATTAGAAGTTTCACAACGAGCTATGGAGAGAATCATGATGGCAATTTCATTGAGAAATAGAGTGAGAATTGAGGATATTAGAGACAGGACTGGAGTGACTGATCTGCTAAGAAGGATAGCACAATTGAAATGGAGATGGGCTGGCCATGTAGCCAGGCAAGACCCATTGAAATGGGCCAACAAACTGCTCGGATGGAGACCAAGAACTACCGAAAGGAGCGTAGGAAGACAACATCTCAGATGGAGAGATGATATCCAAAAGATCGCAGGGAAAACTGGATGCAAACAGCTGCTAATAGAGATAGATGGAAAAATTTGGAGGAGGCCTATATCCAGGAGTGGATTAATAAAGATTGAGGAGAGAGATTGGTTCATAGAGTGATTCGGAGCATATTTTAAACAAAATTGGAGGAATTCCGTCAGGTCCAGAACTAATTTTATTGGACAATTCTTTCAGTTTTTCCATAACGATATCTTCGTATCACTATGTCACTTAGATTGAGACGATTGTTGTGATTCCAAAATGACGACGAAATAGAGGGAATGTCATCTCTAAACACAGAGGAAAAGTGATCAGCAAACATGTTTGCTATATCTTGACCATTAGAAGACAACTTATCGTTGAGAAACATAACCGAAGGCAAAGAAAAATGTTAATTTTTTTTATTAATAAATTTCCAGAATTCCTTCGGTTCTTCAGAAATCGAATTTTCTGCTTTATTGACAAACTCAAAATAACACTCTCGTGTCATAAGTTTGCAATCAGAACGCAACTTTATAATTTGAATAATTCGTATCCTGTTTAAATTCATTTATTATATGAAAATGCGTATTATGAGATTCTGCATAATACTAAAAACAGTGCTCCAGGGACAGATAACGTTCCATGGAGTATAGTCAAACAATTGAACCAACAAATTCACGAACACATAATGAAGATGTACGAGTGGTGTCTGAATAATCAAACCTTCCCAAAAATATGGAAAACTGGTACCATCATTCTAATAGCAAAAACTAATAAAGATCACAAAAAGTTGAAAACTATAGGCCTATAACACTCTTGCCAGTACTAGGAAAGCTACTAGAAAAAATAATTAAAGTAAAACTTGAGGAACACTTCCATTATTCTATTCCCAAATACCAATTTGGTTTCCAGAAAAAAGCTACAGTTCACCCTCTCACAATTTTCATCTCTAACCTTCAAAATGCACAATTGAACAAAAGGAAAACAGCAGCAGTATGTATGGACACTAATAAAGCATTTGATAGTATGTGGATAAAAGGTTTACTTTACAAAATGTTCAAAAGAGACACTCCATCATATCTTATCCAGATAATAAGATCATATCTTGAGAATAGAAGATTGAAAACAAAAATTGGCGACTCAGAATCTGACTTCTTCACTTCCATGCAAGGTACACCTCAGGGATCACCACTCTCTCCTCTTCTATACAACATATATTGCAGTGACATGCCCACAATTCATAATAAAGATCAATATATACTACAATACGCAGATGACACTATAGCAATCTCACACGGAAAACATTAAAAGAATGTATGGAAAAACTTCAAAAGCACATTAACAACATCACATCATGGTTCGCAAAGTGGAGATTGAAGGCCAACCCAGAAAAATCACAGCTCATTATATTCAATCACAACATAAATCACCATTCCCCAGTTATTTCAATAAACAAGAAAACAGTGAAACCAACACCATCAATAAAATACCTAGAATTCAAATTGACAGCAAAGCCAGCCTGAAACTTCATGCAAACACCATAAAAAGAAAATGATCGCTAGAGCTAAACACTTTAGATGTTTGACATACAATAATCAAGGAATTGACATGAAAACAGCAACGGTCATTTACAAATCCATATGTCGACCAATAATATATATATTATATATATATTATATATTATATATTATATATTATTATATGCGAATTGTAGAGAGTCAGTGATCAAAATTCTGGAGGTTGCTGAAACAACATCCCTGAGAGCAATAACCAAAATGAGGCATCCAAACAACCCATTACACAATCCCCCAAATCACCTCTTGTACCAGAGAACCAAGATAGAACCCATAAGAGAGCGCATCAAGAAACTGAATACCAAATTTATACAGAGACTGAGTGAATTGGATGACATAAGAGATCTCCTGCACGACGAACCAGCAGAAAACCCACTCAGAAAATTTCCAACCTGTACATTACTTCAGAAGCTAAAAAGTTACCAAAATTCCTAAAGTACTAATTATTAGAGATTTATTTTTTTTTTTTTTTTGTAATTATTAATATTTTAGAAATGTATTTCAAACCCATTTGGGCTGAAGGACTTTGGTCGATGGCCTCTTGATATTATTATCAATAAAGAACAGTTATTATTATTATTATTATATGAAAATGATATACATACCCTTGGTGCAGTGTTTTCTTTAGCAACTAATCTAGGTGCAGTTAAAGTAGGAGGTGCATGAACAATTTCGCCAAACTTTACATTATCTGAAAACGTATGAAATTCATCCATTTTACCCATCTTTTTTTTCTTCTTCTTTTCTTTCAATTTCAACTGACGCTTTTGAGATTTTGTCAATCTAGGACCTTGTTCGGTATCATTTTCACCTTTTTTTTTCTTTGCAAGTTTCTTCTCCTTCTTTTCTTTCTTTGTCTCTTTAAGAATTATTTCTAAGGGATCTTTCTTACGTTTAACTATGCCTTCAACCTAAAATAAAACGTTTGAAACACAATAAATCTCTCTACAATGATCTTACTTTGCCAGTTTCTGGATTCCGTTTAACGTCAACACCAAACTTTTTCTCAAACGCAGCTTCTCTTTTAACTTCATCGCATATTCGATTAACTCTATAAAGAAATGCATTATCTGATTCCCCTTTCTTTTGCTCGAATTTTGGGACTGGTTTCTCATTAATTCCAACTTTGGTATTAACTACAACTAATTTCTTCTTTTTCAATGGTTTTTCTTTGTTTTTAGTAACCTTTAACGGATGTTTCGTTTTTTTAATTAATTGCGCTATTCGCAGGACACTCTTAGGAACTGGTTGCTCTTCAATGTTTTGCGGTGGTGCATCAAATTTGTTTTTTAGGCTAAAATGAATTATTATATAAATAAATGCAATTGATCTAAAACGTTCTTAACTCACAGGCGTTGCGCCCTTTGCTGCTCAGGATCTCTTACTCCCCTATGTTTTCTACCAGGTATTTTTCTTCCCATAATTAGTTTCGCGATTAATACAAATATAGTAACAGAAACAATATTTCCAACGGCGACTTATTGAAGAAAAATCTAGGTTAGGTTGTTATAAATTCAACACAGAAGAGTTAACTTGACCACTGAAAAATTATTATCTTGATAAACACGGTACTAAGAGAACGCACCAATGCCAAAGCAGGGAATAGAATTATAATTGTATTCTCTGGTCAGAGAAAAACTAAGTACAAAACATTTCTGTGGCTTCGTGAATCTTCTTTCGTGTATCATGGCCGGCCATGATAAAAAATGCGAAGATCACTAAGTTTGCTTTGTGTTTGATGTAATCAACATATATGATCAAACTTCAGCTTCTAAACACTCAGTAATCAACAATTCGTTTGCCTGCATATGTTAGTAAATAGTGAATAATAAAATATGGATACTATTTCAATCAAATAAATGTTTGACATAAGCTAGCTAAGTGCTCTAGGTATTGATTTTCTTCAAAATGAGTGAATCAAATGATTGTGAAGTAAATAATGTATCCCAAGACATTCCTGAGGTTGAAATATGCGCTTCCTTCAAAACTGAACCTCCGGATTCTGTTGGAGATACCGAATTTCAGAAAAATAACCCCAGTGATGTTCCCCAGTTCGTCGAAGTTAACGATGAGACGAGTGATGACGAATTTGAAAACGACGATAAAAATTATATTCTTTCAATGTCCGATATTGAAAGAGAACTCAACGATTACGAGGAAAAAGAAAGACTAGAAAACAAGTTACTGAAAATCGAGGATAACTTGAGTAAATATCCCTGTAGTCTTTGCGACAAAGTGTATGATAGTTATGCTGAAATGAGGGAGCATAAGAAGATACATTTTGTTCAGAAGAGAACTTGCGATATTTGCGGAATTATTTGTAGAAGTATAGGTATGATATTTTTATTTGTAGTTAACGAAAATTTGTAATACTGGTTGCTTTTAGGGAAATTGGAAGTGCATAGAAATGCACATTTGGGGCTTAAGCCTTGTGTGTGTGACCAGTGTGGAAAATCATATAGCTCCTCTACTCAACTGAAGATTCACAAAAGGATTCATACTGACGAGAAAAGATACAAATGTGATCAATGTGACCAAGCCTTTAGATACAACAGTACCTTAAAGAGCCACATTCGTCTTACTCATACAAAAATTATGGATCACACTTGTAAAGTGAGTATCAAAATATGAATGCAATGCTAAATTTCACTTATATCGAGTTTTGCTAATTCACAAATCATTTTTTTGGTTATAATTTTAATCAGTATAATATCAATTTTTGCTACGCTAGTTTGGTAATCCTGCTGTTTACGCTGCCCGCACTCGGTGTACAACCGAGTCGACGAGGAATGTTTCCGAACTATTTGAAATTTAAGCCAGTGTTGCCACGATTCATCTCACGTCGGAGATTTGAGTACCTATCGTTGAAAAAATAAATAAATAATAAATAAATTTTATTTTTATTGCGCACTGCGCAAATGGCCATCGACCTTGGGTCCTTCAGCCTAGTTTTACAACAAAATTATTCTAAGTAATCATCCAACAAAAAAAAAAAAAATATATATATATATATAACACTTTATATTAAAATCTAAAAATTTATCTCTGCCTCTTCAGTTCCTCTCTTGTTCTTCCAATGTCAGTATTAATGACTTAGGTGGGTATTTTCTTGCTGCTTGTGCGATATGTTCATGGTGGAAGAGATCCAGAATGTCCTCTGCGAGTCTTTAAGAAGTGCGTAAAATTCTTGTTCAACTTTTAAGTCTTTCTTCTATCGGTTGTATATTCGTTATCTGGTACAGTAATTCATTTGGTGGGTTATGTATTCTGTTTTCCGGGTGTCTAATCTTTGTTATTGTACTAAGAGATGTAGTTTCGGCGGTTTTAGATTGTTCAAGGCTGGGCGTCTACAGTTAGCAAAGATGGGATGTGCATATTCCAGGACAGGTCTGCATATTGTCTTGTATATTTTAACTGCATTATTTGTGTTTATTCCTCTGTTCCTGACGGTTAGTTTAGTGAAAGTTTTAGCTCTTGATATGGTTCTCTTCTTAATCGCTTTGGTATATTTCTTGAAATTCATTTTGTTGTCGACTTCAACCCCTAGGTATTTTATTTCCGCTGTAGGTTTCTTGGCGATTCCTTTAATTGTTATACTAGGCGAATTTTGACTATCGTTGAAAATTAAATAGCAAAGGATAAGATGTATTATTGAAGTGAAACATATAGGTAAACACTCCTAATCAGAGGCGTAACTTCTCGGGTTCGGAAGGGCCATATGTGTCTCGTAATTTTTCGTAAGTGCTTGATTATCTTAATAAACAGATACATATTTTGAGTTCATTTGGACTGGGTAGTGCGGTATAGCAAAAGATGTTTTCGAAATCTTATGAGTTTCCAAAGTATTTATAAGATATTAGAATCTGACCTCGCATTTCAGTAATTCAATAAAGTTCAATATGACGGATGAAATTGAGGGAAAATATTTCCCTTTGTTTGGCATAAATTTTTTGACAATCTGAGTGCAGGATCTGTATGCTCCAGATTTTTTTTGTAAGCTAGAACCTTTACTATTTAGCTCATATAACAGGGTAATAAATTGAGAATTGTACACTGTACAAGATTGTCTTTTCATTCATTTGGAGGGTGCGACTAACAACATCTCAGTTCTATTGATTCATTAGTATTCATACATCCAATCAGTTATTTCTGATGTGGTTTTCGAGTTATTCACGAAATTTGATAACTTCCTGATTTCATCCATACTCGATTTCTCGGTGTTTTCCACAATCCAATAAAATTAAAGTATTTATTGAATTATTTTGCGCATTGCTATTACATGATTTTCAATGTTCTATGGTTTTGAAAGCTACATCTCCTTTTGAACCGACTTCAACAATAATTCAAAAATGGAGGTGGCTGACGTGAGTCAGTAGAGATACTGACTCCCACGCCGAGGGACCGGGTGCAAATCCCAGGTTAGATATAGTTGTAGTATGAATGTTGGTGTGTTTTCCCAGAGTCAGGAACATAACCGATAGGTTGAGTCTATAACTTCCGAAGCCAAACTTATAATCCTAAGAGGTGGCAGTTATCATTGCATGGTCTAAGTGAGTGGTTCGCAGTCCACTACCACTGTAGGTTCATAAAACAAACAGAAGGTTCATAGAACAAACAGAAGGTTCATAGAACAAACAGAAGGTTCATAGAACAAACAGAAGGTTCAGAAAACAAACAGAAGGTTCATCAAACAAACAGAAGGTTCATAGAACAAACAGAAGGTTCATAGAACAAAAAGGAGAAGATCTCCATTTGTGGAAAGTTTTTTTTTTCATAACAAGTTGGGGTAAAAATTGAGCAGCAACATTTCTGTCTGTATTGACATAAAAATAGTAGTAGGAATTCTTGTTAAAGCCCTTTGCATTGGCTGGGAAGATGCTTACCACAGCTAGAGGTTAGGTTAGATTTTCACCCTTGTCTTCGTGAAGAAATCCTGGAAGAAGAATGAATGGAAAGCAAGATGACAATGAGAGAAAAAAGCTGCTAAGCAGAAAAATTTTTGGTACTCTGTTTGTATACACAACACTAACACACCATAAACAGACAAGCTATAGCTAGTGCAATAGCGACAGGGAAACGAGTTTTTTCACTCGTTCACTGAATCATACGCAAGATAGTATGGTTCCCCTGTAACATTTCCTGTGCTCACACTTTAGGGGCAATCGTAGGAGGCTGCTGGTATTCTATATCTTCGCTTGTTTTTAGATTGTGTTTTTCTGACACACACCAAAATTATAGCCATAAGCATTTATTGTAAATACAATTATTCGACTTTTATATTTATTATAAATATATATATATATATATATATATATATATATATATATATATATGCTCTTTGAAATGTGTACGAATCAATGTGAATATAATGTCTCTGGTCTTTATAATACTCTCACGAATTTGATTATTCTGCATGATTTCCTGAACGTCAACAATATTTGTTCTAGACAAATCATCCTAAAAATAAAATAATTAACAAATTCCAAATCAGTTGAATAAATCACTCGTCTCGCAAGTAAAGCTCAAATCGCATATGAAGTTTATCCAATACAAGTATTGAACAAACTGAAGAGTGAGACGACAGGGATCAAACATTTATTCTCTTATACGAAGTGAAATTTAAATGAACTTCAGGTAAGGGATCTGGCAACAGTGACTTGAAATTCAAATCGTTCGGAGAATTACCGATTTTTATTTTTATTAGGGATGTTAAAGACGGTAATGGTGTTAATCAAATCGATTACAACCTTAAAACTGGTGTGAACAATCTCAAAAATTACAACGTGCGAAACTATTGCTATATGTGTAGACTTCTTTTTTCTCCTTCTTCCTGCACGGCGCCCATATGGGCAGCACTCAGGCTGTTTGCCCCATTGTGCTTGCCACGTTTTGTTGAGTTGTTATTTGTCTTGCAAGGACTTCCTGATCAAGCTTGCAGGACTGTTGTAGGGGGCCTCCTGGATCATCCCAGCGCTGGGTGTGTTCAGTCTGGTTTCCTCATGAGCGGAACACTCGAAGAGTATGTGTTCCGTTGTTTGGTCATTTTTTAGGCAACCACGACATTGTGTGGTTTCCGATAGTTTCATGACGTGTAGATGTTTGTTGAGTTGGTTTCCCATTAAAAGGCCCACTACCATCCCAACAGACTTTTTTTCAAGGGACAGTAATTCATGTACCCTCTTCTTTCATGAAAGAGGGCACATGGGTCCTCCTACAAACTGAGACAGAAGCCACTCACCATCGCCACCGAGAAACCATGAAAATAAAGGGTAGATAAACAGAAAACCTCAAGAAGTCACACTAGTTCGACTATTTACCGCAACGCTGCACACCGTGTCAGCAAGGAAGCGATCTGTCGAAAGACTAACGCTCATTATTCATATCTGGTTATCAACCAGGCATACACTACAGCCTCAAAAATAACAACTTGCGAAATTATCGATATATGTGTAGATACATTGACGAATTTTTATTCAAGGAACAATATTCAACTTTCCTTAGAATGTTTAATATCTCTCCCTGAAGGAGTTGGTGGTTTGATATGGTTTGAATATCCCTCTCTGTTATGACGGGAGATGGCGAGTACGTCACTATTGTCGGGATCATGTCACGTAGGTCTTGGTTTGTAAATGTGTGAAATGGTTGCCTAATATTGAGAATTGAGGGGGCCACATTTCTGGAAAGTAAATATGGCGGGTTAACTGTCTAGAAAATAAACATTCGAATTGAAAAGAATCTTAGTAAGAAATTAATGTATATTTGAGCGTAGAATTACTGATGATTGTACATGTAATAATAACAAGGCATTTTAATGAAGCAATGATGGAGTTGGAATGAAATAGACCAGAGGACTTTCAAGGAAATTTTGTTTTTATTTTCTCTTAAAGGATCGCCTTCCAGGGCAAAACGATTTCAGATTTGGATACGGTATAATTACCACCAACTCCTTCAGAGAAAGATATTGAACATTCTATGAAAAGTTGAATATTATTCCTTGAATAAAAATTCTTCAATGTGTCTACACATATATCGATAATTTCGCAAGTTGTTATTTTTGAGACTGTACTGTATGCCTGGTTGACAACCAGATATGAATAATGAGCGTTAGTCTTTCGACAGATCGCTTCCTTGCTGACACGGTGTGCAGCGTTGCAGTAAATAGTCGAACTAGTGTGACTTCTTGAGACCGAAACTGCAGTCTATTGCTCCTATTCATGCCATCCGACCGAGCTGTACCACTGCTGTGTGGTTAGATTATGAAGGGTGGATCGGAAAACCAGCACCTTCATTCTACAGAAGGTTGAATATTGTTCCTTGAATCAAAAGGTGTGATTGAAAATTTTGATGAAAAAATCTATATCTACAGGGATGATTATGTTGGGTATTTGTTTGATTTCATTTTTCATTCATAATTACCAAATTTAACTTTTTTTTAATGAAAACTCAAATCATTTTCTTGTAAATTTCTTGTTTCATGTTGTTGTTATCAAAATTAGACAGCAACAGTTAATTCTTTGGTAATCCTGCTGTTTACACTGACCACTTCGCGCATCCAGTACCGAGTCGATCTGATGTTTGCCGAACAGCCAGTGTTGCCAGATCCCTTTTCCTGGTATTCATTTTAATTTCACGTTCAAATAAGAGAATGAATGTTTGATCTCGGTCGTCTTACTCAATGCAGAGATCGAGAATTGCTAGACCAAAAACAGTCAAAGGAGAAGATTCGTTCAGAGTACAGTCAGCGTTTGAAGACTGTGCTGAAGTTCAATGTTGAACTCGGAGAATCTAGTCAAAGCAATAAACACTTACGCCATTCCAGTGTTGCTTTACTCAATTGGAATAATCAGAAGGACTAAGACAGAACTGGATGATATTCAAAGGCAAACCCAAACGATGCTGACAAAGTACAATAATTACCATCCAATCCTTAATCTCTATGAACTTTACAATCTCTTTTATAGCTGTCGTATTTCCCTATGTTTTTTTTCCTTATATGTTAACTACCTTTCCGCGGCTCTACCTGTTTGTGTATGAAGAATAAAAATCGCTTCGACATGCCCCTTAGCGTATGTATCCACGTCTTTCCCCTTGAAATCTTCTAAATTGTCCTAATGGAATCAGGCTAGGTACAAAGACCATAGGGAATCCCCCCTATATATCCCTATAAATACATAATAACCTGCTGGTTAATGTTTTCAAAACGTGCCAATAATTTTCATTATAAAAAAAAGCAAGATTACTAGTTCTTTTTTTGTCATAGATTTGCACAAAGTATTGTTCAACTCCGGAGGAATTGAAGAAACACATATCGAAACTGCATTCCAAAAAACGTCAGAAAGTTAACTGCCAACTCTGTGGGAAAGTTTTCAAAACCGAACAACTGCTATCTTGTCATCTCAAAGTTCACACCGAACTGAAGTTTCCCTGTGAGTTCTGCCAAAGAATTTATCCTTCCTTGTACCGTTTGAAGAAACACGTTGGAAGAGCCCACATCCCGAACGTCTGCGAGTGTAAGAAAGTATTTTACGATCGTGCTGAATTCACAAAACATAATAAAGAGTTTCACAAGACTGAAGACTCCACCGTTTGTAAATATTGCAATAAAGAGTTTGACAAAGTGAAAAATTTGGCAGAACATGTAAGACTACAGCATAAGGGAAATGGGAAGGTTAATAAGTGCAGCATTTGTGAGAAAGAGTTTATAAATCAATCTTTACTGAGAAACCATATTAAAATTCATGAAAAAAGTTTCAAATGCGAATTTTGTGACAAAATATTTGGATCCAGATATAATTTACAGATCCATCTAGTGGTTCATACCAAAGAGAGAAAGCACAAGTGCGAGATCTGTGGAAATCATTACGGAACAAAAACTGCATTGAAAAACCACCAATATGTGCATTCTGAGGAAAGGAATTATACTTGCCCCATTTGTTCAAAGAAATTCAAGAGTAACCATAGATTGTACGCTCATAAATTTTCGCACGAGACAGAGAAAAAATACGAATGTGAAATATGTCACGCAAGATTTACAGTGAAGCAGTATTTGAACTTCCACATGAAGAAACATTCGGATGTTAAACCTTTCGAGTGTCAGCCTTGTCAGAGAAGATTTAAACATAAGAGGTCGTATGATAAGCATTGCTTGCTTGAAAGACATTACAAAGCGCTTAAAACCTGGCAATCCCAATTTAGATGTGACCATTGCGATGAAGAATTATATTCAGAAGAGGCTCTTATACAACATGTTGCCGACGAACATGACATTCTCAAACAGATAAAGATGGAACCAGACGAAGGAGATAATGAATGTGTTTTAGTGAAATCTGAATTAGAAAACGACCCTGAGAAAGCTTGAAATATCATACAACATAAAGGGATGTGTAAATAAAAATTTAAATTAATTCTAGTCGATCAACAACTATCATGAGGCATCCCAACAATTAAGTTTCTATTAGTTTTAGAAGGTAAAAGAAAAAAAATGTCGTGTCGTTAATTTTTTCTTGTACTTAGTATTAATTTTGTTTCGACTAAATACTGTGCTTAAGGGCGATTTGGAACTTCTCTTGGAAAATTTGAAGATATCACCACATTGAATACTAGAGTTGGTTTATTCGATGATGGAAACGATGCATGTATACAATTGTATTTGAATGTAATAAATTTTTTTTTTAATTTTGTTGTTTTTGTTCTTTTATGGATGAAATGGAATTAAAAAATCGTCTTTTTGGCCCTAATTCGGCATAAATCAGACAATGTATAAGGTTCTTATACTTTTTTTAGTTATTGTTCACGTTGGAGATATAATGTTTCTGACAGACTACAGGAGGTTATGTCTGCAATTCAGGGGTGGTGTGAAGAAGAGAAACTTGGCATAAACCCCTACAAAACCCTTATGGTACCATTTACCTGGAAGAGGAGCATATTGGTTTACCCATGAATTTGAGACTGTTTTGTTGCATTTATTGCAACTCATAGTGCATTTTGCTATTTATTTTTCAATACTCATATGTAGCTTCTTCTTTCCCAGAAAAGATTTACCTGCTTTATTCTAGAGGGATCAGGTAGTGTCGCTTAATTCCAATTAATTTCCATATTTTTATTAGAATCTTCTGCAATCCTGCACAATAGTCCAAACCAGTATAGCATAAGATGCCAAGGAATGAAAATTGGCGTAATAGGCCATTTGGCAGATATTTTGTGTAGATACCTCCCTCATTCTTCTTATTGTATAAATGGAGGTACTTAACTTTCTCAAGAGACTGTCAACATTTTCATCTCATGTGAGTCCTCCATCCACTGTCAAACAAAGAATATTCAACTCATCTGTCGCTCTTCTCATACCAAATTTCAATCTTTGTGTTTTTTCGACATTTAATCAGAGTCCATTAGCATCAAACCAATCACACGCTTGAGAGACATCTGGAAGAACAGTTCCTCAAATCTTTACAGGAAGAAGCTACACTCAAAAATGTTGTATCATCAACATAGGGTGAATGGAGCCCTGGGGAATACCGTAGAGCACCTCAGCCTCATTCGACAACACTTTCTTCCAGAATACCTTTGCCTTCTGCCCATCAAATAAGACCTAAATATATCAAGTGCCAAACCCCGAACATCAACTTTCCCAGTGTAGCTCACTAATGACACAGTCAAATGCTTTAGATAAATCACAGGCCAGTATCTCCGCATATTGGTAACTGTCGAGGCCATCTGCAACGCCAGTCATCAAATCAACCAATGCTGATGTTGATCTACCTGTTCTGAAGCAAACCATGATGCCGCTTATCCATTATGATTCTTGTCTAGGTATTTTTTTTCCATTACCCAAAATAGAAAAAAGTACAAACTACGAATATTTATGCCTTAACTTATGTAACTCAATAGGGAATAAATCACTAACTAATGAGCTAGTCGTACAATCCTTCTCAGGCAAACACTCCATTTCAGCAATGCTGTTTCAGGAGTTGGATTCTGCATCAAGTTGCCTGTGGTTCATCAAGAATTCCTTCAGTTTTTTATGAATTTTTTGAGATTTTTACTGTCTTTGATTTCTACTATTATAAGCTTGCGAGCACTTTTTTATAGGATTGTTCAGACCAACCTGGGTCCTCACTGGACATAAATGTGAAATAAAGTGAAGATTTTGGCTGGACTTGGTATCATAACCATTTATTTGAAAATTTTTCAATAGAAACGTATTCAGTTTATGATTTGATCTTGTTACTTTATAAATTTGTTTACAGTGCTCAAATTGCAGCAGGGCATTTAAAGGTAGAAGTTATTTTTATTTAACTAATCGATTCGATTGCCTCCTGTATAATAACGTTCGTAATATTGAAATGGGATTAAGTTTGAGAGAGATAGGCAATGAACTTCCTGTGTCTTACGAATCAATTCGTACCATTTTAACCGATTGTTTGGGCATGCAACGCGTTGCGGCTCGACTAGTTTCAAAAGACCTGATAGAACAAGTCAATTCCGACCTCACATTTATCAAACGCATTGTAACCGGTGATGAGACATGGGTTTATGAGTTTGACGTGCAAACCAGTCAACAAGCTTCGGAATGACGTCTTCCAACTAAACAGAAACCGAAAAAATCAAAAGTCAAGGTAATGTTGAATGTTTTCTTTGATTATTGCGGTGTTGTGCACTCGAAATTCTTGCCAGAGTCAGACGGTAAATAAAGAATATTACCTGATCGTTATGCGGCGTTTGAGAGAGCAAATTCGTTGAAAAAGGCCAGATTTGTGGAAAGAAAACTGATGGATTTTGCACCACGATAATGCACCATCCAACAAGACTACATTGAGAATAAATTTCTGACCAACAATTACCAGTTCCGAGGTACCCGCCAAAAATCAAGCAATCTGTACTCTAATATCTGAATATTTCAGAATTGATTGTTTAATACGTAATAAGAACTGAAACTGCTTAATACTGGGAAAAAATATATACAAGGGAGGCAAGTTATCCAAAATAATTACACATTAATTTTCACAGATGAAAAATAACTCGCAAACTTGTCTAGAATCAGTATTTCTCGACTATTCGTTTTTATTCTAATTGATCACAAATTTATAAGAATTTTTTCATTAAAATAAATCATGTTAACTTGTATGAGCATCAAAAAAATAGAAGCTAGATTTGATGGGAAATTTCACTGAACTTTTTAGTAATTCTGCATGAAAAATACTGTTTTCTTTTGACAACATTATTCTATTGTTAATAATGTGATAAAAAGTGTCTCTCAACGAAGGCACAATAGAACTAGTTGCGGATGTTCCAGTTACAGTCGTCATGTCATTAGTCACAATAATCTGAAATAATTTGTCAAATAAACTTTTGAAAAGCCTCTTTCACTTAAATTACCGTAAATTTGCGTTTTTTCCCTAAATGTTGAAGTTTTTTTATCACAGAATATAATATACAAGTTTTTTCACTTTTTTCAATCTGCCGAAAGGGATAAATAATGCTGTCGATTATAACCAGAGTAACCTGTAAATTGTATATTAACTTCATAGAATAATATTATTAATAACACTTACACTTTCATGGCCTTCCAAAAATTCCTCCAAATATTCCAAACAATTCATTAATTCTTTTATGTGGCTCAAACTAACTACATGAATATTTGTTAGGATAGATTCTATACTGAAATTCTTGAAAATACTGTGATTTTTATATAATTCTTTGTAATTTCTAAAATTGAAGGTATTAACATTGAAAAATAATTGTTAGAAATGTTTACCTTCTAGTCTAGAAATTGAGAAATCCATATTTGTACAAATATATATTGTTTCTCCACAAACATTATTTCCTTTATTTGTGCGCTAACTGATAAATGTAAACTGAAATAAAATATTTTAGTTTTATTTTTTCCATATGTTATACTTACCAAAGTTGAGTTCGACCAGATCCTGGCAGTCCAACTAATTCTGTTATAAGACCATGTTTCAACAAACCATTTAAAACTGTATCAAGATTATCTAGAAAACTACGAATCATTTCAGCTGATTCCTCTTCTTCAAGATATTGTAAGGCTGTTCTTGTTTGTGGTACTTTCGTTAATTTCTCCAAATCAAGTGAACAAACAAATTCATTATCATTACGAATATCTTCTACTGTATTAAAGCCTTTATCCATTAAGTCTTTTTGCTGGGAGGCAGGAATGTCTAAAGAAGTTACATCTTGTTGTAAAGGCATAATTCATAGAACTTGTATGTACTTGTATAGAACTGAATATACGATAGGAAATTTATTTGTTTTCACAAAAAATATATGTGGTCATATTGGCTTGTAAAAGGAAAATAGGTAGAAAGCAAATATATTTAATTACAAATATTTCATGGTTAAAGTAATTCAAATTTTCGGAATATTAAAGAAAGGTACTTTTGAACTATTTAGAATTCTATGACATAAAATATAAACCAGTAATATTTAAGTACCAGCTAATTACCCTGAAAAAATAATGGAACTGTTACAGTTTGTGGGTTTCGGAATTCATTAACTGATTCTAGTATGCAGTTCAATTCAGGTGCTATGTAGAAATTTTCACTCTCTTATCAGTAGATTATTGGCATTTCAAGGTAAGCGATGCCCTAATCTGGCGGATGATTTTGGAACTATTTATGTATATTGAAAACTATAGATTTTTCTTTAATATTTTGTATGCGAGCACTACGTTTACAAAAAAGTAGTACGGACAAAATGAGGGTTTGACATATGTGCACAATAAAATTGGAATGTGAAGGCCTTTTCATTCGTGGTATTCGTAAAAATCCCTAACGAATGAAATTTGATATGCGCATTACAACAGATCAGGACTAGGTCAATTCAAATTAAGGATTGATTTGTAATCTAACCTGTAGGAACAAATCTAATATCTATTATAAACTAGCTGACCCGGCGAACTTTTGTTCCGCCTTAAAGGCAGTAAATTAGCAGATTTTGGAATTTATTAATTTTTTTTTATTAGAAAAAATACAAAAAAAATGAATTACCTACATACTATAATAATAATGTTTATTCATAATTATATCATCATTCATTATTATTTCTGTATGTGTTGCTCTTCACTTAAGTACCTTGTGATACACGACATTTTTTTGTTTTATTATCAGGAGCAAAAACAAACAACGCAGATGGTATTCCGACCCGTGAACATGCCAGATCTAATTGACCATGGAAAAAAACATGGATGTTCTAGATTCAAACCACAAACTTTTAAGGATTGGCCTTGTGATTTGTTGATGGTAATGGCAAATGCAAGACGGATCGGAAATTGAAGTCTTTTAAATTCAAACGGCATATCGTTTGGGATCATCGGGATGAGAACTTCCTCACCTTTGAAGTAAATTACATTGTTCATCAATGTTCTAATCACCAAACGCGTACCGTTGCACAGTTTTGGTTGGTTTATGTTTCCAAGCATGATTACTACGGAGCCAACCTTTAGGCGTAAATTGTGTGATGGTAAGCCAGGCACACCCAAGGAGTTTAAAAATTCAATTGGAATAGTTGGTGGCTTCATCTTCATTTGTGACGCAGTCAATAGATTTGAATGAATGCATTTTTCCAATGATCTTATTTTGAATTATATAGTTCAGGTCATCTACGTCTTTATTCTTAGCCGCTAAAATTGTTCGCTCACTCAACATTCATTATTTTTGTAGTTAGAAATAATGTTTGGAAATACATTGTTGATAAGTTCGTCTTTTGATGAGACAAAATTATAGGCATTATTTGGAAATGATCAATCCGCTCGATTAAATGACAGGTACTTGACCATTACCGATAGTCAGCAATTGCTCCGAGAAATCTTCAGCAGATGTATCATTAAGCAAGGTAACTCTCATGTTTGTTGTCAGCTGCAGTTTCTTCACATAGCGCCATAGATTGGAAGATTTGAGGCAAGCGTTTAATTCGTCTCCAGCCGTAGATCTTGGAATTACTGGTAGTGTTTGGCGGAAATCGCCAGACAGTAAAATCATTGCTCCTCCAAAACATCTCGACTCATTGCGTAAATCTTTCAATGTTCGGTTAAGTGCTTCTAATGCACGTTTATGTGCCATTGTGCTTTCGTCTCAGATGATGATTTTCGATGCCGATAAAACTTTGGCCATTGCTGAGTGTTTTGCAATATTACACGTTGGTTCTTCAATAGTTTGAAGATTTAACAGTAATTTTAGTGCTGAATGAGCCGTACGGCATCCTTCTAACAATGTGGCTGCTAATCAAGTAGGAGCAACTGCAACCGCTATGTTGGATCTAGCATGAACAGTGGTTAAAACTATTGACATGAGGAATGACTTACCAGTTCCACCAGTGGCATCTAAGAAATATAAATCACCATTTTCATCATCGATTGCCTTCATTAAAGTATCATAAACTCCCTTTTTGTCCTTTTCGTTTTATAGTTCACTTCACTTTTTTAATATTGATTTCTTACAAAAATCAAACTGTCGTCAATACGTCGAAGTCACACGGGAACGCTGTCGAATGGGATAAACAGTATCCTATGTCCCGTCTCTAAGCTACATACCCACCAATTTTCAGCCATAGCTGTACAGCCGTTCTTGAGTTATAAATGGTGTAACTAACACGACTTTCTTTTATATATATATAGATAGCTTCTTCTTCTTACGGTGCCTTATCCTTAAGGACGTTGGCGATTACATTTGCCCATCTTATTTTATTTGTTGCAGCTCTGAACAATTCTATAGAGCTCATATTAGTCCATAGACGTAAGTTCTTAAGCCAGGAGTTGCGTCTTCTTCCCGGTCCCCTTTTGCCATTGATTTTTCCTTCGATGATAAGTTGAAGCAGTTCGTACTTTTGGTTTCTCATAATGTGACCGAAATATTGCGTCTTTCTTTCTTTTATTATCTGCACAAGTTCTCGATCCTTTCTCATCCTCTGCATAACTTCTACGTTTGTCGTATGACTCATTGAAGGATATTCGGAGCATTCTACGGTAGCACTAAAGTTCGAACGATTCTATTATTTTTTGTGTTGTTTCCGTCATTGTCCATGCTTCAACGACGTATAGCACGGTGGAGAAAACGTAGCATTTCAGTATTCGAACTCTTAATGAGATATTTAGTTGGCAGTTGCATAGTATTTTTTGCATTTTATAAAATATAGCTCGTGCTTTTTCCAGGCGTGTTTTTACCTCTAGTGAGTGATCCTAAGTTTCATCAAGGCTACTTCCTAGGTATGTTATTTTTGTTACTTGTTCTAATTCTGTTCCGTTGACCGTAATTCCGACCTTTCTGTTTTGGTGTTTGCTGATAGCCATCGTTTTTGTTTTCTTTGTATTTAGTTTTATTCCAAATTCTTTACATGTTATCATTACTCGGTTCATTAGGCGTTGTAGTGCTTCAGCGCTATCTGCTAGAATAACCGTGTCATCTGCGTATCGCAAGTTGTTAATGCATCGTCCATTTATTATTATGCCATCCGAGGTATCCTGTAGTGCCTTCCTAAATAACTCTTCCGAAAAAACGTTAAACAACACCGGGGAAAGAACACATCCTTGCTTTACTCCTTTCTCGATGTTAATGTCTTCATTCAGATAGCTTAGAAGATTGAAAATACAAACAATTGATGCAAGATCTAATAATTATATTTAAAAAACATAGTATTTAAATTTTGTTGAACAATTTACGAAGAAAAACGATGTCCAGGTGTACTTGGTCTGTAGAATCCTTTCTAGTGCCTCCTTGGATCAAAAAGAAAATATTATCAAAAGAAATATTTATTCATACAAATTGTACATCAGATATATTCAAAATTTCCAGAATATAGCTAATACTGGACAACAAAACGTTGACTTAAATAAAAATGATTTTTCAAGCTTAACTAATCTAAATGACACATATTCAGTCTACATTATTCTACATATACAGAGTATAAAAATATATAAGATATAAATTTGAGCAATATATATAATAACTAAAATGGACTCATCTTCTGAGACCTTAAAAATCTGATCATTGAGAAATTGCACCATATTTAATAAGACTAAGAAAAGTTAACATTTTGTATACATGAACAAACTTTCATTTTAACAATAAATTTTTGCCTTACAACTTTTAGTTGAAAAGATGTAATATACAAGAATACTTATCCATGATCAAATATTCCTTGAAGAGGAAGTTTCCATTGTTAATAGCAAAAATAACATTAATATTGGCTACAGTCGTTGAGATCTTATTCAAGCAATATTTGTTACGACATGCAAACTAGTTGCCAAACTAATTGTCCCCAAGATCTCCAACACGGTAGTATCATTACAAAATAAAATTTATTTCTGAAAACAAAAAAAATCTTGGAAAACATTGCATACATACCGGGTACATAAGAAAATGTTATCACAATCTGTTTTGATCTATGCAGAAATATAAAGTATATCACTGAGTTTTCAAGTAGAATGTCATAATCAAAAATGATCTACTTTGACGGCAACACTGTTTGCTGCATGATTACTTGGCAACAGTATATTGTCCCAATCTGTGCGCATATCCTGCTCGGAATCGGTAGCCTTAAGGCTGATGCCAAGGCTAGGAAGAGTGTTAGCGTAGTGGGGGATGTTCAAAATCACAGGCTTCAAAAATTCGGTACCTGTAACAATGCTCGCTTGAATTATAATATCCACATTACGAGAAATATTCAATTAAGCGAATTTACAAAAATATCATCATTTATTGCTTTAATTTTATTGTGATGGGCTAGCGACTCACATCAGAGTCATCGGCACTGATGGAGTTGGTGTTAGACAACTGTACCGCACTTCACATTCTAAAAACCGCGGCAGAGGTGGCCATTATGAAAAAGATGCTCGCGGCTACATTGCGCAGTGAGAACATGAGCATGAGATGGTGGGGATAGCAGCAAACGTGGGTTTGCACTAGTTCTGCTAGTGGGTAACAGTATTTCGTGCCACCCACTCTGAAGCAGTCTGATCTTGCCTAGCAAGATGCGTTTTGATTCTAGAATAAGTTCCGAGAGTGCAATCCTTCATATGTTTTCAGAGATTCTCGGTAGTGTGTTTCCTCTTAAAGTATTATTCCACCTGATTTCCATATTCCTGAAATTACTGACTTATCGTCCTTCAATGTGTCTGAATTCACTGATTTTCACTTTCTGTACCGGGAATTGATCAATGCAACACAAAATATTTGATAATGTTCCTGGACATATAAGAGAAGAGGAATTAATCAGTGAGGACCGAAATATTCAGGTCATGTTTCTACCTCCTAATTGTACTCCATTATTACAACCGATGGATCAACATGTAATACAGAATGTGAAATTGCATTATCGAAAATCTTTGCTACTGAATATTGTGCGACAAGAAGACAATAACGTTTCGCAGTTACTGAAGCAATTGGACTTCAAACATGTGGTGTTTTCTCTTGAAACGGCCTGGTCATCTGTGTCCCAAGAGTTAATTCAGGAATCATGGAAGAATTTACGGCCCACAAAAGATGATGATTATGACGCAGGTAACCTGTTGCCTCTTTCACGGTTGAGAGAAAAAATTTTGCTAGAGAAAGAAGAGAAAAATCGCGATCTACGCATAATGGCAGATGTGCTAACAACTGAAGACATAGATAATGATAATTATCTCTCTGAATCTGAAATAATTAACAACGTAGAAAGTGACGAGGATACAGAAGAACTTGAAGAAGGCGATGTCACCATGAATTCAGTGAAACATAAAGAAGCTCTCTTGTGTTTCAACAAATGTTTGGATTGGTGCACAGAAAATGATATCCCTCAGCACCAAATATTATTATTGAATTAATTGAGAGAGGATGCTGCAAATTCTCATCTTCGTTCGTTAAAGAAGAAAACGATCCAAGACTTCTTCAGAACCTAAAAAATGATCTGTGAAATGTATCACTTTCTTAAGAATATGTAGTTATATTAGTTTTTCTTCGAATCACAATAATTTTGAGTTAGTCAATGAATATTTTACGTTTTTCAAAAAATATTTCATGTTTTTAGCCCTGTCTTTTCTTTACTATTTCATTTCGATTACCTCGATAATCCGAATATTTCAGTAATCCGAACAAACTCTGGTCCCATATGATTCGGATTAGAGGGGTTGTACTGTACCTCCATTTATACAATAAGAATGAAGGGGGAGGTATCTGTACCTTATATCTGCCGTATGGCCTATTACGCCAATTTTCATTCCTTGCCAACTTATGCTATACTGGTTTGGGGCCATTGTGCAGAATTGCAGAAGCAAGGCCTTGAGAGTTCTCTGTGGAGTGTCTCGTTCTATAAGCTGTCGACCCCTCTTAAACAACAGAAGATACTCACTGTAATGTCCACCTTCATCCTCGTCTCCTTAAGATACAACCAAGAGAACAGGAGCAAATTTCTGACCAATGCGTCCATATTGTTCATTGCTTATCTCTCTCAAACATATATATTTCATGTTTTCAGCCCTGTCTTTTCTTTACTATTTCATTTCGATTACCTCGATAATCCGAATATTTCAGTAATCCGAACAAACTCTGGTCCCATATGATTCGGATTAGAGGGGTTGTACTGTACCTCCATTTATACAATAAGAAGAATGAAGGGGGAGGTATCTGCACCTAATATCTGCCGTATGGCCTATTACACCAATTTTCATTCCTTGCCAACTTATGCTATACTGGTTTGGGGCCATTGTGCAGGATTGCAGAAGCAAAGCCTTGAGAGTTTTCTGTGGAGTGTCTCGTTCTATAAGCTGTCGACCCCTCTTAAACAACAGAAGATACTCACTGTAATGTCCACCTTCATCCTCGTCCCCTTAAGATACATCCAAGAGAACAGGAGCAAATTTCTGACCAATGCGTCCATATTGTTCATTGCTTATCTCTCTCAAACTTAAATTACGATTTTCAATTACCATTTCTTTCACTTTATAGATGTTAACTTCAGTTGAAGATGTTGATGGCCGACCAGAGCGAGAAAATCTTCCATAATATCTCGGGCGTTATTGTACCACTCATATGCACGTGTTCTTGATAAAGTCGATTTTTTTTTTGACAATCGTTCTGAGCATTTCAAGTACCTTTTTGACAGAATTCATTTTAAGATGCTGAGGAGGTGTATATTGATATTGATTTATCCACTAAAGTTTTTGTGACTATGTGCAAGAGTATTTGCTATTTCTTTACTCATATATTCAAGTCTAGGAACAAGCATGATGTTTGTAATTATAATTATATATTATATTATGATTATTATTATATGTTCTCCATTTCTTATACCAAATATGTTGATATATGTAGTTATATCATTATTAATGACCAATATGGCTTTTCCAAACATAAATCGACAAGGGAATTGTCTTGAATGCATTAAGTTGCTGCTCCTGTTCATCTTCTTTACTAGTAGTTTAGTGTGTACGTTTATGAAGCGGGTTGTATATTTATAAATAGTATAGTTCGATTGCTAAGGCAATACAAAATACACATATCTGAGTAAATAATATAAACCTTACCTTGTGGTCCACACATAACCAAAGGAGACAACATTGTTTCACCTGAAATCAAGATGAAAACTCAATGAAATGCAGATGTTATAAGCTGTATGATTACTTAATTGGCTATTTTAATTTCCAAATTGATTTGACATAACATAAGTTAGTGATTAATTGAACAAGTGCGTCTCACATGCAATGAGTTACTCAAACATGCTAGAAGTTCCAATCTTTCTCAGCATTATAATCATTTGATAGGATAAAGCATAAATGGCACCAAGTTATACTCATTAACTCCTTGTAAACACACACATGATACATATAGGATGTTCCTTTAAGATAAACATATGTTGTGTTTCAGAGAAAATTTCTGATTTATTTGGCTATTTCCAGTTTCTTGTCAAAAATTCTAATGTCTAGTAATGTTACTATTTATAGTGATGGCTTATCAGAGAATAACTCGATCAGCAATTGACAAGAATAATTGTAATTTTGTCATGTTTTGAAGTTTTGAATGCTGCTAATACAGTATGGAAATTCGATTTTCTCACTTGAATGAGAAATAGATAAGAAAAACCATGAGAAAAAAAGTAAATTGAGAAATTGAGAGAAAAAAAGAGATAGTTTAGATTTCTTGGAAATCTGCATAAAGGAGAAGACATATCAGTCTTCTTGGGGTCCTTTTCATTAAATTATCTATTAAATTCTCAGGAATTTTAACCCATACATGTAAAACTGTTGAAGAGTTACTGGATGATGTCTCAATCGTGCCCAGTTCAGTTCATATCTGAAGGCAATACTTGATAAGGAAGAGCATTATCATCAATACCACAACCAAAAGAAACTGAAGTTTTTCAGATAGTATTAATTGCTGGATTTTGCAGTAACTTCAGTTTCAGAAGTGCAGATAGTTAGTATTCCATTCTAAAAATTCTGGTGAAAGTAGCAAGATCCAGCTGGTTCTTCATTCAATTTTTCAACAGTTTTAGGGTACGGAAGATGTAGATTGATGTTGAGATTCTACTGAAAAATCTGCCAATTATTACTGTTGTATCTCCCAAGACGGAAGAAAGGAGGAATCAAGAGGTCCAAAGTAAACCAAAACAACTAATTTCTATATTCTAGTTCTAGTACAAATTCCACTAATTCCAACCAGAAGCCACAACGTTATCCTTCTTCTCCCAATCCTATACGTCCATCTGATTTGCTTTCGTCTGCTAAACTGTAATATTTTAAGATGTACACAAACAATTCTATTACTGCTATGAAGGTTTCTGAAAGATTTTCAAATGTAAGTCTTTATCAGAATCTTTCTTTGTCGATACCTAAAAATTGATATAACAAGCAACTATTTTGAGAGAATGAAAGTGATTAAGCTATAATGATCAACACTGTGAATACTTATAATAGAAAACTATGTTAAACTACCACAACCGACCAATAAGAGTAAATCTAAAGCGAAAGCACAACAAGATGTTAAGAAAAACCTTTACCATTATCCAAATCCAATGGCGGAACGTTGTCGCAGAGTCTGGGATCCGAAATGACAAAGTAGATCTCTTTCTTCTCCCCCTTAGCTATCGCGCCTTCGGGTACTTCTAAGACAACGCCCCAGTACTCGTTGATCAACGTCCCTCCTCTGTGATCCACCACCGCGCTAGTAATATCCCTTTTACTCGGCCTGGAGAAATCCACATTGGCATTCCGATTGATATCCTCCGCGATTGCAGCGTCCTCTGTTATCGCCGCCGGCTGGAGCGTGCTCAGTTTTCTGTTCATTTTAGGCGTGTTCTCGCGGCTTCGGCTTTTGAACGAGAGCTTTCGTAAGATTTTCGGTGCGAAGCCTTCCGACTTTGGTTGTTTAAACGATTGCGCTTTGGTTAGTTTAGGCGTTACTTTTGGTGAGTTTGTTAGTTTTTGTGCGATATTAGGCTGTGATCCAAACAAAGCTGTGTGTTCCATACCCCTTAAAAATGACAGAAGTGTTAATGTGGTGCAGGAGCGCAGATAGTACTTTCGCTTTAGATAAATAATATGTGAGTGCTAATCTACACTGCTCCAAGAAATTAACGAACAAAATGGGAAATACAAATTTATTCAGAAGTTTAGATATATTGAAGAATTATTTTACCAGTAATTAATAAAATTAGAAATAAAACTAATAATGCAAAATTTAAAACTTCTGGAAAGAACCAAAGTTCCCAGAAAACCTGTAAGTACCGGATATTTCCACTTCTGACGAGAATTATTGCATGACGATTCATAATCAAAATCTATTGTCTTCAGCATTATGATCAATTTGGTTCCAAATTTCGATCAGTCTGATCCGAATTTCTTTAAGGGTAGCTGGCTGGTTTTGTTGGCTTTTTGATCTTCTATTGAGTATGTCCAGACATGTTCGATGCGATTGAGGTCTGGACTTCGTGCAGGCCTCTCTATTGAAGTTGGATTTCGTGATCTTGAAAGTAGTTTCTAAAGATATCTTACTGGTTCTTCTGAAAAGTCTATAACATACCTCTGAGCACTCCATCATTTGCAATGACCAGATCAATGCGCCCTTTAGAAGAATTTCCTCCCTACACCATTATTGGACCTCCATCAATACCATAGGTGGGTAAAAAATTGAACTGGGGATATCTTTCATTTCGACGTCTTTATACTAGACAACGTCGATCGCAACGAAAGTCGTATCGTTCCAATGCTAATTCGCATTCCACTGAATTATTAGAATGTGCCTATAGTACCGAACCATTGTCTAAATGTGGAAATTCTTTAATAACGGTTACAGATCGTCCTCGAAATTGAAATATTGAAACTGTGCGTTAATTTCTTGGTGCAGTGTATTTAAACTAGAAGGTGGAACGAATGAGAAATACGCATAGCGAGATAATTAAGAAATTATCAATGATCGTGTAATCGTTGTTTCTTTTTATCAAAGTCTTAATGTCATTCGACGAATTTTCGAGTTAGAACTGCGTGTAACCAAGGTCAGATCGGTCTGACCTTCCGGGACGCTTTCAAACACTATATGAGAAGACCAAGTCGGAAAACGAGCGTTTTGTTGTCAGCAATGTTTTGGAAACCATTTCTGTACTATTCCGGAAGCTTCTGGTCGGTTTATGGAAAGAATAATGTCAGTATCAGTGAACGGGTGATAAGAAGACGATATACAGAAAGAAATATTGCCCAACTCGTGATTTAAACTGGGTACTATCGGTCCATATGGACGTGTGTATACAGAAAATCAAAGGAAAGGTTTTTCCATGTGCCATAGAAACTTTAGGTATCAGGAAAGATCGTTGATGGTATGGGGAAGCAGACAGTGAAAGAGGATTTTGCTAATGCCAGAAAGATGTCACAAACCTCATTTAATATAGCAAGGAACAACACTTCGCCGCAAGCTTGAAGGAGTGTGACGAATCAACTAAAAAGAGATATACAGGGTGCTTCAACGAAAACTAAACATAGGCTATATCTACCAAGATATTCGTTTCTGATCAAAACGCAAAAACATTTTGAATAGGGAAGATGGGTCCAGTGATGACTCAAAAGAAAGGTGGTATCTTTGTCTACATCGCCTTGAACGAATTTCCATCTTTAATTGAAGAAAACTGTAAAAGATACAGGGTGAGCAACTGAAAGATAGGGTAGACTATTTCCCTGAGACTATTCAAGTTTCAGTGAAGTAAAATGGAACAGATCCATGCTGATCAAGGGCAGTCATCATCAAGTACCATCCTCATCTCGAATTTCAACCCTTAGAGTAGGGTTGACCACGCTTGAACATTTGGAAGAGGGTAGATGGGTCGAGTGATACCTCGAAAGAAAGGTATTATCTTTGTCTGCATCCCCGTGAACGAATTTTCATTTTTGATTGAATGAACGAAGTGACAAGTATATTAATTTTAGGCACCTATCAGGTGAGCGTAGCCAATTCAGTTACTTGATTCAAATATTTCAAAGCATTCTCTGTTAGTTCTTGCAAAATCATCAAAATTCAATATATTCCCAAATTATTTCGGAACTATAAGAGATGGGTATAGTACATGCTTATACAATTCCATCTGAAATTTGACGCTTCATCTGATGGCGATATAAAAATTGGCACGTGCAATTTGAAAAAATTGAGTTATTGCTGTTTGAAAAAGGCCAAATTGAAAAAATCATACAAAACAACGCAATAAACATTTGACATGTGTAGATTGCTTAAAAAATTCCTTGATCCTTCTTCTATCCACCCAAGCAAAAATTGTGTCTGTAGTGCAAAAGATCTACGAGCTACAATTTTTATAAATGTTCCTCAAAAATCGAGTTTATTACAAAAATAATTAAATCTGTCAAAAGTTTTGACAGATAAGTACCAACAACTTGGGTATTTTATGCCTTGTTCAAATGTCGGTTCTAGATGTATAATAAGGAAGGTAGATTGCCGTTTAAAATAACAAAGTGATGACCCACTTCCGGTATAACCGGAAATGGTATCACTTTGAAAATATTTCACTCCAATTGGAAATCGCTAGTTATGGCCGCGTATAAAATTTCAGCTTGATATTGTAATTGAAATTTAAAAAGTTTTTAACGGATATATATATATATATATATATATATATATATATATATATATATATATATATATATATATATATATATACACTCGGAGGCAAAATTAGCGAAACACTCGAAAATTTAACCAAATTCGAAGTTCGATATTTTTGCTAATTCTCAACCGATTTAGATGATTTGTTCGGCAAGTTATAGATCAACTCTTCTGCTTTGTAGAAATTATAAGAGAAAACAAAAAAAATTTGAAAAAAATTTATACGGGGGCAAAACTAAAAGTGTTTTTTTTGTCAAAAATTCGTAACACCCTTGGAATTTCGTGGTCCGAGTTGAAACGTACAATATCATGGTCTGTCAAGACACATCTTCCTACAGTAACGCCCTTCTTGTTTTATGCATTTATCTCTATTTTTACAAGAGATATCCAATTTGAAGCGAAATTCACAAATTTCAAGAATTTACTTTTGATCTTGCGTAGGTGCATAACATCGGAGGTTAGCCAAAAAATAAAATCAAAATTAGAGAAGCGGAAATCTAACGAAATGAAAATTTTTGAAATTCACTGGCCAATTTCACGCTCCGGGAGAACTCGAAGTACACTGGAAAAATCGTTGATTTTGAACATTTATTTTTGAATTTTTTTGTGTGACACTCCATAATAATTATCATTCCTGTCCAAAATTGAGAGCAGGTGTGTATCCTGGCGATACACTCGTGAAATGAAATGAACATGTTGAGAAAAATGTTCATGATGACCCACAAAAAAAAACATTTGATTTTAGTAGCGAGTATGACCCCCCTCGAGCTCTTATTACAGCTGTTTTCTACATTTCCTGCATTGGTCTGAGGGTAAGTTCTTGTTTGCTATATGTTTAAGGTATGATCTGCTTGGTACAGCTTTAAGATAATTCAGAGACTCCACCTTATTAACTTTATCGGTTTTCAGGTGTACAAGATATCGGCCATGTCAGGCTTTAGATTGCCAGTCCTAAACAAGCACGATCTTGGTGGCCAGTTTACATCACCTCCACGGGAGATGACCAGAATAGCCACTGTGGCGTGAACTGCGTGGCACGTAGCGTCTTGTTGAAATCACATGTCGTTAGTGTCCAGATCTTTCAATTCAGGCCAAAAAAAAAGTTGGTATTCATAGACCTATATCGCTTGCCGTTGGCAGTGATAGCCTGACCAATGTCGTTCTCAAGGAAATATGGACCGATTACTCCGCCAGCTCAAAATCCACATCCAACAGTATCTTTTACATGCATTGGACGCTCTTGGATTTCATATGGATTGGTATTGTATATATATATATATATATATATATATATATATATATATATATATATATATATATATATATATATATATATATATATATATATATATATATATAGGGTTTTACCCCGACGAGTTGCCCATATATCTGTTCATGCAATCAAACTGATTTCATGAAAAATATAAATCCACCACCCGGTAATTAATACCATTGCCAGGCAATGATTATAATCAAAACATATCCTGGAGTAATTATATATTAGGATAACGTTAAATGTTATGAGAATATATCAATCTACCAGAATATATACATACTATAGCATCATCAGACAATGATATCAATGTACCAACGAGTAGTGTCAGAGGCTTTCTCCCGGAAAAATCCAGTGTACGGACCTTAGTCAAGTAACACTGAATGTTACTCATTAATAGTTTCCTTTGTGTGAAGTGGTGAACGATCGAATAGAATACTGCTCTGAATATAAATATGACAAAACTGTCAGTTAATTATATTACATTTATATAAACAAATGAATAAAATATGAAATGAGATTCTGAGCAGTATAAACTAAAGAGAAAACCTATGACTCTACCTCATTATTATTTTCGGAAAGAAACCTACGAAGAATATTACAAGATTTGATGACTGTTATCTTTTGTAACTGTTCAAACAAATTTTTCTTCAGACCCAAAATCTCAATACTTTTGTGAAGATTTCTAGGAATAACGCCTGTTGTAGAAATAATAATCGGTAGAATAAATATTTTCTTCATTTTCCACATTTTTTAATCTCGTCGCCAAGCATCATATATATATATATATATATATATATATATATCATCATCATATATATATATATATATATATATATATATATATATATATATATATATATATATATATATATATATATATATATATATATATATATATATATATATATATATATACAGTAATCGAGTAATCGATATAGGTCTATGATTAACAACTTTTTTTGGCCTGAATTGAATGATCTGGACACTAATGACATGTGATTTCAACAAGACGCTACGTGCCACGCAGTTCACGCCACAGTGGCTATTCTGGTTAGGTTAGAGATATATATATATATATATATATATATATATATATATATATATATATATATATATATATATATATATATATATATATATATATATATATATATATATATATATATATATACAGTAATCGAGTAATCGATATAGGTCTATGATTACCAACTTTTTTTTGGCCTGAATTGAATGATCTGGACACTAATGACATGTGATTTCAACAAGACGCTACGTGCCACGCAGTTCACGCCACAGTGGCTATTCTGGTTATCTCCCATGGAGGTGATGTAAACTGGCCACCGAGATCGTGCGATTTGACACTGTAGACTTTTTCTTCTGGGGTTTTCTAAAGTCACAGATCTATGCGAATGAGCCACAGATCATAGCGGCCCTCAAAGTCAATATGCCATGCCCATGCCATCGGTCAAATTCAGATTTATGCGCCAGAGTCATGGAAAATTGGATATTTCGGATGTGCTCCACCCAGAGAGGTATTGGCGGATACCTGAATTACGGTATATTCCATATATAATGACATTGATAGGTCTTTCGAATGAATAAAAATTTCGATGATATCTCACACACACTATGTTTTATTTAAATTTGAAGATATGAAGAGCATAAATGAAAGACCCTTTACAACATATTGTTACATCTTATAATTAACGTGTCAAACTTAAAGAAAATAATTAGCGAATAGATTATGCATGAATGGTTTATCAGCAAACAATTCATTTTCTCTAGAATAAATGTATGGTATAAAACGCAATCGCGACTCGCATGCAAAAAGCGAAGCAGCGACACACTCAATATTAATTAAAGTATCATCTGTTTTTGTTTTTAAATCAACACCAACAATAATTAATACATTTTGCTAAAAGAACTTGGATATAAGGGTAGATAACAATACTTATAGCAGTTTCTAATCGCATCCACGAAAGGCGCTGATTGTTGTGTCTACGTTCGAATTTCGGTTGGATGTCTGACGGTGATTGTGGCAAATGACGAAAAATTTGAAAAGTTTCATTTCTAACAAACAACGTCAAACTGTTCAACTACTAATACGAGTTTCAATCAATTGAAAAACTCCAATCGATGTTCATCATGATGAAAATTTGATAATTGAAAACTGTGAAATTGTACTTTATTCAATTTCTGTGCTAAAACATCGACCACAGTTTCTTCGCTCAAAACACTGCCTCTAAACTTTATTGATGGTCATGGTGAAGTACATTTTTGGTGGAAACTTCAGAGTTTAAATTCAAATGGATACTCTAATGGCTCTTTCAGAGAGCTGAGATTAATGTATGAAACGGTTGAGGTTTATTTACCATACATAAATTGAACCAACAAACCATGTCGCCATTTAAAAAAGACTAGCAGAGCCATCTAGTAGAGAACTCGCAAATTGAGAACGTATTTTAGCGTATCACTGCGTATTTATGTATGTCCATTTTCATTTCAAAAAGTACCGGGAATGATTAAAGTGAAGAAAATTGTAATAAAACACAGTCATTTAAATTTGAGAGAGTTGTAGGCTTTCTGTGTCTCACGAATCAATTCGTACATTAAACTATTATCCTGAGCTTCTAATCGCATCCGCTACATATCAGCGCCTAATAGTTCTTTATGATTCTTCAATGCTATTTCCTACCTAAACTACTATAAGTATCATTTATTTTATTAATTTTTGAGTCTATAAATCCTATAGAAGTGAAACAATAAGATATGAAAATAGTAAAGTGGATCCTTCTTTATCCAAATTTGTATTGTCCAAATTAACTTACCGCATGTTATGGTGCACCGGTTTTCGGTACAGTTCAAAAGCTGAACCTCTCTGCTCCCTGGAGCCCTGCAGATCCACGATGGGTCTATCAATAGGTCTGGTGGGCGTACCTTCGTCCGAGTACAACTGATGGGCGTTCTCCATGGCGGAGATTGGCTGAATTTCGCTGCGGGAAGCGTAGGAAATCCCCGGATGTCGTCTGGAGTCGTAAGGTGGCGTCATATCGTAATGGCCGTGCGAAGGATTGTATCTCATCGGGTCGTTGGGGTGTCCCTGCCAAGAATTATTGTTTGAATTTGAGTTGGTCGAGACGTTGTAATAGTAGCTGTGGCCCGGCGGAAGATTTTGCCCACCCCTTTCCTGAAATAGAATCGAGGAAATGTTATGAGGTACTCGGGCGGCGAGTAGATCATATCATAACAGCAAAATGTAGACTAATAACTGAACAGCTTGACTCAACCAGCTGAGTTATTTCTTCCCATGAGAACCTAACTCGAACTATTACGGACATGTAGAAAAACAATCCAGATTGGTTAAGGTATGTTTAAGCATTAACCGTTCACTTGTCAAGTTTTGTCGTTTTGATTACGCGAGATATCCTGGCTCTCGCTCAGAGGCGGCAGGTTGCTTTCTTTCTTTTTTTACAGATACTTCCACGGTAAATGTTCTGAAGAACTGAAGGGCTTAGTTCTAGAAACAAGCCAGTTCCAAAGAGAAACTAGGTTTGCGGACGATTCAACCAGCAACGCATTCTTTCTCTATAAAAATATTTTTGTTTACATCTTTTCGATAATTCACCATTCGGACCTCATCAAGAAGCGAATGAACAAATACATCAAATCATCTCAGGCGGCCACAGCTGTGTCATAATAAGCATCACATACATAGAGTTGAGAATAAAAAAATAGAAGATACGAACGAAAGACAATGACTAGAAACGAACTTACCACTGGGTTACTATGACTTTTGCCGTGCTGGTAGGAAGGATTTGGGGGCGATTGCATCATTCCATCTCCATTGCTGCCGTTGTAGGGTGGCTTGTAGTTCTTAGGTTTCGGCGGTGGAACTGGTTTATACGCTATAGGAGGTTGTTGATTAGCACTATGTCTACTCTGGGGATCGTAGCCATTCGTTGAAGGCACTCCTTTCATCGGCGACATATGGTGGTTGGACGGCATGATACTCAGATGGGACTGAGAGAGATCCTGATGGGAACTTCTGAAATATTTCAAAATATACGTATATTTGGCAGCAAAGTATTTAATACCGTATTACCCACCTGTATTTACCATAATCCGTTTTCGTTTCCATATGGTTCCTTTGCGACATCGGTTGTTTTGCCACTGCTCTTGAATACCTACAATTAACATTAAGTTAATACAACCTACACAACAATCCCTCCTCCAAACAAACCTGTACATGTCCTTCTCTCCCGCTCCTCTCATATTCATTATGTCCATCGCGCTACCATCCTTGTCGATCTCCCTCGAACTCCTAGGGCTATTCTCCACCTGCTCGCCGGTTATTGGCAAACCATATTTGAGATCCATTTTGGAACCGTATCGATGAGGACTTTGATCCCAACGCTGTACAGGCGGCGGGTTATACTTGGATGGACTGTTGGGTATCATGGTGGGGTTATGGTCGATCTTAGACAGCGTCGTTTTCAGATCGTCGTGTGCGTTCGGTCCTATACGAGTATTTGATTGTTTGTTGAAGGAATCGTAGCTGGATAGAGAGTCCTGAAATCGAATTATAATAAGGGAGATTGTCGAAGACCCTAACATTAGAGGTTTGGATTTGATCTGCAACATCTATTGAGTTGTAAAAATTAGACTAACTCCTAGTGCCATCTAATTTCACAGTGTCACTTTCTGAATAAACATTTTTCATTTGAATCGAAATGATATTGGATAAATTTACCACATTCATCAAACCTCGTGCAGCATTATTTCATGAAACAGACGAACTCAGATAAGTTGGTTCCTGGTAGATGGTGAGAGATTATGGAAGAAAAAGTAGATAAGGGTAAAAGTTTTGCTTGTCTCAAAATTCTGAACATGAACAAACTCAGTCGAATTCCTAGCAGAGTGTACCGATGTGTCGAAGAGGCAGGTCAGCCAATAAACCCACACTCAATTTTGATAATTATCAATCTACTTGATCTTACAGCTTAATGTAACTTCCTGTTATATTTGGCTGTTTTCAAGATTGAAATCTGAAGAATACCTCGAATAAGACGATTTCGGATAACACCGAAAAAGAAGTATGAATCTAACATAAGAAAAATAATTGTATTGAGTTAACCGCTTTTCATTGCCAACAATCTGCAAAAAATTAATGTTCATTTCACATACCGATTTAGAGTTATTGCTTCTTTCCAGAGAACTCAGTTTCGTTGTGAAGTTTCCATCTGTATTATTCACTTGATCTGCAGCTTCACCAGATTGGTTGTGTTTGGTACCAAAAAGTCTCTCGTGTGCTGACCTACTGCAAATATAATATATTCTTTAATACTCAATTCATTAACGGCGTTCAATAAATAACAAACAATTCAATCATTTGAATATCGCAGGATGAATTGAAACATTTTCCTCATCATATCATTATCATCTTAGGATATACAAATGATTCCGTATACTTAAACTGAATGATTCCTTTTAGTCCCTTGTCAGAACTTCACTCACCCATTCGGAATTTTGCTGGGCGAATTCAATATACCCATCGGCTTAGCACCCCTATCTACCCTCGGTGGCAAATCCGGAATGTGCCCGTATAACCCCTCCTTCGACGTCGTCCTCGTGGGCGTCTGATCACCCACCTCCTTACCCTGATACGGAGACCCCACCATCGTACTCTGCTGTCTACGGTGCCTCTGATTAAAATCCGCCATCTTGCCATTCTCGTTGAACTCGTCCCTCAGCTCGTTCATCCTTTCCGGGCTGTACTCGTTCCTGGAATCCTTTTTGGGGTATTCCCTTTCTCGAAATCCTGAATCTGCTGAGGGGAATAGACGACGCCGCTCTTGTTGAATCCGTTCTGATCCATGGCGTTCGGAATGTCTTGGGTTGACAGGCCGTAGTTCGGATCTTTGCCCGTCGGCGTTTGGGGTTCCGTGTTGTGGTTCTGGTTACTAAAACCGTATCTGGTATCGTAACTTGGCTGAAAATATCGATAAATCGAAAGGTTAAGTTAGCAAGGCATGTTGTGATCTTGAGTAATATCTGAAACCAGTAAGTAGTAGAGCTCCCGAATTTCGTTTATAAGGCCATGTCGTTATAGAAATAACGTGTCAATAAGTAATTTTTCTTGAAAAGTAGTATATTACACCTACTACATCGTTATTACCGAATTCCATATGAGCGATATCTAATAAATTGAATGATATATTTACCTGGTATGGCGGCAATACATCCGTAGTACTATTATCTGCCATTACAACACTAGGATCAGAGCTGGCCTTGGTCAACCTTCCAGGGGCAACAGAATTGGAACCACCATTTCCAGGACCGCCGCCTGGAGGTCCCGGACTATGTTCCAAATCACTTTCTGGGGAACTTGCGTACGATAATCTTAGAGACGACATGGGGAACAAGAAATCGTCAGATAATGATTCTTCAGGCTGAAATGATTGTATGTACGATATTGTTAGTCAAGAACAAACGGGAAGACATGCAAGTGGTACATGAACAAAATCAACAACTGAAGATTATGAACACATTCAGTATGCATAAATGTATGTTAATGATAAAACAGTAAATCCAAACTTTGCACACAACAGAAGACATGTTATATGTAGATTCATGTTCATTTTATGTTAAAATCCACTTTAAAACATTATTTCTAACTTCTATTCTTGGAAAAGTAATTTTTATGAACTGATTTTGCACGTGAGACAACTTTTGTGTATGCTTTTATTTTGAATTCTTTGATACATCATTTTTCTGTAACTTCTAATTTAACCTTGAAGATTATTTGAAGGTCAAATATAATAATATAATAATAATGATAAGGCCAAAATAAATATTGTCATTTGAAAAGTTTTTTTTTGGATTAAATTGAATTCAATAGTAGACTTACGTTAATGTGCACTTGTGTAATTGTGAATGGCTCAATAAATAATAAAATTAACTTGTTCAGACCTGCAATATTAAGGCGATGAAATCTAACTTATCATTCTATCAAATACACATGTACTCATTTTGTGTTTGCTGGAATTCGTAGACGGTGTTTGGGAATTGATTTCGCTGAAAAATAGCTAAAACGACTTTTTATGAGGAATCTACAATTATAGAAAAGCTCAGGAATCTTGAATTACAATGAACTGTTGTGATAGTATAATACATATATTTTCAATGAAATAAAACTAAAGTATTTATATTTTCATTATATTAACAAAACTATGACCGGTTTCACCACACTGTGGCTTCATCAGATAGATACAAACTAATGAACAGAGTTATTCCTTATATATTAGTTTTATTTCCTACTTAATATTACAATAGGTACAAGAGGTATGTTGGAAAACCCATCGGAGTTGCTTACTTTATGAATTGAAAAGATTGAGTAAAGGAGAACTAATTGACTATTAAGTAACCTACCTGAATTCTTTTCTTTTTGATCTCTAAAATTTCCAATAGATTGAGTTTTTGTCTGTTATTTTCATTGTGTAAAATTTTGAAATTATCATTAAAGTTATGGTTTTCTTCGAGTAAGTGATTAGAATAATGGGAATCTGATTTATGATAATTAAAACTACGTTTGTGCTCGGATAATCTAATTTTGAAATTTCTGAAAGTTCTACCAATATAAATTTTATTACAATCCCCGCAAGGCAGTTTATAAAACACCGGATTTATTACTTTTATCAATTTTAGATTTGCAGTTTTTGATATGTCGACCTAAAGAATTATCAGTTCGGAATGCTATATTGAAATTATAATGCGAGAGGAATGTTTTTAATTTTAGACTAGGATTACCAATATAAGTTAAGCTGTTGTATTTTGTGTCTGAACTTTTTATATTTGGAAATACTTCCTGGATTGCTATTTGAAATGTTTTGCGTGAAATCATGTTCTCAATCATAGTTGAACTGTAACCGTTATTGACTGCTATTTGTTTAATTATATTTATCTCTTTTATGAAATTATTCTGTGACATTGGGATATTAATGAGTCTATGTATCATACTATTGTAAGCTGCTAATTTATGTGGATAAGGATGTGTAGATGAGCTGTGAATAGTAATATCTGTATGCGATGGCTTATGAAAAATAGAAAAATCATGTTTGCCGTTAATTTTAGTAATAGTTAAATCCAGAAAGTTAATGGAGTTTTCTGTTTCTATCTCTAAAGTGAATTCAATATTATCGTGAATTTTGTTAATGAATGTTCTGCAAGACTCTAATTGTCTGTTTGTGCCAGTGAAACAACAAATGATATCGTCGACATATCTAAACCAATAAATAAAGTGTTTGAATAACAGATGTTCTTGGATAGTTTTTTCAATATTATTCATGAAAATTTCAGCGAGCAGAGGGCTCAGAGGATTACCCATGATTAAACCTTTTTTAATATTATATAATACTCCATTGAAGTTAAAATAATTTTGTTCTAAACAAATTTCTAAAAGGTGTAATATTTCTGATTGAATTATCGGATTGACTTTATTAATTTGAAGGGCGTTCTTGATGAGTTTCACTGTATCACTAGGTGGAACACTAGGGAAGAGATTTACTACATCCCATGACGTGTGCTGAAATTTTAGAGATCAACAAAGAAAAGAATTCAGGTAGGTTACTTAATAGTCAATTAGATCTAAATCCTCCTTTACTCAATCTTTTCAATTCATAAAGTAAGCAACTCCGATGGGTTTTCCTACATACCTCTTGTACCTATTGTAATATTAAGTAGGAAATAAGACTAATATATAACAAATAACTCTGTTCATTAGTTTGTATCTATCTGATGAAGCCACAGTGTGGTGAAACCGGTCATAGTTCTGTTAATATAGTGAAAATCTAAATACTTTAGTTTTATTTCATTGAAAATATGTATATCGATTTTCATCAAGTAACGACCTCCTCAATCAAATTATCCAAAGTATAATACATAGTTCAATTCAATATCTTTAAAAATTTAATGTACTCTAACACATTCCCCGATGGGGTCACAGGATGTCCACTGTTATATGGGACAAATGTCTTCAATAATGAATAAAAAATATATACTTTTCGTGAGTACAGTACTGGGTCTGACAAACTATACTGGGAGGCCTATAGCAGACCAAATAGTATTGTGAAGCAAGTTAATTTGTCCATTATAATTTTTTCTATAGAGCTATTCTTCCATATCTTCAAATAACGAAATTTGGTTGGATTTTACATAAAACCGTGTAACATAACATCTTATATGACCTTAACGTTAACACTTTGCTTTTAGAACGCCAGGCTACGAATAAGCGCTGGAAACCATGAAAAACTAATTTGATCTTCAATGTCATCAAGGACAAGTCAAGGTCAAACTTTGAAGTCATAGAAAAACAGTGGGAAAATCGCGAAAGTCATAATTTTATTGGTTTAATGCTTATATATCACCGAGGCTTTCTTCCTCAGCAATAGTGGTACAACTTTTCATAAAAGCATTTCTTCTATACCATTCATCATTAACATCGTCGATATAATCCCGAACATAAAAATCGTTAAATATCTTAGGCTGCTCATACAAGTTCAAATCTAATTCATCTCTAACACACCATGCAGGAACATCGCACGGCAAAGCATCAGATAAATCTAATTCGTTAGCGTTGTTAGGATTGAAATTCTGCCCTGAAAATCTACTTGCATAATGTAACGGAAAATTCTGATAGTCGCAACTTCCCAACGTGCTCTGGGAAAATCGATGGGCCGATGTTATGGGGTAACCGTAGATTTTATTGTGCATGAAATGGGGACTACTGTACATGGAAAGGGGCGCGCGTCTCTGCGGTCTACACTTTTGACTGTAATGGGAGGGGAGGGAATTCGTTGTTCTGGAAGCAATCGGTATCGGAGTGATCGCTATGCATAAGTCGTCGAAGAATTCCATTGGAAACTGAAAAGTAAATGATAAAACGATAATAAAATAATCCTTCTTTTACAGGTACTTGTATTGCTAGGCACTGAATGTCGAGGAAATGTTTTAAGTAAAGATACAGCCTTTTCCTGATAGTAGTCATCTGAAATGTAGAAGATTGAGTTTGAAGTACACCCAAATCCTTCAACTGTAAGCAAGTGATTTCTCGAACAAACCATAAACCATGATATTGTGATGGAAGGACCTGCTCAAAGCAGGTCGGATGCCTGATCCAGTGAACTAGTTCATGCCTGTTCAGTGCAAAACCTCAGGATGATGGCATAGAAAACCCCCATTTAATAACTAAATGATATAGATCAGGAGACAGCGCTTCACATAATTTTTACCAACAAACACTGCCAGCCAGTGGGTTCTCATTATCAGGGACAATAAACCTCATATTAAAGTTACTTCTACAAATTTCCTCAAAAAACTACTCCTACTAGTGAAGGCCTTTGATTCTTTCTCTGTGAGAAAAACAATAAACCAATAGTCTTCAAGCTCTACCTTGTACACAATACAATACAATAAGGAACCAATTTTGTCGCATATATTTCTGAAACAGTTAACTCTGTATGCAATTTTGTTGCCAACTTGTACTACAGGTATACTTAACTCTTTAGTGCATACCTAGTCCTTTTGAAAGGATCACAATATAAATGCATGTCGTAAATGTTCAGAGAGTGGTGGGGAGCCGGCAACACGTGCATCTTCTCATCAAACCTTTCTCAGAAGCATTTATGTCTTTGGTACGACGTGAAATACAATAGTGTTGAATTCATTGACGACCATGGATCCCAGTTTATATTCTACTCAAAATGGAGGGTAAGTAATATTCAATTACTATTTAACAAAAATATTTTTGGAACTCTATTGAAAAATTCCGACGCATTGTGGTCTCTTGTTTACAACTTCGATGTTATTTTCACATTTTCTAACCAAGTTTTCTTCTAATGCAGTTTTTCTCGGCGATCCACTTAAAAGGACTGTATGTACAGAAGTCATTTCTGTTTCGATTTCAGATTATCTCTGCATCAACTTTTGGCCATCTTAGAGGGTGATGATTTCCATGAAAGTGATACGAAAATATATATTGAACCTCCCAATCAAAATACAGTAGAATCTGAAGAAGACAGCTATGTTTCAGACCGAGAAGCTGGCGATATAAACCACCTACCCAGAGGTATTCTGGGTCAAGGATGCGAAATTTCTTTCGAGAATAGTGAAGATGAAGAAACTCGTGAACAACTTTCTGCTAGAACAAGTGGACTTCAACCTCAAGACACCACACTTTCTCATTCATAGGAGAGTGATGATTAAGAAAATATACCACTTTCTTTTATACAACAGCTTTCCAGGAAGAAGAAAGGTAAAGCTGTTCAAAGAAAAAAAAAATTTATAAGTGGACGGGGGATGTATCCAAATATCGTATGAACACCACTTGTTATCCTGTGCCTCCACCTCGCGATGCACAGTCGGCCGAATCTCCAGCCGATTTCTTCAAACTTTTTTTCACGGAGGCGATCATGGAAAATATCGTTCACTAGACTAATTTATATGGGTCACAAAAAACATTTCTTAAAATTTTTCTATGGATGAACTGTATGTAATCTTTGGAGCTTTATTGCTCGGTGGATATGCCAAGTACCCTAATGAACGCATGTATTGGAATCCCACTAATGATACCACTTCAATACTTCGGGACTCGATGAGACTCAACCGTTTTGAGCTTCTTTTACGTCATCTTCACTTCAATGATAACAACAATGTTTCGACAGACAAACTTCACAAATTGAGACCACTTATTGACGGATTGAATCAAAATTTTCGAGAGCATCTATCGATTGACGAGAGCATCATACCATACTATGGAAAGCATTATACGAAGCAACATGTCAAAGGAAAGCCAATCAGATTTGGTTTTAAAAATTGGGCCCTTTGTCAAAGTGGAGGGTATATGTTAGCATTCGAAATATACACTGGTAAATCTGATAATGAAAAACAATTTGGTTTGGGTGGCGATGTTGTTTTATCTCTAATTCGATTAGCAGGACTGGAAGAGAATAAGGGTTATAAACTTTATTTCGATAACTACTTTACTGGTATTGATCTAATGTCCCATCTAGCAGACCACAATATTTGTGCTACTGGTACTATACGCCAAAATCGTTTAGAAGGATGTCCTTTTCCAGAGAAGAATGCATGGAATAGAGAAAAAAGAGGATCTTTTCAGTTTTTATCGAACGAGAAAATTCTGATGGCTCAATGGAAAGACAACAAGGTGGTAACGATGGCCATCAACTTCGAAGATCCTATGATGACCGCTAGACGTTGGTGCAAAGAAGCCAAATCCAAACAGAATGTTCCCCAACCAAAAGTGGTATCAAATTAAAATAAATACATGGGAGGGGTTGATAAGATGAATGTGTACCGATCGAGAATGCGGTAAAGAAAATGGTACTGGCCCATTTTTCAGTATTTGTTCGATGTGAGTGTGGTAAATGGCTGGATTTTGATGAAGAAAATGAGACCTGAAGATCCAAACTGTGCAAATCTTCTAACACTTAGACGTCGCATAGCGCTTTCTGGAAAAATATGGGACCAGATCAGTCAAAAACTGCCAACAGTTTGTCAATAATAACGATGTTAGATTCGATAATGTGGGGCATTTGGTCAAATACTCTGAAAGTGACAGGAGATGTAAAATGTCCATAAGAATTCGAAGTTCATGTGTGATAAGTGCAATATTGGCTTACACCCTAAAAACTGTTTTTTTCGATTTTCATAAGAAATAATGCCAAAAAATATGATGTTAATGTTACCGTATTTAGTTTATTCAAATGTGTTACTATCTTCAATATTTCATTCGTGAAAAAATAAATGCATTTTTGAACCAAATATGCTTTATGCATATGGTCCTTTTAAACGGATCACTTTTTTTTCTAAACTGAAACAGAAAATTTAAAAATAACGACGGAACCACGTTTCAACAATAATTATATCAATTTCAAGGAAAAATTATAATCAAATCAAAAATTTTTTCCTCATGCACTAATGGGTAAATGAAAACCAATCATAAATTAGACGCCCTGTCTAACGGAACACTAGTGACGTCAACATTATTGACATTCCACCCACTAAAAACCAAGTTTTTGATCAACTCTAACCGTTTAAAACAATAGCTAACCTAAACACAGAAGTACGGCATTTTCGTCAACAGGACAAGTTGGCAATAAAGTTGACAACTAATTTGGTTGACTACACGCCTGTTAGGCCCAATGTGTATGTTATTATGTCCATTAAAGTTAAATTTATGAGATCTCAGATAACCCAGCTATTACCAGAGTAACCTTTCAAGCTTTGTCATCCACAATATTTCAACATCATCAGAATATATTTGGAGGATTCCAAAAATAAATAAATGTCTTCAGACTTTCGTGGTTGTCAAAGAACAGTCAAGATCGGATATAGTTTCATTGAAGGGACCGTATAGTTTCCGACGTTATATCCGATAGTTGTTATAAGCAATACATAGCATAAGTACGTAGTTAAATTATCATAAGTACATATATATCTAATATAGAATAAAATATTGTTTTCAAAAGAAATATCAAAAAAAGAAATAAAAATGTTTATTAAGAAATAATCAAAGAAACAAGATGTACTTAGCTGCACTATAAGACTTACACTAGTTTTTAAAGTAATCAGTCATTTTAGTCTTTTTTTTCAAGTCCACTCTCAAATATGTTTTGCATTTTACGTTTCATACTCCTCAAGTTATGAGTATCATCAGTATTAAACTGGTCGTTAAAGGTAACAAACTTTTGCAAAACTGTTATAGCTCTAAGAGCCTCGGAAATTGTTGTTGGCCTAAACTGTTCTTCAGAGTCTTGCTGGTTTTCGTTTTCTTCGTCAGTGTTACGATTGTTACTTTTAGCTTCTGCAAGAATTTCTTCCTCAAGGCGCACACAGCGGCACTGTCTTCTATTCCAATAAATTCCTCTATCTCAATTCTTTGTTCTGTACCAGCAGATCTTTGCAACTGAGTAACCAATTGAGCGAGTGGTACGTTGTCGTCTTCATCTGTGGGAGATCGTATCATTCTCGTAAGCGGAATATCATATGATGTGATGGAGAGTGATCTTTGGAACCTGCATGGCGAAAGCAGTTGGCTATAATGGTCTGTGTGACCTTTTCCCAAGCTCCGATATCATTAGAATTGAATCCAAAACACAAAGACTTTTTGTATCTTTCAATATTCTGTATCATATGTAACACAAGCTTTATGCATTTCAGATTGGAGATTACAGGGTGAGCGGGACACTTATCTACTAGGGGAAGAATTTTTTTCCTCCAGACTTCAATTCTGCATCCCTGTTACGCAGCCATTTTTCAAAAATTTGCGATGTCATCCAGGACCTAGTGTTGTTTTGATAAGTTATAGGCAAAGAGTGAATGTTTTTAAAGCAACGCGGTTATTTAGCTTTTCCTATCACCAAAAGTTTTCTTTTGCATGAACCAGTTGACTGTGATTCTTGTTTTGGACAACTTTCCGCCCTTGCATTCCTCGCCTTTGAATTAAAGTGTTTGTCAGGAGTTAAATTGTAAAACAATCCGGTTTCATCAGCATTGAAGATTTCCTTCGCACAGCGCAGGCCACTTTTGAGAGTGCCACTCTTCACTCACTCCTTCAGGAACGCCAGCCGCTTCACCGCAACCTTTTCCTGCCAAAATATTATAACGAGCACGAAAACGTTGTATCCTAGACGACGAACACCTTCTTACCCATAATACGAGCAAAGTCGTTGGCTTTTTGTTGCAGAATTGTACCACTTATTGGGATGTTGTTTAAACCATGTTAATAAAGCAACTTCCATAACTTTATGTTCACTTGTCCTTCATCATTTAAGTTTTAAACAGTTGTTGTCGAAAAGAACTTTTATTTCATCTCTATTCTTCCAAATCGTACATATTGTAAAATGTGAAACTCCACACTCCTTTGTAATTTTACTGTTTGACTCGCCATTTTCTAATCTCCATATGATATGAGATTCTTCTTTTTTTTTTGCGACATTGTAACGCATAAATGCACAGTCTTATCAAAGGCAAAACCTATAAATCAGGCTGTCACTCACGATCAGTTAGCGCACTGAACAATAAATATGCAAGGTCATATGGCCGGGAAGAGGTTCGAATGAGGTGGGAGAAAGAGCGTTGGTAATAATACGCCTAAATATAACTTCAATGCTCAGTAATAAGATCTAAGATCGTTCGTATTGTTATATTTCGGTGGGACTAAATGCGGTTGGTCGTTATAGTCGATGAATTTCAATAAAGTTTCATCGTTATAAGCGATATGTCGCTATATCCGATATTGTTATAGGCGGTATGTTTACTGAATAGTTTACTAAAGATTCGGCCGGGACCTTACAATCTGGTCGTAATAACCGATCGGTCGTTGTAAACGATGTCGTTATAATCAGTGTTGACTGTATAGGGAAATTTGAGTGACCACTCATTCCATTTTGAAAATCTACCACATACGCTCCATCGACTAAAACTCATACGTTTTTGATTAACTCCAACAATTTAACACAATAGCCAACATAACCACAGAAGTACCGCATCTTCTCCAACATGACTAATTTGATTGTGTATAGGTCCAATGTGTATATGATCGAGGCCATTAAAGTTAAGCTTTTGAGCTCTCAGAATGTCTAGCTAGTACCACAGAATCTTTCAAGCTGTGACATCCACAAGATTTCAACATCAACAGAATGTATTTGAAAGAAACCGAGAGATGACTTTAGATTTTCATGGTCATTGAAGAATAGTGCACTTTGAGAGTCCATTCATTGAATTGAGGGGGAGTATGAGACTAGTCCCTATAATATCACAAAAATAAACATGAACATATTTCCTGGAACAAATCATCAATGTTCACCTTGAAAAAATTGACTTCATCAGCTGATATATCCAGCAATTGATAAATTTATCCAAAATATACAAACTTCTTACTTTATTTTCACTCATCCACAATGCCCCACTCTGTTGCTTGTCAATAACATCCCTAACCTTCCTGTACCAATTATCAGTATTGTCGTTCAACGTTATTGTGGCACTAAAAACATGGCTCCACACTTTATCTAATTTTTGGCACTGTTCCAACAGTTTCTTCGAGCTTTTATGTGCAGATCTGAAAAGAAAATATTGAATAACATCCAATGAATACATCTACATCAATTATCACTCACTTTGGCAAACCTTGCCTCAACTGTTTCACCACCAACTTGGTCTCGGCCTTGAAGAACACCACAATCGGATACATTTGAGCATAATTCAGTCTTTCTACAGCGTTCGGCGTGATATCCAAAAGCGCGTGTTTCCCTGTCGAGATTACTTCTCTTATGGCAGATAATCTAATGATGTTCGAAGAATTTTTCTGGGATTTATGATCTTCAACACTTGCATCTTGTTCTGAAACAATTTGTGGGTTGTGAATTCAATTTAGCCTATTTCTAATTCTTTATACTCACGAGGAGATATGTATTTGTCAGCGAAATCTTTCAATAATTTCTCCCTGGCTACATCAGCTATGGGTCCGAACATAATCACAGGTCTAGTAAATCCGGGATGCTTCAATAAAACCCTTTCGTAGGCAGGGAACTTTGAGACAGTATCAGAAAACAAAATATCGTCCCAGTGTTCTTTACCCAAACTTTTCGAACGTCTGTTTGAACTTCTTCTCCTTTTGAAAAAGCTCCCTCTAGATTCGTTTGTTGACATTTCCTTCTTGGTAGCGTTGAACTGAGCTGTTGCCAGTTCTTCCGCCCTTGACTTGTTTGGTATGATGCCCTTCTGTACCTCCTGATTATTCCTTCCTGAGTTTTAAAAGAGGAATGTGAATCGCAACTAATTGTAATCTTACGTAATGTCTAACCTTTTAACGAGTAATGATTATAAGAAATCACAAGAGATTTATTGAAAATCAGGATTATTTAAAGATATCAAATATGGACAAATAAGCCATACTGGAATTATCCAGGAATTTTTCAATATTAAAGATAAAACTGATAGATTTGACAATACTGGAGTTTACAAGTTGTCCTGTATGGATTGTGAAGGCGTCTATATAGTTCAGACTGGCCGTTTATTCATAACTAGATACAAAGAGCATCAATCAGATTACAATAACCAGAGAACCGAACAATCCACTTTCGATTCACATTGTAACGAAAATGACCGTCATTTTCCACACATGGATCTACTTGAAATTATTCACAGAATACCTAATCAACAAGAGTTAGATTTCTTAAAATCCATTGAAGTCGAACAAACTCCCTATAGAGATAACCTTCTGAACAACCAGTATGGCTCGGCTTATTCGTCCATATTATATATCTTTATATCTATATATCTTTCAATATTATCTGCGCGTTTCACTACACCGTAGCTTCTTCAGACGAAGCTACGGTATAGTGAAGCGCGTTACGAATCACAATTATTCAGTAAAATTCCTCAAAAAATATTACTTGTTTTTGTTATTGATAATGGAATTCCTACCAAGTAAAAGCCTCTCAAATTCAAATGTTATCATAATTAGTTAATAACCTCTTGTTTGCACCATTATCAATTTTTTATCTACCTGTTTATACTGGATGATTTACCAGTGGAGCACTGCTCTGTAGCTCGTACACTCTTGAAGATTTCGTTTTTGTTTGAACGGTATTGTATTTACAAAGTAAGAACCTATTTCAGCAATTTATTTTGCAGTAAACAGGTCCCAATTTTCCATAAAAAAATCTTAGGTAGTTTTTTCAGATTGGAAGACCACTTTTTCGTTCAAGATTCAAGAGCGGCCTAAACTCTGCTATAATGTCCTTAAGTAATGAGTTTTTTTCGTGAGTAGTTTCGTCACAATATTTTTTTTCCGTAAAAATTCATGAAAATAGGCTCTCACATCATCGCATGCTCCTTCGGCCAGAGAGGATTAATACTTTTTTCCTTTCGTTTTCTTATTGCCCAAGGATAGCTTTATTGATGAATTGAAATAGATATCCTCATTTTATACAGGAGTGACTCAAAAAAATTATTAAATATTGTAATTTTAAAATATATCTTGATTTTTTCAAATGGAACACCCTGTATTTTATTATTCATGTCAATGCATAAAATATTGTGCTATATTTTTGCAGAAGTAAACTTCTCTTCATCTTCGATCATTTTCGAAATATTCGATTATTTGTAAAAATTTTGATGAAAATTCTTCAAACCGTATCAAACTCATCAATATGCATCATTATTTGCACAGAAGTTTTTTTTCTGTACTGATTCAAGTAGTAAAAAATTAAACTTAAACAAGATAATTCTTTTAACGAATGATAAAATCAAGATGATTAAAACGTAAATCGAGGTATGTGTTGAATATTTTTTTTATTTGTGCTTTCTGTCAGGTGTCCGGACATATCATATTCTGCATTTCACATGGTGAACTTATCAGTGTTTCGTTATTAAACATTGTTAAAGTGAGGTTTGAACCCAATTTTCTCAATTGACTGCCATGAAGTTCTCCAAAGAAGAAACGGTTGATATGATTCTTATTCTGGGTGAGTGTGATAGAAATTTTTTGTTGGCGAGTAGAGTTTATGCACAAAGGTTTCCTGATAAGAAGACTGCTACAGCTGAAGACAACCAGTTATCAGTTTTATTGACAGTGACAGAGGACCCATATAAAAGCCGAAGAGAGATTTCTTAGCTAACAGATATAAGTCAAACTTCCGTCCAGAGAATCTTGAAAGTGAATAAATTTCATGCATATCATGTACAGCTGCACCAGGAACTGAACAATCAAGACTATGAAAATCGAATCAATTCTTGCAATAGAGCAAGTGACAAAGTAGTGGAAAATCCAAATAGATAGATAGATAAACAAATTACGCCAAAGGCGTAAAACATGTCAAATAAAAAAGTTCAATGACGTTATAAATAAACACTTACAATCAACAGAAAAAATCTCAATTTACAGGTACAAAATAAATAGATGTACAAAGGTAAGACTATAAACAAGAATAACGTGGACAGCGATTTAAATATTGTATGTATGAGTTTTAATTTTAGTCAAGTTTGGTATTCAGGAAATCTTGTAAGCTGTACAGATCTGTTTCTGCTAGAAGTTTATGTACATGTTTTTTCAGAATTGCTGGTTGCTCATTGCGTATTTTAGGTGGTAATTTATTCATTATTTTTATTATCATATGATGTGCATTATTCTGTAGGTAAGTACGATTGAATTTCATAGATATCAAGTTCTCCTTATTCCGGGTCATATAACCGTGTTCATTTCTATGGAATAGATCAGAGTTATTTTTGACAAACATGATTGCCTCGTAAATGTATAAGGAGGGTAGTGTGAGTAAGTTATTTTTTATGAAATAGTCCTTACAACTTTCAGTATATCTCAAGTTCAACATCAATCTTAAGCATCTCTTTTGGAGTTTGAAGAGACGAGACGCCTCTCTAGAATTGTCCCAGAAGACAATTCCGTATCGGATCCGACTCTACATTAGCTCGATAAGACACGATGGCAGTTTGGAAAACATGTGATGTAATCATTCTCAGGGCATAAGGATAGCCCGCCAATGCATCCGCCAGGCGTTGTACATGGCTGGACCAATCAAGCCCAGAATCGATGGTCACACCCATGAATCGCATCTCCCCAACAGACTCAATAACCCCTCCCTTGTGGACAACGGAGATTTGTTCACAATTTTTGTTGAACGAAAAATGTAAGAGCTGTGTTTTCTTAGTATTAAATTTCAGGTTATTCATGTTAAAGTATTTTTCTAATGCTATTAAATTATTCGAAACTCTGTGTTTTAGTTGTTCTTGATTTCTACCACTCATTAAAATATTTGTATGCAAATTGCACCAGCAAGTCTTCGACGCTGGCAGACAGATCATTGGTGTAAAGAATATAAACTAGGGGTTCAAGAATCCATTCTTGAGGAACTCCTCTTCTTGTTCTCAACATTTCGGAGGTTTGCATGTTTCCATCATTATCTGCCATTGCAACATATTGAACCCTATCTGAAAGGTAGCTGTCCAACAGTTTCAATGCTACTCCGCATATTCCACAGCACTCGAGCTTTTTTAAAAGAATACCTTTTTCCACTCTGTCAAAAGCCTTACTTAGGTCTAGAGCCATTGCTATCACGGGCTTGTTTTTATTTAGGGACTCCAAAATTGCACATATTGCCATATATATAGCTCGGATTGTGTTTTTTCCCTCCCTAAAACCGTTTTGCGAGTCTAGGAGAATCATTTTTTTCTCCAAAAAAATGAAGCAATCTATTATAAATTATTTTTTCTATTATTTTACTAAAGTTATTTAGGATTGCAATTGGTCTATACTTGTTGATATTAGTATTGTCTCCAGTCTTGTAAATTGGAACTATTTTGGCACATTTTAGTTTTTTTGGAAATATTCCGTTCTGAATGCTTAGATTCACAATATGGCATAGAGCCCAATGAAGCTGTATTCTTTAAAGATTATATGGTGTTATAAATCTCTAAAGGTGTTGCAGGATTAAGGTATATTGCAGCACCATGCATGTTTTTGTTTATCGGTTTGAAGTGTGTCCCACTTATCCGTTGGCATATGCCAATGAAATGCTGGTTAACTTTATTCAACACCTCACATGCACTGTCAGTTCCATTTCTCAGCTTATCGAGAACACACTGATTTTTGTGGATTTATTTATGACCTGCCAAATATGTGTAGCAGAGTTCTTTTCTCGGACGAGGCAACTTTCCACAAGAATAGGCTTGTTAACAGGCACAACTTTCATTATTACGCCACAGAAAATCCACATCTCAAGAGTAAAATGTATTTAGATTTTCTGCAAAATCATCTATCAATGTAACTTGCCGATGTACCAGAGCATATTAAGACAAGATTTGTGGTTTCAACAGGATGGGGCACCCGCACATTACTCACATCAGGTTAGGGAGCATTTGAATCATGTATTTCCAAACAAATGGATAGGACGTGGTGGTCCTGTTAGATGACCAGCTAGGTCTCCAGACCTTAAGGGTCTAGATTTTTTTCTTGTGGGTTTATATTAAGGGCATCGTTTACCAGATTCCTTCTACAACACAGTTGGATATGGGACAGAAAATAGTCGACGCCTTTCAGTTAGCTAATCCGCAAATGTTGTCGAGATTTCAATGGTCTTTCCTCAGAAGGATTGAGTTGTGTCTACGGGAATTATTTCGAACACTTATTGAAATAGCCCAACCTCTTGTAGATCATCTTACAAAAAACCAATCGATTACGTATTTCATACATGACTTCCTTAAAATATCTCCATTTCTCTGATCAAGTATAATGACATGTACTAATAAGATCTTCTTTCGCAACCTCTGATTTTATTATTTTAGTTTATTTTTTTATTTCGAAAATGGTCGAAGATAAAGATAAGGTTACTTCTGCAAAAATATGGCACAATATTTTATGCGTTGACATGAATAATAAAATACAGGATGTTCCAATTGAAAAAATCAAGATATGATATTTTTAAAATTACAATATTCAATAATTTTTTGAGTCACTCCTGTATAAAATGAGGATAATCTATTTTAATTCATCAATAAAGCTTGGGCAATAAGAAAACCAAAGGAAAAAAGTAAAGCGATGATGTGAGAGCCTATTTTCATGAATTTTTACGAAAAAAAAGTTTTCTGACGAAACTACTCCTCACCAAAAAAACTTATTACTTAAAGACATTATAGCAGGTCTAGGACGCTCTTGAATCTTCAACAAAAAAGTGGTCTTCCAATCTGAAAAAACCTTATAGAAAATTGGGACACCCGTTTACTTCAAAATAAATTGCTGAAGTAGATTTTAACTTTCTAAATACAATACCGTTCGAACAAAAATGAAATCTTCAAGAGTGTACGAGCTACAGAGCACCGCACTGGTTAATCACCCAGTATATGTCTGTTTTTTCATCTTTAGTTCAATACTTGTTGTCGGTTGAAGATGGTCCACAGACCGAAATTGCAAACCTGATTTTCAATACATCTCTTGTGATCATGTAGGAATCAATTGACCCTCTTAACGAGTACTTCAAGGTTCTCACCTATTTTGAAAACTTGCCAACATCCTACTACGCCGTTATACAGAGTGTCTATCACATGGAATATGTCACCGCTTTTGAAAGACATTTCTCCCTTGGCAGGGTCGTCGTAGTGATAATGAGTTTTAATATAGAAACTATCGCCTTTTTGAGAAGCGACAATTCCGTCGTATTCTTCTTTACAAAATTGCACTATTAACTCTATTCTATCCTGCAGACTAAGCAGGAAAAGGACGGCTTCTTCCCTCGTCACACCTGTCATATCCATATCATTCACCTATAAAAACAATTCAGATTATATCCCCATTAAATTACTAGGTGGGGTGAAAAGTAACCTCCTTGACCGCTAGAATGCGCTGCTACTGCAAAGGTTTGTGGTACCTTGTAGTCCGTTCATATATAGGCAGACGTATCAAATTTCAGTGCGATGCTGGTCTTAGTTTTGTTTGGACAGCTGATTGTTGTTGAAGTGTTTCCCATCAAGTTGAGTATGGACCAAAACGATTTTCGTTCTCTCATAAAACATTACTTTTTGAGAGACAAAACGGCGAAGGAAATGAAAGAAATGTTGGATAAATATTATGGGAGTAATGTTCCGTCAGATTACAACATCAAATATTGGTTTCGTGGTGGCCTCAACTCCACTACCGTTGAAGTACGCAGCAGCAATACCTCAGATGCGGTTGCAGATGACAATGTCAAAGAATACATGAAATGGTGTTGGCTGAACGGAAAGTGAAGGAACACGAGCTAGCAGATGCCACAAAGATCAGTACTGAGCGCAAACGCCATATTTTGGGCAAGATTCTGCATATGAAAAAGTTATGCTGCCGCTGGGTGCCGCACATGCTGACTCCGAACCAAAAACACGAACACGTGAGCACTTCGAAAGTGTGTTTGGACTTGCTGATGCGATCTTTTGGCGTCGATTGGTAACCGTTGATGAAACCTGGATCCATTGTTACACAAGAAAACAGAATGAGTGCCCGGCAAAAGAATGAAGCCGGCACGAGTGCTCCGAAGCGGCCAAGAGGCACTCAATGGGTCGGTAAGCTTTTGGCGTCAGTTTTCTGGGATTGTCAAGGCATACTCTTCGTGGACTACCTCAGTAACGAGTATTACGGTGCACTATTGGAGCGATTGAAAGTGGAAATCGCTGCAAACGGCCTCACATGAAGAGAAAAATATTTTGTTTTGCAAGACAATGCACCAGCGCACATTTAGGTCTCCAATTGGTTCCGCATCCACCGTATTCGCCCGATTTAGCTCCCTCGGACTATTATCTCTTCCCAAACGTAGAAAGATGGCTGCTCAATGAAAAATTCAGCTCACGCGAGGAAATCATCAAGTTTATCGAGCTTGAAGGGGACTACATCAAATAAAACATTTTTTTTCATTCCCAAGGAGGTTACTTTTCCTACAACTAGTACCAACAACAAGCAGGACAGGAAAATTCCCCTTCTGAGTTAGACATAATACCTTTAAAATTTTATCTCCTGGTTGAAGACCTTGTAGAGACGCTGGACTACCAGGTTGCACTGCAGTCACAAAAATTCCTGCTGCATTTCCACCAGTTAGCCTTATGCCTACTGAGCCTTCTTTGTGAAATGTTATAAACCTAGCGTCAGGTCTGCAAACAAAAAAATCGTCAAACAAGAGTTTCTTATAACAATTCTTTCAATTAATCAACATGAATACTCACATGGGTTGCTTAATTTTTTGAATAATAGGATCACTATCGTACATTTGTCTTCGAGGAGCACCATAATAGTCTGGAAGGTGAACATACATATCATGTTAAAGAGAAAGTTACCAAGTCAACATGAAACTTGTAGGACTGAAGTTAGGAACTTAAGTACTTCAAATCAATGTATTCATTTTAATTTACCTTCATTTCGAGGTGGGGGTGGCCTGGGCGGCTCTTCTCTCGTCTTGGATCTGCCGTAACTCCTATTCTCTAAATGGTTCAAGTTTTGCTCGGTTAAGGGACCCCTAGACCTGCCTCTGGGAGCCAAGTTACTTTTGTCGTCCAACAACGAGTTGGGACCACTATTATTGGAATCTAATTTATCTTCATACACACCCGGATTTAGGTTTGGATTTCTAGTCGGTGGTTGCACGTACAGATTCTGATTGGAATAACTTTGACTAGAAGTGAGGAAGTCGTCACCTAAAAGGAGAAAGAGCCAGATCAGAAGAAGGATTGAACATTACTACAGATTTCAATGTGTTTGGATCTTGAGCATTATTTAGAATTGGGGAAAATTGGTAACTGTTTAATTCATTCATGAATGCTTCTTCATTCTTCAATGTAAGAACCTGTTGCATACAGTAAAAGCTCCTTAGTCGCGCTTTATACATCCGCGGATAGAAAAATGCGACACAATTCCTATATTCGCGGCCAACGATTTCTTTATTCGCAGATCTAATCGATTCTCCAATCGGTCATTCCTTTCTCCATGTACTTTTAATGTCTCATCTCGCATGGACACCTGGTATATATATATATATATATATATATATATATATATATATATATATATATATATATATATATATATATATATATATATATATAATGAGGTAGAGTCATAGGTTTTTCTTTAGTTTATACTGCTCAGAATCTCATTTCATATTTTATTTATTTGTTTATATAAATGTAATATAATTAACTGACAATTTTGTCATATTTATATTCAGAGCAGTATTCTATTCGATATATATATATATATATATATATATATATATATATATATATATATATATATATATATAGGGGTTTCACCCCGACGAGTTGCCCATATATCTGTTCATGCAATCAAACTGATTTCATGAAAAATATAAATCCACCACCCGGTAATTATTATAATCAAATCAAAATACATCAAAACATATCCTGGAATAATTATATATTAGGATAACGTTAAATGTTATGAGAATATATCAATCTACCAGAATATATACATACTATAGCATCATCAGACAATGATATCAATGTACCAACGAGTAGTGTCAGAGGCTTTCTCCCCGGAAAAATGAAAAATCCAGTGTACGGACCTTAGTCAAGTAACACTGAATGTTACTCATTAATAGTTTCCTTTGTGTGAAGTGGTGAACGATCGAATAGAATACTGCTCTGAATATAAATATGACAAAATTGTCAGTTAATTATATTACATTTATATAAACAAATAAATAAAATATGAAATGAGATTCTGAGCAGTATAAACTAAAAAGAAAACCTATGACTCTACCTCATTATTATTTTCGGAAAGAAACCTACGAAGAATATTACAAGATTTGATGATTGTTATCTTTTGTAACTGTTCAAACAAATTTTCTTCAGACCCAAAATCTCAATACTTTTGTGAAGATTTCTAGGAATAACACCTGTTGTGAAAATAATAATCGGTAGAATAAATATTTTCTTCATTTTCCACATTTTTTAATCTCGTCGCCAAGCATCATATATTTAGAAATTTTTCATTGTATTTATTTTGTATATTATGTGTGTCGGGTATAGCAATATCAATTATATATGTTATTTAATTCGGTTTATCATTAAGAATGATATCTGGTCTATTGTGTTTTACAGCTCTGTTGCAAAGAATTGTTTTATCAAAATAAAGTTTATATTTGTCATTTTCACAGATAATCTCAGGTTCATATTTGTGAAATTTTTTCTTTTTGGGAATTAGGTCATGTTTAATTCCTAGATTAAAATGAATAATATTAGCGACGGCATTATGTCTTTCTAAATAATCTGTTGAAGCAAGGACTGAGCAAGATGATAATATATATTTATACCGGGTGCCCATGCGAGATGAGACACAAGTACATGGAGAAAGGAATGACCGATTGGAGAATTTTTTTGTTATTGTCTTGAATGTTATTCGAACTAAGTTCATTGGAATTCGCACCTGGAAAACACAATACACAAGACTAGACATTCCTTATGGGCATGCCAAATGATCTGTGAAAAAAAAAGGAGCCTTGCCCCAAAGCAACTTCAGTAGCTATATGTGATGGTGGTTAGACTGTAAAGAGCTAAAATCACGTCACAACAATTTGAATTGAAACACCTGATTCCAGTCAACCCCCTATATGTATCACGCCACTGGTTAACAGTCTGATGCGCATAATCCGGCTATCAGATGATATGTGCATGTGCTACGAGCATTATTCAGATTCAGATTCTTAATTTTTGGCCTACTTTTCTTTGGCGACCTTCAGACTAATTAGTCGTTCTTGAAAACTCTCTTGAATTGTAGTTGAAATAATTAAATTATATTAAAATTCTCTATATATCTTCATCTTGTACACTGTGTAGTAACACCCTGAAGTATTAAGTTTGACATGGTCGAGGGGTCTTTCATAAAACCATGTTACTAATTGATTATAAAACAGCAACAATGACACATCAGACTATTGAACATCTTACGAATTGCTGATTGTATTAATATACCTTGATAATTTCCGTCCAGATTTGAAAATTAGAATGACAAAACTCTGTTTCCATAAGTTTGGAAATTTGCCCAATTCCAACGTCATGTTAAATTGAAAACAGTGTCACGTCACAACAATTTGAATCAAAACACCTAATTCCAGTCAACCCTCTATCTGTGTCACGTCACTGGTTAACACAGTCTGTGCGCATAATCAGGCTATGGGATGGTATGCTTACCGGCTTCTGAATCTTCTCCAGACTTTCTTTTCTTTGCCGACCTTTGCACTAATTAGTCGTTCTTGAAAATCCTCTTTAATTGTAGTTGAAATAATTAAAATATATCAAAATTCTCAAGTGAAAATTAGAGATATCTTTATCTTGAATACTGTGTAGTGATATATCAAAAATATAGGTCCTAGGTGGAGAGTCCTAGGTAGAAATTCCTAGGTGGAGACTCGTACATAGAGATTCCTTGGTAGAGACTCATATGTGGAGCTCAGGAATAAGATGACATAACTTCTATCTGGAGTCCAGAAATCCACATCCGAAGCTGAAATAGATGTTTTCCCCCATATGCAGACAAACAAACAAGATCGTTTTTGAACTATTTCACCAAGATAAGTCTTATTGACTGTATATAAGATATAAAGAAGCATTTGTGACATTGTGTAACATAATTTATGTAATTAAATATCTGAGCTACATCTCGTAGCATAGTTAAATTTATAGAGAATCAAATTTTCCTCCTTCTCGGCGTTTCTCGGATTATTATTGTAGATAATGGACCCCAGTTCATTTCTAAAGAGTTCAAAGATCTGATGAAACATTATAACGTCCAGAAAATCTGATATAATGCCACATTTTCAGCATTGTGAATTAACTTTTCTTCCAAGATTTCAGTGACAATTATTGAATTAGAGTCTCATTGCTCATTTTTCTCTGGGCTTAACCAGTATAACAGTTAATATTGTTACAAGGCCAAGTATTACATACGGCTGCATTGCTTGGTGGGAGTGCAGTCTTAAAAAGCAATCCCAAGTCAAGCTCACTGAATTGCAAAGAAAGGCCAGCATGATGATTACTGGAGCCTTTCGCCCTATACCCACTGCGGCCATGGAACTGATATTGGACCTTGACCCTTTTCATCTAGTGATAAGAGGAGTGACTAGAATGGCTTTCTGCAGTTTCCATCATCTTTCCCGAAATGTGCCAGGCGCCTTACAGTCTGCAATCGAGGACAATGAGGTGCAGAGTATGAGGTCTGACATAGCAACACCTAAAACCAACCTGGAGATGCCATTCTATATTATCATTCCCAATAGACAGGAATGGACCAGCACCGTCTACTTGGGGATACCTGTTGGTACATGGATGGCTCAAAAACTGCAAAAGGTATTGGAGCTGGTGTCTACGGTCCAGGTGCTGCAAAGGAACAGTCGATCTGTCTTGGTGGGCATGCGACTGTCTTTCAAGCAGGAATAATCCCCATTGGAAACAGGAAATACCTAAATAAGTTAGGATTGATTGAGGATCCTTCATGTAGGCTATGCGAAGAAGATATAGAGTCAATAGAACATGTTATGTGCGAGTGCCCAGCTGGGGACAAAGTCAGGATGAAAGAACTTGGATTTAGCAAACTGAAGCTGAACTAGCTTATTAAGCTATCACCCACGAAACTCCTTTATGAGAAGGATGGAGTTCGTGGATGAAATTTAGGACAGAGTGTGCCACAATAGACCACTGGGTAGCAGTGGCCGGGCAAATGATATATGATATCTTACCTATATAAGTTCCGAAAATATTTTCAATGCTGTGTCACTTCCGGTTATACAAGAAGTGAAGAATTAAATTCTGAACAATTTGTTTCTCATATCATTGCCACCTGAGACCAACCGAAAGGAAGATATGAATTTTTCAATTGGAATTTTGCGATTTCTGGTTGTCTCTTAGAAGGTATCATAAAAATACTAAAGATCAATCAATATCGATTTCTAGCTCTTAAATGAAGAGGCTCATTCATCAGAATTCAATGCATTTAGAGATTCACCAAAGCTTTTGGTGAATCGTAGTACATTCAAAGATACAAAGTCCGTATTTTCAAATTAGACTACCTGTTGAGAATTGAACAACATTGTTTATTGTAAATTAGAATATGTTATTTATATGTATATGCTAGTGTATATTTAGTTCTAAGTACAACCCTGTATAGCAACGCTTAGTCGCTTGTGAATCATATGATTTTACTATTGCTTTTAATCAGCTCATATTCCGTTGGAAATAGTTATTATAGATATATAGTCTGTTACTAGTAAGGTACTACCCTGCGTGAAGCACTAAATATGTTCTTTGGGTTATAACTATAACCATTAAACCAGCGGGGTATAACCTTCTTACAAATTCAATTTTCCCTTTATTGGTGTATTTGTCACGTTTTTGTTCAATGTTCTGACCCTTCTTAAGAAATGTTAAATTAAGGGTTTTTACATCTGCGCCATGACTAGTTTGGGTGGTTGTCTTTACGAGGTCAACCAAAGGCATAAAAGTAACTTCAACTGACTAGTTGCATAGTATTTTCAACAAGTAACATTTTGCCTCTTGAACCATCAAGAACTATCTTTCAATATTGATCATATAGATCAATAATTTTAACCTAAGTATTATGTCATACCAAGCAGTGGGCACAAATACTCTTGGAATAAATGAGATAAAAACACAAGGTTTAACTTTAATCTACACTTTATTTGAAAAAATTCGGCGACGTTTCGCTGACACAGCAGCTTTATCAAGAATGAAAAATAGAATGAAGAGTATGGTATTATAAACAAATCGTAGAACAAGTTGGATGAATAACAGGAAAATCCACACCGAGCCATTGTACAGTTAGTATGAAAGGTAATAAAAACTAATTAAACAAGTTAAGTAGGGGTGAGTAATTCAAATCTACCTGTTCATTCAAAAGCTTGTCCGAATGTTTGTATCTATTTATTTCTAATGCTTCTAGGAGATCTAATTTTGAACTTTTTGATTTTATATGTAATATGTCAAAGTTTTTATTGAATGAATGGTTGTTTAAACAGCATGGTACATCGGTTACTCAATTTACCTTTATCAGTAGAAGATTATAATAAAGAGTTAAACATCATCAAACAGATAGCCATTAATAATTCATATAATCCGGATATGATAGATCTAATCATTCGTAAAAAATTCTATCAGAAAGCAATAAATGAAGTATATCCTATTCATAAAGATTATAAAATATTCAACAGTTTAACATTCTGCGGTTCTGCAAGTACAAATATTAAATCCTTTCTCGTCAAACAAAATCTTAATATAGCTTTCAAAACTTCTAATAACTTAGGTAAACATATTAAAAATAATAAATCTCGTGTTGAAAAATCAAGTAAATCAGGAATCTATAAACTCAATTGCGGGTTTTGTGATAAAATTTATATCGGTAGGACCTATAGGAGTTTTGGCATAAGAACATCTGAACATAAACGTAGCATCGATAAAAATAAATCTGATTCAAATTATTCAAACCACCTAATAAAAGAAAACCATTCATTCAATAAAAATTTTGACATATTACATATAAAATCAAAAAGTTCAAAATTAGATCTCCTAGAAGCATTAGAAATAAATAGATACAAACATTCGGACAAGCTTTTGAATGAACAGGTAGATGTGAATTACTCACCCTACTTAACTTGTTTAATTAGTTTTATTACCTTTCATACTAACTGTACAATGGCTCGGTGTGGATTTTCCTGTTATTCATCCAACTTGTTCTACGATTTGTTTATAATACCATACTCTTCATTCTGTTTTTCATTCTTGATAAAGCTGCTGTGTCAGCGAAACGTCGTCGAATTTTTTCAAATAAAGTGTAGATTAAAGTTAAACCTTGTGTTTTTATCTCATTTATATCATGGATCTACATCAAGTAACGGCCTCCACAATTCAAATGTTAAAAAAAAACTCTTGGAATAACTTAAGTTGTATAGTACTGTTAATAAACAATTAAAAAACTATACTGGTCCTTCGATCTCATAAAAACTACTTTTGTGTTGAGATTCACTCAACACTACCTATTCTTGCATTCAACTAGTAATATCAATCTGTTACAAGTGACAAGTAAAGTATGGTTTACATGGGTCGAGTAACGAGTCAAGTAGCTTGAATGAGTAACTAGAAAGTCGCTACTTGCATCGTATATACATTAATTCAAGCACTTGATCAAGTACTTGAACCAGTAGCGCTTCTAGTCGAGTGACTTGAATGTAGCTCAACTTTCTGGAATGAAATTGTACCCCTACCCCGTGAATTCCTACTGGAATGATTGAAGAACGACCTACTCGATTCATGTAGACAGTCGTTCAAGTGTACTTTCATTCCTTTGGAGGCACAAATAAGCATCACATACTTTTGGCAAAAATATAGAAATGGCAGACTTAGGTACACGACAAAAATATTGAAGGCTTCTGTAGTTGTTGCCAATAGCCAGAAAACATAGTGTTGTTTCCAGTTGAACTCTAGCAGGTATAGGTTGAAAGTAAGGTGTGACCATGTCTAGTAATTCATTGAAATTTGCAGGCGTCATTCGTAAACACATCTTATATTCTTTAGAATCCTCTAGTGCTAGTTCAGTAAGGAGCAGAGCTGAAGCTCCATGGGTATCCCTTCGCTGGAACCACTTTCGAACCCAAATTCTTTTTTTCTGTTCATAGTTATCTTCAATCAGGCTTTCCAAGTGCTCACATAAGATGAAAGTAAACTTTCGAATGATATTCTTTAAAGTATTTCGTCGATTGTTTCGATTCATTTCGGCATAAAGTTTACTTCTAACTTGACACGGTACCTACTTGACTTGAATGACTTGTCTATGAATATCGCAAATGTAAACATCAACTTGAACACGCCTCGACTTGACTCCAGCTACTTGCTTCACTGCTTGACTAATATAAACCTAACTTAACTGATGTAATCGAGAGTACGAGTAAAGAAGAAAAACGAGTCAGATTCAATCTACTTCAATAGTAATTGATTTGGAACTTCTCCTCTCGGAATTATGACCAGAATTACTTTGATCAAGATTTTGATATTAGTCTCGTATTGAGAGATCAAAATTATTTGAAAGTTTTCCGGTTATATAATCTGCGAATTTCAGAGTCCCCTTGCGAAAAATCGTAATTTTAGGTATAATTATTATTACTAATTATCAACAATATTAAATAAGATTAATACAAAAATTAAATTTACAGCTACTGAGTGAAAGTACAAGTACAGAAACAAATTACACTTACAGATGCTTATGAGGTATTCATTTGTTTCGCAAGAAATGTTGGTGTTATAATGATATGTCATTGTCAACCAATTATATCTGAAATGAATGCTTTTTATAGGTGAAATAGAAAGGAATATTGAAACTGTGTCCTTCCTATTGAGAATAAAACTGTTTTAGAACTAATAGGTTCAATTAATTACAATCAAGGCATTAATTTCCAAGAGCTGTAATAGGAAACTAACAAATGTAATAAACCTACATGTGGGTTAAAATGATCACCATACTCCCAATACACATGTAACTGTAGCTGCAGTCACTTCTTATTCTACATATTGAAATATTTAATTCAAGGAATTTATTGCTATTTGCTTGTATTACATTTTGTTGACAAAATACTGGGAATTGAAATCATTAAAACAATTTCCGAACGCTTTTTCCAGAATCGACTTCAATTCTCGCAGCGAATTCTCTTTTATGTCTTCTATCGATTCAACAAAAAAAATACATCTATAGATCATAATCAGCATCACTTGGAAGACTGAACCTGGTCATCGGGGCTCTCTCGGTCAAATAGAGAGGGAATTTGAGGAATTGCAGGTTATGTATTTTTTTTTATTATTTCCATAGTCCTTTTCATGTCCTTGCTTGCTATGTAAAATCTTTTCTTAGATTTGTTTCGACATATGAGAAGTTTGATTGTTGAAATATTCTTCTGCTGGTTTTCTTTTTCCATTGTTACAGATTCCTGTCCCAAATCCCCTTCCTTTCACCTTTTTTTTGGAAATCATGGAATGCAAGAGAGAATGAAGCGGCTAAGCACAAAAATCTTTGGTACTCTTTATGTACACACGACACTAACACAACATAAACAGACAAGCTATTACTACTGCTATAGCGACAGGGAAACGAGTTTTTTTCCTCAGGTTTTTCCACTCGTTTATTGAATCATATGATAGTATGGTTCCCCTGTTACATTTCCTAAGCTCACACTTGTGTTTTTTCCGGACACACACCAAAATTATAGATATAAGCATTTATTGATAATACAATCATTCAAATTTTTGTAAATCCTCTCTTTTCAAAAGAATATATATATATATATATATATATATATATATATATATATATATATATATATATATATATATATATATATATATATATATATATATATATCGATTCAAAATGGGTACCTCGTAGTAGTAATTTGAGAAAGAAAGAAAATAGTCGGCCAGAGCCATATCAGGGGAATAAGATGGTTGCTCGATGGTATTTGTCGAGTTTCTGGTCAGAAATCCAGTCACAATGATAGCCTTGTGAGATGGTGCATTATCGTGGTGCAAATATCATGAGTTTTTTTTCCACAAATCTGGCCTTTTCAAGGAATTTGATCTCTCAAGCGCCGAATAATATTCAGGTAATATACTTCATTTACCGTCTGACCTTCTGGCAAGAATTCTGAGTGAGAATCAAAGAAAATAATCAACACTGCCTTGGGTATTGATCGACTTTGATGTGGTTTTTTCGGTTTCGTTTCAGTTGAGAGGCGCCATTCTGGAGCTTATTGACTGGTTTGTATGTCAAACTCATAAACCCAAGTCTCATCATCAGTGACAATGCGTTCCATGCATGTGGAGTCGGAATGGACTTGTTCTAGCATATCTTAAGCGACCTTTACGCGATTCAATTTTCGAATGAAATTCAGGTCTCTTGGAATTAGTCGAGCGGCACCGCGTTTCATGCCCAAACAATCGTTAAGTGTAAAATATTTCATTTTTTACTTTCATATTCCTATATACATATATTTGTAACTTCTTATAAGGTTCTATTCTGAAAGTGCACTTATTGCTCTATCTTTATCACTAATGCCTTATAAATTTTAAATATTGTTAGAGTTGCATATTCAATTAATTTTCTATGGTCTTTCTTCTCGCTGTTTCTTTTGCGATTTCAGTCTTCTAATTTGAGGTAAAAGAAAAGAGGATCTCAAGATACATCAAGTGTACTAAAAGGAAATATCAAAACCAAAGGTTTTTAAAACGCAGCCAATTTTCATAAGGGAAATAACAGAACTGCAACCAACAATAACAGAGAAGTACCTGACGCACAGTGTTTGACCGATTATTGGTCATCGTTATGGTCGAACCCCAAAGAACACAATAAAGATGCGGAGTGGATCACGATGAAAAACAACGCATTGATATCAAACATATGGATTTCTAAGGAATAACGGAGGAAGAAATCGCAACAGTAGTTAGAGCGAACAACAATTGGAAGGCCACATATATAGATAATATCCACAACTTCTGGTAAAAGAAGTTTGATAAGCTCCATGGAGCCCTAGCGAAACAGATCACGTATGCTCTTCAACATCCAAGGAACACACCCACTTTCCTAACACAAGGCTTAACATACAAGGTGCTTCAAGGAAAACTAAACAGAGGCTATATCTACCAAGATATTCATTTCTGATCAAAACGCAAAAACAGGTCAATTTTTGTTTCAAAAATTTCTTTAGGGGTACAGAACTTGCCTGAAATATCAACCCCTTAAGCGGGGGTTGCAATCCTTGAACATTTTGAATAGGGAAGATTTGTCTACATCGCCTTGAACGAATTTCCATTTTTAATTGAAAACTGTAAAAGATACAGGGTGAGCAACTGAAAGATAGAGAAGACTATTTCCCTGAGACTATTCAAGTTTCAGTGAAGTAAAATGGAACAGATCCATGCTGATCAATGGCAGTCATCATCAAGTACCATCCTCATCTCGAATTTCAACCCTTGGAGCAGGGGTGGCAACCCTTGAAAATTTGGAAGAGGGTAGTGATACCTCGAAAGAAAGGTATTATCTTTGTCTGCATCCCCCTGAACGAAATTTCATTTTTGATTGAAAACTGTAGAAGATACAGAGTGAGCTACTGAAAAATAGAGAAGACTATCTATCGCCCTGAGGTATCACTGGATTGAAATATTACCCCTGCTCTAGGGATTGAAATTCGAGATGAGGGTGATTTCGGAAGATGACAGCTTTTGATATAAAATGAATCTATTTCAGTTTTTCGCACTAAAACTCCAATAATCTTGGGGCGATAGTCTTCTCTATTTTTCAGTGGCTCACTCTGTATCTTCTACAGTTTTCAATAAAAAATGAAAATATTCACCACTCTCAATTATCACCACTAATCAAGATTCATAATAGGTATTGTTAGCAGATTATTTCTCACGATTGTTAGTTCTAAGTACTTGGAAATCGATCTTATGTATCAAAAATGAATGGACATCAAACAAAAGTGTTTCGTTTTATTTATATTGAAATAAATTTCCATAAAATAAACCCATCAACTATTACAACTCTTCTTACCTTTATAAAAATTATTGACAGCCCCTGTGGTGCTTATAGAGCTCTGCGTCTGATGCAATCCATTGACATTCTGCCCAAATTCCCTAACCACAGTTATATGCAACTTATCTTTTGTACTATCTATAATTTTCTTCGCCTCTTTCAAGGACATCAAATCGTGGCAGTTTGTATTATTCAATTTAGTTACGAAATCTCCTTCTGTAAGAACCTGATTGGTATTCAACAGTTGATCTCTCGCCTTCGAAGATATCTCTTTGATGAACAGTTTACATCCTAGTACGATACCAAAATCTGAAAGAGAGAAAACGAAATCTCTTCATCCTAAACGTAATAAAAGAAATTAAGATCTTACCTTCTTTTTTGGAATTTTTCGTGAGTGTAACTTTGGACGGAAGCGAATTGAAACCAGTGGGACTCAGAGATGGGCCGGTGTACGACGCGCTCAGCGCGCTTAGACTATGTTGATGGTTATGATGCTGAGGTAAACGTCTCTTTATTACTAAACTAACAGTATCACCCGAATCGCGCAGCACTTGTACAGCAGTTTGATAATCTACGTTCTGCAACGATATCCCGTTTACGGAGATTATCCTGTCGTTGACTCTGGAAGAGAATATTGAATATTAATGAAGAAAAAATTAAAAGAGAGAGATCTTTTTTCATGCATATAAACAAAGTCAGATACATCAATGCAATGTTCGCAGAGCGACACCTGTACTCTAGTATTACAATCAAATTTATACATTAAACGGCTTGGTGGCGCAGTGGTTAGGTCGCTTGTCCTCTGCGAAGAGTAATCTGGGTTCAATCCCCACAAAGTCTGTGCGATTTTAAGGGTTCTGGAAATCGCTTAAGCGCCCATCCATCGTAGGAGATGTAGAGGCGTCGGACCTGTCTTACAGGAAGTGTTGGGCATCCCTTCCCTCGACACGAGAGGGTTTCGGCAAAATTCTCGGGTTGGTGAGGTGTCACAATTTCCGGATTGTCATAAGCCGAAAAGCATAAATAGAGCACGTTAAAGGATAAAAAGTATAACTACTCGGCATCACAATCAACACCGAGTGCTGAACTCAGTTTTCTTTCAGGACTAAGCAGCCTTCAGAGCTGAAGCTTTTACACACAGCAGCAAAGATGCGACCTTGTCTTGAATACTGTTCCCATGCGTGAGTTCCGTGCACGAACTTTCATTATACAGGGTATCGCAAGCTGAGTGGCCTATTAGACGTTTATGGAGAACTAATAATGCTGTCGTTCTGAAATTTTGGTACTTAATTCAACTGGTCCGAAATTCAATTTCTAAAATATTTTCACCTCAATGGCACTTCCGGTTATACCGGAGCTGGCTATCCACAGCTTACCGTTAACAAGGAACCGGAAAGTAAGATTAGATAACCCAAGCAACATCAGCACTACAAGAGTTTCAATTTCTGTTACCCAGGTAATTTGAAGCTATGGTTCAGCCTTGAAAAACTGCACTGGTATTGCGCGAAGGATACTTCATGAACTTTCTGATGTGAACAATATGATTCATCCTGTTGATGGCAGAGTATGTTTTGAGAATCATTCAGAGTCCTATCAGTGGATTCAGAGTAGCTGTGTTCATCGCAACATAAGTCAATAAGTTGGCAATGCATCTCTTGAAGATCAGTACAAGCCGGGAGACCATATATCTCAGCATTGAGTATCCTGATCCCAGGACTATTACAAGTCTAGATCAGAGCTCCAGAAAGAAATAAAGGTGAATTCTGTGAATATAGAGTTACCTGATAAAATTATGAGCTACGAACACCCTGGTTAAGGCATATTCGTGAGTTCTAGAGTTTTAAATATTTATAAATGAACTTACTGTAATATTCTTTCTGCAGGACCTGAAGCCAAAACGTCGCTCACAGCTATACTTGGGTCACCTGAAGCAAAGTGGGGATTGTCCCTGCCACCGGAAACAGCTATGCCAAACCCATAGCCTGGAACCCTTGTGACGTTTATCTGCTTGTACTCCCATCCTCTGTCCTGAAACAAAACAAACATTACAATTACATATAAGAGGTTTAAATTGTTATATGGTTCATGTAAAATTATATCTTATTGAAACAGATCTAATCTCTTTGATATACAAAACATCAGGTAGAACTGTTAATTCTGAATGGTATACGAGGTCAGAAAATTGAGCAACGCTAACTTGTAACTCCGCCACTGTGATAGAAGATTTCGACTCTCTCGATTGAGACCTTGACGACCGTCGTACGATCATTTCTTCGCCAGCTGTCTAGTGTTTTGTAACAACGCGCGAGTAGTGCATGTCACGAAAATGGAACAGATAAATTTGGCACAACGGTGCTCAAGATTGTCTCGAGCAGGCTGAAAGTGATCTTACTCTTCTTGATCGAGTTATTACTGGTGATGAAAATTGGTTCTTTCAATATGACCCCAAAACTAAACGACAAAGCCAACAGTGAATTTCCCCTGGAGCGATTGCCTATCAATCTCGAATTGACGAATGTTATCACTGGTGACGAGTCGTGGGTGTTCGAATACGACCCTGAGACCAAAAGGCAGAGCATGCAGTGGGTATAGAAGGGTGGTAAGCGCCCCACGAAAACCAGAATGTCAAAAACGAAAGTGAAATCTTTACTCATCGCAATTTCAATATTAGACAGTCAACGCAGTATTCTACATTGAAGTTTTGAAACGTCTGAAGGCCTGTGTGTTTCGTGTATGACCCGACTTGGCGGAGCGCGGATGGGTGCTTCATCATGACTAGGAAATGCTATCTCGGTATACCAAGATCTTGCAATACCGAGATCTCGCACCTATTCTGCACGATCAATCACGTACCCAAAATCATGCGCGATCTCGCAAAATTTGTATTATGTCAATTTTGGTTAGCTTTCAGTGCTTCCACATGTTGTGTTGACTTATGTAAACCTATTTCCGGCGGCATATATATATATATATATATATATATATATATACCGAGATTTGGCAAGATTAGAATTCCTGGATCTCGCGAATACCGAGATTGATATTTTGATGCGAGATTGTACCTAATCAGGACAATGCCCACTCGTCATTCGCAGTTCGTAATTTTTGAACCAAAAACGACATTTCAACACTTCCACACCCCCCACAGTCCAGATCTGGCCTCCTGTGACTTCCATCTGTTCCCACAGTTGAAGTCGTACCTCAAAGGAAACAGATATGACGGAGTTTCGGAAGTCCAAAGCATCACGACGGTAGTTCTGTGGGACCTATCTTCGGGGGAATATAAGGATTTTCAAGTATTTATGTACTTTCCGGACCTCGTGGGCACTTTTCAGCGAACTTAATTGACACACCTCGTAGTAACATAATTATTAAGGAAGAACGATATAGACTTGTTGAACAAACCGTGTACATTGCCTTCCGTTATACTGCTGGAACGAATTTGACATACGTCAATGAAAATAACATAAACGTCATTTAAAAATGAAATAAATACCAACTGTTTAACCGTTAGCTATAAACAAAACTATGCGGCACATTTTTATACCGAATATTTCTCATTATTCAAACAAGGTTTTAAAAATTCTCCAATGAATTTAATGCCCAAATTAATCTTGTGAAGAATCCAGTTCATGTCTAACTTTCTAGTAGTTTTCTATTTTAATCACAGAATATCAGAATTCTTCATTTTACACGCTTTTAGACTGCGGTTGAATTTATATCGGATAGAGTTTCTTTAAACGAGCGTAATATGAGAATGAGGATTCTATACAACAGTAGTTGAAACGATTCTATTGGCATCCACACAGTTTAAGATTAACTCAGTCGTCTGTCATTGGCAGGTCGCCGACAAGAATATCAGCTTTGATTAAGTGTGTTGAGATTTTTAATTCGATGGATTTTACATTTATACCGAGTGTTCATTTCGAGCGTAATCGGACCAAGTATCTGGGGACGGCTTTATCGATCAATATCAAATTTTGTCATTAACCCTAGATCACTAACCCTATTTTACAACGCTTATTATTAACCTTCGTCGTTTCGACTACGCCGTATAAAAGGGAGGCTTCTAAAGGTTTATGGAATAAAATATTTACATGTGTTTCACTTATTCATTACAATAATCGTTTGTTAACATGTCTATAAGTTTTTTATTTACTAAAATCACATTTTAATCACTTTGACAGTCTTTCAATTGAGATCAGACTTTTTCTCATTTGAACATTTTTGTTTTTTAATTGCTTAAATCTTATGAACTAGAAAAAATATTAAAATTAAGTAATAAAATCAACAAAAAGAACATTTTAGAGAAAAATATCAATTAATACATAGGTGACAAATGTCAAGTTCATTTTCGACGACTCATGGTGGCTGGAAAGGCGCATGGCCCCTACATGAAGAACTCACACGTGCGCCACGCGAGCTACAGGTCGTCTCTTAGCCGGAATCTAAAATGCGTGCGACGACACACTCAAAATTTATGCTACTTTTCTGGGACCGTGTCGTCGTTTCGAAGAAGGTTGAAATAAATGGATACTGATCCACAATTTGCAATTTAGTCGAGGCATTAAAGCATAAAAATAAGCATTACTATACATTTTGGCGTAGTAAGACGGATTTTAATGCAGCTTGCGGATTTTAATGCAGCAACGATTTAGTTTTAACCAAAGCAGATAAATCAAACGCCGTAGTCATTTTAACGAAATCATTATAAATATCAAAAATCACAGACTTTCTTCAAAATGAGAACATAAGTGAAATACCCAAAGATCGAACCATAGATATCCAAAAAACATTAAGAACAATTTTAAAAGAAATTTTACTCTAATGCAAACATTTGAAATTGATCGATAAAACCGTTCCCCTAATACTTCTAATGGACACCCCGTATACTTTTCCAATATACATTCTACCAAAAAAGTACCGGACATTGATTATTTAAAAAATCTGCTCCAAACGAATGTCAAAATTTTTGTTGTTGTTGAGTTGGCACAACTGTTTTCTACAGTGACGCAGAGTTTGAACGCGATCTGTCATTAAGTTTGTTTACAGTGCTATATTTTGTCAATAATAAAAAACAAGTACTGTGTTTTAAGGAATTTTACTTAATAATTGCGATTCGTAACGCGTTTCACTACACCGTAGCTTCTTCAAACGAATGATTATGCAGAAAAATGTAAATGAGAATATAACTATAAATGTTCTTGAGTAATTAAAAGCTTATTGGTCACCTCCTCCTAAGTGGTTATTTATGACAGGTATATCCAATAAAACTAAGGAATAGATTGCTCCCCGAAAAGATTCAATAGAGGTGAAGGGCTTAAATCGACTTGTTCATTGATGAGTCTACCTGAGTATTTGTATTTATTTATTTCTAAAGTTTCCCAAAGATCTACCTTCCAATATTTATTATCTGTATGCAAAATTTCAAACTGTGGGTCGAAAGAATGATTATTTTCTAAGAGATGATTCGCGTAATTTGAATCTGATTTTTATTTGAAAAACTGCGTTTATGTTCCGATATTCTAATATTAAAATTTCTATGTGTTCTACCAATGTAGAAATTATCACAGTCATTGCAATTCAATCTATAAACACCTGATTTATTGTTTTTACCTGGTTTGGTTTTATTATTTTTATATATTTGCCTAAATTATTATTAGTTTGGAAAGCTATGTTGAAATTATTGCTACTTAAGAATGATTTCAGTTTCTCACTTGTAATGCCAACGTAGGTTAAGGTGTTGAATTTTTGTTTCAATTTATCGACAGGGTAAACTTCATTCAATGCGATTCTACTTTGTTTTTTATTTAAAATATTATTTATTAGTTTGAGATTGTAACCATTATTTTTGGCTATTTGTTTAATCAAATTTAGTTCTTTGTTGAAATTTTCTGGTGATAGCGGGATGTTAATCAATCTATGAATAAAACTATTGAATGCTGACATTTTATGTTGATATGGATGACACGACGAGTTATGTATTATAATATCTGTATGTGACGGCTTATGGAAAATTGCGAAAACATGTTTTCCATTTTCATTCGAAATTGTTACGTCTAAGAAATTTATCGAATTATTGCTTTCTATTTTGGTTGTGAATGCAATTTTGGATGTAATGAATTTATATGATTTTCGAAAATTTTCAACTGTCTATCTGTTCCTGTGAAGCAAATAATGATATCGTCTACATAGCGATACCAGTATAAACAATATTTACTGAGTGGATGATTATGAATTACTTTCTAAGTTATTCATGAAAATTTCTGCTAACAAAGGACTCAACGGATTGCCCATAATCAAGCCGTCTTCAATAGTATAATATTTGTAATTGAAATGGAAATAATTTTGATCTAAACAAATTTTTAATAATGAAAGAATATCTGATTTAATGATAGTATATTTTGTCAGTTGTAACGAGTTTTACGCTCAGGTAACTTAGAGGAGGAAACACAGAGTTCATAAACATTTAATTTATTATCACTATCAACCATAAATTCTGAATATTCATTTATATACACTATTTACAATAATATGTCGTCCTGGGGATCGACTGCTACTCCACTTCTAGGATGACAACAGTACTCAATATGTACAGCCAGGCGTGTGGCCTTCTGTTCGTGATCTCCGAATGAGGTAGTGTAGGACCACTCAAGGATAGGAATAGCTGAAGTCAGTACGTACAGCTAAGGTATGTGGCCACTCACTACGTGGTCACCGAATAGAGCTGTGATTGAACTCAATACGTACAATCACTCAAGGATAGGAATAGTTGAACTCAGTACGTACAGCTAAGAGTTAGACCCGAGTTCTCTCAGTTCGAGACCTCGAATGCCTACACTGGTCTACAATGGTTTTGTTGCCCTAGATATGAAAATGATTTTGGGTCTATTTATGCACACAATTCGTGAAACTATCAATGATTTTGTAGGATTTGCTCTGATTTCTTTTCAAATATTTATTTTCATTTTACATAACAAAAATCGTAAAACACGAAACAAAATAACAGGTATATTTATAATGTCAGTTATGTTTTGAGAAATTCGGATACATCGAAGTAAATAAAGAGGAAAATGTCGAAAATATATTTCATATTTCCATAAAACGCCTTTTATGAGCTTTTCTTCTATAATTTTTCAGAGGACAATCTCTTTTCAAAGACCAGCAGTACTCTGCCATCATGTGACAATCCCATCGACCTTGATACCTTTCTTCCATCACTTTTAGATCTTGATGAAACCGCTCTCCCTGTTCCTCACTATAATTTCCTAAATTATCCGGAAATTTATCTAGATGATTGCGGAGATAGTGTAACTTAATACTCATATTTGCTCCCAAAGTCTGAAAGTTTGTCAGCATATTTTGCACAATTTCTTCATAATTTGCTGCTTTATGGTTACCTAGGAAATTTTCGACAACCAACACAAAACTTTTCCAAGCTTTACTTTCCGGAACAGTCATAACTTTGATAAAATCTGAGTCTTTCATCAATTGCCGTATTTGAGGACCATCAAATATTCCACCTTTCAATTTTTCCATACTAAGCTTCGGAAATTTTCTGCAAATGTAATTAAAACAATTTCCGTCTTTGTTCAACGCTTTTACAAATTGCTTAATCATACCTAACTTAATATGTAATGGTGGAAGTATGATTTTGTCTCTGCTCACCAGCGGCTCCCTTATTACGTTGGCTTTACCGACAGTTAAAGAATTTCTTACAGGCCAAACATCTTGTTCCCAATGAAGTTGCTTTGCTCTACTATCCCACATACAAATAAAGCAAGGGTATTTTGTATATCCACTTTGTTGGCCAAGTAAAAAATTAACCATTTTTAAATCAACACAGATCGGCCATTGATGCTCAGAGTATTTAATTTTCTCTAAAACTAATTTTACATTTTCATATTCTTCTTTGAATTTCGTTGAATGGGCAATTGGAATTGATGCAAATTTATTTCCATTGTGCAATAAGACGCATTTTAAACTTCTTTTGCAACTATCAATAAAAAGGCGCCATTAAGTAGATTTGTACTCTTTTAAACCCATGTCTATAAGCAGCTTCGCGATATCATTACAATACACTTATCCTTCATTTTCACTAAAAAATTGTAATAAGTCTTTTTCTCGAGTTCTGTATGTTGTAATTGTTACTGTTGGTGCCAATGAATTTTTTTCTTTCAATCTTGAGGCTAACAGTTCTGATCCTTGTTATGATAAATTGAGATCACGTATTAAATCACTGAGTTTATTTTGAGAAAATAACTTTGGCGTAGATGTTTCACCTTCCTATTCAATTCCACTAGTAGATGGTCCCGATTTCTGTGAATTTGGTAACATCCTTGTTTCTGAGGGCATGCGAATTACTTTTGAAATGTATATGGGCCGAGGGAGATTTTCACTGTGTAGAACCGGACATTTCGTAGACTGTAAGTCTGGGTATCTCCACGTTTGATTTCGATTAAAACCTTTAACATCTACTACGCAAGAGTAACAATCATCTAAATGATTCGTAGGCTCCATCTAGATCATAGGAATACCAAAGTCTAATCCAGAACGTTCACCTTTTTTCCACAACCGTAAAGACTCAACACAGGTCTTACAAACTTTATTAGGAACCCATGGTTTACCTAATTTGTCTATTTTGAAACCAAAATATTCAACATAAGTCTCCTTGACAAAGTCTGTGATATTTCTTTTTTGTTTTTTGGTATATAAACACCGCAAATATAACAAAATAAATCACTACAATATTTACACTTTCTTCGTGACGAACTCATATTTTAGACTAGAAGACAAATAAATAAGAATGGACATTTAGTAATTGAAACAAAATATATATTAATCCATGACACTTTATCCAGATTTACGTGTATATGTACTTCAATATTGTCAAATAACTGAGATCTCAGCTGTTCTGTGGAGCAAGGGGTCTGAGAGTGGAGATCAGGTTATGTTTGTATGCGCGAAAAAGTTGCGCAGAAGCCTAATCATGACTGGAAAATTAAATTTTATTCTAACAAGCTTATAATTGTTCAAAATATAAGAAATGCAAAAATCATGAAAATACGAGCACATTGAGAACTTTCATGAATTTATTCGTAATCTGGGCACTTGAAAACATAAAAATTTGCGATGATATCCAGGGCAACAATAAAAAAAATTTTTTGTAGAGCTGTGCTATCAGTCTGTGGTCTTTTAATTTTGACCGGTCCGGAAAAATCTTTCCTTTCGCCTCTTCGTCTTTATTTTGCCTTTTTTCTACTGTTTTCTTTTTATTGTCTCATTTTCCGAAGTTTTACTCTCACCTACTTATGGTCTTGGGTCACCAGCCTCTCTTTGAGGTTTCGGATCGAGTGAAGATAACTCTGTTATCCTCCTTCTTTTATTTTGTTTTTCTTCGTCCTCCTGTCCTCTCTTCCACTGTAGCAGTGAAATGTGCTTGTCAGTTTTTCTTAGTTTTGTTTCAACAATTTTTCTTATTTGTTCGTTTTTGTGATTTTCTATTTTTTTGAGAAGTTTTCTGTCTTCTTGATTATCGTTTCTTCTATCGTGTGAATATTGATTTCTCGTCTTATTTGTTCATTTGATATGTACCAGGGGCTCCCAATTGCTGTCCTGACTATCTTATTCATTGTCTCTTATAATTTTCTTTTCCTGTAGGATTTTGTTGTCGTGAACCATATTTCTCCAGCGTATGTTATACTTGGTATTATTATTGTTTTTATTATTTTCATTTTGTTCTCTAGTGACATTTTGCTGCTCCTGTTTAGGAGGGGATATAAATATCCTTGCAGCTGCTTAGCTTTCTTTGCGTTTTCTTCCATTTGGCTGTGGAATTTCAAGTTTTTGTCTATTAATACTCCTAGGTATTTTGCTTTGTTTTTCCATTCCACTTTCTGGTTGGCTATCTTTATTTTTTCCGGTTTTTCTGTGTCTTTACTCCTGTTTTTATAATCAAAGTAAACTGCAACTGACTTGTTGGCGTTGATTTCGATTCTGCATTTTTCAAAGTATTCAACTAGTTTATTGGTGTCTTCTTGTAGTCTTTTTGTTATACATTTCTTGTTTCTATGGGATGTGTAGATTGCTGCCTATCAGTGTTCCAAGCGGTACCCTTCATACTGTTTCGCCTGCGCTGTCAATCTGCGTCATAGCATCGTGTCACTTAGTGATGGGAACACTGTGTGTTTCGCGATTTTTACAATAGATAAAAATATCGAACAGAGAATTTGTCTCAAACTTCATTTTGCAAAAGGAATTTTATGTGCCGAATCGCTGATAATGTTACAGGAGGCTTACGTTGACTCGACTTTATATCAAAAACACGTGCATATGAGTTCATTCCACATAGGCCGAGATATGGTGGAAGATCTTCAACTAAAGTACACATTGATAAAGTGAAGGAAAAGGTAATTGAAAATCGTCATTTAAGTTTGAGAAAGATAGGCAATTAACTTTCAGTGTCTCACGAATCAATTCGTACAATTTCAAACGATTGCTTGGGCATGAAACGCGTTGCCCTTCGAAGTTCCAAAAGACCTGAATATTCTTCGAAAATTGAACTGCGTAAAGGTTTCGATAAAAAAGAAACATAGTTCAATGGCTTATTTTATTCGTTTTGAAACACCGAAGTTGTAGTCGATGTCCGGTATAACCAGAAGTGTTAGCGCTCTGAAAACAATTACAAATTGTAGATCAGTATCAATTTACTATAATCGTAAGATTTGAAATAGATGCATAAACATGTGCCCCAGATAATTCAATGGATCCTTTAGCGCGGACACCCTGTATATTAAAAAGGAACAAAGTCAGGGACCGATTAAGCACTGAATGCACAGTCGATATACGAAATCAATAAAACGTTTATTCCATCAATGCCGTCATTTAATAATCACACCTCATACAAACTAACATCAATACAACAGCCTCTAACAACCTAGTGAATCATAAAAATTCTAATCTTATCAAAAGATTCGCGAAGATATTGAAATACATCGGGGTGAACGTTCTTCAACTAGAAACGTCCACGATATACTCGAGGCGTGTTTGTCAGCAGAAACAGGTACAGCAAGATTTCATTTTCATTTCGGTATCACTGAAATAACATAATTTACGATTTTTGGCTTTGTTTCAACTTGTCCTATTTCTTTAAGATCCGAAACAGTTCGGAGATCATTGAACGCAAAACGTTCGCTTTCGGTTTTCATCTTTTTGTTTTCGGATGTCGAGAAAAGCGTTAAATTAAAGTCTCGTCCTGAATTTGTGCTTCAGAAATTAACGTAGTTGTCAACAGAATTATGCTTTATTAAAACAATTGTTGTGTACATTAATTGTGAGAATTGTATGTCGTGCGAGGTACAGGGTGAGTTTCGAAAGTTATATAATTAAATATGCCGCCAAATATCCGGCGGGATCGGACCATTTGGAGTAGGTGGGGGGAGACAAACTAGCATATGAAGCAAAGAAAACCTTTCTTTTTGAAATCTTGCCACCTATCATGTATGTGCGTAATTATGACATAAATAATTGTCACCCGAACTTATAACTGGTACCCTTTTTTAGTTTGCTATTTCAACATCGATGTGAAGTGCAGTCAACTTAGATGTTGGTTTTGATATGCTTTGGAGATTAATTTTGTTGGGTTTTCAGCGTTAATTCTTATTTAATATTGTAGAACAGGGGTGCTCAAACTTGAACTGCTGGCGATCTACCTCAATGTTTTTAGACTACTGACGATCGACTTCGAGAGGCTGCAAGTATGTATGATGCAGGGTCAGTCGTGATGATACTTGGCTGTGCTCAAATGCTAGCAGAACTGGGTATAACTATTGGGTGGATCACGATCTGTTCCGATAGTCAGGCTGCTATGGAAACCTGGGCGTACACAGGTCGTTTGGAAGTGCGTTGGGGTACAGAAACAACTGGGTGTAAACAATCATATCCATCTCCTCTGAGATCCAGATCAAACTGGCATTAGAGGAAATGAATACTCTAATAGGACCAGAGCCTGTGGTCGGGATTTCAACCTGTGTTGCTAAGGCAAGGCTGGGGACAGGCAAGCGGAACCACATAGGGACATCTGGTTGAATGCTTGAGGTTGTCGCCAGTCCAGAGCAATACTGGGTACATCATGTAGTCGAACCTAGATAAGGTAGTCACTTGAACTAATGCGCGGCTATTACCACAGATGGTGACGGTGCATGGCGAGTTCAGTTGTCACTTGTGCAAGATAGGACTGGGGAATAATCCTTAGTGAAGTTGCTGTGGAAAAATAAATAAACACTCATTCATTCGATTCACATATCCGACATGGATTCCGCCTTCTCTCACATCGAAATTCGGCATTATGTCATTATTCATTTTTCACTCTTTTTATTCCAATAAAATTATATCGAGATCCAATCTTTTTTGCTGCAGTTTATTTGAATATCAGGTGATTATAACGTGGGTGATTTTTTTCATTTTGAACCAGAAATAATTGCTACATTGCATATAGAATAGAAAGTGCGACCTGAACGCCTGTCTAGCGTCGAGATCGTTCTCGGATATTTTATTATCTCCATCACACTGGTATGTAAAGTGCGGTTTTGTACGACAAAAAACAATTTCGCGAATGTTTGAAGTGTATGAGATACCTGTAATTATTGTTGCGTGATCAAGTCAGGTGTGTAAAACGGTCAGAGGGGTGGGGAGCCAGTCTTATCGATGCAAGAAAGAAATTACGAAAGTACCAGGCATGTATTGCGCGTCACTATTGAGGAAAATTATTAAGTATTATGCAATCTGTTGGAATTCATCTGTGTTGATATTTACACACAACCAAATTATATGGAATCACTCGGTATTTCACATTATTGATTGTTTTCAACCATGGATCTTTGACTACTTGTGAAGAATGTAGTTTTTTGTTGTAAAAAAACTGGATAGTATGATAAGAAATATTGAGTTATCACCATATGTTCAGCCGGCTCGGTGGCGTATGGGATATGATGCTCGTCTCCTACGCAGAGTTACCTGGGTTCAATCCCCACAAAGTCGGTGCGATTTTTCGGGTTCTGGGAATCGCTTGAAAGTCCATCTTTCGGAGATGTAAAGCTGTCGGTCCTGCCTAACAGAGATGTGTTGGACATTAAAGATCCCTTGCCTCGACACGAGAGGGGTTCGGCAAAATTTCCGGGTTAGTGAGGTGAGAGAATTCCCCGGCGTGTCATTAGCCGAAAGGCAGATATAGAGTAAGTTAAAGGAAAAACAAACCATAATCATAATTGAAAATGCGTTATCCGATATGCAGAGGGGTCGAATAATTGCTCTCGTTGAAGAAGGGGCGACACAGGGGGATATATCGGCCACAATGGGAGTATCACAGGGGGTGATTTCAAAACGCCCGATACGTGGAGCTACAATCTCTGCAAAATAGGCCTAGAAGAAGTCGTAGGAAGATCACTTCTAAAGAACGAGACCGCTTTTTGTGTCAAATTGCAAGAACAGACTCTAGTGCGTCGCACCCCATACTCCAAAAGCAATTTCTGGAAGCAACAGGCATCAGTGTATCAGTCCAAACGATACGTCAAAGACTTCGTTCAAGGGGTTTATACAGCAGAAGGTCCTTGTTGCAGAGCTAACCAGACAACAAAGAATTAACAGACTTAATTGGTGTATCGAACACCAAAATTGGAATATTGAGAATTGGCGATGTTCTTTTTCGGATGAGACCAGAATTGGTGTTCGCTCAGATAGATGACCGCCGGATTCGGGTTTTAAGGGGTCGTGGAAGACAAGCTAGATTCCGAGCAGCAAGACAAATTCCGAAATATCAAGGAGGCAGTGTGATGTTTCGGGGTGGCATTATGCTGGTAGGCAAAACAGATTTGATTTCGTTTCCTGCGAGTATAACGGCTAGAAATTACGGAAACCTAGTGCTGGAACCCATAGCGAGACTCTGGCGAGGTGCCCACGGTGAGAATTTCACTTTTATGCAATATAATGCACCTCCGCATACCAGCATTCTCGCGCAACATTATCTTGAAACAGGGAATCCCTATTTAGGTCTAGCCAGCTTGCTCTCCAAACCTAAATCCTATTGAACATATATGGGATAATCTCAAAAAGAAAATAAACCTTAATTTATTTTTTTTTTCAATTGAAATATTTCAAAAATGATCAATTCTAACAATCCTTCGAAATTTCCAAAATCCCTGAGGTAATATTCAAAATATCGGGTGATTTCATATAAATTTGGTTGTGTGTATAAGGGTTCTCAGCAATTTCTCTAGGTTTCAACTTCTGAAGCAGTCGTTCTTGTTTTTTCAAAGCACGAGTATTTAACGATCTGTGAAGCATCAGTGGTTTAATGACACAGTCTTAATATGAATTAGAAGATAGCAGCAGTTCAACTTTATCCTTGCTGCCTTAAATCCAGGGCAGACTTCTCGCTTATGGAAATGAATGTTTTTTTTTGGCATTCTCTCCAAAAACAGTGCAATTTCGTCTGCATTAAATACTTGCTTAGGTTTGTATGCATCTATCAGCTACTATGCTTCCAAATTCTTTTTGATATATTTCTGTTGCAGCAGCGTCTGCTTATGCAGCTTCTGTAACGAAATACCAGAATTGGTAGTCGTGGAAGACAAGCTAGACTCTGAGTAGCAAGACAAATTCCGAAATACCAAGGGGACAGTGTGATGTTTTGGGGTGACATCATGCTGGGAGGCAAAACAGATTGGATTTCGTTTCCTGCGGGTGCAACGGCTGGAAATTACGTGGATCAAGTGCTGGAGCCTATAGTGAGACTCTGGCGAGGTGCCCACGGTGAAAATATCAGTTTGCTCCTCCGCATACCGGCAACCTCGCGCGACATTATCTTGAAACAGAGGGAATCGCTATTTTGGACAGGCCAGCTTGCTCTCCAGACACAAATCCTATTGAACATTTATAGAATAAACTCAAAAGGAATACTAGATCGCGCCAGGATAATCCAAGAACCCCACACCAGCTTATCCAAGCTGCCACAGAAGAGTGGCAGAATATCACCCCAGAGGAGGTCGAAAACCTAGTCCAAAGCATGCCTAGACGGATTCAGCCTTGTATCAGGGCAAGAGGAGGTAATACAAGCTACTAAGGTCGAGAAAAAAACGCCTACTCCGTGAGAAAACAATTTCCTATTTTCTTACTACTTGGGGAAAGAGTCTCTTATTCTCTTTTATTTGTTTCTTACTTAAAATAAACCTTGATTTATTTCTTTTTCAATTGAAACTCAAAAAGGATCAATTTTAACAATTCTTCGAAATTTCCAAAATTCCTGAGATAATATTCAAAAGGTCGAGTGATTCCATATAAATTTCGTTGTGTGTATATGGAATCAATCTGACTTATTATACAGAATGTCTACTATAAAAGATGCCAAACTACAGGAGGTGATTGTACAAGTTATTTGCAACAAAAAATGGCATATGACATTTTTTCGAAAAGTTGATAATTATCGAATTATTTAACACTTCTTTATGTTACGAAAAATTTACGTAACTTCTCTCTATAAAAACAAGAATATCTCTGTTATTCTTACAGCTACAGCAAACCTGATCATACCATCGGAAAGAGCATTAAATTTCTATAACATGGGAAAGTACTAATGATAAAAATACCGGCTGTTGTGAAAGGTCAGGGCTTCTGGGTGGCCATCTCACCGGCCCGAATCGACCTATCCATTTCTCTCCAAATCTTTGTCATCCCGTTCTACACCATTCTAGAATAATGAGCCGAGCAGTCGTCCATTTGAAACCAAACGTGCTGCCTAGTAGCTAAAGCCATTTCTTCCAGAACGTGCATTATTTTGTTATTTAATAAATTTAAAAATTCGTTTGAATGGAGACGATCGGGAAGTATAACTGGCCCGACAAGCTGACCCCTCCTTAACCTCAACCACACATTCACTCTAATCTCGTGCTGAGAGTGTGACACAATAGTGCCATGAGGATTTTCTGTATCCCATATATGGGATTTCTCAAATTTATCATACCAGCTGGTAAAAAATGCCTCATCCGTCCATAGAATTTTATCTGATTCCGAATCCTATAATTTATTCATGTACCACCTACAAAATCGCAACCACACCTCACTATCCACTAGCAATAGGTCTTGAACCTTACTCAAATGGTCAGGATGTGAATTATTTCGCTTGAGAACTCTAAGAACCCTGGAATGATGAAGTCTCAATGTAGCACCAATTCTCAGAGTACTTTTTGTAGGGTCCTCGCGAATAGCCTGTAATATTGCAGGTGCCTTCACCAGATTGCCAAAACACTTCAACAAATGTCTTTTTGCAAGGTTGCTGTCTGTTTGGAACCGCTGCCAGGGAATTTCCATTCGCGAAGCCATAAGCAAATAACATATCTCGATATTCAATGTTTGAGAAACTAGGCATGTTTTCTTTTTTTCGAAAAAGAAAATGGAACCGTGAAAGAGGAAAATATAAACTGCAATACATGAATTCATTGAATGACAGTTCATGTCAAATTCGAAATATTTTCATTTGTTTCAAAATCAAGTAACACAAGCCTTCTGTGATTTATTCTTCAACGATTCTTTTTCTAATTTCTTCATCTAATCCGAGAAAAATTAATTATTCCTAGTTTCTTAAACATTCAAAATCCAGATATGTTATCTATTTATCGCTTATTATTATTGAAAAGTCATTTGTGGAATTGTTTAGACGGTCCGGTGAAACCAGCTTATTTGTGATCGAAGAATTAGAGAATTTAATGTTCTTACTCTTATCTTACACATGATATTGCTGAAAAAAAATAGTAAGCTCGAAAGTTGATATATGTATTGCTCCTCAAAATCCTAGAGAATACATTTTATTCAGCAATGTAGAGTGCAGCACCAAGTCGAAAGCTTTAGTGCTTTAGTAGAAAGCATTCAAGGAGGAAATTGACGAAACTCATAATGGCTGATTGAGTCGACTTACCCCTTTCGAAAGCCATGTTGACAGGTTGTTAAGATATTATGATCATTGAGGAAAGTTACAATTTTTTCAAATATTACCCTTTCAAATACGTTAGACAAAGCAGGGAGCAGTGAGATTGGTCTGTAGTTCCCAGTTAAGGTTAGAGCATAACTACGCGAGAAACTTTCAAGATATTGGGGGAAACGCCATTCTTCACAGTCCTGTTGATTAGTTTAGTGAGCATTGGTATCATGAATATAAATGCTTTTCAAGGCTGTTAATGATGACTCCAAAACTGGTTGAAAGAACATAGTTGATTGGATATACTTCGGTCGGGGCAGGTCCTTTTTCAAATCATCTCCGATATCAACCTTGTCGAGAGTCAAGCCAATCAAATATTCACTGAAGTGATTCGACACTACAGCTGGGTCACTAATCAATTCGTCCTCTATCTGAATATCGCGCGAAGTAACTCTGGATTTCGAGTTTGAGTTCACATTATCATTAATAATCGACCACGCTACCTTTGACGTTATTAGCACCAAGATACCTACTGATATTGTGAAGTTTTTTTGTCAGCTTGGAGGGTTGACTTGTAAATTTTTTTTATATTTTTCGTGAAAAGCTATATTGTTAGGATGAGAAGCACTACTCTTGAGGTGATACAATTTCTTCAACATTTTAGACGATATTGTGATACCCCCGGTGACCCATGGCTTACATTTTTGCTTTTTAGTCGATTTCAGTTGAGATGGAAAACACAGATTAATATAATACGATAAAGTAATTAAAAAACCTCAAAAGCTCTCTCAATTGAACTAGCAGTGTAATTGCTCGTGAGCTGTTGAACTCGGTCTGCTTTTGTACCATGATGCACCCCTGCTCCACACATCGTTGATTGTGGGCGAATTTTTAGCCACAAAACCAACTAATAATGCCGTAGACACGGTATTCCCCCGACCTGACCCCCTTTGACCTTTTTCCGTATCCAAAACTTGAGAGGCCAATGAAGAATGAAGCCATTATTGCAGCGAAAAAGACACATCGAAGGAGCTAAAGAAGATCAAAGTAATTCTATGAAATGCTTTGAGGACTGAAAAAATGTTGTTGAAAATCTATTATCTCGTCATAAAACAGATTTTCATTTCCGGATAAGAACATTATAACACAAATATTGTTAACAGAAATTCATCAAAAGTCAATCCCTAACTTTCTAGAAGCAGTTTATCTGACCTGTGAGATAAATGCCATTCAGGTATTGAATGGACATTTTTGTTCGGTTACTTGCCGAACACATTGTTGTAAGTAGGTTCCCACCATTGAGTATTACGGTACTGCAATAATAGTTGAGTTGACATTTTAGGAATTACCTTAGTCTCCACCCACGTAACGGAATTAGGAAAACCTCTGATTTGCAATATTTTTATTATAAATTACATAGTCTTCAAGTTTTATAAAAATTAGCAAAATTGGTAACTCAGGATATATAAAACCAAATCAAGACACTATTCATTATTCAAAGAAACGTGATAATTCAAGATTTTAACACACAATATTTACACTTCCTCTTATTCAATTCGCAACATATGATCTTTATTTCACACAGTGAACTAATCTATTAAAGAAATCTAGCCAACTATATATTTCCATAGACAACTTCACAAACATTAAGTCGACAACTATAGGAAATTTATACTGAAAGTATAGAAAGAAAGAAATTGTCAAAAATGTTCTTCATTTATAAAATCCCATGGAACGAAGCGAATATAGAGCTAATATTTTCTATGAGATTAAGATAATATTTCTGTAATCACTGAATTGAAGTATCTTTACATAGAGTTTAGCCAGCATACTTTCTGTGATCACTCACAATTCATGAAAAACATTCAGGATATTCGATGATCTTGAATTCGAATATCATCTATGCCAGTACTAGAGCAAAGATTCTGTGTTACGATCACAATCATCTATGAATTTACAATTTGAGGTTATCAACAACGATAAATGCAAGAGTGAGATTGTAAAGGTTTATATTCCAAGTTTTCAGAAATGGAAGGAGTTCCAGAAGTGGAATACAACACTTGCATGAAGCTACTAGAGGAATACAAACAATGTTCTGTCGAATATCCGGTACTAAGATATATCGGTTTCTGTAATAAAGAACATTCTGCACTGATGAAATGTACGCAGCATTTATACGAATTGGAATCCGCAGTTCGAAAAGAGAAAAACAAGAAGCTCCAAGACAGATTGCTTGCGAATAGAAAGAACCGGGAAGACCATGAGAAGAAAGACTTAGCTTAGTATTAACCATGTATAAAATGTTATTAAGTATAGAAAATAAGTTCTGAAAAAATGAAAAAGAATGTGTAATTTCTTGAATACCCATCGTGAAACATTTAATATTCGCAAGGTTCAATACATGAAACCTATTTTACCTGGAACAGATTCCTGTTTTTTATTCGTGTCATCAACGATATTAACGTAGGCGTATTTGATGACGGTGTAAAACCTCAATGAAACAAATTAGAGTAGGTAGTCATGATTATTCAGAGTCTTCACGAGAATTATTAACGTGCAGATGTCATAGGACGAGTGAATGTTCAAGGTTGTATGAAAATGATTGGTATTCCATGAAAATTGCACCGTGAAGAAATTATCTTCGGTTCTTTAATAACTACTTGTTATTTCGAAGAACTAGAGGGTTTCGAGTAGGATATAAGAAAAAGATATTTATTTCTTTCCGTTCAATGAATAAGAATCATGAATGTGAAACAACAATGTCCAGAGATGAATACTTTGATGTACAACTAAGGAACAGAACAATACCGTTCATTTCAAACGTCTTTGAAATGTGAACAAAGCTGCACTTTGTAAACACAATTGTGGCGCCATCTCGTAGAAATTTACCTCACTCTCATAGTAAAAGGGTTTTAACTTGGTGTCTCTGATTTAAAATGCGCGCGCAAATGGGTTTGAGGCAGTGCTCTTATTTTTAGGTTGGTGGAACTGTCTTTGATATCTGTGACAAGGTTCACATCTGAATATTCATTACTGTTTTGAGATACGCTTCGTTTTGTAAGCTGTGTGTAAGAAGTGAATTTTTCGATTTTTATGTCTACATTTGTTGGGCAAAGAATTTGCATTAAATTTCGTCTGCGGAACGAATTTTCTCCTGCTGATTCATTGATGATCGTGCTAAAAGCTTTTGGTGATGGAGGCTTGATCGAAAAAAAATATTTACAAGTGGTATGACGAGTTGCAAAAAGGTGGAAAACGTGTAGAAGTCGAAAAGCGTCGGTCGTCGACCGATGAAGCTCACGTCCAAAATTTCAAAGATTTGGTGTTATAAATTGCCGATTATTGATTAGAGATCTTGCTGATCATGTTCTCACTTCAAAAGGATCTGCCAATACCATTTTGAAGGATGTTATGGGCCTCAGACGCGTCAAATCTCGATTGGTACCGAAAACACTGAATTTTTTGGAAAATATGAGACGTGTATTTATGCTTACGACCCAGAAACAACCGATCAATCAATTGAATATGGTGAATATCCCAGAATTGCGACGACGAAGAATGAACAGTAGAAATGTTTGCTTCCAACAGGATGGTGCCTCGGCACATACAGCCAGAGCTCGATGGGAGTTGTGCGTGGCATTAATCTGCCGTGGCCCCCTCGTTTCCCGGATCACACTACTTGTGAATATTTTTTGTGGTGAAGCCTAAAGGCTAAGGTCTACGTCGATAAACCTCGAAATCTGCAAGACTTGAAGGAAGCCATCACAAGAGAAGTTAGGGCAATCGACAACGATTTGTTAGAGCGGGTCATGCAGAGCTTTGAGAATCGACTATAGTTGCATTGCAGAACACGAACGTCATCTGTCTGATTCCATTTTCAGAACATGATTATTTTCACTTTTTCCACACTAAATGGTAACATTTAAGCTTTCATTTTACGTAATTATTCTTCATAAGGTCTTCAATTTCACGAACGTTGCCGTGCTTTGGGTCAGATCTGACCCAAGTAGTAAAATTATACTGAAAAATTACCAATAAAAAAGTGTTTGACATATTCACGATCACGATCTGCCTATTTCAATCCACTGCTGGATGTAGGCTTTTCCCATATTGAACCATTTCTTTCTGCTAATAGCTTCTCTCATCCAAAGAAGACCCGCTGATTTTTTAATATCGTCTCTCCACCTTGTGTTTGGCCTGCCGATACTCCTATGCCTCACTCTTGGCCTCCATTCCATGAGCCTCTTGGTCCACCGATTGTCATTTCTTCGAGCTACGTGACCTGCCCATGACCACTTTAGTTGAGCTGCCCTCTCCATGACATCTGTCAGCTTGGTTTGTTCTCTTATCCAAGTATTTCTTATGCGATCTGATAGTTTAATATTTAATATTATTCTCTCGTGGGCTCTTTGGGTTTTCGTCAATTTTTGGGCCAACTTCTTAGTAAGACACCATGTTTCGGCTCCATATGTAAGCACAGGAAGAATGCATTGGTTGTAGAGGTTTTTCTTGAGGTTGTGGGGTATGTCTGATGTCAGGACATGTTTTAATTTGCCAAATGCCGCCCACGAAAGGGGCACTCTTCGTGTAATCTCGTCAGTCATGTTGTCTTTTTCAGTAGTTAGTTTTTGTCCCAGGTATATGTAGTTTTCCACATTCTCTAGTTGTTGACCTTCTACGTGGATTACGGGGTTATTGTTTGCGTTAGTCATTATCTTCGTCTTGCTGATGTTCATTTCTAGGCCAACATTTTTTGAATGGTTGTTCAAGTCTAGGATCATATCTTGTAATTCTTGGACGTTACTACTTATTAGTACAATATCGTCGGCAAAGCGTAGATGATGTAGAAGTTCGCCATCAATGTTGATTCTTTTCTTATGCCAATCCATTTCTCTAAAGATTTCGTTCAAAGCTGCAATAAATAGCCCCGGTGACACTGTATCTCCTTGTCGAACACCTCGTTTTATTGGATTGTCGTTGGTTTTATTCCATAACTGGACATGCATTATGGCGGAAGAATAGATGTTTTTTATCAAGTTCGTGTATCTGCTGTCCACTCTACATGCATTAAGAGAATTAAGGACTGCCCAATTTTCTATACTGTCAAAGGCCTTTTGGTAGTCTATAAAGGCTATATAAAGATCTAAATTATACTCATTGCACTTTTCTATTAGGTGTTTAATTGCATGAATATGATCCAGCGTACTGAACTCAGATCTAAATCCAGCTTGTTCACGGGGTTGCTGGAAATCTACTTTTCCCGTTAATCTTTTGGTAATTATTTTGGTGAATAATTTATATAGCTGGGATAAAAGGCTTATTGGTCTATAATTACCAAGGTTTCTTATGTCGCCTTTTTTGTGGAGAAGAATTACTTCAGCCTCAAGCCATGCTTGGGGGACTTGACTTTGATCCAGCATTTGTTGAACAATATTACCAGTTCTTGTTTTAGGCGAGGACTTCCATATTTGAGCATTTCTGGAATTATGCCATCTGGTCCAGCCGCCTTGGAATTTTTAAGATTATTCAGGGCTGAGTTTAATTCATCCACAGTAATTTCGGGAATATCCTCAGAACCGACATTACATATTTTTCTCTTTCCATCTTCCTTTTGCTGTGCGTTTGGTTGTAACTTGGAATCAAATAATTCTTTATAAAAGCTTTCTATTAATTTGAGCATTTGATCTCTATTTGTAATGACCTTCCCAGCTTTGTGTTTAAGTGATGTCATTTCTCTTCTTCCTATACTAACATGTCTATTAAAAATTTTTGGGCCTTTGTTATTCTCAATAGTTTCTTTTATGATCTTGGTATTAAATTTCCTAGCTTCTTCAGACGAATAATCATTCGTCTGAAGAAGCTACGGTGTAGTGAAACGCGTTACGAATCGCAATTAAGTAAAATTCCTTAAAACACAGTACTTGTTTTTTATTATTGCAAATACATTGATTAATAAAAAAGATTTGTATCAAAACTAATACTGGCTCCTTCCATTTTCAAAAAGTTCGGTTACTTTTGGGATGGACGGTGTAGCTTGAAGAAACAGGGTACGTCTTGAACCGACAACGATCGTGCCTACCATTCTTAGATTTGTTAAACAGTAAGCGGTTAATTGTGCCTGAAGGTGTATTAAACGATGGGGTACAGTCCTTTTCAACACCCAATTTTTCAATATAATAAAACGTTCTTTATTTGACTACGAATTCACTTTACAATATCATCTTGCGTACAAGAACTAATAATTATACGATTACATCAGCAGTTACAAGGTTCGCGGCATCCCAAGTTCTATTGTCGATGCTTTCCCATGAAAACAGGAAGTTGTTTAGTTTTTGTTTTTGACGGAGACTCATTTAAACGCGGTCCAATCTAATTCAATTGACTGGATGCCTGCGTATTTATTAATAGAATGTCCCAAAGGCATTAAGTAGTAAGTGTTATCGCTGACCATAAAAATAAACACGATGCATGTGCGTGTCATGTTATGTAAAATAACGATATGGAAGATGTTCTCGGTCTGGAAGATGTCACAGTCGAAGATATCTAAGACATATTGTGCTGTTGGGGATACAAAACTTTCATATATCTAAAAAATTAGTTAAATATTCATATAATTCGGTTATAACGACATCGCGAGGTCGTTGTAGCCGATAGTGCTAAAAATTGGTATTTGGAGCTAATTTTCGATCGCCACAACTACTTTGTGGATGAATCTTAGAATTAGGGATGCAACCTGACCGGACCGAATCGATCGAGTTCGGCGATCCGGCCGGATTTCGAAAGTCGATTCGGCCTTTTCAATGAAATTGAGTCTTTTTGTGAGAAAACTAATTTATTCCAACAGTTAATAATGAAAAATTTAACAAAGATCAACATAAAAAATTAAATAAATCAAAAATATAATAAACACCTCAAAAAGTCTAGGGAACACTTACCAATATCTTCAAAATATGAATTTGATGATTCGAATTAATAGAAATCTTTCGTTTTTTGTTGGGACGTATTGTATATAATGTATTCTCAAGAAAACAAAATAATATTTGACTTCTCCAAAGCACCTATTATAAAAAAAAATTTGAAATTTGAAAATGACGAAATTTGGTAAAACAAAAAAAAATCCTGAATTAATATTTTCGAAACGATATGGAAGCACTTATATTTTTCAGCACCCAGAAGGTCCACCTCTGTTATTAATGACACTTTGGCATCGTCGCGGCATGCTCAATATCAAATTGTCTATTACATTTTGGCCTAAGTCATTCCAAGCCCCCTGAACTGCTAATCGAAGCTCCTGTTCATGATGGAAGACGTTTTGACGCAGGAGATTTCTTTTTAGGGTGTCCCACACATGCTCGATGGGATTCAGATCTGGGGAGCAGGATGGCCACGGTAGAAGATCGATATCATTCTTTTCAAGAACGTTCAAGACAACTCTTGCACGATGAGGAGGGGCATTATCTTGTTGGAAGAGTGGATTTTGACCCATTGTTTGGAGATACGGTACCACTACAGGTAAAACTGTCTCATTTGCGTAAGAATTTCCCGTGAGGTTGTTCTGTATGAAAACGAGGTCTGTTCTTCCACTAAGGCGTATACCTCCCCAAAACATCACTGATCCGCCTCCCTGTCTAACAACTTCTCGAGCATGCTGGAGACGGTTTTGCTTTCCAGGTTCCCTCCACATTCGAATTCTTCCCGAATCGGGATAATAACTAAATCTAGATTCATCACTGAAGAGAACTGTGGCCCACCTCTCTTGATCCCAGTTTACCTGTTCTTGGCACCAAGCTAAACGAGCAGCGCGATTTCTATGGGTCAGTTGTGGAACTCTTAAAGGACGTCTGGAGTGGAGTTTACCTTCGTGCAGTCGATTTCTCACAGTTTGGTCGGAAGTTTGTACATCATTAACTCGTGATGGCTCTTGAGCTAATTGAGATGTTGTGATAGTACGATCTCTTCTGGCTTGTAAATCCAAGAATCAGTCTTGGGCGACTGTAGTAATCCTGAAACGACCTGTATGGTCGTTCTTCTACGCTACCTGTTTCATTGAATCGCGACCATAAACGGTTTATGACACTTGGGCTATTTCCCAGAACCCTGGATACTTCTCTAGTCAAATGTCGTCTTTCCATGGTCGAATCACAAAACTTGAATCTTTTATTTGTGCTTACAACAGAAACAAAGTGCCAACTAACTGATTTCAAACACTAAATACATGAAATGATTATAAAGCAGCGTCGCATCTGCTGCATTTTTAGTTTTTTATAAAAAAAACTGAAATCTGTTGCGGCACTCTACATAATTTGGTGAGAAATTGATGCAGATGATCCTTTCTTAAAAAAATCATCCATATTGATCGTTCTGGATATGATATATCGATATTCAGAAGTGTTCCCTAGACTTTTTTGAGGTGTTTATAAAAAATAAAAATTTAACAGTCATTCTCTCTTGAATAAACTAAAAATAATTTCCCGAAATACAATTTGTTCGCCGTTCTGCGGCAAAAGTCTTGATCGATTAGGATCGTATATGTTACCGAACTCTGAAAAGATCCTCTCTGAATAAACACTTGATGGAGGGCTACTAAAGTATTTTTATCCTAGTCGTGAAAAGGTAGGAAAAACAACTTTGTGATTACTCCACCATGTAAGAGTGTTTTGCTTCTCGTCTAGTAGGGCAATTTTGACATAGGTTTCAATTTCTTGCGATACACTTGTTAAAAGCGCGGAATCTTCATTCATGCCTGTGTTATCACACCCAGACGCAGATTTGATATCTTCTAAGCATTTCCATGGATTAGGTGATGGTTTCCTGGAAATGACATCTTCAACTAATGGTGCTTCTTCGTCAGATTCTAAATTGATTTCATCTCCTATTACTATAGGTGTTTCATCGTTGGATTCTGTTCTATCCACAGAATTTTTTTGATTAATTCTCTGGCAATCTCTCAGTACATCTGTTTTTATTTCGTTTCTTCCTTCCTCATCGAAAACTGCAAATTTATACTTTGGGTCCAAGTTGCAAGAGCGAAACATTTGTTTCCATTGTTGTGCCGAATCTTTTCAATATTCCTTGTTCTAATTGCTCTGTTAGAGAGCCAGCACCAGGTGCATTTGTTTTTCGAAGGTATTTTTTCAGAGCTTCCACTGTTGGGATCACCTCTGATATTAAAGTCTCATCTCTACTCATGGAGGTAGTGATTTGCTGGAATGGCTTCAGCAAATCGAGGGTGGATTTTAGAAGTTTCCATTGATTGGATGTAGGTAGTAATATTGTACCCTCATTCTCAGATGCAAACACCGTTAGAGATCGTTTTAATGTAAGAAGACGTTCAATCATATAGAACGTTGAGTTCCATCTGGTGGACACATCCTGTACTACTTTCAAAATCTCCTCATTGCATTCTTCTTAGATATTCTTCAATTTTTGGCAACTCAATGAAGAATGATTAAAGTATGTAGCTATTCTTTTAGCACAAGAAATTGAGTCTGTAATAGCCTTTTGACTTTTGAGTGCACAGTAACAACTAATTGGAGTTTGTGTATAACACAATTTTCACAACCAATTTTTGCTTCCGAAATTCCTTTCACCATGTTAACTCCACCGTCCCTTAAAACTAAGTGAATTTTTTTCGGGATATTCCACTTTGATAACGATTCATTTATTTTTTGGGATATATTCTTCGCACTATGGTTTTCTGGAAAATTCGTGCAGTTCAGAAGATAATTATGCTTTTCCCATTTTTCAGTTATATAATGTCCGGTTACGCTAATGAATGATTTATTATTATCGGTAGATGTCCATACATCAGAAGTTAAAGAAATATCTGAAATTTCCTTCAATGAATCGGTAATTTTTTCATTATATCGGGGATAATATTATCTCGAAAAAAATTTCTTGAAGGTAATCTATAATTTGAAGCGAGATTCACTATTAATCTCTGAAAAAAAATGTTCTCAACAATCGATAAGTGTTGGTTGACTAGACAAATCATTTCCCCAATCAAACCATGAATCTTTTGAACCATGCTATCGGAAATGTTCCACTTACTTGAACGCTCTTGTGAATCCAACAGGTTCGGCCGATGGCTCACATTCTTTTTCTCTTCAACAAGATGAACTGCATATTGTTCTTGGTGGTGGCGCCTCAAATGATTCAACAAAGGGGTGGTTGAAGCACTTTTGCCGGTCCCCCCTCCTGACACTGAGGTCTTGCAGATATTGCAAATTGCGTTTTTATTGAACTTGTCCACTGTATAAAATTCCCACACTTTACTTCGTTGTGAACGTTGCGTCGACATCTTGATAAGTTATGAAATGAATACAAGTGGTGCAATACTTCAACACGCATCAGAATATGCATGTAGGATTAAAAGACGAAAGGAGGTGCTAGGTGCCGTCGAGTCGCGTGATCGTTTACCGAACACGTGGGTATTTAGAGGGTGGGAGAAGCGATCCGGCTGATTCGGTCCGGCCAGTAGCCGGATCGCTCATGATTCGGTACGGCTGGAAAAAGGGATCCGTTCCATTCCTACTTAGAAGCCTTAGTTCGCGGCAATCTGGAGAACTAAAGGCTAGCTATACATTCTGTCATAAATACCGGCAAATGGTCAATGAAACACAAAATATTTATTTTTCATCAATATCGCCTTCAAAGTAGCTTTTTCCTTAATCGACTTCAGTTCTCGCAGCGAACTCTCTTCTATGTCTTCTATCGGTTCAAAATGGGTATCTCGAATTAGTAATTAGAGTTTTGGAAAAAGAAAAGAGTCGGCCGGTATCGAATACGGTAGTTGCTCGATGGTGTTTGATGAGTTTTAGGTCAAACATTCATTCGATATGATAGCCCTGTGCATTATCGTTCAAGATTCATCAGTTTTCTTTCGACAAATCTGGCCTTTTGACTTTTGATCGATTTTGGCGTGTTTTTTTCGGTTTCGGTTCAGTTGAAAGGCGCCATTTCGAAGCTTGCTAACTGGTTTGCATGTCTAACTCATAAACTTATGTCTCATCACCAATTACAATGCAGTAGTTCTAGCATGTTTTCAGCGACCTTTACGCTATTCAATTTTTGAAGAAAATTCAGGTTTAATGGACTAGTCGAGCGGCAACGCATTTCATGACCAAATAATCGTTTGAAATTGTACGAATTGATTCGTAAGACATAGAAAGTTCATTGCCTATCTCTCTCAAACTTGAATGACAATTTTCAATTACCATTTTCTTCACTTTAACCATGTCAACTTCAGTTGAAGATGTTGATGGCCGATCAGAGCAATTTAAATCTTCCACCACATCTCGACCACTATTGAATGCATTGTACCACTAGTATGCACGTATTTTTGATAAAGGCGATTCACCATAAGCCTTCTGTAACATTCTTAGCGATTCAGCACACGAAATTCCATTTGTAATACAAAATTTGAGACAAATTCTTTGTCACATATTTTCATCCATTGCAAAAACCGAAAACACACCAAATGACAGAGCGCGTTCAAACTCCGCGTCAGTATAGCAATAACAGAAATTTTGCCAATCGTTTTAAGCAGATTTTTTGAACAATCAATTCTCGTTGCTGCTTTGACAAAATGTATCTCATATCATTATTATGTATTTACTTTTTGAAATAACCTCGTACACTCAAGTTACGTCCAATTATTTCGAATTCAATCTATTCGAAATCTGCCAAGATATCGTTCTATGTCTAATTTAAAGAATAATAAACAAAACCTGCTTTTATAACGACATTAGTAATGGAGTCAACTCGTGCCTCAGGCAATTCGGGTAGCTAGCGATGCAGGTGTGCTTAAAAAATCGCACTAAAGGACGAGATTGTTGTTTATAAATAGTGTTTATATTATTCTCAGATCTTGGAGAAATCTGTACGCAATCTTGAGTCTGTATTTTGAACGAACGAGCAGACAAACTCACATATTATTAAAAACATACTGAATTCTAGTGAAATCTGTTAAATGTTTTCATATAAAATAGGGGTTGATATAAAAATAGTCGTGATAGTGAGAGGGAAACAGTTCAGAAGCTATTTGAAATAGGGCTACAAGTTAACCCAGACAAGATCAAACTAGTATTGTATACACTTTAGAAAAAGAATATTGGCATAATGTAGCCACTCTTCTTCGGAAAAATAAAGGAATTCAATAATAGGACCAAATATCTGAGATCTCCTTCCGTAGGTAAGTCAGAAGAAGTACTGACTTCCGCGCCAAGGGCTCGAGTTCGAATCCCAGGTAAGATATGGATGTAGTATGAATGTTGGTGTTATTGTCCCACACACACAACCAAATTTATATGAAATCACTCGGTATTTCATATTTTTGATTGTTTCTAACCCTGGATTTTTTTTTATCCTTTAACGAGCTCTATTTCTGCCTTTCGGCTAATGACATCGGGGAATTCTGTCACCTCACTAACCCGAGAATTTTACCGAACCCCTCTCATGTCGAGGGAAGGGATCTTTAGTGTCCAATACATCTCTGTTAGACAGGACCGACGGCTTTACATCTCCTCCGAAAGATGCACCCTCAAGCGGTTCCCAGAATCCGGAAAATCGTACCGACTTTGTGGGGATTGAACCCACGTAACTGCATTCGTCAGTGACCACTGTGCTAATCTTTTGCTTGCGGGGTGATTAACGAATAGGTTAATAAAAATCCTCACTGATAACCAAGCTTCACTGAAGGCATTGGCATCCGATACCTGTACGTCACTTATGGTGCAGAAATGTCGCTCCGAAATATGGATACTCAAGCGATTCCCAGAATCCGAAAAATCGCACCGACTTTGTGGGGATTGAACCCAAATACTCTGCGCAGGAGACGAGCATCATGTCCTCTATGCCACCGAGCCAGCCGATGGATTTTTGACAACTTGTGAAGAATGAAGTTTTTTGTTGCAAAAAACTGGATAGTATGATAAGAAATGTTGAATTATCACCACATGTTCGGGATATTGTACTCAGTCGTCGATTTGAATTTCAAAATTTAAAAAAGCCTATAATCATAATTGAAAATGCCTAACGTTGAATTGTCCGATGTGCAGACGGCTATCGTTGAAGGGGGGATGAAACAGAGGGATATAGCGCACTCAATGAGGGTATCACAGAGGATGATTTCAAAAACCTACGCCCGATACGTGGAGCAATAATCTCTGCAAAATAGGTCGTGGAAGACCAGCTAGACTCCGAGCAGCAGAACAAATTCTAGTGTTACGGCTAGAAATTACTTTACGACTTTTTATTTTACCCGTTGCATATTCAACGAGTCCATACTCTACTTCCTCGAGATTTTCCTTCGAGACTGAATTTCTGCCGATGGTTAGGTTAGGTTAAATAAAATTAGAGAAAATGCTCATTTTAATAGTGAAATAATGTTTACATACGAAGCTAACTTTTCTAGAACTGCAATTACAATTTTCACAATAATCATTATTGGGCTGAGGAAAAACCCCATTTGATTCAAGAATCTCATCATCAAGAACAATTCTCGCTAAATGTCTGGGTCGAAATAATTGACAATTATTTGATTGGGCCATTTTTTTGCCTAACAGACTAAACGGTCCCGCTCATCGGCAATTTCTTGAGGAGTTACCTTTATTGCTCGAGGATGTGCCACTTTTGGTCAGAAACATAATGCTAGGGAACTCTTGAATAATACATTCAACAACCGATGGATAGGTCGGGGTGGGCCAAAACCATGGCCTCTTAGGTCCCCAGACTTAAATAGTTTAGACTTTTTCTTATGGGGATATCTCAAAAGTTTAGTTTATACCACTCCAGTGAACACTGTAGAAGTATTGAGAAATTGAATAATAACCTCTTGTGACATCATAAGAAATACCCCAGGAATATTTCAAAGAGAGCGTGATAATATGCGAAGAAGGACAGAGGCCTGTATTCTTGCAGGTAGAGGACACTTCCAGCAATTTATTTAGTTTTCAATTGTTCTTTCTTTGGTTTGATATTGAATAAGTATAAATAGCGTCTCAGAAGACGAGCTATCCAAATAAAAGCAAATTTTGGGCATACCTATCGAGTATTTCTATTATTTCTTTTTTATTTAGCGAATAACAAACAATTCCAATAATTCAAATTCGATCATTTTCACTCGAAAACGGTTGGAGATACGAAAAAATTACAGGTGTCAAAAAAGTTTCTAAATTGAACGAAGATGACGAAAATTGATTGTACGCTGATCAGTGGCGTACTGCAAAAAAGTTTGAAGGGGCAAAAGGAGACATGGTCTCGGAAAAGGAAACACCTTATGAATTTCAGCTGAAATCTAGGACGTGTAATGTTGGAGTCTGTAAAAAATAGCTTGCATTCCCAGTTTGGACTAAATATCTCAAAAACTGCAGGAGTTTTGAAGAAAAAAAACAATTTTACCGGAAATTTCAACACCCTGTAGCTCCGTAACGAAGCTTTTGCGGACCTATGTTTATATGAACTTTTTTTCTTGAAATTTCACGTAGATTTACCCTCTAAAGTTGTGATATACTATTATGTAACACCCTGTATGGATAAGGCGCTTATTCATCCCTAATACGCCACCGTATTTTGAATAGTTTTCATACTTCAGTTTGATGAAGGGAATACAACCTCTTGATCTCTTGTGTTTCCTTCAGCATTAATGCTTGATTCACAGCCTCGTCTATCTAGAACTCTAGGGAATAAATGAGTTTAAATTGTAATAAATGAAGGTATATATGAAGTAAACACATAATAAATTATGTCGAGCTTAATTTATCTTTCATACTTTCAGTGATCAATCGTAAGCTGCATTAGTACAGCAATACCGGCAAATTGAAATGTAAAAAAAAATACAATCAAAGTCATAATAAGTGTTTGTGATGGAATGTTACAGAAACGATTGTATACCTCTCTCCCCGTTGTACACCTGCATCTCGTGTACCTGTTACCTGAGATTAGAAACCCTTTCGATTCATTACAAAATCAGGTTTAAAACCATACGACCTTACCTCGTTCGTTAGATTATTCGCCACATTATCCATACTTGGTACGAGAACGTCTGTTACGTTTTGATTTCATCCAGTCCGAGGATCGGATCACAATAATTAATTCTACACCATTCACTTTTACTGCACAAACACAACGACCAAATAACATTTAAAGTTTTTAAACATCTCGGAGACGCAACAGAGATTATCGCAACAACGCACTTGAAGCCGTCTCTTCGGTTACCAGATTCAAGTAATTCACAGCAGCACGCTTCGATTTACCTCGATCTACGAAAGGTAGTTTAGGCAAATTTCGTTATCGAAAAGTTTTAAAAGGCACAAAAGAATCTCGGTTAGCGTAGCATCTCGGCAGCGCTCGGCTAACGAACTCGTGGCTACACGGCACAGCCGACTGTGGATTGAATTCCGAAAGTTTGCGTCAACTTCGTCGCCGTCTTTGTTGTGCTGGGTGACTTGGTTTTCTTTCTTTCTCTGGCATCGTAGTTACCTTACAATTGTTACATACGCTACCCGACAATAATACTACATCATAGAAATACATTCATAGAAAATCACTTGATGCGTTCGATGCATATGTTAGACATTTGAAACTTCATTATAGACAAGAAACCAACACCTTTTTTACTGAACGCCTTTTCATATTCAACGCCTAATATCCTTAACACCTTTTCATCTTCCAATACTGAACACCTCTTCATTTTCAATGCCTTCTATACTAAATGCCTTTTTATATTCAATACTTTTTATATTGAGCTATGGTATATTCGAACTCAGCTTACTCAACTTTGTAAAGTACTGAGAATTTTTGAATTGTGGAGGCCGTTACTTGATGTAGATCCATATGATATAAATGAGATAAAAAACACAAGGTTTAACTCTAATCTACACTTTATTTGAAAAAATTCGACGACGTTTCGCTGACACAGCAGCTTTATCAAGAATGAAAAACAGAATGAAGAGTATGGTATTATAAACAAATCGTAGAACAAGTTGGATGAATAACAGGAAAATCCACACCGAGCCATTGTACAGTTAGTATGAAAGGTAATAAAACTAATTGAACAAGTTAAGTAGGGGTGAGTAATTCACATCTACCTGTTCATTCAAAAGCTTGTCCGAATGTTTGTATCTATTTATTTCTAATGCTTCTAGGAGATCTAATTTTGAACTTTTGATTTTATATGTAATATGTCAAAGTTTTTATTGAACGAATGGTTTTCTTTTATGAGGTGGTTTGAATAATTTGAATCAGATTTATTTTTATCGAAGCTACGTTTATGTTCAGATGTTCTTATGCCAAAACTCCTATAGGTCCTACCGATATAAATTTTATCACAAGACCCGCAATTGAGTTTATAGATTCTGATTTACTTGATTTTTCAACACGAGATTTATTATTTTTAATATGTTTACCTAAGTTATTAGAAGTTTTGAAAGTTATATTAAGATTTTGTTTGACGAGAAAGGATTTAATATTTGTACTTGCAGAACCGCAGAATGTTAAACTATTGAATATTTTATAGTCTTTATGAATAGGATATACTTCATTTATTTCTTTCTGATACAGTTTTTACGAATGATTAGATCTATCATATCCGGATTATATGAATTATTAATGGCTATCTGTTTGATGATGTTTAACTCTTCATTATAATCTTCTACTGATAAAGGTAAATTGAGTAACCGATGTACCATGCTGTTTAAAGCTGCAACTTTGTGTTGAATTGGATATAATGAAATGAAGTATATCCTATTCATAAAGACTATAAAATATTCAACAGTTTAACATTCTGCGGTTCTGCAAGTACAAATATTAAATCCTTTCTCGTCAAACAAAATCTTAATATAACTTTCAAAACTTCTAATAACTTAGGTAAACATATTAAAATAATAAATCTCGAGTTGAAAAATCAAGTGAATCAGAATCTATAAACTCAATTGCGGTTCTTGTGATAAAATTTATATCGGTAGGACCTATAGGAGTTTTGGCATAAGAACATCTGAACATAAACGTAGCTTCGATAAAAATAAATCTGATTCAAATTATTCAAACCACCTAATAAAAGAAAACCATTCATTCAATAAAACTTTGACATATTACATATAAAATCAAAAGTTCAAAATTAGATCTCCTAGAAGCATTAGAAATAAATAGATACAAACATTCGGACAATCTTTTGAATGAACAGGTAGATGTGAATTATTCACCCCTACTTAACTTGTTTAATTAGTTTTTATTACCTTTCATACTAACTGTACAATGGCTCGGGTGGATTTTCCTGTTATTCATCCAACTTGTTCTACGATTTGTTTATAATACCATACTCTTCATTCTGTTTTTCATTCTTGATAAAGCTGCTGTGTCAGCGAAACGTCGTCGAATTTTTTCAAATAAAGTGTAGATTAAAGTTAAACCTTGTGTTTTTTATCTCATTTATACTGAGAATTTGTAAATACAACTCGAACCGTGTTAGTAATAATGAAACGAGTGTCGATACGAAAAAAATCAGTGCTACCGTCTAAAGTGAAATTAGAAATACTTGATCGTTTTCGCCTTGAGAGTCATTCGCATTCATATCCCGCTTATTCAATGTTAACAAATCAACTGTACGATCAATACAAAAACCCGAAGATGAAATAAGATCGTCTGTAGCTTCTATTTCACTGTCGCAACCAAAAGAGTGCCTCTGAGTGATCCAATTATCTGGGAGAAGGCAAAGCATCTTCACGCACATTTCAAAGAACCTGGTGGTAGATGTGGTAGTGGGGGGGTTGCAAGCATCGAAATGTTGGTTCAGTAAATTTAAGGAGCGAAAATAATTGCATAGCATTAAAATCGCATCTGCAGAAACTGCTCCACAAAGATATCCAGAAGCATTTGCAAACCTAGTAGCTGATGGTGGATACAAACCTGAGCAAGTGTTCAATTCAAACGAGACTGCACTGTTCTGGATGAGAATACTAAACAAAACATTCATTGTGTCTTCAAACCACTAATGCTTTACAGATCGTTAAATCATCGTGCTTTGAAAAATCAAAACAAGAACGACATGCCAGTGTTTTGGCGCGCTAATAAGAGAGCGTGTGTTACAAGCGTTATTTTTTGTGTCTGACGACGAGACAACAAGAAGTGTGAACGTGACGAAGTATCATTTTTTAAAAGCAAATTGTTAAGGCTACTGCTGAATATCAGTTTGAATTGATGGAACTTTTGATAACTGCCAAACAAGAAAAATTTACACAATTCTTCAAAACATTGCCTAAGCCTGAAGGTAATAATCGATCAATATGGTCGAAAACTTCAATTAAATTGACTTTTTTATCTATTCATTTTGTTGTCCCATGTCCCATACCAGCTATTACCAATAGCTTATACTTTATTCCAAACTTTTTGAACACAGTGTAGTTAACTTTGTTAATTGATTGATGGAGGTCATAAGGAACAGTGACCGAATTGCTGTCATCAATTATCTCTCACTTTTTAAAAGGAAACCGTAATATTCTATTTGTCACCTGTCTTTGTCAACTGTTGTTTGTTCTTCATCACTATGTTCGTATAACCAGAATAGAATGCTGACATTGATTCAAGACAAACTTCTAGAAAATCTGGGAATTCTTTATTAGTTATCAGGTTACTTTGCCTATTCAACTTTCTCTCTTCTGCTCTTAAAACATTAACCGATATAGAAGAGGAGATAGGTCGAACGATGAGCTCTGCGTCACAAAACGTGGAGCCGAAGAATGGCTTAATAAACATTATTCGGGCCCTGCGCCAGGAAAATCAACGTTGGAAAAGTGGCTTGCAAAGTTTAAACGAGGTAATATAAGCATCCAAAAAAAAAAACTCTGAAAGTCAACAGAAACTTTAACTTCAATTATCTCGGTCTCATGTCTTTGTGGGTTGGTAGCTTTCTGCATAACTACGTCCAATTGAAGGGCCAAATCACGAAGAAACGGTCCCAATTGAAAAAAAAGTGCTGTTTCAACAAGACAATACACCTTGCCACAAATCAATCAAAACAATGGCTGAATAGTACGAATTAGTCTTCGAATTACTTCTTCATCCACCTTATTCACCAGATCTTGCTCCCATCGTCTTTTTTCAGTTTTCAGACTTGAAATGACTGCTCGCTGGACAGAAATTCTATTAACAGACTAATGAAGAGGTAATCGCTGAAAGTGAAGCTTATTTGGAAGTTCAAGAGAAATCTTATAAAAACGCATCGAAAAAATTATTGATCGGTACAATCGCTGTATCTCCCTCGAAGGTGTTTTACTATATTAGCCTAATCTGGTATATACAAAATATGACGAATGAAGAAATACTGTTTTTAACAAATATTCTAGACTTTAAGTGCACAGTGTACCATTCCATCAGATAAATACACAATTAATTAAAAGGTAATCATTGTCCCTTCAACACCCCATATCGAATCAAGGGTGTTAAGTTGTACATTCACAATGAACTTACGAAATTATGGCAAGGTTCAAGATAATAATTATCTCAATAAATGGTTTCCTGTTTTGTAGCTCGTTGTGTACATCGATTTTAAGTGGTCGTTTAACGTCGCCCTTCTAATAATAGAAAGGGTGCAAACATATCTTAACCGAACCATAATTCCGGCGATAACGTTTTCAGTAACTGGCTCTTAACATTTCGATAATACTGAGAACGATTGTGAATTTCGACTTTCACACTATCCTGTCATATACGGGGGTTATACTGAAAGTTTCGAGTATTTCAATCGAAAGGACAAATATTGAATGCGAAGAATGCACTCTACCATTTTATTTTGTGAAGAGACTATTTAATATTTGAATTTTTCGAGTGCCCTTTTTCCGTTTTCCATTGTAAACAATGGAATAAAATTCGACAAAGTTCGTTTATCATCAGAGTTTCAAGGAATGGGCCAAAAACTTACCCGTTCAAGCTAGAATGAAAATACTACAAAACGACACTAACGAATCATATAGAAATGAGAAAATAAAAAAATTACTCATTTCTAACTACAAACATTTATCTTCCTTGATAAAACACATTTTCATTGCTGAATTATTTCAGAACGCAGTTGCAGTAGCAGTTACCAACTCGATTGCATGTCTTTCGTGACTCCATTATTTGAAGGTCACAACGTATATGTCAAATAAAAGCACGAAATGTACAAGGGACACTTAAAAACACCATAACAAAATAAGTAAATTTGTGGAGTTCGCCATTATCCAACGGAATGAAATAGGTCAAGAGTTGGCTCAGAAAACAGATGAGGACCACGCCCAATTCTGGTCTCGCTATCAAACCCCATCACCGCCGAAACATTCTAAGAAACAAAAAGCTTCTGTCTACCTCTGAAATTTTCAAGCGTCACAATAACAGACGATGTGTCTCCGAAACAAACCAAATGTCTGAAAAAGGCACGCGAAGACCTGAAACTCCGCCAATCTCAAGGCGAACAGAATTTAACCATCAAATATCAACTACGCTGCTTCTTCAAAAAACTAGATTCGGCAGTCCATACCTGGACAAATACATGCCAACATGCCAACATATGCAACTTCAAACCTTGCATCATTTTTATCTCGGAAAGTTGGTTTCATACTGAAATACCTAATCGTATCTTCAACATTCACGGCTTTCAGTTGTATCGTTGCGATAACGATGTTAAAGTAGGATTTATTTCTTGATTTATCGTCTCCAGATTTTTCTATTTACATTGGTTGCATTTACCACCCTCGCCCTTCTCCATCTGATGCCCTACTTCTGAATCACTTGGCTACTATTCCTCAAACCAAGTCTAATGTCCTCATCACTGGTGACTTCAATAATCGGGGCATTCACTGGTCAGACGGTGCTCTTCCACCTCAGAATTCAGCAGCTTCTCAATTTCTTGATGCCCTAGATCAGGGTAATCTCTTCCAGTTTATCACTGAACCTACCAGGTTTGGTACAGGACAAGTCCCTTCAACTTTAGATTTGTTTCTAACAAATGATCCTACTCTCTTGTGTAACATATAACTTTGTGCTCCCTTGGGTCGTTCTGATCATTCTGTCGTCACAGCCAATCTTCAGTTTTCCAAGATACACCACACATAACTAGCTTCATTGACTTCAATTCCCTAAACTCCTACTTGCACGGCATTGGCTGGGATATAGTACTTGACCCAGAGGATGATGAAACAGCCTGGGAGTCTTTCAGCTCTAGTTTGACAGCTGCCGTCTCGGATCACTCCAGGCACCGACAAATCAAAGCAATTCCCACTAAGCCCTGGTTATCTTAATACATTCTCTCGATGGTGTGCACCAAAACAGTCTCTAGCAGCGATACTTACGTCAGAAATCAGCACTCAACTACGAGAATCATCGCCAGTACTCCATTCGGCTCCCTGCAACTCTGCAATTGTGAGGAATGGATTCGAGGAAAACCTGGCTACTTCTAAGAACCGCAAAATATTCTATAAATAAGTCTTTGAATTCTAGAGTCTCTGTACCGCTTGTTCGGAATAGCTTGAGCACTCTTTCTGCTGACAACACCGAGTGTGCTACTGTTTTCGCTAACTCTTTTGCGGATTCCTTCTGGGCCTCTCCCGGGGGTTCAAGTTTCTCGCGTGAATCTTTCTCTTGAGCACGTCGAATTCTCAGAGGTTGAAGTTGGCAGTCTACTCTACTCTCTTGATCCCTCCATTTCCCAAATATCGATAGCATTTCAGCTAGGGTACTGAAGAGCTGTGCTGACACGCTATGTTCACCTCTTGCAAAGCTACTAAAACTTTCTTTCCGTACTGGGTGGCTTACAAATGATTGGAAATCTACTAAAATAACACCAATATTCAAGAAGGGTGATCGCCTCTCGGCCTCCAATTATCGATCTATTAGTCTTCTACCGATTGTCTGAAAGATTGCAGAAAAAATTGTTTACCAGCCCATGTTGAACTTTCTCAACCCCAATACAATCATACCAGATGAACACCACGGTTTCCTTCCTGGTAAATCTGTCATCACATGTCTCCTCAGTTGCCTCGATAAGTGAACAAGATCCATCGATTTTAACATATCTCTCGACATCATTTACCTTGATTTCGCTAGGACGTTCGACCGTGTTCCTCACCGTCGATTGCTCCATAAATTAGAGCATTTTGGTATCAGAGGGGACTTCCTTCGTTGGGTAGCAGCATTCTTGAGTATTCGACGTTTTATGGTCAGAGTTGGAGAGTGCTCTTCCGCTCTTGGGCGGGTGTTGAGCGGTGTTCCTCAGGGCTCTGTGTTGAGACCGTCCTGTTCCTGGTATACAGCATGCGGGCCGTGTTTGCTTTCCAACCCTAGCAGGAGACAAGCACCTCTTGGAATCCGTACAGCACCGATTACACTAATAGTAGTAACAGGGTCTTCCAAAAATGGAATTCCTTCACGGACGATGTTGTGTGCGCGACCTCGGTCAATATGTTCAAAAACGGGTTTGACCGCTCTCGTCGGTAGTTGTCGTGGGCGAACTGAATTACTTATTTTTTTTTTAGAGAGTACAATAAGTGCTCGGATCACACCCAGAAGAGAGATTGTCCGTATTGATGATACTTAAATCGGAGTGCCGGCTTTCGGGTTGGATCATGGACCCTGAAAGTACGTATTGCCTTTACCCATATGGAGGATCCCACACTTAGAGAAGTCTAATGCCAAAAACAACTCGTTTGACCAGTTTACAATATTGTCGAGGTCAGTCTAAAGCACGTGACCGCATGTAAGGGAATTGTTGTAGATCTTAGTATCGTCAGCGAACATAGAACATTCAGAATTAAGAAAACGGGACAAATCGGAGGTGTATAAAACAACAGGTTCCCCAAAACAGAGCCTTGGGAACACCACTGCTAACTAGTTTCGGAAAGGACAAAGCATCATCAACCTTGACGAAACTGAAGTATATCGTTACATGCTGCGATACCCTGTTTATTTGTGCCACCTTGATTAAGAGTGTTAACGACGATGAAGTGATCGTAGAGCAAATTCCCTTTAAATCACTTCTCTTTAACTTTACATCAAGGAAACATCCATTCGAAAAACCCATACTTTCTTACCATTTCAAAAAATTACTTCACATACACGCCTCGTATTTCAAAATAATTATACCAAACCGTTTCTAGAAAACCGCTCGATCAATAAAATGAAACTAAACTAAAGCGTCCCAACCTTGAGTTTCGCCATTCAATCGCCGACAATACCCAAACGAAAATTGCATAAGTAGGCTCGACTTTTAATTCAGTCAACCATTTTCGAAACGTCAACAATTTTTCAAACATCTCGTTGCGATAAATTCAACGCAAAAAATGTCGAGAGCTCCTGCAATTGGCATCGATTTGGGCACCACGTATTCCTGTGTTGGTGTTTGGCAGCAGGGTAAGGTTGAGATCATTGCTAACGACCAAGGAAATAGGACGACGCCGAGCTACGTTGCCTTCACGGATTCCGAGAGACTCATCGGAGATGCCGCTAAGAACCAGGTAGCTATGAACCCTAGCAATTCTGTATTTGACGCTAAGAGGCTGATTGGGAGGAAGTTCGACGATTCCAAGCTGCAGCAAGATATGAAACATTGGCCGTTCAAAGTGGTGAACTCAAATGGTGAGTGATTAGTTTTTCTTGGATAAATGTTGAGCAGTTTAAGATATTCAACGTTATAGCCATTTCGACCTTTCATTCATCATCAGACAAGTATGAGTTTAAAACTAAAATACAAAGTTAGCAATTTTCTTATATGAAAGTACAGAAAATAGGTTCTGGGGGGAAGTTTGGTGCAATGGTGCCATGGAGCACCTGGTTTTGTACCCTTATGTACCTTTCAACTACCAAGTCACACAACATTCACTATAATAATGAAGAGATCGCACTAAAGAACCTTAGACTTGCCAAGACTTTGTCTAGATTTCATTACTTTTAGAGATAAACAAGCAGCTCCATCGAGACCAGGCTAGTTTTTTACAGGATGTTTTTGGTGGGTTGTATTTTACCTGTTCTGTTAATCCATTTCTCTGCACCTATATATAACAGAATTGTTAACTTCGTATTTCAGTTTTAATCTCATACTTGTCGGATGATGATCGAAGCTCTTAAACAGTAAAATTTCTTTACTCAGTAATATTCGCAATCGTCATACTTCTAGCATGGCTAAGCTTCCTTCATTTTCATTCCTCAGAAACCTGTAGAATGTAGAAGTGCTATCACATATTTCAGTATTCAGTATTTCCTAGTACTAACAATCGAAAATAGGTAAACCGAAGATCCAGGTGCAATTCAAGGGCGAAACCAAAACCTTCACGCCAGAAGAGATCAGCTCGATGGTGTTGACCAAGATGAAGCAGACGGCAGAAGCGTACATGGGGAAGACGGTGAAGGATGCCGTTATCACCGTGCCTGCTTACTTCAACGATTCCCAGAGACAGGCTACCAAGGACGCGGGGGTCATTGCCGGTAAGTAGATAGATGTATGTAGGTTTAAGAAGAACCAGTTTTTCTGCTCCAAACCTCTTGAAGGCTTGGGAAATTTGGTAACTCAAGAACTGGACAAAAAGCAAAATAACCGAAAAACCACAAACGGAATGCTACTAGAGGAAAAGTCAAACGTTGTTCATCTTGGGTGACTCCAGGCAAATCATCGTCATCAACTACAAGTCTTTGTCCATTTCAAATTACTGTGTCCAAAGAGTAAGGTGACCTTTGAATTTAAACTGCGCGCGCAAATGGATTTAAGGCGATGTTCTTATCTTTAGGTTGGTAGGACTGCCTTTGATATCTGTGACAAGGTTCACATCAAAGCATTCATTACTGTTTGAGATACGCTTCGTTCTGTAAGCTTCAAGAAATTAATTCTTCAATTTTTATATCTGCATTTGTTGAGCAAAGAATTTGCATTAAAGTTTGTTTGCGGATTGAATTTTCTGCTGCTGATTGTCTGTGATGAGGCTTTGTCGAAAGAAAATATTAAAAGTGGTACCAAGAGTTTCAAAAAGAAGAGCGTTCTGATCGACCATGAACCTCGTCCGACTAAGCTCCAAAAAGTCCAAAAAATCAAAGATTTGGTGCTTGTAAATCGTGGATTAACAATTGGATATCTTGCTGATCGTGTTTAGATTTCAAAAGGATCAGTCAATACCATTTTGAAGGATGTTATGGGCGTCAAATCTCTATTGGTACTGATTTTTCTGGAGAAACATTATTCGTGACCATATTGTTCCACAACGGCGGTATTTACCTGATTCGACACCGTGTGACTTCAGGTTATTCAGCAAACTCAAAATGCCGCCCCGGAGACACCGTTTTGAGTCAATAGGAAAAAATAATAATTCTATATTGTTTTAGATCAGCCAGTAGCCCACTACTGCATTTTCTATTACTTAGTTTTGTCCTAAATCTGCAACTTCACGTTTTTTGTTAACAACCATGTGTGACCGACATAAATTTCTAGAGCGATTGCAAAAATCAGCTGTATCTTAAAATAAAAAATGGAAATATAAAGCTCGAGTCGAGATCATATTAGACATATTGTAAATCTTCCAGGAGAAGCTTCTCCTCGAACAATAGCTAGTATAAGTCTACTATCTTTTTTTAAATAGAAGTTACCTCTGAACACACCAAGAGAAGTGTTAGTCTTTTCTATGCTTAGAAAGGTTGATCGAATAGTGCTCAGACCAGAAGACTAGAGACCAGGAGAACAAAATGAACTGATTGGAGTTACCACTGGCAGAATGTACCTGCATGTACCTCTTTCAAAATACCTGTCTCGCAATTTTAATAATAATAAGAAATAAGTGAAGACTGAACGATGCACACAATATCAAATTTCATTTAGTGTGCAAGACGTATGTGACACGTCTTACAAGGAGATAGGTTGCCACGTCCCGTGGCAACTTATCTCCCGCCAGAGCACTTTGCCCTTCTTTTCTCTAGTATTCTTGGACTCAGGAAAATGAACGCCAATTTTTCAAAGACGCCATGTTTGTTTTCAGTTTATATCACTTTATTAATTGAATGTTTCTGTAGAACAAGCATCAAAATCTGACAAATCAGAAACTGTTCGTACACAGACAATCAATTAACAGAAGAGCTCAAGCCAAGTAATCATCGGCAACGTGTGTTCATCGATTGGCTCTTGTAGCGGAAAATAGTAAAAAATGGAGGCTTTAGTCATTTTATGACTCGAGAGTAGAGGTTAGGAAGTATCACCCAGTATTTCGAACAAAATCAACAGTAGCAATCTTCTAACACACGCTTACCCTGAACGACTTTCATTCTCGAACCCTCCGGAAATCTCGGGCAACTAGATGTTATCGCCCAGTTAAAGTAAACGATAGCAAATGACTTTACATACCCGCATACTGCAATGAACTCGAACAAGGGCATAGGCACGTTAATACATTGTTCCATTGTTTATACTTTTATGGGGTTATTGGCGTTATTGATTATTACGCCAGTTTCAGAAATGACTCTTGATTTCCTACTTCCCATTTATTCGTTTCGGCGTAAAATAGAAGACGCTTAATATTATTGAGAATTTAGAGATTAGTTTGTAGAATCGTACAATCATCGACCAAAATGATTCTAGACAAGATGGTATGATAAATTGTGGTGAATAATAAGTAGATAATAAGACTTTCAATCAAAGCGTCGAACATAATCTAACCAATCGTCTTTATCATCATCAATAAATTTTACGATCTAAAAACTGTAGGCATCAACGTGCTTAGAATCATAAACGAACCGACAGCAGCGGCCTTGGCTTACGGCCTCGACAAAAATCTGAGCGGCGAACGCAAAGTCTTGATCTTCGACTTGGGTGGCGGCACTTTTGACGTATCAATCTTGACAATCGACGAAGGCTCCCTGTTCGAAGTCAAGGCCACCGCTGGAGACACCCACCTGGGCGGCGAAGATTTCGACAACCGCCTGGTTAATTATTTCGCCGACGAATTCAAGAGGAAATTCAGCAAAGACCTCAGGTCCAATCCCAGAGCATTGAGAAGACTAAGGACGGCAGCGGAGAGGGCCAAGAGAACCTTAAGTTCCAGCACGGAGGCTAGTCTAGAAATAGATGCCTTGTACGAAGGTAACATAGCCGTAATTTTAGAGATCATGTAACAATCATTCATATCAACAGGAATCGACTTTTACACCAAGATCTCCAGAGCGAGGTTCGAGGAACTCAACGCTGACCTCTTCAGGGGAACCCTGCAACCCGTTGAGAAGGCCTTGACCGACGCCAAAATGGACAAGAGAGACATAAACGACGTGGTACTCGTCGGAGGTTCCACCAGAATACCGAAGATTCAGAGTTTACTCCAGAACTACTTCAATGGCAAAAGTCTGAATCTGAGTATCAATCCAGACGAGGCTGTGGCGTACGGGGCGGCTATACAAGCAGCCATTTTAAGCGGCGATACCAGCTCCAAGATTCAAGACGTTCTGCTGGTGGATGTCACGCCGCTATCGCTCGGAATCGAAACAGCCGGTGGCGTAATGTCCAAGATCATCGAGAGGAACGCTAGGATCCCTTGTAAACAATCGCAGACTTTCACGACCTACTCGGATAATCAACCGGCTGTTACAATACAAGTAAGTTTGAAACGTTTACAGCAATGCAACACACAATGATTTCTCTTCTGTTCAGGTCTACGAGGGTGAGAGAGCAATGACCAAAGACAACAATCTCCTGGGTAACTTTGACCTGACCGGTATACCGCCGTCCCCGAGAGGTGTGCCGAAAATAGACGTAACCTTCGACATCGACGCCAACGGAATTCTGAACGTTTCCGCCATAGAGAGCAGCACTGGAAGATCGAAGAATATAACCATCAAGAATGACAAAGGTCGTCTTTCCCAGAAGGATATCGAGAGGATGCTAGCTGAGGCAGAACAGTGAGTCAAAGTTAACTCAGTGTTTAAATTATTCTTGGTTTGTTTCGAATGTTTCTTAACTACAGGTCGGTTCGTTCAGGTATGTATTGGTTTCCATGAAGAATGAATGTGGACTACTTCACGCATTTATGCATTTGGTGTATTGGAATTTTCTTGGGAATCATAAATCAAAAAACTATTCCCAACAGATATGTTGTCATATGTGAAATATCGATGGTCTAACGTGAGCACATTCTCATTTGGATCGATTCCATGAAAGCCTTTGGGATTATAGTGAAAAGTACGATTTCACCAGGATATTCGAACAATGGACCTTACCGAGGCAGGTAGGACATATGTATGATGACTAACTACTGCTGGAATCTATGTTGGGATCTAATACAGCCACCTCATTCAAGAAAATCTTATATGAACTATTTTTGTTTCAACCACAGTACCTGTGGTGCAACAGTATTTTTGTCATAGTTGTTAACCTGCATCATCATCTTCAACCACTTTGGTCACTGCTGAACGTATGTCTTCCTCAAAATGTTCCAAATGTCTCAATATTGGGCTTTTCTTTTCGAATTTGGGTATATAAGTTTGATATCTACCAACGGGTTGGTAAATATTCCCTACTTCTTTGACCTTTTTTCTCGGGCGCCATTTTAGGGAACGTTTTGTCCATCCATGGTCTTCAAATCTAGCCAGATGCTCTGCCGAATTCCATTTGAGTGTTAAGTGCGCCTTGGACCCTTGTTCTTTCTCTTCTGATGTTGTTTGGGATCTTATCAAGTAGAGTAATGCTAAACATTGATCTGTTCATTTTCCGTTTGGCTACAGATATTTTTCTGCTTATTAGTAGGAATGTTGCAGTCCCATAAGTTAATACTAGTAAGATGTATTATTATGTATTATTCCAGATTTGAAATCGTCCGACAGTCTTTGAGATTAGAGTAAAAACCAAGGTTTCATCAGGATATTCGATCCATGGAATTACGTTACTAGGTCAGGTGGGACATATACAGGGATATCCACCGGGACCGTCCGTTAAAAACTTTTCAAGTTCCAATTACAATATCAAGCTGAAATTTTATACGCGGCCATAACTAGCGATTTCCAATTGGAGTGAAATATTTTCGAAGTGATACCATTTCCGGTTATACCGGAAGTGGGTCATCACTTTGTTACTTCAAATGGCAATCTACCTTTTTTATTATACATCTAGAACCGACATTTGAGCAAGGCATAAAATACCCAAGTTGTGCACTTATCTGTCAAAACAGATTTAATTATTTTTGTTATAAACTCAATTTTGAGGAATATTTAAAAAAATTGTAGCTCCTAGATCTTTTGCACTACAGACACAATTTTTGCTTGGGTGGATAGAAGAAGGATCAAGGAATTTTTTAAGCAATCTACACATGTCAAATGTTCATTGCGTTGTTTTGTATGATTTTTTCAATTTGGCCTTTTTCAAACAGCAATAACTCAATTTTTTCAAATTGCACGTGCCAATTTTTATATCGCCATCAGATGTAGCGTCAAATTTCAGATGGAATTGTATAAGCATGTACTATAGCCATTTCTTATAGTTCCGAAATAATTTGGGAACATATTGAATTTTGATGATTTTGCAAGAACTAACAGAGAATGCTTTGAAATATTTGAATCAAGTAGCTGAACTGGCTACGCTCACCTGACAGGTTCCTAAAATTAATGTACTTGTCACTTCGTTCATTCGAATTTCATATTACAGTTGTGTTCTTCTGTGTATATCGTGTTTCGCCCAGTGAGAGTGTCCTTATTGCTGCTTTTATTGTGTTTTTGTTATATCCATTATTCTCAAGAGCGTTGGTTATTGTAGATAACTCTTTATCTCTGTGGCTGTCATCTGTGAGTACTACCGATCTGCTTATGAGCGTTTTGACCACTGATTTTAATTGAGCTGGATGATGGTGTGATGAGGCATGTAATTATATTTTTGTGTGACTTTGTTAAGAGGAGATCCAGATATGGCAACTGTCTGTTTGATTCTTTTTCAATTGTGAATGTTCGCATGGATTGAATTCAGGTGAGCTGTGAACGCGCTTAGGGATCCTTCGCCGTGGGGCCATATGATAAAAATGTCGTCGACGTATATCAGCCATATTTTGGGTTTCAGATGTAATTTTTGTTGTGCTTGATTCTCGAAATTTGCCATAGTAAATTAGCAATAGCTGGTGACAAAGGAGATCCCATGGGTGCTCCCGATGTTTGTTTGTAACGTTTGTCTTTATAGAAAAATATGTAGAATTCAGGCAGTGTTCGGAATGGAGTACAATGTCTTCATGGAAATTTTACTTGAGTCCCTCTAACGCCTCTTCCCTGAGAACGTTTGGAAATAAAGACACTATGTCTAGACTTGCTATGACATCTGTGGGGTGCAGAATGATATTTTTTGTGAGTTCTATGAAATGTTTCGAATTTTTGACATATGATTCCTTTGTCGGTTTTGTGGATTCTTGGCAAACCATATAGTTTGGGAATTCTAGAGGATTTTTCTCTGGGAATCAGGTCCTTTTTGATCTCCATAGGAATTGACGAAAATTTCTATATTTCTATCAGTTTCTTTATTTCTTTTTTTATTTATTTTATTTTTATTTATTATTATTCTTTTCTAGATAGGTGGTAGGTAGGGTCGGTGTTTGTTTCTTTATAGCATTCATCATTCAGGATCTTTGCCATTTTATCTTCGTAATCCTTTGTGTTCATGATTACTGTAGCGTTTCCTTTATAACCAGGTAGTATTATAATGTCTTGATTGGATCTTAATCGTTCAATGGCCTGTTTCTCTTCTCTGCTTACGTTAGTGGTAGGAAGTTTGTGGTTTCTTAGAATTTGGGTTGTTAAGTGCCTTATCGTTTCTGCATCATTAGCCGGTAGATCATAGATTTTCCTTGAAAATTTAACATATATATATATATATATATATATATATATATATATATATATATATATATATATATATATATATATATGAATTCGAAACAAGAAATGCTAGAAAAATCTATTTTCTTAACTAGCACACTTCACTTAATAGAAAACAAATGAAAACACTCCGGAAAATGATTAGTGTTGAACTGTGTAACAATATTGTGTACGCCAATGTACCCTCTCTAGGGTAATTCAAGAGTTTACAACTGTAACAATTATGGGAGAAACCCAGCTCGACCATGAGGTCAGTTTAGGTGCACGATCTAGGTACACAACCCTCCCGGGTGAACCGAAACGACACTCTCTCTGTAGTCGCTAGTGGGTACAGTTATGTTAGGACGTTAGATTATTATATTGATAGTAAAATTACAAGTACGAGTTTTAATTACAAGGCCATCCCAAAAGATAATTATACAGTCCATTCAATTCAGAACAAATATGAACAAACCAAAGGGACGAAGAGTTCACAAAACTTGCTTGCAACTGTTATTCAATCATTCTTCATTTCTAGGTATAAAGAAGAAGATGATCGCCAAAGAGAAAGAATTTCCAGTAAGAATAAGCTCGAAACCTACGTGTTCAACATGAAGCAAACCATTGAAGAAAATGGCGATAGGCTGAGTGAATCTGATAAGAAAAAGATAACCAGAGAGTGTGAAGAATGCATCAGATGGCTAGACCGAAACCAATTGGCTGAAAAAGATGAATTCGAACATAAATTCAAGGAATTCAACAAAACTTGCAGTCCTATAATGACCAAGCTGCACAAGGCTGGACAGGGAAGCGGAGAAAGAAGCAGTAGAGGTGGAAATGGTCCGACTATCGAAGAAGTTGATTAAATGAAATATTTTTTTCAATAAGATGTTCTGAAGAAGTTCAGAGTGCAATTTTAGATGTTAGGTACATCCTTGCAGGTTGATGTAGTTTTTCATTCAATAAATCTTCTTCCTGATGTCGGTTTTGATTTATTGAAAGGTTTCAATATTGAGAGCTTGAAAGATAAATGAAACAACAAACAAATATGTACAGTATAAGCTGGTTATATGTTCCGTAAATATTCCGCAAATATGGAATGGTAATTTATATCCAATTTTATTGAATGTTTTGTGGTTTTAATATGTTCTAATATTGGGGATTTATTGTCAAAGGATAAATGTTCTTTGAATCTAGTTTCGAAATTCCTACTTTTATGATCATACATAGGCCAGACAGGAAGATCTTTTCGCATTAGATACAAAGAACATCACTCTTCCTTTTGTAGAAACAAAAGTGACCCCACCGTCGCATATTATTGCCTAGATAACAACTACCGCTTCCCCTGGAAATTTTTAAAGCTAAACACGATAGAAACAATCTTACCCTTCTTAACGACAATACAGATGTTATTCCCCAATACAGTGTGTTCCAACGAAAATTTGACCCCCCCTATAACTCCGAAATGAGTAACATTAGCGAAAAACACCAAGACACGTCGATTTTTGTTTCGAGGGGAGCATTTTCGAAATAATTCGAAACTTGTCAGATCAACCCCTACCCCCAGCAACCCTAATTTCGAAATTCATCATAGGAATAAGGGTCGAGTGGCACCTTACTGTAAAGGTCTGTCAATTCTCCATTCTGATTTGTCATTTTAGAATTTTAAATTAAGATACAGGGTGTCCCAACCAAGGGTGAAGTTGAATTCCTGCAAATCCCAAATACTAAATGAAATCGATTTATTTTGGCATAATGCAAGCGCAGGTTTATGCTCGGTCTAGAAAAACGACCTACACTTGTGAATTTGGAGTTGGTGCAATCAACCCCCTATTTCCAGCATCCCCAACTCAAAAATCATTCGATCGAAAATAGGTCAAGTGGCACCTCGTTGGAAAGGTATTTCAATTTTCTCTTCGAATTTGGTATTTTCGAAATTCAGAATCAGCATACAGGGTGTCCCGGAGCAGGAACACTGAAAACCCAAATAACTTTTTGAAACTGGTTCATTTCGGTATAATACGAGAACATATTTATGTTTGATTCGAGAATAAGACTCTCTTGCGTGAATATGGAATTTTTGCAATCAATCTCTTCCATTCAGCATCCCCAACTCAAAAAATCATACAAGTGATTACAGGTTGAGTGGCAAAGTTCCAGAAAGATTTTTCTATTTTCTGAATCACTGAGGCATTGGTTTCAGTTTGGCAATCGAGGTTTTCTGGCGTGAGGATCAGGATGAGGGGATGATGGAGAAACTGATTGGATGCTCATCTAAACAGGAAAACGAGATTTATTGAACTTGTATTCAATTGAAAACAAAAAACTAACTTGATTATTACAACAATTGTTCAAAATGACCTCCGCCCACCTCCATACAGTTATACAGACGATTTTCGAACTCTCTTCTCACATTAGCGAAAACTTCAGGAGTCAAAAGTCGGCATTCTGTGATAATCCTCATCCGCAGCTCCTCCAGGTTTTCTGGTCTTGTGGCATAAACTTTAGATTTTAGATGGCCCCACAAAAAAAATCTAGGGATTTAAATCTGGTGACCTGGCTGGCCACTCAACAGGTCCTCTTCTACCAATCCACCTTCCTGGGAAATTTTCGTCTAAATATTGGCGCACCCGAGCATCATAATGCGGAGGAGCACCGTCTTGTTGAAAACGCATTTCGTCCTCAGAAAGAGTTGGATCGTTCTGTAAAATTTCTGTCAATCTAGGATGTATGTGTTCCTCTAACAACTGTAGGTAGCCATTTCCATTCAGATTACCCTCAATAAAGAAAGGCCCAACTAGATGATTGCCAAAAATTCCTGCCCAAACGTTCAACTTCTGATTCCTTTGCGTGTGGGCCTCTCTAAACCAATGAGGATTCTGTGTGTCCCAATATCGACAATTATGTCTATTCACTTCACCACTGAGCATAAAGGTGCTTTCATCAGAAAAACAGATGTTATTCAGAAAATTTGGATTAGCGTTTAGGTTTTCACTTAGATTTTCACAAAACTGTAAACGACGATCTGGATCATCTTCGTTTATTTCATGCACTAATTTTACCTTGTAGGGTGAAATTTGTGATGTTTCACGATTCTATGGACAGTTGTAGCTGATACACCAGTCAGACGAGATAGTTTTCTGATCGAAGTAGTATTCTCCATTTGTAGATGACCCACTACTGCCACTTCCGTTGCCTCATTTCTGACAGGACATGCCACTTCATGTTTTTGTTTGCCACCGAACCCGTAGCTAGGAATTTGTCAACCAAATATTTAACGTACTGGTGACTGACTCCCTTTCTCTTTCAGGATGGTTCCTATCGAATATCCTTGCCATTTCTTTGGCACAACTGTTATTTCGAAAATACGTCGATACAATTTCGACCCTTTCCTCAGTGGAATAAACCATTTTCAGATTAATTTCAACTGACGAACAACAACAATAATGAGGAACTGATCTGAATAATAATAATATTTCATTGCAAAAATGAGAAATAACAGATGACTGCACGCCAGATGGAAATGAAAAAATGTGAACATTTTCAATGCAGAAATCAGCTTTATTTCTTCGTAATTGATGCTCAACACATCGTACCCCAATACTTTTAACAGTTTCGAATTAATTTTAGTTGATAATTTCAAATGACGATATTGAATTTTTCGAAAGCGACATCCTGTATGGAGAGCCGAACTGAATGAAATGCTTTAATCATTCTGAAATTCAAAAACCTTTCTGAAGATATGCCACTTGAATTATTTGTATGATTTTCAAGTTGGGGATGCTGAATGGAAGGGGTTGATTGCAAAATTCTATAACCACACAAGAAAGTCCTATTCTCGGATCAAACATGTTCTCGTATACCGAAATGAACCAGTTTCAAAAAGTTATTTGGATTTTCAATGTTCCTGCTTCGGGACACCCTGTATGATGATTCTGAATTTCGAAAATACCAAATTCGAAGAGAAAATTGAAATACCTTTCCAACGAGGTGCCACTTGACCTATTTTCGATCGAATGATTTTTGAGTTGGGGATGCTGGAAATAGGGGGTTGATTGCACCAACTCCAAATTCACAAGTGTAGGTCGTTTTTCTAGACCGAGCATAAACCTGCGCTTGCATTATGCCAAAATAAATCTATTTCATTTAGTATTTGGGATTTCCAGGAATTCAACTTCACCCTTGGTTGGGACACCCTGTATGTTAATTTAAAATTCTAAAATGACAAATCAAGGTGGAGAATTGACAGACCTTTTCAGTAAGGTGCCACTCGACCCTTATTCCCTATGATGAATTTCAAAGTTAGGGTTGCTGGGGGTAGGGGGTTGATCTGAGAAGTTTCGAATTATTTCGAAAAATGCTCCCCCTCGAAACAAAAATCGACGTGTCTTGGTGTTTTTCGCTAATGTTACTCATTTCGGAGTTATAGGGGGGGTCAAATTTTCGTTGGAACACACTGTATATGGGATTTACAAGTAATTATGTATGTACCTTTGAATACTTATCTATATTCCAATAGCAGAAAACTTGATGTTTTTCCTCTCTCTTTATAATTCATACCTGTTTTTCTATATTTAAGACAAATAGTACAACTGTACCTCAGTTTTAACCCACAATTTGTAAACGTCTGATGATGATAGAAATATCGAACTAGCTATTACATTGGTTAATTAAATATTTTCCACTTAATTCTGTGTATCAAAATCACTATATGATGATCTAATATCTCTTAGTAACGGCAGACTCAATATCATTTTTAGTTTGTTTTCATAGTTTTCACAACTTTCCTTACTCAAAATCTTTCTGTTGAGGTCAAAATTTATGAGATGAAAAAATTTACTTTTGGTTATTGGTTTTGTGTTAATTATGCTTCATCAATAAACATATTATTATTAATATTATCATATTAACGTGAATAACTGAAAAGAAAATTAGAAATATGCGTGCTAAATTAACAGAAATGTAAAATTTCAGAAACAATAAAAATTATGAAAACTAACCTTTCTTCTCGAATTTTTCCCACTGACTTCTCTTAAGTTTCTAGATTTCTTGCTGTCCGAAGTCTTAACAATTTTTTTCTTCACTTTTCGTTCGCCCATTCTCAAATCTTGACACGGCTACTGTTTTTCAATGTTGTAATCAGCAGAAGCAATGTCGAATCAATTTGTAACTTGATATGTACTTTTAAACGCCTCTGTTAAATTGCATTAGTATTAATATCGTCAACGTGGCTCCGTCAAACTGGTTCGTATTGTATTTAGATCGAATTTTCGTTAAAAAGTCGGTGTATATTTAAAAAAAAAGGTTAAAGTTAAGAAAAACCTGAAAACAGCTTTCATTTTAATTATGGAGATGGGGAAGTTGTACTTTTCAATATTTTCGAAAGGGTTAAGGGGTGAAATGATTAAGCATTGATTAAAACAATCTCATATTAAATCGTTTCACGCTTTACCTTTACCCTAGCCCTAGGAAACTCAGGTTATGGACTCGTATTTTTCAAGGTGTGCAGTAAAAGTGTTAAATTATTTTTCTGGATGATGCATCTAACCGAATTGCATAAAATTGAAATAATGATGTTGACAGAACTAGTTGGTGTTCGTGTGGGAGCGACACAGAGTGTTGGAAGGTTGCTAGAATACAACCGATTCCAAAAAAGGGGAGAAATGCTTCCTTGTCTGTTCAATTCTGGACTATATTTCCTGCCTCATCTCCCACTTGCTATTCAGCATGCAGCCAAGGTACTTGAAGCTAATGCATCTCCCAATCTGCTGGCCGACCAACTGCAGCCTTTTTACTGATCACCATCAGCTTAGTTTTTCTGACATTAGTATTTATGATGCTGATGGTTTAACGCGTGAATATTTTTAGGTTAATGCAGGTGTATCTAGGCTCCATACTCTCGTCAACCCTTTTCTGATGAAGATCAATGATCTGGTCCACTCCACCAAAAACAGGATATTTGGGTTTCAACTACGAGAGCCAAGACATGGCTTAAACTCTCCAGGCTTAGAGTTCTAACTGCCATATTAACGAGTCAGGTTGGAGTAACTTGGATCCAACAAACTGAAGCTGACTCAGTTTATTAAGCTCTTACCCACAAATTTTATATCCTTTACAAGAAGGATGGAGCTTATGGAAGAAATATATATATATATATATATATATATATATATATATATATATATATATATATATATATATATATATATATATATATATATATAAACACCTCAAAAAGTCTAGGAACACTTACCATCTTTAAAATATGAATTTGATGATTCGAATTTATAGAAATCTTTCGGTTTTGTTAGGAAGTTTTGTATATAATGTATTCTCAAAAAACAAAATAATATTTGACTTCTCCAAGGCACCTATTATAAAAAAAAAATTGAAATTTGAAATTCTCATTCTATCCAACTGCAAATAATCACCTCAAAACGATATGGAAGCACTTATATTTTTCAGTACCCAGAAGGTCCACCTCTGTTATTAATGACACTTTGGCATCGTCGCGGCATGCTCAATATTAAATTGTCTATTACATTTTGGCCTAAGTCATTCCAAGCCCCCTGAACTGCTAATCGAAGCTCCTGTTCATGATGGAAGACGTTTTGACGCAGGAGATTTCTTTTTAGGGTGTCCCACACATGTTCGATGGGATTCAGATCTGGGGAGCAGGATGGCCACGGTAGAAGATCGATAGCATTCTCTTCAAGAACGTTCAAGACAACTCTTGCACGATGAGGAAGGGCATTGTCTTGTTGGGAGAGTGGATTTTAACCCATTGTTTGGAGATACGGTACCACTACAGCTAAAACTATCTCATTTGCGTAAGAATTTCCTGTGAGGTTGTTCTGTATGAAAACGAGGTCAGTTCTTCCACCAAGGCGTACACCTCCCCAAAACATCACTGATCCGCCTCCCTGTCTAACAACTTCTCGGTTTTGCTTACCAGGTTCCCTCCATATTCGAATTCTACCCGAATCGGGATAATAACTAAATCTAGATTCATCACTGAAGAGAACTGTGGCCCACCTCTCTTGATCCCAGTTTACGTGTTCTTGGTACCAAGCTAAACGAGCAGCGCGATTTCCATGGGTCAGTTGTGGAACTCTTAAAGGACGTCTGGAGTGGAGTTGACCTTCGTGCAGTCGATTTCTCACAGTTTGGTCGGAAATTTGTACATTATGAACTCGTGATAGCTCTTGAGCTAATTGAGATGCTGTGGTAGTACGATCTCTTCTGGCTTGTAAAACCAAAAATCGGTCTTGGGCGACTGTAGTAATCCTGAAACGACCTGAATGGCGTTCTTCTACGCTACCTGTTTCATTGAAACGCGACCATAAATGGTTTATGGCACTTGGGCTACTTCCCAGAACCCTGGATACTTTCCGTTTGGAGCTCCCAGCTTGGAGCATGCCAACGGCTCGTAATATCTCTTCTCTAGTCAAATGTCGTCTTTCCATGGTCGAATCACAAAACTTGAATCTTTTATTTGTGCTTACAACAGAAACAAAGTGCCAACTAACTGATTTCAAACACTGAATACATGAAATGATTATAAAGCAGCGTCGCATTTGCTGTATTTTTAGTTTTTTATTAAATTATCTTCTTAGAAAATTTCAATATAAAAAATGTTTGATTTGACTCTCGATGGCGTTCTTGCTATGATGTGTTAAGGATCTTGTGGCGTTATGTCGTTAAGATGGAAGTTTTTCATAATTTTTCTATTACCATTGTTACCATTATCCATCAACCAGCATTATATGAACATTTATAACTAAACGTTATGAAATTTGTAGTTAAAATTGTGAATAACATTAGAGCTGCATTGCAAAGAAGATTAGTCAAAATCTTGGTCAATATCTGGAACTACTTCTTCATCCTGGAGTCCCCTTGTTAAGTAGATGACGAGTGCCTTTAATGATCTCTTTGCTCTCTTGTTCTCAAAGAATTCTGTGCAAGATTCATCTGAAGCAATACCACCGAACATTTCACCTACAAATTCCTGGCAGAAATCAAGTTCAGAGTCTGCACTGCGAGACCGGCTCTCGAGCAGCTGAACTGAAAGAAGGCAGTTGGTATAGACGAAATAAAGCCAATCGTCCTGAGAAAGTGTGCTCCCGAACTGGCACCCAGTCTTAACAGTCTCTTCAGATTTCTTATGAAAGCCAGACCAGAGTACCTAGAAAATAGCGAGAATTCAACCGATCTCAAAGAAAGGAAAGAAGTCCTTACCTCAAAACTACCGCCCTGTTGCACTTCTTCCCATTATGTCCAAAGTGATGGAGAGAGTCATAAATGATGAAATCATCAAATATCTTGAGTTGCAGGGAATTATTAACAACCGTCACTATGGTTTTCGCAAGCAGATATCAATATCTGCTCGCATACGTCACCGATGGAAAAGCATGGGGAATCTAGAGCAATAGCCCTCAACATCTCTAAAGCCTTCGATAGGCTTTGGCATGCAGCCTTGTTGAATAAACTTGCTGCATATGGGCTTTCCGAAAAATTGCGGGGTTGGATAAGTAGCTTTCTTCCAAATAGATCAATACAAGTTGTGGTCGACGGTATAACATCTGACTGTTTCCAGTTGTGAGCAGGAGTACCACAGGGATCCATTCTTTCATCAATCTTGTTTCTGTTACAGATAAACGATCTTCTGTCATCTACAGAGAACAAGATTTTCGGTTTTACAGAAGATTGTACACTGGTTTCGTCTTTCAATAGTCTGCGGCCGATTAGAGCTGCGGAATCTCAGCGTGAGAGATGTCAACAAATTAACAACTCAAACTCTGACTTGCAGAGGATATCTGATTTGGGTCACTAGAACCTGGTGAGCTTCAACGCGAGCAAGACGCAAGCAACAACGTTTTCTAGAAAGGTCCCCGCTGGAGAACCTCCTCTAATGATGCAGGGCCAACAAATTGCATCCAAAGATTCGATGCACCTTCTCGGAATAACGGTGAACTCCGGGTTTTGCTGGCATTAACATGTATCAGCAATAGCTAAGTCGGCATCAGCTTAGTTTTCCTTTCAGAGCCAAGCCATACTTCACGTCATCTCAGCTGTTGCTTCTATATAAGGCGCAGATTCGACCTACTTTGGAATATTGTTCCCATGTATGGGGATCTGCGCCCAAACATTCTTTGCGGATATTGGATAGTGTGCAAAAACGGGCTGTGCGCCTCATCGACCACCCGGAGATCACCCGCGATCTCCATCCGCTGGCTCTCAGAAGACAAGTTGCTGACCTTTCTCTGTTTTACAGATATTTCCACGGAAGATGCTTCAAATAGCTGAAAGCGCTTATTCCGGGAAAACTCATGTTTTGCCGCAACACTAGGCTGGCAAGGAGTTCTCATCATATGGTGGAACTCGCTTCCGCCCTACATCGTCTCAACATCCTACAATTTGGCCCTCTTCAAGAAGTGAGTAAACAGACACCTCAATTCTTTCCAGGCCCCCACTCATATGGTGTAACAGGTTCGCCTATTCCTGGGACGCGCACATAAAAAAAGAGGACGAGAACCTTTAATGATGTCCTATTAGTCATAGTTCAATTTTGCAAACAACGTGATGAATCGATGAACGGAATTATTTTTCTTTCTTACTGTTCAGCAAATGAAAAAATCTTTTCGAATGAAGAATTTTTTAGGAGTAAAATTACGGTTTTTTTTTTATTTTTCATATATACATACTTGTTACCCTGTACTCTTCACAATTCTAAAGATTTCTAAATATAAGTGACCCACAAAAATAATTCGCAATGTTCCAGGAAATATTGATCGTTTCAGAAATAACACGTGGCAGTTTTCTGCGTATTTTTCCACCCACGCAACGTCAACACCCCCTAGTTTCTGAGAAACCACACCGCGGACAAGAAGCCGCCAAGTGCAGATGACCTTTGTACCACAGCACGCTATACACGTGAATTCATTAAGCAATCATACCCTAAACGAGTTATACCACGAGAAGTCTGTTTCAGCACGGAACCAACTCGAATTTATTGATCTATAAACTCTCCTTCTTCACTGATACAAACACTACTATACTTCTCTGTTATTTCTGTGCCTTTCTTGTGAAACGATTTATCTTTGGTCACAAAATATGCGTTAGTTTCGGTAATAACGTGTAAGTCCAAGACAAATCTCCTTCTCTGGAGCATGTATTTTTTCAATCAGTCAAGAGCCAGTAATTGCTAAATGGCAGATGTGGAGAATAAGGAAGGTGTGATAACAATTTCAACCGTGAATCGTTCGTTTGTCCTTTGTTTTTACGTATTGCCGTATAAGGTTCAATATAATAGAGTTTAAAGGATTACACTTATGCTTAGACGTCCTGTTATGAGGTAAAAATGTCACTTTCACATAGTTTCAAGTTCGTGGGGATAACCTGGTGCATTGTCCGAAACTAGAACAGTCTAAATTCTTTTTTTTATGAACCTTTCAACTTCTAAAACAAAACAAATCCGGAACTAGTGACAAAAATAGTGCTTGTAATCCACGCTTTCTTATTAGCGCGCCAAAACACTGGCAAGCCGTTCTTGTTTTGATTTTTTGAAGCACAAGCAATCAACGATCTGTAAAGCATTAATGGTTCGATGACACAATCCCCAGATGCATTAGAACATAACAACAGTGTAACTATATCTTTGGCTCCCTCATATACAGCAGCAGACTCTTCTCTTTTGGAAATGAATGTTTAATTTTGAATTCTCTTGCAAAACAGTGCAGTTTCTTCAACATTAAATACTTGCTTAGGTTAGTATCTCCCATCAGGTACTAGGTTTGCAAATCCTTCTCGATATCTTCCTGCTGCAAGCAATGTCTGCAGTTGCAGGAAAAATCAAACCAATGCAGTGGAGATATTTGAAACATACTCTAGACGTAGTAGTAATAAGGTCCATTTCACATTTACAAAGGAGACCGAATGCTATTTATATACAGGGTGCTTCAACGAAAACTAATCAGAGGCTATATCTACCAAGATAATCATTTCTGATCAAAACGCAAAAACAGGTCAATTTTGTTTCAAGGGGGACATCTTTTGGAGTACAAAACTTGCCTGAAATATCAACCCCCTAAGCAGGGGTTGCAATCCTTGAACATTTTGAATAGGGAAGCTGGGTCGAGTGATGACTCGAAAGAAAGGTGGTATCTTTGTCTACATTGCCATGAACGAATTTCCATTTTTATTGAAAACTGTGAAAGATACAGGGTGAGCAACTGAAAGATAGGGAAGACTATTTCCCTAAGACTATTCAAGTTTCAGTGAAGAAGAATAGAACAGATCCATGCAGATCAATGGCAGTCATCATCAAGTACCATCCTCATCTCGAATTTCAACCCCTAGAGCAGGGGTGTCCACCCTTGAACATTTGGAAGAGGGTAGATGGGTTGAGTGATAACTCGAAAGGAAAGTATTATCTTTGTCTGCATCCCCGTGAACGAATTTTCATTTTTGATTGAAAACTGTAGAAGATACAAAATGAGCTACTGAAAAATAGAGGAGACTATCTATCGCCCTGAGCTATTCAAGTATTAGTGCAAAAATATGGAACAGATTCATTCCAGATCAAAGGCTAAATGAATCAATTCCAGTTTTTCGCACTAATACTCCAATAGTCTTGGGGCGATAGTCTTCTTTATTTATTATTATTTTTCTTTATTATTTTCAGTGGCTCACTCTGTATCTTCTACAGATTTCGATCAAAAATGAAAATTCTTTCACGGGTATGCAGACAAAGATAATACCTTTCTCTCGAGTTATTACTGTTTAGTTTTCGTTGAAACACCACGTATGATTGTTCCATTAGATCTGCGAATAAGGAAATCTTTAGCCGCGTTTTTTTCATCCGCAAATAAAGAAAACGCGAATGTAGAAGAGCAAATATGGAGCTTTTACTGTATTGCGTCTGCCAAATTACAGACGCCACAACGTTTTCAGCCGATTGTTGGGTTTTTGGACACTTTAGATGGCTTTTGCCCCCTACTGTCCTCTTAAGAGGTTTTTTTCCACTCTGGCGTCTAGTGACCACATTTCGACGCAAAATATTCTTTAGAAGGTCCAAACAATGGACAAATTCATCAACTCGTTATTTTTGTTTCACTGTGGGCAAATGCGACTTCGAAAAACTTTTTGTCTAGCTAACTTCACTTTGCGATCACCTATAACACTTTTTTGATATCTTCTGGCCAAATCTCCTCTTTTGGACTTTCAGAGCGTTAAGTCTCCGATCTTATATGGTATTTCCTGCACTTATCTGTTTGTATTTGTCTTGAATAGTCATGAGGCATCCTTCTGTTTCTGCGAATAGTTTTCCTTTCATAAACCATTTGTTGGAAACTTCTTTGTCGATGTGTGGTTGATTAATCTCATGGCGATGTCGTCCATGCAATTCCTTTCTTGACCATTGCTCTTGTTTTTCAGTATCTGATAGGAACGGTAGAATCAGCAGGTCATCACTGGTAGCAAGATTTAGAGGTATATATCCCTTATCAGCCAACGGTACTACTCTGTGGAGATCAGAAGTGAGAGCTTTTGCAGAGAAGAATTCTCTGAGATTTTTTTATCTGTTCGGTGTGTAAATTGACAACATCTATTAATCCGCGTCCTCCTTCTTTCCGCTTCAAAGTTGTTCGCATCACAGACGATTTTGAATGGTGATTATTGTACTTTGTTAGCATCGTTCGGGTCTGCCTTATTATTATTATTATTATTATGGTTGTTTTATCAAGACAAGAAACTGGTTCTGATCCATCTTATAAATTCACAAAAATACCGTCACCTAAACCTCAATACCTCGAAAACTAATGATCTAAATGACATGAAAACTGATAAGTTTCTTTTTAAGGTTGGTACTACCTGAAACAATAGCGCATTCTTTATTTCTGGCGCAATCTATTCTGTTATTACCATGACTTTTTGACCCACGTGTTAACTCATCATATAAATCGCTGTGTGTACGGACCGCTTAAATCCGGAGTCCCAAGGATGTCGAAATATTGATTTGAGTAAACACCGTCGCGACGCGCGACGGCGCCATTGTCTTCTACGGCAACATAAGGGCACAAACTACGCATTGCATTGGACAGTAGTGACGTGGGTTCCAAAGTTGGCGGTTTGAAAAAAATCGCAAATTATGTGCTGTATCTGTTGTATCATCTGAATCAGGTGAGAAATTTGATTTGCTAATCTAAAAATTAAAAAATTTAATAGCAAGTGCGTGTGAGGTTCTCGTTCTCCGATCTTATCTGATATCAATTGGAGATGAACTTAGTTGTACATTTATACAAGGGATACAATTTAATTATTCAACTTGAAGGCGTGAATTCATGTAATGTGATAGACACAATTTGGAATAATTCTCGTAATTACGATATGAGTGGTTAGATGAAGAAATATTTGGTTTTGCTTATTCAGGGTGTAAGTTTGAAGAAACAGAAACATGACATAAATGTAGATATACTGCGCCCAAAATATTGCGACAAAATTTCAATATTTCAAATTTCTATTTTGGTAGACACTTTATTAACACATATTTTTTTCGGATATGTCAACAAAATTCGATGTTTTTCTTGACGAAAATGATTCTTTCGTCTATACTAATATTATAAAGACGAGAGACTTGATTGTTTGTTTGTTTGTTTCTGTTTGTTTGTTTGCATTAAATAGGTTCCGAAATTACTTGACTGATTTGAAAAATTCTTTCACTATTGGGAAGCTACACTATCTCCGGTCAACAAAGACTATATTAAATTTTCAAAAAAAGTTAGGAATACTAAAACTCCAATAATGTAACCCAAGGTGTGAAAAAAATTATCAAAAAACATCGCGTGCATTGCGAAAACTATTGATTATAGAACAAAATAATGTACTACGACTTTGCAGAACATAATTATGATAATAATAATAATAATAAATTCGAACAAAAAGCAATTGGATGATCTGCTGAGAGTTATCAGTAAGTTTTCGGCAGATGTTCATATGAAATTCGGTATTGATAAACGTAAAACCCTGAACATTCAAGGAGGGAAAGTCATAGATGGTGAAACACAACTCCCAAATGGTGATATTATACAGTGTATGAAAGATGGCGAAACGTACAAATATCTGGGATACCAACAAGCCAGGTTGCTAGACGAAAAACAGTCAAAGGAGAACATTCGTTCAGAGTACAGTCAGCGTCTGAAGACTGTGCTGAAGTCAATGTTGAACTCGGGGAATCTAGTCAAAGCAATTAACACCTACGCCATTCCAGTGTTGCTTTACTCATTTGGAATAATCAGATGTTCAGACAGAACTGGATGATAAAGGCAAACCCGAACGATGCTAACAAAGTACAATAATAACCATTCAAAATCGTCTGTGATAAGAAAAACTTTAAAGCGGAAAGAAGGAGGATGGATGTTGTCAACTTACATACCGAACAGATCAAAAATCTCAGAGAATTCTTCTCAGCAAAAGCTCGATCTTCTGACCTCCACAGAGTAGTATCGTTGGCTGAAAAGGGATATACACCTCTAAATCTTTCTACCAGTGATGACCTGCTGAATCTACCGTTCCTATCAGATACTGGAAAACAAGAGCAATGGTCAAGAAAGGAATTGCATGGACGACATCACCATGAGATTAATCAACCACACATCCACAAAGAAGCCTCCAACAAATGGTTGATGAAAAGAGAATTATTCGCGAAAACAGAAGGATTCCTTATACCATTCAAGACGAAGTGATCGCTATAAACAACTACAAAAAATTTATTATTAAGGACGGAACATTACAAACAGATAAGTGCAGAAAATGCCATATAAGATCGGAGACTATACAGCATATTACGTCCGGCTGCGAACAACTGGCCAATACGGACTATCTTCACAGGCATAATCAAGTGTGCTACATTATCCATCAGAAACTTGCACACAAGTACGGGCTTCTGAAGACCTTCCAGCCATATTACAAGTATTAACCGGCGCCCTTATTGGAAAATGACTCTATGAGATTATACTACGATAGGCCTGTTATCACTGACAGAATGGTGACGAATAATAGGCCGGACATAGTGATATGTGATGAGAGAGCCAGAACAGCAATGCTGGTGGATGTCTCCATACCGAATAATAACAACGTGCTGAACAAGTTCCAGGAGAAAAAGTCCAAATACACAGACCTTGCTATTGAGATCAAGCAGATGTGGCTCCTCGATAAAATAGATATTGTTCCTGTCATCGTATCCTCAACTGGGTTAATACCCAAAACTGCATGATAGCCTTAAGAAATTAGAATTGCAAAAAGCTGTAATTCTTAATACATGTAGGATAGTTATGAAATTTATGTCAAGTATATTGTAATCGAGCCTATTTCCTTTGATTGCTGAATCTGGGAAAGGTAAATTATATCCAGCTAACAGCTGAGATAGTGCATAAGTCCACGATAATAATAATAATAAAAGGTCTTTATTTGTGAGCAATTTATCTTGCTAACAGAATAACACTTAAGGCGAAGTCTAGCAGAGCTATTCCTACTTAACTTTATTATATAATATAATTATAGATTGAAATAAAAAGAACAAAAATGAAACTCCATTGTTTTACAAGAAAAATGCAAAAGCCATACAAGTTAACCGCGAAAAAAGATAAAGGAGAAAAACAAAATGGAAACAAAGACCATCATAGGACAGCAAGCACAAAAACGAGCAAAATCAATTGTAGAGAAAGAAGGTATACATTTACCAAACTAATCAAGCCCAATCTGTTCGAAATGGATTAGGTGTTGTTTCAGGCGACAACGCATTGAGATTGTTGAAAGATTTTTGAAGCTATTTGAAACCTGATTATAAATATTCACAGAGTTATATGTGAACAATCTCCTGAAAAAGGCCGAATAGAATCTAAACAGAGAAAGTGTAAGGAAATTCCTCAGATTAGTAGTATGCGCATATCACTTCTATATATTAATTTCTTACGAAGGTACGAAGGTTCACCCGAATGTAAAATGCGTTGTCTTCTTCTTCTTCTTTAAATAGGACGATGTCCTGTTTTTCTGTTACAGCCCCTGCTACGAACCGGAGCTCCAGCACTCATGCCATCGCTTTTTCGGCCTTCCTATGGGTCTTCTAGTGTTGGGTTTTTGTGTTTTTGCCCACTTCGCCATACGTTCGGGGCCCATTCTGTCTACGTGATCTCTCCATAGGCGACGACGTGCTCTTGTCCACCTCACCACATCCTTGACACCTAGCTCCCTTAGCGTATCCTCATTCCTTATTCTATCTCTGCGTGTAATACCTCTTATAGCTCTTAGTGTTCTCATCTCTGTTGTCCTCATTAGTTGTTTTGTTTTTGTTGTCTCAGCTCTTGTCTCAACCGCATATGTCATCACGGGTCTCACACAGGTTTTATAGCTTTCTGTGCTTATGTACTTATTCCGCCAGATTACATCTCTCAGCAAGCCAGATATTCTCGATGCTTTCATTGTCTGCTCTTTTGCTTCTTGTAATAGTTGCCTATCGCTCGATACTTCTACTCCTAGGTATTTAAAGTGTGAAACTTGCTCTATTATATGGTCGTTCACTACTAGTTTGCATCTAATTGGATCTTTCGCTATTACCATCGATTGGGTTTTCTGTGTTGTACTTTTGTAGTAGGCGTTGTAGGTCGTCCTCATTCTCGGCTATTAGTAAAGCATCATCTGCGTAGCACAGTATTCTCATAGTTTTGTTACCCATCCTATAGCCTTGGTTCATTTGGTTAACATCTGCTATTATTTCATCCATGATTAAATTAAATAGACATAGGCTGAGGCTGTCACCTTGTATAATGCCTGCGTTAATTTTGATCTCGCTTGTAAGTCCCTGTGTAGTTTTTACTTTCATCTTATTAGAGTTATTTAGTTCTTTGATTATGTTTATGTATTTATTGCTTAAGTTTTTATTTCTAAGGATAGTGATCACATCGTTCATTCGAATTCTGTCGAATGCCTTTTCCAAATCTATAAAACATATAAACATCGGTTTGTCAAACTCTATGGACTTCTCCACCAGTTGCCGCAATATAAAAATTGCATCCGTTGTTGATCTATTTGGTCGGAATCCTGTTGTTCTTCAGACACACCTACTTTGTCATATATCTTTTGCGATAGAATTTTAGTGAGTAGTTTCGATGCAGAGTTAAGGAGTGTGATGTCTCTATAATTTGCTGGGTTTGTCTTCACGCCTTTTTTGTATATGGGTATTGTTATGCTCTCTCTCCATTCTTCTGGTTTCTCCTTGTTGTTTTCAATTTTTTTTGGATAGTTTTGTTATTTCTTTTATTATTTCTGCTCCCCCATATTTAATTAGTTCGTTATTTATGTTGTCCGGACCGGGTGATTTTCTATTTTTTAATTTATGGATTACTTGTTGTACTTCTTCTAGGCTGATAATGTCATTTTCTGTTTCTTCGTAGAGTGTGTTTTGTTGTTCGATTTCTCGTTCCTCATTGTTACCGTTATCATCATCCCCCAGGTATAAGTTCTGGAAATATTTCACCCACTCTTCTGGTTTTATTACATTGATCTGCAGTTCTTCGGTGATTGGTTTTTTCCTGTTTCTCAACATGTTCCATACCTTTTTCTGTGCTCCTCGTAAGTCGTGTTCCATGTCATTTGTAAATCTTTCCCAATATATTTTTTTTAATTCTTTAATTTTGTTCGTTGTTCTATTTCTTTCTGTTTTATATCTTTGGTACTCTTCTGGTGTTCTGTGATTGACATATCTGATATATGCGTTCTTCTTTTCTTTTGCGAAATCTTTGATTTTCTGTGTGAACCATGGTTTATCTTTTCTTTGATTATATTGATTCTTCGTTCCCCAATGGCTTCTTTTGCGCTGTTAATTATGTTGTTTTTCATTTTATTCCATGCGGCGTTTATGTTGTCTGTGTCTACTATAGGGTTAAGGTTGATCTTTTCCTCGAGTCGTGTTTGGTATAGATTCTTAGTACTTTCGTTTTGTCAAGATTCAATGTTGAATTTAGTGATTTAGTTAGGCGGTTTTTTTTTCTCTATTCTATATGACAGGCGGTACTTGCAGATAACCATTCCGTGCTGTGTTCCAACATTCGCTGATGTCAGTGTCCGTACGTCAAGTATTTCTCGTGGGTGAATTTCCCTATTGGTGATCACAAAGTCTATCATAGATTTTTGTCCTCTTGTGTTGGTGAATGTGTATTTGTGTTGTTCTTTGTAGTAAGGTGAAATTGAAATAAGTGATGAATCTTCAGCCTTTTCAATTCTTGAATTTTGGCAGAAATATGATATTTCCGCAAACGGCAGACGAATCGACAGCATGCATTCTGGACATCTGTAGTCTATTTTGTATTAGCTTGTCCAAGCAAAGAAATACGATAACAAAAGCATAATTCAGAATAGGTAGCATGTCTCAACTAGTTTTTTTCTGAATTTGAAATTAAGAACTCTAGCATGTAGTATTCATGCCTTTAAAGCTGCATAACATTTTCTGATCATCTGGGAAATATAAGCCTGAAAACGAAGGCCACAGTCAAAAATAACACCGAGGTTCTTCACAGAGCTCTTCACAGCTATTGATTCCCCCGAGATCTCAACAACTATCGCGACAGTATACTCTGTGACAAAAAAATATCTGGAAACTCTCATTTAAATTGCCCGCGATGAGTATTTTCAAGTAATTTAAGTTTCTGTATGTTGGTAGGACTTAATTACTATGCCAAACATGAGCACGATCTGTCAACTAGTTTATTTACGACAACTGTTGACACCAGTCGACCTCAGCGGTACTCTGCGAATTTTACAATGGAAAAAAATATTGAACAAAGAGTTTGTCTCAAATGTTGTGTTTTGAACGAAATTCCGTGTTGCGAATGCTGGAAAAGGCTTATGTATCGAAAACCCAAGTGTAGAGTGGTACAAAACATTTAAAGACGGTCGGGAGATCGTCGAAAATTTGCCTCGTTCCGGACGACCTTCTTCAACCGACGATAACGTCCAAAAAATCAAGGAAATGGTGCTCGAGAATCGTCATGCCAGTGTTAGAGAGATAGCTTGTGATCTCAACATCTCTCGTTGTATTTTGATGAACCAATTGGACATGCGGCGCTTCGGTAGCTGCCAGACATGCTGGATCATGCGAATTCTGATCCCACGTTCATAGGACGGATCATAACTGGATACGAGACATGGGTCTATGAAAACGACACACTAACGAGCCAACAATCGAAATCGGTGGAAGAAATCAGCCAAAACCGAAAAAACCTCGCCAAAGTCGTTCGAAAATCAAGACGATGCTGATTAATTTCTTCGATATTCGTGGTGTGGTTCATCATGAATAAGGACTTTTATTGCGTGAAAATATTCGCGTAAACGGCCGGATTTCTGACAATACAATTCGTGGATTTTGCAAGACGACAACGCACCATCTCATCGAGCCACGGTTATTAACGACTTTAAGACCAAACACTTCATAAATACCATCGAGCAGCCGCCTTATTCGCCTGATCTAGCTCCGTGTGACTTTTTTCTTTTCTCCAGACTGAAATTTCCGCACCAGGGAACAAGATTCCATTCCATAGATGTCATAAAAGAGAATTCGCAGAAGGAGCTGAAGGTGATCGCTGAAAGCGCCTATAAAAAATGTTTCGATGTGTATCGCTCCAAACGGAGCACACTCTGCCCTAAATTTCACAACAAATTCCATCCTTATTGAGGCTATAAGTTTCGTAGGTGAGATCCTAATAAGCTCTATTCTGAGTTTATTGATACTCCTCCTCCCATAATCTGTATGAAGGGTGTTCGATCAGTGCTAACTTATTTAGGCGATTACTGAGGCGACCGCTGCATATAAATGTGGCAATTAAAACTTTCAGCTCTAGCCTGGAGAGTTTACATCAAACCTTGGCCTTCACAGTTGAAGATCCAATGATGGCAAGCCAAGAAGGTCTGAGACTTGTGAGGTCCCACCTTCAGGTCTAACCACCAGTTATTTTCCATTGTTCTAACCTAACCTACATTTCCTTTCGTTCTGTCGTTTCGGCTATTACTTTCGCTCTGTCCTGTAGTTATTTCCTCCCGAACTCTTCTGAAGCCTTTCCTTCCGCTTCATCTCCCCGTAACGACTAACGCATATATTTCTGAACTCTTCTCCTGTACCAAAACTCTGTAGCCCTTTCCTGGCTTTTCACTTTCGCAGTATTATCTCTAGGTCCAGTTCCCTATTTTCACGTTTACTCTTCTCTGCACTTCTCCCGCATCTTTGCTTCATATGCAATGCATACCTCACACTCACATTTTTCATTTTCCTCTTGCACTTTTTCTGCATTTACCCCAGCACTTTGCTATCGACCATATGTTGACGTCTTATTTATACAGCTTTTTCTACGCTCATGCTTCTAACTTTTTCATTTTTTATATTTATCCCTTTCTTAGACCTTGGCTTCCATCACTTCTTTCCTTGATTTTCACACTATCCCTCTTCATTTTTCTACCTCGTAAAATCTAATTTCGCTTCTCTTATACCTAGATCATTTTCTGCCTTTATCCTTGGTTCTTACCTTCACCCTTCTCTGAAGAACTTTTTTTTGTACATTCTCTGTCTTTCTTGCCTCTCCAAAATCCCTTATAACCTGCCATATCTCTTTCAAATTCCTTTTACTTTGAATTAATCATTTTTTCACTGAGAATTTAAACCTCATTTTTCCTGCTTTTCCGTTTCGCCAAATAATTCCGCTCTATAATTCTTCCCTCCCAAACTCCACAAAAGCCTTTTCGTCCGCTCGATACTCCTTATTTCGTCTAACGCCTTCATTTCTGAGTTCTTGTTCTGTACAATCGATCTCCAGGGGAATTCCAAGCTCCGGTCTTGTGAATCTCATTGCCCTCAGCTGTCCGGGAACTTCATCAGACAGATGCTATTTCTTCCTCCCAGTTTAGTGAGGATTGAACGATATTCCTGCATAATAAGTGACATGCAGTTGTCGGCTACCGATGACTTCAGTGCAGCTTGGTTAACCATAACGATTTTTATTGACTGTTTATGGTAAACATAGTGGTCAATGGCGAATATTTCTGCAAAGTCGCAAGCTCGTCAAGACAAATAGGCTTTCCTTAGCAAGCACCTTGGGCAGTTTTGTAGTCGACAGAAACCATCAAGTGAATTTCACGTAGCTGTCCAGAAAACAATCGACAATCAGCCAAGACTGAACGAGGTGAACTGCATATAAAACGTTCAAAAACGCAGCAGTCAGCTGGCAAGGTTATGGCATCTGTTTTCTGGGATATTATATTCTCCGATTACCTTAAAAAGGCCAGACGATAAACAGCGACTACTACATTGAGTTATTGGATCAATTGAAGGAATAAATCACGAAGAAACGGCCCCATTTGAAAAAAGAAAGTGCTGTTTCATCAAGACAATGCACCTTGCCATAAATCAATCAAAACAATACTTCCCCATCCACCTTATTCACCAGATCTTGTTCCCAGGGATTTTTTCTGTTTTTAAGACTAATGAACGGCAAAATAAATCTTATTATAAAAATGGCATTATTAATCGCTACAATCGCTGTATCTCCCTCGAAGGTGACTATATTGAATAAAACCATTGAATTTCACCAAATAAAATGTGTTTTACTATGTTAACCTACGAACTTTTCTGCCCACCTGCTAAACGATTTAAGTGTTCTTCGAATATATCTAAAAGAATCAAAGTTCCTTTGATAAACAATTGAAGATGAACATTTCAATATATTATGAGATAACTAAGATAAGTTTAACAATGGTTTTCAATATTATCTTTTCTCCATAATACACGTGTAAGATGAATGCAATTAAAATTTCCATTTGTTTCTAATCAATTTTTACACGCATATCAAAAGAATCTGATTATCAACAATAAATCTGAACTTGATTGAGAAACATGTTGCAACTGTTGTTCTTTCGATAAAAATTATAAGAATAATTTCAGTAAAACGCCAGGATTATTATTAATGAAATTTCATGAAACAGATGGATTTTTGTTCTGTCAGTTATGTTTCGCAAGTCATTTCGTTCCTAAGAGCTTAGATAGTATCGAGATTATTTTTAGAAACCCTTGATTTCAGACATATCGGGTGTTTCACGAATCTATAACTCCGATACTTGTTGGCCGATTTCATTGTAACAGAAATAGTGCTCGAATGTTTAGACTGTATCAAGCACAATTTCCAGATCGCGAACAACCAAAGCGCCACTAGTTTTCCATAGTCGAAATAAAATTAAGAAAGTGGAGATATCTATTTCAATAAAAATGAATTTATATACAGGCTATCCACTATAGAAGGTACCAAACTTCAGTAGGTAATAGTACAAGTCATTTGCAACAAAAAATGTTCTATAACAATTTTTCGAAAGTTAATAATTATCGAGTTATTTATCATTTCTTGATTTTACGAAATTTTTGCTTCTCTTTATAAAAACAAGAATATCTTTGTTACTCTTACAGCTACATCAAATCTGACTATACCATCGGAAAGAGCATTGAATTTGCTATAAGATAGGTAAGTACCTACTTACGTAAAAAATTTGTATACCGGGTGTTGTGAGAGGCTAAATGAAAAAATTGTGAAATGAACAAAATTAGTGGTATTTTCTTGTTAGCTGTACCACTGAAAACTGGTCGATAAGTAGCTTTTTTTTGGAAAAACTACTACATTCATCAGGCTTTTAAACGGTATATCAACTTTTGAGCTTACAATTTTTACCAAGAGTGGGTAAGAGTAAGAGTAAGTAAATCCTAAAAAGTCTACATATATATATATATATATATATATATATATATATATATATATATATATATATGAACGATCGAATAGAATACTGCTCTGAATATAAATATGACAAAATTGTCAGTTAATTATATTACATTTATATAAACAAATAAATAAAATATGAAATGAGATTCTGAGCAGTATAAACTAAAGAGAAAACCTATGACTCTACCTCATTATTTTTTTCGGAAAGAAACCTACGAAGAATATTACAAGATTTGATGACTGTTATCTTTTGTAACTGTTCAAACAAATTTTTCCTCAGACCCAAAATCTCAATACTTTTGTGAAGATTCCTAGGAATAACACCTGTTGTGGAAATAATAATCGGTAGAATAAAACTTTCTTCCATTTTCCACATTTTTTAATCTCGTCGTCAAGCATCGTATATTTAGAAATTTTTTCATTGTATTTATTTTGTTTATTATGTGTGTCGGGTATAGCAATATCAATTATATATGTTATTTGATTCTGTTTATCATTAAGAATGATATCTGGTCGATTGTGTTTTACAGCTCTGTTGCAAAGAATTGTTTCATCAGAATAAAGTTTATATTTGTCATTTTCATAAATAATCTGAGGTTCATATTTGTAAAATTTTTTCATTGGGAATTAGGTCATGTTTAATTCCTAGATTAAAATGAATAATATTAGCGACGGCATTATGTCTTTCTAAATAATCTGTTGGAGCAAGGACTGAGCAAGATGATAATATATGAAAAACTGTTTCTGAAGAACAGAAACATCTACGGCAAGAATCATCTATATTTTGTTTGATGATGTGTTTTCTATAATTCCTCGTGAAAACAACCTGATCCTGGATCGCAATTGCCAAGCCTTCTGTTTCAGCAAACAATTCTCCAGAAACTAACCATTTATTCGATGCGATGTCATCAATATAATCATTTTTCAATTCTTTAGGGTGCTTTCCGTGTAATTCCTACTGCATCCAACTTTCTCTTTTAGAATTATCATCAAATATATCAAAATCTACCTTTTGCATTGTCAAGTTCAGAGGTGTAAGATTATAATCTGAAGCAACAACAATATCATGTAATTTAGACGTTCTCTGTTTATCATGAAAATGGGAACGTGGATTAAAAATCTGTTTACTATGAAGATTATTCAAATCAGTTAATCCACGACCTCCAAGATGTCTAGGTAGTGTAACTCTCTGAACAGCTGACTTTGGGCGGTGCTTATGATATTTACAAAGCATTTTCCTCGTTTGACATTGTAATTCATTTAGATCAGTTTTAGACCATTTAATAATTCCAAAAGAAGATGTAAGAATAGGAACTGCATAGGAGTTGATAGCTCTGAAAAGGTTTTTACTAGTTAAATGACTCTTGATGATAATTCTAAGTCTTTTGTAATATGAACTTCTAATATTTTCTTTAGTGCTGCTATGGTTAATTGTCTTCTCTTGACAAAATCCAAGATATGTATCTCCTTGATGCATTGGCTCGATTTCGATATTGGAAATCTTTATATAATCAGAGGTGATCTTTCCTTTTCAATAGAAAGTTTTTTACATTTTGGAAGCCCAAATTTCATATGAATATCATTGGAATAGTTGAAAGTAATCTCAAGTAGACTTTTTAAATGAGATCTGGTTCCGGCATATAATTTAATATCATATATATATATATATATATATATATATATATATATATATATATATATATATATATATATATATATATATATATATATATATATATATATATATATATATATATATATATATATATATATATATATATATATATGGTACAGCTAACAAGAAAATACCACTAATTTTGTCCATTTCACAATTTTTTCATTTAGCCTTTTACAACACCCGGTATACAAATTTTTTACCATAAGTGACTGTAAGAGTAACAGAGATATTCTTGTTTTTATAGAGAGAAGCAAAAATTTCGTAAAATCAAGAAGTGTGAAATAACTCGATAATTATCAACTTTTCGAAAAAATATTATAGGACATTTTTTGTTGCAAATGACTTGTACTATCACCTCCTGAAGTTTGGTACCTTTTGTAGACACCCTGTATATATAAAAGAAAACAAGTATGTATAAATTTTTTCAACACAAAATTTAAGAATGAAAATTTTGACTATCTGGTGAACGGTTAGGGGTTTCTATTCTTGGTGATTGTAGCTTCTAAGTTCTATGATATAGTGAACGTCAAACAACAAACAAAACAATGGCCGTCAACGTGGGTGAGCGAAGCAATTGTTTCGTTGTTTCGTCACTAAATAGAAAAATATACGCTTGTGACTAAGAGTGATCACGATGTTAAATCGATGTCTTAGGTTTCGATATCGATGTTAAAATATCGATATTTATGAACGATACATCGATTGCTGAAAAACATGATGTATCGTTTGTATCCCTACCCATGCATGGTTTAAGAAGTCCTAGACTATAGCATTTGAGATTATAGGAATGTACTGTTACCTCATTTTGTAACTCTCTATCATATACTTGCGAATAAAATTAAAAAAGTAATGGAGAATTTTTCATTCGAATCACAAATTCCCGGTTCTTTTAAATTATAATGATCCTTATACAGGGTTGTATACAGGTTGTTCACCGAGCGATTTTTTCGAAAATTTGTATTCCTACATTGCTAAACATAAAGAATTGAGTGTTGATATTTTGTGCTCGCTAGTATTTCGGTGTAGCCAGAAATGACCAAAAAATGTTAATTTCAAATGTAACACCCTATATGTTTATTTATTTTTAGATTCAGAGAAAAAACTTTTTTAGAAACAATCAACAAAAACACTTCAAGCACCTACCTACCTACCTCCTACCTTCAAAAATGAATAAAATAACATGATCCAAAATGCTTTAAGGAGCGCCAAAATCCTTTTTTGCACACAGGCGCCAGTAGCCCTCACGGGGGCTCTGTGTCACATAAACGAATATTTCTGTTTGACCCATAAATTATTTTAACGTGTATACATCTTTACTATTTTATTCTCCAATTAAACCAACCCACCTCTGTTACAGATATGTTCGACTCTACAACAATACAGATGAATCATCGACCATCATTGTGTTTTTATAAACATTTCATAAGAAACGTTTCCTTACGGACTGTGAATTATTCGTCGTAAACTGTGATTCCAAGAAATAATCAGTGATCAGTGCCTATTCTCTGTGTACTCGTTATCTGTGTCGCAATTTACTCTACGTCAGAGTAAAGTACGTAGGGAAGACCTGGACACTGACACGCTTCGTTTTTGGTGGGGAGAGATTTTTAAAAGCGGATCATCGACGTCAGTCAACCCAATTTGTCATTCAAACTGACGAAAGCTCAGTGACTTAAACCTCGAACTTTTGTGTTCTACCTTTTTTGGTTTTGTTTTGTTTCGCTGACTTCATCATTGCATGGGTAAGTAATATTTTGAAGTTTATGTTAAAACTGTTTGCAGGGATTTATAGTATATAACAAATTTAACAGTGTCCAAAAGAATTTGTGTACCTTTGCTTACAGAATTGCAGATACCTGCAATTAAAAATAGGTATCTACCTATCTACAGTTGCCATGATGGTATTTACTACTCCATTTCGCATTCATACTATTTAAACTTGTTCAAGGATATTGAAGGGGAAGTATAATCGACCTGAAATAATTCATGGCGTTCTTTCTGGAAAAATTCTTTATTTTCAATGATTGCAATACCGAATTGTGAATTATACAATATATGGTGTTCTTTTCAGTTGAATTGAGAAACAAATAGATCTTCGAAAAAGCGTACAAGTTATTTACATTTTGTTGTACAATGATAGACTCGTTATTTTAAGAAATTACACCAATTTCAGAAATCTAACCTAGACATTGTGGAATTATTTTCTTTTCTTAGATTCGGTTATAAAAACATTCATAAAGTTGTTTCCAGATTGTTATCAATCGTTTCAAATAATACAAAACGTGACACCAATACAAGTACTTTTGCCATTGAATGTCCCCTACAGCAACAATAAATTCTACCTCGAATAGGACAATTTTTTTTTCATGTTTCCACCTTCTGAAAGAATTTATATATATTTTCACATAATTGTGCAGAGTTGCACTTTTTGGAGCTCTTTTTGAAGACAATATTAAGTTAAAACCAATTCCTGTTTAGCTTTTTCGTTTTTGAGTTACCAACCAAAATTGAGTTGTAGTTTTTCAGATATATTGAAATCATCGTTTTTGAAGCTTAAGCTTCACCGTTCAATAACATTCAGAACATATTTTTGTATACTACAACATGAACAATGAACTATAAAACATAAAACTGTCAAAACAAGAATTGAATTTTTGGTTATCTTCTTACAAATCATAGAATTGTTCTTCTTATAACAACAATGTACTTTTTAAATTGCTATACCTAACCTCAATTTAAAAACCAATTTATAATTTTACAGGCTAATTCAAAATCATTCTAAAAAATTTTATGTGTTTGGAACTTAACAGACTTGGACAACATACATTCCGTCGAAAAAGAACCGGTTAATTTCAATGAAACTAAAATTATTTATTTTTCATCCAAATTTATTGTATCGTCTTCAAAATAGGCCCATTCCGAAGTAATGTATTTACGCCCACGAATATCAGATCATCGAATATTTTTCAAACGCCTTTTTCAGGCCTCGACTTCAATTATAAAGTAGAAGTAGAGTATATTCATTTCATAGGTTACATATAACAACTAAATATATAACAATGAAAAATGTCAACCATCACATACAGCATAACTATAAAATGGAAAAATTATTATCAATCATTTCAGACCCAAACAGTAATTCCTAAATTCAGCAACAAAATACATGTCATTAACAAATTGAAAACTCCCCTTCTGTCTGTGATCCTTGAATTTTGGTGAGGGTCGAATGTCTATTCGCTTATTTTACATCTCCTTGGTTTGTCCTGGGGTCCTACTGGTTGGTTATCCTCCTTCTTTTATGTTGTGGTGCATCTATGCTGGCCTGTATGTTGTTTCCTCTTGTACTAGGGATGTCCTCTTACTTGTTGCCCCCGGTTGTAGTTCCATTATTTGGTTGATCTTGTTGTTAGTCGTGTGATGATTCCTTCTAGTGTAACGACTTACATTTCCTTCCTGAGTTGGTCGTTGCTTATGCACCATGGGGCGTTTGTTGCTGTTCTGATGATCTTGTTGTGTGCTGCTTGTAGTTTCCTCTTCTCGAATCTGTCCTCTAGATGTCAAATTTGTCCTGCGTATATTATTCCTGGGATGATTATTGCCTTGATTATCTTGATTTTGTTCTCCAATGTGATTTTGCTTCTTAATCCCCTTTTGAAAGCGTCGAGGTCTTTTATAAACCACAGTTCCCTGAGTAGGGAGTTAAACATCTTCAAAGCCATATAAAATGACTAACATAAGACTTAAGGATTCTAATTGAAAAGATTACAGAATTGAGTTTTTTATGAGATTACTGGCATGGTCCTTCCATCTTAGCTGATCGTCTAGATATATTCCCAAAAATTTAACAGATTTGGACAGTGTTATACCATTTACTAAATTCTCTGGAACTCACTGCTGAACGCAAGAACTTTTCAATGTTTTGTACCAACTGATTTCTGACGTACCAGTTATTTGTGCTGGTCAATATCTGAGTGGCTCTCCCGACTGTATTTGTAATCTCCAAGACAAGGGCGTTGATATCGTCCGCAAACTCGAACACGCTACAATCAGCGTCACTAAGAGGTTCAGACATGAGATGATCTGGAAGGTCATTAATATAGATGAGAAATAAAAGCGGTCCCAGGGTGCTCCCCTTTGGAACCCCCGTCTTCACATCGCGTTCCACCGAATAATACGTATTCTCGCCAATAGTTATTGACACTATCTGCTTTTTGTTCGACAAGTAATCCTTGATTAAGGCTAACTGGTTGTCTCTGATACCGCAAGCCTCCAGTTTATTGAGCAGTACGTGATGCTCCACGCAATCAAAGGCCTTCGACATAACAAGGAAGAGACCAACAGGCACTTCACCTGCCTCCAATGCATCATATATTCTTTTTGTCAGCTCAAAGTCAGCCGTATCTGTATTTTACCTCGCCGCGAATTCTCTTTTATGTCTTCTATCGATTCAAAACGGGTACCTCGATTGATAATTTGACAAACCTCCAGCATTAACATATTGATAACTAATCAAAGGTGCTCTTACAGATTGCAATCAGTTATGAAAATATGATAAAACCTTCTCCAAATATAAACACTGACTCAAACAATTCTCATCACCTGTTAATACCAAGAAAGGTTTCAAAGATTCTAATCTTTGTATAAACATTTATCCAATTCTGATCTGATGAATTCATCTGGTCAATGAAATTATGAAAGTTTCATCCCATGCTCAAGGAGCTTTTTTTTAGACCATACAATACCTTTTTGAATTTGCACATCAGGCCTGTTTGCACTTAGAACTACTAGGAACCTTTATGAATACTTCTTCTTCCAATTGACAATGCTTTTTTTACATCAAGATGTTTGGCTATCTAGAATAAGCGACAAAACAGTTCGTAGTGTAATAAGTCCAACTAACCTAACCCCATTATCACTAGTCTAGCATTCAATCGTTCAAGATAAAACCAACCTTTTAATAGCTAATCTTATACCATTAAGTAGTTAACTGTTGATAACTAATCTTATACCATTAGGTAGTTCAATTAATTCCCAAATCACATTATCGATTTCATTTTTGATTTCTAGACTATCTACCTCAAATCTTTTTTTTTCACTAAAAGTATTGACAAATTCAAGTTTATTTTCATTAAAAATAGTATCTCCACCAAATACATTTCTTTTGTTTTCAATAACGAAGATTTCAAAGTATCTAGAGAATTGAAATACTCAATTTTCCTTGGTTACTAAAACTATGAACAGGCTGCCGCGTTCCCTCTCTAATTATTTCCTGAAGAGAGCTAAATAACGTGCCGCTTATTTTTTTTTCATCAGTATACTTCCAATTTGGGTCATACAGCACTGTTGAAAAACCAACTAAGTCTACATTTATATATCCATGAACTCAATACTTATACTCGATAACGTTTCCGGAAAGTGGGTCATTATCGTAAGCCATTACACTCAGATCATCGTTTATTTTCACACAATAGACTGGTGACGTGTGAAATATATCAATTCGTAATTGTCGCTTTTAGTACCAACTGGTATTCCCATTATTTCATCTTATCTTATCTATATAATCTGAATAATGCTGTTTTATGGTCGGTTAATGGAATTATAAGATAAGACCTTTCAAGAACTTGAATTTCCATACAGTTCTGGTCCCATAACCTAAAATTATCGATAACTCCAATAAAATTCAGTTCTTTTATATCAACAAGCCATTTATTCCATAAATGATAATCTGAAAAAGCAGACCTAGAGAAATATCTTTCACAATTTATATTTTAGAGTTTCCAAAGTATCGGGCTAATGACTATAATTACTAGTTGATTGCTAAACCGCATTCGTGATATCACAGAATTGATTTATTACCTGGTAGTAATTTCTAAACATCATGTTATTTCCAGAATAATTAACAATCTATTCGTGATAAGTATAGATAAGATATGAATGTTTCAACGAAATCTGGAACGCTCTTGTGATTAGAGTATTTTTAGCAAAATTGTATGAGGTAGGCAATTTTTTTTATTCAAAAGGGCCTTTTTTAAAATCATGGTGTTATGATTATAAGATGAAGAAAAATGAGATGGGGTAATGTTTCGCCCGTTTCTTGAAATTGTGAGCAACTTCGTCAAACTTTCTTTCATTTTTGACACAGAAAAAACAGAAAGGTCACAAAGAATTCATTCAATAACGTCATTAAATAGAGAATAGAAAAATCATTTCAACAAAGTGCTTCTCAACATTTTTTATTTTGAGAAGTTCGTACATACAAAATAGAGTAACAGTATTTTTTCCATCCACAGAGCTTGATAAACAACCGTTACAAGTGCATGCAGCTGACCAGAATGCAGCTGTACCCATCCCGTCGAGTGCTACGAAGAAACCCAAATCCGATGGCATCACCGACTCATCCATCATCGAAAACCACGGCGAGAACTCCTTCGTTCCAACCGTTGGACGCTGGGGCAGCGAATGGCCAAGTTGACTCGATGATGGCGTCTGCTGGGAACCAGAAGGCCCCCTCTTAGGGGGCACCGAACAGGGAGTCCTAGATGTGACTCCCTATCACCACGCAACCACCGGCTTGAACAGGCTAGATGAACTTAATTTGTGGATTTGCCCGCAACGCTTGGACGAATATTTCGATTACTCTTGCAGAAGAAGGAGCCCGTCGCCTCCCATTCGTTACAACGACAACAACAACACCCAAGGCTCGTTGTACGAATTGCTGGACAAGACCCAGGTCGAACATGTGTGGCCCGAGGATCATCCCCTGCCCCTACCCAAGTGGCACGGAACCGTCCAGAAAGCTTACAAATTGGAGGACGCCAAGGAATATCAGAAATTGTGCTGGGAAATCGAAATATTCTTGCAGAAATTATTGGAGGACTTGAATTACGACACAGTCGACAATCTACTGACGTTTTATCGAGCCTACAAGAAATGGGGTAATGGAAACTTGGTCGACTTCTTCAGAAGGTAAATATTCATATATAAAATTAAAGTCGTTCTAGCTTCAAATACACTATCAAATCAAGGGAACACCTATTCTATTCCTGCATGGTAGTTGCAGAAATGTATTTCAAATAACTCGTTCATACCAATAGTTGTACCTGAAACAACCAAACAAGATTTATAAGATACTAAGATTCGACATCTAGCATATGACTACTGTCCTGTCTGCTTAAGCCCTGCAGAGCTATATGCGATTGTGATTGCCCTTCATGTTTCAGTGATTGAATTTAAGTATTATCATGTTGTAGTAATGTCTTATGATGCACCGCCATGTCTTGGGTGAAAATGACCCCTTGGGGGTGTGAATTCTACTCCGATCTTCCCGAATATTAGGTAAAAACACTTGGAGAGAAATAGCCAACCCTAGTCCACCTGAGCAGGACCACACCGGATAATGTCGTTACCTTCTTCGAAAAATTAATATTGTGGGAGGTATGGAAGGAAGAAGGGGCCATATGACCACTATCTGAGACCCACTGTGACACATTTCCTTATCGATTCAAACGTTGCAAAAAATATAATCAGGTCCTATAAGAACCAAAGGGCAGAGATGTCTCGAATTGCTTCCTTGAAAAAGATACATGACATTTCTCTAGTTTAACGAATCTTACATTTCTATCTTCGTTCTATAAAACACACCTTTTTTTTTCTAGCTATTCACCGCCGATTTGTCCACCCAATCTAACTTGCGTAGGGTTGGCCTTGGAACTGTGGAACAGATTGCACGCTTTAGATGTCACGTTTCCAAATCTGAGCGAATACTTCTTCATCGCGTCTTGCGAGGAACACATCGAGTCATTGTCTGAATATCTCTCGTGCAGCGAAAACTTGGAAGCTGCAGCTTACACGTTAGAGAAAGAGCATGTTCTTCTCGGTTTGAAGATACAAATAGGGAATCGTCAGGGAATATTGATAAGCGATCCTGGATACCACGTGGGAAGAGTAGTAACAGCCATGAAAGATGGCGCTTATCCACATACAGGTTGGTGTTTTATCGTTTCTATTTTCTGATATTTCTTTCTTCGTTCACAAATTGAAGAGAATCAAATGGATAAGTCGAACAGCAAGACAACCTAACTAGCTCTCGAAATGTCTTCTTGAATAACTTATACAGATACCTTACCAAAACTTGAATTTTGAGAAAGCTCTGGTCCCATAACCTAAAAACACTCATCTCCACTGTTTCTACTAATATTGAAATGTTTGAGTATAATTCAGCTACAACTTTTCTATTTTCAGGTTGGTTTACTCAGTCAGACGAGAACAATTTGAGAAAAGAATACAACTATCAGTATTCCACCCTGAACGACGCTTTCATAGAATGGAACACCCGTACAGTGAAGAACGACGTCGTGCAAGAATCGCAAACTGCTCTAATCCACATCTCCAGAGCGTACTTGACGGCCGTAGACGTTACCGAGAGGAGAAATCTTGTCTACAATTTCAAGAGCTTGCTGTCGAGAGATCAGAAGGGTCATCTAATCGCTGGGATTTATTTCAAAATCAAAGAGAACTGCGATGAGTTCACGTTGTTCTATAGGGATAAAGACAAGAGAAGGGTTAAGATGAAATTCTCAGATTTTAACAACGCTAGCGAGGTAAGTTTGAGAATGTCCATACCAATAATGGCTAATAAAAAATCAGTAAATCGGCTCGATACAGTTCCTTATGATATAACATCAGAATACTTATTTCTTATGTACTTCCTCAACGAAACTATCACAGTCCAGCACTTACTTTAACTTCGGAATATAGACCTCGTCACATAAATTACTTCACTACTTCAACATATACACAGTGTCCCAAATTTCTTGATTTTAGCGATTCTCCCACTTTTAGAAGAGACTACCAAAACCGTTTATACTTTCAATTGTAAAGGGATAGAACACTCTTTATATTATAGTTTCCAATTCTACTGTACTTTTCAATAAAAAATGCAGAAATTTCTATAGAGCTAACAGCAGTGGTTTGGCAATAATATTTTTACTGATTTCTCAAAGTTGCTGTAAATACAAAGAAGTCAAAGGTGAGTCACAACTATACAACAAGTTACGGCTTTTGCAGAATCATAAGAGAATAGGGGTGATACTCAACTATGGGAATGTCCTCAAAGGGAGTACTATCTCCTCTCCTCTCGAACCTCGTGCTGGACTCCTGGCGGGCCTCGCCGATGCTGGGAACTCTGCAGTGGGTTGTACCGACAATCTTGTACTTGCTTGTTTATGGAAAAAACCTAAGCATCATATGCAAAGTTGCGCAGAACGCTCTGCGATTGACTGAACAATGGTGCAGAAAGAACGACATGTCCGTTAATCATTAGTTCGTAAAGGAAAATTACTGGCACCAATCCGACCTGACTTCTCACAAGAAGAGATCAAATGAGAGCCACCTACCACTTTGACGAACCCTTTAAGGTCGTCATTTCACCAAAAGAAATTTGGTCTACAACCCATACCTAACTCATCCCACAGGGCCCCAACAGGTTTACAGATGGGTCCAAAACAGGAATAGGTGCAGGCGTCGGCGTCAACGGCCCCAGAGCAAACACGATTGCTTTAGGACCACGCCACCGTAACACACGCAGAAATATACGCTATTCTCCGATGCGTGCAGGAAAACCTACACAGGAATATATCTAAATATACTCTGATAGCCAGAACGTCCTGGGATATCTGAAATATCCAAGGGTTACATGAGAATGAGCATGAGAAAGCAGACAGCCTTGCCATGAAAGCAATAGCTGTTAGGCCGATAGGACCAAAACCTATTCTGAATATCCCATGGACCCACATGCTCCTCTTCTTTCAAAACTGGAACTCAACCGAGGTCCTGAACTATTTGGCAGGCATCTCTGGATTGAAACATTCAAAAAGGTTCATAAAAGGGCCCCAATCAAAGGAAAGGCTACATAAACTATTGTCCCTTAACAAAAAGTCTATTGGGATGGTAGTTGGCCTATTTACGGGGCAAGAACTCAATAAACACCTACACATCATGAGACTGAAAACAACGGAACAGATACTCTTTGAATGTCCCGCTCATAAGGCGACCAGATTGGACACATTAGGCACTGAAACACCTAGTACCAGAATATCCAGGAAACCCCCTACAACAGTCTTGCAAAAAGTCTCTATTAGACTGATAATAACAACACAACACGGCAAGCACTATAGGCCAACAGGCCTAAGTGCTGTCCATAAGGGTGCCATGCATAAAGAACAAGACACTCAACTATCAATCTTTGGATCTCTTAATTCCAACATCTCAACCTGCTTCTGTGTCAAGAACACCTTTCATTTAGGGTATGAGGATGGAAAAGTCCCTTAAGTTTATTTTCTGATAGAGACGTCGTTTATATATTTACATGACGAACAGAAGAGGGCCCAGGATACTGTCCTGGAGAAGCCCCATGCTCAATACCCGTTCAGATGATGCATACTCACAACCACTAATGTTGACAACAGTCTTTTACCTCCGTTTCGAGAGACAGCTAGAAATGAGAGGAAGTTGATTGTCTCTTATACCACATGCGTCAAGCTTCTCGAGCAGGAGATCATATCGGACGTAATCAAATGCTTTTCCAAAGTCCAGACACAAGCCAAGGGGGATTTCCACTGACCCCAAAAAATTTTGGGGTCAGCAATTTCTGTATTTTGTTACCTGGGTAATTGTTTGATATAGTGTCGATAGTCAAAATTCACTGAAAAAGTGTTTACTCACTAATTTTGGGTCCCAGAATCCAAATCTGAAATAATTTTGTGCCACCCGGCTATCGTTTAGGAAAAAAACAAAATTTCCTTGAAAGTCCTCTTGTTAATATCATTCAAACTCTATAATTGCTTCATTAAAGTGCCTTATTACCATTACAATGAATAATATATACACACACATGAATGTTCATTTTCTTGACAGTTAACCCGCCATATTTACTTTCCACATATGATTGCCCCTCAATTCTCAATATTAGGCAACAATTTCACACATTTATAGTCCAAGACCTACGTGACATGAACATGAACCCGTCAATAGTGACCTACTCGCCATCTACCGTCATAACAGAGAGGGATATTCAAACGGAAATCTCTAACTAACCTAACCGAACCACAAACCTAATTTAAATTTATAATTTTGAATTGAATAGGTTAGTAGGTTAGGTTTTAGGTAAAATTAGGTTAGTTAGGTTAGGTTTGGAAATATTCCAATTTGAATTTCGGTCTCAGTTATAAACGAGAGATATACATTCTATTTCTTTCTTTCATCGTTTTGAGCCGTACGTCCTATAACATGTAACATGAAATCATTGTAAATATGGCAGGTTAAATGTCTAGAAAATAAACATTCGAATTAAAGAGCATTTTAATAAGAAATTAATGTATATTTGAGCGTAGAATAACTGACTAATGGTACATGTGTATATATTACCCATTGTAATAGTAACAAGGCATTTTAATGAAGCTATTATAGAGTTAGCTTCATTAAAATGCCTTGTTACTATTACAATGGGTATTCAATTATAGAGTTTGAAGGAAATTTTGGTTTTTGTTTTTTCCTAAACGATAGCCGGGCGGGTAAAAATGATTCAGATTTGAATTCTGGGACCCAAAATTAGTAAGTAAACACTTTTTCAGTGAATTTTGCCTATCGACACTTTATCAAACAATTATCATATTTTCCAAGTGAAAATAGTAACTGATATAAGACGATGCTTATTGATATCTCTGTTCACCGGATGTTCAAAATAAATAATCGAAAAAACGACTACGTTTCGACTTCTAAAAAAAAAGCACCTTATTTTTCCATTCATCTTGTTACATCGAAAAAAGAAAGTTTCTCTTTCCGGTAAAACGGGAAGTACGATATTCTTAAGGTTACATTTAATTGGACCGGAATATTACAGTGATCAAATTTGACAGTTTTCATATTTCTCTGACTCTTATTTCTGAAAAAAATCAAAATTTTCAATTCGTGATGAGATACTCTGTACTGGTTCGTGGCGCGTTCCATTAGCTCTTATAGGTAACCACAGAATTTTTTACATTCTGTGCTAACCTTCTCAATTTCTTTGTCTTCTTCATCAAAAGATCTGAATTTTCCTAGAGTTCTGTGATTGATTATGTACTGATTTCGAGATTTCTTTCACAATTAAACAAACTTGATACATTATTTGTGACGATAGAAGAAAATAACAATTTCTTTATGTTTCAGATGGACGGAAAGACCTTGCTCATAGTAAACTTATGCAACGAACAGCTTAATCTTCCAAAGGACGCTCTACCTCATTTGCTTCGAGAACTGGGGAATATGTTACAAGACGTAACATTTGTGTCTCAAGTACTTGGCATTAACAACGCTATAGGTTCTCTTACGGAGCAATACTGACATCAGGCAAACAAAAAAGAAATGCATAGATTTCTTTTTACATTATTTGTTATATTGGTTTTGGTTTCCTTAGATATTTTAAGTTCTTGTTTTACCTAAGGGTATATGTTTATAATTTAGCTTGGTATTCATGCAAATAAAAATTATTAGGTATTTTTCCTTTGAGTAGTAACACTATAATTGAACTTGTATTGTAAGTTGCAATTGATTAAATAGTATTTCACGCATTTGTAATATTTATTTCAAATAAAGCACATTAAAATATATTTGTTCTTTTGATATCCCGTAATTTGAAATCCTACAAACATTCATTGTTCTGAGTAAGATAATGAATGTGAATTCAGTCAAATTTCAAAATCCTTTCATTATTCCATCTACTAGCAACTCTTCAAACAAGAAACAGTACTTACCTGTAAATTTATACATTTTCCAAAATAAATAAATCATATCAATGTTTATGTATAGATTTTTCAATGAAATATAAAAAGAAATTCCTACCTCGTTCTTGTTAAGACTTGTCTGTGAACACCAGCTCTCGTTTTGTTTGTTAATCCACATTATACACCTCTCTATCGCTTGAATTCGTTCTCTTCGTGAATTCATGAACACTAGATTGAAAAAACAAACTTTTACATATTTTATTTCTCTATCGAAAAGTCTCTAATAAGACGAGGAAAAACTACATTCAAATTGTATGATATGAGTAATAAATGTGGCGCCTGCGCCATCTGTTAACTACATTCTTTATTTCTATTGTGTCTAGACGTGAAATCATTGGCGTACTAAAAACTCTTTGGAAATGCATATTTCATTCTAACCAAAATTTATAATCTAAAATTAGGGTATAACCATATATTATTTGTGTACACTTAAGAAATCAATGAATTGCCGAATATCATTCCATTACGCATCAGCAGAAATAAATGACCAGGCACACAAAGCACTAGAAATTTATACCAGTCAAATTTCAGGGGAAAGTACTTTTAAAGTCTTTCATAAACATACTAACTAGAGTCCATTTTTGAGATACAGGCTGTTCAATTAGAAGGTTTTAGAAGTGGGTTCTTGTCAATTTTCCGTGCCCCACCTACGGACAAGTTAGAAAACTTTTAAACAATTGAATATTATGGATTCCTTCTAACTTTAATGGAGTGTAATATTAAACGCTAAAGGTTCCTTTTCATTAGAGCGTTTTAACGCTGATTCGGAAGGTCACGTAATTATCAGCGTTAACACTAGAAAGCGTCGACATGCTTGATAAAATTCGGTATACATACTAAAATTGTAAATTTGCCCAAATTTTCAGCATACACCCTAATAACAATTTGGTAGGCTAAAGTAAAACCCAATAACCCCAATACTTAGTAAATCGAAATCCTATACAGCAAAATTTAATCACCAGAAATTCCTAGCCCCAATATCCAATATAACAAAGCTCGTTAAACCCATGGTAGGATGCATACCAAATGGGTTTATTCTATTTGTCTTAGGTCTTTTCGATGCGAAATATAACGATGCACAGATTTTGGAGGATTGTTTTCAAAGGTATCATGAACTATTGTCCATGCTTCATGAAAATGATGTTGGCTAAGATCCCTTTTCATTAGAGCGTTTTAACGCTAATTCAGAAGGTCACGTGATTTTCAGCGTTGACGCTAGAAAGTTGTGAGTTTCTGAACTTTATAATGGCAGACGCTAGAAGAGACAAGTAACAAGAGTTGCCAATAAAAAAATCTAACCTAAGTCAACCAGTTTTCTTCGATACGAAAGCGCTAAGTCTCGTTTTATAGTCGTCTAGTTATTGCGCAATACAAGCTTTTCATAACAATATAGAAAAATAGCAAAAAATAATTTTGCAATATAACACAAAAGATACCAGAAATGATATCAAAACAATAAAAAATGGATTTCCCATTTATCAATTAGGTGTTTTAAGCTAAAATAACTGACAAATTACTTATTTTGACGCTGAAAATCCCTTTTCATGGGAGCGTCAAGATTTCATGGAAAAATAGGTCACATGACGATAAAAACGAGCATCAAAACGCTCCAACGAAAAGGCACCTTTATTCCGACATTCCGCTAAGTATGGTTGCGGTACAATGGAAAACGTAACGGAATAATATTGTAAAACTTGAATATGGTTCTCAGATGACACTTAATTGCTTCAACAATCCACAAACAAATTATTAATCTGGATTCATTCGCAACTTCAGGAAACGCTGACATGTAGATATTAATACCTAAACGTTCCAATAAAAGAATCTGTAGCCTCGATCAAATATGAGAAGAGGATTTTCTCTAAACCATTGTCGCAATCTATTGGAACCTACCTTGAATTCTTTTTGAAGTATCACAGCATCGTTTTTTCTTGAATATAGATCATACACATCCAATACGAAACCGTCTGGAGTTATTATCAATGCTGGTTTCAATAAATGACATCCTTTATGAAAACAATATTCTATGATTGATCTTCCACACTCGGTATAGGTTGGTTAACTCTACATATGGGACCTCCGGAATATTTAAGGAGCTTCTCAGTACTGTCTATTCTATGACTTCATTGTAAAAACACTAGCCATAATACTACACTGTTATCCCATTGTTTATACAGAAAACAAATGATATTCACAATGGAGTTCGCGATTTTTCTTATTCGCTCGTTCAAAAACGAGAACTAGTTGGTATATTTTTTGAAAGCAGAATTGAAATATGAGACACAAAAAGTACTTTCTACCAAAATTCGGAAAAATTTGAGTAGTATACATTTTTCGTTTTGCGTCTGGCCCTTTCAAAGGTTACGCTACTGCGTGAACTCACAAAGACCACAGAACAATAATTCCTTTTATACATTATCTATGCTAATAATGGTTTCTATGGATACAGATTTTATTTAAAAATGGCCGAAATATTGGAAAACAATCAATATATATAAAGATTAGTAACTTCAAATTACTTATAACTACGGTTTGTCATCTTAATTATGACTCTAAACACTGCAGAAGAAAATACTGGGGATCCAGTAAAAACTTCGAAGAAAATATGTACGAAACTTCAAAGTGAAGACAAGAAACAAAGGAAACAGGCTCTCAAAGAATTGAAGGATTTTCTTCAGAACACTGATTTGAGTGACGTTGATTTAAGGAATATCTTCAATGAGACTCAAGTTTACTTCGTCAACACCCTACGAGATAAATCCGAGGAAGTCAGGGAGACTGGAATAGATTTTCTAACCTTTTTAATTATTGATACCTTACCTATCAATGATTTTTATTTAACGTATGTGTTTCCAGTTCTTGTAGAACGTATTGGAAGTGTGGAACTTATTGAGGATTCTGAAGAAATTCGCTTGTGCTTATTAGTTTTTCTGTCAAAAATTATAATTAAGTATGCTAACACTGATCAGCTTAAACCTTTTTTGAATGATTGTACCATAATTCTTTGCGAAACAGTTAAAGATAAGTTTCCTACTATCAAAGAAACTAGCTGTCAATGTATTGTTTCACTTGCTGAAGCCCTTCCAAGAGATTTTCATTTACAAGCAGAATCTTTCATTAAACCTGCTTTAACATGTTTCACTCATCAAAGATTCAAAGTTAGAGTTGAAGGTATCAAATGTATAGGTTGGTATATATTCCATATTACTATCACATAAAATTATTCCTTATGCTGAGTATAATTAATATAATACTTGTTAAAGGTGAAATATTGATGCACTCTACATACAAAGCAGTAGATATGGTTATGATACCAATGGCTGAGAAACTTTTTGATCAAATTCCTATTGTACGAAGGACTGTCGCTCAAGTGGCAAAAAAATGGCTCACTGAATATCGTGATAGATATTCTTACTTTCACAAAATCCTGCCACTGCTTTTAACTGGGTAAAATAATACATTCATATTATATTAACAAATGCTAAGTTCATAGCCTACTTAGATTACCGGGAATAAGTGAAATATTTGAACTAACAAATGTAATACTTCAGTTAAGTGTATATTGAATTTTTTAAGATTGAACGATGAAGTTCTAGAAACTAGAGAGGAAGCTATGAAATTTTGGGAAACTGTGGGCTTACAGTTTCTTAAAGAAAACGAGAAAGATTTGAAAGATGAGATGGATTTTCTCATTGAACCACCAAAATATTATCTTGAAAATGGTGAGTCTATTGAATTGAACATTTTTTAAAACGAATCTGGATTTTATATTGAAAGTCACAGTAAATCGTTTTCTTCGCTTTTACCTTGCTTGTGAATTTGAAATTAATTATTGAGATTAGCTTGTACAAACTTAAATGTAAGAACCAGCCAACAATCTTGTGTTACTTAATATTTAAACCAAGACCATCAGCACACGGTCCGTTCATCAAGTGACCTACCTATGGAAGCGACTCAGCAAACAATTAGCTTTGTAAATGAACCATAGAAAATCTCAAAACTTACGATAGCATAGAACATGAAGATAGGTACAAATTTTAAAAATTTGAAGAAGAAAGTATATTTAACGGCTAACGACCAAATTCGTTCTGCCAGAGATACAAAATTATTTTTATAATACTTAAAAACTAGCATTTTTCTAATAATTATAATGGTTATTACTATTAATTAACACTTACAACTATTATAGGTTTCATTGTTGGATTTTCTGATAAAAGCATATTTGCGGGTGTGTAGAACAGGGTACCAAGCTGGGTGGGATTGTGAGGACAAGAGGAAGGATTTCCAGATTTTTTGGTTTTAGAACATTTTTTAGATGATGTTTGGATATGATCGAGGATAGGAGGGACTTTGGCTTCTGAGTAGAGATAATTGTTTGAAGGGTTGTGTTAGGGTTTGTTGAGATGTCTTATTCTGGCTGACTGCTTTTTTCGACTACTTGTATGTTTTTTAATGCTGATAGTCTGTATTGGTTAAAACGGATGAGGCTACTCCAGCAGCGTGCAGCAAATCATTTTGTAGATTTGAGAGGTTGTGAGAATATTAATTCCTTGATTTTAGTAAGTTAGTTTCCGGAAATACTTTGCTCTTATTTGAGGTAGGCCTTGTTCTGGGATGAAGCTGTTTAAATAACAGTTTTTGATTTTCACTTTGACCTTGCGGTTGGCGAGGAAACTTCTTATCATCCAGATAAGGTAGTTGGGACAGTCGCATTTACTGAGCTTATATAGAATGCCCTCAAAGCAAGTACTGTCAAACTTTTTGACATCTAGGAATAGTGAATTTCGATTTTGTTTCTGGTTGGTCTCGGCGTTATTTTTAAGTATTACAAGTAGGTGAGTTGTTGAGGGCTTTGGCTTAAATCCATATTGGTGTACTGGAATTTTGCCATCCAGTGCAGTCATGAGTCTTACTTTTACAATATTCTCAAGGTTTTGTCTTTACACTGGTAACTAGGTTATTGGTCGATAGTTGGACATATTTCTGTGGAAGAAAATTATTTTTCAAGGGACAATATTCAACCTTCCGTAGAATCTTCATAATCACCGTTAACCGGGGCCACCGGGAAGTGGTACAGCATGGTCAGATGTCACGAATAGGAACAATGGACTGCAGTTTCGATCTCGTTTGACCTCGTCAGCATTGTCTACCCATTCGTAACAAAAGGCTATTCCGTTACCTACTCATCTCAATTCGTTGGAGCGAACGCAATAACATAAATATCACTGCGCCCCCCAACGAACCGAAACAGAAGCTACCTCACCAACGCCCCGCGAAACGGTGAAACCAAAGAGCAGATGAAACAAGAAAACGTTAAGTGGATTATGAAGAGCAGATCAGGAAAACTAGCTCCTTCAAGGGAGGATATTTAACCTTCTCCGGAAGGTTGAATATTGTCCCTTGAAAAATAATTTTCTTCGATATGTCTACACATTGCGAAATCTTGCATTTAGTAACTTTTTGTTTTGAGATATTGCTGATGTTTAGATTAGGTTTCTGAATCATTATTATGATCCATCGTTTCTAAACCTCTGGGAAATACAAGTTTTGTATGCAGTAGGTGTATATACTTAGTATTTTCAAATGAATCTTATAATGAAGGGCCTTATCGATTTTCTTGGGATATTATCATATCCTGAAGCAGTATTCTTCCTCTGTTATTTCAGGAGTATCCATTGGCCTGCTGGTATCAATGAAAAACTTCTGGTGCCATGATTTTACCTCATTGAGGGTTCTTTGTCAGTATTGTGGTTCATTTTGAATTTGAAGCTTCCCTGGCAGTTCATCGAAAAGGCTTGTGCTTTCTCAAGATCGTTGCTAAGCTATCTGCCGTTACTCTGTATTGTTGTTGTTGAACTGTAATCTCTGTATTTTGATAATTTTTTTACTTCATTCCAAAACTGCTTTCCTTTGTCGTTGATTGTGCTGTTTCAAGATATTTATGGGTTCTGTATTGCATTATCATGTTTTGAATGCCTTTGTTGAAGTTATTGTAATTGGTTTTTTTTTGTCTGGGTGTGCCGGAGACTATTCGGCCCCAGATGGGGATTTAAACCAAAGATAATATACTGGCTATACACAACAGTAATAAGACCGCTCCTGACCTATGCCGCCATTGTATGGTGGCCTGCACTGGAAAAAGGGATAAAACGGAACAAAATCAACAAGATCCAAAGGAAAGCATGTCTAGTAGTCACGGGAGCTAGATATCCACACCCACGGCCTCCATGGAGTGTCTTCTGGGCATCCCTCCACTACACATAGTGGTGGAAGAGGTGGCCATGAGGGCCTCTTCGAGACTGTGGGAGGGAGGTATGTGGAGGGACAGAAATCCAATCTCTGGACACTCCGCATCCCTGAACAAAATCAGAGAACTCCGACCTGAACTTCTCACAAGAGGAGATCCAACAAGAGCCACCTACTACTTTGACGAACCCTACAAAGTAGTTATTCCACAAAAAGAAATTTGGACCACACCCCACGCCTTACTCACACCACAGGGCCCCACCTGGTTTACGGATGGGTCCAAAACCGGGACGGGTACAGGTATCGGCGTTCACGGCCCAAGGGCAAACATTATGATCGCGCTGGGAGACAACGTCACCGTAACACACGCAGAAATATTTGCTATTATCCGGTGCGCACAGGAAAACCTACATAGGACGCATACATCTACATATGCTCTAATAGCCAAAACGCCCTTAGATGTCTTAAAGATACGAAGGTTACATCCGAACTGGTTGACGAATGCAGAACAGCACTTCGACAACTCAGTGCTACAAACAGAGTCACTCTGATTTGGTATCCAGCCCATCAGGGCATCGAAGGAAACGAGATAGCAGACAGCCTCGCTAAAAAAGCGACAGCTATCAGGCCGATGGGACCAAAACCAATTCTGACCATCCCATGCTCTCTTTCTTTCAAAACTGGACCACCACCGAGTCCCAACATTACTGTGTAGGCATCTCGGGACTGAGACAGTCAAAAAGGCTCATAAAAGGGTCGCAATCAAAGAAGAGGGTACATGAACTACTGTCCCTCGAAAAAAAGTCTGTTGGGATGGTAGTGGGACTATTGACGGTACACCAACTCAACAAACATCTACACGTCATGAAACTATCGGAAACCACACAATGTCGTGGTTGCCTAGAAAATGACGAAACTACGGAACACATAAGGAAACCAGACTGAACACCTTGGGCACTGAAACACCCAGCTTCCGGATGATCCAGGAGGCCCCCTACAACAGTCTTGCAAGCTTCATCAGGAAGTTTTTGTAAGACAAATAACAACACACGGCAACCACAATGGGCTAAACAGCCTGAGTGCTGCCCATATGGGCGCCGTGCAGGAAGAAGAATATATACTTGTTTTTGACTTTTATGAGCTTCAGAATGTATGGAGGAAGCGTATGAGAGTAATATTTTTTTTGTATAATAGGAATATTATTTACAATGACTATTTCAAGACAATTTTTTGATGTACTCATGGTCGATTTGTTGATTGTTTTGGTTAACACATTCCAGAGTTTCTCTATTTACATTAGTGATATTGCAGAGGTCAAAGGTATACTTCTGATCTTCTGCTGTTACTGTTGGTGCCACATTTAGATTGATGCTGAACTCAACTGCAAGATCGTCTCATCCCAGGTCGGGGCTCAAGCTGATATTATTTCTTATGTTTTCTTATGTATTACATCAGGAGTTGTGTTTGCTGCAAGATATGTTGGAGGGGTGTTGATACTTACAAAGTTGCTGTTATTGATGAAATTATTTAGTTGTTTTTTTTTGTATTATTCGTGTTGAAGTCTCTGATAAGCAATATATATTCATTTGAATTGTGGAGGCCGTTACTTGATGTAGATCCATGATATAAATGAGATAAAAAACACAAGGTTTAACTTTAATCTACACTTTATTTGAAAAAATTCGACGACGTTTCGCTGACACAGCAGCTTTATCAAGAATGAAAAACAGAATGAAGAGTATGGTATTATTAACAAATCGTAGAACAAGTTGGATGAATAACAGGAAAATCCACACCGAGCCATTGTACAGTTAGTATGAAAGGTAATAAAAACTAATTAAACAAGCTAAATAGGGGTGAGTAATTCACATCTACCTGTTCATTCAAAAGCTTGTCCGAACTACTCGTCAATTAGACTTATTTCTTAATTTCATTAATTCCATCCATTTGAACATTAAATTCACGATAGAAATTGAACAGAACGATTCCATTAATTTTTTGGACTTAAAAATCACTAAACAAAATAATAATCATGTTTTTTCGGTCTTTCGTAAACCAACACATACTGATACAATTATACATAACTACTCATTACATCCAATTCAACACAAAGTTGCAGCTTTGAACAGCATGGTACATCGGTTACTCAATTTACTTTTATCAGTAGAAGATTATAATAAAGAGTTAAACATCATCAAACAGATAGCCATTAATAATTCATATAATCCGGATATGATAGATCTAATCATTCGTAAAAAACTGTATCAGAAAGCAATAAATGAAGTATATCCTATTCATGAAGACTATAAAATATTCAACAGTTTAACTTTCTGCGGTTCTGCAAGTACAAATATTAAATCCTTTCTCGTCAAACAAAATCTTAATATAACTTTCAAAACTTCTAATAACTTAGGTAAACATATTAAAAATAATAAATCTCGTGTTGAAAAATCAAGTAAATCAGGAATCTATAAACTCAATTGCGGTTCTTGTGATAAAATTTATATCGGTAGGACCTATAGGAGTTTTGGCATAAGAACATCTGAACATAAACGTAGCTTCGATAAAAATAAATCTGATTCAAATTATTCAAACCACCTAATAAAAGAAAACCATTCATTCAATAAAAACTTTGACATATTACATATAAAATCAAAAGTTCAAAATTAGATCTCCTAGAAGCATTAGAAATAAATAGATACAAACATTCGGACAAGCTTTTGAATGAACAGGTAGATGTGAATTATTCACCCCTACTTAACTTGTTTAATTAGTTTTTATTACCTTTCATACTAACTGTACAATGGCTCGGTGTGGATTTTCCTGTTATTCATCCAACTTGTTCTACGATTTGTTTATAATACCATACTCTTCATTCTGTTTTTCATTCTTGATAAAGCTGCTGTGTCAGCGAAACGTCGTCGAATTTTTTCAAATAAAGTGTAGATTAAAGTTAAACCTTGTGTTTTTATCTCATTCTGTTAACAGTTCAGAAATGCAAATTTACAATGGAACCTGTCGAAAGAAGACCCTTTAGAAAGCACGTTCGTTGCTTCTAGGCTTTCACTATAATAGCTGCAAGTTTATATAGACAAAATCATCTTAGATTAGATTAGATTAGATTTATTAGCATGATTCTACACAATTTTGTTTATATTTGTCAATTTTCAACTTCAAAACAGGAATAAAATACATACTCATATATAAATATCAAAATAAATATGTCACATAAATCACAAATTGGCTTATATCATATCTATTGAGAGAATCGGTAAGAAGAGAACTCGTCGATACTGTAAAAAGCCTGCCGCAGTAAAAACCTCTTTAGACAATGCTTAAATTGCTGAATAGGCATATTTCGTATAATCTTGGGAAGATTATTAAGGAACAAACTGCTGTAGTAATTGAAACTATAGCGACTAGAGTTAAGCCTTAAGAAGGTTAAACGAATATCATTATCCTGTCGAGTATTATCACAATGAATTTGATTATTCAATACCTTGTCAGTACAGCTTTTACCTGCAAGGAGGCTATTAAGTATGTAAAGTGAAGGAAAAGTTAAGATGTTCATGTCAATAAATGAATTCCTTGTGTTTTTATCTCATTTATAAGATATATTCATATAATGAGGATTTCACTAAGATATTTTCTTCGATCTTGTTGGAAGTATACTAAAAGATGTGTATTTTTGAAATTTACTTGGTAATATTTTGAATGGATCGAGTGCCTTCTATAGACGCAATTGAGAAGTCCAGTTGTGAGGGCTGTAATCTTCGGAGATTTATGTTTCATTTTTATGCTGTTTGTTTGGGTCCTGAGAATGATTTCTGTGCATTTTCTTTGTGTTTTCGTCTCTTCCTTTTTACTGAGTTTGGATTAACACTTATTGGGACCTCCATTTCATCACTTGAATCGCCCATTCCACTCTCTCTTACGCGTAATTATCTAATCACTTGATATCAATGAAAACGCGTGTTTACTCTTCTTATGTTCGCACGAAATTTGTGTAAAAATTTGAATGTGTTAAAATTGCAGGGTTCAAGTAATTTCTTTTCAATAATTTTTTAGTTACGCGACCAAACTTGGGATGCCGGGAATTAGTTCAGAGGCATGTGGGCAAAATAGCGCCAGCGATTGCGAACGAACTGCAAAGCTGGCAAGGAGACGTCAGATTTCGTTGTAGCCAACTCCTGTGTTCTGTAGCTCTCCACTCGGAGAGTCTTCTGACCATGCATTTGCAATCTATCTTGCCTGCCATGTTTTCAGCCGCGAGAGACGACGATCTAAGAGTTGTCGAAAACGTGGGTAAAATTGTAAATTTCAAATGTGACATAAGGAAGAATTGAATAATTTCCAGATTATCAGGGCTTCGGAAATACTGGGACTATTCATACCCTTCGATTCATGGAGTAAACTGGTATTCCCCCAAATCGAAAATTCCCCACATTACGGTCATATAACAGTATTGAGAAGTTTTGTCAGAGGTTCCCCCAAAGATTTGATTTGGAAGAATTTGGTCGAAATCACACAAATATTGGAACAGGATTCGATTTGTTTTAGCAGAAAAGTAAGTACTCGAAGGTGTTATTTTGTTGTATCTGAAATTTCTTTCTTGTAGAAAAAATTCCAAATTGAATTGGTGAAGTGTGTGGAAGCGATTTGTGAGAAATATGAGGAGACGGAAAGTTCCCAAGTGGGCTACCATTTATTCAAGGTGTTGGTTTCAACCATAGCTTTGAGAGATTTGGAGAACACCCACATTACCATTAATCTTTTGGAAAAATTGGGTGAAACTTTGAATATGGAGAGTTGCAAGCAGTTGTGGAGTGATTATTTGGGTATGCTGTTGAATGAGATCAACGTGGATCCTAAATCTTGGACCATGGTGACTTCTCAGGGATGTATATTCGAACTTATTCTAACCGAATCAGGTTGGTCTATAAAAATTCTTGTTGCTACTAGTATCTGTCAAAGTCCAGTTCCTATAAAACACTTTCCACAGGTGAAGCTTTCGGAGAAAACTTAGAAGATATTTTGTCAATTTTGAAAGAAGTACTGGACACCAGCACAGATCCAGAATGCAGACTTAAGATTTTCTTAGCCCTCACCGTTGCTTTTGAAAATAAGGATGTAACGTTCAAGAACTCGAAAAATTTGTCTCATTTTTTCGAAGAACTCATTACAGGTGAGTATTGAATGAATCACAAGAGTCAAAATGGGGTCCAGCCCTTTCTATTTTGTCATTTCAGAAGTGTTTGTACCATCTTTGGTTTGGCATGCTGGAAGAACTGCAGAAGCCATGCGTACCATGGTTGCCACCTGTTTGAAAACAGCTCTATCTCCAACGCCTGAAGTGGATCTGTTTACGACAGGCGATAATTTACGACAGCTCTTCGATAAACTGCTGCCATTGCTTTTGTCTCTGATAGAAGACGCGTCTTGGAAAAGTCGATTATTAGCCATCGAGTGTATAGGGTTGCTGAAGCAGAATGCTGTTCAGAAAGATATTTGGAATACAAACGATCTGATTACAGTATATCCTGGTAAAATATTTTTAAATATAATCTTAATCTTGTTACTTGCAATTATGTATTGTAATTATCGTAAAACTAACTTTATATCGCATGGCACAAAAGATTTGAAATTCCGCCATTTGATTATCAGTTTGACAGCTGACAATTGGGTTGGTAAAAGTGGAGCATTACGCAAGAAAAATGTGCTCTTTCATTGTTGAAGAATATTTATACTATTAATAATAACACTGTGCTAGTTCAACGTTCTAACACGCGGGAGACATACCTAGTACACCTATATCGGGTACGCTGAATCCAGTGGTAACCACCGTTTTTTGAAAGTTAGCTCTTGTTTAGTAGATATTCGCCTTTGAAGTTAGCTGATTTTAGTAGGGTTCGTCGCTTATGACTTCAGTACATTATATGCTTGTAATTCCCAAACCGTTCAGAATATCGCTTTACTGTCTTCGGCAAAGTTTTAGCTATTGTCATGGCCAACAACTTTTTTGAATATACCAACATAGAGAAACCTCATTCAAACACCGTTTCTTAACAAAATGTCCAAAAAACTCCATTTCTTTGCCATTTTTTCGTTAATTTTCGTCTAAATAATAGAGAAATCAAGGGAATTCCGCTTTAAAATCTCAAAATGAGAAAAGAAGACACATTTCCTATAGTTAAATCAAAAAATTCAAACGCACAATCATGATTTTAACTCAAAGTTTTATTCCAATTCCAACAATTTTCAACAAATAAACATATAAATTAATGTTCATTCTTCTTCTTCTCCATCTTCATCTTGCTGTGAATTCCAGAAAATGTCCCCTAATAGAGAATCAATTTTTTTTCCACTCTACCAGTGCTCAAGCCTAGCCGTCACCTGATGAAACCGTTCACCATGCTCATCTGATGGTAATTGTTCGGCAAACTTGTCTGCATGGTAATGTAAAAAATGAATTTTCAGAGACATTTTTACACCGATGTTACGGAAAGCAACGAGCATATTTTCAACGTGTATGCGCCAATTTTCGTCACGATGAATTCCAAGTACATTTTCGATGACTCCTTTGACGCAATCCCAAGCAACGAGCAGCAAATTCGACAAACTGTTTTTAAATTGTTGGTCTCCCATCAAGCGTCGAATATCAGGTGCATTGAGTATGCCTGTAATAAAATAATTCGAAAAAATATCTGTTAAATATTGAATAAGTTAGGTTGATTGGTACGTATATAGTTTCACACAAACCTTCTTTTATTTTCATTCCACTCAATCTTGGGAAAATTCGCTTCAACTCATTGAATGCATTGCCTTCAGGATCTAGGGCCTTGATGAAATTTTTAACAATCCCAAGCTTGATATGCAGAGGTGGAAGCAACACTTTTTCGATTGGCGCAAGTGAAATTTCAACGACGTTTTCTCGACGCAATCTGAACCCTTGTCTCATAGGCCAGCTTTTATTGGCATATTGGTCGCCGGCATGTCGAGTATCCCATAAACATATAAAACACATGTTTTTCGTATATCCCGTCTGCATTCCTCTCAAAAGAGTTATCACCTTCAAATCTGCACAAATCTTCCAACGATGGTCTTCATATTTCACCAAATCAAGGATTTTTTTCAATGATTCGTAATTTTCTTTCGTTTTTGTGCTGATGGCAATCGGGACACTGTTTTTGAGTTTGTGACATGAAGCAAAACCGCCTTGAGACTACTTTTGGACGAATCGATGAAGACGCCAATCTTCTGGTTTATACTCATGATGCATTTTTAATACCAATTCCTTGATATCAGTGCAGTACGCGAATGAATTGTCTTCGATGGATTTGAATAAAGCAGTGAACTGTCTATGACGGCCGATTGCTCCATATACTTTCACATCAGGTGCTAAGATTGACGCTGCGATAATTTCAATCGACGAATAATTTTATCCAGATCTTTTTGAGAAAATTCGGCATGATTACATTGTGGAGATACATTTGATGGTACATAAACTGATGCAGACGTTTCGCCAATAGTATCAAAAGTAGATGGAATGTACTCTTCTGTCGGACTGGGTCTTTTCGGTATTGGAATGGATTCCGAATGTGGTAACGGCAACTGAACAAACCGAGTTCCTCTGAGTTCAACTTTACGTTTTTCAGCTCTGTTCAATCCGACAATTTCATTAACACAAGCAAAACAGTCATCTGGATTATGTTCTTGAGGATTTGTCCAAATTACTGGAATGCCAAAAGGCATAGATTGGAATTCACCTGTAATAAAAATAGCTTCAATTGATATAATTTTGAAATAAATGATAAATCATTTCATTTTACCTCTTTTCCATCCACAAAATCTTATGACACAACCAGTACAAACGATTTTTGTAGCCCAGTTCACATCTTAGATTACAGTTTGGTTGAAATATTGTGTGTACGATTCAGCAATTTCTTCAGAAATTGAACGCTTGCTTGTCATTATAGTAAACTTTCCACAAATGTAGCAAAATTTATTAAATTTACTGCACGAATTCATTTTGATATTTTTACCAAATATATAACTTGTGTAAACAAGAAATGTCAAATTAAGAAATATCAGAACTAAGACTATGAAAACTGGCACACAAATACATGGCAAAATACGTAGTAACATCAGTGACAATACTAATAAATCCGTATTAACAGTGACATCTGTGAGAAATTTGAGTTAAAATCATGATTGTGCTTTTAAATTTTTGATTTAACTATAGGAAATGTGTTTTCTTTTCTTATTTTAACATTTTAAATGGAGTTTTTGGGCATTTTGTTAAGAAACGGTGTTTGAATAAGGTTTTTCTATGTTGGTATATTCAGAAAAGTTGTTGGCCATGACAATAGCTAAAACTTTGCCGAAGACAGTAAAGCGATGTTCCGAACGGTTTGGGAATAACAAGCATATAATATACTTCAAAGGCGAATATCTCCTAAACAAAAGCTAACTTTCAAAAACGGTAGTTACCACTGGATTCAGCGTACCCGATATAGGCTTACTAGGAATGTCTCCCGCGTGTAAGAATTTTGAAGTGTCATTTTCACGCACTGTGTAATAAACGTTTTTATTGCCTGCATAAACCCATAAATAAACCTATTGACCAGTGTCCTTCAGCCTCATAGTATTTTTGTATTTTTAACATGATTGTAACTCTACAAAAAGAAAACAGGGGGAGGATGTCAGTTAGTTCTTCAAAAGGGCAAGTTTTCGATTAATTTGTTCCAAATTGAAAAAAGTTCGACAGCCTCCACTGTAAATATCGATTAAATTTGCATGAGTATCCCAATACATATGCCCCATTATTTTTCCAAAAGTTCGTACAAATAGTCTCGCTTGAAATTTCTTTCAATTTTTATGGATATTTGAATCTTCATTGTTATATTTCGCAGAAATTATGAAGAGGCTAGACGATCCTACAGAGAAAGTACGAGAAGGTTCAACAAAGTCTCTTGCAGGTATATTTGAGGATTGTCCGTCAGAATTCAAAGAGGGACATTATAAAAGTCATCATGAGTTTATAATCGATTCATTACTCACACACTTTGATGATGATGAAGAGCACATCCAGCACTTGATTTTCGGTGAGTTTCAATATTTTTTGAGATTTTTTCTCGCTCTTTGAATTGTATAAGCCGTTTTTGTATGATTTATATACTTCAAACATGCCAATATCTCTTCCAGATGTGATGAAAATAATATCGAAGATTAACAAGGAATTACTTATATCGAAAATCAATCGACAAAAACCATTGTTGCGCAATCAAACAGGATGTGAAAATATTCTTGAATTTTTAACATAGTTTTCATTCTTGTGTAATTGTTCAATAGTACATTGAAAAATTTTTTAATAAAAAAATTGATTATTGAATTTCTCTTTTATTACGACTTTAATCTTTAAATTCAAGTTGGCTGGGAAAAATAATTGCCATATGTCAAAGAATTTCAGGAGCAGTTGTCAAATGAAAATCATCGTACAGAAGTAACTAGATTCAATTGGATATCACAGCAGATCACAATTTGGTCCTTATTGTTATATTTTATCATTGTTGTGTCTCCATTAAGTGGACTGTAAAAGTTGAGGAACAACTGATTCAATTCTTTCTTCTGAGCGTTTTGACTGAAAGCGTTATCAAGCGAAATGTGTACATGAAAAGGAATTTAAGATTGAGACTTACCAAATGAAACTTATAGGAAAAGTAAAGTCATTAATTTCATTAATTATAATAATAATAATATTCTTTATTAGTTCATTATTGACCCCAGTAGGGTATTGAACATGTCAATATAATTCTGATTTTAATAAAGTCGGTGATACTTTGTAGTAAAAATAAAATTGACGAGTTAATGTACAATAAGGGTAAATGACATCACTTGCATCAACAAACAAATAAAGAGTAAACTGGGAATAAAACCGAAAACACATTGAAAATATATATACATCTGATATCATCAATAATAAAAACAACAAGTACTGTGTTTTAAGTAATTTTACTTAATAATTGCGATTCGTATCGCGTTTCACTACACCGTTGCTTCTTCAGACGAATGAATGTACAGAAAATATAAATGAGAATATAAATATAAATGTTCTTGAGTAATTAAAAAATTATTGGGTTGCTTCTTCTTAAGTGGTTATTTATGACAGGTATATCCAATAAAATTAAGGAATAAATTGCTCCCCGAAGAGATTCAATAGAGGTGAAGGGCTTAAATCGACTTGTTCATTGATGAGTCTACCTGAGTGTTTGTATTTATTGATTTCTAAAGTTTCCCAAAGATTTACCTTCCAATATTTATTATCTGTATGCAAAATTTCAAACTGTGGGTCGGAATAGTGTTTATTTTCTAAGAGATGATTCGCGTAATTTGAATCTGATTTTTTATTTGAAAAACTGCGTTTATGTTCCGATATTCTAATATTAAAATTTCTATGTGTTCTACCAACGTAGAAATTATCACAGTCATTGCAATTCAATCTATAAACACCTGATTCTTTGTTTTTACCTGATTTGGTTTTATTATTTTTATATATTTGCCTAAACTATTATTAGTTTGGAAAGCTATGTTGAAATTATTGCTACTCAAGAATGATTTCAGTTTCTCACTTGTAATGCCAACGTAGGGTTAAGGTGTTGAATTTTTGTTTCAATTTATCGACAGGGTAAACTTCATTCAATGCGATTCTAATTTGTTTTTATTTAAAATATTATTCATTAGTTTGGGATTGTAACCATTATTTTTGGCTATTTGTTTAATCAAATTTAATTCTTTGTTAAAATTTTCTAGTGATAACGGTATGTTAATCAATCTATGAATAAAACTATTGAATGCATAAAATGTCAGCATTCAATAGTTTTATTCATAGATTAATTAACATACCGTTATCACCAGAAAATTTTAACAAAGAATTAAATTTGATTAAACAAATAGCCATATACACTTCGATAGCGACAAACTAGAGCCGCACGAAGTAAAAGCGAAAGCTCCCAGGGAGATTCTTAATTTTGTAAGGGATTTGGACCTACAGGGAAATGAATAAGAAGGGTTACGAACAAAAGACCAATTTGGTCGCAGTTCGGAAAGGCTTGCAAAGCCAATCGACCCCCACGAATGTAATGTAATGTAATACACTGACTGTCTTATTTTGTGCTACCTGTCGTGTTTTATACTGTCTGTCTTATTTTTGTGCTCCCAGCGACTTGTTCATACTGCCTTGTTCTATACTTTATCTTAAACGATTTTATCTATATCAGTGTTTATGGTGATGTGGTCTACTACAATTTATTGTTTATATGGAACAAATAAATGGATTAATTGATTGATTGTCATTGGTGTATGTTATGCGCTTGAACCCTGTGCCATGATTGAAATTTATAATCTTCGTCTTTCCAGTATCGAACTGGAGTTCATTTTCAGTGAACAATTGCTCAATCCTTTCTAATGGTTTGAATATTTTAGAGTTTATTTCTCCACAGTTACCTGACAGCACAAGGGATGTATCATTTGCAAATAAAACCAGTTTCTCAGGTAAGTAATTCACTTATATAATATAGAGCAATGGTCCAAGAATTGACCCCTGAGGTACCCATCTCTTCAACACCAGCTCTGAAGACTTGATAAGTTCATCAGTAATTGGGGCTTGTTCAACAACAACTTGCGGTCTATTGTTAGATATGATTTCAAGAGTTGATGTGGTGTTCCTCTAATTCGTAGTCTTCGTAATTTTTCCAACAAAATTACATGATTCACGCTATCGAACGCTTTGCTTAGGTCAAGACACAGCACAACAGTACTCTTTATCTTATCAAGAGCCTGATAAATAGCATGACTAGTGGACTTTCCCTTTCTAAAACTCGGTGAGTTTAGTTAATTTCGAATTTGTTCGTAACACAGTGTATCGGAAAACTCTTCGTGAGCGCACTCGAATTCGTATGTATCGCAATTGTCTTAAAATCGACCTTTCGTCGTGATCTTTCACATGTGTTCTTGAATTTCCATCCTCCATCCTTTTTCTTCTCATTAAGTCCATATAATTTGTAGATATTGAAAGGGATTGAAGGAGGGAACAGGTGAATCGGCAATCTGATTGATGTAATTAACATATAAAGTATCGCGACGAGTGTAATCTCTTAATTTGAAAGTAAAAAAATAAAAGGAACAATTGAAATATAAATTGTATGGAAATTTAGAAAAATAAGAATATATTTAGAGTAGAAACGAAACAATCATTTTCAATAGCTGAACGGGATTTCACTTATTTTGTTGTTTGGAAATTGAAGAAAAAAATTGTTTTAAATATGCAATTGAGTTTATTATTTAGCTAACAACATGTTCAAACACACCTTGCCTAATTAGCTCCTCACATTCTAATCGTGGCAAAAAATGCCGTGTATTCTTCTTCAAGAATACTATAGTGCCATTATTCATTTCATATTTTCCATAATCAACTAAACATCTCACTTCAATATGGACCGATTTTGGTGGTTTCAGATTAACAGTTAAATTGATACCTTCTTCTCCTACTGAACGCATATATTGAGCTAACGAATTGGAATACTTTGAGAACCATTCAAGTTCTAACTGACTTAGGTTTTCCTTGATATCTGGTGGTAGGATACCACCGAATTCCCACCTCATAGTTCGGATACATCTGAGACGGTTATAATGGTAAGCTAACAGGCACCGAAAGTTTCTTGCAATGGCACTATGTCTACATATTATAGTCGGTAGTAACGAAACATCCCCCGAACTGCGATTTTCTTCATCTAAGCGACTGAAAATCAGAGAAATAAATTATGAATATGTAAACTTGAAGTTTTACTCACGCATCTTCTAAATTAGATTCTATCAAGTGTTTAATTTCATTGTTTACTTCGGATACCAAGTCACTCTAAAAATTAAAATCATTAAGAAAATACAACAATTTCGACCACTAGAGTTATACATTATAAGGAGGTAAAGTGCCCGTACATCTATCTAATTCTTTTATTAATTCTAAGGCTTTTCTCCAAACATTTCGGCTGTGTTTAAGAAACTTTCGTATATTTACAGTTAAAAATAAAAACAGAACTTTTGAATTAGTTCAAATATTCTATGATGTATTAGAACTAATTTATGGTTCTATGTGTATTTTCAACTATTAGTATTGAATCCTTGCTTAATTCACAGATATATTCAAAATACCATGTTTGACACTTGAATTGTTTATAATTGAACGATGTATTTTTATTGTAACAAGAGAATAAAATACAGGGTGCTTCAACGAAAGCTAAACAGAGGCTATATCTACCAAGATATTCATTTCTGATCAAAACGCAAAATAGGACAATTTTTGTTTCAAGGGGGACATCTTTTGGGGTACAAAACTTGCCTGAAATATCAACCCCCTAAGCGGGGGTTGCAATCCTTGAACGTTTTGAATAGGGAAGATGGGTCGAGTGATGACTCAAAAGAAAGGTATTATCTTTGTCTACATCGCCTTGAACGAATTTCCATTTTTAATTGAAAACTGTAAAAGATACGGTGAGCCACTGAAAGATAGGGAAGACTATTCAAGTTTCAGTGAAGTAAAATAGAACAGATCCATGCTGATCAATGGCAGTCATCATCAAGTACCATCCTCATCTCGAATTTCAACCCCTACAGCAGAGGTGACCACCCTTGAAAATTTGGAAGAGGGTAGATGGGTCGAATGATACCTCGAAAGAAAGGTATTATCTTTGTCTGCATTTCCGTGAACGAATTTTCCTTTTTTGATTGAAAACTGTAGAAGATACAGAGTGAGCTACTGAAAAATAGAGGAGACTATCTATCGCCCTGTGCTATTCAAGTATTAGTGCAAAAAAATGGGACAGTTGAAATTTGAGATGTGAATGGTGTTTCGGAAGATGACAGCCTTTGATCTGGAATGAATCTGTTCCATTTTTTTGCACTAATTCTTTATAGCTCAGGGCGATAGATAGGCTCCTCTATTTTTCAGTAGCTCACTCTGTATCTTCTACAGTTTTCAATCAAAAATGAAAATTCGTTCACGGGGATGCAGACAAAGATAATACCTTTCTTTCGACCCATCTACCCTCTTCCAAATTTTCAAGGGTTGTCACCCCTGCTCTAGGGGTTGAAATTCGAGATGAGTATGGTACTTGATGATGACTGCCATTGATCAGCATTGATCTGTTCCATTTTACTTCACTGAAACTTGAATAGTCTTCCCTATCTTTCAGTTGCTCACCCTGTATCTTTTACAGTTTTCAATTAAAAATGGAAATTTGTTCAAGGTGATGTAGACAAAGATATCACCTTTCTTTTGAGTCATCACTCTATCCATTTTCCCTATTCAAAATGTTCAAGGATTGCAACCCCCGCTTAGGAGGTTAATATTTCAGGCAAGTTTTGAAACAAAATTGACCTGTTTTTGCGTTTTGATCAGAAATTATTATCTTGGTAAATATAGCCTCTGTTTAGTATACTATCCGTTATTCTACGTCCTTTATAACATATAACCAAGACTTCTGAAGCAATTACAAGTCTATGTGCTTCTTTATACAATATTTATTAGCGTATGTAATGTTAAAATATTTATTTTGAATCAAAAAATATGTTATAACCAATTTGAATATCTCAAGGCCATAACTTTCTGAAAATAGCACAAAGAAACTAAAGATCTACAGAATTGAAAACAAACATATTTCTGTGATATAACCTTTATTTATACCAAACACGAGTCAACCGTAAACACTTTGAAAATAATATTATATTGTTAATTGCACTTTTTTCTTTTGTAATTTTCAATCTTCGAAAATGGGTAAGAAAGTGGAAGTAGAAGAAGGAAATGCTGATGAATCAATTGTTCAAGAAGTAGAATTATCGTACGAAGAAAAAGTCGCGAATTGTAGCGTGATAGCGAAACCTATGGCCTCTAAGAAATTGGCGAAAAAATGTTATAAATTGATTAAAAAAGCTATGAAACACAAAACATACCTTAGATGTGGCCTTAAGGACGTCCAAACCAGGATTCGTAAAGGGGAAACTGGTAAGCTAGTTTAATACATACATTTCAAATATATAATAATAAAAATAATTTTATTGACAAATTCGGAAAGGTACATCAGATACGTTTTACAGAAATATATACACTTTTTTTCTCCCCAGAACAACGGGAGACTGTTGAATATTACAATTTTATTAAATTACAGGTATTGTTGTGTTTGCTGGTGATGTAACTCCAATCGAAATAATGTGTCATCTACCTGCCGTTTGTGAAGAGAAAGATATACCTTATGTTTACACACCAAGTCGTCGAGATTTAGGAGGTACTATGGGCGTAAAAAGGGGATGTCTTATGGTGCTTATCAGACCACATAGTGAATATCAAGAAGCTTTTGATGAATTAGCGGAGGAAGTAAAACATTTACCTGTTCCATACTGAAGAATTTTGTAGATTTAGATTAAGCACACATTGAAAAATTAAAATTTATTACAATAAATATACATATATACAAATTCACTTTATATTTTGATTTAATTGAAACACATTTCATAGGTTGGAGGTTTTTCTGGAATTTTTTCAATATTTAAATCGTTGCTCTTAAACCAATTAATATCAGCCTCTGATAAATCTTCTAATTTGGAGTAAGCATCCATATTGACACTACTACCAAAAATATTTCCAGTAGTGTTACCTTGACTTGTATTCCCAAAAACAGACTTTGCAGGTTCTGGTTGAGGAACTTGCACTGAATTTTAGGAACTTGTTGAGTGTTAAAAATAGAATTTGTATTCTGATTGAATACAGAATTGTTTTGAGAATTTTGGTTCATAAATATTGAATTTGACTGAGAACTTTGATTATTTACTGAAGAATTCTGTGATATAACGGGAGTTGGAGTAACCCCTTGTGAAAAAATCGAATTGCTTTGAATAGATTGATTTCTATCATTATTTAATTGATTAAACGGTGAATTTTGTGAAGGACCCAAATTATTCGAGATATTTTGAAATGGTTGACTTTGCGTATTTGTAGCAAACATACTATTTGATGGATTTGTTTGAGCATGATTTCCACCAGGAAATATTCCTTGGCCCTGATTCGTTTGGAACAAATTTGTTTGATGAGGCGTAGTATTAGGAAGGTTGTTGGTATTTTGTGGAGCTGCTGTATTAAAAACACTTTGATTAGTATTTCCAAACACTGAATTTTGCCCAAATGGACTGCTTTGCTGTCCAAAAATGCCACCACTATTTTGGGGACTGAAAACTTGAGTTGTTGGACTCTGCCCCGTGCTTTGCCCAAATATACTACCTGAGCTTGCATTTCCAACTTGCGTGGTCAAGTTTTGCCCAAATATACTACCCGCAGAGGCTGTTCCAACTTGTGGAGACGAATTCTGTCCAAATATGCTATTAGATGCTGAATTGCCAACTTGTGCCACTGAATTCTGTCCAAATATACTACTTGAAGTTTGATTTCTAGCTAATGGAGAAGAATTTTGTCCGAATAAGTTACTTGATGTATTACCAACTTGTGACGAAGAATTTTGCCCAAATATGCTGTTGGAAGTAGGATTTCCAACTTGTGGAACCGAACTTTGCCCAAAAGTGTTACTTCCGCCAAAAGGCGATCCAATTGCATCCTTATTTCCAAACGTAGAGTTCAAACTTTGAGAATTGGTGGAATTTGCTGCTGGAGGAGTATTATAAATATTCTTTAGGAGTTCAATTATTTCTTTGCTCGGATTCTGTAGAGCTTTAAACTTTGTTCTTACTTCTTGTAATGCTTGCTGCAGTTGTTGCTTCTGGAAAATGCATAAGGGTTTTAATAACTATCAATTTACAACAACAAAGTAATATTCAAAATACTATTTTTTTTTTCGAATACTAACATATTGTTCGAAGGTATTTGTTTTTTGTGCTTCATAACAAGCTAATCTGACTTCTTCAAAACTCTGATCTTGAAATCCAGGAAACAATTGCTTTTCTTTGAAAGGGGCATAACAAGACAACAACCACTGTCCACTCTTTTCCAACAAGATCATATCATTACGAACAGAAGTTATTAAAGTATTTGCATCAACTTCATTCGGAGGTTTAGACGGAAAACTTTGATTTTGAGCTTGATTACTTCGAAAAGCTTGGTTCGTAGCACCTGTAACATAAAATAGAATAAGGTTTTTTAAATACTGAATAAAACATTAAGAAATGTACCAAATTGGTGTTCAAATCTGCAACTTTCACCAAATCTACACTCTCCTTGAAAGAAAAATTTACAAACAACCATTTTTACTAATAGAATTTAACAAACTTTGTTTTGTTTATTGATGAGATGGTACAGAAAATTTGACAGAAGTTAGAGGTTATCAAATGTTTCGCAATTCGAAACGTTTGGACTACTGTTTATAAGATCTACATATTGTTCTGATTCTCAGCTCCACATCATAGCGAAATACTGACGGCTTTGATTATTTCTAGTTGAAAAGTTATCATATTTCTAACAATTATATATATATTAATTAAATAAATCATTGAATTGACTTTGGTCGAATTAATAATATTGAAGGCCAAGAAGGAAAACTAGCAAACGTCTTGTGTAGGAGTAGCAAACGATCATAACTTTCATTCAAAATATTCAATTTTCGAATCACCGGTAAAATTTAAATTTATCCTATAAGTTGTTGCTTATGTATTTCTAGTTCACAACAAATTAATAAAAGGTAATCCTGCTGTTTACGCTGACCACTTTCGCGCATCCAGTACCGAGTCGAACCGATGTTTCCCGAAAGTATTCGAATTATAGCCAGTGTTGCCACAATTTATCTTAATTAATAATAATAATAATATTTATTTAATAGCAGAAAAAGCTAATACATAGTAAATATATGTTTGCATGGTGTGTATCCCTTACTACCACACTGAAATACACACCAAATGCATAATTTGGATTACATAAAAAAATCTCATCAGAACATATCACAGTAGGTATAAGCACAAACATCCCAATCAACACAATTTCCACATAGACTCAAATTATTTCAATAGAATTTTTACAATAGGTAATACATCTGCTTATAAAGCTCTTGAGGGTTGAACTATTATTGAGTGTGCTTGGTAAATTATTATATTCTACAAGGCCATTGTGAAACAAATTATTTAGGCTGTATGAAGAGGTGACTCTACTTACCTACATGTTAGAATTCTTTCTGGTTGGATAATTATGAACATCTCTCACAAAAGTAATATGATCGAATAAATGTTGAGGATACATTTGATGGATTATTTTATATAGCACAACCATACAATTAACAAATATAATTTGACGCACACTCAAAAAACCTGATACATTTAACATTTCCTTCACACTAGTATATCTGTTGCATCCCAAAATAGTTTGTAGCGCTTGATTTTGCCTCTTTTGCAACTTAACTAGATCAGACTTATTCAACAGAAAAAGGATGCTAGAACAACAGTTCTAGCAAGCAATTACAGATTTATATATGTGTTTTGGACCATGTACTAAAATGGTTTCCAATTCTGTTAAGGAAATATACTTTTTTTGATACCTCATTTGCAATTTGAGCGGCATGACAAGAAAAAGTCGGACTGCTATCAACAACTATACCAAGGTATTTACATTCATCAACCTGTTCTATAATGTCTCCATTTACAAAAATTCCCGTATTATCACAAGTATTGTTTGAATTATATTTACTCCTAATCACCATGAATTTTGTTTTTCTGACATTTACACTCAAGCTATTCTTCCCCAACCACTCACATACATTTACCACATCCTCATTTATAGTGTTCACGATATCATGAACATTTTCTCCCACACAATAAAGCAGTGTATCATCCGCAAAAAAACGAATGCTACATTTATGAACTTTTTGAACTAAGTCATTAATATACATTATGAAAAGATTAGGACCCAAAACTGTCTTTTGAGGGACACCGAAACAAGAAGGGAGAGCCGTTGAAACACTGTCACCGAATTTAGTAACATGGGAACGATCACTTAAATATTCTGAAAACTACTGCAAAACAACCCCACAAAACCCAAACCTTTCCAACTTTCCCAGCAGAAGTAGTCTACATATGGTTTCAAATGCCCTTCGGAAGTCAAGAAAAAGCGATTTTCCAGTCGATAAGGACTGATAGAAGAGCACTTTCACATGAGTTATCCTTCCTGAAGCCTGATTGGAATTTTGTTAACAGCTCATTCTCTTCTATATAAGCATATTGATAGGTCTACATTCTTCTGGTTTTGTGGTATTGGTTACTTCTTCAACAGATTTCAATAGAGTCTTCATCTTGCAGAAAAGGATGATAAGGGCAATACTCAACCTCAGAAGGAATACCAGCTGTAAGCCTCACTTTGCTCAGGTGTCAGTTCTGACCCTGCCAAGTCTGTTCATTTACGAGGCTGCATTGTTTATCTATAGAAATAGGGATCTGTTTGGAAAGCTCACTCGAGATCATCAATACCAATCAATCCATTTAATTGTTCCATATAAACATAAAATACATAAAAAAAACAAACAGTGTAAACAGAACGAAGACCTAACAATAAGAAACGAAATCAGCTGAGACAAATATTGTCCTCAAAATACTCCTGGAGAGTGTAGTATGGTGTCCTTCTAAGGTAAGTATTTAATATTCTTCTCAATTTATTTTGTGGCCACCCTCGTGCCTTCTCTGGAATGTGATTATAAATTTTTACCAAAGCCTAAAAAGAGTTGTTCTGAAGGTAAGTATGCTTAAATCTGGGTAGCCTCATATCGTTCTTAGATCTCGTGTTATGCTCATGTTCACGCTTAGTCTCCACAAACAAGTCTGTATTATTAACTATGAACATAATTGCTTCATAAACATATAGACTCACAACAGTTAGCACTGATCTTTCCACAAAGTGAGCCCTGCATAATTGTGTTTTGTTCAGCTTGAGAATCTCACGAATACATCTCTTCTGCAACAAAAGGAGCCTCAAGATATCCAATGAATTCCCCCACATAACTATCCAGTATCTCAGCCTACTATCAATACCCGAAAGAAAAAATGATCTACTATGCGAGAGATATAACTACACGTACATCCAAAAAATGTTAATTTCTCTGTTCTGAAAGTTTACAACCATTTACCAGAGCTGACAAGAAACCTGCAACCTATGAAAGTGAAATCTGTGTTGAGTGACCTCCTGAAGAAGTCTTATTATTCATTGACAGATTTTTTTCAGTAATTCTCTTTAGGAATTTTTTAATTTATTGTATATTCTGAAAAATTTATGATGTTTTTGAAAGTTTGTTTGTCAGTAAATACCACTATTTTTGTAATGTTTTATATTATTTTATTTGTACATTCACAGTTTCTTTTATTGACACGCTGTACGGCTTATGCTAGCCATAATAGCAGCAAATAAACTATTTGATTGATTGATATTGTATGTGTAGTTTTATGAGCTATACCTCTGTCTGGATCAGCCCTCTGATATCATAAACGAGTACCTCATCATTTCAATGTTGTCTTTGTATTTTATTTTATTACTATTTTAATTTATTATGTATGACATAGCATGTAATCTTTGATGCTGCGAAATATACGATGATACGATACGATACATGCACTACCCCTGAGTTTAAACGCAACCCACAGCTGCTCAATTTCAAAATCTATTACAGAACAGTCATCAATAATACTTGCATTAAAATCAGACCTCACTTAGAGACACAGACCTCCCCTGCGCCCTACCCGATCAAGTCTCGATTGTCAACATATCAGTCCTCACACCCTGGTCCAGCCATATCTCAGTAATACCCACCACCCCAAATGAATGTATTTCAATAAGTGCCCTAACCACATTCAGACTAGGATAGAGAGACCGTATATTTACATGAGCAATTTTCAGATTATCCATAATGAGAACGAAAAAAATTATCCAGACCCTACTGACATATATCAAATTACTCACTTTGCCTTATTAATTAGTTCCTCAATTTGATCACTACCCTTAATTCTAATGAAAGGCTGACCCTCATCTTTGCGAACATACACTTGTCCACCCTTACACCAAACAAACTTAAAACTATACTTTTTTATTTCTTTCGCCTGTTTCAGCAATAAACGTACACTTTTAGGAAGATGGGTTTTCTGGGTGCTTTACTCGGTAATACCTCAATTACATAATCGTTGGAAGTTGTCTCCGGATCAGTTGTTTGAACTACTTTCTGAACACCTACACCATTGTCTTGACTGTCTTTCAAGCCAACCAAAACCAAATTACAGCTCTCCTGTACAATTTCTTCCTTATCCATTTTAGTCTTCATAGGTTCCATATCTGACTCCATCCTGTTCATCCGTACTTTCAATGCCTCGTTCTCTTTCTTTAGTTTTTGATTATCTCGAATTAGGGTATCAAATTTGGTTCTAAGGTCATCCATATTTTCGCTACTATATTATAGAGACCTTTCAAGTTTGGTAAATTTCGTTTCAATTAATTTTATAACTTCTGCGTTTCTAGGATCATCAATATGCAAAGATCCAGAACTTCTCTTACTCCCATTGGTCTTTCCTCCTGATTCCACTACAGAATGCGAAGTAGTAGGAAGGTTGTTGGTATTTGGTGGAGCTGCTGTATCAAAAACACTGATTAGTATTTCCAAACACTGAATTTTGTCCAAATGGACTGCTTTGCTGTCCAAAAATGCCATCACTATCTTGGGGACTGAAAACTTGAGTTGTTGGACTCTGCCCAAACATACTACCTGAGCTTGCATTTCCAACTTGCGTGGTGAAGTTTTCCCCAAATATACTACTCGCAGAGGCTGTTTCAACTTGTGGAAACGAATTTTGTCAAAATATGTTATTAGATGCTGAATTGCATCACCTAACCTCACACCCTGGTCCAACCATGTCTCTGTAATACCCACCACCCCAAATGAATGTATTTCAATAAGTGCCCTAACCACATTCAGACTAGGATAGAGAGACCGTATATTTAAATGAGCAATTTTCAGATTATCCATAATGAAAAGGAAAAAAATTATCCAGACCCTACTGACATATATCAAATTACTCACTTTGCCTTATTAATTAGTTCCTCAATTTGATCACTACCCTTAATTCTAATGAAAGGCTGACCCTCATCTTTGCGAACATACACTTGTCCACCCTTACACCAAACAAACTTAAAACCATTCTTTTTTATTTATTTCGCCTGTTTCAGCAATAAACGTACACTTTTGGGAAGATGGGTTTTCTGGGTGCTTTACTCGGTAATACCTCGATTACATAATCGTTGGAAGTTGTCTCCGGATCAGTCGTTTGAACGACTTTCTGAACACCTACACCATTGTCTTGACTGTCTTTCAAGCCAACCAAAACCAAATTACAGCTCTCCTGTACAATATCTTCCTTATCCATTTCAGTCTTCATAGGTTCCATATCTGACTCCATCCTGTTCATCCGTACTTTCAATGCCTCGTTCTCTTTCTTTAGTTTTTGATTATCTCGAAGTAGGGTATCAAATTTGGTTCTAAGGTCATCCATATTTTCGCTACTATATTATAGAGACCTTTCAAGTTTGGTAAATTTCGTTTCAATTAATTTTATAACTTCTGCGTTTCTAGGATCATCAATATGCAAAGATCCAGAACTTCTCTTACTCCCATTGGTCTTTCCTCCTGATTCCACTACAGAATGCGAAGTAGTAGGAAGGTTGTTGGTATTTGGTGGAGCTGCTGTATCAAAAACACTGATTAGCATTTCCAAACACTGAATTTTGTCCAAATGGACTGCTTTGCTGTCCAAAAATGCCACCACTATCTTGGGGACTGAAAACTTGAGTTGTTGGACTCTGCCCAAACATACTACCTGAGCTTGTATTTCCAACTTGCGTGGTCAAGTTTTGCCCAAATATACTACTCGCAGAGGCTGTTTCAACTTGTGGAGACGAATTTTGTCAAAATATGTTATTAGATGCTGAATTGCATCACCTAACCTCACACCCTGGTCCAACCATGTCTCAGTAATACCCACCACCCCAAAAGAATGTATTTCAATAAGTGCCCTAACCACATTCAGACTAGGATAGAGAGATTGTATATTTACATGAGCAATTTTCAGATTATCCATAATGAAAACGAAAAAAATTATCCAGACGCTACTGACATATATCAAATTACTCACTTTGCCTTATTAATTAGTTCCTCAATTCGATCACTACCCTTAATTCTAATGAAAGGCTGACCCTCATCTTTGCGAACATACACTTGTCCACCCTTACACCAAACAAACTTAAAACCATTCTTTTTTATTTATTTCGCCTGTTTCAGCAATAAACGTACACTTTTGGGAAGATCTTCATACAAGTAAAGGGCAGTATTCTCCTTGTCGATCTCGCAACTGGTTGTAGTCAATTTTCGAACTCCTGCTTTGTAGGAACTGAACACCCTCTTACACGTTTCAGCATTCTTGAATTTCAGTAAGATGGGTTTTCTGGGTGCTTTACTCGGTAATACCTCGATTACATAATCGTTGGAAGTTGTCTCCGGATCAGTTGTTTGAACTACTTTCTGAACACCTACACCATTGTCTTGACTGTCTTTCAAGCCAACCAAAACCAAATTACAGCTCTCCTGTACAATATCTTCCTTATCCATTTCAGTCTTCATAGGTTCCATATCTGACTCCATCCTGTTCATCCGTACTTTCAATGCCTCGTTCTCTTTCTTTAGTTTTGATTATCTCGAAGTAGGGTATCAAATTTGGTTCTAAGGTCATCCATATTTTCGCTACTATATTATAGAGACCTTTCAAGTTTGGTAAATTTCGTTTCAATTAATTTTATAACTTCTGCGTTTCTAGGATCATCAATATGCAAAGATCCAGAACTTCTCTTACTCCCATTGGTCTTTCCACCTGATTCCACTACAGAATGCGAAGTAGTAGGAAGGTTGTTGGTATTTGGTGGAGCTGCTGTATCAAAAACACTGATTAGTATTTCCAAACACTGAATTTTGTCCAAATGGACTGCTTTGCTGTCCAAAAATGCCACCACTATCTTGGGGACTGAAAACTTGAGTTGTTGGACTCTGCCCAAACATACTACCTGAGCTTGCATTTCCAACTTGCGTGGTGAAGTTTTGCCCAAATATACTACTCGCAGAGGCTGTTTCAACTTGTGGAGACGAATTTTGTCAAAATATGTTATTAGATGCTGAATTGCATCACCTAACCTCACACCCTGGTCCAACCATGTCTCAGTAATACCCACCACCCCAAAAGAATGTATTTCAATAAGTGCCCTAACCACATTCAGACTAGGATAGAGAGACCGTATATTTAAATGAGCAATTCTCAGATTATCCATAATGAAAACGAAAAAAATTATCCAGACCCTACTGACATATATCAAATTACTCACTTTGCCTTATTAATTAGTTCCTCAATTCGATCACTACCCTTAATTCTAATGAAAGGCTGACCCTCATCTTTGCGAACATACACTTGTCCACCCTTACACCAAACAAACTTAAAACCATTCTTTTTTATTTATTTCGCCTGTTTCAGCAATAAACGTACATTTTTGGGAAGATCTTCATACAAGTAAAGGGCAGTATTCTCCTCGTCGATCTCGCAACTGGTTGTAGTCAATTTTCGAACTCCTGCTTTGTAGGAACTGAACACCCTCTTACACGTTTCAGCATTCTTGAATTTCAGTAAGATGGGTTTTCTGGGTGCTTTACTCGGTAATACCTCGATTACATAATCGTTGGAAGTTGTCTCCGGATCAGTTGTTTGAACGACTTTCTGAACACCTACACCATTGTCTTGACTGTCTTTCAAGCCAACCAAAACCAAATTACAGCTCTCCTGTACAATATCTTCCTTATCCATTTCAGTCTTCATAGGTTCCATATCTGACTCCATCCTGTTCATCCGTACTTTCAATGCCTCGTTCTCTTTCTTTAGTTTTTGATTATCTCGAAGTAGGGTATCAAATTTGGTTCTAAGGTCATCCACATTTTCGCTACTATATTATAGAGACCTTTCAAGTTTGGTAAATTTCGTTTCAATTAATTTTATAACTTCTGCGTTGCTAGGATCATCAATATGCAAAGATCCAGAACTTCTCTTACTCCCATTGGTCTTTCCTCCTGATTCCACTACAGAATGCGAAGTAGTAGGAAGGTTGTTGGTATTTGGTGGAGCTGCTGTATCAAAAACACTGATTAGTATTTCCAAACACTGAATTTTGTCCAAATGGACTGCTTTGCTGTCCAAAAATGCCACCACTATCTTGGGGACTGAAAACTTGAGTTGTTGGACTCTGCCCAAACATACTACCTGAGCTTGCATTTCCAACTTGCGTGGTGAAGTTTTGCCCAAATATACTACTCAGCAGAGGCTGTTTCAACTTGTGGAGACGAATTTTGTCAAAATATGTTATTAGATGCTGAATTGCATCACCTAACCTCACACCCTGGTCCAACCATGTCTCAGTAATACCCACCACCCCAAAAGAATGTATTTCAATAAGTGCCCTAACCACATTCAGACTAGGATAGAGAGACCGTATATTTAAATGAGCAATTCTCAGATTATCCATAATGAAAACGAAAAAAATTATCCAGACCCTACTGACATATATCAAATTACTCACTTTGCCTTATTAATTAGTTCCTCAATTCGATCACTACCCTTAATTCTAATGAAAGGCTGACCTCATCTTTGCGAACATACACTTGTCCACCCTTACACCAAACAAACTTAAAACCATTCTTTTTATTTATTTCGCCTGTTTCAGCAATAAACGTACACTTTTGGGAAGATCTTCATACAAGTAAAGGGCAGTATTCTCCTTGTCGATCTCGCAACTGGTTGTAGTCAATTTTCGAACTCCTGCTTTGTAGGAACTGAACACCCTCTTACATGTTTCAGCATTCTTGAATTTCAGTAAGATGGGTTTTCTGGGTGCTTTACTCGGTAATACCTCGATTACATAATCGTTGGAAGTTGTCTCCGGATCAGTTGTTTGAACTACTTTCTGAACACCTACACCATTGTCTTGACTGTCTTTCAAGCCCACCAAAACCAAATTACAGCTCTCCTGTACAATTTCTTCCTTATCCATTTTAGTCTTCATAGGTTCCATATCTGACTCCATCCTGTTCATCCGTACTTTCAATGCCTCGTTCTCTTTCTTTAGTTTTTGATTATCTCGAAGTAGGGTATCAAATTTGGTCCTAAGGTCATCCATAATTTCGCTACTATATTGTAGAGACCTTTCAAGTTTGGTAAATTTCGTTTCAATTAATTTTATAACTTCTGCGTTGCTAGGATCATCAATATGCAAAGATCCAGAACTTCTCTTACTCCCATTGGTCTTTCCTCCTGATTCCACTACAGAATGCTCCTCCTCCCCGTCAGAACTGTCAACAAGCAGAGCTTGCTTGAAGCATTCGTGACATACGAACTTCTTTTGAGAGTTCTTGCTTGATACATCTAAAAAACTCTTTTTAGAAAGACCAGAGCACTCTTTGCAGTTTATGCTTATCTGCGATTTTGTAATATTAGACTCGCAGACAGGGAAGACTTGCACCGAGTTTTCAGAAGCTTGTTGAGTGTTAAGAATAGAATTTGTATTCTGATTGAATACGGAATTGGTTTGAGAATTTTGGTTCGTAAATATTGAATTTGACTGAGAATTTTGATTATTTACTGAAGTATTCTGTGATATAAAGGGTATTTGAGTAACCCCTTGTGAAAAAATTGAATTGCTTTGATAAGATTGATTTCTATCATTATTTAATTGATTAAATGGTTGACTTTGCGAATTTGTAGCAAACATACTATTTGATGGATTTGTTTGAGCATGATTTCCGCCAGGAAATATTCCTTGGCCCTGATTCGTTTGGAACAAATTTGTTTGATGAGGCGAAGTATTAGGAAGGTTGTTGGTAATTGGTGGAGCTGCTGTATCAAAAACACTTTGATTAGTATTTCCAAACACTGAATTTTGTCCAAATGGACTGCTTTGCTGTCCAAAAATGCCACCACTATCTTGGGGACTGAAAACTTGAGTTGTTGGACTCTGCCCAAACATACTACCTGAGCTTGCATTTCCACCTTGCGTGGTCAAGTTTTGCCCAAATATACTACCCGCAGAGGCTGTTCCAACTTGTGGAGACGAATTTTGTCCAAATATGTTATTAGATGCTGAATTGCCAACTTGTGCCACAGAATTCTGTCCAAATATACTACTTGTAGTTTGATTTCTAGCTAATGGAAAAGAATTTTGTCCAAATATGCTATTGGAAGTTGGATTTCCAACTTGTGGAAACGTGCTTTGTCCAAAAGTGTTACTTCCGCCAAAAGGCGATCCAATTGAATCCTTATTCCCAAAAGTAGAGTTCAAACTTTGAGAATTGGTGGAATTTGCTGCTGAAGGAGTAATGTAAATATTCTTTAGGAGTTCAATTGTTTCTTTCTTTGGCTTCCGTAGAGCTTTAAACTTTTTTCTTGCTTCTCTTAATGCTTGCTGCAGCTGTTGCTTCTGGAAAATGCATAAGGGTTTAACAATTAATTTACAAAAACAAAGTAATATTCAAAAAACTATTTTTTTTTCGAATACTAACATATTGTTCGAAGGTATTTGTTTTTTGTGCTTCATAACAAGCTAATCTGACTTCTTCAAAACTTTGATCTTGAAATCCAGGAAACAATTGCTTATTTTCAAAAGGGGCATAACAAGATAACAACCACTGTCCACTATTTTTCAACAAGATCATATCATCACGAACAAAAGTTATTAAAGCATCTACATCAACTTCAATCAGAGGTTTAGACGCAAAACTTTGAATTTGAATTTGATTACTTCGAGAGGCTTGGTTCGTAGCACCTGCAACTACAACCATTTTACACTAAAAGAATTTAACAAACTTTGTTTTGTTAATTGATGAGAAGGAACAGAAAATTTGGCAGAAGTTAGAGGTTAAGAAATGTTTCGCAATTCGAAACATTTGGACTACTGCTTATAAGATCTACATATTGTTCTGAGCTAGATTCTCAGCTCTTCATCATAACGAAATTCTGACGGCTTTAATTATTCCTTATTAAAAAAAGTAATCATATTTCTGACTATTTCATATATATTAATTAAATAAATCATTGAATTGACTTTGGTCCAATTCATAATATTGAAGGCCAAGAAGGAAAACTAGCAAATGCCTTCTGCAGGAGTAGCAAAGTAGTAAACCAACATAACCTAACTTTCATTCAAAATATCAGTTTTCGAATTACCGGTATTGTAAAATTTAAATTTATCCTATAAGTTATTGCTTATGTATTTCTAGCTCACAACAAATTAATAAAATAACAATGAAACTTGTTAGTATTTCAAAATATTCTTTGAATAAAATTTAATATAATTTTTTTCAGTATTGTTTGAGCAACGATCCTAACAAGCCATGTCATATACTAACTTTCAGAGAAATCACAATGATGTTGGATTGTGGTTTATCAATGCAATCGGTTTTGAATTTCCTACCATTATCTTACGTTCCATCAAATCGATTGTTAAATCTTCCTACCTTTATGCCGAATGATGTAGATCCCGACTTGGAAGGGGTAGGTTTATAAATTTAACGAGCTTAGTTTTACAGGAGTTTTTTCTAGGAATTGAAAGAGAATGGTGATCGAGTTTTTGTTGATTCTCCTCCAGAATTTTGTCCTCCTTTAGATAAATTAGTTGATTTCGCACAGATTGATGTGATACTGATATCTAATTATTTATGTATGATGGCGTTACCATTTGTTACTGAAGGAACAGGATTTAAGGGTAGAGTTTATGCCACAGAACCTACATTACAAATGGGAAGGTAAATTTATAATTCTATCAAAAATTCTCTTATTCATTGATATCTTATAGATTATTGCTAGAGGAATTGGTAACATATATTGAACATTGCCCTAAAGCTAATATAGCATCTCAATGGAAGAGTTTTCTGCACAAACTGCCATATCCTTTAAGCGATTCTTTCAAACCAAAATCATGGAAACAAATTTTTAATATAAGTAGTGTAAATGCTAGTTTATCTAGAGTCCAGATGGTAGGATATAATGAAAAAATTGTAAGTACTTATTTATATCCGCAACTATGTTTGAATAATTTTAATATTTCACTTCAGGATGTTTTCGGGGCCTTACAAGTTATTCCGGCAAGTTCTGGGTATTGTTTGGGATCAACCAATTGGGTTATAAGCTCTGATCACGAAAAAATAGTTTATCTCAGTGGATCCAGTACATTAACCACACATCCGAAACCGATGGATCACAATGCGTTGAAAAATGCTGATATTTTTATTATGACCGATTTAACGCAAACGCCTATTAGTAATCCTGACTCGATGCTAGGTGTATTATGTGTTGTTGTTAGTGAGTAAAATTCATATTTAAAACTTTCAAATATCTATTGTTTAGTCGAACAGGACACATAAATATCTAATTAAAATGCGGGATGTAAAATGACTTTTAATATTGACAACTTCTCTTTTTTTTATTGTTTCATAACTAACTATAAAATTATAAATGAAAATCAATCCTGAACATTCTCCACTACATCAGAAACTGAACTCGCCCCTGAATTCGGCTTCTGCAATATTAGTTTTGTAACAGGCCATCGAAAAATACCAGACATAGTTTTAACATCGACTACTCTCACTTTATTGTCTTTTCCGGGAAGTGTGCGTAAAATTTTGCCTCTAGGACAAGAATTACGAGGAAAATTCTCATCTGCAATAACCACAATATCCCCTATCTGTATATTTCTGTTAGTGGTTTGCCATTTCGACCTCTTCACTAGACTAGGTACATACTCCTATAACCACCTTTGAAATTTTCTTTGCCAATTAGAAAGTGGTTGGGAGTTAAACTTTTAATGTCCTTGTCATCAGCAGAAACGTATGTCAGAGGATGACTTATTATGAGCTTATTGGTCGTCTGGCACTCTCATACAACTGATGGGCATTTTCTAACCGTCCATCGAGTCTCATTACTCCTTATTCGTCCAAAATTGGATTCAAATTACGCAGTCTACTTGTATTCTTCATTCGAAATTTTCCTTTGGCGAGTCTATTTATTTCCTCAGAGAAACTTTCCCTCTGCGCTTGCTTTATCAAGCTTAATCCGGCTCGAAGGACCAAAATGTTTAGTCAAACAGGACACAAATATTATTTAATTAAAATGCGGGATGTAAAATGACTTTTATCAAATTTATATTGAAACTTCTCTTTTTTTTATCGTTTCATAACTAACTATAAAATTATAAATCAAAATCAATCCTGAACATTCTCCACCGCATCAGAAACTGAACTCTGCTCTGAATTCGGCTTCAGCAACAATAGTTTTGTAACAGGCCGTCGAAAAACACCAGACATAGTTTTAACATCGACTACTCTCACTTTAGTCTTTTCGGGGAAATGTGCGTAAAATTTTGCCTCTAAAAAAAAATTCTCATCTGCAATAACTACAATATCCCCTATCTGTATATTTCTGTTAGTGTTTTGCCATTTGGACCTCTTCACTAGACAAGGTACATACTCCTTTAACCACCTTTGCCAGAATTGGTCTGCATAGCATTGGGTTATCCACCACTGTTTTCTTCGAACGAGATCATCCTCTGAAAACACTCCTGGACTTCGGACTTCATTTTCTTTGCCGATTAGAAAGTGGTTGGAAGTTAAACTTTCAATATCCTTGTCATCAGCAGAAACGTATGTTAGAGAATGACTATTCACCGTAAACTCTGCCTCTACCATCAACGTATACAGGACTTCTTCTCTAGGACACTGTTGATTCAGAATGATTTTCAGTGTACTTTTAACTGAACGTGCCATACGCTCCCAGATTCCTCCCATATTGGGAGCTGCAGATGGATTGAAGTGCCACTGAATTCTTCGGGTTGAACAAAAACATTCAATTTCTATTGATGTGTTGATATCTTTTAGGGCCAAAGGAAGCTCTTTCTCAGCACCTCGTAGATTCGTTCCGTTATCTGAATAAATGTTGGAAGGAAAACCTCTGCGGCATGTGAATCTACGAATAGCCATGATAGCAAAATCACTAGTAAGCGCTGACGCAATTTCTAATGCACAGAGAACTTTATACCTCTTCTCCCGTCGACGTCCGATTGAGAATATCATTGGACCGAAATAGTCCATCCCTGTAATCATAAAGACTCCACACTGGGGAGTAACTCTTGCTTCAATTAGCGAACCCATGATTTATGACTCAAGCTTAGCATTTACTTTTCGGCAGATCGTGCATGTTCTTTGATAATTTCTGATGGCTGATCTTGCATTCAGAATCCAATATCGTTGTCGCAGGTCATTGAAAACTTGTTCTCTTCCTTGATGGTTATTTCTTTTGTGGTACCAACGTATTACTAGTTTAGTGAGTAAGAGCTTATTGGTCGTCTCGCACTCTCATACAACTGATGGGCATTTTCTAACCGTCCATCGAGTCTCATTACTCCTTATTCGTTCAAAATTGGATTCAAATTACGCAGTCTACTTGTATTCTTCATTCGAAATTTTCCTTCGGCGAGTCTACTTCCTCAGAGAAACTTTCCCTCTGCGCTTGCTTTATCAAGCTTAATCCGGCTCGAAGGACCAAAATGTTTAGTCAAACAGGACACCAATATTATTTAATTAAAATGCGGGATGTAAAATGACTTTTATCAAATTTATATCGAAATATTGACTTCTTTTTTTTTTATTGTTTCATAACTAACTATGAAATTATAAATCAAAATTAATCCTGAACATTCTCCACCACATCAGAAACTGAACTCTGCTCTGAATTCGGCTTCAGCAACAATAGTTTTGTAAGAGGCCGTCGAAAAACACCAGACATAGTTTCAACATCGACTACTCTCACTTTAGTCTTTTCCGGGAAATGTGCGTAAAATTTTGCCTCTAAAAAAAATTCTCATCTGCAATAACTACAATATCCCCTATCTGTATATTTCTGTTAGTGTTTTGCCATTTGGACCTTTTCACTAGACAAGGTACATACTCCTTTAACCACCTTTGCCAGAATTGGTCTGCATAGCATTGGGTTATCCGCCACTGTTTTCTTCGAACGAGATCATCCTCTGAAAACACTCCTGGATTTCGGACTACATATCTTTGCCGATTAGAAAGTGGTTGGGAGTTAAACTTTTAATGTCCTTGTCATCAGCAGAAACGTATGTCAGAGGATGACTATTCACCGTAAACTCTGCCTCTACAATCAACGTATGCAGGACTCCTTCTCTAGGACACTGTTGATTCAGAATGATTTTCAATGTACTTTTTACTGAACGTACCATACGCTCCCAGATTCCTCCCATATTGGGAGCTGCAGGTGGATTGAATGCCACTGAATTATTTGGGTTGAACAAAAACATTCAATTTCTATTGATGTGTTAATATCTTTTAGGGCCAAAGGAAGCTCTTTTTCAGCACCTCGTAGATTCGTTCCGTTATCTGAATAGATGTTGGAAGGAAAACCTCTGCGGCATGTGAATCTACGAATAGCCATGATATCAGAATCACTAGTTAGCGCTGACGCAGTTTCTAATGCACAGAGAACTCCATACCTCTTCTCCCGTCGACATCCGATTAAGACTATCATTGGACCGAAATAGTCCATCCCTGTAATCATAAAGACCACACTGGGGAGTAACTCTTGCTTCAACTAGCGAACTCATGATTTATGACTTAAGCTTAGCATTTACTTTTCGGCAGATCGTGCATGTTCTTTGATAATTTCTGATGGCTGATCTTGCATTCAGAATCCAATATCGTTGTCGCAGGTCATTGAAAACTTGTTATTATTTTGTGGTAACAACTTATTACTAGTTTAGTGAGTAAGTGCTTATTAGTCGTCTCGCACTCTCATACAACTGATGGGCATTTCCTAACCATCCATCGAGTCTCATTACTTCTTATTCGTCCAAAATTGGATTCAAATTACGCAGTCTACTTGTATTCTTCATTCGAAATTTTCCTTCGGCGAGTCTATTTATTTCTTCAGAGAAACTTTCCCTCTGCGCTTGCTTTATCCAGCTTAATCCGTCTCGAAGGACCAAAATGTTTAGTCAAACAGGACACAAATATTATTTAATTAAAATGCGGGATGTAAAATGACTTTTATCAAATTTATATTGAAATATTGACTTCTCTTTTTTTTTATTGTTTTATAACTAACTATAAAATTATATATCAAAATTAATCCTGAACATCTATGTCTTTTTCAGGTTTAACTTTGAGGGTGGAGGTAATGTCTTGATACCATGCTATCCAACAGGTGTGGTGTATGATCTATTCGAGTGTCTTTCCATCAAAATGCAGGATTTGGGGGTAGCGCAATGTCCAATGTATTTTGTTTCGCCAGTTGCCGATATGTCTCTGGCCTATTCGAATATTTTGGCAGAGTGGCTGTCTCCAGTTAAACAAAATAAAGTGTACATACCTGATGAACCTTTTCCACATGCTATGTTGGTGAAGAATTCGAGACTGAAACATTTTAAACATATACATTCGAGTGGTTTCAGTACAGAATTCCAAGAGGTAAGAGATTTTAGTTCTAACTAAAGCTAAGGTACAGTTTCCTAATTGTATGCTTGGTGGTGGTTGTGGGTTGTAATCTAAATCTCACTTCCCCTTATGTTGAGGGAGACTGGTCACTTTAAAAATAGCTCAGTCAGGGGCTTAGGGCGTAGGTATGTTGTTTAAGTGTTTCTACCCAGCAAGAACAGTGATCTTATGTTTTCCCTTTTTTTTAAAAGGAAAACAGTTACTTATAAGAGCCTCCGAGCAACACTTGGCAGAAAAAAAAAACAAACCATTAAATTGTGAATTTGATGAATAGTTAACAATTGTGAGTTGTACTACACACGAAAAAAATTTTACAGCTGATTGCTTGAATTTTCTTTTTTGAGAAAAATCGTGGGTATTCCCTAAAGTCTGAACAGGAGCTTGCTCTCCCAATGGAGCGGTGTTCAACTCAAGGGCATGTTATTACCATACCCTTGGGGTATTCACCCCAAGGGTATGGTAATATCTTCACCCTAAGGGTAAGGTAGTTTCTCAAAAGCAAAGTATTTACCCCAAGAGTTCACCCTAAGGATACGGCAGTTTCCCCTAAGGGTACATTAAAAGATTTCAAAACAGTCAGCCTTACAAGTAATAAAAGTGCAACTCACCAATCCTGATCTATTCAATGAAAAACTAAGAAAAACAAAATAAATCGGTAATCTAGAACTGATGCAAGATAATATGGTAAACTGGTAAACTAAACGAAATGGTGGTTGCTACACATCTAACCAACTTATTACCAATTTCAAGCAAAAATTGAAAAGCTAAGCTTAAGCAAAAAATTGTAGCTATTTTATAAAACAGAATCACAAAATGAGTGCTTGCTGAAACGTAAAATATAAAAGCAGTGTTCAAGCTGAAAGAAATGAAATAAAACACATGCAAATAAAATTATAGCAATCAAAAGACCATTTCAATAAGCTAGGAAAATTAATAGGCAGTTTGATCAAATATTCAGTACAGAGCAAGAAAGATACCCCCCTTTATAAAGGGCACGAAATACACAAAACGGTACTTTAACAATATCAAAAGATATAAAAAACAAGTACTGTGTTTTAAGGAATTTTACTTAATAATTGCGATTCGTAACGCGTTTCACTACACCGTAGCTTCTTTAGACGAATGAATGTACAGTAAATAAGAATGAGAATATAAATATAAATGTTCTTGAGTAATTAAAAGCTTATTGGGTTGCTTCTTCTTAAGTGGTTATTTATGACAGGTATATCCAATAAAATTAAGGAATAGATTGCTCCCCGAAGAGAATCAATAGAGGTGAAGGGCTTAAATCGACTTGTTCATTGATGAGTTTACCTGAGTGTTTGTATTTATTGATTTCTAAAGTTGCCCAAAGATCTACCTTCCAATATTTATTATCTGTATGCAAAATTTCAAACTGTGGGTCAAAAGAGTGATTATTTTCTAAGAGATGATTCGCGTAATTTGAATCTGATTTTTTATTTGAAAAACTGCGTTTATGTTCCGATATTCTAATATTGAAATGTCTATGTGTTCTACCAATGTAGAAATTATCACAGTCATTGCAATTCAATCTATAAACACCTGATTTATTGTTTTTACCTGATTTGGTTTTATTATTTTTTATATATTTGCCTAAACTATTATTAGTTTGGAAAGCTATGTTGAAATTATTGCTACTCAAGAATGATTTCAGTTTCTCACTTGTAATGCCAACGTAGGTTACGGTGTTGAATTTTTGTTTCATTTTATCGAAAGGGTAAACTTCATTCAATGCGATTCTACTTTGTTTTTTATTTAAAACATTATTTATTAGTTTGGGATTGTAACCATTATTTTTGGCTATTTGTTTAATCAAATTTAATTCTTTGTTGAAATTTTCTGGTGATAACGGTATGTTAATCAATCTATGAATAAAACTATTGAATGCTGACATTTTATGTTGATACGGATGACACGACGAGTTATGTATTATAATATCTGTGTACAGTGATTTTTCTAAGGCTTTTTATACGGTTATACATAATATTTGAACCTCTTGGCATAAGAGGTTCCCTGCTCTCGTGGTTGGCAGATTTTTTTATGTGGTAGAACGCAGATTGTTAAATATAGAAACTTTAACTCTAGAGAGATTTTTGTAACTTCTGGCGTGCCCCAAGGTTCTCATCTGGGTCCACTGCTATTTAACATTTTCGTTAATGATATAAAGAAATTTATAGCAATTAAGTTTCTTATGTTTACAGATGATTTGAAAATGTATTCGGTTGTAAAGAACTCGCAGGACTCAATGTTTCTGCTAACTCAGATTGATGCTTTTTTCCACTGGGTTGACTTAATTGTCTTAAATTCAATTTTGATAAATGTAAGATTATCTCGTTTCATAGGTCTGTTCAGATTGGTCAGTTCAACTACAGTTTTGATCAAAAGGATATTGGTCGTGTGAAGAGTATTCGCGACCTTGGAGTAATACTGGATACTCATTTGAAATTTAAGGAACATATATCAGCTGTTTGTTCAAAATCATTCAAGATTCTTGGTTTTGTGTTGAGGAATTCGAAAGAATTCTCTCTGCACACTATCAGGTTATTGTATTGTTCTCTCGTTAGATCCAATCTGGAATACGGTTGGTTCTATTATTTGGTCCCCATCCCTTGTTGGTGATATCGAATTTTTTGGAGGAGGTTCTTCCCTCATCTGGCGTTCCGGTCGCATTTACCAAGTAAAATTGACTTACAAATTGTGATGAACACTTTCGGGTTGAATTCTCTGGAGAACCGGCGGAAGCTATCTGATTTATGTTTTTTGCATGGTTTATTGAATGGTTATGTTGATTGTATTGATTTGTTAGCTATGATTGATATTAACTTGCCACTTAAGCGAACTCGACACACGCCACTATTTAGTATCAAAATGCATAGATTTAATTACATTTGCAACTTCTTTATCTACCGTACTCTTACCTTGGCGAACAAAGTTCCATGGCTCGATTTCTTTTCTTTTTCTCTTAGAGTCTTCAAATTGAAAGCTTTTCATGCGTTAAGCTCGCTTTAAAATTGTATTTTTTTTTCTTTATGCTTCACTACTTGGCACTATGATTAATGCTCACTACATTGTTTGTATTAATTAGTTTCTAGTTTTTTGTATTAAAGGGGGTTTCCCGTCCCGTCTGTCCATACTATTTTTTTTTTGCAACTGAATGTTACTTTTTTTGTATGATCAATAAATAAATGAAGAAATACGATAATTACGCCTAAAGGTCCATAAGGAAAAGAAAGTCTTCATAATAAATCTCACAGTCGCTATCAATCGTCAATTATTCTCGCGTTGCAGGTTGTCTTTCTCCAATTGAAAATTGACCTACTGAGCGTTTTTCTTGATAGTATTACTCTTTCCAGAGTTAAAAGGTGTCAAGTTTTCGTTTGAATATCATTACAAAATTAGTAAATGTGAATGTTACAGCATTTTCTTGGAATGTATTTCGAAGGATGGTCCTATCTTTTACATGAGAAACTACTTCTTCTACATGCACGGCGCCCTTATGGGCAGCAATCAGGTTCTTTGGCTCATTGTGCTTGTCGTGTTGTGTTGTTATCAGTCCTTTCTCAATATACCCTACTACAGAGTGTAGTGCTGGGTCGACTGATCTACCTATGGTATTCTCCCTAAGATATCTTTCAATTAGTCTCTCTATGGTATTCAGTAGGAAGGAGGTTAGACTAATTGGTCTAAAACCCTTTTCCAGGGTTCTCCCTAAGATATCTTTCAACTAGTTTCTCCATGGTCTTCAGTAGGAAGGAGGTTAGACTAATTGTTCTAAAATGACTTGAACCGTTTTCCAGGGGTCCGGAACGTATCCCAAGGCTAAGGAGGATCTGAAGATGAGCATTATATGCATGAATATTTCGACTAGTCCTTTTATTAGGTGTGCAGGGTATATACCATCTACTCCTGGTGCTTTGTATCACTGAACAGTAGTTACTGTCCATTGAACCCTTTCCACTGTAACCACCATTGAGGCTGTGTCCCAGTTTCTTTTTACAGCATGTCCATTCGACTTTTGTGTTGCTGTGTTGCCGATGAGGAAACCTAGGAAGTGGACTTCCGTCAAATCTCTCAGTGTTTCATCCTCTGCCTTTGTTTTTACCCCTTCTAGTGTATCAAGACTTTGGATGTCGTCGGTCCTATCAACATCTACATAATCGTCTAAAAGCTTATTTCAATCAACATTAGAGAGACAAGAATTCAATTCAGAGAAACTTACTGATTTGAATTTATAGGCCATGAAGTCATAGCTGATTTAGGCTTAGGCTAGTCGATTAATATAAATTTTTACTCCTATTTCCTTTTCAGCCTTGTGTTGTTTTCTGTGGCCATCCCAGCTTAAGATTTGGAGATGTTGTTCAATTCATGGAACTATGGGGCAATAATCCACGAAATTGTATAGTGTTTACAGGTGAGTTTTCTTCTCCTATTGAATATTCTTTCATCTCTTGAAAAATGAGTGACAAATACATACATATTATACCCTATAATTTTATATGCTCAGCTGCAGATGGAGTCAATATGTAATTTCAACCTTAAATTAGAATACAAAGAATTGAGGTCTAATAGTATATATATGTTGACATTTTTTAACATCTAAGGGGAGTTTGTTGGCTACACCAACACTTTAGTCTGTTTTGAATCAACAAACACATCATTCATGTCTTGAACAGTATGAAAAACTTTCTAGAAGAAGATTGTTGGAAGTTCTGAAACGTAATGAAATATCGTTTATAAAAATTGTGATTAAATGGGGACCTAGATGAGTTCCTTGGGGTACGCCAGATGGTACTGAAATTTCTTGATACGTAGCGTCACTCACCCTGACCAATTTCTAGAAGTTGATCAATTAGCAAACTTTGCTTTCATTTTATACAATTCATAAAAACAGATCTTTTCCAAGAGAATGTATTAAAAGGTCACAGAAAGAAAAGCTGTCTTATGGAATTAAAGCTCTAGTATTTATACTGGCAATAAAACCAGTTTAGATTAGATGTGTGTAACAAAATAATTCTCGACATGTTACTTACAGTTTGAAGTACTTATGCTTTATAATATTTCACAAAAGAATAGTTATTGCTTATGTTGTTTCAAGTACTGTTCTCCAGACATGAATTTTTTATTTCCAGAACCTGATTTCGACTATATTGAAGCTCTAGCACCTTATCAGCCTCTCCAGATAAAAGTAGCACATTGTGCCATAGATACCTCCCTGAATTTCACACAAGCAAACAAATTGATTCGAGATCTAAAGCCTAGCACATTGGTGATCCCCGAGTGTTATACACAACCACCCACAGCGGCTCCTAACGTGTCAGACTATATAATCGAAAACAACCATGACAGAAATTTGATATCCTATAAATGGGGAGAGGTAAGTTCTGTTGTTGTGTATGCATCAGAGATTTATTTTATGTTTATCGTTTGATATATACGCCGATTTCTTTTGGTTGTTTCAGGTAATCAATCTACCACTTAAACGTAAACAAGCTCAGGTGTATTTGGATAACAGTGTTGCACAGAAAATTATGCCAGTTGAAGTAAAAGGTGGATTATTTCTATCAACGATCACAGGAAGTCTTACTGTTAAAGATAATATGCATAACATTCATGTAGGTGTCGATGAACAAAGAAAAAACTTTGTTCAATTATATAAGAATATTGAGAAAAGTTATTTATGCGAAGATACCGTTTTGTTGATGTTCTTCGAAATGTAAATTAAACTTTGAACTATTATTTTTTTTAGGATTTGGCATCATCTAGTTTGGGAAGGACTCAAAATTATGTCAAGTATGAATGGGGATCTGTTAACATAACAGAGTTTATGCAGAAATTATATCAAGAAGGTTTCTCAGACGCCAAATTAGAAACAATAGGAACAAATAGTTATATGATTCATATGGTGAGTGAATAACATCTTATCTATTACAATTAACACAAGTTATTTGAGTGAGTCATGCAAATCTATGAAATTAATATTTTTTCAGTTGGAAGCTGACACTATTATCCAATTAGACGACAATAATACTCATGTGTTATGTAATAGGAATGATAAAGTTAGAACTAAGTTACTTAAATGTTGTGATGCAATGTCTGAGGAAATTTTAATATTTATTTTGATGTTTTATATTAATAAAATGAAATTATTTATAGTTGTTATATTTTTTCCATTCTTGCACAGTGACTGGTGCATACATTTTTAAAGCTTTTATCTATGTAAAGAAAATTGCAGTTAGATTATTCATAACGCAAACCAGACAGCCATTGTTTCGATATAACGCGCAGGCGTCGAATCTATTTGCTAATACGTAAAGAATATCAGTAAATTCCAAGGATGTTATATACACACAACCAAATTTACATGGAATCACCCGATATTTTGAATATTACTTCAGAAATTTTAGAAATTTCAAAGGATTGTTAGAATTGATCCTTTTTAAGAAATTTCAATTGAAAAATGAAATAAATTACGGTTTAGTTTAAGAGAAAAACGACCTCAGTAGCTTGTATTGCCTCCTTTTGCCCTAATACAAGCCTGAATCCGTCTAGGCATGCTGTGGATTAGGTTTTCGACCTCTGGGGTGATATTCTGCCACTCTTCTGTGGCGGCTTGGATGAGCTGTTGTAGAGTTCTTGAATTATCCTGGCGCAATCTAATTTTCCTTTAGATTATCCCATAAATGTTCAATACGATTTAGGTCTGTAGAGCAAGCTGGCCAGTCCAAAATAGCGATTCCCTCTGTTTCAAGATAAGGTCGCGCGAGGTTGCTGGGATGCGGAGGAGCATTATCTTGCATAAAAGTGGAATTCTCACCGTGGGCACCTCGACAGAGGCTTACTATGGACTCCAGCACTAGGTCCACGTAATTTCTAGCCGTTACACTTGCAGGAAACGAAATCAATTCTGTTTTGCCTCCCAGCATTATGACACTCCAAAACACGTACTGCCCCCTTGGTATTTCGGAATTTGTCTAGCTTGTCTTCCACGACCCCTTAAAACCCGAATCTGGCGGTCATCTGATCGAACACCAATTCTGGTCTCATCCGAAAAAAGAACATTTCGCCAATTCTCAATATTCCAATTTTGGTGGTCGATACATCAATTAAGTATGTTAATTTTTTGTTGTCTGGTTAACTCTGGAACTCTTAAGAGCCTTCTGCTGTATAAACCACTTGAACGAAGTCTTTGACGTATCGTTTCGACTTATACAGTGATACCTGTTGCTTCCAGAATTGCCTTTGGAGTATGGGGTGCGACGCACTAGGGCCTCTTCTTACAAGTTGGCACAAAAAGCGGTCTTGTTCTTCAGAAGTGATCTACCCACGACTTCTTCTAGGCCTGTTTTGCAGAGATACTCCCATTGTGGCCACTATATTCCTCTATGTCACCCCTTCTCCAACGAGAGCAATTATTCGACCCCTCTGCACATCGGACAATCCAACGTAAGGCATTTTCAATTATATATTATAGGCTTTTTTAAATTTTGAAATTCACCGTTTCAAATCTCAGTGACTGAGTACAATATAGCGAACATGTGGTGATAATTCATCATTTCTCTACATACTATCCAGTTTTTTTACAACAAAAAACTTCATTCTTCACAAGTAGTCATGATCCATGGTTGAAAACAATCAATCATGTGAAATACCGAGTGATTCCATATAAATTTGGTTGTGTGTACATATATTTGCTGGCTGGATTGCTAATTTTCACCATGCTGCCATTGAAATTCTGAAGCAGGCTAATGTCATGACAGCCATTTGCAGTGTAGGCAAAGAGACACGGGAGTTCAAAACTTTATGGATTGATATGAAGAATTTTTTATAAAATGATTGTCAATTATTTTGAAAGTAATTGAGCACAAAGAAAACCATACTTTTGATATAACCACAAATAGTTTAAGGTTAAATTGTTGAATATGTAAGGCCTACTTCTCCAGACAAAACAACAAACAATCAAGAGCAGTTTTAATAACTCTGCCTGAGCCTGTACATCCAATTTATTAAGGAACACATATCCTACCGGTCACTTCCATTTACAGTTCAAACTCTCTAACATAAACAGTAACACATCAGTAACTGGCGTTTCTGAATTTTCTTGTTGTAGCTCAGGAAATTTCCCTACAGCGGAAAAAATTTCAGTGAAGAAGCCTGGCTCAGCTTCGACCGAAGATATCCAATACCGAATGACAGATGAATGAGTCAGTTTGAAAATGTTACTGTACTCTTATTTTTTTTATCATATCCCTCATGCTTTTAACTTTTCAATTTCTCATACGAACTGTTTGGTTTAAAATTTTAATTTTTTTCCTCAAGTTTCGTTTCAAATGACTTTGTGGTCTAGCCTCAGTTTGAGTTGAAACTGATAATTTTATTGGCACAGTGAAATCAACAGTAATAGTTTCAACTTGTTCCAGAAGTTGAAGAGTTTTGTTTTCTCGGATAAATCTTTTGTTTCCTCAACTTAGGAAATTTTTTTAAGATGCTGTGAAAAATTTGGGAATACAGAAGGTACAGACTCTGTCTTCAATCTCTTAATGTATGTTCCAGGTCTTTTCCAAATAATCAGAACAACACACTTTCGAAGACGCCGATGAAACGAAATTCTTTATATTGATGCCATTGATCCATAATTTGAACAATGGCTCATTTTTCTATCTATATGAAAAAGGATTTTTAAAATGGACAAACGCACTAATGAAATTTAAGAACTCACTGAAAATACTGGCGAGGAATGTTTTTATTGTGCCTGTTTGAACAGCTATAGGTTCTGCGAGAAACAGGCATTTGTCTTAGTTCCAGGGAGAAACCGCACGAACTATATACACGTTAATTGTCTATTGTTATACAAATTCTCACAAAAACTACTAATTAAAAGTCAGTGTTAAGATTGGAAAAGTCAATTTAAAATAGTTCACAAACAGTAGCGAATAATCAACTTAGCCTAAACTGCAAATGGCCCCACCCACCATTTGCTTCATTTTCCATAGGAGTTGGCAATAAAGCGTATATAAATATCCTTGGTAAATTCTAGATATGAATAACGAAATTATATCAGAAAAAATAGCAATCTCCTTGAAACGCCTTAATTCAGCGAAAAGACGCTTAAGGAAAGCTACTATTTCGTCTATAACCACAGAAGATGTTATATTATTCGATGCTGCAAAGTTGACGTTACTATATAAATTTTGAAAGGAAAGTCTTTTAAATGACCTAGAAGACAGAATTCTAGACCCGTTCTTGGTTAGATTGTCCTTTACCTCTGGTGGACTTATTTTAATTTAAGTTAAATTCAATAAGTATGTTCCGAACGATATTTGTGCGAAGCGATTTAGTCAAAGGCACTGTTAGAAAAACAGTTAGAGGAAATCTAGTCAGGAATCTATGTTTTCAAAGTGTTAAAAGGGTCACTAAACAGTGAGTATAAATTAAAATTTTTGTGTCCGTCCTTTGGTTTGTTTTAATTTAACGAAATATTCTATACGTTCGTTAACTAATAGATGTGTATATTTTATTAATATATCAAAGTTCTTAGTTGTTTTATAATCAACTATCATTTAATTCCTTCAGTATTTACTACTTTAACGTTTTAAAATCTTGTGTTCTTGGATTTAATACGCTTAGTTCAGGTAAGATTAGGTTGTCCAAAGTTGATATACTGTCCGAACTATCATTTATTCTACAAAATGTTTTATACAGTTTTTCTTTTCAGCAATAAATTAGTTTTACGAAATCATCCAAATGTCATACAATGGACTTACCAAATACGTCACTATGCAAGCGATCTGCCATCACACACAAGAGTTACTTTGCCAGCATTGTCACCTACAATGGAAATGGGCACAATTATATCTTGGTCGAAGAAGGAAGGTGACAAACTAAACGAAGGTGATCTCCTTGCCGAAATTGAAACTGACAAAGCTACCATGGGTTTTGAGACGCCAGAAGAAGGATATTTAGCAAAAATTATAATTCCTGCCGGTACAAAAGAGGTTCCTATTGGAAAACTGGTTTGTATTATTGTTGAAAATCAAGAAGATATTGCTGCTTTTAAAGATTTCAAAGATGATGGAGCAGCGGCAGCTCCTGCTCCTAAGGCTCCTGCTCCAGCAGCGGCGGCACCAAGTGCTCCAGCTCCAAGTGCACCTGCGGCAGTTCCTAGTGCTCCAGCAGCTGCACCTGCTCCAGCTGGTGGACGAGTATATGCAAGTCCAATGGCTAAACGGCTGGCTGAACAAAGGGACATCCGTCTCCAAGGAAAAGGTACAGGGTTGTTTGATTCCATCACTTCAGCTGATTTGGACAAGCTAGCAGGTGAATTTGTTAATATGCAATTTTAGCCCATTTGGGAAGTTCCAATTTTTTACTTTGGCTTCTTTTTCAAAAATAGTGTTTTAGATCCTAATTTCGAACGAGGTGGTTAGTTAGGTATAAAGTGATTATTTTTTAATGAAATTAATAGAAGGGAAATCTTTCTTTAAAAATTATTTCAGTTTATGTTTCACAACTGATACTAAGATGCTCAATTTACATTTTACCTTCTCATCTACTTTTTGTAGTACTGTTCTTATTAGGGTAGGTAAAAAAACAAATATTTTTTTTCGCTTGGTACTCAAAAATAGACTCTTAGACACCTCTAAGGAAGTCTCTCCAAGTATGAACTCTTAATTGTAACGGGAAGGTCCTCCGCTTTACAGTTTTTTAATTTTTTTCTTATTATCACATAAAAAATTGATATCACGCTTTTAACTACTTAAATAAATAAATCGTTTAGATTTCAGAGAAAACTGAATGTTTTACAAAAAAGCCTCCTACGATTTTTTGGTAAACCTAACTGTTTAAAAGTTATTAATGATATTAACATATAGAAGTGAAGAGTCACTGACTTGAAGCTCCTCAGTCTATAAGCAATTTCAATTGGAAATATATCATATTAAAATTTGAAACTTATATTAAAGTGGAGAGTAATTGTGGTGAATCTAACTATTGAATAATCAGAGAATAATAACATCCGGATATCCTATTAATTGGTGAACAAAGTAGTAACAACTAGATCAATAATCATTGCAGTGAGTTTTTGTTTGATCGCTGATAAGATAAGAATAAACAAACAGTTGGCGATTCTGCCAGTACCGTATTAAGGACACCAGGCCCGCTAAATTTATAATTGCGTGATCACAATATGACTAAGTGCGGTATTTGTCCAAAATCCACATCTAACTCATATTCAATACAATGCTCTCGTCAAAATTGTGCACAGTGGTTCCATATAACATGTATCAATATGGATCGCAACGAATTTAATAAATATGCTGCTGAACTGAAGAAAGATAATGGAGAAAGGTGGAATGCAGAAAGTGCACAGCAATAATAACTCCTACTAATACTGTATGTGAACCAACTATTAAGGATGTGATGGAAAAGTTAATAATGATGGAAGCCAAGTATGATAATATCATACAAAAATATGATGAGCAGGTACACATAAATCAACAACTCCAACAAGAAATAAAAGAGATAAAAGCAGTCATGAAGGCTTCACAAGTGGAGAAGAATAAAGCTGAACAGGAACTTTTAAAAAGAAATGCTGTGATATATGAGATTCCTGTTGAAAGTAAAGATGAAGATGTCCGGAAAATAGTTCAAAAGGTTCTGAAGCACCTCAAAGTAGCAAACTGTGAGTATAAATGCCATAGACTTGGAAAAAATGAAATAGGCTCATCTCCCCATAAAAGTTGAGTTTGAAAGAGAAACAGATAAACTGGAATGTTTCAGAGCGAAAAAAACCAAAAACATTTCTACTTCTGATCTTGGTTATAGTGAAAACAAAACTATTTATATTGCACATGATCTCACTAAAACAAATCAGGAGATATTTTCCAAAGCTAGGCAATTGAAAAAAGAGAAGGGGTATTCATTTGTATGGATCAAAAACGGAATGATTACTTTAAAAAAATCTGAACTTAGTAAAATAGAAATAGTAAACACTGTTGAGGATGTGGAAGCTCTTAATAAAAAAACTAAAAAGAGCCCAATTAGAGTAATGTATCTGAATATACGTAGTATTAGAAATAAGGTAGATGAAGTTGAAATTCTGCTACAAAATAGAAGACCTAATATTTTGGTCCTGACAGAAACCTGGTTATATTCCAACGAAACCTCAAATATAAACTTTAGAAACTATGTTGCTGTACATTCTTGTCGTGAAACCCGTGGAGGAGGTGTGGCTATATATTTACAGAAGGAAATAGACAATCATACAATTTTGCATGAAGATGGCGAAAATGATAATAATATACTCATACTGCATTTATGGGACCTGAACCTGAAACTTGGGGTAGTATACAAGCAACCTGAATCAGGTATCCAGCCCTTTCTTGATAAACTAGATAATTTACTCTCTGTTCACAGCACCATGATACTTATAGGCGACATGAATATAAACCTCCTTGCCAGTAATAATACAAAAAAGAATATATGCAGGTCATTAAGTCCAATGGCTATAAAATACATAATAGTATACATGAAGACGCAGCAACACGAGTTGATACTAACAATAATACAAAAACTATAATTGATCATATAATTTCAGACATTAATCTACCAAAAGAGATCCAACTAGAAGACCATCACATCACTGATCATAAAGTGCTGTCTATGATCATACCGCTCCCTTACAGAAAAGGGAAAAGCAAAAATATAAAACAACCATAATTAACTTCAGAGCTCTAAAGGAAAATTTGAAAAATGAAATTGAGACTACAAGCATAGAAACTTTTGAGGACCTTATCAATACTATGAAAAGACAATTGAAAAGCGCTACTACAACTACAGAAAAAACTTACACTACCAATATAAATGAAGGATGGTATACAAAGGAGCTTGATACTTTGATTAAAAGGAGAGACAAGGCTTATACACTCTATAAGAAAAACCCTTGTCTCACTGTCTGGAGTCAACATTCAAGGATCTTCAGAGGCAAGTCAACAACATGAAAAGTCATAATAAGAAAATTCACAATCAAAGGTTATTCGAGAAAGCCGATGGTTCAATCAAAAACAATTTGATATTATAAGCAAAACGCTCAATCCAAATGATGCAAATAAAAATTCAATTAGGTCAATGAAAGATGAAAATGGAATTGTACACCATGATGCAAGCACTATAGCTAATGTACTTGCGGATTACTTTGTAAAGATTGTTGAAAAGTAAAATTAATCCAAATCATGCCAATTATCAACAGAAAGTAACAAATAAAATTGCATCTATGTATCTTAGACGAACATCTCCTAAAGAAATCGAAAATATTATTTCTACTTTAAAGTCAGATGCCTCGCAAGGACACGACAATATAAAACCTAAAATTATTAAGGAAGTGAAATCTCTGGTTGCTCCTATAATATCCAAATTGATAAACAAGCATTTGTTGGAAGGAACCTTTCCCAATGTTCTAAAGATAGCAAAAATTGTTCCGATTCATAAGGATGGTCCGAAAAACGAGCCAAGTAATTATAGACCCATCTCGGTGCTAACTGCATGTTCGAAGATCTTTGAAATTGTGATGAAAAACAGACTGCTAGAACACCTAAGTAATGTAAATTTTCTGAACACTCATCAAAATGGATTCTTGAGTAAGCGCAGTACACAGACTGCCATAGCCACTATAACAGAATATATATGTGCAGAAATAGACAAGGAAAAGATGTGATGGCTGTATTTTTGGATTTGTGTAAGGCGTTCGATGTTGTGTGTCACGGTATTTTGTTACAGAAGTTCGATAGCATAGGTATCAACAACGCCGCGTATAAGCTTTTCAAATCGTATCTACAGGAACGAGAGCAGTACACTGTAGTGAACGGATGTGAGGGGGAGAGAGTGAGAGTGACAAGTGGTGTGCCTCAGGGCTCAGTACTTGGCCCGATATTGTTTCTAATATACATTAATGATATATGTGATATAGGACTCAATGGTAAAATAATACTCTATGCCGACGACACGGGACTTTTCTACTCAGGCTCTATACAGGATGTATTCGAGAGGGCACAGGATGACTTGGAAAAATCTCAAAGTGGACTGATAATAATAGAATAAAACTTAATGAAAAAAATGTACATATACTGTCTTTAAGTCTATTAAACCAGATAATTTCGAACTTTTCATCAACAGTGTCAAGATAACCGAGAGTACAAAAACTAAGTATTTAGGATTAATGTTAGATAAAAATTTAAATTTTAGTGATCATATAGAACATTTAATAGCAAAACTTCATACTTTTTCATACATTCTTAGAAGAAATGCCTTTCTGTTCAACAAGAAAACTAAATACCTGATATACCATGCACATGTTGGATCAATCCTAAATTATCTCGCTGCATTCTGGGGACAGGCAAGAAAGAGGATGTCTATAATCTGCAGGTGGCACAAAACAAGTTGCTAAAAATATTGTTCCACAAATCACCGACAACACATACTGAAGAACTCTACCAAGAGCTTAATCTACTGAACATTGACAAAATAATAAAACTAGACAGTGTTAAGCTTATATATAAAATAAAAAATAATACAGTAAATACAGACATAGACATTTTGTTGAATAGTGACATACATACATACAACACAAGAACAAAACAACACATACATACCTGCAGCGACAAATACAGGACAGAAGAAACTAACATATCAGGCCGCTTTATGGTACAACAAACTTCCACTTTATATCAGAAGTGCTACTTCAAATGAAAAATTTTCAGCTATGGCGAAAGAATTTATTTTGAAAAATGGGCTGTAATTTATCAAGAGTGGTTTATTTTTTTTTCTTTTTCTTCTGTGTGATTTATCTGTGATTTAGAATTAAGGATTTGCTTTTCACTGAAACTTACTTACCTGTTGTAGATTTTTATAATCTTTTTGGGTTAAATAAATAAATAAAAAAAAAAAAAAAATTAACGGTTGAAATTTGATTATTTGAAGGTAATTTTTTCCTTTTCTTATGAATTTTATATCTCAATGAAAAACATTATGAATCATGAAACTCCTAGTTTTGTAGGAAATTCACAGCTCTTCAAAAATTGTCTGTTATAATTTTTCGATCAAGTTTAGCGTTTATGAGATATTCATCGTCAAATATCAATAATAATATTAATAATAACCCTCAGGGGCTCAGGAACATTGTTTCTGAGTACCGGCTTAGCGAACCCGAGGTACCCAAGCTGAACCTGGCAGTAGGTATAAAATGCAATATATCCAATGATGTACAATCTAAAGAATAAACAGGTGAATCGACATTCTTTTTCGGAAAGTGAGTGACAATCTCCCACGGTTAGCGACGGAAGCAGCGTGATATCGAGTAGGAATACTGCAACACAAAACCAGGTGGGAAATAACATCAATACCACCCAACCGACTCTTGATGTTTCAACGGTGGCGCAAGAGAGCCGGACTCCCTAGGAAACGCATGAAGTGGACCCCAGAAATGAATTCCTTCATTATGCGTTCCTATTACAAGATTACAAACTTGGAATCGGAAATGACAGCATACAGATACGCGTTACACCTTGCGTTAGTAGAAAAATATCCTGAATTACACCACATATCCGAGCAGAGAATTTCGGATCAAAGAAGAACAATCGTTAAAAACAGGCTACTTTCTTCAGAAACGCTGCAAAGCATACGAGAAGAGGTCATAATGGAACTCAGAAGCGAAAATGATACTCATAACGGTATACCTGCTGGAGTCAATGAAAGTGTTACAGATAACATCGAAGCCACGGAAACGAATATTAACATGGAACGCCCTCCTGAGCCGAATCAGCAGAACGAATATATGTATTTAGCAAGATCAGAACTCAACAGAGCAATAACTGAATTCAGTGGTAGTAACCCAACTAAAAGACCTAAACTGCCCAAACTCAAGACGAACAAGAACACCAATATCATCCTAGCAAGCGTAAACTCGTGTTTGAAGAATATACCGACTAGAACACCTTGGAGAAGATTCACACTTTGATTTACTGTGGAGCAGTAGCGGTTCTTCGACTTCACAAACAACAAATCTCCACAATTCTGATTCAAGCTGAGTCAAAAAGCGTCAGAAAACCACCATGGCAAAAACGACTGGAGAAGGATATTGATAATATTAGAGCACAAATCGATCGCCTCACAGAATTCCTGAGAAACAGAAAACCCTCAAGGCGCTTGAAATCACATATACGCAAAATTTATAGGAAAATTGGTACGAACACAAAACACCCTGATCACAAACAACACATCGACGTGTATATGGACACTTTGAAACAGAAACTCCAAGCAAAAGCAAAGAGGCTTTCAAGATATGTCAAGTGTACTGAAAGGAAACACCAAAACCAAAGGTTCCTCCAAAACGCAGCCAATTTTCATAAGGGAAATAACAAAACTGCGACCAACAATAACAGAGAAGTACCTGACGCACAGTGCTTGACCGACTATTGGCCATCACTATGGTCGAACCCCAAAGAACAAAATAGAGATGCGGAATGGATCACGAATGAAAAAGAACGCCTCGATATCAGACATATGGACTTCGATGGAATAACGGAGGAAGAAATCACAACAGTAGTTAGAGCGACCAACAATTGGAAGGCAACAGGTATAGATAACATCCACAACTACTGGTACAAAAAGTTTGATAAGCTCCATGGAGCCCTAGCGAAACAGCTCACGTATGTGCCAACACTCTACAAAATACTCACCTCATGCATATCCAATCGAATATACCAACACCTTGACGACAACAATATATTGGCAGAGGAGCAGAAAGGATGCAGAAAGAAACACCACGGGTGCAAGACACAACCCATCATCGATTCTGTGATAATGAAACAGGCACACGTAGGGCATCGAAATGTTCATTCAGCTTTTCTCGATTATCAGAAGGCATTCGATAGTACCGCCCATTCTTGGCTTGTTGAAGTATTGCAGATATACAAAATTCACCCAGCCCTGGTAGAGTTCTTGAAGACAACAATGACACACTGGCGCACGTCTCTGTAGGTCAACATGAACAATACATCAATTAAATCCGACGACAACCCATACGGCGTGGAATTTTTCAAGGAGACTCTTTGAGTCCACTATGGTTCTGTTTAGCTATGAACCCATTGTCCTCAATGCTCAATAGAACAGGATACGGATTTAGGATAAAAGCAGAAAGGAATTATCATACAATCTCCCACCTGCTGTATATGGATGACATCAAATTATATGCTTCGAACAAGAAGCAATTGGATTATTTGCTGGAAACTGTCAGTGAGTTCTCGGCAGATGTTCAGATGAAATTCGGGATTGAAAAATGTAAGACCCTGAACATTCAAAGAGGGAAAGTCATAGATGGTGAAACACAACTCCCAAACGGTGATATAATACAGTGCATGAGAGATGGCGAAACATACAAATATCTGGGATACCAACAAGCCAGATTGCTAGACCAAAAACAATCAAAGGAGAAGATTCGTTCAGAATACAGTCAACGTTTGAAGTCTGTGCTGAAATCGATGTTGAACTCGGGGAATCTAGTCAAAGCAGTTAACACCTACGCCATTCCAGTGTTGCTTTACTCATTTGGAATAATCAGATGGACTAAGACAGAACTGGATGATATTCAAAGGCAAACCCGAACGATGCTGACAAAGTACAACAATCATCATCCAAAATCGTCTGTGATAAGAACAACTTTGAAGCAGAAAGAAGGAGGACGCGGATTAATAGATTTTGTCAATTTACACACTGAACAGATAAAAAATCTCAGAGAATTCTTCTCAGCAAATGCTCTCACTTCTGACCTCCATAGAGTGGTATCGTTGGCTGATAAGGGATATACACCTCTGAATCTTGCTACCAGAGATGACCTGCTGAATCTACCGTTCCTATCAGATACTGAAAAGTAAGAGCAATGGTCAAGAAATGAATTGCATGGATGACATCAGATAAGATTAATCAACCACACATCGACAAAGAAGCCTCCAACAAATGGTTGATGAAAGGAGAATTATTCGCGGAAACAGAAGGATTTCTTATGGCCATCCAAGACCAAGTGATGGCTACAAACAACTACAAAAAATTTATTATGAAGGACGGAACATTACAAACAGATAAGTGCAGAAAATGCCATATAAGATCGGAGACTATACAGCATATTACGTACGGATGCGAACAACTGGCCAATACGGACTATCTTTCATAAAAAAAGAAAAAATTCACTCTCAAGTAATCTAACTTCAACCGTTAATATCTTTTAAACGATTAGGTTTACGAAAAAATAGCAAGAGGCTTTTTTTGTAAAACATTCAATCTCCTATGAAATCTATAGAACGATATATTTTTTCAAGTGATAATAAGAAAAAAATAGAAAACTGTAAATCGGATGACCTTCCCGTTACAATTAAATTCTCATACTTGAAGAGGCTTCCTTAGAGGTATCTAGGAACCTATCTTTCGAAATACCAAGCGAAAAAAAAATATTCGTTTATTTTGAACCACCCTAGTTTTCATGCGCTTCCTTTAATTGGTGTTGTCTTTTCAATTCTACATTTTGACTTAATGAAGAATTAGAGTAATCTGAACGTAGTTGAGATATACTTTACGTTTTTTTTTCTCAGGAGCTGCTCCAGCAGCTGTGGCAGGAGCTCCAACGGCTCCAGCACCTGCTCCTGGTGCCATCTATGTGGACATACCTTTAACAAATATCAGACAGACGATAGCAAAGAGGCTGTTAGCTTCTAAGACCACAATTCCCCACTATTACCTCACCATAAATGTACAAGTTGATAAACTTGTAGCATTAAGGTCAAAAATAAACAAGAAATTAGAAAAATCTGGTCAGAAGGTCAGCGTAAATGATTTCATCATAAAAGCAGCTGCTCAAGCTCTCCTCAAAGTACCAGAAGCTAACTCAGTTTGGATGGACTCTTTCATAAGACAGGTAAAATAATTTATTCTCATTCTATCCAACTGCAAATAAACACCTCAAAACGATATGGAAGCACTTATATTTTTCAGTACCCAGAAGGTCCACGTCTGTTATTTATGACACTTTGGCATCATCGCGGCATGCTCAATATTAAATTATCTATTACATTTTGGCCTAAGTCATTCCAAGCCCCCTGAACTGCTAATCGAAGGTCCTGTTCATGATGGAAGACGTTTTGACGCAGGAGATTTCTTTTTAGGGTGTCCCACACATGCTCGATGGGATTCAGATCTGGGAAGCAGGATGGCCACGGTAGAAGATCGATATCATTCTCTTCAAGAACGTTCAAGACAACTCTTGCACGATGAGGAGGGGCATTATCTTGTTGGAAGAGTGGATTTTGACCCATTGTCTCATTTGCGTAAGAATTTCCCGTGAGGTTGTTCTGTATGAAAACGAGGTCACTTCTTCCACCAAGACGTATACCTCCCCAAAACATTACTGATCCGCCTTCCTGTCTAACAACTTCTCGAGCATGCTGGAGACGGTTTTGCTTTCCAGGTTCCCTCCATATTCGAATTCTTCCCGAATCGGGATAATAACTAAATCTAGATTCATCACTGAAGAGAACTGTGGCCCACCTCTCTTAATCCCAGTTTACGTGGTCTTGGCACCAAGCTAAACGAGCAGCGCGATTTCCATGGGTCAGTTGTGGAACTCTTAAAGGACGTCTGGAGTGGAGTTGACCTTCGTGCAGTCGATTTCTCACAGTTTGGTCGGAAATTTCTAAATTATGAACTCGTGATAGCTCTTGAGCTAATTGAGGTGCTGTGGTAGTACGATCTCTTCTAGCTAGTAAAACCAAAAATCGGTCTTGGGCGACTGTAGTAATCCTGAAACGACCTGTATGGCGTTCTTCTACGCTACATGTTTTATTGAAACGCGACCATAAACGGTTTATGACACTTGGGCTACTTCCCAGAACCCTGGATACTTCCCGTTGTGAGCTCCCAGCTTGGAGCATACAAACGGCTCGTAACATCTCTTCTCTAGTCAAATGTCGTCTTTCCATGCTCGAATCACAAATCTTGAATCTTTTATTTGTGCTTACAACAGAAACAAAGTGCCAACTAACTGATTTTAAACACTGAATACATGAAATGATTATAAAGCAGCGTCGCATCTGCTGCATTTTCAGTTTTTTATAAAAAAAATGAAATCTGTTGCGGCAATCTACACAATTTGGTGAGAAATTGATGCAGGTGTTCATTTCTTAAAAAAAATCATCCATATTGATCGTTCTGGATACGATATATCGATATTCTGAAGTATTCCTTAGACTTTTTTGAGGTGTTTATATTCAAGAAACAATCTGGAAATGTGATTCACACTTCCGCCCTCATCTATTTAGATTTATAAGACCACGAAATATAATTTCCCTTGTTTCAGTATTCAAACGCTGATATAAGTGTGGCGGTCTCCACGCCAACTGGACTCATCACTCCAATCGTGTTCGGTGCGAACAATAAGGGCGTCGTTCAGATCAGCAAGGAAGTCAAAGAACTCGCGGGCAAGGCGCGCGACAACAAACTCAAACCTCAGGAATTTCAGGGCGGTACGTTCAGCGTATCGAATCTGGGCATGTTCGGTATCGACCAGTTTTGCGCCATCATAAATCCGCCGCAAAGTTGTATTCTCGCCGTGGGACAGACGGTTAAGAAGCTGGTGCCTGACGATTCGGAGAAAGGGTAAGTCAAAAGAGTGATATCGGATGTGTTATTTGTAATGGAACGCAGCCTTTTTATGATTAGCGCGGTATAATTCATGGATTCGGTTACTTCCTGAAAAGTGGGGTTATTTCTTCTTTACTCTTTTATCAATGTGTTCGGGAACTTTGCCCATTTAAACTAATGGACCTACATGTTATAGTGGATGCTGAAACCACTCTCCTAGACTGTGCAATGATAACTACCACCACAAGGATTACAATATATCTGGCCTTTGGAAGTATATGCCCTCTTTAGGCGACTCTTTCAAACTCAACACTTATTTGTTCAAGGACGTTATCCGTAACTCGTAGACGGTTAAAAAGTGGGGTTAGGTTAGGTTATTGGTTGCTGAGATCTTGACGATTGGAGACAAAGAGTCCCCTTTTGATTCAAAGTCCGATATCTCAGCAGCAAATAGTCGAATCAAAGTTTGAAAATGAGCAAAGATCATTATAGGTCAAAAGAACAAAGCACATCTAAGTACTGGTAGTATTGAACATAACCTCGCATACTGATGTGTTCTTATTTCTTTCAAATCAATTTCATCGTCTTCAAAGTCATCCCCTTCAGATACACTTATGTCAACGGATTTTTCAGTCTTCGAACCAGTTGTTAAAGTCGATTTCCCAGATGGCCTTCAGCTATCTCTTCGATGAGACATGTATATCTTCTATTGATTCAAACGGTGTCCCCGGAGCGATCTTTTGGGTTTGCTGAATTACCAGAAGTCACGCTGTGCCAAATTATGTGAATAGGGTTGTTGTGGAACAATATCGGTCGAGGTTTTGGCAAAAAGGGCGAATTGCCTCGCCACAATTCCAACCTATCATGGCTAATAGCTTAGAAATGGTATTGATTGATCCTTTCACAATGCCAACATGATCAGCTAGATCTCTAATTGTTATTCGGCGATTCACAAGCACCAAATATTTCTTTTTTTGACGTGAGCTTCGTCGGTGCAAGGTGATGATCGACCGGGACGATTTTCGTCTTCTTCACGTTCTATACCTTTTTGGAACTCTCTGTACCACTTGTGAACATTTTTTTTTCGACATAGTCTCATTACTAAAGGCTTTTTCTACGATCCTCTATGAATCAGCAGCAGAAAATTCATTCGCGAACAAAATTTAATGTAAATTCTTTACTCAACAAATGCAGACATTATAAAAATCGAAAAATTCACTTCTAGAAGCCTACAAAACGAAACTTATCTCAAACACTAATGATTATTTTGATGTGAACCTTGGCACAGATATCAAAGACAGTCCTACCAACCTAAAAAAGAGCACGAACCCACTTGCGCGCGCAGTTTAAATTCAAACGTTACCTTAATTTTAGGACACAGTAGTATTTGTACAACAGAGAAATGGTATATGAACGAGAATATACATTCTATTGGATCGGATTCAAAATGGCTCTGGATAAAATTAAAGCAATGGGACATTATGAAATACTGTTGAGTTGCGCACCTGGATTATATGAACAAGTTAAATAATGCATTTTTGAATAAGCAAGGATTAATGAGGCCTATTGTCTCAGCCATAAATTAAATCATTCATTGAACACGATTACAGGAGCGGACATTAGAGCTTTTAAGCAGAAAAAGCAAAAGAAATGGGGATCGACATTCTGCAGGGAAGTATATTTGGTCCCATACTCTATAGCGTTTATTTTATTTTATTTATTTATTGTTACAAAACATTGGAACCCCTACAGGATAGACCCAATTACCGGGGTTCACAAAAAATGATAACAGAAAAATAAACAGAAGTAAAACTGTCATACGAAATGAAAATTATAACTTTCATAAAAATTCAAGAGAGAAAAAAAAGACTCACTAAATATTACAGAATCAAGCAAAATATCATGAAAACTAAAAACCACTACAATAAGGATGATTCAGATCTAATGTGCAATAACATTATTTTTGAAAGAACAAAGAGGTTCATGAAAAATATCTATACTGGCAATGTGCCAATTGTATAGACGCATAATTCGCAAGGAAACAGAAGAGCGCATTTCGACGACTAGGATACACGGGAACATTGAAAGTGAGATAATTAACAAGCTGAAATTTAAAAGAATAACTTAAAATTCGATAAAGAAATACAGTGTCCAAAAGGACTCTCCTCTGCTTCAGGCTTAAAATTTTGTGATGACGCAAACTTAATTGATAAGCATGATTAGGACTGAAAAATCTAAAGTTGAAACTTTTGACAAACTTTCTCTGAACTCCTTCAATTCTGTCAATGCACTTGTAATAGTGGGGGTACCAAACGGGTACAGCATATTCCAAATTACTCCTCACCAACGAGAAGTATTTTTAAAGACCTCAGATCACTGAAACTTTTAGTAATTCTTAGAATGAAAACCAACATTCTGAAAGCCTTAGAAACTATATGATCAATATGATACTCAAAGGATAACTTAGAATCAAGATATATACCAAGATCCTTAATTTGATTTAACCTCCCAATTACAAGCCCATCAACAGAAAAAATAGCATCGAAGACATTTACATTTTTTGTAAACCTTATATGCTTACACTCATCAATATTTAATTGAAAATACCTACTTTGACAAAAAGAGAAAAGTGCCAAGATCACTCTGAAACCGCAAAATAGCATCATAGGACCGAACAGCACTGTACACTCTAAGATCGTCGGCATATAAATCATGCTTTGTACAAAGAAAACATTCCGAAATATCATTAACTTAATTTGAAAATAAAAGGGGACCCAGATGTGACCCTCGAGGAACACCAGAGGTGACACGAACAAAACAGGTATGAGTGCCATTGAGTGCAACATACTGCAGCCTACCCGACAGGTACGATTCTATCCATTTCAGTGATTACCCCACCACACCAAAGTCCTCTAGAACCCTCAAAAAGTTGCATGATGTACCTTATCAAAGGCCTTAGCCATGTCTGTGTAGACGGCAACAACTTGAATACCATCATCAAAACTACTACTTATGAAATGAATGTAAGGAGTTAAATTAGTTGACACGTTTTCATGTCCCTACTACCCAGTGTAGTTCGGAACTGCAGCATTCATATGTAGAAGAAGAAGAATTTGGTCTTTATAAATATTGCATTACAGGTCAAGTATAATACGTAGACATTGAAAGCTAAACATACGTAACATTTAAATAGGAATTAAGGAAACATAGCAACAATGATAATCAATGTTTTGTGTAGCAGACAAATCATTAAATTAAAAATAAAAACATTAACGGATGCATTTAGAAAATTTCTGACAAGCTCAATGGTTTTGTAAGCTTCTTTGATGTTTTCACTTGTCTTTGGAAATTCAAAGTGACCGAACATTTCAGTTGCAGTAATTTTCAGTTACCTTTCTTCATTTTATCGATGCTAACTTCAGTTGAAGATGTTGATGACCGACCAGAGTGAGACAAATCTTCCACCGCATCTTGGCTCCTGTTGAATTCACTGTATCAATAATATGCACGTGTTTTTGATGAAGTCGATTGACCGTAAGCCTTCTGTAACATTTTCAGCTATTCGGCACACGAAATTCTATTTGCGACAAATACTTTGTTCAATATTTTTATCCAATGTAGAAATCCCTAAATACACTCCTGACAACTGACAAAATCGAGCACTGTAGGCAAACTAAAGGAGAGATTGCGTTCAAACTCCGCGGCAGTATTTTTTTTTTTTTTTATTGAAAAATAATATCTAAATAACCCTTTCAGGTTTTGACAGATATAGTTACAAAAATAAAATTATTTTATGATCAGATTTACATTCGAATTTGTATCAAGTGTTCTTGCAATTTTTTCTAAATTTTGTGTGCGTTATCTCCTTCACTTCACGGAAAGCTTGTTATAGAGTCTGACACCCTCAGATAGTATGCGTCTTTCCCCACCTTGGTTCTGTGAGCTAAATAATTCAGTTCTTCATTTCTTCTGGTTGCGTGGTCATGTACTTCAGATCTAGTTGTTAAAATAAAATCATCATCTTGTATTTCATTGTCGAGAAATTTTCTCACCAATTTCATAGTTTCAAGCTGCCTCAGTTCTTCTATGGTCAAAATGTTTGTTCGTTTATATACTTCCTTCGTAGGTGTCATTGAGGAATTTTATACAGGACCTTAATAATTTTATTTTGGCTTCGTTGCAGTTTTTTCATTTCTATTACGTTTCCTGTTGCCCAAAAGATATCAAATAAGTTAACTTACTTTCAATGTAAGCTTCATACACCATTTTCTTCTCTTTCATAGGTAGGACGTCCGAAATTTTGTGAGCTAATCCCCTGTAATAGGAAAGATTCTTGACAAGCTGCCTGATGTGAGGAGTCCATTTCATATTCTTGTCTAACGTGAGGCCGAGATATTTAATAGTGTATTGTTCAAGAATTTTGTTGTTATTTAGATATATGTTTATATTATGTTTTTTCGATTTATTCTCGAAGTTTATAATATTCAGGGTTAGCTTGTTTATCTTCGTCCATTCCATCAACCTGTCAAGATCTCTTTGCATCTGTTTTTGAGTCACCTTATCATCTTCATTCACATAGAAAAGAGCTGTGTCATCAGCATATATCATAACCTTCCCACATAGTTGTTGCCTCTCAAGATCATTTATGTATAGTAAATATAGATAAGGGCCCAAAATTGATCCCTGCGGCACTCCGTAATATATGTTTTTACATTCACTCACTTCATCCCCAACCTTGGTGAATTGCTTCCTATTCTTCAAGTAAGAAGCAAAAATATCAAGTGAACCTCCTGCCAAACCCATTTGTTCCAACTTACGCAACAAAACACTCGGATCAACCGTGTCAAAAGCTTTTTGAAAGTCCAAAATTAAAGCAGTAACACATTTTCCCTGGTCCATTTTTGTTTGTATAAAATTGAGTATATGTGTCATCGCAGTTTTTGTACTTCTGTGCCTTTGAAACCCATGCTGAGACTTGCTGAGTATATTCATATTTAGTATGTGTGCTGATAATCTGTCATGCAGGATTGTCTCAAAAATCTTGCTGAAAACTGTCAGGTTCGCGATTGGTCTATAGTTATTCGGACATTTTTCATTTCCCTTTTTGTGCACTGGTGTTATTCTAGCAATTTTTAGCTCATCCGGAAAACTTCCCTCTCGAAAGTGAGAGTTCACCAACCTAGCTATTATTGAAGTGTATTGTTCAAGAAAACAGTTGTGCCAACTTAGCAACAACAAAAATTTTGACAATCGTTTTTTCGACTGAATGTATGTGTTGTTTATTTTCATTGTTAATTTCAGATTCAGGGTTGCTAATGTGATGTCTCTAACCATGAGTAGTGACCATAGGGTGGTAGATGGCGCTGTCGGCGCCAAATTCCTGCAAGTGCTCAGAGATAATTTGGAAGATCCAGTGAATATGATTTTATAAAATCGAACTCTCTAGACCAATATTCTATTGATATAGATGCTGCTGTATGCGTTTACTGCCAATCAGGATGTCAACTAGAAGAAATATAAATAATTTAAATGTTTGCATTTATGTAAAATTTGCTTGGGTACACACAATTTAGATTCGATATTTGGCAGTGTCTATAAAATAGAACCAAGTCATACAGTGTGAAATGGTGAATTTCATTTTGATTTTTATAATTTATTTTGCCAATATTAAATGATTGAACATTTTTAAATCTTTCTCATTGTGAAAATTACTCAGATTTATTTATTTCAAATTGTTATATGGAAGTTTATGTCTATGAAATTACAGTTATGTTTACATATTATTTGTTTTCTTTACCTATCACCTCAAAAATGAGCATATAGCAGATCATTCGTGACGTGTTGTAGCACGAAAAAATCACATTTCTGAATTTTCTGAAGGACAATTTTCGAATATGAACTGATTTATAAAGTATACTCATTCATAAGCTTCATTTGTAGTGAAATAAACACGAAAATATAATTCCATTTTTACAAATTCGCCTAAATTATTGAATGTTTACAACACACATGACAATTTGATGTAACAAGAGTTGCATTTTACATGACAGTATGATAACTTTTATTTTTTCAAGATAAAAAATATTCATATCACTTCATTCGAAGGGGAAGAAACTACTATAATAATTTTTCATATTCACCCAAATTGTTTAATGTTTACAAAAACGTGGCAACTTTATGTATCAACAGTTGCATTCTGCTTGGCGTAAGGACATTTTTATAAACTTTTTGTCAGATAGACAACCAAAGACGTTGCTTGCAAAATTTTTGGGAAAAATGTTTTTCTCTCCGATTTTTGTGAAAATTTGTTTTTATAGAGGTCGTAGAATCGGATTTCGACGTCGGTTACTTTCTGGCGTTAACCGTTTCGTCGTAAATGTATCAAGCGAAAGAAATCAAATTTGGTGAATTTTTTGAAGGGCGAATTCAGATTTATAGCTGATTTTTATAGTGTGATTTTTACAAACTTCATTCGAAGAAGAATAAAGCTATAATTCTATTATAATATATTCGCCCAAATGGTACGAAGTTTGCAACACACATGACAACTTAATGTACCACCTGTTGCATTCTGCCTGGCGTAAAAGCAGAATTTTTAATGACTGTCAAATATACAATTCATAGCTGTTTTAACCTACATACACAATATATTTTCAATAAAACCTGAGACGCCACAATTTCTCCATATTACTGAGTAACCTTTGCAATTTTTTTCGGGAAAATTGTTTTTTTTTGTGAAAATTGGCGATCTGTGATTTTTAAGATCGCAGAATCAGATTCTGATGTCGATTTCTTCATGACGAAAAACCATTGTCGTAAATGTGTCGATAAGCGAAAAACTGTGTCATATAAAAGAAATCAATTTTTTGAAATGCAATTTTAGATTTGCTGCTGTTTTTTATAGTATGATATTCCACAAACTTCATTTGAAGTGGAATGAAGAAGAGACTACTATAATTCCATTTTCATACATCCGCCATAGTGTACAATGTTTGCAACACGCATGACAATTTAATGTATCACTAGTTGCAGCCAGCTTGGCGTAAATTAAGAAATTTTCTTGAATTTTTGTCAGATAAGAAATTCATAGATGTTAAACTTTCTGAGAAAGTGTTGAGTGATTGACAGAATCTCATTCAATAAATGCGAAATTAGCAGAAACTAAATTTTCATCAAAATCAGACACTCATCAGTTTTCGAAATTTTTTTAAGTGTCTGAAATATTTTGAGGTAAAACTTAATATGTAAGAGTGGGATTTATCTTTTTTTTTATCAGTTTTGTCTCATGAAAACAATTCTGAGCCTCTTGAGCAAGAATAAAGTGATGAAGAGATTCTTAATCAGCAAATAGGAAAATACCGGAAAATAAATTTATATCAAATTCTGAACCTCAACAATTTCTGCAATTTTTCGAATTGAAATTATGTATATTGCATTCGATACAGATAGTGTGTATATCAAGGAATTGATACTATTACTGATAAGAACTGGCTAAAAGCTTCCTGTAGCTTCAGAATTCTATTTTTTAACAATTCCATAAAAATACAATGATCGCAATGGCCATCTATTTGTTCATTTAAAATTAGAAATCACACAACAGTATAGAGTTCTGTAGAATTATTTTAATCCGAGTTCTATGTTAGCCAAGTTTGAGCTTTTCGCTAAGAGATCACAGTAAAAGGATAACATTTTGTAAATTCCTGAATTAACTTGGAAATTCATAAGTTATCTGTCTGCATTTTGCAATATCATTTCTATTTGTAAAACTGACTATAAAATATACTTTATTTCATCTTCGTCAAGAAGCAAACCGATATTTTATAAGCTTTGTGGTTAAGAAATTATTAACTATTTGCAAAACTTCTGCCTGCTGATAGATGGTTGATTACAGAATTATTCAGTTTTTAAAGATAAAGTAATTATAGAAGTTCTTATACAAAATGCAACATGTTTTGGAATCTTTTAAAGATTTTTCTTTCCTTCGACAGTAAGATTACACTTTCTTCAAGAATTTATGATAACTCGTATTCATAGAGAAAAGTAAATATTTTCATAAAGCATTTTCGTGACATATTTCACATTATTTGGAATTTACTTAAAGATTTTTCTTTTCTTCCGACAGTAAGATTACACTAGTACTTTATTCAAGAATTTATGATAACTTGTATTGATAGAGAAAATTAAGTATTTCCAGAAAGCATTTAGGGACATATTTTACATTATTTGAATATAAGAAAAACAACTTTGTTTATTCTATGTTCCGGGTGGGGTCAAAATCATGGTATAAAATTTAAATATGTTCGACAACACAGAATATTCAACCCATAGATTTTGTGCCTAATTAATAATAGATTAAAAATATTTACCTGAAATAGTTGAGTGAAATCACTTTTATTTGGTTTGATTTTCATCATCTCTCCATCTTATCGTTTTATATATCGTTTCGGGTGTTTACACGATAAGAATAGTGTTTGAATCTTTATAAATGTTCAATATATAGCATTAAATTTGACTGATGATCGAGTACTGAGCTGAAATTTGCCTCTCACTATACATATTTCATTGTGATATTTTGATCCTACCTCGCCCAAAAATAATCGTAAGTAAAAATTTACGTTTGCCTTTGTCTGGGTAGTTTCTTTGTTTAATGATATTTTTAAATATTGAAATTCTTTTATTCACTATGGAATGTTATTGTTTTCAGGTATGAGTAAGCCAGAATGTTGCATAATGCTACTAATATAATTGTTTAAGGAAGTTAACTTCTTAGTTGTTGGGGTTCATTCTTGCCATATACCCATCTTATTATTGAAGTTAACTTTGGTATTGTGTCAGCTGTCAGTTGAATTGTCCTAGAAATGTCTGAAGATGGGTTTTCTGACTCTTCCGATGAGCCCAATATGGAGATACAAATAGAAACTCTTATGGGCAGCTCATTCGATCTAAGGGTATCTGCCACTGATACGGTACAAGATATTAAGAGAAGGATCCATCGTGTTGAGGGTGAGAGTCAATTTTTCTCCTGTTTGTTTAACTTATTTACATGTTTTTAATATTTCAGGTATTCCAGTGACCCATCAAAACTTATTGTTTCAACATAAAGAACTTAGGGACTCTAGAAGGCTTGTGGATGTTGGAATAAAAGATGGATCTAAATTAAAACTTGTGTTGTCGATGAGAGGAGGACCAATTTCAACTAGAAGAATTTCAACAGCTTGTGAACATCAATTGATGCTGAAGGAGTTAAAGGAATTGCTTGATAACACAAGGTTAGTTTTTTCTTTTATTTCACTATATGTGCAGGTGGACAAATTTCGATGTTTAAGTACGCCATCTAGGTGCAATATTTTAGTTGGAGAAAAATTGGCACTAATTAAGTGATATAAATATTTTTATTTATCCCCAAAATTCAAATTTAACAGGTCAGTGATGACCATTGTTTGGTGGATAGGTGAGTCATAGTGTTGAAAGAATTGAATTCGATCTTTGTGCTAGAGGCAGTTCATCGAGAATTACTTTAATGATATTGTTGATGATCTAAAATCTCAGAAAACTTCAAATCTGTTGAATAAACTTATGATCCAGAAATAATACAGCTTAGCAATTGCTTCTGTTGAAATGAGAATGTATTGAAGAATTCTTACTATCATTCTATCATACATTACAGCAAGGTCTGATTTCGGACTAAACCTCGACACCTAAAGCGGTTTTGTAAGTTTTAAAATCGATGTGGTATAGAAAGAAAGGTTGAAATTGTTTCGAATCGAAGAGAGCCCATTTCGGATTGAAAAAATCAAGTAAGTATCTTCTTTGAAACATTCGAAGGTCAAGATGTCGCAAAATAGAAGAAATTTGTTATTTCTATGGAATATTAAAAGTTATGAACGAATTAAGTACTGAAATATCAGATATTTTGATTAATTGATGTTCTTATATCAAAACATGCTTACATTGGTCAAAAAACAAATGCAGTAGATACGCGTTAATGTGAACTTGCGTTGAGCTGTTCGATAACGTGAACACAAAATCTTTTGCATTAGTGCTCTGTAGTGTGAACAATCGGAACTTTCATGTGAACAGGAATCAACTTGTTCAGACCTGCAGTATTACGGGGATGAAAGGAGACCCACCAATCTATCACACACATGTGCTCATTTTGTGTTTATTGTAATTCATAGACGGCTGTGATCAGTATTTGGGAATTGATTTCGTTAATGAAAAAATGTTTGAAAACTCTTTTTAAGAAATCTTTAATTATAGAAGAGATCATGAGGAGTATTAGTTTCACTACTTCTTCTACTTCAGGCACAATGTTCTTATGGGTAGTGCCGTGTTGTGTTGTTGTTATCAGACTAGCAGAAACTTTATGATGAAGATTGCAAGCCTGTTGTAGGGGGGCCTCCTTTCCGAGAGTAGGTCTTTGAGTTTCTTGTAGAGACTATCAAAAAGTCTGTGTTCCTGGTTCTGTTCTCTCTGTTAGCACTTCAATTGAAGTAGGCAATTGTCGCCTTATCTGCTTTGAATCATCCATTTCCGATTTTAGTGCCCTAACTCTACTCTGCATCTTATTGTTCTCTTCTTGTATTTCTAGTAATTTCTGCTCGAGGTCACGTTCTCGTTTTTCTGTCTTTTCCAGTTTGTCTGACTTCATCTGGTTATTTCCCTGTGACTGTACGTTGTTGAGCTTAGAGTGATCATGTCTTGTTTGAGTTCCTGTAGTTCGTTTTTCAATTTTCTGTTATCATTAATAGTAATGTTCAAACTGTGTGTAAGTTTTCATTCTCTCCATTTCCAGATATTTTAGTTGTAGCTTCTCCGCCTTCGTTTGTCCAAGATCAATTGAATCTTGATTTTTTTCTCATTCATAATATTTAAGAAGTAAAGTTGAAACAAACATGAAAAAATATTTTGTTGTGAACCTTGGCACACATATGAAAGATAGTCCTACCAACCTAAAAATAAGAGCACTGCACCAAATTCATTTGCGCGCGCAGTTTAAATTGAAATGTCACTCTTTATACCACTTGTAAACTTTTTTTCGACATAGCCTCATCATCAAAGGCGTTTTGCACCATCCTCAATGAATCTGTAGCAGAAAATTCATTCAGCAAACAAAATTTAAGCAAATTCTTTGCTCAACAAGTGCAGACAAAATAAAAATCGAAAAATTCATTTCTAGGAGCTTAGAAAACGCAGCGTATCTCATACACTAATGAATATTTTGATGTGAACCTTGGCACAGACATCAAAGACAGTCCAACCAACCTAAGAATTAAAGCACTGCCCCAAATCCAATCGCGCACGCAGTTTAAATTCAAATGTCACCTTACTTTCTAGACACAGTAGTATGTATGTTCATCAAATCTGCTAACTAAACTTGTGATTCAGACATAATACAGCTTAGCAATCACTTCTGTAGAAATGAGAATGTATCGAAAGAATTCTTACCATATTTCTATCATACATTACAGCAAGTTCTGATTTCGGACTAATCACCGAAACCTTGACACCTTAAGGAGTTTTGTAAGTTTTAAAATCGATGTGATATAGAAAGAAAGGTTGAAATTGTTTTGAATCGAAGGGAGCCCATTCCGCATTGAAAAAATCAAGTGAGTATCTTCTTTGGAACATTCGAAGGTCAAGATGTCGCAAAATAGAAGAAATTTGTTTTGAAGAATTATTTCTATGGAATATTGAAAGTTATGAACGAATTAAGTACTGAAATATCAGATATTTTGATTAATTGATGTTTTTATATCAAAACATGCTTACATTGGTCAAAAAACAAATGCAGTAGATACGCGTTAATGTGAACTTGCGTTGAGCTGTTCGATAACGTGAACACAAAATCTTTTGCTTTAGCACTCTGTAGTGTGAACAATCGGCACTTTTATGTGAACAGGAATCAACTTGTTCAGACCTGCAGTATTACGGGGATGAAAGGAGACCCACCAATCTATCACACACATGTGCTCATTTTGTGTTTATTGGAATACATAGACGGCTGTGATCAGTATTTGGGAATTGATTTCGCTAATGAAATAATGTTTAAAAACTCTCTTTAAGAAGTCTTTAGTTATAGAAGAGATCATGAGGGGTATTAGTTTCACTACTTCTTCTACTTCAGGCACAATGTTCTTATGGGTAGTGCCGTGTTGTGTTGTTGTTATCAGTCTAGCAGAAACTTTGTGATGAAGTTTGCAAGACTGTTGTAGGGGGGCCTCTTTTCCGAGAGTAGGTCTTCTTTGAGTTTCTTGTAGAGACTATCAAAAAGTCTGTATTCCAGGTCCTGTTCACTCTGAACTCTATTTGCTTCGACACTCTCAAGCTTTATGACATCCAGATTCCTAGGTTCTTCGCCCTTGATTCCATCCACTTCAACCATTTCTTTACTTTGCCTCTCCTTTTTAGTTTTCTTCCTTCAGCCTCATACTTCTTAACTTGTGCGTGGAGAAAGTTATTCTCCGCAGTTAGCACTTCAATTGAAGTAAGCAATTCTCGACTTATCTGCTTTGAATCATCCATTTTCGATTTTAGTGCCCCAACTCTACTCTGCATCTTATTGTGCTCTTCTTGTATTTCTATTAATATCTGCTCGAGGTGACGTTCTCGTTCTTCTGTCTTTTCCAGTTTGTCTGACTTCGTTTTTCCAAAATCAATTGAATCTTGATTTTTTTCACATTCTTAATATTTAAGAAGTAAAGTTGAAACAAACATGAAAAAATATTTTGTTGTGAACCTTGGCACACATATGAAAGATAGTCCTACCAACCTAAAAATAAGAGCACTGCCCCAAATTCATTTGCGCGCGCAGTTTAAATTGAAATGTCACTCTTTATACCACTTGTAAACTTTTTTTCGACATAGCCTCATCATCAAAGGCGTTTTGCAACATCCTCAATTAATCAGTAGCTGAAAATTCATTCAGCAAACAAAATTAAGCAAATTCTTTGCTCAACAAATGCAGACATAATAAAAATCGAAAAATTCATTTCTAGGAACTTAGAAAAGGCAGCGTATCTCAAACACTAATGAATATTTTGATGTGAACCTTGGCACAGACATCAAATACAGTCCAACCAACCTAAGAATTAGAGCACTGCACCAAATCCAATCGCGCACGCAGTTTAAATTCAAATGTCACCTTACTTTCTGGATACAGTAGTATGTATGTTCATCAAATCTGCTAACTAAACTTGTGATTCAGACATAATACAGCTTAGCAATCACTTTAGTAGAAATGAGAATGTATCGAAAGAATTCTTACCATATTTCTATCATACATTACAGCAAGTTCTGATTTCGGACTAATCACCGAAACCTTGACACCTTAAGGAGTTTTGTAAGTTTTAAAATCGATGTGATATAGAAAGAAAGGTTGAAATTGTTTCGAATCGAAGGGAACCCATTCCGCATTGAAAAAATCAAGTAAGTATCTTCTTTGGAACATTCGAAGGTCAAGATGTCGCAAAATATTAGAAGAAATTTGTTTTGAAGAATTATTTCTTCGTAATATCGAAAGTTATGAACGAATGCAGTACTGAAATATCAGATATTTTGATTTATTGATGTTTTTATATTAAAACATGCTTACATTGGTCGAAAAACAAATGCAGTAGATTCGCGTTAATGTGAACTTGCGTTGAGCTGTTCTATAACGTGAACACAAAATCTTTTGCATTAGCGCTCTGTAGTGTGACCAATCGGCACTTTTATGTGAACAGGAATCAACTTGTTCAGACCTGCAGTATTACGGGGATGAAAGGAGACCCATCAATCTATCACACACATGTGCTCATTTTGTGTTTATTGGAATTCATAGACGGCTGTGATCAGTATTTGGGAATTGATTTCGATAATGAAATAATGTTTAAAAACTCTTTTTAAGAAGTCTTTAATTATAGAAGAGATTATGAGGGTATTAGTTTCACTACTTCTTCTACTTCAGGCACAATGTTCTTATGGGTAGTGCCGTGTTGTGTTGTTGTTATCAGACTAGCAGAAACTTTGTGATGAAGTTTGCAAGACTGTTGTAGGGGGGCCTCTTTTCCGAGAGTAGGTCTTCTTTGAGTTTCTAGTAGAGACTATCAAAAAGTCTGTGTTCCAGGTCCTGTTCTCTCTGCACTCTATTTGCTTCGACACTCTCAAGCTCTATTCCATCCAGATTCCTAGGTTCTCCGTCCTTGATTTCATCCACTGCAACCAGTTCTTTACTTTGCCTCTCCTCTTTATTTTTCTCTCTTCAGCCTCATACTTCTGAACTTGTGCGTGGAGAAAGTTATTCTCCGCAGTTAGCACTTCAATTGAAGTAAGCAATTCTCGCCTTATCTGCTTTGAATCATCCATTTCCGATTTTAGTGCCCCAACTCTACTCTGCATCTTATTGTGCTCTTCTTGTATTTCTATTAATATTTGCTCGAGGTGACGTTCTCGTTCTTCTGTCTTTTCCAGTTTGTCTGACTTCATCTGATTATTTCCCTGTGACTGTACGTTGTTGAGCTTAGAGTGATCATGTGTTGTTTGAGTTCCTGTAGTTCGTTTTTTAATTTTCTGTTATCATTAATAGTAATGTTCAAACTGTGTGTAAGTTTTCATTCTCTCCATTTCCAGATATTTTAGTTCTAGCTTCTCCGCCTTCGTTTTTCCAAGATCAATTGAATCTTGATTTTTTTCACATTCTTAATATTTAAGAAGTAAAGTTGAAACAAACATGAAAAAATATTTTGTTGTGAACCTTGGCACACATATGAAAGATAGTCCTACCAACCTAAAAATAAGAGCACTGCCCCAAATTCATTTGCGCGCGCAGTTTAAATTGAAATGTCACTCTTTATACCACTTGTAAACTTTTTTCGACATAGCCTCATCATCAAAGGCGTTTTGCACCATCCTCAATGAATCAGTAGCAGAAAATTCATTCAGCAAACAAAATTTGAGCAAATTCTTTGCTCAACAAGTGCAGACATAATAAAAATCGAAAAATTCATTTCTAGGAGCTTAGAAAACGCAGCGTATCTCAAACACTAATGAATATTTTGATGTGAACCTTGGCACAGACATCAAAGACAGTCCAACCAACCTAAGAATTAGAGCACTGCCCCAAATCCAATCGCGCACGCATTTTAAATTCAAATGTCACCTTACTTTCTGGACACAGTAGTATGTATGTTCATCAAATCTACTAACTAAACTTGTGATTCAGACATAATACAGCTTAGCTATCACTTCTGTAGAAATGTGAATGTATCGAAAGAATTCTTACCATATTTCTATCATACATTACAGCAAGGTCTGATTTCGGACTAATCACCGAAACCTTGACACCTAAAAGAGTTTTGTAAGTCTTAAAATCGACGTGATATAGAAAGAAAGGTTGAAATTGTTTTGAATCGAAGAGAGCCCATTTCGGATTGAAAAAATCAAGTGAGTATCTTCTTTGGAACATTCGAAGGTCAAGATGTCGCAAAATATAAGAAGAAATTTGTTTTGAAGAATAATTTCTTCGTAATATTGAAAGTTATGAACGAATGCAGTACTGAAATATCAGATATTTTGATTTATTGATGTTTTATATTAAAACATGCTTACATTGGTTACAAAACAAATGCAGTAGATTCGTGTTAAGGTGAACTTGCGTTGAGCTGTTCGATAACGTGATAATCTTTTGCATTAGCGCTCTGTAGTGTGAACAATCGGCACTTTTATGTGAACAGGAATCAACTTGTTCAGACCTGCAGTATTACGGGGATGAAAGGAGACCCACCAATCTATCACACACATGTGCTCATTTTGTGTTTATTGTAATTCATAGACGGCTGTGATCAGTATTTGGGAATTGATTTCGCTAATGAAATAATGTTTAAAAACTCTTTTTAAGAAGTCTTCAATTATAGAAGAGATCATGAGGAGTATTAGTTTCACTACTTCTTCTTCTTCAGGCACAATGTTCTTATGGGTAGTGCCGTGTTGTGTTGTTGTTATCAGACTAGCAGAAACTTTGTGATGAAGTTTGCAAGCCGGTTGTAGGGGGCCTCCTTTCCGAGAGTAGGTCTTTGAGTTTCTTGTAGAGACTATCAAAAAGTCTGCGTTCCAGGTCCTGTTCTCTCTGCACTCTATTCGCTTCGACACTCTCCGCCCTTGATTCCTCGTTTCATCTGCTTTGAATCATCCATTTCCGATTTTACTGTCAAATGGCACCCTATTTTTTGGACACAGTAGTTTGTATGTTTATCCCTAATAAAAATTGAAGAATATGTAAATATGTATTTTCATTTGTTTCATGTATTCATTGGTTTGAACATGTCGAAGGTGCCGATAGTCCCTAATTCTTCGAGTTCACATTATCAAGAATCTAATGTACTATACAAGTATACACAATTCAAGAAATACATTCCATTATTTGGTATATTTTCTATATACGATAATTGGTTGTTACTTGGCTCAATAAACTTTTGTCTTTGTTTTTCCTCATTTTTTCAATTTTTCCGTTCCAGAGACGAGATCGGCGATCGACTGAGTCCCGGTTCCAAAGTGTCCGTCCTGGTCTTCAAAGAGGGCGACATCATCAACTTACTGCGGGTCATTGAGAACGAAGATGGTTCGTATGTACCATACAGCGAGAAGCCCATATCTCCGCCGTCGCGTTCCTCGAACCGCGTCGAGAGCAGGACTGCGCTCTTCGAGAAGCTGGTGGAAGATAACAAGATGATGTCTAACATCACCACGTTGAGGAAGAAGATGGAAGACGCGACCGCAAGGAAGAGACGGTCGAAGAACAAGGGCGGCGTCGAGGAGTGCGGCGACTCCACCGAAGATCTGTCTGTGTTCCTGGGGGACGCCATCCAGATGCCCGATCTCAATTTCAAACTGTTGGGAAATTACAAGAGCAACTTTCTGGAGCGCATAGATCTCAGGATTTTCGAGCAGAAGGAGGGGTGCAAGCGAGAAGACGAGAAGGAGGAGGGGAACCAATCCGAGAGCGAGGAAATAGCTCTGAAGGTAAGTATCCAACTCTAGTGGGGTTTGAAGAAAAACTTATCTCATTAATTTGATTTAGGAGGTCGTTACTTGATGAAAATTGATATACATTTGTTAATAAAATAAAACGACGATGGAAGAGGCGACAATTCAACTAAAACGAAGAAAAGTGGGATTCCACAAGGCTCTATCCTAGGGCCGATTTTATTTATAATTTACATTGAAGACCTAATCTACCATTTTGCAGTCAGACAGTACCATAATACTTGCAGATGCTAAAAGATTAATAAGTTCTGATTGTATAATGGGATTCACATTATTATTTGGCAGAGCTGAGTTGATCAATTTCAATAAATCATGAGGTGGAACATTAGGATGAAGATTAACTTTATCCCAGGACAAAAATTTAGCATTATATGGTAGTACAGTATGTTGATTTTTTCTATTAGATCTGAAGAATTCTCAATTGAAAATTTTTTGACTGAGATTACATGAATTTTCAATGATATTTATGAGAAAACGTGGCAGCTAATTTCCAATTAAGAATTCTTCAGATGTAATAGAAAAATTCAACATACTAAACTACAGTACAATGCCAAAATTATGTCGTGGGATGTAGTTATTCTCTTCCCTAGTGTCCCGACTCAGGATGCATTGAAATTGATCAACCAAACTCTGCAGAATAAAAATGTGAATACCATTATACAATCAGCACTCATGAATCTTCTAGAAATATGTTGGAAACAAAATCATTTAAACTTCTATGATGAAATTTACACGAGCAAAACGGCTTAATTTTGGGTAATCCTATCAGTCCTTTACTAGCAGAAATTTTCATGGATAACAATGAGAAAATCATCCGCTATCGAAACACTGCATTTGTTGGTTCTGATATTTGGATGACATAATCTGTTGTTTTACAGATACAAATAGATAATTAAATTCCTTAAGTATCTTCATAAATTCAATTCACCCTTATTCACTTTTGACAAAGGAAACTGATAGTTCCATTAACTAGATTTAACTATAACTGAAATTGACCACAGACATGCTTTTTCAATTTTGCACATTTAGTTTTTTGTCTTGCTTACTATCAGACTTGTACTACTACTGTTTATCTTATAATTTGAACACAGCTTCCAGAACGGATAATTCTCTAGTCAGATATATTAAAAACTGTAAACCTAAAATTCATGAACTATACAATTCAGGTATTTGTAAACTCTCTTGTAGAATTTGCGATAAAATATATAGAGAGAATAAGAACTTTCAACAATAGGATATCTGAGCATAAACACTGTTTTGACAAACAAAAATCGGATTCTAACCATGCAAATCATCTACTAGAAGAAAGTTTGTCAATATAGTGAAAATTTGAACATCATTTTTCTGTTTAATTGAAGAAACTTATTTCAATAATTGAGTATTTCCCACAGGACAAACATAGAAGTAAGCAAATCCGCAGTCCTCGCTCTAAAGTATCATCCTCGTCTTCCGGCAGCAAGTCTCTGTACAGCGAGTCGAAGGGGGCCCATTCTCACGCCAAACACGTCTACGCCAGGATGCACAAGAAGGCGCGCGACACGAAGGTTGCCGATACGGAGACGGTGGAGAAGATAGCGCCGGAGGAGGTCCTGGGCGGCCCTATCCTGTCGCCCCTGTGCCTGAAAGGCGCCGACGAATCGATCGCCGAAATTGACAAGGCGGTTGCGCCCGCACTCGTCGAAGAGATGACGGTAGCCGGCGCTAACAGGTTGCACGTCGCTCGGCTGCTGATTTCGGAGAACGGGGAACGACCGAAGAGCACGACGGACAGTATCGAGGTGGAAGAGAACCAATCGGACCTCTGGTCCATACACGATTCGCAGCCGAGGCAGCGTCTGAAGAGTGCCACATATAAATTAGGTCAGTACATTGAATCCTTCAAATAACGTATGGGAAATATAAAATGTCGCCTATGAAATATAGACTCCAGAAACTGTGAATATTCAAGCTTAGGTCTTACGCATGTCTTATAGATTTTGGAGGTAAACTCAACGCACACGCTATTTGTTCAGTAAATAAGAATGTTCACCTTTATGATCAGATTAGTGTGAGTTTCCAATTTGAGATCATCTGTTATTACAATCCCACTACAATCTTCTTCTTAACTCTTCTGATATTATATTACCATTGATAGCACTGGTCTACAATGGTTTTGTTGCCCTAGATATGAAAATGATTTTGGGTCTATTTATGCACACAATTCGTGAAACTATCAATGATTTTGTAGGATTTGCTCTGATTTCTTTTTAAATCTTTATTTTCATTTTACATAACAAAAATCGTAAAACAAGAAACAAAATAACAGATATATTTATAATGTCAGTTATGTTTTGAGAAATTCGGATACATCGAAGTAAATAAAGAGGAAAATGTCGAAAATATATTTCATATTTCCATAAAACGCCTTTTATGAGCTTTTCTTCTATAATTTTTCAGGGGACAATCTCTTTTCAAAGACCAGCAGTAATCTGCCATTATGTGACTATCCCATCGACCTTGATACCTTTCTTCCATCACTTTTAGATCTTGATGAAACCGCTCTCCCTGTTCCTCACTATAATTTCCTAAATTATCCGGAAATTTATCTAGATGATTGCGGAGATAGTGTAACTTAATACTCATATTTGTTCCTAAAGTCTGAAAGTTTGTCAGCATATTTTGCACAATTTCTTAAAAAAATGTTGCTTTATGGTTACCTAGGAAATTTTCGACAACCAACACAAAACTTATCCAAGCTTTACTTTCCGGAACAGTCATAACTTTGATAAAATCTGAGTCTTTCATCAATTGCCGTATTTGAGGACCATCAAATATTCCACCTTTCAATTTTTCCATACTAAGCTTCGGAAATTTTCTGCAAATGTAATTAAAACAATTTCCGTCTTTGTTCAACGCTTTTACAAATTGCTTAATCATACCTAACTTAATATGTAATGGTGGAAGTATGATTTTGTCTCTGCTCACCAGCGGCTCCTTATTACGTTGGCTTTACCGACAGTTAAAGAATTTCTTACAGGCCACACATCTTGTTCCCAATGAAGTTGCTTTGCTCTACTATCCCACATACAAATAAAGCAAGGGTATTTTGTATATCCACTTTGTTGGCCAAGTAAAAATTAACCATTTTAAATCCACACAGATCGGCCATTGATGCTCAGAGTATTTAATTTTCTCTAAAACTAATTTTACATTTTCATATTCTTCTTTGAGTTTCGTTGAATGGGCAATTGGAATTGATGCAAATTTATTTCCATTGTGCAATAAGACGCATTTTAAACTTCTTTTGCAACTATCAATAAAAAGGCGCCATTCAGTAGATTTGTACTCTTTTAAACCCATGTATATAAGCAGCTTCGCGATATCATTACAATACACTAATCCTTCATTTTCACTAAAAAATTGTAATAACTCTTTTTCTCGCGTTCTGTATGTTGTAATTGTTACTGTGGTGCCAATAAATTTTTTCTTTCAATCTTGAGGCTAACAGTTCTGATCCTTGTTTTGATAAATTGAGATCACGTATTAAATCACTGAGTTCATTTTGAGAAAATAACTTTGGCGTAGATGTTTCACCTTCCCATTCACTTCCACTAGTAGATGGTCCCGATTTCTGTGAATTTGGTAACATCATTGTTTCTGAGGGCATGCGAATTACTTTTGAAATGTATATGGGCGAGGAGATTTTCACTGTGTAGAACCGGACATTTCATAGACTGTAAGTCTGGGTATCTCCACGTTTGATTTCGATTAAAACCTTTAACATCTACTACGCAAAAGTAACAATCATCTAAATGATTCGTAGGCTCCATCCAGATCATAGGAATACCAAAGTCTAATCCAGAACGTTCACCTTTTTTCCACAACCGTAAAGACTCAACACAGGACTTACAAACTTTATTAGGAACCCATGGTTTACCTAATTTGTCCATTTTGAAACCAAAATATTCAACATAAGTCTCCTTGACAAAGTCTGTGATATTTCTTTTTGTTTTTTGGTATATAAACACCGCAAATATAACAAAATAAATCACTACAATATTTACACTTTCTTCGTGACGAACTCATATTTTAGACTAGAATACAAATATATAAGAATGGACATTCAGTAATTGAAACAAAATATTAATCCATGACACTTTATCCAGATTTACGCGTATATGTACTTCAATATTGTCAAATAACTGAGATCTCAGCTGTTCTGTGGAGCAAGGGGTCTGAGAGTGGGGATCAGGTGATGTTTGTATGCGCGAAAAAGTTGCGCAGAAGCCTAATCATGACTGGAAAATTAAATTTTATTTCTAACAAGCTTATAATTGTTCAAAATATAAGAAATGCAAAAATCATGAAAATACGAGCACATTGAGAACTTTCATGAATATATTCGTAATCTGGGCACTTGAAAACATAAAAATTTGCGATGATATCCAGGGCAACAATAAGTTTTTTTTTTTGTAGAGCTGTGTAGTGTATATTCATTTTGGGTTATTATGTGCATTATGGAGCATTTTGTCTCATTTAACTTAAGTCAGTCTTCTGTCCATTGTTCCAATATCAAGGTAAAGCCCAATAGTTCATATTCAGTGTATTAGTATTACTTTGTATCGCCAGCAAACGACACTATGTTAGTTCTGATATTCAGAACTAAGTCTAATATATAGATTAAAAGGGAGAGGTCCCAGCTCTGATCCTTGCGGAATTCCACTTCATAGTACTCGGTAGACATTGGCCCCCTGCATCTTTACTTTTAACTTTCCCCTCGGGAATTCACCAATCTTTAGCAACCTGCCTCCTATTTCCAACTCCACGATAACGTGATGCGCTGTGTGCATTCCTGCTTTCCTGACAGAAAATTTAATAAGAGAACTATTCGCACGAACAGAGCAGATCCAGATACGATCAAAATAAAAAACCAACTAGACGCTGCTCACACCATATCAAGAGTGAAAGGCGATCAATTATCAAAAGAGTTGTACGAAAGATTGAAGGACAAATATAAGTTTCATCTAGAAAAATCGATACGGAAAAGAGACTTGAAAATGTTGAATAGTGACGACAACAAGAGCAAGGCAATTTTGAGTGTGATTAACGAAAAAATTGGCAAAAATAAAGACTCACTCAAAAGCACATTGACAGCCGAGGATCTCAATTCCTCCTTCACTAATACAGTCCGAAGCTTGAACATCAAAGCATTCAAAGAACGCTCGAGCTATTTCCTAAGAAAATCCCCGCAACAAAATTCAAGTTCCCGAAACTATGGCACTTTTTGACACTGATCCAGAAGAGATAATTAAAGCTGTCAAAAGTTTTATATCTCTCGGTTAGAGTTTTGAAGAACATTATTCACGCTACCGCGGAGCCTCTCAGTGCGGTGATAAATGCGTGCTACGCCGAGATCGTTTATCACTGGTGAAAGTAATTCCGATCTATAAAAAAGGAGACTCCATTATATCCAACAACTATAGACCAATCTTTATACTACCTACATTTTCGAAAATTTTTGAAAGTCTCTTAAAGAATCGACTTGTCGACTTTTTTGACAAATAGAATGTACTGACATCTTCGCAGCACGGGTTTCGTCAGGGGAAATCGACCATAACGGACATGACGGACATAATAGAGGATATTTTAGATTATTTCGAAGACAAGAGAAGCAGACTTGTCGTGTCTTGACATGAGCAAGTCCTTCGATTGTGCAAACCACGACATATTATTGCACAAATTAGATTTCTGTGGAGTCAGGCGGAGCCTTCAATATGATGAAATCTTATCTTGCCGACCGCAGCCAGATTGTTGTTTCGAACAACTGCCAATCTAGTGAGCAGAAGATTGACATAGGGGTGCCTCAGGGCTCAATTCTCGGCCCGTTGTTGTTTTGCGTGTATATAAATGACATGGCGTATCATTTAGGATAAGAGAATGTGTGTATCTACGCCGATGTTACAACTACAATTAGTCGCGAAAAGGAAAGAAGCGATCTGCAGCGCATTGATGGAGATAGGCTCAACCAAGCCGTTGGTTGGACCCAAAAACTTATATTCACGCTAAGAAAACATGCTGAGACAGGGACAGTCAGTTTATTGGGCATTCAGCTTAATAGCAGACTCTGCTGGTATGAGCATATAGAAGTACTATGTAAAAAATCTGCAGTTCAATCTATCAGAAGAATTGTGGGAAGCTTCTCCTTATAGCTTTCGAGTTTTTCTGCAGCAGAAAAGAGCCATTAGAGCAATTGTTGGGGCTACTCCTACAACAAGCTGCAGGGAGTTATTCAAAGATCTGAAAATACTTACCATTCCGGCCTCATATATAATTGCCTGTTTATGCAATATCCATAAAACTAAGGATGAAATCCTGAGGCACTCCCATATCCACGAGTATCAAGACAGCGCAAAAACCTATCTCAACCAATAGTCCGACTGTCAAAAACGCAGGACACTCACGAGTGGTTAGGGAGGAAAATGTACAATCAACTGCCGCAAAAATTCAAACATTTGAGCATTCAATCTTTCAAAACTAAAGTAAAGTCGCGGTTAATAGAAAAAACCCTTCACTAGATAGAAGAATATTTTGATTCCATGTTTGTTACCCATGTATGTTTTTTGTACCTCGGTTTTTTTCATTGCTTATGTTCTAAATCCTTTTATTTTTATTTTATGGTTTTTATATATGACTTGCTGTGTAAACTTTTGAAAGCCAATAAATTACATTATATTACACTGGTATCTGGTCAAACAGCTTCTCAAAATCAAGATTCGATAGGCTCCACCTCATTTGTTGCTTTAGTCCATTTGCTGATAGTTGTTATTCTGCATGTTGTAGATCTAGATGGTAAGAATCCATGTTTTATTGTATTTGTATTTTGTCTTGTATCTTCAGAGATAAATGCCTATTGTGTAGATGTTTTCTTAGCTTCACATGTCCATTTATTATGCCTTATATCAATCTAAGAGTTTCTTTAGTGATCTTCTTGCTAGGTTTTTCCAACAGAAGTTTGGTTTGTATATGTACATCTGTCAGTGTGTAGTTTTCTTATCCAGGTGTTGATCATCTCCTGTATATAGTTATACTAAGAGCTGGGCCAATAAATCTCGTCTTGGCGGCTTCCCTGGCAAGAGAATCCGCTTACCCGTTGCCTGCAATCCTGCTTTCCCAAGGTACTCAGACCAAAGTTACCTGATACCTTTTCGTCAGCTCAGTTGGTATCTGCAGACATTCCCATATGAGCTTTGACTTACCTCCCAGCCAGACTATATCATCGGTATAGCCCTGATAATGAAGCTCTTGTTGTTTAGTGTGCTCAGGAGGTCATCCACAGGTTACACAGTGTTGTAGAGAGAACTCCTCCGTGCGAACATACTCTGTTGATGTGGAATCTCTTGGTTACACCAAACAGTTTGGTTGAAGTTTTTCTGTTCACAAGCAATCCATGTTGATTACTTTTATCATCTTATTAGTGACCAGAAAAGTTGTTCGGTATTTGACACATGACAAACTAATTGTTCGGTTGGTAGTTGGGTCATCACCTTCTTTATAGATTGTGATTGTAATGGGTTTACAGCGAGAAGTTGATGAGAGAGAAAATTAAGGTGCTTAACAAGGGCCTCAGAGTAGTTTTGTATTAATATTGTTGGTGTATCATAAATACTTGGATTTGTATCTTTCTTTAGAATACCGATGAATTCTAGGACCAGAGAGCAAGTTGACTTGTTCATGTCTTTTCTGTGAATGCTGTTTCATATATTTATCAAAATGGTATTATTGCCAACAGCACTGATAAGATCTCACCTGTCTCTTTTTTAAGTGTACTTTGAGAAATATAACTGTATATGCCTTCTTCCTTCCTTACAATTGATTTTGACCCCTTATAATAGTAATAATAACTTTATTTCCTTCAAAATGTTAACACATAGGACTGTTTATGCCTACTTCCTTCCTTACAATTGATTTTGGCCCCTTATAATAATAATAATAACTTTATTTCCTTCAAAATGTTAACACAGGACTGTTTATGCCTACTTCCTTCCTTACAATTGACTTTGGCCCTTATAATAGTAATAATAACTTTATTTCCTTCAAAATGTTAACACATAGGAATATTTATGCCTACTTCCTTCCTTACAATTGATTTTGGCCCTTATAATAGTAATAATAACTTTATTTCCTTCAAAATGTTAACACATAGGACTATTTATGCCTACTTCCTTCCTTACAATTGATTTTGGCCCTTACAATAGTAATAATAACTTTATTTCCTTCAAAATGTTAACACATAGGACTGTTTATGCCTACTTCCTTCCTTACAATTGATTTTGGCCCCTTATAATAGTAATAATAACTTTATTTCCTTCAAAATGTTAACACATAGGACTGTTTATGCCTACTTCCTTCCTTACAATTGATTTTGGCCCTTATAATAGTAATAATAACTTTATTTCCTTTAAAATGTTAACACATAGGACTATTTATGCCTACTTTCTTCCTTACAATTGATTTTGGCCCTTATAATAATAATAATAACTTTATTTCCTTCAAAATGTTAACACATAGGACTATTTATGCCTACTTCCTTCCTTACAATTGATTTTGGCCCTTACAATAGTAATAATAACTTTATTTCCTTCAAAATGTTAACACATAGGACTGTTTATGCCTACTTCCTTCCTTACAATTGATTTTGGCCCTTATAATAGTAATAATAACTTTATTTCCTTCAAAATGTTAACACATAGGACTATTTATGCCTTCTTCCTTCCTTACAATTGATTTTGGCCCTTATAATAGTAATAATAACTTTATTTCCTTCAAAATGTTAACACATAGGACTGTTTATGCCTACTTCCTTTCTTACAATTGATTTTGGCCCTTATAATAGTAATAATAACTTTATTTCCTTCAAAATGTTAACACATAGGACTGTTTATGCCTACTTTCTTCCTTACAATTGATTTTGGCCCTTATAATAATAATAATAACTTTATTTCCCTCAGAATGTTAACACATGGAAAACGACAAAAATAAACTGTTATAAAAAATCAAACAAATTTGAAACAAAACGAATTAAGCTAAATAAACCATGGAATCCAAATAAGGTTGTTAGATATATCAATAATTATGTAAAATATTTGAATTGAATTCTGTTATGAGCAATACAGAAATCACATCCTCTTGGATGGATGTGAAGTGTAGTTTACATCTGTATTGCAGTAACACCTGTATGAGATATATTGATTTTTCTAGGCGTTTTGAAGCGAAGACAAAGTCTGAACTACGGAATCGACGAATCTTCTCCAAAAGTACCTCAGGACCTCGGCGATTTCAACTACGGTAACAGTTCCAACTACGAGGTGTGTTCGAGCAGCAACTTTTACCACATGCCGCCGTTCCTCGCCTCGCCGAGCGCCATACCGCCGCAGTACGCGCCGAAAAACCAAGAAATCTGCGACTATTACTACCGCAATCGGCCCAGGTCGCCCCTGTACGGCCGGCGTTCTTCCAAGGACAGCTGCGCGAGCGGAAACGTGTCGGACAAGAGCTGCGACCTGAACAAATACGCGAAATTGCCGGACATCAAGCCGGAAAAGGCGAGCAACGGCGCTGCCCTGTTTGGCGATTACTCGGGCATACAGAGACTGAAGAACGACCGGTTCGAGACGAATAGCGATCTGCTGTTCGCGGAAAACGAGGACGCGATCGATGAACTGTGTAGTTATTACAATATAGGTGGCGCTAGCGATTTCCTGCACGACGCCAAGATCCTGGACTTAGATAAGACGACGGAGCTGCAGGAGAAGATCGATCTGCCGCCGGTGATCAAGAAGAGGGCTAGGTGCAATTTTTGCAATAGGAAATTAAATATAACAAATATCTACAACTGTAGGTGAGTATTTATTTAATTTATTCAACACAAAGATCATGTAAAAAACATACATGAATCACGAGTTTATGACTTAATTTGTCCAGAGAGAGAGAGAGAGAACTGTCATTTATTGTCATACACATACAACAAGAGCCATCGACCTTCGGTCCTTCAGCTCAGTAAATTAAATATCATTATTTAAAAAAAAGAATGCTTAAGTTATCTATTACTTCTATATTCCTCCCTGAGTTTTTGGAGTAGTGATTTTGATGGATACTTCCTTGTTGGGTTGTTGTTGTTGGGGTCCTCATGGTACAGCTTGATGACATCTGCCATACCTTCCAATCTGCCGTAGAATTTTGAATTTAATTTTTGAAATCTGTCTGAAATAGGTTGAATCATAGTTTTTTCGTATAGTAATACATTTGGAGGATTGTGCAGTCTGTTGCGTGGATGTCTAATTCTTGATATGTTCCTCAGTGCTATTCTTTCTGCTTTTTGTATATTTTGGACTGCTGGGTTCCTGCAATTGATCAAAATTGGGTGGGCATACTCAAGATTGGTCTGCATATGGTCTTGTAGATTTTGGCTGCATTCTCCACTGATAAGCCTTGGTTTCCAATAACTAGCTTGAGAAGTGTTTTGCTCGGGATGTTGTTTTCTTCTTCATTTGACTTGTATGCAGATTGAAATTCATTTTATTGTCTACATAGACTCCAAGGTATTTTATTGCCTGCTGTGGATTTTTTGCTCGTTACATATGGATATTCTTGGAGAGCTACTTGATATTCTATGATTGAAGATTATGAACTGAGATTTTGTTGGATTCGCTTCAATCTCCAAGTACGGAACCACACTTCTATCTTCCCCATTAGTTCTTGAAGTTGTTCTATACATTTCGTTAAGTTCTTCTCGTGCGATATCAAAAGAGTGTCATCCGCATACTGTAACACATATTGAATTTGGCTTTCAGGATTAAATATGTCCGCACAGTAGAGGTTGTATAGTAGCGGTGAAAGTGGTGAGCCCTGTGGTGTCCCTTGTTGTGGTACAAAAATATATGATTTGCTGTTCTTAATTCTTACCCATAGTTGTCGGTTTTCCAAGAAGTCTCTTATAATATTTAGTAAATATCTGGGAGTTTTCATCGAGTTTAGTTTGAATAAAAGACCTTTGTGCCACACACTGTCAAAGGCTTTACTTATATCTAGACTAATTGCCGATGTTTTAAAATTCTTCAATGTGGCGTTTTGCGTGTTTGATATAAACATAGTCAGTGGATGTGTTGTAGACTTCTGATTTTGGAAGCCGAATTGAAAGATGGGAAGTTGATCTTGCAGATTTTCAATTAATTTCATCCTTATTATTTTTTCATAAATTTTCCCCAAAACTGGCAGGAGGGTTATCGGTCTGTAGTTTTTTGATTTTGAGTGGTCCATGTTCGCTTTAGGTACTGTTATTATACATCCTTTCTTCCATATTTTTGGGAATATTTCTTGATTGAGGCAATATTCATAGATACTTATAAGGTGTTCATGTATTCTATCACTGAGTTTTTTAACTATTTTCCAAGGTATGTAATCGACACCTGGGGCACTGTTTTTGGAGCTGTTTACTATTTGAAAATATGTCTCTCTGTCAATTTTTATTTTTCCTGATGGAATTTTCTTGGAAGTTGAGAAGAATTTTTCATACCACTGATTAACTCTCCTCTCGTGGGTTTTATCAAAGTTATCGTCATTGTCGTAATTGAAGGCATTTTCGTAGTGTTTTGCAAACACTTCTACTTTTTCTCCATCTTCCGAGTAAGATCTTCCATTCTCTATTAGGGTGGGATTTGTCCAGATTGCAATTAAGTTTATTTACGTAAGTCTAGTGGTTCCTTCAAATTTCGATTTTGAAGGTACTTATTCCACATATGAAGGTCACCAGTAAGTAACAGAATTTATTTATTTGTACATTACATGTACATACAAATAGGCCTAGACGAAGTCGTAGGAAGATCACTTCTGAAGAACAAGACCGCTTTCTGTGCCAAATTGCAAGAAGAGACTAGTGCGTCGCACCCCATACTCCAAAGGCTATTTCTGGAAGCAACAGGCATCAGTGTATCTGTCGAAACGATACGTCAAAGAATTCGTTCAAGGGGTTTATACAGCAGAAGGCCCTTAAGAGTTTCAGAGCTTACCAGACAACAAAAAATTAACAGACTTAATTGGTGTATCGAGCACCAAAATTGGAATATTGAGCATTGGCGAAATGCTCTTTTTTCGGAATAGATCAGAATTGGTGTTCGATCAGATGACCGCCGGATTCGGGTTTAAGGGGTCGTGGAAGATAAGCTAGACTCCTTGCAGCAAGACAAATTCCGAAATACCAAGGGGGCAGTGTGATGTTTTGGGGTGGCATAATGCTGGGAGGTAAAACAGATTTGATTTATTTCGTTTCCTGCGAGTGTAACGGCTAGAAATTACTTGGGCCTAGTGCCGGAGTCCAAAGTGAGACTGACGAGGTGCCCACGGTGAGAATTTCACTTCTATGCAAGATAATGCTCCTCCGCACACCAGAGGGAATCGCTATTTTGGACTGACCAGGTTGCTCTCCAGACCTAAATCCTATTGAACATTTATGGTATAATCTAAAGGAAAATTAGATCGCGCCAGGATAATCCAAGAACTCCACAACAGCTCATACAAGTCGCCACAGAAGAGTGGCAGAATATCACCCCAGAGAAGGTCGAAAACCTAATCCAAAGCATGCCTAGACGGATTCATATTCTTCATATTAGGTGCGCAACTAAGTCCTCGCTGGTTGTCAATAGATGGCTCCAGCAGTAAGTGCTGGTCGATTTTTACATATCAAGAACGTCTTGAACAAACCTTAGACATATGGTAAACAAACCACTGTGACACATTAGTGATTTTGTTTTTGCGTCATATACTTTTAGTTGTGAGAAAATGTCTGATTTTGTGCCAAATAATCGTCATTTGCGGGAAGTGTTGATTTTCTTCTTTCATTCGAAAAAACGACCGTTCCCGTGAAGAAAGGCCAAAAATCTTCGAAGACATTGAATTGCTCGAAGAGGATCCGTGCAAAACGCAAGAAGAGTTTGCTTCAGCCTTGGGAGTTACCCACCAGGCCATTTCCAAGCGATTGCATGCGTTGGGAATGATTCAAAAGCAAGTAACTTGGGTTCCTCATGATTTGAAGCCAAGAGAAGTTGAGCGTTGTTTTTTCGCCTGTGAACAACTTGTCCAGCGGCAAAAAAATAAGGGTTTTCTTCATCGCATCGGGTGATGAAAAATCGATTCATTACAGCAATCCAAAGAAAAAAAGTTCTGGGGACTGCCCGGTCATGCTTGTACGTCATCGCCTCGGTCGAATATTCACGCTGCGAAAGTTATGCTGTGTACTTGGTGGGACCAAGTCGGTGTTATTTATTATGAGCTGTTGAAACCGAACGAAACCATCACTCGGGAACGGTATCGAACTTAATTGATGCGATTGAGTAAAGCACTGTTCGAAAAACGGCCACAAACGAGCAGAGACACGAAAAAGTAATTCTACATCATGGCAACGCTCGGCCTCACTCTGTCAGACCCGTTAAAATCTACTTGGAAATGCTCAAATGGAAAGTCCTACCACACTCGCCATATTCCCCGGATATTGCACCATCCGATTATTACTTGTTCCGTTCGATGGCACATGGTCTGGCTGATCAGCACTTCTACCGTCACG